>OX439358.1:2507500-5007500 GCA_949319445.1 Mythimna lalbum
AAACATTAATGTTTACGTTAACACGATCGAGTAAGTTTATAAAAAAACTATCACAAAGGTCTCTGAAAACAGTTACATCATAAAAAAAGTCACAGTCTAAACAAATCAGTTGGTCAATGTTATGAACAGAAGACGGTTTCAAAACTGTCTACTATTGTATTTCTAAACGAAAAAGTATCAATAATAAGAAGCGTTGAGTAAAACAATTTGTTTACAACAAAATGTAATGAATTTCTTTCTTTTTCGCTGTGTCGGCGCAACCTCTTCACAGATCATTGGCTGCGAAATCCATCAATGAGTTACTGTTTTTAAATCTTTGATGAAATGCTGCACGATTTGTAGGGTTAGCGCGGTTATGAAAATATTTACTTTTACCATTGAATTTCGTAATAAAAATAGATTATGCTGTAATATAATCTGGTATTTTAAGTTATAGGTCATATTTGATTATGTTACAAAGGTTTGCTGTATGGACTTTAATAGGACATTTTTCATTCATATAAGTGCAGAAAGTTTGTCATTGCGACCGAGGCGGAATTAGCATGAGCCGTAGCCCGTAGGCGAGTGTGTTATGGAGTCGAGGGCTGCAGTGACGAATTTGCACGTATGTTAACCTAATTTTTCAATACACTTGCGAAGAAATTAATAAACGGGGCTTGACCGGCGACGCGAGGGGGTCGACGCGCGCCCAGACTGATACTATAAAATCGCACCTTTGGTAGAACAAGGGCATAATTGTAATTGTGTATTAATAGTTTTTAATATTTGTAAACGATACATCTAAAAGAATATAGTATATAGTTTATGTCATACAAAGCAGAACAACCTTAGAACATTATTAACATAGCTAGACCACATTAAGTACAAAAAATATCTTAAAATGACTCTCCTGTAAAATTGCAAAAACTGCAATTCTGCCCTTGTTCTACCAAGGTGCGAAATGTTATAAAATTGTGGCGGCGAGAGCACGTAGGTACCTACATTATTCTGCACTAGTGTGTAAAACAGTCTATTGCGTGCCTAAAAGCGGTGGTCTAAGAGCGGGTTTTCGAGTGACTGTATTGAAAAGAGATTTTGACCACTGAGTTAGTTTCGGTGTTCTTTCTAGAGAGAGTTATAAAACACCTAAAACTTTACATGTAACAGTGTTTTTAAAAGCTGTTTATGAAATATTATTTATAAGTCTCAAAAAATATTTTATTACACAGGCCTACTGTGTAATAAAATATTTTCTATTATAATACCCTATTTTCTATTTACTATTTATTTTTTATTTTCTATTTAATATAAAATAAACTATTTTCTATTTTCAGCTCTACAGCACAACCCTATAATGACTCATCTAAAGTTAGCAGGCAAAAACAATCAAAACTTAAGATCTGATCCTCTTGAACGAAGCCTTTGTCTGAAGCTCTTTAGGTAATCTTTACAAATCGCTACTAATTAATAACTTAAGAAGTTAGTTGAACAAATGATTGATGTTGTAATTAAAACGATGAACAGTATAATAAGGCGCACTTTCTTTTTTAGCGGCAGTGTAACGATGTCTAGATTAGACGAGATTTCGCAATTAAATTAGATTTTCCGGTAGTTAGATGTAGATTTTTTTGTTAGTTTGCTGAATTTGCAAGCTAAAGTAGCTAATTTAGATAGAAAATTTTGCTAAGGTAGGTATAACAAGATCGGATAGTTATATTTTTCCTCATTCTTTTAAACACGGTTCGATTACATAAGTAGATAATTACTCAGGATCCCTACCGAACCCATATACGCCCCCCTGTCCACCTGACCGCCCGTCTGTCTGTGTGTGTGTGTGTATCAAATAGTAAAATTTAAAATTAAAGAAGTTCTCAGATAAGAAACGTTATTTTGTCGGCGTTTTTTGTTTAACTTTAATATTGTAGTACGGGACCCATCTTGAGCGAGTCCGATTCGTACTTGGCTGATTTTTTCAGAGATTTTTCCTGCTCCGTTAACCTGACCGACTATGTCAAACCCTACGCACCTCATCTTTGACATAGTCATTCAGGTTCGCGCGCGCCTCAAGGAGTTGTCAGCAGCAGGAGGAGCCCAGCTGGGTCGAAGCCTGCTGGGGCCAGGGTTATCCGAAAGGAAGCTCGAGCCCGGGTATGAAGGGGCTAGAAGGAACGGGGTGGGTTTTTAGTCAGTAAGATTGACACTATCTCCCGCTCCACTCAAGAGCGGGGGTTGTCATTAGATGATTTTTGCCCACCGTAAAAAAAGCACCTCATCTCTTAAAATAAAACAACTCACGGAACAACGCGAACGACAACAAAAAAAATTCAACGTCTCTCAAAACCAGTTTACACCCAGCCATAATATTGATCACTAGACCCACAACGGATGCGGAAGAGCCAACACTCCGAGAGGATATCCACATTTCTATATAAAAATAGCATGTGTGTAGCATAACACCCTGACAAGTAACTAGTACTGGTCGGACTTGATCTACCGGTGTTAACGGATGCTGTGGCTACTTGTATTACTGATTGATGTCATACTATTGACACCTGTCATAATCTTTGTGAAGGGAGTTTTTGGCGTGTTTTTTTTTTAATTATATAAACTAGTGCTTGACTGCAATCCCACCCGATGGCAACCAGTGATGTAATCGTTAATATTGAGGCACACTTGTTTGTTAATAAGGGCCTATTCACTCTAGCCTTTTAGAGAGCAGATTGATTCCTAGTGGAGTAATGTAAAATTGTGAGTCCTAGTGGATATTGTGATGTTAAATTGATGCAGTTTTTTTTTCTCAGGTATCTGCACATCTGGACAATTATGTGTGATATAACTGTAGACAGAAGCTCGATAAAATGGAGCTAAGATTTTGTTGGTACTTCAACCTCAACGAAGGTTACCAAGAAAGCTATCTCAACACAAATGATAAAGAAAAACATAGTGAGGAAACTGGCATGTCCTAAAAACGAACATTCATTCTAACTATCTGATGGTTTTCGGTTCACACTCTCTCATAAAAATGACATCGGTGTCCCACCATATTACAGATGCATTGTTTTATTCAAATATCCATTTTAAGACTATAATTAATTCATGAATCCCCAATCGACCACCGGTGGCCGCGCATCTATTGTCTTACTATTGTGTCTCTAATTGACGGTATCTGAAGGGTTAATAGTGCAGCTGAGGAGTGGATTTCCCTGCCTGTCTGTGTTTCCTGATAGCTACAATCTAAGGGTCTCTGTTAAGAATAAATAGTTTAAGTTCGCTCACCTAGGCAAGCGAGCTGTATCGTTGGCCACATCATGCTTACCATCAGGTAAGATAGTGGCCAAATGCGAGCCTATCGAATTATCGATAGGCCCGCGTTAACCTGAACGCATAAATGGCTAAGTTTGATTGGTTTAGTTGTCTTGCATAATTTTTATGGCTACGAACAATATTACAGGAATTAACAGAAAATAAACTATCGATATATTTGTTTATTTAATTCTTTCTGCTCAGAGTACAGAGGCGGACTTAATGCCTTAAGGCATTATGTCGGCTTATTAACAAACTATATCTATCCCTCTCACTTCTAAATTACCGACAGATTTATACAATTTACATATTTAGCGTCCAATATAATTAATTGCGAACAGATTCCTTGGATGTTTCACAAGCTGTTCGATTGCGCGCAGAAGTTTCGCAACGCGCGCGCACCGGCTGCTGTACGCACCGCTTTCACACGTCGCTATAGTCGCGTACGTTTGTGGATATCGATTTTTTTTATACGTGAGATGGAAGCTGGGGAAATACATTTTTATCTGATATAAGCTATTTGTCAGAATGAGAAAAATTTATTACATTTTTTTTAAGAGATATTTCTCCGTACTAGCATTTCCTACTCCTGTGTCGTGGTTGCCTACGCAAATATGTAAACTCACACACAACACACTCAGACCAAACCACTATACATCTGTAGGCCAGTAAATATTTGATCCATGCAGGGATCGAACCCGTGCCGTCACATAAAATCATCATCATCTTCCTGCCCTTGTTTCGTTTTATATGGAGTCGGCGCAACACGTTATTTTCTTCCATGACGTTACCACTAACTCTTTTTTCTTTCATATCACTTCACACATAATCCATCCATCTTTCCTTTGGCCTCCCTCTCCCTCTCCATCCATCCACATGTAAACTCATAACTCTTTTAGCAACATGTGTTTTATCCCTCCTCTTTACATGACCAAACGATTTCCTTTCAACTTATCAGTCACTGACGCTACTTTCAAACTTCCCCTAATATACTCATTTCTCACTTTATCCATTCTCGTCACATCCATCTTAACATTTTCATCTCTGCTACATGAAATCTTTTTCACAGCCCAACACTCTGATTCATACAGTATAACAGGCCTTATCATGGATTTGTAGATTTTATCCATCGTCGTCTTGTTTTGTCGTCGTCGTCGGTTTTTTACCGTCACATATAAGCCTATTAGTAGAACCATCACCAGCAGTCTCCGTTGTTGAATGAAGTTGAATCGAGATATGACTGTGGACCCAGCCAAGCTTGACACTGTTCTTAATTATGAACTTATTGGAGCGGAGTGGACCGCAGCCGACTCGCTGGCCACCATTTTGTAGCCATTAAATCTAATAAAGTCAAAAAGAAAGAAAAAAGACGTTAAGAGTGAAAGAAAGTGAATAAAATTCTGCTATTGTTGCTGATGTAATGGAGTTATGATTATGTGCTTAATTTTTTTTGCAATGTTGCTTAATTCTCTTGAGTGGAGCTTTATTTTGGCAATTTTTTGCTGAGGTAAGCTAAATAGTTGAAACTATGGTATTGTCAAATTGTTATGACGGAATATCAAAAGCATAGATACCACTTTTTTTACTTGTTATGCAGCATGTTCTCTATGGAACTGTGCACATGGTCTATTGAGTATATCGTGTTATGGGTTATGGAGGTCAATTAGGCAGTCATCATCATCATCATTTCAGTCCAAAGACGTCCACTGTTGGACATAGGCCTCCCTCAAGCGACGCCACAACGACCAATCTTGTGCGTTTTGCATCCACCACAGTCCCGCGACTCTCATCAAGTCGTCGGTCCACCTTGTTGTAGGCCTTCCAAAGCTGTGTGTGTTGCGTTTTCCGGTGCGCAGTTGCCAGTCTAGAACCTTTCGGCCCCATCGACCATCCGTTCTACAAGCAATGTGCCACCACAACAACCTACTCACTGCCACTTAAGTTTGGCGATACTTCGTGCTATGTCGGCGACCTTGGTTCTCCTGCGGATATCTTTATTCCTGAAACGACCACGCAAGGGAACTCCGAGCATAGCCCCTTCCATTGTCCTTTGGGTGACTGTAAGTCTTTTGATAGTCAGTCACTCCATGTAAAACACGGGTATTCAGCCGCACCTGGTTGGACTGTAAGTCGACCTCAAGTTAGTTGGGAAAAGGCTAAAAAGATGAATGGTACGCACAGTACAGACTGATGATTTTTATAGAATTGCGTCTATAATCTGAATAACAAAACAGTGTAGAAATAATTTTTTCGAGTAGGAAATTATCTAATAACTTCTCCTACTCTCACTAATTCTCGAGCGAAAGGGTTCACGTAATCATGTCAAAAAAAGCATAATTATACTATGAGTGTATGCCTTATGAAGTCTGTTCAATAAAGGGAGAAAATTGAGAACATTTTTTTATGTTTTCTAATTTTACCCAAATACGTAACCTTAGAAATGGGTGGAATCTCGACCTAAGGCACTCAAATATATGAATATTCAAAATATATCCTCAAATAGAATCTCTCTGTTTAATCAAGGTACAAATATTACGTATAACTTATATAAAAAGAGAAACTGACTGATATATAAAAATAGACGTATAGAAATATTACACAAGATTTTCTTTTACGACATAGGCGAGAGCACTAAGAGAGGATTTTCAAAATTCACCCCTACATGTTCGCATGTTGCTAAAAGAGTTATGAATTTAAATGTGTGTGTGAGGAGTGATATGAAAGGAAAGGAAGTTAGAGATAGCGTGACGGGTGATAGGACAGAATGGAAGAAAAAAATGCCGACCCTAAAAAAAACGGGATAACAGCAGGAAGATGATTATAATGACCCCTAACGAAACATGGGTTCAAAGTTTTTACAGTAAAACCTACTTTCAAGCGAGCGAACCTGTTGGCACTAGTTAGTAACTTATATAACTATACATTACAAACTTTCTTTCCAACAATAAACACTCCGATATAGCCCTAGGCGAATATTTTAAAAGCTTAGACAGATATTACTAAGATGACTAGGTAACTAAAAGCCTTACATAAGTAAATGTACAATGCTATCTAATGTAAATATTGAACGTTGTTATGTCTGTTTAGCTAAATATTTGAAACATATTTGTACCTCATAGAAAACATTGGTTTACCCGCAATAAATGAAGTAGGAAATAAGTATAGGTAATACTCGTAGGTCGACCAAGGAAGAGGTGGCGAGACGACCTGGATTCCTACCGTGGGGACTGGTTCGAGGTGGCTCGGGAAAAGAATGCCTGGAAGAAGTTGGGGGAGGCCTTTGCCCAGCAGTGGGACAGCACAGGCTAATATAAAAAAAAAAAAAAAAAAATACTCGTATTGGTCAGTCGCTTTTGGGAAATTTTGCTAAAGGGTTTAGTTTCGATTGTTTGTCGAACATTACCGAGATGTGGTAAAGTTTTTAAACTAACTTGAAAAAAAAGACGAGATTCTCAATTTGCTTTTTTTTAAGATTCTCCAAATTTATTTAATTATTTATTAAAACACACACTATCTTTACATGCTGGACCCAATACAACAGTGGTTTTAAAAAGGAACAACATAAATTATCTTATCTCTAACACTCATCTAAAACTACAAAAATCTTAAACAATTCCATCGTTTATAAACCGATATGGAGATTTTTTTTTTTTGTTTGAAAGAAAATACTTCCTGATTAGTCTCGTTATTATCAAAATCCAGTTCTGATGATGAGATCTATAAAGATTTGTGAAAATTTTAAAAATATCTCATTAGTTATGTCTACAAATGTTATAAAAATAGGCATCTATATAATCCTATTAAAGTATTACTTAATTTTAATAACTGTCCACAATAATTTAATTAATTATTCTAATATGACATCTGTGTAAGTTGAACAAATTAATTTATCAAATATTAATTAAAATAACATAATAATTCGAATCCACGTAGCACATTCGCATGAAGAAAAAATAAAAATATTAATAGAGCTACAAAATTTTTATGAATTAGTGTAACAAACCGATTGTCATTCAATTTGTGTGAAAACAAATTGAACAAACGATTCTATTTATTTTCTTAATAAAGAATCGAATAGATAACCTAGTCGATTATCTAGTCGACTTTCTCCAAATCGATTGATATTTATTTATACATCATCGCTTACTATCAGTTGAGGTTGAGATAGTAGTGCTATCCAATGAATAAATAAATAAAAAATCCTAAACCAATCACATTATTATTGATTAAGTAGGTATATTGATCCTGTCTTTTGAACGGTAAAATTTGCCAAGGCTAAAAGATCATTCGAAAAGACCTCCGCACCACAGCACTAGAATGCAAAGAGCAACTTAAGGAACACAGGTAAGTTTTAGTCAGTAATAGTATGATACTCCCCCTTACTCCACCCAGAGGAAGAGGGAGGAGTTATTTGATGATTTCTCACCCAAAAAATAAAAACCGGTATCCATAATTTTATTGATTATTAATTCAACACGAGGAAGACGTTAACCTTGAACTGTAAACATTAATTTCAGCTTTTCTAAAAAAATAAACGGAAAAATCTCCTTACCTATTTAAAATTGATTAAGTTTCATCGCGATATTTACATTATTATAGTATACCATCTCACACGTAATTAATTATAATAAATTATCAATTATAATTTTTTCCTCGAGTACTGAAATAAAATATCGAATTCCTGCTTGAGCTCATCTTCTCATTTTGCAATCCATCGACTTGTTTTAATATGTCAAAGTTGACATTTTAAACACTGGCGACCTTGCTAAAGGCCACATACCTACCTACGATTAATATATCTTGACATTTCATTTTGGATTTTAATGTTTAATAGTAAGGTCGCTTTTCCTTTCTTTGATGATACAGTGTTATTTATAGGTTGTTGTTCTTAATTTAAATTTATCCGTGTTTAATATAAGAATGTCGCATCTCCAAAGTTAGTCGAGTTACTATATTATTTAGTCGATAATGATTCTTATTTTTTAATTTATAATAAGAATATTTATAGCGTTTACGTGGTTTTTTTTTTCTATAACCAGCCTATAACTACTAATGTTAATTAAGGTTTGAAAGGTCACGATGATAAAGTACAAGCATAATTTACTTAAAAAACCAGATTTTAAATATTCAATTCGTAAAGCCTGTAGTAAACTAAATAATATCAAGATATATACCAATAGGTGTAAGATATATTATGAAGAAAACAATTTCTTAGAAGGAACCGAAACTACGAAGACAGGTCATCATGACAGGTGACATTGCACTAATTCTTGTGACGGTTTACCGCCCACTCCTCTTGATCAAAGACCTGAGTCCCAGCTGTGAGACATTTTAAAACAAATGTCAACTTATAACGTTACACTACTTATCGTACTACAATAGTATGAATATAATAGTACTAGAAGACCAAAACCTAAGCCCACAAGTTTGTAACTTCGACAGACATAGACTAAAATGTCAGAGGTGAGAGCATAGAGCAGAGCACGACTTTGACATTAAACTAACAGATATTTTTAATAGTCTGTGCGCGTATTATGCCACTAGCGATCTAAAGTATGTAGTCTGTGTTCCGAGTGTTAAATGTCTGAGATTTTGTGGCTATGTGTATTATCTACATTATAGGTATGATAAGTTCGTTGCATGATTCATCATCATACAAGGAGAAGTCATATAAATATTTTCCTATATGATGGTACCTACGTACCATCACAAGATAAAGGAAAATATTTATTGCTCAAGTATAAGCTTAATATTTTTTTTTACATAAATTCGCTCTTTCGTCTCGGCGAATGTCTTAGACCTCTAAAACGCTTGACCATAATACTATTTCGTCTTTACCAGAAATATACGATTGGGAGTAACACCGCTTTTAGCAGAAAGGGCTTTGGCTGGCGACTGGCCTGTTGGTCTAGTAGTTAGTAGCACTGACTGCTATGCCGGAGGTCGTGGATTCGATTCCCACCTTAGACAAATTTTGGTGTGATAAGCATAATTATTTTTTCTGTGTCTGCGTTTTTTATCTACACTAATAAAAAGAGGTAAAGTTTATTTATTGTGATATATATGGTGATCGATATTGTTGTAGGCACTATGAACAGTCCAGTCATTTTAGGCATTTTAAACCCTTATCTGCGGAAAAATTCATGAATGCCCACGGCAATGTCCGCAAACTTTTGAACATCTTAATCTAGCTTTGTTGCTTCCACATTTGCAACGAGTGCATTGTCATAATGTAGTCGCTTTCTCAGCGCTCTACTCCAAAAACAGTTGATTTGCCTGCTGCGGTCTTCCCGTCCGATTATATTTTGAATGTCTTCAAGGCTAGATTGAATAGGCTCTTAATAAACTAGTGCGCCTCTCCATCAGAGATTGCATCACCAGGCTTACCATCAGGTGGGATCGCAGTCAAGCACTAGTTTATATCAATAAATAAAAAATTATAAAAAATGCAAAGGGGATTTTTTACAAATAATTTCACGACGAACAATTTTGTAATGACCTCTATTGACCTTTGAGGTCGCGAGATATTTGCGACCTCAACGACCTATTGACCTTTATAACTTTTTTAGCCTATACGATTTCAATGTCGATTTTGCACATTTTCATTTGTACAAAAATTCAGTTCACTAGGAATTTTCCCGCAAATAAAACATGAAATGACTGGTCTACTAGCTATATGCTATTATACATATTATAGCGTAGTCTGAAATGAGCTTAATAAATAAACAACACAGCGCTCACACACGTCCGTGTGAAAGTGTTCACTCATATCTCACGAGAGCAGATTTGTAGAAAATGAACGAATCATTAAGGCGGGCGCTCACTTCCTTAGTTTCTTTGCGTTTTGTTATTTTTGTTGTATTATGTAATAATACTGTCATGGCTGACGTCCTCGAGAGGAATGCAAGGTTGCATTAATGAAATATTTTTCTTTCTTTCATTACTACATCTTTTTTTTTACTTTCGTTTAGGTGAGTTCTTTTAAGATTGAGCTGAATATAATGCAAAGGTATTGTACTAAATTGGCATATCAGTGTCGCCATTTTGTTTTATTTTTATTTTGCACAACGATACAATGTTGTACATAGGTTTTTTATTGTATATGTATATTGTGTGCTGTAAACATTTATTTGTTGTGCACTTTTAGTTGTTCTCGTGTGCAAAATATGTCATCAAATAATAAATCTGAATTGTGGGTCAGCTGTCTTATTTAAATGGTTTTTCAAAGTTTTGTGTTTAATAAAGAATAATATACAGGGTTATTTATAAAATACTATCAACTTCTTAGGACTATGTTAGAAACATCATAAACAACATGTTTTGCTCTATGACTTTTAAAAAAACATCATATTTTAGTTCATCAGATTTTCATACAAAAATAAAAATATTTAAATTGAAGGTTTTCTAGTGTGTTGAGTACACGAAAATGGTGCGAATGCTTGCTAGGGAGGAGTGATGGCAATGTTTCGGAAGCCTACTTACTATTACTACAAGAACAGTGTACAAGAGGCGTAGGTAGGTACAGCAAAATACAGAGTTGAAATGTGTTAGATAAATCAACGAAATCTTGAAGGTTTGCTTTTGGTAAATAAAAATCATAGACCAAAAGTTGTTGTTTATGATGTTCTTAATTAGCACCTAAGAGGTTGCTAGTGCTTTAAAAATAACCCTGTATACATGATTCTGTAAACACTTAAGCATACATAAACAATCTGACATATGATACCGGAAGTGTCGCATTACCGAAATAAGTGGAGACAAAACCGCTATGAGGACTTTCGCATTCACGAAAACGCGAAAGTTTAATAAAAATGTTTTTGTTTTAGTTGGAAATCATCAAATAAATTCTCCCGCTCGCGCGCTCTCTCGAGTGGAACGAAAAGGATTTTTCCCAACTACAACCCACCCGTGGTCATTCAGTTATCCATTGCGTTCCAAGGTCTCGGCGACTCTTCTCAGCGCGAATGGTTTATGTAAGTAAATTACAACTTTAATTGTAAACCACCACTTAAAAAAAAAACTGGAAACTGAAAAAGGCAATGCGTCAAGTCAAAATGCTGATATGTCATAGAAAACAATTCAAGCGACATGTTTGTAAACAAATTACATAATATTTACTGCGAAAAAAAACCTCTGACAAACTCGACCAGATTTCACCTACAACAAAGCGTACCGTTCAAAACTCAAACAAATCAATTTACAATTTCTATTCACTGATATTCTAGGCCGTGTAGCCAATTAATATTTGTCTGATTTACAGCAGTGGCGAAGGAAATGGACTGGAATATACATGAGCTGGTAACCTTCCGTCATGCTTCAGTGAACAGCCTCTAGCTTGGTGAATAAGTATGTAGCTGTGCCATTTCTGGTACTATAATATCGTCGCTCGGCACTGAAATATTAGTAAGAACAATACTACGCGTGTAAAAAAGAACAGTACCGATATTTTATTTTCTAACTGCAATACGACTCCTTATAAACATTATTTATGGTACCTTATCTGTATAGCAGTGAGACACAAAAGAACTAAAACCATCGGTTCAAAAATAAGAAGACAAGAAGGCAGCCAAAGAAACCTTTATTCAGTTACTTAAGATGTGTGGCTTTTTTTAATGAATGAATGGATGATATTTATTTGCAAGAATATAGGTATATATCACATGTTCTTAAGATTTATGGGGTCTCACTAATATTCGGCATTTCAGCCGTACAAATGTTTAGATTTAACATCAGTCTTTAGCATTCTGTCTTTTACTGGCTTAATCATAATACTCTTTACTGGTTAGCCTTTAAGAAGTCAGTAAATATCTATTACTATATCTCATCTCAAACTAACCAGGACATAAGATTCAGTTTCTTACGTAATGAAAACCGTAATTTCATTCTTTCAGTTTATCTACACATCACATAAAAAAAATATCACTATCACTTTTTCATTTTACAACCTCATTTAATAAAGACAGCTTTTTCATAGCATTTATAATATTTACGACGGCCGTAATAAAATTAAATATGTAATGAAGATATTATGAGAGTGATAGTGCGTAAAACGTAGTGATGAAACCACTTTCTTGCTTCGTTAGTTCTCAACTAATCATTGTAACGCCTCAATTAACAAGTAACAGTTTTTTTTTTTTTTAACGATGTCCCCACACTAGGAATTACTCGGTATCGTGGGTGCATTTATCAACATACACAAGCTATCTTGGAGCCGGAACAACTATCTATAGACCAAACAAATATTTCAGCAAATCGGATGAGCTTACTAGGGCCGATACCTGCTAGGACTGCGGGAACGTTTGAAAAAATTACCTTGACCCTAGAATGCAAAAGGAAAGAACACAAGTGGGGTTTAGTCAGGAAAATGTGGTACACCGTTTCGCTCCACTCTAGACAGGCATGTTACCTAAGAATTTTCATTAATCATGGCTGTGTTTATTTTCTCTTATAGCTAGATTCTGTTTGCGGCTTCGCCTACTAAATTATCCCAAAGGAAAATACTCCCGTAATAAGTAGTTGTGTTTAGAGGATAAAGCAGTGTTTTAAAGTCGCGGGCGACATGTTGAATTCCGAACAAAACGAAGGTTGCTAAGTTACAATCCCGAGCGCAGAGAGGGATTTATACAGTTAAGTCCCGAGTACTATGAGGGAGAAACCCGAGTGAAGTGAGAAATTCAAGGCATAGTTTTATGCTCTTATTGGTGTAGAATAATACTAATAATAATAACACCTTACCAAGAAAGACCATCATTCAACAGATCTTACAAACCAATCATAATCTAATTCGTTTCCGAATCCAGATTCGATTCCGATTGCTTCGAGACAGCTATACCTTGTCTGAATGTGCTCGTTCATTTCAACATCTAACCGCAACATATAATAACTGAACGCAGTAAATTCCGAGTTAGAGAGGCAGTTTAGTTAACTAGGTGATTCAATTGTAGAGTAATGAGGTTTAGGCTCGGAATTGTGGCTGCTGCATGCGTCAGATTGCTTGATTTATATGAGAACTTTACTTTGTAGATTTGAACGCTAGGGTTGCCAGGAAAGGCGGGATTTTTTCGAAAGAATCGTTGTTGCCCTGCAATGCTAAGGGCTACTGTAGAAACAAATAGGTTTTAGAGTTTTTAGCGAGATTGTTTTGAGTGACGTTCTCGGAGAGAAGGAATACCTTTAGCTGAAATGAGAGAAATTATATGATGATTTTTCACCCAATTTTTTTTTTTTTTTAATCATGTAAACCAGTGCTTATATTATTTTCAAAAAGTATATTTTTTATCTGTTACTGGTGTGATTTTTGATAAGTATTCATGTTTTATTTTTCATTATTCATAGGCTCGCGTTTAACCACTATCTCACCTGATGGTATGTGATGAAATGACTGATGACAGAGCACGCTTGCCTAGAAGTAACCTGTTCACTCTATACTTATAAGCCCCTAGCTTGTAGCTAAACAGGATTTTTTAAACTATCTGTTCCGGCTATTGTAGTTTTTAATTCTTTTATGGCGTAACAGATGTCGCTACAAGAAGATCACATTAATAACTCATCATTTTTTAAATGAAATGCGTAAACTTTTTCTTAGAGCGAAATATCTTGACTATTACGATACGCACACATTTACATACCCGCGGAGATATTTCCAATTGTCACGCAATTTTAACCTACAAAATATGTGGGACAGTGTGCACATAGTATTTAAACATGGGAATATAGCATTTAATATAAAGCAATAAAGGTAAAAATCGCGTGAATGTGTGAGATTGTCAAATATTACGCGAATCATGCAATGTTTGAATGGGCGATGGCGGTAATGAATTTGGTAACGCCTGGTAAGTGGTGTCACGCTTTAATCCTAGGCTAGCAAGGGTCTTAAATGGTCAAGCAAGTAATTTGTTTGTTGTCTTTTTTTCTCTTTTTAATTTTTTGTTTTAAGTTATTCGATATTATTTACCACATTGTCTCAAGAAGAAAGTCTATGACCTAGGCGTGTTGCCAGTGATGACATATGGCTCCGAAACGTAGTCGCTTACAATGGGCTTCATCAGAAGGCTTAGTCACTCAAAGGGCATTGGAAATGGCTATGTTCGGAGTTTCCTTGCGTGATCACATCAGAAATGACGATATCCGCAGGAGAACCAGGTAGCCTTGGTTATAGTGGACATAGCTCGAAGAAACGCCAAACTTAAGTGACAGTGTGCATTGCACATTGCTCGCAGAACAGATGGTCAATGGGGATGAAAAGTTCTGGAATAGCGGCCGGAAGTTCTGGATACCGATAGAGGCAGCGTTGAAAGGTCTCCCTTCCCATTTCCGCAGCCCAGAATTAGTATTGTCCTCACTTTATTATGAAAGATGACACAATAAACTACAAAATACAGTATTTTTTATCTTCTTCTTTAACTTAACTCTTTCGAATAACAAACAAACACACACACATTTTAAAATTCTAAACTCGCAAATCAACTTTCATCTTTTACATCGATACATCGATGAAGACCCTATTCTAGAAATCGCTCGACAATGCCACTCTTTCGCAAAAATGCGAGCGAAAAGTGAAAGAAGACGTAATATCGATCGGTACTCGAATCACGTCGCACTTTCTCGCAGATCTGCGTAGAATGTGTAGCGGATATTGTGATATGAGAATACACCACGAGGTTAGAGGTATAGTTTCTAATTGAAAATTTAATGGTCATGAGACGAGACTAGTAGACTCTTTTTCATATAAATTACATTTACCTATTAATTTTTTTTTCATATACGAGTACACATCACTGCATAGTATAAAACAAAGTCGCTTTTTCTGTCCCTATATCCCTATGTACGCTTTTAAATCTTTAAAACTACGCAACGGATTTTGATGCGGTTTTTTTAAATAGATAGAGTGATTCAAGAGGAAGGTTTGTATGTATAATAACAGCCATTAAATAGTGGAAGTGAAAAACACCCTACCAAACTTTTCACTCTTTCAACATTGTTAACCTTATTAGAATAATTCTTTTGGTAAAATAGGTCACCAATACACCTAGAGGGATGACACCCCTCGTAATCAATCAGTCAGTGAATGAAATCATCATTTACAGTTGACCATCATGAAAATAAAATAGATACAATAAATCAATTGAAGTGTTGCCTTAGGAAAAAGAGAAATTTGGTAGCATTTCAATCAATCTAGCTCATCAATATATATGTAGAATATAAGTCAATGATCTAGCTAGATTAAACTAAGCTTTTTAAATTAATTGTAACACCACATGGGAACTATCTGGTACCACGATATCCGAGTTCTCTGCACTATCAAAACATAAACCTACAATTGTCCGAAATCCACTATCGGGCAGTTACCCGGACTAGACACAACACCCGTCTGATTGGAGGATCTTCCTAATTAACGGAGGTTTCCGGGACTTTACACTATGTTCTACATGTCTCTAAAAAATAATTGAAAGGCAAGTGTTTCGAAATGTCAGTGTTACCAAGAGTGAAAAAAGCATTGTCGTGACAGCTACAGATGACCCTTGTTTGATAAGACAGTACCTTATCACAAAGGTGACATACCAACCAATACTACATCATTCACAAACACAGCAGTCAGAACCTTCAATCCATCACAGTATCTCACAAAAAACAATCACAACAAGGAATGTAAGGCCGCTATTGTTTTGATCACCTTCTTCAAGAATCAAGATAAGATGTACCATCGACACCTTATCCAATGCGTAGTTTGTTCGTGCATTCAAAAAATAACCTTGTATTAGACCAGCAATGTACTCTGTACATGAGATAATTATCATCTAAAGCTGTTATATGGCTATTCTATGTTTGTTTTTCGTGAGAATGACCTCTCAGCTAGTTTTTTGTTAAGAACCACTGACCCGTGTAGTATTTCTACTTTTAGTTTTTAGCTTGTTACCCATTCATTGTTTTTTTACAATAGAACAGAAACGCCAAGAGATAAGAGGCTTTAACTTGAGGCCTATGAGTTCCTTCTGTGTGAATACTATAAGATAATTATAATAATAATAGTGTCAATTTACATACTTTTTAGCTAAGACAACTTGGGCTTGAAGACGGCGAGCAATGGGTTGTTCACTGTCCGATATCAACAAAGCTCGGATTGTCGGCGCGTTGTGTTCAATGCCTGCCAGGGCTGCTAGATTTTAGGGCAAACAAATAGTCACCAGCAAATCTACTTAAAATAGGTTGGTTCCATCTTCGGTCCACAAGACGTACGGCGTTACGCCACCGGTACATAGTAGACATCCCACCCATACGCACAAAGCGTTATGGGAACACATTTATTGTGAGTACAGCCAAGGAGTAGAATTCCCTGCCGATGTCTATGTTTCCTGATAGCTACAACTTGGGTATCTTTAAGTAAAGAGTGAATATGTTACTTCTAGGCAAGCGTGCTCCATCGTCGAGCACATCATCGCTTGCCATCAGGTGAGATAGTGGTCAAGCTTGATCAATAATATAAAATAAAAAACACCTTCTATAATATAATTGAATCAAACTATTTGCCCTTTAGTGCGTCTAATTTTTGTAAGCCAATGATTCGTTACTATGTAATTATACTTAACCTTATGAATAATAACTAGAAACTACATTCCAGTTGAATTATAACTATTATTATTATAAGGATAACGATCGGAAATAGATTGATTATCGGTTGAAATAAAGCTTGTTTGATCTTTTATCGTTTCCTGCAAGAGCTATAGTTAGAGAATATAATTAGTCGAGTAATAATAATATAATATTTCATTTTATTCAAAACCATTTATATGAAAAAAAAAACAACAATAGTGAGAGGGAATATCATACTTTTACTGACTAATGCCACCTATGTTATTTCCGTAAACAATTTTAATTTAATATTGATCTCATTTAAACTGAAAACAGACTTACTCGTAATTTAAACAGATTTTAATAGAAATTAACTTAAGTTCTCGTAAGTCTTTTGGATAATCCCGCAATCCAATTAGAAATATGAAAAAACCATTTTGCACCGACCCTAAAAGCAAAAGAGCAGCAGATCTGAGCTCACAACCTATGAGAGGCCAAAGAATGCAGTCGCTGTGGCCGAAATCAGCTAGATGGCATCGTCATCATCATCATAATCACATTGATTGAAACATGACGACACATTCTAGGTCATATTATAATAAAAGTACTACTTCCTATTCAAAAGAAAAATTACAGTTCTATGTACATGCATAGATTGTGTCTATCACGTATGTCTGTAAATTCTTTTGTAACTGATTATGTTACTCAATCGATTGTCAATCAATTATGGTAAAAACACGCCATTGCTTGCACACCATACGTTTGCAATCACTTTACAAAAGTTGTAAGTTGACATTCATTCATAATCTCTTTCCGTTTTGTAATGAAGTTTTTTCTTCTAGTATAGTTGTACAAAAAAGTAAAGTAAAAATCAAAGTCTATTTAGTGAGTCTTGATTAGCATTAAAATTTATAAGAAAAACGTTATAACTACCCCAGTCATTTTAATGACTGGTATTTTACAAGCTTTTATTTAGTTTCACCTGTCTCGATGTTTGTCTGTCATCAAATCTTGTAAATTTAATTTTACCCTCTTCTCGGTTACCGATGGAGCTGAAATTTTGCATGCATGTGTAAATCAGATGACAATGCAAAATTATTATGACATGGAGCTAATATAATGATGGAACCGGAAGGTGGACATAAGGACTTGGTAGTTAAACGACACAACCCTATCGAGTTTGGGCTTGTATGATTCGTCTTGATGAATATTAATTATATAGGTATACCGAGCTGTAAAAGCTTGCTATGAAAACATGATTTTCATTAAAAGCTTGTTTTTCCTGAGCGCATTTGCACAGAGGTTCGATTGATTGAAGATTTTTGTCATGATATGTTTAAGAATAAATTTTCAATTTGATTCAATTAAGTTTTTAATTAAAAGGTAGGAGGAAGTTCTTTAAAAATAATAGATAAATCTTTAACAAGTTCGAGAGTTGAGATTGTACAAGCGACCAATCAGTTCCAGGGCCTCGCGTGCAAGTAAACATACATACGAGTACGGCAAGTCTTGGAGGTCAAGGGTTGCAAGCGAAAGTCCAATGCTCGCATGATTGCTTGATTTGAAAAGTAGTCAAGATTAGTATTTATGCTAATGATTTAGTAAACTTCATAAATTAAACTACCTGTTTTGACAAGACCTATACTCGTCCAAGGAACACCTAGAGACAGTCGAGCCCAAGACGTCGACGGCGCGCACTGTTCCCGCGCGCCTCAAGGAGTTGTCAGCGACAGGAGGGGCCCAGCTGGGTCGAAGCCTACTGGGGCCATGGTTATCCGAAAGGAACTCGAGCCCCGGTATGAAGGCTAGAAGGAACGGGGTGGAGTTTTTAGTCAGCAAGAGTCTGACACTATCTCCCGCTCGACCCAAGAGCTGGGGTTGTCATAAGATGATTGTGTGATTATATATATATATATATATATATATATATATATATATTATTATAATATATATATATATATTATGTATTTATTTTTATTTTTGGTATTGAGTATGGATATTTAGTTACATAAGTATTTATTAGTTTGATTAGGTTTTTCACTAACTCTTCTTTACGTATTTCTGCACACTACTGTCTACATCTCTTTTAATCTTTCCTTTTCGCAGGTCTGCTGGAAGAAATTTCTTTGTGAAATAAGCAGTACCTTTGTACATAGTTTTATTATATGTTATCTCCTCTGGTATTTTGTGTGTACATAAATTATAAAATAAATAAATAAATAAATGATTTTTGCTTTTTTTGAAAAACACGTAGAATCAAGCGGTGCGCGTCTTGGTGCGGGGCAACTCCAATACTGTTCTGGTGATGATTGCCTGCAGATTGGACTGCCCTTATATCTGACACTAGCTTTTGCCAAAATATAGCCTATGTCACTCAGGAATAAAACAGCTTTCTATCGGTGAAGAATTTTAGCAATTGGACCAGTACTTCCAGAGATTACCTCCTGCAAACAAAACAATAAACTTTACCTCTTTATTATATTAGTGTAGATTACTGTGACAGACGCTGCTTATTTGGATGATGAGGGAACCAGGTAAACACAATAATCGGCAGGATACAACTCATGGATTGTTCATCATAAATATTACGTGATGAAAATTCATATACAAATCTCTTCTCAGACCGTCAATATAACTTGTACAAAGGAAAAAATTGAGGCATGGAAATAGTGCTCTGTATGGTTATGGCGATGTTGCCGCCACACATGTTTGTGAACGCAACCACGATATAGAAGTCATTCCTACAGTGCGTTTCACTTAAGAAGTTCCTTCGGCGTAATGTTGGCTCCCCTGTCTGTCTACAAAAAAAAGAAGGAAAAAAAAGAAAGAGTTGCCTACTCTACCAAAATTGTTCCCCGGAATGCGAAACGAAATATCAGTTAATCTCCCTAATATTAAGTAATTTAATTGCTAAAAATATTGCAACACTGTTTTTCAGTACTGCCAATATTACGGCAAAGGAACTTCTTAAGTGAAATGCACTGTAGAGAGGAGCAACGAATTAAAAAAAAAACAAAAACATCTGTGCTTCTAAACTTCTAAACACTATAAATACATTTTGTGACAAAGATTCTTAAATTTGTTCCTACTATAACAATCAATTTATCTTGAAAGTTCTATATTACTACCCTGTTTAACCAATCGAACATCCTATTCCTACAAATCAATTAACAAACACAAAACATCCTTCTACATAATGTATTACATAAACCACATAATCGACAATTGGCGTCAAGAATTCCGGCAAAACAAATAATTACGATATCCCTTGAGGAAATATTGATAGAAAGCCGAATGTGTGGGCTTATTAGCTAACACTAATTACGAGTACTACAGCGTAATGTTGTGTTGCGACATGAGTGCCAGTTAGAATCGGGCTAGAATCGAGCAGATAAAAAATAGTTTAAAAGAAGATTTTAGAGATTGAAGGTGAGCTTCTAGTTTTTTTTTTGTGTATATGGCCTCTCGCAGATCTACCTAGGAGGTTGTCAACTGCTTCAGGTCCAAGCAGTGCCATACAACAGTGACTTTCTGCAGCCTCGGTAGCGGCTAGGTTAATAGGTTTGAAAAAAATATATGATATCTATAGATTCACGAACAACATTATCTATTAACTATTGATTTTTACACATAAAAATTGATGGTTAAATATTCTTCAAAGTGAATGTAGTTTATGTAGGTAAATCAATCAATATTTCGCGAAGAAAATTAATTTAAAGGTCAGCGGAGCTCTAACCGGGCGCAGCTGGCCGTAATTAAATACACAGATACTCGTACTGCCGCTTAGGCGAATAAGAATTATATTGAATTTTGGCCAGATGTTAAAGGGACTATAAGCCTTCCCCTTGGACTTGCCGGTGGGGGCCATAATTCGAAAATCAAAGCCAGGTTAGGTTTTTTGTCAATACCTGTTTATTTTTTAAACCTAGCTCCCCACTAGAAATTACGCCAGTGTCGTGGGTGCGTTCACAAACTGAAGATAAAAAAAATATAGTATAGGTAATCCTTAGTAGTGTCCTCATGATGTTTTTCTTTACCGATGTCTAAGACCCACTTAGAAAGTTTGTATATCTGTGTTTAACATAATAAACCTATAAATATCTATGAAGATGGCGCAATATAGAAGCTGTTACCTTCAGTAGGTTATTGGCATAATCGTCACATCTCGCAAGCCGATTTTCTTCTTTAGATATTATCATAGACCTGCACATTACTGACACCTGAGTAGTCATGCCAGGCGTTCAGGTAAAGCCAGACACGTTCAGGCTTTTTAGTTACGTATCCAAATTAAACGGAGTCCGACCCGAACGACTTTTGTTAGGCTTTTCAAATTTTACCATTTTGATTAGAATTGTCATTTCAGTTCTGCCTTACCTTGTCTCGCTAGCACAAGCAGAGTGGATATGCAATTAGTCCAGCAACTACACCACTTAATTTTATTGTTTTTCATTAGAATTTACAAAGATTTTATTAATTTTATTTTTGTTAAAATGTCATGTTAGACTTAAAAATATGTTGGCCTTTTTGACCAAATGTCTGGCTAAGTAGGTTAGTCTGTCCGGCTTTTCGTTTTCAAGACTAGGCAACCCTACAGTTGAGGCTCTGGCGAATAGGATACGAAAACACTCGTCGGACCAAGCCTCCCGAAATTCAAGTTCAAAGGCTTATTTTAATGGTCACAAAACGGAAAGCTTTATGTTTACGATTTCCTCAATGGAGAAAATCAAGTATTCCTGAGAGCTATTAATAGCTAATTACCATCGTCGTATACCCGATAATATTCCTCCATTTCCTTGCAATCCGTAGACTTCGCGCGCAGTTCTCACGGTTGCCGGCAGCGGTTGCTAAAGACCGCCAGCACCCGTGGTTCATGGTTGCGCAACCATGATTAGCGGAATTAGTACAGTTAGTGGTCCTTAACGTTGTTGTGATGGTTTTCTAATCAATTTTTATGGATCGTTTTTGATTATGTCGATAGCTTGAAGTGGTAACTTTGAAGATGTTTCTTTTTTGTTGGTTTTTACTTTTATATTAAGCTTTCTAAGGGAGTGGTAATGGGGCTTTGCGAATGACAATGCTTAAATAAAACAGGTATAGCAGAAAACCAGCGCTGTGAGCTCATCGCATTAGGCGTGAGGTCACAGCTTTATGCTGAGCGTTGGGCCGTTTTGTGCGGATGAGACGCATATCTTCCCTATCGGTGGTGTTATCTAGTTTTAAGTATGCGTCTTATTTCGCGTAATGAGCTGAAATCTTACTTTATAACAGTCTACAAATGGTAAAACACTGAACTAAAGTTAATAAATAGCTTAAATTATGGATACTAATAAAAAAGTCGATTACGTCGAGATCACTAGTTTAAAGGCATGTAGAACACAGTATAGTCTCACAAATAGATGAAAAATATTCTCCGAACAGACAAATGTTGTTTCTGGTCAATTATTCAAGCCCAGCAATTGATTTTGGACTGTTTTATATTCTAATCGCGTGGAGAAATCTAACACCGCGATGCAGAATTTTAATTTTAAGTGTGTGTTACTTATGTGGCTATACAGATGTCGCTACTGCATAATTTTTGTTTTTAACTTGTTGTTGCTCAATATGCACATTCCTCGCCGTACCAACTTTAAAATTTTCCATCAATATATACAAGCAAAAATAACCAATACTTAAAACACAATCGTATTTTAAAACAACTTCGAGATAAAGCTTTATTAGCGAAACCAGTCCATATAGAGGTGTCTCAAGGAAGACGACTCTACGACAATACCAGTCTTCCTATACGAGGCTGTGGAACAAACAAGCTTAAAATATTTCTTAAGGCACCAGTTTATAATTATTGTGAAGGTGCCTTTTCATTTTATGTTCTTCCTTTAATTAATCTGTACAGATCAAATTTTATGACCAGTGTGGTGACGCATCGTTGGAAGACCTCTCACAGGTTGGACCGACTACCTGGTGAGAGTTGCAGGAATGTGGTGGATGCGAAACGGTGGATCGGTCGTTATGGCAACACAGTGGACGTCTTTCGACTGAAATGATGATGGTGATATTATTATGGCGGCGAATAACTCTTGATTGTTATTTCCTGGAAAAAATATTCAAAAAAGGGAAATTTCCACACTTTATGGCTTATCATTCTGACTAAGATTAAAATCGAGATATAAAAAAATTAAATGCTCCCTATTTATTAATCTAACCGGCTGATTTTGGCACTTTCAGGTCCTAATGGACACCCCTGATGCTGCAAAATTAAGTGTCCATATTTTTTATATTTCTTTACACAAAACAAGACTGCTATCGTTTGACAGCTGTCAAAACTAATGATAGCCTGTCGACGCAAAATTATTCTCTATAAAACAAGCATCTTCGCATCTCCTCTAGTTATGCAACGTCTTTTTTGCAACAATATTCTCGTTATTTGAAATTTCACACTTGGCAGGGAGCCCCTTTGACTCGAGAGTTACAAACCGCATCGGAATCTATTATGGTTCGTTCTTTTTTTATCGAAAATCGCTTCTTCTCCTCGAAAAATAATGAAAATATCGTATTTACAATTACTTTATATTTCTCAACGCTCTTCTATTTTAGAGATTCTCTTTTATTAGTCAAACTACTAGCCTCAGTCATCGGTTTAACGACAAAATAGCCTATGTCATTCAGTAATAATCATTTAATCAGTAAAATGCTATGCATTTAAATAAAATATTTTTTTGAAGCGTTTCGGTAGTTTTTCGAGCTTAGTATTAGAAGCAAAAATTTCAAAAAATCTTTTAGCTTTATGATATTAATAATTTTTCAAGGCGGGAAATCACCTCATGATTTCTTCCAGTCTAGGGCGGAGCAGGACATGGGCTTGTCAGTCTTTTACTGGCTAAAACCACACCCATATTCCTACCTTGCCTTTTCCTTCCCGGACCACGGGTTTCTTTTTCGGAAGTCAATCGAAGGTCTTTAAATAGGATATTTTTTACTATTTTATTAAACTTGTTTTTTCACATGTTACTGTTTATTTTGTATAAAAAGATTATTATTATTGTAATGATCGATGGTCAATTGAGAAGAAAAACGTACCTTAAACATATGTTTGTAGAGATCATCATAGATCGACACACAAGATTGTGTACATATCTATGTATATGCTTGTACGCATACTTGTGGACAAGGATATAAATATGTACATGACAATCTTGTGCAAAAAGCTCTGAATCAGCATTTTAGACATTTGGCAAGCGGATCTGTCGGTGACGCAAGTTCATGCTTGAACTTTAGCGTGCTTATGTCAAATGAAATCATTGTGATGTAAAATGTGCTAGCCTGTGAAGTACGTATTAGATGATGCTAGTGCCCAATGATAACATTGTCTATTTATAGTATTTTTTCCAGACAATTTTGTGTTTGCACAAATTCATATTTAGAAAAGAAATATATTCAATTTTAAATTTAGAATATAGTGAAACTTTGGAATATTTTGTCGGTAATTTTGAAATGGCTGGCATGTTGGTCTAATAGTTAGTGGCCCTGCTGCGACTGCTATACCGCAAGTCGTGGGTTCGATTTCCACTCAAGACAAATGTTTGTGTGATGAGTTCTTTGTCTGGGTGTAATTTATATACGATACGTATGTATTTAGAAATATATAATAAGTATGTTTATAAATTTTCTAGTACTCATAGCTCTACTTAGTTTAGATTTTTTTTAATTAACGTTCGGTTTATGTTACGTAATATGATAGTATTTTGATTAAAACATAAAACTTTTTTACTAAAAGAATAAACAGCTTTCAACCAAGCTATTTCATAATACCTCGCTAACTATTATTATCAACAATATTATCTCCCTATCAGCTATACGTTATCAGTTCTACAGTATATTATTACTGACTGGTTGACATTGTCGTCGCAGGCGCACCCTTGAGGCCAACCGCTGTGTAACCCTTTACTGTAGTGTAAACCTGTTCTATCGACACACAGTTTAGCAAGTCCGATCATGTTACTACCATTCATTATTAAATTCTTAATACATATTTGGAAATACCAACATCATCATCATTTCAGCCGAAAGACTTCCATTGTCAGACGCAGGCCTCCTCCAAGTATTGCCACAGCGACCGGTCCTGTGCGTCCCGCATCTATTAGGCTACCGGTCCACCTCGTGGGGGGAGAGGGGGGGTCAATAAATTATTTATATTTCTTTTATAATATTTCTTAATTTTTTTACTTCTGTTACTACTATTTTGGTGTAAAATAAAGTTATTCTATTCTATTTTGACTGGCCTGTTGGTCTAGTGGTTAGTGGCCGTGACCGCTATGCCGGGGGTCGTGGGTTCAATTCCTATACAGGACAATTATGTGATGAGCATGATCATTTGTTCATATGAATAATATGTATTTAGAAATATATAGGTAAGTATCAGCTGTTTAGTACTCATAACACAAGCTCTGCTTAGCTTGGGACTAGACGGCGTTGTGTGATAGTTGTGGATTATTATTATTTTAAAACCCACCTATGTCCTTCAATTGCCTTTTTCGTTCTAAAGCTGTGTTAACTCTTTTCCACATTCTAGTAGCCCTAGCACAATCTCTAAGCCTTAGCTAAGGTTTGTGCCTAAAGCAAACTTTTTCTTGAAATTATTTCGAAACATAAAATTCCTGCTTTTAAGATATTTTAATTACAGAGTGCCAACTAAGCGGTGGGTTGGTGGTCGCAAGTTGGAGCAAGTTTGATTAGTTCTGTTGTACATGAAGAAATTATATGGTTAGCCAACCAAAGGCGTTGCAATTGGAACCTACAAGAAACACTTTTGTTTAGGTGGGAAAATCACCCATTGACATCTCCCTCTCTTGTGCGGAACGAAAAGGTGTGTCAGACTTTGACCGACTAAAAACCCATTTCTGTTACTTCGTTGCCTTTCATACTAGGGCCGAGTTTTCCTTTCAGAAGCAAACCCTTGGCCCCAGTAAACTGCTCGGAAGCTAGGACCTTAACCGGGCTACAAGATTGTTCGAACAAATCATCGCTGCCTTGGAACGCAACGAGTAGCTAAAGGAACAAAGGGTTAGTAAAATTCTGGCACTCTCTCTCGCTCCACCCAGAGCAGGAGAAATTATTTTATGATTGGTTACACTTAAAAAATAAACGGCCGTAACTTTTTTTTTGTTAACTCTTGGTAAAAAGTTAACAAAAAAAAAGTTACGGTTGTAAAGGTAAGGTTTTTCTTAAAGGTTTGAATTTTTCACAGCTTCAAGGGACCGCAGTTCTGAGGGTCTGCGGTCCCTTGAAGCTGTGAAAAATATGGTATATGGTTTTATTTCAACTCGATACCTCTACTTGTTCCCGAGATAAAGGAGCTTGACAGACAGACAGACCTATAAGGGTGATCGTATAGGGGTTCCGTTGTTTCCTTTTGAAGTTCGGAACCCTAAAAACTAAATTGATCTGTATTATATGTAGATACTATAAACGCACAGAACAAGATTGACAAGTCTAACACTGCGCGCTATACTAATGATATGTTCTTCGAAGAAACCCAATCAATAAACATAATATAGCAGAACAAAAACTTCGTTATGAAACAAGTCGTGCACATGAAGCCAGTTTTTGTGAACTGTTTTTTTGTTTGTGTTCATTTATAACGAATTTGATTGACCTACTGATGAAGTTCGTTATGTACGAGTACCATTAGAATAGAATAGAATTTTATTTTGCATTACCATTATATTAAATTACACGTGTTTAATTGTAGCAGTAATAAATTGATATCAAGGTTGTAAAGGGCAAATGACGCATCTAATCAGCTTATAGAAAAAGCATCAAGCTATTTTGTTTTTTTATTTTTTATTATGGATAGGCCCGTATTTGGCCACTATCTCACCTGATGGTAAGCGATGACATACGATGGAGCAGTGCCTAGAAGTAATCTATTCACTCTTACTACTTATTTACTCTTACATATCAGGAAACACCGACTCCGTGTTAGGACAATTCCTTTTCAAGGCTTATTAAAGAACTCACTCCTATCCCTATCACTAGGTACAGGTGTGGAAAAATGTGCAAAGTCACCACCGCCACAATGTATTACATTTATTATATTAGACTACAGACGGTGGCAATTTGTCACTGTAGCACTAGGCTCCATAATATCTCACATGCGTCTCGAGCGAATTCCACCTCGATTGCAATGACAAACTTTCTCCACTTGTATGAATGTGATATACAAAACCAAAAAAAAAAGGTATGTCAGTTTAAAAAAATATATATAATATTTTCGATTTTGGTTACTTTCGAAGTTTTCTACTCGAAATAAGAACGATTTTCTCCCCACGATTGAGTCATAACGTACAAAAACCATCCAAAGTAATACACACCTTACCGAACTTACATAACTCATCTCAATACGTAACAAAAAGTATAAAAACAGAAAATAAGATTATAGTACTAAAAAACAATATGATCGCACTTTTTCCTTGAGCGCGTTGAACTCTTTTGTATGGCGAAGTAGTATTTGTTATGAATGGGCACTTTTGGATTCACCGAGCATTTTTTTTATTTATAAACTAGTGCTTGACTGCGATCCCACCTGATGGTAAGCAGAGATGCAACCGTTGATGTTGAGGCACAATTTATTAAGAGCCTATTCATTCTAGTGTCAAGGACACTAAAATATAATCGGTCGGGAAGACCGCAACAGACAAATTGTAATTGAAAACAACGTAAAGGCGCACA
Organism: Mythimna lalbum; assembly: GCA_949319445.1. Taxonomy (NCBI): domain Eukaryota; kingdom Metazoa; phylum Arthropoda; class Insecta; order Lepidoptera; family Noctuidae; genus Mythimna; species Mythimna lalbum. The sequence goes on from OX439358.1 coordinate 2,535,077, forward strand.
CAATGAAGACAACATGCTTTTGTCTTGTAATGGGAAATTATTTAAGGACTTCTCCTGCACTAGGGTGCAGCAGGAGGGCGTGTCAGAGTTTAACTGTTCAAAATCACATCTATGTTCCTTTTTTGTCCTTTGCGTTCCAAAACCACGGGGTTCCCTTTCAGAAGTCAACCCATGGGCCCAGTAGGCTTCAGCCCGGCTGGGCCTCAACAGTTTACTGAAATGTCTTTGAGGCGCGTATAGAACATTACGCGCCGTCGACGACTCGGGCTCGGTCTGAACGGTTGCCGGACGGCGATTTACCCATTGCTCATCGTCCACAAGCCTATGCCTACGATGGCTGGAAGTCAGGGTCGAAGTCTTGATAATTATCATTAATCATATAAAAATACAGTATAAAAAATGTATCGATTTTTTTGGAAATAAAAAATTACAATCCCACGCGATTTTTTATAAACTGACGCTGGTTGCAAACATACTTTGACAGTTACATTGGCTACTGTGAAAACTCTCACCCAACAAGTTTAATCGTAGAAATGGAAAGTTTATATTGAAGAAGTCGATACTCTATGATCGTATGGAAGTTTTATTACTATCGTGACTAAGTCATCGATTACGTTAGAAATTGATGGGTATTAAGTTTTATCTTTAGTTTTAAGGTTACAGTAGCATGTGTATTGAGTAACGCTATTATCTCAATAGATATCGCAGCATATGCTGAGTTAGGCGCCTTTTTGACCTTACACAGATTTTAAGTTATCTCTTTTTCCCTAATTCTACTGTTTTTAAATTTAAATGTATGTCTGAGATATAAATAAACGTTTTTCTTTCTTTCTATATATTATATAAGTACAATTTTAATTAGGACACAGCATATACAACCACAGTATTATATAGTTTTAGTATTTTTTTAGCTCTAACAGAAAAGTGAACTAAACTACGTAATCTTCAAAGGACAGGAACAATTTGCCTGCAGCGGTCTTCCCGTCAGATTATAATTTAGCTGTTTTCAAGGTTAGAGTAAATAGGCTCTTAATTCATGAATCCCCAAGCGACCACCGGTGGCCGCGCATCTATTGTCTTACTATTGTGTCTCTAATTGACGGTATCTGAAGGGTTAATCAACTAGTGCGCTTCACCACCAATGATTGCATATCAATCAAACTGGCTAGTAATTTCCCACAATCATCGAATCCTTACTAATATTATAAAAGCGAAAGTGAGTTTGTTTGTTTGTTATGTCTTCACGCCTAAATGACAAAACCGATTTTGATGAAACTTGCTATACGGATAGACCATGGAATAGGACATAGGATACTTTTTATCCCGGAAGTATGTTCCCTTCGGATATTTTCTGCTATCACGCGGGCGAAGCCGCTGGGAGCAGCTAGTAAAGAAATAAAGCTAGTCAAAGTTAGAAGTGCAATTATAAATATGTAGTTCTGCCAAGTATTGTCAACGGGAATCAAGTAGAACTATTTATATGTCAACAAGCCAATAATATTTGTACAAACATGCCTGCGCAGATACTGTATCTGTGAGAAGAGCCGGAATATCGGAGCGACGGGGAATGTGCGCCTGCGCCGCCAAGGACGCGTCGCCAGTGCGAGCGCGCGCACAGCGTACACCGAGCGGAGTTGTACGTTACAGTGATTGTACATAATGTAATAATAATATGTTGATGGTTAAGATACTCTAGATTAGGTATATATTTATATTATATGGTTTTGAGTTTAATACATAATTAAGACATCTAAATAACAATAATAAAAAGCATTAACGAATCGCTTAAGTTCTTCAGATCAAATACTCAATTTTCAAGTACTTTCACTAGATTATAAAAAGAAGAGAAAACTGTTTTCTTTTTTGCGTTTGCGCGTAATCATTATTTGTAAAATAATTTATTTATTTTATTTTATTATATTTGGAAAAATTACAACTTATAAAAACATGATAACTTATCATAATAAAACTAAGGCCAATTAAAAGTTTTCACTAACAGTAAATGAATAAATGTTTTGAAATGATCGGAACATTACACTGTATAAATGCACAGCTTATAAACTAAATTAATATTTTCAAAGTTATTAACTATGTTAGATCAAGTTATTAATGAAATATATCCCTAAACTAGTCGGATATTTTAGGAAAAAATACTTTTATAAAAAACCGGTTTAAGATTATTATCAGCAATTTTCATCTAGTCACAAATATACGTAACTGGTATACGTGTCAATAATATAACTGGTATACGTGGACGAAAAGTTGCGAGTTCGAATCTGCCGAACAACAGTTCGTCTTTTTGGATTTATAGTACTGTTTGGGTGACTGATTGCGTATTTCAAGATGTCTAACTGCAACACTTGTGGATTACCAGTTAAACAATATGAAAAAATAACATGTTTTAACTGTGATAAATTGTACCATCACCTGTGTGTTAAACTGAGTGTTAGTACGTTTAAAAGACTCAGTAAAACTGCGCGTTCCAATTGGAATTGTCCGAGCTGTATATCCGAACATGAATCAAATAAGTCGACGTCTGAGTTAATTGGCGATAGCTCTGAAGGCGAGGATGACAAGATTAGTGACATTCGACTTGTCATACGGGAAGAAATTCGGAATACATTGCGTATTGAAGTGAAGAATATGATTAGTGAGCTTAGATGTGAAATGGACGAGTTAAAGAAACAGATTGATGAGTTGAAGCTTTCTGGATCCTTTGACATCTCTCAAATTAACGATTTAAAAACAGAACTCAGGGGTGTGCAACGTGAGAACACTGAACTTCGTTCTCAGAACTCTGATATGCAAAAATCTATAGCTCAGCTGAAAACACAATTAAACTCCCTTGATCAAAATATGCGCGAGGCGAATCTGGAAATTCACGGCTTGCCCGAAAACAAAAATGAAGCGTTACCAACTGTTGTGTCACAATTGGCTAATGTTGTGTCGTATACCCTAAAGGACTGTGATATTATGAAGTGTGTTAGAGTAGCTAGTATGAATAACAACAAGTCTCGCCCGCGTTCTGTAATAGTTAAGCTACGTAGTCCTAGATGTCGCGACGAATTTTATTCTGCAATCACTAGATACAATAAATCTCACTCTGAGGATAAATTAAACACAAGTCTTTTGGGCTATGGTGGTAATAAGGAGCCTATTTATGTCTCAGAGCACCTTTCTCCTACATATAAATCTTTACATGCTGCTGCTCGTCTTAAGGCCAAAGAAAAATCCTATAAGTTTGTCTGGGTTCGCTATGGTAAAATTTTTGTATGTAAAAAGGAAAATTCTGGCACTATTCTAATTAAGGATGAACAAAGTCTAGATAAAATTGTGTAATAAATTAATTTAATTATGTATTACTTTAGGTCCTACTTGTCATGTTTACTGTTTATTTAGTTTAATGGATAATATTTCCATTTTCTATCAGAATGTTAGAGGTATGAAAACGAAGTCACACGAAATTCTAATGTCAATTTTGAATTCTGACTACGACATCATATGTCTGACAGAAACATGGTTAGATGACTCGTTCTTATCCTCTGAATACTTTGATCAAAGATATACTGTTGTACGCCGTGACCGTAGTGAACAGTTCAAAGATTTATATTCTAAAAGTTATGGTGGTGGGTTATTGGTAGCTATTAGTAATAAATATAATTTTGTAAATAAAACTGAGTGGCAAACCTCTGTTGAGGATATGTGGTTATGTATTACTGCTGGGGGCGTTTGTTTGAATATTTGTGTTGTGTATTTGCCGTCTTATATACCTTGTCATACCTTTATCCAATTCTTGGCCAGGGCCGAAGAAATTTGTTTGCGTTATACGGATTTCAATACTTTGATTATTGGTGATTTTAATCTCCCTGGTGTGAACTGGCATAAACCTAATGATCATTTTCTGGGTATTAGTGACCCTAAATATTTAGCGTTAAGAGACTTCCTAAATATCACCGGATTTGTTCAATTAAATAATATTTACAATGTGAATGACAGGGTCTTAGACCTCGTTTTAGTGGATGAGAACTCCAATCTTTCTGTTTCATGTGCGCCTCCCATCAGTAAACCGGATGTGCATCATCCGCCGTTAGAATTAGTTCTTACTAAAACTGCATCTTCTAATTTAAATTATAATATTTTAAAGTCTAAATATATATTTAATAAAACAGACTATAAGGCTTGTGTTAGTGACCTGCGTAAAGTAAAATGGGAGGATTATTGTCATTTATGTTGTGATGATTATGTTTCGACATTTTATAACATATTATGGAAGAGTATAGATAGATACACGCCAAAAGGTAAACCTAAAAATAATTGCTATCCAGTTTGGTTCTCGGCTTCTTTGATTAAACTTCTTAAAGAAAAGCACAAATATAGGACTCGTTTCAGACGGTATAAAAACCCTCGGGACTATGATACTTTTGTTTCCCTACGGACGCGAGCTGGAAGAGCTATGGCTGACTGTTTTAAAGATTACATAGAAAGAATTGAGAGTGAATTAAAAACAAATGTCAAAGCTTTTTGGCGTTATACTAAGTCAAAAAAAACTTTCAGAGGTATTCCTGACCAGGTCTTGTGGGGTGATCGTGTTGCTGAGGGTGGTAGTGGTGTGGCTGATCTATTTGCAGACTACTTTGCGTCTGTGTATAGTGTTAGCCAGCAGCCTAGTAACTTGTCTCTGGGTTCCTCTTCATCTAATTACAGTATGTATTCCATTGGTATTACTGAAAGTGATGTTACAGATAGTATCAAAAAGTTAGATCTTCATAAGGGAGCTGGTCCAGATGGACTTCCCCCTATTTTTATTCGTCTCTGCATGGATGCTCTTGTTATGCCACTTCAGATAATATACAATAAATCTCTTCAAGAGGGGAAATTTCCAGATTTATGGAAAATATCACATGTTATTCCAGTACATAAATCTGGTAGTATGAATGACGTAAGTAATTATAGACCAATATCTATTATATCCCAATTCGCAAAGATATTTGAGGGTCTTATATATAATGTGGTTTATTCTCACCTCCGTCATATAATTAGTCCGAAGCAACATGGTTTTGTGTCTAACCGTTCTACTATGTCTAACTTACTGATTTACACTGCTTTCATTGGTAACACTTTTGAAGCTAGGGGTCAGGTTGATGCTGTGTATACAGATTTTGCAAAAGCCTTTGATCGTGTTGATCACTCGGTTCTTTCTATGAAACTGAATAGCGCTGGGATTCATGGCTCTTTGTTACGATGGTTTGAGAGTTACCTAATTAATCGTTCTCAAATAGTTGCGCTGGCGGGTTATGAATCTGCGCCTTTTTCTCCTGGTTCTGGTGTTCCACAAGGCTCCAAGTTGGGTCCATTGCTCTTTTTAGTATTTTTAAATGATCTTTTGGATTTAATAGATTGCAATTGTTTAGCCTATGCTGATGATTTAAAAATTTACTGCAGGATATCTGATCTAAGTGATTGCATAAAGCTTCAAAGAGATCTTGACGTTCTTCAACAATGGTGTTTCAACAACAAAATGACACTAAATGTTAAGAAATGCCAAACTATAACATTCACGAACAAAGTGAATTTCATTAAGTTTGATTATCACATAGATGGATCTGTTCTGTGCAGAGTATCGGTCGTCCGTGATCTGGGTGTACTCTTTGATGCTGCTTTATCCTTTCGTGATCATGTGGATGCTATAGTTGCTAAAGCTAAGAGAATGCTTGGCTTTATAATTCGCATGTCAAAGCCTTTCCGTAATCATAGCAGCATTATTCTTCTCTATAACGCCCTGGTAAGAAGTTCCTTGGAGTATTGTTCCTCTATTTGGTCTCCATATTACTCTACCTATACTAATAACGTGGAATCTGTTCAGGCCCGTTTCGTTAGGTACTTATGTATGAAGAAGGGGATCCGAAAAGCTATACCCGATTACTATGATAGGTTAAGGCACTACAAGATGGTTAGCTTAAAGGAAAGGCGAAACCATTCTGACTTACTTCTTCTACATAAAATTATAAATGGTTCCATTGATGCGGAGTTGATTCACTTTTTTAACTTTAGGGCTAGCCAACGCAGCAAGCGACATCATCGCATTTTTCAATTGCCTACATCTACGTTAAATATCACTTCTAATAGTCCTTTTACACGTATGGCAAGGCTTTATAATGAAAGGTCCAACTTGGTGGATCACCCTATCGATGTCTTCTCGATGAGTTTTGCTTCATTCAGACGCCGCCTATATAAAGTGTGAATAGTGTACGTTTTTATGTATTTTTTTTTTTTTTGTCTTTGTAGTGTTCTGTATCTAGCTGTGCTGGACAATCTTTTTTAATTTTCTATGTCTCTTATTTTTCATTTTGTTAAATGCCATGCATACCTGTTATTTGCATGGTTACTGAAATGTAATATTTGGATGTAAGTTTTATTTGTATTGTAAGTGATTGTGCTGTTGGTATGCTTATTATAAATAAATAAATAAATAAATAAATAAATAAATCTAGAAGTGGCAAAAAACACAGTTCACGATGTTGATCTAACGCTTCCTAGATCCTGGGTATATTAGAAAAAAAAAGTAGATTTAAAAAAAAAAAATAATACGTCTAAACCAGTCATTAACCTAAAAACCTATATCAAATTACAAAATCACGTTTTTAATCAAAAACTGACTTTTTTTAATTTTGTGATTATTATTTAAATTGTTCTAATAATTCTAGATATCAAAATCCTGTCACGCACCACTCAAATGTTCCATAATTAAGTCAGATTCGGTTATTTTAGCCATAGAGTTTTAAAACAGGTAGTGTCCTCATTAGTAAGCACTAAACTGGTTCCCTAATCCGTGTTGATCACTTGGTTGTATGTCGTTTGACCTTCGCCACAATTAGAAGAACCAGGTCTTATGATAGTGATATTGATCGAGCAGATACATTGCAGGTGTTCTTGATTTTATTCATGCTTTAATATTATATAGATAAACAACCCTTTTTTGTGAGAACAGTGGTGGCCGAGTGGTAATGGCTCCGACTTACGAGTTGTAAGTCACGAGTTCAAATCCTGCCAGGCGCATTGCTTTGTGTAATTTATTCCATCACCACTGCTCTCAAAACGGTGAAGGAAAACATCATGAGGAAGCCGGCATGTCCTAGAACCAAAAATTCGAAGACATGTGACATTCACCAACCCGCACTGAGCCTGCGTGGTGGATTACAGACCATTCCCTCTCCTAGAGAGGAAGCCTGAGCAGCAGTGGGAACATTAAAAAGGCTGATGATGAACCCTTTTTTGAAGTGGAAAATCATCATACAGCTTTTCCCACTCTGGATGGAGCGAGGAGTGTCAGACTTTTACTGACTAAAATCCTCTCGTATGTCCTAATATAATAGATCCAAAATTTTAATATAACTGGAAAATATTGTATTATTATACACAATATTGTTTAGGAAATTTATTCTTCTGGTCCTATTTATTTATCTTGTCTGGTCATATTTATTGGTCTTGTTGCTGTCATCTACAAAATGTTAGCGCTACGAAAAGAACACTAAATAAAATTTGTGGTATTTCAACAGAACCAATATATTAAATTTGCGAATTGTCAAGGGTGAACATTTGTTAATTTTTTTTTTTAATTTAAATAGATTAAGCTTTTTAAATTGCCTGTCATGTTTTGCTAATACATATCATCAATTCTATTATTTATAATAGGTATTAATTTTGGGTGCAGAACCATATATTCACCTTTGAAAGTGCCAATGTAGGCCAATTTGAAATGTATTTTTTCCCTTTTGTCTTCTTCTCAGTCGTACACTCTTGACAGAGTGGTCGTGATCATGTCTCGGTCGAGTCCCGCACCACCGCTTCTCTCGCGATACGACGCATGCAGCTCTGTATTTGGCGGCTTGGGCGGCTTCCCTTTTGTATTATTTATTTTTTGTTTACCATTTTTGTCCCACTCTTAAGAAAAGGCTACCTTCCAAACCTTCCATCTTTCACAACGCTTCTTTTGTTCAGTGTTTAGTTTGATAGACTAGCTAATTTAATTTTTACAACAATGAAGAATAAATGTTGGTTTTTCCACTAAATTAAATTGGCTATAGCAACACTAGCCGTAACTAAACCGACCGAAAGGTCACAGGTTGAAATTCTATGACCTATTGTGGCATAACATTTGTAGCCTTAGCAACGGATCTTTGAAAGTCAGGATTACCTAAAGGTTAGAATTCAATAAGTATTTATCTTTATCTTACTAATATTATAAACGCGCAAATTTGTATGTATATATGTTTATTACTTTTTAACGCAAAAACTGCTGAATGGTTTTCGATGAAACTTGTTACATGGCTAGACCGTAACCTGGAATATAACAACATGTAGACACTAATTATTATATAAAAAGAAAGAGACAACTAACAATATGTGCCTCACGGTGGCGCCAAACAGGTCCAGTTCAGCAAAAATGCCAGACAACTACATGGTAGTTGCCTGACGCTGGTTTTCAACTGAACCTTATTTCGAGTGTACGGTTGAAAATTGGTTTATATTTAGGTACTCAATTATTAGTGTTAGTTGTACTGTAAATAATTTATATTATAACGGATAATTTTCTATTATCACGCAAGCTCGTCGTTCCTCCTCGTTCGGGAGACTGCGCGGTATCTTCTCGTCCAATATACCACAGTGTCTCAAGACGAAAGTCTATGACCAGTGCGTGTTGCCAGTGATGACATATGGTGCCGAAACGTGGTCGCTCACAATGGGCCTCATCAGAAGGCTCAGAGTCACCCAGAGGGCAATGGAAAGGGCTATGCTCGGAGTTTCCTTGCGGGATCGAATCAGAAATGAAGATATCCGCAGGAGAACCAAGGTTGCCGACATAGCCCGAAGAATCGCCAAACTTAAGTGGCAACGGGCAGGGCACATTGCTCGCAGAACAGATGGCCGTTGGGGCCGATAGGTTCTGGAGTGGCGACCTCGTACTGGAAGACGCAGCGTCGGAAGGCCTCCTGCAAGGTGGACCGATGACCTGGTGAAGGTTGCGGGAAATCGATGGATGCGAGACGCGCAGGATCGATCATTGTGGCGACACTTAGGGGAGGCCTATGTCCAACAGTGGACGTCTGTCGGCTGAAATGATGATGATGATGATCCCGCAAGCGAAACCGTTGGCAGCTGCTAGTATTATAATATAATGGAATTCTTGTACAGTTATGTTACAGGTTAGCAATCAAAGCCACACAAGTTATGCTAAAAATGATAGAATTCTTGTCGTATCTTAATGTTGTTGCTATTGATTTACAATTATTAAGTATTACAGTAATTTTGTCTATGTTTATAGCAGTGGGAATTAAAGTGTAAATAATTGTATAAGTGAATGACTTGACCTAAAGATGGCCTTTTGTCGATTGTATTATGCTAGTAATAGTTATGTTGTGTTTTATTAACTTAGCAATTGTTTAATCTTCTTAACATTGATATTAAAATTATTTTCAATTATATTCACTAGTTTCTACCAAAGGATTTGCGCTGACAGTAGAAGGGTATAATCGGTCTTATAATGATCCCATGCTGGGACTCAGGCCTCCTCTCTAGGAGAAGGAATGGGCTTTAAACCACTACGCAGGCCCAGTGCGGTTAGTATCGCGTGTATTGAGTATTCCGGTATTGTGCGTGGGTTTACAAACATATACCTAAACTCACATACAGAAGACGCCTAGACCCAGAAAATCTATCTTTAGGTCATAAATAGTCATAGTCATAGTAGTTTATTGGTAAGGGATTCTTACAAGTCAAATACAGAGTGGAGAACAGGAGAATATTTGGAGTTCTATGCGGGAATCGAACCGGGGAGACGCACTGCAGTAGCTACTGTGTCAACTTTGCCGCCATTAAACTTGGGTATAGCTTAACATGCCTAAAAATCATCAAAAGTAGAACTACAGATTTTCTCTTTAATCCGTGAATGTTTCCACATCAAGATTGAAACTGGGGCCGGGGTTGTCTGAAAGGAAACTCGAGCCCCGGTATGAAGGCTAGAAGGAACGGAATGGGGTTTTTAGTCAGTAAGAGTCTTACACTATCTCCCGCTCCACCCGAGAGCGGGTTTTGTCATAAGATGATTTTCCCCATCGAAAAAAAAAACACATCAAGATTGAAGATAATTCCTTTTAGAATTAAATTGACGATATAATCGGTTTGTAACAGAATCTGGAACCCGAACGACGACGCATTACGTAAGGTGTGTTCAAACCTGTCGCAGTTCTGGTGAACATTCCGTGCGCACGCGCATGCAGTGGAGACAGCGTTAACTTATTATAAAACCGTTAAATACTAATTAGTCGTTTATTAAAACATTTAGAATAGAATAGAATAAACTGTATTGTAACCAAAAAGTAACAAATATTATTATTGGGCAATCTAAGCTCACGGTAGTGCGCAGGCCAAGTTCCAGTTATGATTACAGATCCAAAAATGAAAAATATATAATATTTATGACTTTTACATTTATAGTATACCCTTTTGAATTATGAGAAAAAATATGATATTTGCACATTCCAAATGTGATATTATGTAGCCTATCTATAGCCTTCCTCTATAAATATATCTAAAACAAAACAAAAAAAATAATTAGTTCAATAATAGATTTCTGTTTGGTTTAAACTTTTTTTTCCTATTACTCTTAAAAACGAAGCTAATTGCATATTTCAAACATGTCATGAAACTATGTAGCCTCTAACCTCCCTCTGTAAATATGTTTTTAACCCTAACCAAAAAAAAATATGATTACATTATTTCAATGCTATTTTATTTGTACTTTTTTCTTATTACTCTTACACACTGGGTCTACATCTCTTTTTTGCCAACTCCCCTTTTGCAGGTGTGCTGGAAGAGATATCGAGCCTTTTTAGGAAGAACATCGTAAGCGACAGTGAGCACTTTTGCAGTACTAGTAGATTTTCCCTTCCAATTATAAAGTATTTACGAAAATATGTAGTAGCAACAATTCTAATAGATCGGTAGTTATCATCATCATCATCATATCAGCCGAAAGACGTCCACTGCTGGACATAGGCCTCCCCCAAGCGTCGCCACAACGACCGGTCCTGTGCGTCACGCATCCATCGGATTCCCGCGACCCTGACCAGGTCGTCGGTCCACCTTGTTGGAGGCCTTCCAACGCTGCGTCTTCCGGTACGTGGTCGCCACTCCAGAACCTTTCGTCAGTAGTCGGTAGTTATATGAAGTTATATATATATTTTTTTTATTGTCATGAATTAATACTTTTTAATTATGAAAGAGAAAATCTACTAGTACTGCAAAAACGCGATTACGAACGAAACTTACGATGTTCTTCTAAAGGCTCGATATGTAGAACTATGTAGCTTTAAAATTATTAGTATAGCTGAAATATTGCTAAGCTTTTATCAAATTATCGTGTTATCAGCTTTAAGATGACAGTAAATTTTTCTCTCTTTCAGGATCAACAGATTACTTCATTACTAAATCCGGGAGTCATAAGATCAGCAAAAGAAAGTTTTATTGTAAAAACCTGATCATTACTCGGCGCCATTAGTCAGACATCTTATTACCTTAACGACTACTAATATTATAACATCTTTACGTAATGTTGCACAAACAGCTGTAGTTTGCTAATTACTAACGTTTTAATTGACTTTATGTACACATTAGCTTTTTCTAATTTTATTTTGAGTAATATTTTTTGCGGAAATCTGTCTGAAGATGTATCTTATATTGCGTCCACATGGCGATGAGATTAGTTAATAGAGTTACTGTGGCACTTTTTTTAGATTTGAAATCTTCCAATGATTTCTCCCGCTCTAGGGCGGATCGAAAGGGTGTGTCAGACTTTTACTGACTAAAACACACTGCTATGTTCTGTTTTTGCCTTCATTTATGGGTCACAGGGTTCTCTTTTGCAAAAGACAACTGATGAGACAGTAAAAACACGGTCTCTCGCTCCATCCAGAGCGAAAAAAGTAATAAGATGACTTTCAATCTCAAAAAAAAAAATCTGCGTCTATACGATATAGATTTAGAATAGAATAAAATACGTTGATATTATGGCATTTACGTAGACTTTTGTCTATGCAACATAACCACGGAACGCAATAGGCAACTGAAGAAAGATAGATGCGTTGTTGTCTGTTAAAGTCCAACAGTCCTTGTCACTCCATCCAGAGTGGCATGAGTTATTTAGTATTTCCCCAGTTAAAAAAACGCGGTAAATATGTTTGTAGGTAGTCAATTCTTATTATTTCTGTATCTAGAGAACGTAACTACTCGTATAAGGTCATAATCGAGACGTAGAGATTATAAATAGTGTTTTAAGGCAAACTACTTGGCTACCAAGTAAAAATATACGTACGTCAATTTTTTTAAATATAAGTTAGGAAAACTCTCTATAGTTTTAGATGAAAATTTAACTAAATATTAAATTACCCTTTCTAACAATAAACTGTTAAAACAGTAGTGAACAAAAGACCTATGATTTAATTACCAATTTATCTCCTAACCGCGCATAATCAAACGGAGAAATCGCAAAACAAATCAAGTGAAATTCCTAAGTCAATTTTACTCGATACTACGTTTGTATACCGATTATATTATCAACCAGTTTGTTACCCAACTAAGCCGGACTCAGATGAATTCCTCGCCTTTCGTAAAAGTGACCAATTTTGACGATTACGTACGAGTTATGGAAATAAAAGGCATATTATGTGGTTATGAAACACGAATGACGAACATTAATTAGGCTGAATCACATTAACACTGGCTTTCTTGCATGCCATTTAAAAAAGAAAACTTAAGGCCATGTTAATCTATTTTTTATGGTCCGGAGAAAAAATTAAAAAAATAAAACTTACCATTTTAAATATCGTATAAAACCAACTCCTGTCAAAGTTCCCCATCCTTTATAAAATGTAAGTACACAAAGAATCTATCGATTGTACTTTTTTTTATACACAACTGTTATTCACATTATTCACAACATCACATGCGAACTAGATCCAATGCACATTAGTAAAAAAAAACTATATTGACACTGGCCGTGAACACGCGATTTAAAAAAAGTTATGAAAATTCGCGTTCGAAATTCAAGTTTTGGCGGGAAGCGTTCACTCGCGCGGGCTGCGCGCCACAGACTGCCAACATGGCCGCCGACTTTTTTGACGGTTCACACGAGTCGATTCACTTTCTACGACCTTACGGCGTATGCGACTCGTAATTAAGCATAAAGATTTACGTAACTCGCCGATGTAACCCATGTCAAATTCGATTTCCGCGAATATATCTGTTTTAGGACATCTGTCAGTCAGCGCGCCAAAAATTCTGAGGTTTTTGGCGCGTAAAAGTCATAAAGTTAGGGTAGGTAGTTAAACATTTATTGTTTTACCTTTTTGAATGGATATAATTGATGTAATCAATTGAATATGAACATAAATTATCCTGAAACGAATATATAAAAGATGATATTTTCTGTTTCTTGCATCAATCTTTCCTTTTAACACTGATAAATATGTTTCACTAAAGCTCTTTCATTATTGGCTACAATTGTGTATACTCTATATTCAGCCTATAAATAAATAATAGACTCAATAGCGAAGGCATTTGTCACATTTATTATATCTACCTACTTATACCACGACTTTTCAACCTTACTATCAGTAAGTATGGATCCGGTTCACCTAACCTTCAGATCAGCTTAGAATACTGACGTAGTGAACTGTTCGTTGCAATCCAAAACTGACCTTTGTGACTGATGACATTACGGCTAGAGATAAATAAAAAATTGGATTGCACCCATCAAAAAAAGCAGCCTTGGAAAATCGACGGATGTTTTCTATTTAGCTTAAACTGACGTCGGGCCCAGAGGTCGAAGGCTCCCAGTTCTATCCTCCCTTTTTTTCTATTTTTGTAACATATGATTCGACCTCGCCATAAGATCTCTCCAGCGAAATACCAGGTGTGCGGAGACGGTGGAAGGGACGTGGGAGTCCCGTCACGACAATCCATGATGATTACATATTGCCACGAAGGACGAAGGCACATGGGATAAAAAGTATGTACCAATTTGTTTTAGTGACCTATATTGTAGTATTACTTAGAATTCCAACAATATAAAGGTATATATACATGTCCTAGTTTTAGCCCGCAGCTGCACCCGCGAATAAATAAATCAGTCAGGAATAAAGCAGCTGTCTACTGGTGAAAAAATTTTCGCAATCGAACCAGGGGGGTCTACTCGCTTTCTCCGAAACGAAACATTCGTAAACGAACGATATTCATTTGACGTTAAAATTATTTTTCTTTTTCGAAACATAACTAATTAAATCAAACAAACAAACAATTTTCGTTCGTGAGAAATTCCGGGAACGAAAGGTACCGTGGTAGAAAACATGCGAAATTTCAATCGAAACTTCGTTTTCGGAGAAAGCGAGTAGACCCCCAGTACTTTCAGAGATTACCTCCTACAAACAAAGAAACATAAATACAAACCTTACCTCTTTATAATATTATAGTATAGGTTATTGGTTGATTGGTTATGTCTTATAATCCGCCCGTATTCTGTGTTGTGTATGTTCTCCTTTTTTTACAAGAGTCAACATGCCCAAAAAATAAATAAAAAAATAAAGATAACAAAAAAATTACAAAAGAATTAAAAACTGGCACTGAAACATAATACTGATAAATAACTAAAAGTGATAATGAAATCGGATAACGAATCCACTTCTGGTATTTCCGGAGAGCACCAGAGGTCCGCGGTCCACAGGGATCTAAAGGGCCTAATACACTACGCGTTATTCAGCCCATGATATTCAGACTCGTCTTATTTTTCATTCCGAGTAAGACTATCTGACCCTTATGTTTTATGATTGTTTTTTTTATTTTATTATTATTGATAGGCTCGCGTTTGACCACTATCTCACCTGATGGTAAGCGATGATGTGATCGACGATGGAGCACGCTTGCCTAGAAGTAACCTATTCACTCTTGACTTAAAGACCCCTAAGTTGTAGCTATCAGGAAACACAGACTCCGGCAGGGAATAAATGAGTTCCCAAAACGCTTTGTGCGTATGGGTGGGATGTCAACCATGTACCGGTGGCGCAACGCCGTACGTCTTGTGGTCTTGTGGTCCGATGATGGAACGGACTTGTTGGTGATTAACGCCGCACGATTTTTACCACGCGGCGTAAATCGATCATCTAATTGGCAATTCGGCTATGTCGCAACTGACTACAGCCGCTAGCCCTAACTTCGGCCGCGTGACAAAAATCGTGCGGCTTGAGTCACCCGTGTAAACCCCACATTATTAAACTATGCGACATCGACTAAGACTGTCTGAATATCGAGTAGTGTATTTAGGCCCTTAATTCATGATGGTTTAAATTTATCATTTCCGATATATATCGGTATATAAGTATTAGACCCAATCACCTATATCGGAAACCCACTAAGTGTTTGGACAAGTGGAATTTACGTTTTTTACCAAAAAAAAATTACTTGATTGGCGCCCGCCAATTAAAGTGATTTATTTGGTAGCTGCAATTAACCGCGTTAAAGGCACGTCAAGTCGTCAAAACTATGTACTACGGTAGTATCAAATTGCATACGAATGCTCAGTGAAATAACACAAAATTATACATTCTAAAACTGCAGTATTCATTAGACCCTATCGCTTTTCTTGTTTTGGTTCTCAGTTAATATTCAAACAATATATATCAACATTTCCTTTCATCTTCCGAAGAATATGATCAGTAATTGGTGATCCAGATCTGGTTTAGTCCAATCTACAAAGTCTGGAGCATAGGCGAAGGACCAGAACTAGCCTTTCGATGTTTTACAGGATACATTTCTTAAAAAAAAGCAAATTAGAAAAAAATAAACATTTAAATTATTATTATTACTGAAATGCTCGTCCAACCTAGTATTTAAGCAATGTTAAAGTTTCTATAAAAATATAACAGTAGGTACGAACGCTTTCACAACCCATACTAACAACTAATATCTTCAAAACATTTCCTACATATTTCCTCCATAAATTACCGAGCCACAAATTACAAAGGATGTAAAAAAAACTCAATTTAAAAGTAAATACTACCGACTGATAGAGTGTCATTGCGACCGAAGCGGAATAAACGGGGGTTGACCGGGGACTCGAGGGGGACGATGCGCGCCCAGCCTGATACGATAAATGTAAGGGTTCAAAAAACGACGAAACACTTCGAGAAAAGGTAGGTAGTGCCATTGCGCTTCACTTGGCTCGTCACTGCCGTGCCCCCAGATAACATTATGGCGGGGGAGAGCACACGCACTTTTTGGCACTAGTGCGGATAATAGCCTATTGCGTGCCTGTAATCGGTGCGATAAGAGCGTATTTTCGAGTGAGAGTATTGAAAATAAATTACTTAGAATAGTACAATTGGCTGCATGTCTCCAATGTTTGTACATAATGTTTATTGTAGTGAAATAAATAAACTTAATATTATTATTTATTTGTTTATGTACACAAAAACACTAAAAATTTAAAATAACAAATGCAGATTGAAGCGTATAAAGATGCTGCTTATTTCAAACGAAATTTCGCCCAGCTGACCTGCGACAGGAGATTTAGGTAAGAAATTTAGACACAGTTTGTATACATAATTGATATAATAAGTACATAGAAATATCCCAATAACAGTATATAAATGTAAACATAAATAAATTAAACAAATTACAGGCCTTCCATCCGATAAACAGCCCAATAACGCACAGAATGGCCTTCCAGTAAATGGGTGAATTTCCCAAACGACTTTTTTTTTTGTCTTCATTGAAATTAGTATTTGAAAAAAGGAATATTGTTCTGTACTATTTTTTTTGTATTCATTAGGTATTTATTGGGTTGTGGCATAAAATATTATTTGTCTAAGTCTATTTACAAAGGTAGAAATAAATACATAAACCTCTATTTTTGTCACATCGGTGCTGTCCCTCTACTTTTTTTACAAGCAAAAACGCTTATATCGTTATAAAAATAAGTAACTTAAGAATATAACTTATTCTATTTCATAGAATATTAGTTTTATTATTAATATGTAGCATATTTTATTACGTAATTCATAATATTTATTACTGAGAGGCATAAATGTACTTGTCTCGCAAAATTTTGTCATATCGCTGCACAAAAGTAATTTAAACCTAACTTTGCATCGATGAGTCCGACAGTGTCCCCACCCCAATTTTATTTCCCTCGTTAGTGTGTGCTAGTGCGCAGTCAGGACGGACGTGTGTCAAATCGCTGCATATTCCCGCCAATTACGTAAGTACGACATTTCAGTTACTTCCAAGCAATTATTTTATATTATCGGTGGTTGCATTTTTCTAGTGTAATGTGAAGTTTTATTACGATTGTTTGGTTCTAACAGACATAGTAAGTAAATTAGCATCATTATAGGTACTTGAATTTAGCCTAAATATTATACATTTTTCATAATTTTCAAAAAAGTCGATAATTTCTCACGTCGCTGTTCTCATATCGCTGTAATCGGTGGTCTTTTTTACCACCGATGTGATAATTTACACCGATGTGATAAGAAAAATCAATCGGTGTCTTAAATATCATATCGGTGTTTTGATTCATGATCGACGCATAGTTTTGTCACATCGGTGGATTGTTTTATCACATCGGTAGATCATATTATCACCTCGGTGTAATTTTATCATATTGGTAGACATAGTGTCATTTCATTAAAGTAAACAAAAAAACAATGGAGCATACCTACAACCATACATTATATACATACATATACACATATTATATTTTTTAACTTTCATAAATATTAACTTGTGTGCAGCTCGTGCCGCACACAATTCGTTCGAGTAATTTTGTTTAAGATTAATTTTGTTTAAGAATGCTGAAATCAAAACTAAACGAGGAGGAGAAAAAAGAGAGAAAGAGGTTGATGGAAAGAATAAGAAAAGCTAAAATCAAAAGTGATCCTGTGTTAAGAGAGCAGCATTTAAGAAAAGACAGAGAACGCTTAGCTAAAAGAAAGGCAGCTGGACTTATCCTAACCCGAAGCCAAATGACTGCACATGCACGTCGCAATGCACAAAAGAAAAACCGAATCAGTGCCCGTGCATATTATCAGCGGAAAAAAAATAAGGCAAATGGTGCCCGCAACAACCCAACAAGTGTTTCAGAGACCAATGACGCAGAATCGCTACCGAAAAATCAAGATAATGAGCCCGGTATTTCTCAAGAACTAATAGGACCTCATAGCCCACGGCTATTGCGACAGAATGTTCGATGTAATAGTCCTAATTTGCGTATTGATGCCATAGTAGCGAGTAGTTCCCACTATTTACGTACAAGCAGTCCCCTAGATTTATCAATAGCATCTCCTTTACGAACGCCAAGTATTAGTTCTATAAATTCAGAAGAATCAACATTACGCCCAAATAGTCCTAACTTAGACACATCCTTTAATACTGTTAAATTCAAACAAGACATTAAAATGAAATTTCGTAAATATCAAAACGTTAAAACTCAGCAAATACACGATTTAAGAAAACAATTGGCAAAGGCTAATAAAGAGAAACTAATGTACAAAAAGAGATACATGAGACTACATCAAGAATTTAAGAAATTAAAACAGAGTAATTTAGAAGTGAGACGAATCCCAACGAAGCCAAAAAATATAGACCTGCAAAAACGTATCCGTAAGATTGTTGTTCAGTTTTTTGAGGATGATGAAAATTCAAATCTTTGCCCAGGTAAAAAGGATACTGTCACACAAAATGGAGTAAAAAAACAGAAAAGGCTGATGAAAGACACAATTAAAAATTTACACAAAAAGTATTTGACTTCGGGCTACCCTCCAATCAGTTACGTCACTTTTACAAGAATGAGGCCGTTTTGGGTCACGCAGCCAAAATTAAACTTGAGAAATACATGCCTATGTGAGAAACATGAGAACATGGATCTTGTTATATCATCTTTAAAAAGAAATCGTATCATAAAAGAAAACACCACGACTGAAATTCTAAGTAGTATTTGCTGTGATATTTTTAAGGTAGAATGCCTGCAAAGAACATGTCCTGTCTGTAAGAATCGTCATTTAAATTATCAAGAATTTGATAACTCCAAAGATGTTATTTATTGGAATTGGAAGAAGATAAAAAAGAATTACAAAAAAAATGGAGTCGATAAAATAGCCGTTAATGTAGAAAAAGTAAAAATAACCGTTAAACCATTACAACTAATCAAAATATTTGAAAACAATCTGAAACCGTTCTTAACACATTGTAGTAATATACGAAATCAAAGTCAAGCTTTTAAGCACTACAAACAAAACATGACTGAAAAGGATTGTGTCGTTCACATTGACTTTAGTGAGAACTATAGCTCCAAGTACGGGTCCGAAATACAATCTATGCACTTTGGTGGCAGTCGTCAACAATTCACATTACACACTGCTGTAATTTACTATGAAAATAAGGAAGAGAATATAACAACTCAATGTTTCTGCACTATTAGTTCTTCACTGCGCCATGATGCTGCCGCCGTTTGGGCTCACCTTGTTCCAATATTAGAAGAAATTAAACAGGAAGCTCCAATTGTTCAGAATCTTATTATTATTTCTGATTCTCCATCAGGCCAGTATCGGAATAAGAAAATTTTTTATATTATGTCCCAACTCAGTATTTACTGCTCTTCTCTGACTAACATAATATGGAACTATAGTGAATGTGGTCATGGAAAAGGTGCGCCAGATGGAGTAGGTGGGCTACTGAAGCGAACGGCGGATCGATTTGTTGCACACGATGGTGATATGAATAATATAGACTCTTTTGTAAACTATTTAAAATCTGCTGTCCAAGGCGTGAAAATTAGTACTGTAGAAGAATATGAAGTTGAAGAAAAGGACTGGCTTCTCCCTACAAATTTGAACACATTTCGTGGAACATTGCAAGTCAAACAAGTCATTTGGACTAAAGAAGCTAAAAATCGTATAGTTTTACGTCGACTTTCTTGTATAGAAGATGAATGTATGAAATATGTTGTTAAATGTCCACATGGCAAACATCTAGACTTCCACAATTTGTCAACCGAACACGAAATTAAGTCTAAACCTCAACTTTCTACTTCGAGTAATAAAAAATCCAGAACTAAATCCAAAATAGATATCACTAAAATGCGACCAGTAAAGTTAACTGACAAATTAATTTTGTTCCCACAGCCATCACATTCAAAGTATTTTACACCATCAAATACATTAAAAATCTCGGAAAATGCGGCACCCAGATCATCCTCTTCGACAAAAATGTCTGAAAATTTGCTATTGAACTATGTAGATCTTGATCAAAGTACTCCTGCCTGTTCATTTTTAGAGAAAATTGACACGAACATTTTAGTTGGTTTAGAGGAATCAACTCAATTCGTAAATAAAGAGGATACGGTAAAAGCATCTAATAGATTTTCAAGTCCTACCGTGGAAGACAGTGACACCGATGAGGAAATATTTAGAATAAAATCTAAAATTAACTTTAAAAAAGAAAAAAATGAGCCACGTAAACCAACTCCTGACATCAAACAGAGATTTAATTATATATTTGGTTGCAGTGACACTGATGATGACTTATTTTGATCTGGGCTGATTTGTTTTTAAAATTTTTATTTTTATTGTTTTTAGTTTTAATTGAAAAAAAAAGGTTTAATTGTTGTAACAGATAATAATTATAAAAGTACGTAATTAAGTGCTGTGATTAACTATAGGTATACTACATAGTCTTCTATGACTTAATTCATGAATCCCCAAGCGACACCCGGTGGCCGCGCATCTATTGTCTTACTATTGTGTCTCTAATTGACGGTATCTGAAGGGTTAAAAGTCTAATTATGGTGCAATTTAATAAAAGTGGAGTACGAAGACGGTTCAAGTTCTGTAGTGATTTATGTTGAACTTAAAGGCTGATTAACATAATAACCAAATTATACTGACAGATTTAAGGGTAAAGATTATTTGCTAGATGTAAGATATAAGCGATCTCTATGTAATCTATGATACTTACGCACTGAGAACAAAGATTTTAAAAATATTAAATTAAGTGATAATTAAAGCTGTGATTATTGTAGTGTTGTTATGATTAAGGTTAAACTTAAAAGGCTGATTAATTAGGTATATAAAGTTTTCTTATATAAAGTTTCTATTCTTAGTATTGTTGAACCTAGAACGCCACAATGTTTTAAGTGTACACATGGCAAAACAATTAGCTTGATCGCCACATTAATAAATGTGTATTGTACAATAACGTACAAGAAATTTTTGTTTTTTATACTTCTTTTAAATAAACACAATGATAATAAAAAAAAAACATTATTTTTTATTCTAAGAAAATAATACCCTTAGTTCAGGTATTCAGTTTTTAGTCACTCCTTCAAAAATGTATAAGCCTACTATTTCTTTTTTGATGTTCAAAGGTGGAT
Source organism: Mythimna lalbum (assembly GCA_949319445.1). Taxonomy (NCBI): domain Eukaryota; kingdom Metazoa; phylum Arthropoda; class Insecta; order Lepidoptera; family Noctuidae; genus Mythimna; species Mythimna lalbum. The sequence continues at coordinate 2,556,555 of OX439358.1, forward strand.
AGATTATCATATCGCTGTATATGTATATCACATCGGTGAATAAATTTATCATATCGGTGTACAGAAAAGATAATCGGTGCCGGATTGTCACATCGGTGGAAACCAGAATTCAAACTGAATTTTCTCCATAGTTTTAAAAGATACGTTGATGGTTACCAATAAGGGAGTATTTAGTATCCTAAATATTACATTAAACATGAAAAAAATAAAAAATATATATAAATGAAAAAGTTCACCGATATGATAAGAAAAATGGCATTTGTTGAAATTCACCCAAATACCACAGACACTCTGAAACATTTTTTATTATCTGTGACAAGTTTTTTAGCAAGGCGTGCCAGTCTAGGCTGCCTGACGACATTCCAGCCTTTTCGCTGAGCCAATCACGCTACAAATAGGACATGTATTGAAGGCTTGTGTGAAGGGAAGTTCTGAGTGACAGATTTTGTTTTTAATTACAAACAACTTATCTATGGTCGTGTGTAGTTTTGACTTGCTCGTGAGCTGGTCAGGTTTTGCTGTGGGGTTGCGGAAGTCTTTAAATGCTAGGAACTAGTCTGAGGCTAGGAAGTAATATTTCTTTGCTGAAAATAACTTTTTTAAGTCCTAATTATTTATATCCCACTCCTTGGCAAAGACCTCCCACTATTTTCATCTTTCACCCACAGAAAAGGATAACCAGATTTTTTTTTTATATAGAACAGTCCTTAATTTTTATGGTACCTCTTTATGAAGACCGTGTGTGTACCTTTGAATTACACCTTTGAGCTGTAAAACCATTATCATTGAATGATTGATTTTCACCCTAGTTTGATTAACTACATATTAAATTTATTATTTTCTGGACTCGCTCGTTCCTTAGTAGACGACATCATTTCATTGTAAGTGGTGTAACAGTAAAAAAAAAACCATGAGGGATAGCGCACACACAGTTTAAAAAGAAACAGAAATTAAGTGTACCCAATTTAGGCCAACGTCCTGAACTACGGGTAAGTTTAAAAGAGTGACCATGGCTCTAGAACGAAAAGTGCAACTGAAGGACGTAAGTATGTCTGATACGTCCTCTCGTTCCACCCTAAAGTGGGAGAAGTTATTGGATAATGTCCCACCTCACAAAAAAAACAACACAAACACTCACATTTTTTTTTCAAAATGAGTTACAACACAAGTAGGTAGGTAACTAGCGAGAAGTTTCTCCGGATATTTTTTCTGTAATTTCATTGACAAATAAACTTTCCTTGGGCGTCGTATTCCGCACACGGCGTACGCACAAGACAAAGAGAATTGCCGCAGTATCCGATAGAACAGAAGGTCATCTCATAACAATAGACACGTTGGAACTTGGAACTCGCCATTCCCTCACCGTAATTAGAGGCTCAATTTTATCTAAGTATTCCGTGCTTGCTTTAACAATTTTTACATCCTGCATTTACTTTTTTTATTTCAAACGATTGTAGGAACCATGGAAGGTTTTTTATACACATAAGACTCTTTGTCAAGCTGCGCTTTGATTGACACTAAAATATAGAATGAATGGTCAGAAATCTCAAAGAGATATTCTCAAAAAGTAGGTATCGTTAAGTCGGATTACTACCCTGAGGTATACCCCACCAACCGTGTTCCCACGTTGTCGTCGTGGTGGGGCTTGCGTGTCTCAATGACCTTGAGGGCTATGCCGGTAGAGCTACTCATGCCGGAAGGCCTCAAGCGAGAGACCAGACCAAGAGGAACACATGGCGGAGTCCAGTCGGACCGCCCGGAGGGTGCGCTGTCCAGGAGCGCTGGCACCAACAGCTGTCGGCGCCTTCTCGACAGCGAGCTCGGTTCGCCTCGGGTACGTGTCTGTTTATCAGACACGACCACGATGGCGAACGTGTATTGGGGACCCCACCCCATTGCCAAAAAGGCAAAGCTGAGTACAGCAAAATTATGGCCGCGCATCTCCAAGAAATACTACCCCAGGAGGGTACCGCCTGCCCCGCAGGCGGAGAATCCCTCCCCGAGCAGAGCTCGGGCTGCCCCTCGTATTCTGGGGGGGGCAAAGATCGCGCCAGGTCCGTAAAGGACCTGTTATTACCGTCCGTCATGGACGCAAGGAGCCAGGGTGGCTCACTAGCCGGCAGCGCGGAGTCCCTGGGACCAGTTCCCAGCACGTCCGCGACGCCGGTGGAGGCCGGCCGTACTTTCGGCCTCAGAGAGGTGAGTGAAGACGCGGCGTCGGACTCTGATGCCGCGTCTTCACACAACTCTGACGTGATGGAGGTGGAAGAATCCACCTCCACCAAAAGGAAGGCGGAGTTTTTGCGCTCCGGATCCGACGACGAGGCGGCACCTGCCCGGAAGGTCTCGACCTCGGGGCGGGGTACCGCCCGAAAGACGGGCAAAGGGAGAGGGCTCCCCGCTGAGAGCGCCAGCGAGGGACGCCAGGCCAGCCTCACGCCGCCGGAGATCCCTACCGAGCTGCCGGAGGGAATGGAGGTTGCCATGGCCAAATTTAAGGAGGTCGTGGCAGCCGCCATCATGAGCGTAGCCAACAAGCGGGAGAGAGTGGCCAAGAAGCGCTCCATCGAGTTGGCCAATGCCACTATTGGGGGGGCTTTGGGGTTCGTGTTCGAGCCCTACGAGCAGACCCTCAAAGGGAGGATTGGCCGGCTCGAGGCCTTGGCCGGTCTCCAGGACTCCTGCCCCGAACCGTCATCGGAAGGGCGGAGCACGCAGGCGGAAGGCGGGATGCTGACCTTGCTGCGGCAAGAGCTGGCTGCTGCCAGGGAGCAGCAGCAGGAGCAGCAGCAAAGGTTCCAAGAGCAGATCCGGCGCCAGCTTTCCGTCCTGGAGGGCATCGTGCTGCGTCCCCCGCTCGCGGCCTCCAACCTGAAGGGAGCGGTGACATATGCCGCTGCCGCCGCAGCCACTGCTGCTGCGCCGAGGGCAGGCCCATCGGGGCAAGTCGGGCGCAAGGCCACGGCGCCGGAAGCGGCGAGGCCGGCCCCGGTCAACAAGCGGCAGCAGCAGGGGAAGCCTGCCGCCCCCCCGAAGGGCAAGGTGGCGGCTGCCACCAAACCGGCGGGGCCTCCTGCCGCGGCGGCGACTAGGTCGCGCCTGCCGCCTCCTCCGCCCGAAGACTCCTCGGCTGGCGCCGAGTGGACGGTCGTCGGCGCCAAGGAGAAGGCGAGCAAGGCGGCTAGGGCGGCCAAAAAGCGCAAGAGGCGACAGGAGCGGAAGAAGCGGGCCATGGCTGCCAGACTCCGCGCCCCGACTTCCGCAGCTGTAGTGATCACACTACAGCCAGCTGCGGAAAAGAGGGGCGTCGACTATGATATAGTCATGGCCAAGGCGAAGCAGGCGGTGGTGGGCCACCTCGACGAGTTCGGAGCCTCCGGGGGCTTCCGAATAAGGCGGACCGCAACCGGAGCCCGAATTTTGGAGGTCCCTGGGGCAGACAGCGGCGAACTCGCCGACGCCCTGGCCGACAAGATCAGGGCGTCCCTGGACGTCGAGGAGGCCCGAGTGTCCAGACCCACCAAGAGCATAGACATGCGCATCATGGGTCTGGACGACTCCGTCAGGGTGGAGGAAGTGGTGGCCGCCATCGTCAGGGCGGGAGGGTGCACGACCGACCAGGTTCGGGCGGGCACCATCCGCGCTGACAGCACGGGCATGCGAGCCGTCACGGTTAGCTGCCCCGTGTCGGTGGCCAAGGCCATCACGACCGAGGGCCGAAGGCTGCTGGTGGGCTGGGTTTCAGCCCAAGTCAAGATGTTGGAACCCAGACCTCTGCGGTGCTACCGATGTCACGTCGGGCACCACGTGGGCGCCTATTGCGCCGCAGAGGTGGATCGCAGTGACCGCTGCCACCAGTGCGGACAGCCCGGACACAAGGCCGTCGAATGCCGTGCATTGCCGCACTGCTACGCATGTGCGGCGGCCGGCAAGCCGGCCGACCACCGGGCTGGGGGTAGGTCCTGCGACCCTCCCACCAAGGCCAAGGGCAAGGTCAGGAGGGGCATCCACCCTGACGTCCTCACCGCCGCAGCCACTACCCTGGCTGCTGCCGCCATCGCCGCCGCTCCCGCCGCGGCAGGACCCTCGCAAAGGGCTCAGGAGGAGACGGTAATGGAATACCAATAACCACGCCATTACGTCTCCTCCAGGCGAACATCAACCACTGCGCCGCCGCTCAGGATCTGTTGCTCCAGAGCATGGCGCAGTGGTCGATCAATATCGCCGTCGTCGCCGAGCCGTACTTTGTCCAACCCCGTGGAAACTGGGTTCAGGACTTGGACGGCTCGGTGACATTAATTTCGTCGGCCGCCGCCGGTACCCCGCCCCCCGAGTCCGTCACGAGGGGGCGGGGTTGCGTGGCAGCACGGTTCGGGGACATCGCCGTGGTAGGCGTCTACCTGCCCCCGAACAGATCTCTCGACGTGTTCCAACTCTCCCTGATGGAGCTAAATTCCGTCGTCGCTGGGTTCGGTTCCCTCCCCGTGGTCGTTTGCGGGGACTTCAACGCCTGGAACACGGCTTGGGGTTCTCGGCGCACGAACCAACGGGGTCGGATGGTGGAGGACTGGGCCTTGGAGCTGGGCCTGGTCGTCCTGAACCGGGGCTCTGTCCCCACGTTGGTGCGGATGCGGGGTACATCAGTGGTGGACATCTCGTTCGCCAGCCCCGCTCTGTCGCCGCGTGTCGTCGACTGGCGCGTTATGGAGGAGGTGGAGACGTACTCCGACCACCGGTACATCCGGTTGGACGTCTCCGCCGAAACCTCGGCCGCGCCGGTCCGACAGAGCCCTTGTGGTCCGCGGTGGGCGCTTAAGCAGATGGACCGGGAGCTCCTCTTGGAAGCCGCGACGGTACAGGCCTGGGTGCAAGCACCGGACAGGCCTGTCGACATCGACGTCGAGGCGGAGTGGTTCCAGGAGGCCATGTCGCAAATCTGCGACGCGGCAATGCCCCGAGTCCCCCCAGGTCGTGCTAAGCGCCGTGTGTACTGGTGGTCGCCGGAGATCGGCGCACTGCGCAACGCGTGCAACCACGCGCGCCGCCGGTACGACAGACACTGCAGGCGCCGCAACCGCCAGCCGGATGCGGAGGTCAGAGAGGCGGAGCTGTATGAGGGGTACAGAGAGGCAAAGCGCACCCTCCGAACGGAGATAAGGCGGGCCAAACTCGAGGCCCGCAACGTGTGGCTGGGGTCTCTGAACGCGGATCCTTGGGGGCGCCCGTACAAACTGGTACGGGACAAGCTACGCCCCTGGGCTCCGCCGCTGACTCAGAGTCTCCGGCCCCAACTCGTGGAGGGTGTGGTAACCACTCTGTTCCCTGCGCGAGGGGAACACTCCCCCCCGCCCATGGCTCCGCCCCCGCCAGCAGTGTCTGACGCGGACCACAACAGCGACGACGACGACAACGCTCCAGAGGTGACCGAGGTAGAGGTGAGAGTGGCGGTGCGAAGGCTGAGTGCCAAAAACACCGCCCCAGGACCCGACGGCTTGCCAGGGAAAGCCTGGGTCCTGGCCATGGAGGCTCTCGGGCCTCGACTAAGAGGGCTCTTCAGCGCATGTATGGAAAGGGGCCAGTTTCCACTTCGCTGGAAGACGGGGAAACTGGTCCTCATCGCGAAGCCAGGGCGCCCTGCGGACTCTCCGTCCGCGTACCGGCCCATTGTGCTGCTCGACGAGGTGGGCAAGCTCTTTGAAAGAGTCATTGCAAACCGCCTCGTCGCGCGGCTAACACGGGTGGGGCCGGACTTGTCGGACGGACAGTTCGGCTTTCGTAGGGCGCGCTCTACGGTGGACGCCATCATGCGCGTGCGAGCCCTCACGACAGGGGTTGCGGTGTCCCGGGGCAGGAGCGTCGTGGCAGTGTCCTTGGACATTGCCAATGCGTTCAACTCCCTGCCCTGGAGTACGATCCGGAGGGCACTCAGGTACCACCGGGTGCCCGAATACCTCTGTCGAGTGGTCGAGGCTTACCTGTCGGACAGGTCCATTATCTACCCCGGTCACCAGGGAGACTGGAAACGTCGAGAGATGTCGTGCGGTGTTCCGCAGGGGTCGGTTCTAGGCCCACCCCTGTGGAACATCGGCTACGACTACGTGCTGCGCGGCGACCTCCCTGACGGGGTCAGCGTGGTCTGCTACGCAGACGACACGCTGGTTCTAGCGCAGGGAGAGTCGCACCAGGCGGCGGTCGCTCTAGCGACACGCGGGGTTGCGATAGTCGTTGGTAGGATCCAGGAGTTGGGACTCGAGGTGGCGCTGCACAAATCCGAGGCCATGTTTTTCCACGGTCCTCGGAATGCGCCACCATCAGACTCCCAACTTACGGTAGGAGGAGTTCGCATCGGCGTCGGGTCGACGATGAAGTACCTGGGACTCGTTCTCGACAGCCGATGGAATTTCGGAGAACACTTCCGACGTTTGGCTCCCAAACTCAACCGGGCCGGGGCTGCTCTCAAGCGGCTCCTGCCCAACCTTGGGGGTCCAGACGCCTCCTGCCGGAGGCTCTACGCGGGGATCGTTCGGTCCATGGCCCTCTACGGGGCGCCGGTGTGGGCGCCGTCGCTGGCAAAGCGACCGCCGTCCATACTGAACGCCTGCCAGAGGGTCATGGCAATACGGATGGTGCGGGGTTACCGCACGATCTCCCGCGAAGCGGCGAGCCTTCTGGCTGGCCTACCACCGTGGGATCTGGAGGCAACAGTCCTTGCACACATGCACGATAAGCGCGTGGAGATGCAACGCCGGGGTGAAAGTCCACTACCGCGACAGGTCGAGGTATGGCGGACAGAGCTCCGGCGGGATCTCACGGTGAAATGGCGTCAGCGACTATCGCAACCCAGTGCTGGGCACGCCACAATTATGGCGGTAAGTCCCCTCTTTGAGGCGTGGCTGGAAAGACCTCACGGCGTCCTTACCTTCCGCATGACGCAGGTCCTCACCGGACATGGCAAGTTCGGGAGGTTCCTGCATCGGATTCGAGCGGAAGAGACGCCCGGGTGCCGCCACTGTGCGGAACGCCCGGAGGACACGGTGGAGCACACAGTTGAGGTGTGCCCTGCTTGGGCGGAGCAACGCCGTGCCCTCGTGGGGGTGATCGGCGGCGGAGACCTCTCGCGCCGGGCCTTGGTTCAGGCCATGGTCCGGAGCGAGGAGGAGTGGCAGGCGGTCGCCTCCTTCTGCGAAGCAGTAATGCTAGCAAAGGAGGAGGCAGACCGCATCAGGCAACGGCGCCCTCGCCGCCGCCGCCGGGATTCCGATCCCGATTTCCGGCCACCGTAGACGCGGGCTCGCGGACGGCGAGCCATGGGTAGCTCGCTGTCCGATCGTCCGGTAACTGTCCGGACCGAGCCAAGGCGTCGACGGCGCGCACTGTTCCCGCGCGCCTCAAGGAGTTGTCAGCAACAGGAGGGGCCCATCTGGGTCGAAGCCTACCGGGGTCGGGGTTATCCGAAAGGAAACTAGAGCCCCGGTATGAAGGCTAGAAGGAACGGCGCGGGGTTTTTAGTCAGTAAGACTCTGACACTGTCTCCCGCTCCACCCAAGAGCGGGTTTCGTCAATGATGATTTTCCCCGTCGACAGAAAAAAAAAAAAAAAAAAAAAACCCTGAGGTATAGGAAAATTCGACCCAAATTCGCTACCAACCACAGTATAAAGTGGTCTATGTTGCTAGTAGTAATAAGCTTGGGCCAAAGTAACCCAACTTTATCAGCACCTAAGAGTAATAATACGAACGTAGTAATATAGTTACTTCGCTACCACTTCTCAACAGTGGCAGCAGTAACCCCCTTTCTAGCCATATCACCTTTCACACACTCTTTTGCTCTTATTGCTATCCACATTCACGCGACAGTAGTAAAATATATCCTTCCGACCGAATTTCTATCACTGTGGCTAATCTCAACGAAGTTTGCCCGAATACGCAGGAAATTATTGCCCTGTAGGCACAGATAGGTATCTGCAGAGTCAGACACAGATGCATTCTCTAGTCCGATGTGACGATAATCAGACCCAACCGGAGAGAGAGATCAGGCGCAGGACCAACGGCTATACTTGCGTTTCGAGCACAGGAGTAACGAGAGTGTCACATCAACAACTACCAAACTCATGTTTAAATGCCAACTTTTACTAGGTAAACGCGTTCCATCGTCGACCGCATCTTCGCTTTCCATCAGGTGAGGTAGCGGTCAAGCGCAAACCTATCAATAAAAAATAAAAATATATAAACTAGTGCTTGACTGCTATCCCACCTGATGGTAAGCAGCAATGAAGTCGTTGATGGTGAGACCCTAGTTTGTTAAGAACCTATTCACTTTAGCCTTGAAGACACCTAAATTATAAGCGGACGGGAAGACCACAGCAGTCTTCTATTTTAATATAATTCCGTGTATCTTCTGCGCTTGTCTTCTCTCTGGCATCGCCATGTTTGTCGCGACGTCCGTGACGAGACTACTGTACAGATGAAATTCTGAACAAGTCAGTGAACTCAACACAAATTATGAAATCATTTGATTGATTTCAAAATATCTTGAGTGGTTTCTACTTGATTGAAACATACACTAATAAAGTATCTATTTCATTCAAAAATATTAAATAATATGCAATATTCATTTCAGCCGAAAGTTGTCCACCGCCGGGTCGCCTTCCCCAAGTACCACAATGACAGGTCCTGCCTGTGCCTCTAACTTATAGATGTGTGTCGATCTAACTTATGGATCGCCTCCCATCGCTACGTCTTGAGGTATACGGTATAATAACCATTCCAGAATCTGCCGGTACCATCAACCCTCTGTTCAGCAGGCAAAAAGTCCTGCCCCTGCCATTTAAGTTTGGCGAATATTCGGGTTATGTCGGTATCCTTGGTTCTCCAGCAGATATCTTCATTCGAAGATGAGTGTTATACTCGCCATTTAATGTTAAAAGGGCTAGGCCATTTCCTCCAGCCTATAACCTTGAAGGCCTCCTTCATTGTGGCTGCGAACAGTTTCGCAAAATTTCCAATCTCACATCCCTCTGCAGGAGAATGGTTTTGAAGTCAGTTCCTGAAGTCGGACTGGTGGTATTTTCGTACGAATATGTAAATCTGGCACTGTTAAAAAAAATGTAGTAGGTACAGCTACAGCCCAAGCCTCGATAGAAACGAAGCTAGCAAAGAGGCAGAAGCTCTTTGGTCTATACATAAACTACATCAGGCCCATCGCGTGCTTGAGGTTCAAGGTGCTGAAACATTTTCCGAACCCGGCTTGTTTGGGAGACTGGAACTACTGTAAGTCGTCAAACGTGCGCACGACAAGATTCGTGAGGCCTTTGGAAAACCAGTTCTGAAAGGAATTAAGGATCCACCCACCTTCAGGAGTTCTGCTAAAATTTCCTCATCACCCACCTGATGCGCATGGGTCCCTGAAAAAATCATCCAAATGACACCCCGTGCCTTCGTGCCTTTCATACCGGGGCTGAGCTACCTTTCGGAGCTAACCCTGGCCCCAGTTTCAGATAAAAATCTTTTTATCAGATTTTTTATCAGGAACTCGGTAGCTGTCCGGAGTTTAAACGTGCCATTAATACCTACATAAATATTGAACAATTCTAATTTCTTGACATACTTAAACAGGTAATTAAGATTCTCAAATGTCTGTCCATCAGTTCGGCCTAATGTTCGCGGGCCGGACGCTCGGCACTTCAAACAAAAACCCTACAACGGAAACGGATATTATAAGTATTATTACCAACATTACGATTGACTTTCAAGCCACGCGTTGTATGAATTTTGCATAAATATGCAGTAAAATAAAATTCATAATTTTAATTCATGGTTTTATTGACACGTAGGTATTAATTTAAATAATTTCTATGAATCATTATTGATGTGAAATATGAAATGTTGGTATACATTTCGTCAAATATTTTTGGCAGAAGTGCGGTGTATTCCCGTTACGATTCCCCATAGTTAGGTACCCGTACAATAACAAATCATTAAACCTAGGTCGGCAGGTCTATCTTATACCTACATGTAATCATCAGAGGATAGCCAAGAGACCAGCGTAGTGGCCTCTCATGAAACATTCTTAGCAAGAATATAAATTTCTACCTAATAGGTTTGCCCCCATGTACACTCCCACATAACTGGCGAAAAGTGGATGTACTCTAAGTTTATCTCTGCCCAACCCTTCGGAGCATAAAAAGCAGCGTGAACGTGAGCGTGCGTGCGAGCGCGTGTTTGTTTGATGTAATCAGCGCCATCTCTTGTCTAGTTTGCAAGCCATGATTTTCTTTGTTCAGTGTTGTCCATTGAAATTATGACAGCAAATATACAAATGTTTTTCGTCACCTCACTCAAACAAACAAATATCAAACATAAGTTAATTCGTATACCCATTGAATATAATGTTAAACGTCTATGTTTGTGTATTACAAAATAATTATATTATTTTAAACAAAAATAGTTTTAAAAAGAAATATGAATGAAGTTTGCTTTTAGCATTAGAATGAAACAATCAAATTAGAATAAAATAAACTGTATTGTACACCAAAAATAGTAACAATTTCACAAAAACTTATAACTAAACTTATAGGTAACTTTAACTTTATTATATGTATTTCAAAAGTGGCAACATTACACACATCTGTCAAATGAGTATCGCACAATCTCGGAGTGCGGACGGCTGTCCATTAATATTTTAATTAAACTATGAAAATAAACGGAATATTCTAAACCAATTTACATTTTATAATAACTCTCTAATGAAACAATATTGAAATGGTGTGAAAGACGTTTTGTATCTGTGAAGTGGGACGAGAAAAACCTGCAAAATGGCAAAGTGAGTGAATAAAATTATTCTGTTTAGATTCTAAGTGGATTATTGGATAGTAACTCAATACAAAAGTGTCGCCTACGCGATGTTGCGGTTGATTAGACACGGCTGATGAAATCTTCGGTTACGGATATGTATAGGATTCAAAAATATTATGGAAACTCTTACGTCTATGTTTGTTTAAGTAGGCGATGTTTTCTCGTCTATTTAGCTTCAAATAGTGTCTGAATGATATTTAGGGTAAATGAGATACAAAAGCTTTGGTGTTTAATGTTTATATCTCATAGAATTTAATTTAAATCCTAGTCATCTATGAAAATAATTTAATCTCACATAATTAGTAATATACAACCTAATAGTTCGAAACTGCTTTAGCTAACTTTCTTCTAAAATGATAGTGTATATGCTATTTGCATTATTCCATACATTACACTACAGCCTGCAGCTTATGAAATAGATTAGCAAATTAAAAACAATAATAGTGTAAACAAATACTAGTTTTGATGAACTTTATTGGCACTAAAGTTTAAGATTTGTTTATTTTAAATATCAATCTAGTCTAGTCCTTATCTCAAGTGTCTGCTATTCTTAGTTTTTCAACTTTAAATAAACTAGCAAATACACACTTTTACATTATGGACAGAAAAGTTACTCTGTCATTCTGTTTATTATCAGTGGCTGAACAGATTTGTATGAAACCTCGTACAAGGGTGTACCATACCCTGGATTAGGGTATAGAATACTTTTATTGTGAGACTGTATCTTGGGATAATAAAAAAGATAATAATGTAATACATTAAACATATTATTTTAAAAACAACACAACAGAGATAACAACTGTTATTTTTGGTAAAAGTACATATTTAACTTGTATTGTAGGTCATGCCTTCTCGGTACATTCAATGTAATCTGTGGATCTTACTTTTCAAAATAATAACAACAATAAACATATTTTTCTACTTTAACATAGGCAAAGAAAATTGCAGAAGCTAGTCTATAATATAAAAATGAATTGCAAAATGTGTTGGTAAGCGCATAACTCAACAACGCCTGGACCGATTTCGCTAATTCTTTTTTTGTTGTGATTTATTTATTTATTTAATGCTTTATGCACACAAAGTACAGAGGCGGAATTAATGCCTATTGTGAAGAAAAGGTTCTTATGAAAAAAAAAATTTGGTTAGTGTAGGGTAGAGTAGAGTAGGGTAAAGTAGGGTAGAATAGGGTAGGGTAGAGTTGGGTATGGTAGGGCAGAATAGGGAAGAGCGGGAGCAAAGCCGCGCGGGCAAAAGCTAGTGATATAATAATAATAGACATATTATTCTGAAGTAACTCTCTTTTGCATGTTGAATTAATAGACATGTTATAACAAACACATGTCATGTTAAAACATGTCTCTTAATTCAGCATAATTAAGCTTGTCTAGCTGTTTCCATTGAACTCCATCACAAACCACTCTCCTCCAGTTGGGGCCCACTGTCAGATGATTTTACCTTTGAAATACCATCAATTAGAGACACAATAGAAAGTGCTCATGTTTCTCATCCATATGTAATGTATGACAAAAGAAAGAAGTTAAAAAACAATTCAAAGTGTGAAATAATTTTTTTTAGTGACCAAATAAACAAAGAGATTAGCAGATTTAAATACTATTGATCACTGAAAGAGACCATAAAGTCCAGAGATCTAGTAACATTGATTTAAAAAAAAACAATTGAAATTAGAACATACATCACTCAGTGATAAAGCAGCATTATACTAGTGAAAGAAGTTTTTTTTTTTGAGTTTATTCATTACAATAAAAAATCATATAAGCATATTTTAATGTTAGCGTTTGTACCGCATAACAGTCAATCAATGTCGTATATCTTTTGATACAGTCAACCGATTGCAATGAAACAAAGCCTAAGTAATATATGAAGTTATACTGTACAACTAGCTTTCCGCCCGCGTGGACTACAGTTTATATCGCGCGGGCAGAGCCGCGTGTGCTCAGCAGTGGAATTATAGGTAGCCTATGTGTTATTCCAGTGTCTCTTCTACCTACCTACTAAATTTGATCTAAATCCGTTCAGTAGTTTTTGCGTGAAAGAGTAACAGACAGACAGACAGAGTTACTTTCGCATTTATAATATTAGGATTCTTCTAATATACAAAATCTCCATGTTACCGATTTTTACCAAATTTTATATGCGTATTCAGTAGGTCTGAGAATCGGCTACTATCTATTTTCCATACCCCTAAGTCATAAGGGTTGTTCACCCTTAAAATTTTTATTTTTGGACGAAATTTTTTGTTTTTAGTTCTTTTATAATATAGCATTAAAAAATACATACAACCCTAAATTTTTACTTTTTTATCACCAACCCCTATTTTTTATAGCAAAAAATAATTTATAAGGCAAAACAACGTTTGCCGGGTCAGCTAGTTAATATATAAAATTTATCTACACTAATTTCGTACATTTTACGTAATGCGCGCACAACATAAAACTAAACTAAACTAATTGTCCACAGGGAGATGATGATAGTGTTTGTGTACGACACACTGTGTTGTACTTCAGAAGAAGACGACCCTATAAATGCGGTGCTGTACTTCCATCCAGGGTGGGTGTCGGACACCCAGCGACATGCACTTGCAGGACAGGTTAGTACAAAAGTTGATTTTCATAATGCCTGTGAACGAAGCCTAGCCTGGCGCCCTGAAACGGAGTCTAAGAAGGAATAGGTTTGTACTCCTATTTCCTACCAAAAAAGGCAATCTTTCGAGAATTTCGGCCACCCTTTTCTGTTTTGTTCACATCACATCAATTACATGATTTTATTCCGATATCAGTTTTCTACCATCGGTCAAGCCAACGTACGGCGAGTGTCCAGCCTTACGTTGTAGACATGTCTACGGTCCGGACTAAGCGTTTCGCCTTCTTCCCGTGCCATTATAATTTTCAGAGATCGCAGTCAAACACTAGTTTGTATCATTAAAAAAAATATATCTCAGTTTTGTGCGTGAAATACAACGCGCCGGGACTGTGACTTGGTCGTTATCGGACAACCGCACGGTAAGCTACCCATTGCTCGCCGTCCGCATACTACATGTATTGATACTAGGAGTCCATCAGGTAACCTGATGCACCTTATACTGGTGTTAGAACAACTGCCTCTGACCTCCACAACTCAAATTACACGATATTCCTTGCTAAGACTGGTAGCCAGATATGCAAAGCTGATTGTCCATGCAAAGCATAGATAATCAGTTAAAAAGATTAATCTTATCCTTGACCTAATTATTATCTTTTTTTTTTATATCAATACTCATTTCTGACAGACACTTGATATAATAAAAATTAATAAATATGTGCAATAATTACTTACTATTTTTTTTTTATGTCAATGTTGTGCTAATTAATTATGTGATATTTGATAAGCTAAGTAGTTGCGAAAACGTATTAATTTTAATGTTTTCTGACAATCATGAGAAAAACTGTTGAGAAACAATCTGCCTGCTGCGGTCTTCTTGTCAGATTATTATAATTTGAGCGTCTTCAAGGCATGAGTGAATAGGTGCGTAAACTTGTGCGCCTCACCATCAGAGATTGCATCACTGCTTGCCATCAGGTAGGATCGCAATCAAGCACTAGTTTAACAGTTAAAATAAATATATATATATAACTTGATAGAATGCGTCTAGCAATTGAATCAATCACAAGACTTCCAAATAAATTAATATTTTTCAGAAACTAGGTAATTACCTAGCTTATCAAGTAATGGAATTTGCCTGTGTTTTTTTAACAAGTAGGTAAAAGTAAGTCTTTTTTTTTTTTTTTTTGTCGACGGGGAAAATCATCTTTGACGAAACCCGCTCTTGGGTGGAGCGGGAGACAGTGTCAGACTCTTACTGACTAAAAACCCCGCGCCGTTCCTTCTAGCCTTCATACCGGGGCGCGAGCTCCCTTTCGGACAACCCTGTCCCCAGTAGGCTTCGACCCAGCTGGGCCCCTCCTGTTGCTGACAACTCCTTGAGGCGCGCGGGAACAGTGCGCGCCGTCGACGTCTTGGACTCGGTCCATTACCGGACGATCGGACAGCGAGCTACCCATGGCTCGCCGTCCGCGAGCCTGCGTCTACGGTGGCCGGAAATCGGGATCGGAATCCCGGCGACGGCGGCGAGGGCGCCGTTGCCTGATGCGGTCGGCCTCCTCCTTTGCTAGCATTACTGCTTCGCAGAAGGAGGCGACCGCCTGCCATTCCTCCTCGCTCCGGACCATGGCTTCGACCAGGGCCCGGCGCGAGAGGTCTCCGCCGCCGATCGCCCCCACGAGGGCACGGCGATGCTCCGCCCAGGCAGGGCACACCTCGACGGTGTGCTCCACCGTGTCCTCCGGGCGTTGCGCACAGTGGCGACACCCGGGCGTCTCTTCCGCTTGAATCCGATGCAGGAACCTTCCGAACTTGCCATGTCCGGTGAGGACCTGCGTCATGCGGAAGGTAAGGACGCCGTGAGGTCTTTCCAGCCACGCCTCAAAGAGGGGACTTACCGCCATAATCGTGGCGTGCCCAGCACTGGGTTGCGATAGCCGTTGACGCCATTTCACCATGAGATCCCGCCGGAGCTCTGTCCGCCATGCCTTGACATGTTGCGGCAGTGGACTTTCACCCCGGCGTTGCATCTCCACGCGCATGTCGTGCATGTGTGCAAGGACTGTTGCCTCCAGATCCCACGGTGGTAGGCCAGCCAGAAGGCTCGCCGCTTCGCGGGAGATCGTACGGTAACCCCGCACCATCCGTATTGCCATGACCCTCTGGCAGGCGTTCAGTATGGACGCCGGTCGCTTTGCCAGCGACGGCGCCCACACCGGCGCCCCGTAGAGGGCCATGGACCGAACGATCCCCGCGTAGAGCCTCCGGCAGGAGGCGTCTGGACCCCCAAGATTGGGCAGGAGCCGCTTGAGAGCAGCCCCGGCCCGGTTGAGTTTGGGAGCCAAACGTCGGAAGTGTTCTCCGAAATTCCATCGGCTGTCGAGAACGAGTCCCAGGTACTTCATCGTCGACCCGACGCCGATGCGAACTCCTCCTACCGTAAGTTGGGAGTCCGATGGTGGCGCGTTCCGAGGGCCGTGGAAGCACATTGCCTCGGATTTATGCAGCGCCACCTCGAGTCCCAACTCCTGGATCCTACCAACGGCTATCGCAACCCCGCGTGTCGCTAGAGCGACCGCCGCCTGGTGCGACTCTCCCTGCGCTAGGATCAGCGTGTCGTCTGCGTAGCAAACCACGCTGACCCCGTCAGGGAAGTCGCCGCGCAGCACGTAATCGTAGCCGATGTTCCACAAGGGTGGGCCTAGAACCGACCCCTGCGGAACACCGCACGACATCTCTCGACGATTCCAGTCTCCCTGGTGACCGGGGTAGACAATGTACCTGTCTGACAGGTACGCCTCGACCACTAGACAGAGGTATTCGGGCACCCGGTGGTACCGGAGTGCCCTCCGGATCGTACTCCAGGGCAGGGAGTTGAAGGCGTTGGCAATGTCCAAGGACACTGCCACGACACACCTACCCTGGGACACCGCTTCCCCTGTCGTGAGGGCTCGCACGCGCATGATGGCGTCTATTGTAGAGCGCGCCCTGCGAAAGCCGAACTGTCCGTCCGACAAGTCCGGCCCCACCCGTGTTAGCCGCACGACGAGGCGGTTTGCAATCACTCTTTCAAAGAGCTTGCCCACCTCGTCGAGCAGCACAATGGGCCGGTATGCGGACGGAGAGTCCGCAGGGCGCCCTGGCTTCGCTATGAGGACCAGTTTTCCCGTCTTCCAACGAAGTGGGAACTGGCCCCTCTCCAGGCATGCGCTAAAGAGCCCTCTCAGTCGAGGCCCGAGAGCCTCCATGGCCAGGACCCAGGCTTTCCCTGGCAAGCCGTCGGGTCCTGGGGCGGTGTTTTTGGCACTCAGCCTTCGCACCGCCACTCTCAACTCTACCTCGGTCACTTCTGGAGCATTTTCGTCGTCGTCGCTGTTGCAGGTAAAAGTAAGTCTTATAAAACCGCATCAAATTTAATCATAAAACGAAGCAGCAACTAGCATTTTCAAATCTATCTTCTATTAAAAAAGCGAAATACCACTCACTAAAATCTCAGAAACTATAACACCTACAAACTTAAAATTTGGTAGGTAGGTTCTTTATAGGGTGTACAGACATCCGCTAAGAACGGATTTTACGAAACACCACACCTAAGGGGCAAAATGGGGGTCCATAGTTTTTATGGAGAAACTTACTTTCACGCGGGTGAAACCGCAGGCAGAAGCTAGTATTTGTATATATTTGTAAGCACCTCGCTATCTCCTTTATACCTCTAAAGCTATTAAATTCAGAACTGTCATAGTGGAAGTTTTTCGGTAGTATCTTCTCAAACGAATACCCTGCCGATGCCGGAGTCTGTTTCCTGATAGCTATAATCGCCAAGTCCGCTATAGTATCCAAGTATTTAAGTCAAGAGTTAATAGATTGCTTCTAGGCAAGCGTGTTCCATCGTCGGCCATACCTTAACATCAGGTGAGATAGTAGTCAAATGCCAGCCTATCCATGATAAAAAAAAAACTATTATCTACCTAACTACCTATCCTGTTCACGTAACCCCTCAAGGACGGACGCGCAGAAGCCGGCTTAGCCCACCAGCTAACGATGTTCATTCCTAATCTACGAGAATACTACCCGTAATTGGCTTAACTCCCCAAGCCCCTAATTTGCTACAGTACCTATATTCTGAGCACCTGACTCAGAGAATTCACGAGGGACTGTAAATGTGCGGATTTACTCCGCGAAAGCATGGAATTAAGAAGACCCTTTTATTTATCTCACTAATTCGTTAAGAACACCTTTATTAAATAGCTATATCATGAGAAAGTCAAGATTGAACTACACTGCACACACGTGTGCCACACACGCCGATCTGGGCGCGTCGGTCTCCGTACATTTTATGTGGAAACTAGACTTGTAGAGCTACACTAGATCCACGCCACGCGATGACGCGACGTCGTTCTACGTACAAATCAGGCGTGTTACACGTGTGCGTCGGTCTAATGTAGTTCTAGCTCCGAGAGGTTGTATTTAATGATTTTAATGGTTATAATTATGTAAATAAATACGTGTTACGGTCACTAGTCGTATTACGTAACAATATGGATCTGACTTACAAAATCCAAAAAAAATTACAACTTATTTGAATTTCGAGGTTCACCATAGTAGGAATTCGCGGATGAATGTAGATTACATTCGCGAATTCCTATAAAGCATAGAATCTAATCGTCTAAGCATACGATCCGTCTCCACTGTCCGTCTGCCTAAAAGCAACAGAAATCATCGTGTATGTACTTAACCTGGTATAGCTTGCTTTTAAAAGCATGAATTTTGAGTAATACGTATTAATATTAGAACCGCAAATAGGAATCGCATGTCCCACACGCAATTTATATGCTTTAAACTAGTAAAACCACCTTCTGAAACGAAAATATCTCAACGTCCATGTAATAAATTGACAATCGGCACAGTCGGCGTAGAGTTTGAGCGACAAGCTACGCTCCGTGTCACGGGTACAATTCCCGCACTAAATAGTACATTGTTACACTAGGGGTGAAAGTTACTTATTTCGTCCCGAGAAGGAGTTGGCGGCCGAGCGTAGCGAGGTCGCTAATTCGAGGGACTAAATAAGTAACTTTAACCCCGAGGTAAGCATTGTGCTTTTCATTACGAATACAAGAAGATAGACCATGTTTTTTTTTTAAATAATTTATCAGCTGTTAGTTGAAAGTAAAACTCCCTAGGGATGAAAAGTGTGATACTTTTCAGCCCGCTCCTCAGGCAACTTCAGACCTACTTTCAGAGTATGAGTAATGAAAAATATATTTGTATATCCCAAAGATAGTTATTTCGGGTTGGAGTGTCTTGTGTATGTGAGTTTATATTTGTTAACGCACCCACGGCATAGAAGTAATTCGTAGTATTGGACAAAATTTAAAAAATGATTGATTTTTTCTTCTTTTCGTGTTGAGACTCAAACTATTCTTTTTCATTACTCATACTCTGAAAGTAGATCCGAAGTTGCCTGAGTAGTGGGCTGAAAAGTATCACACTTTTCATCCCTAGGGAGTTTTACTTTCAACTAACAGCTGTCAAATTATTTAAAAAAAAAACTAGGTCTATCTTCTTGTATTCGTAATGAAAAGCAAAATGCTTACCTCGGGGTTAAAGCTACTTATTTAGACCCTCAAATTAGCGACCTCGCTGCGCTCGGCCGCCTACTCCTTCTCGGGACGAAATAAGTAACTTTCACCCCTAGTGTAACAATGTATTACTGTACAATGTAGTACTATTTCTGACGAGTACTTGGCATCCTGTGCAGCTCAGTTATTAGCCTCGTATAAATCCCGAAAAGTGCAGGTGGTTGTGCAGGCCGCCGCCGGGATTCCGATCCCGATTTTCATCCACCATAGACGCGCGCTTGCGTACGGCGAGCCATCGCTGTCCGACCGTCCGGTAACTGTCCGGACCGAGCCCAAGTCGACGACGCGCACTGTTCCCGCGTGCCTCAAGGAATTGTCAGCAACAGCAGGGGCCCAGCCGGGTCGAAGCCTACTGCGGCCAGGGTCAGTTTCGAAAGTAGCTCGAGCCCCGATAAGGAACGGGGTGGGTTTTTAGTCAGTAAGAGTCTGACATTATCTCCCGCTCCACCCAAGAGCGGGTTTTGTCATAAGATGATTTTCACCGTCGACAAAAAAAAATTGACACAATCTCCTGCTCCGCCTAAGAGCGGGGGTTGTCATTGGATAATTTTCCCCACCATAAAAAGGTGGTTGTGCAGGATGGGCAGCATAGCAGGTGACGCATGTCCTGAAAAGCGTCTCCACACTGGCAATATGTTACAGATGGATCGAGAAAACCCCATTTGGCCAGATTGATTTTTACAACGGTCAACCTGGTTATGGAGTCGGTTAAGAGATTTCCAGATTGAGATGTTCTGATGGGGCGATGAAGTGTGGAAGTTGGGTATATATGCTTCCACAGCGCGTATGTATCGTCCTTTGCACTGTCTTTCAAAGAAGTCATAAATCGTATTAAACTTTGATTTAATGAATGTTAATAGATTTGCGTATAACTTGTGTCGCGTCGATAGTTTCGTAACACAAATGAGAGTATTGGCGTTCTAGTAGTTAATTGAATTATTCAACAATTAAGCTCTTCAATGCCACATCCGAAATTCTCAAACCCGCTACCCAAGACCTGAATACACCACCTTATAACCACTGCCAACTGATTATAAAGTGGATATGAATTCAATCAGCCCGTGGAATGTGCAACCTGTTCAGAGAGCTCATCAGTTATTTGTGAGCCGGCTTAATTCCGAAACTGGTTCGATTAGCCTAATTAGATCGAAATTTAATTAGTGGCAGCGGCTGTAATCTAGCTAACTAATTAGGTTTTTTTCGTCCCTTCTGGGCTTACTACTGGTGCTGAGTTTTTCTGATATCTCTTTGAGGTGTGCGTAGGACACTACGCGCTGTTGACGACTCGGGTTCAGTCCGGATAGCAGGACGGTGAGCTATCCATTGACCGTCGTCCTCAAGCCCACACTTTCATTGTCGGAGTTTTGGTGGCTGAGGCGTGAGGATGTTTGTACCATCAAGCGTGCGGCTGTCTCCTTTGCTAGCATTACTGCTTTGCAGAAGGTGGCGGCCGCCGCCCGTTCCCCGACGCTCCGGACCAGGGTATGAAGCGAAAGCGGGTCGCCTCCGATCACCCCAATTAGTTAGTTGACTGGGTTCCGTACCTCACTCGGCACGGAACCTTTACAAGATTACTTTGTTGTTCGTCTGTCCGTCTGTCAAGACCTGTTCCTAAGGAAAGCGTGGAGGCGGCGAATAGATAGATACTCAAGTCTGCTATCTGTTAGAGCAGTGAAAAATCAAACTTAAGACCCCTGTGTTCAGATTTAGTTGCTTAAAATTAAAAATCAGTTTAAAAAATAAACGTTGCCCTCCACACTAGGAATAACTCACGTCGAACACAAGCAAACCCAGAACACATTTCAGTAGGGAATACAAATATTTATTCCGTGTAGGAATCAAACCCTCGACACGCAGCGTAGCAGTCAATTGCTCAACCACCGCCAACAAAGACCTGCGTGCGATTTATTAGATAAGATGTTTAAAAAAACGACTTCTTTTTTTTTAAATAAAGTCTGATTTTGTAACAAAAATATTCTAATGATTTTGATGGTTAATAGATACTG
This sequence comes from Mythimna lalbum, assembly GCA_949319445.1. Taxonomy (NCBI): domain Eukaryota; kingdom Metazoa; phylum Arthropoda; class Insecta; order Lepidoptera; family Noctuidae; genus Mythimna; species Mythimna lalbum. The sequence goes on from OX439358.1 coordinate 2,577,650, forward strand.
CATCTTGCAACTCAAACATAATTTTCTAATTCAGGGAAACACCAGTCCGTTCATGTAATGTAAGCTTGCTATGTGCTAAAATAAATGTGGAAATATTGATCGGATCCTAAAAATGCGTCACATAAGGTCACATGAACGAGCTTATTTATAGATTAGACTGTGGCGACGCTTTGTTAGTATCTTTTCTAGGAAAAGAGCACGACGGCCCATTTGTTATTGTTTAGAGCACATTGATTTCTCCAATATCTTAGGCAGATAAATACATATAAAACTTTCAATCAAAACCGTTTGTATTTTGTATCCTGAACGGAAATCTGTATAAGTAGGATGAACAAAGAATTTGTACCGCATCATTAATAATAATAATTATTATTATTTATTTATTTTCAAACAACAAATGATCCATAATGTTAGTAAACAAATACCTTAGACCTAGTGTTAGTCTTATATTACAATTACTTATACTATTCTAAGCATTCAGCACAGAAAATGAGTCCAGCGGCATCCTCTCCACAAAATGCCTGAAAAAGGGGCAAAGCACACTCTCCGCTACTGTTTAGAATGCTATTGCCACTGACCCGGGTTCTAGTCGCCAAAGATGCTAGCTTCTTCCGAATAATCGCTTGAAAGCCGTCAGTTCGATTCTGTGCAAACATCTCCGACGCACTACAGAACCGGGGCAGCCTCAACAACATCTTAAAAATATTATTGTATTAGCTATGTACTTAAAATTGTGGTGGTCGGTTTCCAATTGATATTTAATTGGCTCTTAATTGACTCTTGCAGTCTACTACAGTCTGTAACTACTGTAACGTAACATATCTAATGTAACACTCAATGAAAGAATTTACCGTCCACATTATCGCAATCGTGCAATGTAACAGAATTCCCATAGTGTTTGTGCTTTGCAAGGATTCAAAAATTCGAGGAGAGAGAGAAATTCAAATTCGAGGTTGAAAAATCGCCAAACTTAAAAGGCAATGGGCAGAGCACATTGCTCGCAGAACAGATGGTCGTTGGGGCCGAAAGGTTCTAAAGTGGCGATCGCGTCCCCCAAGACGCGGCGCTGGAAGGCCTCCTACAAGGTGGATCGATGACCTGGTAAAGGTTGCAGGAATCCTATGGATTCGACACTTAGGGGAGGCTATGTCCAACTGTGGATGTCTATCGGCTAAATGAAATGATGATGATGATGACGCCTTGCGCGCGCGAACCGTGCATACTACGCGCGCTAACAAAGTATGAGTAGGTATGTTCTCCGTTCGTGCGCGCTGCGTCCACACTTACGAAATGCTCCTTTGATGTTTCCTTGCATGTTACGTTTCAGAAATTTGTACCTGGCTATACAAACTGTGCTTCAATTCCATCTATTCAAAACACTGACTTTTCAGGTCTACTTAGGTTCTTTTTACCATTAGTAGACTCGGGTATCTGATGACCAATATCTCATCGGATAGGAAACTATGATGTGGTCGACGATGGAGCAACCATGCTTAAAACCTATTGATTCTTAACTTAAAGACCCCTGGGGGTTGTAGCTATCCTTAGCTGTTTACACAATGAATGTGTTCCTAAAACGTTTTGTGAGTATGGGTGGGAAGTCCTTCAAGTTCCGGTGACGCAGACTCAAACTCACACGTGTATCTCCGGTTCCTTTTGCGTTCCAGCTCGACAGTAACTCTTTCAAACAATCCTATTGCCTTAGCTTGACTTATGGGCCAAAGACTGCAAATCTGAAGAAGTTCTTTGTCAATTTCTAAAGTAACTTTTTGTCATCAGGTGGTGGGCGCCGCACACTGCATCAAGGCGCTGTTCTCCCAGCCAGTAGCCATCACATTGCAGAGCGGCAAGTTCATAATCAGGGAATATGGGAGATACATATTAGTAAGTAGAATAAAAAGATTTTATGACATCTCTACTCTTTCCATATTAAAAGAAATATCTTTTAAAACAAACTACCGAACCATTGCCTCCCCGGTTGTGATATTAAAATGAAATAAACAAATATTTTAAACATCATCTGTAGATCATACATTTACATTTCGTGCGGGAATCGAACCTGTAGCACGCAGGACAGCAGTCAAACGCTGCGCTAACCGTGCCGTCAAATAATTACTTGATACATTTTATTTTTCATACATAAGATACCACTACTGTACATGATGTTTAAATAAATAAAATATAAGATCTAAATAGAGTAACATCTCTAATTTTGTATATTATTCCACAGGCCATAGGCAGCGACAGGAACATCCCGGATTGGGTTTTAAAGAACCGAGCGAACCTCCTCACCTCCATGATCAAGGTGTACCACGGCGACCTGCAAGTCCTGGCCGGTCAGATGGAGGACCAGCGACGACTCTCCGAGAAGCTGTACCAAGTCTTTGAAACGTACCTTCCGGTGCTGCAGTACGGGTGCCACATCTTTCAAAGGGTGCCGATGTTGACTTTGCCTAAGGTAAGGAACTACTGCATCAGCACTCTTGTGATTATTATTCCATTTATATATTTATTTTTCTATACTCTTTGCATTTTTTTTATATTTCCAAAGTAAATTTTCCAAAAAAAAAAAAAACAATATAAGAAATAGCAGCCTACTAGTCTCGGGAACAGGGTACAAGCTAGCGGTGGTCAGGACTGCCTGGGACAGGAATCTCCTAACAATACGCGCCGTATCCAGGAATTGTGTTTTCTGGATCAAGCCCTTGATCCAACCGCCCACCCAGGGTCTCCTCAGAGATAATTCAAGTAAAATCAAAAACATTTACTTCTAATAAATCATTTACAAACACTTCTGAGTTTTCAAAATGTCGGTCAGTCAATAAAATTAAGCTTAATTACACATTCCAAATCGTAGATCTCTATGAAAAAAAATGTGCAAAAAACTCCATGTAATCTTATTCCTGCCCCTCTTTCCATTGACTCCTGTCAAGCGTCATGACTCACGGTATCGTTCAATCAAAGTCGTGTTCATTCATATCATCAATAACAACTCGTCAAGCTATCAAAACGCGTTGATTCGTACCTCACGAGATATCCTTTACAACGATAGCAAGGTGTAGCGATGTACCGGCTGGAGTGTTTACTCAGCGCTTATCGTTCGCGGTGCAAATATTATGAACTGTAATAGTTGCTGAAGGGAGTGCCACTGCCCTGTCGCAATGTGAACTGTGGTAGCGGAGAGATAACATAATATCACGCCTGTATTTCCTAAAGGGCAAGGCAGAGACACTAAAATCAGCCTAATAAAACTGAGTAGGAAAATTTCATATTAATGCAGCAACGAAACATGCCGTTGCAACTGGTTTGATGCGAACCCTTTTTTATAGAGGGGAGAGGGGTAGGTCAGTGGATCGTTTTAGGGACATACTCAATTGAAGCCTAAGACCATGAGATAAAGCAAACTGATATCTGTTATCACCAGATCTAGCTTAGAAAACTGAATCCCGTGGGTGCGTTCACAAACATGTAAACTCATACAGAGACACCCAGACTCGAAACAATAGGGTAGTTTCAAGGGTTAAAATAACTACATTTTATTTAGTCCGTATTTTAGATTATAAAAAAAACACGTATTTCTTCTTTTGCTCATTAATGTTACGACACGCCGTGAAGTTTATTGGCTATATCTTTGTCATTTTTGGTTTAATATACAAATAAAAAAAATACGTGTCCCTTATTTTTGAATAATCTAAAAGACGGACTAATTACATTTTTTACGGCAACAAGCCTACTATTATCTATATAGGCCACACAAATTTTGTTCCTTGCGAATCTAACGACATAATAATTATTTATCTTTTTTTTTAATTATTTTCAGAGTGCAACATCAATTTACATGGAGTCAATGCAAATACTGGAGCATTGTAGGAAAAGCAAAGGCGTTTTAGGCGGCGTCATATTGTACAATAACAAGTAAGTGTGCCTAGTAGCTATAGGACGGGTTCCCTAGAACATTTTTTTCTCCACTTGATTACTATCAAGCTAATTTTCCGTGGGTAGCTTAATTTTGATGAGACGCCCAACAATTTCCTATACAAAACTCTCGATTGTGGTAGCTAACAGAGATACCAAGGATACAATTTGTATGAGATGTTGACTCTAAAAAATTTATTACTAACAGGTTCTTTTTTTGTTAAATCTCAAGATAATTATCTAAATGATTCGAAAACGTATTTGTCCTACAAAAAAAATGGTTTGATAAAAGAGTCCCCCTCTTCCAACATGTATCGAAAACGAGGTCAAAAAAAATGATTACTAACAAGCTGATTTACTGACTGGACTGGGATAACGTACCGCGAAATTTGTAGGACAATATGACTGTTGAATTATATGAATATAAACTAAGTAACAAAAAAAAATCAGCTTGTTAGTAATCATTTTTTTGACCTCGTTTTCGATACATGTTGGAAGAGGGGGACTCTTTTATCAAACCATTTTTTTTGTAGGACAAATATGTTTTCGAATCATTTAGATAATTATCTTGAGATGTAACAAAAAAAGAACCTGTTAGTAATAAATTTTTTAGAGTCAACATCTCATACAAATTGTATCCTTGGTATCTCTGTTAGCTACCACAATCGAGAGGTTTGTATAGGAAATTGTTGGGCGTCTCACCAAAATTAAGCTACCCACGAAAAATTAGCTTGATAGTAATCAAGTGGAAGAAATGTACTAGGGATCCCGTACTACTAGTGTTATATTTTTGAATAGCAAACAATCTTCCTTCCTATAATGAGGGTCCGGACTAACGAGACAATCGGCCTCACCATACAAACTTTCCTATCAAGTTTATAATTTGTTATGGACAGGCCGATTTTTTTCCGTTTCCTGAAACAAAATCTTGTGGAAGGTTATTCAGGTTCAGCTACTGAGCAAGCCCTTAAAATTTGCGGAAACCTGACCTTTACACCCTGTCTAGTCGTTATAAGAGATATATTTTTTTCCAGAATAATTTCCACACAGTTACCTCCAGGCCTGACCTCCTACCTGACCGTGGTGGATCCCTACAGGATAAAGTCTCCAGCCGAGACCCTGGACACGGACACACCCCTGCCGCTAGGTGCTCAGCTCCTAGTGGTCTATGTGGGCAAGAAGCTGTATGATAACCTGAAGAGACAGGTGGAAACTATACAGGAGTTCCAGCAGAATGGGGAGGAGATGGTAGCTAAGTTTAAAAAGGTCTGTCTCAAACATACATATACAACGTATAACGTTAAATGCGCAAAACCTGAAAATAGTTTGATCAGAATAACGAGCTGAATTAATTAAACTACTTTTAACTTTCACTTAATATAGGTTACATTTTTGAAAAAATCTTCATTTAAAATGTCGCCCTGTCTATTTATGAATAGGTCAAGCCATCACGTGCGCAAACCCGCCGAAATAGGTAAACAAACACAAATGCTTGTAGTTCGATAAAATTTTCTCATACACGGGATAATAAAAGCTCTTATTTAAATGCAGATATTAAAACCTTTAATTTTTTTTTTAATGATTTTTTTTTTTCACTGTATTATGTCAATTAAATTAAAAATCATTTGGGGTGTCTGAGGTTTTGCGCATTGAACGTTACACGTTGTAGATGTGTATGTCTCGCTATATTATAGTGCTCTTTACTCTAGCTGGAGCTCGCGACTTCGTCCATATCAGACTTGTAAAACAGCACAATACTATTTGGTCAAAAGTTTAAGTAGTTTTCGTTTTTGCGCGGTACCTTATTTATTTTTCTACTTATATTTTAAGAAAGACTAAGTTATTCCTTATTATATCAACTATTTACCAGTGAAAGTCCCCTCAAAATTGGTCCAGCCGTTTTGGAGGTTAGCTGGAACAAACAAACAGATTTGTTTTTAATTTGCTTTTTTAGTTAAAGGCCTCTTATACCACGCAAAAGATTTTGATGCGAATTTCACTGATAGAAAGAGCAATAAGCGAGGAAAATTTATGTTACATTATAATGGGCTTCCGATCGAAGCCGGGGCGGGATACTAGTATATTGTTATGTTTATTACATAGACTTGCGAAGAAAAGCAGGCCGTCCAAATGTTTGCTAATAAGCGGTGATAAGCAGTCCAAGAAAAAACGTTTCCACTATTTTGAACTTATAATTGATTAGTGGTATGAAATGGAAATGGCCCATATTAACACACAGGCATTATGGGGCTAGTGGTATTGAGTCATAATGCTCTTATCAATGTAATTGTATTTTTATGAGAATTCATTGATAACGGCGCGGTGCACTCGTCCGTCATTTTTTATAGCTACACGAGAATCAAATTAAGAAAAGAAAAAAACATTTGAGACAGTGATAACCGTTTATTTTTATGTTAACTTATCTCTATCAACTAATAATTTAAAAAAGTACTGTTTGCCCAAATATAATATAGGGTAATAAATAGGTACCTAATGCAGGCATCACATTTTTTTTATTCTGGATTGGCTCGCGTTTGACCACCATCTCACATTGCACAGCATAACAGACTGTCTGCCACTAAAAAATATTGCTTTTCAGAACCAAGAAGCAGAACGTGAGAAACAACGCGAGTTCCCACAAACGGGCATGAAGCGAGACAAATCCCTACTGTTCACCGCCGTCCCTGAAGAGGATCACACCATGATGTCTCCCCCCAGCCGGGAAGAACGCAACCCTGACGAGGAACGGGAGAGGAAACTAGCTTCCATGCCAGACGTAGTGCCTTTCACCAATAAACCGAGACAACGACCCACAAAACTGTCACTAAGCTTCAAAACACAGCTATCGTTAGACGAAGAGGCTCAGGAGAATGATAAAGTGTTCACAGGACAAACAAGCGTCTGCTCCACCCCCATGGTGGAGTACAAGAGGCTACACGGCAACATGCTCTCCATCTGCCAGATCCCAGAAAGCCAACAAGACGACAAATCAGATTTAGAACCAGACGTTCTCAAAAACATAGAAAATTGCAATAAAATCAACACAGAAAACGAAAAACGCGACAACAAAATGGTTTTAGACGTCAACTGCATCGCAGACCACTATATCAATAAACCTGAACCAATCAGAAAGTTGGCTAGCGTCACAGATTTACAAGAAACTATAAAGAAATTATCGAATCGTGCCACGTCGAAATTCAAGCTGAAAAGGTCTAAAGTCTCCCTGAACGATGATACTCCGTCCCCTGAACATACTCCTAAGAACCCTAGCACTATGACCATAAATGATCCTTTATTTCCCGTCTTTAGGAACGATGGTGTTGCCATATCAGAATCTTTATTCAACCAGTACTTAGAACAGCACTATTCGAAAATGAAAAATGATTCCAGCGATAATATGTTTACGTTCAACATGAAGTTGTGTGAGCAAGAAAAGTTTGAAGATTTTGATTCAGAATTAAACAGGTCCCCACAGAGAACTCCTAAAAAGATAGCAAAGGATTCGACGAAGACATTGGCTACGGATCAGTCGAGGAGGAAATCCTTGTCTCTACCTTTGAAGTCTTTGAATGAGAGTACGGATTCGCAGATAGGTAAGACGATTATATTTTACTTACTAGCTGAATCGGAAACCGTTGTTTTGCCATACAGGTATGGCATATCAACGTTTTCCAAGGTGGTGTCATCATATCGCCCAACAACGGGGATGGAGGTAAGAAAATAAAAAAAATACCTACCATCTTTTCTGACTTACCAAATGAACCAAATATAAACAAAAATTTCATAAAAATCAGTCAAGCCGTTTCGGAAGAGTTCACCATCTAATTGATAATTTCATTTTTCGAATCGAGATATTTATATACTTTATGAGATATAACATTCTAAAAGAAAACTAAAACAGCTGTGTAATTATTTTGATGACAAGCGAGAGCCAGTGTCAGACTTTTACTGACTAAAATCCACCTGTGTTACATCAGTTCCCTTTTGTATTCCAAGGCTACGGTAAACTCTCGAACAATCCCACAGCTCAATGAAGATCAATCACATAATAGCAAATCTGATTTTTACTAAGTACATCGTATGTGTAATAAAATTTACTGAATAATAACAAATATTATGAATAATCCTCATTGTGAATGTATATTGCAATTAAAATAAAACAAGGCTTTTTATCTATGAGATAGTTTAGTTTCAACCAGAATTGAAGTTTGATGTTTTTTTATTAAACAATTATTTTTTCTTACTCTACACTACTTCCATCATTCCCCAGGGTCAGAGTCAGAAGCGACGAGTTTCAAGAAGAAGTTGACAGGCGTGCAGCTGACCCCTCTGATGGAGAAGCTCAGCCACCTGGCGTTCTCTGACAAGTCCAGCGGTTACAGCAGTCGCGTCATGACGCCGCTAGAGCTCCGTGAGTTCCTGACGCCCGCTGCTGAGCGGCAGATCACGTTTACTGACAGGTGTGTGTGTCATCATCATCTTCTTCACACTTCATAGAAATAGGTGCCCGTTTCCGTCCCTTCTAGCTTCGGACCACGTCCTGTACGGTAGTGCTTCATACAAGCGGGGCAATGGTGACACCCGGGTGTTTCTTCCGCCTGAATCCTAATCCTGATTACCTCCTGAATCCTGAATCTTATACGTCCTAACATCGAAATGACATTTTTTTTATTCATTTCGGTTTTGGGAACTCACAACACACTCTCAAAAACTCACGGAACACACTAACAAATGCGACTGACTGGAGTAAACATAATCAGCTACCTTTAAAAACATTATGATCTGATGAATGTTTTATATTAACATTTACGTTTGTTCCAGGCCAAAAGCCCAGCGGCAAGACAGTTCAGAAAGCGACGACGACTCAGACAGCGACTTAGAACTGCTGCCGGAGTACAGCAAGCACGCCGTCAAGTGTGCGTTGTTCGTGAGCGGGCTGCACAATATGGCGCTACTGGCGCTCATCGACACTGACGCGGCCAATAATGTCGACACCATTAATAGTTTGGTAAGTTTTATTACAAGAAGGTTTCTGGTGTGTCCAGGGCGATCTGGAGCTCAAGCGAGATTTTCTCAAAATTTCCGAGCGATAATCGCAACCGCGATGGCTGCGTAACTGGTGGACTTCTGTCTCGTGATTATAAAAATAAGACGACTGTATCTCCACGCAGCGGGAACGTGTGAAAACCGCTTTGAGAGCTCTTAACGATAATCCTCCACTTTTGACAAGTCTCTATGATATATAAGCTGCTAAAAAACTTCAAATCTTTTAAAAACTTTCTCATCTTTTCAGTGGGAAACGTCCCTAAATGCGCTAGGTCCTATCGAGCAAAAGTGTATGGAGCCCTTGGCAGCCGTAGGCGAAGCCACAGACTATAGCTACCTCACGCTGGACCCCGACTGGGGCACCGTGCGAAAAGGGGGCCCCTGGGCCGCACTAGACATCGCCACCATGGGCCTCATACACAACGACTTTGCTGAAGATCCGGAAATGTCAGAGTTTATATTGAGGTAAATTGTCAAGTCATTTTTTTTTCGTCTACTTACCTGCTTAATATGTAGATTATGAATTCCGAACGTAACAAAAGTTGCCAAGTTTTAGGCCTGAACGCCAGTGAGGGATTTATAATTATAACAGCTCTTTCATTACTTTTTTAAAGACTCATCAGTAACCGCAATGTATTTTTTTTTTTTTTTTGTTGATAGGTAGTGATCAGTTTGGTTTTTCAATTTTCAAAATGTCGTTCAACCAACAGAAAAGTGAAGCTAAATTGCATGTTCCAAAGATTTTTATGGAGAACTAATATCTAATATTTGTTACAGGAGCGACGAAAGCGTAGTAGTAGGTTCAGTATGCGGAGGAGCCCAGGTGTACTATCAAGAGAAAGGAGCCCGCGGGGCGGGGCCTCCTCCGCCCTCCGACGTGCTGGCAGTAGCGCCCCTGCGCGCTCGTCGCCGCCTGCACCGGGACCACGCCACGTTGCTTTTGTAGGGGACTTAACACCAGGGGTCTACTGACATCCACAAGATACTCAGCATTTGCAGGAACTGCCAAGGTATCCGTTGACCATTGAGTATACCTAATTACAATATCAGACAATTTAGTATGTGCTGGGAGTCAGGTTAGGTTGCCATCGCATCTGGTATTGCGTATAATCTATCATCTTCGATGCTGCAATCAACATTCTAAGTAGAGGCCTCTGGGCCCACCCAGTATGATTAGATGTACTATTAACGAGAAAATAATGTATATTATTGTCTCCGAAATAACGTTGCGTGCGTTTAAGCAGTGTAAAGGTGCGTACAGACTATATAACATAACATCTTATTGATACGTACAACAATGTTATATATGGATAGCACTGAAGAACGACAAACGACAATGGTTATATTATTATACCATTGTTATATTTCATTGTTAGTCTAATGTGTCCAGTATTCTTTTATGATGCGATTTTGAATAACAAGGTTACATAATGTGATGGCGAGTACATCACTCACCTTCGGTTTGCTGACGACATAGTAGTCATGGCTGAGACTATGGAGGAGCTCAGCACAATGCTCAATGACCTCAGTAGAGCTTCCGAAAGTGTGGGTCTTAAAATGAACATGGATAAAACCAAAATCATGATTAACAACCATGTAGCGCCCACTCCTATCAAGATCGGAGACTCTACACTCGAAGTTGTGGAAGATTACGTCTACCTCGGACAGACAGTCCAGTTAGGTAGGTCGAACTTCGAGAAAGAGGTCAACCGTCGAATCCAACTCGGCTGGGCAGCGTTCGGGAAGCTACGCGATGTCTTCTCGTCCAACATACCACATTGTCTAAAGACGAAAGTATATGATCAGTGCGTGTTGCCAGTGATGACATATGGCTCCGAAACGTGGTCGCTCACAATGGGCCTCATCAGAAGGCTTAAAGTCACCCAAAGGGCAATGGAAAGGGCTATGCTCGGGGTTACCTTGCGTGATCGAATCAAAAATGAAGACATCCGCAGGAGAACTAAGGTTGCAGACATAGCGCAAAGAATTGCTAAACTTAAGTGGCAATGGGCAGGGCACATTGCTCGCAGAACAGATGGCCGTTGGGGCCGAAAGGTTCTGGAGTGGCGACTGCGTACCGGAAGACGCAACGTTGGAAGGCCTCCAACAAGGTGGTCTGATGACCTGGTGAAGGTTGCGGGAAGCCGATGGATGCGAGACGCGCAGGAGCGTTCGTTGTGGCGACGCTTGGGGGAGGCCTATGTCCAGCAGTGGACGTGTATCGGCTGAAATGATGATGATGATAATGTGATGGTGTAATATAACACAAATTATATAAATATGTTACATAGTCTGTACGCACCGTCAGGGCCGTGCCTCACTGAGACACCACGGAAGCGTAGCAAAGTCATTACGCCAAAAAAATGTAAGGTTTACTGCGTGACCAATAGTGGCCAGATGCACACCTTAGAGCTACGGTACTGACGATGAGGCACGGGCCTTAGTGTAGCAAGCATCATATACACCAGATGCGGATGGCGCCTTACTGAAAACAAGCCATTGGAGTTCTTGCAGTGACTTGAGCATGTGGTCAAAAAATTCTAGTGTAAATTACCACCCCTTGAAAATGTTATAGGGATCGTTTCTAATTAAGTCGTTGAATGAACATAGATGTTGTATAGATTGAACAGGTTGGAATATTGATGTTTGTTGTTAGTATTGACGAGTACTGTAATACGTGCTTGAAATTGCTCTTAAGGTCTGAAACTGAGAAGTGCTCCGTTGCGGGGACCCGCGCGGACATTTTTGTATGTACGCGCACGGGGCTTTACACAATTTCAACCCTTAATAGTCGCAATACTTAGGTAACAAATCATTTATCACAAAAGCATTCGATTTGTGTAAATTATTCGTTATTTTTAGAAAGGTTTTGCTGAAGGATGTTGACAGAAACTATGTGAGTTTATGAACGGAAAAAAAAACCATTACATATTCACGAGAAGTAAAACTTTAATCACTGAATCATAATAGACACTTTAAATGCTATTATTATACATAGACACTGAAAATCTGATAGTTATCATTCTAATAATATATCTGTTGTATTGGATGCAATGTATTTGTAGCCATCTTAGATTTCTCCAAACAATTATCACATATCTTGTAATTCCAATGTAGTTAGGAAGCCTGCAACATAAGTACCTACATAATACCAAATATCCTTAGTACTTATACCAAATACTGAACCACTTACAAAACCCTTGAGTCATATTTTATCATTTTGTTATGTTATAGTTGATATTCAAAGTGTTAGTTACTTATTTATCTCTTTTATTTATGTTACAAGAACATATTTCGTGATACACTGATATTGATTTCTATCATAATCATTAGTTTTTACATTGATATTTAGATCCCCGTGTTACAGGATGAATTCCATGTCGAATTGAAAGCTTATAGCTTTTTCATAATCGAGATTACTCAGAAAAATTGCAGACCGTACTGTGGTCAAGCGGATAGTTACCTTTTTACCATAACACAATATTTTATGGCTGTAAAACCAAAATGATGTATTATCGACGGACTACTGTCCTACTGTCAAAGGACGCGTGGCTTTCATAAACGCCGAACGTGTATTCTACTTCGACGAAGCGGCAGACTTTCATACCTACCCTCATATGGAAGATTCACGCAGGCATACACCATGAGTATAGTGACGAATGCGCGTTGAAGCTACACGTCCGTGGACAGTAGGTTTAATTAATTATCTCGATTATAAAAATGCAGTTTTAAGTTACTATTCACACAATTTTCTATCAATGCAGTACCCACTTCGCCAGGCATAATATTGTATAAGTCGTAAGGGGCAGTTAAATTAGAATGTTAACAATGTAAACGAGTGCTTGTAAATATTGCCAAATTGTTGTTTAGATGTAAGAATAACGATCAGTTTGAACCTTTTTTACGAGTGTCACATCAGCGTCTGTATTATGAAGTATTCATTACGGTTTTATAAAAGAAAAAAATGCTTATTTTCATAAGCTAACACTATTTTAACAGCTTTCCAAAATGCTGCACCGTTATATTGTGCCAGAATACTTAGTGCCATTTCGTTAGCCTTTAGAAATATTGAGCCGAATTTAGAAATAGTGAGCCGAATTTGATGTTGCTAGATTATTTTGTTATTGTTTTTAGTAGTGTTGCTATGACTCCCATCGGCGATTTTGTAAGGACTAAGCGTTTCGCCTCGTCATTTCTACCGCGTACATCGAAGGATTGGACAATTTGCCTGCTACGTCTTCCTGTCTGATTATAATTGAGGTGTCTTCAAGGCTAGAGTGAATAGCCTCATGACAATTGCCTACAATGTGGCAACATTAATGAAATGTAGGCGCATTGAACTCGTTTTGGTCGGAATCTAACCGGGGCGATGTGCTTTGTACTGATGGGAGCATACCAACTGTTTTAACGGGTTTGAAAACCACTAGGGTTATGTAGGTCCATCTATAGCCAACATAAATATTGTAATACATACCTTCCTATATAGCTATTATATATCTTGCAGTAGTGTAGTAACTGCAGTTGTAGTCTAATCGTTTTGAGCTCATTCTACTCTTGCCACTAGAAAATAAGTTATTCGGCCAACTCTAGATTAGTGTTGCTATAGAAAGCAGTGTTGCCAATGTAATATTTATTTTCATAGACAGCTGAAAAAATCTAGTCCTTCCAGAAATTATCTTGGTCTTTACTTCGCTAAAACAGCCTTTATATGTCGCTGAAAATTACTGAAACGTGTCGGTTTTGGACGATGACAGTAGCGATGGGCAATTTAGATGTTTTATCAATCGAAAGAATCGGAGTCGTTAAAATAAACCATCTAATCATCCATCGACTCGTCGTTCTACAAAATAATCGAGATGTTTTTCGATTGTTTCGAGTCAATACAATCGAAAGCTAGTTTTTGATTCTTCGAATCGGTCACTCACCGTTTCTCGCTCGGTCACCGGGGTGAGTGAGGAGTCAGTCGATTGCGTCAGTCTCAATAACCGAGTCTGATTCGAATCAAAGTCGAAGCAATCGAGAACCATCCAAACGTTCGAATAATGGAATAAAACGTTTTGCTATCGCGCATCGCTACGCGAGTGTTTTGGGCAGATTGAAAGTTCTCAAGTACACTGAATATATGATAGTTGACGCATAAACAGACGCAACAGAGAGCAAAGAAAAGCTGGTTGCTGTATCGAAACTTGTATTTTCTATACGTTTTATATTTATGTAAGTTTGGTCCAGCGACTAAACAGATTCGTCTAGTATTTTCAGCTTAGCTATAAGTATCCACTGTTGTAACGTTGCTTGCAAAGTACCTAAAGTGTACTCGTTATTTTTAGCAGTATTATATGTATGCATTCCAAATATTTCAAAGCAATTGTTGGATTTGAAGCTGTGTAAGTGTAGTTTCAAAATCAATATTTACCAATTAAATTGGTACTAGTCAAGAGCAAAAGTAAGAATCTACTTTTGATGCGTGAAAAAGAGCAATTCAGGACCTATTAGCTTCTTAATTGACAAAAAACGATCTCGTTTTGATAGTTTATTTATAACAATATCATCGGATGCTGCTTCAAATCAAACATTGCCATATTTGATCACATTCCACGTCCCGTAGCTTTAAGTAACACAATTCCGCCATAATTGAAATCGCGTCCAATGCAAAATAATGCTAAACAAACGATCATACGTTGCCATGAAATTGTTTTTAATGTTATTTGTATATTTTACGAGTATTTATGTTTATAGCGGTTAGAGTAGTCGCCAGGTCAGTGCCAACACGACACTATTATGTGGTATATTTATAATAATAATAATTATACATAAATAATTGTTAAGAATTTTAATAAAAATCTGATAGTGAGAATTTTGTTAATATTATTTTTCTAATAATATAGTACCCATTCTAAACTAATACTACTTTGCATAAAAACTGTAGTTTGCTTTGCTACTTTCTAACATTTAATATTTGTAAATACGCACTTGCCATTAGATCGCAACTGGACACCGCTTCCGAATTGACTGCTTACCACCTATAACCTTATCTTTTAACATCTAGAATTAAACATCTATTGTTAAATAAGTTCTAAAAATACATCATAGATGAATCCATATAGGTATGCAAATTACATCGAGAGCGAAAAATTCAACTTATTTACAGTTTTTATGCAACAAGATCTTACTATTTAAATACTAACTAAATGCCATCAATATTACATATCATTAATAAAATAACACTAAAAAGTAATGTAAATAAAATGAGGGTAATACAAGCGTTTAAAGTCTGGTCAGTTGGTCAGTTACGACGCTGGCGTTGGATCAGGGAATTTACAGTTAATAATAGAAAAGTTAGACTAGTATGGAAACACTTTCAAGCGAGACAAAGTAATTTGAAATGACGAGTAGTTGTAATCTAATATGGGAATATATCCGGACACATATTTGAGCGTTTATTTTTATCAAAGTTGCTATGATTTCGTGAACTATATAGACATTAAAAGTGCCTATGTACAATAAAATAATAAGAATCTGTTAATATTTGAATGAAATATTATAATTTATCGATTTGCAATTGCAATTGTATTAAAAAATATTGGGACCTCTGGTTGCTCGCTTGGATTTATTAGTATGATTGGATACAATGTGCATTTAAATATAATAAATTTCTTCACAATTTAGATATTGTGGAGTTCGATTCTTGTTTCAAATACTCCGCGATCCCACGCAGCGTCGGTCGAGAGAAGAGAAAGGATACGATGGATAGAGAAGGTGGGACAAACCAAAGTGAATGAAGAAGAACCATAATGACGTTACAAAACTATTGTTTATTAACAAGTCGTACAACACAACGCTACTCTAACGTGAGAGGCCAGACTCGATACAACCGAATACATAATATACATAGTTATGTAACCAGCAACACGAGAAATGCAAGGTGACGTCGCCACAACGCTAGAATGTATGTACGGTAGTCGGAAGATAAAGAATATGATCTATGCGCGCGCGACTTCTCTCTTCAATGTCTTCGCAAAGCTTGGGCTTCCTACAATGCGGCTGCGCGGATCATATTCTTTGCGCTTCGACTCGACACGGCCGCACGCCGCAGCACGCGGCCCGCTTCCGGCGACCGCCATTTCGAAAGGACTTTTCAATCAAACATTTTCAAAACTTCAACACAGTTAGTTTCAAGGAAGTTTTCATCCTTTACTTCTTGTTTCAATACCTTTTCAAACAAACAAAATCAATATTAGACTTAGTATTAAATCTTTATTAAGAGCTAGTTTTACATCCTAGAGGCAACTAAGCCCGCGCGGGCGTTACACGCTAACTTATGCTAGACCCTTCATCACATACAATTAACACAAAGGAGCTTCTCTCTTGGGGCCGCGCGGCCGGCGCACGGCTGGCTGCGGCCCGCCTGTCACAGAATGTTCACAACGTTAACATCGGCTACTCTACACCGGCCGAACAGAATATAAATGCAACGAGCCGGCCGACAATACTTGGGATCTGTTCTTGTATCAAAATGCTATGCTATGTCTGAAGTTGAACTCAGCGTCACGCACTTACTAATAACGACCTGCAAAGTCAAAGAGGGGAGTAACTATGTGTTATACACAACATTATGATACTACGGACTGGCGAGCAAAACAATTTCTATCAATTTATTCTGTTTCGTCAATGACTAATTGATATTGCGTAATGTTTGTATACACAAGGTATTATCCACGCGCTAATAACAATGGTATGCCTTGTTGTAAAACTTATTGTAAAACAAAAAAAAAACAAATGTTCACGCGAGCTGCGACGCGAGTTTGCCGAATCCCGTCAAAAGTTATCAAATTCAATTGACGCGTGGATAATACTAGTGAATTCTCAACATGCAGGTTATTTCATAGAACAAATTGATAGAACACAGATATAGCAGACAACATTTAGAAACTTAATCCTAATTAAACTAAAAACAAAGATTCAAAGACAGACCCCACTTCATACAATCACATACATATTATATACAGGACTTTTGTAGTATTTTACCAATATATGTGGAATAGCATTGTTTGGGCATGCCCATTCTTTGGTATATGAAAAGGTATCTTTGAATAGAGTAAGTACAATGGTTATGCAAAGGTTTTAATTTTATAAACAAAACTATTTCAAACAATTGAGAATGTGTTATATAGTCAGTTGAAATTATAAGTATTTTGAAATTGAAAACACTGACTCAAATTAAACCTATTATAACAAAGAACGAAGAAAGACTTTGTGTCAAAATAAAATAATAATATTGTATGTAATATACATTGTTTTGTACAATTTTGCTTGAGTTTTAATCGTCATACATATTCTCGCATGGAGGGGTTATTATTAAGCTATTTACTGCACATTTAGCACGTCAATTTGAACAGGGCTACTGAAACTATGCGAAAGTTAACAACTATCTTCTATTTTGAACTTGACTTAAGGTTATCATCCCCTTAACACAAACCTTGACTCTAGTTCCTATCTAGCTAAATTAACTATGTACATAGTTACTTTAATTTTACTATACAGCCAATGAAAAAGTAAAAAGAAAGAATTTAGACACACTGCTTCAATTTGTGCATATAAAAACCAAGTGTCACACGTAATATCAAGAGTTTCTTAGAGTGACTTACTTATTGCACTCGTGTTTTGTCGAAACCCACACGACATCAACGAAGCTTTCAAGAAATATTCACCCACCACCGAAAAATAAAAACAGTTAACCAAAACGTATTGACTAAATTTGAACTAGCCTATAATGCTAGAAACGTCAAAAGTTTAAGTAGCCCTGCCTGTATGGTGACCCAAAGAATTGGTTTACCAGCAACTTGGTCCTTAACACTTATAAAATAAGAGCTATTTTGGCTTGTAAACTGAATGAAGCCTAAAGCCTTGTTGGCACTTTACGGAGAACTAGTAATTTAGTCAAGTGTTATTCTTCACTTATATCAAGACCCTTCTTAGGTACTGAAATGTGTTGAAATCAACTCCAGCAGAGATTCTACATAATACATGTATGATGCTCCCATGAATTGTAAATGTCAACCATAGTGAGTGTAAACTCTAGACGAAATGGTCTGATATTGTTGTCATGCGCGCTACATAATTGTCTAATGTTATTTGGAATGTGTTATGTCGACAGAGGTACATAGATTTGTATGTATTACATAAAAAGCTATGAAACTGTACCGACAAAGAAGCAACGACACGACGGCACGACGTTGACGCTTCACTGACAGTTTCATAGTTTTGTGTGTAAACTGTGAGCGTATACCAAGCGTATAATGGTTGATACGCGTCTATGAAGCTACGCGTCCTAGGACAATTAGGCCTTAATTGAATTACAGATTATAAAAGGTATATTGACACAAGAAAAAATAGGAGAAAAAAGATGTTACCGAACTCAAATAACACGGGATATGGGCAGAAAAATGGATGATGTTATTTGGCGATGTTCGCTAGCCCTTTGGTGGTCTTTAGTTTGATGGTAGAAATACATAATAGTACACTAATATTTTAGCAAATATTGACAAAAAAAATTAATTGCCACTCCCTTGAGCCGTCGCGTCGGATTAGTCCGACGAGCGTTTTCGCGTCGTATTCGCCAGGGTCGTGTTTGCGACCGGGCTCTTTCATCCTCATAGGCGACAGAAGAGCTGACGAGATGGAGTACTTAGTCGTGTATGTGCAACCCTGGCGGAATAAACGCGAGAGGGTTTGTCGGATATAGCCGACGATTAAAGGGATGTTCCACTCGCAGAATTAATTTTCTATTTGTCTCTGATCTGATGGTGATCACACTAATATTGTAAAGGTGAAAGGGTGTGAGATGATCTATAGGGTAGGTGATTTCCTATAAAAGCACATAGGATACTTTTTATTCTGTAAGTGTCTATACTTTCACGCGGGCGAAGTCGCTGGCAGATGCTAGTCGATTATATGGTTGACAATGACATGGTTGCTTTGAAGGGCTATTCAGTCGACTAAATTACAAGTACTGGAGTTTATTTCGTAATATTTTGGGAGTAAGCTTGTCTTAAAAGTTACCTAAACAGTTAACAAAATTACAAGAACAAAATTTTATTTATCAAAAATGAGAATCAGCTTGCCTAAAAGCCACCTCATTCAGTTGACTAAATTACAAGTCCTAGTTAAATTAGTCAAGTTGTTACTGGCAAACCAGCGATCTGGGTGGTTAAAGAGGAGCGGGCTCGAGCGGTCTACCGCTCCTGGTGGTAATAGGACTTACGCGGCGAGTAGGAGCGTTCCCGCTCGTAGCGCCGGCGCCTGTAGTGCGGCGACGGCGAGCGGTGCCGGTAGCCGCGGTGGTAGTAGTCGCGCTCGCGGTAGCCGCCGCCCGACCGGTAGTAGTAGTCACTGAGGAACGAACATGGAATATTAATTACGAAAAATGTATCATAGAGGCATGAATTACCTATGAAAATAGGAGACTATCGCTGCTGCGTTGTGGCCATAATGTTGTCTATTCTTCTGGGCAGGACAGTCAACGTATTTCAAACGACATTCAAGTCCAAAGTCTTAGAAATGATGCTTCTTATCTAATAAGAATACTTATACTTTTTTGAAAAAAAATCAACCTGTGGCTAATTTATCTCCAAGAGATTTTAGACCTCAAAGTTTGAATGAATAGATAAAATTAGAAAAGAATGATTGAAGAAGAAATGAATTGAAAGATTCACATCGGTACTCGCGTGATTTCGAGCCAAAATTAGTCAGTGTCATCATTATCAAGTGCCTATTCAAATTTTTATATGTTATATTATCATAACTCAATGACTTAAATATAAAGAACCAGTTATGATGAAAGATTAATAATTGTTAAATTTTTAAGATGCTCTGTTAGGTCACATATTAATTGCACAATGAGTCATCACAGTCATTGCAGTGACTGTCGTCTAATCGACGATCTTGATCAAGTCACCAACAATTAAGACAGTAAATCAACCAATGTATACTCACTCTCGATCGCGGCCGCCGCCGCGCCTGTCGTATCCATTGTCACCGCCTCTGCTGACGCTGCAAATCAAAGACTTGTTTGTAAAACTTTTAAAAAGGAAAACATCATTCTATATTTACATTTGAATTCAAAGTTCGAGATAATTACCAAATTTCGGACCAACAAAATATTTTATACAAGACGTGTTCAAATTATATGTACTGCAAGCCATACTACCCGACTGCGCTAAATGGAGACTTATGTTATTCAAGCATCTAACGAACGCCCTAGTATCTAAATTTAATTTTTATTGCATTGTAGCTTGTGAGATGAATTTAAGTTTGCTATAGTTATGACACTAAGTAGCAGTAAATAAACAATTTCGAAAAAAACCAACATTTAATTCTTTAGATAATTTTGATGTAGTTATCAAAATCATTTAAAAAATGTAGATCACGGAAACAAAGGAATCGAGGGGACGGTTTCAAAAGTAGGAAATAAAATAATAGCGTCAAAAAATCTGCCAAAAAAAACAACTACCGAAGTTTGAAACAAGACCCTTTTTATCAGTATGAGGCAATTGACAATTGCAATTGTTTAATTGATCTAAAATAAACTACCTACATACTTAATTTTAACAAATGATTACTTAAAAGTAACTTAGAAAATACGCGTACTTGACTTGGTGGCGATGGTTTCTAATTATCTCGAATTTTAAATTCAAATATACTATTTGATGTTTTATTGTACAAACGGGCCTTAAATAAATCGCCAAAGCTACAGGACAATTTACTCTAAATCCATTCATTGCGTTATGATCTACCAACATATAGGTATCACTCATACAAACTTTAGTATTCATGAATAACATAACTATGCTGGATGCGGCTTTATCAAGTACCATAAGATTTTAATCATGTTCCAAACAAATTAGCCACGAGAATGCCATGTAGAGATAATATCTTCAGGTATATTTTCAAGTGTACAATTTTCAGACTAGTTCACATAGTAGATATATTTCAGAATAGTTCTTTATACATATAAATCAACTAACAAATGGGTCATTTTGCCGATCAGTAGGCGCTGAGCGCTTTTACACTGATCCAATAGCTTGTCTCAGAACTTCCGCATACCATAAAACCTATGACACTAAAATAGTGTAGTTTCTATCTATCGGAGTCTGGTTACTGCACTTAGTCCTATGCGAACCATCGTACGTGGGCTATGGCGGCCAAAACCTTTGGTGGGTGTATTCCAACCAGCCTACCTCTCTCCAAAAACTGAACAAGTTTTTCAGGGCGCCGCCGGTTAGGGAATTCAGGCATCCGAACATAATACATACGCAATTGTCTCCTGCTCCTCAAAGCATGCTCTGCACTAGGGTTGTGCAGCTTCATATTTGAAAGTTTTTTTTATCAGAAATATACTTGAAGAGAAGATTGAAATAAATAGTGGTTACACTTACGTAGGTTTTCCCATATAAATGCCGGGTGTGGGAGTATGCGCCCGCTGTGTAATGGAGTAGTCCACGCGGATGCGGCGTCCATCGATCTCCATGCCAGTGCACTCGTTCTTTGCTACTTTAGCATCTTCCTGGTTCTCGAAGTAAACGAAGCAAAAGCCACGGGAACGACCGGTCTGTAATATACTTTAAGCCTTAGAGATTTGTAAACAATGCTATCAGATGAAAACCCTGTCACTAGGCATCAATTGAAGACCAAGTTACGATGATTGCAATTGATTGGGGCTAAACGGACAAGTGCCAGACGGGCGGGAAAATTGATACCAGGTTCAGATCTTTGATGCACATTGTGATTACCAAAAAGTGCCTTGCAATTTACATCTTGGTTCCGTTCGTGCTGAGAATGATAAAGCTAGATACATTAGACGGACGCAGACGTGTAATACGCCTGATTTGTACGTAGAACGATGTCGCGTGGCGTGGATCTAGTGTAGCCCTACAAGTATAGATTCCATATAAAATGTAAGCAGACCGACGCGCCCAGATCGGTGTGTGTCACACATGTGCGCAGTGTAGTTCTTCCTTCATCAAGTCAAATTACTATCTATCTATCATAATCTGGATTCTGCACTTAGTCCTATGCGTGGGCTATGGCAGCCAAATCCTTTGGTGGGCTTATTCTAACCAGCCCGTATGTGAGGGAATATGGAGATCCTAAGGTGCGCATGCGTTTATCAGTGACGCCTATGCCGTCAAGAAGTACATACGCTATCGTCTCTTCCCCCTCAAATGACTGTCTTCACCTAGTTTTAAGATTATTCATCAGAGGGAAAATGAAGATTCACAGTAATGTTATGGTGATGCAGCTAGACAACTAAACCCTTAGTTTTCCACCAGAGATGTGCTATGCTACTTTGCTATGGATGCGTTTGATATCCACCAATCATGTTCATTGGTGCACATAACTTAGCACTGGTGAAAATGGATTCAACAAAGATATGTTTTTTATACGGAAAGATGCGATGGTCGCGAGTAGTGTAGTTACGTGCCGCTTCCCAACAGACGCTTCGATACAACGCATAGCTCGAGCTGCGTATCTTCCTAGAGCAGCTACACAGTATTTGCCTTGATCACACGTACCATGTAAAAGTAAAATGTTGCTCGGCCGAGACAGTGATGTTAGAGAATTGTAGAGTAAGCGCTCGGCCGAGCACAAGACGCTGTGTTTACACTTACCGAGTACTCGACCGAGAGCATTGTCTCGCCCGTTTACTCGGTACGTGTGATCAAAGCATTAGTATCAGAGGAAACTGTGACATAATTTCACAGCTTAGTTATTATATCCTCACTGCATTGCTGTATAGGACATCTCTGGTGGAAAAACAGCCTTCTGGCCGCTTCTTTTTATTCATTGTAAAAAAAATGACATAAGAAACAAGAAATTGCGGTAGAACTCACCTTAGCATCAATAACGACTTGTACTTTATCCACGGGTCCATATTTGGAGAAGATGTGGTTGATCTGCTGTTCAGTGGTGTACAAACTGAGTCCGAACACGCCGAGGCATCTAGACGGCGTGGGATTCTCCTGTTGACGGTACATGGGGTCTATTTTCTTGTAGGCGAGTCTCACTCTTTATATCAGAAAAGCTACAAAAGATATTGAGTTGTGTTTGTTCTTTTGCTTCTCTGTTTTGAGTCAACAGTCCAGTATTTACTGTTCGTACTCAAAAGCATCAAACTGATACTGGGCATTGAATTTATAAGTTCATTTGCAATAAAAATATTTAAATTATTCAAGATCAAAGATAAACACAGTCACTAGAATTTTAAAGGATATACTGAAATTAAATACAAATATTAATAGTGCTGGTTATATTGAATTTAATTTGAAAAATGAGCTGGGGCCATTATTATTCTCTTATCAAATTTTGATAACAGTGCATGGTATTTAATTGAGTCGCCTTTTACAACCAAATTCAGATAAAATTTTAGCACCATGGCTCATAATAGCTCAAAAATACCATGCATTGATTAAATAAAAAGTACTTAAAAACTAACTTATAACTAAATTTTGCTTTTCAGCAAAATACGCAAATGGCTTTTTGGGGGACTGTTGTGATTAAAGAATTAATCACAAAATAAATAATTGCCAATTGCTAATGTCTGTCGGATCTTTATTCGTCTCTTTCGACCCTCCAATAGCAAACAGTTGTGCTTGCCACAGACATTTTATTATTGCTTCAGTACACAATGGCCTTTGTTTGTAATTACAATTGATATTCTTGGAAAAATATTTTTAGGCAGTTATCTACTTGAGAACAGAGAGCCCACATAGCCCAATATTATTTGCTTAGCTGAGGCCACTTTGGGATTAGTACTGAGTTATGAAATAACAGATTAATTTTACATAGGTAGATAGATTACTCTTTATCATCATAAATACAATTTCAGTAAGAGTTTAAAATTAAACGTGTTACAATGGACGAACACCATTTTTTTTACTACCTTTTTTTCCTTCACAGTCAATGGGAAGGAAAAATGATATGCAGGTAGTTCATGGTATTAATTTTCTGCCTTTTTCCCCCTGATTATGTTGGGATCAGATTATTTATAAGTCCAAACATGGGCCACTGTGCACAAGCCTTCATTAGCATGCGGGGACAACTTAAAACTAGGGAATAATTACAAAAAAAGGTATTCACATAAACATCACTCCTCACCCTGTCACCCATATGACGGCGTCGTGAGGACATAGGGCTATGACTGTGGGAGCGTCGATAGGAGCCCCGCGGCGAGTACGAGCGGCTGCGGGAACGCGAGTACCGCGAGGAGCGGTACCCGCGCCGCGCAGACCCCGACCGCGACCGCGACCTGGAGGCGGACCTAGCGTCAGTAGGAATGCTCAAGTTAACATGCAAGAACACACAAAGCGGTGTGGAGGAAAGCTAAGCTGCTTTTTGGTGACTATGATATTTAATTGGATGTTGACATTTAGGCTGTCTTCTGGGCTAGGGACTATTTGGTGGAAAATATATAGAGATGCATCAATCAAGCAAATATTTCTGTATACTATAAAATTCTGAAATCATGCCCAAGACCTCTCCAACATCTCAAATAATTTAGTCTCTGGAGTCTACTACTGGACACAGGCCTCTCTCCACTGTCAATTAGGCCTACTGCAGTCCATGGCTAGACATAGGTCTCTCCTAAGGTACTTACAATATTTTGATTGATTTACAAACTCACATCAAAAAGGGACTACAAAGATCAACTTTGCTCAATATTATATCAAAACGTCAAAATCCAATTTCTAGATAATTTGGAATTTTTTAGCCTTAAGAACAAAATTTGCTCTGAAAAATTCCAGCAGTGCTGGGGTCGACCAAAAAGCCTATTGATGTTCGAGCAAAGACAGTTGCCATGGTTCCAACACAATATTATTGATCATACATCAATAAACGTTGTTTATGTTACTATAGTTTTAAGTAATTGGTAGGACCATTTCTATGATTGAAGCGTGATCAATAATTTTGTGTGTAGTGAACAGCGAGATATGGTTTGTTAGTAGCATGCTTATAGGATGCAGGGGATAGACGTACAGACAGACATACTTATTTTAGCTTTTAAATTGAAGGTCTTGTGTTAGTTACAATAGGATATTGTTGTGAATATACTGATTTTAGTATAATGGGCTAATTCCATTAATATGTTGACCTATGCTTGCTACCTAATTTACATTTTAATTTAGATGGATAATTTTTGAGTACTTGGATCATTGGTTAATTGCAAGTCAAGTCAAAAATACCATGCTAGAGTTTGAAGTTTTTAATCAATTAACTGATTGTTTATCTTGGCTATTCCAACATTTGATGCCTCATTTTAGTTAATAGATAGTAATTACTCAATGAGGCTCATTATATAAAATTGAATACTCATACAAATGTTTCAAACCTATTCATATATTGAAATACAAGGAAAAGTAATCACCTCATGCTATAGGCAGTAAACCAGCATTTGAGGACAAAGTTGTACCAGCAATGCAAATAATAATTAAATGTATGTTATTTACTACTTTCTTATCAGTCCCCGCGCGCCCTGGCTTCCCCCAGAACACACAACTTATTGATAAACTGTTGCTACGATATATTTTCATTACTATCGAACAAATTAGGCAATTAAAAAACAGATGCCTATCGACGACGCATAAGTATGCGGTATCGTCGCTAAAATATCATAAACAAGGTCGAACAGTCTAGCATAAATGACTACAAAATTTGCACTTCCGAGACGCATGTAAACTATGTTTGAGTTTACCGATACACACCATTGCGCAACACACGCGAGCGCTACCCTTGAGATCGAGGTTATGAAGTTTTGTTAGTAAAACATCAAACAATGCTATAAACTCAAGTTTTAGTTACTATCACACAAGCTTCTACAACCAACAGTTAGTAACAGCAGACTTACGGGCTCCTATATTTTCTGCTCGAAGCTTTTGGCGGGGGCGGCGTCCTAGACCGGCTTCGGCTGTGGCCTCGCGACATTGCGGCAGGCTTCGGTGCATGCTCTCGAGACCCGTTACGAGTCCTCGAGCGACTCCTCTGAAATCACCCAAGCGATATTTTCGTCATTAAATATAGAACGATCTGCCGACAAAATAAAACACACGCGGCGGGAATGCGAGACGGACGTGACAAACTACAGTTAATAATAGTACCTCTCGATCCGACATTTTATCCGACGTGATGAATCCGATGAATAAAAAGAAGATAAAACGTATTCAATCTATTTTTGATGTGTAAAATTCGAATAAAATTTCGCGAGCACACCTCAATCGCGTTCAGCAAGAAACGAAAAACAAAATGGCGTGGCGTAGAGCTGTTAACCAAAGATGCGCTTTGGCTCCAAGAACTAATCAACGTTTTAGTCGATTTTTTTTAGGTGAACTTTCTCGAGTAATGAACTGCACTCAAAAAATACCAGTTGATGTCTTAATTTATAATTATTTGTTATCATTAATATAATTTAATAGTGATTATTATGATTTAAAACGGTGTTATTTTATATCTCAAATGCCTGGACAATAGGACAGTATGTAGAATTATTGACACAGGTGCGATCTTGTTAAAATGGATTTAAAGTCGGTCCGCTGTCGTGAAATATTGCTAATAAAATAACACTGTTTGCTAACCGAATAGGGGCGTGGCCTAACAGTTTTTTTAGAAAAAAAACATGCTAACATGTTTGCCGAGATGAATGGGGGGAAAATTTGCAGGGGATGAGGTCATTCATTTAATGTTTGTGTTCGACGGTTGAATACGTTTCGCGATTCAGAGGTGGAATGGAATAAAGAAAACATTTTGTTTTTAATTTAATTCCAAAACGTATTCACACCAAGTCTCATATTAGGTGGAATAACATCACTCCACCACGCTGATTGCTTTTGGATAAAATTAATGATAAAAGCTCTTGATAATCACTTTCTGAACAATGAAAAAAAATTTTAAACCTTTCAAATACCGTCAATTAGAGACACAATAGAAAAACAATGTCAGCGCGAAAGATCGCTTGGGGTTTGATTAATTTAAATCTAACATCAATTTTCCATTCTTGGCATACAATAAAAGAACCAGGCCGTAGGTAAGGTCGAACACGGAATCTTTTTGAATTAATTTCTTCGTTGAAGAATTATATCTACGATTGCTAAAACAGCTTTCACATCTTCTTCGTCGGTATTCATTTTTTTTTTTTAATGAAATAAAAACTATAACAATAAATGGCGTAGTAGACTGGCGGTTTTAATAACAGTTTTACATGTTTAAACTATTGTTTGCCTAGAAGGCTGACTCGATACATTTTTTTTATTAAATATTTCCTAAAATTGACAGAAAGTGTTAAATACGCATTCCAATGTAAACTATTGTTTTTTATACAGCATACAATCACTTTTGCTGTATAAAAGCGAAATATTGTCTTAACTTGATACTGGCTAATTGCACAAACCATGCGAAATCAAAAGAAGAAAAAAAATGATTTTAGTCGATTTTTATTAGGTTTCTATTGATTAATAGTTTCCGAACGGAACAAATAACATGAATCATTTCTTTATAAATGACGTATAATTTCTGAACTAACGAAAAGGTGTCAAATCACATTATCCACATCACATTGCGGAATGTGGTGTGATTCGCTCAATATTTAAATTCATTTAGTTTTTCGTAAATATGACTGATAACGAAGTACAAAATGATCCCTCAGGGGACCAGCCTCAAGAGAAGACTGCTAAACAACTGGAGAAAGAAGCAAAAAAGGCTGCAAAGTTGGATAAACTGAAAGCTAAGTTGGATAAAAAGAGCGCAACGCCAGCTGTGCAGAAGGATAAACCAGAGGTAGATTTTTGAGCCTTTTAATACCTTTGCAACTAGACCATTAAGCTTTTACACTCCAGTTATTACTGAATTTTTCGTACAAACAATTTTAATAAGTGCATTGTTGTAGCAAAATTCTTAGGTTAATAATTTGAGGTCTAACATCGGCAAGTGAAAGTATTGCTGCTATATTGTTGCTCAAGTTGCGTCAGCCTAATTGTCTATCAACGCGTAATAATCTATCTACTGTGTTACATGTAATGGGATCACATTGATGAAGTCTTTGATTAGAGCAATTTTATAGAAATCTTAAATGGACTGTTATGTTATTGCTTATTCGCTTTCATAATTTTTTTACAATATGGAGACTACAATATTCTTATAAGAATGGTTGAGTATTAATATATTTACAATCCATAATAAATTAATTGGTTATCTTTAGTGTCCTAGATAATAAAAGTATTAAATATAGAACCTTGAATATTTGTAAAATCAACAAATATACTAAATTAACCATTGAGATTATTCTTTAACCTTTCGAATACCTTAATTGGACACACAATAGAAAGACAATAAGAGAGCGAACACTGGCGTTCATTTGGGGTCTAACCCCCTGTGAACGCCGGCTTTCACACGTAATATCATCGCGCCATTGAATCAAACTCTATCAGTCTTCTTTTGCCACAGAAAAAAGTGAAGGAAACAAAAGAGAGTGCTGTATACACGGCAAACACAGCACCGGGTGAAATGAAAGACATCACGGGAGCTATGCCCGATGCCTACAGCCCACAATATGTGGAGGCAGCCTGGTACGCCTGGTGGGAGAAACAGGGCTTCTTCAAACCCGAATATGGAGTGAGTAATCACTAAGTTAAGAAATCTGAAACGTTTATTTCAAATAGACCAATTACAGGCACTTTTGAATTGTCAAAATGTTGGTCAGTAAAAAAAAAATGTGACGCTAAATTGCATGTTCCGAAGCGTAGCTCTCTATAGAGAAGAATGTGTATATTATGAGTAAATAATGCATGATACCTTGCCATTTCACTATCAGTATACAATGTGTAATGTTAAATGCGCAAAACCTGATATAAGTGATCAGAAAAACGAGCAGAATCAATTAAACCACTTTTTAATATAGGTTACATTTTTCAAAAAATCTTAGTTGAAAACATCAACCTGTCTATATTATGAATAGGTCAAGCCATCACGTGCGCAAACTCGCCCAAATAGGTAAACAAACACAAATAGTTGTAATCCAATCAAATTTTCTTATACACGGGATAATAAAAGTTGCTATTTCAAGGCAGGTATGAATTTTAAATAAACTAAAACTGCACTGCTGCTTTAATTATTTTTTTATGTTCTTTTTCTCACATAATTAGGTCAATTGAATTAAAAATCATTTGGGGTGTCTGAGATTTTGTGCATTTAACGTTACACATTGTATAACTCTTGCTTAGTGGTAGCATTCACAGAAGAGGTAATAGTTAAAACAAAAATCTTTAGAAAGTCCCTACTAACTTAATTTCAATTTTCAGAGAAAATCCGTCCTGGAACCAAACCCTAAAGGCAAGTTTGTGATGGTGATCCCACCTCCCAATGTGACAGGAACACTGCATCTGGGTCATGCACTCACAAATGCTGTTGAAGACGCACTCACTCGGTGGCACAGGTGAATATCAATATTATGCTATCATAATCAGCTTTATAATGTTCCCACTGCTTTGTCTTATACCTCTGCCCCAGTAGAAGGTCAACCCGCACTGGGCCCGCGCAGTGGATTACGGCCCATTCCCTCTCCTAGAGAGTAGGCCTGAGTCCCAGCAGTGGGAACATTATAAGGCTGACTATGCTATGCTATGCTATGCTAGTAGAAGGAATGAGCCGTAATTTACCGCTGCAAAAGTTTATCCCGGGACCCCAAAATGATGGCCTAAATGAAACAGAAGTGAATTTTTAGTCAATAAAAGTCTGACACGAACTTTCGCTCCATCCAATCTGTTATGGCGACACTAAGGGAGGCCTTTGTCCAACAGTGGACGTCTTTCGACTGAAATGATGATGAGGAAATACTAACTAATTTTATAAATAACTAGCCTCTGCCAGTGACTTCACCCGCATTAAAGTAGGTTTCGTCATACAAACTGCCAACACCCGTTTTACCCTCTTAAGCTTTGGTTTCCTAGGATAGCGGTGCCGTCATATAGCGGCCGTTTTCCGGAACAACGACTATTTTCCTCTTCTGATGATAGTTCATCCTCCAAGTAAATTACTAAAGCTAAATCAAGGTCGTCCATTTTCTATCTTGGATTCTTTTCGTATGACGTTTGTGTCGTTTCTTTTGATAAAATGACTGACGATGTGTTAAAACGGCCGCTATATGACGGCACCGCTTTCCTAGGAAACCAAAGCTTTAGAGGTATAGTTTCGTAAACTCCGTTCTTAGCGGATGTTTACACCCTATAAAGAACCTTATTTTAAGTTTGTAGATGTTATAGTTTCTGGGATGTCATGATTAATTAATAAATGGTATTTCTTATCTCTTCATACAGGATGAACGGCAAGACCACCCTGTGGAACCCAGGCTGCGACCACGCTGGTATAGCGACGCAGGTGGTGGTGGAGAAGAAGATATGGCGCGAAAAGAGGAAGACCAGGCACGACCTGGGCAGGGAGGAGTTCATCAAGAAAGTGTGGGAGTGGAAGGAAGAGTTAGTACACCTGGATATTTTATTTTTACTTAAACCTTATAAACTAGTTCATTAAACACCAAGCAAACGTTTTGCTGTCATTGTCTTTCTATTGTATCTCTAATTATGGTATTCGAAAGGCTTAACTGACATTTGAAAACGTAATAACACACTCAAATTCGGTTTTTTGCTATTCGAGAATTGTGCTTATCCGAAATTCAAAGGAAACTATATTTTTTTTTTTTTCACGTTTATTTGGCACATAAAACACTCACAATGAAATTACAAACAGTATTCTTTGTGTATTCAGGGAGTAAATTTAGAACTACGTTAGACCGACGCACACGTGTACGCCTGATTTGTACGTAGAACGACGTCGCATGCCGTGGATCTAGTGTAGCTCTACAAGCCTAGATTCAAATTAAATGTATGGAGGCCGTCGCGCCCAGATCAACGTGTGTGGCACACGTGTGAGTAGTGTAGTTCTACCATTAAACTCACCAGCAGAATGGCAATAAAATGTAGGGTTTTATAATTTTACTAACAACTGTCCACGGTTTCGCCCGTGTGATAGTAGAAAATTACCCCAGGAGAATGTCCTCCTGAGATAAAAAGTATCCTATGTCCTACTCCAGAATAAGGTTTACCCATTAACCAAGTGACATCAAAATCGGTGAAGAAATAACAAACATACACACACTCTCACAAACAATATTATATAGGTGAAAACCTTTATAATATTAGTGTGATGTCATTTAATCAAACAAAAATAAAAAATAATATTATCGGCCCATTAGTTAAAGTGCTCCAAAGTTCATGGAAAAATGGATTGGAAGATCCGAAGGTTTCATACTCTTTTTTTTTATAAAAATAAAAATTTACCTACTGGCTGATTTTGTCGAAAAAATCTCTTGTAAGGCCATTTATTGCTCAAGAAAAAAAAATTAAGTAGAAAACATAAATGGCGTTTCAGATTTATTTGACCAGAAATGGCCAATGAGGTTCTGAATGCAAGTCTTGACCAAAAAGATTGCATTCGGTAATTACTTTTTTAAAATCAAATCTGATTAATGAAATAACGTTACTTAGCGGCGTCGCCCGCGTGATAGTAGAAATTTACCCCAGGGGAACGTACCCCTGAGATAAAAAGTATCTTATTCCTACGTTCTAGAAACATCGTTTACTTGTGTATTAAGTGACATCGAAATCCGTTCAGCCGTTCGACTGTGAACAAGCAACAAACATACACACAGAAAACTTTTGCCTTTATAATATTAAGGCAGAACTACACTGCTAACACGTGCACCACACACGCCGATCTGGGCGCGTCGATCTCCATTCTCCATGCATTTTATATGGAAACTAGACTTGTAGAGCTACACTTGATCCACGCCACGCGACGTCGTTCTACGTACGAATCAGGCGTGTTACATTTGCGTCGGACTAATGTAGTTCTAACAAGTTTGATGTCATTTAATCGACTAAAATAATTTTCACCACATCATCGGTAAGTAAAGTCATTAAAAAATAAAAGGTCCGTTTTGACATTTGAGAAAAAACCTAGAAGTAACTTGGAACGAAACTGAAAGAAACAATAAAATAATAATTAGGGGTCCGGTGTAGTAAGCTGTTTAAAATTACTACTAAAATTGCACCAGACAAGCCACTAGGTAGTCAAACTACAAATGTACCCCCTCGAGCGCCGATTGTACATACGTCTGTATAACTTTAATGACCATGAAAAAAACTTAATTTTCGTTTTGTACATACGTTTGTACAAGATTTATTTGAGCGAAAATTTTGTTTTTTTTGGTGATTTACGTAAAAACGACAATTTTCAGGTCATTAACCCCCTGGCGCTCGAGGGAATACGGGCCTTTTATTTTTCGACAGTTTTTTGACAGCCACCAAAAGCCTAATCCTACCACCAGATCCTAACCACTCAATTGTCTTACAGAAAAGGCGACCGGATCTACGAACAGCTGCGTTCGCTAGGCTCGTCGTACGACTGGTCCCGGGTCCGCTTCACGATGGACCCGTCCATGTGCCGCGCCGTCAACGAGGCCTTCATCCGCCTGCACGACGCGGGCGACATCTACCGCGCCAACAGGCTGGTCAACTGGTCCTGTACCCTGAAGAGCGCCATCTCGGATATTGAAGTGGATAAGATTGAGCTTACTGGCCGGACCATGTTGAGTATACCGGGGTATCAGCACAAGGTGAGTTTTTATATATTAACTAAATAGCTTATGTCACTCAGGAATAAAGCAGCTTTCTATCGGTGAAAAAATTTTAGCAATCGGACCAGATTAACTCCTATAAACAAAAAACAAACTAGCTCTTTATTTTATTAGTGTAGATTGTTTTCCTTAAACTTACAGAAATTCAGATTTACATAATCTTTTAGGTTCCATATCCAAAGGGTAATTCATAGAAACTTTCAGGTATTTCGGGTATTCAATAGAAAATTTCATAGATCGTACTTTGACTTTACTTAACTAAATAAAGTTAGAGTTATGAAAATTACCATTTTATATGCGAATACGTGCATTATAAGCAAATATGAACCTTAACGGCTTGCTGATAAGGTTCATAATTGTATGAGTCGGTAACTTTACACAGTATAGCAAGATCTTCGAAACTTACCCTGACCTGCCTGCTCCAGGTTCGCTGGATGAAATTTTTTGTTTTACAGAAATTTAACATTACCTCCTATTTCTTCCTTAAAAAAATCAAAGATACCGTTTTCAGAAACACTTTATCCGCAACATTTTTGTTGTAGGTTGAATTCGGTGTGCTGGTGTACTTCGCGTACAGGACAGAGGACACAAACGAGGAGATCGTAGTGGCGACCACTCGTATCGAGACCATGCTGGCTGATGTGGCCGTAGCCGTCAACCCTAACGATACAAGGTACTGTATCTTTTAACATTAAGAACACCAACCCGCACTGCGCCTGTGCGGATCACGGCCCATTCCCTCTCTTAAAGAGGAGGCCTGAGTCCCAGCAGGGGGAACATTAAATGGCTGATTATACTTTGCTATATAATCATCATCATTTCAGCTGAAAGACGTCGACTGTTGGCCTTCACCCAAGCCTCGCCACAACGACCGATCCTGTGCGTTTCGCATCTACCGCATTCCCATAACCCTCACCAGTTCATTGGTCCACGTTGTACAAAGCTTCGTCTTCCGGTATCCTAGTCGCCACTGCAGAACATTTCGGTCCCAACAGCCATCTTAAGTTCGGCGATTCTTCAGGCTATGTCGGTAACCTTGGTTCTCCTGCGGATATTTTCATTTCTAATTCGATCAGGCGAAGAAACTCCGAGCATACCCTTTTGCCTTTTGGGTGACATTAATTCTTCTAATGAGGCGCTTTGTAAGCGACCACGTTTCGGAGCCATATGTCATCACTGGCAACACACATTGGCCATAGACTTTCGTCTTGAGACACAAAGGTATGTATGTTGGAAGAGAAAGTACTGCGCCGCTTCCCGATCGCTGCTCAGCCGAGTCGGATAAAAAACGTAAACTGCATTATTCCGCGTTTGTACAACTCTGTGCATAAAGATTTAAATAAATAAATATACGTAATCGTTTTCTGTGTACCAAAATCTAGCTTATTACGTCCCACTGCTGGGCAAAGTCCTCACTCTCTCTTCTCCACACATATCTGTATTCGACCATAGACTCAAAAATTATCTCAGCCTGGTTTTTTTTAGGTGGGAAAATCATCCAATGACATTTCCCGCCCTTGGGTCGAGCAGGAGACTGTGTCCGACTTTTACTGAAATGAACCCACTCCTGTTCCTTCTTTACCTTTCATACTAGGGCCGGGTTTTCCTTTCAGAAACGAACTCATGGTCCTAGTAGGCTTCGACCCTGCTGGAACCCTACAGTTTGCTGATATCTCCGTGAAGCGAGTGTGGAACACTATCTTAGCCTAGTTAAAGGAAATATGCCCTCGACATACGCATGTGTCTGTCCTATTATGTTCAGGTTATACAGTCGTGAAGATATGCTCTAAAACATGGTATTCGTTTCCGTCAGGTACAAGCACCTGGTGGGCAAGAACGTAGTGCATCCGTTCGTGAGCAGGAAGCTGCCCGTCATCGCCGACGACTACGTCGACATGAACTTTGGAACTGGTCAGTACATTTATTAAGCTAGATGCTCCAAGGTAGCCAAAAACATTAAAATTTTCTTATTTTATTTGTATTTTACATGACGGTGTTTACAGTTTATTTATTACTAGCTTTTGCCCGCAGCTTCGCTCGCGTTTAATTTCCCCATTTTTGGGAAGTGGGGGGTTAGAAAGAGACAAAAAGTAGCTTCTGTCACTCTCCATCCCTTCAACTATCTCCACTTAAAAATCACGTCAATTCGTCGCTCCGTTTTACCGTAAAAGACGGAAAAACAGACACAGACACTTTCCCATTTGTAATATTAGTATGGATATTCTTTATTGTAGACCGCATAAACAAAAAATACAGAACAAACATTATTAAAAATAAGAGTACAATGGACGGTCTTATCGCACTTTCTTACAGACAACCTTTGGGTGAACTGAATGAATGGAGAAAGATTTAGGGCCGTCAGTGTACAGCCGCAGACCATGTCCCACCTTCCATCCTGCGTCACGCACCCTGTTAGCTGTTCACTTATCGACCTAATAGTCCGCTGACGATGTCATCATAGTGAACCGCTTTTCTCTTTGCCGTGGCCGAATATTGGACCAGGCAAGGAATTTAACTTGGAAAAAAAATCTAGTTTTATGGCAAACGCTAAGAAATCCAGACAGAGAACAATTACCTGTAGACCTTACAAATAGTTTTCCCTGTGCGGGAATCAAACTCGCGACAGGTAGCGCAGCAGTCTTTTATATGTATGTAGTATGTACCTATTCAAGCTGTTATTTATGTTACCAGGTGCGGTAAAGATCTCGACCGCCCACGACGTGAACGACTACGAGCTGGGCAAGCGCCACAACTTGCCCTTCATCAACATCTTTGATGACGAGGGCAGGATGCTGCCCAACTGCGGAGCTTTTACTGTAAGTTAGTTGTAGACAACTAATTATAAGCACAATGCAAATATTAGTTACTATTTGAATAAGGAATATGGTTGCAATTTTTTTTATTTATCAGGTGCAATTATTTTTAGTTTTAATAAACAAAGTATGAAAGACTTTTTTAAATGTCCTAATCAACAACGAAGTTATAAGGCTTCAAAGCTGCTGATAAAAAATACATTCAGTCAAACATAGAACCTCCTCCATTTTGAAGTCGGTACAAAAAGAGAAGTTAGACATGGTATTTGACGTCAAAGGCCGTCATAGAAAACGGATGCCATCTTGGAAAGAGAGACAAATATATCTGTTTAAAATAGTTACATCTCGTTTGCTTTTCTACTAATTTTGATATTGCTTTCACAATAAAATTAGTAATCTATTTTTGTTTGTTTATTGACAAAATGGTTAGTTTACAATTTTTTTCATGCATATTCTCTATTCCCGTGTATTAATTTTTTTGTATAAACTAATATTGCAATATTGAATAATAATTTTATTTTGTAAATGAAAAAAGTATCTACTCTCCTGGCGTGACAGCTTGGTGAGCGTCCAACTCGCACTTGCTCGTTTTTTGATAAATACTTCTACTGTGTTAGTGATAGCGTGACGAGTGACAGGACAGAATGAAAGAAAAAAACGTGTTGCGCCGACCCCAAATAAAACGGGATAAGGGCAGGAAGATGATGATGATGACTTCTACTGCGTTTTAGTATACAAGGTGTAAGGGACAGTCCTCGGCTTGCTCAGTAGATGAAACTGAACAACCTTCCACAAAATTTCTTTTAAGAAAACGAAAAAAATAATGGGCCACTTCATACAAACTGTCCAATCAAGTTTATAATTATGTATGGCGAGTCTGTTTTGTTTTTTTTTTTCGTTTCCTGTAAAAAATATTGTGGAAGGTCGTTCAGTTTCTTCTACCGAGCAAGCCCTTAAAGTTTGCGGAGGGCTGTCCCTTAGGCCTTGTATACTACTACACCTCTCGATCTCTTCGGGAAACACTAACGTGGTATGATGTAATATTACACAGGGTATGAAACGTTACGACGTTCGACGCAGCATCATCCACGCGCTGGAGACTCCCAAGCTTTACAAGGAGACCAAAGAACACGCCATGGTCGTCCCACTGTGCAGTCGGTCCAAGGATGTGGTGGAACCTATGCTGAAGCCGCAGTGGTGAGTGCTGTTCATCATATCTTGTTCAACAAAAAAACAGAAAAAAAAATCTTTACTTTTTATTTCACACAGGCCTACATGGGCACTTATAAAACGTCAGAAGCTAGTGCACGGTTCCAACTGGTTGTTTCATGTGGAGAAGAATCGGTAACAAACGACATGGTTACCTACTCTTAAAAAAAAAAAGATTGATTTTACAATATTTTCATATGATATACAGAGTTCTTTCCGCTGCGGAATTTTAGTATTTGTTTTTTGTGTTTGACTCGTAAGGACGTGTATTCACGGACGTCTGAGTCTGGAAAGCCAATTGATGAAAGCCTCAATCTTAGTACAACTTTGCACTTTATTTGTCTAACGATAAAGTGTATATTTAAATTATATCAGGAAAAATTTTGTTTTTCGCTTCAGTTATTTTTTCTACACAGAGCTGGTCCACACTTCACACGACACGCTATCTATCTCATTCAATTTCTGAACTGTTCCTGTAAAGAATTTGAATTAAATATGTTAAGAGTTTCCAACCTAAGATACATTTCCGTATAATCGCTCTACATTACTACATTATTACAAATCTTTATCCAGATATTTTGGAAACATAGATTGCATTGTGGATATTATCTAGGTTTCCATTGAAATTAACCTTTCAGATACCGTCAATTAGAGACACAATAGTAAGACAATAAATGCGCGGCCACCGGGTGTCGCTTGGGGATTCATGAATTAAATCATAATTTTATATGAGACTAATCTAGTATTTGAAAATCTGCTATTTTGCGTGAATTTTAGCCCATCATAATGTACTCATAAATAAAAAATACAACTATAGAAACCTTGCACATTTAATCGAGATTCTGTACAACGATTTTTTTCAAAAACTTTTTTTTTAAAACACGCCTTTCCTGGAACAAATTTTGTGAAATATTTCTCTTTTATCGTGTTGCCTCTTTACCAAACATTGCGTCGGATGAAACAAAAAGCTTTTAAACCATGCTCATGTTGACGATAGACGATAGAGAGGTCGCAAAAGGCCCTCAGGGTAGATCAACAGTTATAATACCGTTCATAACTGACCACTCTTCCCCAGGTACATAAAATGCGACAAAATGGCCGCCGAAGCCATAAAGGCCGTCAAGACCGGCGAGCTGAAGATAATCCCGGACGTGCACGAAAAGACTTGGTACCACTGGATGGAGGGCATCCGCGATTGGTGCATCTCGCGCCAGCTGTGGTGGGGACATCGCATTCCCGCCTACAGGGTCACGCTGCCGGAACCTGATGAGGTAACAGGGAACTGGTTTTTTTTAAGCGACCATTTTTGTTCGACTATAACAACCTTATTTATGAAACTCGCTAACTATAGGCATGCAAATTTAATTTAGAATTCGCTAGTCAATATTTAAAATACTGACTAGTGGATTCCTAATTCAATTTTGTCCATAGACAAAGCTGAATTTAAATAAACAAACAGACAAATCAGGTTGCTTTTTTTCAAATAAGGTCCAGCGTGTGTATTAATTGAGTTAAAAGAGAAGTGGTAGAAGTTCGTTTTGTAAAAGATAACCTTTTTGAAAGGATAAGACTTGAAAGTATGGTTCTGCAACAGGCTGAACAGAGAAACCGGAAGGGAAGAAAAAACAAATAAGACAAAATTTTACAGTATCTTTAGTCTCTATCAAAATTCATTTTTTATTTAAACTTCATGTACAGTAGTGGTAAATAGGCGGACTTAATGCATTCTCCAACCAGTTAACCTTTTTTCACTATTATTTTGAATAAAGATGAGCGCTTCAGTGTTTATTCAGAATATTATAGTCTTCACTACAATTATAGGAAAAAAATAACCAGCTAAAATAAATGAACTTTTCAAGATATAAAACTTTTAGGGTAACAAAAAACTTTTCATATCAAATTTTTTGTCATTCAATTCGAGTAGTCACAAAACTTACTAAAATCAAAAATCGACTAAAATATCTGTCAATTTGTGTCGTCCTTGGCTGTACCAAGGAGTTCATCGACGCGGAAGGTCCGCACGGCAGCAAGACGGCGCCGCGGCGGCGCCACACGCGCTCGGGACGCCGGAAGTCGCGCCGCATCCGCGCGCGCCGCCTGCACGACGCCGCGCCGCTCGCCGCCGCTGTATGTCGCTGACTCGCTGCATAGCGTGCCATAGTGTAGCGTGAATGTACTGGCTTCTAAGTTTGTCGTTCATTATGCATGGCGTTCTGTGTCTCACTGGTTTTCGTTTTTAGATTGAAGATTGTTTGTTTTTATTTTATTGCAGCTAAATTTTAAAAGAGCTTTTTTAACCCTTCAGATACCGTCAATTACAGACACAATAGTAAGACAATAGATGCGCGGCCACCGGTGGTCGCTTGGGGATTCATGAATTAAGTAGCTCGAGGCTAAGTTATAATATCTACACGGCCGGGTCGACCGGTTAAGCAACCTTTGTTGACGTCGGTCCACTAATAACTACATTTCAATAAGACTTATCATTTATAAATTACGAGCACTATACCTACTTAATTAACATTCCCATATAACATGTATTTCACTCAACATTTGTCTTTTGTCTTAATTGTATAAAAATTATCGACTAAAAATATTCAGTGGCACTAAACCATATTTCTTTCTTATGGTAATTTTGAATGTGTCGCAATTCATAACAAATTGGGATTTAACAAATAGAAGAGCCATTTTTAATAGCTCGATAATATCACAGCTGTATCACAGTAGTACAAAACAATATAAATAACACAATTAAACTCGACTAAATCACTCATAACCTACTTCTAAAAAAGGAGGAGGAGTTTTTTATGTTTGTTCGCGCATAACTTTGTCGCTTGCCAACCGATTTGAAAAATTATTTTTTTGTTCGAAAGGGTATACTTCACAAATAGTCCCATAGTCACCAAGTTGGGATCTGATGATGGATTCTTGGCGAAATCGAGGGAACTCCTCAAATTCAATTCAATTTTTTAGTAAAGTCGGTTATTTTTTTTAAGTACATTCTTAAGTCTTTTTGGTTTAAATGTTTTTTTTTACACAAAACAATTTAATTACGTATCATAGATGGTTTTAAATCTAGCATGGAGTTCTGTTGTAGTGCTGGTTTACATTTTAGCAGTTTTTTTTTGGTCACGCTCACTCATTTCAGCAAATGTGACATGTGGTAATTTTGCTTGTAACATAGACTAAAAATCCTAACGGTCCGTTCACGACTTCGGTCTTAGCGGCGAGAAGGGGGGCGGCGTCGGTAAGCGGGCACCGGGCGCAATAAGCGACGTATCGAGGCGTGTTTCAAACATTTCATATTTTGGATCTTACCGCTCGCCGCCCCACGCTTAGCTACCGTTCACTGGCAAGATCGTGAATAGGCCGTAAAGGATCATTGTCCAAAAAAATTAATTAAAATGCTTCTAATATCACCAAACGATAAACTATATCGCCCTGTCTCCCTCCAGGCTAAGGACCAAGAGCTCTGGGTATCCGCCCACACGGAAGAAGAGGCTCTGGCTAAAGCGGCCGCGAAGTACAACGTGCCAGCCGCCGACATACAGCTGGTGAGGGACGAGGATGTGCTCGACACCTGGTTCTCTTCAGGGCTGTTCCCTTTCTCCATATTTGGGTGGCCGGACCAGACCGATGATTTGCAGGTTGGTGATTAAAAATATAATTACGGTATCTTTTCAAACATGATACTAGCCATAAATACTAAAGTAGTATGTAAAATATACAAAACAGGAAATTCGTACTGTCAACAAGTCGTGTAGAGAGTCTCATACAAGCGAGTTTCCCAGCATCATCATTTCAGCCGGAAGAGGTGCACTGTTGGACATAGACCTTCCCCAAGTATCGCCACAATGACCGGTCCTGTGCATCACGCTTCCATCGGAATACCGCGTCCCTCACCAGGTCATATTGTGAGAGATCACGCCAATGCTGCGTATTCCGGTACACAGTCTTCACTCCAAAACCTTTCGGCCCTATCGATCTGCTTTGCGAGCAACGTAGTCTGCCCACTACCACTTATGTTTGGCGATTAATCGTACAACGTCAGTAATCTTGATTCTCCTAAAGGTAATCCCAAGTTTCTCTCTCTCTTCATTGCCTTTCAGGAGACATTAAACCTTCTGGTGATTGTAAACTCGGTGCGATATTTGCATACCGGCGAGCCTCGATAAGACATTCTCCCAGCTTGATAATTAAGTGCACCAACTGTGTTACCAATTGCAGGTGGGTAATTAAAACGGTATAATTTGTACAGGCCTTCTACCCGGGTACGCTGCTGGAAACTGGACACGATATTCTGTTCTTCTGGGTCGCGAGGATGGTATTCTTTGGACAGCGGTTACTTGGAAAACTACCTTTCAAGTAAGTAAAAACTGTAACTTATGATCTACTTTAAAATAATCGGAAAACATGCCTTGAAAAGAAAGAAAAGTACTTTATTTGCGGGAAATTAAGTAGTATTAAGCTCGGCTTAATACTGTGGCCCCATGCATTATGCGACGAGTCCACAGCGCTGGTTTTCACTGGTTACAAGGTTCCAGCACAAAATAGATAGGTACAGAAGACAATCTCATGTATGTACTTCACTTTTTATACCTACGCTCGGTTGACGCACACTAATGAGAGTTTGAGCCGGAACTGTTCGACGAGCGGGCTGAGGGCGAAGAGATATCGTATCTGTGTGCGTTGTGACAGCGCGCACAGTATGTAGATTGACTTCTGTACCTATATATTTTGTGGTTCTAATTTTGCAGGGCTTAAAATCATTTGGGCTGGGACACGATTGTTCGCAACCCTGAAATGCAAAGTGCTACTGAAAGAGCACGGGTAAGTTTAGGCCAGTAAAAATGGCACTTCCCGTCTCTCCACCTAGAGCGGAAGAAGTTATTTCATGGTTTCCGAACTTATTTTGCTACTTTTGCAAATTGAACGTTAATTTCAAGAAGTTTGGAGTCGATTTTAAAATAATTGAATAAGTATTCAAACTGAAATTGTACGACTAACTTTCTAATTATTGAGCTTGATATTTATGAGCCAAAATAAATAGTTAAAAATCAAGTCCCCTTTTCATAGTACAGGTAAAATCAATAAAAAACATGATCCCTCAAAATCTAACTCCAACTAACTCCCATAGAGAAATCTACCTCCACCCTATGGTACGCGACGCTCACGGCCGTAAGATGTCCAAGTCGCTCGGCAACGTCATCGACCCGGTGGACGTAGTGAAGGGCGTCACGCTGGAAACCCTCCACGAGCAGCTCGAGGACTCCAACCTGGATCACAAGGAGGTGGAGCGAGCCAAGCAGGGACAGAAGCAGGACTATCCTAACGGGATACCGGAGTGTGGGACTGATGCGCTCAGGTACGTGATACCATCAATTTATATTCTATTGTTAAGAGGGTCCTTCTCCACTCGCCTATCGTAAACATCGAAAAAGGTTTAAAAGCTTGTTACTCCATTTAATGCAATCCAACGCGATGTTTGAGGAAAAGGCAACGCAAAAAAAGAGAGATAACGCCTGGAAACTCTGTTAGTATTCGGTAATTCCGAGATTTATTCGAAAATTTCACAAAACTTGCCCCAGGATATAGCTGTTTTTTTTTAAACCCTTAATAGTTTTTGGAAAAAATTGTCGTCATTTAGAATGTTGATAAAAATTGCAAGGTCTCTAGAGGATTACTTTTTTGACTTTTTTAATTTCTAGGCGAATTATGAAGTGTCAAAGTTCATACAAAATAGGACATTTTCAGAGGTTTTTACTGGATTAGTTTTACACAAATTTAGAAGTCAAAAGTCAAAGTCAAAGTCAAAATATTTTATTTCACATAGGCCTACATGGGCACTTATAAAACGTCAGAAGCTAGTGCACGGTTCCAAATTGGTCGTTTCCTATGGAGAAGAACCGGCAAGAAACTCCGTGGTTACTCTTTTAAAAAATGTGTTTATTACAATATTCATTGATTTATGTAAGAACAGTGTAGACCAGTCAACACTGTACACAAAAGCACAAAATTAATAATAATAAAATAAAAAAGTATGTCGTAATAGAAATTGGTTTCTTTAGAAACCTAGACAATTTCCACAAGATACTGTGTTTCCAAAATATCTAATGGAAAATGTGTAATAACGTCATAATCAGTTATGAGCGGTTGTATGAAAAACAATGAAAATGTGTGTCGAGATGCATCCTCTTATGACAAGCACGTTCATGGAAACTGTTAGTCGAAATACTGATAAGTTAAAAGTTCGATGCACCACTACGTTGGCCTGTTGGTCTAGTAGTTAGTGACCCTGACTGCGTCGTCATCTAGTCCCAAACTAAACAGAGATAAGCTAAGCGCTATGAGTACTAGACAACTGATAAACAAAGAAATTGG
This sequence comes from Mythimna lalbum, assembly GCA_949319445.1. Lineage (NCBI taxonomy): Eukaryota > Metazoa > Arthropoda > Insecta > Lepidoptera > Noctuidae > Mythimna > Mythimna lalbum. The sequence continues at coordinate 2,620,748 of OX439358.1, forward strand.
TGGAATCATCACAGCTTTTCAGGTAAATTACAGCCAGACAGAACCAATCGAAAAATCGTGTCCATCACACAAACATTGGTCATGGGTGGGAATTTTACCCACGACTTCCCGCATAGCAAGTAGTCAAGGACACTAACCACTAGAGAAACTGACCATTGTTAGGAACATGAACTTTATGTTTAAAGTAATAAGGTTCATAATTCAATAAATTGGCTTCAAACAAAAGTAGTGCTGGGTACTATAACAATGTTCTATGGGCAGGTTCGCTCTGTGCGCGATGACTCAAGGGCGCGACTTGAACCTGGACATCCTGCGAGTGCAGGGCTACAGGTTCTTCTGCAACAAGCTCTGGAACGCCACCAAGTTTGCACTCCTCTACTTCCCTAAGGACACCGTGTATGAGGTCAGTATTGAGAAACTGTCAGAAGCTGATGGCAAATAATGTTCGTTGATTTTTTGAGTGAGAATGTTATTATTTTTAATTCTGTTGAAAATAAATCATCAAGTGAGAAAGTTTTTCAAATGTATACTAGTATTTGAAAGAAGTAAAGTTTATTTTTTTGTTCGTAGGATATTTTTGTTTTTTAGCAATCACGAACTGAATGAAGTACTGGTCCGATTGCTAAAATTTTTTTCACCAATTGAAAGCTGCTTTATTCCTGAGCGTCTTGAGCTATATTTTATGAAAGTGGGCGAAGCCGCGGACAAAAGCTAGTTTTTTATAATATAATTTTCTTCGTCATTACCATTTTTTCTTACTTTTTTCAAAATAAGCCTATAATGTGCGCTCATAAAACGTCAAGCTATAATAGTACACGGTTCCATTTATATGGTTCCGGTATATTATTATTTGTATATCCGTTACTCAGATCCGAAATTGTATATCCATTTTTGGTTTAAATCTCACTAGCTTATGCCCGTGGCTTCATCAATGTACATAACATATAGCTTATATCGCTCAGGAATTAAAGACATTTCTATCGGTGAAAATATTTGAGCAATCGGACCATTACTTTCAGAGGTTACCTCCTACAAACATAAAAACAAACTTTACCTCTCTATAATAATACTAGCGACCCGCCCCGCCTTCGCTCGGGTAACAGTATTTCTCCACTATTTAATGGATGTTATTATACATATAAACCTTCCTCTTGAATCACTCTATCTAGTAAAAAAAACCGCATCAAAATCCGTTGCGTAGTTTTAAAGATTTAAGCGTACATAGGGATATAGGGACAGAAAAAGCGACTTTGTTTTATACTATGTAGTGATTACAGTGTAGATTTTGTTTATGTCCAGGTGCACAGCCCCGCACTACCATCAGACCTGTCCCCCATGGACCGCTGGATGCTGTCTCGCCTGGCGCTGGCCGTCAACAAAGTGAACGCTGGCTTCTCGACGTACGACTTCCCGGCCGCCACCACGCACTGCTACAACCTGTGGCTCTACGACCTCTGTGATGTTTATCTGGTGAGTTTTGTTACCTATATATTGGGAATACAATCCCATGAATAAACGTACGGGCGTTTGACGACATAATTTTTTATACAAGAAAATTGGGTTCAGGTCCACATGACGCACCGTTCTAATTATTAGATCCAGCACAGCCTCATTAACAGGTGAATTACTACAACTTTCTCCTTGGATTTCGTGACATTTCTGTTGTATGCCCCTGTTGTACCTATGGAAAATAATTTTATTTTCAGTTTTTTACCTTACAGTCAAATCAATTTTGAAGTTTTATTTTGTGTTGTGAGTTCTGTACTAGAAGTGAAACTGAACATAATAAAAATCAATTACAATTATCTTATCTTCCTAAATCTAAAAGATAAAACGTTAAATATTGAGAGGGTTCATGGATGTTTATTTTTAACTTAAAGTATCCCTGTGCGAAAGAGTTGCCGTGGCCATAGAACACAAAAAGCAATTGAAATTCAGTAAAACTCTGTAATTCCTTCGCTCCAACCCGAGCGGGAGAACTTATTTGATCATTTCAACATTTTGCAAAAGCCACTTCCACTGCCGAAACAATGTACTACATCGTGACGAGTAAAATTTACTACACCAATGCCCGAAAGAAGTCTGAAATAGTTGCGGTACCTGCTGTCCAGCTGAAGAAAATCTCTTCTGACTGAAATTCTCGTTATTTCTTTACACTTTTTCCGTAGTATGTAGGTTTTAATAGTCCACGTATTTTTTTTATTTTTATGTATTTCATTTTCCCCCAGGAATACCTCAAACCTGTCTTCGCGTCCGGTACAGAAGTGGAAAAAGCGGCCGCCCGTCGCACTCTGTACACAACCCTGGAGTTCGGCCTGAAGCTGCTGAGCCCCTTCATGCCGTTTGTGAGCGAGGAGCTGTTCCAGCGCCTGCCCAGGAAAGACTCCAGCTGTCCGTCCATCTGCGTGGCGAGCTATCCTACTGTGAGTACCTTGACTAAAGTACCTAATGCTTGAAACTATAGTTTATTCACGAAAAAGTAAAGGCGTTGGGGTAAAAATTAAACCATACATATGTAATTTTTTTTTACTGCGAAAAAGTTACCGGAGGGCTTGGATCTACATTACACCAGCATTACACTGGACATTAGCCCAGCCTTTATATACTTAATTCATTAAACCCCAAGCAAACGCCGGCGTTCGCGCACCCATTGTCCATCTATTGTGTCTCAAATTATTACGATTGATAGGTTAAAATAATAGAAATAAACTAAAAAACTTAAATACATTTAGATAATTCTTCAAAAAAACGATGATTTCGTCTATATACAGATAATAAGCTAGACGCTAGTTTTGACTATGCAAAGATTCCTGATCCGTCTCAATAACCTTATAAAATGCAAATTCTTTTTTTTTTTTGTTCCTCAGGACGCCGACTCACCCTGGCGGTCGGAAGACCTAGAATCTGACGTGGAAACTGTTCTGAAGATGGTGCACCTTATCAGGTCGACTCGGTCAGAGTACAACTTGACCAATAAGCAGAAAACGACGGCCCACCTCATCATTGCTGAGGATTTAAAGGTAAAATATTAGAGACTAGCTTTAGCCCGCGGCATCGCCCGTGTACATAAAATATAGCCCATGTCACCCAGAAATAAAAGCAGCTTTTTATAGGTGAAATAATTTCAGCAAACGGACCATTACTTTCGGAGATTTCCTCCTACAAACAATCTACCTCTTTATAATATTAGTGTATGAATAAAAATGTTTTTAGGAGGGTTTTGCGACCAGAGAGATATTATGTCAGGTCTGGGCAACTACCCGATAGTGTTCCGGAATATTGTATATGTTCTAATCGCGGCGGAACGTTTTGATACAGTGATGCAAGATTTTGAATTTTAGTTCTTATGTAGCGTCACAAATGTCGCTCCTATATTGTTGTTTGTTCCAACAGGTGGAAGCCCTGAAAGGTCTGTTCAGGAATTTGCAGTCTCTAGCGAATAGCGAGCTCTCGGATGAGAAGCCCCCCATCGGATGCTCCATACTGACTGTGTCAGATAAGATAGAAGTACATCTTGTGTTGAAGGTGAGTGACGTAACATTACGACTGTATTTTATGTACCCTGACCTCCTAAAATCTGGTATTTAGCATGAACTTTGACACTTCATAATTTACTCAAAAATTACAAAAGTTAAAAAGTATAACAATAGAAGCGTTGCAAGTTTTATCACGATTCTGAATGACGACATTTTTTTTATAATACTTTTAAGGGTTTAAAAAAATCACGTATGAGTAAATCTCGGAATTACCGAATGCTAACAGAGTTTTCTGGCGTTATTTCTCTTTTTTTGCGTTGCCTTTTTATCCAACATTGCGTTGGATTGCGTTAGGTGAAGTAACTTGCTTTTAAACCATACTCGATGTTGACGATAGGTGAGTGGAAAAGCAGCCTTATAAGTCAGTCTATACTGTAGTGGTCCCCTTTTATACCCAACCACCAAATTGCCAACAAAAAAAAAACACATTTTTATTTCGTGCCACACCTTAAAATGTATCCTAACTCAATATAAAAATATTATATTTTCCCAGGGCCTCATCGATCCCCAAAAGGAACTAACAAAGATAGAAAAGAAGAAAGAAGCGTTATCTCAAACGATAAACAAGCTGCAACAAGCCATGGCGGCGGACGATTACTCTACCAAAGTACCCGCTGAGGTACAGAAGACCAACTCCGAAAAACTAGCGCAGGCGCAGGGAGAGATCGAGAGGTTACAAGCTGCCATGGAAACCTTGAAACTCATGTAGTAAAAACATAGTTGTCAAAAAATCAAAGGTCTCTTTTGACATTTGTATTTTGACTACCTGGCGGCTTGTCCGGTGCACAGTGCACTTAAGAATTCTCTTCGCCGTAATGATGCACAAAATCGATTTTAACGGTAGTCGCAACATTTTTTGGAAAATTATGAGGGGAATGGGAATTTTATTTAAAAAAAAGCAGGTCTAAAAGGGAGTTGTTAATAGAGAGGTACGATATTGTGGCGTGGCGTTTTCGGTATTTGAAAGAATTGCAGGACAATTGAAATGGAGCCCAGTGTCACTATTCAAAAATATTTTTTAGTTTCTAGAAAAAAAAAAATTATTAGGCAAGTGTTAAAAGTAATGAAATATCAGTTAATCTGCCTAATATTAATTAATTTGATTGCTAAAAATATAGCAATACTGTTTTTCCGTATTGCCAACATTACGGCTAAGGGAATTCTTACGTGAAACGCATTATATTGTAGCTACTACTAAAATAGCTGCTATGACACCGGACCCCTAATTATTATTTTATTGTTTCTTTCAGTTTCGTTCCAAGTTACATTCTAGGGTTTTTCTCAAATGTCAAAACGAGCCTTTTATTTTTTAACTAGTTTAAAAGTACACACACGGAGTTATAGCGGGATTTTTTCGAGTTAAATTCAGTGGCTGTTTTAATTATCTGCGGATTGATTTCTAGTCGATATTGTGATGTAAAATTGGTGTAGTTTTGTATCTCAAGCGTCTGCGCAACTGGACAATATGTAGAATCATTGAAACAGACGCGATCGATCTCGGTGAAATTTAGTCGAGAATTTAGTGTTGACTACCTCAGCAAAACTTGCCGAGAAGGCCAATTCGATACATTTGCTGTCAAATACTGCAAAAATATTAGAATGCGTTACATCCGCATTCTTATAGAACTCAAAGTGACTGTGAAAATTAAATACTTTCTAAATTTGGCTCTGGCTAAATGCATAAACTGTGCAAAGCAAAACAAAAGTTACCCACACAGTGCTTATTGAGTGTGGCTTAAAGGACTTGGTATTCAGGTCAAAATCATTATAAAAAAAGACCTCATAGGAAAGTGTCAAAGTGAAAGGAAGATGACTTTGACAGTTAGCGAATAAGGGATGGAGCTATACAGATATAGCTTCATCTCTTTCTTGCACTATCAGATGTTATGATATGGCGTTTGTGGTTCCATACAATGTGTATTGTGTCTTGTCAAAATTATAGCGATTTATGAATTCTCGATTGAAATCACGGTGATGATGAAATTGCTGTTTTTAAGCAATATTTACTTATAAATATTGGTATAGTTGTGATATCGCTAGAAGAATGACAAAACAATATTACTGAGGTTAAGATTAGAGATGTGCCGTTGCCGGCAATATGGGAATATTGCTGGCAATATTGCAACCAATATTCATACATCGGGCATTATTCCCGGCAATATTCCCACTTCACGGCAATATTTCCGGCAACGACACCTCTCTAGTTAAGATGGAATTGCCACTGTGTATGATGAACAGACAAGTACTATACTCTATTCAAAATAACAATAGAAGAAAGAACATTAGACATTTATTAAAACCTTTTATTACTGTCCGTTCAACCTATTTTGAGTTTTATTACATTGTTAGCATACAAATGGCGGCTGCTGTAAATAATTGGTATTGTAACCACTTTTTTGCTTTGAATGCCATCCTTATGCCTACGAAATAGAAGTTAAAATCAGTTGAACAGACAGTACTTATAAAAAGGTTTCTTTAAATGTGTAATCTTAACGTGAATAGGGTACAATACATTTAGCATGCGTAACCACCTCGTGAGTCTCTTGTTTATGACTACGGCGCAAACTTTTTTATACTTACCATAGATATTAGTTAAGTATAGAGTTTATAGTTCAGGACCCTCCAATAATTTTAAAACCAATAAGGAATAAGGACCAGTAGTAGCCTTGTACATTTTTGTCTGTACCCGTTTTAGAAAAAAAGAAATGTTACCTTGAGTCAAGTGACACCAATGTGTGGTATTTGTTCTAAGTGAAGTGTCTTTTATTTATTACTATTTTTGCGATAAACTATGCTTAAATTAACTTGTGTGTTTTTTTTATATATTTTCCTCATCACTTTTTATATACTTGTTTTTTTTTTAGTAAATAACCCTCAAAAACTAAAGGAACTGGTTATAAATAAAAAGTCTGGTATCAACCAAACTTCAGTAGTTTATTTACCTAAAGCCTTACTTATGAAATGGATTCCTTCATCACAATTAAACATAGTTTTAGTCAGACTGACATCTATTGCGTTAACATAATATCTAGGCTTGGGCATCTCGTATTTGTAGACCGACAAATAGCTAAAGACTATTATTATAGCTATTGGTCGGTCGACCTAAAAGGGAGAATACTATAGCCTATAAGTATTCTCCCTTTTAGGTCGTCCTTTCTACATGGCGGATAATTTATTTGAATCTAGTAAATTTTATAATTCGCATCTCATCGGTGATTTTTGGTGCATGTCGACTCAAACCGAATTTGAATCATAACCCCCACCAAGTCTGGTAAAAATAGGTTACAAATCATGCACAAATATCATTGACCATTTCTGAACGACCTCTATGACTGCCATTTTTAAGCAAATGACACTGACGTTTCCAAGTTCCGTTTCGAGTAAAGAATTTTATTGATCAATAGCATTTAGTAATGCTATCTTTTTCGTTTCTATTGTAAACGTAATTAGTCATACTGTTGTCAACTTGACAATTGATTTGATATATGGAACGAATCTGCTTTTATTTGTGTTTCTCGTTTTGTGTCTATCATTGCATTAATTGCAAAAAATACAAACGTGCTGTAAATGAAAACCTGAGTAAAGTTCTTTGAATAGTGCCTCTATAGAATAAGCAGAAAGAAAATTACCAGCTAAAAGTATGGAGTTCCCTACACTTGGTGAACACTGCCAATACCAGAACTGTAACCAAACCGACTTCCTACCGCTCCAGTGCAAATGTGGCAAAGTTTACTGCCGCGAACATTTCAACGAGCATTGCTTGTCTGGTGAATGTGAGTTGGCGCCAAAACCAAAAGAAGTTAACCTCAAAAATGATGATCAGATTTTCAGGTGTTCAGAAAAAGGATGTCGAAAAGGAAATCTTCATGAAATGTTGTGTTCAAAGTGTAGCAAACATTATTGTATTGAACATAGGTTCCACCCGTAAGTGTCAACAGCTTTTGAATTATTATTTTTTTGTAATAATAAGTACCTCATATTCAAAAATATTATATTTTTATAATAAAAATTAATTACTTTTATTTTTAGCACTTGTCCAGAAATTGATGATGAAACTATGGCTGCCATGATAGAACAGTTTGAAGCTCCACGGAGGCAGTTCAGAGAAGCCAATAAACACTTACAAGAAAAGGTAGCCAACGTAACAATTTAAAAATTAAAATGTGTAGGTACAACAATATAAATTTGTTAAGTTACTAATCTTCCATTTTCTATGTATTACAGATAACAGAAAACATCCGCAAAGCCCTCCAATCATCAGCAAAAGTAAAGACAGCATCAAAAATACACCTCATGAGAATAAAACAAAAGGCAATTGGTCCCAAAACCATACCACCGTCCGACCGACTATACTTCGCCATCAAGAAACCTTTAAACATGGAACCGAAACCAGTTAGAATCATACAAGAAGAGGACAGCATCACGAAGTTTGAGTCCGTGACTTTGGACCCAGATTTAAAAGATACTGTCCCCGTATTTATTAGTTCAAAATGGAGTTTGGGACGTTCCATAGACAGTATTTGTGATTCTGCCAGCATAAAGAACGATAACAATAAAATTAGTTCTGTAAAGCTTAGGCTGTTTAGGCAACTGGACAGTTATTGCATAAGTCCGATAAAGATGGACGTGGAAGTATCAGAGCTGATGAAAGCTGAAGTTTTATTGGAAGGAGATAAATTAGTGGTGGAGTATATTGATAGTAAAGTACTGAGTGAGTTAGAAGAACACGCTCAGTTGTTCTTGAGTTGAGGAGGTTAGAAATAAAAGTAGTAAAGACTGAATCCCAAGTTTTATTTTTGGTAAATCATAAAGGAGATTATGTATATTTTTTTATCGGTATAGGCCCTAAACTATAATAATAATAATATTCCACAACTATCAAATAACGCCGTCTAGTCCCAAGCTAAGCAGAGCTTGTGTTATGGGTACTAGACAACTGAATAACATACTTATATATTTCTAATACATATTATAGATAAATAAACTGCGACGAGAAAACATCCGCAAAGCCCTCCAATCATCAGCAAAAGTAAAGACAGCATCAAAAATACACCTCATGAGAATAAAACAAAAGGCAATTGGTCCCAAAACCAGAAGACGCGCTTTGTGAGAAGACTCACAAAGCGCGTGTGTTCTCACGCGGACGGTCCCCGTCGCGGAAACCGAATTATTACAGGTATTGGCATGGATTTTGAGCTCTCGGCGTCAGAATGGGGATCGCATTGCGCATTCCATACATTGGCGAAGCAATCGTCGTTGTTGTTAGATACATGCAGCAAGCGCAGGGAACGAATTACGAGTGAACGAAGACGTCTATGACGTGATGGCGCGGCAAGCCAAACATTGACGCTCCCCGCCCCCGCGTCTCACTTCATACCACTAAATAGGCCCGATATTTGACTTCTGTGAAACTTGAAGCCAGCGCTCAAAATCCGTGCCGGTATCTATACCTACGCAATGTCGCTGGTTCAATTTTAACAGAGCACTTTTGTACTGGTTCCTAGCCTTGAAGACATCTTAATTATAATCAGACGAAAAGACCACAGCAGGCAAATTGTTCCAGTTCTTCGATGTACGCGATATAAACGACGAGGCGAAACCCTTAGCCTATAATATTTGAATTGCATTCTTTAAAGAGCCAAGGAAAGTCAAAATACTGTCTGTAAGCCTTCCCAAGACTTACGCTGTAACTTCGTAAAAGTAAGGGCCAACGCTGCGTTAGGCGGGCGCTTCCACCTATCCGCGTGACTATGCGCGTGTCTTGCCTTGTGCGGGCAATCCCCGTAGCGTAAACCGGAATTATTACCTGCGCGGTGTCGCTAGGTCAACTTTAACGGTGTACATGTAGTCATGTCGATGGAGAACTTTAATATTTTACGTAGCAGTACGGGCGCAGGGTGCGGCTCCCCGCGACAAGTACCCGCGCGGTCGCCCGCGTTGGCCCTAAGTTTGTACAAGTAAGGCAAACATTAGGTACTAAAGTAATAAAACAACAAATAAAAATAAATAACCATATAATAATAATAATGTCAACATAACCTAACTTACAACTAACACTTAAAGCGGGACTTCACTACTGTCTTTACACTGAGAGTACTGCGACTGACTCCTCTGGTACGTGGAATCCACGAGCGGCATGAGATGCGAGGCGGGAGCTGAAGGGTTGGTGTGCGCTGTGGGAGGGGGGGTGGCGGCCAGTTTATACTTCTCAACCAGCCAATTACAGTGTCCCGTTCGCGCAACCAACGTTATAAAGTCTCTACGGTACTGTTTTGTTAATATCGCGTATAGGAAGGGATTCGCACAAGCGTTCAGTGGGTAGAAGAATACTAGGAGAACTTTTCCGTGACTGACGTCGACTAGCGGAACGCCTGCTAGTGCTGTGATGCCGAAGAAGGCTACTGGCGCCCAGCACAATAGATCTGTTCCTATTAAGAGCGCCATTTTGTTCGCAATCCGTCTCTCAGCCGCTGCAGCTGCACCCCTCCCTCCATAACTTTCCCCTCCACCTAAAGACCTATAGATCTGCACGTAGCACACTACAATTGTCACCCATGCTAATGCACTCACCACGAATATAGCTCCCTGGTAAACAGCATCCCCCACATCCTTGCTTTCAACTGGCAAACATATTGAGGTAGACGAATAGTCCGAGACACCGATCAACGGCAAGCCAGCCATCAAAAAGGAATACAACCAACCACCTATCATAATTTTTGCTGCAGCTGATAAAGAGATCCTCCTTTCTAAATAAATTGCGTACGTTATCGCGAACCAGCGCTCCAACGTGACTATGGTGAGGGTTATGACGGATAATTGTCCAGAAAATACTGATAGAAAGCCAGCGATCTTGCAGCCGACGCCATACTGCCAGTCAAAGGCGTAGTTGAAGAACTCTCCGTAAGACCTGAGGTCGACAACTGCTAACATGAAGAGGTAGATGCCAGTACAGAGGTCGGAGAAGGCGAGGTGGCACATAAGGAATCTCGGAACAGTAATCTCCGTATGGTTTGTTAACAAAACGAGAAGAACGGCAACGTTGCCGACGACGGCGGCGGCTATGACGAACCACACGCTCGCGCGGAGCCACGACCAGCCCATCACGTCTTCGCAAGGGTTTAGCGCGTCTGGCGCCGGCGTACATTCCACTTTTCTTGGGCTGGAAAAACATTGTTTACAATTAATTTAAGTAAAGCTTTCTTGGAGTTCCTTAAAAATCATTCAGTTAAAGTCAAAATGTTTTATTTCACATGGAATTAATCGATAAACTTTATTCGTCCACTAAATAACCTAAACGGAATGGATACCAAAACGCTCCCTTGTGGGACTCTAGTCAAAATATCATTAATATACAAGCTTAGACGTTTTCCGTAGTAAAAGTGTGTTTTGCACAAGAAGTCTAATGGCCCTGCAGTCCCAAGATTTTTAAATAAACATCTCACTGAGAGTATTATAGTTGGTATCAACCTCATCAACTCAATGAAAGGCTAAAGCTAACTCAAATATTCACCTAATACTAAAGTTCCCGCATCTGGCCGATATCATGGTGAAGCCGATCCCGCGGCTGTTATTGACGGGGTCGTGGAACTCTCCCTGCTCGTTCGCATCCTCCCAACTGCCGGAGTCTGAGAAGTACTCGTCCATCATGTTCGCGTCATACTCCTCGCTCGTCGTGGCGGTGGACACATCGTCTTCTAAGGAGTCCCTGATAAGATACGTTGGTTACTTTGTTTGTTTAGCATGGCTCTACGAACTGAAACAGGTATGATTAATCACAAAAAATAAGAAAAAGAAGTCTTTTTTGTATTCTTTGTGTTTGGTGTAAAATACTGTACAAAATTAAAAACAAAGATGCCCAATTTCGTGTCCATCATGGCAACGGAAGAGTTCGATCTTCCAGTCAAATTTTGAACAATATGTTTAGTGACAAGGAAAATCGTTCAATCTAGGTGCACGATTTTACAGGGTAGGTATACATAGTTTAACAAGATTCGTTCTTACACAGTGATATTCGAGTTGTTTTGTGGCGGGAGAATCTTGACCGGCTCCAAAGATCTTCGCTTTCGGATCTGCGTCCTCTGCTGGCCAGCGTTCGCACATTTCTGAACAAAAAAGTGGAATAAGTTTTTAATGAGTCATTATCATCATTATTTCAGCCGAAAGACATCCGCTGGCATAACCTATCTGTATAATAATAGCCCTGAGCTTCTCACATCTAGAAGATTCCCGCGATCCGTGACTCTCACGAGGTCGTCGGTCCACCTTGTGGAAGACCTCCTAATGTTGTAGTCCGCAGTTTTCCTGAACGTGATCACTACCTACTCCAGAACCTTTCAGCCCCATCAACCATCTGTTCTGCGAGCAATGTGTCCTGCCCACTGCCAATTAAGTTTGACGATTCTTCGGGCTATGGTGCGTGTGCGTGGTTATTGGATTTGAAATAGAAAGATAACTTAAAGAATTGTTCAAGACTTGATTTGTGTTGATCTTGCCTCTTTGACTGTAATGCTAGTTTATCTGTCTTACGTAGTACCATGAAGCATGAGAGCCACTTGCATCTCGTAAGAGCTAGGGTAGCTATGTGGTGCGTCAGGTACGTTTACTGAGCTACAGGTAAATGTGCTGGTTTATCTTACCGCTTGCATGAGAGCCACTTGCGTCTCGTACAGCTTATGTCTGGTCGGGTTGTGTCGCTCAGGGAAGCGGAACGCGCAGCAGTGGAAGTGATGGGTCAGGTACGCCTTCTGGAGACTCTGGGAGAAACATAGGTGTATAGAGTAAAAAGATAAAATATCATTTTCACTAAACCAATTATTTATGCAGAGAAAAAGAGAGAGAGAGAGAGAAATAGATGGAGAGTAGATTTTTTCCAAGGTTCATTATACGTAGATAATAAACTATTTGGTAAAAATCGAACAAGGACCATTTCCTTATTTCCCATAATCCATCACATTGAACACCGTCGTCTTCGTTTTATAATTCGTTGAGATACTTTACGAGGTAAGGCGTGGTTACATGGGCACTCCTTGCCTCCTGTCCCACCTCTAAGCTAGACAGGCATAAAGCTGTTATCATAACTCACCTGAAATTCGTAAATCGATGGGATGTATTTCAGTGAAGGTGTCTTCTCTATTCTTAGTGTTTCCAAGTTCTGTAAGCCTGCGGTGGGCAGGAAGGTAATGGCGGTGTTACTTAAGTCTCTGAAACAATCGAACTTTATTTCAACTAGTCTTGTTTCGATCCATGTCTGACTGGTAATAAAGATTAATCCTTACTAATATTATAAAAGCGAAAGTGAGTTGTCTGTTTGTTTGTTATGTGTTCACGCCTAAATGATAAAACCGATTTTGATGAAACTTGGTACACGGATAGACCATGTCCTGGAATAGGACATAGGATACTTTTTATCCCGGAAGTATGTTCCCTTGGGATAATTTTCTACTATCACGCGGGCGAAGCCGCTGGGCGCAGCTAGTTAATTATAAAAATTAATTAAATATTAAAAATAAAAAAAGTTTTTTTCGTATTCTGCGATGTGCCGATTTTTTTTCCATATTTTGCATTTCAACAATTATGGGAATATGCATGAATAAAATATTTGATATCTAACCAGTCTGTCAAATAAAAAAAAAACAATCAAGACGAAAGCGGACTGATGAACCTGGCTCTTACCGCAGCCGCGCAGGGACTAGTCCGCAATGGCTGATGATAGGCGTGTATGGAAAAGGGAGAGGGAGAGGAAAACCGTTGGTCCTGGTTGTCTTTCATAGATCTTTGACAGTCGTTACCTGTAACGACACCAAAAAATCTGACCATCAGTCTATCCTAGGAGTATCGTGTTGTCCAGTACCTGGTTGTGGAGGTCTGATAGGCAGTCGCTCCATGTAAAACAGGGGTATTCAGCCGCAGCCGGTTAGACTGGAAGTCGACCCCAAAATAGTTGGGAAAAGGCTAGGAATGTCATATGTAGTGTGATACCAACGCTACTTTGAATACTTAGTAAGGGCCCACGCTACGTTAAGCAGGCACCCGCGCGGTCCTATACAAAAGTCCTCCGTCGCGGGAAGCCGTGCCCCGCGCCCGTTTTGCTGCGTAAATAAAACATTAAACTTCTCCATTTACGCGACGGGTACACGCGTGGGCGCCTGTTTAACGCAGCGTTGGCCCTCGTAGCCTACACGAGTGAAAGTATGTATCTAAGAGGAACTCACAATTGTCGGAGGAGTAGATTTGACGCAAAGGCATTTTCGTGTATGTACTTCAGCTTAGTGTTCCCTCTGAAACTCCTGAAAAGGAACAAAACATCGGTTTTCAACTCTTTTGTCCTGTGTTTTTATGAGGTGTACACAGTACCGTAACTAGGGCTATGCCATCGGTGGCCAGGCATAGGGCGCAGACCCTGGACGGGCGCAGAAATGATTACACCAGGGCCAAAATTTTGTATTAACACACTTTTTAAAATTTCTCACTTTTATATCTTTTTTTTAGTACCTATGGAAGCCTTCTTTAAAATAAAATAAATTATGCATGTCGTCCTGATAAAGAAGCATTTTACTGTTGAGAGAATTTTGAGTTGTGTGATAAAAACTTTTTTCAAGAAACTTGGCGCAGTTATAGAAGATTGCACGGGGCGGATAAACGGCTTGTTACGGCTCTGGGTGTACAATAGGGAATTTAATAAATCAACGTATCAGTCTCAAAAATACATTTTCAAAAAATAATTACAGAATGAATACTACTTACAGTTTTGAAATCTGAGCATTCTTGAACGCAAAAGCAGGAACGTCTTCGAGTAAATTGTAGTTCAGAGACCTGCAGTCAAAAAGATAAAAAGAATAACCAATATCGTTGAGTGAATTAACTACTTTGGCAATGACTGGCCTGTTGGTCTAGTGGTTAGTGGCCCTGACTGCTATGCCGGAGGTCGTGGGTTCGATTCCCACCCAGGACAAATGTTTATGTGATGAGCATGATCATTTGTTCTGCGTCTGGGTGTAAGTTATCTATAAAATGTATGTATTTAGAAATATATAAGTATGTTTATCAGTTGTCTAGTACCCGTAACACAAGCTCTGCTTAGCATGGGACTAGATGGCGTTGTGTGATAGTTGTGGAATATTATTATATTATTATTATTATTAATGAGCCAGCACTGTAATACAGCATGATACACTTTACAACAGACAGTGGCGTAGATAGATGTGGGCGAAGTGGGCCCTCGCTCACGGCCTCGGACCCAAACGGGCCTTGCGTGTGCGCAGACTCTTTAACAATGAGTGTTTTGTTTTATAATTCACAAGCTATTGCTCGCGGCTTCATCCGCGTACATAAAATATAGCCTATATGACATTCAAGAATAAAGTAGCTTTCTATCGTAGAAAAATGTTTTTGCAATCGGACCAGTACTTTCAGAGATTACCTCCTTCAAACAAAAAAAAACTTTACCTCTTTATAATAGGTATAAGTGTAGATGAGCTTGCGTTTGACCACTATTTCACCTGATGGTAAGCGACGATGTGGTCGATCACTGGATCGTGACTTGCGACAGTCGCTGTCTCGTTTTATGAAAGAAAAAGGCCTCACTGATGCGCCTTCGCCCACGTCTAAATTAGTCCACGCTGCGCCTCTGACAACAGAACTCTACCATGTAACAGTGATGTAGTAGGTATAATTGCGACACGATAGATGAATTTTATTGATACAGACCAAAGATCATACGAGGTTGGATGATGAAACCTTTAAGTTCATGACCACAATATTCACTCGTGTTTTTTTTCTTTAGCGGAACGGGGGTGCGTGTCAGACTTTTACTGACTAAAACCCGCTCCAGTTCGTTCCAGGGCCCTGGGGTACACTTTACCCATTGCCTTAGTAGGCTTCGAAACTGCTGGGCCCCTACGGTTTGCTGAAATCGGTTACTAGTCGACCGGACGGCGATCTACCCATTGCTCTCCGTCCGCAAGCCTACGCTGGCACTGACTTGTGTATAAGACACATAATGAAATCCACTATCAAAGCTAAACTAATTTATTTATAGACACCGTTGGTGAAATGCTAGAACGGTTGCTCCGCTGTGTATCGAAGGCTCGTTTTAAGCACGGAGCAAATATAAAAAAAACTAGTCTTTTGATAAAAAAAAACTATTGTTTTGATTAAAGTGCCAACCGCATTGGCGCGTGCAATACTTAATGTTTCCAAGAGAAATTTATTAAAAACCCCACATCTGCGCAATTTCACTAATAAGTAAGTACTAAATTTAATCTAACTTCGTGAAGAAATAGCTACTAACAATTTAATAAACGCGGTAACATAAAACAAAAGTTCACTAACAAGATAGGCATCTATATTACAAATGATAAGACAAACAGTCATATAACTAAGAATGTATCTAGGTGCCGTTCCACGATACCTAGTTGCTGCTGTTATAAAGATAACAATTTTCACTTATGGTTGCAATAACTTGAACAAACTAATTAAGACTAGATTAAAGATAGCGCAGGATAAGCGTGCGCTATTTGCGAAGATACTCCATAAGAAAATAATGAAATATTCGAGTTAGTAACAGAAAAGTATTATATATATATTCGAGTTGTTAGTTCAGCGTTGCACTAATGCTATCGTTTGAAGATACTTCGAGTGTTTACGTTTCCGTACTTGATGCGTCTACGATGGGACTATGACGGGTCTACGACGGTCCCACGATTAGTCTACGACGGGTCTACGATGCTTCTACGACGGAACTATGAAAGGTACACGATGGACCTACGATGGATGTAGAACAATCGTCAATGGATCGATGATGGGCTAGGTGAAAGATTCATATACGAAGAGTATACAAAATATCTGCAACCCATTCACTAAGTGTGTATAAAGGGTCTATGATAGTTCTACGATAGGATGGGTCTACAATAGATCTATCAGGACTCTACGAACGAAGAGTCCAAGATATGTCTACAAAAGGTCCATGAGACCTCAATGATGGGTATACACACCACGGAGTAAGATACTTACTCCGTGATACACACCTATCGAATAGACGTCTTAGAGTTTTTGTATCCGTAGGGTTTACGATGCATCTACGAAGGATCCAAGATGTATCAACGATACGTCTATTACGAAAAACTGCTCTCATAAACAATGGTACTACAAAGAAACTTAGTTACATCTACTAAAATTTTGCAAATAAGGCATAAATACAAATAAAAAAAACGAAATAAAGTAGCACATGTGTGTATGTACCTAGGGACTTACACTTGATCGGCTCTCACGCGCAGAGCGTGCGGGGACAGTCGCTTTATGTGGTTACCTTCCAAGTCACTGTCAAAAGAAAAAAATAGCATAGGTTAGAAATGCATCAAGGATTATTGGCGTACCATCGCGGTCACTCCTGCCTTATCACTTATAAAAATTATCGCTTGAATCCTGCAGCGCAGCGCCAAACACAACCTTTGAAGTTTTGCCTCACGCGTGCGTCCGCTTAAGAAGGAGGTGATCACCTCCCACTCCTCCTCGCTCCGGACCATGGCCTGTACCAAGGGTCGGCGCGAGAGATCGCTGCCACCGAGCCCACATGGACACGGCGGTGCTCTGTCCAGGCGGGCCACACCTCTACCGTATTAGGCCCAAGGCCTGCAATGTGATAGTGAGGTGAAATCTTACTGATGAAGAATTGGGTAGGTACTTGCTTGTATTTTTCTACAATATTTTGTCATGATCATCATTTCACTGAATTGAAATGAAAAAAGAAAAAACCATGCCGATGTTATGGGTTATACTCACATAGCTTGCAGAAAGGCTAGTGAGTTGTTGTCCTTCTTGTTGTCGTGCACATGACTCAGGTTCGGCACCTCTAGCAGCCCCGACGTCGTGATGATGCTGTTGAATTAACACATCTGGTAACACATGCCAATCAGCGAGAATTTACGCCATTTCAAAATAATACAAAAAACTGACCTAATCACGTTTTTTTTAAATGTAATATACTGTTATCCGCACTCGTTCGGAAAATTGCACGAGTTCGCCCCCCGCCACCATTTATTGTACGTATCGTAACATGTCGGCCGCTAAGCGATCTAAGTACACCAGTCGCCGGTCACTTCTTAAGTGTATTGAAAAACGTCGTTTGATACACGTGAAAATTTTTCGCCACTTGTATCAAAATACTTTGACGTTTTCGAGCTAATGGTGTGAAAATACCTTCATAATAACAACTGACTATTATTAGATCTGACTAATTCGATTAATATTGTGTCATTAAGACACCGATAGCTTCTGAACAGAGCCGCTATCGTGTACATAGATAAGATAACCATAATATTGTAGATTTAATCATTCAAACGATCAACAATCTACACCCATCGTTAATGAACTGGAATAGCGCATAAATCGATTTTAATTGTACTGGTGGCCAGTGGCGTAACTAAACTTTTATGAGCGCGGTGCAAGCTTCTGTAACTGTGGCCCCAGAAAAAAGAGCTCTTCAGATATCGTCAATTAGAGACACAATAGTAGGACAATAACAGCAGGGGGTATAATGAATTAATAACTAATAATACGAGAGCAAGCAAACAGAACTTGTAAATTGTAACACACTACGTAGGATAGGCCCATTGAATGAGTGCGCCCGGATGATTGCCAGCAGGCAAACGTGGTGGAAAGCCATGTAGCGTCACCATGACTGCGTCCGGAGAGCCACAATCAATCTAGCAAGAGTGAAACGACTAAGAAGAAGAAGAACGTAGAATAAGGTTAGATTTTATTTTTACTATTCTTAAGCACAGAATCTTAGCTATCCATTTTGGATGGCAGACTTGAGGAGAACAGGTTGTGCTGTAGGTACTCAGTACTTAGTTGGTACTCTTGGTAGACTGTTTCTACACCCTTAGGTTAGATTAGGTATACAATAGATAATAACTTTAGGTAAGCGCTACAATTATTGGCCCCGTTCATTTATTGGCCATTTAAATTTTGAGGGCCTAAAAAAATAGTACATTCAAAACTGCTTAGTGATAGATGTAGTTTTGAATGTACTGAAGCGTTGGACTAACTACCAAGCATAACACAATACTTGGCTCTTGTTCGATCATATCTGCGCCCCTCTAGGGTCTGCGCCCTGGGCCTAATGGCACCGCTGGCACCGCCCTAATTACGGCACTGCTGACGGCATGAGTCATAGTTTGTAATTATTGTAAACAAAACAATAACAGAATAAAATACATACGTACAATGTGCGCAGCTCAGGTAGCGACGGCAGTACCCCCACGCGGTGTAGCCGCGGGGCTTGCGTTATAAACCTGCAGGAAGACTCCATGTTCATCACGTAAATTCAGAAAAGAGACTGATGTAGAATGAGCAGGATGCAGGTGAAGATGTCAGAGCTTGAAATACACATACTGGGTGTTAGGGACGTCTTCGCAAACTTTAAAGGATTACTCGGTACAAAAAACTGAACAACCTTTTAAATGAAGTTTTTTTTTTCCAGAAACAATAATCAAAATCGGCCTCTCCATACAAAATTATAAACTTGATTGAACAGTTTGTATTGAGAGGCCGTGGATTTCTCGTTTCGGGAAAAAAAAATTTGGGAAACTGAACAACCTTGTTCAGTTTCGTCTACCGAGCAAGCCCTTAAATTTACGGAGACTTGTCCCTTACACCCAGTATATTATTTTTAGTTTACAGGTTACATATATTTGTATAAAATAAAGTGTATTCATAGCTGGTTAGATAACAAATATTTTTTCATGCACATGCCCTTTCACTGCAGTTAAAATCAAGCTACGCCTCATTTCATAAAGATGAACAAAGTTATCACGAAGAAGGTTGAATTTCCTTATCCCTTTTTAGTAATATCAGTCAGTCAGTTTCTTCTTTAAAGTATTTATAAATCGGAAAATACTTGTCAGAATCAATCATCAGAAAAAAAAAAAACAATAATTCTACAAGTAGTCTAGTTTTATAGATCATATCAAAAATACTCACAAAGATTTAAGATTAGGCATCTTAGTCAGATCTTCAACGGCAATGTGATCCAGTTTCGGAGCATCCATTATTGATCTGCAACCAAAAATAACGCTCATAAAATGTGTTTCCATGTCGACTTCAAAGATGAAGTAACTGATGCGGTTCTTAACAAAAAGAACAGTGATAACGTTAAGTTTACGGAAAGTATTTTTAACAATGTAAGTGTCAATCACTAGAGCTCTCTAGCCTGCAGTTGAGTGGCTGTGCAATCAATAACTGATTTTATAAGGAATCAGGTACGCAACTGATTCAGGGATAAGAAAGTAAAGCAAAACGCTTCGTTGTTCGTCGCTTGAATCTTTACCTCTGGCTGGACACTACTCGCAGTCGCAGAAGAAATGGTTGATGTGGCCGAAAGGTTTTGGAGTGGCGACAGCGTAGCGGAAGACATTGTTGGAAAACTTGTTGGCTGTCTGGCCCACAAGATGGACCTATGACTTGTTAAGGGTTGCGGGAATCCGATAGATGTAAGAAACACAGGACCGGTCATTGTGACCATGTCGGGCAAAGCCTATGTCTTTAGTATTTATGTGTGATTAGTGAAAAAGAGCAAACCGTCTGACTTACAGATGCTCAATCTTATGCAGATGGTAGCCGGCAGCGTGGATGGCCTTAGCCGTGAGCCTCGTGATGTTGGTCTGGTGGAGCACCACCGAGACACTCTCGCTCAACGTGTGCTGGGCTGCCTCAACTGCCTCTCTGGTGCCTGTAACAATAAAGATAAAAAAGAAAGTGAAAGAGATGCAGATATAAGTTAGTTTTTCAGATGCTTACGTAACTCTTGAATTGTGCAATCCCCATTGCGCTGGTGCTTTTGAAAGGATTGCAAAAATACCAACGTGTAGAAGGTTTAAATAGTATAAATAAATGATGGCAAGAGGTAAAGTTATTTTTTTGTTTGTTTGTAGGACTTAATCTCAGAAAGTACTGAAATGGGTCTTGTCCGATTTCTAAAAAATTTTCACCGATAGAAAGCTGCTTTATTATAACTAAAACGCAACTAAAACGTGTTGCGCCGACTCCAAATAAAACGGGATAAGGGCAGGAAGATGATGATGATGATGAGAAAGCTGCTTTATTCTGAGTGACATAGGCTATATTAGGTATATGTACGCGGGCGAAGCTGCAGGCTAAACCTAGTCTTATATAATTGTCCGTTTGTTTGTCGAAATGTCCGTAGAAATACAGCGTAGATGTGTATCAAGGACTTGGTCAACACAACATTGCAATTTACAATACAATATTAATAGAACTAAGGTAATCAAATAGATGAGATATCGGTATGTTTTGCAATACGTAGACAGTTTATTACGATTTTGCTCTTTAATTTATGTTAGTGTTTTTTTGCATGATAGTATGTCTGGTTTTCACTATGATGGAATGGTCTTGCGAAATGTATTGAGTGAAATGTATTTAGTTTTAAAAATTTAGTGAAAATATTAATTATGACCCGGCAAACTTCATACCATTGAAAAATATACAACAGTCAATGAATGTTGTATATATTTCAAACAAAGCCTAAGTAATATATCAACACACAATTTTAATGGATAAAAGATACATTTTACGTGATGCGCGTACAACTAAAAACTTCTATAGATTTATTTGATTTATTTATAAAATAAATTAATTTAAAAAAATCAGGTAAGTAGTTAATCTATATCTATACTTATAATAAATCTGTAGAGAGGTCAATTCTGTACATGAAATATATTTCCAAAATAACTATCAGGGGGTGATTAGTGATCGATACTGATGCCAAAAATGCAAACAGTAAAATTTTTGTCTGTCTGTCTGTCTGTCTGTCTGTCTGTCTGTCTGTCTGTCTGTCTGTCTGTCTGTATGTTCTTTATAGAAACAAAAACTACTCGATGGATTTTAACGAAACTTTGTACAATCATTCTTCATACTCCTGGGCAGGTTATAGTATACTTTTCATCACGCTACGATCAATAGGAGCAGAGCAGTGAAGGGAAATGTTGGGGAAACGGGGGAAATTACTCCATTTTTTAAGCTTCCGTCGCGTTTGCAGCGTTAATGGTTAAAGCTACACAGAAATCATGTATAACGAAAATGTCCTCCTTAAAATTATATAAAAATATCCCACGACAGCATATGTCTATCTTTTATGGTTGACTCACAATAACACGTGAACTCCCGAGAGCTTAGCAGTTCGGAGCTTTCTGTTTATTTTTGTCTACTCTTACGTTTATAACACTCTCACTCATCCCTAATTAAAAAAAATAAGTGGAAGGGAGAGATCTGGAACGTCTCGAATCGTCTCGCGCATCACGTTGTTTTCCAGTCTCCGGGATCTTAGAATTCTACATCAGACTTTTCAGATCTTTAATTTTGACGACCCCGTTGTCGCTGGCATAAGCAACAGGATCCGCGTACGAAGTCGCTGGCAGAAGCTAGTGGTGTAATATAACGATATAATATGAGATAGAATCTGAACGATTTTGACGATATGGATTTTGAAATACGGATCTAGGTCCCAAAGTCCTTTATTTCGGTAGCCTAGTAGGTACGTAGTACGAGTATATATTGCTTTTATTATTTTAACTTTCTTTCAAAAGAAGTAGTGAATTATTGTAACAATTTTTCAATGTAATAAGTCTAAAGTATTCGTGTAGCAGTGTTTATTATCAATACATTGGTCTTTAGATTTATGATGGTTTCAATGTAATATTTTATTTCAGCGTTTGTTTTCATTGTCTTTTGCATTCAAGTTCATAAAAACACATCGCCTTTGTTTTGAAACTGTGAAAGGTTTGCTCTTATGTAATATTTAGTTGTATTGAATTATTATATCCGGTCGGTAGATATAAAATTGGTTGGGTTTTCTTATATTTTGGAAACTACATAGAATTTTGGAACTTATCTATCTACACTAATATCATAAAGAGGGAAATTTTGTATTTTTGTGTGTATGTTTGTAATGAATAAACTCAAAAACTACTGTACCGATTTTAAAAAATCAAATTCATTTCACCATTGGAAAGCTACATTCACCCTGAGTAACATAGGCTATATTTATTGCCCGTGCGAAGTCAGGACGGGCCGCTAGTTAATTCATGAATCCCCAAGCGACCACCGGTGGCCGCGCATCTATTGTCTTACTATTGTGTCTCTAATTGACGGAATCTGAAGGGTTAAAAAAGGAGAAACTGTGTGACATATCCACATACAACCGATACTACTGGGACTGAGATTGTGAAATTTTTCACAAAGTTTCCTTTTATGACGTAGGCTAGCACTAAATGATAAATGATAAATGATAAATGATAAATGATCTTTATTTTGTAAATAGGTTTTAAAAAAACACTTTTACACGTCAATTTTGTTTTCAGTCAGTTTTAACGAGATGAGGCCGGTGTTTCCTAGCTGACTACCCTGAGAAGAAACACCGAAACAAACTCAGGGGTCAAAGTCTCTTTTAAAGTCCATACAGTAAACATGTAATGGTCAAATCATATGAGAACCATGCAGACCAGTGTCTCAGATGGCCTTTTGAGGAAAGAACCACACAGATTTGAGTGGACCTGTCCAGTCAGTGCAAGCATTTGTCAGTATTCGTGTAGCTCAAACTTAGGACTACCAAGGAGCTCAACGACTTGACGAACAATACCAAAGATAGGACATTTGAGTAGGCCGCGTCAAATACTCAAAACTGCCAGACATCATATAAAAATACAGAAAAGAAAAAAGTAATCCACATAGTTCCCACATTCACAATAATAAAATACTAGTATTTACAAAATGTAACACTCGACATATATAAAATAAAATAAAAAATATTATTATCAATATTTATCAAATCATTAAAATATTATCAAATTAAAATAAAATAAAGAACCTTCTAAGTTCTAAGTCTAATTGTAAAATAAAGTTTTAAACAAGAATCATCAAATGTCAAAATGTAAATAAAAATAATCATTATAATATATATAGTAGTAATCAGAAAATACTTATACATATAACAACTAATATAGACAGTACTGGAGCAGATCAATCCCAAGCTGTTTTGTCTTCAAGATACTCTTTTACAGTATAAAAAGCCTTCTGACAAAGTTTCCGCTTTACAAATGATTTAAACTTATTCAGGCTAAGTTCTTGAATGTGACTGGGAAGTTTATTATAAAAGTGTATACATTGGCATCTAAATGAGCCTCCTATTTTTTTGAGCCTGGTTGCAGGAACTACAAATTTGTGTTTGTTCCTAGTATTTACACTATGGATATCACTATATTTTTTAAACATGTTTTTGTTTTTATGAACATACAAAATATTGTCATAGATATACTGAGAAGGTACAGTCAAAATATTAATATTTTTAAATTTATCTCTGAGCGAGTATCTGGGACTCAATTTATAAATTAAGAGAGGATTTTCCAAATTTCACTCCCTAAGGGGATGAAACGGGGGTGCAAAGTTTGTATGGAAAATCCTATTTTCACGCGGGCTAAGCCGCTGGTAGAAGCTAGTCTTAAATATGTTACTGAAATTAGTTGCGTCCAGAAATACATTCACGATGCTCATGGTAAATAGGAATCCTAGCCAAGTATCCTTGGCAAGCTCTCGTATACTTCCATATGAGATTAATATTAAATTGTGCAGTAAATTCAAGCTGACTCTCATAACGAAGTGTCAATATTTCATCTAGTAGTATTTTTATTTAGTTTTAATTAGTATTTAATTAAAACTAAATATATACCAATCAAGCAAAGCAAGCATTACAAATTAGTCTTAGGGCGTCTTCAAATTAGCCGCAAAGTGCCGCGCGTCGATTTGTCCAGTTTTAACCGGCTATATCAACACGGTGAAGGAAAACATCGTGAGGCAACCGGCATGTCCTAGAACCACAAATTCGAAGAAATGTGACATCCACCAACCCGCACTAGGCCCGCGTGGTGGATTACGGCCCATTCCCTTTCCTAGAGAGGAGGACTGAGTCCCAGCAATGGGAACACATCATGAAGACTAAGTGATACGTTTTAGGATCTGGTCTTGACATCGATAATGCTTT
This sequence comes from Mythimna lalbum, assembly GCA_949319445.1. Lineage (NCBI taxonomy): Eukaryota > Metazoa > Arthropoda > Insecta > Lepidoptera > Noctuidae > Mythimna > Mythimna lalbum. Next base: position 2,645,336 of record OX439358.1, read on the forward strand.
GTTCTTTTTTTAGGTGGGAAATCATCCAATGCCTTCTCCCGCTCTAGGTCGGAGCTAACTTTTACCCACAGTAAAAGTCTGAAACGCCCTCATCGTTTCAGACTTTTACTGTGGGTAAAAGTTATTTTTTATTGTGGATAGGTTCGTACTTGACTGCTATTTCACCTGTTGGAAAGCGACGATGCGGTCGACGATGGAGCGCGCTTACCTAGAAGAAAACTATTCACTCTTGAATTAAAGATTCTTGGGTTGTAGCTATCAGGAAACACAGATTCCGGTAAGGAATTTTTAGAAGCTTTAGTTTCCCGTTTAGAAGCCAACAACTTTTAGGCTTTGACCCTGCTGGGCCCCTACGGTTTTGCTGACATCTCCTTGAGGGTCGCGTGGCATACGGCGCGCTGTCGACGGTTCGGACCGGACGGTTACCGGACGGTCGAACGATAAAGCATTGTCTAATCTTCATCGTAAGAGATCAGCACACATTATCAGGAAATTCGTTCCGAAATAGCGATTTGTGGGCAATTTGAGAAATGCCAGACATCAGTACGTGCAGAGTTTTCTGTAAACACAGGTGGATGCCGCATAGTTTACGAGAGACCCACTGTCTTGCAAGCAATTGTTAAATTTTACTGTAGTCTGCTGAGAACATAAATCGCTTCTTTGTTATTATCTACCCGGAGGAGTGTTTTACAGGGAGTTAAATTGTGATTGTTTTGGTAATTAATAAGATCCGGTAGTAAACTGAAGCAGTGAGAACAGTGGTGGCCGAATGGTAATGGCCCCGACTTACGATTATAGGTTGTGGGTTCGAACCCAGCCAGGCGCATTATTTTGTGTAATTTTTTTCACCACCAGTGCTCTCAAAACGGTGAAGGAAAACATCATGAGGAAATCAGCATGTCTGACCACGCCAAATATCTTCAGCGGCTGTCCCTTGAATTCCTTTATGTTTGTTGAGCAAATTTGGGCGATGTCAATTTTAATCAGTCTTATCTGTGACGTGTCGAATACTATAGAGATAACGAAAGGCCTTGCTGAAATGCTGTTAATGATATTGATAGAAAAAACGTTAAGCGGCAAGACGGTATCGTGCTTACGGGCGGCGAGCAATGGGGGTCCTCGCCGTCCGACTGTCCGGTAACCGTCCTTACCGAGCCGCGTAGGGTGTTGTTCCACGCGCGCCTCAAGGAGTTACTTATCAGTAAACCATATAGGGACCCAGCGGGGTCAAAGCCTACTGAGGCCAAGAGTCTGCTTCTGGAAGGATGACTCGGCCCCGGTACGAAAGGCAATGAAGGAACAGGGGTGGGTTTTTAGTCAGTAATAGTCTGATACTATCTCCCGCAACCGCCCAAAAGCGGGGGATGTCAGTGGAAGATTTTCCCAACTTTAAAAATATAAATAAGAGGACAGTATGCAACAGTAACTGTTTACTTTCATACCAACCTAAATCCAAGCGCACTAAGCGTTATTGGAGCTAATGGGCTTCTTCCTGCACACAATCGATTAGTGCCCTCCGAATCCAGAGTACAGTAACACGTTCAAGGTGGTATTGGAGCTGCCCCACTTTTGCAGTGCCCCGGGCATGTTTGCGGAAGCACGCATAGACTGTTTTCACACCACCATGCGCAAGCAGTGCGCGTCCTTTGTGCGCATGGTGCGGGGCAGCTCCAACACTGTTCTGGCGATGATTGACAATGTTTTAGCAGACATGTTGTTGGTTGTATCCGACAGTGTAATGTATGTGTTGTGTGTGTTCTGGTTTGTGATTGCTGTATGGGTGCTATTGGTTGCCTGAAATAAATGCTTTTTTATATTAATACGAGGAGTGAGGGTTAAGATTCTTGGCTGTAGGTAAATACCAAGAATCTACTTTTGAAAGATCAAATAAATCAGATCGGCTTTCAAGCTTTTGGGCAGATTTAATGATTTTTCATATAGTAATAATAATGTGCTTCTAAGAGTAAAACTTAGTCATTTGGAACACAGAAGCTTTAGATTACATTTCCGTCCTTACAAGTACCACAGAACGGTAATCCGGCACGACCGGGGAAGGACCAACGGCTTCATTTTCTGTTTACAAATGTGCCAATTATATCTCTTCCTGGCTCGTTCGGAAATCATACGCGCGATGTATTTACAAACATTATTCTATGTTGATCCGCAGATGAAAGGAACATTTCTTGTTTCAGTTGCAGCTGATTTAAAATGTTTTACTGTAAGTAATCCGTCTTGTACGCGTATTATTGCATTTTAGTAACGGATCTTTATTTGTAGCGATGCAATAAAATTCTTTTTTTATTATGGATAGGCTCCGCGTTTGACCATTATCTCACCTGATGGAAGGTGATGATGTGGCTAACGATGGAGCATACTTACCTAAAAGCAACCTATTCACTCTTGACTGAAAGACCCCTAAGTTTTAGAATATTGTACCTAATACTCTGGTTGTAGCTATCAGGAAACACACTCCGGCAAGGAATTCCAATCCTTAGCTGTACGCATAATTAATGTGTTCCCAAACCGCTTTGTACGTATGAGTGGGATGTCCACCATGTACCGGTGGTGCAACGCTGTACATCTTGTGGTCTGATGACGGAACGGACTTGGCGCAAATAAATTGTGCAATTCCAATGCACACTCCCTGAAATGTAAACGATAGAAAACCGACAGGATAGCAAGTCGACGTCGATGGTCAAGACTTTGGAGTTTTCACTTGACGAGTGCATCATTGCCGATGATCATCTTGGCTCGCTTCTCAATCGACTCTAGTGCACCAAGCTGGTATTTGGCAGACCCATCCCAAAGATGAGAGCAATATTCCATACACCGTACACGATCGAACTTGCCCTTGATAGAGGTTAAGCAGCTGCAAGTTTGAATGTTCTTGTATGGTTTATTTCACTGTGAGTAAGGCCACGGAAACGATTCAGCAAAAGTGGAGCGGCATCAGTGACAGCAAAGCAACGTGACCGAGCAATGCGCTCCTGTTGAGTGATGCTCGCGAAACGAAACGGTTGTAACTTGGCTAGAGGGACTGTAATCAATTACGCTGAAAACAATTATAAACACTTTTTTTCTCTTGACTCCTGACAGATTTTAAAACCCTCCGGTTTAATTATTAGTATTGGCTTGACGAACAAAATGCACTATGTGTCCATTCTGGGCAGTACTTGGTCCAACTTTCACACAAAGATTGGCAATGTCCTTTTGACAGGTTTTCAGGCTAGAGTTTGAAAAATACCTACTCAACTTCAAATGTTTAAATGACAAAATCGGGGTGGTGTTATACTCGTGTTATATAATAATTAAACATACGTTTCTAACTTAACATCAGCTTTCAGCAACATGCATGGCCCGATTAGGTTTGATGTTCAGCTAGATGCTGATTTGATCTAACCTACATATTATATAGCAATATGGCACAATTCCTGTCTCCTGTCTTTGGGTGGAGCCGGGGATTGCGTGACCCATGCAATTTCCTGCTCCACTTAGCAGCATGGGCCCACATGGGTACACAGAACTTCACAGTTCCTTCAAAAACCTTGAAAATATCCCTATCTTCCAACGAAATGGAAACTAGCTCCCGAGAGCTACAGCGGCCAGGTTCCAGGTTTTCTCGGGTAGGTAAGCCTTCAGACCTAGGGGCAGTATTTTTGGCCCTGAGCCTTCGAGCCACCACTGTCAGTTCTACCTTGGTCACCTCTGGGGCAACGTCGTTGTCGCCATAATAATCGTAGACCCTGTCTATATCTTAATGAATTGGTAAAGCAGTTTATCTTCTCAAACTAAATGTTATTAAAAAACGCCATACGATAGTCCGTACATCAGCCGCAGTGAAGATCAAAGCTCACCTAAGTGGGTTTGTGGGTCATCCTTAAAACAATGTTGACAGAATTAGCGCGTTGCATTTAGCGCTGGGTTAATAACGTGACGCACTCAGACCCAGGTCGGGTTACTTATTGACGCATTACTCAAAAATGACGCATTACTCAAAAATGCTCTCAATATAACCACAGTTCAAAAGTGTCTGGATGTTTTTTATTAAGACTTTATGCACTAGTAAACACTGTACAAAGGCGGACTTAAGGCTTTAGGCATTTTCTACCAGTCGAACTTAGGGTGGCCGCATATCGGCTTAAATGATGATGATGATGAACTTAGGGTGGTGCGAAAACATAACATGGTAGGTGCTGCTTGATGGTACAGAAACACAATAATAAACATATACTTAGATACATACAAATTAACTATGTTATTATGAGAAACGAATCCAAGAAATCAACGCTGTGATGATTAACCAACTGCCTGCAAGTTCACTTTCAGTGGAAAAGAACCTCTCCGCTCACAAAACTTACTCCAGGAAATAGCTGTTTTTTTTAAACACTTATAAGTTTTTGAAAAAAGTTGTCATCATTTAGAATCTTAATAAAATTTGCAAGGCTTCTATAGTTTTACTATTTTGCAAGCTTAGATAATATCCACAAGATACTGTGTTTCCAAAATATCTAACGAAAAATGTGTAATAACGTCATAGTCGGTTATGAGCGGTTGTATGAAAAACAGTGAAAATGTGTGTCGAGATGCACCACCTTAAAGCATTCTCTATCAGTCAACCTTCTTCTTGGTTTTCTTTTGTTCTGTTACAAGTAAATGTTGTAGTCAAAGATTTTATATATTCTACTGTTGTAGTATATACTACTACTAGTTGTTTTTGAGCCAAGTAGGTTGCCACGTACGAGGTCAATGGCGTTTTTTAGGTCTCCCAGAGAGCTGATGTACGGACATTTTGGGCACTGTAACAAGTGGGCTATCGTTTGGTCAGGAGCGCCCCACTCGCACTGGATGTCAGAGGGGTCTATAAGGCTCCCCGAGAGGCATTAATGTCAAATCGTTACGCGATTTTAAACACCCAGCGCACCCTGGAGCGTCAGCACTCGGCAACACAGAGTTTCGCTGACCAATCCTTTCATCATCGGTATCTGAACTCGATCCTTTTGACCCAATCTCATCTTCCTAACCTTTTCCTAACCGAATCTTAAATTCCTTCAATGGGAGCTAAACTCAGCTTCAACTTTAACTGTCTAATTATCATGTCATTCATATTTAGGAAGATTCGCTTATCAGTCCGCGTCGTATCTTATCAGTGTTATGATCGCTGCGCAAGCAAGCCGACTGTGTGGCCTGTTGGTACAGCAAACTGTTGTTACATAGGATTAACGCTGAATTATGAGTATACAGTCTTTTTGACAAAGCCCGGCTCATTCGTCTTCTTCAGGCATGTGTTTTACTTGGGAAATTAATGGACGGTATTTGCTTTCTTTCTGTCATATGGCCTTTTTTTTAGGTGGGAAAGTCATCGAATAATATGAGGGCTCCCGAGCGTGTCAGACTTTTACTGACTAAAAATCTACTTCTGTTCCTTATTTGCCATTGTCTTTCGCAATATCCGTAGCCCCAGTAGGCTTCGACCCTGCTGGGCCCCTACGGTAAGCTGTCTGACTTAGGCTGGGTCCGGACGGTTACCAGACGGTTGGACAGCGAGCTACCCAGTGCTCGCCGTCCACAAGTTCGCGTCTTCTTCATCTTCTGCTTTACCTACTTGAAAAATTATTGGTCGGTATTTTCTATCTTTGTAAGGATCTCTCTGAAAACTAACGCAATCGATCTTGGTTAGGGGAGGACTTCCTCGCAGAAAGTATTAGACTTTTGGAGATATCTTTGGACAGTCTTTAGCCTTTTTAACTAGATCCCTATTAGTGACAATTGGCGTGGCACATTGCTTCCAGACCGCGTACCAGACCAGAAGACGCGGCATCAGAAGGTGGACCTATGACCTGGTAAGCGTTGCGAGAATCTGATGGATGCAAGACGCATACGATCGTTCATCGTGGCGACACTTGGGGGAGGCCTATATCCAACAGTGGACGTGTTTCGGCTGAAATGATAATGATGATGAGTTCCTTTAGGGAACTTTACGCTATTCCAGTTTATTAACTACGTCTAGCTGTAGATTGTTGATAGTTTGAATGATTAAATCTACAATATGTTTGTCTTATCTATCTACACGATAGCGGGTCTGTTCAAAAGCTATCGGTGTCATATTAATAGAATTAGTCAGACCTAGAATATAGGCAGTTTTCATACCATCAGCTCGAAAACGTCAAAATATAATTTGCATTGTTGTATAACTTTTTTTTTATGTTACGTGGGAAACGTTTAAAAAAAAATCATAAATAGGTACATTTAAAAAAAAATCATAAATACATTAAAAAAAAATCTGACTGACCTGTTGGTCTAGTGGTTAGTGACCCTGACTGCTGTGCGGAGGTCGTGGGTTCGATTCCCACCCAGGACAAATGTTTATGTGATGAGCATGATCATTTGTTCTCAGAATCAGTTGTCTAGTACCCATAACACAAGCTCTGCTTAGCTTGGGACTAGACGGCATTGTGTGATAGTTTAAAAAAAAGCAATAGATTTAACAGTACCAATAAGAGGAAAATCTACGGTACACAAAGGTACAGCATTTTTCAGTTCGCAAGTATACATGTAAGTACTTTTTATCGTCCGCCACAATTTGTAACTGTAATGAGACGGTCACGGAGGTCTAACCGACACTGTCAACAAGCGATCACGAGCTACATCGGGTGTAAGTACACACTGATATGTTACAACGTAGTTGTAAACCGCTGTAAAGGTTGCCTGAAGGAAATATCAATTGTACGTTAACCTACTTTTGTGGAGCCTTTGAAAAGTTAGAGCTTGGACATATTGTAAGAGTGTTTCCTATTGAGGCGGACAGAGGCGGCGTAGGGCGTGGGCGACGTGGCCCACCGCCTACGGCCTCGCGGTCCAAGAAGCCTCGCGCCTCGAAGGCTTGCGATCGCAAATATAGATATAATTACTCATCTAGCAATAAATAATTAAAAAAAAAAACAAGCAAGTATCTGGCAATACTAACCTACCAAATTCGATTTTTAACTACTTAATAAAAAATTGTATATAAAAAAAATAAAAAATCTCAACAAAATCCGTCCTCTTGCGTCATCCACCAGGGGGCCTCGCAAAATATATCTTGCCCACATCTTTAGGTCTTGCCCCGCCACTGGAGGCGGAATAGATAAGAGTGGACTGTGGATTGGCCAATTACAGAGTTCGAAATTTTTACGTTACATTATTGGAAGCAGTCTAAGTGAAGTGGATTGGACCAGGCGTAAAGCAGATGGCAGCTAACTTGTATGAAACGTTTCTGAACTATAAATAAGTAACCAACTAGGGAATGCAATCTCGGCCTTTTTTGGCGAGATTGATCTCTTACGAAAAAAGGGCGAGATCTCGCGAGATTAACGAGATTGTACTAAAGCATAAAAACGTCTTATTCGAAGCGCGGATTGACACGGACGTTAAAAAAATATATACTGATATGTCAAACAATGTTTGATGCAAAAAATGTATTGAAAAAATTTGTGAAAATAAAAATGTTTATCTTATGTTACTTTTTTTTGGTGGGTAAAAATTATCCAAATGACATCTCCCACCCTTGGGCGGAGCGGGAGATAGTGTCAGACTATTACTGCCTTCTTGTCTTTCATACCGGGGCTGAGCTAGGTTTCGGAACTAACCCTGGCCGGCTTCGACCCAGTGCACGCCATTGACGACTTGGGTCTGGTCCGGACAGTTACCGGATGGTTCGACAGAAAACTACCTATTGTTCACCGTCCGCAAGCCCGCGCCTATGGTTATCTTATAACACTCACAATTATTATTACTTTTTAACTAATTTATTCAATTTGCAAAAAAAAAAAACACATAACTGCCAATCTCGCGAGATCTCGAAATTGGCGAGATCTCGCGATATTGATATTCGTAATCTCGCGAAATCTCGCTCGAGCCCCAATCTCGCGAGATTTGCATTCCCTATAACCAACACAATGACACAAATCAAACGCTAATCAGTAATGCTATGGGTTATCAAGAAATTCATTCAGCCAATCATGGCAGCTAGCTCCCGTTTGTCAATTTGTTTCATTCATTTGGCGATAACAGGAGTGGAAGTCCCTGTTGGAGTCTGTGTTTCCTGGCTACAGAGTATAGTTTACTTCTGGGCAAGCGAACTCTATCATCGATCACTTCATCGAGGAATATAGAGGTCGAACGCAACCGTACCAACAAAAAAAATCGTTTCAGGCACTCTTTTATAACTTTTTAAATATCGTAATTAGAGACACAATAGAAAGACAACGAGAGAGCAAACGCTTGACGTTCGCTTGAAGTGATGTAAACAAGTGCTTGACTGCGATCCAACCTGATGGTAAGCAGTGATGCAATCGTTGATGGTGAGACGCACTAGTTTATTGAGCCTATTCTCTCTAGCCTTGGAGCTACATACATTATAATTGGAAGGGAAGGCTGCAATTATTCCTTGAATTTGAAGACGAATAACCTTCCCCTCTTGGAGAGAAGTCCTGAGTCCCAGCAGTGGGTACATTGAAAGGCTATGTAATGCTATGCTAACTATCCAAAAACAAACCCACGTGTAGATAGCGTGTACATTAAACAGCATACAAAGTTGCAAGAGCAATGCCCGACACCCGCGCGTGACATCTACACACGCGAGTCTGCTATCAGTCTCTACTCTATGTTATCTCCCTGTCAATCTTTACGATTCACTGTTAAGTAAACATATCGTAGTAAATTAATCGAAAATATCACAATAGTAGAAAGATAGATGCAGTCGTCAGTATCAGAACTCAGAAGCACATAGTTTATAATTGAGTATCTGTAGAGTTAATACAGCGATATACAGCTTCTATACAGCTTAGAGTCTAGAGTGTACAGATGGGCCATTAATGCAGCTGTTATGCAGTTCTTCTTCGTAGCGTATCGATGGCAAAACTAGTTACATTTTTTGCCTGGCCCAGAATTCGGCCACGGCAATGCCGTCCGCCGATGCTGTCATTAGGTCCCTACGTGAACCGGGCACGTGATGCAAGACGGAAGGTGGGACATGGTCTGCGCAGTTGTTATGCAGCTACGATACAGTAACTATTCTCCACAAACACTTAATGCTGTATAATTTCGAACCCATTTTGCAGTTATATGAGCTTTATAAGCGCTTATACAGGCTATATGCAGCTTACTATTCAGCTTAGAGTGTACACCTGAACCTTTATACAGTTGTTATACAGCTTATTGTGCTATTTGGGAAGCAGATAATAGTGCTAAAACTGTCTCTTTGCCTACAGTTCGCGGAAGCAGTAACATCGAGTTTATAATACCGCCGCTAAAATCCCGATTAAATATCCAGAGTCCAGTTGTCAGTTATGAGTCAGGGTTTCTGTACCCTTCGGGTACGGACCCTGATAAATGCGGCCCCTTATACCTGTATAGGTTAATTAGTGTTAGGTGTGTATTAGTGTGTGTGTGTTGGTGTTAGGTTGTTAGTGGTTACTTCAACCATTGAAAAAGAAAACCTTCGGGAAGCTTCTACAAATTAGCAGCATGAACAAAACAGAATTTTATTATCAAGGTTACAAAACAAAGCTTGAAGAAATTTCCACGCAAGAAAGTCTGAAGGTCAGGGTGACTTAATAACAGAATACTTAAGCTAATTAAGCGTTGATTAGTGACTACTTAGCGCATACCTACAGATACTGAATCAATATTTATTTACGGTCGTGTAACAAAGCATACAATCAAGAAAATTGAAACACGTGCCAGTGGCAAGCTGTTGACAAGAAATTTTAATTGAATTAATAAAAAAAACAAATAGTTATTGACAGCCAACACTGCACTGTAGCTTTTATAAGCGCTAACAGCTTTTTAGATGCAAGTAAGTAATTGAATGCGCTGACGGGGCCTGCTAGGGTCAATGTTTGCCAGGGTTGCTAAAATCCCTGGACGATGGAAGTAGGCGCGGGCTTGCGGACAGCGAGCAATGGGTCGACCGCCCTGTAAAGATTGGTCTTTCGAGCTTGGGCTCGGGTCGATGGCGCGTCGTATTGCATACGCGCCTCAAAGAGATGTCAGCTAGATTTACGTGAGAAAAACTGGGTAAATGCGAGACGGTCTTGACAGACAGACGGTTGACGGACAAATTAATCCTATAAGGATTCCTTTTTTTCTTTTTGAGGTACGGAACAATAACAAATAAAATGGCTGCGAGATTGTTCGAAAAAGTTACCGCGGCCTTAGAATGCAAAGCACAACCCAGGTGAATTTTAGTCAATAAAAGTCAGACATTCTTTCTCGCTCCAGTCAATGCTCTCCACTTCTGACAATCGACGGTGGGACCCGAGCTACCGGCTTAGTTCAGGCCATGGTACGGAGCTAGAGGGAATGCGAAACAGTAACCTTGTTCTGATTAAATGAATAATACAAAACTTGTCCTTGGTTTAATCATATCTGCGTCCCGTGAGGGTTGGCGCCCTATGCTTCGGCACCGCTGGCACTGCTCTCGTTACGGCACTGTACACATACTACTCGTATACCAGTACCCGTTGTCAGCAACAACAGGGGCCCAGCCTACTGGGGCCAGGGTAATCCGAAAGGGGGCTCGAGCCCCGGTATGAAGGCTAGAAGGAATGGGGTGGGTTTTTAGTCAGTAAGAGTCAGACAATATCTCCCGCTCCGCTCAAGAGTGGAGGTTGTCATTGGATGATTTTCCCCACCAAAAAAAAGGCGAAGTCGCTCGAAGAAGTTACTGCCTAATATTTTATACTTGAATAATTTTATGTGCTTAGCTATAAAAAAAAATGTTTTTCGGAATTCGCGGAAATACAAGTAATAATTTTTTTATGGAACTTACTAAAAAAAAGTAGTAAACAGATTTAGAATGACTTTGTTTATTGAATTAAAAACAGGAACAACATAAAAGATTATTATCTACGCATTTACTACATAACAGGTTAGTAATGTAATGCAGGAATTTATTATATACGAATGTGCGTGCATACTTGAATGAGTAATACTAGATATCTTGTTACGTCGATATCAAGTAAATAATCTATTTATATAAAAGGAGAAATTGACTGATCGTATCAACGCACAACCAAAACCTGAGCTGGACTAGCCTGTTGGTCTAGTGGCTAGTGGCCCTGACTGCTATGCCAGAGGTCGTGGGTTCGATTCCTAAATAAATGAATTGAATTCCCACCCAGGACAAAGTTTACTATCTGTTCTTCAGAGTACTTTTTTAGGTTTCGTACACTTGGTGCATTTAGCTAGTATCAAGTTTCCGTTGGCGTAGACTTGCGGACGGCGAACAATTGGTATCACGCCATCCGGTCGTCCGATTTAACCGTCCGGACCGAGCCAAAGTCGTCGATGGAACGTAGTGTTCCTCCACGCGCGCCTCATTCAAGTAGATGTAAGCAAATCGTAAGGGCCCAGAAGGGTCGAAGCCAACTGGGACTATGGGTTAACTGAAAATGAATCCCGGGGTAACAAAGGCAAAGAAGGAACAGGAGTGGGTTTTAATCAGTAAAAGTCTGACACGGCCTTGCGCTCCGCCCAAGAGCAGGGCAGTCATTGGAAGATTTCCCACCTTAAAAAAAACCAGTAATAAGTTTAGAAAGTATGTTAATTAGTTTTAGTCACTTAGTTTTCTATTTCAATGCGGATGTAACACATTATAGGAGTGTTTTTAATAACGTGCATATTTCATCACGCATGCAGTGTTAGCTTCGCATGCAGAAAATTTCAAAATGCAAAAAACGCGTCTTACGTGCGTATACCGGGCATTAAAATAAATGCTTGTATGTAATGGTCATTTGCGGGGTTACGTGTGCGGGACAATCCCGCATGCGTGATCAAAACCGCACGATATTAAAAACACCATGGAATATTTTTTGCGCTATTTGACAGTAAATCTATTGAGTCAACCTTATCGGCCAGCTTCACTGACGTAGTCGATACTTCAATAAAATTATCTGCTTCATTTTGCCGAGATTAAACGTGTTTCATTGATTTCATGGGTAATTGTCTAATTGTCTAGACAGTTGAGATTATACATGATTGCTTGACATATAAAAATTAACTAATTTTACATGACAATTTCAACTAGGAATCAATTTGCAAATAATAAATCAGCCAGACCGCCACTGAATTTTACTTAAAAATCCCGCCATAAACTCTAGCGCGACGTTCATTGGTTAGTTATTTAGCGTTCCCAACTTCCAAATTCAAAACTAGAGCTGTTCTTTTTTTTATCAACGCAACGGTAATAAATTAAAATCTATATTTTTATTATCATAACTAAAATAAGCTTGGGCATGCCATTATCAAGGCGGGAAGTCTCATTTTTGAGGAGTGGCTAGAAAGACGTAACGGTGTCCTCACATTCCACACGACGCAGATCCTTACCGAAGATGGTAAGTTCGGGAGTTTCCTGCGCCGGAAGAAACGTAGGGGTGTCGTCATTGTGTGGACCGCCTGTAGGACATGGGCAGAAGATATTAGATGATTTACCACCTCAAAACCTTACCACCTACCTAACCCCCTACTAAGCACTTTAAATAACAAAGCTAAAGCATTTTTTTTTCAATTTTTGTTCTCTGGCACGTCGAATTTGAAATATTCTTTGCATTTGTTTACCCAATTGACGAAGCCTAAAAGCCAAATACCATCAAACTCATATACTCGAGCCGAATGAAAAAAAAAAAGCTCGAAACAACGGTAAGCGAAAGCAAAACGGTAGCGTAACCGGCCAAAACCGCCGGGCACATCTAGTCCTACAGACATAATAAAAGCCGCGTTCCAGCACGATGAGTTGGATAATCTCGATATCACAATGTTATTGACATTCCGAGTTTGAAAGACACTCGATAAACACTCGTAACCACTTTATGCTAAAGATAACAGCAGTTGAAATCTGCTGCACGGTGGAAAATTCCTGTATTTATTAGGTTCGATATTGCAATCGATAAGAATTTATACTTGGTATTATTTAAAAAACAAGCAATTAAGTCATAATTTTTGTTTATCTTTTAAAACTGGTGTAGATCTGGATATTTATGAGTGCTAAGGTGTGGTGCTCATCAAGGATGCTATGAAGCTACGTATGAAAAAAAATAACATAAAACATTTTTTAATTCATGAATCCCCAAGCGACACCCGGTGGCCGCGCATCTATTGTCTTACTATTGTGTCTCTAATTGACGGTATCTGAAGGGTTAATATGGAAAAATAAAGAATTTGAGAAAAAAAGTATCTTTCAAAATATTATTTATTGAAAACACGCACACACACTGAAACTGCATCCACGCGCGTTCAGGCAGATCACACACTACATGCAGAAAAACATGCGCTCACGCGCGTGGTTGCGGGGTGTCACGCAAGGTATACCACACTGTCGCAGTCGGTCTAGTCGCGGAAGTGCGGTGGATTCGAGACCGTTCGTTGTGGTGACATTTGGGGGAAGCATGTGTCCAATAATAGACGTCCGTTGGCTGAAATGATGATGATGTAGTACCTATATTTACCAAAAATAAAGTAAGAGATAAAAGTATGGTTTGATTATAAAGAATGGTTGGCTACCCTATCCTTTACAGAAACCGATATAAAAGTTTCAGATAAAGTCGAAGTCTAAATGACAGGTTTTTATTTGGTTTTCCCGGACAAACCAATAATAATCTAGACTAGAATAAAAATTAAATCTTGCTGTTTGTATTTTACATTGATAATTTTAAGACTCTAATATCGGTAATCGAAAGTAGTGGATAATCCATAACAATTTCATATCCGTGTAATCGTGTATGAAACCGGTGTAATATTATTTCTATATCTTTATCCAGATCCGAAATTTTATATCCATAACATTCCTGGGGGCTTACCATGACGTGTAAAAATGTCAGCAGGGGCTCAGCCGGGTCAGCAGAGGCTCAGCCAGGTCGAAGCCTACTGAGGCCAGAGTTATCTGAAAGGGAAGCTCGGCCCCGGTACGAAAGGCAAGAAGGAACGGGGTGGTTTTTATAATCAGTAAGTCTGACACTAACTACCGCGCCGCCCAAGGGCCCCGATGTCATTCGGATGATTTTTACCCACGATAAAAAAAGCGTGTCAAAATGTCAGCCGTGTGAGCGAGAACGAGGGATAAAGCTAAACACCCTATATAGCTCCATCCCATAAACAGCCCCCCTAGCCAAGTTACAACCGTTTCTCTTGCGTAGAACCCCCCGAATTGGTCACGCCCTCGATTCTTTTGTTCTGACCACGTGACTGAGCGTAGAGATGACGTAATTCCCGTAAATTTGAAGTTTTCTACTAGCGCTAACGATTGCAGATATGCAACTTGGCTAGAGGTACAGTTTAGTTTAAGTCGTTCAATGGAGAATCTGGACACAAGGGACGTGCTGAACTACGAAATATGACAGAAAAATAAAGAAATCTATATCCAGGTTGGTACTACGATCATGACGATGAAAAGTAATTGCGACACTTCTAAATCGGTAACAGGGATGGACAGTCTAGGGTGCGCCGGTCTAGCGCATGGAGTCACACACGTGGCCACTAAAGCTGCGAGTATATTGCACCAAGCCAATTAAATGAAGTAGTGTGGGTAAATAACTTTATAACAGCTTGGAGTCGACAGTGATGCGGAGGAGTTTTTTGACGTCATATTTAGGCCTTTAGTGTAAATATTATTTTTAATTATTTAAGTTTTTTTTATAATTTAATTAGTTCCAAATGTAAAATTTACCAAAGTAAATGACAATTATACTGTTCTTGGTTAACAGCTTGGAAAAACAAGGTATTGCAGTGAAACCTGGTTTGTTGGTGATAAAGTAGCATCCTACTGGTGAAAGAATTTTTAAAGGTGTTTCGGTAGTTTTTGAGTTTAATCATTCGCAAACAAAAAATACAAACGTTTTCTATTTCCTTTATTTTCCTTAAACACAAATAAATTAGGTACATTTTTAATATTTCAAATTAAAAAAAAACATGAAAATATAAAAAAAAAACAGTAGCCCACCGGTATCGGAAACAGGGTCCAAGCTACCCGCGGTCAGGGCCCCAGACAGAAGAACCTCCTAAATGTACGAGCCATGTCCAGAAGTACAGCTTTTTAAATCAAGCCCTTGATCCAGCCGTGTAATGCGAGCTTCCTCAGGTGTTGGTCGAGGCTCTTGGCTATTAAGCCATTGCCCGATATTATTATTATTACCTGTAGATTAATTTGGATGGTTCAGGCGCAAAATGCCTAATTCTCAAAATGGCAAATGTTCTGTAATCACTAATATTCTTAATCATCACCATTTTCAGCTGAAAGACGTCCACTACCAAACATCGGCCTTCCCAAGTGTCACCACAACGACCAGTCCTGCGCGTCTCGCACCCACGATTCCCGCGTTCATCTCGTCTCTCATCACTCATCCTCAGCAGGTCATTGGTCCTCTTCGTGGGAGGCCTTCCAACGATGCGTCTTACGCGGTACCCACTCCAGGATCCTTGCATGGTATTCCTCAACGCTGAGAGTCGTAACCACCCTGCTTCATCACTTTTCCTTGATGGATATTCTTCCATCTGTTTCTGTCTCTGGCGGTATGAAGGACATTGCATATTATCGTAGAGTCAAGAGCAGTGCGAATCTGATCGGACCAACATATTTGGCTGTGCCCACGCGGACTTTTGCCGTCCACTTTGCCGGTTATTGATTTCAGAAGAGTTAAACTAGCCTGGATACCTTCAAATGTCTGATGCATTATATTGACATTCTACAGACAATGCACTCTAGACTGAATGAAGCGACTTGCATTTAAGACATTATCCATGCGTTTGATTTAGATATAAATTCGAGGACCTAATGCTTTTGCTTAGTATAGCCTTATGGTTTATGTATTTTGTTCTATAAGCTGTTAGAGAATTACAGACTGTTAGCTCAGGTCGGGCAGTATTTCAGCCGAACAACATCTATCTATCTAAAAAATTTTAACTTACCTACCTATAAATTATTATTATTATAGCCGAACTCGGGAAGAGACTGGATCCCACGACACAGGGAATCCTAGTGTGGGGTCCAGGAAATTTGTAGTAAACTAGCATTTATTATATTTGTCTATTGTGTATTGCATTACTGTATATTTATTTAACCTTGTCAAAATGAATCAGATAAAGCTTTAATATTATTATTATTAATGCTGGATATAGAATAGGTAGAGCCCAAGCGTTGCTATCGCTAATATGATTATAACCCCATCCCTCTTTCTCGCTTGACGTTTGGAACACGTCATGGCAAGGCCTGGCTAACGTTACTATTAAAGTTAACTGACAGAAACTGCAACGTAGTTCTTGGTGCAACCCACTCTAAGGACATATCGCAGTAAAGATTAAAATTATGTCAGTTAAGTATGTCATAAACTCTTCGCTCCTCAACAAAATCTGCTATCAAAACAATTCAACACGCCAAAAATAACCTCGATTATCCAAGTCTTTATATTTAACAAACAAGATAATGCATAATACATTTTAATGAGATTAGTAATATTGCTTTATTTGTTCTGACAAAAATGATTATGAAAACCGCATAGTAACAAACCGAACATTAAAATAAAATTAACTATGAAGGTAGTTAATTCACTTATTGTGAACTCGCAATGAGTTTACAATAAAACTTTTTAGTAAAAACTGGCTTTGCCAACGGCTTCGCCCGCGTACATAAAATATAACACTCAGTTAAAGCAGTCAGTCACTCAGGAATAAAATAGCTTTCTAAAGGTGATAAATTTTTGCAATCAAACCCACATATAGTATAGATGGACATAGATAACGCAAGAGCAACTACTTCGCGTGCCTAAATACGTGCCTAGCTTACGTACAAAAATCGTAAGTGGCCACTCTCGCGCTCAGTCTGCGTCATGTTTAGCGCTAGTCAGACGTCAGTTATATGCGTAATTAATAAAAAAAAATAGTTTTAATCTTATAATACCCAGTAATACCAAATTTGAGAAAAACAAAACATTACATAATAGGTAGTCAAAAATGGCACGCTTGGTTTTCATACATATCGTGGTATTTACGTTATCTATGTCTATCTATAACTGGGATCGAACCAGTACTTTCAGAGATTACCTCCTACCAACAAAAAAAAAACAAACTTTACCTCCATAGACTATTAACGGCTACTAGATATTTACCTCTTATCTTACCTATTCGTGTAGATCATAGTAGATAGAGTAGAAGACGATAAAAAAAAATACACGTCGGATTCACAACATTAAATGTCAGATATGCGGAACATAGTGTAAAGCTCGGTGGTGCAGTTGAAGAGGGGATTTTCCCAACCAGACGGATATGGTCTCTGGTCCGGGTAACTGCCCAGTAGTTGTATTCGTGCTTTTGTATAAATGTTCTAATCGCGCAGAGAATTCTAATGCCACGATGCTGAATTTTTAATTTTAGTTTTTGGTGGTACTTGTACCAGGAGAGGATTTTTTGGCGGGAATTTTTCAAGAGTCAAGATATAATGGCTGCTTTAACTACTTGAAAATTGATTCTATTATACAGGGTTATTTGTGAAACACTGGCAACCTCTCAGGACCATGTTACTAACATCATAAACAACAACTTTTGTTCTAAATTGGTATACTTTTGAATCTCTAGTGTCTACACAAGTGGACAACAAGTGTCAGAATTTATTGTACATAATATTGACTACCTCGGCCTTCGTGCTGGGAATGCCGACTCGATACGTTTGTTTAAAATTCTGCAAAATTATTAGAATAAAATATTCTAGTTCATAAGTTTTGTGTTTGTTAATAATTTTTGTCCTGTATTTTTTTGTTAAGAATATAATTATAATAACAATGTTTATCTGATTAACATGAATGAATTATAAGGCTGCTTATTAGTGATAAAGCAATTTCGTCTAGTCATGAAGCAAACAGGCTGAAATAAATAGATTCGACCACAGAACGCATTAGCGAATTACCATAATAATGATATTATATTTGTGTTCAGACAACAGGTCGCGTTATTAAACAAATTGATTAAATACGCGCTTTGATAATTTGCATAATTGAGGCATCCGTCTCCAAGACTAGTCAAACAAATGAAACTAAACAATGTGTACATTAATATTTATTATTTTAAGTACTTCCGTCATGGCCGGCTATTTGCGAAATTGAAGACTTACTGACGATTCGGACACTGTGTCCGAATTGACACATATAAAGTTTTAAAAATATACTAGCTTTTACCGCGACTTCGTCCGTGAACATAAAATCTATATAAATAGTCTATGTCAATCAGGAATAAAACAGCTTTCTATCAGTGAAAAAGTTTTAGTAATCGGACCAGTAAATCCAGAGATTACCTCCTACAAATAAAACAACTATGGATGCGAGACGTACGGGGCCAGTCGTTGGGGTGACGCTTGGGGAAAGCCTATGTCAAACAGTGGAAGTCTTTCGGCTAAAATGATAATGATGATGATGATGAACAAAAAAACAAAAATAAAAAAAACACGTTATCAAAATTATTGTAGGCTGGATTTAAGGCGACAATTTCGGATAATAAATTTCTTTTTATAATAAGTTTTTTTTTTCTGACTACTAAATAATTTTAATTTTGGTGGTGTCCGAATCGTCCGTGAAAAAATATTGAAAATCAAATGTGTCGATTCAAACACTGTGTCCGATTTGTCACTTCGTCAGTAACTCAATTCTAAGATACGACCATAATTTCAACAGACACGTCTAGGATATTTTAATGTTTGTTATGTATATTGATCTATTGTTTGTGTAACTGACGAGGCCCGCCAGGGTTGTTTCCTGCCAAGGCTGATCCCTGCCAGGACTTCTGCCACTACAGGGCAAGGCAGGAAGGCATGTCAGACTACTGTCATGATATTGAGAAATATACGGCCGATGGTACTTGGTAGTGAAAAGCGAAAACAAACAACGTCTGGATAGCAGAGTCATTGACCGACTGGCACACCTTCACCATCTCGATTATATTCTAATTTACCTGCTACCCACTTAACCCAATTATTAACTAACTACATACATTACATGACCAAGTAATACTACTGTCATGATATTGAGAAATATACGGCCCGGGGTACTTGGTAGCGAAAAGCGAAATCAAACAACGTCTGGATAGCAGAGTGATTGACCGACTGGCACACCTTCACCATCTCGATTAAATTCTAATTTACCTGCTACCCACTTAACCCAATTATTAACTAACTACATATATTACATGACCAAGTAATACTACTGTCATGATATTGAGAAATATACGGCCCGGGGTACTTGGTAGCGAAAAGCGAAATCAAACAACGTCTGGATAGCAGAGTGATTGACCGACTGGCACACCTTCACCATCTCGATTAAATTCTAATTTACCTGCTACCCACTTAACCAATTATTAACTAACTACATACATTACAATGATACATGACCAAGTAATACTGGCCAGATCGTTCTAGAGGTTAAAGTTTCATGATAGGTCAATCATCGTTTGGCCTACTTTCTTTAGACTTTTTTTTATCATTGAAATCCTATATCAATAATATGGCCAAACGAGGATTGCCATATCAGCAAATGTTAACGTTTGAACGATCTGGCCAGTTTTAAGGGCCTCTTACACTACTCGATATTCAGACAGTTTTAGTCTATAGTTCGACGTATCGCGTGGGCCAGACTGTCTTACCCGGAAAGAAAAATAATGTTAACGTTTGAACGATCTGGCCAGTTTTAAGGGCCTATTACACTAGGTACTCGATATTCAGACAGTTTTAGTCTATGGTTCGACGTATCGCGTATTGTAATAAGGGTCAGTCAGACTGTCTTAATCGGAAAGAAAAATAAAACGAGTCTGAATATCGTGTGCTGAATAACGCGTAGTGAAAAAGGCTCTTTAGTTGGCCATATCATGAAATGATTAATTTTGAGATCTAGCCACGACATACATGGCTTAAAGACTATCTAAATTATAATCGGACGGGAACACCAGCTGGTAAATGCTCCACTTTTAGAAATTCAAGTCTGCACAACTGATGTAAACAATTTTTTTAATATTTACAGAGGGTAACGTCATGGGCTCTCGAATATGAAATGTAGACGATCTTTGGGCAGCGTATTGCACGTCATCCCAATAATAATCTACATAATTAATAAATAAGCCAGCTCTATTGGTTAGGAACCACAATGTAATTTAAAAAGACTTTACATTCCTTAAAAAAACAATACAGCGCTTGTCAAACCAAATGTCTCATATTTATATGTGGAAAACGTTGTAAAAAAAAGATAGAAAGACATAATTTTTTTTTACTGTTAATTAACGCTAAATACTCTCCAACGTTTGATGGTTTATCAACAGTTCGCACGTGTTATTGGCAAAATTGTGGTGTCTCTTCCACAAAGGCCATTAATTAAGAGTTGAAGTGGTCTCATGTTTATATGTGGAGAACGTTGTTCATATCACTATTGATTATTCACAGACTGTTAATGTTCCCTAATAAATAAAATAAAGACGTTATTTTACAAAAAAAAAACAATGTCTTGAATTCATTATAATGTTGCCAGATTTTTGGACTGCGTAAATGTTGTACAGGGCAACTGGAATGTGATCTTCATTCATATTTTTTGTGTGTGGCACACGTGTGAGCAGTGTAGTTCTACGATCTACCTTTATTTATAAAAAAGTGTAGTTTTGACATATATCTGTGTAGTTTCAAGGTTCCGTACCCAAAGTTTTAAACGGGACCCTAAAAACTATCTTCCCCAGGTTGGCCTGGCTCCCAGCGGGGCTGAAGTCGGAAGGAATTTCTGAAAAGGAAATCCGTGGTCCTAGAATACACTGGGCAACTAAAGAAGAAAGCTGTAATTTTAATTAGTAAACGTTTTAGTAAATAAAAGCCTGTCACGCCGTCTCGCTTCGCCCTAGAGTGAGAGAAATTATTACATGATCTCCCAAGCACCAAAAAAAAATTGATGAGAGGATACATGGACTGATCGTCTAGGGTCAATCAGCGAAAAACTGATCTAAACTAGTGCGCTTCACCAACAACGATTGCATCATTCACTGACTCACTGCTTACCATCAGGTGGAATTGCAGTCAAGCACTAGTATAAATCAATTAAAAAAAAGAAAGTGGTGCCGGTAGTAAAAACGCGTTTAATTCAGACAAGATCATAAATTAACGTAAATACGTTCATTTGATGGATATTTTTACTATCATAAGGTTGCTTGTTTTGCTGACTGTAGACGATTACGATATTGTTGATGCTCAGATAATTCTAATAACAGTTTTATTAGACTGATTATTTCAAGCGCGAATCCAGTCTTCAAAAATAGTTTGTAATTTATAGGTATGTATTTTTCATCATCATCATCTTTCCGCCCTAATCGCGTTTTATTTGTGGTCAGCGCAACACGTTTTTTTCTTCCATTCTGTTCTGTCACTCGTCACGCTATCACTAACTCCCTTTTCTTTCATAATTATCAATTCTTACACAATCCATCTTTTCTTGTTTTTTTATAAAGAATATTATTAATGTAATTAATGTAATGTTTATTGTTCCACCTACCACAATAATTTGTCTCTGCATTACCCAAGGTTGGCCTGTAGAAAATATGCATTTGATACACATTTTCACTGTTTTTCATACAACCGCTCTTACGCGATTATAACGTTATTACTAATTTTTCATTAGATATTTTGGAAACACAGTATCTTGTGGATATTATCTAGGCTTCTATTGAAATCAATTTATAAATTTGTGTAAAACTAATCCAGTAAAGACCTCTGAAAATTTGCTAATTTGCATGAACTTTGACACTTCATATTTTACTCAAAAATTAAAAAAAGTCAAAAAATATAACAATGGTAGCTTTGCAAATTTTACCAAGATTCTAAATTACGATAATTTTTTTCAAAACACTTTTAGTACGAGTATTAAAATAAACACATTTCCTGGAACAAGTTTTGTAGAATATTCGAGTAAATCACGGAATTACCGAATGCTAACAGAGTTTTCAGGCACCATCTCTCTTTTTTTGCGTTGCCTTTCCCTTTACGTCTAACATTATGTTGGATTGCGTTAGATAAAGTTACAAGCTTTTAAACCATGCTCGATGTTGACTATAGGCGAATGAAAAAACAGCCTCATCTCAAATGTCAAAAACCGCCTGTGTGTTCTCATGTGCATAAAGAATTAAATAAATAAACAAATATTTACGTCCAAGAATGTAGATAATTAACCATAATGAAATTATCATGTCAGCAAAGTTGAAAGCTCTAAGCTAGGCGCGCCGACCGACCTTTTTCCTATATCGTTATTTGTGACAGCTCTTTTAAGGCACCATATTCATAAAACTATTTTCTATAAAACCTCAAAATAGTTTTTAGGTATTATTGTACCATAAGCTTATTTTCTTAGTTATAAATAGAATGTATTTTTGTAATAGTTTTACGCTAATTTTAAATTTTACCGTCGCATTGAAACTGAACTGTAAAGTGATGGCCTGAAACACAGGTTTAAATTATTATTAACCTAGTTCGGGTGGTCCACAAACAAACATTGCATATCCGAATCACGATTATTTGCACCTTTAATAATAGTTTAGTTTTAGTATATTTTAGGCACTGACCTGTATGAAAAACCAAATTACTGTTGGATTTACGTAATTTTTTTGTAAACGTTATTTGAAAAAAATATTATTATGTAAAATACATTAAGACAAGCCCCCAAGCCCCAACTTTAACAAGACCTTGATAAAATCGCGAGCAGTCACCTCGTATGTCAATTATATGCCTGTCTCATTAGTTTCCATAAAGCCTTGTCGGAAAAAAACATGCAATTTTCCTAATCACCAAACGCGCCCCTGAAGAGGACACATCAATGAGCGGCAAAAACAATCTTTGTATACACACATAAGTATTTTTGTAACGTAGCTTAGGTAAAATTGAATTGTAAATGGGTATTTTCTTGGGTACTTATACAAGGTGTAACGTTAAATGCGCAAAACCTGAAATTAGTTTGACCAGAATAACGAGCAGAATCAATTAAACCACTTTTTAATATAGGTTAAATTTTTCAAAAAAATTGTCATTAAAAACTATCTCATCTATTTATGAATAGTTCAAGCCATTACGTGCGCAAACCCGCTGAAATAGGTAAACAAACCAAAATAGTTGTAATCCAATCAAATTTTCTCATACACGGGATAATAAAAGTTCTTATTTTAATGTTCTTATATGAATTTTAAATAAACTAAAACTGCTCATAAAACGTTTAACTTTTTTTAAATGGTTTTTTTTTCTCACGTAATTAGGTCAATCGAATTAAAAATCATTTGGGGTGTCTGAGGTTTTGCGCATTTAACACTAAACGTTGTATACATTACTTTTAGTATAGGAATATAATTATGCGAAACCAGAATATAGTTTGTTCAGAATCAGTAACTGAATCGTTTCCAATATTTTTTACATGTTATATTTTTTCCCAAAAATATTTAAAAAAGGTCGCAAGTTGGACACTGCCGACACTAAGTACAACACAGGTCACAGCAGGTCATAGAGGCGACAGCACACAGCTGGGCTCGGGAACAAAACCCCTCACACCCGGATGACCCGGTGACCATGTATTTGTGCAGAGAACTTGGTAACATAACAAGCTTAATAACTTTGTGATTTTTCATGATACAGTTATAAATTTTTTTTTACATAGATTCTTAACATAAAAATACTAGACACGTGTTTCGGGTTTCGCATTATAACAGGTTGACTGGCAGAGAATGCTCATCATGCGAGAATTCTCAATCAGTCAATCAAGGGCCTTAGAGTGCTCTATGCATTTGACTTACCGTTTTTTATCAAATTTATATTCCTTCCTTCAAGAACCGCAAAATAGACGTTTGTTTCAATGTTGACTTCATCAGACCTCCCAATCTCTTTTTTACGCAAGCGAACTCGCTAGATTTCTAAATAGTTTACAATTTTAAGTCTAAATTAGACAGTGTATCTGATATTCATCTTTTCAGACGAATATCAGCTACACAACTTTCGTAGGCAACTTTCTCACTTTCCTGCATAAGTAAGTTTTCTTTCATCTCGTAGCACACTCGTAGCACGTCGTCGTAGCCACTCGCTACGAATCGGATAACGTAGGTATGTCGTAGCCATATCCCAGAATTGGCCATTTCATGACTTAGTCAGCCATTTCACATAATGGTCGGTCACTTCATGAAATTAATAGTTCAAACCTAACCTAACCTTAGTCATATTGTGAAATGTCCAATACAACGATATGGCTACGACATAACTGAGGCTACTTTAAAAAACGAGGTACGCACCTACCTACCTGGTCTCGTGATTATTTATCCTACTAGTTTTGTTAGTTTTATTTGAAACTGATTTATTAATGTGAAACTATGACGTCAGTACATTATTTTTGTATACTGAGGAACTACGATATCTGATAAGGGTATTTTAGCAGCTTTAAAGTATTTGTGACATAGGAATATAAATCACAGTGGACGACTACATTGTTTTATCGAAATAGGTATTTAATAGGCAAGTTAATGTCGCTGAAAATAAGTTGTTGTTATGGCGAATTTTATTGTGGCCTAGTGGCGCCGTTCGTAATGAACGGTAAGCGATTGTCCGTAGGCGGTCGGCAATTTGTTGGTAAATGACCTACACACTTATTTTAATACGCTCAGAAATCATAAAAAAGCTATTACGTATTACTTATTGTAGGATTTATTCCTACTAGAAATGTGCCGACTATTCGGCTTTACCGACTAGTCGGCCGGACGGGCATCCGGCCACTTTCGCAGTCGGCCATTAAGCGGCGACTATTCCGTAAAGAGTGCCGACTATCCGGCTTCTTATTTTGTATATACTTCTCAAAAAAATCTATTTAGAAGTAAATCATGATTACAGTACTTGACTCAAGGTATCAGGGTTTGTTGGTATTTGATATGGTGGTTCATACTCGTGGAGTTAGCTGTTTTCCTCTGTCCATCACGAGAATCTAATATTTGGCACTGGTTACACTTGACTTTAAGCCCTTCATTGTTCAATTGGCCATAAAAAATCTACTCACAAGCAATTTTTTTGATATGACGAATCTTTGATTGAGTTCTATCATCCTTTTTTTTACACAACAATACCACTTTACTAGCAAGAAAAGTAAAAATACACAACGTGAAAAACCTTTACAAAACGTGAAAATGTTCCGACACGCTCGCAGCTGAACACGAAGCGTCACGGAAATTGCCGATTACCACCGAAACCGGGATCAGCTTGGCCCACTAGTCGGCCTAATGCACGAATGCAAAACCATGTCCAGTTTATAGCTGAAGAAAAAAAAGTACTGTGAAAAAGAATAAATTAAACCTTATAGCAAATAATTACCATCCGGCTAATTTATTATCTTTTATCGTGCTACGTGAGTTAACACGAGGTACCGAATTCCGATGTGTCATGGAAAAAAAATAGTCACAACACTAACTTACCCCCGGAATAAAACAAGATTTTCTCTTTTCCCATGTGCCAAATGTCGTCCTCCAGAATTAAAGGGTGAAAACTAACTCACTTAAAATATAAAGTGTAAATTTATTGCAAATAAAAAAAAATACAAATCCGTTTAATAAAACGAATTAGATTTTTTCTATTTACAATTTAATTATCCAAACGCCTTTTTGACACTTCGCGTAAGCCAAGGGCTGGCTTACCTTGGTCAGAGATTAAGCATCGCTATACAACGTGGCAATATCGCCAGTATTTTGGGCACACTTCCAGTCGACAGCGATGCGGAGGAAGTTTTTGACGCAATATTTTAAGTAAGAGTTATTGTGTATATCCTATTTAGTTTAAATTAGTTAAGTGATTTTATTTATCATTTTTTTGGGTAAAGTTGTTGTAGCTAACGCCAATGCTTCAAATAAAAAAATAAATTCAACTACCCAATTGGGAGTTTTGGTTTTTGTTTGTTGGCTGCTACGTATGCAAGGTTCTGGGGTAGTCTTCTATGAGGTCACGGAGCCCTCATCCATGCTGATGGTGATCCCTGGGATGGTTTTAGTGAGGTAAGAATCCCACACTCCCTATCCCTGTCTTTCCCCCAAAAGTTCAGGCGCCGTTTGAAGATTTCTCCCCCCACAACAAAAAAATGAATTAAAAGATCATCTGCCAACAAACTTCTATGCAGTTTGTCGGAAATATAAATTTATTGTAAAAACTGAAACAACAATAAAGCATAAAATTATTATTATTATTTACATCGATAATGACTACCACATACGGACTATGTCAACAACAAATTGTAACCGTCATGACATTAAAAAATAATCATAATTAATCATTAATAAAACCAGCACAGATAACAAAATTATTCATTGCACTATTTATAAAGAAACAAAATAGATTCTATTTTCGTTTTTCGATATAACATATCTTTCGAGTGCCTTATCAAAGTTATCAATGTTGATAATTTTTCGGTGCTTACAACCATAAGTATGTAATTTAGCTTCAATTTGATTGTCACATTCCAATCGCCACTCAATGATCATCATCATTTCAGCCGAAAGACGTCCACTGTTGGACACAGGCCTCCCCAAGGGTCGCCACAACAAACGGTCCTGTGTCTCTGTCTTTCTCTTATCCTTCTAAAGAGAACGACAGAAAGCCCGGGGGCCTGGAACGATGGTAAGGAATGAATATAAGAGTGGGTTTTAGTCAGTAAAAGTCTGACATGTTCTCTCGCTCCGCCCAAGAGAAGAAGTCATGGATGATTTCCCAACAAAAAAATAATTATTTCATTCGAAAGATGTCCAATGCTGGACATAAGACTTCTTAAATGTCGCCACAACGAACGGTTCTGTTTTTCTGTTCTGTAGATTTGTTGCTACTTTTTTTTCATACGCGATCAACGCGAAGATACGCTCGACCGAAATCAGTGACATCAAAACAGTCAAATCAAGCCTGAAGGCGGGTGGAAAACCGCCACTCAATATAATGTATGTAATTGCAATAAACAGTTATCAGAAGGATTTTGTAGCGGAATGATTAAGTACACTTACGATGCGCGACATATCACGCACAGATAGAGATTTAAGATTAGGTAATCGTATAACCGCAATCGTAAAAATTCTTGGCTCAAGGCCGTGATGAAGTTCATGTATACCTGCTAATTGAAAAGTAAGTTATACCTATACAAAATCTTTACATATATGTAAAGATTTTGTTTATTTATATACAAAATCTTTACATACATGTAAAGATTTTGTATATAAATAAAATAAAAGTGTCTGTTTGTAATATCACAATTATAACAGTTTTACTAATGCAATTATCAAAAATGCAACTAGTTACATTATTGTCAGTCTGTCATTTATTTATTAGTCCCGGCTAATTTCCGAAACGGCTGGGCTGATTTTGACGGGACTGTGACTGGTAGGTAGCTGGTATTGAGGCGTATAGTCCCTTGAACATCTGGCCGGAGTTAAATGCACACATACGAGTATGTGTGCATTTAATTCCGGCCAGCTGCGCCCCGATCGAGCCCCGCTGACCTTTAAATCCATTTTCTTTGTAAATTGTTGATTGATTTAAATAGGCTGTGTACATTTTGAAGAACACTTAACCGGCGTTTATTTTTGTGTAAACATATTTCTAAAGATCATAGCCGTTTGATAGGAGTAGAGAAAACAAGTGAAAAAATGTCATGTCGCAAAAAAAATTTTTTCGCAGAAGTATTAGCCATACGAAAAAAAAACATTGTTGATAATAACTATTACACTTAAGTTAATAATAAACATTATATTTTTTTCAAACTTATTGACCTAGCCGTTACTGTGGAGTAGGCTTCAGAAAGTCACTGTGTTTTAGCACAGCTCCTTACTTTTATTTCAGAAACCGAATTACGGTTTAGCATGTAAAACAAAAAAAAAAAAACTTGGAATCGTGACCAATTGGCGTTGTGCTGTTTTTACAAGCCTGAGGCAAACCAAGTCGCGGGCCTCAGCTACTAATAAATAAAGTAGTAGGTACAAGGTACAATGCCACATATTGTGTCAGGTCGCCAGAACACGAGTGCGGGCTGACGATCCCAGCGGGCGGCTAATTGTACAACACAATTTGTACACACACCCGAATACACGGACACAGAGATATCATCATCTTATTGCACGCTGTTAGAAAACTTGTTTACCATTGTTCTAGAAAAATAACCCGTATTTCTAGAGCTATAAGACTTAGAAAGTTGAAATTGCATTAGGTTACGAGGACATAAGAGGATTTCTCGGAAACAGGTAAAAATCACAACCGATTAGAAAACTTAGGTGTCGTAACGAATATGGAAGTACGAAGAAACAACAGAGCTACCACAAGCTCTTAAGACGATCTATTTGATGACCTAAGCTGAACTGTTGAAGGTATAGATAATTTTAGATATTGACTTGAGCACAGGCGTAGGGCAGCCAGCCTTTCGGTATTTTACAGTATGCATTTTGGAGAGCGTGCGCGGGAATTGCATGACTTCATTTCGCCATGACATTTCTACCATCGGACAAACCGACGACGTACGGCGAGTATTGTTACATTGTTGAAACTTCTAAGGTTCGGACGAAGCGTTTCGCCTCATCGTTTATACCGCGTACAACAAAAGACTGGAACAATTTGCCTGCTGCGGTCTTCCCATCTGATTATATTGGATTCTTCAAAGCTAGAGTGAATAGGCTCTTAATGAACTAGTGCGCCTCACCATCAACGATTGCACCACAGCTTACCATCAGGTGGGATCGCAGTCAAGCACTAGTTTATATCAATTTAAATTGTCACTTTTACACGTCATGGTAAAGCTTCTGTTCTCAGAAAAGATCATGGTAAAATAAACAGGATCAAATTAAAATTAATTGGCAAAATTGCAGACGTGATGGGTATCAATAACATGTATTAAATTATATACAACATGTATTACAATAAACACATCCTGAAATTACGTTCATACAGTTATGTTATTATGTTCCGAATTAGTTACTTACTAAATCGATTTCAGGTATTTTTTAAATTAGGTTTTTTGTCCAAAAATAATCAAGAAAAAGGTATTTTAGGATTAAAAAAATAATTCTAAGATAAAATTCTTGATAAGTCTTGAATGCGTCACTTGTGTGTTTGTGTGTGGTAAATACATGGGCATCGACAATCCGACACACCAATACCAATACCGATGCGATTCCAATATAGTGTGTAAGACAAAATACGTGTCCAATATTTTTTTATAACCTATACTACTATAAATAAAATGTAGTGATTTTGAACTTGGAAACTACCCTAGTGTCAATATCCATGTTATTTGCTTACTACTCGTATTTAGATAACTATTTCTTTTAAACACTACCTTGCCTACATTTTACTATGCACGTAGGTAACGTGCAAAGTAAAATTCAAAACTTCATTATTCACAAAGCCATATTCCAGTTAAAAGTCGTGAAAAAAATCACATCTAGTGATTTCAAGGTTTGTAGTAGAGTCTTACGACTTAGGAAATTATTAGGGCAAAATGAAATCTGAAGTATTCAACACTGGTTCAATAATCAAGGTTGATTAAGAGATCTTGGTCATTGTTTATTAACAGAAGAACCTTATAAAAAGTATCAAATATAAGTATTTTTAAATGATTATATATTATACAAATTCCTCAAGTCGTTTGACTTTTTAGACAGACTTATAATACTGTATGCTATTTCAACATTATAATCGTTCTCTTTCTAACCAATAAATATAGTATTGAATGGTCAGAGCCCCTTGTCACCGTGATTGAAATCTTTAAAATGGTTACAGTTACTGTATTTATTTAGCCACACGTCGTCGTATCATTGCTGAAACAGACCTTTCATTCACCCTATACAGGGTTATTTGTAAAACACAAGCAACCTCTTAGGTGCCAGTTAAGAACATCATGAATAACAACTTTTGTTCTATGACTTTTAAAAATATCATATTTTATTTTCACACAAAAATAAAAATATTTAATTTGAACGTACTAAATATTACGAAGTCTATGCGAAGCAAGCTATAGTACAATAGCGCAGGGTAGCTGAACGTAAAATTGACCTATTTACCTACCTCAAAACACAGAGGTGAAATGTGTTAGATAGTACAACGAAATCTTGAAGTTTTGTTTTTGGTAAATGTTGTTTATGATGTTCTTAACTAGCACCTAAGAGAGGTTGCTAGTGTTTTACAAATAACCCTGTATAAAGACAAGGATAATAAACAGTTATCATTTCAATCCTTAAAACGGAGTTTCCTTTGGCGTTCACCTATTAACCCTAACAGAAACTAAACTTACAAAAATAAAGGTGCTATTAATAGGATATGTAAATATATTATACTCTCAAAATGGGAGCTCTCGTGATTAATATTGTGAATGAGTGATGAGGAGGCGGGCGTCAATTTATTGTAGTTACGCAATCAATCATTGTTTAATTTATTGAGCACAGATTAGCGCCGAAGAATATGGGCCATTGTATGGGACATGTAAACATATCGATGACACAAACACATAGAACGTGCCATCTGTCAGGTACTATCAGACACATACACCATATTTTTTAATGAATAAACAAGCTTTTAATGAAAATATTTTTTTCATAGCAAGCTTTTATAGGTCGGTATACCTAAATAATTAATACACGTCAAGACGAATATACGGGCCCAAACTCGATAGGGTTGTGTCCTTTAACTACCAAGTTCATAGGAACTTGGACCCTATCGCTATAGAGCCACCTTCCGGTTCCATCATCAGATCAGCTCCATGTCATAATAATCATCTAATTTACACATGTATGCACAATTTTAGCTCAATCGGTAACCGGGAAGTGGGTCAAAATTAATTTGCAAGATTTGATGACAGACAAACATCGGGACAGGTGAAACTAAATATAAGCTTGTAATAATACTCGTTACTGATCATATTTGTGTAGCATCGGAAAATACATAATTTAATCAATACATAAATCAATCATTTATAACAATTGCTACTGGAAAATACTAAGCGCAATGTTTTTCAATTTTGATTCATTCAATTATAATCAATAGCTTGTTCAATATTTCCATATATTTTGTGACAATATGGGATATAAAAAAAACGGTAATAAGTTCGCTGTACGCGTTTATTTCAAATAGACCAATTACAGGCACTTTTAAATAGTCAAAATGTCGGTCAGTCAAACAAACAAGTGAAGCTAAATCGCATGTACCAAAGCGTAGATCTCATGAGGCTTTACATAGATAATAATAACAAGACCAAATAAAAATTAGTGATGTATTTACAAGCAAGAGATCAACTGATCATTTGTGAGACAGGTCTGGGGCACACTGCTTGGAGATACAGTAATGTTCGAAAGAGTTACCATGGTTCTGAAATACAACGGTGAGGACGCCGTGAGGTCTTTCCAGCCACGCATCAAAAAGGGGACTTACCGCCGTAATTGTGGCGTGCCCACAGGCAAAATGGCTCATTATTAGTGAAGATCTCAGATCAAGCTCTGCTTAGTTTAAGACTAGATGGCGTTGTGGAATGTTACTGTTATTAACACTGCGAATATTTTTGGACACACACAATAATATATTGGTCACGACTGAACAGAAGTTACATATTTCGTTTAATAATCGCAGCTGCAAGCAAAATCTGTCAGGTTTTGTTGTGATTCGCTAAATACCGCCATTCAGGGCCTTCCACAGCTTTGTTTTTGTTTGGTCAACATACGAAAACGCAATGTCAAACACGCTCGCCAAATTGAAGTGACAAAAGCCCACTGATGACCGACGACTGGTCTAACCTTGACCGGAATCAACAACTCATAATGTTTAGATGTCTATTAGGCTCTTTTTCTAGTTTTTCTTAGTACTAGCTGTCCCCCGCGGTTTCACTCGTATCTTTACTCCGCTTCCGTAAGTCGTAGCTTGACGTTTGGCCGTAGCTAATAGGATCACTTTGTTGTCCGTCTGTCTGTATGTGTGTCTGTTTTTCAAAACCCTTTATCTCATACACGCGTGGAGGTATAGAGTTGAAATTAAAACCCACTTACACGAACACTCAGTGCGCGAGTCCGAATCGCATTTGCTTGGGTACCGGGATACCATTATCATGACCATCATGGTTCATCGTCATACACCTAGCTAACTCAAAAAAAAAAACAATTTCTATTTCAGAGATTAGCGCGTTTAAACAAAGAAAAAACCTCTCCGCTTTTTTATATTTATAATGTGAAGATGCACACACTTGCTTAAATTATATCATTAGTATTCTGGTCGACTAGACGGTGTTTGTAATTACATTGAGCCATCAGACAATGCCGAGTTAACAGGTCGGTGAATCTCAGTTTAACATGCCGTGATAAAGGACAACAACTTATAATCTGTGATGTTTATGGTAAGTAACCGCGCATAAATAATGGAAGGAGATAATAATGCCTTCTGGCGTTCGTTCTGCATAATCAACAACTGTAGATAGGTGCCTTTTTTTCGGTGGGAAAAATCATCTAATGACAACCCCCGCTCTTAGGTGCAGCGGGAGAGAGTGTCAGACTCTTACTGACAAAAAACGTAATAAATAAATACAAAAATATAATAATTTATGTAAATTACCTATTTCTGGAAATAATGCCACAATTGCTACGAAATAATAATTTACCATAATATACGGGTCGTTGTAGTCTTTGACCCTTCTACGCACAGAATATTACTCAATTCGACTGAAAAAGTCGGAATTACAATATATCATTACATGTTAATATAATAAAAAATATTCCAGAACTTTGACACAACGCCGTCTAGTCCCAAGCTAAGCAGAGCTTGTGTTATGAGTACTAGACAGCTGATAAACATACTTAAATATTTCTAAATACATACATATTGTAGATAAATTACACCCAGACACAGAACAAAATGATCATGCTCATCACATAAACATTTGTCCTGGGTGGGAATCGAACCCACGACCTTTGGTATAGCAGTCAGGTCCACTAACCATTAAACCAATAGGGCAACAATGATCACATGTTCGTAATTACTAAGTACTTGCGACCTATAAAAGACCTTACCATAGCTTTTTAACGCAAAGGGTACCTAACTGACAGATCACAAGTGGGTATTAGTCGGTAAAAGTCTGACACTTCCTCTCACTCCACCCAGAGCGAATGTGGAATGATTTCCCACCTCAAAAAAAAACATTAAAACCACAACTGTATCCTTCACTTGCCCTTTGCGTTCTAAGACCACGGGTTTCCTTTTCAGAAAATGCCTGCCACCCTAGCGGGCATCAGCCCTGCTGGGCACTTACGATTTGTTGACATGTCTAGAGGGGCGCGTGGAAAACTACGCGCTGTCGATGACTTGGGCTCGATTTTTACGATTAACGGACGGTTGGACCGAGCCCAAGATGTCGACGGCGCGTATTGTTCCACGCGCGCCTCAAAGAGTTGTCAGCAAACCGTAGCGACACAGCAGGGTCGAAGCCTACTGGGGCCAAGGGTTTGCTTCTGAAAGGAAGATTAGGCCCTGGCACGAAAGGCAACGAATGAACAGGAGTGGTTTTTTTTTCAGTAAAATCTCTTTCACTCCGCCCAAGGGCACGGAGATGTCATTGAATGTTTCTCACCTACAAAAAATAATAAAACATATTCACGCATTAATTAACGACACATCAACAATGATCACATGATTACTTTAAATGAAAGGACAACAGAAACTTTATTACTCTGGCCGCGCGCGCTCTGCACACAGTCATCAGTCATGGTAGGTGTCTCTATCAGCTGTGTGATGATGTGCGCGGCCGCGAACGGGTTAATTGTGTGTACCATCGCAAAGGATTAAGCAGAAATATATACCGACGTTAGAAAGGCAAAAATTAATAAGCGACATTAAGTA
Organism: Mythimna lalbum; assembly: GCA_949319445.1. Lineage (NCBI taxonomy): Eukaryota > Metazoa > Arthropoda > Insecta > Lepidoptera > Noctuidae > Mythimna > Mythimna lalbum. Next base: position 2,679,222 of record OX439358.1, read on the forward strand.
AACTTTACAGGAATGTGATGATCAATTCTAAGATCTAGATAGATAAGATCCACAACATATAATAACTATTTATGTCATATCACTAGATACCTTTAGTAAGAAGACGTAACAAACAAGAATATTCGACATCTACCGGGATTTCGTGGTATCCCTAGGGATTTCGTAAAAACCCTGATATCCTCATTTAAAGAAAGAAAGAAATGAAAAATGGTAAAAAAGGTACAGCACAAGAGCCAAACACAAATACAAGAAGCAAAAAACAAAATAAAGATAAAAGATAAAAAATAAAGTTGTTGTGTGCCTCATGGCTGCACCAAAATAAGTCCAGTTCAGCATGATTGCCAGACAACTAGTGCCTGGCGCTGGTTTTCAACTGAACCTGTGAACTGAACCCATTTCCCTGCGACATATATTCATCCAACCAATCACAGCGAGTAATACGCGTTTGACAACATTCGATACTTTAGTTTTGCGATAACTTTCGTGGATTGTTGCTAATTGATGTAACTAACTATCGATGCTCGTTCAATTTATCACTTTAATTGTATATTCTTTCATTTCTATCAAATATGTTATTATGAAATTTCGGATCTAGATACGAAAACGGATATAATATTATTTTATAATGTTTTTAAGATTAGGATACCAGGATACCCGTACCGTTACACAGTTTTCACCTAGTAGGGCTACTGCCTCCCGTAATATTTTGTATTCTGTAATATCGTAATACTTAAACCATGAAAAAAAAAACGTTTTATTAATATTAAGAGTTCCAATGTAGAAACTATGTATTACACGTCATGGTAAGGTCCCTGATGGTGGCGTTCGTCAGTAATGATTAGTTCCGCATTCACCTCAATATTATTTTGCAAAGGATCTTTCTTTACATTCCAACAGTAGAATTTTTAACAGTTACATTTTACAAGAATAACAATGAACGCGCACGCTTCCTCGACATTAGATATCTCGTTATCAAGAACGTTAATGCAGATATTAAGTGGCATTACTTAAAGATCATAAAACATGGCCAAGTCCCTGGCTGCCTCGCAAGGGGCCAGCAAGATAGCTAACAGATACCACAAATGATAAGTAATATTATAAGCAAACAGCTGCTGTCGGTACTTCACAAACACCTGATCACGAGCCGACGGCGTGAGTACTCAATTAAATTATAATTGATACATGTACAAGGATTCATCTCACTACGCGCCAAATTTTGTATAATATACTTAGATTATATTCTAAAAAAGCAGCCCACCGCGTCTGTCTGTATGAACGCGATTAAATCAAAATCTAGAGAGCGGAATTTTATGCAGTTTTTACTAATAGATAGAGTATTTCATGAGGAAGGCTTAAGTGTATAATACATGCATATTAAAGAAGAGGAAAGTCGAGAATTTTAAAGATTTCTAACACCTATTTAAAGTTAGGACGGGCCGCTAATTCATAATATTTTGAACTAGCTTTTTCGCCCGCAATATTATTCATATCTAGCCTGTACTATTCCACCGCTGGCAAAGTAGATGGGGAAAGATCCAGAGGCAGTGCAATACGTTGGTCAGACCAAATCCGTGCTACAGAGACCACAGTCTGCGACGCCATCCACATCGACGAAGATACGACCACATGGTGAAATATTTATTCGACGAGGTCACGACCCTCAGCATTGAGGATAAACGACGCAAAGAGGAGGATCCCACTCCTGGGCAAAAGCCTCCCTCCATTTCTTCCATGATTCTCGTCTCTGACCACCACTTCTTACTAATAGAATAAAATAGAAAATCCAAATCGTCCTGCTTTCGCATTACTCGCGTGCAATTCAATGTGTCTCGCGCAACGACCATTTTGGTCTAACGGGATGATAGGAACGTAACCAATATCTAATGGGTGAAGATCCTTAAAATAAATAAATAAACCCTAGAGCAGAAAAAGCTATTTCATGAATTGCAACCTTAAAAAAAGGTTGCAATTAATTAGCTGTTTAAATAATTAATCCAACCAACCAATCCCGTCACAGCTACTTACACGCCATTGACAATCTGATACATAAATTTTGCGATAACTTTCATGTAGATTAGGTACCACTGCTTTAATTGACTGTAATAATCAAGCTGGATTGTCGGATCTATCCAATTAATCCGTGCTCTTTCAATTAATCTTTTTAATCCCAATTAATCTATTTAATTGGAATTATGAGTTTTAATACCACTTTTTTGTCATTGAATTTGGTCATTGTCACAAAATAAAATGTTTTATTCAGTGTAACGTCATAAATAATTTTGAGCAATAAATTAGATTTAACGTCAAAATGCTGTAAAATATTCTCGTTAAGGTATTTTTTAAAATACTTTTGGTTTTTAATACATATACATCAATCCACTCGAAAAATTGTCTTGTTGATAGCTGCACTGGCCTGTAAAGATAGCGGTTTTGAGAGCAGTGGTGGTCGAGTGGTAACGACCCCGACTTACGAGTTGCAGGTCACAGGTTCAAAATCAGCCAGGCGCATTACTTTATGTAATTTATTTCATCACCACTGCTCTCAAAACGGTGAAGGAAAACGACATGTCTTAGAACCAAAAAAATTTAAAACAATTATAAGGCCGACTTTGCTATGCTATAAAGATAGCTGTAAAGAAGATAAAAATAAAATATAAAAAAACACGATTTTTTAGCAAAAGTTGACTAACCTAAGGTGTTACAAAAAATGCGATTTAAAAATCTTACCCAGCAAAAGCCCAACAACGGCCCAAATAAGTAACCTCCAACACATTTTGATCACAATAAACAAAACACTATTCACTAATCATCCCTTTTTATATCTAAACATTGTCCTTATTTAAAATAAATCAGTCTTTTTTTCCCTCCAAAACACTACATCATATTCAAAACATAACAATAACTTCACTAAAAAAACATTTCTTCCAGTAAATATTATAAAAAAAAAACAATAATAAACTATTCGATATTAGTTCAGACCACGTATGTTTACTTTAACAGGCCATTAATTATAAAATTTCTTTAATCGTAATTTATCGGGAAATTGACGCGGAAAACACGCGCGCTCTCAACGCCTTCCGATTTCACACTGATGGTAAGGAAAATCTTAACGTACAAGAGTCTTCAGCCATAGTCAATGACCGATTTTTTTTTCTGTAAGGGTGCTTAAAGTATTTAGTAGTGTGATCTTATCAAAGAAACAAAAAAAATATTTTCTATGGGTTTTTTTATGTGACGAGGATTTATTTTGAGATTAATAAGTTACATAGTTATTTGTGGCATTATTCGTTACAATTAAAATGTTAAACAGCACAAAAATAAACATCGTGCTTTTGTTTTATTCAATTAGTATTTTCCATTTTCAGCAATTTCCAGACGATTAATGTGAACGACTGCTTCCGCAAATTTTTGTTGCTTGCGACTAAAGCTTTTCTTTCTTTGTTTGTTGGTAAAAATTAAAGATAAATACTATAAATACAGATGAGTAGCTGCTGCCAGCGACATCGCCCGCGTGATAGCAGAAAATTATCCAACGGGAACATACTGCCGGGATTAAAAGTATCCTATAGGGTATAGCTCCATTGATGAACGTCCGAAATTTTACTAATCTCAAGGTATAAGGTGGAAATGATCGGTACTTTGTTAAGAATATAATATCCATTGATAGTTTTTGTAGCAATTAGTCATCATGCTACACAAGGGACAAAACATTTTTATTTATTTATTATAAGAACAACAGCTACAACAAAAGGATAACAATAGTAGTCTACGCATAAATCAATACAAAATAAATATTAAAACATGAAATAGATACATAATATATAAATAAAAGTACTAGCTACAACTGGATTTTAGTAATAATAATACATTTATAAAGACTCTTTACTGCAGGGGTATGGGCTAAAGATAGAAGGAAAGGAATGGGAGTAAGTCATAAAGGGAAATTATTAAACAAGGGCAGGAGAAAATAAGTGTTCCAAGGTACCCTCTTTTAGGCTATATTCACACAAAGAATGGGATTTTGGCCAAAAAAACAGGAGTGCAAACAAAACCTAGTCGGAGTCGAATTATAACAATGGTAGATTTTCGGTAAAATATAAATAAAAGAAAAAAAAGACGTGTGGCACTCGGAGACTGCCGCGGTAAAGCTATTGCATAGCATTTTTTATCAACTTATTTGTGTTTGAACTTGACAAGTTGCCATGACAACCATTTAGTGGGGGGTGTTAGGATTTTTTCGTTACGGAATCTCTGGATTCGGTCTCCACGCTCAAGGCCCGCGATAGAAGCTATGCAATAGCTTAAAAAAATTATTTTCCAAAACTTTATCGAATTCGAATTACGATTCGTTATTCTAATAAATACTTAGGGGAGACCGACCGAGGTAAGTTGACACCATTTACGTTACCTGCTATATATTCTTACTGAATATAGTCATACAAGTGGGAAACTTATTTAATTTAGATTACTAGCTCTATACTATGTGTATAGAAAAGTTTCCTGTTGCCAAACTTTTAGCTGTTATAGTTTTCGAATTATAGGCAGTGTTAACTCACTTCTGTGGGTGTTCCCTACCTGTATGACTATGACAATAATTTAAGGCTAAACAGTATAAAATATGGTATACCCTTGAACCCAGAAGCAACTCAATCTACTCTGTTTGCTGACCAAATATATTTGGCAGCCCAAGAATATTTGATTTGGTAGCTGATCGAAACGATAGCTCAATAAAACTTCTCGTCAAAAAATATTTCGTTGAATATGTTTTGCCATAAGTTTTGTTTGTATAATAGAAATTAATATTCAACAATTTGGGAAAACCTTGTGGATATTAGTCGTGTAATGACAACATAGGATATTTCAAATAGGCGTATGTTTTTAAAACTGGTATAACATCTTATTGATTTCAATAATTTGTCTAAATGAATCTAGTTTTATGTTTATTTTTGAGAGGAATGCGTCATTTGTATGATTTTTTTACCGATTTAGAACGTATTTAGATAAATGTTTTACATAAATTCGAATAACTATTTTATAGTTCCGATATTTAACTGTTACTTTGAAAAATATACAATGGAAGTGAAAAATTTATAATGCTGGCAACACTGAAAAATAAAAGATAGGTTGCTGGTTGATAAATTAGCCAAAGATAAAAAAAAATCGGAAGAAAAATCTTTTTAAGCATAAAAAAAAAACGATAAATAGGAATAAATTAATTTATTCAAAAAATTGTTTTTGAAATTATTACAAATAATTATGCTTATATTTATTCTTTGTATCGTAAATTTTTACTATAATGTCATTCTGTAAATCGTTTTTGAACTGTTTTAAAGCTAAAGTTACCCTTTCTCATGAAAGATGCTGGTGCCTGTGAATCCTTTGATACATTACAGGTTCCAACGATACTCTTTTTCTGTATTTACAATGTATTATTTAGCAAAACTGTTTTTATCAATTGTAATTTCTATGTGCATTTCTGACATAAAACTATTATAGTTATAGTAGTAACTAGTATATTATATTATTTTCAATTATTTAAGTTTATTTTATAAATTAATTTGTTTAATTATTGTCCTAAAACAACTATGAACTTTTAGTTTAGTTTAAAAGTTGTTAAAAATTATTATGGTGGAATCCTACGGCCAGTTCCTCGGCCTTATTTTGTAATTTATATATTGGTGCGTTAACGAAATGTAATCTCAATTTCGACAGAAATAAAAAACCCGTACAGTGTGCAGATCGAACATGCGCTAAACTATCAAAATACCTAGTTTTGTATAGACCAGTGTACTCTAGTCGTAAATCATAATTGATCTGCTGCACGTATAAACAGTGAGTTTTTGGCGGCTCTCCAAACTGCCCGAGTAGATTTATTTAAATATTTTTATCGATATTATGTTACAATCTTACAATCCCCGTGGCAGTAAGACACTGTTACATATTTATCGTCTAACATAACAACATGATTTATAAAATATGGGCGAGTAAATAATAATGGTATGACTACTTCTTCAAATTTTAAATATTGCCTGCTTACAAGACGTCCAATGTGGAACAGGAAAACATTTAGTTATTACCTACGTTTGAAAAGTCAATAAACAGCGCCGAATTATTTTGTAAGAAACTAATGAATAAAAAACAACCATATATTTTAGTAATCAGATTTTATTTAAAATCATTAATGAATGCAACCTTTTTGGTCAAGACTGATTCGGAATCTGACTGGCCATTTTCGGTCAAAAAAATCTGAAACGCCATTTATGTTTTCTTTTTTTTTTTTTTTCTTTAGCTATAAATGGCCTTGCAATAGATTTTTTCGACAAAATCAGCCAGTAGGTAAATGCTTATCTTTAATTAATAATATTTTTAATAAAAAAGAGTATGAAACCTTCTTCCATTTTTTTGTTCTCTTTTGAACTCTATCAATTCTCAGCGTTAAAATAAAGCCGTATTAATCCAAACTTAATGTCAATGGATGTCAAAAACTGTCAACATGTAGAAATATAGTGAGCTTTACCATCAACGGCTGCATCACTGCTTACCATCAGTTGGGATCTCGGTCAAGCACTCTTGTATTAGGTACTATACACGAGTGCTTGACCAAGATTATTTTTATTATATATATTATGGGATATACCTAACCTACTTCTGTAAGTACTACTACTACTACTGTACTATTGTGTATCTGTGTGTATTGTACTGTATTGTTACTACTGTAGTTATATCACAGTTTTGAAAGATTGAGACTTAGATGCTGACGTTCTTTAAAAATGCGACACGTGTGAATTTATAATTTCTGAATTTTCAGAATTCGCAAGTGATTCACTCAGTTGGGTTTCTAAGAGTCTGTGGTTTCACACATTCATAGTATTAGTAGTTCTATAGATTGGATATGTTATAGTTCCGGAGGCGGGGCGCTGTTTACCAAACGTTTAAAATAGTAAACAACCGTATGAGTTATTGATAACCTTTGCAGCGTAAACCTACGTCATCGTGACATAAAGCTTATACAGAGTGTCGCAGACAATTTTTTTTATTGTTGATAGGTTCGCGCTTGACCGCTATCTCACCTGAAGGAAAGCTACGATGCGGTCGACGATGGAACGCGCTTACCTAGAAGAAACCTATTTACTCTTGACTTAAAGATGTAGAGGGGGGGAGGAGGGAAAAGGGTTGTAGCCATCAGGAAAATTAAGTACCTAACTAAAATTAACATATATAATTTATATAACCCCTGTCTTTTTTTATAGTGGGAAATCATACAATGACTTCTACCGCTCTAGGGTGGAGCAGGAAGGCGTGTTAAAATCAGAAAGTAAAAGCATAGCATGCAAGGCATGCATGAACTCTACTATTTTACCGACATATTGTAGAATTAAAATACGGAAATAATTTAAAACCAGGAATAAATAATTTATCTGAAATTGCACAATCTAATTCGGCCAAGTCCGTCCCATCATCGGCCACAAGACGTACGGTGTTGCGCCATCGGTACATGGTTGACATCCCACCCATACGCGCAAAGCGTTTTGGGAACACATTTGTTGTGCGTACAGCCAATGAGTGGAATTCCCTACCGGAGTCCGTATTTCCTGATAGCTCACATACAACTTAGGGTTATTTAAGTCAAGAGTGAATAGGTTGCTTCTAGGCAAGTGTGTTCCATCGCCGACTAAATCATCGCTTACCATTAGGTGAGATGGTGGTGAAACACTAGAATAATAATTAAAAAAAAAAAACGATTCATCAAAAACAGTGATACACATACGCATCGCATACCTTACATACCTTCCTAGAAAACTAATGAAGTGTTTAGATCAACGACTCAACTCTGCTGTCCATGCTGGTGGCTCTTATTTATATTAACAACTTGTTAAAATAAATTAGTGCCAGATGTGGTCTATCACGCTTTGTCTTGTATCCAGTTATGCCAACGGGGTACTCACGGGAACTACATAATCTTGTTTATAAACTACTAGCTTTAGCCCGCGGCTTCGTCCGTGTACATAAAATATAGCCTATGTCACTCAGGAATAAAGCAGTTTCCTATCGTTGAAAAATTTTAGCAATCGGGCCAGTACAAACTTAAACTGACCTCTTTATAATATTGAGACTAAAATTGTAGATACTCAAATGGAAGACTAATGTTCCTTGGACATCATTTCGGTCCAACGTTAGATATCCATGTTGCGTGTAAAGTCTCCTCATGGTTGTCGTCCGAGTGTCTGTGCAAGATTCTGCAATACTTCGGTCACATCATAATATGGCAAGGAAAGACGGTGATACCCGCTCATAAAAGCTCATCGTGAGTATTCGTGACCGATAAAGAAGATGGGAATAGGCCTCGAGAGCGGAGCTTAATACTTTTTTTTAAATACTTTGGTCCTACCCACGGATATGGAGGCCTTATATGGCCCTACCAGATCCACACCACTGTTGACTCTACGGTTTACAATGCCCTTAAGGTGATGCATCTCGACACATATTTTCACTGTTTTTCATACATCCGCTCATAACCGATTATGACGTCATTACACATTGTTCATTAGATATTTTGGCTTCTATTGAAATTAATTTCTAAATTTGTGTAAAACTAATCCAGTAAAAACCTCTGAAAATATCCTATTTTGTATGAACTTTGACACTTCATAATTTGCCTAAAAATTAAATAAGTCAAAAAAGTAAAACTATAGAAGTTTTGCAAATTTTATAATGATTCTAAATGACGACAATTTTTTTCAAAAACTTTTAAGGGTTTAAAAAAACAGCTATTTCCTGAGGAAGTTTTGTGATATATTCGAGTAAATCTCGGAATTACCGAATACTAACAGAGTTCTCAGGCGTTACGAGTATCTCTCTTTTTTTGCGTTGCCTTTTCGTCAAACATCGCGTTGGATTGCGTTAGATGAAGTAACAAGCTTTTAAACCATTTTCGATGTTCACGATAGGCGAGTGGAAAAGGAGCCTCTTAACACCGCCAGACACAGAAACAGATGGAGAAATATCGTACGAATGAAAGTGATGAAGCATGGTCACGACCCTCAGCATTGAGGAGTACAACTCAAGGAGGAGGATATCGAATAAACGCCCTCTGGTGATAGTACCTAACAGAAAACCTCTAGAGAATTGGGACTATAAAGTTTATTCACGCATTCTTGTGGTCAACCCACTATATATACACTATATATTTACACATTTTTGCGACAGTCTAACATTAAATGTTACGTTTTTCGCTGATCCCTTTGGTGATATGATGTCAAAACGCGGTAGTCTGGCGCTCTGCCCATCTCACTCATAGACGAACAGTGTACCTATTTTCCACAGAGCATGGAATTGCCGCGCCGGCGCCGGTAGCAACTAGAACACGCTAATACTAAAATAGTGATTTATTATTTATTTATTAACGCCTTTACAGACGCGTGCAAGGCGATGTTATTATAACTAACACTTAATATACATAGATATGATATTTTTATATACCACTACTATATTTAAAGTTATTATATAGACTTGTCCGTGGAAGTTGCACTGATCGCAAGTTTGAGCTGTTGTAATAGTCAAGTCAAAGTCAAAATTGTCACGGACTTGCCCTGCAGCTGGCTTGCCTTAAGGGTGCTTTTCCACCAGAGATTGCTATACAGCCATGCTGCGACAATGTGAAAGTTAAGCTACGAAAATATGTGACCGTTCAATTGATGCTAAGCTATGTAGCGGGGCGAATAAGATGTGTAGCTTGAGCTAGGCGATGTCTCGACAGTAAGAGTCTCGGGCCTACTGTAGGTGCACTGCACATAGCTACACTGTTTATATTTTTATTAATGTCTTTCGTTTGGATAACACGGTCCTTCGTGTAAATAGTTTATTAGAATATGGATGTACACATTCTAATGTGAAAAATTGTAAAGAGGAACATTTATCTGTATTTATAGTCTTTTGTACTATTTTATTCTGTTGCTACATTTTTTTTAATATTATTACTAAAGGAAAAAGTCCATTGCTCTAAATTTAGTTTTATTTTATATTATATTGTTAAAAATTTGAAGTCCATCGCTTTACTAAATATAAAACCTTCCAAAGAACCATTAACTTGAAAAATACAAGCTTGACTTAGTGTGGGAGTTAGTAGATCATTGACTGTGTGCCACTGTACAACCAACCAGCGAATTGTATGTTCAGATGCATATTAATTAATTAATATTGTTGTACTTTTGGAGCGAAATAAATTACTATTATTATTTTAAAAAAATATTTAGTATTAAATAGCTACACTATTCGCGACCATAGTCCACAGTACATCATTAGAATAACAAGAGAACAACCCACCAAAATCTCAAAAAATATATTTTTATCAGTGCCCACTGTTGCACCTCTTTGCTCTATGGTACAGTGTTATTTTTAAACGGACCACTTGAATGGGCTATATTTGCAACCCTCACACGTCAGTAGCTAGATATCGTTGTTTGAAATATTATGTTGGAGCAGTATAGTTGGTGAAGGTGATGTGATGTAACCCACTTTATTTAATAGTAGATAGTTTATGAAACTGTACCCCTAACCAAGTTGCTATTCTGCAATAGTTAACGCTAGTAGAAAGCTTGAAGCTTGCTTGCTTGCTTGGCTTGGAGCTTGTTGGGAATGATGTCGTCTCAACAATCAGTCACATGTTCAGAACAAAAGAATTGGCGGCAAGATCAGCTCGAAGCGTTCGACGCAAGCGAAACGGTTGTAACTTGGCTAGGGGGGCTGGTTAGTTAAACGATAAACGGCAGTGACCTCTCACGCCAGCAGGGTCGCCGCCTACTGGGACTAGAGATGAGCTTTTGAAAGAAAGATTCGGCCCCGGTACGAAACGCAACGAAGGAACGGGCATGGTAGGCGCGGGTTTGCGGATGGAGAGTGATGGGTAGCTCGCTGTCCGGTCCGGTAATTGTGCCGGCCGCGCCCAAGTCGTCGACAGCGCGTACCCTGAAGTGATGTTAATAAAACCGTAGGGGCCCAAGAGGGCCGAACCGTACGTTGGCCATGGGTTGACTTTCGAAACGAACCGGGTTTTCGTTCGTCCTGGAACGCAAGGCAAAGAAGGAACAAAGGTGTGGTTTTAGTCAGTAAAGGCTCCGCGGCTTCATCTAGTTTAAACTGATGAAAAATTTGACGTGTAAAAATGTATTTAAAAAACCTATATGCAAAATAAATATCATGAACTATTTATCAAAGTCTGACTTGCCCTCCTGCTCCGCCCTAGAGCGAGAAAAGTCATTGGATGATTTCCCAAAAAAAAAGTTAATCAAAAGGAAGATTATTTTTACGTGCTTTCTTGCAGTCCTTCAGCAGGCTTTTTATTACTTTTAAACATAAATAGGTAGCGTACTGTCGATAATCGGCTTAAGTAATAAATTCACATAACAATATAAATAAATGCTGCTTTAAGTAACAAGTACCTGATGTTATATAAAATTAAAATCATAAAAAATATTTATATCACAACTATGGCTAACAAACTGATAATAAAGTAATAAACAGAAGAATGCAACAATGCTTGACTTTTTATTACTTTGAGAGCAGTAGTGGCCAAGTGGTAATGGCTCCGACTTACGAATTGTAGATCGCAAGTTCGAACCCAGCCAGGTGCATTACTTTGTGTAGGTAATTTATTTCATCACTACTGCTCTCAAAACGGTGAAGGAAAACATCGTGAGGAAACTGGCATGTCCTAGAACTAAAAATTAGAAGACATGTGACGTGACATCCACCAACTCGCACTGAGTCTGCGTGGTGGATTACGGCCCATTCCCTCTCCTAGAGAGGAGGCCTGAGTCCCAGCAGTGGGAACATTAAAAAGGCTTATAATGAAGATGAATTACCTAAATTGCTTTATAGTAATAATATAATGGTTACATAATGTAATATAGACGGGTACATAGCGTAAATATTAAAAACATCAAATTATTTTTAGACAATTTGAGTCATGTTAATTTTGTCGTTCTTGATTTACTACATTATGTCAATGTTCGAATAATCTACAGCAATAACAATTCATTGAATACCAACTTTTATTGAATTGTACCTAAGTACTGTCTAGATACTTAAATATTCATTACAATTAATTTACAACCTTTAAATCCCACATTGCAACAATGGACTTGTTTGTCAAAAATATTTTTTTAGAATTTATTGTTATATTTGAGATTCTAAGATTATCGCTATTAAGATAACAATTTTATTTATAACTATGACGTCATTGAACTTCGTTTTGTTGAAAACAAAACAATAAAATGTTTTGTTTCTGGTAAGTATTTGTAACTTATTCAACTATACATATAATAAATCTTTAATAGGTAGGTACTTAGTGCGGTGGTGTCCAACTTGTGACCTTCTTTGAATATTTTTAGGAAAAAATTTAACATGTGTAAAAACTATAGGAATCAATTCAGTTACTGATTCTGAACAAACTATATTCAGGTTTCGCATAGACTAAAACAATGTTGTTAATTTCTATTTATAAGTATATCTTATCCACACATTCAGCAACAACCTCCAACTTTCTTTCATAGCTAGATTATTTTACTTTCATAGCTTATCTTCATATTCACAACAGAGTTGATTACCTTACTCTACCCCTAGTCCTAGAATGCAAAGGGCCACTGAAGGACACAGGTGTGATTTTAGTCAGTAAAAGTCTGACACCGCCCTCTCGCTCTGGTCAGTGCGGAAGAAGGATTTTTTCCACACTTAGAAAAAAATTGAACCTAACAAGTGATAGCACACTCTCATAGAGTGTTGTCCAGAATATGTGCTTGGTTTGTTTGCGGGCGGTAATCGAGATTCAATGGGCCTGACGCCCTAACGGCCTGACGCTCTGAAGGACCATGATTAATTGCCTGAGGCTAGGCTCGCCAGGGCTTCAAACTTAAAAGTAGGACAAATCAACTTTAGCCGGACAGTTGGCTAAGAAAGGCCCGACACACTTAATTCCTTACTCCTTAGTCATAGTACAAAACGAGGTGGATGACCGGACGACGAGCTATCCATTGCTCGTCTTCCGGTCGTCGTCTAACCGTCCGGACCGAACCATTTTTCAATATACTTGTCCTTACTAATACATATTATAAAAGCGAAAGTGAGTTTGTTTATTTGTTTGTTACGTCTTCACGCCTAAATGGAAAAACCGATTTTGATGAAAATTGGTACACGGATAGATCATGTCCTATGACATAGGATACTTTTTATCCCGGAATTATGTTCCCTTGGGATAATTTTCTGTTATCACGCCGACAAAGCCGTTGGGGAGCAGCTAGTAAAGATATAAATAAACGGGGGTTGCCGACGACTTACTGTATTCTATGCGGCGACTCATGGGGCTGCGCGGCGCCCAGCCTGAACAATAAAAACAATAAATTGTAGAGGGGGTAAACTCCTGCGCTCGTGCGGAAAACAGCAAATTGCGTACCGAAAAGCGGTAGGGATAGAAGCGGGTTTTCAAGTGTTTTGAAAAGTCGAAGCCTGCTAGTCGGACTCCATCTAATTTGGCCCCACACGCAACCAAAATGTCTAAATGTGTCCGGGATTATCCGGACGCCTGGTAGCGCTACCTCTGACGCAAGTGTCGCAATCTGAGACAAACACGCCAAACGTAATGTAGGCTTTCTTTTTTGCTACGAATAAATTGGGACCTAATTAAATTGGGTTAATTTATGTTGAATCTTTATAAGTGTCATATTAGGTCATTATTATGTCACCGTAGTAAGTGTTCAACTCGTGGCTGGAATCCTAATAAACCAAGATTTTCCAGGGCCCTACCATGACGTGCTTAAAATATGAAACGTGCGAGCGAGAAAGACACATAGGTACCTACCTAGATTTAATTAAAACAAGCTTTTACTCGCAGCTTCGCCCGAGTACATAAAATATAGCCTATGCCATTCAGGAATAAAGCAGCTTACTATCGATGAAAAAAACCAGTACTTACAGAGATTACCTCCTCCAAAAAAAAAACTTTACCTCTTTATCTATATATATAAAAATCAATGCCACTTTTCGTTGTTATTTTATAGCTCAAGAACGGGCTCACCTATCCAAACCAAATTTTTAGATTTTGTTCGGACTATTTAGTAGATGGTTTATGTGAAGTTTGGTAAGGTAGAGTAGGGTATAGTAGGGTAGAGTCGGGTAGAGTAGTGTAGAGTAGAGTAGTGTAGAGTAGTGTAGGGTAGAGTAGGGTATAGTAGGGTAGAGTAGGGAAGAGCGGGAGCGAAGCCGTGCGGGCAAAAGCTAGTTTTATTATAATATACAACGTGTAACGTTAAATGCGCAAAACCTGAAAATAGTCTGATCAGAACAACGAGCGGAATCAATTGAACCACTTTTTAATATAGGTAACATTTTTCAAAAAATCTTCATAAAAAATGTTGCCCTGTCTATTTATTAATAGGTCAAGCCATCACGTGCGCAAATTCGCCCAAATAGGTAAACAGATACAAATGGTTGTAGTCCAATAAAATTTTCTCATAAGAGGGATAATAATAGTTCTTATTTCAATGCAGATACGAATTTTAAACAAACTAAAACTGCCCATAAAACCGTTAATTTTTTATTAATATTTTTTTTTTCTCACAGAATTAGGGTCCATTAAATTAAAAATCATTTGGGGTATCTGAGGTTTTACGTATTTAATGTTACACGTTGTAGATAAATGTTTTGAATTTAAGCAACTGTGGCTGGGCAGCAAATTTTTTCTGCTGAATTTCTTCTGTTTTGTTACAGATCTCTTGGTGTTAATATACATGAGTCAATGTAGTTTTAGCTATAAAGTTATCATAAACAGAGTATATCTACTGTTTGAAACTCGTATACAATAATGCGGGTATTATCGCAACTATTTTTAGTTCAAGACAAATTCATTACATAATGTATACAGAAATTTTCATTCATATACATACATGTATTTATTATGCACTGCACAGTACACATGAATACACGTTGATAATTTTACATAGCGTTTCTAAAGTTTTGGCACACTTACTTATATATTTTAAAAAACCTCCCAACACTAAGAATTACTCCTGTATTTTGGGTGCATGCCACAAATCTATGTAAACTCGCATACACAAGACACTTAAACCCGGAACTATAAATATGTAGACCGTAAATATGTGTTTCGTGCGGGAACCGAAGCCAGGACACGCAGCGTTGCAGCTATATCTCTCAACAGTTGCGCCAATCGTGTCTCATGGTTATTGTATAAGCTAGTTGCTGTGAAAAATGTAATTAGTCCGTCATTTAGATTATTCAAAAATAAAGGACACTTTTTTTTATTTGTAAATTACCCCGTGCGAAAAAATGCAGCACGGCGTGACGTTAGCGTGGCTATATCTTTGTCATTATTGGTTTAATCGAAAAAAGAAACAAAACGTGCCAATATTTTTTTATAATCTAAAATACGGACTAAATAAAATGTAGTTATTTTGACACTAAAACTACCCTACGCTACACATGCGGTTGTCATGGAGATTAAGAAAAAGTTTGATGGCCTTGTAGCAGCGCGCAGCGCAGCGGCCTACGCAGCTACGGCGACGTAGCGCTACGCGAGATTCTTTAAACAAAATATTATTATTCCACTTGATCAAAATATAGGTAGGTACTATACCTACCTATATTTTGATACAAGTGGACAAGTTTGTCATTGCGACAGAGGCGTAATTTGCACGAGCTATAGGCGAGTACCTATGTTATGAAACCGAAGGCTGCAGTGACATAGCACGTGTATCAAACGAGACTGTAATAATACCGTAATTAATTACGTTGGTGTAGTTGTATGGAAATGTATCTCAGGTTGGACGCTGTTAAAAAATAATTTCCTATATAATTATCAGCGTGTATCAGCAAAAGCCAGCGCCACCGACTCTAAACCCGAAGTCACGTCGTGCGACATGCTAAACATCTTGTTTATTCACAAACAGCGCTCGTCCTTATTTGTTTATTTTTATTTTTAGTACAAAATATACTTCTAAAACACGTGTATCTACCTGAATAATTGTGTCAGCAGTGACACTTGTGTTTATAAAGCCAAACACAATGACGTTGGAACGAGGGATACAGGGAAGGCGCACCCTCCGAGCGGGGATAAAGCGGGTCAAACTATACTCCATCTGCTGTTTGGGTAGTTACTAAGTTACTGTAAACAATCTTAACATGTCTTTTATCTAAAAAAATATCTAAAAATGTTTACAATTACGTATTTACCTAAACCGATGTTAGGTAATTAAATGGTAATTATCTAAATTTAAATAACCTTTGTATGATTTATTTTAATTGATTAAACCCCAAGCGAACGCCGGTTGTGCGAGATTACTGGGATATTCCGGAAGAAATTAAAGTCTGGTTGCTGAATGCAAGTTTGTTGAAAGTTAACAGGATGAGGATATTAGAACAAGTGAAGTGTCATTGCGGCCGGACACATTACGTACTAATTACAACTAAATTATACGTCTTGCTGCTATGCGATGTTGAGCAGGCGTTCTAAAGCTGAGAAGTGCCTGTCCAGCAGTGGATTAAATTGCCACAGGCTCATGATGATGATGATGACGCTCCAACACCGGTGTTCGCTCTATTACGGTCTATTATGGTATTCGAAAGGTTATACAAGGTGTAACGTTAAATGCACAAAACCCGAAATTAGTTTGATTTCATCAGAATAACGAGCAGAAACAATTCAACCACTTTTTAACATAGGTTACATTTTTCATTAAAAACTTCGACCTGTCTATTTATGGGTCAAGCCATCACATGCGCAAACCCGTTGAAATAGGTAAACAAACACAAATAGTTGTAATCCAATAAAATCTTCTCATGTACACGTGATAATAAACGTTCTTATTTCAATGCAGATATGAATTTTAAACAAACTAAAACTTATATCATAAAACCTTTAATTTTTATTTTCTCACGTAATTAGTTCAATAGAATTAAAAATCATGTCTAAGGTTCTGCGCATTAAACGTTACACGTTGTTTAAAAAGACATATCAAGATGTCGTCGTTTAGTAGCTAATGTTATGTGTTAACTACCTAAACAGATTGGAGTTTTATAGAGGCCTGCAAAGTTTTCCTCGACTCAATAGAACCTTGCCCACCACAACTAGGTCATTGATTAACTTTGAGCTATGTAATGACAAAAGTTAAGTACGAAACGAAGCTTAGCGATGGGTATTTAAGTGTAAATTAACACTTTTTGCCTTTTGTTTGTAGGAGATAAGTAATCGCTGAAAGTATTGATCCAATGGCTAAAGTTTTTTCATCGTTAGAAATCTGCTATAAATCTGAGTGCCAAATCTACATTAATCTACATCTACACAAATATTATAAACAGGAAAAAAATGTGTTTGTGTGTGTGTATGTGTATGTTTGTAATGAATAAACTCAAAAACTACTGTGCCGATTTCAAAAATTCTTTCATCATTAGAAAGCTACAGTCACCCTGTGTAACATAAACTATACTACTCTGTCAAGAAAGTACCGGGAAAAGATCAATAATACACAAAATGTCTGTTATTCATCCAAATTTATTTTATCATCTTCAAAGTATGCTCCTTTAGAAACGATATACTTGCGTCAACGAATAATCCATTCATCAAAACATTTTTTAAACGCTGCTTCCTGAATTGAGTTCAGTTCTCGCCGCGAATTCTCCTTTATGTCTTCTATCGATTGAAAACGGGTGCCACGAAGTGGTAATTTGAGTTTAGGAAAAAGAAAAAAGTCAGCAGGAGCCATATCTGGTGAATATGGTGGTTGCTGGATGGTATTGTTGAGTGTTTGGTCAAAAATTCGTTCACAATGATAGCCTTGTGCGAAGGCGCATTGTCGTGGTGCAAAATCCAAGAATTTTCTTTCCACAAATCTGGCCTTTTTCGTCGAATTTGCTTTCTTAAACGCCGCATAACGCTCAAATAATATTTTTTATTTACCGTTAGACCTTCCGGTAAGAATTCAGAGTGCACAACACCGCGATAGTCAAAGAAAACAGTCAACATGACTTTGACTTTTGATCGACTTTGGCGTGGTTTTTTCGGTTTCGGATCAGTTGGAAGGCGCCACTCCGAAGCTTGTTGACTAGTTTGCATGTCAAACTCGTAAACCCACGTCTCGTCACCAGTAACAATGCGTTTCATGAATGTTGGGTCCGAACTGACTCGTTCTAGCATGTCCTCAGCGACTTTCATGCGATTGAGTTTTTGGAGAAAATTCAGATCTTTTGGGACTAGCCGAGCAGCAACATGTTTCATACCCAAATGATTAGTTAAAATGGTACGGATCGACTCGTGAGATACAGAAAGTTCGGCGGCTATCTCTCTCAGAGTTGAATGGGGATTTTCAGTCACTATTTCCTTCACTTTTGCGATGTTAACTTCAGTTGCAGACGTTGACGGCCTACCAGAGCGAGGCAAATCTTCCATCACATCTCGACCGCTTTTGAACGCTTTGAACCACTCATAAGCGCGAATTTTTGATAAAGTCGATTCACCGTAAGCCTTTTGTAACATTTTCAGTGACTCCGAACACGAAATTCCATTGGCGATGCAAAATTTAAGACAAACCCTTTGTTCGATATTTTTGTCCATTATGAAATTCGCAATACACACTCTAGATGATATTACTAAAACCAGCACTGTATTTAATATAAATAACAGATGCAACTCAAACTCCGCGCCAAAATGGAAAACAGTTGTGCCAATCTAACAACTACAAAAAAACAAAAATTTTAATTTGGAACCATAAACAAATCATCCATTCCCGATACTTTTTTGACTGAATGTATTTATTGCCCGGGCGAAGCCGGGACGGGCCACTAATGGGTATATTTTAAGCGAAGCTGCGAACAAAAAGCTAATTTGTAAAATAACGAAGGGCAAGATATCACCTAGACTAGTGTTTATTAACAACATGACACTGTAATGATGTAAAACATAAACAGTGGCTGGAAGCCAACCATCTTGGACGTGAAATATCTCCGTTCGTTTATCATTTAAATGTATCGTGTAGACTGTAGATATGGATGCAGTTTAGATTTGTTTCGTTTCCGGTTGAAAATAAGCTTGCATTACAGGGATTTAAACAACTGGCGATATGAATAATCTACAATTCTGCACTAATATCATAAAGAGGTAGTTTGTTTTTTAGTTTGTTGGAGGTAATCTCTGGAAGTACTGGTCCGATTGCTAAAATGTTTTTCACCGATAGAAAGCTGCTTTATTCCTGAGTGACATAGGCTATATTTAATGTACGCGGGCGAAGCTGCGGGCAAAAGTTAGTATTATATAGAAGAAAGTATATGAGTGTGTTTGTATGATTGTTACTTCTTTACGCTCAAACGGCTGAACGGAATTTGACGAAATATGGCACACGGATAGATTATGTCCTGGAATAGCATATAGGATTTTTTTACCCGGGATTATATTCTTATGAGACAATTTTCTAGTAGGTATGACGCGGGTTAATCCGCTGGCAGTAGTGGCTGGTAATAGTAGTGGCTAGTTACGTTTTTTGGTGTACAATAAAGTTTATTCTATTCTATACCCTCGCCTTTGGTTACTTCGCCATTTCGTAGTAGTTTGTAGTGTGATGTTATCCAACCCTAAAATAATTGTTCAATTCTAACCAGCCCCCCTAGTCAAGTCGCAAACGTTTCTCTTGCGTCAAACGGCTCAAGTTGGCCACGCCTCTGATTCTTTTGTTCTGACCACGTGGCTGAGCATTGAGATGACGTCATTCCCGTACATTTGAAGTGTGCCACTAACGTTAACGATTGCAGGTTATTAACTAGGCTAGGGGAGGGGTACAGTAGTTTCTTTCTCATATCATTGATGTAGGATTTCAATGATAAAAAAAGGCTAAAGAAAGTAGGTAGGCCAAATAAAGATTGAAATATTACTAAACTGTAACGATTAAAACGATCTGACCAGTTTTAGTTGGCCATATCATAAAATGATCAATTTCTTAGATCTGATCACGACATAATATCTTGTACATCCAGGCAGGGGCCTACTAAAATGCGCGGGGCCCACCCCAATTAGTGGGACCCGCTGCATTTGCTACGTAGGCACGTAGCAAACTAATGCTATGGGCACCGCACATCCTTTCTTAGCCTTTATACCTTCCACTACCTACTTACTTTTCAACTAAAGCATATAATAAGTAAGTTACTTATTAATAACTTGTCTATGTTATGTATGTATTTAGAAATATATAAGTATGTTTATCAGTTGTCTAGTACCCATAACACAAGCTCTGCTTAGCTTGGGCCTAGACGGCGTTGAGTGATACTTGTGGAATATAATATATATGTGGATCCTAATAGCTTCAGTTGAAAGTTCTCCCGGAAATAAAAATTCCGATTATATGTATAGATTGCCACATTGCATTGTAATTACACTGACTTATATTGAAACAAACGACGGTTCCTGATTAGGTAGGTTGATACTGAAAGTTTTGTGTGAAACATTTTATTGCAGTCGCGTGGGATTAAGTTGTTACACGATATACCTCACCTTGAACACGTTTCGTATGATATTTACATAATTATCTTAGTCACCATAATGCCATAATATTATTGAGCAGTGGTAGCATATTTTTAAAGGCCTCTACAGTTTTGTGGGTCGCAGGTTCGAACCCAGCAAGGCGCATTTTGTGTAATTTTTTCAACACTACTGCTCTCACGGTGTGTCTCAACGGTGACAAAAACATCGTGAGAAAACCGGCATGTCCAAAAAAAAATGTATGTGGAAATAGTTTCCCGCTAACCGGGGGTCGTCCTTGGGTGCACTGTCATAGGGTCACTGGCATAGGGGTCATTAAAATATTACGTAAGCACTACAGGTGGCACGGGG
The DNA here is from genome assembly GCA_949319445.1 of Mythimna lalbum. NCBI lineage: Eukaryota > Metazoa > Arthropoda > Insecta > Lepidoptera > Noctuidae > Mythimna > Mythimna lalbum. The sequence goes on from OX439358.1 coordinate 2,700,103, forward strand.
GGTCTTTGCTTTGCTTAGTTTTGATGACATGGGGGATGGGGATTCAAATTGGTGATTACGTCAGCAGTATATACATATCGACGGTTGAAAGGCAAAATGATCTAAGCGACATTGAGTATAAACTTTACAAAAAAGTGATTTGAAGTTAAAATGTTTAGAGTTCACATTTGTAAACTATAGTCAATGTCGCTTAGACCATTTTGCCTTTCAACCGTCGATTATTATATTTTTGACAAGGGGGAGGAGAGAGTGAATATTTGCAAAAAAAATCGGCTTACGTAGGTAATACTTGAACGGCCCCATAGCACATACGCATAATCAGTCATTTCAGCCTGATCACTTAAAAAAAAAAATCGCATGTATTCTGCGACGCGGCGCAAAATCAAATCCTTTGAAATTTTAGTTTCGAGTAGAAACAAACGAACTTAGCGGTGGTCAGGCGGAAGTGTCTTTGATGTTAGTAAAGTAAAATATATCTAGCGCGTTTAATTTCTATTATAGGTACTATTTTCTAGAGGCGTAGTTATAGAAGTTCGCAACCGCGTGCGTATAAATGGGTACCTAGTTAAGCACTGGGAAGGACTAGTAATTATTATTCGTATTTAATAGAGAAATGTAGAATCTAAACCAATACAGTAAAGTGCTAAAAGCGTTTGTTTAATAGTAGGAGATAATCTCTTGATGTACCTACCTACCTACCACCTACTTATTGATCCGATTATGAAAATACTTTCACGGGTTTATAGGCGCAGCTATAATGGGGTTTTCTTTAATGTGGGAAACCGTGCTGGGAAATCATAATTAAAAAATCAATCATATCTCTAGGGTGGACCGCGAGGTTGTGTCAGAAACTCAGAATTAAAATAAAAACAGAAAAAAAAGATAGGTAAGTACCAACTTACACAGAAGCTGTTTTTACTCAGTTTAACTATCGTAGGTAAATCCTCAGTCACTGTGATGTTATTCATAAAATTTCAGATTGTAAATCGGTCAGCAGGAACAGAAGACACAAAATCATCGTTGTTTACGATGCCTGGGCCATTAAAGGGACTATGAAAGCTACAATATAACGATTAACGGCCCATTAACTTGTTATTTGAAGCCAGCTCTTCAAAGTTATAGTTACGATGCCGCATTTTAAATTATGCACTTTTTGTAAAGTTTTACGCATAAAGATGTGTTTTCGACGACTAATGGAATCTCTACTTCATGATTAAATTAGGTGAAATAAATATTTAATTCTCATTTCCTTGGATGTTTCTAATTTTCTGAAGGTTGACTTGGTACGATGAGGTTGGTTGAGGGTAAAATTTACTACAGAAAGTAGGTAGTTGACCTTCGAATCGTGTACACGTTGCTTTATGTTCTTTATTTTCACGGAACAGTACAGTCAGTACATTCCGTGTTTATTTCAGTTTGCGCCATCTAGCGGTGAATAGAAGTACTAATTTTAATGCTGCCATCTTGCGGAAATAAAATCAATCCTGACCATAAACTAGAAAGTTACCGTTTTCAATTACAAAAGACAATAGGTTAATTTTTTAATTATATAAGAATAATAAATTAAAACTAACAGGATAATTTTAGTTATTTGGAGCTACTTTTTGAGTATGCAAAAGATGAAATAAAATAATTAAATTGAAAAATCAAATGCCCTATTATTTTCATTACCTGCTATTTTGTCTATGCCTTGCTCTATTATTTTGCGCCTGCGCTCTTGATGGTCTACGCGACGTACCTAAAATCATTTTGTGGAAAATTTGAAGTTTGTTGTTATTTGTGACAACTTATAATTCATAATTATTTATGAAAGCTCCGTGCTAATTACCATTCCAGGCGCGGGGCAAGATTTCACTGTGGTGGTTAGCCTGGATGCGTTCAGACACTATACTTCGAGCGGTGTACGGTAGCCATCTTGGAATCGAACAAAGCTTCAGATGTGTAGTTTGTCTGTTTATCAATAATTTTTGTGCATTTTCTTGTAAATAGTTTGTATGTTTAGGATATGTACGGAACGTTCGTCCATATGTGTAAATAGCTATGGCTGCGACAAGGAAATTACAAGGTAATTTGTTATGTTATCAGGTTAGAGATTGATTGACCCCAACCGATGTAGGTACGTGTTCTAGAGCATTATTGTCAATTGATGAGACCTCTGGCATACTGGAGCCAGAGGTAGTGAGCTGAATATGTGAAACGTGTGTTAGTTACACGCGTACAGATCGCAACGCGTACAGGTGGTCGCTTAAACTTGACAAACTGCCGCGTTTCTTACGATTATAGTACTACGGACACGATTTTATTGTTATGAACTATCAACATCGACAGCCAGCCGATCGTTATCAGGCCTACCCTCAGTACTAACAACAAAATTGCGAGGCACTGAGTTGTTTTTAAGTGATACCTTCGTGAAACAGGTTTTTGCATTAATGCAATTATGTGGTTTGCAGGTGAAATAGACAGGTGTTTAAAAAAGGTAACGGAGGGTGTGGAGACGTTCGATGACATCTGGCAGAAGGTACACAATGCGACGAACAGTAACCAAAAGGAGAAGTATGAGGCGGACCTTAAGAAGGAGATCAAGAAGCTTCAGAGGCTACGGGATCAGATCAAGTCGTGGATCGCCTCCGGGGAGATTAAGGATAAGAGTACACTTTTAGAATATAGGAAACTAATAGAAACAGTGAGTTGGTCTTTATTACTACTATAAAGAAGATATTTGCTCTAACATACAATATTAGCGGTCTTCAACCGACATTAAATTACAATTTTGTGCCTATTATAGATGAACTTTCTGTTATCAATAGTATTCTTATTGACATTCAAATCAATGTCAAATACTTGTATATAATTAAAGTCTGTTTTTATATACCAAATAATAACTTGTTATTGAAATTTAATTATTGTTAAACTGTTGAAACTTTTCTCAAACTTTCTTGTTAGATTATTATAAGTGTATCATAATCCATCATGTGACTAAATGTGCTCGTTTATGTACCTACTGTCTCCCCTGTCTGTGCTGTCAGGAACCTAGCATGAACAACTTTTTATTTATTTATACCTTCACATAATGATAATTAGTTTACACAACTGATTGTTTTTTTTTTGTTGATAAAAATTATCTGGTCAAAAGAAGCCTGGCGCATCGAGCAATTGAATTGGAAAATATAATTAATATGTAGACCAAATAATAATACTAAAACCAAATAATATGTATTGAATCTAAAAACCGTAGGGCACTTCCTTGCCAACATATAAAAATAATCTAATAAGAATATTTGTTGTTGTAAAATGTTGTCCAAAATATCACAAAAACACAAACTTCTTCACATTAATGTTAAAATGTCCTGATAATACAATTTAAAAAACCAGTAATTTTCACAATTACATCTTTTAAAGCCATTATATTTGGAATAGGTAACATTCTGTTCTCATTTTATCGGAGTAGCATATGGCAACTTAGGAGGCCTCTTTACCGATAAATTCGGGTACCGATACAGTTACTTTGAGAAACTTTTTGTTTAATTGAACTGTACTTAACTATACCCCCAAAAGTTTGCATGACTGAAGACAGACCAGCCATGCGTATCATTCACTGATTTTAAGCTATAAGAGCCCATGGGTGGTTGACTTTTTTGTGTAAGATGTCTCGGCAATTTAGTAAACATAGGTCCCAGATGTCATTAAGTTGTTAGGACCATGGGAAAACTTATAAAAAGGAAACTCTTGGTCCTAGTATGCAAAGAGCAACTGAAGGAACATAGGTATGGGTTTAGTCAGTAAGTCTGACATGCCCTTCCGCACCACCCTACAATGGGGGATTTCATTAGATAGATTAGAATTTAGCTTCACTTTTTTTTTGGACTGACCAACATTTAACTATCCAAAACTGCCTGTATATGGTCTATTTCAAAGAAATGCTTTTGATTTGATGATTTCCCGCTAATTTGTGTGTGGATGTTAGATTGGATCAGAAGTTCTATTAAAATATTAATGTTTAGCTGCATGACAGTGGGAAAACAATGTATTGCTCTGTTTATTCATGGGCCCCAAGATTATTATCTTCCGATGTATCAGACCATCGGACTGTAAGTCTGCATTTACCATTTTTTATTCTTTTGATTCCTTTGGAAAATTGCTTTATTTACTGTATTTAGACTGACAGTGCCATGTATTTTATTAAACTTTTCAAGTAAGAAATTCTTGTATTCCACTTTTTCTATAGATTAGTAACAGGCTTTCAATATATTAATAAAAAGTTCATTGAACAATCAAGTACAACAAACTCGGACAATTAATTTTTTCTTCAGCAATTGATTCTGTTTGAAAGCTTCTTGTTTTACTTTTGTCTTTCTCTTCAATTCAAATGACCCAGAGACCCAATACAAATAATATTCTCATATCTTTATTGTACACCATAAAAAATCCAGTAAGAGATTAAAATTAAAATGGTGTAACAATTCTTCTTATTCGGTCTTATAGCTAAAAGTAATTTTTTACAGACAAACTTTGAATATATTTGACTAAGAAAAAGAAAAAGAGTATAGCAAAAGTTTAATAAAGTTGATGAAATTCTGATCAGATTCATATTAGCCATAGCCTTAAAATGTTCCCACTATTGGGAATCAGGCCTACTGTCTAGGAGAGTGACTGGGCCGTAATCCACCTCGCGGACCAGTGCTTCAGTAGCGGCGAAATAAATGCACCTGGTTGGGTTTGAACTCGCGACTAACTCGTAAGTTGGGGCCGCTACCACTCGGCCACCACTGCTCTCTAAAATATAGAATAAAGTACTAAAATAACTACACAAATGCGCGTGCTTCCGAATATTAAATTTTGTATCTAAAAACCTTAAAATAATTAAATAAACAACCAACTTTTGTTATTTTCAATAAAAAATAATCCAGTACGGTTCAGTAATTAAACAATCGACACACCCCCGGGTTTCATAATAATACGAGTGTCATCTGTCTTGCAATCAGTGACACAATCCTTATCAGAGAGATAAACTTACATTTCGTAATGTGAGCTAAAGGAATAAGTTAAGTAATGCCTTCAAAATGCGTCCACAGGGGCTTAAAGTTATACTAAGTTCATTTATTATTAAGTTTTATAACTTTGCTTGCTGTCCTATCCCTTGCCAGTAGTTTGTGTCTATGTCGCACTGAAGCTTGTGTTTCGTGTATGTTCTTGTTTATTTTGTTTATTTATTTCGAAATATCTTTTGCCCGGCGGCTTCGCCCGCGTGTTAATAGAAAATATAAGTCTGTTACTCAATGATAAAGTAGCTTTCTACTGGTGGAAGAATTTTGAAAATCGGTCCACTAGTTTTCGAGTTAAATCGTAACATATAAACAAACAAAACAACCAATTTCCTCTGTATAATATTAGTGTAGATTTAAGTACAGTATTGGTTTATAGGCGGACTTGATACAATAAAACATTCTCTACCAGTTAATCTTTGAGTTATTAAAAACTACATAGGTAGGTGTGCAGCAATAAATAAATAAATAATATTGAAAATCCGATTGAGTGTAATTAAGTTCCTAAAAGGTCCTTGTAAATTTCATTTTTTGTATTATAAAACAAAGTCCCCTATCGCGGCTGTCTGTCTGTCTATTCGCGATAAACTCAAAACTACTGAACGGATTTACTTGCGGTTTTCTAAAATAGATAGAGAGATTCATGAGGAACGTTTAGGTGTATAATACATGCATATTATAGTAGAGAAAAGCTCGGCTAGTATGATTTATTTTGTCTTTTGTTATACACAATAGGGCTCCATTTGCAAAAAACTTTGTCTTAAATATGCAGTATTACAATTCCAATCGACACGGGGTGTACTGTAAACAATCTCCCATGCATTAGATACGATTTGTGACACAGATAAAACTTATTTAAATTCAGAGTCAACATTCGGACGCGAATCGAACAACACTTTTAATACTGTTTACGTGTTTTTTTTTTCTCGTCCCCAATATATTGTTTAGACTGAAACCGTTTAAAATGACATCGAAAAATCAAGATTAATTAATTTATATTAGTAGCTGACTCGATAAATTTTGTTGTGTCCTAAATTATCAAAAAAAAAATGGGGTGGGAGTAGGAGGGTAAAAAATACTTACCTACCAAAATATACACAAGAAATTTCATAAAAATCGATTAAAACGTTTTGTAGCAGTTTGATAATAAACTTCGTTTGGTCTTGTTAAATTATGGAAAAATAAATGAATAAAGATACTGTCCCGATCTTCATTAAATAACAAACAAACAAAACAAAAGCTAAAGATGCCAAAGGTAAAAAGTAGAATCTGTTGATAATAATTTGTCTTGAAAACAACAATCTATTTATATCACTGTTACGATTCGAAAGGTTAAAGTTTGAACAAAACCAATTTCCCGCCATTTATAACTCGTTTACTTTTTTTTTTTCTTTCAAGGCAGTGTAGTCAATGTTTTGTTTTCCAGCCTCATTCAAATGATTTCTCTTTTTATTTCTTGTGTGTGTACGCATGCAAATTGCCGCAACTCTTTCGCTCGATGTGTTAAGTTCACTTCTCTGCTTATGTCCTAAAGCAGAACATTATTCACTACATTAAGTTGTAAAGTAGTCAAGTCATAAGTTAGCTTAAAGCATTTGCGACTGCTCTTAGAGGCGTTTTCGCCATCCTGGGCTCGTCGCCGTCGGCCTCAAAATCCCCGCGCCGAGAGCCAGCGCCGTAGGGATGTTGCCCACTCATCTGGTAAGCAAAGAATTAAGCTGCCATGATATAGGGTGAAAGACATTCGCGGGGTGTCCACTTTCAGGAAAGTTGTCCAAATTATAAGACATAAACAGATCAAAATGTTTATGCTCAAAAGAATGCTTTGATTTTTAAGGGAGACGATATGATTGGCATTAAATAACGCAATGAATGTGAGCGTTTGTTATCTCTCCTAAGCGGTGGATACCCTGTCTGAACTGTAGGTACTCAGCTGGTCGCACACGGGCCGCCAACCACGCCAAGAGCGAGTAGCTCCTGTATTTAAACATTTTACAGTTTTGTCTGCGAAATGTTTAAATGTTGGTGAGTGACTCCACTTGCTATGGCTGATGGACCTTGTGTAGTTAGCCCTTCTTTTACTAAAAATACTTTTAGCTAGGGAACTAGGGATCTAAAATTACATAATCAAGTCGGAGTCAAGATTTTTAAACACTTGGAACTAGCAACAATCATTTCTATCAAGTTTTACACATCACCCAACTCAACATAATGTTCTAAATACAAATGTATGAAATTTTCAACTCTGCCAAATAACTTGGACCATTTTCATCTTAAAACATGTGGCTAAAGTTGTCTTTATTAAGTTTAAAAGTATCTTTGACACCTTTTTTTTTTGTAAAATCTCATTTTGGACACACATGCTATAGGAATATTTCTCTGCGATATGATTTTAGTTTGTAAAATGAACAGTTGCTTGAAACGAATGCTCTCTCTATTTTCAGCAAATGGAAAGGTTTAAAGTAGTAGAACGGGAGACGAAAACGAAGGCGTATTCCAAGGAGGGGCTGGGCGCGGCGCAGAAGTTAGATCCTGCGCAGAAGGAGCGGGAGGAGATGTCCTCGTGGCTGGTGTCCTCCATCGACGCACTTAACTTACAAGTGAGTACCGCGGTACACGGACGCTGGGGTTTGTGCGGGGCGGGAGGGAACAGACCTACGCATGTAGGGTAGGAACACGTCGAATAGATTATATAGTTTACTCATTAGTTACAAAGTATCTAGGACAAACAATTTAAGTTATTGACACTAAAGCATCAGGTAATTCAATGATTCTAAAAATAACTTAATTGCTTACTTTTTTTTTAGTAATTGCAATTTTTTACTGGAATTCGTAGTGCAGATGTAGTTAGTAAATAAAAATAATGCCTTTAAAAATCTGTAATAGTTAAATTAATTGTGGTGTACAATAAAGAATATAATAAATAAATAAATGTACCAAATTGAGTATCGGATAAAGTATCGATACATATTCGAGTATCGCTTGAAAAATACCTAAAAATATTAACGGAAGTTTCGATACTTTTTTCGCCTAGCTTAGTATTCTTATTTATCACGTGCTTGCCGAATTAGTTCTTTCTGATATGCGCACACTGCATTTGTTTGCCACTCCGTGTAGACAGGAGCAATAATTTTACGAGTGGCATTAAGATGTATATTCTCTCCATAATAATTTAAGTTGCAAATATTCCTATTATTTTTTACCGCCTCCTGTCATCATCGATAGTTCTCCACAAAATTAAGGTTGCCGTTATAGACAGATTTTCACGGTTTTAAGATTAAAATTAAAATGAAAACCTAAAATCTGTTTATCGGTCGCCAACTTCGTGCCGCATCGGTTCGGTGGCGGCGGGCGGGCGGTTCCGCGGCCGAATGGCGCGCCGCCACAGTGCCGCGCGCCGCGCCGGTGTCGCGTCGCGCAGCCGGCGCAGGCACTGGTGTGTAGACTAGCATTAGACGTGCCAAGGATGTTCAGAGTGTCTTCACACGCAGCGTGCGTCCAGCGCAGGCGTTGACGTCACGTTCACGCCGCGTAGACTCTGTGTAAACGCATATGCTGCGCTACCGTCACGTAGACGTAATTGTATCGAAAATACGTCGTATTGACGCGGCGCTAGCCTCGCGTTTGTGCAGCGCCCACGCAGCGTATACGACTCCGACGAATGCCTCAGCCGGACCCACGTCAGATGCGAAGACACCCTTACTCCGGTTTCTGTGTCATTCTTGTGGACTTCAAAGTTATCGTTAACATTTGTTTATTGGACAAATCCAGGGAAATCTAATGTAGGGTCCATGTGCTTTGGTGAATTGCGACGTTACGATTGATATGTTCATAATCACCGTGCTTTTCCGACATTAGTAACATCAGCATGATATAACGCACACATACATAACACACATTTTGCCATATAACACATGTAGAAAATTTCTAAATGCTCATCTTTTGAATCACCAAAATTTTAAATGTAGACTACAACTTTCACAACCTCTTGTGGAATATCCATCAGTGAAAGAGACACTAGTTTTTTTTTTACTCAAACTTTTAAAGCCCTTAGTTAAATTGAGAGAAAGCATTGTAGCCTCAAAGGCATTAAACATAAATGTCTTGAGATGAATATCTCCCCTTTTGTTGATCATTAAAAAATGTTGATCTTCATTGATCCGTAAAAAGAATCTTCGTGTTGGTCTATGGCACCCTCTATGGATTTATGTTATGATAGTAATTTGGCCCTGATTATTCTGTCACCAATGTCCAGTAGATGAAAACAACATGTTGCCCTCCATTTCAACCGTGTTAATGTTGGCATTCTCCATTCCAGGTTGATCAATTTGAGTCTGAAATAGAGTCACTGCTAGTGGGTAAGAAGAAAAGATTGGACAAGGAGAAACAAGACCGGATGGAGGAGTTAAAAAGCAAGCTGGAGAAGCACAGGTTCCACATAAAGAAGCTAGAGACGCTGCTCAGAATGCTAGACAACATGTCCGTTGAAGTTGAACAGGTTGGTACCTAAACCTTCTTTATTATTTTGATGGGTCCCAAGAACAAAATCGTATGTGAAAAATTATTGAGTTACTGTATGAGGTTTTAAAATTCTGTGTAAATAATAAGATAGTGTTCGATTGATTATTTTAATAAGTAAAATGATTTTAAACAAAAAAAAATTGTGCTATACAATTTTTTATTTATTTATTTATTTTACTATTTATGTACACACAGAACAACAAAAAAAGATAATACATAAGAGACATTAGTACAAAGGTACTGCTTATTTCCAAAGAAATTTCTTCCAACAGACCTGCGAAAGGAGAAATGAAAATTTTTGTATGTACAAGAATACGTAATAAAGTACATTTCGTCCTTTTAGGGTTCCGTACCGAAATGGTAAAATGTCCGTTATATAAATCCGTTTGTCTGTCTGCCCGTCTATCACCAGGGTGTACCTACCTCATGAACCGTGATAGACAGTTGAAATTTTCACAGATGATATATTTCTGTTGCCGCTATCACAACAAATACTAAAAAACAGAATAAAATAAGTATTTTAGAGGGCTCGAACATGATTTTTACCGTTTTTTGCTTCGTTTTGATATACCCTTCGGAAAAAAACGCGTAGTCATTTCCCATAAGATTTTGTTCTTGGGCTCTTCGATTTTTAGTTTTAGTATTTTTTTCAGCTAAACGCTAGTTGATCACTGGAACCAAAGATCATGGAAATATTGGCATTTCCAAGCGGATTAGTGACTAGTATGTAATTTTTAATCACACAGTTTTGTGTGTAAACAATAGATAAATGTATTATCTGTAATCCATAGAGCTGAAAATGGCGTATTGGTTAATGGATCCGATGATTCTGTATCTGTCTCAGTTCACACTATGTTTTACGTGTGAAGGCGTCTATCGCCGTACGATCGAGTTATCGTAAACGCCTACGTGTCTGTTTGGACCAGTGAACTGAACGCCGAGTCAGACCAGTCGATCTAGGTCAGCGAAACAGTGAACTTATTGAGGCAGATCAGTTACGTGATGACTCAAGTAACGATACTTCGATAAATGTATCTGAAGTGTGAATTCTATCTTATGTAAGAATTTCCGTTTACTCTAGGAATAATTGTTTGGACTGGCTTATGTTCAGCAGTGGACATCTTCCACCTGGAATGATGATCACTGACTAGGGGTACTCAGACTACCCGCTTTTTTTTTCAGTATGCTCATTATAGATTTGCTAATGCCATGCAACACATCTGTTGACAGGCTGCATTATGACTGTCAACATTATTTGATAAAGCCATTTCTCTGGGCTCCAAATCGTTTTTGGAATAAGTCCCAGCTAAAATTCAAAGTTCTCAATGGTGAAGGAACAATATCATGAGGAAACCGACATGTCCTAGAATAAGATTTCGAAGATACTTGACAGTACGCACTGGGCCTGCTACGGCCCATTCCCTCTTCTAGACAGAAGGCCTGAGTCCCAGCAGTGCGAACATTGTCTTTTTATGCTATGCCCCCTAACCTGTATGTTGTCTCATAGAATATATCTCTCTGTCCAATAATGCTACCCATTTTTATCTGATATACTGTGTATTTATGTGTACTAAAAACCAAAGATTTTTGACCAATCTTTCTCAAGTCTAAGCAGGTGTACCTTACATTGCAGATAAAAAGGATAAAGGACGACGTCGAGTACTACATCGACTCGTCGCAGGAGCCAGGCTTCGAGGAGAACGAGTACATCTACGACGACATCCGCGGCCTCGACGACATCGAGCTCAGCGGCGTCGGCCTGCCCTCCTCCGCCACCACCGACAGCAACAACAGTAACGACTCCGCCGGATCTCCTACTAGTATGCTCTCAGGTATCTATGGCACTTTATTATTTACCTATCTATACTCTATTCTTATCTATAAATATATGAAAAGGAGAAATCTGACTGACATATCAAGTACAGCCGGAATTACTGGCTATTTTACACTCCCAGTGAGCGTAAAACTTTGCGTAAGGCTTTTATGATGTAGGTAAGTACTAAGGAATTTTGAAAAATCCCCCTCCCCCCACACAAAGGGGTAAAACGAGGATCCAAAGATTGTATGAAGAAACCTATTATCACGTGAGTAAATATTGCTGGTAGAAGCTAATATATTTTATGCCCGGGCGCCCCGCGGTTTCTCCGCCCGCATACCGGCCCATCGTGGGGCGCCTCGTAGCGCTCCTGGTGCGAGGTCCTCGACAGCTGGTGGATTTTTGAGCCGCACCTCCGACATCTGACTCTCACACTGGACGGGCCGGGGCTGCCGTCTAGAGGCTTCTGCTCAATCTACGTGGTCCAGACACATCCTCCCGGAGACTCTACGCAGGTGTCGTTCGATCCATGACCCTTTACGGAGCGCCGGTGTAGGCGACATCGCTGTGAAAGCGACCGGCGGCCAAGCTGAGAGTACGCATGACAGGGTCGCGGCCATCCTGATGATGCGGGGATACCGCACGGTCTCCTGCGAGGCGGGGAGCATTCTTGCTGGCCGGCCACCTGCATTTGAAGGCAACAGTTCTTGCACGCAAGCGCGATTTGCGCATGGAGATGCAACGCAAAACTCCGCTGCATGGCGAATAGATTTCGGTGGGATCTCATGGTAAAATTGCGTTAGCGGCAGTAAATTCCTTCTTTGAGTGAGGAATAATGGTTGGTGGTCGGCTCCTTCCGCGAAGCAGTAATGTTAGCGAAGGAGGCGGCTGCACAAGTGAGCTAACAAAACGAGCTAGCAAGTGAGCTGGGATCCCGACCCGATTTCCAGCCTCCGTAATCGTGGGCTGGTGGACGGCGGTCGGCGAGCAATGGGTAGCTCACCGTCTGGCCGTCCGGTAACCGTCCGGACCGAGCCCGAGTCGTCAACGGCGCGTAGTGATTCATGCGCACCCCAAAATGTCAACAAAATCCAGCCCAGCAGGGTTCGACCCTGGCGGTCTATATATTTTCCACCTAAAAAAAAATCTTATCACATTCCGCGGTGGTATTCAGAACCCCTACTTTTGACATTCTGTGAGTGAGCGCCCATACGTGACAAAAGTTAAACCCATAACAAAGTGGCCTAGCAACAGAACGTTACAGAACGCCTCGTCATTTTTCATGAAAAAACGATGACTAGCGAATTGTTAAAGACTTGACGCATTTGTGTAGAATTCTTTACTACATACATTAAGTTCAATGGAATGGAACCGATATATTTTTGTAGACTAAGTTAATTGGCATATCATTGAGTATTGCAGTATGATTTACATGCGAATGTTACTGCACAAAAGATTGATTCATTGTCGAGTTGCCATGAAGGAGGTCGTGCAACTCTAGTAGCGGTACTTTTGACGCTTTGTGAATGTGAATCTTATCCTTCGCTTGGTATAAAGCACAAATGCCTACGAACTCGTAGGTCTCCTTTTTTTCGTGGAAAGACTCATCAAATGACTTCTCCCGCTCTGGGTAGAGCGAGAGAGTGTCAGACTTTTACTAATTAAAACCCAGTGTTCCTTGAGTTACCCTTTGCGAGGGCATCGGCCGCAACTGGCCACCTTAATCTTACTGACACGCCGTTGACTCGGGCTTAGTCTTTACCGGACGACGAACTATCCGATGCTTGCCGTCCGCAAGCCATCGCTAGCCAAGAATCACCCTACGATTCCAGTGCCTAGGGCGTCTCCGGCAGGGATTTGAAAACACTGCATCATACCTCTTAGTTTATTTATGGATTAACTTTTGCCCAAGGCTTCGCCCGCGTACATAAAATATACGCCTATGTCACTCAGGAATAAAGTAACTTTCTATTGGTGTAAAAATTTTAGCTATTGGACCAGTACTTTCAGACATTACCTCCTACAAAGACAAAAATAAACTATCTCTTTATAATATTAGATTATTAAAAAAAAAAACATTTTTTTTCTTATTTTCCAGGTACAAGTCCAGTAACATCACCAACGTTAGAGGTACACAACCATTCAACAGACTCCATAGACGTCGATAAAAAGAAAAAAGAAGAGATCATAGCCAAAGTGAGTAGCCACACATACAGACATACCTCCATACCATTACACATATATTTATTATAATCATTATCTTCCAATGTACTGCTACGTGGAGTTTTGATGTGGATTTTCCAAATTAATTGCTCTGTATGATTAGTTTTGGGTTCTGTACATATATTTCGTACTAATTTTCGTCTATCGAATCTTAGTAGCTTTATCGTGGATCGAATCTTTTCGATATTATCGTCGATTCGATATAACTGTATTCCCTAAAGTTTTACATGAGAATCTGAATGGTTCTTTGTGTATCAAACATAATCTTTACACAAATATGCCTTTTTTGATGTGAGAAATCATCTAATTCTTCTGACCTCTGAGTGGAGTGAGAGAATATGTCCCATTTTTCTGATTAAAACCCACCAGAGTTCCTTCAGGAAGGGCCCTACCACGATGCCAAAATGTCAGGCGTGCGAGCGACAAAGAGAGATGAATCTATACACCCTATACAACACTAGTTTTAGTATTTGCGAAACCCGAAAGTGTTTTTATGTAAAGAATCTATGTAAAAAATTTCGTAACTGTATCATGAAAAATCACAAAGTTATAAGCTCGTTGTTTCCTGGTATGCCGCACAAATACATGCTCACCAGACAATGAGGCGTTGTTTTGCACCCGCACCCAGCTGTGCGCCGGCTGCTAATGCCTGCTATGACCTGCCGTGACCTGTGTTGCACTTAGTGTCTATGGTGCCCAACATGTAACCTTTTTTAAATATTTTTTGGAAAAAATATAACATGGAATAAAAATATTGGAATGGATTCAGTAACTGATTCTGAATAAACTTTATTCAGGTTTCCTATATACCAAAAGTAATTTTGTATAGTTCTATCCCTTTACCGGTTTAGTTTAGGTCGTCAAATGGATCGCGTTAAGAGCTCGTGGTAGCGCCTCTGTTGCGCTTTGCGTTCCTGGGTCGAGTTAACCCTTTCGAACAATACCTGTGGCTTATTTATCGCTCAGGCGGTTTTTGCCTAATAGTAAAGCTTATTAAGACCTAATGTTCCTTAAAACACGTCGCTAGTCTATGCCATGTCTTCTATAGCAGAATGTAAAAAAAAAACCTAAAGTTGTACAATAAAATCAGAAAAGAAGTATAATCTCCAAAAAATAACGGCAGAATTTTCAGTCAAAGAAAAGTTTTACCTAGTATTAATACGGCAGCTAGACATAGTATTTTTCATACTTAAAACCACCACATATTTCCCTCAGAAAAAGAGTTTGTCTTTCTATACTCTATTCGCGTTAAGATTAGACATTTAAAGAAACCTTTTTTACCGTCTGTTCAACCGATTTTAACCTTTATTTCGTAGGCATAAAGGATGGCATTAAAAGCAAAAAAGTGTTTACAATACCAACTATTTACTGCAACCGTCATTTGTCATGCCACCGACGTAATAAAAGTCGAAATCGGTTGAACGGATAGATTTTCAAAATTTTCTACTGTTATTTTGAACGAAGTATAGTAATTGAAATACCGGCTTTAATGGAAATTAATTGGCTAAGTAATAAGTTTAATTAATAACTGATTTAATGTCCTAATATCATGTCTAGAACAACATGGGCGTAACTAAATAACACCAATTTTACAAAAGTGCCGCATGCCTATATAATATTGTTGTTATGAATTATAACAAACTTTATTTCCTACCCTTCTGTAAAGATGGTGTGCTCACTTACGCCCTTTTTGTTCTAGGTGTGCGATCTGTCTTTTTCACCGACGATTCATACAAACTTGGTAAGTTGCTTTTCACGATATTTTTATGTAGAACTTTTTAGTTTACAACTCTTTGGTAACAAAAAAAATTGCAAGACGTATGAACAAATTAACTATGGAACATTTCTGAATTGAGTATTTTTTGAAGTTGCGTATTTCTCAAATTTTACTTTCGTCTGAAAACCTGGCAAAAATTTGACTCCAAAGCAGGATTTGTGGCAATTTTAAAGTCGGTTCACGCCAACGCCGACGCGACGCTGTACGCATATTTTAAAAGAGCGACTCAAAATATAACTTTATTTACTACACGAAAAGTTACACATTTCATTCTGAGAATTCAGAATACGCAGCACCGCGAGGTATCTCGATCTTAAATGTGTACATTTTCGTGTATTATTACAATAATAAAATTATGTTTGAGTCGCTCTTTTAAAATGTACGTGCAGCGTCGCGTCTTGTCTCGGTGTGAACTGCCCCTAATACAAAATGCTCAATTCAGAAACCCGACCTACATCCCTTTTGTATTTTATCTGCCAAAAATAAAGAAGGCTACACTATAGAACAATATAAATCGTTTTGTTTAAAAAATATCTTTTTCAATTCTAAAGGAAAACTAATACTTTGAAGAAAAAAATACAATCAATTGAATCTCCTCTGTAACTGTATTCTATGTGCCAAAACATGTCGGCTCCTCTACAGAATACACTACACCCTCTTTTGTTTAAAAAAATGTTGATTCAAGCAAAAAAATTAACCTCTATATCACGATCGCCCGTGATTTTCTCCCACAAAGCGTCCCGTTCCAAAAGAGATGAACACAAAACATCTCGTCCCAATAGAGATGAACACAAAACATCTCGTCCCAAAAGAGATGAACACAAAACATCCCGTCCCAAAAGAGATGAACCCAAAACCAATCGTGTATCTCTTGTGCTCGTGTAAATGATGATGTGTTGATATTTGCAGCCGGTAAAGCCACTGCCGCTGCGCGCGGTGAACGCGAGCGCGGTCAGTAACAGCACGTGTAACGTTAGTTCCTTGCTCAATAACTCCGCAGCATCCACCAATAGGTCAGTCCACTGACACGAGTCTATTTATTACCACCTTTATGTAATTTACTCCCACATTTTGCTTGGGGATTATTTCAATGAGAGCGTAATATAACTCTTTGAGAGTGAAGACAGGCAACTTTTGGACTTACTCGTTCTATCGTAGTTCCTCGTTTATGAGTCGTTATCGAGATCCAAAGCTAATCTACTGTGCCAAAAAATCTAATCGGAAACTAGGAATCATATTTTGGAGGTCGGAACTTGTGATTAATATACATAGCATTCTAAGTGTAAGTGAAAATAGAAATGAATCTAAGCTTGGAATCCTAGTCTTCTGTTTGACGCCTAATTGTATGTTTTTTTTTGTAATAGACGTTTGACCACTGTTTCACCTGATTGATATTGCTTGCTTAGAAGTAACCTATTTACTGTTTAACTTGCCCCCAAAAAAAAACAACAACTCCAAAAAAAAAAAGTACCCCCAGGCTGTTTGCTATCAGGAAACAGACTCGGGCAGTGAACCACTCGTTCCCAAACGTTTAGTACATATGGATGATGGTTGAGGTACATGTGTACCAAAAGAAATAAAGACACGACGTGAAAGTACGTGGAAATCCTGCCCGAATTATCTCAACTCCTTTTTTTCTATTAAAAATACTGAGCGTAGCGTGGAAGGGTGGAAGTTACTACTATCATCAAATTCACAAAAAACATTCGCTAAAAATACATTAAAACCTGTCATAAAAGTTTATGAACTCCAAAATTATATGTATTATTCATTCTATTGTTTAACATAGAAGTATGTTATTAAAGCCGTTGTTATGTGACTCATTGTAATATATTTTATTACCTTTCATTGAAATAGTCCCCAAAAAACTCGAATATGTAGTTAAAAGATTTAAAACTCACATAAAAATGAAAATACAAAAACGGACTTGCTATAAAGCTGTTTTTTTGTTCTCATTTCACTGCGCGCATGATTCAAGCTCATTTTAGAATAACTACTTTAATTTCTGATTTGAAATTAGATGATTTGTATAATGAAATTGGTTATTTTGGTGCAATAAGCTTAAAAAGTTGCAATTTTCGGAAACTTGTGACTTAAAATGCAGTAAGTGTTTATTTTTCTGTAAATATATCGATTGCTTGCACAGCTATTCACGAAATCTAATCAGTTATTCCAATTTAATATACTTGGTATCAAAATATTGCAATTCTAACTCCACCGATACAAAATTGCCGCCGAAACGTTGTAACCTTTAAGCTTGTTGTAAACGGCAGTTAGCGACATCTCTTCAAATCTCAATGAAATATCTAGCAGACGGATTCGAGGCGCGCGGTGCATTCCACATTGGTCTCTGCGATGCAAGCAATAAGTTTCAAAGTCCATCATTTGTGGGCTCGCGATGTGCATACTCATAATGTATATGTATGCTGTTATTGATTTTATGTGATTCTATTTATAAAAGATAGTGTAAGTGACTTGTGCAGTATCGGGGCACGCACGTTTTACTTGCTGATAACAGTTTTCTTCGCTATTTGATCGTCATTCTATGTGGTTTGGGGACAAATGCTTGTGCAGTGTTAGTAAACACGCAGATTGTATTTAACGTCAACAAGTGGCGAGTGTTTTGAAGGGCAGTTTAGAGGGGTAGTCGGCTCTTGATTACGTTTTTACTGTCTGGTGTTAAACTAAACATGTTTGATGGAGTTTTCAGTTTTTATACTCAACTCAAGTTTTTAGATTAGTTGAGAACTGTTTCGGAATACAACGCAACAGGTGATCGAAAGTTTAGTGAGTGATCGCAGTGACATTGAGATGAAGGGATGTCGCTAGCTTGAGATCCGTCGTGCGGTGGTGCCGTGTTCAGTGTGGTGGTGTATGTGCAGTATAAGCAACAACACGGGCGGCGTGTCGGGCGCCAGCACGCCCAGCAAGCAGCCGGCGGCGCCGAGCCCGACGCACGCAGTACACGCGGCCCACGCGACACACGTGCCGCACGCCGCGCACGTGCTGCACGCGCCGCACGTGGCGCACGCGCCGCTGCACCACGTCCGCCAGCCCAGCTCTAACACCAACACCAACAGTAACAGTAATAATACTGGTGAGTTGAACATTATCTTATTTGTTCATGTTTGCTTACTAACAACTGCTTTCATAACGCCTGATTGGGAGAATCAGTTGTATGATTTCACTTTTCATGTACTGTCTAGCAGTCCCACGCTATTTCACCTACTAGTCCTCTTCCTTGAATCGTAGCGTGAAGTTGAGTAATCGTATTCGATAAATGGGCTCCCAGCACAATTCGAACTGGGATTAATGTGTTTAAAAACTTTTATAGTAGTATAGAATTAGATATAGAATAGATGAGATCACGTATGTCTACTACTTCACGTCTAATGATAATCTAGTAATAATTGTGTTACTTTTTGGTGTACACTAAAGTAGTAATTCTATTCTAAGACGAAGATTATAAACGAATGGCCAATTATATACACCTAATACAAAAGCAGCGGATTGATTAGTTATTATGTAAATTACACGATTTAATAATCATTAAAACTAGAAACTAGTTCGAAATACAGTTGAGCGCGATGATCCGACATACGTTTTGTCGGACTATGGAGTATTGCCGAACGATACTCCGTCAAATTACATACTTACAACAATGGTACTATCAAATCCATACATTTGTACAACATAATATACGATAGGTATTAACGGACTTGTAGAAATATAACTAATCTATCTACTATCATAATAATGTTTTAAATCTTTAAATTAGGTAGTTAATTAACTTACATTCTAGGCTTAGGTTAAGTCTAGCTACGAGTAAAAGTCATTGATTTTGGAACGGAACGCTGATGTTTCCCCTCTCTGAGGTGGGCGCTGTTTAAAACGGTTTCACGAACAGTTAACATCTTGTAAATATGTTTATTGTTCCAATACGATATTCAAAAAAAGAATCATATGAATGTCAATCAATCTACCGATTGATTAATTACTGAGGGTTAATTGTAGTGAGTTTTATACCTCTTAATGTATTAACTGCTACGTTTATGGTACTTCAGCTGTCATATATTATGTATTTACAACTTGGGTTAATATTCACACAGCTGTGAAGCCGCGCGTATTTAGCACTTTATGACTTGTTTTATGAATAACTCGATAAAACAGTTGTAAATATTGTGTTGCTGAGTTGACACCATTGTTGAAATAATTTATGTGTTTCCTCTTCTTCGATTGTTAACTAAATATATTTGTATTTTTATATGTACAGTGCGTTAATATCTGGTTGAACATCTTGTTTTTGGATTTTGGACAAAACAGATCGTTAAGTTTATCTTAAGCCACACGCGTGCGGCCGCCTCCTTCGCTAGTATTACTGCTTCGCAAAAGAAGGCGACTGCTTGCCATTCCACCTTCCGGTTTTTGCCGCCGAACGCTCCCACGAGGACACGGCGGTGCTCCGCCCAAGCGGGGCAAACTACCACC
Source organism: Mythimna lalbum (assembly GCA_949319445.1). NCBI lineage: Eukaryota > Metazoa > Arthropoda > Insecta > Lepidoptera > Noctuidae > Mythimna > Mythimna lalbum. The sequence continues at coordinate 2,719,970 of OX439358.1, forward strand.
GTATGCTCCACCTTGTCCTCCGGGCGGTCCAATGGTTTTTTCCGCACGAATCCTTTGCAGGGTCCTCTCGAACTTACCATGTCCGGTGAGGACCTGCGTCATGCGGAAGGTAAAGACGTCGTAACATCTTTTCAGCCACTTCCCAAAGAGGGGCGGCAATATTGGCGATTTTGATTATTATAATTCTGTAAATAAATACGTGTTACGTCCGTGAATTTGTATTTTAATCAACATACAATTTAACTCTGGCTGGCTGGCTTGAGCCAGACAGTCTGAAACCAGTCTTACTAAGGGGTATCATCGTTTACATTATCTATCGTTTCACGTAAAATACTAGTAGATTCCAAGCTTTTTATTTCAAATAAACCATTTACAAGCACTTTTCGTTCACATTGATCCTCATCAGAAGGCTTAAAGTCATCCAAAGGGCAATGGAAAGGGCTATGCTCGGGGTTTCCTTGTGTGATCGAATCAGAACTGAAGACAGCCGCAGGAGAACTAAGGTGGCTGACATAGCACGAAGAATCGCCAAACTTAAGTGGCAATTGGCAGGGGACATTGCTCGCAGAACAGATGAAAGAAAAAAAGAAATAAAGAAAGAAAAACATTTTATTTGCCGGAATGGCCAAAAAGTATTTACAATTTTTTTAAGTGCATTTAAAAAGCATGCGCCACAAAAAGATGGCCGCTGGGGCCGAAAAGTTATGGAAAGGCGACTGTTTACTGGAAGACGCAGCGTTGGAAGGCCACCTACAAGGTGGTAGAACATTCCAACGCTGCGTCTTCCAGATGTAACCGATGAACGTTGCGTGAATCCGGTGGACGCGAGACGCTCAGGATCGGTTATTGTGGCGACACTTAAGGGAGGCCTATGTCCAAGAGTAGAGTATTGGTATCGACTGAAATGATGACATGCACTTTTGAAATGTCAAGGAGTCAGATAGTCAGAAAAAATGTAGTTAATTGCACATTCCAAACCGTGGATCTCTATAGAGAAGAATGTGCAAGAAACCCTAGTACTTAGCTGCATCCGGTTAGACTAAAAGCCATATAGTTTAATATAATACCAATATAGTTAGAAAAAGGTTAGGCAGGCTGACAGATTGATTTATGCCTTACAAAAAAGTCGTTTATCTTCCGATGCATTTTACTGGTAGATAGGTAGACGTTTATGAAAGATTAGCTTCTGCCAGCTGCTTCATCCACGTGGAATTAGGTCCTTCCATACAAACTTTGGACACCCGGTTCATCCCTCTAGGGGGAGGATTTTGGAGAAATCTCCCTTAGTACTTGCATTCGTCATAAAAGGAAACCTAGTGCACAATTGTAGTAGTAGTAGTTTCGGTATTTGATATGTCAATCAATCAGTTTCTCGTTTTATATTATATAGACTATATAGACTAGCTTTTGGCAGCGACTTATCCCGCGTACCTATTAAAAAAATATTTTCGTGAATAAAAAGACTTCCGGTATAAAAAGTATTGTATATGCTATTCTAGGAGGGTCTGCCTTGTGTCAAATTTCACATCCAAATCCGTTTAGCCCTTTGAGCGTGAAAAAGTAACAAACACAAAATAATTTAAGCGTGCTATTTTCATTTATTTTGCCCTAAACGTTTTTATAAGGTATTTGCTTCATGTACAACAGTTTCCTATTATAAAGTGCGTCAATAGCAAACTTTCACTCGTTTATTTAAGGATTTGGCAGAAATTATGAATTCAGTGAAATAAGGAAGCGCCCTGGCACATGTGACTGACAATAATACTTGCCAAAATAATTATTTCATGCGATTGGCAACCGAGATACAGAAATAGCCTTATTACCGTCGTCACCTTATCAAATATATGGTTCCAAACTTTAACAAATTATATTTACCAGTCCAATATTATCGGAGCAACTTAATTATTAAAATTAATTATATCATTCGCTTCTGAAACCGCATATTCCGGCTGAATCAACAATTGAAACCCATCGAGGCAACGCCACCGTACAACTTCCTCTACCGACGATAAAAACACAAACAAACGCAAAGTTAGGCATAATTAAAAACACACGTTATCATTACAACTAAACGCGATAACGTACGCTTCCATTGTTTACAAAATAAACAAAACGTTTATCAACGCGAATGAATGGAACACGGCGACCGACAAACTCGTTACGAAAACGATTAATCGTACGTTGGCATTCCGCCAATATTCGTAAAATTTGCTAAAAACTGGCGGTAAGCCAGGGCGATGACATGGCAGAGCGTCGGCTCAGTCACCAGGCTGTATCGGACGAGACCTGTGCCTAACTTTAGAAATAATTAAGAAAACATAATAACAATGGTTTCCCGCGCGAATGTACGATAAATATGGACGATGGTAAAGATATTGTTGTCGAGTGTGTTGTGTGTGCATGGTTTTTCACAAAAGAGTTTCTGTGCCGTTTGTGAAGTAATCCGGGGATGTCGAGAATTGCGCAGTTTGATGTTTTGTGAGGTTTCCGTGAACTTCAATGGCGGTTACATAATTTTTTTTTGTTATGGTGTGTCTCTTGTTTATGGGAAACGTCTATTGTTCGAGTCTTCTTGACTGTTTTTGTTACGAGGTGAGCTGTTTACCAAGGCGAGGTCTCGTCAGATTATTGTTCAATGTTCTAGACTGGATCTAGACCATCCAGAACAGCATTTTACATCGTTTTATGACCTATTAGGACGCTAAAAAATGAAAACAAATTGATCATGCAAGTGGTTCATGCTGGTACAATTTTGACAGTTGTAATGTCAAATCACCCACGTCTACTACCTACGTTTTGAGATCGTAAACTTGACATTGCATTGCAAACTCACAAACTGTGTTTACTGTCTATAACCATTAACACATGTGTTTTAAACGCGAGAATCTCTTATAGTACAAACAATGGTGTTAATGCAATAATTTTGATTAAAAAACACTGGCATCTTAGATTCATGAGTCGGAATTTTCTATTGGCATGTTTGTACTAAATCTAACATTGATAGTTTGGACGCGTTTTCTTTGTTTATGACAGTTGTGCTTTATTTTGTAATGGGTTTGCCATTTAATGTGGATACAGTTATAAATATGGGTATGTTATATGTTTATGTTCTTTGTTACATTCTAACCCTCCTTACGTTACTGCATTTTACTTATAAAACTTAAACTCTCATTTTTTCAACTGTGGGTAAGTAGTTGAAGAAACTTGAAAGCGATTTACTGCATTTCTTTCATACCAACCTCACAAAAACACCAATTGAATGTCTTTATTCCATTTTAGACTTCATTATTATTATTATTATTTATTGCTTTTTATTCAGAAAAACCTCCGACCATCGATCTTCATAAAACATTTTGTAACCACGCGTATAATTTTATAGCATGATCGTATAAATATTGTTACTTTCAAAATATTTCTGTACGTGTCGGTATTTATGTATTGCAATGTCATCGAATTTATATTTTAAGTATCGTTTACATATCGCAGATGCTCGTTCGACCTATGCGTCAGAGAACAAAATTTTTTATAATTAAATCTCTATTTTAAAATATTTTTGGTAATGCCGCCGATGTTAATAAATTAAATAGTGCTTGTTTGTTCCTAAAGTAAATAGTGCTGTCTGTCTGTCTGTCTGTCCTTCTGTCTGTCTGTCTGTCTGTTACGCTTTCACGCAAAAACTACTGAACGGATTTAGATCAAATTTGGTAGGTAGGTAGAAGAGACACTGGAATAACACATAGGCTACCTATAATTCCACTGCTGAGCACGGGTCTCTGCTCGCGCGATATAAACTGTAGTCCACGCGGGCGAAACCGCGGGCGGAAAGCTAGTAAGTGTATAAGATTACAAAAATGTATTAAATCTGTGTGTGTGTGAGTATGTTTGTTATTCCTTCACATCCAAATATCTGAACGTATTTCGATGTAATCTGGTGCACTGGTAGAACTTGCCCTAGTAAAGACAGCGCACTTAGGTAGGTAGGCTTACCCTTACTTTACTGACGCGGGCCAAGACTGAAGCTAGTTCTCCAATAAACTGATTCGTTTCTTTGTAAACTGTCCTAGCCTAACTGTGATTACTTTGGATATGCTTGTTCTTGCTCCTAACCTGACCTATTTGTCGTGTCCTCCGGGACAATATTCAGAATGCTCAATCTTACTAGTCCTTCACGGCGATCCCACCTGATGGTAAGCAATGATGCAATCGTTATTGGTGAGGCGCACTAGTTTATTAGTTACATATACAATACAATACTCACAAATTGACAGAAAATCACAACTTTTTATTTTTAGTCTGTTTCATTTCCTTTTATTTTTTCTTTTTCAATAAGTATTTAAAGTTTCGTGAGTGTGTCCGTGGCATCTCAGTGAGTCCTAATATAATACCAGCGCTACATTACAGCAAAGCTGAGTTTCGAGCCTTTTTGGACTCACTCAAAAATCATCCACATGATATCCCCCGCCCTTGGGCGGAGCAGGAGATAGTGTCAGTCTTACTGACTAAAAAACCCACCCTGTTCCTTCGTGCCTTTCATACCGGGACCGAGCCTTCCTTTCAGAAGCAGACCCTTGGCCCCAGTAGGCTTCGACCCTGCTGGGCCCTTTCGGTAGCCTCGCACAATATATAATTTGCGGTTTACTTTTTATATGTATTTTTTAAATACAAGATATAAGTTTCTACGAGTCACGAATAAACATTCTCCTTTCGTTCCTTCTTCTTTCAATTTTTAATTAATTGTCTCACTGAGATAGCCTCAGTATTGAGTTAAAAAGTACCGATTGAGATTTGTTATTCTCAGTAACAGGTTTTTTCAATACTTTCAATGCAAGCGTGTCGAGAACTCGATCGTTTTCATAGATCCAGGACCCACATGACCAGGTTTCACTACAAGTACCTGAAAGTTATAAACTTAATCAAAAGTTGTAAAGCTACCTGAAGCTTTAAAAGTGAAAGAGAACCAATACAAACTAGGTCACCGTTGTATTGATACACATTGGTTGGCTCTTTAATTATAAATTACACGTATTTATACAGCGAAGGTTTAATTACAAATCATTGGCTACTAGATATTTGTTTAGAATAAGAATAGAATAGCATTTATTGTCTATCGGCGGAGGAAATAAAATAAACAACATAAAAAAGAGTACAGATAATACAATACAGTTGCGTTGATTTGAGATTCATTTTATTTTTTTTGTAAGTTTTTAGGTAGGAAATTGTCAAATACCTAACTTCTCCCGCTCTGGGTGGAACGAGAAGGAATGTTAGACTTTTACAGGCTAAAACCCACCTGATCCTCGAGTTGCCCTTTGCGTTTCTGTTTTTATTACTTGTTGTTATAGCTGCAACAGAAATATATCATTTGTCAATATTTCAACTATCTAGCAATCACGATTCATGAGATACAGCCTTGTGACAGACAGACGGACAACGGGGTCATAGCAATAGGGTCCTGTTTTTACGAGGGTGGATTGAAAAGTTCGCGGCCTAACACATAAATACTTGAACTATTTTTATGTAACTGACCTCATTCGATTTGCTTACTCTCTGGTTGTCACATTGTAAAATTCTATCGCAATAGCATTATCTGTTTTTAAATTAGATTGAATTTTGTGAGCCTAAGTGCAGCGTTTTTAAAGAATGGAGAAAATTGAGCAACGTGCGGTCATCAAATACCTACCTGTTTCAAAAAAAACTAACTCCAAAAGAGATTCACGAAGATATGTCAACAACATTGAGGGAATCTGCTCCGTCGTATACGACTGTGAAAAAGTGGGTTGCAGAATTTAAACGCGGACGAGAGAGTATTGAAGATGACCCTCGCTCCGGCCGGCCTACGACGTCTACGACTGAAGAAAACATCGGGAAAATCTGTGATCTGATATTGGCAGATCGGAGATTGACCATCAAGGAGATTGCAGACACTATTGGCATCTCGTATGAACGAACACAAAACATCATAGTCAATGAACTTGGATTTTCTAAGGTTTCTGCGCGGTGGGTACCCAGATTGCTTTCAGTTGAACAAAAACGAATACGGCTCACGATTTCTCGCGACTGTTTGGAAATGTTTGAGGCTGATCGACAGGATTTTTTGGCCAGATTTGTGACAATGGATGAAACCTGGGTACACCACTACACCCCAGAGTCAAAACAGCAATCCAAGCAGTGGAAAAAACCTGATGAACCGACTCCAAAAAAAGCTAAAGCAATTTTGTCAGCTGGCAAGGTGATGGCGTCAGTTTTTTGGGATGCTAAGGGTGTCATCATGGTGGACTACCTTGCAAAAGGTGAAACTATAAACTCGGCTTATTACTGCACCCTTTTACGTCGTTTGCGTGAAACAATCAAAGAGAAAAGGCCAGGATTACTCAGCAAGAAAGTGTTGTTCCATCAGGATAATGCACGCGTTCACACGTCTGTTGAATCTATGGCTCAAATTCGTGATTGTGGCTTTGAATTACTGCCCCATCCCGCCTATTCCCCTGATTTGGCACCTTCAGATTTTCATTTATTCCCAAACCTAAAAAAACACCTTGGAGGTCAAAAATTTTCATCAAATGAGAAGGTCGAAGCTGCGGTGGGTGACTTTTTTGAAGGCCTTGAAGAAACTTTTTTTATGACTGGCATACAGGCGTTGGAAACCAGATGGAAGAAGTGCATTATGTTAAGTGGAGATTACGTGGAAAAATAAATTTACTTTTATTTACATTTTATTTTTTTTTCTGGCTGAGGCCGCGAACTTTTCAATCCATCCTCGTACTATTTATATTAATAATAGTTTATTTATTGCAAGTAATATTTACTCATATACAAATATAAAATAATAATGAAAACAGTCACGATTTAAATCATAGTTTATAAAATTAAAATCAATTAAGTAAATTCATTCAATTTAATTAAATTGTTTTTTGTTATTTATATACAATTAGATAATAAAATAGTATCTATTTAAATTCAATCAATAAAAATTCAATGAAGAGATAAAAAATTAAAACTAAATAATAAAATCATAATTAAGAGTAAACCCTAAAAACTGTGTCATTGACAACGTGAAGCTCGCCATACAACGCTTGTATATCCAACGGCGAAGTAATTACGTATTTAAACAGCATTATTCATCCATTTGAGTCACGCAAACCTCATAACCTGAATTGTCTGAACACTCTGTTTGTAAACATCCAATTTACGAGTAACGATTTGATTTTTGTATTTCTATTTTTTTTTCACTGACTACCATTCGGACACTGACTGTTTAGTACAGTCAGACAAAAAGTTTTTAAATATAATATTCTAGCTTATGCACGAGGCTTCGCCCGCGTAAATAAAATATAGCCTATGTCACTCAAGAATAAAGCAGCTTTCTATCGGTGAAAAAAATTTGACAATCGGACCAGTACTTTCAGAGATTACCTCCTACAAACAAAAAACGTGTTTAAAGTGTTTTATATTATATTTAGTTTTTTTTTTTTAACAGATTGTATATAACAACTTCAATTTTACTGGTGTCCGACTCGTCAGTCAAAAAAATATTGAAAATATAATGTGTCGATACGGACATTGTGTCCGAATCGTCACCGACTCCAATTTACTTTACAATTTGTATACAGCCTACAGTTTTACATACACTTATGTACATGTTACGTAAATAACAAGTGCATGCGTCAGAGAATCCTTGTAAACACGTTCAGTAGCGTGAAATTGGCTGATAGTGGGCGCCCTTACGTTAACGTAGCCGTAGTACTCGGCTCGTACGAGTTCGTGGACACGTGCCGGCGAGCGTGCGAATGTTTGTTTGTAAACAGTGACTAGAGGCGTGATCGGTAAAGCTAGAACTACACAGCGCACACGTGTGATACACACTCTAACACGTGTGAAACTAGACTTGTAGAGCTACACTTGATCCACGCCACGCGATGTCGTTCTACGTACAAATCAGGCGTGTTACATGTGCGTCGGTTTAATGTAGTTCTAGTTTAAATGTTCACGTTTTATGTGTAGACGTTTTGTGGGGACACACCTTCACAATGCAGTAAACTCTTTTTGAGATAGGAAATTATAAAGAAACTTCCCCCCCCCCACCCCTCTGGTTAAACCGAAGGGCATGTCAGTGTTTTAGTGCCTAAAACCCACATGTATTCCTTCTTACACGTTCCCGCAAATATAATTAAGCTAGCACTACATTAGACCGACGCTGACGTCCACGTGGACCACGCCTGATTTATACGTAGAATGACGTCGCGTGGCGAGGATCTAGTGTAGCTCTGCAAGTCTTAGTTTCTTTGTATAATATATAAAGAGACTGACGCGCCCAGATCGGCGTACGTGGCACACGTGTGCTCAGTGTAGTTCTACCTTTATGCTTTAGTGTGTACCAGTAAAAAAAAAAATGGGGTTCTATCCGGATCCGTTACTGATCATATTTTTGTATTCAAAAGTAAGAAAAAAAAACAAAATTGTCCACGAATATTTGTCATAATTGTTAAATTCATAACAGAATCAATCATTCATAAAACAATTTCTACTAGAAAATACAACGCGCAGCGTTTTCCATTCTGAATGTCATTTATTCATTAATCAATAAACCTGTAAAATATTTCCAAAAATTGAGTGACATTTTGGGATATACAAACTGTTTATGAATTTTATTTATTGAGACTTATTTAAATAATAAAAAGAACTTTTCTAATAAGCCCTTTAAGTATTTTTTTTTTTATTTAAAAATTATTGGTGTATTTTTGTGACCGCACTCACGATACAGAAGTCTAGTAGTAAATATAGGTCTACTCGTGGTACAACCTTGCTTCTTGCTTATTTCGCATACTTGCATTCGAATCTATACAGTACATATTTCATATTTGTTGTTGTGGTAACAAAAACCTATATATAAGAATCCACGATCATGACACATACTCAAAAAACTCACTTGTCCTTATTTCTTTCTGCAGATAACGAACTAGGCAGCCAGTCTGCGGTCAATCTGACGTTCGGTAGGCACGTCGGATTGACCGGCGCGTCGGACCTCCCAGCCTGGTTGCCTAGACTCTTAATCTATGAAATTATAAAAAAAAACATTGTGTCCTGTTGAAAAAATACACGATTTGAGAATATTTCAGGTATTTATGTAAACTGACGTTATTTTAAAAGCTGTTGTTGCGAAGTTGCTGAGTGTGTGGCGTGTTTTCTTGCAGAAGTAGTGGAGAATGGTCCGGTGTCGACAACACCCGCGCATACAGCCACGCATCTACCGCCCGCGGCCACGCAACCCGCACCTGTAAGTACTCGTTTTTTTTTAGATTTTCGTTCAAGTATCACGGAAGAAGATTTTTTTTTCAATTTAATCCCCCCTCCCTCTCGTCAGCAAAAAGTAAACAAAGCTCTCCCCCTCTCCATGCTTGCGTAAACATTGGTACGAGTATTTTTCAATGTGTTCTGGTTTCGTTATTAATTTATGAGCAATAGTTATGAGTCTAAAAATAAAGAAAAGGCGAAACACAAAACAAACTTTATTTAAAATTTTGGCATATTAGTTCAACAGTCCTCAGTCCATGACACACGAATTCAGTCTTCAATAACATTGGGTATTTGCTGCTCAGTAATGGCAACAAATTGACATACAGCTTTATTGAATTCACCATTATCATTATTGATAGTTACATGAATAGGATATGACAATCTAATCTTGATAATAAAAGTCTCTGTCTCAGAAGAACCAAGTTTCTTGACCAGAACATTCCATCAATTCTTTCCCCCACATTCATATTTTTTTCCAATGAAATTCTTCATGCATTTATCAAATCTAATTTAACGGTGCGATAAGATTACATTCACATTTAAAAAGCCGCATTTAACCTGACTAGTGGTTTTACTGCACTAATAACTACTTGCATATTATTATCTTTTTCTCCTCTGTCAAATCCAACCAAGTAAAAAATCGTTTTTAGCGATAAGACCGCTCGTAGTGACACCTTATTAATTTTAAGTTCCTATTGTAATAAAGAGTATATCTGTCTTATCTAATAAGCCTTATTAAATAAGGAATTAGTTGTGGAGAACTAATAGTGTTTTGTGTTCTGGCAGACGTCAAAAAGTTCGTCAGTTCCTTTGGTTGGGTCAAGTGCGAGTGCGAGCGAGAGCGCGGCGTCGCCGCTCACCGTCAACGGGCCCAGCCAGCCGCAGCACCACACGCCGCAGCATGTGGCTAACAAGTACGTTACTACTTTTTTTTTTAGTTGGGATATTATTACATGAGTTCTTGATTGCTTTGTTGTTCGCTCTAGGGTGGAGTGAGAGGGTTTTATCAGATTTTTACTGACTACAACTCATCTGGATCCTTCAGCTGCCTTTTAAAAGGGCCACGGTAGTTACCGTGACCGAAGAAGAGTTCTTCTACAAAATAAATATTATTTAATTATGTAATATTTTGTTCCTCAACTTGGCTAAAGCTCTTTCTGCTACAGGCGGTCGACAGTTAATATCTATGACCATCTCCACAAACGAAATAAATTAGACCTTACGAATCTTCATCATCGCGCAAGTGAAGCTTTCAGTGCTATGAGCACCAATCCAGCAGGATCAACACCAATCTTGTCGACCTTTACCCCTACTTTTACATATTTCCGCATGAGCAGCAGTCACTACGTTTGTTTAATATGGTTTGCAAATTTCAGCCTCAATTTACAAGGTGGGCATAACCCTCATGTTAATAAAAAAATGCCAGGCGTGAAAACGAACCCTCTTCCCTGGTATTTATGTCAATAATTATGATATAAGCATAAGCATGCAACCAAGGATATTACATTTAATAATCAAAAATATAAAAAATGCTATCAAGTGTGTAATTTAACTTGCACATTTGATAATATAATTAATAGATTTTATCAGTGAACTTTATCAAATGAAATCGATGCAAAGCGTGCATATTGAAAGAAAAAAAAACTGTAATAATTTTTTTATACTCTCATTGCGGTTGTTCGCCAATCCGTCCTCGTGAAACCAGCCGAACAACTTTGTCCACTTATATTTAGGTCAGGAACAGTAAAGTGTGTCAGGAAGCGCCTTGAAAGTAGGTTACTGGGGTAAAAGTGAGAGCAAAGGGTTCAATGTGTATGATTCTTTGTGTGAACCAATGTGTGCATGTTTTTGGAATAGTTTAATTCATGAATCCCCAAGCGACCACCGGTGGCCGCGCATCTATTGTCTTACTATTGTGTCTCTAATTGACGGTATCTGAAGGGTTAATGACTAAACTAATATTATTTATTTATTTGCACTAATGTTGTGAATAGTTGTTACATAATTATATTGTCTCGAACACGGACCCCGGAAGGGCACAGCAACATTTAGTTATATTGTTTATATTGCATGCATTATACAAATTAATTGATCGATACAACAAACATTACAAACAAATTATTATGAATTCATACAATAATTATTATACTGTCAGTCATTCGATATTATTATTATTCCATACATAATTACATTAAATTAATTCATGAATCCCCAAGCGACCACCGGTGGCCGCGCATCTATTGTCTTACTATTGTGTCTCTAATTGACGGAATCTGAAGGGTTAATAATTACAATTATTTTCATTGTTATATTGTCATTTATATTTATTTATTTTATTTATAAACTAGCTTTTGCCCGCGCGGCTTCGCTCCCGCTCGTCTCTACCCTACCCTACCCTACCCTACTCTACCCTACTCTACCCTACCCTACCCTACCCTACTCTACCCTACTCTACTCTACTCTACTCTACTCTACCCTACTCTACCCTAGTCTACCCTACTACTCTACCCTACTCTACCCTACTCTACCCTACTCTACCCTACACTACCCTAATTTTTTTTCCATAAGAACCTTCTCCTCACAATAACAATCACAACAAAAAAAAAACCGGCCAAATCGGTCAAGCCGTTTTCATGCCAAGTCGTGACAACGGAAAACGGGAGTCATTTTTATATATATAGATTATAAAGTGGTAAGGTTTATTATTTTTAATGAATAAACTTAAAACTACCGGACTAGATTTTAAAACATTCTTTCACCTTTAGCTGAGTGACATAAGCTATATTTTTTTCTCCTTTCACGCGGGTGAAGCCGCTGTCAGGAGCTAGTTATTTTCTAAAAACTCACAATACTGTAAGGAAATAAAAAGAAAATTGTGTTCAAACTAAAAAAAAAAAACAAAATCATGTCCGAATATCACTCTCCTGCAGTGACCTACAAAAAGGATTCTACACTTACGCCCTATTTGTACTGGCACATCTGACGTGCCGCGCCCTGTAACCGGGTCGCGCAGTGAACCGGTTATATTTAGGTCACGAGTAACAAGGTTATTAGGTCGGCCGGGTCGGAGGTCAGAGAGAATAGAATCAAGTGCAAGTGCATAGACAAGCGTGGTTTGTTTGTAAACCTTATGATGCTTGTTGTTTTGCAGTTGGTATAGATTTGTATTGGGCAAAATTTAGTTTGATTGATGATTGACGACTAATTTATTAAAACAATTCAATCATGACTAGCAATTAAAAAATTCAATCATTAGTTTTAATCAACCCGGGAATCTTTAAGTCGAGAGTGATTAGGTTTCTTCTAGGTAAGCGCGTTCCATCGTCGACCGCATCGTCGTTTTCCATCATCATATCATTCATCATAACAATAAAAAAAAACAAAAACATTAGTCATGACTAATTTTATGTTTGCTTACCGTTAAAAAAACAAAGTAAATAAGTTTGCTAAAACCCAAATACGAAAAAATCCAGATCTAAAAATAATGAAACAACAAAATATCCTTAATGTTTAAAATTTCAAATGATAGTCGTAGTTGTATTAAATCATTAGTCATTCAATTATAACTAATGATTGATTTTTTTAGTCCTGAAAATGATTTATTTTTTAGAAATGATCATAATAAATTATTCGATAGTTAAATTAATTAAGACTAAAACAATAATGATTAAATTGAAAAGCAGCCATTAATAAGTTTGACCGTACGACCGTCCATCCAGTCAGTTTCGTTAAAAATTGCGTTCGGTTTTGGTTCCTGTCGTGATTTCTTCGCTGTTATGACGTGAATAATCAAGGGGTCAATATTATTTTTAGGTGAGAACGTCATCCTTCCTGCTCTTGGGCCGAACGAGAGAGCGTGTTAGACTTGCTGACTAAAAACCCACTCCTATTCCTTCTTTGCCTTCGTCCCAGAGCCCCAGGTTTCACTTTGACCCTACCCGTGGCAAGGCGTCAATAATGCATGTGTGGTGTGTTGCAGCGGGCGAGTAAGCGAGGCGTCGAGCACGGGCGCGCTGGGCGCGGCGCCGGCGGGCACGGCGTCGCTCAAGAGCATGGCGCAGGAGGCCGTGCACCGCGCGGGACTCGACCAGACGCACCAACAGGTCCAGCCAAGAGCTACTTTTTTTTAGTTTTTACAGTCCCACTCCAAAACCAAGAACTGCTTCCATTTGTTCCATATTTATCGAGCCCTCACATCTTCCTAATAGTTTGAAAGACCTTATATCCACTTCGCATTTTCTTCGGGGTGTGGCTCGATCTCGTCTTGATGTCTCAAGGCATCAACTTTAGCCCACAGACAACAGACATGTAATACATAAGGGATGTAACGCGAACACAGATACGATCGTGGAGCGCCGCGCACCGAATGTAACAAACAATTGACACTTGCGGGTGACCTACGTTGCTCGTCTCCGCATCCACCAAATCGAAGCGGACACAACCTTTGTGAATAAGCTAGTTTTAAATAGATTTTAAATACACGATGGATGTGTATTCGGCGGCCTGTTAGATAAATTAATCTTTTACCTTAACGAATATTTTCCTGTTTCAGAACCTAAGACGAGGGGCACCTCTTGCGCAAGCGCACATTCCTCCGTTATTGGGCGTCGCACCGCTAGGCCCACTACCACTTAACTCTGTAAGAATAACTGGATTTATTTGCTACTACTATTTTATTTACAGGAATGCATATACAGGGTTATTTGTTAAACACTTGCAACCTCTCAGGACTATGTTACTAACATTATAAACAACAACTATTGTTCTAGAACAGAAAATTATCATAAAAATATTTAAATTGAATGTTCTAAATATTACGAAGTCTATGCGAAACAAGCGATAGTACAATAGCGGAGGGGAGAGGGGTTCGTGCGCGGAAGGTGTAGGTGGATACAGCAAAGAAATGTGTTAGATAGAACAAGGAAATCTTGATGATTTGTTTTTGGTAAATGTATTGTGTTTTGTAACAAGTCATAGAACAAAAGTCGCTGTTTATGATGTTAATAACAGTCCTGCAAGATTGTTAGTGTTTTACAAATAACCCTGTATAACTATTTAAGTTCCAAATAAATAGGATCACTTCAGGGGTCCTACCAATGTGGTCCGTTTGACGACCTAAACTGAACTGTGAAAGGGACGGAGCTATGTGGCATGTATAACTCTATCCCTTTTTCTCGCTCGCACGCCTCACATATTAACATGGCAAGGCCCTTGATTGGACTGATGACATTATGAAATATCTACAAAGCTTTACACTAGAAAAAGAGTTGAGGTATGCACAATGGAGTGTAAATTCTCGTAAACCTTGAAAAGTGGTGATCCTCTGACCAGACGGGCCAGAGGATCACCACTTTTCAACTGAGGTTTGTGTCTGATCTTTGCAACTGCTCAATAGTTGATATCAGACAGCCAGTTTTAGTTGGCCATATCATGAAGTGATCAATTCTAAGATTTGGCCACAACATATTATATATTTTAATAGTGCGAAGAACTCTAATACCACTCCTTAGCTGTACGCACAATGAATGTGTTCCCAAAACGTTTTGTGCGTATAGCTGGAATATCCACTATGTACCTGTCAGGTAAGCTTGTGTGGAAACAAGCACGGTTGTGCAACGTACACACTCCGGTTAAGTTTGGAATGTCCTCTATATACCAGTGTCTCATCGCCGTACTTTGTTTTAGATGTAAACATGTACCAGGTATTAGCTAACGTAATGTAAGCTGTACCTTAGTCTTATCAAATTAATGATACTGATATATTTGCAGGAACATCAGCTACAATTCCAAATGTTGGAATCGTCGTTCTACCATATGCCGCACCCCTCCGACTCGGAAAGATCAAGAGCATATCTCCCCAGAAATATCTGCCAGACGCCCTTATATTACAACCAGGTCAGTGGGATTATTTGTTCATTGTAAGTTAGTTCTCACTTGTGATATAGTTTACTAGCTTGTACCAGCGACTTAGCCCGCGAGAAAGCAGGTTTTTCCAGACTTTGGTCCCTCGTGTTATTACCATGTGAAGTGAATTTTGGAAAACCCTCTTAGTGGTGGTGCTCATCGTAAAATAATAATATATAATATAACTAGCATTTGCCCGCACGGCTTCGCTCCCACTCTTCCGTACTCTACCCTACCAAACTTCACATAAACCATCTACTAAATAGTGCGAACAAAGTCTAAAAATTTGGTTTGAATAGGTGAGCTTGTTCTTGAGTTTTAAAATAACAACGAAAAGAGGCATTGATTTTTATATATTTAGATATTCGACGACTATCACACAATGTCATCTAGTCACAAGCTAAGCAGAGCTTGTGTTATGGGTACTAGTCAAATGATAAACATACTTATATATTTCTAAATACATAAATAATATAGATAAATCACACCCAGAACAGAACAAATGATCATGCTCACAGACATTTGTCCTGGGTGGGACTGGAACCTACGACCTCCGCCATAACAGTGAGGGTCACTAACCACTAGACCAGGGATGTAACGGTCGGAGTCGGAGTTTTTAAATTTGATTTATCGGAATCGGAATCGGAGTCGGAGGCAGGTTCAGAAGTGGTGGCATGAGAAAGAATTTTTTTTACGGACAAATAAAACATTCTTTTATATTTTTTTTTTAAATTATAAAATAAAACACAAACAATGAAAAAAAAAATTGCATATTATTTCCAAATAAACAAGAACACACATAATGTGTGTTCCCTCTTTGAGGCGTGGCTGGAAATACCTCACGGCGTCCTTACCTTCCGCATGACGCAGGTCCTCACCGGACATGGCAAGTTCGGGAGGTTCCTGCATCGGATTCGAGCGGAAGAGACGCCCGAGTGTCGCCACTGTGCGGAACGCCCGGAGGACACGGTGGAGCACACCGTCGAGGTGTGCCCTGCCTGGGCGGAGCATCGCCGTGCCCTCGTGGGGGCGATCGGCGGCGGGGACCTCTCGCGGCGGGCTCTGGTCGAGGCCATGGTCCGGAGCGAGGAGGAATGGCAGGCGGTCGCCTCCTGCGAAGCAGTAATGCTTGCAAAGGAGGAGGCCGACCGCATCAGGCAACGGCGCCCTCGCCGCCGTCGCCGGGATTCCGATCCCGATTTCCGGCCACCGTAGACGCAGGCTCGCGGACGGCGAGCTATGGGTAGCTCGCTGTCCGATCGTCCGGTAATGGACCGAGTCTAAGACGTCGACGGCGCGCACTGTTCCCGCGCGCCTCAAGGAGTTGTCAGCAGCAGGAGGGGCCCAGTTGGGTCGAAGCCTACTGGGGACAGGGTTGTCCGAAAGGGAGCTCGTGCCCCGGTATGAAGGCTAGAAGGAACGGCGCGGGGTTTTTAGTCAGTAAGAGTCTGACACTGTCTCCCGCTCCACCCAAGAGCGGGTTTCGTCAAAGATGATTTCCCCGTCGACAAAAAAAAAAAAATGTGTGTTCTTGTTTATTTGGATTAAATCTATGAACCTGTTCATAACAGTCGCCACAGGCCGCCGTCGCCGCTATGTTATGCTTCGACCTCCGATTAAGACCTCCGATTTAAAAGTGTCGGAGCCGAAGTCGGAACCGAAGGTGTAATAATAATCGGAAGTTCCGACTTAACGGAACCGGAGTCGAAGCTCCGTAACATCCCTGCACTAGACCAACAGGCCAGTCAAAAAAAAAACTTTGTGCGAAATTTCATGTTCCTAGTTCCAGTATTTTCGGCTGTGTTGCTACGTCAGTTAGTTTCTCCTTTTATATATAGCTGTATCTACACTTTTTTATAAGTCACACCTGCACTGTATTCAGAGAAATATCGAAGAATTCCGGTTACCACTAATAATCACGTATTGTTAACACTTAATTTTCCCACGGCACTGCGAGGTGTTCTTTTAATCACATCTTCGACTAAACAATCATTGCTGTTAAAGCGTGACTTTAAATTAATGTGCTTACCATTTTTTTTTTTTTACTTGATAGTTTCTTCTAAATTCGTGTCCACATGTTATGGGTAAATTATAATTTCAATAGCTTGGTAATCAGTTGGCTGAGTTGATCGTGAGTCGATTAATATAAAGTTATTACATTTCCATTTTTGAGAGCAATGGTTGCCCAGTGGCAACGGCCCCGAATTACTGACTCCTTTACTTTGTGTAATTTATTTCATCATCATTGCTTTCGAAATGGTGAAGGAAAACGTCGTGTGGAAACTGATGACGTTTTCCTAGGACTGTGGTGGATTACGGTCCTTTCCTTCAACCTAGAGAGGAGGCCTGAGTGGGAACATGGCTGATTATGCTTATGCTTATTACTTCCAGGTGCTACTCCCGCACTCAGACTCGGTGGAGTTCTTCCAGCGGTTGTCGACAGAAACGCTATTCTTCGTGTTCTACTACATGGAGGGCACGAAGGCGCAGTACCTCGCCGCCAAGGCGCTCAAGAAGCAGAGCTGGCGCTTCCACACCAAGTACATGATGTGGTTCCAGAGGCACGAGGAGCCCAAGGTCATCAATGAGGAGTATGAACAGGTATATTACACATTTATCATAAAACTAAGATTTATGTAACTAATATGATTTGAAAGTGTCCATGGAGTTTCTGGCACATTCTTCTCCACAGAGATCTATGCTTTGGAGCATGCAATTTAGCTTCACTATTTTTTCATTTTTACTGTCCAACATTTTGACAATTCACAAGTGCTTGTGATTGTTCTATTTGAATTAAACATTTCTGATTTAAGCACATTAAAAGTCTGAGTAATGAAAATATTAAAGAAAATGTTTGCTTAGAAAATTGAGAGTCAACTCAAAACATTTTTTCAGAAAAATTTAAAGTCGTATGAAATTACTAATTGATGTAAAATGTCAAATCTGATAAATAAATTAGATTTCTTAACTGAATTCTTATTCAAAATTTATTAAACATAAGATATAATTTGAGTAGTATGTTGAAAAAAAAACTGCTCATAAACAAACTAAGCTCCGTTTTACCTAAATAAGTAATGCCTTAATTAGTGGGTGTATTGTTCCAGGGCACATATATCTACTTTGACTACGAGAAGTGGGGCCAGCGCAAGAAGGAGGGCTTCACGTTCGAGTATAAGTACTTAGAGGACCGTGACTTGAACTGAGCGTGACAGTGCTGTGTAGTGTCTCGCAGGCGGCGAGCGCGCCGCACATTCCGGCGCAGCGGCCTCCGCCCGGGGGCGTCGTGCGCAGTGCTGCTGTACTGATCTGATGCGAAACGTGTGACTGAATGAATGACGTGTCTGCTGCATATTGTTTGTGTGTGAGATTAGCTGTAGTGTATGGTGACAGTAATTCCGGGAGGCCTATTGCCCAGCAGTGGACAGACGTAGACTTAATGCCGACTCTGTCAGCACTTCCCACGTCACACGGCGCGCGCGGGCGGCGGCGACTCGACGAGTACGCTGCGTACATTCAGTAAATTCTAACTTAAACAAATAGTGTATTTGAACATATTCTGGCAGTTTTGTAAAATGGAATAATTTGTGAGGAAGACAAGTCAGTCAGGATCGAAGCCGAAGTGTTTGTAACTGTACACAAGAACGAACAAGCGAAAGATAACGTGAATTAGTTTCAGCCATACAAGGTTGTTAGTAGCGAAACATGTGATATTGTTATAGGAGCCCGGGCCGGCCTCGACTGCCGAGCGGCGCCGCGCCGACGAGCTAGTGTGCGTATGTGTGCAGTAGCGCGTCGGCGCGGTGGCAGCTCAGACATGACAGTGCTAAATCTCCAGAAATAGCTAACGCACATTTTAATTGTAGTAATTTTATTGGAGCATTATAGGAGCGTTGAGCTTTAAAATATTATTTAATAAAACATACGCAGGCGTACGAAAGCGAGATTTGTTAAAGGAAGTCGATTCGAGGACGTCCCGGGTCATTTGTTTTTTAACTTGTGTATAGACATTGGAATAGTTTGAAATTATTTTAAGTGCTAACTCGTGCGCACCACACCTCCTGTATTTGTGATCTTAATTTTCGTAGACTGACTAGTTTTCTTATAATTGTGATCAATGCTGAGCGGGGTCAGCGTTCCTCGGACGACGGCTTGGGACGGGCGGCCGTGGTGCGCAGGGGTGGATACCTAAATATAACTACAATAAGGACCTCCAGTGTGATTTCAATAGTTTGCTAAGTAATACACTTTTTCACCTCTAAAATTATGTATATTTTAGTTAGTGCATTTAAATTTGAACAAAAGTTAAATTATGTAAGAGCATGCATGTCACACTGCCAATGTATTATATTATTGGATAGTTATACGGTATATATATATATATATAAATTGTACTTATTTATTGTTTGTGATAAATTTATCGTGATGCACCGGCACCGCTTTGGTATCGAGGTGAAAGAGTATATTATGGAAGGTAACGTGAACGCGAACGCAATAGTGCTACTGCCAGATGAGTGAGTTCCACCAACCAACACGTGTTGTTTTCCATTGTTCAGACCATAGTGTAATTTTGTATTTAAATATAAATCATAATAGTAGCAGACGCGTCGCGCAGCTCAATTAGTTGTGGTTGGGCCGCGTCCGTGTTGGTTGTGCGGCTCGAGCGAGTGTTCCGGGCGTGTAGTATGTTGTTGCGACGGCGAGCGGCGCCGCGCCGAGTCCCTAGTTAAGCGGTAACTGCGCGCGATCTCGTGCGTAATGTTGATAGTTTTCACTTTTGTAAAAAGTCTATCGTGAGAGCAGATGAAGAAGTGGTAAATAATTTAAAAAATTATCTGTACAGTTCTATTTGTATAGAAATAATAAATAACGATTAAAAAAATTTAAAACAACGTTGTGATTTCTTCCTAAACGCTTAGTTTTAAGTGCGTCGGTTTTACAAACGCGTGCGCCGCATTTAGGACGCGACGCGATTTTCGCATTTCTTTTATTTTATTTATTTTTTATTGAAAGAAATGACTGTTTACTTTTAGAATAAACTAAGAAAACATTGAAAACAATTTGTTTCGTTTGAGGATCACTCTGATTCCCAGTTCTATGGAAATTATTTGTGCAAAATTATCGATCCGTCAGTAACAAAGAAGTTTCTGAATACTCGTGTTCAGAAACTTCTTTGTTACTGACTCGTAGTTGATCACCCTTTCGAGAATCGCATATGAAGACTATCAGGGTTAGACCTGAATTAAAGTTAACTAGACTAAAACTGCTAGCATTCATGAAGCAGATAAGAAACGAGTCCATAGCATAGTTTATTTGCATATTATTTAAACTCTAATACTCTCAACAATGAAGGCAGTAGATTATTGAGCTAGAAGTGACTTCGATCACCTACTTCACGATTTATTTAAACATCCTTACTAATATTATAAAAGCGAAAGTGAGTTTGTTTGTTTGTTACATCTTCACGCCTAAATGACAAAACCGAAATTGATGAGTTTTGGTACAGAGATAGTTGGGAGCCTGGAGACGCACTTAGGCTAATTTAAAAAAAAAAGGGGGAGAAAGAGTAAATTATATTAATAAACGTGGGTGAAGCCGCGGGTAAAAGCTAGTATACCTATAAAAATATTTCAAGTTCAAGGGGAGTATAATTTTAATAGTTGTTAAAATCGATAGTCGACGACAATATTAGATTAATTTATACACCTTTATCTTATCTGTCTATCTATATTATAAAAATGAAACCCGTTTACCGTTGTCACGACATGGCATGAAAACGGCTTGACCGATTTGGCTGTTTTTTTTTTGTTGTGATTGTTATTGTGAGGATAAGGTTCTTATGGAAAATAAAATAAAATTAAGGTAGTGTAGGGTAGAGTAGAGTAGGGTGGGGTAGAATAGGGTAGAGTAGTGTAGGGTAGAGTAGGGAAGAGCGGGAGCGAAGCCGCGCGGGCAAAAGCTAGTCTATATTATAAAAATGAGCCCCGTTTTCCGTTGTCACGACATGGCATGAAAACGGCTTGACCGATTTGGCTGTTTTTTTTTTTTGTTGTGATTGTTATCGTGAGGACAAGGTTCTTATGGAAAAAAAATAAGAGTAGGGTAGGGTAGGGTAGAGTAGAGTAGAGTAGGGTATAGTAGTATAGGGAAGAGCGGGAGCGAAGCCGCGCCGGCAAAAGTTAGTTCACAATAAAAACTAAGCTCATGATAAATTAGTGACTATCAAATAGGAAATGAAAAGATCATACATAATATCCCTGAACCTTCAAAACAGTCACGTCTTATGGATGTCAAAGAAAAACTAATTTTCAAACAGAGGTCCACTATCACGGCTACCATGAGCTCTTAACGCGATCCATTTGACGACCTATACTACACCATTAAAGGGATGGAGCTATGTAGAATGTATAATAGTTTCATTCGTCTTTCTGAGATTCTAATACACGTCTGACTGAGATTTTAACACATGGTAAGGCCCCAGACTGCGAATTCAATGATATATTTAAAATTGGTATGTAAGTATCTGGGTTTATTATTTTAGTAAGTCATCCGGCCTAGCTGTTCTCCAACTGGGTTGGCGTTTGCTTAAGTCTAATCGATTGCAGCTTTAGATTCAATTTGTTGTAAGTATGGTGAATAAATAATAGCATGTGGCACGGGTTCAGCCCTTGGGCTGTACGAGATATGAATGAAGACGTTAATATACAACGTGTAAAGTTAAATGCGCAAAACCTCAGACACCCCAAATGATTTTTTATTCGATTGACCTAATTACGTGAGAAAAAAAAACATTTAAAAAAAATTAAAGGTTTTATGAGCAGTTTTAGTTATCTGCATTGAAATAAGAACTTTAATTATCCCTTGCATGAGAAAATTTGATTGGATTACAACTATTTGTGTTTGTTTACCTATTTCAGCGGGTTTGCGGTGTCCGTTTCGACCGCGAGGCCATGACGATAAACAAATAAAAAACTATGCCAAGACTATGTAAAAATTTGTAAAAGTAGATTCCCAAAACCATAAATTTGTCAAAGTTATGATTAAGAAGTTATAAGGGTTTGAATGTGGCCACGCCATTGAAACGCGGAGAACCGCGCGGCCACGGAGATCTTTAAAACTAAGCGTTGCAGAGACCTGAAACTTAGGTAAATAACAGATTGAATATGTAAAAAAAAATTTAAAATATAGAAAAAAATCCTAGGTTTATATTTTAGAAGCTATGAAGCAAAAACACCATGGCCGCGCCATCGAAACGCTGACAAATTTATTATCGTTGATATCTCGCTGAAAAAGCATCGCAGAGGTCTGAAATTTTTTGTAAAACATAGATTGGAATTTGTCAAAACTTTTAAAAATACAACAAAAAATCCTACGTTTATATTTGTTTATCGTCATGGCCGCGCGGTCGAAACGGACACGGTTTGCGCACGTGATGGCTCGACCTATTCATAGACAGGTCGAAGTTTTTAATAAAGATTTTTTTTTAAATGTAGCCTAAAAGTGGTTTAATTGATTCTGCTCGTTATTGCGCATTTAACTTTGTTTAGGACCTAACAACAACCGTTTGCGTCGAATTGGTCCTACTCTCATCATAATTGATGTTCAACTTCTGAAATGTGTTGGGGTTTAGGATTCCGTAACCAAAGGGTAAAAGGGACTTTTTACTATTACTAAGACTTCGCTGTCTGTCTATCACCAGACTGTATCTCAAGAACCGCGATAGCTAGACAGTTAAAAATTTCACAAATGATGTATTTCTGTTGCCGCTATAACCACAAATACTAAAAACAAAATAACATAAATATTTAAGGAATTGGGGGGGGGGGGTACCCATAAAACAACCGCGATTTTTTTTTTACTAACGACTGTACAGGACCAATCCGTGCGCGAGTCTAACTCGCACTTTATCAGGTTTGTTTTTTGTTATATCTACTGTCATTAACCCTTTGACCGCTTACCTACGTCGGATTGATCCGACGAGTGTATTCGTGTCCCATTCGCTAGTCGTGTTTGCGACTGGGTAGGTACTCCATCTCGTTTAGCTCTTCATCCCCATAAGTGACAGAAGAACTGAAGTGATGGAGTATAACGATCATGGATGTGCGACCCTGGCGGAATTTAGTCCGCCAAGTGTTAGTCGGATATCTACACTAATATTATAAACTAGCTTTTACCCGCGGTTTCGCCCGCGTTTATACTTTACTCTTTCTCCCGATTTTCTCACTTTAAAAAAAACCGATCCTATGTCCGTCTGCAGGGTCCCAACTATCTCTGTACCAAAATTCATTAAAATCGGTTTTGCAATTTAGGCGTGAAGACGAAACAAACAAACTCACTTCCGCTTTTATAATATTAATAGCTTTTGCCCGCGCGGCTTCGCTCCTGCTCGTCTCTACTCCACACTACTATACCCTACCCGGGTAGGGTAGGGTAGAGTTGGGTATAGTACTCTACCCTACCCTACACTACCCTATTTTTTTTTCCATAAGAACCTTATCCTCACAATAACAATCACAACAAAAAAAAAATAGCCAAATCGGTCAAGCCGTTTTCATGCTATGTCGTGACAACGGAAAACGGGTTTCATTTTTATATATATAGACTAAGGATAAAAGAGGTAAAGTTTGTTTATTTGTTTGTAGGAGGTAATATCTAAAAGAACTGGTCAGATTGCTAAATATTGTTACGCCGTTAAATTTCAACACGTCATATCTCCGACAAATTAAAGAGTAGCAACGAATAATTAAAACGCATTACTGTTCGAAAGCTCTAGAACCAAAGTACCTACCTAGCCTGGCAAGATCTGGAACATTCCGTTGTACCTACTGTTTAGTAGGTATGTAATCTGTAGGTATCTGTAGGTGGATAAGGGAAATGGTACTTTCCGCCTTTAACAATAGAGTCGAAATTCGCGTGAGTGACTCGCGAAGGACAAAGCAATAAAATTGATTTATGGCCTCGCGACGCGACTCTATTGTTCTGGAACTATCCTGAGACGTCAGTATCCAGAATTTTCTTTGCTCCGCGTATAAATACGAGCCCCCGAACGGAAGTGAGTGAGTTCTGATTTCGACTGCGATCAAGAGCGATCTACCTAAGTGTGCGAAGTGATTTTATCTAACGACCGAGGCGATAGTATAACGGAACTCTAGTGCTAACTGTGATTTGGATTATTGTTGACTGGACTAATTATTTATTGTTTGTGGTAAATAAAGTTCTTTATTGGTAAATCGGCATTTAATTACCTACGTACGTAACAACTGGTGTCAGAAGTGGAATGCCGTTACCACAGAAGGACGACGAACAGCGACCACGAACAAGGAGGCAAGCAGAGATGGATGCTGCGCGTCATCGTATGGAGGAGGAAGATCAGGCTGGTATGGGAGCAACGGCAGCTGTTGAGGTGCCAACAGGACCATCCTCGGAATTGAACCTCGCTGCAGTGTTGGCCGCCATGCAAGCTAGTATGGAGGCCAACCAGCGCAAGCTTCAGGACCTAATCGCGGCTAATCAAGAAGCTGCCCACCGCGAACAAGAGGCTAACCAGCGTAAGCTTCAGGACCTAATCGCAGCTAACCAAGAAGCCGCTCGCCGCGATCAAGAGGCCAAGCAGAACCTGATTCTCGACAAAATCGATCAAGGCCTCGTCACGTTGGGCGAGAAGGTAAAGAATCTCACCTTAGAGGTCAAGGAGGTTTCCACCCGAGCTGATAGCCTCGAAACAAGAATTGATGGCCATGAAGATCGACTGCTGGACATCAATAAAAAAATTGTCAAGCTCGAAGCACGCGAACACGTTGCTGTTGGCTCACCATCGCACATCCCCTGTGCATCGGCCGCAAAATTTGATGTGCCGCGTTTTGATGGCACGTCTTCCTGGACGGCATTTAAGTACCAATTTGAGACATTGGTTGAAACAAACCGCTGGGATGATAAGCAGTCTTTTGCGGCTTTAACTTTGGCTCTACGAGGGGACGCTCTGCTGGTCCTAGAGAACCTCCCTCCGGACGGCAGGACACTGGAGCGTCTCATGGAGGGACTGGACACTCGCTATGGTGACAAGCACCTTGAGCATGTTTTCCGCGCACAGCTTCGCGAGAGAACGCAGAGGTCGAACGAGAGCCTCCAGCAATGGGGAGTCGAGGTCGAACGACTGGTCCGGCGTGCATACATGTCGATGACACCAGAGATGGTGGAAGTAAATCTGGTGCAAGCATTCATCGACGGTCTACGGGATCCTGAAGTCAGGGCTACGGTGCGACTCGGACACCACCAGACTTTTAAGAGTGCGATGGCACACGCTTTGGAAGTGGAAGCCGTACGACAAGATTCTCGTACGCACAGAGTTCGGGAAGTGGTGGTCTCGCCTACAACGCAGCCACGTCACCGAGAAGTGGTGGCTTCTTCTTCAACAAAGTCCCGCTATATTCCGACGTGCTACGGGTGTGGGGAAAAAGGGCACATTCGTACCGATTGCCCCAAGAGGAAGAGGGGAAGTGTGGACTCCGGAACTCAAGTTAACGAGGAGTCGTTAAACTAAAAGTCGCCAGGACCGCGGGGCGGGTGCTGGCTGGTCAAGTGAAGGCCCCAACCATCACCATCAATCAAGTTCACGACGGGAATAGTTTGATCGTCGAAGGGACGCTGAATCATAGTACTTGCAATTTTACCGTTGACACCGGGGCGTCGCGAACTATTGTAAGACCTGAGTTGCTGAAACGAACCATCTCATGGCAAAGAAAGTCTCCATCCTGCCGACTTCAGACAGCAACCGGTCAGTCAGTCTCCGTCCTCGGTGATACAGTAATCGAGTTTAAAATCGGTGATCAAGTGTACACCCAGTCTGTGTTAATAGCGAATATTACCGACGATTGCATACTGGGTCTGGATTTCTTGCGGAACAATCGATGTATCCTGGACATCGATCGGGGAGTATTGAAATTCCCAGACCAGGAAGTCTTCCTGCGAGGAAATAACTCATGCAACCTGTATTGTTTAAAGAATGTTACACTGGCTCCAAGAACAGAAACCCTAGTCGAAGTAAAATTTCCTAAGAAAATTAGGCAACGAAGATGTGTTTTGGTTGAGGATACTGGCTCGTACCCGGAGCTCATCACCGCGAGGACATTAATCATGACGAAAGGAAAATCCAAGGTAAGGATTGTGAACCTTGGGAAAGAAGAGGTCCAACTGAAGAAAAACAGTGTTGTTGGGAGATGTGAAGAAGTAAAGTATCTCCGCCAAATCAATACATCTTCAGTGAAGCCAGACGCAATAAAAGGTGAACCTGATTACATCCAGCAACTTCTGGAAAATTCTAAGAGCAATTTATCGGCTTCGGAACTACAGCAAGCCAGGGAATTTCTGCTACGGTTTCGAGATATTTTTGCAACGGGAAAAGACTGCGGAAGAACAGGTCTCGTCAAGCATGAGATAGATACAGGTGATGCTAGACCAATTAAACAGAGACCGCGCCGTATACCCTGGGCTAAGGAAACTGAGGTAGCAGAAATGGTAAAGGATATGGCTGATAGCGGAATAATTGAGCCTTCTACGAGCCCATGGTCTTCTCCAGTCGTTCTGGTGAAGAAGAAGGACGGCAGTACAAGATTCTGTGTTGACTACAGAATGCTGAATAATGTGACGAAGAAGGACAGTTATCCTTTGCCGCGGATAGACGATACGCTGGATATGCTCAGTGGTATGAAGTGGTTTTCTACCATTGATTTGAAAAGTGGCTACTGGCAAGTGGAGATCAGCGAGAAAGACAAAGAAAAGACAGCGTTCAGTACGGGCATTGGCAACGGCCTGTGGCAATTTAACGTAATGCCTTTTGGGTTGTGCAATGCTCCAGCGACATTTGAACGCCTCATGGAGAGAGTCATGGTGGGCCTTCTAGGTGACGTCTGTCTGGTATATTTGGATGACGTCATTATAATGGGTCGCACTTTTAAGGAAAACCTAAGGAACATGGAGAAAGTGTTCACCAGGATACGAGGGGCTAATCTAAAACTAAGCCCAAAGAAGTGTGCCCTGTTCAAGAAGGAGGTCAGCTACCTGGGACATGTAATTTCCGCCGATGGAGTGAGAACCGACCCTGAGAAGATAAAAGCAGTCCAACAGTGGCCGGTTCCTAAGAACAAAACGGAAGTACGTGCATTTCTAGGGTTGTGCACATACTACAGACGGTTTGTTATGAGTTTTTCGGACATTGCAAAACCGTTACATCAGCTGACTGAGGATAAACGAGATTTTATCTGGGACAAGAACTGTGAGTCAGCATTCAACGAGCTAAAGCAACGGCTATGTGAAGCGCCTATACTGGGGTATCCGAGCAGAGACGGAAGATTTGTCGTTGATACCGATGCCAGCAACACGGGAATTGGAGGAGTGTTGTCACAAGTGCAAGGTGACAGACAGGTCGTGATTGCTTACTTCAGTAAGGCACTTTCAAAGCCAGAAAGGAACTACTGCGTGACTCGACGAGAACTGCTGGCTGTGGTAAAGACCTTGCAGCATTTCCACAAGTACCTCATAGGAAGGCAGTTTACGTTAAGGACGGATCACGCTGCATTGAAATGGCTTCTACAATTTAAAAACCCTGAAGGCCAAGTCGCAAGATGGCTCGAGCAGCTGCAGGAGTTCAACTTTGTGACGGAACATCGCAGTGGAAAAGGGCATAATAATGCTGACGCCTTGTCGCGACGTCCGTGCAATGAGGACTGTAGACACTGCCAACAGAATGAAGCGCGAGAACACGTGAATTTAATTAGGACTGAAGGCAACTTCAAGAAGTCCCAGGAAGAAGATGACGATATCCGACCTATACTGGACTGGAAGCGTAACGGAACTAGGCCTCAGTGGAGTGAAGTATCGTCACATAGTCCCGTCACAAAGAGCTACTGGGCACAGTGGGACAGTTTAGTCCTAGAAAATGATGTGCTTTGTAGGAAATGGGAATCGAACGATGGCAAGGAGGTGACCACACAAGTGATAGTACCACGATGTGAAGTGGTCCCCCTGCTACAAGAAATACACGATGGTGCTTCTGGAGGACACCTGGGAATTAAGAAGACTCTACTGAAAGTGAGACAGCGGTATTACTGGCTCAATTGTAGAGATGACATAGAGCAATGGTGTCGGAAATGTACAGCGTGCGCATCTGTGAAAGGACCACAGACTAGAAGCAGGGGCAGGCTTCAGCTGTACAATGTGGGAGCCCCCTGGGAACGCATTGCCATCGACGTCGCTGGACCTTTCCCAGTTACGGATGACGGAAACAAGTACATAGTGGTGATCCAGGACTACTTCACAAAGTGGCCCGAAGTCTTCGCCATACCCAATCAGGAAGCGACGACAGTGGCGAAGAAGGTGGTCGAGGAAGTAGTATGTCGGTATGGCGCACCTTTGGAAATCCATTCCGATCAAGGCCGTAACTTCGAATCTGCGCTGTTCCAGGAAATGTGTACTCTTCTGGGAATTTATAAGACACGCACAACACCTGCGCATCCTCAGTCGGACGGAATGGTGGAAAGGTTTAACCAAACCCTAGAGAATCATCTGGCTAAGGTTGTCGATGACCATCAGAAAGACTGGGACCGGTATATTCCACTATTTCTGATGTCGTACCGATCGGCAGTGCATGATAGCACGGGACATACCCCAGCAAGAGTGAATTTCGGCAGGGAAATGAGACTTCCAGTCGATGCCATAACTGGTGTGCCACCTGACAAGACTAAGCCAGTTACGGACTACGTAAGTGACCTTCAAGATCAATTGGACGAAGTGCATAAACGAGTACGTGAGAATAGCATGAACACCAGCGTTAAAATGAAAACGAGATACGACCGTAATGCCAACGCCCAGGGATTTGAGGAAGGTGCACTGGTTTGGCTCCACAACCCGCTTCGACGAAAAGGGAAGTCGCCGAAACTTCAAGCTCGATGGGAGGGACCTTACACCGTACTAAAAAGGATCAACGATGTAACCTACCGCATCAAGAAAGGGTTAAGAGGGAAGCCTAAGGTTGTCCATGTGGACAGATTGGCGCCGTATCACGGATCTAATAATGCTCGGGACGAGCATGACTAAGAGGGGGGCACTGTTACGCCGTTAAATTTCAACACGTCATATCTCCGACAAATTAAAGAGTAGCAACGAATAATTAAAACGCATTACTGTTCGAAAGCTCTAGAACCAAAGTACCTACCTAGCCTGGCAAGATCTGGAACATTCCGTTGTACCTACTGTTTAGTAGGTATGTAATCTGTAGGTATCTGTAGGTGGATAAGGGAAATGGTACTTTCCGCCTTTAACAATAGAGTCGAAATTCGCGTGAGTGACTCGCGAAGGACAAAGCAATAAAATTGATTTATGGCCTCGCGACGCGACTCTATTGTTCTGGAACTATCCTGAGACGTCAGTATCCAGAATTTTCTTTGCTCCGCGTATAAATACGAGCCCCCGAACGGAAGTGAGTGAGTTCTGATTTCGACTGCGATCAAGAGCGATCTACCTAAGTGTGCGAAGTGATTTTATCTAACGACCGAGGCGATAGTATAACGGAACTCTAGTGCTAACTGTGATTTGGATTATTGTTGACTGGACTAATTATTTATTGTTTGTGGTAAATAAAGTTCTTTATTGGTAAATCGGCATTTAATTACCTACGTACGTAACAATATTTTTCACCGTTAGAAGGCTGCTTTATTCCTGAGGGACACAGGCTATATTTTATGTACACTGGCGAAGCTAATAACATACTGGGTCATTTGTAAAACACTAACAACCTTGCAGAACCGTATTACTAACATCATAAACCACAACTTTTGTTCTATGACTTTTTACAAAACAATAAATTTACTAAAAACATACCTTCAAGATTTCGTTGTACTATCCAACACATTTCAACTCTGTATTTTGCCGTATCTACTTTCGCCTCCCCCGCACTGTTCTCGTAGTAATAGTAAGCAGGCTTTCGAAACATTGTCAGCACATCTAGCAAGCATTCGCACCATTTCCGTGCACTCCGACATTAGAATATTGATACACAATCGTGTAAAGATAATTTCGTCCGCACTGCCGAATTTCGCTACAAGAACACATGACGCGACACGAGCGCACCAATGCGACTGATCGACTAGTGAGGGTCGCCCGTAAATAAGTCAAGTTTATGTTCAGCTACCCTCTGCTATTGTGTTATCGCTCGCTTCGCGATACGAAGTCGGACTACGAAGTCTATCTTCGTAATATTTAGAACGTTAAATTTAAATATTTTTATTTTTGTACTAGCTTTTGCCCGCGCAGCTTCGCTCCCGCTCTTCCCTACTCCACCCTACTCTACCCAAATGTTTTTTCCATAAGAACCTTTTCCTCACAAAAACAATCACAACAAAAAAAGAATTGGCCAAATTGGTCCAGGCGTTGTTGAGTTATGCGCGTACCAACACATTTTGCGATTCATTTTTATATAATAGATGAAAATCTGATGAACTTAAATAATGGCAAATTTTTAAGTCATAGAACAATGTTGTTTATGATGTTAGTAACATAGCCCTGAGAGGTTGCTAGTTTGCTAGTGTTTTACAAATAACCCTGTATAACTGTGCATGTCAAGGTGGACCGATGACCTGGTGAAGGTTGCGGGAATCCGATGGATGCGGGACGCACAGGATCGATCATTGTGGCGACACTTGGGGGAGGCCTATGTGCAACAGTGGACGTCTGTCGGCTGAAATGAAGAATCTGTGCATTGGGAGTATTGTTCTTTAATTCATGAATCCCAAAGCGACCACTGGTGGCCGCGCATCTATTGTCTTACTATTGTGTCTCTAATTGACGGTATCTGAAGGGTTAACTAGGAAAAATGAAACGCCAGAAATAAAAACTAAATAATATATTCATCGCTTCCTCTTCTTCCCGCCGTGCTTGACCTTGTGGTTGGGCTTCCCCTTGATGCGCCGGCGCACGCCCGCCGCCTCCTCCGTGTCGTCGTCCGAGTCAGCGCCGCGCTTCTTGCCTTTGATGTTCTTCTTGTCTTCTAGCTCTTTCATTTCCTGTGATAATGAGGATTAAATCACTGCTTACCATCAGGTAGAATCGCAGTCAAGCACACATAAAAAAATAAACTTTTTATCTAAGTTTTGAAATGATTATATTGTTCCGGATTCGATTCTCGCACCAAGTTTATTCTATTATTTTATTCTTGCACGGTACAAAAACTTTTATTATCTAAAGATAGATTATTCCGGATGTGGGTGTCACGCGTATGTTAGTTTGGAATAGGTACTTTACATGTTAGTGAATGCGCCCAAGATACAGGAATTATTACTAAAGAAAAAATTATTATAGGTAAAGCCAAGTCCAAGTCTACCAACTATCAAATGAATACTTCGGTAGTTGATTGACTTAGCGTTTCACGAAATTAAAAATATAAATACCTAACTAGTTAATCGGGCTAACATTGTTTTTCCATAATCAACGAAAATATGGGGTTTTACGACTTATTATCAGAAACACAAAAAAAAAAACAACATAAAAAATCGATCAAGCCGTTTCGGAGGTATCCGATAACAAACAGACACGGGATTTTTATCATTAGATCATTAGAAGATAAAGCAGGAATAACGTACAATCTTAGTGAGCCGCTGTGCTTCAGAGACTCGTTCCTGTAGCACCATGACCTCGCTCTCCTCCGTCTTGTACAGCGGCAGCTGCTTGCCGATCAGCTGCTCGATGCGCTGGTACAGCTCGACGTCATACTGCAAGAAGTACAGAGCATTACAGTCAAAATAGAATAATTAACATAATAATCACATCCTGAAAATTATTTCGACGCTTGAAAGGAAGTGAAAATTTAAAAAAAAAAGTCTGATTTAAGTAGATACTATTACCAATTTACTTTTAATTTAATTTAGACTTTGACCCCTGAGTTTGTTTCGGTGTTTCTTCTCAGGGTAGTCAGATAGGAAACAACGGCCTCATCACGTTTAAACCGACGAAAAAAATTTACGTGTAAAAGTGTTTTTTTTTAAACCTATTTACAAAATAAATATCTTTTACCATGATGTTAATAATATTCCTTCGTTTTTTTTTTAATTCACACGTTCAGTGTAGCTTTATTTAAAATACTTGTGACACGCCAAGTGATCGCTTTTACAGTGCTGCACCTGTATAACCAGGTTTATCCCCGCGGCCACGTGAGGGACGACCAGCTGTCAGTACAACATACCTGTGACACGAAGGTGATGGACTTCCCGGCGCGTCCCGCCCGCGCCGTGCGGCCCACGCGGTGGATGTAGTCCTTGCTGTGCAGCGGTATGTCCAAGTTGATCACCACGTCCACGTGCGGGATGTCCAGACCTCTATGATAGAGAAAAAGAAAAGCCATAAGAGTTATGATTTTTTTAAACACCGGTGACTATGTATTTGTGCGGTCAACTAGAAGGTTATAACTTTGTGATTTTTCATGATACAGTTATGAAATGTTGTACATACATACGATTCTTTACTTTACTTGACTGGCTTGTTGGTCTAGTGGTTAGTGACCCTGACTGCTATGTCGGAGGTCGTGGGTTCAATTCTCACCCAGGACAAATGTTTGTGTGATGAGCATAATCATTTGATCTGTGTCTGGGTGTAATTTATCTATAATGTGTGTGTATTTAGAAATAGATAAGTATGTTTATCAGTTGTCTAGTACCCATAGGACAAGCCCTGCTTAGCTTGGGACTAGAAGGCGTTGTGTGATAGTTGTGGAATATTATTACTATTATTATTACATAAAAATAGGTACTAGACACTTGTTTCGGGTTTCGCATATATTAAAACTAGTGTTGTATAATTTTAAAAACAAGTATGAACTCACCTGGAAGCGACATCAGTACAGATGAGTATGGAGCGGCTCTTGTTCTTGAACTTGTTGAGCGCGGCGAGGCGTTTGTTCTGCGACATCTGTCCGTGCAGCGGCACCGCCGCCAGGCCCAGGTTGCGCAGCAGCAGCGCCGAGCGCAGCGCGCCCGCGCACGTCGCCACGAACACGATGAACGAGTTGCCCGACATCTCGTTGAGG
The DNA here is from genome assembly GCA_949319445.1 of Mythimna lalbum. Taxonomy (NCBI): domain Eukaryota; kingdom Metazoa; phylum Arthropoda; class Insecta; order Lepidoptera; family Noctuidae; genus Mythimna; species Mythimna lalbum. The sequence continues at coordinate 2,753,235 of OX439358.1, forward strand.
ATGTGGACTAGGTATACGTCCTGTGGAGGTCAGGAAGGTTAAAACACCTTAGATTTAACATTTAGTTGATTTATTTATTTAATGCTTTATGCACACAAAGTACAGAGGCGGACTTAATGCCTCAGGCATTTTCTGCCAGTCAACCTTTGGGTGATGCAGAGAAAAATAGTGGTAGGTGCAATAAACGAGAAAGAGAAAAGGAAGACAAGAATTAACATAAGTACTAATAAACCATATAATATATATAATACAATTATACAATATATACTCAAATTAATAAACTACATACCTAACTAATATAGTCAAACAATTGGTCCAGATCGACAATTGGAGAACATTAACGTTGTGATGATACTACTGCCAACTTCTTACGAATTAGCTCTCGAACTTTAGTTTTGAATGCTAATCGGCTTGTTGCCATCCTGATCTCCTGGGGGAGCGCATTCCACAGAGAAATAGATTGAACAAAGAAAGAATTGTGAAGAAAGTCAGTACGATGAGAGGGACATTGGAGTAGGCGGTTATGAGATGAGCGCAGATTCTGCTACAGGTCACTCAATCACTGCTAGGCAATGACGAATCCTTACTAATATTATAAAAGCGAAAGTGAGTTTGTTTGTTTGTTACGTCTTCACGCCTAAATGGCGATTTTGATAAAACTTGGTACACGGATAGACCATGTCCTGGAATAGGACATAGGATACTTTTTATCCCGAAAGTATGTTCCCTTGGAATAATTTTCTGCTATCACGCGGGCGAAGTCGCTGGGAGCAGCTAGTATTTTATATTAAGATATAAATAAACTTTATAAAGAATGATTTAAAGTTCCACACATTCTTACAAAGAAGCATCCTCACAAAAAATTACGATAAGTTGGGTCTACAGTAGGTACAGATTTATATAGAAATTTATTTCTAAAAAAGAAAAAGAGCTAGAAAAAACAAATTATTGTGTGATGTACTAGCTTTTGTCCGTAGCTTCGCCCGTGTACATAAAAAATAGTTTGTGTCACTCAGGAAGCCATCAGACCAGTACTTTCAGAAATTACCTCCTACAAACAAAAAAACGTACAAACAAACTACCTCTTTCTAGAATTGTATAATAAAATATTGTCAGCCAGCCTCACCTTATATTTAACAGGAATAAACAGGTAGTACTGCAGCAGCTTCTCAACAGTCTGGTACTTGGTGGACACCTCCACCTTGACGGGGTCCTGCAGGGAGGCGCGCTGCAGTTTCTGCACCTTCTTGGTCATGGTCGCTGAGAACAAGTAGGTGCGGCGCTCGCGGGGAATCACGCGGAGGATCTTGTCTACTTCCACCTCGAAGTCCATGTTGAGGATGCGATCGGCTTCGTCCATCACCTTTTGAAGAATAGGTTTAGTCAAGTATCTTTCAACACATGTTACAGTATACTTGTCCAAGTCTAAATTTGCGCAAGTATACTGAAACATTACCCATTAGACAGGAGTGTTTATTTCTTTTGCTTTTTTTGTTAGTTTATTTTTTCTTTTGTTTTAAGATTTATATTTGATTAATTTATGATGGGAAAACAAGTACTTCTAAATTAAACTTTAGCTCGTTATTGGCATTTAATGTTTTTTTTTTGAGGTTTAAGGTTAATCATCCAATGACTTCTCACGCACTAAGGTGGAGTTCTCACTCCACCCCTTTCAGGCATGGCAGGCTTTTACTAACTGAAACCCACCTACGTCCTACAGTGAATTATACAAATTACACAAATGAACTCATAACAATCTTGATACATCTTTGACATACAAAGATTATTTATTTCATTAAACCCCAAGCGTACACCGGTTCACGCTGTCAGTCTTTCTATTGTGTCTCTTATTGACAGTATTCGAAGAGTTATATTTAATTAATTACCTAACATCGTTTTAGGTAAATACCTAATTATAAACGTTTTTAGATTAAATTTTTAGATATTTTTTTGGATAAGAGACATGTTTAGATTGTTTACATTTAGATGAATACCTAAACAGATGGAGTTTACACTTGTGGAATTGTATAACCAGTTTTACGTAAATCCAACAGATTTATATAACTACAAACTCACCAAGAACTTGAGAGCCTTCAGATTGAATCCCTTAGTATTCTCCAAGTGATCCACCAATCTTCCCGGAGTTGCAATGATGATGTGTGGCTTTTTAGACAGCATGAGAGCCTGTGCCACCATATCCATACCACCCACTATCACTGCACATTTTACACCTATACTGGCTCCTAAAATTAAAGAAAATGTTTTAGATTTATGAATATTTTAGCAAAAGACTATTCTTCATTTTTTGGAAGGAGAATGCAGAGATAAAATAAAAAAGTAAAGTTACTTTTATTTATAATAAGTATGTGAGAAATAGTAATATCATTAAAAAAGAGAGGTTGTAAATGATCCTTGATGATTTGATGCAAATACAAGGAAGAAGGATTATGATGATCAATAATAAGACTGATTTAAACAAGACAAGAATGCCTGGAAAGACTTAGGGGAGACATTCCCTGGGTTCTGAAATATGATTTTATTCAACTATTATTCCAAATGGCTTGTTGACATGCTAACAACGCTGATACCTTAATTCGGAACGCAGGGTTATAAATGTAAGAGTAGGGAGTGCAGCATTATCATGCTGCTTAATTCGTTTAGCTAAATAAAAACTTTTCCGTTTGCGTTAGTTTACCTTTTTCTAATATTATTTTTTTGATTTGAACTTAGAATAGGAAAATTTGTTTGGTTGACAAGGAAAAATTATATTTGTCATTCGGCGAGGAAATTTTCTGAGAAAAAGTGCTTGATGAACACGAATTGAAAAGGAAATGTGTTTATAAGTAATGATCTAACTGCAAAATGTTTTGTGAAACTCGGTAAATAAAAAAACCGATAAGTGTTAGTGAATGTATTTTAAATATTTTAAGTTTTGGCTGCTTTGAAGGTTCAGTTTCGTGTCTCATGGTGTAATTTTCCTTTTCTTCTCACGATAGATTATTTGTCAATCGGTTCTTGGAATATTCTTGGAACATTCTTGGAACATTCTTGGAACATTCTTGGAGCATTCTGGACATTGTCAGGGAGAAATTCACAGAAGTGGACAGAACAGTCCACTGCAATTTTTTTTTTGCCTTATTGAGAATGGTCACTCCCTCTGGGAGCTAATGATTCTTAAGCTTATTTGTTTCAGGACGAGGATTCTTCCATTCAAGAAGGGTATTATAGGATTTATACCACCAGTACAGATGTTTGAAGCTGTTTTTTTCCTTGACATATTATTTTTTCATGAAATGTAATGATTTTTAATGAAAAATAATTTTGTGAACTATATAACACATAACTGCCTTTTATTTTATCCACTTATCGCAGCAAATATAACGATAGGTTTCCTGATTTTTATTCCATATCCTTAGCTAGCGGTAGTTAGAACCCGTAGGGTATATATGGTGACGTGTGAATGTATAGGCTTCGGTTTTCAAGGTAAGCTTAGTATGAACGGTTATTCAGCCGATATTTTTGCTTTCTAGCTTGGCGTTTGCTGGATTATTGGCGCTGACTGCTGTTTGCTGGATTATTTTTGTCCAGTTGTTCATGCCGTGCCTATTTTTTCGCTAGGATTTAAACGACTTTAGTCTGTTCTTTCATTCGTTATTTGGTCTTTATTAGTTGCATCATGTCAGAAGAGGGGTTCCCTATTGGTGAGACACCATGTCGTGATAGTCCCATCATTTCGCGACCACAACCTCCTCCTATTCCGCCAAGAGCTTCTCGCGCTTCCTCACAAAGTGTCGTTCCTTCACCAGTAAGATCTGATGAATGCCTACAATTTACCAGGCAGTTCTCTCTTACTAAGTGGAATATTAGTTTCGATGGAAAGACCTGCGTTCGGGATTTTTTCACGAGTATAGAAGAATGCAGGGAGGCCGACAATTTGTCTGATGGATATTTAGTTAAGCGATTCCATGAAGTCTTGTCAGGTGTCGCACTTCAATATTTTAGGTCAATCCGTCGTCCGGGTCTTTCCTTCTTTGAGATCAAAGAAGCCTTTTTTAAGACATTTGGGACGACAGATTATGAATTTAAGACCAGCCAGGAGATCCGTAACCTTAAGCAGAGACCGGAACAATTGATTAGAGAATTTATTATCGAAGTGTCTTACTTAAATGCAAAACTGAATAAGCCTATTGATGAATCGGAGTTGTTGTGGATCATCACTCACAACATGTTGCCTAAGTACGCTCCTTGCTTGTCCATCCAAAAATTTCATGACATCAATAATTTAATCGAAGTCGTTACTCATTTCGAGTCCTTTCTAGAACCTCCAAAGGCGGTAGCCAATCTCGATTGTGTTGCCGACCAGTCGACTTCTCAGGCTTTTAACTCATCAAAACCCAGGCCGAACAAAACTTCCCAACAACCAAAAACTAGTAAGTCTCGGATTTGTCCTAGTTGTAGTCAGTCTAAGCTTTGTTTAAAATGTAATAAAGTTGGTCATTCTTACCGCTCTTGTCCAGAGATCTCAGGCATAATTTGCTTTAAGTGTCGTACTCCTGGATTTATTACAAGAGAATGTCCGAAATGTAATCCAAAAAAATGTAAAAACCACTGGCGATACGCTTCTTCCCGTACAGTATCCCCAGTGTTTACTTCAGATTCATTTGATAACCGACCGTTTATAGAAGTATTATTATGCGGAGTCGTTAAAGCATTACTTGACTCTGGTGCTCAGATGTCACTTATAAGCGATAATTTTATTCAGCAACTTGGTATTTCTTTGACATCAAAAAAAGCTTGTCCCCGTGTTATATCGGCTAATAATTCACCGATTGATATTCTTGGTTCTGTATATCTTCCAGTTAAATTTAATGGTAAAACTTTTATTCATCAGTTTTTAGTGGCAAGTTCGATGTCATCTTCTGTTATTTTAGGTATCGAATTTTGGAATAAATTCGGTTTGACGTCTATTTTTAGTCAGGCTTTTGATAAAAATATTGATGGTAATATGTTTATCCCTTCTGTTCAGCACTCTCCCCCTCAAGTTTCCTCTGTTAGTAAGGTTCGTGTGCATCGTAAGGGTTCGCAACATACAGTCCCCGATGTTCTATCCAGGATCCATGCTAATCCTGTGTCGTTTGACCAGGGTCCTGAACACACTAATGACCGTTGGTATAGGAAGGTATATATAGGTGCTCGAGACACGCCACAAATGTTCCCAGCATACGCTATAAACAATGGTATCCTTATGAGACGCATGCCTGTTTCTAATCCTTTATCTCCTGAACCATGGCATGTGGTGTTACCAGCTGAAAAGGTTCCAGACGCTATTTGGGAAATTCACAATAGTTTTCCTTCGATACATCCCGGTGTTACTAAAACGTATCTAAAACTTAGGGAGTTGTTCTACTGGCCAAATATGTTCCGTGACGTCACTTCGACGTTAAGTCAATGCGAGGTTTGTAAAGCCTATAAAATTTCGAACACGCAACCTCGGGGTGAGATGTGCTACCCTAAAGAGGTTTCCTTGCCCTTACAGATGATTTCTATCGATATAATTGGTCCATTGCCCTGTGCTTATTATGGTTATAAATATATCCTTTCTATGGTAGATGTATTTTCGAAGTATGTGTGGCTAGTTTCTCTGAAAAGGATTGACGCTCTTTCTGTTATAAAAGCGTTAGAGTCTGAGATTTTCTTTAATTTTGGGGTTCCGCGTACTATTCTTTGCGACAACACTACAGTTTTTCGTAGTAAATTAGAGAAAATTCCTTAATTTTCTCAGATCTTTCCATATTCAATCACCTACTTTTACGCCATATTATACACCCCAAGCAAATACGGTTGAGCGATACAACCAAAGTGTTATTACGTGTTTAGGTATTTTGGTTGGTGAGAACCAAAGAAGTTGGGCTAAAATGTTACCTAAAGTTAAGCTTTACCTCAATTCTTGCGTTAATCTAGCTACTGGCTTTACGCCTAACTTTCTTATGTTTGGTAGAGAGGTTCTTATGGATAGCGGTCGTGTATATAGTCAGACTCGAAGCTCTAATTTGGCAGACAGTCGGGCTCGACATGCTTCAAACCTATCTTCTCTCAACGAAGTTTATGCAAAGGTTGCTGATAATCTTTCTTTAGCTTTCCTCCGTAACTCTCGCGCATATAATTCTAATCGATCAGCTATCACTCTGAATGTTGGTGATACTGTATGGAGAAGGAACTTTTCCAAGTCTTCTGGAAATGATTTTTTCTCTGGGATACTTTCTCCACGTTTTATTAAGTGCGGCGTGATAAGAGTAATTTCTAGGACCACCTATTTGCTACAGGATTGTGGTTCAGTCCACTCCGGACAATATCATATCAAAGATATCTTAAAATAAATTGGATTAAATTCTCTTTATTCCATTTTATCATTAACACTTGCTTTCTAAAACTTTTTCCTCTTTGGTTTATGGCATATTTCTTTGCATAAGTTTTTTAATTAAGTTAAAAACTTTTTAAATTATCCGTTAATAATGACATTTATTTATTTTTATGTTATGTCAACCTGCGTTCTTAGGTTGCCTGCGTAGTTAGGTTGTTTTATTTCTTTTGTTTAACACAAATGACTTGTCATTCGACAATTAATTTGAATTTTTTCTTTGAGTTAAGTTAACTTTTTCAAACTTAGTTGTTTGTTTTTTTGTCCAATTTCCTTCATTCACAGAAGTGGACAGAACAGTCCACTGCAATTCATAAATACGTGCGCCAATTAGCGCATGACGATACTAAACCTGAGAATACCCCGGTGGACATCGTGACGTCACTCCACGTGAAGTTTACCTGATCCCTATTTTTTTTTCTAATTCTATAGCAGTAGCAAGTATTATTTGAGTAGTTTTTTTACGCTATCTGTTTTATATGTATAATCACAGCAATTCGTGTAAAAAGGTTGCGGAATGAACTGATTTATTTGATAGTTTACGAGTTCGCGCCTGAGGCCCAGTGATTGCAATCCCTTACACCTATAGGCACAACTTCCAAAATTATAAATTTTTATTTTTTTTCATATCCATTTCGCCACTTTACTTAAACCCTATTATTATATTTAAAGCCGCCTTTTTTTTATTTCCTTTTATAATTTTTCTATGTTGGTTTTTTTAAATGCAAAATTATACGTGTACAAGTAGTGATTTTCTTTTTTTTAACGCTACAGGAGGTACTAACTAAAATAAAATGATATTTGATTTAAAAACTTACCAAGTGCTTCAAACTGTTCTGATATCTGAAATGCCAATTCTCTTGTGGGGGTCAGTACAAGTGCAAAATATCTTTGTGGGTTCTCTAACAGTGCTTGTAAGATTGGAAGGGCGAAGGCACCAGTTTTACCCGACCCTGTCTCGGCCAAACCTATAATGTCTTTTCCTTGTAAAGCTACTGGTATTGACTCTTTCTGGATTTTTGACGGTTTCTTCCATTTTAATTCTTCGCAAGCTTCACATAATACGTCTACAATTCCCTGAAAATAAAAAGACGTTTTATGATTGATCAACATAACCTCAATTTGAAACATTTTGTAAAAATATGTTGACAATCCATGCCAGAGGGCTGAGTAATATAATACATTAGTTAATATACAACAATGTTTTACTATTCTTAAAATTTGGAGAATTAAACAACAGGACTACAATTAAATAACACATGCAATGCGCACAAACTTACCAAATCTTTGAACGTCGTGGTATCTTCCTCTTCAACGTCTTCAACTGCCGGTTCTATTGATTGTTCTTCTTTTTCTTCATTCTCAGAATGCTGGCTATCATCGTCACTACTTCCACTCTCCACGTCCGGAGTCATTTTCTTCAATTTTGATAAACTTTACACTGAACTTTATCGCAGAAACGTGTATCAATATGCCAAACGAACACGAACTGCTGTCACTTGTCAGTGTCAAGCACAGTGTCAATGCTGTCATCTGTCAATAAAAGATACGTTCAAAAATCAATTGAAGGACGTAGAGTGAATCTTTATTGCAACGCAAATGTTTTAGTAGCATCATTATAATCTTTATTTTTAATGCATTACTACTAGATTGCTTACATGAAATAAAGAGAAAAGTATTGTAATAATAAATGCTAGCATATCTTATTTATTTGATTTGAATTTATATTTTTTATCTATTTATATAAACTTTGCTGAATTTAGCATATCTTGAATAAAAACTGGAAATCAAGCAAGATATAAATGGGATTGTAAATTATGAACGAAGCCGACTTTCTCAAATCTACGCTTTCAAAATATTCTTCTCGAGCATCCGACATCGAAACATCTCAAAAGTAAATTAATAAAGTTCATTATTATCATATCAATTTATTATATTCAATATTATTATATTATTATGGTTTAATTTAAATTCAAAAGCATAAATCAAATAATTTATTTATTTACGTTAATAAAAAAATAGTTTATTATCATTTGCAAGTGTTTTAAAACAAAGCAAGGTTTTCGAACGCAACGCAACTAATAGCGACAAGCGTCGTGTTTTTGAGGTTATCCGTCAACTGTTATTATTGTATATTTGACAATTTTTCGCAAGTAATACTGGTAAATTTACCATAAATCATGGCAAAGCATCATCCAGATCTTATCTTCTGTAGAAAACAGCCTGGTGTGGGTAAGTAAAGCTAATTTTAATCGGGAATGTTAACTAACGCTCATTGTCTGATTTTATACTGTTTTTTACAGCTATTGGTCGTCTGTGTGAGAAATGTGATGGTAAATGTGTGATATGCGACTCTTATGTACGTCCCTGCACCCTGGTGAGGATATGCGATGAGTGTAACTACGGGTCATATCAGGGTCGGTGTGTGATCTGCGGCGGGCCCGGTGTCTCGGACGCTTACTACTGTAAAGAATGTACTATACAGGAAAAAGACGTGAGTAACATGAGAAAATCTTGTTCTTATCTATGACCATTGTCTTACGTTATTAGTATACTTACCTTCTTTACTTCATTTGTCTTTTATTCATTGGTTTTTTACTATGTAATAGTCTAATTTTGAACACCATTTGCTGTTAACATCAGTGATAAACTAGGTTGTATTGTTCTTTGTCTTCTTCTTACTTAAAAGTGATAAACTTGGGCCAACAAGGTAATGCTGTAACAGGTTTTTTCTTTTGAATAGCTTGACTCAAAGTAATCACTAATTTTTATATTGATAATTTTTTATTCATAACCTGAACCTATACTGGCAACTTTATTTTCAACCTTGTATGTTTCTTTACAGAGGGATGGCTGTCCGAAGATTGTGAACTTGGGTAGTTCTAAGACTGATCTCTTCTATGAAAGGAAAAAATATGGGTTTAGAAGACACTAGCAGTGACTTACCTAGCATAATTATAATATTATTGCTTTGTATGGTGTTTGACGTGAAAAGACACTTTATACTTTTTAAGTGCATGTATGTGAAAATTAAACTGTTTATATGCCCCATAAAATATCTGTGATTGTCACATGCATCTATAAGGCGAAGTGCAGACCACAGTGAAGTGTTTTAAGTAAAATTTAGTAGTATACCTTATGCGAGTGGCATAAAGTGCAAGTTAGTAGTCTAGAAAGAGGTTTTCAGGCATCCTTGGGCAGACTCAAGAATGTCAGAAAAGCCTTTTCACATCAGCACCAATGTTCATACAACTTGCATTTTCGTGCTGTTGGAAATAGAGTTTATTATTCATATAATTAATTCGTCTATTCTGTGTAACTGTCCCAAGTCTGCATGTGGCCGACATTATCGTAATTGGTTGCTCCGGTTGAAAGCATTTTATCATTCAATTTATAAACAGTGCCTGTAGCATTTACTTGTAGTCATTGTAAAATTATTGTCTAGATAACAAAATTGTAAATATAAGTACTTCAATAAAACTCTTTCACACTCTCTTATTATTTATTTTGTAACAACATTATATTTCTCAATTGAATCTTTAAAACTACTACTTTTATTTACATGGAACTTACTTACAAGGAAAACTAGAACTAATTCAATACGAAAATACATGATTTGTTCAGAAACTAATTTTTATTGTCTACTATTGCTATGCTACTTAAAATATACTTAATTTCAACAGTAAAGGTAGAACTACACTGCTCACACGTCACAGATCTGTAGAGTTACACTTGATCTACGCCACGCGATGTTGTTCTACGTACAAATCAGGCGTGCTACACGTATGAGTCTGTCTAATGTAGTTCTAGCTTCACACTAAGTGGATGGTTATGGAATGAAAGATTTCTATTTCATAGTTACTGTTCATTGCTCAAATTATACCCACTAGAAGCAAGCTATTATACAAGGCACTATAATACAAGAGATATAGTATCTCACAATCCAAATTCACCAAAAGTGGACACTGGACACCTCAAGAGTGAATAGATTGCTTCCAAGCAAGCATGCTTCACATTATTGTTTGCTATAGGGTAATATAAATAAACTGCTGTTCACCACCTTACTATGTACCAGTTGAGTTTTCTAAAACACATACAAATATTCTAATCTACAATTTTTATTTTTTTATTGATACAAATCAGTGCTTGACTATCTCTGATGGTGAGCCGCACTAGTTTAATCACATTTATCTAGACCCAACCATGGTCAAGCAATGAACTGTAATAAATATATATAAAACCATTCACTCACTGTCATAAATGAAACTGTAATAGCATGAATTTCGCGGGCTACCCTGGAGCATTCATCATATCAATCAGAGTTACAGATTATAGAAAATATTCTTTCTCTAATCTACAATTCTGACTGTACATTCTTTGCCATATAAAGGTTATCTCCATTCTTGGATATGGAGATCTTTCAGATAGGTAATTTATTTATTATTTCTTAGCATGCTGTAAAACGACGTTTGCTTAACACAATTCTTACCAAGGGGTACAGTGGTACACAATAACTGGGTTTTGGAGGTCAGATAGGCAGTTGGTATTCACCTAAGTACATCCGGTTAGACTATGAGCCGACCCAAGCGTAGGCAGATGAAATGACATGCATAACCGTTCACGACCTTACCTCAATAAGCGGTAGCTAAGCGCGGGGCGGCGAGCGGTAAGAACAAAATTATGAAAACGTTTAAAGCATGCCACGAGACGCCGTTTACGGAGGCGCGCACCTACCGATGCTGCCCCGCTCGCCGCACTGTTCGCCGATAAGATCGGAGTTGTGAACAGGTCGTTAGCATTTGCCATAGCTCGCTCTGGTCCATAAAGACCGGTCGCGTTTTAACTGCTACGCCAACCTTCACCCATTTATATCAAACTTTACTATTTTCACCAGTACAACATTCCCAAGTCTTAGTCTCTTAGCTAGAGCTACGCGCACTGGTGATACTGGCCGCTGAGCTGATAGGGTTCGTCCAAATGTTGGCGTCGACTGTATTGGCGCCAGAGTACGTTGGCCGCGCCGGAATGATTGGTGAGCGAACGCACACACTGTGGAATTGAAGAAAATTATTAAAATTTTGGTTAGAATCATTCAGACAAAAAATTACTTAAATAGATTTCTAGAAAATTTTGCCATCAAGGATGAAATAATTTAGGCTCATCAGCACTCAGCCTGAATGACGATGTCCACTTCTAAACATAGGCCTCTACTGAGACCATACCACGCGATCTTTGTGACGACCTAAACTGGTCTGTGAAAGGGATGGAGCTATACAGGGTGTACAGCTCCATCCCTTTTTTTCGCTCGCGCATTTGAAATTTTAACACGTCATTGTAAGACAAGTTACGACCGTTTCGTTTTGATTCTCTTTCGTCGACAGGATTGAGACGACCACGCCTCTTATACCTTTGTTCTGGCCACGTCACTGAGCGTTGAGATGAAGTCGGAACAAAGGAATCGGAGGCGTGGCCAACTCAAGCGATCGACAAAAGAAAATCAAAACGGAATAGTAGTAGGTTGGTCAGGGGGGCTGGTCCCCAAGAATCGTCACAAAGATGGGTTTTTTGCAGAGAACTGATCGGATCCAATAGATATCCGAAGTCCATTTGTGATTTGGCTACGCACTAGGTGATAATTTTGTCGGACGGATGTCTCAAATCCCGACTTCCTAGTCCCATATAGATTCATAAGAGAGATAAATCATGCTAAAATTAAATAGATACCTATGCTGTTTGACTTTCTCTAAATAAAATAATGGAAGATGTCTAAATCACACGTGGTATTGTGTAGTGCTGTAAATAACATTTTAAATAAATTTTTAATCATGCTGAGTACGATAATGTACTTAATTCTAATAATAATTTTATATAATTGGGTTTGCAGTTCCGCGTGTCGTGTATCATGCATTTAACAGCCTTTAGTTTGGTGACTGACCTCCCTTCGCTCTTGTTGGAGTATCAGCTGAATCCGAATATTGTCCTAGGAACATCATCACAAGTAATAAATACCCTATTTGCGTTAGGATTAGACATTTATAGAAACCTTTTTTACTGTCTGATCAACCGATGTTAACTTTTATTTCGTAGGCATAAGGATGGCATTAAAAGCAAAAAAAGTAGTTACAATACCAACTATTTACTGCAGCCACCATTTGTCATGCCAACAACGTAATAAAAGTCAAAATCGGTTGAACGGGCAGTAATACAAGGTTTCATAAATGTCCAAAGTTATTTCGAACAAAGTATAGGTAGATTTATAGGTAGTCCAAAGTAAAATATTTAATTTGAACTTGCTTGGAATTCTGAAATTATTTGATAAGCTTAATACAATTTTAATAACGGTCCAATTAGTTTTCGGTCACCAGTACCACCACTAGATTCGCTCATTATGGCCAATCTTAGCGAAGACATGCCATCGAAGCGATACCACCACATGAAATATATATTAATTCATGAATCCCCAAGCGACCACCGGTGGCCGCGCATCTATTATCTTACTATTGTGTCTCTAATTGACGGTATCTGAAGGGTTAAGAATTAGATTAAAATATGAATTAGTTTTACTACAACCATGGGGGGTTGGACAAAAAATTGTTTTTAGGAGGGTAGTTCAACCCTCTAAGTGCTTGTGTCGGATTGGTCCAACGAGTGTTTTCGTGTCCTATTCGCCAGGGTCGTGTGTTTGCGACTGGGTACTCCATCTCGTTGAGCTCTTTAATCCTCACAGGTGACAGAAGAGCTGACGAGATGGAGTATTTCGTCGTAGATGTGCGACCTTGGCAACGGAGGCGGTTAAAAATTTAAAAATACCTTCACGAAAATTGGTTTCAATACTTTTTTCATAACATTATTTTCTAGTTGTCCCTCCTTTCTCCAAAAATCCCATGCAGTATCTTTTTGTTATCTACCTATACTCACGAGTTAACATCCTCCAGTTTCTTCAGCAGCCTCTCATTCTCCCTGCTGAGCATCTCCTGGTCCCTCAGCAGCGCGTCCCTGACTCCAAACAGTTCGCTGTTCTCAGCTCTTAGCGCCGAGTTCTCTTCCATGTGCAGTTGCACCAGCTCCACTAGCTCAGATTGTGGGAGCTGGTATAACTTGTTCGGTTCTATTTGGGTTGGTGTTCGGCGATGACCTCCTTGGCCTGTGGGGATTGTGAAAGAAGAATAGTTATGAGATAATCTTTCAATCGTAAAAACCTGATCTGTCAAGGCCTTTGTATTAATGGTATACTATAATATATGTATATACCAGTAGTATGACCAAAATATTAGACAAAAATATTTTACGAAGATGTATACCTAGAAACAACCTAATCACTCTTGGCCTGTAGACTTCCAGGCAGTCATCATCATCATTTCAGCCAAAAAACGTCCACTGCTGGACACAGCCCTCCGTAACTCCTACAAGTATCGCCAGATGTATACTTTGTGGGAGGCCTCCCGACGCTCGTCTTCCGGTACGTGGTCGCCACTGTAGAACCTTTCCTCCTCACCGACCATCTGTTCTGCGTGCCTGCCCATTGCCCATTAATCCAGAGTGTAGCTATCAGGAAACACAGGCTCCAGCAGATAATACCTAGTAAAAACTCTTCTCTGGTTAGTACCTACTTTAATAAATAATTATGATATTCTTACTGTAAGTATCCGAGTTATAATCCGTCTGCACGTGCAGCGCGGTTCTTAGGTGCTGGTTCTCAGCCTGCAAAGCTGTCACTTCTCTCTTCAGACTCAATATTAGGGCATCTCTTGCGTCCTGAAAATATTATGGACAGTTTAGCTTTAACTACTTTAACTCACGATTGAAGAAGTCACTGTAAGGGACGTTCGTCTTTTCTATTGCAAATTTATTGATCAATATGAAGAAGGCGTATTTCGTCCACTTTGTCACTAATATTTCAAAAAGTGTAAAATAGACAACTTTAATAGACACTTTTTGAAATATTAGTGATAAAGCCAATTTAAAACGCTTGAACAGTAAAGTAGGTACTTTACTTGTAAATTTAAATTAAAAGATATTTGACAAACGAAAAATAAATGAGAAACTTAATACAAAAACAATTGAGAAACATAAAATGAAAAAGAAATTAACAACATTTTGAAGCGTTACCTGCATGTGGAAAAGAAAAACGTCCCATGTACTATATTTTTTGTAAATAAGACGTTAATACGGTTGAAAATGGTAAGAAGGTTGGACAGAAGTTTGTCATGTTATTGTCTAGAAGTGTTTGGCTCACCATTTTGACGATGGGTTTAGTTTTGATCTTCTTGGCGCGCGATGCGTAGCGGAGAGTGTTGAGCGTCTCGCTCAGGTTCGATCTCGTTGGTGCTATGCAGGCGATCTATAAGTGTAGCCGAAAGGATCAGTTGGATTCTTTCCTGTGTTTGTTTTTGTACAATATATCTTACTAGCTTTTGCCCGTGGTTTCGCTCATACATATAATAGCCTATGTCATTCAGGAATAAAGCAGCTTGCTATTTAGCAATCGGACCAGTACTTTTAGAGATTCTCTCTAAAGTCCATCTAAAACTGATAAAATATGGACTAAAAAAAGAATCTTTGTTCCTCACCATGAGCGTGACTCCATTCCCAGCTAGGCTGTCCGCTAACAGCTTGGTGAGCTTGCTGTCCCGGTACGGTATGTGGCCTCGCTTCTTGCCGTCACTCAGTTGGGCTATGCAATAACCTATGGAAGAAAGATTGGGATCAAGGGTATGATAATAATGAGAGTATATTTTTTTACAGAATCTGTCAAGACGAAAAGAAAAACAGATCTCGCTGAATTACCAGGGTCGCGGTAGGGCCTCTGACTTACCTTTCTCCGTTTACTCCATATCGTTCTCCGTCTCTAACTACTTGTTCAAATGCAACGTCGCGACGCGACGGTTCTGTCCAACATGCGTGCGTAGTCACCGTTTTAGCCACCACTTATAAAAAACAAGTCACCGTCACACGACACGTGCGTTGGCGTGCCCAGTAGGTGCGAGTATCGATTGTTTGCTCCATTCGCACCGTATCGCTTCGCAACCGCCTAAGTAGGATCCGCCATCGCTTAAGGCAGGATTCAGAATTCTTTTCACCATGATCTTATTGGTGTAGCACGGCACCTAATAATGTGGAAACTATTTAAGCCTACTATCCATGGACCCATAGCTTCATAGACGCGTATTCGTCATTATACGAATGAATCTTATATGAGGAATACGCGTCTATAAAGTTACGCGTCCGTCGACAGTAGACCGTACTCAATGAAATCACTCACCAAGCACCATAAGACTCCTATTAATATTATTAGCTTCCTCCAGCGTCTTGCCAGTGCTATGCGTCCGCTTGGTCATCTCACTGCCCGCCAGGTCCACAAAGTTGATCTTGCCGTGCGTTGAGCAGACCACGCCGGCGTCCTCGCGGAGGTCTCTTCGCACTCGCACGCAGAGCAATGTGTGCGAGCGAGACGAATGGGAGTTCATTGAGTGTGCTCCTACGGCGCGGTTGCGCATGCCTGGTGGAAGAGACAAACCGTTTAATTAAAACTAGTTTCTGCCAGCGGTTTCGCCCGCGTGACAATAGGTTTCTTTGTAGTTTCCTCATGCAAACTTTGGACCCCCGTTTCATCCTTTTAGGGGAGTGAATTTTGTAAAAAGCCGAAAGACGTCTATTGATGAACATAGGCATGTCCCAAGAGTCGCCATAACGACCGGTCCTGTGAGTCTCGCATCCATCGGATTTCCGCGACCCTCACTAGGTCATCGGTTCATCTTGTGGGAGGCCTTCCAACGCTGCGTCATTCGATACGAGGTCGCCACTCCAGAACCTTTCGTCCCCATCTGTTCTGCGAGCAATGAGCCCTGCCCACTGCCACAATTAACTTTGGCGATTCTTCAGGCTATGTCGGTAAACCTTGGTTCTCCTGCGGATAGAAGCCTGATACTGAAAAGTAAACAGTTCTTACCTTCTTCCAAGACTGCGAACAAGTCATCAAGAGTTTCACAGTCCACTGTAAATTGATTCTCTACGTAAAAGCTCCTGCTTTCTTTGGACCACCGCACTTGTAGTGGTTTCCGTGAACTGCCTGGATTTAGTAGATCTATGACCTGTAAGCAAATAAGATTCATGAAATAGAAGAAATAGTGGGTAATAACTATGACTTTTATTGAAAGTATTCATTATAGACAAAAAAGGGGAGAAATCGGAAACTAAAGGTGAGCGTACACTTATACGAGCCGAACGCGTCACCTTAGTGCTTTATGCTCGAATATGATTTAGGAACTTGAAGTTGTGTAATTGACAAACTCTAATTTTAAAACTGTCGTTGACGTTAAAGTACTGTATGACACGTTCTTAAGAGGGTCCTTCTCCACTCGCTTATCGTAAACATCGAAAATGGTTTAAAAGCTTGTTACTTCATTTAATGCAATCCAACGTGATGTTTGACGAAAAGGCAACGCAAAAAAAAGAGAGATAACGCCTGGAAACTCTGTTAGTATTCGGTAATTCCGAGATTTACTCGAAAATTTCACAAAACTTGCTCCAGGAAATAGCTGTTTTTTTTAAACCCTTAAAAGTTTTTGGAAAAAGTTGTCATCATTTGGAATCTCAATAAAATTTGGAAGGTCTCTAAAGGATTACTTTTTTGACTTTTTAAATTTTTAGGCAATTTATGAAGTGTCAAAGTTTATACAAAATAGGACATTTTTAGAGGGTTTTACTGGATTAGTTTTACACAAATTTAGAAATTGGTTTCTTTAGAAACCTAGATAATATCCACACAAGATACTGTGTTTCCAAAATATCTAATGAAAAATGTGTAATAACGTCATAATCAGTTATGAGCGGTGGTATGAAAAAAGTGAAAATGTGTGTCGTGATGCACCACCTTAACTACTGTTTGAGCTTCTCAAATTAGAAGCCGGCCTATCATTTGAATCATTTGTCAAGGTTCAAACTTAAAGGACTTAAATTATTATATTGGGGCCTTGAATAGTTTACTAAACAGTCTTTTATAAATACAATTATTTTATATGACTGGCCTGTTGGTCTAGTGGTTAGTGACCCTGACTGCTATACCGGAGGTCGTGGGTTCGATTCCCACCCAGGACAAATGTTTGTGTGATGAGCATAATCATTTGTTCTGTGTCTGGGTGTAATTTATCTGTAATATGTATCTATTTAGAAATATATAAGTATGTTTATCAGTTGTCTAGTACCCATAACACAAGCTCTGCTTAGATTGGGACTAGACGGCGTTGTGTGATAGTTGTGTAATATTATATTATATACTAGCTTTTGCCAGCGACTTCGTACGCGGATCCTGTTGCTTATGCCAGCGACAACGGGGTCGTCAAAATCAAAGATCTGAAACGTCTGATGTCGAATTCTAAGAGCCCGGGGACTGGAAAACAACGCGATGCGCGAGACGATTCGAGACGTTCCAGATCTCTCCCTTCCACTTACGCGCGTGACAGTGTGCACACACCTTAGCCATGGTGCCAATGTCTCCGTGTTCAATGTAATTAATAAATGGGTTATAGGAAAACGCGCTCCTTTCTTTATTCCCAAAAAGTGTTCCCATAGCGTGATCTAACTCGACGCCAACGCCATTTACGAACGTTTAGAAAACGGAAACTACATATTATTTACCCAAATATTATAGTATTTAAGCCATATGCAGCGCCCCTTAGTGAACTCCACAGCGGGTGACGTAACCTACGACCAACTTATTATTTGCGGTTGATACAGTAATCGGGTCTAGGGATCGAACCGCAAAATTAAGTTTGTTTTTATTGTATATACTTTTCCGGGATAAAAGTACCCAGTGTGGTGCCTAGGATATTAAAGAATAATTATACCAAGTTTCATCGTAATCTGACCAGTAGTTTTTGCGTGATGCCTGAACACACACAACTGTAGCGTGATGAATAGTATACTATAACCTGCCCAGGAGTATGAAAAATGATTGTACCAAGTTTCGTTAAAATCCATCGAGTAGTTTTTGTTTCTATAAAGAACATACAGACAGACAGACAGACAAAAATTTTACTGTTTGCATTTTTGGCATCAGTATCGATCACTAATCACCCCCTGATAGTTATTTTGGAAATATATTTCATGTACAGAATTGACCTCTCTACAGATTTATTATAAGTATAGATTATTATTATATTATATTTTATTACGCTTATTTCAGTTTTGACACTATATCCAGCTTTATCTTAGCTTATATTTAAGGTTGTAATTATCAGGTTTACATACCTTTTCATTATATATTTCTAAGAAGGACGCCTTCAATATGAAGTGCGACTCCGGCCGCTCGCTGATCAACCGGAACAGGTAGATGAAGGAGCGAACCATCAGGCCGTGTTCTGGGTGGAAAGGACTCGCTCCGGTCTCCACCTGATGGACAATATGGATAGAAGATTAGAGAATGATTGAATTTTATTTTGGTGGCAAATGAGTAGCGTGGACTAATTTAGACGTGGGTGAAGGCACATCAGCGAGGCGGTTTCTTTCATAAATTCGAAAAGGATACAGCGAGTGTCGCAACCCAGTGTTCGACCACATCATCGCTTACTATCAGGTGAAATAGTGGTCAAACACGAGCCTACCAATTATAAAAAATCCTCGTTCTTAGGCCCAGCGCACACCGCTGGAGGCGCGGCGGAGCGCATTTCCTTGAGCGGCCCCAAGAGCCGATAAGAGCCCTCAAGCGAAGAGACGCGTGAAGGCGCGCAGCTACTCCGGGCGCGCCCATTTAGTGCCGATCGATACTTTGTACAGACAACTCGTTCTCGTTTGTAATGGATGTAGACTGGGACATGATTATTATTTCTGAGCTTCCAGAAGAAGAAGAAAAAAAAAAATGGGTCAATGAAATCAGGCAGCCGGGCATGGGGTAGTGCAGCGGAGCGCAGCGCAGCGCGACGGGGCGACTGGAGCAATCGCGCGCATGCTCTTGTCGTAAAGTAGTTGTAGCTTGAGGGCACTCCGAGCACCGCATGCGAATGTATTCTTATATTGACTGTATGTCAAGGTAGTTAAGGTTTATATTAAATTGTTGTCTTCAATTGCTCTCTGCCGCGCCTCCAGCGGTGTGCGTTGGGCCTTAGAGAGCCCTCGCTTGTGTTAGGCCTCTTTGGGTGCGATGCCGTGGAAGAGGGGCCTACTTTGCTAACTATGTCACTGTTTGTTGGTCTCAACTCAACTCAGACTGGCGCACGGTCGAAGCGTCGCGTCTCCTCCTGTTTTTAATCGACAACGTGCGTCGTCGCGTAATGTCGCCTTCATAAGTGCGCCCGGATCTCAGTGTGGACCAGTTCTGCGTTCGTCCTCGTCAGCTAACATGTAACTGCGCGCGAGTAACGCACGGTGACGTACGAAACGAGCTTCGTGCCATTAAGGTAGCCATACACGTTAGGGTATACCTGACAGATTTGCCAGTACCTAGTTATACCTGTCAAGTAAGCTTGTATAGAACCCTGCACAGTTTGCAAAATACACGCAGGTCACAAAGGCAAACCTGTCAGCAATAGCGTGTACCTTTAGATTCGTCTAAGTTATCAATGAAAGCGGCATGAATTAAAATTTTATATCACTACGTGACTACATAGTATAAAACAAAGTCGCTTTTTCTGTCCCTATATCCCTATGTACGCTTAAATCTTTAAAACTGCGCAACGGATTTTGATGCGGTTTTTTTAATAGATAGAGTGATTCAAGAAGAAGGTTTATATGTATAATAACATCCATTAAATAGTGGAGAAATACTGTTGCCCGAGCGAAGTCGGGGCGGGTCGCTAGTAAAATATACATGTAATAAGTACTTACTCAAAATTGCATTTTGGCGAGAAATTATTTACTTATATTTTTTTTTATACTGCTGTTTGGCGACTTCGTGTTTGCAATGAAGCTAATGCAGAAAGCAATGTGTAAAAGGATGTGATTTACATTGATATAATAACAGATGTCACGGCATACGGCATGCACTGTGGGCCCACGTTCGTAACGCGATCGATACAAGGTTTTGTCATGTCTAATTGATTTACAAGCTGACACTTACTTTGTTGCATCGTTTCGTTTCGGTAGACATGAAGTAAAATGTTGTAAAAGCCCATTACATTGGCTTTTTCACCGAGAGGTTTTTTGCCGGTGACGGTCCTCACCGGAAATGGAAAGTTCTGGCGGTTTCTAATTCGAATTCAGGAGAAAGAAATACTCGGGTGTCACCATGTCACCGCCCAGAGGACACGGTGGAGCATACATTTTAGTTTAGGCACAAAATAGCTACGTAGTTTAGGTGTGTTTTGCTCGGATTGGATATCCTCACGCCCCAGCTGCCTCCACAGTAGACGCCCCGGGTGTCGGTAGGCGCAAGGCGATCCCCCGGCTACTATAGGCGCGGGCTTACCGTTAACGAGCTAGGTAATGATCGACCCCGAGTAGTCGATGGTACGCTTCGATACATGGTCGTTATCCGCTGGGGCCATGGGAAATTTATTAAAAAGGCAACCCTGGTTCTAGAACACAAAGGGCAACTGAATGACACAGGTCTGGTTTTATTCAGTGAAAGTTCGACACCCGCTCCTCTCAACCTTAGAACAGTACCCCTAGCCAAGTTGCTAATCTGCAATAGTTAACGCAAGTAGAAAGCTTCAAATGTACGGGAATGACGCGCTCTCAACGCTCAGTCACGTGGTCAGAACAAAAGAATTGGCGGCAAGGTCAACTCGAAGCGTTCGACGGAAGCGAAATGGTTGTAACTTGGCTAGGGGGGCTGGAGCAGTCATTAGAAGATTTTCTGATTTTCATTTTTCCGCCTCAAAAATAAAAACATAAAGAAAGAAAGATAACACGTTTATTTGACACATAAGTAAGTACATACAATGAAATAATAATTAAAGAAACTACTTAACCCTTCAGATACCGTCAATTAGAGACACAATAGTAAGACAATAGATGCGCGGCCACCGGTGGTCGCTTGGGGATTCATGAATTAATCTAAAATACATCCACATTGTGTCTCACGGCTGCGCCACATACCTACTTATGTCCAGTTCAGCATAGTTTCAGGCCACTACGTAGCAGTTGCCTGACGCTGGTTTTCAACTGAACCTTACTATGAGTCTACGGATGCTAATCGGTTTGTTAGCTGTGAGGTAGATAAATATATGTAAATTAATTAGTGTAGGTATAAATTAATGAGTAAATAATTGTAAACATGGTACTTTACGTTTTTAATAGGATTTATTAGTAGGAAGTAGCTACACGTGGATTGGTTAATTTTAATAACAATCGTTTTGAGCCTATTTAGTTGCATTATGTTATGTGGTGTGTGCACATCGCGTGACGTCACATGTTACGCGCCGTGGTTTTACAATGATTACGATTTTAATTGTCACTCGTTTGCGAGTTGTGTGGACTATGTAATACCGCATGGTTGCCTAAAATTCAATAAATATGAAGTAACATTTTTTTGAGTGCAGTGGTGGCCGAGCAGTAATAGGCCCGACTTACGAGTTGTAGGTCGCGGGTTCAAACCCAGCCAGGCGCATTATTTTGAGTAATTTAATTCATCACCACTGCTATCAAAACGGTGAAAGAGGTGAGGAAACCGGCATGTCCTAGAACCAAAAATTTACATGTGACATTCACCAACCCGCACTGGGCCGCGTGGTGGATTACGGTCTATTCCCTCTCCTAGAGAGGAGGCTTAAGTCCCAGCAGTGGGACCATTATAAGGGCGGCTATGTTATGCTTTTTCTTTTTTTTAGGTGGGAAAATCATACAATGACAGCTCACGCTCTTGGGCGGGGCGGAAGGATGTGTCAGACTTTTACTGGCTACCAAAACCCACTCCTGTTCCTTCTTTGTCCTCGTCCCAGGGCCCCGGGTTTTTTTTCGGTGGGTAGAAATCATCCAGAAGACATCATCCACCCTTGGGCGGAGCGGGAGATAGTGTCAGACTCTTGCTGACTAAAAAACCCACACTGTTCCTTCGTTACCTTTCATACCGGGGCCGATCCTAGCCCCAGTAGGCTTCGATCCTGCTGGGCCCCTACGGTTGCTGACAACTCCTTGAGGCGCGCGGGAACTGTACGCGCCGTCGACGATTTGGGCTCGGTCCGGACGGTTATCAGATGGTCGGACAGGGAGCTACCCATTGCTCACCGTCCGCAAGCTTGCGCATAGGCTATGTAACATCTCGCTATAACTAACAGCCCGTTTACAACCTTGCCGTTGTGAGCGGTTCATAAGCGCGGGGCGGCGAGCGGTAAGATCAAATGTATGAAAATATTTGAAGCACGCCACGAGACGCTGCTCATAAAGCCGCGCGTCCGCTTACCGATGCAGTCCCGCTTGCCGCGCCGCATGAAGTCGTGACCAGGGCCGTAAGTGACGTGAGGACTTGAGAAAAGGTGTATAGTACCACCTTTGCTTACCATAGCGACTATACAAGAATAATTTGTCAGTGGCACGATAATTTTTTTTATAGATCTATAACTAGCTGCTCCCACCGGCTTCGCCCGCGCGATAGCGGAAATTTATCCCAAGGGAACATACTTCCGGGATAAAAAAGTATCCTATGTCCTATTCCAGGATATGGTCCATCCGTGTACCAAGTTTCATCAAAATCGGTTTTGCCATTTAGGCGTGGACGTAACAAACAAACAAACTCACTTTCGCTTTTAATAATAAAATATAACATAAAACATCACAAAACAACAAAATTTATATATATTAATAATACAACAATACGTCACTTATAAAACTAAAATAAAATAGGCAGCTACTACGTAATTATCGGAGATTATGGTGTTAGGCACGGTTTGTTATTTGTCTTCTATATATTCGTTAATACTATAGTATGCTTTTTGTAGTAATCATTTGTGGAGTGTTCATAACAAGCTCTGCTTAGCTAGACTAGACGGCGTTATGTGACAGTTGTGTAAAAAACAAAAAAAAATTCAGTGCAATAGTAAATCCAGACAGACTACAAACGACAAGCACGTCGCGTGACGTTTGTTACGCCATTGTTTTAGCGTGATTACGTTTGTATTAGCCGCTGGTTTGTTGTGAAGCTTTCCTGTAAATTAATTAATCAATTTAATTACTACCTATTTTACGGTATTGCAGTTCACACTTCTGGTTTTGGCATGTGCAGTGGGAATAACTACGCCACTGAGGCAAAAAGGTCTTGGCTAGTCGATAAGGTTTAGGTAAGAACTAAGAACTACACTGCTCACACGTTTGCCACACACGCCGATCTTGGCGCGTCGGTCTCCATACATTTTATATGGAAACTAGCCTTGTAGAGCTACACTTGATCCACGATCCACACGACACGCGACGTCATTCTACATACAAATCAGGCGTATTACACGTGTGCGTCGGTCCAATGTAGTTCTAGCTTAACTGTCTAAAGATTTCTCGGTGTGAATTTTCTTGTAAAAACTTCTTCATTCACCTAAGCCATCATAATCTCCCTTACCTTTTCCCAACTAGCTTGGATCGGCTTCCAATCTAACCGGATGCGGCGGAATACCATGTTTCACATGGAGCGACTGCCTATCAGATCTCCACAAGCCAGTTAGAAGGCAACACGATACTCTTTGGATAGACTGACGGTCAGACTGTCTGGCGTCTGACTGTCAAAGATCTACTAATGACAACCGGGACCAACGGCTTTACATGCTTTCCGAGACACAGGGTGGCAGTAATGTTTTAGATAAACTTACCCCAGAGTGGTGAAGGACTGGGGCTGACTTGGGGCTTTTATCTATCAAGTTGATAGGTCCTGAGTTAAGCCACCTTCTGTGAGCCCGTGATTGTCCCGAACTTGCCATGTCCGGTGAGGACCTGCGTCATGCGGAAGGTAAGGACGCCGTGAGGTCTTTCCAGCCACGCCTCAAGTTCGGGAGGTTCCTGCATCGGATTCAAGCGGAAGAGACGCCCGGGTGTCGCCACTGTGCGCAACGCCCGGAGGACACGGTGGAGCACACCGTCGAGGTGTGCCCTGCCTGGGCGGAGCATCGCCGTGCCCTCGTGGGGGCGATCGGCGGCGGAGACCTCTCACGCCGGGCCCTGGTCGAGGCCATGGTCCGGAGCGAGGAGGAATGGCAGGCGGTCGCTCCTTCTGCGAAGCAGTAATGCTAGCAAAGGAGGAGGCCGACCGCATCAGGCAACGGCGCCCTCGTCGCCGTCGCCGGGATTCCGATCCCGATTTCCGGCCACCGTAGACGCGGGCTCGCGGACGGCGAGCCATGGGTAGCTCGCTGTCCGATCGTCCGGTAATGGACCGAGTCCAAGACGTCGACGGCGCGCACTGTTCCCGCGCGCCTCAAGGAGTTGTCAGCAGCAGGAGGGGCCCAGCTGGGTCGAAGCCTACTGGGGACAGGGTTGTCCGAAAGGGACCTCGTGCCCCGGTATGAAGGCTAGAAGAGGAAAGGCGCGGGGTTTTTAGTCAGTAAGAGTCTGACACTGTCTCCCGCTCCACCCAAGAGCGGGTTTCGTCAAAGATGATTTCCCCGTCAACAAAAAAAAAAAAAAGCCCGTGATTGTCCAGAAGGAGGCCGCTGTGCTGGATCGTGAGACGGTTGATCACGCTCAGAGATTAAAACTCCGCCTACAACATTCCAGCTAGATGGGACTCCAGAGTCACGTCGTTGAGAGTGTGGGCTTTATCGGTCCACCGAGTAACTCCAAGAAAGACGATGGTACAGTGATGGCGCGCTGCCGTGCAGAACGAGGCTCTGGAGACAGACGTTTAGGTCTCCTCAGAGATGTGCTTGAGTGTTCTTTTGAAGAGGTCATGGGTGCCCATCCATATGTGACGGTGGACATATGGTTGGCGATGAAGCGCGCTTGCCTAGTTCGAACTTTCAATCCACAGAATAAATTAAAGAGGTTAGAATGGCCTTGTGGGCGGGGCAGGCGTGCCTCAAAATATGATCATGATCATAATTGAAACAACCAATAGCAAACTTGCGATCTAAGCGTGGTCTGCTATTTGGGTAATGCGCGTTCGTATTGGTTTATTCCCTGGAGTGGAGTTAAAGGGTGGGAAACAAGCGGCGACACTCGTTGTGGTACTTACTACCAAATCGGAAAGTATTTCCTTTCTAACCTTTTTCATCTTTTCTGTGTTTTTCAATCCATCTTGAACAACTTTTCCAATGAGCGGAAATGAACACGATTTTATGTTTTATTTAAACCTATTGAAAAGGTCCAAATCATAAACACTTTTTATGTGCATTCCTGACCATGTATCGTCGTAATAAGAATACCTTGTTAATAACTAGAAATGTGGAATCAACCTTTTGTTATAAGAACCTCAGATTCCATTTCTAGGTCACATTACAGAGTCCTGTTTATTTATTTTTTTGCTAGCCTCTTCTGCCCCACTCCTGGCCAAAGGCCTCTTTTCATTCTTCGTGGGACGGCGCTTCCTCCTTTCAGTTCTGACAACATCTGCCTAGTTCGTCCCGCCATCTTTGTCATGGTCTACCGCAACACCGTCTCAATGTCTCCGGGAACCATTTTAGTTCTAATTTGGCCCATAGGTTTTCGGACATGCGGCTAACATAGACCACGGACATAGACGAACCATCGAACATGTTCGGTTCCACGACTGTTTCCCAAAGGAAAAACTCTCAAGTAACAGAAAAAGGATGCACACACTACAATGTGACGTTACTGTCATTAAAAACGCGTGTAGAAAAAGATGAAATGCTAATTAAAATAAAATTTTAGGTATTGTAACCAATTTTGATGCGGTTTTCATGTATACCTACATATTTAATTTTAGGGCAATTGTTTGTTCGTAGGAAGTAATCTCTGAATTGCTAAAATTTTTTCACCGATAGAAATCTGCTTTATTCCTGAGTGACATAGGATATTATTATTATTTTAAGAATTTACGCGGGCGAAGCTGCGGTCAAAAGCTAGTTTAGTATAAAATAGCCACAGTAAATACCCAATTCCTGAAACCATAGATGGCCGGTTTATCTATGAATCTGTCGCGCAAACATAACTCATCAATGCACCACACACACAAGTACAAATATATACCGTATGTATGTACGATCGATATAGCCACGAGGTCGGAATCGACTGTCATTCGGAATAGCTGTTATTAACTCCTTTACACACAAAATTGTAGGGAAAAGAGGATGGTTTACGTGTAGGCATGTTATTTTCTGATCGGTTACTTCTGATAGTGTAAAAGCGAATTGCTGAAGAATGTAAACAACGCATTTGTCACGTGGTAGAAAATAAACGACAAAGAAATTGAATACATCGAAATTCTCGAAAACTTCTATACCTACCTACGTAGTAGGTATAAATAAGTGTCTGTTTTTAACTAAATTCGATACCTAGACCAAAAATGTAATTTTAGATGTCTGTCTGTTGGTTTGTCGCTGTGTCTCTACGTCTGTTTGTTTGTTCCGGTTTTGACGATTTTCACAGGTTTAGAAACATCGGTCCAGCTCTTTGAGGCGCCCGTGGGACACTATGTACCGAGGACCGATCCTTACACGATGTTGAACTATCCATTGCTTGTTGTCCGCAAACCCCGATTCCTACTGGGGCATGGGGTTGTTTACCACCGGTTCATCACTGCTGATGACGAGGCAGTTACACTTCTTGATTGCAGAAAAATCTCTTCAATCACTTTAAATCACGGCATTTGACTGGCCTGTTGGTCTAGTGGTTAGTGGCCCTGACTGCTATGCTGGAGGTCGTGGGTTCGATTCCCACCCAGGACAAATGTTTATGTGATGAGCATGATCATTTGTTCTGTGTCTGGGTGTTATTTATCTATAATATGTATGTATTTAGTAATATATAAGTATGTTTATCAGTTGTCTAGTACCCGTAACACAAGCTCTGCTTAGCTTGGGACTAGACGGCGTTGTGTGATAGTTGTGGAATATTATATTATATTATTATATTATTTCTGCTTTAGCCAATAGTTACCTACTATCTAATATCTACTATACATACAAGTCGTCAGATAAACTTAAAATAAAATACTTTGAGCTTTTCGTAATATCCATTAGGTAATGAACTGTTTTTCAGAAAAGATCATCAGATAGATGTCGATTTAAGACATCTTTTTATGTCTTTAATTCCGTTTTTGACAATAAGAATATCAATAAATGTAGGAGGGTCAATGACTGTTATTCCACGTTTAATTGGCGCCTACCTTACTAGAGCCACTATTACACGAGAAGTATAAGAATTCACTCACCAATCCCGGAGGTCCAGTCAAGGTGTGGGTCTTCCCGCTGCCGGTCTGACCGTAGCAGAAGGCGGTGCAGGAGAAACCTTCCACCGCCATCTCTAACAGTCTCTTGACTCCGGAATATTCTAGGACGTCTTCCTTTAAGATGAAAATTAAGAATCTGTAATACGAGTACTTATGTCTGTACCCTATTTGCGACAAGATTAGACATTTAAAGAAATCTTTTTTACTGTATGTTCAACTAATTTTAACTTCTATTTCGTAGGCATAAGGATGGTATTAAAAGCAAAAATGTGGTGACATACAATACCAACTATTTACTGCAGCCGCCATTTGTCATATCACCAACGTAATTAAAGTCAAAATCGGTTGAATAGTAATAAAAGGTTTTCATAAATGTCTAATGTTATTTTGAACAGAGTATAGTCTATTTAGACAGGATAAAGGAGGTAGATGAATTCAGTATCTGATGTCTTAACTGTAACTTAGAGTATCTACTTTTGAGATAAGCGGAACTGGGAGTAAAATCCGGCACCTTCTTTGAAAAGAGAGGGTGCTTTGTCTGATCTGGGCAACTGCCTGAGAGATGATTTCGAGCTGTTGTATATGTTCAAATCTCACGGGGAACTCTAATTGGTCGGAGGATCCTCCCTTTTCGATTTGCGGGACTATACTCTGTAACTAAATTTTAACTACTATATTGTTCCAAAAGTTAAAGGTAAAATGAGCTAATGAACAGCCCCCCAGCCAAGTTACAACCGTTTCGCTTGCGTCGAACGTTTCGAGTTGACCTTGCCGCCAATTCTTTTGTTCTGACCTTGTGACTGAGCGTTGAGATGACGTTATTCCCGTAGATTTGCAGCTTTCTACTAGCGTTAACTATTGCAGATTAGTAACTTGGCTAGTGGTACTGATGTGTGTGAAATGAGCGAGACTTGGCCCTAGTTGGCTGTAATGAGATCGCCTGGCTTGATGGCTCGACGCGTACTGACGATTATTATAGAGTAAAACGACCGTGAGGCGTAAATGCAGGCTTGCAGTTTGTGCGGTTACACAGTACAATCATAAAAGTTACCTGTGTCGCCTCAGGTTCGAAGACGACGTTATAGGAGAAGACCTTCGCCTTCTGGCTGGGGGTTGTGTTGTGGCAGATGACCTGGCCTTTACCAGGGAACTCGAGTATCAGGCGCTCCCCGTGCGAACGTTCCTTTTCGCTGATTGGTCGTACTCTATAGGAAATAATTTGATAGATTGAAGTTGTGGTTTCAGGTAAAATAAAATATACAAGATCATCGGGCCATCCAGGCGACTGAGGGGTTGTTTTGCACTTGCACTCAGCTGTTTGAAGTTTGAAGGCTATACCCAATACTCGCTATGACCTGCCGGGACCTATGTTGTACTTAATGTCGGTGGTGACTTTTTTAAATATTTTTGGATGGTGTAAAAACTATTGGAATCCATTCAGTTACTGATTCTGAACCAACCATAACCAAGATTTGCATAAACTAAAAATAATGTTGTATAACTATTTATTTTCCAACGATTGGTAATCATCATCATATCAGCCGAAAGACGTCCACTGCTGGACATAGGCCTTCCCCCAAGCGTCGCCACAACGACCGGTCCTGTGCGTCACGCATTGATAATGACCCAAATGAACTAAATCAAATTGTCTGATGGTGATCACGAATCAACATTCTACAAAAACTATATAACACCAATGATTTGAACATTAAAATCACACAGCTCAAGTTGAAAATTACCTAAATACTGATAGTAAACCTATGATTAAGTGTCGAAATCTTGAATCTTAGACACGGTTTGTAGGTACATTTATTATCGCCTTGGAGAACATCGATCAACTAAGGGCGGAGTCGTCCTTTCAACTTGAAAAACTGATTCTGATGAAAATATTCAAGGACGCTCGAAGGTCTGTTTTGGTATGTTTTGTTCTTAAGTATGTTATTAGATTAGATATCGTTGTTATTTTTTAAATTTTTCTTTCAAGTTGTTTATATGTTTTAAGTTACATAAAATGTTAATGTATTAAAGTTATCTACATCGATTTCGTAGATTTTACGTGATGCGCACACAACTAAAAATTTCTACAGATTTAAGTGTAGGTTGCACCAAGAACTATGCTATAGTTTCCGTCAAATTATTTTTTGCATAGTGTTGCGTTCTTGATGACACTATATACACATAGGTGGTATTACTTTGACTTCTAGCTGGCCTAGCGTAAGCACTGAGTTTGCACACATGCTACGTCCACAAAACGCGCCACGACAAGTGGATATCTATGAGCTAGAGGCATCCATAAAGGAAGCTGAAGCGCGCGACAGCCACTGTCTTGTGACCGGTAGCTGCTAATTTTTTAAACCTATACGCGCAATGCTGGGCAAGCATCGCCACACAGTGGGTTACCTACTGAGGGAAGGCGCCGTCGAGGCCGGCCTAGAAAGAGGTGGCGGAATGATTTGGACGCCTACCACGAGGACTGGTTAGAGACAGCGCAGGAGAAGAAATTTTAGAAGGACTTGGGGGAGGTCTTTGCCCAGCAGTGGGACAGTAATGGCTAATAAAAAAATAAAAAAAGTACGCGCAATATCATAACGTAGTACTCTGACCAAGGTTTAAATGCGTGGGTGGCGTGTGACGGCGTTTTGTACCGGGCGGCGTTCAATGTCTAGTGCGGCCAGTGCGGGTCACACACAAGAAGCGGCGGGTTCGCGGACGGCGAGCCATGGGTAGCTCGCTGTCCGATCGTCCGGTAATGGACCGAGTCCAAGACGTCGGCGGCGCGCACTGTTCCCGCGCGCCTCAAGGAGTTGTCAGTAGCAGGAGGGGCCCAGCTGGGTCGAAGCCTACTGGGGACAGGGTTGTCCGAAAGGGAGCTCGTGCCCCGGTATGAAGGCTAGAAGGAACGGCGCGGGGTTTTTAGTCAGTAAGAGTCTGACACTATCTCCCGCTCCACCCAAGAGCGGGTCTTGTCATAAGATGATTTTCCCCGTCGACAAAAAAAAAAAACACAAGAAGCGAATCCATATAACACGTTTGAAAGCTACAGGAAATATCGGTGGCCAGTGGCGGAGTTTTATTGTTGTGGCCGGTGGCCCGTGTTCGGCGACCTTAATATCTACGTTGGTGGTCTCGCTCCACGCATTGCGAAGGGGTCGTCATCGATTTCTTTACAAACAAAAGAGCATGTCAATAACCTAATACTACAGTTTGTGTTAAGTATATACATGTATTAACTGGCAAAGTAATAATTGAATGAATCGTCTTTTTAATTGTTCATGGGCATAGCTTACTTTGTTGTTATATTAGTTAGAAAAGGTGACGCATATAAAATTACTCTAATCATAATTTAAAATTCACCGTCAACAAAGCATAAGGCAGGTGTTTCGTACTTCTACAGGATTGTTCAAAAGAGTTTCTGCGGTCCAAAAACGCAAAGAGGAACTGAAGGAACCTAGGGGGCATATTTGTTAGTAAATGTCTACGAGTATCACCCCTTGCCATACGGTGAAATCTTTGCGATGTCGCGCCGCAACGCATCGTGTGCCCCTGCTCTTACACTCCACCCAGAAGAGATACAATTTTTTTTTTTTAATGTGGGTTCGCACGTTTTGTGCATTTAGCCTTTAGGGACTGCGTCCTATGCCTCGGTACCGCTGGCACTGCCCTTTTTACGGGACTGTTGACAATACATTGTATCGTACATCTTACAGGCTTTATTAAAAAAGTCATCAGTTTCCAATGATGTTGTATACTGACCTAACGACGACGTTGATATTGTCTTCATCAGCGTTGAGTGTGGTGCTGGAGCCGCGCGTGCTGATGCGGTCCAGACTGCCGGTTCTGCTGCTGCCGCTGAAATTATTATATACTTTATTGTACACCGTTACACATACAAAAAGGAAACTACACAACACACAAATGTTTTAGATTAAAGATGGAAAGAAGTAAGTAACAGGGGTAGCCTTCAGTCAGGCCATGGTCAGAAGTAGAAATGCTTGTGAAGGAGACATGCGCGCGCCTGAGGGCGATAGTGCGTAAACTATCCCATGCACTAGCCTCCGCAGGGTTGAGCTTACTGACGGCGAGCAATGGGTAGCTTGCCATCCGGCCGTTCGGATTCAGACCAAGTCGTCGACGGCTCGTTCGTTGTATGGGAAGCCCCTTAAATATTTATTTTACCTGTTCTGTTTTTTTGCTCCTATTTGTTGTTTTAACGACAACAGAAATACATAATCTGTGAAAATTACAACTGTCTAAATATCGGGGTTTATGAGATACAACCCGGTGACAGACGGACAGACAGACAGAAAGACTGATGGGCAGCGGTGTTTTAATAATATAATTATGGTAAAACGGGTCCCTTTTACCATTTGGGCACGGATCCCTAAAAAGATAGCCTTTGGCACGGCATTTATTTTCATTAAAAAGCTAAACAAATAAAACAAATTGTCTGTTATCATAGCAAATTGCCATTTTATGTTCAGCCATACGCCAAAGTCGTTTGTATAAGTCCAGTTGACCTCGGTTCAGTGTTTATATCTATTAGATTAGTAGATGGACGAACGGACAGAGGGACAATTTTCTGTACAAACTGACATAATATTCTTTGATGTTACAATTTCCTTATTTTTTATGCATGAACAATAACAGCGCTGGTAGAATCGATTGGGTTGTAGACAGAATATTTTATTTGACAAGATGTTGAAAGATGGGTTGTGAATATTGTATTTGTTGCTTTGTGATAGGTGTTTTTCCTATCAATCTTCGTTTTTCATAGAGCACCCTTACTTACGAGTTGTATAGGTCGCGAGGTCAAACCCAGCCAGGCGTATTATAACGTGTATTTCATCAGCATTGATCTCAAAATGGTGAAGGAAAACATCGTTAGGAAACCGGCATGTCTAAAAATTCGAAGACATGTAACATGAGTAAATGACATCCACTAATCCGCAACCCAACCAGGAGTATTATTACGTGTATTTCATCAGCATTGGTCTCAAAATGGTGAAGGAAAACATCATTAGGAAACCGGCATGTCCAAAAATTTGAAGACATGTGACATGAGTACCTACATGACATCCACTAATCCGCACCTGGCCCGGCGTGGTGACTAAGGTGAATTACTGTCCGCTTCCTATCCTAGAGAGGAGGCCCGAGTCCCAGCAGTGGGAACATTATGTATATTATCAATCTTTCAAAGCGTTTATTTTAAATAAACTATTTACAGGAGTCACTTAAAAAAATTACACATTACAAAGCAGCAGTGCTAGGTACTCCATAGACGATTATGTAGGTGTTAATAAATATATCTATCTGGTGCTAGCCATTACTGACCCACAGCTGGGCAAAGGCCTCTCCCAAGTCTTTCCAGACATTCTTCACCCGCACCGTCTCGAGCCAGTCTTCGAGATATCTATGCGTCTTCCTTTCTTTATTTTAATAACGTTGCCCCACACTAAAAATTACTCCTGTTGTGAATTTGCAAACACAATACATCCAGACCCGGCACAACGATCTGTAGGCCATACAAATATTTGTTCAGTGCGGGAATCGAACCCGCATAACGCAGCGCAACAGCCATTTGCTCAACCATATCGCCTACCATGCAGTCTAAATCATCTCGCCACTTATTTCCGGGGCGGCCTCGACGGTGGGCGCTTTCCTTCTGCAAGATCGAATCCATTGCGTGGTGACTCTTACCCTGTGGTCACTGTGCATGCGGCTAACGTGACATTTTATTACGAGTTTATTTTCATGTTTTTATTAAGTACTTAACCTCTTTAAAAATAGGTCAAAGTTGTTTTTAGCCAACCAACAATAACGACTACTGTGTGTACTCGATAAATCGAATGAAAAATATATCCTATTTAATTTATTACTTGTGATATTTTTATGTTAATATTCTCATATCTAAATGAAGTAGGTATGTGTTTTGTTTATAAATAAATTTCCGAAGCCAGACGACAAAAATGGCCGAAGACAGAGTGACATGTGTGGAAAAGGGAGAGTGAGGCCTTCGCTCAGCAGTGTGGGACATACTATGTCCGACATAGATCCCTACATTGTAGAAAGGAGTACGGGGATCGGCGCATACCTACAAGTAACTGAAGTCCGGTCTCCGAAATCAAACTCCGTCTCAATTTGGCTTCGCGGATCGAATATTTAATAAGTATCGGAATTACAAAATATCAGAAGGTAAATTTGGGTTTCACGTCGTAAGTATAAACAAAAAATCGTACCTAATCCTAAATAATATATACGAAAAGATGTTTCTACCTATATCTGTAATAGACTTTAAATCATCCAACCGAAGATGGTATTAGACCATTAAAAACAAATGCAAACTCCTTTTTTTGACGAATTGGTACATCAGAACTTAGTTCTATTCGGCTTATCTCCTTCTATCTCTTGCAAGTGCGAAAAATTACAAATACCGTTGCAAGTTGCAAACAACAAACTAGGTAATTTGATCCACCTAGGCTAGAGTAGTTTCTGAATGACTTCAGCTTGAAACATAATCACAACCGCATCGAATGTAATACTCAGTAATTTTACCATAACGCTGAGGAAATGTATCGTCCAAGCGTTTCCGTTGCGTGGTAATCAGCGGTCTCACGCCACCCGCCATGATGGATTATAGTCGACGGTTGACTTTTAAAAAGAGTGGCTAGTATTAAAATGAAAAGCTCATGTTTATTTTCGTGAACGAAAAGCAATGTCCGTAGCACCATATCTGATTCATTTTACTGTTTACAAAAACCACTTCCAGTAGGTAACAATCTGCATCAATGAATAATAAAACACCTAATTAAAGGACGGTCATTAATTACACTTTCTACCGAAACTCAAGCGTAGCGTGATTCACATTAAGGCGGGAACATTTTGTTCTCAGAACTGTTTTAGCTAGACTACCCTAAGGGCGCGTTTATATGTTTCGCGCGTACTCAAAGCTAACACCACGCGGTTGTCGCGTGGAGGATGCGCGGCCGCCGTGTAGAGGGAGTGTAATTTAGATCATCATTTCCCAAGCCTTTTCCCAATTAGCTTGGGGTCGGCTTCCAGTCTATGAATAAATACCTGTATTTTGTATAAGGCGACTGCCTATCAATCTTCCACAACCGAGTAACTGGGCAACAAGATACTCGTTGGACAGACTAATAGTCAGGCTTACTGGCGTCTGACTACCTAGAACTAATGTCAAAGATCTACGAATGTCAACCGTCGCACAACTTAGATCATCCATTTATATTACAAATACCAATCACGCCGAAGTTTTAACTTGTCAAATATTTGACTGAGGTTGACAGAATGCGGGAAAGCGCAAGCGCGGCCGTGAGGCGTAGCATTGAGAATATTCGAGAATGGCATACAACCACGCGGCG
The DNA here is from genome assembly GCA_949319445.1 of Mythimna lalbum. Taxonomy (NCBI): domain Eukaryota; kingdom Metazoa; phylum Arthropoda; class Insecta; order Lepidoptera; family Noctuidae; genus Mythimna; species Mythimna lalbum. Next base: position 2,788,294 of record OX439358.1, read on the forward strand.
GCATTCCTGAAGTCCTGATTAGTCCTAAATATCGAAATGGCCGGTCAACAGTAATATTTATTTAGCTTTTAAATTGTGCCTAAAAATTACTTATCAATTGCATATATTTGCTTATCATGATAAGATAATTGCTTCTTTCATAAATTATCAGAATGACTGAACAATCTCTATAGAGTTGTAACCGACGAACCGGTAGTCATAAAGAAGAGAATAGAGTATCTAGTCAATAGAGTTGAAATTTGACATAAATGAAAATAAATACGGTACCCGTTACGGCTAACTCGCGGCCACCGCCTGGCACCCGCAAGGAAGTTTTAGCCCCATGTAAACGCCCCCTAAAGTAGTTGAATATTCAAATAGATTGGGGTGTGTGTGATTGGCAGCTTCTGAACCATTAGAGCATTTGGAACTAAATGCCAAGGGCTCTTCTATTGACCGCTGGCTATATTAATGAGGTTTCGCTCTTTTCATATTGATTGGGCGTGCTTTGGCTGTTTCTAAGTAGTCCGTGTGTTATTGCCGTTTAGTGTCCATTAGATTTAAGTAGGGTCGTCTGAGTCAAGGTCAGCGGTAGTTAAAGTTCATTGCTGGCTTTCCATAAAGTACTCTTTTGGATCACAGGTGATTATTATTAGTTATAAGATGATTGGTTCATTATCTGCCGTGTCCTTGTAGAAGTGAACCTCGTAGAACTTCTCGCGCCAGGACCTAGTGCAAACTATGGTCTGTGGTGAGAAGGAATGGGCGGAGGTAGCTTCCTTGCAATTCCTTGCCTTCCTTCAATGCTAGGAAAAGAGACGGTCGCAAACGTGATGGAACGGACATCCTCACGCCCCAGCCGCCAAGACTCCGACATCAATTACCAGCCACAGTAGGCGCGGGATTGCAGACGACGAGCAACGAGTAGCTTGCTGTCCGGCTGTTACCGTCCAGACCGAGTCGTTGACGGTCCTTAGTGTTCCACGTTAGCCTCAAAGAGATGTCAGCGAAGTAGTAGGAGTCAGAAGAGCTGATGACGGCTGGCGTCACGGGGATTTTCTGAAAAGGAAACTCGTGATCCTAGAACGCAAAGAAGCAAAGTCAGTAAAAGTCTGACAGTCCCCCTCGCACCACTTAGAGAGGGGGAGGGGGCAGCGGATAAGCTATGGCCACCGTTCTATGTGGAGTGGGGTGGCAGCTGTGTGACAGTCAGTGAATAAAAAACGTTTACTTGGCGCCCGTATGTATTTTCTTAATGTAGGAAATAGATTTATAAGAACTCAGACTATTTAATATGGACATAATGATATTATAGTTCACGGTGAAGGTCAACGGTACTCGTGCTTCTGGAATTCATAGTAAATCTTTAATAAATTATTCACACCGATTTATGACTTGTATAGGTACGTTATGGCAGTAGACTGATACAAATTGATTAATTACTGGTCAGTTAGCCTCAGTAAAGAGTGTTTATTATTTGTGTAGTGGTAGTACAGTATTGAAACAAACTGATTTGTCAGGATTGTTTGAAATGAGTCATTAGGATTGTGGGCGATGTCCAATAAATTAGGCGGTAACTTACATAAATTAAAATTATATTAGCTTGTAAAGAAAAGTGTTAGCAATTTAGTGATTCATACTTTTACTTGTAAGTAAATGTTTGAAAAACAAACTTATAAGCTCACGATTTGTACGTAGAACGACATGGCGTGGCGTAGATCTAGTGTAGCTCTACAAGTCTGGTTTCCATATAAAATGTATGGAGACCGACGCGCCCAGATCGACGTATGTGGCACACGTGTGCGCAGTAAAGTTAGAGCTAGCTTAAGTGTAGAGGATCTGACTTATAGAGATGCACCCACAGGATTTTCTCAAAGTCGGAGCTTTGTCGAGTCAGACACTACTACTACGATACTAGATTTTGCCCGCGACTTCGCCTGCATACATAAAATATCGTCTGTGTCATCATCATCATCATCATTTCAGCCGATATGCGTCTACTGTTGAACATAGGCCTCCCCCAGGCGTCGCCACAACGAAAGTTTTTGTGCGTCTCGCATCCATCGGTTTCCCGCAACCTTCACCAGGTCATCGGTCCACCTTGTAGGAGGCCTTCCAATGTTGCGTCTTCCGGTACGAGGCCGCTACTCCAGAACCTTTCGGCCCCAACGGCCATCTGGTTTGCGTGCAATGTGCCCTGCCCAGTGCCATTTAAGTTTGGCAATTCTTCGTGCTATGTCGGCTAGCCCCATTTGTCCCCCTTTGGGCCCCCTTTGGGCCTGTGTCACTCAGGAATAAATCAGCTTTCGATCGGTGAAAATATCTTTCAGTGATCTCTTTATAATATTAGTGTAGAGGTGTAGATTTTATACGATCTCTTTGATCAGTCGTATAAAATAATTGGTGTAAAAGATAAACAACAACGCTAACTGACTGACAAATTACCAAGCAAAGTCCAATTTTATACCAGAATGAGCGAAGCATGCCCAACCATTTCTTACATCTCGGTTTGCTTATATGACTTATGAAGAAAATCTAAATTGTAAAATACGAGCCAAGCTTGCTCGAAAATTACAATGATCATTTATACAGGGTGTAAGGGACAGCCCTCCACAAACTTTAAGGGGTTGCTCAGTAGACAAAACTGAACAACCTTCCCCGAGATTTTTTTTTCAGGAAACGAAAAAGAAACCGGCCTCTCCATACGAACTGTCCAATCAAGTTTCTAATTTTGTATGGTGCGAATGATTTTTTTTTCGTAAAAAAAAAAGTTTGTGGAGGGCTCTCCTTTACAGCCTGTATAATTATGACAAACTAAAAGTTAGGAGACAGGCCGCGCCGGCTCTAGGAACACGGTAGTGCTTCTAGTAAAAAAGTTCATTATTCTACAGACATAGAGTATGTTACGAATCTTTCATGCCCTTGGACCAAAACCAATTTCTGTATATCGTAACAATCAATATCTATTATGAACTTTTATATTTTGTTGTAAATTCCGTTTTCATCAATGAATGGGAAAAAGGATCATTAGCAGCAACAATTTGAACATATTTGGATCAAGGTTTCACGAGTCAATAGTCCATTAACTGGTGAATGGAAGAGTTAGTGGAGTTATGGTTAGTTTAATTTGGTTTATATAGACAGAGAGTGTAATTGCTAAAATGATATTATGTCATTTGTGCGGTTTAGATTAAAAAAGTTTTCCTTTATGTCGTAACCATATCGTAAATTATTAATTTCATGATGTAATCGGTTTTTTCACATAATGGTTGACCACTTCATGAAATGGCCACTTCAAAACTGACCTAATCTCTGTCGGAACGTTTGAAAGAGTGACTGTGGCCATCGAACGCAAATGGACACTTGGGCTCCTACCCTAGATTGCGAGAGTGTCACAGAAAAGATGAAAGAGGTTAGAAAGGACATACTTTCCGATTTGTACTACGAGTATCGCCGCTTGTCTCCCACCCTTTAACTCCACTACAGGCAATAAACCAATACGAACGCGTATTACGCAACTAACAGACCACGCACACTTAGATCGCAAATTTGCTATTGGTAATTGAACTATGAGCTTTGCCCTACTTTGTGGCACGCCCGCCTCGCCCACAAGGCCATTCTAACCTCTTTCATCTGCTCTGTGGGGAGAGTCATTTAATGATTTCTCACCTCAAAATCGGGATCTATTAGAAATTTTCACCGTGAAAGAAATTCTGTCGGAAAGATTTTTTACGTCTTGGTCGATAGAAATATAACTAGTAGGCGTAAAAATCCAAATCCAAAGATGTTCGCATTTAAAAACGAAAGAATATTTAAAACTGTACAGTCCCCGTAATAATGTTAACTTCAGACGTTAAAATTATACACAAATAAACTTAAATAAAAGCTTGAGAAAATAACTTTATAAGTAGTACTTAAAGTATGTAGAAAGTTAGTAAAAGTCCAAAAGTTTTCTCAACCACATACATTCTAGATATCTATTAGATACAATTCCTTCAGTAAAACTGACTAGCTTTAAAAATCAAAAGTGCTTGAAACTACTTTCGACAGTAAATAATATAAAGACAATATGTTAAAGTGTAAAACATAAGTCGTAGAGGTATAATAGGAGCTTCCTGATTACACGTCACAAAGTCTAAAAGTAAAATTATATACCATGTTACAAGCCGATCTGGGCGCGTCGGTCTCCATACATTTTATATGGAAACTAGACTTGTAGACGCCACGCACTGATACACTTGATACACGCCACGCGACGTCGTTCTACGGCCAAACCTGGCCCCCCTAGCCAAGTTGCAACCGTTTCTCTTGCGTCGAACGCCTCGACTTGGCCACGCCCCAATTCTTTTGTTCTGACCACGTTACTAAGCTTTGAGATGACATTATTCCCGTACATTTGAAGTTTTCTACTGGCGTTAACGATTGCAGATTATCAACTTGGCTATGGGCACACGTGTGCGTCGGTTTAATGTAGTTCTAGCTTGATATGAGCTCCTTGATTACACGTTACAAAGTCTAAAGCGCTTTCTAGGGATGTGACCACATTGCGTGTTTCTCCACCCCTCCCTCTATGGTCTATGATTCATTAGTTCGGGAGCGAAGGAAACTTGCGTATACAGCCTAGTTTAATGTTACTCATGCCTTCAATCTTCGTGTTAAGTGGAAAAGAGGAAATTGCGTAATTTTAGTTGGCAAGCTGTTGGTCATTTATGTAGATTTTTTTGTGAGTAATAGTGTGAATAGTACTCTGGCTATAAGGTAATTTATGTTTAGCTGAAGGGTAGGTACTTTTTAGTGGTGCTACCATAACTAAAAAGTGAAAAATAAAAAAACTTTTTACAAAAAAATTTAAACCGACTTCAAAAAGTACAAAATAACTTTAATTTCGGAAGTCGGTGTTAAATAACGAAGAGACAAGATTAGGTATCTATTATAGAAACACCGATTTCCGAAGTTAAAGTTATTTTGTACTTTTTGAAGTCGGTTTAAATTTTTTTGTAAAAAGTTTTTTTATTTTTTAAATGATGCAAATTAAATGGAATACAATAATCATAACGTTTTGGGAACAATTATGCGTCCACTGAAGTTAAGTACACACTAAGGGAGTGGGATTCAGAGCCAGAGTCTGTGCTTCCTGATAGACGTTTAGGGGTATTTAAGTCAAGAGTGAATAGGTTGCTTCTAGACAAGCTTGATCTATCGTCGACCACATCATCGCTTACTATCACGTGAGATAGTGGTCAAGCAAGAGCCTATAAAAAAAAAAATGCTACGTTAAGAAACGTAATAGTCTAATCAACATGATAAACCTAAAGGTACCTATATAATTGAACCCCGGGGCCCTGAAACGATGGCAAAGAAGAAACAGGAGTAGGTTTTTGTCAGTAAAAGTCTGACACGTCCTCCCGCTCCGCCCAAGGGCTGGAGATGACATTGGACGATGTGAAACAAGGAGCAACTAAATGCGACATACGCTCTTACTTGTGATAAAGTTTTCCACTCTGTTTAGGCCGACCTGGCCTGGAAATATGGCACACTTATCACCATTCTTCAAATAAGTACTAACGCGTACCTACCTTCTTGTAGATACACGTACCTAGAAGTCTAGACTCTTTCGATTAGGGGCAGTTGAGGCACAATGGGACACGGTACAATGGAACAAGGTCGAAATTTTTCAAATTTCAAATCAAGTCGCTCGGTATTATCCAGCGTGGAAATGTTCAGTCTGGACTACAAAGTTTTGAGAAGTGAAACGTATCATGGCTTTGACTGGCCTCTTGGCTCTGACTGCTATGCCGGAGGTCGTGGGTTGGATTCCCACCCAGGACTAATGTTTACGTGATGAGCACGATCATTTGTTCTGTGTCTGGGTGTAATTTATCTATAATATGAATGTATTTAGAAATATATAAGTATATTTATCAGTTGTCTAGTAGGTACTCGTAACACAAGCTCTGCTTAGCTTGGGACTAGACGGCGTTGTGTGACAGTTGTGCAATATTATTTATTTATTTAATTTTATCCTGGAGAACTTTGAACACATAAACAATACTCAAAGGTGGACTGTAAATATCCGAGGAAGTAAGACCGCCTCTGTGTATTTGTATGCATAAAATGTGTGTGTGGCTTGGTCCCGGAGAAAGCCTTCTATTAAGATCACCACAACCAAAGGTAAGCACGGTTAAACAGACGACCACCTCATAAGTTGACCTGCAAGAGGCCATGCACAAAGAAGTCGGTTAAAAAAGTAGTTAAGTGGTATTTTTACAAGCTTTTATTTAGTTTAACCTGTCCCGATGTTTGTCTGTAGTCAAATCTTGCTATATATTCAATTTGATCCACTTCTCGGTTACCGATTGAGCCGAAATTTTGCATGCATGTGTAAATTAGATGACAATGCAAAATTATTATGACATGGAGCTGATCTGATGATGAATCCGGAAGGTGGCTAAAGAAATCAGCCTCGTCGTACAAAGTTTAAAACTTGATTGGACAGTTTGTATGGAGAGGCAATTTTGTTATTCCGTTTCTTCAAAAAAAATTCTGGTAGGTTGTTCAGTTTTGTCTATTGAGCAAGCCCTTAAAGTTTGTGGAAGGCTGTCCCTTACACCCTGTATAGTGTTATGAAAAGCTTTACGGTACTAATCGGCTTTATGTATATGAGTTATTAGGAAATGCTGATACAAAACACCAAACACGTAATTTCTATTTCGTCATTGCCAAAATTTTGATGACGTCACTTTTTCTAGTTATTTTATTGTGTCGTCACTGTTCTTTCCAACATGTTTCAGTTACTTAGTGTGAAGTTCAAGTAGCCAAGGTAATTGTTGAAAGGATTGCGTGTGGGTGGCCGGAAGTGAAGGATGCTTTAACCTTAGGTAACTGGCTGTAACCAGCGATTTGTGTTAATGAAATGTAAACCCTATTGAAAGGTAATTGCATGGAAAAGTAAGTGTGAATAGAGTTAGCTGAACCGAGGATTTTTTAAATGGGAAATCGTCCAATGACGTCTACTGCTCTCGGGCAGAGCAGGAGGGTGTATCAGACTTTTACTAACTAAAACCACACCTATGTGAGTTTGTGTATTATACAAGGTTATTTGTAAAACACTAGCAACCTCTTAGGACTATGTTAAGAACATCATAAACAACAACTTTTGTTAATGTTATTTTTTTTAAAGTTTCGTATTTTAGTTCATCAGATTTTCATACAAAAATAAAAATTTAAATTGAACGTTCTAAATGTTACGAAGTCTATGCTGGTATATAAATTTTTTAGTGTGATGAGTACACGAAAATGGTGCGAATGCTTGCTAGGGAGGTGTGATGACAATGTTTCGGAAGCCTACTTACTATTACTACAAGAACAGCGTGCAGCAGGCGTAGGTGGGTACAGCAAAATACAGAGTTGAAATGTGTTAGATAGAACAACGAAATCTTGAAGGTTAGTTTTTGGTAAATGTATTATATTTTGTAAAAAGTCATAGAACAAAAGTTGTTATTTATGATGTTCTTAACTAGCAGCTAAGAGGTTGCTGGTGTTTTACAAATAACCCTGTATGCTATTTTAGAGAAGGTTTTTATTTCAATCTGTCAGTTCAAATAAATGATGACGTCAATTTTGTCTACATTTAAAAAACCAATGCAGCCCGCAGGCAGAAGGTACTTAGTTAAGTTATGAGTATCATGACAGGTGGTGGAGTCAGTAGACAACTTTCCCAAGGCATGCACATAATGATATACCGTGCAAGGGTCAAGAGCGATGATAGGTAATTAGGTAACAAGGTTATGGAAATACAATAGCTTCTTTATAAAGGGTAACTGTCGCAGGTATCTAACCCTTTAAATCTGTCTGTGTCGGATTGATCCAACGGGTTATTTTGTGTCCTGTTCGCCAGGGTCACGTATTTGCGACTGGGTACTCTATCTCATTTAGCTCTGTAATCCCCGTAGGTTGCAGAAGAGCTGACAAGTTGGAGTATTTGTTGGACATGGATGTGCGACCCAAACTATATTACATTTATATTTACATAGATAAAGTCCAGAACCCTCAGTGCGCTAGTCTGACCACTTGACCGCTTTTTTAATTCAATCTGTCTTTTTTATATATATGGATATTCTTACCTGCCATTCCTGGAGCGACTCCTGATGCTGTCGTCATCTCGTCCCCAGCCCTTGGTGAGGTTTGGTAGGCCGAGCACACTGCTGCCTTTCGCCATACCACCACCGGGCTGGTCCGTGCTGCGAGCCTTGCGGGCTATTGGTTCTTTATCTGATGGATAGGGAAAATAGTGGATAATATGGTGTGCGAAAGCGCCGCTTGCGAACTACGCGCGGACATTTCGCGCACTGTTCGTTCGTACGAAACCCCTTCATCGCACGCTTCGTACGAACATGAAATGTACGCGTGCTAGTTCGCTTTCGCTAGATCTGGCTGGACGCACTATTACAATGTGTAGTGTAACATACTCAAAGAATCGCCAAACTTAAGGGGTAATGGGCAGGACACATTGCACGCAGAACAGATGGGCGATAGGGACGAATGGTTCTGGACGCCTCCTACAAGGTGGACCGATGACCTAGTAAAGGTCGCGGGAATCCGATGGATGCAAGACGCATAGGACCGGTCGTTGTGGCGGAGGCCTATGTCTAACAGTGGATGTCTTTCGGCTAAAATGATGATGATGACGTAGCGAATGTATGAATTCTACATTTTTTTTTTATATTAAACCAAATGAAGCGAGGATATGATTTTTTTACATAATTCCTAGTAAATAGAGGAGAAACAAACTAACTTTTTTTTTCTTTCGTCATCATCATAATTTCAGACACGAAATCACAAACTTTTGGATTTCTTCCCCTTTCCTTTGCAAATCTTTCCAGTGAAGTGTGTCCTAAAATGGTCTCAGACGCATCCAGAAACATTAAGAATATATCTGAATTCGTCCTTTCTGTAAATTGGAGCTAAGTCTAGCCCAGTTGACGATGTAAAAGAATTACTTACTTAAAATAAAAGTACAAAATAATCAGGTAGGTATGTCTGCTCTGCTCTGCTATGGAATAAACGCGAGTCAGTACATGGTAACGGGACCAAGGGACCAGGTCAGGAAGATATACTTACATTTTGGACTGCCGGCGAGGGTTTCAGCAGACTTGGAAATACTCCTCGACATAGCAGTCGGAGGAGCCCTCATAGGGGTTGCATGTCGCTGCTGGTACACCATCTTGGACTTCCCAGGGTGGAACAGTTGGAGATTCTTCAGCGCCATAGCTTACTACGACCATTTTCACTTCTAATAAACATTTGAAACGTTCTCATTTATCAGTGCCCTTAACGAGAATACCCGACCGCTTACGGTTTTCGTAAAAAAAAAACCACTATTATACGATGTAAACAAGTCTCCGTTTTTGATAACACTTTCATAAACGATGCGGGCAAACAACTACTTTGTAGAAAGTTAACAAGCAGTACAAAAATATTAAAGCTTTTTAGAGCAATATTCACGTTAGTTTAGGGACGATAATTAGCATCATAAATAAATAAGTGTCACTATCTATTGAGCCTATGTCATAATAATCGATGTTTCTGTCAATGCCGTGAGAACAAAAATGTGTAAACTAAGTTTAAAACTTAATAACGTAATTATAACTTCACTTAATTCAACAACTGATATTAATACGATATAGTTTAATTTTAATATTAATAAAAATATAAATTGTTTTGTCAATGGCGCGAACGGAAAAGCGGGAAATATTTTTCACAAGATGGCGGACGCAACTGTCACTTGAGCGCGCGAGGCACAGACTGAAGTGTTTTCAGCCATAGGGGTGGTTTTAAAACTTATTTATGAATCGTGGGGTTTGTTATTGAAACGTAGTAGTTCTATGTATTCAGGTGTGAGTGTGATAAATTGTTTTAGATTTGGTATAAAATAATGGCAAGGGTAACTATTCAAAATCATAATATGACGATGCATGATACATCATTCCTCTAACTAAAATATTGTTGTTTTACTTAGGTACTTACATTTTTCTTTAAGTTTTTTTTTTCATATACCTAGTTTTTTTTATTTAAGGTCGTAATGTTTTTTTACAAAAGGTAAAACGTAATTAAGGTGACATTGGCAATTTGAAAATAGCTAGAACGTAACGTTCTAATTTAGTTTATCATAGAATAGATAATCGAACGGGTAGGTGCTTAGGTAGGTATATATTTAAAAGAAGTTCACGCGATACAAACATCAAGTGTTTTTAAGCTATATTCAATGTGTTTGTTTTGATGTTCCATTAGCGCATGAAATAGTGACAACTGTACTGTAATTTGGCATCAACTTTATTTACCTTGCCAGTTTTTATCGATCGATATACCTACCAAGTAGGTACTTAGGAAGTTATATTATAGTATCCTATATAGTTATTTATATAGGATAATTACACTGTGTAGGTAGATTCTTGTCCACCTATTTATTGACATAGGAAGCAGAAGCAGGGCCTCAAGTCTGCTATCACAATAGTGTCAGAATGGTTTATCTTTGTTTTCATAATGATTGATTTTAACTAGTTTTGGTAATCTGCTAATATAATGGCGTCATTATGACTTTTCAATGTTCAACCACTGACAATCCATTGAAAGAAATGGCATACAGTGCGTTTCACTTAAGAAGTTCCTTCGGCGTAATGTTAGCTCCCCTGTCTGTCTACTCAAAAAAGAAGGGAAAAAAGAAAGAGTTGCCTACTCTACCAAAATTGATCCCCGAAATGCGAAACGAAATCAATTTTAACGGTAGTTGCAATACTTTTTGGAGAATTACGAGGAGAATGGGATTTAATTCAAAAAAAGCAGGTCTAAAAGGAAATTGTTAATAGAGAGGAACGATATTGTGGCGTGGAGTTTTCGGTATTTGAAAGAATTACAGAACAATCGGAATGGAGCCCAGCGTCCTATACTTTATTCAAAAACAGTTAAAAAGGGCAATTGTTAAAAGTAGGTAACGAAGTATCAGTTAATCTCCCTAATATTAAGTAAATTAATTGCTAAAAATATTGCAACTGTTTTTCCGTATTGCCAACATTACGGCAAAGTAACTTCTTAAGTGAAACGCACAGAATGGTAATATCGTACAAAATAACAAATCAATGTCAATTTTGACAGTTTCTTTGATCATTGAACTACAATTAAGAACGTTATTGTGTAGTTATTGTTTTTAATAACCTTGATATTGTCATTATGCTAATCCAGCATGTACATTTGTATAAAAGTCCCTAATTTTAAATAAAGAGAAAAAAAGAGATAAGATTTGTAAGTTTGTATGTTGGGAGTAATGTCTAAAACTACGGGACCAATTCTGGAAATTCTTTCAATAATATGTAAGCTAACAACAGCACTAACCCAGAGATCTATAAATATATAAGTTTTGCGGGCAAAGTCGCTGGCTGATGCTATTTTACTGATGGTCTTCATTAAGACAGTAAGGAAAATAGAAATTAATTAAGAAAAAATTGAAAAACTTAATAAATTTCAGAAAAATACGATATTACTTAACTACATTACTCCAAAAAATGTAAGCAATTGTCGGTAAAAATTATGAACGTCCTCTATATGAATTATGAAGGCTAATAAATTATTTCAGCAAGTCACCGCCGCGCCGTTCATAGTTTTACCAATATGTTCGTACGTGGTGTGTAAGTACGTACGTAATCGTTTCGTCCGACAAAAATAATTACTATAATTATCCTGTGCTACTAATTCGACAGAATATTTTGTAGTTACTTTACAGCTTTTACGCCGCTCTTGTGTATACCTACAACAGTGCTACGACGACCTCTCGAACTGAGATGTGTCAGGCCAGACCTAGAGCCCGATCTAGCCATTTAGCTGCTCCGGGCAAAGATAATTTTCGCCGCCCTTTACATATACAAAATCATATAAGTGCCTGCAACCTGACAACTTGGGTGTGGATGGCTAGGTTGGAAGATAGGCTGGGCACGCCACAATTGTGGCGGTAAGTCCCCTCTTTGAGGCGTGGCTGGAAAGACATCATAGCGTCCTTACCTTTCGCATGACGCAGGTCCTCACCGGACATGGCACGTTCGGGAGGTACCTGCACTTGATTCAAGCGGAAGAGACGCCCGGCTGTCGCCACAGTGCGGAACACCCGGAGGGTACGGTGGAGCACACAGTCGAGGTGTGCCCTGCTTGGACAGAGCATCGCCGTGCCCTCGTGTGGCCGAGAAGGAGTGGCAGGCGGATGCTTCCTTTTGCGAAGCAGCAATGCTGTCAAAAGAGGAGGCCGACCGCATCAAGCAACGGCGCTCTCGCAGCCGCCGCCGGGATTCCGATTTCAGGCCACCGTAGACGCAGGCTTGCGGACGGCTAGCCATGGGTAGCTCGCTGTCCGACCGTCCGGTAACTGTCCGGACCGAGCCCAAGTTGTGAGCAACAGCAGGGGCTCAGCTGAGTCGACACCTACTGGGGCCAGGGTTATCCGAAAGATAGCTCGAGCCCCGGTATGAAGGCTTGGAGGAACCGGGTAGGTTTTTAGACAGTAAGAGTCTGACACTATCTCCCGCTCCACCCAAGAGCGGGGGCTGTCATTAGATGATTTTTTTTATTTTGATTTGAAAAAAATAAAAAATAAACCTTTTTTTTAATACAGAGAAGAAAGAAGAAGAAGAACTTCAGTCGGAGGAAAATTAGCTGTGAAGATTTCTGCAGGAGAACCAAGGTTACCTACATAACCCAAAGAATCGGTGGCAGTGGGATACATTCCTCGCAGAGTAGATGGTTGGCGGGGACAAAATGTTCCGAAGTGGGGCTAATGTACCGGAAGACGCAGCGTTTGAAGGCCTCTCACAAGGTGGACAGATGACCTGGTAAGGATAGCGGGAATTCGATGGATATGGGGATGAATATTTAGTAATTTTTATAGAGCACCAAACCTCTTGAATCGCGACAGAAGGTGATATTAGTTTGCTACATAATTGTTGCAACTGAAGGAACATGGGTCAGATGGGTTTGAGTCAGTAAGAGACTGTCAATCCCTTAGATTTACCAAGAGTGGGAAAGGTTATTTACTGATTTCCCTCCCTCAAAAAACTATAGGTAAATAAAAGGTTATAGTTTTAGTTGGAACTAGTGGGAATCATACCATATGCTTGCCTATTGCTAACAAATTACGTGAACCAACAAAGTCAACGGTCACATCGATTCATATCGATTTGCTAGATATTTTAAAGTTTTCCTAAAAAGTCTTTCCTGAATGGTGACCTAACTTAAAATATATTGTGGTATAGACCCCGTAAAATCCTGGTAAAACCATACTACCTTACCCCTTCGCTTTCAGTATCGAGGCCTTGATCCAGGCGCCTAACGAGAGCCTTCTAAGGTGTTGGTCGAGTTCCGGTTACCGCAGACGCGGGCTCGCGGACGGCGAGCCATGGGTAGCTCGCTGTCCGACCGTCCGGTAACTGTCCGGACCGAGCCTAAGTCGATGACGGCACGCACTGTTCCCGCGCGCCTCAAGGAGTAGTCAGCAACAGGAGGGCTCAGCTGGGTCTAAGCCTACTGGTGCCAGGGTTATCCGAAAGGAAACTTGAGCCCCGGTATGAAGAGGCTAGAAGGAACGGGGTGGGATTTTAGTCAGTAAGAGTCTGACACTATCTCCCGCTCCACCCAAGAACGAGGGTTGTCATAAGATGATTTTTGCCCACCGTAAAAAAACCCCTTCCCTTTTTCCTATCCTGTAAGGAAGGTTATGAGTATACCTTGAAGGTATAGGTATACTCATAGATATCCGTGGGTATACTAATAGTCCAGGTAGCAATACCGCAAAAAAGAAGATGATGATCGGAGCAAGACAAAGGGGACAGACAAAATACCTTCCATCTGTGGCCCCAAATGCTTGAGAGCAGTGGTGGCCGAGTGGTCATGAATCTGACTTACGAGTTGTAGGTCGCGGGTTCGAACCCAGCCAAACGTATTACTTTGTGTAATTTATTTCATCACCACTGCTCTCAAAACTATGGAGGAAAACATCGTGAGGAAACCGACATGTCCTTGAACCAAAAATTCGAAGACATCTGACATTCATCAACCTGCAGGCCTGCGTGGTGGATTACGGCCTATTCCCTCTTCTAGAGAGGAGGCCTGGGTCCCAGCAGTGGGAACATTGAAAAGGTTGATGATGATGATGTGGCCCTAAATCTTTTTTTAGTATCTATCAAGTTTCAATAATCAAAGTTATTGGTAGCAATCATTTTACCTACAGAGCCTTTAAACATAGACAATTACGAATATAAAACTCTAGGTCTTTGGCATCTGTTGCCAGGTGTCAACTGACCGCCTCAAGGTCGCTCCATTGTCACGGCAGACAATTCTGATTGCTATCCATTGGTACCTACCTCCTTCAGGCTATCAATCACGGCCGTTATGTAGTGTATCACTTCTAAAATTACAATAAATGGGCCACATGATTGATTCACTGGAAGATAATAATATATTATTTATTGATATTTTTGGCGCGAAGCTTTTCATAGAATACCATTTGTTTTTTTTTTATGTGTGTTAAAACGACCATAAAATTTAATCGTCGAGTGGAGGTTGAAGGGTGGAGTTCTGGATTCGAAAGCAGTTGAATTGACAAATGACTAAGTCAGCCACAATTAACGAGCGTCTGATTGACACTATCTTAGCCACTAGTTATCTTCCATGGGTGTGCTTAAGGTCGTAGAGGTAAGTTATAGGTAAACCGTAGCTTATATGTTTTCACCTGCAAAGTCGCAGTTGTTTTCGGTTCAGGCACATTTAATGCAACTGTATCGTATTTCTGTACTCTTTATTTTTTTCTCTTGTTGTTTTTATTATTTTTTATGTTGTGTTGCTTGCTCCGAATAAATGCTATTCTATTCTATTCTATTATATTCTATACTTTGTAGGTACAGGTTGTGTTGTATTGTATGGAAATACAAGCTATACAAGGTGTAAGGGATAGCCCTCTGCAAACTTTAAGGGCTTGCTCGGTAGGCGAAAATGAACCGTACCGAGGCCGGATCTGAAACAAACCATTGGCCCCAATAGTCTTCGACCCTGCTGGGCCCCTACTGTTTGCTGGCAAGTCCTTGAGGTGCACGTGGAACAATACGCATCGTCGACGGTCCGGACTGGTCCTGACGGCTACCGAACGGTCAAACGGCGAGCTACCGATTGCTTGCCGTCCGCAAGCCCGCGCCTACGGTAGGGTCCTGGATGTCTTGTATTGGAAGTAAATACATGTTTTTGAACACTCCAACTTAGGAGTGTTTCCTAGTGTGGGGACAAAGATTAAATGATACTACCTAAACGAGTATTGACTGATACTGCACTGCCAACAAAAAACCAAAATCTAATTCCAATAGTGGTTGTCCAAATAATTGCTGGAGGTTATTATTGTTTACATTTTCGTTTACTATTAATTATTCATGGTCCTGGTAAGGCAGGGGTGCTCAGACTTGCGGCTTCGGCGGGCGACTTCGAAATATTTAGGAGGCAACAAGCGTTCGACGAGGTTCAAGCTAAACAACATCGTTGATTATGTTTTTGGTGGTAATTTATCAAATAACTCTTCCCTAAATAAACTGATTTACATCTATACAATATAGGCTCTCAGTAAGTTCAGTTGAAAACCAGCGTCAGGGAACTGCCTACCACACATCGCACGCTGAGAACGAAAGTGACTCAACTCAAAATTGCTAAATTTTGGGAAAGAGCGAAAATGTGTCCGTCGTATTAAGCATTTTCTGTTCATTTTACAATAACACTAAAACATGGTAACAAAAGTTATGAATTTCTGTTCAAATTTATTGTTTCACTAAATAGCTTTAGAAACATTATATAGTTTTTGCAAAAAAATATGATTCTCTCGCATAAAATAAAGTTTAAAAAAAAATCGAAAAAATAGGTGACTTTAGTATTAGAAGTTTTTAGATAATATAATATGATAATAATTATGATAGAATATACTAAAAAGTCATTCTGTATTTTGAAATCGGTCACTTTCGTTCTCAGCGTGCGACATAGTCGGGGAACTATTTGGCTCAGTCGAAAGACATAATGTTAGTGTTATTTTTTTAATCTTAATTCATGAATCCCCAAGCGACCACCGGTGGCCGCGCATCTATTGTCTTACTATTGTGTCTCTAATTGACGGTATCTGAAGGGTTAAGTTTCTATGTATGTTGTTACAGTGTGTACACATTGTGACTGTTTGAGTCCAAATAAAAATTTTTCTTCCTTTCTCCTTTCGACTTGAAGCTAGAGGGAATATCAGGCTTTTGCTGAATAAAACCTACCTGTGTTCTTTCCGTCGCTGTTTGTGTTCCTGGGCCACAGACACTGTTTTGAAATTCTTGCGGCCCTTATCTGAGCCGCTACGTTTTAACGTTAATGTTCACACTCATAGTAATGAACATAATGCCAATTTCTAAGTCCACGTGTTGTAATGGGTCTCTATGGAAACCTACTCTGTGCTTATGTGTGCCCAAGCATAGAGTAGGTTCCGTCAAATTTCGACGGATACTGACGAGGTGCTTAGACGAATGAACGTGAAAGCGATTGCGAAGCGACGCGGCGCGATTGTAACAAACAATTGTCACTATTGCAGTTACCTACGGCCTAACGGCCCCTTGCCCACAGTGACTTTTTGCAGCGATATCGTCGCGCGTTTCGTAAGTGCGCGACAGTATCGCAACTAACGTACATTAGTCGATTTTGCAAGCGCTATAGATAAGATGCCAACGCGCTACAGCATCGCAACTGTATCGATGCGAACGCGCTACAGCATCGCTACAAAAAGTCGCCGTGGGCGTGGGTTCTATATGACCAAGCACAAGCATGATCTCTAGCGGTGCAGTGGCATGTTTTAAATAAATGAAGCTGAAGCGGCGATTTTACACACATAAGTCAAAGCCGCGCCTAGCGTTAAATTCGCGTGGACTGTATTGAATCGCTTCACAATCGCATTCACGTAGAATTCCCCTCCGCCATCGCCTATAGGAAGGGCAGTGTAGGTTACTTTTTGGAATAATATATCTCTTTTAAGCGATCGACTCGGAAGGTTAATCGCTTGAGCACCCCTGCCATGGTACTCGTATAGTGGAGGGTGGCCGCCTGGCAGGTTGTTGACACCGCTGCCCATTGTCCACGGATTTTAGGTAAAATATTGACCTCTATGGTATTTATTTATTTATTTATTTATTAAGAAATACATTACAAGCTTACAGTACTGAAACCAAAACGCTTATAACTAGTATACAACAGAAAATGAATTAAAATCAATTATCGTACAATTTTGATACAAAATAATAATAAAAGAAAGCAAATCATACAAAATAAAATGTCATATAAAAAAAATAAAAAAATTGTCACATAGAATTAAATTGTTATTTAAAATAAAATGGTCAAGTAAAATAGAATTGTCATAAATAATAAACTCGTCACAGATAATAAAAAAAAACCTCATATTAAATAAAATTGTCAATAGTTAATAAATATAGTTGTCATATCAATACACAGTCATAAAAAATTGCATTAACGATTAAATAAAACGCAAATCACAAATTACATACAAATCAGATATCACATTTTATTAAGAAAGGTCATCACATCTTTCTTAAGCACATTTAAGCTATCAACAAATATGTCAGCATTTGGACTGTGGTCAAGATATTCGTTAATGAGAGCAACTGCTCTTGCTGTTGGGCTGGTATTTGTCTGACGAATGTTCCATGTCGGGGGGCATGCTAGGAGCTGATGACGCCGCCGTCCTGCGCCACGTAGGTATTGTTGTGGAACATAAAAATGAATATGCTCTCGCACCGACGAATTGTCAACTTTATTATTTAATAATAAATAATAATGCATGATATGTATTAAATTTCGCCTGAGCTGCAAAGTGTCCAGGCCAACCATTCCAGATACAAATAATGAAGGATACAGAAAAGGATAATATCCGTAGGTACGTTTATATACATATCGGCAGAATTTCCTTTGAATTTTCTCCACCATAAGTATATATAATTTTTCCTGGGGATCCCACACAATTGCATTGTATTCCAGTTTGCTGCGCACATATGCGTTGTACAGTAATTTTACAACTCTGACACCATGAAATTGGGAGGAAGTTCTAATTATGAAGCCCAATGCTTTATTTGCATCTTTGCATACATTCTTTATATGCTCGTGAAAATTGAAACCACTATCCAACGTGAGCCCGAGGTCCCGTATGGTTGAAACTCGCTCAAGCTCGTTATCGGCCAGTCTGTAGGTTGTGGTTACTGGCGTACGAGACCTAGAAAATGTGATGATTTTACATTTAGAGACATTTAACGGCAGCTTGTTTCTCTCACTCCAATCAACAACTGCATCGATATCTCGCTGAAGAACGAGACAATCTTCAGCTTTTGTTATAGACAAAAAAAGTTTCAAATCATCCGCAAACATAAGACATTGTGCCCTAGATAGAACTTCTGGCAGATCATTAACCATTATTAAAAATTGTGGAGGTCCCATTGTACTACCCTGACTGACACCTGATCGAGTAAAATATTCTGGTGACTGATAGCCGTTTAGTCTTACAAATTGTTTCCGATCCCTGAGATAATCAGCCAAAAACTTAAGAAGTTGCGGACTAAATCCAAGAGATGCAAACTTCATCAAAAGAATGTCGTTATCAACTAAATCAAACGCCTTTTTAAAATCGAAATAAACTGCATCAACCTGACAACCTGCGGTAATTTTGGTCTTCAAATAGTCAGCAAAGTAAATGTGGTTGGTTAAAGTAGAACGAGCAGGACGGAACCCATGCTGACAATTATCCAACCGATTGTTTATTTGCTTGGAGATACAATTGTTTATAATCGATTCGAATACCTTCCCGAAAACGCACAAAACTGCAATGGGTCTAAAATTTTTTATGTCCATCGATGATCCACTCTTTGGAACCGGTGTGACCCTGGACACTTTCCAACAAGCAGGATAAATATTTTGCTGGAGCGACAGGTTATAAATATATAGGAGAGGCTCCTCTAGTACGGAAAGACAATCCTTCAGTATAAAAGCCGGTATAGCGTCTGGTCCACTAGCAGAAAAAGCTTTAAGCCTACGGACTGCTCGGCGCAACTCAGAGATATCAACGTAGTCAACACTAATTATCGGCATACAGCCTCTATCAGTTGCAGCGCGTTGAGCCGCCTCGGGATCTAACTGTGGAGGTTCGCTATGAAAAACGGAACTAAAGTAGTTCGCAAACGCATTGACTGCCTCTTGTCCTGCCACTGTCCTATTTTCAAATTCAAATTCGTTATTTTGTTGTCTATTTTTTCTTTTATCTTTTACGTATTTCCAAAATGTTGAGGGGTCATGACTTATATTTTTTTCCACATTGTACATATAATGTAGGTATCTATCTACTTGTGTTATTTTTCGTTGACAGGTGCTTTAATTGCTGTCATGCGGTTTTATTAGGGTGAGTGGCATTTCCGCTGCTGTAATTATATAAACTGTAATGTACATTAATACCTACCAATAGGTTATGATTTAGTGCATGGCTTCCGGCAAAAGAATTATAACGACAAGACAATATATTATTATGATCAGCCTCGTTTCTAAAGCTGGGACTCGGTCATCCTCTCTAAGAGAGGAATGGGCCGTAAGTAATCTAGCACGCGTTTAACCACTGTCTCACCTGATGGCAAGCGATGATGTGGCCGACGATGGAGCACGCTTGCCTAAAAATAACCTATTCACTCTTGACTTAAAGACCCCTAAGTTGTAGCTATCAGGAAACAGACTCTAGCAGGGAATTCCACTACTTTGCTGCGTACTTAATGTGTTCTCGAAACGCTTTGTACGTTTAGGTGAGATATCCACTATGTACCGGTGGCATATCGTCGTTCTCTAGTGATCCGATGATAGAACGATCTTGCCGGAATTAAATTGTGCAATTTCAAAACACACTTCTCTTTTTATCTCAGGAATGTGTTCCCTTAGGATAATCATCATCATCATTTCAGCTGAAAGACGTCCACTGTTGGACATAGGCCTCCCCCAAGTGCCACCACAATGAACGGTCCTGTGCGTCTCGCATTCATCGGATTCCTCGGCCCACCTTGTAGGAGGCCTTCCAACGCTACGTCTTAGGATAATGTTTTCCTAATATCTATGATGTTCTCCTTTCACGCCAAGCCGCCACTTCGGTACAAGCTAGTAGGCATTTACATTAATTAATTCACCTAACCCCATCACTACTCAATACTCACAACCAGCAATCCAACGTCACTATTCCGATTAAATAATATCGATTAACCGTCAATCAATTCCGTTGATAATAGCCTTCGTTTGATTCGTCAAAACAAATTGGCTACATCTGGGTCACCATACGAGTATAGAGTAGTGCAAAGGGCCCCTTAACCCGAGGTTTTTAGTTCACCAAGTTAAAATAGGTCGTATAGCTAGTCGACCCAGTGGCGTAGTTAGGCGTGGGCGAAGTGAGCCCTAGGGATGTCGGCAGTGATACAATATATTGATGTATCGATATTTATAAAAATATCAATATCGACCTCGATATCATCATCATCATCATCATCTTCCTGCCCTTGTCCCGTTTTATTTGGGGTCGGTGCAACACGTTTTTTTCTTCCATTCTGTCCTGTCATTCGTCACGCTATCACTAACTCCCTTTTCTTTCATATCATTTCTCACACAATCCTATCGACTTCGATATATTGAGTAAAAAATATCGATATATCGGTCAAACAAAATCTTAACAAAATTAAATAAAAATCTTCTAATATTTCAAATAATGTATTATTTCAGGTAACTTACCATTGGTCCGGTAACAAAACTAATTGTGTATTTATTATATACTAGCTTTCCGCCCGCGGCTTCGCCCGCGTGGACTACAGTTTATATCGCGCGGGCAGAGACCCGTGCTCAGCAGTGGAATTATAGGTAGCCTATGTGTTATTGCAGTGTCTCTTCTACCTACCTACCAAATTTGATCTAAATCCGTTCAGTAGTTTTTGCGTGAAAGCATAACAGACAGAGTTACTTTCGCATTTATAATATTAGTAGGGATTATATCTGTTGTAAAAACCTACTAGTCATAGACAATACAGTTATTTTTTTCCATTCGTTCCTATCTTTTACGACTTTGAATTCCGTTGAATATTCTGCTAATAAACTAATTTTCAAAAAAAATATCGTTTTTGATACGATTTTCGTTATTGAATAAATTATATCGATATTTCAAAGGAAAAATATCGATATATCGAACTTTTTTCAACAAGCCTAGTGGGCTCTCGGCCACGGCCTCGCACCCTAAGGAGCCCGCACAAACGAAGGCTCTTTAAGAACAAGGATTTTTTTATAATTGATAGGCCCGCGTTTGACCACTATACCACCTGACGGCAAGCGACGATGTGGTCGAACACGGGTTGCGACAGTCGCAGTCTTGTTTTCGAATTTACGAAAGAAAAAAGCCTCGCTGATGTGCCTTCACCCACGTCTAAACTAGTCCACGCTACGCTTCTGAGTCAACCTTTTTGTAAAACACCGTCTGGCAATATAGAGCTTGCTAATTTAACTTCATAATAAAGAAAGAAATTGGCGATGTTGATTTTTTTTTGAGCTAGGTTTTGTAGCGAGTAGTTTTAGCCTTTTAGGTACGATTTCATGTAGCAATATAAATTTGTTCTATCTATATTTGGGATCGCCTGATTGATTATTGCCTATTCACCGACCTAGAGAGGAGGCCTGAGCCCTCCGCTTGCATTACAACTTCGAAAATGGACGTGACCGTTCCCCATTCCCTCTGGCTCCAAACCTGACTCAAGATCGGACGCGAGAGGTCATCGTCGCCAATGGCCTCTACGAGGACACACGGTGCTTAGCCCAAGAGGTCAGACTTCTACCGTATGTACTTTCCTTCCGTTTGAATCCGAGACAGGAACCTCCCAAACTGGCCAAGTCCAGTGAGATCCTGCATCAGGCTAGAGAGGACGCCATGGCGCAACTCTAGCCACTTCCCAAAAAGGGACAAGCTTACCGTCGGGATTGTGGCGTGTTCAAAGTAATCTTCTCCCTTAGAGTCAGTTAGGGTCAAAGCAAATGACCCTAACCATTTGCGTGGCAGGCTTATCAGATATTATTACGCGGTGAGTAAACCGCAAGTTCCCATAACTTACAAATCTTTACCTTGACCCTTGTTTAAACATAGACGTCCAAAAAATTGGGCAAAATTACTGACATCAGAATAATCGGTGACGTTGCACAATCAAACGAAATAAGTATGCAAAAATAATTTAACCTCATTGACGTAAAAAGTATGAATCATATCCATAGACAGACATAGAAAATGGACTGAATAATATTATAGTCTCATAAAAAGTTTGGCACTCTGCAGAAATTAGAAAGAGACAAAACGATTGTGCGGCCAATACCTATACTCTTCTCTTCTTACGAAGGTGACACTGCAAGCCTGGGAGGGCGCAATCAGAATCTTAAATAACGATCACTACCTACTGCATGATCGCTTAATCTCCTTCACAATTTTTGAGCCTTATTTATGCCTTGATCACACGTACCGAGTAAAAGGGCGAGACAGTAAAATATTGCTCGGCCGAGCCAGTAATGTAAGCGAGTTGTAGAGGTAAGCGGTCGGCCGAGCACTCGGCGCTTTGTTTATACGTAACGAGTATTCGCCCGTTTCCTCGGTACGAGTGATCAAGGCATTACTTCATACAAGACTTCATACCACAGAGAAAGCTCAGTCTATTCTCTATCGCAAGCACATATGATTCATATCACTTAGTTCCAATGTCATCGTACAGAGGTCTCTGCCCGTCACGCGCATGCGTACAACTACCGCTTTGGGCGGGAACGACATCTATCATCCGATCAAAATGACAAAAACCGCGAATTATATTGCAAAACCTCATTTTATAAGTGGATGTATCTAATTCTACGTTTGGCTACAGCAATAACGGTAATTGGTAATAAATATTGCTGTACAACAGGTAGCTGTGGGTATGATTACGAGCTCGTTATCAAGTTGGTTTGCAGTAAACAACAGTACGTACTTACAACTTAGGTACTTAAAAGGTCTTTTTTACTTAGCATGGGCAGGATGACACCAATATACATCTTTAAGATGAGAGAAAAGTATAGGTAGCTAGAATAAATGAATCCGACAGTTGTCACCACATGAGTAGATAAAGCGTAGTTGTCACACCGCACCATCCTATAGCAATATTGTAGTGTAGCCGTGTAGGTAACTGTTATGTCGATGATTAGGGTTTGCGCTCAATTTGAACTGCGGTATTGTTCGAAAGAGATACTGGGACTGAGGGGGTAACTGAAAAAACATAGGAAGGTGGGTTTTAGTCAGTAAAATTCTGACATTTCTTCTCACTCCATCCAGCAAGAGGTGTTAATTGATGATTGTTTCAAAAACAAAGCTGTGAGAGCGCCGATCCCACTACGAAAACCAGCCGAAACTCCACTGCATCATTTGATGGCGGGACTTCGAAATCACGTGCTCAGAGTGGGGACTCACAAAACACACCAAATAATTCAAAGGAGACCCCTATACGGTCTCCTTAG
Organism: Mythimna lalbum; assembly: GCA_949319445.1. Lineage (NCBI taxonomy): Eukaryota > Metazoa > Arthropoda > Insecta > Lepidoptera > Noctuidae > Mythimna > Mythimna lalbum. The sequence continues at coordinate 2,811,907 of OX439358.1, forward strand.
GGATATGCCCATAGATATCTCTAGATCTGATCTATGCGTTGCATAGAAGGAGTTGCGATGCGGTATTTTCGGAGTTAACCCTTCCGTGTGCTGATGGTGATCGTCCGGGTGCTGTACGGAAATGTAAACAAAACTCTACAACTCGAAAAAAACCAATGACTTTCCCGCCATTTTGTTTTTTTTTTTCTGTGGCCGGCCAGCTATTATTCAGCCTTTATTTTTCATTATTGAAAAATTAGAGAATTATTTGTAATTTATTAAAATAAAGTATTTTAAAGAAGCAATTGAAAAAAAAATCCACTTAAAAATATAATATTATTTAATTAATACTTATCTTTAGTTTATTTCAATTTTATATTGAGATGCAATTGACTGGCTGTATAGAAAGTTGGAACATGGTTCAATAGAAATAAGTGTTTTTTTTGTTGTAATTTGACAGTTATTCAGTTGAAAGTACATCTCCCTAGGGATGAAAAGTATCACTTTCAGCCCGCTCGTCAGGCAACTTCAGACCTACTTTCAGAGTATGAGTAATGAAATAGTACATTGTTACGCTAGGGGTGAAAGTTACTTATTTCGTCCCGAGAAGGAGTTGGCGGCCGAGCGTAGCAAGGCCGCTAATTCGAGGGACTAAATAAGTAACTTTAACCCCGAGGTAAGCATAGTGCTTTTCATTACGAATACAAGAAAATAGACCTAGTTTTTTTTTTAAATAATTTGACAGCTGTTAGTTGAAAGTAAAACTCCCTAGGGATGAAAAGTATGATACTTTTCAGCCCGCTCCTCAGGCAACTTCAGACCTACTTTCAGAGTATGAGTAATGAAAATGAATTATTTTAAATCTGACAGATATTTGTTGGCAGTTAATTGGATATGGAGATAAGCTAGCAATGTTAAGTTTCATTACCAGTTTATTCAATATGTACTTGTACCTAGATAATAAAATAATAATGTTTTATTTAGTTACTAATTGGCATCCGTCGCTATTTGAATAGATATGATTTGAATCTATGTTTCAGGCAATAACACTATTGATGGGAACTTTTTGATCTCACAAAATAATTAAATTGAATTTGGCGATAGAGTGCGTAGTTTTAATAAATTTTATTACCCTCCCATACGCACAAAGCGTTTTAGGAACGTTCATTGTGCGAACAGCTAAGATGTGAATGTCCCTGCCGGAGTCTGTTTCCTGATAGGTACAACTTGAGGGTCTTGGAATAGGTTAGTTGAAGGCAAAGAGAATAAAATAGTCATTGGTTGAAGGCAAGCGTATTCCATCGTCGACCACATCATCGCTTACCATCATCAGGTGAAAAAGTGCCAACGGGTGAGTCTGTCAAAAAATTGGAAAGCTAAGTCGTGTTAGTTACACTATTTATAACTCAAGAACGGCTGAACCGATTTGGCTAAAAATTTGTTAGGAAGGTAGCTTAGAAGAACCAGGAAACGGAAATAAGATACTCTTCTTGAAAATGCTTAGTCTGTTTCCGCCTCCGCCATAGAGTGGGAGAAGAACTAGTCCGATTGCTGAAATTGTTTGACCGATAGAAAGCTGGTTTATTCCTGAATGACAAAAGCTATAATTTATATACGCGGGTGAAGCCGAGGGCAAAAGCTAGTATTATGTATAAAGCTAAAGAGTTTGTTTGTTTGTTTGAACGTGTAGTGACATAGAAACTAAAATACTAAACTCTGCGTCGCGATATTTCAGTTCTCTGCATGATTAGAACATATACAACAGTCCGAAATAAACAATCGGGTGGTCGCCCGGACCAGACACAATACCCGTCTGGTCATAGCTGATTCTTACATTTTTAACGGAAGTTTGTGGGTCACTCACTAAACCATGTTCACTTTACTAATATTCAGCTGAAAACGCAAACGTGATGGATTTTTTTTACTATCAAAATCAAATTCTAAGGAGCCTATAAATAAATATAATAAAACATCTATTATCATGTCTGTGGCATTTTAGGGTTCCGTACCCATAGGGTTAAATGGGACCCTATTACTAAGATGTTGAGAATTTCATAGATGATGTATTTCTGTTGCCACTATAGCAACAAATACTAAATAAAAACAGACTGTTCCCATACAACTTTTAGCTTTACTTGTTTGTTTGACTGACCGACATTTTATCAATTCAAAAGTGCCTGTAATTGGTCTATTTGAAATAAACGTTTTTGACTTTTGACTTTTTTTTGACAACGAACGTGAATTTTTTGCCGCTTTTTGCTGCTGACTGTACGGAACACATCGTGCACGATTCCGACTCGCATTTGGCCGATTTTTTTAAATTGTAGACTAGTGTAATTTGAGGATAGAGTGCGTAGTGTATGCACGGTTCGTTGGTTGGCGCAGCAGTCGGCACAATGACGTGTCGGTCGCGGTTCGGTGCCGGCACTTTTTGATTTACTTGTTTTAATTAGTTTGTTTCCATTCGGACACGATATTTGTAGAATTTACAGGTTTCGTTGACAAATTAAATGCAAGTGAGGTCCTAATGCGATTTGTTTATGCGCATAGACGGCAGTTTCATCATCATCATCATCATTTCAGCCAATACACGTCCACCGTTGGGCATAGGCCTCCCCCAAGCGTCGCCACAACGAACGTTCCTGTGCGTCTCGCATCCATCGGCTTCCCGCAACCTTCACCAGGTCACGGCAGTTTACACGCGTTTAATAGTTTATGAAATTAGGATGTGCGTCGTACCGAGAAGTGCGTAAAAATAAAAAAAGAACTATGTTATTTCGTCGATAGCTTTTCATTTTAAGGCAACGGTTTGACCAGGAGTCAAACCGATTTATACCTAGATATTCTCTATGACTTACACAAACTACACTTTTTCAACCACCACCTTTTTTTGGGGAAACTATAAAATAACTGCTCCCCTCTTCAAAAAGGAGGAGTTAAATAATGAAAAGACAAAACTGTTAAAGAAACACCGAAATCCAAAATAATAGTAGTTTATGTGACTAGGGGATAAAGCAGTGTCTCTAAGTCGCGGGCGGCATGTTGAATTCCGAACGAAACGAAGGTTGTTGATTTTAACCCAGAACGTTATTTTGCACTTTTCTTTGTAAAAAGTTTTTTTTTCATAAAACCCACTTGTTTTCCATGGTAACTCTTTCGAACGATTACATACAGGCTTAAATCCTCCATCCTGTACCATTTTTTTTATGTCTTCAAGAAGTGCAATGGAAACAGTGGCACTAGTTTTAGACAATAGCACTTCCCGTTCCTGCTTCAGAACCTGCGTAGATTACTGCAACTGTTATTATTTAATTTTGGACACATCCTCCTCAAGATGATGGAGTACACCATATATTTTCTGTACCGTAGGAAGCTAGCTGTACAGTATTTGTCATAGGGAGTGAATGACACCTGATGAGGACATGTTATGCATCGCTGTGCATAAAATATTAAAGGATTCCACGTTCAGTGTGTTTCTTTCAACCAACCAACTGACTGAAACTCCATGGGTTGTGCGAAAGTGAGCCCCGGGCCCTGGAACGAAGGCAAAAAAGGTACAGGAGTACCTTTAGTCAGTAAAAGTCTGACACGCCCGATCCGCCCAAGGGCGCAAAATGTCATCAGATGATTACCCACCTTAAAAATAAAGGCAACCGAAATCGACCGAACTAACCGACCTCTAACAAGCGCAAGTCCGATCTTATATGGACCATGAGCTGTTAACGCGATCCAATTGACGCCTGAAACTGAACTTTTAAAGGTTTAAGTTTATATCCCTTCTCGTTCGCACGCTTCACATTTTAACACGTAATGGTTAGGTGCTTTCATCTTTGGGATGTATCTGCCAATCTGATATATCAGCTTGAATCGATTGAAAACGAAGATCATCAGTTCATAGTCGAGTTCAACTTCCAACATCAAAGTTTTGATCATCGACACCGAGTTACGAGTAGGTACTAGCCCGTCGGTGTTCTATCGCTTACATTTTGGGAAGTGTGCATTGGAATTGCAGCTCGTTCCACCAGGGTACGGTGTTGTGGTGTCACAGGTAAATGGTGGAAATACCTCTCATACCACGGGCTAAGTCTGCTATTTTTATAAATTCGTCATTCCAACTCGATCCCATTGTCATTTTGCTAAAAGTTCGTAATCTGCTAATTCATAATGATCGATCATTGATCGGTCAGTGATCTCGTAATAGAGTTGTGATAAAATGACAATATCGAGCATATAGAAAGCAGTGGTACTGGTAGGTCACTGATCAAATGAATTGTGAACATTTTTGCAGATTACCGCATACGACCGACATTCATTTGTCATGTATGTACGAGATTACCATTCTATGTCATTTCTTTCAATAGAGTATCAGTGGTTGGCCATTAGAAAGTCATAATGACGCCATTATATTAATAGATTACCAAAACTTGACAAAATTAACAATTATGAAATCAATGATAGACCATTCTGACACTATTGTAATAGCTTGAGGCCCGTTCGAAACACGCCGCGCGCTTTAAGGGTTTGGCGGAATTAAACTATGCTATTCCGATGTACAGTACATGAAATGCAACTGATACAGCGATAACCACAGGTTAGCAACTTGGCGATGACGCTCAAGACCACGGAATTTCTCACTCTTTTATATTTTCCGTTCTCAAAATAAGTGCATAATGATGTCCAGTCGAGTTTCATCGCAACGGGCAACGCTCCTCTTGGCTCGTTTTTTAATTAAAGCAAGCGATACTTACGTTCAAAATTCGAATTTCTATTCATCACCCCAAGTATCGAATTTAGCATTTAAAAATATTGTAGGTTGCAGACAACTTCCAGTGATATTTGAACTGTGTCCAGATAGAAATAGAGTTTTTAAACCCAAAGTTTGATGAGTATCCTAAATTCTGGAATCAAATACATCAGCAACATTCGACGCCACAGTTGTAGATCAGGCAGATTCTGTCAGGGACATTGTTTAATAGCGAATAACGATATTATCGTTGACATCTGGTCTCTGAACTGAGCGATGGCTGCCGAGCCCCATGCAAGGCCTTCACCAAAAATAATTTTTAAATCATGTGTTTAGCACTTCCCGGTTGGCGGAAAAAATAAATTGCAATTGGTCATTAAACAAAGCAACAGTGGTCTCCCCTAACTGTTAGGAACTTTAAGATGTAACTATCTGTTAATGATATAAACTAGTGGTTTTGTGGATGCAATCGTTGATGGTGATAGCATAACTAGTTTATTAAGATCCTATGAAAGAATGGAACCCTCTAACAGTGCGAGTAGTGTCCAAAAGTCTCGCTTTTAGAATCGAGTCCTTGATCCAGGCGCCTAACGAGAGCTTCCTCAGATGTTGGTCAAGGGTCGAGACTCGTAGCTATTAAGCCAGTGGTTCCCAAACTTATTTTGTCTACTGCCCACTTTGAGAATAAATATTTTTTTAGCGCCCCCATTTTTTCACCTATTTAAAAACCACTATAACTTCAAATTAAATTAATTAATTATTGTGACCTAGATATGTATATTATGTATATTAACGGAGAATTCTAAACGAAACTTTTACTATAACCCGCAACTTGAAACCTGAGCGCAGTAGGTAACATACAACGGCGTTAGGTCTCAAGTTAACTCTTACGGGCTCCACCTGCCAATAAGAATGATTATTGAAACGCAACTTTATAGTATTAAAACAGAGTATCTTTTAATAAAAATATAACTAAAATAATCAATCCTTATATAAAAACTAATGTGAAGGATGAATCTGATGCTGTTTAATAAGTTTGTTGATATCAGGTTCCAATTTACTCAAGAACAGTCGCAAGTCGCCACGTTCGTTAACAGTAAAATAGGACAGATATATGAACTACGCGGAGAGAAGTATAGAACCGAGTTTGAGCAATTTTTTAATTCATATTAGTTGATGTTCACAAGTTGTTGTTGAGAGTCGAGAGCTCTTGCAGTCGTTGTTTAAGAGGCCTCCTAGCTAAATAAAATTACAAATCACCCCCCCCCTCTACACAACGCCTCCATTTTCTTTCTGGGTCTCTTCCCGCCCCCCTTGAGACCTGCAGCGCCCACAAGTGGGCGTTATCGCCCACTTTGGGAAAGACTGTATTAAGCCATTCGCTGGCACGACTATCGATTCAATGATGGCTGAGTCCACATCCCACATGTCGACAACCTTTTTTTTTTTGTCGACGGGGAAAATCATCTTTGACAAAACCCGCTCTTGGGTGGAGCGGGAGATAGTGTCAGACTCTTACTGACTAAAAACCCCGCGCCGTTCCTTCTAGCCTTCATACCGGGGCACGAGCTCCCTTTCGGACAACCCTGTCCCCAGTAGGCTTCGACCCAGCTGGGCCCCTCCTGCTGCTGACAACTCCTTGAGGCACGCGGGAACAGTGCGCGCCGTCGACGTCTTGGACTCGGTCCATTACCGGACGATCGGACAGCGAGCTACCCTACGGTGGCCGGAACCCGGAATCGGAATCCCGGCGACGGCGGCGAGGGCGCCGTTGCCTGATGCGGTCGGCCTCCTCCTTTGCAAGCATTACTGCTTCGCAGAAGGAGGCGACCGCCTGCCATTCCTCCTCGCTCCGGACCATGGCCTCGACCAGGGCCCGGCGCGAGAGGTCTCCGCCGCCGATCGCCCCCACGAGGGTACGGCGATGTTCCGCCCAGGCAGGGCACACCTCGACGGTGTGCTACACCGTGTCCTCCGGGCGTTGCGCACAGTGGCGACACCAGGGCGTCTTCTCCGCTTGAATCCGATACAGGAACCTTCCGAACTTGCTATGTCCGGTGAGGACCTTCGTCATGCGGAAGGTAAGGACGCCGTGAGGTCTTTCCAGCCACGCCTCAAAGAGGGAACTTACCACCATAAACGTGGCGTGCCCAGCACTGGGTTGCGATAGCCGTTGACGCCATTTCACCATGAGATCCCGCCGGAGCTCTGTCCGCCATACCTTGACATGTTGCGGCAGTGGGCTTTCACCCCGGCGTTGCATCTCCACGCGCATGTCGTGCATGTGTGCAAGGACTGTTGCCTCCAGATCCCACGGTGGTAGGCCAGCCAGAGGGCTCGCCGCTTCGCGGGAGATCGTGCGGTAACCCCGCACCATCCGTATTGCCATGACCCTCTGGCAGGCGTTCAGTATGACCCCCGGTCGCTTTGCCAGCGACGGCGCCCACACCGACGCCCCGTAGAGGGCCATGGACCGAACGATCCCCGCGTAGAGCCTCCGGCAGGAACATGTCGACAACCTCGTGAGCTAAGTCGAGATACTTGATTTGCTTTTATTTCTCGGCTTTTGCGAGATTCTCGTCATGAAGGACGATTATATCAGCAATGATTGTACGCCTCTCGATCCGATCCACCGCCAGTACACCAATGTATTCGGCTTATTGGCTACAAGTCATGAGTATTATTATTAATTTATTATTATTATACATTAATTAATTATTTATTATTATTCTTCCAGTTTTTTAGAGCTTGTTTCCGGAACTTCTGATTAAGTAACGCGTAACGAATCCCATTATGTTACAAAAGCAAAGGATTTGCGTATTCTTGAGACAATGGAAAAACCAATTGACAATATCCTCGGAACTAATGTTGTTGCTTAAATAGATTACAATGCTAATTAGCATATCCGTGTTTATAATTTTTTTTTGATGTGTTGGTTTATATTTTATTTTTGGGTTTAGTATTTTTTAGGGTTTAATTTATTGTTACGTCACTATTTTGTTTTTTACGCTTCGGAAAAATCTTCTGAGACTCCATTACGGAATTGAACTATACTTATGTAAATAGTTCAATTCAGGGCGTGAGTCCGACTCGCATATGGCCAGTTTTTTTTTTGAGATTGAATATCAAAACCATCCCTTTGTTTCTTTAGCTGCTCTTTGTGTTCTAGGACCACGGGGTTGTGTTCTAGGACCACGGGTTTGTGTTCTAGGACCACGGGTTTGTGTTCTAGGACCACGGGTTTGTGTTCTAGGACCACGGGTTTGTGTTCTAGGACCACGGGTTTGCCTTGCAGAACTCGACTCACGGATTTGATATACAGAGTCAATTGAGATTTCGAATCCAAGCTGAAAATTACTACTTATAAGATTTTTTTACTACCATTAAGACTACACTCTTAGAAAAAATTAAAAAACATAGTAAGGATGCTGGTTTGATCAGAAACCAAGAGAAAGTATAAGTTTAGACTTTGACAATATTGGTAGAGTAGCTTTAGACTAGGATTACAGTCAGGGCTGGGGAATTGTTTAAAAGCGGACCGAGCCCAAGACGTCGACTTCGCACTGTTCCCGTGCGCCACAAGGAGTTGTGAGCAACAGGAGGGGCCCAGTGGGGTCGAAGCCTACTGGGGCCAGGGTTATCCGAAGGGAAGCTCGAGCCCTGGTATGAATAGGCTAGAAGGAACAGGGTGGGTTTTTAGTCAGTAAGAGTCTGACAATATCTCCCGCTCGACCCAAGAGCGGGGGCTGATGATTTTTGCCCACAATAAAAAAAAATGCCCCGTCAGGGCCGCGTTGATTTTCTGAAAAGGAAACTCGTGGTCTTAGAACGCAAAGGTAACTGAAGGATATAGGTGTGGTTTTAGTTAGTAAAAGTCTGACATGCTCTCCCGTTCCATCCAGATCGATAGAAGTCATCTACATGATTTTCCACCTTGAAATAAAAGAGGCTCCTTGACGGAATTTCCTACTGGCTCCGCGCTGGCGTCATTTCATGATATCCCGCGTAAAAAAGACTACAAAAATAGTATTTTCAAATTACATATAGCTCTACTGGAAAAAATAATATCAAATTATGAAGTTCAAATTATAGCTCTTTTAACTGGGCAGCACAGTTAAAAGAGCTCTTTGACTCCGTTCCATACCCCCATATTTTGAAAACAAAGTCAAAAAACTCTCGATCAATGGCGCAGGATACATGGGTAGACAGACAACGGCAGTAGCCTTCACAATACCGACCCAGTAGGCCCTAGGCGGATGGGCAAACAAAAAACACACGATCGCCATAATTATTATAAGCGGGGGACGCATGCGCTGTAGCCAGTCCGCCATAACGCGCCTTCGTATCCACCGGCGCATAGACAACTAATATTCAAATAAAGAATACTTTTTATTTAAATTTTTGAAAACATTTTTATAATGTGAATAGTTTTTTTTTTTAAATTTGGGTTTGAAAATAGAAAAAGTTTGGTTTATCGTTTTGTTTGTGCTTTTTTATGGACACGAATGATGAACTTTTTATTTCATAGTTAAGTTTAAAAACAAAATGGAACGGCTTTTAATTCTGGTAAGTGCAGTTTTATTTTCAAAAGTTATTTTAAAAAAGTTAATAAAACCAAGAGCTTCGCAGTCCAGTAAGTGCTTTTTTACTGTCCTTCGCTTGATTGTGTATCGTTTTTGCATTATCTGGATTGAGATCAAGACCTGTTTCCAGTACAGAATAACTTCTATAAATAACTAAATTGGAGCAATTTTGAAATTGCTATTCCTTTTGGGCATTGACTTTGGATAATGGATTGGATTTGGATAAATCGGGCCGTCTATTTTGATAAAAGTAAAAATCTTTATTAATTCCGTTTTTTATTCATTCAGTTGTAACAAAACGAATTCTTTTTGTTACAACTGAATGAATAAAAAACAAAATCTAATTTTCAAAACAATGTTTAATAGATTTATCATACCTAGGCTAGGCAGGTATGATTAGGATGGGTAGATAAAAGCTCTGCTATTGTGTGTTATATGTTTGTTACTCCTTCACTCTCAAATGGCTGATCGGATTTGGATAATATTTGGTACCAGGATAGCTTAGATCTTGCATTAACACAGGCTATTATAATTTCGCAGTCAAGCAGTAGATTACATAAATAAAAATAAATTACAAAGGTAGCCGCGTGCGGCATTTAACTACTATTAAATATAGGTAACCTGTTGTCTCGAATAATGCTTGGAGCAAAACAAGCATAAAATTAACAGTAAGCAATTAATGTAGAAAAGGCAATAAAGTTCCCTAACTGTAAACTTATGGCTATTGTTCCCTACTAATGATGTCGACACCTCGTCACACTCTATGGTCATTCAATAGTCATATACAACACCATAGAGGTTATAGATCAAGCGCTTAGAATATTTATGTTTTTTTTTTCAGTTTGTAAATGTCAAACATTGGGAATTTTTGTCGGGATTTTTTCGAGGGAATTCAATGATATTTTAATGAACAGACATGTTATACACTCACAAATGAACCGAAAAATGTGTTCCGCGCAGCAGCGGCAGCACTTGTGGTATGAGATCCCCTGTGTTTTATTTACTTTGGTATCATAATTGGTACACTTTCTAAATAAACACGAAGGCATTTTTTTTATTTAATTTCGTAGCAGCGTGCATCGTATGACTAGATCCGATGCGTGACGCCTAAAGGCAAAAATCCCAATTAGGATCCTTTCGAGTCTTCACGAGTGTGCGCTCGCTCATAGCAAATCTGTCTATTAAAATATCATTGAGGGAATTTCATTGACTGTTTCAATTATTCGCAAATTGATTCTTATAGATATTGTAAAGTAACATTGATATCGTTTTGTATCTCAAGTGTCTTAACAACTGGACAATATATAGAATCATTAGTAAAATGGAGAGCAAAACAGTAAACTATGCATTGTATAATAAACTAAACTGGCGATAAACAATTTGTCACATTAATTTTGCCATAATTTTCGTGTGCAAGCTTTCCGGAAGTTCGACGTAATCTGGCGAAATTAGAATTACTTATGATTTTTATAAAAATCTCACAGTGTCACAGTATTTCTTATCGATCTCCTCCGAAACAGCTTGATCGATTTTTGTTTTTTTTAGGTAGGTCGTAGGCTATTTTATACTCTGCTACCCCCACCCCCCATTTTTCTATGATCATTTATATGGCAGAATAACGTTTACCGGGCTGCCTCCTTTGCTAGCGTTACTGCTTCTATTCGCAAAAGGAGGCGACCGCCTGCCATTCCTCCTCCTTCCGGCGCGAGAGGTCGCCACACGCGGGGCTCACCTCCACACAATGGTGACACTCGAGCGTTTCTTTCGTACGTATCCGATGTACGAACCACCCGAACTGACCATGTCCGGTGAGGACCTGCATCAAGTGGAAGGTGAGGACGCCATGACGTCTTTCCAGTCACTTCTCAAAGAGTGGGCTTACTGCCATAATTATGACGTGCCCAATATTGGTAGATCAGGGAATAGGTTACTATTTTTTATCCTCCTACCCCAACTACCCACATTTTTCTTTGATAATAATTTATATGGCAGAACAAGGTTTGTCGGGCTAACTGTCCCCGCACACGGACTTCAAAAAAGCGCCACTTCGAGCTTCATTTTGAGGCCGCCTTTTTTTGTGGCTCGTGTGTGCCGGTGCCACACAAAGAAAGGCTTGAAGCGGCTTCAAGCTTCACCAGGCACAAGAGATATTGCGCGCTTCAGCTGTTTTTCGTGGCTGCTTCTACCGTTTTTTTGGGGCCCGTGTGCGGGGACAGTAATACATCAATGGGGGTCAACTAGCATATTTTATAGTTGCCGTTCTGTTTGGTCAAAGCTGCGAGCAGGTTTACATGCCGTAGACTCGCTGGCTGCCTTTTAATGATTGGTGCCTATGCATCTGCATATCGTACAGGCATTGTGCTGAGGCATCATTATTCAAAGCTATAAAATATATAAAGGTCAATGTTTGTGTCAACCTAAATAACCTTAAGGGCTAGTTAGATGAACTGTTGGTTCTTTGGGGCATTGCATTATATTACTTCGATTTATGGACAGTTCTGAGAAAGAGGTCAATCGTCGAATCCGACTCGGCTGGGCAGGGTTCGGGAAGCCGCGCCGTGTCTTCTCGTATCCAGGACCGTCGGATTCGTCCAGGACGAAAGTGATGACATATGGCTCCGAAACGTGGTCGCTTACAATGGGCCTCATCAGAAGACTTAAAGTCACCCAAAGGGCAATGGAAAGGGCTATGCTCGAAGTTTCTTTGCGTGATCGAATCAGGAATGAGGATATCCGCAGAAGAACCAAGGTTAAGGGCACATTGCTCGCAGAACAGATGGCTGTTGGGGCTGATAGGTTCTGGAATGGCGACCACGTACCGGAAGACGTAGCGTTGGAAAGCCTCCTCAAGGTGGACCGATAACCTGGTAAGGGTTGCGGGAAGCCGATGGATACGAGGCGCACAAGACCAAGACCGTTCATTGTGGCAACACTTGGAAGGGTCTATGTCCGACAGTGGACGTCTTTTATATTTCAAATTAAAAAAAGCGTTTTTTCACAATAATATTAATATTTTGCGTTAATTATTATTATATTTTACATATATTGAAAATTATTTTATACTTTTTAGTTTGTTATGCTATGAAAGCGTGTTTTTTTTTGTTTTTTTTTTTTTTTAATTATATTTATTTATGTGTCTGTTGTATCCTACTGCAGGGCAAAAGCCTCTTTGCCCTTAGCTACTTCTGGATGCATATTACATAACATAGTGAGTGTGTGCTGGCGTGCTCTTCTTCTTTAAGAAAACAGGCTTGAGCGCAGCGCTGGTCGCAGCGACGAAATCCAATTAAAAACATTGTATTGTCAATGTAATGTTTAGGTTTATTTGATTGTTAATTTTATGAACGTATTTGGATTTCGTCGCTGCGGCCAGCACTGCGATCAAGGCTGTTTTCTTAGAGAATATTTTTTGTTTTTCGGTGGGAAAAATCATCCAATAACAACCCCCGCTCTAGGGTGGAGTGGGAGATAGTGTCAGACTCTTACTGTCTAAAAACCCACCCCGTTGCTTCTAGCCTCTTCATACCGGGGCTCGAGCTTCCTTTCGGATAACCCTAGCCCCAGGAGAATAGCACCGCTGGACTGCTGGTATTCTGTCACTATAATGTTATTTTAACCATTTTCCACCAACCACGCATAATGTCCACGTCATAATTCGTAGGCAAACAATGCCAATCTTTTGTCTCCATTAGCCCACGGTCGCGCACAATTATAAGCAAATTATTTAACGGATGTGTTGCTCTGAAACAATGCAGTTTCTCTGGTATATTTGTCTCTGGTTTATTTGTCTATGTTAGTTATATAATTTGTGGTAAGTCCCAGTTCCCACGCGGAGACAAGTGTAAATAGCTTTATTGTTTGGCGCCTTGACTTCAGAATGTGGAGCGGTTTTGAGATTTTTGTGTAATTGCTACGTGAGTTTCAAGTCACTCAACTATGCAGCTTATCTTTATACAACATAATTTTTATTATATGTTTATAAAAATTATTTAAGTATTATATGTTTTTTCAGAATCAGTAACGGAATCGATTCCAATAATTTTTACACCATGTTATATTTTTTGCCAAAAATATTTAAAAAAGGTCACAAATTGGTCACCACCAAGTTGGCACTAAGTATTAGTTATGTAACAAATGAAAGAAAGAAAGGAAGGAAAATAATTTATTTGATACAGCAAGGCCAAACACAAATACAAGAAAATAAAAAAATAAAGTGGTTGTGTGCCTCATAGCTGCACCAAAATAGGTCCAGTTCAGCATGATTGCCAGACAACTAGTGCCTGACGCTGGTTTTCAACTGAACCTGTGGTTGTGACGTAACGGACGTAAAACCGGTTTTGGAGTGCAATATAGGTAATATAATAACAGTGATGGTACTTAAATAATATATATATATATATATATATATATAAATAGTGTTATAGCGAATTTGTAAGATACCTAGTGTTTGTTTAAAATGTAAAAATAAATAATAGAATAAACAAAAATGAAACGAGAGAGAAAAACAAACACTAAATAAATGTTCGCATTCGCGAATACTCGCACATTTTTTGACATTCGCTTTCGCAAAAACATGCGAATTGTGCAACACAATCTATACTAATATTATAAAGAGGTAAAATTTGTAAGTTTGTAAGTTTGTAAGTTTGTATGTAGGGGGTAATCTCTGGAACTAATAATCCAATTCTAATTTTTTTTTTACTGGCAGAAAGCTACATTATTCCTGAGTGCTATAGGCTATAAATTGTTTCTATAGCATGTATATTAACCGAGCTATCACAACTTTTGTCTAGCAAGTCGGAAAAAAATACCTCATAAAACAGAATTATTTGCGTGCGCTGCCTAAACAGTTGCTTAAAATTAAAAACAATGTATGGCTACCTGGTTCGTCTTAATTATTTCTACAAAAAAGTCCGCGGTACCATATCTCTATCTTTTATATTTCATCTTTTATACTTCTTTTATTGCATTAAAAATATTTTTTTTCGGCATACTTACGTTTGGTTGATTATTTGAGCAACAAAATATTAATTCTTATGACAATAAATTATTTCAGTATCACAAGAACATTATACAGATAAGATTTGCCATTTACAGCATAGCAATTGGTCATACAGTTTCGAAGATAATATAAAATTACTAAAACGCAAAATGCCCCTAGCGTAACTTTCATTGTGCAGACGTTTTACCTATTTTTTTTTTATGGTGGGCAAAAATCATCTTATAACAACCCCCGCCCTTGGGTGGAGCGAGAGATAGTGTCAGACTCTTACTGACTAAAAACCCACCCCATTCCTTCTAGCCTTCAAACCAGGGCACGAGTTCCCTTTCGGATAACCCTGGACCCGGTAGGCTTCGACCCAGCTGGGCCTCTGCTGTTGCTGACAACTTCTTGAGGCGCGCGGGAACAGTGCGCGCCGTTGACGTCTTGGGCTCGGTCCATTACCGGACGATCGGACAGCAAGCTACCCATGGCTCGCCGTCCGCGAGCCCGCGTCTACGGTGGCCGGAAATCGGGATCGGAATCCCGGCGGCGGCGGCGGGGGCGCCGTTGCCTGATGCGGTCTGCCTCCGCCTTTGCTAGCATTACTGCTTCGCAGAAGGAGGCGACCGCCTGCCATTCCTCCTCGCTAAGGACCATGGCCTCAACTAGAGCCCGCCGCGAGAGGTGTCCGCCGCCGATCGCCCCCACGTGGGCACGGCGATGCTCTGCCCAGGCAGGGCACACCTCGACTGTGTGCTCCACCGTGTCCTCCGGGCGTTCCACACAGTGGCGACACTCGGGCGTCTCTTCCGCTTTGATTCGGTGCAGGAACCTCCCGAACTTGCCATGTTTTCTGAATCGCGGTGTTAAGACTTTCTGTGGATTGATGACCCTCTCGAATTATTATGCCCACGTTGTCGTTAGTTGGAGTTCTTCTGTCAGTTGCTTATTGGTTTCGGTTGTTTCGTTCATATGGTTGTTGTTGTTGATAGATACCTCATAATCGAAAATATCGTAATTTTATCGTAATGTTCGTAGTTTCGTACTTCGTTCTTTCGTAACAATCGATACAAGTTATTCGATATTACGATTGTTTTGTTTTGTAAAGGCGGACGGTGTTCGAGTCGCTCTCCTTTTGTTCATAATTGTTTTCAAGTCTGTGCGTAGTTTGTTGAGAGCATGTCTAAAAGAAAATCTCAACTGTCCCGGCAGACATCACAGACAAGAGCCGCTCGAGTACGCCGTACGGAAGAATCTGCCCCTGAAAATGAGCAGCGCCTCTCGAGAAATAGAGAATATATTTCGCAAGCACGCGCTAGAGAATCTAGCTCCGAGCGCTCACAGCGCCTCGCTAGCCAAAATGTGAGGACATCGCGGGCCCGTGCTCGAGGAACTAGCGCTGAACGTTCGCACCGTCTATCTGAGTTAAGGCAGCATGTCTCTGAGACAAGGGATAGGGAGACTAGCGCTAAACGCTCGCGGCGGCTTGGTAGGCAAAATGTCATAACATCGCAGGCCCGTGCTCGGGAATCTAGCGCTGAACGTGCGCAGCGTCTATCTCATTTAAGGCAGCATGTCTCTGAGACAAGGGATAGGGAGACTAGCGCTGAGCGCTCGCAGCGGCTCGCTAGGCAAAATGCCATAACATCACAGGCCCGTGCTCAGGAATCTAGCGCTGAACGTGCGCATCGTCTAATCGAGTGTAATCTTATTTTAAAACAAGAAATTTTCCGCGGACGAAGTCGCGGGCAGAAGCTAGTCTATTATATATATTGCACGATAATGTCCATCTAGTGGCAACCAATGTATTTGAACAATGTTTAATCTGTGGATAATGGAGTTGGCTGCAACATTACCGCTTACCTCTAGTATTATTTATATGCATAAGCTTTATGTTGTAGCTGGGACGAACCGCATGTTGCTAAAAAAGTTATGAGTTTACATGTGGATGGATGGAGGGGGAGAGGGAGGCCAAAGAAAAGATGGATGGATTGTGTGAGAAGTGATATGAAAGAAAAGGGAGTTAGTGATAGCGTGACGAGTGACAGGACAGAATGGAAGAAAAAAACGTGTTGCGCCGACCCCAAATAAAACGGGACAAGGGCAGGAAGATGATGATGATGTTGATGAAGCTTTATGTTGTAGCTGTTTGTTATCCCTCAATAAATAAAATAAAATAAAACACAAATTGTGAAACCACATCAATCATTCAACAACTCAAATCATAACAAATCGAATGAACAAAACTGAATTTCGGTGACGCGCGGCTCCCTGTTTCTCCATAAAGATACGTGATGGATATGTCGGAAATTCGTATCCATTTCGCTTTGTCGCAATCATTATGAATTCTGTTAATGTCAGTATTTGTTACCGATCTTCTCCGGAACGGTTTGACCGCTTTTTTATTTTAACAATGTGTTCACAATATTTTTTACAGAAAATGGTACAGTGCAAACAAACCAGACTTTTAAATATTTTTATGTGTATATTTGTTATGCCTGAGAATAGGTCGTGTATGTAGGTATATATCGGCATATTTTTTTTACCCTCTAGCTCCCAATTTTTTTCTTTTATAATTTATAAGTATGGCAGAACATTGTTTGCCTTGTAAACTAGTATTTATAAAAACCTTCTACAAAATATAGATATTGCTTTCTTTTGCGATTAAATATCGCAAAAGTGATATCTATATTTTTAGGGTTCCGTACCTCAGTTGGAAAAAACGTAACATTTATAAGAGCATTTTGTTGTCCGTGCAGACGGACAGACAGACAGACGGACAACAAAATTATCTTATATCGTATGGATTTCGTTTCTGCTGACTGAGGTAGGCATGGAACCTTAAAAATGATGGGTTTCATGTAGTAACGTATTAACAGTATTATTAAATTATGAATGATAATTCGTACTTTTGGTAAAAAAACTTTATGTACACAGAATAAAGTGCACAAAAACGTTAGAACTGTTTAATTTACTTCCGGATTATTCACACACACAAAGATTGTTAGTAACATAAATAAATTGCTTTTAACATACAACTGTACCTAGGTAACTGTAGTAAAAAAGATAAAATTAAAATTAAAATGGACGGGATTGTTAGTGCAGTGGTTTGCGCAACTGCCGCACGGAACAAATATATGTATGGCCTACAAGACAGTTGAACTGGGTCTGGGTGTCTCATGTATCTGAAAAGTACACTTTTCTTCTGTTTCCTTGTTGTTTTTTTTTCTTTTATTATTATGTGTGTACACAGAGAGAGCAGTGGTGGCCGAGAGGTAACGGCCCCGACTTTCGAGTTGTAGTCGCGGGTTCAAATCCAGCCAGGGGCATTACTTTGTGTAATTTATTTCATCACCACTGCTCTCAAAATGGTGAAGGAAAACATCGTGAGGAAACCGGCATATCCTAGAACCAAAAATTCGAAGACATGTGACATTTACCAACCCGCACTGGGCCCGCGTGGTAGATTACGGCCCATTCCCTCTCCTAGAGATGAGGCCTGAGTCCCAACAGACAATATAAGGCCGACTAAACTATGCTATGTCTACATAAATAGTTAAATAAATAAAAAACAAACTAAACTACAAAATCACAAACTATCTATTTTGTGACCAAATCCTGCAATGCACGATTAGAGTTCTCCACCCGATTTAAACATATATAACAGTCCGAAATCCTCTATCAGGCAGTTGCCCAGTCCAGACAAAACATCTGTTTGATCGGAGGATCCTACCTCTTCAACGGAGGTTTACAGGACTTTATACTCGTACTCAGCTGTTCCATGTACCTCTTCTAAACTACAACCCAAACATATCAACTTTTATAAAGCAAAAATTCACACGAATTATGCAACAAAATTCTCGTATCTACATGCTCAGTTACCATCTTCCTGTACTAAATTATATGAAAACAATGCAAAATTAGGTTGTGTCCTTCATTTTGGACCATTTTCTCTTTGTTTACGATGGCGTGTGATATCATACCATTGTCTTTAGAGGTCATAGGCTCGTTGAGAGTAATTTCATGGTGTTTTTTTGCATATATTTAAAGTTTAAACCAACAATATGTAAGGTTTTGTGGCAGTTAAATTAGGCAACGTCATTGGCTCGTCATAGTGTATAATTCAGATATAATAAGTACGTTTTGGTCAATTATATCAACCCGGAAAAAGTTGCTATGTTGTTGATACCAGAAAGATCAAATGCTTGCTCATCGCTGAACAAAAATAGTTGATCATCACAACATTTGCCTGCCTTTTTGCAAGTGTGTTGGGGTCTGCTTTTAATCTAAGTAGATGCTGCTGCAAAGAACAGTGGTGGCCGAGTGGAAACGGCCCCGACTTGAGTTATAGATTGTGAGGTACTGGTTCGAACTCATCGCATTACTTTGTGTAATTTATTTCATCACCACTGCTCTCAAAACGGTAAAGGAAAACATCGTGAGGAAACCGGCATGTCCTAGAACCAAAAATTCAGACATGTCACATTTGCCAGCTGGGCCCGCGTGGTGGATTACGGCTCATTCCCTTTCATATCGAAGAGGCCTGAGCCCCAATATTAATATGGAATATGAATAAAAAAATTATTAATAAATATTTAAAAAAAAAAACAACAAATTGGTAGAGGCAATTAAGAAATAATAGTTTTAAATAAATATATCTATCTCTTTCGTTAAAATGCAATTTTCCATGGCGATCGTATGAGCGTGATGAACTTTGACGTCAACCACCACGCTAGACTTTTCTTTTATCAGCGTTTTTGATACTTTATAACTTTCATTGATCTAAAAAATCGTTTAAGCTAAAAATGATTTAATTTAGTAAATAAAAAAAATGCATGCATAATATACCCAGAGATATCTAAACAGAAAAAAAAACTAAGTAAGTATATTTAAATATAGGCTATTAAAATGATCCAAACAAAATAATTCAAGATTGTCTACGGATTATGATTGTTATTGTACATCATGATAAGGAAATACTAATTGTTTCTGAAAAAGTGGGTAACTATAGACGTGGGTAAATATAGCTCAAAGCCGGATCTTGGTCATAGGTCAAACCGTACTAAGTATACAATAGATTTAGTATATGCGGACACCTGAAACACGTGTCCGTATTTTTATGTAAAGAATCTATGTACAAAATTTCATAACAGTATCATGAATAATCTCAAAGTTATAAGCTTATGTCAGCAAAATACACAGTCAGCGGGCCAACCAGGCACTGAGGGGTGGTTTTGCACTTGCACTCAGCTGTTTGTCTAATGCCCGCTATGACCGTCTAATTTCCGTGACCAGAGGTGTCGGTAAAATATTTTTAGGAAAAAATATACATGGTGTAAAAACTATTGAAATCCATTCAGTTGATTGATTCTGAACAAACTATATTTTTGTTTCGCTTATACTAAAAATGATCTACGCTAATATAATAAAGAGGTATTTTTGTTTTATGTTTTTTTGTTTGTAGGAAGAAACCTCTGGATGTTCTATTCCGATTGCTAAATTTTTTTCACCGATAGAAAGCTGGTTTATTCCTGAGTGACATACCTAGGCTATCTATATATATAAAAATCAATGCCACTTTTCGTTGTTATTTTATAACTCGAGAACGGGCTCACCTACCCAAACCAAATTTTTAGGCTTTGTTCGAACTATTCAGTAGATGGTTTGTGTGAAGTTTGGTAGGGTAGAGTAGGGTATAGTAGGGTATAGTAGGGTATAGTAGGGTAGAGTAGGGTAGAGTAGTGTAGTGTAGAGTAGTGTAGTGTAGAGTAGTGTAGGGTAGAGTAAGGTAGAGTAGGGTATAATAGAGTAGAGTAGGGCAGAGTTGGGTAGAGTACGGTAGAGTAGGGTAGAGTAGGATAGAGTAGAGTAGGGTCGAGTAGGGTAGAGTATGGTAGAGTAGGGTAGAGTAGGGTAGAGTAGGGTAGAGTAGGGTAGAGTAGGGTAGAGTAGGGTAGAGTAGGGTAGAGTAGGGTAGAGTAGGGTAGAGTAGGGTTAAGGGTAGAGTAGGGTAGAGTAGGGTAGGGTAGGGTAGGGTAGAGTAGGTAGAGTAGGGTAGACTAGGGAAGAGCGGGAGCGAAGCCGTGCGGGCAAAAGCTAGTATATTATGTACGCGGGTGAAGCTGCGGACAAAATCTAGTGTTGTATAGTCGTAATTAAATATTTTTTCAACAGCATAAATGACTCACAGCTAAGTATCGACAGACAGACCAATTACATAAATAACATTTACACTAATACAATTACGTCTACTTTTTCATAATGAAGTGTCGACGCGGAAACTGCTGCACAAAAAATGATAAAACAATTCGCTCGCATATTTAACGTAGCGTGATATTGACTGATCTTTATGAGATAATGCATGATGAGTAGCTAATACATTATTTATAGTGAAGCTCTTTGTTCTAGTTGTATTTTTTTGTCATGTATTTTTAATTACATAATTCGCGTGTTATAAAAATCTAACAATGTCGTTTAGAGTCCTTCCGTATGAAAAGTCAACGTTATAACGCACTGGGCACGCGTGGGCATTCCCTCTACTGGAAAGGAGGAATGAGTCCCAGCCAGCCGTGGGAATATTATAAGACTGATTAATCTTTCAAATACTTAATTAAAAACATAATTTAAAGACAATGAAAGAGCGAACACTTGGGGTTTAATATTTTAAGCTAAGCTAAGCTAAACTAAATGAACGACGAATAAGACGAAAATAGAGATATGCGAATAGATATATGCGAAAATAGAGTATCAAACAATTGAAAACAGAAAATTAATAGAATTTTTTATAAAATACTTTGTTGAAATCCCAGATCAGTAGCCTTACCATAATGTATTAAAATGTCAGTCGTGCGAGCGAGAAAGAGGCGTTGACCTATACACCCTAACAGTTCAGTTTAGCTCGAGAAATGGATCGCATTAAGAGCTCGTGGTATGGTCTCCGAGAATAGGAGAATAATGTCGTAGAATATGTCGATATATAAGACACTGTGGCCATAGAATGCAAAAGGCGGCTGAAGGAACACAGGTGGATTTTAGTCAGTAAAAGTTTGACACGTCCTCTCAGCCTACCTTAGAACGGGAGAAGTTATTAGATGATTGCCATCTTTAAAAATTAAGTAGATATAGATTCATTTGTTTATTCTTTTTTGTTTCAGGTCCTATTCATCTACGTCGTAACCTGCCTCCAATATACCTCAGCCGAAAAAACTGTCTTATCGGAAGTCTTAAAACCCACCAACACAGAAGCCGAGAAAACCGACAAATTAAAACGACAAAGCCGGAGTTACTACGACTACAGATATGGAGCACCTAGACCTATATACGACAGGTTAGAATACGCAAGACAGGAATACGACAGACCTAGATGCGGCCGATGCGACGATCGTAGAGACGACAGAGATGACAGGGACGATGATTACGACAGACGCGACAGGTATGACGACGACAGACGAGGACACAAACCTACCTCCGGCAGCAGATATGACAGCAGAAAGAACTACGATAGTGATGAAGATAGATACTCAGATAGAAAAGGAGGACAAAAGAATGGAACAGAAGAAGATAATGGAGATAACAAGAGTTCTTATGATGATAAGGATAGTAGACCTAGCGGTGGCAGCCGAAGAGGGAGCGACAGAGTCAGAGATAGGGATCGTGGGCGAGACAGGGACCGCGACAGGAGACGAGGAGGAGACCGCTATGACGACAGAGACAGATACAAACCAGATTATTACGATAGATTCCTAAGAGAAAGAGATCCTTATAGGGAAAGGGATTACTTTGACGATTATAGAGGAAGAAGGCCCTCATATGACAGATATTATCCAAGCTATGATGATGGATTGAGCAGATATGATGGGTATGCTGGAGCTAGGAGGCCTGGTTATGATGGATACGATGATGGCTACGGTGGCTACGGTCCGAGTGCTGGCAGGGGACCGCATGACAGGTAAGGGATATTTTTTTATGAGTTTGATGAAATCTCACTTTTACAAGACCAAAAATGAACACAAAAAGTTCTGAATCCATTACCTGCATTAACGTAGAATTTTTCGAATAAATTCATTCATTTCGGGAAGTGTGCGTAGTATTTGCACAATTTAATTCCATCAAGTCCGTTCAATTATGAAGCTAAGGATTGGAACTCCCTGACGGAGTGTGTTTCCTGATAACTATATAACCTAGGGATCTTTAGAAGTCAAGAGTAAATAGGTTGCTTGGCTTACCTAAAAGGTAAGCGTGTTCAATCGTCGGCCACATCATCACTTTCCATCAGGTGAGATAGCGGCCAAACAGGAGCCTATAAATATATTATAATTAAAAAAAAATATAGATGATATTTTTGACGTAGTCTAGAACGAATCGACCCGAATAAAAATTAACTCATGACAATTAGAGATCCTGCGATTTCTATCAGAGAAAGAATTTTCGTACGAATAGAGTTAGATAATTCAGAGATTATCATGTACAAAAATATTTACGTCTCAGTAATGTTTAGTTTTGCGGAATTGTTCGAAAGAGTTACCGAATAGGAATTCGGTAACTTCGTTCCAGGGGGAACGCAACGAAGGGCTACTGAAGGAAGACAGTCTAGTCTAGGTGTATTGTAGTCAGTCAAAGTCTGATACTCCTTCGACCTCTCGATCCATCCAGAGTGGGAGAACTCAATAAATGATTTAGCACAAAAAAAGTATTACTAGGTTAATAACCGAAACTGAAGCATAGGTTGTTCCAGCAATATATTTGATTGCTATTTTAATAGGTAATTTTTTTTTTTGTTGGATAAAATTCATTCAGATGACATCTCCCGCCCTTGGGCGAAGTGGGAGATAGTGTCGGACACTTACTGACTAAAAACCCCACCCCGTTCCTTCTCGCCTTTCATACTGGAGCCGAGCCTCCCTTTCGGAAACAGACCCTAGCACCAGTATAGGCTGCGACCAAGCGTGGCCCCTACGATTAGGTACAAATGAGGAGTCAGCCATATCAATCATAACTAGATATCATCCAATAGCACAACCTCTGTGCCAATCCAACCGTTGAAAATTACATTATTATGTGTCACTAGAAGTAGACCATAAAACTAACGATTGCAAAGTTCGTTCACACACAAACTAACAATACAGTGTCCGTCGTGCTGAAATAATGTCGAACACATCAATATTATGACGCTTTCACCTAAAATTCTAAATGGCAATACGAATTTATGGAATGTAACGGTAAAATTTTATAGGTTAAGTTATTTTCCCGCCATTACCGGCCGCCATTGTTGTTTTATTTAACTTTAAATGACATTATACATTTGAGCTGTGCTAGTTGTGATTTTAAACATTTTATTTGGTTTATTAGACGAACTAATTTAAATTTATGGTTGAGCGATTTTATGGTTGAATGTGATACAGGCGTTTAAAGGTGTGATTCCGCAAACTGCGGGTATATATTCGGAAGATGTATCGCGGCCCTGAAACGCTAAGTGCAACTTATTGACACTGGTGGGTTTTTGTTAGTAAAATGATCTGGATTTCCCACCAATTTTTTTGCTGGTTATTCAAAAATAAATACATAAACATGTTTTCATTTCGTTCGTTACTGCTAATTTGCGTAAATCGGTTAAAGTGCAAATGAACTTGTTAATCTGCAGATGATTGAGTCCGTTAAAGTAAAAAAAATCCCTTATATTAACTATACAATCTGTGCTACGCCAAGGCCACCTTGTCAGACCTCAGGACCAGATTTCAAAATCTATCCTCTTGCAGCGGGGTGTGAGGCAGGGAGACGTCATTTCTCCGAAACTGTTTACTGTCTTCCAGGCTCTGGACTGGAGTGGGCTAGGCATTCATTTCAATGGCGAGTACATCACTCACCTTCGGTTTGGAGACGACATAGTCATGGCTGAGACTACGGAGGAGCTCAGTACAATGCTAAACAAAACCAAAGTTATGGTAAACCTCTATGTAGCACCCACTCCTATCAAGATCGGATACTCAACACTCGTAGTTATAGACGACATTTTTTTTAGATATTTTCCTTTCGTGATCACGTCAGATATGAAGATATCCGCAGGAGAACCAAGGTTGCCGACATAGCCCGAAGAATCGCCAAACCGCAGAACAGATAATCGAAGGGACGAAAGGTTCAGAAGTGGCGACCACGTACCGGAAAACGCAGCGTTTGAAGGTCTCTCACATGGTGGTCAATCGATGACCTGGTAACAGTCGTGGGATTCTAATGGATGTGAGACGCACAGGATCGGTTGTTATGGGCCCTGGACCCTTGGGGGGAGGTTTATGTCCAAGTTCAGCTGAAATGATGATGAAGATGATTATTAAAAGAAAACCGCCTTCGAGAGAACCTTACGCCTTACCTAGTTATCCGCAAACAATAGGCATTTCATTCTCACGAATTATAATCACATTATATCTATCTACTTCTTAAAATAACCCACAAACGTAGTACCGTAAAGTCTTTGACTAGATAATCTTGGGATTCCTCTAATTCCGTACAATTATCCAATTTGCAAGATAATCAGATGTTTCGCGGGTTTTTATTAACAGTACTCGAGTACTGTTACTAGTTCAGACATTCTTTTTAAAGGAATTAAGAGTGGGCGCACGCGAAGCAACTGATTGCTTGAAAGGGGTCTTTTAATATTATGAACCTACTATTTATACTAGTTTGTATACTATAATATTATAAAGAAAAATGATTTTAATTTTAGTTTGTAATGAATAAACTCAAGAACTACTGGACTGATATTCAAATTTTTTTTACCAGTTGAATGCTGAGTGCGCTGAGTGACATAGGCTTTATATTTTCTATATTTACTGCTACAAGTATTTACAATATATTAATAAATAAATATTATAAAAACAATCGAGAGAAATAAGGCGTCCAGAAGCTCTTCCGTAAAATCTTAAGAATTGGACTTATTAGGGTGCGCAAATTGTGTTTTCAATGGGTATCCCGAGCTATAAAGTTCGGGATATCTCTCCAAGGTGTAGATTGGTAGTACGAGTCAATTTGAAATTAAAAAGATCAAGCTTTTCTCTATGGTTTAATGTTAACCGCTAATATAATATATCACTATCCGGTATTTATTTAGAATGAAATTCAAGAGAATGCGATAAAAAAACATAGCCCCAATAACAATACTGTCCTCAGGCCATATAAGCGTTCTATAACGTGTTCAAACTTGATAAAGATCTCGAAAATTTATCTGAATGAATATGCAGACTGCACTGGTGCATTGTCTGGTCAACTACGCATGCGGCATGATATTAAATGCACGAAAGGGGAACCTTATCAGCCTGACATTCACGTTATGCAGGTCGGAATAATTCCATGAATTATTTTATTATTGCTCTCAGTGGCGGATTAGCCATGTAGGAAAAGTAGCAAATGCTATAGGCGCGCGTTCAGGGATCCTGCATTTGTACGCAAAACAATCTAGTCAAAGTATTGTAGTAGTAATCATATTGAAATCCGAATACAGCTGATGATTTAATTGAATATGATAGTCAATTTCTCTCATTACCGTAATTTCTACGTATCTTACTTACCCAATCTTAAAATCCACTGCGTTATTAAGAATCTCCTTCTCAATTAATTCATGAATCCCCAAGCGACACCCGGTGGCCGCGCATCTATTGTCTTACTATTGTGTCTCTAATTGACGGTATCTGAAGGGTTAAAAAAATTACATATTTTCGGTCAACAGGACCTTTATCAAATACACACATGTGGCTTGAATACCACGATTATTCTAGATTCTAAATACAGTATAGTTTAGTTACACAATAGATTGAACACTTAGAGTTGAGGCGGCTTACAACAGCCCTACCCCAGACCACTGTCTTACTGTAAAAAAAAAAAAGAAAAAACGAAAAATTGAATTGAAAATTGAATAGATTTCTGTAAGACAAAGGTACTTACTAAATAGGTTTACACAGAGGCCCCCTTTGGGCAAATTTGCTACAGGCCCCGCGCTGGCTCAATCCGCCACTGGTTGCGCTTGACCACTATCTTACCTAATGACAAAATATGATCGATTGTAAACCACACTTGCCTACTAGAAGTAACCTATTCAGTCTTGATTTAAAGACGGTTGTAAGCTATCAGGCAATACTGACTCCAACTGGGAATTCCACTCTTTAACTGTACGCGCAATGAATGTTTTCCCGAAACGTTTGGTGCGTATGGGTGATGGTTTTTTTTCAATGATTCTTTTAGTTTAGTATTTTTTTGTATTTTTGGTACCCTTGGTTCAGGGGTATGTAATGCAAACGAAGAATTAAGAACATGTTGCTTCGATCATTGGATTACTTAAAAAGCTCCCTTTTTGAGTAATCGAATCCTTTAAAGGCCAGATGTGTAGAGTTCTTACTTATACCACCATCAGTCCATTCTCTGAGTAACGCGTGTTAGTGCGAGGCTGTCCCTGAGGACACTGGTAAAGGAGTCTTCCATTCTCACCACCTCCTAAGACCGCCACTGACTCCCGTTATAGAGAATTATTTTTTGTTTTAATTCTAAAATTTAATAGTACTGTAAAATAGTCGTCCTGTGCGCGTCTACTCTTAATTTTCAAAGCGGTATTTATTTTTTCTACCACCATTTTGTTTTTCCGTTGGATGGTCACGCGTTGACGGTCACTGAGTTACTGACCGTTGGTTCCATTCTGTTCGAATTTTAAACATAGGTCAAAGCACTAAAAATAGTTTTAATTATATTAACCATAAATTACTAATGTACCTATAACTCTATGGTTAAAGAACTCATTTTGAATCTAGAAAACGAAAATCCGAATAATGATTCCAAGTCTGCTTTCAAATTCTTCCGGATTATTGTGTTTGCACCTCGTTGTGTCGAAAACATAAAATTACAGCAATAAAACATACCTACCCTTTTTATGGGAAATCATCTAATAGGAATTATTGGCGCGCTTTACGCTAATACTATATAGATTTTCTTTTTGTGGTGGGATACATCATCGAATAAGGCCGTTATCACACTGCCACGCTCCACGCAGGATAGCGCGTGAAAACGCACCTACGCACGTACTTGCGGGAGTGCAGATCTGCATCATCGTGCGGGTTTTTTTACGCACTCACGCGCGAGGTGCCTTCTGTAAATTCACGCAGGCACGCACTCATTTCATACAAAATCTCGCACGGTACTACGCGACTCAGCGTGCTATACCTTGCGTGTCGCCCCGCATTCACGCGCGTGAGTGCATTCTCCGCATGTAGGTGCGTGATCTGCATGAACGCGCGTGGATACATTTTCAATGTACTGGACTGTGCGTCTTTTCTATACAAAAGGAAATACTTACAAGCAACGTTAAAAGACACGCATTCACGGCTGCAGCTGCGTGGTGCGTGTCAGTGTGATAACCGCCTAAGGTCTACAAAAAAAGTCCGTTCATGTGTGTTCATGCGCTCCCATCCCCCAGGTCTTCAGTAATAAAGTTCGATTCTTTGTTAGTTTCAGGCCTTGGGACGAGACGTACCGCGGGCAGGCGGGGTGGGACGCAGGCGGTAGGGGCTATTATTTTGCGTCTGGCAGGCCTGAAGCCGCACCTGTCGCGGGATGGGGCAGACCTGAGTACTCCAGGTACTTACTTAAATTAGATATTGGTAAAACTGGAACTGCATTAGACCACGACGCACACGTGGGCCACGTGTGATTTGTACGTAGAACCGCTGACGTGGCGTGGATCTAATGTACTCGTAGCTCTACAAGTCTAGTTGCCATATATTTATGGAGACCGACGCGCAAGATCGGCGTTCGTGGCACACGTGTGCCCAAAGTAGTTCTAGCTTTAAACGAACAATTTGCACACTTTGATTTTCTATTATCATATGATTACAAATGTTTGAAACAAGGCTCTGAATTTGTAAGTAGCCAATCGTAATAGGTACATAAATATGAAAACTATTTACTAAAAACGAACTGACATCAGTGTTTTTTTATAGCCTTATTTTAATTTTTTTTTTTTTATACAACATTGTTTTTAGTATATGCGGAACCTGGAACATCTGTTTAGTATTTTTATGTAAAAAATCTACGTACAAAATATCCAACCCTATATTATGAAAAATCACAAAGATTTTTATAGATAAGTATCTATTTCCCATGACAGTTCCAACTAACTAAAACACTGCTAGGACACATTGTTTTAGTAAGAAGTTCCTGTGTCTACCTTCCGCCTTCCGGCTCCCTCATCAGTACAGTTCGATAGTACCTTATAATCAAAGTGCATCTCGTGACAATTCTTATAAGCCGAAACACGGCTAGGATACATTGATTAATTACGGAGTTTCGGTGTACTAGTACTTTCCGGCTCCATCGTCATCAGATAACTTCGATGATATTATTTTTAATCATAGATATCACAGCTGTGACAATTCACAGCTGTGATATCTACGTGAGTGTGAAATTCCGTTGGCCATTCCAGGTCTCCTATATTGGCCACCATTATTAATAACTAGCTTCTGCCAGCGACTTCGTACGCGGATCCTGTTGCTTATGCCAGCGACAACGGAGTCGTCAAAGTCAAAGATCTGAAACGTCTGGTGTCGAATTCTAAGAGCCCGGGGACTGGAAAACAACGTGATGCGCGAGACGATTCGAGATGTTCCAGATCTCTCCCTTCCACTTACGCGCGTGACAGTGTGCACACACCTTGGTGCCATAGACAAAAATAAACAGAAAGCTCCGAACTGCTAAGCTATCGGGAGTTACATGTGTTATTGTGAGTCAACCATAAAATATTGACATATGATGTCTTGGGATATTTTTTATATAATTTTAAGGAGAACATTTCCGTAATACATAATTTCTGTGTAGCTTTAACCATTAAGGCTGCAAACGCGACGGAAGCTTAAAAAATGGAGTAATTTTTCTCGTTTCCCCAACATTTCCTTTCACTGCTCTGCTCCCATTGATCGTAGCGTGATGAAAAGTATACTATAACCTGCCCAGGAATATGAAGAATGATTGTACCAAGTTTCGTTAAAATCCATCGCGTAGTTTTTGTTTCTATAAAGAACATACAGACAGACAGACAGACAGACAGACAGACAGACAGACAGACAAAAATTTTACTGTTTGCATTTTTGGCATCAGTATCGATCACTAATCACCCCCTGATAGTTATTTTGGAAATATATTTCATGTACAGAATTGACCTCTCTACAGATTTATTATAAGTATAGATGATTTTCAGGAGTTGCATTACCTACGCTCGACTGCCATGTGTTAATTTCCATACTCTTTCCCATTTTCAGACCACAAGACACCGGCTACCAAAGCGTGGGTTACTCCGGCTACGGAAGCACCTACCGCGACCCCTACCCACAAAGCGGTGGTGGTTACAGCCAAGGTAGTTACGGTCAGGGTGGCTACGCCCAAGGCAGCGCCAGCTATGGCCAAGGAGTTGGCTATGGCCAAGGGGCCAGTTATGGCCAAGGAGGCTACGGCCAAGGAGCGGGAGCGGCCGCTTATGGACAAAGCTTCGCTGGATATGGGCAAAGCGGTAGTGGATGGCACAGTGTGGGGAGACCTTACAGGGATGAAAGGTGAGAATTTTAGCATCTTTTTATTTATTATTGATAGTCTCGCCGTTTGACCACCATCTCACCTGATAGTAAGCGATGATGTGGTCAACGATGGAGCACGCTTGCCTAGAAGTAACCTATTCACTCTAGACTTACGTTGTTAGGTGTAGTAGCATAATCAGCTTTATAAAGTTCCTACTGCTGGGACTCAGGCTTCTTCTCTAGGAGAGGGAAGGGAATGGGCCGTAAATCTCCACTCGGGTCCAATGTGGGTTGGCAGGTGTCATAAGCCTTCTAAGTTTTGAGAGCAGTAGAGATGAAATTAATTATACAAAATGATGCGCCTGGCTGGGTTTGTACCCTCGACGTATTTACTAGTCGTTTTAGTCGTAAGTCGGGCCATTACCACTGGTCCACCACTGCTCCTGTAAAATAATTGTTTAATAGGTAAAATAATTTCCACCTTTGTTACCGATTTTGGTTCCAATTCCAATAAACCAAATTTAAAAACTCCGGTTCTGAGTTCGATTCCGAGACGCGTAACTAGCTCAGTGTTGGAAGGCCTCCCTCAAGGTAGATCAAAGACCTGGTCGGGGTCGCGAGGATCCGATGAATGTGAGATGCACAGGACCGTTCATTATGACGATATTTGGTGGGGAGGCCTATGCCCAACATAGACGTCTTTCGGCAGAAACTATGATGATGATGATAGGTAACTACTTCCTTTACATCCTCAATATGAAGTAATAGATGTATCTTATCTCCTTTTCAGTGGCGTAAAGAAACTAGACAACCGAGACAAATACAACCAGGACTCAAAGCGAAGCCAGAACAGCTACGAGCAGTCCAGCCGCCAACCAGCCACTTACGGCCAAACAGCCAACTACGGCCAGAGTGGCTACCAGCAGGGCTACGGCCAGAGCAGCAGCACGACTCCTGGCACCAGCTACCTGTTCCAGAGGGAGGATGAGCAAGTCACCGTGAAAGTGGATGAGACCACTAAGAAGCCATCTTAGATTTTTTGTGTTCACTTTTTTTTATAATTTCATGGTTGACTTAAGTTTTGAATAAAATAGAGTGTCTTTAAAAATAATTCTGTATATAATTTAATCCAGATTCTGAAAAATTTCCAAAAACTTTTAGGGTTTTTAAAAATACATATTTCCTGGAACTGAAATACTAGCTGGCCCGGCGAACTTCGTACCGCCTAACAGTCAATGAATATAGTATATATTTAGATTTAGTCAACCGATCGCAATAAAACAAGGCTTAAGTTATATATCATGTTACACACAATTTTAATGTATAAAAGTTATCTACATCGATTTCGTACATTTTACGTGATAAATTTGTAGAAGTTTTTAGCAAAATTAAAATTTCTACAAATTTATTATAATTATGTAAATATATGTCATGGCCAGATCTTAGATCACTTTAGGATATGGCCAACTAAAACTGGCCAGATCGTTTAAAAGTTAGCATTTAATGATAAGTCAATCCTTGTTTGGCCATACCATTGATGTAGGTTTTCAAAGATAATAAAAACTATAGAAAGTAGGCCAAACAAAGATTGAAATATCATCAAACTATAACGTTTAAAACGAACTGGCCAATTCTACTTAGCTATTTCATGACACATTCTCAAAACGGTGAAGGAAAACATCGTGAGGAAATCGATATGTCCTAGAACTGAAAATTCGAAGACATGTAACATTCAGCAACCCACACTGGCCCGCGTGGTGGATTACGGCCCATTCTATTATCATTCTGTATTCATTCATTCATCCTAGATAGGAGGCCTGAGTCCCAGCAGTGGGAACATTAAAAGGCTCATTATGCTATACTATCTGATCAGTCTGTAAGTTCTACCCATGACATATAGATAAATAACAGCGTTCAGGCGTTAACTGTCCTTTTTCGCGTTGCCTCTTTATCAAACATTGCATTCGATGAAACAATAAGCTTTTAAATCATACTCACGTTGACGATAGACGATTCAGGAAGGCTCCTCTTAAGGTGGTGCATCATGACTCACATTTTCACTGTTTTTCATACAACCGCTCATAACTGATTATGACGTTATTACCTACACCTTTTTCATTAGATAATTTGGAAACACAGTATCTTGTGGATATTATCTAGGTTTCTAAAGAAACCAATTTCTAAATTTGTGTAAAACGAATCCAGTAAAAACCTCTGATAATGTCTTATTTTGTATGAACTTTGACACTTCATAATTTGCTTAAAAATTAAAAAAGTCAAAAAAGTAATCCTCTAGGGACCTTACAAATTTTATTAAGATTCTAAATGACGACAACTTTTTCCAAAAACTTTTAAGGGTTTAAAAAAAAACAACTATTTCCTGGAGCAAGTTTTGTGAAATTTTCGAGTAAATCTCGGAATTACCAAATACTAACAGAGTTTTCAGGCGTTATCTCTCTTTTTTTGCGTTGCCTTTTTGTCAAACATCGCGTGGATTGCATTAAATGAAGTAAAAAGCTTTTAAACCATTTTCGATGTTTACCATAAGCCAGTGGAGAAGGACCCTCTTAAGTCAGCCATGAAACCACCCCGCACACACACACAAGCCTTCACAGTGAAGTGTCATTATCGTCTTGTGTCAGGCTGTCGCCCAACACTGACCTACGGCCTGACACAGCAGCGTATAGCGTAAGTGCGTTCCCACAATTAGAGATAAATCTATTTAATTATTTCATCATTTGTGAAGTAATAAAGTAATTTAATTTTTGTGTGTGTGTTTTTTTTTTATTTTTATCTCATGGCTGACAAGCCAAGCTATCTTTATGTGACAAGAGACAACTTGTCACAACAGTGAGATAGGAGCTTTTTGGCCTCGCACGTCTTTTTTATTCTTTTTAATGTTGTATTTTTATTTTAAAATTATTCGATTCGATTAATGCGAGTCTCAAATGTTTCTTTCTTTCCTGCTTTCTTTCTTTCTTCCTTGTTTCTTTCTTCGTTTTATAAGTTAGCTTCTATGTGTGAAGGATTAGATAGGTACATCTAAACCTTCATCAACATTCGATGGATGCGAGACACACAGGACCGTACATTGTGGCAACACTTGGGGGAGGCCTATGTCCAACACGTCCATACGTGTTGGACATAGGCCTCCCCCAAGTGTCTTTAGGCTGAAATGATGATGATGATGATGGATGATCTAAACCTTCTTTATGTAGGTACATCTTCGATAATAAAACATGTACATTATACTTAGTAAACAAAATTCAGCTAAGTACGCTAGTATAGAAATATAGTAGACGAAATTAACAAGTTGCGCCTTGGATCTATATTATAAGAATAGTTGTTGCCAGCTGCTTCGTCTGCGAAATAGTAGAAAATTATCCCAAGGGAACATACCCCCGGCATAAAAAGTATCCTATCTGCTATTCCAGGACATAGTCTACCCGTGTACTAAATTAACCCTTCAGATACCGTCAATTAGAGACACAATAGTAAGACAATAGATGCGCGGCCACCGGTGGTCGCTTGGGGATTCATGAATTAAATCGAAATCCATGAAGTTTTATGGCTGATCCGAAATCAAACCCAGATCCTAATGAAGTGATGTCTGCTGCACCTGCATTCAGTACATCGAAAAGACTTTTAACAGATTTTATTTGATTTTTATTTATATCTATACTAATATTATAAAGAGGTAAAATTTGTAAGTTTGTAAGTTTGTAAGTTTGTAAGTTTGTAAGTTTGTAAGTTTGTAAGTTTGTAAGTTTGTATGTAGGGGGTAATCTCTGGAACTAATAATCCAATTCTAAAATTTTTTTTACTGGCAGAAAGCTACATTATTCCTGAGTGCTATAGGCTATAAATTGTTTCTATAGCATGTATATTAACCGAGCTATCACAACTTTTGTCTAGCAAGTCGGAAAAAAATACCTCATAAAATAGAATTATTTGCGTGCGCTGCCTAAACAGTTGCTTAAAATTAAAAACAATGTATGGCTACCTGGTTCGTCTTAATTATTTCTACAAAAAAGTCCGCGGTACCATATCTCTATCTTTTATATTTCATCTTTTATACTTCTTTTATTGCATTAAAAATATTTTTTTTCGGCATACTTACGTTTGGTTGATTATTTGAGCAACAAAATATTAATTCTTATGACAATAAATTATTTCAGTATCACAAGAACATTATACAGATAAGATTTGCCATTTACAGCATAGCAATTGGTCATACAGTTTCGAAGATAATATAAAATTACTAAAACGCAAAATGCCCCTAGCGTAACTTTCATTGTGCAGACGTTTTACCTATTTTTTTTTTATGGTGGGCAAAAATCATCTTATGACAACCCCCGCCCTTGGGTGGAGCGAGAGATAGTGTCAGACTCTTACTGACTAAAAACCCACCCCGTTCCTTCTAGCCTTCAAACCAGGGCACGAGTTCCCTTTCGGATAACCCTGGACCCGGTAGGCTTCGACCCAGCTGGGCCTCTGCTGTTGCTGACAACTTCTTGAGGCGCGCGGGAACAGTGCGCGCCGTTGACGTCTTGGGCTCGGTCCATTACCGGACGATCGGACAGCAAGCTACCCATGGCTCGCCGTCCGCGAGCCCGTGTCTACGGTGGCCGGAAATCGGGATCGGAATCCCGGCGGCGGCGGCGGGGGCGCCGTTGCCTGATGCGGTCTGCCTCCGCCTTTGCTAGCATTACTGCTTCGCAGAAGGAGGCGACCGCCTGCCATTCCTCCTCGCTAAGGACCATGGCCTCAACCAGAGCCCGCCGCGAGAGGTGTCCTCCGCCGATCGCCCCCACGAGGGCACGGCGATGCTCTGCCCAGGCAGGGCACACCTCGATTGTGTGCTCCACCGTGTCCTCCGGGCGTTCCGCACAGTGGCGACACTCGGGCGTCTCTTCCGCTTTAATTCGGTGCAGGAACCTCCCGAACTTGCCATGTTTTCTGAATCGCGGTGTTAAGACTTTCTGTGGATTGATGACCCTCTCGAATTATTATGCCCACGTTGTCGTTAGTTGGAGTTCTTCTGTCAGTTGCTTATTGGTTTCGGTTGTTTCGTTCGTATGGTTGTTGTTGTTGATAGATACCTCATAATCGAAAATATCGTAATTTCGTTGTACGTTTTTGTATGTTCGTAGTTTCGTACTTCGTTCTATCGTAATAATCGATACGAGTTATTCGATATTACGATTGTTTTGTTTTGTAAAGGCGGACGGTGTTCGAGTCGCTCTCCTTTTGTTCATAATTGTTTTCAAGTCTGTGCGTAGTTTGTTGAGAGCATGTCTAAAAGGAAATCTCAACTGTCCCGGCAGACATCACAGACAAGAGCCGCTCGAGTACGCCGTATGGAAGAATCTGCCCCTGAAAATGAGCAGCGCCTCTCGAGAAATAGAGAATATATTTCGCAAGCACGCGCTAGAGAATCTAGCTCCGAGCGCTCACAGCGCCTCGCTAGCCAAAATGTGAGTACATCGCGGGCCCGTGCTCGAGGAACTAGCGCTGAACGTGCGCACCGTCTATCTGAGTTAAGGCAGCATGTCTCTGAGACAAAGGATAGGGAGACTAGCGCTAAACGCTCGCGGCGGCTTGGTAGGCAAAATGTCATAACATCGCAGGCCCGTGCTCGGGAATCTAGCGCTGAACGTGCGCAGCGTCTATCTCATTTAAGGCAGCATGTCTCTGAGACAAGGGATAGGGAGACTAGCGCTGAGCGCTCGCAGCGGCTCGCTAGGCAAAATGCCATAACATCACAGGCCCGTGCTCAGGAATCTAGCGCTGAACGTGCGCATCGTCTAATCGAGTGTAATCTTATTTTAAAACAAGAAATTTTCCGCGGACGAAGTCGCGGGCAGAAGCTAGTTCTCTTATAAGTTACAATGTAAAGTTATCGACTACTAATGCCATCTTTTAACGAATAGGAAAACTTACCTGATCAACATTGAAACAGTTGACAGTACCTGCAGCGATAACTTGACACTTTAGTTTAAGTTCATCTATTTCATAGCAGATGGCGCTGTATCAAATATGCTAAGATGCATATTCGGTAGCAAGATAAAGTTGAAGATTTTTGTAAATTTCTTAAATCTTCATAAACTTAAAGTAAAATTTATATCAATATTTATTCATATCGCACTCCTAAAACACCATTTTCCAATAAATTGTCGAGTAAAGTGAACTTAAAATATAGGTTTTGGCGCAGACAATTTATTTTTCGCTTTAACCCTTCAGATACCGTCAATTAGAGACACAATAGTAAGACAATAGATGCGCGGCCACCGGTGGTCGCTTGGGGATTCATGAATTAAGGGTTATTCCATAGCAAGTAGGTAAATTTATTTATTAGGGTAATTAAATTGTGACCCATTAAATTTTCTAGAAAAAATAAGTAAAGTGTTATGATTAACTGTGAATCTAACACTACTTTACACGAAATAGGTAGTTAATTTTTTTTTTAATATTTGCTAAACATACAATTACGAGTAAAACCAAAAAGTAAACTATAATACAGATAATATACCAGACAGTTCTAATTATTATCATATTATGAGGCTATAAGGGTGCTATTGCATGTATACATAGGTATATAGATATTTCGTAATGATGATTATTATAATGACCCGATTTTAAATATAATTTAGTTATTTCAAATGTAACAGATACTCGTCTGCTGTATTTATGTATTATTTATTTATTTATTTAATACTTTATGCACAAATGTACAAAGGCGAACTTAATGCCTTAGGTATTAGTATTTTATCGGTTTTAAAAAGGAGAAGGTTTTGTGTGCCGTTGTATTTGTATTTTTTTTACATTTTTCCCCGATTTAGGTAAGAAAATGGCGCTGCACGTAACAAATTATCAAATATTATCGCAGCACAAATTATTGCCTTTTATAGTAAGAATGTGAATTACCTACTTATTGATTGGAACAATTAACAGAAGATATGATATGATAAACGGATTATTTTTGATATCAGATAAGTTACCGACAATCGTCCACTTGGCATCGTATTCTTGTAAGGACATCGTCTTACTTTTATTAATATATTTTTTTAAATAATTATTATTGCCTGGTAACAAAATAATTAGTTCGGCCTATTTTCACCGGCAAAATCAGTGTTCTCTTTTTAAAATTGCGCAATTTTGATAACATATAGAATCGCGAGTGGAATTAAACTATGTTTTTGGCAACTGAATAGATACATTTTTGAAATAAAATATTAGACATAAGATCAATAATTTATTTTCATTTTAATAAATTCTTGAACTTTTCATTTGCAAGATAAGAACAAATGCAATCATTTTAATTTCTTTTGTTTTTTTTTTATTTAGTTGCCAAAAACATTCTAAAATTTATTAATAATATAAAATAGGTTTCGGTAATTCGGATTCGTTGCTACAATGGCGGATTCAGTGCAAGGCGCGCAAATACTTGTGCAAGACGCGCAAGTGCACGCGCAAGACGTGCAAGAGACGCCAGGGACCCTGCAAGTAACGCTAGAGGCCGAGGACTCCGGCGTGCAGCTGAAGAAGGACTTGCTGCAAGTGGTGGCGGACCACGAACAGGCGACGATGCTGAAGAATATGAATGAGTGAGTATTTTTTAAATTACTTAGCATTTAATAAGCTAGTATCATAACTGAAATTTTTGGCGATATTTATTTTTAAATCGCTTGAACTGGTGCATACGACAAATACAACTTTATTTCTTTATGTACTGATAAATATCTATACTTGAGATATACCAGTACTTTACATATGCTTACAACAACCTTGTCATTTATGTAAGATAATGGTGCAATTGTTGCAATATCCTTCAGTAATGTAATACTTGTGACGATATTTCAAATACCTATTACCTCATTGCTAAATACTATAAGCTAACGGAATAAGGGAAAAAATCCGTGATAAAATTTCAAATTCTAGAAATTCTTTCTTCAAATATTATTCAAATCAGTAATCAAAAACTTAGCACACAGTAAAATGTCACGTCTCAAAAATTTATTGTCTTCTAACACATCGGCAAATCCTTGAGAATCCGTTTCAAATCATTTAATTATACATTTATCGCTAAAAGTCGTTTATTATCATTTTAAAGGTGCTTATATAAGTGATAAAGAATATATAGAGTATGTTATTTGCTAAAAAAATGTTTATAGGTAACACTTATCATGTATATCTACCGATTGGCTTTTATTGACGTGAATCATTATTCTTTACTCAACTTGAATATGTAATTATGTTGCTATTGCATTAATTCTTATAAAATTTTACTTGATTGTTATCGCAGCTATCTTTGTTCAAGGCTGTTTTGCAATTTTTGCGATTGTCTGTTGGTAGTGAAGAATGTGGTTTGTTAGATTTGCATTTAACAATAGGTTAGGTGATCTATTGCTAGCATTGCGGCCCGAAATATCAATCGCTATTATAAAATATGTTAGTCTAAAAATCGGTCTATGAGTCTAAAACTCGGAATATGAAAGTCTCACGAATTGATTCCGTTTAAGAAAAGTTATCATTGAAAATGGAAACCAAAGCACAAGACCATCAATAACAAACCAAAAACATTATTAGTTAGCTTCCAAACTTTAAGCTATCTATAGAGGTTCATCATCATTTCAGCCGATAGACGTTCATTGTTGGACATAAGCTTCCCTCAAGTGTCGCTACAATGATCGATCCTGTGCGTATAGAGGTTAAATCAGTAAAATATTTGTTTCATTAATAATGTTCTTATTCTTTCTGATGAAGAAACAGTGCTTTGCCAATACAAAGTACATTCTATATTACGTATGACCTACACATTGAATTGTTTTTTGTATATCAATGGACCTATATAAGGTCGAACGTATTTTTTTTTAAGTTTGTGTGGGTATGGTGTCGTGGGGTAGTCTTTGAAACTACTGAAGCGATTCTGAAAATTCTTTCACAGTAGAACGCAATTGTATCATTGAATGACATTTAATAAGCTTTTATATTGGTATTTTCTACTTTAACTCGGGCGAAGCCACTGCCACAATCTTGAAAGTAGAATAGGTAAAGAATGACGCTCAACAAAATCATAAAATTATAGATAAAACAGCCGTAAATGATTGTATCTACACAAGATGTGACGTACGTCATGACGTTACTGAAGCAACAGAGTAATTACGATAAACAGAAAGGCGCACAGCAATCAGTCGTCGGTGAATGTTAGCAATTTATATTAATTGAAGCCAGTTCGAACTGTAATGTAAGCTCATTGAAGCAGACGCAATACAAACGGTTTGTAAACAGAGCGTTGCTTTGTTTATTAATTTATGATGGACACTGGGTAGTAGTTGAAAAATTTTAGGTAGCTATGTTAAATAAGCATAGCATAATCAATCTTAAAATGTTTCCCATGTGTCTGTTAAAATGTCCACGTACATTGTCGCGATTAAACATCACACTAATATTCGAAACCTGAAAGTTTGTAAGTGTGTATGTTTGGTACTTCTTCACGCTCGAACGGCTGAACGGATTTCCATAAAGTCAAAGTCAAAGTCAAAATATTTTATTTCATATAGGCCTACAAGGGCACTTATAAAACGTCAGAAGCTAGTGCACGGTTCGAAAGTGGTCGTTTCCTATGGAGAAGAACCGGCAAGAAACTCCATGGTTACTCTTTTAAAAAATGTGTTTATTACAATATTGATTGATTTATGTAAGAACAGTGTAGACCAGTCAACACTGTACACAAAAGCACAAAATTAATCATAATAAAATTAAAATAAAGTAAGTTGTAATAGAAAGTTATCTAAGTGTTTGTGGATTATACAGTGTTCTCACATTCACATTCCAAAAAGAGGCTATATAAAAAAGCAGGAAAATTTTAAATAATTACAACTGTTAACAAAATAAATTACTAACAAATTGAATGCAGTTGAAGTCTAAATAAGAAAAAAAAAAATTGCAAAAGCAATTCGTTAAAGGAAAAATAAATATATGTATATTAAAACAAAGGTGGAGCAGTTAATAGACACAATATTGATGATTTACCAGGGGGCCACATGTGCAGAGATAGTCATTGCCAAACAAGCGTGTCTTCGACATAGTCTTTAACCTTGTAAAATGCTTTTTTGGTTAGGACACGCTTAATTCATGAATCCCCAAGCGACCACCGGTGGCCGCGCATCTATTGTCTTACTATTGTGTCTCTAATTGACGGTATCTGAAGGGTTAATATGAGTTTTGAATTTTCCCTCACTAAGTTCAGTTACGGCCTTTGGCAGCTTGTTGTAAAAACGTATGCTGTTTACTAGGAATGACTTGCTGGTCTTGACTAATCTCCATTTGGGTAATACAATTTCGTGTTTACTACGCGTATTTTTGTTGTGAAAATAGAATATATAGAATTGTTACACGGGTAAATCACGTCCTGAACTACCACATACTTTTAATCTCAAAAATATGGTCCCGTGGGATATTGAAGAGAGAGGTGGGAGCTCTGTTCCTCGTCAGTATTCACAACGGCCGGCCAATAAAGGCAATCAGGAGATGAAGAACAAGTATTCTCTCTGGAGATAGGGTCCATGGGGTCGCTAATTCCCAACAGTTCGCCACAAAACTGCCCTACGGATTGTATTTGTCTTGATCTGGCCCCTCACACTAGGCATGTTACGGCAAAGCAAGCGCTACCGACGCAGGCTTAGGATTTATTGGAGCGCACAAGCCCCACCACGACGTCAACGTAGACATACGGCGATAGGGATTATTATTAATAATATCTGTTCTATTTCATTCAATAAATCATAATTGTCGAAGCCTTTCAGTTTCTCTGAATGAGAACGCCAAAATTGGCCATTCAATAATATACAGAATAGTCCATAAAAAGCAAAATATATTCTGAAAGACATGCCAATGTGCCGCACAAATCTGTTTTAAAATGAGACGCATTGTTTGGTAAAACATTACTTATTTTAAGAGAACAGTTAATTACAGACTTAGTTTCTGTAATTTGTTTTTATGTGAAACCATTTTTGTTTATTATCTTCAAGTTCAAGGAAACAATATGTTTCAGGTATTCATTGAATGTAAGAAGTTTTAATATTACAATACAAAGCAATCGTAAATTATTATTAAAGCTTTGCATACCACAAAAATATATTGAGAAAATACATTGATGTGAAACACAAATGAACTTAGAATTGAGCCCTAAGGAACTCCCGTTTTTAACAATGCTTTTGAAGATTCTACTAGTTAGTAGATAGATATAATAGGCTTCCCTTGCGAAAGTAGACAATAGTCCCAAGGGAACATACTACCGGGATTAAAAAAATAGCACTATGTATTGCTATTTTTTTACCCATTTCAAGATACCGATTCGCAAGGGTACTCAGCAACTGTTAAGTAAAGCTTTAAAAGAAACTACAGTACGTAGTGATAGGCAACAACTTGTCACCAACATATTAAAATTGTATGATAACAATGAGAATTGAATACTCTCGTTATTACCGTACATTTTACCAATTTCTTCAAATTCTACACGATTTGTGCCGATGTTCTGTAATGAACCGAATCTAATCTAAATAGTCCTGAGATAATGCTTGATAGGTAATGCGACGGCAAGATAAAAACTGAAGGTAATTTAAATAATCTTACTTCGTGATTCAACGTTTACAAATAGAGGTACTAATTAGTATTGCTACATGATTGCTACCGACATTCTTTAGCTTTTGTTACCTTCTACTTACGAGTATCATGGATATGTTCTGGGTTGGCCTATAAACAACATTACTTTTACTTTAAGCGAAACCTGAATATATGTAGTTTGTTCAGAATCAATAACTAATAATAATATATGTAATATCTAATAATATTCCTCAATTATCACATAACGCCGTCTATTCCCAAGCTAAGCAGAGCTAGTGTTATGGGTAGACAACTGATAAGCATACTTATATATTTCAAACTTAGCACCCCCATTTTCCCCTTAGAGGTTTTTTTTTTTGTTGACGGGAAAAATCATCTTTGACAAAACCCGCTCTTGGGTGGAGCGGGAG
The DNA here is from genome assembly GCA_949319445.1 of Mythimna lalbum. Classification (NCBI taxonomy): domain Eukaryota; kingdom Metazoa; phylum Arthropoda; class Insecta; order Lepidoptera; family Noctuidae; genus Mythimna; species Mythimna lalbum. The sequence continues at coordinate 2,853,774 of OX439358.1, forward strand.
ATAGTGTCAGACTCTTACTGACTAAAAACCCCGCGCCGTTCCTTCTAGCCTTCATACCGGGGCACGAGCTCCCTTTCGGACAACCCTGTCCCCAGTAGGCTTCGACCCAGCTGGGCCCCTCCTGCTGCTGACAACTCCTTGAGGCGCGCGGGAACAGTGCGCGCCGTCGACGTCTTGGACTCGGTCCATTACCGGACGATCGGACAGCGAGCTACCCATGGCTCGCCGTCCGCGAGCAGCGTCTACGGTGGCCGGAAATCGGGATCGGAATCCCGGCGACGGCGGCGAGGGCGCTGTTGCCTGATGCGGTCGGCCTCCTCCTTTGCAAGCATTACTGCTTCGCAGAAGGAGGCGACTGCCTGCCATTCCTCTTCGCTCCGGACCATGGCCTCGACCAGGACCCGGCGCGAGAGGTCTCCGCCGCCGATCGCCCCCACGAGGGCACGGCGATGCTCCGCCCAGGCAGGGCACTCCTCGACGGTGTGCTCCACCGTGTCCTCCGGGCGTTGCGCACAGTGGCGACACCCGGGCGTCTCTTCCGCCCGGGCGTCCCTTCCGATCCCCTTAGGGATGGAGTTTCGTAAAATCCGTTCTTAGCGGATTTCTACATTTTACAAGAAACCTACCTGCCAAATTTTAAGTTTGTAGGTGTTTTAGTTTCTGAGATTTCGTTATTAACCAGTGAGTGGTATTTCGCTTATATGTATATATATAATATTAGATTATACTAACATAGTGTTTTAAAATTATATTAACAATTTTCTTGTAATGAATGGACAAATATGACGACTGAATAACTAAATACATTATTAATTAATGTAATTTTCTCTCAGTGATAGAATATCCGTAATCAGTTCCTACTTTCCAAGATTTCCTTCTAAACGTATAAACAAACATTTTTTTATTAGCATCCTATTGCAGATTAACCTATGAGGTTAACATCTTCTTAACCGGAATTTCCTGTGGTAACACATAAATTGAAGCTTATAATAATATAATAATCTTTTTATTTCATCTTTTGCACAAAATAGTTACATGCTAACATCCACAAGTAAATCTTAAACAATTATGCTAGTGCCCAAGTAATAGCTATAATAAACTTACCAAAAATGTAAACTACAGGAAAATTAAACTAGTATATATAGTGTTTATAAGTGACTTGCCCGAGCTGGGTTTAGAAAACCTGTGTTTCGGGCCATCACTTACAAGACCAGCCAGCAGTATAGCCAGAACTTATAAATAATCAATTTTTACCTGAATTTTATAATATTTGTGCAGATATTAGCTCGCATGTTCTGGTTGGTGCAACTTGGAAGAGACCCCATTTAGATAGCGGTATTTCCATCGATTTTCTATTGCACCTGCACGGATTTGGCGAGTGTTTTGATATTTATGCTAGTTAGAAAGCTGAAAATATCATTGTTGTGTATTAATTAGACTATGAAATCTTCAGCTTGGGATTATTTATAGTTTAATCAAGATTAAACTTGACATCCACTATGACCGTCATTAGGATCAGAGAAAAAGCTATTGTGATTCCTTTTTACCGGTTCTATCCACAATTAATTTTATCATCTTTTGCATCCAAACCTTCTATGGTATATCTAGCCTACGATTACAAAATTTATACTCATAGTTTCAAACCATCGTATGGTATTCTTTTGATAGCTACACAAACCCAATATACTTACATAAAAGGCTAAGAACTGCAGTGTTTATCTAATCAATATATTATCCTACTTACATATACATGAGAGGATATTTCGATATGTCATTGAAAATATATTCTCAAATATTGCAGTAATGCTCCTATATTATCAGACAAATATGATTAGAAATGTAGTCACTCTAGAGATTTCATTTACCAAGGCCAGTGCTTTCATTTGACATTTACTAACTGATATGGCGATAGACAGCTTAGATAAACACATTAATATTAATACACTAGCTAATCCAAACATAAAAGTAGCATTATCATGGATCTTGCTAATGTTTCCTAACTTTAATTTATAATAATTTTTGCAACTGATGAATATGAATAATTTCTTTCTAAGTGGGTAATCTAATGCTAAATTAATCTACATCTATGACCTCCGACCTCCTTACGATATTGTACTCAATGAAATAAAAAATATAAGTTTACCTTACGGGGTCGCACTTGCGTCTGCCAATACGTCTGCTGGAGACTTAGCCTTTAACACAATCTATTAGGAGTGAAATTTCTATAGCGCAGCTGTATATGTAAGGTTGTTAAGCGTTTAATACTCAGATAGACGAACACAAAATTACTGTGTTACACAGTGTAAACTTAGGAACTGTTGTAATCTACGATGATTTCAATGATTTACCGGTTGTTTTTAATCTTGTATGTTGTGTCAATACTTCAAGTGTTGTTTGTCGATAAGGGAGATAAAAAGTACCTCTCGGGGGTTTTATAGGTTTAGAGTGATAGAAGAAAGTATGAACTGTTCAAATTATATCAGCAGTTTAATTTTTTATTTTTTATTATTGATAGGTTTATTTAGATTAATTAGAGATTGGAATGATTTGCAGTCTAATCAAAGATGTTACTTATATTCTGTGTTATTTTGACATCCACTCAAATCATCCTATCAATAAAAAGGATGTTTAAGATGCCTTTTTCTTCTTCTTTCTTATTACTTCTTTGTTACGTTATTCAATCCTCCATTCATTTTATAATCTTTGGGATCCATATTTTTGTTGTATTGAGTCTTCAATTACAAAATTTATGTTCGTAGTATCACCATTTTAAGAAGTTCTTTTGGTTTGGGTAAACTTATCTTTCTAATTAGTCAGTGTCCCATTAAAAACATATTAAGAATGGTATTTAAAGCGCTAATCCGCTTATCAGTATTTTATTACTACATTGCTATTAATCTTCACTATGGTACTCAATTTCTTCATCAAGGCTCTTCGCTTTCTTCAAGTTTGGGTCAATGTTCCTTTTGAAAAGTACATCAGCTTCAGTTGTATCAAGTATTTATTTATCTGCCCACACACATGTGCTTAGGTGGAACACATCGAGCACAGTGATGACACAATGCGCGCTCTCACTTGACCGGGCCGCGGCAGTTCAGTAACGTGCCAACTCCCGCGGAGTTTTCATGTCAGTCGCGGATACGCTGGCCGTTAGCGATACAAAACTTTTTAAACTTCGAACTCGTTCGAATTAAAAAATAAAAATTTGAGCGGGAAAAGTGACAGGTGAAAAAATTTTTTAAAAAATTCTGGAGTTTTACAACATCGTGTATGGATATCGAAATTTGTGTGTTGTAGATAAGAAGTGATAAAAAAAATCGATACGCACATGTTATCTATACATATAATAAAATCGTAGGAAAGTCAAAACTGTACATTCAATATTTTTTAAAAAGAATACTTGGGGCGTGATCTACAATCGATACCGAAGCCAAAAATATAGTTTTTTGAATTTTTGTCTGTTTGTCTGTTTGTCTGTTTGTCTGTATGTATGTCCGGGCTAAACTCAAAAAGTACTGCATAGATTTACTTCAAATTTTGCATGAATATTACTAAGAGGTCGGGTCAACATATAGGCTACATATTATCACGCTATCACCTACGGGAGAGGAGCTGTGAACCTTTATTTGTCCTAGGCATTCTGTGACAGCGTGTAATCTAACGACGCATATTTAAATGTTGTTTTTGAGTAAGTCATACTATTATCTAGCCTTACAATATAAAAAATAAGCCATTTAAGTAACTTGGGCAGAGAAACATAGTTTAATGAATGTTAGTAGTATAAAGACAATTTTAAAACAGCGCCATCTATGAGATTTCATAAAAATCAAATCAAGTTACACGTCAACACTTTTTGGAAATTAATAATTTAAATTTGATCACGTTGGTGAGGTTAGTAGTTAGTTATTCTTAAAATTCATAGATGGCTATGTGTATTTTCTTTATAAAAGTTATATCGTATAGTTCGTTTTGACAAATTCAAGTTCCAACAAAACCCTCAAAATCTTGAGCAGAGTTGAGGAAGATAATTAAAATAAAAAATGCGATGTTAAGTATTACAAAAAAGTTATTTTGATCCCGACAACGTTGCTGAGCGCTTGGAAAATACACGCCAAACAACTCTCTTGGCATTTTTCAGGCTCTGTGAAGTCGACCAGTTTGCGAGATCCCTTACGTATGACAAGGTGCCTTCATATTACACATACGACAAGCAAAGCAAATACACCCTTATTTAACCGACGTCAACGAGGAGGTGCTGTGGAAGGTTTTCTGGGAATTTTCACGGACACCGCATTGGGTAGGGTTTATACCGTGCATCCGAATAATGGCAAATGCTATTTTCTGCGGTTGTTACTTCATACTGTCCGAGGCCCAACGTCTTTCACCTTTCTCAGGACATTTGATGGCGTGGAGTATTCCACTTACCGCGCAGCCTGAGTAGCACGTCACCTTCTCGTCGGTGACCAAAATTGGGATGTGTGTGATGGCATGCGTCATCTGTTTGCCGTCATTTTGGTGTTTTGTGGAGTCGCAAACCCGGTAGCTGTATGGGAAAAGTATCGTCATCGTCTGTTTGAAGATTTTCTACGAGCTTTGAGGCGTGCTACTGGAGACGAAGTCGAAGTAACTGATAAAGGCGTGCTGAACACCTGTCCCCGTTCACTTCAAGTTGTGGTCATTTCTATCGGCGGCAATTCACTGATCGAATATGGGTTACTAGCTCCCCAATCATCACCGCTGAAACAAATTACGATCTGGGCAAAATGACCACCATATGATACGAAATTACCATGTCGCTTTGTTCTCTTCAGAGCAAAAACAAATTTATGACACCGTCCTTGAAAGCGTTGGGCAAAACCAGGGTAAAATGTTTTTTTTTGGATGCTCCAGGTGGAACAGGAAAAACATTTGTTACCACTGGCATACTGCATACTTGCAGAGGACAGGAGGCCAGGCAAAATTGTTATTGCTGTAGCGTCGTCAGGAATCGCTGCCACACTGCTTCCGGGTGACAAGACAGCACATGCCATGTTTAAAATTCTAATCGATTTAGAGAGCGCCTAAACACCTGTTTGTGGTGTGTCACGTAACAGCGATAAGGGACACGTGCTCAAGGATTGCTCTCTGATCGTATGGGATGAGTGCACGGTGGCCAATAGGAAGGCAGTTGAGGCCGTGGACAGAACCCTGCAGGACATCCGCAGGATCGAACATTTGATGGGTGGTGTCACAGTTCTGTTCAGTGGCGATTTCCGGTAAACGCCTCCTGTGGTGACGCGGGGACCGAGGGCTGACTAGGTGAATGCTTCGTTGTGGTCACGAGTTCGTACGCTGCGCTTGACCATTAATATGACAGCTCGGCTCGAGAAATCTCCGATGTCCTTCTAAGTCTTGGCGAAGGCACTCTACGAGAAGAGAGAGGTAGACAGGTGGTGCTTCTAGAGTCTCTCGGTAGAATGGTATCCAGCTTAGACTCATTCGCTGTGTGTACGGAGACATCAGTCGTATACCGCACCAGCAGAATTCTTGGGTGTGAGCGGGCCATTTTGACGCCCAAAAATGATCTGGCTGCAGCAATTAATGAATGCATTCTCTCGGAAATTGAGGGGAATGAAGTGGTCTACACCTCGATAAACACTGTCATCGAGCAAGATGAAACCACACATTATCCCGTGGAATTTCTGAACTCCCTGTCAGCAAGTGGACTTTCAGCGCATACCATCAAGCTGAAGGTCGGTGTCCCGATTATGCTTCTTCGGAACCTATCTCCTCCAAAGTTGTGTAACGGGACCCGGCTTAAAGTCATCTCGCTCCACAGACACACCATTGAGGCGGAAATTCTTACGGGTTGTGGTGTCGGCGAGGCAGTATTTATACCACGCATTTCCCTCATACCTCATAACTTCAAGTTCCAGTTCAAGCGCGTTCAGTTCCCCGTGAGTGTTTGCTTTGCGATGACCATCAATAAGTCGCAGGGGCAGACACTGAGGGCAGCGGGTCGACTCTCTTTATATTTTGGCTCCTGGCAGCATAACTACCAACGTAGTTTATGGGGAAGTGTTGTAAGGCATGATACCTTTGTACGTATTTTTACTCTTTTGTGTCCTGGAATATATTCCTGCATCATTTTCTCTATTTCCTTCAGTCACATCTTATAACAGAACTCAGCAGGATTCCCATATAACTCTCTTCAATTGCTTCGCTTGCAATAAAAAAAATATATTTCAATGCTATTTTAAAAATTGTTTACTTATAATGAATGCCATAGTGACACTGGCCTTCACGCAGACAACGTCGCGGGCAGCAGCTAGTAAGGTATATTGCAGGTTATTTTTCGTGTTGTGATTGTGATGCACCGTGGGGTGTCGAATGTTTTGGAGTAAGCAAGTTTCGGTTTGAGCAAGGTGAGTCGTGCACTTTTTTTACGGTCGTTAACCCTGAACTTTTTCAGACATCTCGCGATGTAAGCCAGTAAGTGAACCGGTGATAAAATTTTGGCTATCGCGATTTGCGATTGTGATTGGGATCATTGGCTTTTGTGAGGTACCGAAAAATGTTTTATGATTTCATACTACTTATGGCTATTTTTTATCAATTCTAATTAATTCTGCTAAATCAGACAAACAAAAACAGTAAGTTATTGTATTACTGATTGCATGATTGCTGGTTATAGCAGAAAAACTTTTAAACTTTGTTCACATTGGTTGGTAATCGATTGTTTCCATTTTACTTAATGTATCCTGGATAAATACTTATTACTGTACTTATTACAGCAGATTAATCGCACCGGTATCTGTAAAAACTTTTGCCGCCAACCTGGAAAGATTTCAAACAAAACTGACTAGACTATAACATTAGTCAGATCTAAGGGACCACACATCGCTACCGTCTTATTACATACCTGGGTGTCATCTGCTAATACTTCTACATTTGTGTTATAATTTTGTTCATATGCTAACGATTATTCCGTGTCAGGATTGTTTACGGCAATATGTTCGGCCACCGTATTGGCCGTCATCCACCATTATAAGTTCAATTATGGGAAACACATGAGTTATTAAAGTACCAGCCCACACTATCCCAGTTCCCACAGCAGGGCAAAAGCCTCCTTCCACTCTTTCTGTTGCTGTTTATTAGTATTTTTTTGGCCCTAACTAAGCTTAATTTTCCTAAGTATTTAAATGTCTGCCAAAATCTTCTCCTCTATCTCTCCAGCTCTAGCCTACATTTCAGAAATAGCATATTGTTCTGCAGGTGTGACGTATGGCAATGCGGATATTCCAGCCCTCCTAATATTAATGACTATGCACGTAATGTCGTGCCGTTTGACCCGAATAGGTCTAATATTTCTTTAGAATTTAACGTTAGGGTTTTCCACCTCAAGCAAGCAATAAGCATGGAATCTAAAAGTCCGAAGTGCAGGAGTATTTTTACTGGGTAGTATAACTCATGCCTATATTCCAATAATTTCTGTGGTTTAGAAACCATGCGAACGGATAAATTCAAAGATGACAGATGTATAACTTTGAGACATATTATGAGTTCAATATCTTGTTTTGATATTTTTTTCTCTGAAAGGCTCGCTCAAGTATGAGATCATAAATTACAAACAATATACAATTGTACGGTAACAAGGCAAAGCAAAGCATGCACTTCAGATAATTATGTTACATATTCATTTAGGATAAACAAAAAAAGGTTTAAATACGAACCTATCAATAATTAACAAATAACATAGGAAAAACGAGAAAATTTAACAAAATAAGTTGTTGAAACCTCTACGGTCCGGACTAAGCGTTTCGCCTCGTCGTTTATACCGCGTACGTCGAAGGAATGGAACAATCTGCCTGCTGTGGTCTTCCCGTCCGATTATAATTTGGGTATCTTCAAGGCTAGAGTGAATAGGCTTTTAATAAACTAGTGCGCCTCACCATCAGAGATTGCATCACTGCTTACCATCAGGTGGGATTGCAGTCAAGCACTAGTTTATACGGATTAAAAAAAAAAAAGAACAAAGAACGAATAGCTGTATCAGATAGTTATTTCCATATAGGAAATATGCTGTAGCATCTTGATAGCATTATAAACTATTCTCAATCACATCCATTGAGGCAATAATAGGGTTTGTGAATCACCATGTTTGTTCGATAGTGTAAATATTTTAATTAATGATGTCATATGAACGATCTACGTGGTTCTTAGGAGTCATTGTTACCAAGTCTGGCGAGGATTCCATTTAATATTGTTAACGACTTACGAGGTGACAGATAAAAACTTACTGATTGTCTCTCAATTCTTATGAAACCTAAGCTGTCTAAATTTAGTCTGTCCAAATAAAATTACGCTTTCGTAGACAGGATGCGAAAGTTAAAATGTGATGACGACATACTAGGTGTGTTAGTCAGAAAAGTGTGAAAATAAAGATAAATATGAGACAGGATGCTGACTAAAACTTTAAAGAAGGTTTATCGGATGACGAATCTCATAATTATAAAACAAACTTGTCAATCTTTGAATGAATGCAACTTAATCTTTCCTACCGATTTCGATCACGGTGGCCAATCTGAGATTATCCAAGTACGCAGGAGATATTATAGTGCACAAGTGTGTGCACAAACACATGTGCAATCTCTACTCCTTCACTCTCATATAAATCTCGATAAGACGACACGACTGGAGAGAGATCAGGTGCAAGACCAACGGCTTTACGTTCTTTCCGAGGCACGGAGGTATCAAACCACCACTTACAAACTTCGGATACCTACAGAGTAATTCCTAATGGCAAAATAAAATAAGCACTTATTGCCCGACCCGGGAATCGAATCCTGGACACCATCACACCACGCTCAGCAGTCATGCTTGCGACTACGAGAAATTAATGCATAAGTTTTAAATAAACTAATAAAACATCTATAGTTTTACATTCTGAAATACTGCATTTCAAAACCCTGACCTATGACCAAACGAAGTTTGCTAAATTGGGCCAACTTGACTGACTGAACGGTCACAGATACGCAACATTGTCCAATGCAATGTATCACAATTCATTGGTAATCGAAACTAGTACTGAAATAGTGCATTACTGATATAGCTCATATTTTTTTCCTTTTCTAAATTTAATCATATCTACAAAAGATACTAATGCCTTGTTTCTTGAGACCAACACAAGACATTTTCTTCTTACATTTTCCCCTGACAACCATCACGCTATTAATGATTCCCATCTCTTTTATATTATTCCTCATATCCTTCCATCTTTTCATTGGTCTTCGTCTCTCTTTCCATCCATCAATATTTTCTTCTCTTAATTGTTCTGAACGAATTTGATGTTTCCATCAAACATCTTAGGCGTTACTGATATCTCATTCAATTTTGTATGACTGTGCTGAGCATGTAATTGACCGTTAGACAAATATTAGAATCTTTCTATCAATGCCAATGTGCGTAACCGATGTTACTTTCTCTTCAAATAAATCGATCTGTCTTGTCTGTCTCTAGGTTAAAAAGGTTAGCATACTTATGGCTACTAATCTTAGACGTCAAAGCATATCTTTTTTATATTAAAACTTTATAAGTGGTACATAGGCAAACTAAATGCTACTAGGCATTCTCTAGGTCAATCTTTAGGTTAAAATAACATGACTACACTGTGGTAGATGAGCATAATAAATAAGTTACAACTTCTTTCGATCTTTATGCTTCTTTTCTATCTCCAATTTCGTTGTTGATAGGCTCGCGTTTGACCACCATCTCACCTGATGGTAAGCGATGATGTGGTCGACGATGGAGCACGCTTCCCTAGAACTAACCTTTTTACTCTTGACTTAAAGACCCCTAAGTTGTAGCTATCAGGAAACACAGACTCCGGCAGGGAATTCCACTCCTTGGCTGTACGCACAATAAATGTGTTTCCAAAACGCTTTGTGCGTAGGTATGGGTGGGACTATAATATAATAATAATGTTATTTATTCTGACATCATTGATCCAATGGTTAGAAGATTTCATATTACAATTACAATTAATTTATATGTACTTCTTACTACTACAAATAATGTACTTGATAAAATTTATCTTCCCTTAGACTATACCCACCAATTCCTTTTTCATCAAAATTAAAGTCTTTCACACGAATAGCAACAAATATCTATTTGAAACTAAATTCAACGAAGATAATACAATAAGCAATGACCATAGAAAAGGCGTTAAGAAAATCATTTCAATAGGTGCAATTCCAATGAAACTTGGGTACTAAACATGGTTCCTTATCCATAAACAATATATTCGATCAATTCAATATAACCTGTGAACATCAACACCTCATCCATAAAAGGCTTCATCTTGATCGTATTACTTCTATGAGGAGGAAATTGTAAAAGCATTATTTATGACGTTTAAAGGCTAAGAGGCTATAAACTCTCAAATGAAAATACAAACTATTACCGACTAGTTTTGTCCACGGTTTCACCTGCTCGCTCGAAGCAGAAAGAACGCTAAAAATGATATTATGATTAGAGTTATTTCTGACTTTTGTACTAGGTATATTCTTCGGTTCGCCAAAGTGATAGGATCTATACCTTAACCTTTCTCAAGACCAAAAAGACTTTAAAAAACGACTAGTATTTCCAGAGATAAGCCCAGCCAAACTTAAAAAAAATACTGATAGCTTCAGTACCATAGATATACCAGCTTCTGCCAGCGGCTTCGCCCACGTAAAAGTATACAATATATTATATTACAATACAATCTATTATAGCCTGAAAATTATGTCTCTCAGTGGTAAAGTAGTATTCTAATGGAAAATAATTTGGAAAATGTCAGTCCAATAGTTTTTAAAATGTTTCCTTTTTCATCTGTATGCCCACAATAAAGACATTCTGATAATATCATTATATCATATCATCTCATACTTAGTACACATAAAAAGGAACTGTAATGTTAGCGTAGTGTTCGCGTATATATTCCTATTGTGAGCGAGATTTTGTAATAACTGTGTGACCTCTGTGACCTCATGGGATTTGTAACGGTTCCACAGCTACTTCTTGGCGATGAGAATTGATTATAGAATGCTGTGTAGATATTACAAACTCTTGAAAACGAAAAGAACAAGTACAGATAGAAGAGCACAAGTGCTGCTTAATTTTAAAAGAAACGAAAGCATAAAAATATATATACGTAAGAGTCACCGTGGTGCTCGCAAAAAACAACTAAAGAAACTCTAACCTCCGATTTATGATGCATTTGAAGTTGAGTATTTCTCAAACCCTTACCTGTCAAGCAAGCTACTTAAGCCTGTCAAAATTTGGCATTAGGGTGCAATTTGAAACGTTCTTAACTCTAAATACTCAATACAGAAACTCACTCCAAGTTTTAGTCAGTAAAAGCCTGATACTTCCTCTCTAGAGGCAGAAGTCAATGCATTTTCCACGTAACAAAATGATTGACTTCTAGATATTTTATCGCCTAAGTTATGAATCTTCTATACTTACCTACCTTTACAATAACCTCTAACAGTCGGCCAAGCGTGCTAGTGTAACAAGTAACTATGTTATGTTATAAATATATTGCCAATAAAATAAAGAAAGCCCATTGTATTGTGCTGGAGTCGTAACAGCTGAATCAGATAGCTGTAGCCTGTACTCTAGCGAGGGCATGCCGTTCAATGCCAGCCGACATATGTATTGTACCTATGTTTTTGATTATTATTATATAGGTATTATACTTACAGGCTATAATGAAGGTAACCACGAGGAATTTCTGTATAGAAAAACAGCTATTGAAGGACACAGGCCTTGTGGTTTTAGTCAGTAAAAATCCTTCTGTTCCGTTCTAGGGCTGCGATCACACTTTGAAACGTTCCTACCTTCCTACAGCCCTAGCAGGCAACGGCCCTACCAAGCCAATCTTTTTGGGGCGCGCATGGAACACTATTATGCGCCGTTGACGCAAGCTTACGGGATGGCAAACTACCCATCGCTCGTCAATCGCAAACCAGATATGTTGGCTTAAGCCATCGCTGAATGGTACATTAATTTTACTGATGAACCTTGCTTTTAAGAGGGACCTTCCACCCAACGCAATGTTTGATAAAAAAAAGCAACGCGATAACAGCGATAATTACATGAAAGTTCTTCTGGCACTCGATAATACCGTCAATGACAAAACCTGCGTGTTTTTTTAAAACTGTAAATGTTTTTGGAAAACATTTTCGTCATTCAGAATTTTGATAAAATTTGCAAGCATTCTCAATCAATCAATCAATCATTTATTTTGTAAAACATAGGTGAATTAAGGTATTACATAAAAAGATAAGTATTAAATAAGTGCACTATGTTTTGCCAAAAGAATGGCGTACAAAGTTAAGGCAAAAAGCCATGCAAATACAATAACTTTAAGACAAAAAAACGTCTATTGTAATATTTTTTTATACTTAGATACTTTTTAAATTTTTGCGTACATTATGAAGGGCTCACGCAAAATAGCAGATTTCCAAAGGTCTTTACTGGATTATTTATACACAAATTGTTAAATTGATTCCAATAGAACCCTAGACAATATCCACAAGATAGCTGTGTATCCAAAATGTCTAGAGAAAGATGTGTTATAACATCATAATCACGTAAGAGCGGTTAAATGAAAACGTACTTCGAAGAGGACGCTCTTAAATAAGCTAATCGATCTAAAATTAATTAACACGTTTCGTGTCGACTACCACTAGGTGGGCATTTTTAGGGCCGCTGCACACGGACCACAGGCGACAGCCATATACGCCGACATGAGAAGCTAGAAGCGATCAGAAGGAAGCTGAAGCGACAGCCAGTTGTGGCTGGTGGCTTCTACTTCTTTTCATTAACCTATATGGTTTAAATGCGCGAGTGGCATGAGGCGGCGTTTAGTAGCCAGTGCGGGCCACAAGCAGCGAGCAAAGCGGTTTTTAGCGTGTGGCGGCCACCTGCGTCAACCATATGCGGCAAATCCATAAAAAAGGTATGAGAACTATTGGAAACTAGCTGCTCCCAGCGGCTTCGCCCGCGTGATAACAGAAAATTATCCCAAGGGAACATACTTCCGGGATAAAAAGTATCCTATGTCCTATTCCAGGACATGGTCTATCCGTATACTAAGTTTCATCAAAATCTGTTTTGCCATTTGGGCGTGAAGACGTAACAAACAAACAAACTCACTTTCGCTTTTATAATATTAGTAAGGATAGTAAGGATATGCCGCGGTGGCGGGTTTGATGGTTGTGGCCGGTGGCCTGTGTGCGGCCACCCCTAATGTTAGTTTACACGCTTCGAGTCACTAAACTTTAGCCACCACAATAGACACGAGCTCTTTATCTATTCGATCGAGCTATAAATTAACTGTTGAGCAATAATTATGTTTTTTGATTACTTTAATGGACAATAAATGAGAAATGGCTAAATAATCGCTTGCGGGTGAGCGGGTTTCACTCGACAGAATTATGTCATGCGTAGGATTACCTATGTTGTAAAATGAAGTCGGTTATGTTTATACTGTTATGAAGATATAATATCATACAGTTAGGTACTAAATTCTACCAGAGGCGTCGCCCACGTGAAAGTAGGTTTTTGTCCCCGTTGATGCTGTTCTGGAACATTCCTTTTTATTCTTTGTATACGGTTGCGGGACGCGCAGGATCGTTAATTATGGCGACGTTTGGGGGAGGCCTATGTCCAACAGTGGACGTCTATCGGCTGAATAATACTTAGAAGAATTATAGGCTCTGTCGAACAAGCTACTTGAAATTAAAACACATTGAGGAATTTGAAAACTATCTAAAACGAGTAAGTAGTACCTAAATATCCTTACATAAATATTCGCGATAATCTCAAAAACCACTGAACGGAAAGTCATGCTGTTTCCACAAATAATAATACTTATAATATAACAATATTCCAAGACTTTCACCTGACGCCATCTAGTGGAAATTGATAAACATACTTATCTATTTCTAAATACATACATATTATAGATTGCCCGCGGCTTCGCCCGCATACATAAAATATAGCCTATGTGACTCAAGAATTAAGCAGCTACTAACTATTACTTTCAGAGATTACCTCCTAAAAAAAAACATAAAAACAAACAAAAACTTTAATAGGTAATATTAAGTGTGGAAAAATTATCTCAAAACTAATCTTCGTACCCATCGTACCCATCTCACAAACATTTGTCCAGGGTGGATGGACTGATTCATGAGTAAGGTTTAAAATGCATGCATAATTGCATATTATGGAAGAGAAAGAATTCAAAGATTTGTAACACCCGTGCAAAGCTAGGGCGGGTCGCTAGTTTCACAAAACATACTCAAGTAATGTTGCTACACACATATTGGTAACATTGCGATGAAGCACGTATTCTAGGCTACTTGTTGACTAATCTATGCTCGACTGAAATGTATCTAATAAAAAACATATATGCCACACGTTTCCATGAATGGATTGCTCACGAATTGTATAGAATTTGTATAGTCAGCCTTATAATGTTCCCACTGCTGGGACTAGGAGAGAGAATGGACCGTAATCCACCACGCGGGTCCAGTGCGGGTTGATGGATGTTACATATCTTCGAACTTTTGTTCTTGGATATCCTGGTTTCCTCACGATGTTTTCTTTGGTAATAGAAATTACATATTTTTACTAACATCAGCCCCGTGCTAAATCATATTGACAAAAACTTATAGAAAAGATACGGTCTGCTGTGTTGTATATTATATGTTTTTTTTTTTATATCTAATGTATAGGCTCACGTTTGACCACTATCTCACCTGATGGTAAGCGATGATGTGGCCGACGATGGAACACGCTTGCCTAGAAGCAATCTATTCACTCTCGACTTAAAGACCCCTAGGTTATAGCTATCAGGATGTAACCAGAAAATTTCAGACGCCCTGTAAAATTGTAAAATATCATGAGAAATTGTAAACTATTTTTTGCTAATTAGGACACGGTTATGTTGCTCATGAATTTGGACGGGATTTATCTACAGTAATATTAAAGAAGTAAAATAGTTTTTGTTTGTTTGTAGGAGGTAATCTTTGGAAGAATTGATCCGACTGCTAAAATTGTTTTCACCGATAGAAAGATGTTTTAATCCTTATTTATGTGCTCGGGTAAAGCCGCGGGCAAAAGCTAGTCGTATGCAAAACGATTTTTTCATTTTTTTTTTACGTTACCGTGGCCTTTGAATACCAAAGGCAACTGAAGGAATACAGTTACAGGTGGGTTTTAGTCAATAAAAGTCTACTCTAGGTTTCCTTGTTATCCTGAACAAATGTAGGTATACGGTTCCTATGAATGTGGCCACTAGAGCAAGCCTCTCGCTCCACTCAGCAGAAGGATTATATGTATTTTATAAATTTCAATTTGATTTTTCCTTTTCACCTTATAGAAAATAAACATAGTGAAAACTCATATAAATAAAGTAAACAACGAAAAATCGTAATTATAAAAACAGTATGATTCATTAAATGATTCAGTTGTTCAAACAACTTGTATTGTCATGTTATGGCCTGAAGGTTAATCTTATGCATACACGTTTATAAAAACATATTTTATTGATTTAAATCACCGCCTTTCGGGAAAATCTTCAAGACTCCATTCGGTAGTTGTAATTTGCACGGAACCTTCAGCGCACCAGTCCGACTCGCACTTGTTTTTTATAATATAACTAGCTTTCCGCCCGCGGCTTTGCCCGCGTGGACTGCAGTTTATATCGCGCGGGCAGAGACCCGTGCTCAGCAGTGGAATTATAGGTAGCCTATGTGTTATTCCAGTGTCTCTTCTACTTACCTACCAAATTTGATCTAAATCCGTTCAGTAGTTTTTGCGTGAAAGCGTAACAGACAGACAGACAGAGTTACTTTCGCATTAATAATATTAGTAGGCATTGCGCGTTCGTGTATGTTTTGTGTTGTAACAAATAAATGGTTTATCTATCTATCTATTTGAAAAGTCCTTCAGTTTCAGAGCCACGGAAACTCGAACAATAACGCAAACTTTTCAGTCATCACGGCTAATTCCGCAATTTTCATTGCTTTTTACCACAAACAAACACTAAATCACATTCACACTATGACATATAAATTGACAACCAACAAACTTCCCAGGACGACACAATCATGGGAAATACTACAATGTGCAAAAAACTTAGCTTTCCCATACAAACGTATCAGCAGGCAGGTCGAAACAGGGAAGGGGAAATAAACGCAACAAATTCTTCTCATCGTTTTCCTTATGTAATTGGCTTTGTCGCGTATACTATTTATTTATATATATAATGTATTACCTTGTTTACATGTTTGCATTATTAAATTAAATATAGTAAGGCTAACGAGGCGTTTACGTAGAAACTTGATAATGTCATCTCCGTGTATAGCGGATCGTATGATGTTTTCAGGAAAATCGATCTTTCTGTTTCTCGAATTGAAACTACAATAACATCAGTAATAAATTATTTTTAGAATCCTATAATATAATTGAGAGCAGTGGTGGCCGAGTGGTAATGGCCCCGACTTACGAGTTGTAGGTCGCGGGTTCGAACCTAGCCAGACGCATTACTTTGTGTAACTTATTTCATCACCAATGCTCTCAAAACGACGAAGCAAAACATCGTGAGGAAACCGGCATGTTCTAGAACCAAAAACTCGAAGAAATGTGACATTCATCAACCCGCGCTGAGCCTGCGTGGTGGATTACGGCCCATTCCCTCTCCTAGAGAGGAGGCCTAAGTCCCTCTGAACATTAAAAAAGCTGATGATGATGATGATGATAATATAATTAATACAAACAAAGGTACAATAAAGGTGGACTATCCCCTCGCAGGTATTCTCATAAATCAACCTAGAATGGAAAGAATGTCTGTCCAAACAATAGCAGGTTCATAAAAAAATGAAAATATTATTTAGAACACTAGCATAAAAAAATTCGTGCAAGTATAGTGAAATGAACATATATACAAAATATTATGACATAGGCTAGCACTAAGGGGATATAATTCCTCCCCCAAGGAGATTTGAATGGAGAAACATATTTTCACGCGGGCGACGCCGCTGGCAGAAGTTAGTTAGGCCATACGAATAGAAGTGCCATGCGGGAATCGAACCAGCGACACGTAGCGCAATAGCTAATCGCTCAACCACTTCGCACAGTAACACACAGACAGAAACTAAATATAAAGAAAACAATGTCCCAATAAAAGCCATTACTCATTGACGCAAGCTTATCAGAATGTGTCCACACTTACGTTTTAGGTGAGGACACGTGTAATCACAGCGATCAGCTAAACCGTCACGTACTCTTGAAGGATTCGTGACATCACCCTGTATATGAGTCAAGATCCACGAATTTTGAGTCGACAACAAGGATTTAGTGATTTAGGAGCTTGTTTCTCCATATATGTATGTAATAAAATATATATTTCGTGTGTTTTTGGGCCATGTTTCTATGTAGTTTTCTTTTTTTTTTTCAATTTAAATGAAAATCCCTTTGATTTTTTTTTCTAGATCAATGTAGTCAGTGCGAGCCGAGAGTCGCACCAAGGGTTCTGTATAAACTTATCTATTTTTAAATAGTTCGATTCCCGAATCGGTCTCGAAGATATTTTCAAAAATTATAAAAAAGTTATTATTTTGTGATATTCTTGGACTTTACGGTTTTTATATTGAACTTATAAGTATGTGTACGGTATATTTAGAATACAATAGGGTAATTTCCAGGGTCAAAATAACTACATTTTATATGTTCCGTATTTTAGACTATAATAAAATATTGAATACGTATTTTTTATTTTTTCGATTAAACAAAAAATTAAAAAGATATAGCTCCGAGCTCGTTAAAGTTACGGGTGACGTCAGCCCGTGCGAAAAAATTCAGCACGGCGTGATGCTACACGAACTTTAATGGAATATACCTTTTTCATTTTTGGTTTAATTTATAAATAAAAAAATACGTGTCCCTTACTTTTAAATAATCTAAAAGAGGGACTAATTATATTTTTTACGTCAACTAGCCTATTATCTCATCTCAGCATAATCTCTTTTTCAAACGAGAAAGACAATACCAGTTTATTGTACATTTACAAAAGGAACACAATTGATGAATTTCTACACAATACGAATGTAAATAGATAATATTGAAATAACTAAAATTACTCGCATAAAAAATTAAACAGTCACAAAACTCGACATGCAATCCTGGCGAGCCGGTTGCTATAAATTGAGGACATCCAGGATATGCAGGTGTGTGTGCCGTATCACAGACCCTGAAACATTAGCTAGCGACTAATTGACAATGGCTTACTTTAACCTAAACAGGATACCTAACAATTGCTTTTAGAAGGTCGTTGATCTAACGGTATTTGGAGAAGGTTACTTCTAGGTTGCTTTTTTTTAGGTGGGAAAATTATCCAATGACAGCTGACTTTGGGCAGAGCGTGAAGGCGTGTCAGACTTTTACTGACTAAAAACCCCCCTTCTGTTCCTTCTTTGTCTTCGTCCTAGGGCTTTTTTTTACGGTGGGCAAAAATCATCTAATGACAACCCCCGCTCTTGGGTGGAGCGGGAGATAGTGTCAGACTCTTACTGACTAAAAACCCACCCCGTTCCTTTCTAGCCTCTTCATACCGGAGCTCGAGTTTCCTTTCGGATAAGCCCCTCCTGTTTTCGTCCTCACTTTCGCACCACCCGTGGTTCTAGATAACAGCGTGCTCCATCGTCGCCAAATCGTCACTTACGGCTTACCATCATGTAAGATAGTAGTCAAGGTCGAATCAATAAAAATAAATCTAATAAAATACCTTAAAAAAAAACAACGGATCTAATACACTAAACAGCGCCAGCAACCCCTCGAGCGCCGATTGTACAATCAATTCAATACATACGTCTGTACAACTTGGAGACCTTGAAAAAACCGCTTAATTTTCATTTTGTACACACGTTTCTACGAAATTTATTTGGACGAAAACATTGTTTTTTTTATATATTATTCTAAATATATTTTATTATTTGTTTTTCCGGGAAAAAAATCAGAAAAAGTTTTTTTTATGTTTATTTTTTGGTAGTTTACGTAAACAGTGCAATTTTCTGTGTCAATAAATTCCTGGCGCTCGAGGGACCAAGACCACTGAAGGTTCCGTACAAAATTACTTATGAAAACAGTTTAATTCCCGTATTGAGTTAAGAAGATTTTTCCGAAACGCAATTTTTTTTTCCTATTCTATGCTATGAGACCTTGCTTCATGCTTTTCAGGATCCTAGATCAACGGGAAGTACCCACTACCCTTTAAAGTTTGATTCCCCTAATAAGAGTGTCGAAATATACCTACGGCCATATCTTTTTTTTTTTCGTTAATTCAATGTAAGAAGTATCTAGAGACTGGTTAACATACTATAATATCTCTGTTTCAGCTATAGAAAATGACATTTCTTTTCCATTTTTAATTTTACAAACTGTGTTGCTTGCAAGCAAGTTTTATTGTTATTTCTACGAGTAGGTGTTGCTCTGAATCTGTACATGGTAAGGTCCATATTTGTCAGCAGATAGTTATGGGCTCGTGGTGGCCAGTTATGTGGCTTATATCCTTCTGCATTACGTGAGCTTCCGCTATGCAAAGTTCAATCATAATCCGCTGCATTTTATGACGGGACTTTTACCTACCGGAATTTCTTTTCGAGGTAGGATCAATATGTGGGACAAATGACTTTTGCCGCTCTTGGGTGAAAACAAGAGGGTGTATCAGACTTAGGCACTGACTAAAACCCACTAAAATATGTCGTCAAAAAACTCTTCCACATCACTGTCGATTGGTAATGTGCCCAAAAGACTGGCAGCATTGCCACGCTGTATGGCAATGCTTATCCTCTGTTCGAGGTAAAAGCTAGTCCTTGTATCGTTTAGTTGTTCTTGCGTTCTAAGGTCACGGTCTTATTCCTTACCAGACTGCCGAACGGTGGGTAATCCATTGCTCATCGTCCACAAGCCCGGCGCAATATAGTATATTTTTTTGTGGTTGTAGCGGCAACAGAAATATATAATCTGTGAAAATTTTGACTATATATGAGATACAGCACAGTGAAGTCTTAGTAATAGAGTCCCGTTTTTACCCTTTGGCTACGGATTCCTAAAAACGGTGTCATTTTTTTTCACGGTTATTCGGCAATGAAGCACTGCCCTGCTGCTGAGCAAAGATCGAGTCGACTGACTAGTCTAATGACGCCATTTAGTTATCACACTAGGCCGTTAGCTAAATTACGAAATAAGGTTAATCTAGCTATATCAACCAGATTGTATCCATCATGATCAGATCTCAGATTTGATCACTTCATTCATAATATGGCCAACTAAAACTGGCCAGACGTTAACGATGAGACCTACATCAATCTTCGTTTGGCTCATTGACTAGCTTTTGCCCGCAGCTGCGCTCGCGTACGTAAAATATAGCCTACGTCACTCAGGAATTCTTAAAAAGCTTTCTATCGGTGAAAAATTAACAATCTAACCAGTATTTTTAGAGATAACCTCCTACAAACGATTTACCTCTAGCAATCGAACCAGTACCGACCTACTTTCAGAGATTACCTCTTATTATATTATTATAGTTAGCCCATATTGTCCCACTGCTGGGCAAAGGCCTCCCTCCATTACCTCTTACAAGAGATTCTTCTTCTTCCCTTATCCCGTTTCATTTGGGGTCGGCGCCGTTACAAGAGATTACCTCTTACAAAAAAAAAAAAACTAATTTAGGTACCTCGTTATTATATCAAGTGTAGAAGTATAGATGTAGTATTTTCTATGATAATAAAAGGTCTAAAGAAAGTAGACCAAACGAGGATTGAAATATCATTAAACTTACACGTTCAAAACGATCCGGCTAGTTTTATTTGATCATATCATAAAGAGATCAATTTCTAAGATCTAGTCACGACATATCCACCACATGTCGAAGTGACGTGACGTGACAGGACCGCATGACTTCGTTCTGTAAAGGGTGCATAACTCTCCGCCATAGTGAGCAAGCGTCACGATCTTGTGCAATGAGTAATGAGGTCATATAGAGGCTGGGAAGGCTTCAGTATTTATAATGGATAGCGTAACCAACGCTAGTACGAATAGTACGAAATACATAGAAGAAATCTCTTCTCTCATCTGTTATTCAATTATCCTTATCCTTACTGATATTATAAAAGCGAAAGTGAGTTTGTTACGTCTTCACGCCTAAATGGCAAAATCTATTTTGATAAAACTTGGTACCTTGGACCATGTTCTGGAATAGAACATAGGATACTTTTTATCCCGGAAGTATGTCCCCTTGGGATAATTTTCTGCTATCACGCAGGCGAAGCCGCTGGGAGCAGCTAGTGATAAATATTATGTGCTAGATAATGCGTTTATTAAGACATTCCGAACAGGTTGTCTAGCTAAACCTAGTGCCAATTTATCATAATCGAATAACAGATGAGGGAAGAGATTTCTTCTTTTGGATCTCAGGTCATTATGTATTCGTAGAACTTTGGGTCTAACAGAGATTTTTTCTTTTTGGTTTGGTCTCTTTGGAGCCCTAAGTGGTAGCTTGAACCCTATTCTCCAATACAATTTTTTATAGTATATACTGCTACTATATTTCTGCTATTTACTGCTATTATATTTCTGTAGTTTTTGACATTCTGTATTTTTGTTTTTTTAGTTTATGACATTTTGTATCTTTTAGTGTTTGACATTTTTATCTTGTAGCTTTTGACATCTTGTATTTCCTAATTTTATAATTTGCAATTAACTTTTTGCAAATTTTTCAATTTGTATTTAATTTAATGTAATTTTCCAATTTTGGATGAAATAATTGAGAGTCAAGCCCATTCATAATTAATTTGCATGCTGAATATGAGGCGGAATATGAAGAAACATTATTGTAATTTAAGACCTGTACCTGCAACCATATTTCAAGCAAATAAATGATATTATTATTATTTTTATCTTTTTACTAATCTCAGGACCCTGAGGTCCTGGGCCTTTGAGAGGCGTACAAGGGGCCGAAGCCAACTCGCAGAGGCCCTTTTGGTTACTATAATGGAACGTGATACCAACCGACGATTATCCCTGTACGCGCTATACTAGTGCACCCAAGGACAACCCCCGGTTTGAGAAACTATTGCGACATAATATGTAAAACAAAAAAATAGGGCTATGATTTTTGGAGTCTTAAGTGGACTGGTAATATGGAGATATGTTAAGACTATGGCCCCTGCCTGAACAATGTTATTAATATCCATCGATAAAAGGCAGGGGGCGACTTGCGCACTCAATAAATGGGCCCCCAAAAACGGCCGCTAGCACGAAGTGACGTAGCAACAAGAGGGCAACATATCCTGAGGCGCTTGAGGAGTGGAGAGGCATACCACGGCTATCAGGACAATCCCGGAAGTACGGTCAAGATCCCTACCAGCACCTTACTGGATTATGCATCCATCACCCGAGCATGTTTGCTCTTGCGACTCTCCACTCAAGCCAGCCAATAAAGGCAAGAGAGAGGTGGGAGCTCTGTTCCTCGTCAGTGTTCACTACGGCCGGCCAATAAAGGCAAGCCGGAGATGAAGAACAGGAGTTCTCCCGGGAGATCGGGTCCATGGGGTCGCTAATACCCAACAGTTCGCCACAAAACTGTTATTATTATTATTATTACTATTTTATATATTTTTGAATGTTGTCTTAAATTGAATTTGAGTTTTTATTAAATCTAAATATTAAATCTAAAAATATGAGATAAATGCAGAAAAAGAGGGAATATAAAATAAAAAAAATGTGCAAGCACGGGAACACCCATGAAGTAAGCCATCAATTCGTACAAATTAGTTATCCTGAAGGAAAATTAACGGAAATACACCATGTTACCAACTTTATAACAATGTTTTGGTATTACCGGATTGATAACGTAATTCTAATTACTGCGACCTAATTCAAGCTACGAATATTTTCGCTTGTCCGGGTTTATTCATAAATAATTTGTTAAACTGACGTAACTGGTGAACGCATTGAGGAAAAGGCTCATTTTAGCACTTAGGTACCTAATGTATTTATATTTTCTTGTAAACCTGCAAAATGATCACTTAAGACTTGGTCTAAACCTCACAATCCGCCCTAGAACCGCGTGTTGGATTGCGACCCATTCCTCTCTCCTAGAGAGGAGGCCTGTGACCCAGCGAATTGATGGGTCTCAGGAAGCAGAGCTACACTAGATCCACGCCACGCGACGGCGTTCTACTGTGCGACTCACTGTATCATTTTCTTTATGAAAGAAAAAGTCCTCGGTGACGTGTCTTCGCCCACGTTTAAATAAGTCCACGCTACGCCTCTGTAGGAGACTAGCGGATATGCTATGTAGGTCGCGGGCGCGGCTGAAAGGTGCGCCTCCGTGGATTCACGACTCTTCCTAAAGCTTCCATTGATGCTCTATGACCTGACATAATGGCTTGTATGCTTTTGTTGCTATAGAACCCTTTTCTCGTTGTGTTCCCTTCAACATAATGACAATTATTTAGTTTTGTTGGTTTTATTGTTGTGGCGGCATTGATGAAGTGTTGTCGTGAATAATAAAACTAGTGGAGATATCCAGTATATGCTCATGATGATGATAAAACTAGTGGAGATACCAGGTGTGTGCTCATTATCATCATCATCGTCATCATCATCGTCATCATCTCCTTGCCTTTGTCCCGTTTTGTCTGGGTGTATGCTCATTATGATGATAGTAAAACTAGTACAGATATCCGATGTGTACTAAGTTACTTTTTATTCTTTTTTTCTTGAAAAAAAAAAGACAATAACATGTTAAGTTTCGTCTACTGAGCAAGCCCTTAAAGATTGCGGAAGGCTGTCCCTTACACCTTATATATTCCTTCTTTGCCTTGCGTTCTGGGAGCCCAAGTTTTCCTTTCAAAAGCGAACCCATGGCCGCATTAGGCTTCGGCCCTGCTGCACCCCTACTGCTTGCTGACATCTCCTTGATTCGATATCCGTGCGTAGAACACTACACTCCGTCCGATCGGTTACCTGACAGCCGGACGACGAGCTATCTATTGTTTGCCGTCCATAAGTGAGAGTTAATGAGATAGCATGTTGTTTTTTATCATGATAGTACCTACTACAGGATACTTTTTCGAAAGTAAAGAAGAATCCTTTCTATTTTGTTGCTCTGATACTTCAATGAGAGATAGTATAGTGGTCGCGATAGCCCAGCAGAACACTACGCGCTGTTGATGACACGGGCGCGGTCCGGACAATAACCGGACGGCGAGCTACCCATTGCTCGCCATCCATAAACCTACGCCTATAGAAGCTGGAAATCGGGCACCAATTTTCCACTTTCACGCGGGCAAACCCGCAGGCAGGAGCTAGTTCCAAATAACAATAACTTTAAAGTCCTCAATGCCCTTTCACCATAAAACATCGCACCGTGTCCAATGGATGTCATAACACTTTGATGCGACCCATGGGGACCGATGACATAAAAATGGCGACGGAAGGTGTGGCGGGCTGTTTTATAACAGTAGTCTTATTGCCTTCCGAGGTATTATGTTCATATAGTTACGTGGATGTATGTTTAAAAAGAAAGGGTACCGTTCTTTCTTTAATGTTTTTAGAAATAACGCGTTGGTATATAACGTTGGTATATAACTATATAACATTACTTTTAGTATGTATATGCGAAACCCGAAACACGTGGCTAGTATTTTTAACCGACTTCTGAAAAAAGAGAAGGTTCTCAATTCGGATGTTTGTATGTTTTTTTTTAATGTTTGTTCGCGCATAATTTCGTCGTTTGCCAACCGATTTAAAAAAATATTTTTTTGTTGGAAAGGGTATACTTCCCAAATTCAATTCAATTTTTTTAGTGAAGTCGGTTATTTTTTTTATAAAAAGGTTTTTTATGTTAAGAATCTGTACATGTAGGTACTAAATTTCGTAACTATATCATAAAAATTACGTGCTGCGCCGACCCCAAATTAAACTGGACAAGGGCAGGAAGATGATGATGATCATAAAAAATCACAAAGTTATAAGCTTGTTATTATAGCAACAAAAATACATAGTTACCGGACCATCCAGGCGACTGAGGAGTTGTTTTGCACTTGCACCAACTGTTGGCTAGCCCTTATACCCGCGATAACCTGCCGTGACCTGTGTTATACTTAGAATCGATAAGTGTCCAACTTGTGAACATTTTTAATATTTTTGGAAAAAAAATATAACAAGGAGTAAAAACTTGGGAGGTATGCGGAACAGAGAGTAAAGTCCCACATTCCTCCGTTGTAAAGAGAATATCCTCCGACCAGACAGGTGTCATAGTCTGGTGGGCGACTGCCCGATAGTTGATGTCGGGCTGTCGTATATGTTCAAATTGCACGGAGAACTTTGATTGCAAGATGCAGGATTTCATATTTTCTTCATAGTTCTTATGTGGCGTCATAGATGTCGCTACAAAACTATTGGAATCGATTCAGTTACTGATTCCGAACAAATTATATTCAGGTTTCGCATACATTAAAAATAATGTTATATAGCGCATTTTAAACATCAGATAAGTGTTGAACATGAAAGGCATCTCGGAAAAGGAACTGAAATGTGAAAGCGAACCTCGTAAGCTTGTGAACTGTGAAAGTGCGGAGTAGGTCATAAATACTATTTAAATAATGCGGACGAAGACAATACCTGGCGTTATTGTGATGACAGTACTTTGCCTGAATTATTTATGGGTACTTATTTATTTATTTAAAGCTTTATGCACAGAGTTGTACAAAGGCGGACTTAATGCCTTAGGCATTATCTGCCAGTCGACCTTAGGGTGGTGCAGAAACATAACATGGCAGGTGCAACTTAATAGATGACTTATGTTCATTTTTAATACGTTTACTTATTTCCTACCTACTTACGTTACGGCCGATTTTTCAACAGTGAGATTCCTTTTATGTAAGAAATGCGCCATTTTGCTAAATATCCGAGTTTTTACTTTACAGTGTAACAGGTATTTCTCAATAAAAATGTACTGTAGAGAAGTGTTTTAAAATTTTTCCAGGTTCATTCCTATTTTAAGCAGAACAATCGCTGCAAACCTGTTTTCTTTAATACCTCACTACATTTTATAAAAATAGCGGGAAAAACTACAACACAGAAATACGTCAAAACTTATTATTTGAATGAAGATGAACGAGACTAATCTCGTTCCAAATTTAAATTTGGAAACCAAAAAAAAAAAGTATTTTTTTAAGTCTAACAGAATTTATGGCCATACTAAGTATACTTATGAATACTGCCGTCCACTAACTAAAAGGCCGTTAAGCCACAGTTGGTCGTTTTTCACTTTTTAATGTAGTCTTTTACAACTTTCGATGCTCTATCTTTTGGTCTAAGACTAATTTTTCTATGATTGATAGTTTTTGAGATACAGAACATTAAATCACAATGTCTGTGTTTAAATTGCTTAGTTAAAAGTTAGAAAATAAATTTAAATAAAATATAATAAATATAAATGAATAAAATATATCACATATTGTGCACAAAGACTATGCCTACATATATAACTTGTAACCTGGTTCCTAGGTAGCATACTTTTCAAGAGACATCAATTCCTAATTTTTGTGTTTTCTCGAAAAATACTTTTTGCACTTAGCTGCCTTTTAGTTAGTGGACGGCAGAATAATAATGAATTCATGATCATAGAACAAGTAACAATAACAAATTGTAAGCGGTTCCCAGCATTATTTACTTGGCAATTTCAATTCATGAGATGAGCGAATGTGGTCGGAACGTTTTTGTACGAAAATATCAGCAAGTTTGGGTTCGGCTGTGTGAGGTGCACAAACAGTACGACGACTTACGCTTGACCTTATAAGGGGAGTTGCCAAAAACCATAAATTACTCAGACACTTAGTCATCCGCTCGCGATGTCACTGACATTTGCTTTTTTCGCCAATAACTCAACGTTCCCAGACAAGTTGGCTCTGCCAAAATTTAAGAACGAGTTTTTACTTCTGAAATTGGGTTTCGAACACCATTAGTTAGGTATTGCTACTAGGCTGCACAAATACACGCTCAACTAAGGGGTTGTTTTGCAGTTAAACCCAGCAGCAGTTACTGATACCCATTATGATCTGCCGTGACCTCGAGCTCGCGGACGGCGAGTCATGGGTAGCTCGCTGTCCGACCGGTAACTGTCCGGACCGAGCCCAAGACGTCGACGCCGCGCTCTGTTCCCGCGCGCCTCAAGGAGTTGTCAGCAACAGGAGAGGCCCAGCTGGGTCGAAGCCTACTGGGGCCAGGGTTATCCGAAAGGAAACTCGAGCCCCTTTATGAAGAGGCTAGAAGGAACGGGGTGGGTTTTTAGTCAGTAAGAGTCTGACACTATCTCCCGCTCCACCCAAGACCGGGGGTTGTCATAAGATGTTTTGCCCAAAACAGTAAAAAAAAACCTGCCGTGACCTGTGTTGATTGCTCCAAAATGTAAACAAATTTTATAAATGAGGTCAAAAGTGGAAGTACTTACCAGGCTGCGCTCTTCTTTCACTTTTAACAAGCTATATTTTCATCATAGGTCCTACATGACATATGATTGAAAAGAGTGTCCACGGAGTTTCTTGCACATTCTTCTTCTAAAGAGCTACAATTTGGAATGCGTGATCCATCTCTCTGTTCTTGAATATTCAAAAGTAAGTGCCTGTAGTTTATTGCAAATAAAAACTCTGAGTTTGAGCTTTAAAAGATGCTTTTTATCCTGAAATTCTGTAAGATTCCTGCGGTAAAGGCTACAGAATCGAAGCCGGAAATAGGTAATTAGTGCTTCAATAAACACAAACTCAACTAAATAACTCCTCCCGTTCTGTGTAGAGCGAGAGGGTGTAATAGTAATATTCCACAACTATCACGCAACGCCGTCTAGTCCCAAGCTAAGCAGAGCTTGTTTTATGAGTAGTAGACAACTGATAAACATACTTATATATTTCTAAATACATACATATTATAAATAAATTACACCCAGACAGAACAAAATGCTAATGCTCATCACACAAACATTTGTCCTGGGTGACCTCCGGCATAGCAGTCAGGGCCACTAACCACTAGATCAACAGACCAGTCAAATTTCACTGTTGTGTTAGAATTTCACTGACTGTGACACTTACCTGTGTTTCTTCAGTTGCCCTTTGCGTTCCAGGATGGTCCTGGAACGACCTTAACTGTTTCAATCAACAGACAAGCTAGAAGCTACAATCTAAAAATAAAACTGTGTTTACACGAGAACGATATGGTGCCAATTACTTAGGTATTAACTGACCTAAACCTAATTAAGATCATTTTGCACTTCACAGGATTCATTGACTTAACACTCACCTATTTCGTGTCTATTGTTAGGTACTATGACCAAAATAGGCTAAAAATATCACGTAAGTAGCTTTTGGTATAATTGGTATGTTTACTGAGTAGGTACCTGTCTAGGTCATCATCATCATCATCATAACAGCCGAAAGACGTCCACTTCTGGACATAGGCCTCCCCCAAGCGTTGCCACAATGACCGGTCCTGCGCGTCACGCATCCACCGGATTCCCGCGACCATGACCAGGTCGTTGGTCCACCTTGTCGGCCTTCCAACGCTACGTCTTTCGCTACGTGGTCGCCACTCCAGAACCTTTCTATCTGGGTACTTCTACTTATTCGCTGATTTCAGAAATCATTTGTACAGTGTCGAATCAGGCACGTAGCCAGAGTAGCAAATGCTACGGGCCCCGCACATTGCAGTGGACCACACTTATGAACATATAAAAACAAGTCAAAATACTTGTGTCTAAGTAAGGACACGAAAACAGTCTTGATACTTTATGGTATCGAGTTCTTTTTCTTTCGATTCTGATACTTTTGTACTCGATATTTCAGTACCATAATGACCAAATCTAACCGATTCCGCATTTCTTATAAAAACAATAGAGAAAAAAAAATAAAGAACTCGATAGAATTTGCTACAGGCCCTTGGTAGAATTTGTTACAGGCCCCTTGGTAGAATTTGCTAAAGACCCCTTGGTAGAATTTGCTACAGACCCCTTGGTAGAATTTGCTACAAACCCCTTGGTAGAATTTGCTACAGACCCCTTAGTAGAATTTGCTACAAACCCCTTGGTAGAGTATGCGCAGACCTCTTGGTAGAATTTGCTTAAGACCCATTGGTAGAATTTACTACAGACCCCTTGGTAGAATTTGCTTAAGACCCCTTGGTAGAATTTGCTACTGACCCTTGGTAGAATTTTGCAGAGGACGCTGATTTGATCCGCTACTGTATTTGTATACTAACGAAAGAATGATGTGCGATAATTTAATTTATTATAATGTTACTAAATACTCGTAAATTAAATGTACGGCCTTGATAGCCAGCTTAGACATCGGAATTCATTTAAATATTTTAAAAACTCTATTATGAATGACTACAATACTTCTTTAGCCAAGCTATCTGACACGATTTCGTAATACAAATTATTATTCTAACTCTAAGTTATGTGCAAAAATTTATAATTTAAGATTTAAACTGTAATTCGTTTCCAAACATATCATTAAGTCTGCTCTAATTACCCATTCAGGCTAATTTTGGTAATTAAAAACAGTCGACGTTTCTTAATCACGTAAACAGAGAACTTAATTAAAATACTTAATAAACGAACTTTTCTAGGTTGTATAAAATTGTACTCCGAAGCCCTGGAACCAAGGCAAAGCAGGAACAGCACCCCTAGCCAAATTACAATTCGTTTTGATTCTCTTGCGTCGAATGCCTCGAGTTGACCACGCCCCCGATTCTATTGTTCTGACCACGTGACTGAACGTTGAGATGACGTCATTGCTGTACATTTGAAGTTTTCTACTAGCGTTAACGATTGCAGATTATCAAGTTGGCTAGTGGTACTGGTGAGAGTTTAAGTCAGAAAAAGTCTGACAAGCCCTTCTACCCCGCCCGAGAGCGCTAGAAGTTGATGATGGTGGATGATTTACGCCCTACAAAAAAAAATGTAATAGAACCTATATATACCACATAGGCAGCAAAGTCAAGGTATAAAGTTTGGCATGAGGAACAGGGTGTAATCCTGCAAACCTCCATTGAAAAGGGAAGATCCTCGGACTAAACGGGTGTTATGACTGATACAGGCCCGTCTGGTCGGAGGATCCTCCCTTTTCTGATTGGTGACCCAGGCGTAATGTCAATGTTTCTGCGACTTGAGGAGACGCTGAGGTGATTTTGCCTTTCGGTTGAGTCTTCGACCTCTATCGTCCTCATGACAGGGGATCATCAATCATCATGTCCCTCGACGAGTCTGGAAGTGAAGCATTTAAAATAATATGAAAATTAAGTAAAAATACGAAAAAAGCATGAGTGTGTTACTTAGCGCGGATTATCGAGACTGTTTTGGGGTCGCGGTCGCGTCGACTTGCGCACAAGTGCAAATTATATACATAAACCTACCTCGTTCATTGCTGTTTGTATTAGTGAAAGCTTCAAAATCCGTAGCTTGGTTACTGCGGGTGAATACCTGTGTTTGACTTGAAGCGACTGCCTATCAGACCTTCACAATCCAGTTACTGGACAATACGATACTTCTTGGATTGACTGGTGGTATTGGTACCTATTCAAATTATCGCGAAGATGGTTTTATTCTTATTCCAGTGTGGGTAAGAGATGGCGCTAGACAACCTGTATAGCTCTGTTTCTTACCCACACTTGAATAAGAATAAAACAATCTTACTTTTAAGTTTTGAACGTCATGGTACCAACCCACCAGGTGACTAACTCTCTTTAGAGCTGCATACATTTTGTTGGTAGCGGCGACTGGTGGCGCCACCATGGTGACTCGGTGAAATATAGCCCTAAAACAGGTCAAGAATCTTTTTTAAGAGGCTCCTATTCAAGTCGCCTATCGTCAACATCGAAAATAGCTTAAAAGCTTGTACTTGTGTACTTCATCTAACGCAATCCAACGCGATGTTTGACGAAAAGGTAACGCAAAAAAAGAGAGATAACGCGAAAACTCTGTTTTTATTCGGTAATTCCGAGATTTACTCGAATATTTCACAAAACTTGCTCCAGGAAATAGCTGTATTTTTTAAACCCTTAAAAGTTTTTGAAAAAAGTTGACGTCATTTAGAATCTTAATAAAATTTGCAAGGCTTCTATAGGTTTACTTTTTTAATTTTTAGGCAAATTATGAAGTGTCAAAGTTCATACAAACTAGGAGATTTTCAGAGGTAATGGATTAGTTTTACACAAATTTAGAAATTGATTTCAATAGAAGCCTAGATAATATCAAAATCAAAATATCTAATGAAAAATGTGTAATAACGTCATAATCAGTTATGAGCGGTTGTATGAAAAACAGTGAAAATGTGTGTCGAGATGCACCACCTTAAAGTCTGAGTTTATTTCGATGTTTCTTCTTAGTGTAGTCAGCTACGAAACACCGGCCTCACCTAGTTCCAAACTCACGAAAAAAATAACGTGTAAAAGTGTTTTTGCAACCTGTTTGCAAAATAAATAAATTTACCAATCTAGCAAAATGTCACATTCACCAACACACTAACAGTAGATGACCCGAATCTTATGTAATTTATATAAAGAGATACCTGACACAACTTAGCGGATTATCTGAGAACTCTAGACAGGATTTTCATAACAAAAAGAGAAGGTAACATTTTAAATCATCGTCTACTTTAAATCATTTTCATAAATCATTTACATTTACATGACAGGCCTGTTGGTCTAGTGGTTAGTGGCCCTGACTGCTATGCCGGAGGTCGTGGGTTCGATTCCCACCCAGGACAAATGTTTGTATGATGAGCATAATCATTTGTTCTGTGTCTGGGTGTAATTTATCTATATTTTGTATGTATTTAGAAATATATAAGTATGTTTATCAGTTGTCTAGTACCCATAACACAAGCTCTGCTTAGCTTGGGACCTGACGGCGTTGTGTGATAGTTTCAGACAATCAACACGAAAATAGGAATAAAATTAAGTATATTTCAGTTTACCTCATAAAGGATTCAAGCCTGAAGATCCTTTATTACAAAACCAAAAAAAAAACTAATCTGATATCCTAATCACTCCGATACCAAACATGTTATCTTTACTGCTAATCGTAAAAGTACGATTCTTGCACTAAATATTTTTTTAAAGACGTGGGCAACCTTGGTTTTATAGATAAGTGGTGTTATTTAAAAACTGTTTAAAGATTGGTCATTAAAAGGTTTTGATTGGATTGGAACACCGGATAGAAACGTTTTTGATTAATATTTCAAGCTCTAATAGTCTAATCATATTAATTTACTATTTAATTAATACTTCAAGAGTTAGCGATTATTTCCTGTTTTTTTTTTAAAAGCACTTCCTATCTGCTAGACACTGTTAGGTACTGTATATTCGGCCCTTTTTTTGAGTTTTAAACGTCTAAATAATAATAATAAAATTTTATTTATCTTCCACAAATAATGAAAACAGCAGAAAACTAAAACCGAATTTCGATATAATAATGTTAATTTGTGGAGAAAACTGGAAGACTGGTGCCTAAACTAAGCCGTGGATTGTAGTTTACGACACCAGGGACTACTAACTACAGGGTAAGCAGCAAACAAAACAGTATATCAATTATTTATTTATTTAAACTTCATGTACAGTAGTGGTACATAGGCGGACTTAATGCAACAAGGCATTCTCTCCCAGTCAACCTTTGGGTTAAAAAGACAACACTGTGGTAGGTTTGCACAATAAACAAATAACAAATACTGTAAATGAAAACAAAAAGCAAATTATATAAAATAAAATACATATATATGTTAAAATAATAAACTAATAAATACTATGAAAAATAACAAATAATTAAGAGAACTTAATAGTAATTCTGACGAAGACCAAACTAAGGTTGAGAAGACTTCATGTAGTACTTAGTTCCGAATTTTACGCTTGAAGGAAAATTTACTCTCGGCCTTCATCTTTGTAGATGGTAAGAAACTAACAAAGGTTAACAATTTTTCAGTTTCTACAAGTTATTTACATATTTTAATGGAAGCAAAAACTTAAAGAAAAACTAAAATTATTAAAAAGTGAAATTTGTGTAAAGTGTAATGTGGTTTAAGATGCATGTGAGTGTGTGATGAAAATACGGAACCCTTATAGGACCACTCTTGTCTGTCCATTTGTCACAACTAATTTCCTTTGTATCTAACAGACCGATTAAGCTGAAATTTGGTATAGGTAGGTAAACTACAACCAAACACGATCGTGTAACGTAAATAAATAAGATAGAAAAAATGAAAATATTGTCAATTCAGTTATATTTTTTTATAATAATATTTTTGTACAAAACAAAGGAAAAAAAATAACTAAAACTTATCCAAGTTATGCGAAATACTTGCACCGAACCATAAATACAAACCTAAACAATACACATTCAATAACTGTGAATAGTTATAAAATTAGATATGACTAAACGGTGATGTAACTCAAATTGTATCAAACGCGCTATTGATTCGCAAGAAGCCATATTTACAGGACAAGTATTTATTATAATAGCCATGACCTTATTATCTATACTAGCTTTTGCCCACAGTTTTGCCTGTGTACATAAAATATAGCCTGTCACTCAAGAATAAAGCAGCTTTCTATCGGTGAAAAAGTTTTAGCAATCGGACCAGTATTTCGAGTGATTACCTCCTTAAAACATAACAAAAAACTTTACCTCTTTATTATATTAGTGTAGATAATTTTTAGTACATGCGAAACTTTAGTTTGTTCAAAATCAGTAACTGAATGGATTCCAACAGTTTTTATACCATGTTATATTTTTCCCCAAAAATATTTAAAAAGTTACAAGTTTGACACCACCGCCACTATGTACAACATAGGTCACAGCAAGTCATAGCGGGCAGTAGGAATCAGCAAACAGCTGGGTGCAAGTGCAAAACAACCCCTCAGTCGCCTGGATGTCCCGCTAACATAACAAGCTTACAACTTAGTGATTTTTCGTGATACAGTTATGCAAATTTGTACTTAGATTCTTTACAAAAAAATACTAGACACGTGTTTCGAGTCGTGTCATTGGGAGATTACTCTCCTAAAAAATACTTATCGCAAAGAACGTTACTGAATAAAGGTTCAAACGTTACTGAATCAAAATTCATTAATAATCCTGAGGGTGATCTGTGGAGGATCTGTGTGGATCCAGGCCAAAGAAAAGATGAATAGATTGTGTGAGTACTGGTATGAAAGAAAAGGGAGTTAGTGATAGCGTGACGGATGACAGGACAGAATGGAAGAAAACCATGTACTCGTATTGGGCTGACCCTAAGGGTGTTTTTAATATCATGCGGATTTCATCACGCATGCGGGATGGCCCCGCCCCGCACGCGTTTTCCCCGCATTACAAGAAATACTTGTATGAAAAGGACATTTGCGTGGGTTACGCGCATGATATTAATTAACCCTTCAGATACCGTCAATTAGAGACACAATAGTAAGACAATAGATGCGCGGCCACCGGTGGTCGCTTGGGGATTCATGAATTAAAAGCACCCTAAATAACACGGGAAGTAAGATAATGACCACTTTGTGGACTTCTTTTTTATATTGTTCAGTTAGTGTAAATTTAAACGTGACACAATAAAACAAACAAAAACTCTATGCTAAGTAAAGACGGGGTCAACGAACGCAGTCAGGAACTTATAATAAGTTTTTTTTTAAGTTGTTTAAATTGTTGTTGTTGTTGTTTTTAAGTTGTCATTACGTTTTCGAAGTTCCGTAGCTAAGTATTTCAATTTGCAATTTAAAGTCGCTCACAAAAACGTAGACATCTTTTTTTACTTATGTCGATGATGGGAAACGATATGAGTCATTCATAGTCATAATATAGTCATAGTAAGTATAAGCCAGTCCAACAAAGTCATGGTAACGACCTAGGGAGCGCCGAACGTTTTGTAGGTGTATAAACAATAGACCTGCCACTTTGTAGAACTTTGTATTATGTCAAATAAGTGGCGAGATTGTTCGAAAAAGATACTACTGCTCTAGAGCGAAAGGGCAACTGAAGTAGCGCAAATGGGTTTTTGTCAGTAAAAGTCGGACAGTCTCTTTCACTTTACTCAGAGCGGAAGACCGAAAACTTAAAGCACAATAGCAATTGAAGGAACAAGGGTGGGTTTTTAGTCAGTAAATGTCTAACACTCCCTCTCACCCCTCCCAAAGTGGAAGAATTTATTTCACCTAAATCTTTTCAGGAAATTAAAACCTAAGTCAATAAACATACATAAAAACAATCGTCTACCAAGAAAAACTTAAAGTGATAAAATAACATTAATTTTTGGTTTTGTTTTTTGACATCGACTTCCAAAATAAAAGTTGTAGATATTTTGTAATTTTATCACCATTCCAAAAAAAAAGAATCATCGGTAAACATTTGACAAAGATATCGCTAAACAGGGTAAAAAAAATAATTGAGAACCTCCTTGCTGTATGTAGCTGAAATGCTTGAAGAAGTGTGTAGCTATAGGTATTACCTACTGTCTAGTTCAAGGTCGGTACTACCGCACAGCTAGGTCATGGACAATAGAATCTAATGATAGTGTCATGTCTTGAAACGGTGAATGCATTCTTCAATTTTTTTTTCTTCGTTTTTTTCCATCAGCTAAAGGTTGACTTGTAAAAAATTTTTAAAGCATTAAGTCCACCTCTGTATCTTTAAGTCAAAGACAAATATATTTATTTGTTACACATAGGTACATACACGGAATAAAGAAAACTAGAGGAAGTGCCTCTTAGATATCGCCCGTGTGTCAACAGTAGACTAAATTCGCCTATTACATATTATATACTAGTGCAGGTGAATATGGCATCTATTTCAAAGGCACTAGCGTTCTGAATAGAATAAATTGGTTACAGCGCCATCTAGCGTTGAGTAGGCGAACTCGTTGTAAATTGGTTAAAACTTCTTTATTGTTCGTATCATGTCAAATAATAACAACTTTCTTACGTTGTAATAAGACCTAATTTATGAAAGCAATAAGAATATGAATTGTAAAAGTTAAGTTTGTAATTCGTAGCTTCGTAGCCAATCATATTACTGTTTTTTATGTGTGTAATGTACAATTTGATACGCAAATGTGTGAGTTTGGCGACACTGGTTCCCGTACTTAGCCACGTTAGGGGCATTTCTACCTATATTTTCTGTTCTGTGGGTACATATAATGTTATGGTATTGGTACATGGTGTTAGTTAATAGTACATTATGATATAAGTGTGTAATGTTAGTGATTACCGTCGAGGCGGTATTTAGACCCGAGCCATGGCGAGGGTCTTAAGAGAGCCGAGAACGGTAATCATTAATTAGTCACGTGTATCATACGACGTTTTTCAATACGCTTGTGAATAAAATAACTGTAAAACTAGTAAACTTTTGTGGCGGAAGAATCTGTTTTCATATGCGCGCTCATTTGTTTTTCCTCGTGGGGGACGACCTGCGCCATACTGATACGATAAATAAATGATGGCGACAGAGAGGTTGAACAATAAGGTTTTAACCCTTCAGATACCGTCAATTAGAGACACAATAGTAAGACAATAGATGCGCGGCCACCGGTGGTCGTTTGGGGATTCATGAATTAACCACATTATAGCACTAGTGCGTAATGGTAATCAAAATGTCACAGTTTGGTAACAAGTGCCATTATATACCTCAGTGCAGTGCGTGTAAGAGTCACTTTATGAGCAAGTGTATTGAAAATATTATTATTTTTGTATGAAAATCTGATGAACTAAAATATGATATTTTTTTAAAGTCATAGAACATAAGTTGTTATTTATGATGTTAGTAACATAGTCCTGAGAGGTTGATAGTGTTTTACAAATAACCCTGTACATTATAAAAAAATCTAAACACCGTCATCTCATCAACTCTCACTTAAATCTTAAACACACGGCGACAACTAAAGCCAGTAAAGCACACATCGTCACGGTCTAGAACACTAGAATCTAGATCTGCACACAAAGGCTGTAAGGTCGGCGAGTGCCGTATCTAGACAGGCGTAGGCTGCCTGTCGCCTTAACCGAGATTATTATACGTTGATGACTGCCATAAATAAATGTGAAATATAGACTGGCATTAAATTGAAATCGATTTTTTGTATGAGATATTATGTTGATGACTAAGATGATGATATCTGTTGCGTTAGCGTGGGTTCTCAGTTCCAAAAAGTCCAAATAAGAAAGATTCTATTGCATTCTGTTGGCAGTTTTTTTAGGGTGCTTTTAATATCACGCATTTTTCATCACGCATGCGGGGTTGTCCCCCAAGCAGAGAATTTCAAAATGCAAAAAACGCGTCCCGCAAGCGTATCCCACGCATTTCAATAAATACTTATGAAACGCACATCTGCAGGGGTTACGCGCGCAGGACAACCCCGCATGCGTGAACAAAACCGCACGATAAGTAGAAGATAATTTGGGGGTTAGTATCATTGTTAGTTATTTACGCTGAAACGACTAAATGGCTTTAAAAAAATTCGTACACGAGTAGATCATGTCTGGATTGCTTGGATAACCGTCGAGGCAATATTTAGACCCGACCCATGGCGAGGGTCTTAAGAGAGCCGAGAACTGTAATAATTAATTACTCACGTGTATCATACGCCTCTTTCAATACACTTGTGAAGAAAATAACTGTGAAACTAGTAAACTTTTGTGGCGGTAAAAATCTGTTTTCATATGCGCGCCCATGTTTATTTTTTCTTTTCCTCGTGAGGGACGACGCGCGCGCCCATCTTGATACGATAAATGTAATATAATTATGGCGGGGGAGAGGTTGAACAAAAAGGTTTTAACCACATTATAGCACTAGTACGTAATGGTAATCAAAATGTCACAGTTTGGTAACAAGTGCCATTATGTATCTAAGTGCAGTGCAATAAGAGTCACTTTATGAGCAAGTGTACCAAAAAAAATATAACTAAACATATTACTTATAATTTCGCTCTCCTTCACCGATAAAAATATCGATATATCCTAGATAACATCACCTTACATCACGCTTCAACTCACTTCCTGCCTTTCAAATCTGTCTTTAAATTACCCAATAAATAATATAAAAACCTTGCATAATTAGTATAATATATTTATCTTTCCAATCTCCACAGTATCGTAATACAGGTTGGCTAAGAACAGTCTAATTCGCTAGGTCACCTTTGTAAGCTACACATTTTGTAAGCATCGATAACAAATGGGCAGTATTAGGTAATCCGACATTTTATGTTATAAGGCCGTCTTGTATCTAATTAGGTATCTTCCTGAGTTGGTTTTAAAGTTACAAGCTTTTATTTAGTTTCACCTATCCCGATTTTTGTCTCTAATCAAATCTTTTTTTTTCTTTTCTTTTTTTTCTTTTTTGATCCACTTCCCGGCTACCGATTGAGCTGAAATTTTAATAAATAAAATAATAATAATAAATCATTTATTGTCAGACATCTTGGCCCATGCCAACCACCACCACCTTCCTTGTCTTGCTTCCTTGCTTGCATGTGTAAATCAGATGACAATGCAAAATTATTATGTTATGACGCTGATCTGATGATGGAACCGGAAGGTGGCCATAGGAACTCGGCAGTTAAACAAACAACCCCATTGAGTTTGGGCTCGTATGATTTGTCTTGACGAGTATTAATTAGGTATATACGTACAGACCACGCTATAAAAGTTATTAGATACATTTCCATCCAACCGCTCTTAAAACGTGATTATGATGTTACACATCTTTCTCTAGATATTTTGGAAACACGCGGGCCCAGTGCGGGTTGGTGAATGTCACATGTCTTTGAATTTTCGGTTCTAGATCATGCCTGTTTCCTCACGAGGTTTTCCTTCCTCACCGTTTTAAGAGCAGTGGTAAGGAAATAAATTACGCCAAGTAATGCGCCTGGCTGGGTTTGAACCCGCGATCTACAACCGTATGTCGGGGTTGTTATAACTACCGGCCCACTTAGCAGTGCAGCAATTTTAGTGCGTATTTACAATACTAACTTCTGTCAGCGGCTTCGCCCGAGAGTAGGTTTCTACATTCAAATTACGGACACCCGTATCATTGCCTTAGGGGTAGAATTTATGAAAAATCCTCTCTTAGTACTCGCCTACGTCATAAAAGAAAACCTGGTGCAGAACACGCTCCTCGGCCCTATAGTTTCGGCTGTGCCGTTGACATGTCAGTCAGTCAGTTTTTCCTTTTATATACTTACTCGTGTATATCTATAGGTTTCCGCCATTTCCTATACCTACTTAACTATGTACCTTATGACATAATGTATGTCTATGTATCGATTAGTGATAACATGGTGTTTTCGGCGAAACCCGATAACTGTGATCCCAGCTTTAAGGATAGTAAATAATTA
Organism: Mythimna lalbum; assembly: GCA_949319445.1. Lineage (NCBI taxonomy): Eukaryota > Metazoa > Arthropoda > Insecta > Lepidoptera > Noctuidae > Mythimna > Mythimna lalbum. Next base: position 2,893,235 of record OX439358.1, read on the forward strand.
GTGGGTTTAGCGTGTACTTACGTAAATTGTGGTGGAAATATAATGAAATTGGTGTATGACGTCTGTTGACAAGCTTACCTACCACTTTACTAATTTTACACCATTCCCTAATATGAACATATAGAATACTAGGTGCTCCCAGAAAATTATCCCAAGGGAACATACTTCCGGGATAAAAAGTATCCTATGTCCTATTCCAGGACATGGTCTATCCGTGTACCAAGTTTCATCAAAATCGGTTTTGCCATTTAGGCGTGAAGACGTAACAAACAAACAAACAAACTCACTTTTGCTTTTATAATATTAGTAAGGATTGTATTATACCATGTATGCGCCACCGGTACATGGTGGACATCCCACGTACACGCACAAAACGTTTTGGGAACACATTCATTGTGCGAACAGCTAAGGAGTGGAATTCCTTGCCGGAGTCTGTGTTTCCTGATAGCAACCCGGGAATCTTTACAAAAGTCAAGAGTGAATAGGTTTCTTCTAGGTAAGCGCGCTCCATCGTCGACCGCATCGTCGCTTTCCATAAGGTGAGATAGCGGTCAAGCGCGAACCAATGAAAAAAAAGTACTTTGTTGATGTAAAAAGCAGGTTGGCCCGGTTATCATTCGTAGATGTTTGACAGTCGTTACAGGTTGTCAGACGTAGCCAACCATCAGTCTATCCATGGCGTATCATCTTGCCCAGTAACTGATTTGTGGAAGTCTGATAGGCAGTCACTTCATGTAAGATACGGGTATTCAACCGCATCCAGTTTGACTGAAAGCCTACTACAAGTTTTTTGGGCTACGGAGATGACGATCATCATTTCAGCCGAAATATGTCCACCGCTGGACATAGAGCTTCTTCAAGTGTCGCCACAACGACGGGTGCCGTACGATGATGAGTCCAGTGTGTGACAGCTGGAAAGAAGACCGGTTTTAGAACTCTTTGTGAACATACAGGAACATTAACGTCAGGATACATGATCCTTTTGTTCTAGTACCTACGCTTATCTTGTTACGTATGTTACTCATAGGTGTGCGACTTTTGTTTAATGGTAACATTAACTACTTAATTATTTATATTAAAAACAATACAATGACGTAATATACATTACTTAACTATGATACTATTACCGTGACTCAACTATGAAGTAAAGAAGTAACAGAGATTTTTTTTTAAAATGACCTTCATTTTAGACGAACCAATCAGTTTTTGTTATTTTTATTTTACAATTTACTGGCATGCTTGGTATTCTTTCTCGATTACTGCAAAACGTATTCTCTATTTTTCTTTATTTTTTAACCGACTTCTAAAAAGGAGGAGGTTCTCAATTCGGATGTTTGTATTTTTTTTTTTGTACTTACAATACGTGCTTTGACATAAAAAGGCATCTTCACATACTGTACCTAAGCAGTTAGAAACCAGAAGCGTATAAACATTAGCCCAATATTTATGATTGCAGCGTTCAAAAAGACTTATTAACACAGTAACAGTTGGTATGCAAAGTAGACTGTGACTCGTGCCAGACGATTTCCTGCAAACATACAATGGTGGAGCCGAGATAGACCTATTTTCTTGTTAAGTACACTTTTAACGGTTAAGTTATTAGGGTTGCTGGTTTTCTAGGTTATAATAATAACGGGGTTTCCTCTCTCAGAAGCCCTGACCATCGGTAGCTTGGACCCTGTTCCCGATGACTGTGGGTTACTATTTTTTTATATTTTTATGAGTTTTGGTCAAAAAAATGACAAAAAAGACTGCCAAACTGAATATGGGCCTGGGCAGGATATGTCTGCCTCATGTCTGATAAACTGTGTGCTAAAGTGACACAAAGTTGGTGCCCTGAAACAGTGACACGGGGTCGCGGCAGACCACGAAGGAGATGGCGCGACGAACTAGACAGATTCTACCAGAACTGGCAAGAAGCCCGGGCGCGCCAAAGATGGAAGAGTTGAGGCCTTTGCCCAGGAGTAAAATATCAATAAATAAAGGGAATAATAATAATTTATTTCCAAAATTAAAATTTTACACAAATTAAAAATATTAAGATGCGGCATCGTTTCTATTGCCATTGCATAATCAGTAATCACAGATTATCGACCTCTGGCTAACAGTAAACTTGTGTTTTCAAGGTCATATTATTAGTATATTGGTTAAGTGCAGTCTCGGTTGGAAGTTTTGATCCTGATCTGATCTTATGGGTACCTCACCCATAAGATCATTGTCGAAAGTCCTGTACTGTACCATGCCATATCTTGTCTGACATATCCAGAGGCGATCTTAACGTTGAGAATAAACGAATTGGAAAGGGTCCTCTTTTGACTTCCGCTAGAGGGCGCTGAGATGTAAACATCAGATGTGATTGTGCTCGTAATTAATAAATGACTAAAAATAATAAAAACAGTATTCAAGCAGTGTGCCGTACGTAAAAGTGAACAAAGACTCCTAAAATAGCAGTGACAGTGTTATCGTTGATCAAAAACACCGCGCAACTATAAAAAACAATGATTCCCTAATATGTAAACATTGACTAAAAAACCTAATAAACTCAGTGTCAAAATTTATAACAGTGTAAATATTCAAATTTTAAGTCAACAGCCTACAAAATAATCATATCTACTAATCGTTTCTTGACAAAGGTAACAAAACAGTGATCAACAAACATTGTTCCCGCAAAAAAATCGTTTTTTATTCAAACACTACATACGTGAGTTGAACTTATGACAAAGCTGCGCCATCTACCTGAAACCACTTAAACCATCCACAAGTGTCAGTTAGTGTTATCGGACTAAAAAAATAACAAATCGGCAATTAATATTTGTAATAGCGACATCTATTATCATAAGAACCTGCTAAATTAAAGAACCACTGACCTCTAGAACCCATGACGTCGCTAAATTGGACGTCGACATCAACTGTACGAGTGGCTTAATAGAGAAGGAGCCGACTTGGGGTCGTACGAGCGGTTGCGAGTTCGAACCCGACACCTGCGGACGGGATACTTTTTGTGATAATTTAAGTTTAATAAATCATCATGGACTTCCTAGGAAACAAAACATTTCGTCGCTCACGTACTATATCGGAAACCATAAATGACACCAATGAAATTATTTCTCAAACATTAGATATAACTACAAATAGCATGCCGGGAATGTCGGAAGATGAAGAGGATACGCAGATAAACATACTTAAGGCTGAGATTGAAAACCTTAGATCTCAACTAAAAAGCGCGCATCTAGAAATAGAAATACTCTCACTGGAAAATAGTTCCCTAAAGCAAAGTAACGCCGATCTCATGAAAAAAAATGACATGTATAAAAAAGTCACCAGTAGTCCTATAAAGAAAAAGGTACAAACTCCAAAGAGAAACAAAATTATTCTTACAACCAAGGTGACCAGTAAACCACAGACTTTGGAAAGTCCTGACTGCCGCTCGTCCACTGCTGAAGAGCCTATTAAAAATACAGTAAACAAAAATGAAAACTGCGCATCGTTGCCAATTATAAAGAGTAATCTATGTATTTTAAGTAGTGAAACATCTAATAGATTATACACAATAAGTCAAAGAACTAGTTTAAGTAACTGTAATATATGTCATTATCGTATGCCAAATTGTAGTCTAAAGCAGCTGCTAGATAGTCTTGAAAAGAAAGTACAAAACTTCACCTACTCCGACTGCTGTGTAATTTATGTCGGAGAAGAAGATTTCAAAAAGACGCAAAATTACATAGAATTAGTCACTTTTATTCGTAATAAAATACAACCTTTAACCCACACGAATTTCATAGTATGTCTGCCTACTTTTAAATATATGGAAAACAAAAATGTAATGTTCAACAGCAGAGTTGACACTTTTAATAACTTAATGTTCATGGACGTGGAGACATATAAATATGCGTATCTGCTGGACTCCAACTTGAACCTTCCATACACTTATGACACTTATAATCAACGGTATGGAAGTCTGAATAATAAAGGTTTGAACATTGTGCTAACTGATTTGCAGGATCTCGTCTTGGATTTGTACTCAGTAAACGCGTCGTCAGATGCTGACTGCCCCCAAATAAATAATGCGCTAACTGATACTCAACTTCAAGAAAACTCTCAGTTTTTTCTTTAGTCACTATTTGTATATTCTTCATCAAAACATAGCAGGACTTATGAATAAATCAGATTTATTGACGGTTAAACTAGAAGAGCTTTCTAATAATGGAATTAATATAGATATTGTCTGCATAACTGAACACTTTGTCGAAACTGGTTATGAAAATTTCATTCATATACCTAATTATTGCCTCGCTGCCTTCTTTTCAAGAGAAGCTAAACGAGGAGGAGCGTGTATCTTTGTTCGCGCAGGATTACACTATAGAGAATTAACAGACGTTTCAAAACAATCAGTGTCAGGTGTGATCGAATGCTGCGGCATTGAACTCGTGTCTCATAATGTCATAATAATATGTGTGTACAGAATACCTAAACATAACTATAACATTTTCTATGATAAACTAGACGCCGTATTACGCAAAGTCTGTTCATACTCGAATAAAAACGTAATTTTGACCGGCGATTTCAATATCGATATCCTGAAAAGAAATAAAATTACATATGAATTTGAATATTTTCTTGGACAGTACAATCTTAAACTAACGCTCTTTGAACCAACTAGATTATCCAGTAATTCTTGCATTGATAATTTTGCACATTCATTTAAACGCGGATGTAAAGCGGATGTAATGGATTTAGTTCTCTCAGACCATACAGCACAATTATTAAAAATACCTACAAATAAAAAATGCACTCTAAAGTTCTGGAAAACTAAAAAACTTGACTTATCGGTATGTAACTTGGCTAAGTTCAAGGATTGCTTGAAATGTCTATCTTTTTCACAAGTTTATAAAGCAAAAGATGCAAATGAAGCGTATGACAATTTTATAGATGAATTTTTGCTTTTCTATCACTTATGCTTTCCAGTTAAAATTGTAAAAATTAATACCAATAAGAAAACAAAATGGTTGTCCCGTGGTATAAAACTTTGTAGTAAAAAGCAGAGAAAACTACTTTGGGAATATAGGTTGAAGCCTAATTTGAAAAATAAACTTACTTTTAAAAAATATTCAAAACTTTACAGGCAAATTATAAAACTAACTCAAAAAACACAAAATAATTATCACGTAAACACTGCGCAAAATAAATCCAAAGCAGCATGGCAAGTAATTAACAAATCAAAATATAATTTACCACAAGAACCAATTTTATGTATTAATAATAATAATTTGACATATTCACACCCACTTGACATCGCTAATGAATTTAACAAATATTTTATTGAAGTTATCGAAAATAATATTAAAACAAATAACAATTTGAAAAATGAGCAACACCTAAAGGACAATGTTTCATGTCAATCTTTATTCATGTCACCAGTAACATGTGATGATATAATCAAAATTATTAACAGTCTCAAAAATACAAATACCGTTGGATTTGATAACATATCAACTAAGGTTATTAAAGAAGTTAAGGAGGTAATAGCGCCGTTACTTTCGCATATAATAAATCTCTGTATTTCTGATGGTGTGTTTCCAACTCGTCTGAAAACAGTAATAATCAAGCCCTTATTCAAAAAAGACGACAAGACTGAATTAAAAAATTATAGGCCAATTGCAAAAATTCCTATATTTTCAAAAATCATCGAGAAAGTAATGTATAATAGTATATATGCCTATTTTGAAAAATTTAAACTATTTTGCAGTGAACAAAAGGGATTTAGGAAAAATATCAATATAAACATGGCGCTATTTGACCTACTATCAAGTGTCCTAACATCTGTCGATAATAAAAACAGGGTTTGCGCTATTTATACAGACATGACAAAGGCATTTGATTTTGTGGATCATAAAATTTTACTACAAAAACTATATAGTTATGGCATTAGAGGGAATATTCTTAAACTTATAGAATCCTACCTAAGTGATAGATTGCAATGCACAGAAATCACAAGAATTTGTCCAGTAACTAAGTTGCAAAAAACATATACCTCGAAAGCAAGGTTGATCAAATATGGAGTGCCTCAGGGCAGCGTATTGGGACCCTTGTTATTTTTGATATATATTAATGACTTACCGAAAGTGACAGGGCACGAAATGGTACTATTTGCTGATGATAGCACGGTTATTATAAAATGCGACAATCCTAATTATTATGAACTTGACATTAATGACACTCTCTCGAAAATAATAAATTGGCTTAATGACAATAATCTTGTAATAAATCTGAATAAAACTAAAATTATGCATTTTCACCAACGGCTTGTAAATACTCCAGTTAATGTCACCTATAATCAGTCTAAAATAGAAGAGGCTAGCAGTTCAAAATTCTTGGGTATTTCTATAGACAGCAAACTGACCTGGAAACCACATCTGGAAGAAGTTTGCAAACGATTAAGCAGATCAGCGTATCTTCTATTTCAACTGTCGAAAAAAGTAAATACTGAAACACTCTTAATGGCGTATCATGGATTGGTATCCTCGGTTTTGCGTTATGGTGTTGTTTTTTGGGGACAGTCAACAAATCGAGAACTTGTTTTTAAAATGCAAAAGAGATGCATACGATCGATGTTTGGTTTAAGACGGACTGACAGTTGCATTCCATATTTTAAAAAATACAATATTTTAACCTTTCCTGCTTTGTATATCTTGGAGACTTCTTTGTTTGTAAAAAATAATCCCCACTTATTCAAAAAAATGGCCACAGTAAAGAAATTACCCATACGTGCTCAATATATGAACACATTATGCAATGTTAAATGTAAAACTGCACTGATGAAGAAAAGTTTCTTTGGTATTGCTCCCCAAGTTTTTAATAAATTACCCGATGTAATTAAATGCATGCCAGTACAAAAGTTCAGAAACACTCTACAGAAGCTGTTACTTGAAAAATGTTATTACACATTAGACGAATTTCTGAATGACAAATTTATTTAATGTGAATTCTGGAATTATAATTGTGTTATCATTTAATTTTATTTTATTATAATGCAAATGTAATTTAAATATTTATTAAAATTAGCAAAATTTTTTTTTTTTTTTTGCTGACATTCTATTTTTTTATGACATTTGGATTATTTAAATTATTTTGACATATGTAAATTGCTGACATTATTTTACTTTTTATTTTTTTTTGTTTAAGTTTTGACAATTTTTATTTGCTGACATTGTATTTTTTTTGTATCACGACTAATTTAACTGTGATCACATCAGCACTATTTTGTATGCCTTTCGGCGGGACATGGGTGGGACCACACACTACCTATATAATTATAAGATCATTGTACCCTGTGTTCACAAATAATAAATGAATTTGAATTTGAATTTGAATTTGACTTGAAAATCCCCATCATCAAAGGATGATGAATGAAAGAAGCTAAACCATGAAGACTAAAAAACCATAGATAATACTCCTCTCTTCTTATAGCATACAAATATCAGGCACAATCTAGATTACGAATGTATTCTCAGTCATATCAAATTATGTATCTTGTAAAATTGTAAATCAATAAATTATCATTAACTTAACATAAACGATCGATATTTACTTCATTATGACATTATTCATCATTTCAACATAATATAAACCGGTTCTTAATTAAAGTCACAGTTATGAAATTATTGATTAGGAATTTTTTGACGATTTTTTTTTTTAAAGTTGGTAATCATCCAAAGGCTTTTTCCACTCTTGGGAGGAACTGGGCGTGTCAGACTTTTACTGACTAAAACCACACCTATGTTCCTTCCGGGCCTTGGTACAGGCCATGGTCCGGAGCGAGGAGGATAGGCAGGCGGTCACCTCCTTCTCCGAACCAGTAATGCTAGCAAAGAAAGAGGCCGACCGCATCTAGCAACGGCGCCCTCGCCGCCGCCGGCATTCCAATCCCGATTTCCGGCCACCGTAGGCGCGGGATTGCGGACGGCGAGCTATGGGTAGCTTGCGGTCCGACCGTCTGGTAACTGTCCGGACCCAGCCCAATTCGTCTACGGCGCGCACTATTCCCACGCGCTTCAAGGAGTTGTCAGCAACAGTAGGTGTCCAGCTGAGTCGAAGCCTACTGGGGCCATGGTAAGCTCCGAAATGTAGCTCAGCCCCGGTATGGAAGGCAAGAAGGAACGGGGTGGGTTTTTTCGTCAGTAATAGTCTGACACTATCTCAACAAGGGCAGGGGATGTCATTTGGATGTTTTTAACCGCCAAAAAAAAATATCCCATGTTCCTTCTTTGCCTCGCGTTCTAGGATTATGGGTTTTATTTTCAGAAGTAAACCCATGACCCCAGTGTAGGCGACGGCCTTGGATGGCGCTCTGTACATGACACTTGATCAAATCTTCAAGCTAATACCTTTAATTGGTGCCTAACAAGTGGAACCACTTCTACATGATAATTATCATGGATGTCAGCATGAAGGGCCTTCGAGTGCCTAGACACACACATCATCACAACAATCTTTCGCCTTATATTAATTAGAATAGGCTCCTGTTTGACCGACACACACGCCAGGGTATACCTGACAGGTTTGCCTGTACAGGTGAGTTGTACAGGTAAACCGGAGCGTGTATGTTGCACAACTGTGCAGGTTTCCATACAAGCTTGCCTGACAAGTATAACTGTGCAGGTAAACCTGTCAGGTATACCTTAGCGTGGCTACCTTAAGCGACGATGTGGCCGACATTGGAGCACTCTTGCCTAGAAGTAACCTATGCACTCTTGACTTAAAGACCCCTAGGTAGTAGCTATCAGAAAACACAGACTTTGGCCGGGAATTCCACTCCTTAGCTGTACGCACAATTACTGTTTTCCCAAAACGTTTTGTGGGTGGGTTATCCACTATGTATCCTACGTCTTCGTCTGTGCCCTTACCAATCAGTTGTATGAGTGCCAGCCCTAAGTCTGCCAGCCTGCCCGTCTGCAATGTTGGTAAACAATCATTTTCTAAGTAAATAATGTACTTTCACTTAGTGTATCTAGATTCTAAACAACCTGCAATCTACCGCGTCTAATGTTCTAGGAACGCAACGTCTTGGGTTGCGTTGACAGGAGGTACAGTCAGAGAAAAAGGGAGAACGATATTTACTGAAAGAAAATGTGATTCAATTCCTTTTCTTTGGGTTTTTTCGAGATTTTATTTCAAACTAGCTTTTGCCCGCGGCTTCCCCCACGTATAAAAAATATCTATATTATATATCCTTATATAATATAGATATATAATATATCCTTCTAGCTTTCTATCAGAGCAATTTTAGCAATCGGACCAGTACTTTCAAAAATTACCAACAAAAACCAAAAAATTAAAAAGACAATCTTTACCTCTTTATAATACACTAGCGACCCGCCCCGGCTTCGCTCGGGTGCAATATTATACATATAAACCTTCCTCTTGAATCACTCTATCTATTAAAAAAAACCGCATCAAAATCCGTTACGTAGTTTTAAAGATTTAAGTGTACATAGGGACATAGGGACAGAAAAAGCAACTTTGTTTTATATTATGTAGTGATAAACTAGTGCTTGACTGCGATCCCACCTGATGGTAAGCAGTGATGCAATCGTTGATAGTGAAGCGTACTTTATTAAGAGCCTATTCACTCTAGCCTTGAAGATTTCTTCAAATGACTTCTCCCTACTCCTTCTCTAAGGTGGAACGTCCTCAACGTACCAGGTTTTTACTGACTAATAAAAAACTTTTTACAAAAAAAATAATTAAATTGACTACCGACTTTTTAGTTATGGTAGCACCACTAAAAAGTACCTACCCTTCAGCTAAACATAAATTACCTTATAGCCAGAGTGCAACTCATAACGATTCTAATAATCCCAAATACGGTTATATTACATGAATTTACCTTCCGGCATTATCACCAGATCAGTTCGATACATCCCCTCCCCCTTTTCTTTCAGTCAGTCATCGACTACTAAACAAAGCAATTTTACTTCTTACGACAATTCTGCTATGATTCTATGAGGAGTTCTGTTCCATATCTTCGAAGTTCATGATCAGATCATAACAATATTTCTATGGGACCAACTTGGAAGCACCTATCAATCAAAAAAAAAAATTTTCAAAATCGGTCCACAATTTACCGAAGTATCGGTGAACATACATACAAAAAAAAAAACATACATTAAGCCGAACATAAATCCTCCTCCTTTTCGAAGTCTGTTAAAAATGACCCTGTCTATGAACAATTCCAATGCTGTCTGTACCCTTGCATTAGTATCGTATCATCACAAATATCAATTGTTTATCGAAGGCAAAGTGGTACTTGTCGGAGCTTCTGGAAACGTTCACTATCTAACAATACCTAATCCATTGTTTATTTCGCTAGGACTTGAAGAAAATTATCTTCTAATCAAGGCTGTTGAAATAATTGACATGTTAGTCATTGATTACGGAAAACTACTAAAATTAAAAGTTGAAACAACAGAATGTGTGTACAACAATGTTTTTTTTTTAAAGTAGATTATGCACCGAGGGGCTAAATTTGTGTCTTATGTCACGGGCGTCATATTGAATCTCGAGCGCAATGAAGGATTTGGGATTTAACTTACGAGCAAAGCGAGGGAGTTAATACAAGAATCCTGAATGCAGCGAGGGATTCAAGCTAGCCCAAGGCAAAGACACCTTTAGCCCAGAGGAGAATACTCTACTTTTTACACCTACTGTGAGAAAATAATAGTCACATTATTGACCAGCGGGTCATAATGAAAACATTATTGACCGGCTGTGCCCCCGGCCACTAATGACTCACTTTAGGTTAAGGTTGCTTGACATATAATTTGACATTTTCGAGCAGGTGGTGTGAAAATGATATTTATTTATTTTTAATAAGCATACCAACAGCACAATCCCTTACAATACAAATAAAACTTACATAAAAAAATGACATTTCAGTAACCATGCAAATAACAGGTATGCATGGCATTTAACAAAATGAGAAATTAAAGACATAGAAAATTAAAAAGAGTGTCCTGTACACCTAGATACAGAACACTACAAAGACAAAAACACACCGAAACAAAAAACGTACACTATTCACACTTTATATAGGCGACGTCTGTTTCATACAGACGCCAAACTTATCGAGAAGACATCGATAGGGTGATCCACCAAGTTGGACCTTTCATTGCCTTGCCATACGTGTAAAAGGACTATTAGAAGTGATGTTTAACGTGAATGTAGGCAATTGAAAAATGCGATGATGTCGCTTGTAGCGTTGGCTAGCCCTAAAGTTATATAAACTAGGCAGTGTTTCACTGTGATCTCACCTGATGGTAAGCAGTGTGATGGTGAGGCGCACTAATTTATTAAAAGGTTTCAAAACTTGTTATTTCATTCAATGCAATCCAACGCGATGTTTGACGAAAAGGCAACGCAAAAAAAGAGAGATAACGCCTGGAAACTCTGTTAGTATTCGGTAATTCCGAGATTTACTCGAAAATTTCACAAAACTTGCTCCAGGAAATAGCTGTTTTTTTAAATCCTTAAAAGTTTTTGGAAAAAATTGTCATCATTTAGAATCTTAATAAAATTTGCAAGGTCTCTAGAGGATTACTTTTTTGACTTTTTTAATTTTTAGGCAAATTATTAAGTGTCAAAGTTCATACAAAATAGGACATTTTCAGAGGTTTTTACTGGATTAGTTTTACACAAATTTAGAAATTGGTTTCTTTAGAAACCTAGATAATATCCACAAGATACTGTGTTTCCAAAATATCTAATGAAAAATGTGTAATAACGTCATAATTAGTTATGAGCGGTTGTATGAAAAACAGTGAAAATGTGTGTCGTGATGCACCACCTTAAGAGCCAATTCACTCTAGCCCTGAAGACGCCTAAATTAAAAAGGATCTTGGCTGTAAATCTAATCTTCTCGCTATTCTTCTTCTTCTTAGCGTATCGATGGCAAAATCAGTCAAATTCCTTGCCCAGCCCAGAAGTCGGCGGCGGCAATGCTGTCCACTGATGCTGTCATTAGGTCCTTATGTAAGCAGGTAACCGGACACGTGGTGCAGGACGGAAGATGGGACATCGTTTGCGGAGTGACGCCGCACAGACACTGAAGATTGGAACCATCCGAGAAACCCCACGTGTGGATTGTCTTTGCTGCGCCCCACCTGGGTGCGGAGTCTGTTTAGGGTTATCCAGGTTGACCATGGAAACTCGTGTCCAGGAGAGAGGCTCTCCGATGGCTCGATAAAATCTTCAGGAGGTCTAAACTTCTCGCTATTTTTCAGACATCAATCAATATGAAGTTACAGACATATTAAACTAAAAAACACTAACTCGACTTTATTACTGAAGCTAATAACTTTTTATCGGCGCCCACGCTCTGATCGTAAAAAGATGGTATGTATTTAATATCACTTAGGTGCAACACGAGAACACAGTGACACCGTAATGTCTTTACAATGTACGACATTGTAAGTCAAACCTTGAAGAAAGAATCTAAAATAATTGCATTAAAAAGTAATTTTGATAGGGTTGATGCTTTACGAAAAGTGTAACCTTTTTTTTATACGGGCTTCGTGAGATTAATTAAATAAAAACTTTAGAACTCGTTAAATCGAATTTTGAGGGTAGTTTTGAAAAACTAATTATGACAGTCTTTATTATTTACTAGGTTTTGCCCGAAGCTTCGCTTTAAATAAAATAGAGCCTATGTCACTCATGATTTCAAGAAGAAAGCAGCTTTCTATCGCTGAAAAAAATTTAGCAATCGGACCAGTACTTTCAGAGATTACATCCTACAAACAAAAAACACCTAGATCTTTATTATATAGTGTAGATTTTGATTACAATTTGTGCCTTCCAAGTTTATTAAACCAAAAAATTATAATGCTCCATACAATTCTCAAAATTTTGCTTGCTTCACGCAGCCTTACATGAAGCGTATAATGCTGCCCCTGATGGTTAAAAAGACGTATCTAACAAAAACATAAACGGATAAAAAATGTTTTAATAAATGAAACGGGAAATCGGGCCATTTTTTCTAGTGTTAAAACCGCACTGGAGAAAGTTAGCAAAATATTAAAAATACAGGCAGATGCGATTTTTTTTCCTGATTCCGGCAATGTATATAACTCCGACATAGCACGAAGAATCGCCAAACTTAAGTGGCAATGGGCAGAGCACATTGCTCGCAGAACAGATGGCCGTCGGGGCCGAAAGGTTCTGGAGTGGTGACCTCGTACTGGAAGACGCAGCATCGGAAGGTCTCCTACAAGGTGGACCGATGACCTGGTGAAGGTTGCGGGAATCCGATGGATGTGAGACGCACAGGATCGATCATTGTGGCGACGCTTGGGGGAGGCCTATGTCCAACAGTGAAATGATGATATAACTCAAATCTGGAAAAAATGTTAGATGCGTCTTTTTTACTAACAAGGGCAGAATGACGAATACGCGTCTATGAAGCTACGCGTCCATGGACAGTAGGCCTATAAGACATTAGTAAGCCATTAGGTTTCAACATCAATCAATATGATAGTTTAATTTTATTACAGTTATAAGATCATCACTCGTAGCCTTGATCCAATCATTAATGTCAATGATATTATTGCATGAGCCTATTCATTCGATTGCGTTCATATCTTTCGAATGATTATCATATCAGCTGTTGTGAACTAAATTTGATAAGATTTTTTTTCAAGTAATTTTCAACACTTTTTTTCAAGTAATTTTCCTCTTTCTGAAAGATATAAATTGTTACAAATAGAATTGTTGATGCTTTGAGATTTAGAACAGTTAGAAAAAATAAAAACACTCGACTAATTTAAAACTATTTATGATTGGTATATTTAAGGTTCTGGAGTGACGAGTTCGTACTGGAAGACGCAGCGTCGGAAGGCCTCCTACAAGGTGGACCGATGACCTGGTGAAGGTTGCGGGAATCCGATGGATGCGAGACGCACAGGCTCGATCATTGTGGCGACACTTAGGGGAGGCCTATGTCCAACAGTGGACGCCTGTCGGCTGAAATGAATGAATGAATGATTGGCCGAGGAGAAGGATGACGGGGAAGAAAGGAAGAACGTATAAAACGTACGGCAACTGTCCACTCTAACATAGCCCCGGCTGAAGGCTTTGATTTTACATCAGGGCCACCACAGGCAAGACCGGTTAAGCAGACGACAACCTCCTAGGTTGACCTGCGAGATGCCACACACAAAAAAAAATACCACTCAAATATTGTTGACACCTCTACGGTCCGGACTAAGTGTTTTGCCTCGTCGTTTATACCGCGAACATCGGAGGACTGGAAAGATTTTCATGCTACGGTCTTCCCGTCCGATTATAATCTAGGTGTCTTCAAGGCTAGAGTGAAGAGGCTCTTAATAAACTAGTGCGCCTCACCATCGACGATTGCATCACTGCTTGCCATCAGGTGGGATCGCAATCAAGCGCTAGTTTATATCTTTAAAAATAACACGCCTTGCATTATGAGATAGGTATCTCGTGAAGCAGAAGAATTATGTGAAATTTGTATTAATAAACTATAACTTTTACCTATGACTTCGTCCGAATGAATGTCGGTTATTGCGGACACGAAGTCAAAGTCGTGTAAAAAGTAGCCTATTCCTTCAAGCTTACTCCGTTCCAAAATCTATCAAAATCAGTTACGTGTAATATATTAAATTATATAAATGTAATTTATAATATTATAATAAAAACTAGCTTTCCGCCCGCGGCTTCGCCCGCGTGGACTACAGTTTATATCGCGCGGGCAGAGACCCGTGCTCAGCAGTGGACTTATAGGTAGCCTATGTGTTATTCCAGTGTCTCTTCTACCTACCTACCAAATTTGATCTAAATCCGTTCAGTACTTTTTGCGTGAAAGCGTAACAGACAGACAGACAGACAGACACAGTTACTTTCGCATTTATAATATTAGTAGGGATAAGGATAAAAAACAGCCTTTATTTACAAAAAACATACAGAATTTTGTATCAAGTAGACCTGAAAAATATAGTATTAGATTCATAGATATTTTTGTATTTTTTTTTTATTTAGCATGTATTAAAATAAGGCTAAGCTAACTAATCAAATTGAAAGCCCTAATAAAGGAGAACGCTCAAAGCATCGAATTGATACATCGATTAGTATTCACCGCACAGCTGTTTACGATGATGGATTCAAATGAGCTCTTAATTTGGCATGAATAACGGATTCCACTATCATTGTTGCTGCTTTGAGAACCTTCCTTCCTATACGGAGTCAATGTTTATATTTTAATATAGTTACTGTAGTTTATAAATGTAGGTACTAGCGACCATGACCACCTTCGCACTGGTGTAGATATTCTTTGAAATTCTCGGCTTTTCTCTCATTATTTCAATCAAAAGAGGTTCACTGTTGGACATAGGCCTCCCCCAAGTGTCGCCATAATGGCCGGTCCTGCACGTCTTTTTTTACGATGGGCAAAAAATTATCTAATGACAACCCCCGCTCTTGGGTGGAGCGGGAGATAGTGTCAGACTCTTACTGAGTAAAAACCCACCCCGTTCCTTCTAGCCTCACACGTCTTATATTGTGCATGTAATTTTTTTTTCATTTTTAATGCACATATCGGAATCAATCACGTCTTTTACTAGCTTGTTCTAGGGTTATTTGTCGTTTTTATTTAATAATCAGTAGTCAAACAACCTAACGATATTTGATCAAATTTTGATCATCTTAAACGATACGTTTTTAATCTAATAATTACGTAGGTAATCTGTTTTATTATATTCTAATTAGATAATGTTTAGTGTGTGGTTAAACCCGACATTTAATATCGTCAAGCTACCTTCTAAAACCATTTGCCTTAGAAATTTTACATAAAGAACATTGTACAAATATGGTTTTATTAGCTATATATTTTATACTAACTTTTGCCTGCGGCTTCGCCCGCATACATAAAATGTAGCCTATATCAAACAGGAATAAAGCAGCTTTCTATCGCAGCTGCGGTTATATAACTTTATTTATTTATTTCATATAAAATAAGTTATATAATTCATTTTCGACCAAAGTGGCTGTTTATTTCTCCACGCTCCGAAACATAGCCCATAAACGATTTTACCTTTCCACTTTCGACATTAAAAAAATAAAAATAAAACTAAATAAAACCAAGAGCACATGATCAGTATCTCTCCACACTACTCTATATCGTAAGTACATCAAACATCTTCGGCCAGACATCCGTACATTTAACAAACAAACAAACAAACAGCTTCCATCCTGAACCTGTATTTATAACTCCAGCTCTTTATTTAGCGGAATTGTAAAACCACAGGGTGATTGACTTCTTGGACGATTTTGGGACCTGCTTTACCGAAATAGTACTCCGTATGAGCTAAACAAACAGACAGGATCGCTCACGGGAATTTAAACCTTACTCATAAAGTTGTATGGTGGAAAATCGTATGTACTTTTCGAATATTGTAAGGATATACGCGGAACACAAAAATGCGTAGAGAATTCTTAATGAACGTAATTGGACACGTTTCCGAATTGGATGTGAATTTGTTATTGGTTTAAAATCTCGGGGTTTTAGTCTAGTCACGATTTGTTGAGGTTTTAAGTATTTTTTATTCACGACTTCCGACTGTTGGTACCATAGACAAACGATTTTATTTTACAGTCTTTTTACTGTTAACCTTATCCACTTGTTAGTTAATGTTATTCGACTTAATATACTTATTAGAAACATTTACCTTGCTTATAAGTTTTACAAATCTAGCTTTGAAACACCTTAAAACTATCAACGTGATTTGCATCATAAAAATAAGGCTCTTTTTTCGCGGTTCATAAAAGCAAACTAATTCTTAATTCAGCACTGTAACTGAGATATCTAATTACTGCAAGCCACCATTTGGATATGCTAAACTGAACTATTATACAACTTAGCATAAAAAAATAGATATACGGATAATCCATATGGATAATTCATGTTCTTTCTCTGCTTCATCATTTCTGTTCTTATTTCAATTTATTTTATATCACCCTATGATACAGGAAATTTTAATGTGTGGTCTAAGATTTTTAACAAACAAGCTAACATGACAGACGTCGTCCTGTGTAAAGCTTACAGACATACATAACATATAATAGCATTTGACTTTGACTGGCCTGTTGGTCTAATGGTTGGTGGCCCTGACTGCTACGCCAGAGGTCGTGGGTTTGATTCCCACCTAAGACAAATGTTTATGTAATGAGCACGATTTAAGTTCTGTATATAAGTGTAATTTATCTATGATGTTATTTAGACATATAAGTATGTTTATCAGTTGTCTAGTACTTATAACACAAGTTTTGCTTAGTTTGAGACTAGACGGCGTTATGTGATAGATGTGGAATATTATTATTAGTAGATATAATATATTACACGTTGTATCGTAAAATGAAAAAGTTTTTTCTTATCTGTGGCAATTGAACCCTTTGTCGCCTATTCTGTCAGTGTTGAAAAAAAAGTGTTAAATTCACGGATTAATTAAAGTATTTTGTAAGTAGTAAGAATTAACAACACATTATCAACTAAACCTTATATTGGTAGATACAATGTAATTTAGAAAAAAACATTTTTTACGGGTTTCCGTACAATTTTACCAATCATGTTTTTATAAGAACCTTGCTGAGACTTCAAAGAATACTTTATTAATTTTTTAAATCATTATTCCTGTGAATCTCCAATTTTATTTTTGTAGAAAACTAGCTTTTTCCCACGACTCTGTTCACGTGAATGGGGGTTATAGAGGACGCGAAGTTGAAGTCGAGGCATGATATAAAGTAGTCTATGTTCTTTCTTGGGGTGCAAATTTACTCCTATATAGATACATTACATAGTGATAATAATAACTATTTTCTTAATACTGTTGAATTATTATTATCCCTAATAATACCTACGGCGCAGCATAGTCGTGCTCATTAGTGCATCTCTATTTGCCATCAGATATCTCAGCAATTTAGCTTCACTTTGTTATCTGACCGATATTTTGAGATAATTATTAGTTTATTTGAAATGTATATTTTTGATTGACCAATTAATTGATTGATTGATTTATTGAATAATAAATATTGACCTCGTTTCTAGCCACATTATCTTTCTTATAATTTATTCATCCTTTACCTCTTTAAATATCAAATTTCATTATTTCAAAATCCCATAATCCTGATAACTTGACCCACTGTTATAACTAAACCAGTCTGCGTTCAGCGACCGGTACCTAACAAATTGGGGCAGGCAGGCGGACCGCACGCGATGTCGCTTTATATTAATTGAGCCGGATTTGCGGAAACAACACCGCGCTATTTGAGGCGGGCTTGAGTGGGTAATGTCCTTTACAAAATGTTATGGCTTGCAGAGTACCAACCTACTTTATTTTAGGATTAGTCCGCATTTTTTATTTATTTGCTTAGACTTACATGTGGATGGATGGAGGGGGAGAGGGAGGCCAAAGAAAAGATGGATGGTTTGTGTGAGAAGTGATAGAAAGAAAAGGGAGTTAGTGATAGCGTGAAGAGTGACAGGACAGAATGGAAGAAAAAAACGTGTTGCGCCGACCCCAAGTAAAACGGGACAAGGGCAGGAAGATGATGAGACACATCAACGACATATGATTTTAATAATATTCACGAGGTGATTTTATGTAAAAAAATCACTTACAGGCATGCACAACATTCACAGAAAGTCTAATTAATTAAATAGATGAAAAACCGATAAATAATAAACATATAAAGATTAGTTTATTCTACTAACTTCATATGATTGAAATTTAAAATATTGAAAAACACCTATAAGAATCTACGTTCACATAATGAATAAATTAATTGGAATTAAATACAAAACAAAAAATTTAAAACTAATGTTCCAACTTAAAAAACAAAAAGAAAACACATTATTATCAATTTAAAATTAAAATTACATTATTAACATATTAATTAACCACGATCTCTGTGGTGGCCGAGTGGTAATGGCTCCGACTTACGCGTAGTAGGCCGCCGGTTCATACCCTGCCAGGCGCATTACTTTGTGTAATTTATTTCATTACCACTGCTCTCATAAACGGTGAAGGAAAACATCGTGAGGAAACCGGCATGTCCTAGAACCAAAAATTCGAAGACATTTGACATGAACCAACCCGCACTGAGCCCGTGCGGTGGATTACGGCCCATTGCCTCTCCTAGAGAGGAGGCCTCAGTCCCAGCAGTGGGAACATTAAAAAGGCTGATGATGAATCAACCACATAATTATTAAATTACTTAAAAAAACCTTTATCAGAATTAACTCTTCAATTGTGATAATTAGAGAACACAATAGAAAGACAATGGGCGCGCGAACGCCGCCGTTCGCTTGGGCTTTAATGAATGAATTAAAATATCATTAAATCACAGTTTTATTAAGTGTATAATTTCAATTTTTATAATGCCATAGCCAAAAATTAATACAGTTAAAATAAAAGTATGAATTTTATATCGTTTGCTGACAATAATCACCGTTTTTTAAATATTATCAATATACCTACTAGAGCCCGGTACTCCAAAAAGAAATCGTTTTAGAAATCGAAATTTCTTTTCGACTTTTTTAAATTACTCGTTTACTCGTAACCTTTTAAGAGTTGAGTAACAAAGTTATCGATGTTAACCAAAATTTCCAAAATGATTTTTAGTGGATATTTTTCGAGTGAGTTTAGCGCCTGTTTTAATTGTTCGCAAATTTATTAATTTTGAGAGAGAGAGATGAGCTTGATAAGTACTGGGAGACTGGCCCGCAATGGCCGAAGACAGACGTGTGTGGAAAAGGGAGAGGGAGGTCTTCGCCCAGCAGTGGGACATAAATCGGCTAACTAACTATCTTATTAGTTTTGTATCATAGATAACCATTATCTGGTCGTCTTACCAATAACCTAATTTATCGCTAAGTTTCTCCTCAGTTGTTTGTAACGACTGTTATTTGTTAATTGATACTAAGTTGACTTTACTTACTAAAGAAATTAGCACAGAACCTACGTGATTTCTAACGTATGCTTATGTTTACTGTTTAGAATCAGGGGCGCTAGATTTTTTTAGAGGTGGTAACATCTATTGTTCCCGCTCTGGGTTTGTCAGACTTTTACTGACTAAAATCTAGCCGTATTCTTTCTGTTGCCTTTTGAGTTCTAGACTAGCGGAATCCCGCAGTAATCTATGCGTATAATAAAACTGTTCATTGTGCGCGCATCACGTAAAATGTACGAAATCGATGTAGATAACTTTTATAGGTACACTAAAACTGTGTGATATATTACTTAGGCTTTGTTTCATCGCAATCGGTTTACTATATATAAATATATACTACATTCATTGGATGTTAGGCGGTACGAAGTTCGCCGGGTCAGCTAGTACAATAACATACTATGATACTACATATATTTTAATTTTTAGACAATCTTTATTGCTTAGAGCAATGTAACTTTGTCCACAAACCAAGGGGCCATTAAAAGTTGGTTCTAAAGTGAGATAAAGTTTATGGCCTTGCGAAAAAGTCACAAAGTTATTTAAGGACTTAAGTGGGCAATGTGTTCGCTGAATGTTCTGGGAACGTCTGCTACTGACGGGTAAGCGGCATGCTGATAGCCCAAGCGCAGAGTATATTTACTTAGGTAATGGTACGGACGGTTTTAATATACAAACCCATAGAACAATATTACAAACCTTTACTGCAAAATTGCAATTAAGTTTTAAGGTTAATCGTATTTAAAGTACCACCAAGGATTAACATCTAGTTAATATGATGGATACCTATATGAGGCAAACTGAAGAGAAAAGAATATTATAGAATAGAAAACACATTTCTCACATCTGTAAGACTATAATTCCTAACTAGGTAGGTAAAATATTCTCAATACTACTGAACAATGTTATTGCTTTTTATTACAAGCTTTTATTTAGTTTCACCTGTCCCGATGTTTTACATCTACATTTAGTATGTCATCAAATTCTGTAAATGACCCTCTTCTCGGTAACCGATTGAGTTGAAATTTTTTTTATGACATGGAGCTGATCTGATGATGGAACCGGAAGGTGGCTATAGCAAACTATAGCCACGTTCCGGGCTATAGCTAGAGCAACAGTGTCTGAAAAGAAGGTCCATAGCAATGCCTAACATGGCTGCAAGCCATTTTATGACCTAAAGTAAACTGTTAAAGGGATGGAATTATAAAGGGTATTTAACTCCATCCCTTTTTCTCGCTTGCAAGACTGTGCCATTTTAATACGACATGGTAAGTCCTCATTAGAGGAAGTTTGAAAGTAGCGCCAGTGACTGAAAAATTTAAAGGTAATCGGTTGTCTTGGTATGGTCTTGTGAAGAGGAGGGATGAAGCTGATATTACTAAAAGAGTTCTGAGTATACATGTAGATGGATGGAGAGGAAGAGGAAGCCCGAAGAAAAGATGTATGGATTGAGTGAGGAGTGATATGAAAGAAAAGGGAGTTAGTGATAGTTTGACGGGTGACAGGACAGAATGGAAGAAAAAGGCGTGTAGCGCCGACCCCAAGTAATATGGGATAAGGGCAGGAAAAAGAATAAGATGGTAAGTCCTCAGCTGATGACAAATGAATGCCTAGATACTTATAAAATAATAAATAATGCTAGTAACAATTTATTACGGGACGTGTGAACCATGTAACTGGGTCATTGCAAACGGACGGCCCTATCTAACCGGGATGAGGATGAGTTCATATGCAACACAGCCGATGACGTCAAACACGCTGTAATCAGCTTTACGTGCGTTATTCGATTATCGATAATATCTATGATAGCTTACCTCCTATCTGGGTTTTTGCAATTAGTGTAAGCGCCTTACACGTAGGATGACATTAGTCTTAATGTGTTTGCATAAAATTGATTGCTAAGCGTCAAATGCGTAATAAATCTTTTCTTTTTATAATCAACTCGCTGCGGCCTGAGGTTCAACTGCGTAATTTTAGAAAATTATACCAAGAATTTATTTATTTATTTATAGTTAATTAAAACGGTACATGCCCACTTACATTAATTAACGTAGAATTGTAAAAACCAAAAAAAGAAAACACTTATACAATAACATCATGTTGACATTTGTATGGAATTTTAGAAAATAATTAATATGATTATTATAATAGGATTATTTCAATAACACATAATTTTAAATTAATAATTTAAGATCAAATACAATAATACACGTTAACATGGAACAGTGGACACCCTTGCATACTGTCTCTCACAGAACACCAGACAAACACGTCTTATTTTTAAGAAGGCGTACTCCCGGGATCCTATGTGCTATTCGAGGACATGGTCTACCCCTGTGCCAAGTTTCGTCCAAATCCGTAGAGCCGTTCAAGCGTGAATAAGTAGCAATCAGACTTTCGACTTTTGTAATAATTAGTAGTATACTTTCTCATCCAATGGAAAGGGTTGACGTGGTCGGCATTGGAGCACGATTGCCTAGAAGTAACCTATTCACTTAACCCCTAGGTTGTACTCGCAGCATCAACACAATCTCCAGCAAGAAATGCCACTCCTATATAATAAATGTGTTCCCAAAACGTTCTGTATGTTTGGGTAGGATGCCAATATGGTTCTAAGTAACCACTAAACAATTTCTTCGAATGAATACCTTCCCATTCCTCGAAAGCGGCCACTAACATTATGTTTATTAATTAGGTTATTTCTTGAGTATTGTTTAGTCTTGCCAGAAACGTCCCTTGTCTTAATGTCATGATATTTGAGCAAATGTCAAGAAAGTTGACATTCCTGCAAATATGATGATTTGAGCTAATTGAGCCGCAGACAGACAGTAAGCTGGCTTGGTCTTTGTTCGAGTATATTAAATTTAATGTCATAGTAGAGACGGTTTTGTGACATTTAACGGTACTAAGCATAGGCAAGACTTGGTTTTATAGACATAAATATCTACATAGCATTTAGTGGTTTTTGGTACTTGAAACTATAGTATTGTAATTTCAAATCCAGCCAGCGGATGTGATGGAGCTCGTTAGCGCCGATTACTACCAGGACCAGCCGCAAGAGTTACCGAGGCCCTGTAACGCAAAGGGCAGCTCAAGGTCCACAACTGGGTTTTACACTCCCAATTTAATGGACTACGACATCGCGTGGTGGATTACGGCTCATTCCCTCTCCAAGAAAGGAGGCCTGAGTCCCACCCAGCAGTGGGAACATTAAAAAGGCTGATGATGATGATCAATTCGCTTATCCCTATTAACAATGTCGGATGTGAAAATTGGCAACTTTACACGAGAGCGAGTCAAAGTTTGACATACGTCATTGTTAACTGGCGAATGGGCCACATCTGACAATTTTAACGTGGCCCATTTTAAAAACTACACGTAATTTATTTTTTCTTTTTTCTGCTATTAAAAAAAGGGACTTTTTGAGAGTGATTGGTGAAATAAAAAGAAAATGACAAAAAAACATATCCGACATTGTTAATAGGGACAAGCGAATTAACAAATAACAGTTATTATAAACATCTCCAAACTCATTACCGATCATCTTACCGATCACCTCATTATTCGGAAACAATAAAAATCATTGTCCTATCCGTGCACTAAACAGCCAAACTGGCCAAACCGTGTTTATTTCATCTCATTAAGATTATTTAACAATTATCTATTTATTTGTCTATCCAATGAACAATACAACAGTGTATTTACCGTTCTCATGTCGTTAATTATCTTGTAAATATTAAGTAATTATCTGTCTATCTTCAGTTTCATGTCACCTAGTCTTTGGAGTCAGTCTACTGTTAACAGTGGTTGAAAATGGGGTACAGAGATTTTTATCTCGCGTGTGTTAACTCCGCGAAAATGGGGTATGAGTGTGATTTTAGAGACTTTTGCTATTTTGCGTTTGTGAGTGCTAAACTTTCGAGAGCATGGTGAGTTTTTAACTCGGGTGTCCCCTCTGCTCTAATCTGTGGCTATCATCATACTAATATTAATTCATTAAACCCAAAGCGAACGCCGTCCGCGCTGTTATTGTTTCTTTCTATTGTCTCTAATTGACGGTATTCGAAAACTGAAGTATTTTTTGTTTTTTTGAGCGCGCTAATCTCGGAAACTACTAGTTAAAATCACAACGTGTTGGCGTTTGGGTTAAATAACTCATTTATCAAGGAATTCTATAGGCTAAAACCCACGGGAACGAAGCAGTAACCAAAGACGCGGGTGAAACTTAGTAAACATATAAAAAGCAATAGTTTCCTATTTATAACTCACTAGCTTTGCCCGCGGCTTCGTCCGCATACATAAAATATAGCCTATGTCACTCAGGAATAAAGCAACTTTTTCTCGGTGAAAAATATTTCGCAACCGGACTAGTACTTATAGAGAATTCCTCCTAAAAACAAAAAAACAAATACAAACAAACTTTACCTCTTATCTATTAGTGTAGAAGTGAAGATGTAGACACACACAAACATGTGTCCTGGGTGGGTATGTACAGTGCGTTTCACTTAAGACGTTCCTTTGTCGTAATGTTGGCAATACGGAAAAACAGTGTTGCAACATTTTTAGCAATTAAATTACTTGATATGAGAGAGATTAACTGATACTTAGTTACTTTAACAATTGCCTTTTTTTATTGTTACTATTTTTGTATAAAGTATAGGGTGCTGGGCTCCATTCCGATTGTCTTGCAATTCTTTCAAATAACGAAAACGCCACGCCGCAGTATCGTTCCTCTCTATTAACAACTTCCTTTGAGACCTACTTTTTTTAAATAAAATCCCATTCCTCTCATAATTTTCCAAAAAGTGTTGCAACTACCGTTAAAATCGGTTTCGTTTCACATTTCGGGGAACAATTTTGGTAGAGTAGGCAACTCTTTCCTTTTTTCCCTTCTTTTTGTGTTGACAGACAGGGGAGCCAACATTACGCCGATGTAACTTCTTAAGTGAAACGCACTGTAAAGGTACTCGTAAGTATAACATAAAAACAAAAAAACGATACCTCTTTACAATAACAGTATATAACGTAGATATAGTGTAGATTTAAATTTAGATGGCTTTAGTTGTCATAGCCACGTTACTGATATTCTTCTTTCGTTGCAGGCTCCTGAGGCCGGTGTCAGTGACGGGCATGATGGAGCACGCTCTGGTCCACCGCGAGAGGGTCGGGGTGCAGGACTTCGTTCTGCTCGAGGACTTCCGCTCCGAGGCCGCCTTCATCGACAACCTAAGGAAGCGGTTCAACGAAAACATTATTTATGTAAGTTAGACATTAATGAAGATATAGAACTAAAAAAGTTCGAGGAAATAAGTAACATAGAGCTGATAATACCGCCTCTAAAATCCCAAATTAAATCTGGGGATTTATGAAATTGAAAGTTATTACTCCTGGGTAGGATTGGAACCCACGACCTCCGGCATAGCAGTCAAGGCCACTAACCAGTAGATCAACAGGCCAGTCAAAATAATAACAATACCATTATTTCTTCTCCAGACTTACATCGGAAACGTGCTCATCTCAGTGAATCCCTACAAGCCGCTGCCCATCTACACGGAGGAGAAGACCAAGCTCTACTACAAGAAGGCATTCTTCGAGGCACCACCACACGTGTGAGTCTTATTTATCTAACTCGAATATAGTATACTAGCTTTCGCCCGTAGGTTCGCCCCTTCGCCTACATAAAATATTTAAGCTGGAGCCCTCGTGGTGGATCGCCCCATTCTCTCTCTCTTGTGGAAGAAGCCATGTCTTACTGAGCTCTTAAAGTGGAACCTTATATTGCTGATTATAAATTATTAGCTTTTGCCCGCAGCTTCGCCCACGTACTTACATAAAATATAGTCTATATCACTCATCACTCACTATCGGTGTAAACATTTTGGCAATCGGGCTTTCGGAAATTAACCTCCTACAAACAAAAAAACAAACTTTACCTCTTCTTTATTATATTAGTGAAGAAATGTAGGTACATTTTTACCAACTCAGGATTTACCAACTAGACGTTTGAGGACACTAGTTAGGGCTGATGCATGCCAGATCACAATTTTTTAATAGGCAACCTTTTTTCTACATAGTATTATTAGCTACACTATACTTATAATTTTTTTTTTTAATTTCATACACAGTAAAAAAAAAGTCCAAAGTAAAAACCCTCAGGCACTGGACTAAGTGTGAAATAAAAAAAAATTGATAACTATACATAACTATTGATACTACTACATCGATAGGTAAAATGTCGTAAAGGAATATCCTTTCCATCAGCTAGGTATGAACTTGCACATTTCCACTAGATATCTAGCACCAAGTCTAGACTTCTACGCAAACTCTGATGTCTGTTCAAAGATAAAACATAATTATTATAAATGTTAATACATTATATATCTTTTGGAGACGATAGTATAAATTAGGTAATGATCGTAAACTGATCAGGCTTAGTATAACACCACCAAATGAAATCTAAATGATTACGTTTGAATCGTAAATCTGTTTGTATCTATGTAATTGAAACATGTTTTTGTTGTTAGCCTATTATGTCCCACTTCTGGGCAAATCTTCACTCTCCCTTTTCCGCACACGTTTGTCGTCAGCCATTGCAGACCAATCCCTCCGTTATCATTTAAGCCCATTTCTCCACCTTCGCCTTAATCTGCCGCAGGAATAAGTAACTCTTTTAGCCCACTATTCTTACCATCAAGAAGATGATGTAAGCGTTGATGGTGAAGCGTACTTCATTAGCCCTATGCGTTCTATGATCACGATAACTCCTTCAAATCTTCCTTGAGAGGTCTTCATTCTCAGATACGAATGGATCATTTAGGTTATCACTGACAATTTGACGTGTGGGAAAGTAGATACAATGAGAAAGCATAGTTGTCATTTTTATCTGCTCTTATCAACCAATAGTCAGAAATAGTTGAAACGTTGAGTGTAAACAAATACTTCAAAAAGGTGCGTAGGTCGATGATAAAATGTGAATGGACCTGAATACGATCGTTGATGGTTTATTGCCAAATATTTTTAGTTTTATTGAACTAGGACATTTTATTCCATAAAGCCCGTACCATCTTTGGACCACCAAACGTACGGTCATGCACCACTGACCGGTACATGATAGGAATCCCACTCATACGCATAAAAGGAGTGGCAGGCGGTCGCCTCCTTCTGCGAAGCAGTAATGGTAAGCAGAAGCATCAGGCAACGGTGCCCTCGCCGCCGCCGCCGGGATTCCAATCCAGATTTCCAGCCACCGTAGACGCGGGCTCGCGGACGGCGAGCCATGGGTAGCTCGCTGTCCAATCGTCCAGTAACTGTCCGGACCGAGCCAAGACGTCGACGGCACGCACTGTTCCCGCGCGCCTCAAGGAGTTGTTAGCAACAGGACCCCTCCTGTTGCTGACAACTCTCCCAGCTGGGTCGAAGCCTACCGGGGCCGGCGTTATCCGAAAGGAAACTCGAGCCCCGGTATGAAGGCTTGAAGGAACGGGTGGGGTTTTTAGTCAGTAAGAGTCTGACACTATCTCCCGCTCTACCCAAGACCGGGTTTTGTCATAAGATGATTTTCCCCATCCACAAAAAAAAACCCATACGCATAAAACGTTTTGGGAACACATTCATTTTGGGGACATCTAAGGAGTGGACTTCCCTGCCGGAGTCTGTGTTTCCTGATAGCTACAATAGGGTAGTTTCCTGGGTCAAAATAAATACATTTTATTTAGTCCGTGTTTTAGATTATAAAAAAATATTGGACACGTATTTTTTCTTTTTTAGATTAAACAAAAAATAACAAAGATACAGCTCATTAAAGTTACGTGTGACGTCACCCCGTGCGAAAAAATGTAGCACGGCGTGACGTTACACGTAACTTTAATGGGCTATATCTTTGTCATTTTTGGTTTAATTTACAAATAAAAAAATACGTGTCCCTTATTTTTGAATACTCTAAAAGACGGATTAATTACATTTTTTTAGGCATCTAGCCCATTGTCTATAGGTTACTTCTAAGCAAGCGTAACGTGCCCATAATCGACCACATCGTCGTTTTCCATCAGGTGTGATAGTTATGAAGTGCAAGCCTAACTATTATAAAATAAGGTCTAGCGGTCTTAACTCTTCAGTGAGCTATCTGATTTTTTGAAATATTACACACAAGGTACCTCTAGCAATATCCAATGGTAGGTGCCTAGAATATGCTAGAAGAACATTTAACCTACCAATTGTCAAAAGTAGGCGCTGCCATCGTTTGCCATTTCAAATGAGTCATTATTTAAACAAGCACCCATCCTATTCTGTAATATTCCATTCAAACGATCAGTTCATTACGAACAGATACTTAGTGACAAAACATTATTGTCTAGAAGCACCTCCATACTCTGTATAATTGAGCTGATAAGGGACACTTATCGCCCGATAACAGTACTTAATGGTTATTGGATGTTCGAACATACCTACTCGATGTATACTTACATCAATAAAAGACTTAAGGCCATGGACAAAAATATCGTCTCTGAAAAATAATATTTCAAAGACAAAAAGTCGAAATGCATCATCTAGCAGTTTCAGAAACTACATCACATTAAAGATCTTAATAAGCCCCAAAAAGGGTGCCTGAGGATGAACGCTGCGGCCGAGACTAACTTGGGAAGAGTTGGTGAAAGACTACCTAAACACCTACCGCAGGGACTGGTTCGAGGTGGCTCCGAAAAAACAAATACTTGGGAGAAGTTGAGGGAGGCCTTCACCAGCAGTGCGAAAGTTATAAGCTGAATAAAAAAATAAGCTGGTCTCTCATGACATAATGTGTCTGCAAATAATGATAATCAGCTGATAGTAATATCTATTGATTAGAGATAGTGGTGGTAATAATTTCTAGTATTACCGATCCTGAACTAAACAGTGAATTATTTATTAACTGTTATTATCTATTACAGATTCGCGATCGCAGACAACGCGTATCGGTCCTTGGTATACGAACACAGAGAACAATGCATTCTGATCTCAGGTACAAGATATTTTACTTTCTTTTCTTTTCTGCTCTTATGATCTCTTGTAATGAATGTGTAATCTATACGAATTATATCTATACAAACCAATGTCTTTTTCTGTCCAGGCGAATCCGGATCCGGTAAAACAGAAGCCTCCAAAAAAGTCCTAGAGTACATAGCAGCACGAACAAACCATCTCCGCAACGTAGAAACAGTCAAAGACAAACTACTTCAGACAAATCCTCTGCTAGAAGCCTTCGGAAACGCTAAAACCCACAGGAATGACAACTCCAGCCGATTCGGAAAGTACATGGACGTTCAGTTCAACTATGAAGGTGCTCCTGAAGGAGGACATATCCTCAACTATCTCCTGGAGAAGTCCAGGGTTGTCTCCCAGATGGCTGGAGAGAGGAACTTCCACATCTTCTACCAACTGCTCGCTGGTGCCGACCAGGAATTGATGAAACAGTTGAAACTTCAAGGAAGAACGGATGCTTACAAATATACGACTGATATGGTTAGTAATATAGCAAACCTTAAACATTCTAATATGCCAATAATCCATGGCTAATTCAAATGAAATAGACAAGGATATTTCGTATATTAGTTCATGTTGATTTTAAAATAACCGTGGGCTCAATATTCTACCCTGTAGCACCCACATTTTAGTTGATCATTTGTTTTTTAAATTGGGCAATTGCTCCATCAAATTTCATTTAGTCCTATCTAATATTATTATTTTGATAGACTTACTTAGTATTCGTACTACCCCCAACACAAACAACGTTAAGTTACATAGTAAATATGTTCGAAAGCTTTCAGCAAATCTTAAACAGTTTCATCCGTTTCTAGGGTCCGTCAACAAATCAACGCAACAATGATGCCGAACAGTTCCGAACAGTACAGGAAGCTATGAAAGTCATAGAAATCGGCCAATCGGAACAGATGGAGATTTTCGAGATCGTCGCTAGTATCTTACACCTTGGAAACGCTAAGTTCATACAGAACGACAAGGGCAACGCTGAGATACTGATGCATGATGCCAATACAAGCAATGTGGCTGAGGTAAGGAAATATTTATTATAAGATGTTGAAATAATACAGATTGACCTCCCAGTTATGACGAATATTTTTTGGTCTTCGCCATCATCATTTCAGCAGAAAAACGTCCACTGATGGACCAAGTATCGCTACGTTGAACGGTCCTGTGCGTCTCGCATCCATCGGATTCCCGCAACCTTTACCAGGTCATCTTTCCACCTTTTAGGAGGCCTTCTAACGTTAGGTCTTCCGGTATGTGGTCGCTATTTCAGAACCTTTCGGCCCCAACAGCCATCTGTTTTGCGAGCAATGTGCCCTTCCCATTGGCACTTAAGTATGGCGATTCTTCGACATATATCATATTTGACTAAAGTAAGATATCCCTCATATACAGACTACTTAATATTATGGAAAAAAAATAAGATGAGATCCTTATATTCCTTCCGTATAGGACAAGAAATCGAGTAAGGAAGGCATTGACTTAGGCTGCCACGTAATTAATGTATCATGAAGTTACTATTTTATAGGTATAATTTAAATTATAACGTGCGATAAAAAATCCTACAAGAGCACGCGCTCTACGCTTGTTTTTTCCAAATTTTAATTACTTTGCTTATCTTTCTGACCTTGCAATGTTTTCCGGTCTACCTCTTATATTTTCGATTGAAACACCAATCTTTCTAACATCGGCTACAGGCACTGCCGATGATGTCAAATCACAAAGATTCATAACAAATATGCCACCGGTACATGGGGGACATCCCCCACTCATCTCCATAAAACGTTTTGGGAACACATTCATGGTTCGTATAGCAAAGATGTGGGATTCCCTGCTGGTGCTTGTATTTCCTGACAGCTACAACGTGGCGTTCGTTAAGTCAAGAGTGAATAGTTTACTTCTAGGTAAGCGTGCTCTATGATCGACCATATCTTCGCTTACCAAAATATTAGAAATCTGAGAACATATTTTTCTGTTTTTTCATCGCTTTCAGAGAAGCATGATTTTTTTATCACATTGTAGTAGAGATAAATCATCATTATGTATATCTAAATGACTTATGTAAGCAGTAATCCATGCCACCTGATACTATATTGGCATCGTCACTTTACGACTCAATCCAATAGAATAATCTTTTCAATACTACATCTTCAAGGCATAAGTCCCAAATCACTGAACTACGTATTCGTAGGACAATAGTGTTTATATTTGATCCATTAATTTGGCACCATTGTTCCTCTGTGTGTTTAAATACTGCTAAGATTTGGCTGCCATTGTCTTCCCAATGGAGGATGACGTCATTCAATTCAGGTGTAGTAGTTCAACCTCGAAATTTTCACGTTTACATCTCATTATGTCGGGGTTGAGATCGGTAAAGGAATGTCGAAGTCCGATTTTTTGAGATCTTATTTCAGATGCCTTTCTTATGACGTGTAAAAAAGGCGTGGGAGCGAAAAAGAGAGCTGGAACTATAGACTCTATAAGTATAGGTTGTCAGATAGGTAGATCGCGTTAAGACCTAGGGGTAGGGCCCTTGGTTGGTCAATATTGGGAGCCTTTTAGTCATTAGCGTCAAGGTTATTATTTTCAATCATCATCATCATCATACACGTCCACTGTTGGACATAGGCCTCCCCCAAGCGACGCCACAACGAACGTTCCTGTGCGTCTCAATATTTTCAATATTGTAAGCGTTTTAATTACTAGCGTCAAACAATATTATGTCATACTTGCCGCTTCTTACTTAGTTTTAGTTGCATTATCCTAAGCTGTTTTTTATTCTTGAAGCTGGCGTATTTAATCATGATATAGGAACTGTCAGGTCCATAAATTTTGTTCTAGTGTCTATCTTCCCAAAAGAATTAGATAATGCACTTGGGAACAACAATAACCATATAAAAAACCTGTTCCTAATTTTCTAACCCACCTCAGCTACACCCCTGTTCCCTTGGCACAATTCTCTTACGAAATTAACCATTGAACTCAATCTCAAACAAACAACAATAAATCACAATAAGAAATACGTTGCCAGGCGGTGATTTATTCGGAGTAACAACGGTTTTTGACCTAATAGAACCCGTTTGCGATAACGATCTTCAACGGAAAGATGACGTAGCGCTACAGTTCTTATGAAAACGTCTCTATTATACGATAATGTTTATGATAACCCTGGGTTTGAGGAATTGCTTTTGTTCGCGATATTTACTCCGTCTAGATCTTTAGCAAGGCATGCAGACAAGGCAGGTCTGTTATAACGTTTCAAAGAACTGTGTTAAAAAAAATTGACCGTTATTTGACTATAAAACAGGAACTAGTTTCTCTAAGCCTCTAACTAGACTTGCAGACGGTGAGCAATGTGTAGCTCGCCGTCCGACCATCCGGTAACCGTCCGGACCGAGTCCAAGTCGCCAACGGCGCGTAGTGTTAGTAGGGGCCCAGCAGGGTCGAAGCCTACTGGGGCCATTGGTTCGCTTCTGAAAAGAAAACTTAGCCCTGGAATGCAAGGCAATGAAGGAACTAGGAGTGGATTTTATTTTCAGTAAAAGTCTAACCCGCGCTCCCGCTCCGCCCAAAGGCGGGAGATGTCATTAGATGATTTCTCCCCCAAAAAACAAAAGCCTTTAGCTACCTTTTTTAGAGTGGGAAATCATCAAATGACTTCTCCTACTCAAGGTATCCGCTCATTTTCCCTTTGCGTTCTTGATCCACTCATCCAAACGTTCCCGCAGCCAGCGTTTGCCTACATCCCGTATTAGTTACGAAGGTTCAAGATCATCAACTGTTTCTTGTACATGGAGAAACAGTTGATGATCTTGTCTCTCAATTTTTTGCTAGCTTTTTCTGTATCATTCTTGGGTCAAAGCCTCCTTCCACTACTTCCATATTTCGCGAGCCCAGTACGCTTCCTCGATCCAGTTCTGGTAAAATCTATCCAGTACGTTTCACCATCTCCTTTGTGGTCGGCTGCAACCAGGTCTCACTCTCTCAGGTCACCAAATTTGTACTGCTTTTTGTCGGGCATATGGCAGATGTGTCTTGCCCAATCCCATTTAATTAAGGCAATCTGTTTCAGCCGCATCAGCTAATATCTCTGTCAGCTCCATAACACCCTCACTAAAGCTCGGGTGATAGCCGCTTCGGTAACAATAACAAACTTTCTTCACTTGTATCAAAATCAACTATTTGCGTTGTCAAATACTATTCGTTCATCGAACATACATTTATCTTCATTAGTTTAAACAATGACGTGGACTACAAGTACGTTTAAAGGAAAGTTATTGGTCACTATTATCGGTGTATCGGATATAAGTCATCTTATCTAAGAGTCAGTTATCCTCTTATTGATATATTTTTCCTCATTGACTAATCGACAGTCTGTAATGTGTAGGCTGCTGACTTAGTAACAAATGTAATGTTTGCATCGGATTGCAATTCTATACTTTTTTTTCTAATGTGTGAAATCATCTAATGACATTCCATCCCCTTTGAAGGAGCGAGAGGGTGTGTCAGACTTTTACTGACTAAAACCCACTTTGTACCAAGGCCCAATGCGAGAGATCGCACACAGTATCAAAGGGCGACCGGCGGGATCGATCGCCCTTCCAATTTGGTACTGTTTTGTTTTTATTTAGCAATCTAAATATTTAAACCTTGCATTTTAGACGTTAAGGAAGTACAATAAAATCAATGGCTTGATACCCTCAACACTCAAAAATGTATCTTGGTGTAAATTATGAACTAGGAATTATATATAAAAAAAAAAGGTTTGTGATATAACAAACATCGAATCATCAAGTTTCGCAGTGAAATAGGGAACCCGTGTAAGCATAGCATAGCCGGCCTTATAATGTTCCCACTCAGGCCTCCTCTCTAGGAGAGGGAATGGGCCGTAATCCACCACTCGGGCCCAGTGCGGATTGGTGAATGTCACATGTCTTCGAATTTTTGGTTTTAGGACATGTCGGCAATGATTTTCTTCACCGTTATGAGAGCAGTAGTAATGAAATAAATTACACAAAGTAACGTGCCTGGCTCGGTTTGAAACCGCGACCTACAACTCGTTAGTCGGGGCCTTTACCACTCGGCCACCACTACTCTACACTCGTTACCCGTTACTCGTTTACTCGTGTAAAAGGAGTAGAAAAAATAAGTACAAAAAAAACAATACTTCAATCTTCTTCTCTTTCACAGCTCCTGAAAGTGAACAGCACGAAATTACGCGAAGTGCTAACAAGCCGCACGATCAGCGCTCGTGGAGACGTCGTCAACACCCCCCTGGACCAGGAACAGGCACAGTACGCGCGAGATGCCCTCGCCAAGGCCATTTATGACAAGCACTTCAGCTGGCTCGTGTCCAGGCTGAACTCGTCACTCGAGCCCAAGGATAAGGAGAGCCAGTCGTCCGTCATCGGTATCCTGGATATATACGGATTTGAGATATTCCCAAAGAATAGGTGAGTCCTAAAATAACTACTGCATTATTGAAGTTTACAAACAGGGTAAATAGAAGCAATTGGTAACTCGCCGTCCGGGCTGAGCCCGAGTCGTGGACGGCGCAGAGTGTTCCACGCGCGCCTCAATGAGATGTCAGTAAAGCCGTAGAGGCCCAGAAGGTTCGATGCCGGCTAGGAGAGAAGGGAATTCCTGGAAAAGAAACCCGTGGTTGTAGTATGCAACTAAGATACAGGTATGATTTTAGATATGTCTGATACGCTCTCCTATTCAACCCTAGAGTGGGGAGAAGTCATTGAATGATTTCCGACCTAAGAAAAAGAAGGAGTGCATAGAAATAAAACTGCTAAGGTTTTTCATACTAGCTTTTGCCCGCAGCTTTGCCCGCGTACATAAAATATAGCTAAACATAGCTAAACCTCGGCAGCTTTCTATCAGTGAAAACCATTTTGTAATCGTACCAGTACTTCCAGAGATTACCTCCTACAAACAAAAAAACCTTTACCTCTTTAAAAAGACTTTACCTCTTTATTGGTTATAGTGTTGATATTATTGGCGTCTAACAAGGCATCCATTGTTTTAAATTACAATTCAATAGCAAAATCCAATATTTTATGTTTTTACGTGATTTCGTATTTCGTGATCACTAATATAGAACTCTGTGTTAATGATCGATGGTTGGAAACGATTGTCTTAAGTCTCCCTTAGCGCCTTAGTAAAATATTGCAGCAACGACTTACGTTTTGTCAACCCTCTTGTGCAGCTTCGAACAGTTCTGCATTAACTTCTGCAACGAGAAGCTGCAGCAGCTGTTCATCCAGCTGACGCTGAAGCAGGAGCAGGAGGAGTACCTGCGCGAGGGCATCGAGTGGGAGCCCGTCGAGTACTTCAACAACATCGTCATCTGCGACCTCATCGAGGCGCGCCATACTGGTAAATAGCTATTCCATTCGGATCTGATATAATCTAGCTGACTACTAGCTGACTACTAGCTGACTACTAGCTGACTACTAGCTGACTACTAGCTGACTACTAGCTGACTACTAGCTGACTACTAGCTGACTACTAGCTGACTACTATTTGACTACTATTTGACTACTAGCTGACTACTATTCCACTACTAGCTGACTACTAGCTGAATACTAGCTGACTACTAGCTGACTAAGGTGACGTGGAGACATTACAAGGTCGATTATTTTATCATAATCGATCTTGTAATGTCTCCACTGCTGGGACTCAGGCCTCCTCTCTAGGAGAGAGAAAGGGCCGTAATCCACCACGTGGACTCAGGAGCCTTACCATGACGTGTTAAGATGTCAGGCATGCGAGTAAGAAAGAGGGTCAGAGCTATACACCCCAGAGATGAAAAACTGATTTAATCCTATCTTGCTCTCTTAGGCATACCATAACATAACAGTAAACAAGCGTTCAGTTTACACAACGTGTGTTTCCTGTTGTCATTAAGTTCCTCACAAAATACATCATAATAAAATTATTGTAAACCATAACTGTACCTACTCTGTCTTCCCACAATATTTATTAGCAAGTAACTGCTGCCAGAGGCTGCATCCTTGTGAAAGTAAATAATATGCCAAGAGAACATACTCCCGGAATAACATTGTATAGGATACGGTTATTTCAGGACATGTACACCATAATTATGTAAACATGTACCCGTGTGTCAGATTTTATCCATATCCATTCAACCGTTTCTGCGTGAAACGGTAACAAACACACACACAAACATACAAACTTTCAGCTTTATAATATTGGATAGACTCAACAAGAAGATAAAGCCTAACAAACGTGCTTATACATAATTATACATAACCCACTTCCTCTCATCGAAGGTATCCTCTGAAAAGTCCTCAGGTTTATCATGCTTATATGTGTGCTTATCCTACAGGCATCATCTCGATCCTGGACGACGAGTGCCTCAGGCCGGGTGATGCTACCGACCTGAGCTTCCTGGAGAAGCTGACTCAGAAGCTGGAGCCTCACCCTCACTACAAGTCACATCGTCGCTCCGATATCAAGACCCAGAAAACTATGGGACGTGATGTAAGTAAATGTACCTTCAAAAATAAAATAAGCACCTGGTTTGTCAAAACTGGAAAAGAAAGATGACTTCTAACTAGAAACATTGAATTCATTAGATACTTACTCTTTTTTGAGGTGGGAAATCATTAAATAATTTTCTCCGGCTCTAGGTTGAGCGAGAACAAAAGTCAGACTTTTACTGAATAAACTCACCTGTACTCCATTTCTTTTTATTGTGTGAACTGGTTACTGAGGCCTTTAGCTCTGTAGCGACATCTATGGTGTCATATAAGAGCTAAACTGCGAAATTCTGCATCGCGCAATTAGAGTTTTCCGTCCGATTTGAACATATATGCAACAGTCCGAAATCATCTAACGGGCAGATGCCCAGATCAGACATAATATCTATCTGGTCGGAGAATCGTCCTTTTCCAACGGACACTAAGTTCCTCATACTTCTAAAGATCAAATCTTTATTTTGACTGGCCTATTGGTCTAGTGGTTAGTGGCCCTAACTGCTATGCCGAAAGTCGTGGGTTCGATTCCCACCCAGGACAAATGTTTATGTGATGAACATGATCATTTGTTCTGTGTCTGGGTGTAATTTATCTATAATATGTTTGTATGTAGAAATATATAAGTATGTTTATCAGTTGTCTAGTACCCATAACACAAGCTCTGCTTAGCTTGGGACTAGACGGCGTTGTGTGATAGTTGTGGAATATTATTTTTAGTATATTATTTTCATTGTATACAATTATTTTGTTTACCATTACAATACGGATGTAATGTTTAGGTTTGTGCAGTATTTGGCAGTAAATCTATCGAGTCAGCCTTCTTGGCAAGCTTCGCTGAGGTAGTCACCACTATAACAAGAAATCTCAGCTCCATTATATCAATATTATTCAGTTATGTAGACACCTAAGTTTTTTTTTTTTGTTTTGTTAGATTTGCACTTTAACGCTATCTCACCTGATAGTTACAGAACTATACCAATTTTTCACCATGATATCCTCCAGAAATCAATTTGCGAACAATTGCAATTCTGCAGCTCTGCAGGCTTTCGTCGATCGCCTCGAGTCGCCCACGCCTCGGACTGACGTCATCTTAACGCTCAGTCACGTGGCCAGAACAAAGGAATCGGAAACGTGGCCTAATCGAAGCGATCGACAAAAGAAAATCGAAACGAATCTGTCGTAACTTGGCTGAGGCCTGCAGACTTGCAGAGGTTGAACACTATACGCCGTCGATGACTCGGGCTCGGTCCAGACGGTTAGTAGACGACCAGATGGTGAGCTACCCATTGCAGGTCTTCGATAAGCCTGCGCCCGTCATAAGTTTACTTCGGAAAAGAAAACTCGGAGTCCTGGACCGCAAAAGCAAAAAAGGAACATAGGTGTACTTAAATCAGTAAAAGTCTAAAAAGCCCTCCCATTCCACCCTACAGCGGGAGAAGTCATTGGATGATTTCTCATCTGGAAAAAAACCTCTGAGGTCAATACACTTAACGCAAAGAAATTTCTACAGTTACTACGCGTAATAATTTATCATAAGCAAATAAATTTTAATAACGGATTTGTCTACTATGTAAAGATAGAGAGAGATACTATGCACTATGTAAAGATCAAACATAAGTTCATAGTATTTAATTAAGCCCACCTTGACTAGGTTGTTAGGTACTTTCCTCTTAGAGCCACCTAGCGACATCTGTAACGCCACATACGAACTACAAATAGACCTGACGTCATAAATCCTAGATGAATCAAAGTTATCTGCACGAATATCTCTGGATATCTGTGTCTGCACGACTAAAAAAGACCTTTTTATAAAAAAAAAATTACCGACTTCACTAAAAAATTTAATTGAATTTGAGGAGTTCCCTCGACTTCGCCAAGATTCCGGTATTTTTTTTTTCTTTTTTTTGTCGACGGGGAAAATCACAGATTCCAACTTGGTGACTATGGGACCATTTGGGAAGTATACCCTTTCCAACAAAACAATAATTTTTCAAATCGGTTGGCAAGCGACGATGTTATGCGCGAACAAACATAAAAAAAATACAAACATCCGAATTGAGAACCTCCTCCTTTTTTAGAATTCGGTTAAAAAAGCCAGGAATCCTTTGAGGATTTTTTGAGTGAAGGTCTGTAGTTATTTAAATTATTTGCAAATTGATTCCTAGTGGATATTATGATGTAAAATTAGTGTAATTTATAACTGAAGTGATGCAACTGGACAATATGCGGAATCATTGAAACAGGCGCGAACTCGGTAAAATGGAATTTTATTGTATTGATGACCTCAACGATGTTTACCGAGAAGGTTGATACGTACATCCTGTTCACATCATGTGCTAATGGTAAACAGATTAACTTCTAAGAAAAAGTAAGTAAAGATTATTCATTCGAAGACATGGAAATAAAGAACTTACTATCCAAGCCAAAAACATTAAAAAATATACAAAAGCCAGACAACGACCTTAGATAGTTGCCCACTAGATACAACATAAAATGCACAAACCGTGCAAAGCCATGTAGAAAACAAAAAGACTATCTGGTCTCAGGATCCACCTTTTGTCAGTAAGAGTCTGACACTATCTCCCGCTCTACCCACGAGCAGGGGTTGTCATAAGATGATTTTTGCCCACCGAAAAAAAAAGGATCCACCTTTTAAATCCACCATTAAAAGGTCTGGAGTTTGCGGGACTTTACATCCTGGTTTACATTTCTCTATTCCGTGTTATAAAAATCGACTCGGCTAGGATCACCAACATTCCCCATGTTGGAGATTCATCAGAAAAACTATCCTTGACACATTATCTAA
This sequence comes from Mythimna lalbum, assembly GCA_949319445.1. Lineage (NCBI taxonomy): Eukaryota > Metazoa > Arthropoda > Insecta > Lepidoptera > Noctuidae > Mythimna > Mythimna lalbum. The sequence goes on from OX439358.1 coordinate 2,932,586, forward strand.
GCTGTTCTAAAGCCATTTTCTGAGGAAAATTAAAATGGATTCCGTAATTCATGCTAATTAAGTAATCAAGGTTTTATTGTGACCCACTTGCTTAGTACGTTTGAATTCTAAATAGCATGTATTGTGTGTGCTAGGAATTTCTGTTGGCAAATTACTACGATGGCGTATGCCAATGTTTACGAGTTTCATGGTAAGAGCCATAATAAATGTTATGTTGTAAACTTACCTATGGTGCCCGCGTGATGGATTACGGCCCATTCCCTCTCCTAGAGAGGAGGCCTGAGTCCCAGCAGTGGGAACATTAAATAAGCTGATGATGACTTATCTATGGTGTATGAGAACACCTCTTTTTGTTAGAAATCACAGGGGCCCAACTGGGTCGAAGCCTACTGGGGCCAGAGTTAGCTCCGAAAGGTAGCTCAGCCCCGGTATGAAAGGCACGAAGGAACGGGCTAGGTTTTTAATCAGTAAGAGTCTGATACTATCTCCCGTTGTTGTTGATGTCATTTGGATGATTTTTACCTATAAAAAAAAACCCAGAAGATACTTTAGGTTAACAAAAGGATCATTAATGAATTACAATGACGTCAGAATTAATCATGATGTAATATAATTTGAATGTATGCAATTTATATTAGGTGAGAGCGCATGCCAGGAGGCAAACAATGGTGGCATTGTGTTAAAATGCTTTCATATGTTATGATAGGAATGCATTCTATTAGTTGCCACTAGTCAGTTAGTTCGTGAGCAGCGCTCCTCGAGTTCATACCTAGCTGTGTCTATAGTCTATTCGGGATAGCATTGGAAAGAACTGGCTACTCATAAAACATGTGTGTGAACATCTTCCTAATTTACTTTCTTCTTTTTGTTAACGTGGTCTGTCCCACTTCAAGGAATAGGCCTCCGTCCACTCCTTCCATCTTTCGCGCGCCCGCGATTTCTCCTTCCAATCTTGGTCCCTTCTATATTTCTCGGGCCCGCGGCTTTTTCTTCCAGTTGTAATGAAACCTAGTCTACCTAGAGTAGTCTAGTTCGTCTCGCCATCTCTTTCGTGGTCTACCGCAACCCCGTCGTGCTGTTTCAAGGCTACTTTTACTAATAAACTTAAACATTTCGAGTGTAAATTCAATATTTACATTATTTTTCGGGACAAGCGATATCGGTAACAAATACGAACTACCCATTTACTCGTAACTGTTTTAAAATTAAGAACAATGTTCATAGTTTAGCATAAGCAAATATTATAAAAACTCTCAATGGTAACGGACTCATTATGGAAATTAATGAGCAGACATCAAAAAAATATGGCGTGATAAACCGGTGTACCAAAAAACAGTCCAGACGTCATTCTTCATGTGTTTGCTTCTGTATCCAGGAGTTCTGCCTGGTGCACTACGCGGGCGAGGTGACGTACAATGTGAATACGTTCCTTGAGAAGAACAACGACCTGCTGTTCAGGGACATCCAGAGTCTGATGGCCAGCAGCCAGAACACCATCGTCGCTAGCTGCTTCAAGGTAAGTCAATCAAATCAAACAGTCTTGCTTTAGTCTTTAGGATGGTTCTTTGAAGTCGAGAGAATGTCTCATTACAATAGAATAGAAGAGTAGAAATACTTTTATTCGGTACAGACACAGCACAATGAGTATAAACACAAAGTAAACAAGAACAAAAGTTTAGTATAAAGTGCGCCAAGCGTGCCCGCACCGAAAGGGTGACCACCTCAGCATTTGCTGCACCCAGCGCTGATTTTCATTCATCTAACCTAGTTTTTTCTTTACAATTTGACATTTTTATTTGCATATTAGTTTACCTCGATCACTAAATGTATCAAAAACACTCATTTGCGTCCAGTGGCTTACGACTCAAAATAGATAGGTACATTATCTCAGTTTCAAAGAATCACCCTTTAATTGTCAACTCTAATCATCCACGTTTGTTCCCAAGCCACCTAAGATAAAGCCAGTATCGTAACTAGCCTTTTGTACGCCCGGTGCCAGTTTCTATAACTGAAAAAAGTACAATATAATCAAAAAGGACCATCACCATTGTTAACGTTAATAGAACTCTATAGGGTATGAGTAGAACCGTAACTGCTCTTACCCTATAGGGTTCTATTAACGTTTTCTCGCTTTGTATGGTCAATCCTGGACAACTGAGAGTTCTATAGTAAGAGAGCCCGGAATGCTAAGTTTGGAATTACTAAAGCGTCATAAGGACTTAATTTTCTTTCAGGACATTAACCTAACGAGCAAGAAACGCCCTGAGACAGCGATCACTCAGTTCAAGAACTCGTTGAACGAGCTGATCAAGATCCTCAGCAGCAAGGAGCCTTCCTACATCCGCTGCATCAAGCCCAATGACTTCAAGGGGCCCAGTGAGTACCATCATACTTCTTCTAATTGAATATACTCTAGACCCCAAATAGAGAACAAGTCTGATCCTATGGCCCATTCTAGGATATGGTTCACTCGTATTTATGCCTCTTTCATCCAAATCTGTTCAGCCGTTTAAACTTGAAGGAATGGCCAACAATCATCATCATCATCAGCCTGTTTAATGTTCCCACTGCTGGGACCCAGGCCTCCTCTCTAGGAGATGGAATGGGCCGTAATCCACCACGCGGGCCCAGACTAACATTCACATAAGTCCGAGTAGAAACAAACTTTCGTCATTATAATTTTATTGTGATGTCTCTCTAAGTCTGAATATTTCTCTTTTATATTTTTAAACATTTTTATATACTGTTTTTAAATTTTATTATTTAAAAACAGCATAATAAAAATATTATTTTCATCCCCTCCATCTCGGAAAGAGTATTTTTGCTCTTCGATATCCGAGTGCTGAAACAGTTTTTATCCGCTATAGAATAAAGAAAATTGAATTTAGAACATCGTGTGCACTAAGTTTGTGAATTCAAAACATCATTAAACCTATTTACTTCTACCTCCATGGTGACAAAATCATGGATGAAAGTTACGTGTTGCACTCTTGTATAACAAATAACTATTATATATTCCTAACTGAATTTAATGCTTTGATAAATTTATTCTTATTAAAAGCAGTTACCAAATGAGTATGAAATTAAAATCTTCATTTACCATTTGATGTAATTAAGTATGTTTGTTCCAGTGCAATTTGATGACAAGCTAGTGTCTCACCAAGTGAAGTACCTCGGCCTGATGGAGAACCTGCGCGTGCGACGCGCCGGCTTCGCGTACAGGAGGACCTATGAGGCCTTCCTCGAAAGGTACGATTTTGTTTTAATAGAACATAGGCTGCTCCTTTTCTCCTTATTTTGATAAATTCTTCATAATCACATACACCATAAATGTGATGGGATCTAATGCAACAATAATTTACCGCAATGTACTATGTGTTCCTAATAAATAACCCTCATGTAAGCCCAAAGCCGGCTTAACCTTGCAAAACTAAATAGTTTTTTTTTTTTAATATTGGGTGGACTACTGATAATTGTTCAGATGAGTCAGGGTTAAGACACCCAGACTCGAAACTGTAATTCCTAGTGTGAAACATCGTTTTTTAAATTAAATAAAACTACCAAAACAGATTTTTTGTAATATTTTGCAAACAGAAATCGATGCATCTAAAAAACTAAATATTTTAATAAAACGAATATGCTGCACCCTTCTTCCTAAAAGTCGTGAAGGGCAGACGTTTTAGGCTGTATGGTCAGTGGGTCGTCTTAGGGGCGGATTTGTGTTTGCAATTTTGTCGTATAGAAAATGCTGATCCTCAGCCTAAGTGATTTTGATTTTGAACGCAAAATATTATCTCACAGATACAAGTGCCTCTCTCGCGAGACTTGGCCGCATCACCGCGGACCGGCGCGCGATGGTGTGCAGAAACTCGTCAACGTGCTTAACTTCGAGAAGGAAGACTACAGGATGGGCAAGTGAGTATTAGAGCTTTTGTATCAGCATCCTTTGTAAGTCCCAACAGTATGGACGCGAACGTGGTGAAAAGATAAGCAAGGATATCGCCATCTTGAAGCTTGCTGCTAGACAACCGAGTAGAAAAAATGAAAGGATACAAAACTTTTTACAAGCTCAATTCACTTACGAAATTATGTTTCTGGTGTTGTTTCTTCTATCTTCTATACAAATCTATTTAATTTTCTTTGAAGTCGGATAAATAACTCGAATTTCGATGTTACTTCAGAAAAGTCATTCAATAAAGTCAAAAACTACGAGTACTACCTAATTCATAAAACTTATGTGAAAGACTGCCGTGTCTGTGCCAAACTAGTCGGACAATGAATTTCAATTTCATAAGTAACTCTTTCTTGTCTTATGTCTGATTAGCTAGCTTTAATCATTTCAAATGTCGAGTTCCCCACTTTAATTGCATCACACGGTCGTATACTTAAACTAGCCTGTCCATGAGCATTATTTCCACTAACACACCCAAAAATTCCAGCACAAAGATCTTCATCCGCTTCCCTAAGACTCTCTTCGAGACGGAAGACGCGTACCAGTTGAAGAAGAATGACATCGCGACCATCATCCAGAGCAGATGGCGAGGGTACTGGCAGAGGAAGCAGTACCTCAAGATGAGGCAGGCGGCCATCGTCATACAGAAGTGGGTGAGGAGGTTCCTCGCACAACGCCTGAAGGAGAGGAGAAAGAAGGCCGCTTTGGTCATCAGAGCCTTTATCAAAGGTGAGTTATTTATAAGGTTCTAGAGCTAAATTGTTTTTCGAGATTCTCACAACATAAAATTCCATCAATAATAAATAATCGTAATAGACGTAAATAAACTATAGAAAATTGAATTCCAAGAGGGCTACATTATTGAGATTTGAAATTTATGATTTCGAGTGGTATAGTTAAAGCCCTGCAATTATTTTGTAAGGTATCACATCATTGAAACTATATTTGACGACTTTTTTTTAATTTGATATAAACTAGTGCTTGACTGAATAAAACAATGCAATATTTTCTCGCAATGTGAAAGTCGCCTCTCGCAACGCCCACCTCTAGCATTGCTCGTCAGCTAATTTTTTTTTGTCTTTTAATGACTATTTGGAGTGAAAGTCCCATTTGGGCGCCAACATCGAAATGGCGCCCACGTGGGACTAGACTATTAGGTGATATTTTCATTTGAATTTTACCTATCCAAGTAGAATGTTGTTAACAACACATGATTCAACAACAAATCCTTTCACCCCCAGGTTTCATCACCCGAAACGGCCCCGAAACACCCGAGAATCGTCGCTTCCTGGGCATCGCTAAGGTCCATTGGCTGAAGCGTCTCTCCACTCAGCTCCCTAGCAAGGTGCTGGACTTGTCTTGGCCACCTTGCCCCGCTACCTGCCAGGACGCTTCCAAGGAGCTGCATCGGCTACATAGGGCTCACCTTGCCAGGAAGTACCGCCTGGCTCTGTCACCGGCAGATAAGAAGCAATTTGAGTTGAAGGTGCTGGCTGAGAAGATGTTTAAGGGTGAGTAGACTTGTTTTACTTGCTGTTATAAATATTTGATGGGAAGTTTTTCAAGGGAGATGTTGTTAGGCCCCGTTAATCTTTATTTGGGATGTCCAATAACGAGGCAAAATTAAAAAAAAAAAAATTGGCATATTATATTACTAGCTTTTGCCCGCGGCTTCGCCTGCGTATATAAAGTATAGCCTTATATGTCACTATGTCAAATAAAGCAGCTTTCTTTCGGTAAAAAAAAATTAAAAAAATTAGTAATCGGACTAGTACTTTCAGAGATTACCTCCAACAAACAAAAATATATAAAAACAAAAAAAAAAACTTTACCTCTTTATTAGTTAAGATAGTAGTTTGTAGTATGAGCTTCGATCGATAAATGCACGTTTGGAATCATACTCAAGTCGAAACGAGACATTCAAACTAGGTACTGACAAGAAATATTAATGTTTTAAACTTCAACAAACAGCTTAAATTCAGTTAGGTGCTTCTTTGATCATCCCTAGCAATAAGTTAAGAACTAGTTAATGTTCTTTTGTTATTACCTGCTGTATATTGTCCTCCAGGCAAGAAAAACAGCTACCCTGGCAGCGTGGGCGAGCGCTTCAAGGACGACAGGCTCACCGGAGAGCATCAGACCCTCAGGAACACATTCATGGCGTCCCCCTCCTGGCCTACTGGCGAGCAGCTGATTGTAAGTCTAGAATACTATTTTGTTAGCTTACTATTTTGTCATTTGTCTGCATTTAGGCAGTTAAAATTTTAAAACTCTTGTATATGAAAGTTATATGGTGACTAGGTTATTGGGCGTTTTACTCTTTCGTTCCAGAATTAGAAAAGTTATGTACCATCAAAGACACTTCTGCCTGATCACCTCTTAGTTCATATTTGCCTGCATCCAAAATGAAAACTTAAAAGGTTTGAATTGGCGCCGCGTCGCAGGATTCAAGCAATTTTTTTTTTTTTAGTGATTTGGTAGAAATATATCTATGTAATTATACCTACGTTTCACACAGAATGCAAATTAGAAGGTGCAAGAACCACGTAGGATTGTTTATCGGTGCAAGACAAGCGTGGATCCACTGCGAACGTCTCATTTTTATCGATCACTAGCACTTGACCGATTTCCGGGTGGCTTTTAGCTATAGCCCATAAACTTGTTTTTAAAACTAGATTCGCGTTCTCAGGACATTTTCCTCCACCCAATGAAAGAAAAGCTAAGAGTGTGTTCCCCCCGCAGTACTCGTGCGAGGCGGTGAAGTACGACCGCCGCGGCTACAAGCCCCGCGAGCGCGCTTTACTCGCGTCGGACAAGGCGCTGTACGTGCTCGACGCCGCCGGCCGCAAGACCTACAAGCTCAAGCACCGCCTCCCGCTCGACAAGCTGCGCGTCGTCGTCACCAACGAGACCGACACCCTCGTGCTCATCAAGATTCCTCAGGAGTTGAAGAAAGATAAGGTATACAAGGGTACAAAATCCATCAATTTTTGTAATATATTTTCTGGCAAGACAACTCACCTTGAGAGCAGTGGTGGCCGAATGGTAACGTAACGGCCCCAACTTTCAAACCCTACCAGGCGCATTACTTTGTGTAATTTATTTCATTACCACTGCTCTCAAAACGGTGAAGGGAAACATCGCGAGGAAACCGGCATGTCCTAGAACCAAAAATTTGAAGACTTGTGACATTCACTAACCCCGAGGAGGCCTGAGTCCTAGCAGTAGGAACATTAAAAAGCTGATTATGCTTATGCTATGCAGCTCACCTTTAACGGTATGGCAAGAGATGCACAAGCGAGAGCTGTTTAAGAATGAGGGTTTTTTTAATAATTAATAGGCTCTTGTTTGACCACTATTTCACCTGATGGTAAGCGACGATGTTGTCGATCACTGGATTCCGACAGTCGTTTTAGAATATTTAAAAAATAGACGCTGATGTGCCTTCACCCACGTTTAAATTAGTCCACGCTGCACCTCTGAGCATGTAATTTGAGTTGCACTATTACTCAATGTTGCGTCTGAGTGTTGTCACCACGTGACACACATCATCGACAATAAGCAATTAGCGCCATCTATGTTATCTTTTGAGAACTGTTATTTTTATTTTCCAGGGTGACCTGATCATCTCGGTGTCGCACCTGATCGAGGCGCTCACCATCATGACGGACTACACCAAGAAGCCCGAACTGATTGAGATTGTCGATACCAGGACGTAAGTTTACTAAATAATATGTATTCGCAAAGCCCATGGATTTTGAAAGGTTTTGTTGTATCTCCCAGCCATCACGGTATTTGGTATATAAGGTGTAGGAGACTAGCCCTCCACAAACTTTAAGGGCTTGCTCAGTAGACAAAACTGAACAACCAACCTTCCACAACAGTTCAATAGTTTCGATATCCTGCATCGCGCAACCAAAGTTCTCCGCGTGATTAGAACAGTCCGAAATCATCTATCGGGCAGTAGCCCACCAGAGCACAACACCTGTCTGGTCGGAGGATCCTCCCTTTTCAACGGAGGTATGCGGGGCTTTACTCTCTGTTCCACATACCTCTAAAGGTTGTTCAGTTTCGTCTACTGAGCAAGCTCTTAAAGTTTGTGGAGGGTTGTCACTTACACGGTACACCCTGTATACTTTATTGTACACATCATAATGTGGACAGGACAAAAATATGCAAACACAAAGTGTACAAAGGGCGGTCTTATCGCACAGGGCACTGGGTAATTTTGATAGAGATTAGTATAATTTTATTGGGGTTACCTTGCGTGATCGCATCAAAAATGAAGACATCCGCAGGAGAACTAAGGTTGCCGACATAGCGCAAAGAATTGCCAAACTTAAGTGGCAATGGGCAGGGCACATTGCTCGCAGAACAGATGGCCGTTGGGGCCGAAAGGTTCTGGAGTGGCGATTGCATACCGGAAGACGCAACGTTGGAAGGCCTCCAACAAGGTGGTCTGATGACCTGGTGAAGGTTGCGGGAAGCCGATGGATGCGAGACCCGCAGGAGCGTTCGTTGTGGCGACGCTTGGGGGAGGCCTATGTCCAGCAGTGGACGTGTATCGACTGAAATGATGATAGTATAATTTGCGGGATTATTTTAAAGGACAACGGAAAGGAGTTTTAGTCTGTTAGTTTGACAATTCTTCACCCAAAGCGGGAAACCACTTTAAAAAAACTGTTTTGGAATAACAGTAACACAACACAGGATCAGTACAAACGAAGCTGCAAGAACTGACACAATCTTTAAAATTAAAATCTTATTTCTAATTTTTGTGAAGAATGTCGCTTTCTTCTGGTGCTTTCTCTACTGTCCTATGGTATTTGACAAGTTCTCAACTTGAACGATATCGCCATTTAACTAACACTACGAATCTATAATAAAAAATTCGTATCTGGTTCCAGCATCGCGCATAACTTCGTGAACGGCAAGCAGGGAGGCACCATCGAGGTGCAGAACGGTCCGCAGGCCAACATCCACCGCGCCAAGAGCGGCCATCTGATCGTCGTATGTATCCCTTCATTACTGCTTTACTCATTTTTACCCTACCTGATGGTAAATGTAAACATCTTCGCAGCAGAACAAACATTTATTTTGTTACTTGACAGTTTTACCTGCCACCAGATTTGAAAGGTTTCTAACACTGGCTTTTGCCAGTGGCTTCGCCCGTTAAATAGATAATATAGGCCTATGTTACTCAGTGATAGAGTACCTTGCTACTGGTGAAAGAATTTTGAAAATCGGTCAAGTAGTTTTTGAGTTAAATCGGAACATACAAACAAAAAATCAAACTTTTCTTCTTTAAATTATTAGTATGGATTTAACGAATTAAAAAAAAAAACTTTATATTAGCGATTTCAGATAAAATCGCTCTATAATACAAATAAAGGTGAGTTAGGTGCTCAACAAAATTAAAAAACTAATATTTTTTCTATATTTCAGATCGCGACCCCCTGAGCGGCCCAGAAGCTCCAACAAACTAGTAAACTATCCAAAACAACGATGTTACTGTACCTAGAACTTACTTCAACTATTCCATTTCGTATCGCATAGTATTTATTGTTAGTACCAATTATAAAGTGCCTGCCCATTTGTAAATAGCAACATGACGGCGCGTCACTACAACTACCCACATTTCGAAAGTTAAATCTACCCTACAAAATAAAAATGGCTGTTTCTTAAATTGATTATTTTGAGACAAGTGGTCTTGGTTCACTTCTTGTTTTAGTTTTAATGCTAAAAATAATTAGGTATACCAATATTTCACTAAGAAAGGCAGGCACATTGTACCTAAGATAATTTTTGGTAAATTAAATCTAAGCTAGGCAATATGCTTAGTGAAAAACGACTAGTGAACATAAGTTTTATAATAATTGTTATTATTTTGTGTTTAATATGTACTTATTTTAATTTATAATGTTTATAGTTAGGTGCTCTACGTAAAATGTAAAATATTTACATTTTTTTTGTAGAAAACTTTGCTGTTTTATACCTAGAGTACATGACTATAACTGGCAATCCAATTACAATTTTTATACCTACCTAATTTTTTTTTAAATATAATATAAATCGATGAAAATAATAATTATGTATATTAAAATGTTATATCTAATATATAGCCTTTTTAATAACGTTTTTTATGTATTTGATGTGATATAATCTTCATGAGATTTACGTACAAAGTACTTAGTATTTTTTGTATGCCATAAAACTTAGGTATCGTGTGAAATGTGTCAATTATTATTTATTTATTGGAATTTATGAAATCCTGTAGAGGATATTTTTGTAAATGAAATCTAAATGTTTACTAGCTGAATATAAAGAATAGTAAATATTATTTAGCGCTGTAATTTTGAGGGGAGATTTTTTTTTTTAAAGGAAAGAGGTCTTAAGCATAGTCGTAATATACCAAAGGTATTTTCAAAATTAATAAGAAATTACTAGTAGAAAAAATATCACAGTTAATCTTATTTTCATAAAAAATATCATATTTATAATTGACACATTTCGTTTTGTTTGTTATAATCGATAAGCTGAATCAAAGGTGCCTACTATAAGGAAACAATTTGAAGTCATGGATGTATTTTATAATAAATAAGATCATTGCATGGTCAGACATTTTAAAATAAAGTTCGTGTGGGCCATTGCTTATGATTGCGTAATTTATGAAGACCTATTGCGACATTTTAAATTATCATCTACAAGCTTGAAATTATTTCATGAAAACTTTCTTTGTAAAATAAAAAATATCAAAAACAAAAATTCAGTTGACATGTCAGGTACAATGTCTGAGAAATATCCAACGATACAATGTCTAATAAAACAAATAAAACGACTAGAGAACCTTCTCCTTTTTTTAGAAATCGTTTAAAAATAAAAAGTACTGTCCATCCTGCAGGTCATGATCTACCCGTGTGCTAAGTCTCATCTAAATATGCTCAGCAGTTAGAGATTGATTGATTGGTAAACACATTAATAGGTACAAACATAGTTTTACAATAAAATAAATAGGAGCTTTTAGGTATTAGAAGCTTTTGGAGGCAGTTTTTATTGAAAAGTTACTTACTTACCCTTTTTAACTACCATTTTTTAGTAGATTTCTAAAAAAGTATGAGGTTCTCAATTCGGAAGTTAGTATTTTTTTTAAATGTTTGTTCGCACATAAGTTTGTCGCCTGCCAACCGATTTGAAAAATTCTTATTTTTTTGCAAAGGGTATCTCCCAAATGGTCCCATAGTAACCAAGTCGGGATCTGACGATGGAATCTTGGCGAAATCGAGGGAACTTCTCAAATTCAATTTATTTTTTTAGTGAATTCGGTTTTTTTTTAATAAAAAGGTTTTAGTGTACGCTGTAGGTCTTCGTAACAGTATTTATGGCCATATTTGTAAGGTACACAGGCTAGGAAGTGCCTTGTTAGTGTAAGCCAGTTCCTTTGCAGTCATTTTAAATAAACGTATTTTAATAAAATATCTTGTTTTTTTTTTTGTTTTCCTTTGTACCTCTACATTTATCGACTACCGACTCCGCAAAGGTTGTTTTGTCATATAAATTATCTAAGAAATAAATAGGGGGTAGGGGTAGGAGGGTAAAAACGATCTATCCTTACGATGTGGTCACGACTTCGGTCTAAACAAAGCGTGGCGCGGTGAGCGGGGCAGCATTGGTAAGCGTGTGCATTTTCGCTCGCGGCATGCTTCAAACATTTTCATACTTTTGATCTTACTGCTCGCCGCCCCGCGCTAAGCTACCGCTCACTGCGTCAGACTTATCAAATATTATGTGTTCCGTTTGACGTCCGTACATCGTCTTTTTATTCCACGTTTACGCGCTAGATTTCGCCATTTCCGCTACGTAAATCGACCTCAGCGCCACCTGTTGCCGCATCTGGAACTAACTAACATAGAGCAGGCCACCATTCATTTATCATTGTAGTCTCGTTTTTCGTACCGCGCGCATGTCACTCAGATTTTGAATTTAAAAATCCAGTACCTCCAATATGTTAAAAAAAAATTACCCACTTGTTTTAACTTTCAAGATTAAAGTAGGATATTTCCCTTTTTATTTTTCCGTTATGTAAAATTATTTCGTTAGTTTTAAAATGAACGGCCGTTAACAACTTCGTGGGCGTCTAAAAGTGTATTTATATAATAGTAGTCTATTCATTAATTACTACTCAGCTCGGTCATATAATTATGTATAGTGTTAACGAACGCGTGAGTGCGTCAGTTCTAGTGAATATAGTGAAGCCTCCGCTAAACGGCTCCGGACCCGATCACATATAGATTGAAGATTTGAGTGTATCTGGTAAGTCATTTTATTTTTGTACTATATTTTGGGCAATTTACGCTACAATGCAGCCGAGTGTTCCTTGTTCGAGTATGGCGCCTGCATTAGCTCTTCAGATACCATCAATTAGAGACACAATAGTAAGACAATGACAGCACGAACGCCGGCGTTCGCTTGAGGTGAGTTACGCACCGTTAGTTTTTCGAGGTTAGCTTCAATGAAAACGGTTAACTCTTTGAATTAGATTGGAAAGAAATATCTTGACATTCCGACGTTTGCAATGCAGGAATTGGATAAGTATTTGAGAATCCGTGGACGATTTATTTGTTTTAAGTGTTTGTTTTTTTTTTTCTTTGTACCTACCTACCAAAAGTTTAAAACGACATTTTATTCGATCTTTAAAGTTCTACCTAATAAACACTCGTTCTTTTTGCAATAAAAATAACGTAACCCAGGAAGGATCATCCAGTGCCGGGGGCCATTGACACCCCGGGCGAAAACTATTGTGGCGCCCACTTAAGGTGGTGCATCACGACTCACATTTTCACTGTTTTTCATGCAACCGCTCATAACTGATTATGACGTTATTACACACTTTTCATTAGATATTTTGGAAACACAGTATCTTGTGGATATTATCTAGGTTTTTATTGAAATCGATTTCTTTACCAACGCGTTTCACTCAGATTTTTCACACTGTAGAGTTTCTACGTGATCAGTGAGTATTTTCTATCGATTAACTGAAGCAAAAAATAGCGTGAATATTCTTTGCAAAATCCCAAACAACGTTACAGAATTGACTGACGATTTAGCAGCATCGCATTATGCCACAAACCCTCAAAAAATAACTCAATAAAAAATATGCATATGCACAGAGAGTAGAGCACAGTTTCAAGGTTTTGCACCAGGAGAGGCAGGAAACTCCAACTCCAGACCTTGGCGCCCCCTTGAATTTGCCGCCCCGGGCCGTCGCCCCGGGCAGTCGGTCTTCCGTCTTCTTTCTAGTCATGCCACGGCATTGAATAAAATGTGCAGTTACGAGTATCACCATAAACCGGGAACTGCATTAGACCGACGCCATACGTGGGCGACGCCTAAGTGGTACATTACGTCGCGTCAGGAGTCGACGCGTGGTCACAGGTCTGATAACTCTACTACAAGTTTGGTTGCTATACCTATACAATGTATGGCAACCAACACACCCAGATGAGCTTAAATGACCCACGTGGGCTCATTGTAGTTCTACCTTAATTCCTCGCACCTCTAAAGAAAGTTATAAAAAACTCCGTGGATTTTTCTGGATCCTGGGTATTAATTTAACTTAAAATGTGCATCCAGTTTTTAAAAATCGTTAGTGCTAACACTTTCTTAGCAGCTGGCAAATGGACTCTCTAACGGGCGCAAAGCCTTGAAGGGTATCATAGGGTATCAGGTATAAGGGTCATATGACTTTCATCACCCCTTGGGGAAGGTCCCAATACCGTAGCTTGCTGGAGTCTGCATCCAAACCAAATTTTGAATATTTTCTGTCAATACCTATTGACTTATTAGTAGCTAGCAGTCAACCCTCAAGCAGGCGCAATGCCTCAAAGAGTTTCTTTACCTTGTGTCCTTCATCAGCCCTTAGGGCAGGTTGCATTGTCGTAGCTTGCATTTAGCCCCTTGAAAATCGACGTTATCCAGCTCCAAGAATTTTCTTCAGACAAAACTCTCAATTATGAGCTGAACAATGATAAAGGTATGATGGCTTGCACTGTGCTGTTAGTTAGTTCCAGATGCGGCTACAGCGGCGATGATGTCGATTTACGTAGTGTAATGGCGAAATCTAGCGAGTAAACGTGGAAAAAAAGCCGATGTACTTTCATAATGAACTTCGTAGGAACGTCTTAGGAAACAAAAATGTATCATATTTTGGTTCATACAAAAATAAAAATATTTAAATTGAAAGTTCTAAATATTACGAATTCTATGCGAAACAAGTTATAGTTCAATAGCTGAGGGTAGCAGAACATGAACTAGACCTATTTACGGACGATCCTCACAAGTCGGTCAGTCGCATTGATGCGCTTGCGTCGCGTCATACGTGTTCTTGTAGCGAAACTCGGCAGCATTTTTACATGATGGTGTATCAATATTCTAATGTCGTCTACACGGAAATAATGCGAATGTTTGCTAGGTGTAATTAAAATGTTTCGGAAGCCTGCTTACTATTATGACGAGAAGTGCGCGGGAGCCGTAAGTAGATACAACAAAATACAGCGTAGAAATGTGTTAGATAAAACAACAAAATCTTGAAGGTTTGTTTTTTTAAAAGTCATAGAACAAAAGTTGTTTATTATGTTCTTAACTAGCACCTAAGGTTGCTAGTGTTTTCCAAATAACCCTGTATACTTACACTTTTTGGTTCAAAAACACACACACACAGATTTTTATATTCCTACCTACCTATTAAACTCGTAGTAATGGTAAGTAAAACTGGGGTAAAGAAACTTGACCGCTAGATTTCATATATCTACATAATATATGAAATAGAATAGAAATCTACATGACAAAGTAAAATGTGTCCAGCACGCCACTGTCACTACTATACGACTGACTTAAAATGCTATCAACGAGGCTCAGGCGATAATATGCTTTATTACTAACTAATAACTAGCCTTTGCCGGCAGCATTGCCCGCGTAAAAGTAGAAAATTATCCCAGGGAAACTAATTCTCGTAGCTACCAAGCACCATAACATTCGATTGTTACTTTTGTAAACCTTTAAGGTGAGTATAGACTACAACATTTACTTTTAACAGAACAACGAGCCGCTCTATGACAATTATGTTCTAGTGTATCCAAAGATTTTATATATTCTACTAGAGTAGACAGGATATATAAAATCTTTGAGTGTATCATCCTCTTACGAACCAAACGTCGAGCACGCTCGCCTCTTTGTTACAAACCAACGAGCATATTGGTGTAACATTTCGTCGAGCCACGAATGCGGGTGATGCGCGGTTGCGAGGAGACATTAAAAAAAAAATGAACGCAAGGTACAACGAAATGTTAGTAAATACACTCGCTCTAAGCATTTACCCGTAACATAACGCCGAGCATTCGTAGGAACCTTACATTACATGGAAATGCTTTGGAAACTGTCCTTTTGCCTTTATTGTACCATTCGTAAGAACGTTACTTTACACAGAAATGCTCCAGAAAATGTTGTAGTCTATACTTACCTTTAATTTGAATGGTTTGGTTGAGTTGGTTTTGGTAGCTGTACCTATGTATGTGCGTGTCTAATTTTAACCCTTCAGATACCGTCAATTAGAGACACAATAGTAAGACAATAGATGCGCGGCCACCGGTGGTCGCTTGGGGATTCATGAATTAAGAAAAGGTAGTCTGTGCATCAAATAAAAGTTCCAACTCGTATTTCATCGTAGTATAATTATTTTAAAAAAACATTAGGTACATTTTTACAGTTATTATTATCATAAATGTGATAACAACAATCCAGAGTTACAGTGACAGACAATCGTCCGTTCGCCTACTTCAGTCTTACCATAAAACGAAACAATCTTTGAGGTACATCTGTCTAACATACGGATATTTGATCAACAATAAAATATTTCGCATCTACCAATACATGACAATGATTTATGAAGAAGATCCATGACAATTACGGCTACGTCGGATTATTTGGACGGTGAACCAAGCATGTTACAGTATACAGTCAAAATATTTCTGAATCCACATACCTATAACCCACACAACTTACAAAATTAAAGTACCCTCCAATAAAACACACTCAACACCATACAAAATATAAAAAACGACGATTATCTCCGAAACTCCGGATTATTTACACGATAGACATCGCGTCTTAAAACTAATATAATACAAGGGAACGTAGTCTTTCAGCCGGCGACTTACCTAGATGATCGATATTGTGACAACGTCGATGAAAGCGAAAATTCACAAAAAATTCTTTAAATTGCAAACTATACCCTATTCGTGTTAAGAATAGAAATTTAAAGAAACTTTTTTTACTGTCTGTGCAACCGATTTTAACTTCTATTTCGTAGGCATTAAAAGCAAAAAAGTGGTTACACTAACTATTGCACTGACTGCAGCCGCCATTTGTCATGCCACCAACATTACGTAGGTGGCAAAAGTCAAAATCGGTTGAACACAGTAATAAAAAGTTTTCATAAATTTCCAATGTTATTTTGAACAGGGTATACATAAGTATATAATTGTTGGCATGAACACCATATATAAAACTAGCCTATACTGTCCCACTGCTGGGTAAAGGCCACTCCCTCCATTCCTTCCATTGTTCCCAGGTCTGTCTGAGCCACTTCTTACCAGTTTCTAAGGAAGACGTTTAGTCCCGCCATCTACTTTCGTGGTCTGCTGCGACCCCGTCAGGCGATTTCGGGACACCAATTTTGAACTTAGGAAATTAGAAATACCATGATGTACACAAAACTATCTAACTAATCTTGGTTACGTCACAATAATATGATTTTTATGTACATTTTAAGCATCCACACGCTCGACCCTTCTAGAGTTAGCCAAGGTATTAAATAACTTTCTATTTTATTGTTTTATTAAAAATCTACACGTTTCCTTTAAAACACCATAAGACACTGCAAGATTGCTTGTAAATTTTCGCTTTCTCGATCAAAAAATATCGCTCATAAAATGCAGGGAAGTATCTTATTCTATTCTATATACATTTCAACTAATTCATGGAAGATACGTTCATAGAAAACGCAAATTAAAACTTCGCAAATATTTACAGACAATTGTTTAAAAAAATAACGCAGCCACTAACATTTTAAGTTAATCTTTACATCCAATCATATATTTTGTGAACAGACAACATGATATATATTATATTAGTTTTTTCACTAGATAATCACCGTTTGGTGCCTGAAATTCATGAATATACATACACGCTTATATAATATAAATGCCAGCTAGTTCGCTTTCAATATTATTGCTAGTTAGGACCTATTCGAACTAAGAGCGATATGCATAGACATGTAGAATTTAATAAAAGCATTGACCAGCCTATTTTGGTATAAAAGAACATTGGTTTATGATCCTCAGCAATTTCAACATTACTTTTACGTCGGATAAACGTTTCTAAATCAACACAACTATTCATATCGCCCTAAATCAGCGAATTACTCGAGACCCAACAGGAACTTAACATTAAATACGCGAAACAAATCAATGAGACACGAAAACAACAACTCAATTCCGATTTATACATAATCACAGAACTCCTCGACTTACATTTATCGTGTAACATATTACAAACATCAACATTACATATATAACTATGACAAGAATTAAAGTAATTATTGCGGATATTGCATTCGAAACTACTTTTATTTGATGGATCTCGGACTTGCAAACATAGCTACGTCTAGCTTATCAGATATAAGGCCTTGCCTATCCATTCAGACTTAATTCCATCTTGTCACACTATCCTTCACTGGGGCATATACAACTTCGATTTCCATCATTTAGTCCTCAATTAAAAACGTTATTTGATGAGTATTGCAATAGGGTAGTTTCCAGGGTCAAAATAACTAAATTTTATTTAGTCCGCATTTTAAATTATAAAAAAATTTTAGACACGTATTTTTTAATTTCACGATTTCGATCACCCCGTGCGAAAAAATGCAGCACGGCGTGACGTTACACGTAACTTTAATGGGCTATATCTTTGTCATTTTTTTGGTTTAATTTACAAATAAAAAAAAAACATGTCCCTTATGTTTGAATAATCAAAAAAGACGGACTAATTACATTTTTTACGGCAACTAGCCTATAGCAGTAAAATATCTACATTCATCGGTTCACTGAATTAGGATTCAAATACCTTTTTAATGTTTTTATCAAATATGTTCTAATAAATTCATCATTCGATTTTTGTAGTGTAAAAGAAATAATTACTTTTCTTGAACACATTGTTACGAAAAGGCCAGTATTTTTGTTGGTTTTAACTTTTTTTATATCAATAAGATGCATGAGGTCTTACTTCATAATGAAATAGGATGGGAAACTAGTATACTCTATTTCGGATTATAGGTTGGCAACACAAAGATTGGGCACTTTAACACTGGCAACATTCTCAGATTCACACATTCATCAATAAATGTTTATGGATTGAGGACTGAAGTGACAAGGAAAATGATTGCTTAATTTTTAAAGTAGGAGGCAAGAGACATATGTTAAGACAATAGTCTTTGGCACTTGGTACTCTGTAGTGGTGGGCGTTTCAACAACGAACAGTTTTCAAAGACCGTTTTCTGTTCTACAACTGAACTACCGTTTTTCATCCTGTGACCAGTCTTCGTTGCAAAAACCAGTCTTCGAATTGCTGTGTGCGAATTGTTGATTTAACATTAAGAAAATAAGGTTGAGAATCCATTGATTCAGCACTCATCGTGTCGTTTCAAAACCAGTTCTTGCAATGAAAAATGAACGTTATATAATGGCTGGCCTGTTGGTCTAGTGGTTAATGGCCCTGACTGCTATGCCGGAGGTCATGGGTTTGATTCCCACCTAGGACAAATGTTTATGTCATGAGCATGATCATTTGTTGTGTCTGGGTGTAATTTATCTATAATATGTATGTATTTAGAAATATAAGTATGTTTATCAGTTGTCTACCCATAACACAAGCTCTGCTTAGATTGGGACTAGTTGGCGTTGTGTGATAGTTATGGATTATTATTATTATTATATTATTGGTTGCGATAGCACACTTTTTCTGCAACTACTTGTCTCAACGTTAGTTTCGTCTTCAAACAGGTCGCGACGAGGACCGTTTTTAACAACCGTTTTTGACATCACTAGACCAGTTGCGTTTCGTCGGTCAACAATCGACAACGTCCCACCACTATCTGCCTGACTCGACATGGAACTACGAGAGTTGCCAGCTTCATAGGAGGAACATAAATGTTGCCAACCGTCAAACATTATTTTTGCTACAACAAGGACTCTTCAACACAAATAAAACAAGTCGTTTCGCTAAGTAGAAATTAAACATATCTGTTCTTATTTAAAATTATTCTAGTTTACATTATTTACAACATATGCACAGGACGCCTGACATTCGTCCGCGGTAACTAACGCTATGCGATACTTTGGTTACTACATATATCATACAATTTGGTACGCGTTACATTCAACGCAATAACTTACAATTGCTTCCTAGGGTTCCGTACCTTGACAAACTTTGCTAAATTTAAATTTTATAATAAGATTAGATTTTTTTTTTTTTATTAAAAACGTAGTAGTTTAAGTCTATTCAGACTTGACTGTGACATCCATTTAAAAGATATCAGATACTGTTGTTATAATTTTGTACTGAATATTCGTAAATTGTGCAAGAAGCATAGCATAGTGCTAAAGTTTCTTGAAGAACACAGCCTTCACCTTATGAGCTAACCGTACATGAGATTGAAGCTAACGTTAGACTAGGCACATAATCGCACTTGCACGGAACCCACACTTCGTCACAAGCACTCCGCAGGCAACCATTTATACTAGATCACATTGTCAAAAAATTGGTCTAAAGTAAGCACCGTTTCTTTCTTTTACGAAAGTATCTTTTGCAATGAAGTGTGTACTATTTCACTTGTCCCACAGCCTCTTGAGCGGACTCGGTGGGTTTGAAGCCACTTTCTGATTTGTAAGGCTCACTTTTATAGTCGTTGTCGTTTCTGGGTTGGTCCTTGTCGTCGGGGTACCCTCCGTAGGGCTTCTTGCCCTGCATGTGGTCCTGCTCCCGTTGTTGCCGACGTCGCTGCTTGGACCAGAGCTCGTGACAGTCCTGCCACGTGGGCAGCTCCGGCGCGGGCATCCTGGAAATGGGTGGACAGGTTAATGGTATACCTAGCTATAGAAATGCACTGACGCAAAGCTTCATCTTGCTGAAGTATCCGGCAGGCTTGTTGGCTTCCCAGGGACCACTGTAATAGTTCTGTCCTGTTCTGTATACCAACCCGTTTTACCTATTAATAGTTCTGTCATTTGGAAGCATTTAGTTCCTCAATATCCTTTATATTGAAATACAAAAAGCACCGAAACCAAATTACGGTTGAGTTGATTGTGTCTCTCTCTGCCTGTAAGAGTGCTCATTGGCCTTCACCTAGATAATGCACATCAAGCCTTTGCAACCTCATTTATAAATGGACCATTTTGGTCATCATATGTACATCCAAACATAGTTTTGTGCCCTGAAAATAATGATTTCGTAAGATGATCACAACATCAAGTTCGTATGACTGCACTCATTCACTCCACACATGTCCTTTATGTCAGTTCGCAATTCCGTCGCCAGTAAACATAAGTCTAAAACCTGGATGATTGAACAATAACATAGAATTCAATACTCACGGGGTTTGATAATCCCATTTGGTATAACTATAGGGGTAAGTTTTTTATTAGGTCTTTACCCTAACATAATCCCAGCCTATTACCAGGTATTTCTACTAGATTTGTTCAAAGGAACCGCAGCGTAACAACCTTCATTTGAAGTAGGCTTTCAATATTTTTTTCTTATGTTTATGTGTCTACAGTTTCTTTGATCAAACCTTTAAATTCAACAGTAAATTCAATCATTCATGTTGTGTGATGTCACCATTGTACTCATTCATCATCCCATATTATATTTGTCATTGGCAGCCATGCATTCGACCTTCAGAGAGACTCGATGGAAGATATAATTGTCAGTACAAAAAAGAATTGCTGCTCGTACTCAATCTGTCGTGGTGATGTCGTCACTTTATGGGTCAACTGGTGAAACATGAATGTATGGAAAATTTGTGGATGATGATGATGACGTGTAGGCTTGATTCCAGTCGCCTTTTACGATTATTTCTTCAAGATATGATAGGTTAATCACACGTAAATCAAGATAACATGCAGCATGCATTATGAATGGTTTATTTATAATTTAAACATGCTATGACAAAGATGAAAAAGAGTTTAATGATCAATTTTCCGGCCTCCTGGATTGTTCCTTTAATTTTGCAATTCATATAAATAGCAGCTGATCTGGTATTTTATTCAGATTGTAAGCTCGATGTGTACACATTCGCCGTCGCATGTTAAGAGGTAATCCCTCGTAGGAGGCGTCATCCATTCATCGCCTCATAAGTGAACCTACTCAGAATCCCATACAACCGCCCATGCTGAACAACAGGCCTCCTATTACTTTTCATAAGCACTTAATTCTACAATAAAATTGTATGAGGAAATCTGTAGGCCACGAGCCTAGAGGGTGTCCAATTCCCATCGTCTACGGCCAATACAAACACAAATATCTAGTGCAGGCTTCGAATCTGCAACAGTTCCTCTTCCATTACCCTAATTGGGTCATCCATATTTGGCAACCAGGCTCTTACATCCTGAGTTACTACTGCAGTAATGAGCAGTAGGTGTGTCCCAACGACCTTACAGCCACTAGACGCCTCATGCTTGAACTAGCGCACCAAAACAATTCTGTCAACTCGCCGAGGTACGGGGAGTGAGGTACTGCGTGAGACTGTCCCACTCTCCCATACGATTAGTATGGGAGAGTGGGACAGTCTTAAGTCCCGTATTATACAGAACGTCACTCAAAACTCGAGCATTACTTAAAACTAGTTTCAACCAATCAAATGGCTTTAATCTAGTTTTAAGTAAAGCTTGAGTATTGAGCGATGATCTGTATTACGGGACTAAGATCCGATTAAGAACGACCTTCACCAATCTGTTTATTGGATATTATTGGGTGGGTTGCCTACGAAAATCGTGGCCAAACTATTAATAATTAAAAATTGACTTTTTTTTATGAAAAATGCACCCATGTGTTCAACGAATAAATTTAATACAAACCGAAAGTATGAAGTCATATAGAATACAAATATGTTGGTTTTTCTATTTGTTTCCTGGCATAACTACTTGGTTGCCAGGTATAAACAGGTATGTATCGATACTAGCCATCTTCACCCATTTGTTTAATAAATAAATTTTTGGACCATTTGTATGGCGAGGCCGATTTTTTTTTTTCGTTCCCTGAAAAATATCTTATAGAAGGTTGTTCAGTTTCGTCTACTGAGCAAGCCCTAAAAGTTTGTGGAGGGTATATCATAATAAACGCTTTTTCATTACTAATACGATGATATAGGGTTGTCGGCAAAAAATCGTTTGTCGAGTTTTGAAGACCGCTTACGGTGGCTGAAAATCAGGATCGGAATCCCGGCGGCGGCTGGGGCGCTGTGAGCGCCGTTGCCTGATGCGGTCGGCCTCCTCCTTTGTTCGCATTACTGCTTCGCAGAAGGAAGCGACCGCCTGCTATTCCCTCTCGCTTCGGACCATAGCCGGACGCGAGAAGTCGTTGTCGCCATTTGCCTTCACGAAGACACGGCGGTGTTCTGCCCAACGCACACTTCTACCGTGTCCTCCGGGCGGTCCACACAGTGGCAACACCCAAGCGTCGCTACCGCACGAACCTGGTGCAGATACCTCCCGAAATTACCATGTCCGGTGAGGACCTGCGTCATGCGGAAGGTGAATATGCCGTGAGGTCTTTCCAGCCATGCCTCAAAGAGGGGACTTACCGCCATAATTGTGACGTGCCCAGCACTGAGTTGCGATAGTCGCCGCATGCGACACCATTTCACCATGAGATCCCGCCGAAACTCAGTCCGCCATGCCGCGACAAGTCGCGGCAGCTGACTTTCGCCCCGGCGTTGCATCTCCACGCGCAAAATGTGTGCTGTTGCCTCCAGATCCCATGGTGGCAGGCCAGCAAGGAGGCTCGCCGCTTGGCGGGAAACCGGGCGGTATCCCCGCAACATCGTATTGCCATGTCCCTCTGGTATGCATTCAGCTGGGCCTTCGGTTGCTGACGCAGCGACGGCGCCACTGGCGCCCCATAAAGGGCCATGGACCGATCGATTTCTGCGTAGTCTCCGTCAGGAATCGTCTGGATCCCCAAGGTTGAGCGGAAGGCTACTGGACCTCCAAGGTTGCGCAGGAGCCGCTTGAGAGCAGCCCCAGTCCGGTTCATTTTGGGAGCCAGACGTCGGATATGCTCCACGAAGTTCCACCAGCTGTCGAGGACGAGTCCCAGGTACCTCATGGTCGACCCGATGCCGATGTGAACTCCTACCGTTAATTGGGAACCCGGTAGTGGCGCAATCCAAGGGCCGTGGAAACACATAGCCTCGTACTTGTGCAGTGCCACCTCTCATCCCGACTGCTGGATCCTGTCTACGACTACCACAAACCCGCGTGTCGCTAGATCAGCTGCCGCCTGGTACGACTCTCCCTGCGCTAGAATCAGCGTGTCGTCTGCGTACCAGATCACGCTGACCCCTTCAGGGAAGTCGCCCCGCAGCACGTAGTCGTACCCGATGTTCCACAAGGGAGGTCCTAGTACCGATCCCTTGGCTCGGACCTCTTTGTCGCAAGTTTCCATTCACATCAAAACATTTTTCAAAACTCGGTAACCGTTATTCATGCCAGATTTTTTGCAGACAACCCTATATCATTGTATCCATAATGAAACAGCGTTTATTTTGATATAAAATTTATTTATTAAATAAATAGGTGAAGATATTAGTATCGACATACCTGATTATACCTAGCAACCCAGTAGTTATGCTAGGAAACAAATAAAAAACCCAGCATTTTTATATTCTATAGGCTTCATACTTTCGGTTAGTATAAATATAAATTTATTTTTTAAACACATGGATGCATTTAAAAAAAGGCAATTTTCAATTAATAAAAATAATTATCAATTAAAAATTGAGCATATTTTTCACCAAATAAACAGATTGGTGAAGGTCATCGTTCTGATTGGTTGAGACATCAGGTCTATAGATCACCATACCATAAAATAAATAGGTACAGAAGACAATCTACAGTGCGTTTCACTTAAGAAGTTCCTTTGCCGTAATGTTGGCAATACCGAAAAACAGTGTTGCAATATTTTTAGCAATTAAATTACTCAATATTAGGGAGATTAACTGATATTTCGTTACTTTTAACAATTGCCCATTTTGTTTTTTTTTTTAACTATTTCTGAATAAAGTATAGAATGCTCAATTTCGATTGTCCTGCAATTCTTTCAAATACCGAAAACACCACGCCACAATATTGTACCTCTCTATTAACAATTATCCTCACAATTTTCCAAAAAGTGTTGTAACCATCGATTTCGTTTCACATTCTGGGGAAGAATTTTGGTAGAGTAGGTAACTTTTCCCTTTATTTTCTTCTTTTTGTGTAGACAGACAAGGGAGCCAACATTACGCCGAAAGAACTTTTTAAGTGAAATGCACTGTACATACAAAACACGCTCTCACAACGCACACATAGCCACTGCTCACGGACACGATATCATGGCTCAATCACCTGCTCGCACTCGTACAGTTCGAAGCAATGCGCTGACGTGTGCGTGCGATCGCTTAGCGTAGGTATAAAAAGTGAAGTACGTACATGAGATTGACTTCTGTACCGATCTATTTTGTGTGTACACAGACGGTTTCCGTGGGTTCGTTCGCAGACTGTGTTCGCAACGCAGTAGGTATGGGATGTAAGGCCGTGGCGCCACATAAAGACATGTAAAACAACTCACTGGTCCGGCACGACGTTCTTGAGCCAGGGGCTCTTGAGCGCGTCGTCGGCGGTGACGCGCTTGTCGGGGTCCAGCTCCAGCATGCGGTCCAGCAGCGTCAGCGCGTGCGGCGGCATGAAGGCGAAGTGCTCGCGCACGCAGCGCTTGTGGAACTTCTTGGGCCGCAGCGTGTGCCACAGCGGCAGGTTCACCACGTTGGGCCACACGCCGGGCACGGGCGTGCCGCACACGCGCGAGATCATCTCCAGCTGCACCATCTCCACGTTGGCCTGCGGTCATGCACCACACAATGTGACCAGACTCAGGGAAATACCCCTACTAACTTAAAATTGACAGGTAGGTTCCTTATAAGGTGTAGACATCCACCAAGTACGGATTTTCGGCAATTCACCCCAGAGGGGGTCCAAAAATCATTAGTAATATATCTAGCCTATACTACCCCACTGCTGGGCAAAGACCTCTCTCCATTACTTCCATTGTTCGCAGCTCTGAACCACTTCTTGCCAATTCCTAAGGAAAACGTCTAAGTCGAGTATGAAGCCGCTTCCGCCGGTTAGCTACCGCTCAGCAACTACTAGCGCGCAACTGGGCGTGCTACCATGGTGTCCCAGTGAAATGTAGCCCTAAGCTACCAAACTAGACACTATACAGACACCATTCGCCACACGTCCGAGCTGGTCGCGCCACCAAATTGGTTGCACAACCAAACGGACACCAGGTGAGTAGCTCTCTATAGATCTGTATACATTTTGTTGGTAGCGGCGTCTGGTCGCGCCACTGTGGTGTCTCGGTGAAATATAGCCCTAACAGATAGTTTCGCACAGCTTACGCAAAAGATGTTAAATCATTGGACCTGGAAGAGCGGATGCTTGAGAAACAGCTCGCCGAGGATGCAGCCCATGGACCAGACGTCGACGGCGGGCCCGTAGCGCTCCTCGCCCAGCAGCAGCTCGGGCGGACGGTACCACAGCGTGATGACCTTGTTGGTGTAGGGGCGCTGCCGGTCCTCGGCCGACCATAGGCGCGCCAGCCCGAAGTCGCCCAGCTTCACTTCGCCCCTAGACAAACGTTACAAATTAATCATTGAGAAAAATATTTTATTTTTCAGGAATCTTTAACACTAGTTTCTCAAATTTTGTATAATACCACAAGGTTCATAAGACACAGTAGTTGACAGCCCACTTTGCAGAGACAGCATAGAGGAGGACGAGACAACAGTTCATCTGCTTCTAAGCAGCCCAGTGGTCGCAGGATACAGGGCAAGTACTTCGTGAACCCAGGTACCCACCCCCATGAAATGATCAGTAACACAAAGGCGCTACTGACTTTCTTTGAGGAGCTGGGGTGGATTGAACGAATCGTTTGTCCCACCCGTACGCAAAATACGCGTTTTAGACTAAGACTAGGACAAGATACTACTTTTTTCTTTCCCACTGCTAGCTAAAGACCTCTTCGAAATCCTCCTAGGTACTCTCTTCTCTCGCCATTTCAAAGCAGACATAGCAACAGACATCTAGGTCGTTTCATCACCTCTCTCTCCCCAGGTTGGCCGCGATCTTAAGCTTAACCCTTCAGATACCGTCAATTAGAAACACAATAGTAAGACAATAGATGCGCGGCCATCGGTGGTCGCTTGGGGATTCATGAATTAATCAGTCTTATTATGTTCCCACTGCCGAGACTCAGGCCTCGTCTCTAGGAGCGGGAATGGGCCGTAGACTACCACACGGAATCTGTGCGCGGTGAATGTCACCATGTCTACGAATATTTTGTTCTAGGGCATGCTTGTTTCTACACGATGTTTTCCTTCACAGTTTTGAGAGCAGGTGGAGATGAAATAAATTACACAAAGAGAGGCGACCTTACAACTCTAAGTCGAGGCAATAAATACAAAAAACAAATCCATACTAACATTCTAGATGGGAAAATGTGTTTCTGTTTGTTCGTTCGTTCGTTCACAGTAAAATGGAGCGATGAATTGACGTGTTTTTTTTAAGTGGAGGTAGTTGAAGGGATGGCTACTTTTTGTCTCTTTCTAACACCCCACTTCCCTAAAATAGGGGAATTTAAAGATTTTAACGCGAGCGAAGCCGCGGGCAAAAGCTAGTATAATATAAACATCAAAACAAATACAAACTCACTTGTTGTTCATCAGAATGTTGCTGCACTTGATGTCTCGATGCAGGAAGTTCTTCCGGTGGCAGTAGGCGAGCCCGTCCAGCAGCTGCCGCATGATGGACGCGTTGTGCGACTCCGTGAAGTCCACCATCTTGGACTCCAGTAGGCCCATCAAGTCGTGGTCCATGTACTCGAACACCAGGTAGAATGAGCCTTTGTCCTGAGGAGAATATAAAATTCGTAAGTTGTATTTGAAAAAAAAATGTCAATCCAATTATAGTCTTACTTGTTATAAATTAACAAGTAAGTATAATATATTGTATAATATAATATATTGTATGTATAGTATAATAATACATAATTGGATTGACATTTTTTTTTTCATTGATATAAACTAGTGTTTGACTGCAATCCCACCTAATGACAAGTAGTGTGTGTGTAGTTTTCGTAGGTAGCAAATAAAATGCAAGGAAATTTAAGAATTTTGGAAAGTTGGGATAAAGCCTCATAGTTCAATCGAGAAACTTCGTCACCGTTCACAGTGACGAAGTTGAGGGCCAAAATTAATCCAATTATATTGATTGTTATAATTGGATTCATTTTACCGTTGCAAAAACAAGTCAACATACCTTTCTAAAGTCCATAGCATCCTGTTTGTCCGTGACGATCTCCCTGAGGTTGACGATGTTCTTGTGGTTGAGCTGGCGCAGTATTTTGATCTCCCTGACGGCGGTGATGGGGAAGCCTTCCTTCTCGTTCTCCAGGCGCACCTTCTTCAGCGCCACCAGCTGGCCGGTGTTCTTGTCGCGAGCCTTGTACACTTGGCCGTACGTGCCCTCGCCGATTTGGGTGATAACCTGGGTATATAAAAAAGTTATGAACATTTTAAAATACATATATACAGGGTTATTTATAAAACACTAACAACCTTGCAGGACTGTAGTACTAACATAAACAACAACTTTTGTTCTATGACTTTTTACAAAACATAAACCATCGTGGTAAGATATTTCGTCCGCACTGCCGAATTTTGCTACAAGAACACATATGACGCGACGCAAGTGCAAGTGCGGGTATCGAACCTGCGATGCACAGCCAACCAATCACTCATCCACTGCGTCAACCGTGCCGTCAAAATAACACAAAATATTTAGATTTCACGTCTAGAGAGAATAGTTTACTTACGCGATCGTGATTGCAAAGCGACGCGGCGCGAATGGAACGAAACAATCGATACTGTATTGCGATAGCCTACGTGACCAAACGCACGTGTGTGTGGTACGGCGATGATCCAAGCGAAGTGGTCGTGTTATTTTGTTTTTTTTCGCGCGAATTCTTGTAGTGCTTTGACTTTTATAAAAATGGCGTCACGCCACGTCGGTCGCGCTGAATTTGAGTGAATCGCATTGGATCGCTTCACAACAGCAATAGTGTTGAATTGCCTTCGTAAGACGCCACGTTAGGAAGACCGGCGAAGCCGCTGGTAGAAGCTAGTATTATATAAATCATGGTAATAAAGTAAACCGTATGATATTAAAAATAAACTGCAACTGTTGACGTTACCGATGGAGATAAGTTTAATAAGTAACAGTGACCTGGAAGCCGTCGACGCACTTCTCGCCCCAGTCCTTGGCGTGGTGCGTGGGCGACGCCACGGGCACGAGCTTAGAGCCGCGGCGCTTCAGGATGCGCGGCCGCTTCAGCTTCGACCCCGACTGTAACACAA
Organism: Mythimna lalbum; assembly: GCA_949319445.1. Classification (NCBI taxonomy): domain Eukaryota; kingdom Metazoa; phylum Arthropoda; class Insecta; order Lepidoptera; family Noctuidae; genus Mythimna; species Mythimna lalbum. The sequence continues at coordinate 2,961,319 of OX439358.1, forward strand.
GACCTGTTAGTCTTTTTTTGTTTGAGCTGGGAAATCATCCAATTGCTTTTCCCACTCTAGAGTGGAGTGGGAGTGTGTCAGACTTACTGACTAAACCAATAAGTTAAAACCAATAACAAAAAGTATAGAGTACATGAACAATTTCATTTTTACAATACATCTTTACTTTGCAGCAATGTCGATGAATCACTATTTTCCTAGCACGAATATGCTATATAGTTGATCTTCTTGCAGGTATTACTTGGTGTTTATGCAGGGGGTGACGGCCGTCCTGTTCCTGTTAACTCTTCTAGATATGGCTGGCTATCTCGCGGCGAACTTCTGGAGAAGCTATATACCTGCTAGAGGGTACAACACCGCAAGAAGGGTAGGTTTCGAACATCACGTTCGCGTCAGGTATCATTCAGCGCTATAGTAGGTTTGGTGCAGATGAATAAACAGCAACATACCAGGTCCCTGGCGTGCTTCCTGCTGCTGAAGACGTGGTCGTACTGCGCGCGGCGCGTGGCGGGCGGCGGCGTGCTGCCGTCCAGCTCGTCGCCCGACAGCTCCGCGCAGCCCGGCACCACTGCAACGCCAGGAAGGGACTCATTCTTTTATTTCGCAATAACCTGTAGCTACTTTACTCTCCAAACTATATGTGGATTTAGGTAGCCACAAACGCTAGGTTTTGTAGTATATACAGGTTTGCCTGTACAGTTACGCCCGTCAGATAATCTTGTGTGGCAACTGCAGTTTTGCAACATACACGCTTAGTTTACCTGTACAGGCAAACCTGTCAGGTATACCCTAGCTTGTAATGCGGGCATTAGTAACCAACCTGCTGTGAAATGGGCACCCATGAGACGCTACATTTCATATAGAGACAAACATAAAACGGAAACTGCATTAGACCAACGTACAGACCACGCCTGATTTGTACGCGTCGCGTGACGTGGATCTAATGTAGCTGTACAAGTCTAGTTGCCATGTAAAATGTATGGAGACCGAAGCGCCCAGATCGGCCATACCCAATGTTGCCCTTTATTTTTTCGGAGACTAGAACCATATATTATCAAATATACTAAAATGATAGTTACCAGGTGGCATGGGCAGGTTCATAATGCCCGTTTTCTTGGGTTTCTCCGGCTTTTTGACCGGAGAAGGCGACGGTGTGCTCAAGGGGCTTTCGTTGACTAATGACTTTAGATCCTCGACCTAAAAACATAGGGAGAAAAAAAAATTATGTAGAAGATGAGAAATACAGTCACACAAGTGTCTAAGTGCAATGAAATAGTCTCTCTATTACTGTTATTGTGTTGTGTAGCTTCTAAATAAAATAGTAAAAAAAAATTTTTTGTTTCAATACTCTAAAAATAAAATTAAATCAAACCCTTCAATTTATTTCATTATACAATTTATCCTTTTTATAGTGTATACGCGTTAAGAATATAGTGACTAATCGTTATCAGTGCGCTTAGTCACCCTTGACCAATAAGATCATAGTAAACCAGAAAGCAGTGTTCATATTGGCCAGTTCAAGTAGCGATTACTTCAACAGCGTTTCGCTTCGATTACCTTGCGTCGAACGCTTCGAGTTGGACACGCCTCCGATTCCCTTGCTCTGACGTCATCTCTGCGCTCAGTTGCGTGATCAGGACAAATGAATAGGAGGCGTGGCCAAATCGAGACGTTCGACGCGAGAAACGAAACTGTCGTAACTTGGCTAGGGGGGGGGCAGGTCAATAGCGTGACTAAGTTGACTGATGAGTCACTATTTCTGTACGTATGCGTCTTTTGTCATATAAACACCGATATAATAATAACCCACCTATTCGTAAAAATAAAAGTGATAATGCCTACTGACGATTATGAATAATTTTAAGATTTTAGGTTATATTTAAAGTAAAATTACCTGAGTATTAGGCGGCATAGGCAATTTGGTGAGGCTCTTAGGCTTGGGCGGCGCGGCCTGGCTACTCTGGAAGTACACGGTCTCCACCACGCTGGGCTTGGGCGGCGCCGGCGACGGTGAGCTGCCCGTCTGCAGCTGCGACGCCTCCAGCGGGGGCGTTAGCTGCTTCTGATGGACAAACAACCACAAATAGTTGTTAGCTCACAAAGCAGCGATCAACTCACGTTTAAACGCACATTTATTTATTTATTTATTTAATCTTCATGCAACACAAAGTACATAGGCGGACTTAATGCCTTAGGCATTCTCTGCCAGTCAACCTAGGGTGGTGCAGACACATTATGGTAGGCGCATATAAAGAAAAGTTTATTTGAAGAGTAAAAAAGAATACATATATTTAAAATAAACATACATATACAACGTTGATATGACAGAGGGGCATTAAATTAAACTACGTATACTATACGTGTTTAGTATTAATTCCATACGGTAGGTATAAAAATAAAAATAATAATAAATGAGTTTTTTTTTTCAAACAAACTAAATAGCTTGCAGTTCAGAGTAAAACGCAACCACCCTTTATAAATAAATTAAACCGACCTTAGATACCTAGGTAACTAAGCGGCAACGTCGCACGCGCGCCGGAGGGCGGCAACGTGTGTTCTCTCGTGTCAAAGCGGCCGCCCGCCGGCGCGCCGGCGGCGGCGGTGGCGCGGGCGGCCGCTCCGCACGCGCTAGCTTTTATTTGTGAAACACGCGGACAACAACAATCACAACAAAAACACTAAATTTTTAAATTCTCGATGTGTCCTCCATTCACATTAATGCACAAATTATACCGACGGAGAATATTGTTATTTATTTTCCTAATTAAATCACTGTCCGTCGCTAAGCACTTTAATTTGTGAAATGCTAGAATAATCCTATTTTTTAGTTCATCAATTGTATTTACCTCTGAGGCGTACACTTCACCCTTAATGTAGCCCCACAAAAAGAAGTCCATGGGAGTGAGGTCTGGAGATCGTGGTGGCCACCGAACAGGTCCGAATCGACCGATCCATTGCTGACCAAACATTTCTGTGAGCCGCTCCCTGGAAGCCATCACAGAATGTGGAGGCGCTCCGTCCAGCTGGTACCACAATTTGCGATAAACGGCTAAAGGCAGTTCGTCAGTGTACTCGGCCACAGGACCACTCAACAGTTCTAAAAACTTCGCCGCTGTAAGGGTGCCGTCAATGAAAACTGGGCCGATAATATTATTATTATGGATACCAGCCCACACATTGAGAGAAAATCTGTACTGGTGTTCAGATTCTCGAAACACGTGTGGATTTTCCAAACTCCAGTACCGAAGGTTTTGCCGATTCCAGATGCCGTTCCGAGTAAAAGTACTCTCATCGGTCCATATGACATTACGTAAGAAATCACGATCTTCTATTGTTTCATTTATTAGCCATTGGCAGTATTCATTTCTGACCGGCAAGTCTCTCGATAACAAAGCTTGCACTTTCCGATATTTAAAAGGTTTGCGTTTGTTACGTTTTAGAACCTTGTGGATGGTTCTATGACAAACCCTAAACTGCCGGGCGGCTCTGTGGAGGCTCGTTGTCGGGTTGCGGGAAAAATGTTCTAAAATTCGTTCTTCCCGAGCAGCGGTTATTTGCCGCGGTGGCACGCCCACCTGTTGCGGCACTACACTTTTATTGTCCCGTATTCTCTGTACTGCTAATTGTATAGTGCGGGCGTTTCTAGGGATATTGCGGCGGTCACCATACCTCTCTCGGTATTTTCGAAGAGCTAAAGCTGCGTTTCCACGGCATTCGCCGTAAATTAAAATCATGTCTGTGTATTCTGACGCTGTGTAAGTTACACGAGGCATTGTCCAACACTTTAATTACACACACACCATCACAACTAAACTTTAATTGTCAAATTACAATATTATTATTAGTTTAATGTCCTATCACAATAAAAAAATTACAATTGTCAGCGCACGAGTTCGCGGCGCAAGCGCTTCCGTGTTACGTGACATACGTACGTCCCCAAAGGGTAGCGTCGGCGAACTAAAAAAACAAGTTTTTTAGACACACGCCCCACTTCAAGGATCTAAGATGCAGTAGCAACACAGTGACCTATTTCTATTTCTTTTACGCGCGGGATATTTTGCTATGATTGTTACTCTCGTAATGAAAGTGCAAGTGTGTATTTATTTATTGCGTCCTTGTTTGCATTGCCATCTTTTAGCGAAAATATTTGGTTGTACTTGTGACTTGCGTGAGAACGGCAACAACGCATCAGATTTATCGTTTTAAGGTGCATGACCTGTGCGTATAGACATACATCGTGTTCAAACGAGGCAAAAACTTAAAAAATCATTTGTGACTAAACTACTGCTCCGATTTAATTGATTTTTGGTACAGAGCTTGAAAATAATACCTAGTATATGCAGTTTAAAGAAAAGCCCCTCTGTCGCATCAACGTTGTATATGTAATATAATATTTATATATACATATATACTACATATATATTAATTTAAGGTAAGGACAGAAGTTTTGAGGCTTCCGCTTAAATGCATACCGACTTTTGGCCGTCCTGATTTCGAGAGGAAGCGCATTCCACAGAAGGATGGACTGTATATAGAAGGAAGAATGAACCAAATCAGAAGTATGAGAAGGACGCAGATTTCTTGCGTGTGAAGAACACATTCAGTGCCAACGAGATATAATGTGATGATCGATCAAGTTCAGGGGCTGTGCTCAAGTGGCTTCTGCCTAACCTTCTGCTTCAAATACCGGAGGCTCTATGCGGGATCATGCGGTCCATGACCCCTTACAGAGCTCCGGTGTGGGTTCGGCTCACCGGCTGAACATGTCCCAAAGGGCCATGCACCGCGGTGCGTGTGACATACCTCAGTAGCAGCAGCTGCAGGCTCAGCGGGCGGCGGGAGCGGTGGAGGCGGCGGGGCCGCGTCTCCATCCCCGTTGGGCTGCTGGTCTCCGGCCGCGCACGACGCGAAGTCCGGCGGCGGCAGGAGGGCGGAGCCAGGCGCGGGCGTGGCCTCGGCGCTGCCGGCATGCACCGCGGTGCGTGTGACATACCTCAGTAGCAGCAGCTGCAGGCTCAGCGGGCGGCGGGAGCGGTGGAGGCGGCGGGGCCGCGTCTCCATCCCCGTTGGGCTGCTGGTCTCCGGCCGCGCACGACGCGAAGTCCGGCGGCGGCAGGAGGGCGGAGCCAGGCGCGGGCGTGGCCTCGGCGCTGCCGGCATGCACCGCGGTGCGTGTGACATACCTCAGTAGCAGCAGCTGCAGGCTCAGCGGGCGGCGGGAGCGGTGGAGGCGGCGGGGCCGCGTCTCCATCCCCGTTGGGCTGCTGGTCTCCGGCCGCGCACGACGCGAAGTCCGGCGGCGGCAGGAGGGCGGAGCCAGGCGCGGGCGTGGCCTCGGCGCTGCCGGCATGCACCGCGGTGCGTGTGACATACCTCAGTAGCAGCAGCTGCAGGCTCAGCGGGCGGCGGGAGCGGTGGAGGCGGCGGGGCCGCGTCTCCATCCCCGTTGGGCTGCTGGTCTCCGGCCGCGCACGACGCGAAGTCCGGCGGCGGCAGGAGGGCGGAGCCAGGCGCGGGCGTGGCCTCGGCGCTGCCGGCATGCACCGCGGTGCGTGTGACATACCTCAGTAGCAGCAGCTGCAGGCTCAGCGGGCGGCGGGAGCGGTGGAGGCGGCGGGGCCGCGTCTCCATCCCCGTTGGGCTGCTGGTCTCCGGCCGCGCACGACGCGAAGTCCGGCGGCGGCAGGAGGGCGGAGCCAGGCGCGGGCGTGGCCTCGGCGCTGCCGGCATGCACCGCGGTGCGTGTGACATACCTCAGTAGCAGCAGCTGCAGGCTCAGCGGGCGGCGGGAGCGGTGGAGGCGGCGGGGCCGCGTCTCCATCCCCGTTGGGCTGCTGGTCTCCGGCCGCGCACGACGCGAAGTCCGGCGGCGGCAGGAGGGCGGAGCCAGGCGCGGGCGTGGCCTCGGCGCTGCCGGCATGCACCGCGGTGCGTGTGACATACCTCAGTAGCAGCAGCTGCAGGCTCAGCGGGCGGCGGGAGCGGTGGAGGCGGCGGGGCCGCGTCTCCATCCCCGTTGGGCTGCTGGTCTCCGGCCGCGCACGACGCGAAGTCCGGCGGCGGCAGGAGGGCGGAGCCAGGCGCGGGCGTGGCCTCGGCACTGCCCGGCATGGGGATGTCCACCACGTCGCCCGACCGAGACCCGTTCTCTTTGGACTGTATGAATCAAGAAAACGGCTTAACTATGTGTCCTGGGACGATATTCTTGGACACGAGTGGAAATGTTCACAATCTATCTCACTACAAGGTCAAGGTCAAGTGGCATACAAAAGTGCTCCGTTGCAGCGACACGTGCGAGCATCTGTCACTGGTTGCGGGCCCCGTGGCCTTGCCGCCATGTAATAATAATATAAAGTTCTCCATCGACACGACTACATGCACACCGTTGAAGTTGAGTTCAACTGCGAATGTAATAATAATCCGGTTTCGTGGCGGAAACCTCCGTGTGCACAAGCGCGACCATCCACTTTATGTAGTTTTTGCCCTTGGACAAAAGCCTCTTCGTATACAGAAAAAATAACAATAAAAAAAAATGGTTCAAAATCAGAATGAATACCTATACAAAAACTGCGATAAATGCTTGGGAAAAGAAAATACTAATAATATGTATTAATAAAGAGGTGAAATCAGTTTTTTGTTTGTAGGAAGTAATCTGGAAGTACTGGTCCGATTGTTAAAACATTTTTCACTGATAGAAAGCTACTTTATTCCTGAGTGACATAAGCTATATTTTAAGTACGGAGACAAAGCCGCGGGTAAAAGCTAAGCTTCACGCAAGTTAACGAACCTGTGTAGAACTATCGGCGGTGTTGTTGGACAGCTCGTCGATGGTGAGTATCTCGGGGTTGTTGATGGACGTCGAGTTCGATATCGCCCCCTGAGACTCTTCCTCCTTCTGGTTCAAGATCTCTTGCAGTTTCTGTTGACGAAACTAGTATTACTATCTGAACAATATAATATTTTAACAAAAAAACTCAGTATATATGTCGTGAGCAGCTCTTAGAAATTAATCACTTCATGACAAGGCCAAGTTAACGTTTAAACGATCTGGCCAGTTTTAGTTGGCCATATCATAAAGTGATCCATTCTAAGATCCGACTACAACATATTATACAATATGATTCGAAATCGCATAGGCTAAATATTTTATAAATACTTAAATAAATTCGCAATAGTTCAATAAATGTTGTGAAATGCAATCAGCATCTAGTGATAGAGGGGGTACGATTTTCGAGAACAAGATTGAGGGACTTAGTAACGTCATCGTCTATTGGAGATGTTTTTTTTTTTATTTCACGACATTGATAAAAGGTCCTGTGACATCACTCTGATGCGTCGCGTGTATCGAAATAATTCTTATTATACAGGGTGTAAAGGACAGCCCTCCGCAAACTTTAACGGCTTGCTCAGTAGACGAAACTGAACAACCTTCCACAAGATTTCTTTTTAGGAAACGGAAAAAAAAAAAACAGCCGCACCATACGAAATTATAAACTTGATTGGACAGTTGGTATGGAGAGGCCGGTTTGTTCTTTCGTTTCCAGAAAAAAAAAGATGTGGCAGGTTGTTCAGGTTCGTCTACTGAGCAAGCCCTTAAAGTTTGCGGAGGGCTGTCCCTTACATTCTGTATATATTATAAATTTATTTATTTATCTCAGGACCCTGACGTCTTAGAACATTGGAAGGCGTATGAGGAGTCGAAACTCGCAGAGGTTTTTTTAGACGCTTTTTATGGAATGTGATACCAACGGAGATTTAAATTATTATAAAAGGTTTGTTACTATTTTAGTTCACAATAAAGTTTATTCTACTCTATAGCTTTTTAATTTGTGGAAGCAAAAAATCTGAGGAAGGGCAAAAAGGCGCATAATCTACACTAATATAATAAAAAGGTGTTTTTTTTTTGTTTGTAGGCGGTAATCTGTGGAAGTACTGATCCGATAGCTAAAATGTTTATACCGATAGAAAGCTGCTTTATTCCTTAGAGACATAGGCTATATTTCATGTTCACCCGCGGGCGAAGCTGGGGCCAAGGCTAGTTAAACAAATATTGGTGTTTGTGCTCACCTTAGCTCTCTTATGCTTGTCCTTGACTAGTTCAGCAAACAGACTGGTGTCGCTGATCTTCTCCTTGAAGTCGATCTTGCGCTGCAGCATCGTTGGAGGACTTGGTGATTCATGCTTGACCCTGTTTATGGAATAAGTAAGTTATTATAACTGATAGCTATTGGAAGAGATAATGTCCAGTAATGGACTAGGCAGTAGATTTAATGTGTTGTGTGTTGCTCCTCTTGCATAACGACCTGCTCCTTCCTGTACTTATACGCAGCCAATGACTTATCTTTCATCATCATTTCAGTCAAAACACGTCCACTGTTGGACTTATGCATCTCCCAAGTGTCGCCACAACGACGGTCCGGTGTGTCCTTCGGATTCCCGCGAATTTCACCAGGTCATTGGTCCACTTTGTGGGAGCCTAACAACGCTGCGTTTTCCAGTACGCGGTCGCCAGTCTAGAACCTTTCAGCTCCATCGACCATCTGTTCTGTGAACTATACAAGGGCCAAATACTGTAATGTTAAACCAAATCACCGTGTTTCCAACAAATAGGTACTTTTTACATGTACAGAAGAACCACGAGTTGTAGATGAACATAGCGTTTGACCAGAAGGCTTTGAGATATCCACGATCGCACAACATTCTCCACCAACAAATCATAAGAATATGTTACGGCTTAGGCTAGTAGGCTAATCCTACTAGCCTAGCCTAGTAGGCAAGGTTAGTCTAACAACCTATGACACCCTCTGTGAGTGATCATGATGTTTTCTAATGTTTGATGATGATGATGATGATGATGATGATGATGATGATGGTGGTGGTGGTGATGGTGGTGGTGATGATGATGTTTAACTAGCTTCCAGAAGAAACGAACTTTATTTCAGTATAGACAGGCACCAATTGACCACCAACCTTTGAATCCTCAAGATGGATTGACCAGATCCTTTCGCAGACCACAACGTTTTGATAGCTAGAGCGATTTTTCCCAGTGTATAATAAATATAGCTAGGGCGATTTTTTCCAGTGTATAATAAATAATGAGTTCATTAAGGGCTTTTTTGAGTATTGCCTTACTGAAACATTGTATAAATTTCTTATGGAACAAGTATGTACTGATGCAGAAGCCAATTCCTCAATTTCCGATGTTTTTTTTTTAATTGATATAAACTAGTGCTTGATTGAGATTCCACCTGATGGTAAGCAGTGATGCAATCGTTGATGGTGAGGCGCACTAGTTTATTAAGAACCTATTCACTCTCTATAGATAGTCTGAATGATTTATGCTCTTAAAGTAAATAATGATTAATATGAAATTGAAATTGATGGTATTTACCGCTTCCGACGAAGTCCATGTCTGGTTGAAATAAAACAATGGATTGTATTTTATTTATTTCAAACATAATTGCCACAGAGGTAGCAATATTTTTCAATGAGACTGAAAGATGTGATTTGATGAAATGTCAATGAAGAAAAGATGAAAAGCATGCATTTATGGTAGAACTACACTGGGCATACGTGGGCCAATCTGAGCGCGTCGGTCTCCATACATTTTTTATGGCAACTAGACTTGTTGAGCTACATTACATTACATATACGTCAGACGACGCGACTCGACGTACAAATCAGGCGTGGCCCACGTGTGTGTCGGTCTAATGTAGAATGTCGATGTATTTAACATGTTTCCCTAAACACTCGTATATTGGCGACCGGTTTTATCTAAATCACAAATACATAGGACCAAGTACAACCTCCTTTGCTGCGTTAGTAAACACGCAGGAGTCCATTTTCTGCCTATGAAACAACTGTAGTTTTGCAACAGGAAGAGTAATTATCTTACAAAAAAAAGTAACTCCTACAATCCTCTTCTTTATCATCATTCCAGCTTAACGAAGCCTTCTGGCGGACAGAGGCCTCTACTAAACATAGCCGCATCGAAAGGTCTTGTGCTATCATTGATAGAGCCGTCAAAAATCGTCTTGCCTTCTCCTAACATTAGGCACATGCCAATGACCTATAGAAAGGTTCAGTCAACCGGCAGATGAAGACAAACACCCAGGTGTACAGTAAAATGGTTGATAGCCATCACCAACCTGGTAACCCCACTTCCAATGCACAAGTTCACAGCCTTTCCAATATTATTGGGTACTAAAAGCCCATATACCCTGTTACTTCCAGTCGCTCCAGTCCACGACTAGTGTAACTTTTGATTCCATTTAGATCAGCTCAAACATAAATACTCTTAGAACTGTAGAATCATAGCCTTAGGTTATGGCCAAATTCGAATTACTTTAATTTTAAGATTCTTCTTGTTATCCCACAACAGGGCAAAGGCCTTTTCTTCACCGTTTTCTGGTGTAACAGAGCTTCATAATAAACCTGTAAATGAAAAGGCAAGAAAGCAAATCTACACATACCTATGTCTATCCCTCGGAGAAGGTTCTCGGTGTTTAGCGCGATGCCTGGGCGGAGACTGCGTGGAGCCTCGCCGCCGGTTTCGGGATCCCGAGCGACGGCGCTTGAGGGAACTGCGACTGTGCGACCTGGGTTTACGTGAGATCAGTTAATAGGTGGTATGAGCGGGGGTAAAGTTCACTCCGTTAGCATAAGTATGAATATATTAACATATACACAAAGTCGTAGTCGATTTTGAGATTAGACTGTACCAATATCTATGACGCCACATGGAACTAAAATTGTCCGTATGATTCGAACATATACAACATCCCGAAATCAATTATCGGGTTGTCTAGACGAGACACCCGCCTGGTAGGATACTTTCAGCATACCTCTAAAAGATTGTTGGTAAAAACAAGATCTTCAACTAAATTTTCTGATTTTAGTTTTGACTTTCAGTTTAATCTCAAAATCTCTACTTCGCCAGCGTATTATTATGTTTAACACTTACACTCTATTTGATATTACCGCCAATGAACTCGGGACTCCAATCAGACTCCGATACACCACAGAACGTCACACCACCCGTATCTGATTTATTTTATACTGCCTGCTTCTTGTCATACCATTGAGACCTCTTAAAGCCTCCAATATGGCCAACATTGAGAAACAAAGCTATCGGACCCCTCGAGGACAAGTGCCATCATTAGGAAGTTCCAAGATGGTTTCTACACGTGTATGCTCTTACCGATGAGGTTTGAAGTCCCTCTCGCGGTGTCGGTCCCTGGAGCGGGTGCGGCGCCGGTGGTGCGGGCTGCGGCGCCGGTGCGGCCTGCGCGGACTGTACTCGCGGGACCGGACCTGGACTTCGTGCACTGGCGAATCTGAGGACAGTTCTGGGTTAGAGTCGTCGCCGAAAGGAAGCATGTGAAATCAATTTAATTTTTTGTATTGAAACTACACGTCAATCAATGGACTTACAACAATGTGTCCCAAATAAAAATGGAATGGGTTTTTACGCTATGTTGTGACATCGTTTAGATTTAGATTAAACAATAACGTTTTTACTTCACCTAAATTTAAGTCTCAGTATTACAAAAAAAAAAAAACTTTGTTGGTATGCAAACAAGTTTTCTTTGCAAACCGTACTTTTCAATCAACAGTTGGACCAATCGAGGTTATTAGCATTCCCATTCTTAATAGATAGGTACATAACTTACAGGATACATTTTTTTTTTTTTAATAATGATGACAAGACAAGTTAGCCTTCATCCTCTCTCCTAGCTTTATGTCTGCGTCGTATTGCGTCTCTTACGGTATTCGAAAGGTATTTTTATATTATTTATCGGTATTTTTTTCTGTTTAACCTATCAAAATGTTTCTTTCTTATTGTCACCCAATACATGGCACACTTCCTAATTTATAAAATACAGGTTAAACAGATGTTAACAGCTTATGATCTCAGAGGAAAAATGATTTATTTATTTATTTATTTCTTCATCTTACATCTATCTTGGCTTGCAGGCATTTATCAATCAAACAAAGGTCTAGTTCGTCAATTAACAAGGTACGCGATCATTGAGGTTAGACTGATGACCTTTGATTCTATTTCAATTAACAATAATCGTCAATAATTTGACATCGACAATAGAGTTAATGGGTCATAACTATCCACACCTGCTATGAGGTAATTGTCAATTAAATATAATAACTCAATCGATTAGAGAAACCTTTTTTTGGGGACCGAGTCACCCTCGTCCGTAGGAGAATACCCGAAGCAAGTCCCTACACGTGGTCCCCGGGTGGTGCAAATCAGGTGACACTAACTGGTGGTAGGTTTCGACCGTTGGCTTGTGACCACCCACTGAGCAAAGACATACCGCCAAACGGCCAGGCCGTGTTCCGGTATGATGCTTAGTGTAGCCAGTCCAGAGGAGTAGGGTCGAAATAGCTGTTCCAACGCAAGCAGACCAACCTAGCTCGTGCTGACATGGCCGTATCGGGAGGCTAGTCGCGGAGGGTAGCGGGATCCGAGGCACGGTGCACCGCTGGCCGACCGCAGTTAGTTGGGGGCCCAAGTAATGTGCCAGCCACACATGAAAGGCTGCCCCGCCAACTGACGAAAAATCCCGGAATGCGCCATCGTGCTGGTTGGCGACCAGACGAGAGGGCCCGATGGACATTCCCGGGGGGGCTCGGGCGTCCCCGCAGTCTCCAAACTAGTCCCCCAATGATGTCGTCCATTCAGTGCGTGCCTGCAGGTTAGCTGCGTGGAACCTCATTTCACTTCCTACTCCTCTCCTACATTCACTCAATTCATGAAAGGACATAATAAGAGACAGGTTAAACAGCGGCTGCACTCCCTCTCGCATAAAGTGCACCTCACTAATATACGAGGTTTGCACTCCAATCTCGTCGCAGTCCACCATCATCTGGAGACTGAAAAACCAGCTCTCTTCTTCCTTTCGGAGACGCAGATTGGAGGTCCGTCGGACGTGTCGTATCTTTCCTACCCAGGGTTTACCTTGGAGCACAATTTCAAACCACGTGCGGGTGTATGTATGTACGCCCGGGACGACATCTGCTGTCGGCGTCTCCGTAACCTTGAGGACTCCCGGTTCTCGACGCTTTGGACTTTGGTGGACACAGGCCTAGATAAAATAATCTACGCTTGTGTCTACCGTTCGCACAGTGGAGACCAGGAGACGTCTGGGCTCACACAGCATCTGAGTGAGGCGGCGGATGCGGCTCAGCAGCGGTACCCTTCTGCCCAACTGGTGGTACTGGGGGATTTTAATGCCCACCACCAAGAGTGGCTTTTCCCGTTCCAGTCCACAGACCATGCTGGTCGTGAGATGCGAAAGCTAGCGCTAGCATTAAATCTGACCCAGCTGGTCCAGGGGGCAACGAGGGTGCCGGATGTGGAGTCACACACAGCCAATTGCTTGGACCTTCTGCTGACAACAGATCCAGACCGCTACTCTGTGTCGATATGTTCGCCTTTAGGTAGCTCCGACCACTGTCTGGTGAAGTCTGTGTCTGTCTACTCCCCGCCCGATCCCAGCCCTAGAGGCACTCGGCGGATTTGGCGATACAGGTCAGCAGATTGGGATGGCTTGCGGTCTTTCTTCGCATGCTATCCTTGGCAGCCCACTTGCTTTTCTTCGGAAGATGCTTCGTCGTGCGCAGATGCCGTGACGGATGTGTTGCAGCGGGGGATGGAGTACTTCATTCCATTCTCTGACGTAGCAATGTCTGGCCAAGCTCGTCCATGGTTTGGCGCCGAGTGTGATCGCGCAGACGCGCTTAAGCACACGGCATATCGAGCTTGGGCTGACGCTCGTGCACGCAAAGCTAACGACGTGGCTCAAAAGAAGAAGGCCTTCAACAGGGCTGCCAAGTCCTGCAAGAAGGTGTTGCGGAGGTCTCGGTTCGATCACATAAGCCGAATTGGGAACAAACTTGCTTCATACCCCGCAGGTAGTAAAGCGTTTTGGTCCCTGGCTAAGTCGGTTGAATCGAACTTCTGCCGTCCCTCACTACCACCGCTGTTGAAACCCGATGGGTCGCTGGCCCACACCGCTGAGGAGAAAGCTAATTTATTTGCCTCTCTTTTTGCGGAATCTTCACGTCTTGATTCTGGTGACGCGCAACCACCTGCCCTTCCTGAGCGATGCGAGGCGACTATGGCAGATATTCGCATCCATCAGAAGGACGTCCGCAGGGTGCTTCGTAACCTAGACGTGAACAAAGCCAGCGGTCCTGATGGGATACCAGCGATCGTGCTCAAAACTTGTGCGCCTGAATTGACTCCGATCTTGACACGCCTATTTCGCCTCTCATATGAGACTGGAAAAGTGCCGACTGCTTGGAAGGAAGCTAACGTGCAGCCTGTGCCCAAGAAGGGCAGTCGAGCTGACCCGGCAAACTACCGACCATAATATACCACCATAAAATACCGGCCATATCTGTCACGTCCGTCCTCTGTAAGAGTATGGAACGGGTGCTTAACAGGAAGCTTTTGGCATACCTTGAAGCTAACGACATCCTCAGTGACCGGCAATACGGTTTTCGCCACAACCGGTCTACTGGGGATCTTCTAGCGTATGCCATTCACATCTGGAGCGAGGCCATCGAGAAGCATGGGGAAGCGCTTGCCGTCTCCCTTGATATCTCGAAGGCTTTTGATAGGGTCTGGCACGAAAGCCTTATTGCTAAGCTTCCTTCCTTCGGTCTATCCACTGGTCTGTGTGATTGGATTGCGGACTTCTTGAGGGATCGATCCATCCGAGTGGTTATTGATGGTTGCTCGTCCGATCAAATGGATATTAATGCCGGGGTTCCTCAGGGGTCAGTGCTCTCGGCAACACTGTTTTTGCTGCACATAAATGACTTACTTAAGCCCGGTATCTTTGGGTATGCAGACGACAGCACTGTTGCTGAGAGATATGTATCTAACGCACAAGCTAGTGGGTCACAGATCCAGTCATTCCGAGAGGCAATGGTTGAACGCTTGAACTCGTCCTTGAAGGCAGTCTCCGATTGGGGCGACGCCAATCTGGTCCAGTTTAATGCATCTAAAACCCAGGCGTGTCTTTTTTCTGCTAAACGGAGTCAATTCTACCCGGCTCCATCTTTCCGTGGTGTGACCGTGCCGATAACCGACCACCTTGAGCTTCTTGGGGTTACGTTATCATCTACTCTCAATTTCGGCTCATACATTGAGGCGAAGGCTCAACTGGCTGCCAAAAAATTGGGGATCTTGGCAAAGGTGAGACGGTACTTCACGCCGGAACAGCTGCTCAATCTTTATCAAGCCCAAGTTCGATCGTGTATGGAGTACTGTTCTCATCTTTGGGATGGATCTGCCAAATACCAGCTTAATGCGCTTGAGTCGATTGAGAGGCGAGCCAAGAGGATCATCGGCAATGATGCACTCGTGGAGTCGAAGCTCCAAAGCCTTGAGCATCGCCGTCGAGTTGCTAGTCTGTCGGTTTTCTATCGTTTACATTTCGGGGAGTGTGCACTGGAATTGCACAATCTGATTCCGCCAAGTCCGTTCCATCATCGGACCACAAGACGTACGGCGTTGCGTCACCGGTACATGGTTGACATCCCACCCATACGCACAAAGCGTTTTGGGAACACATTTATTATGCGTACAGCCAAGGAGTGGAATTCCCTGCCGGAGTCTGTGTTTCCTGATAGCTACAACTTGGGGGTCTTTAAGTCAAGAGTGAATAGGTTACTTCTAGGCAAGCGTGCTCCATCGTCGGCCACATCATCGCTTACCATCAGGTGAGATGGTGGTCAAACGCGAGCTTATCAATAATAAAAAAAAAAAAAAAAAAAAAAAAAACCTTTTGGCAAGCAGTGACGACATAGTCTATTAGAAATCGATGTTAATATTTTTAAAGAGTAAAGATTTGCTTATGTATTTTTGTTTTTAATGAATAAATTCAAAAACTATTGGACCGATTTTGAAGTATATTTCACAAATAAAAAGCTACTTTATCACTGTGATATAGGTAATATATTCTTTCGCCCAGCCCACGACTAGGCGAAAGTCCCTTTAACAACATAATGGGCTAATTAGATTAGTGTGTGTTATATTTCAAATCCGTTCAGTCGATCGAGCGTAAAGAAGTAACGAACATACACATTTACTTTTATCATATTAGTGTGTAGCGTGTTATACAACGTGTAACGTTAAATAAGCAAAACCTGAATAGTTTGATCAGAATAACGAGCAGAATAAATTAAACCACTTTTTAGTATGGGTTACATTTTTGAAAAAATTCATTAAAAATGTTGTCCAGTCTATTTATTAATAGGTCAAGCTATCACGTACGCTAACCCGCCCAAATAGGTAAACAAACCCAAATGGTTGTAGTCCAATCAAATTTTCTCATATGCGAGATGATAAAAGCTCTTATTTCGATGCAGATACGAATTTTAAACAAACTAAAACTGCACATACAACCTTAATTTTTTTTTCTCACAGAATTAGTTCAATTGAATTAAAAATCATTTAGGGTGTCTAAGGTTTTGCGCATTTAATGTTACACGTTGTAGATAGAATGCGATGGATGCCAGACACACAGGTCCGTTTGTTGTGGCGACAGTAGACGTCATACGGCTTAAATGATGATGATGATGATGATAATGATATGGATAGAAAAGTATAGAGCATATATTACCAGACACCATGATGGGCGACTGTACGCGATGCTGTTCGTGCCAATAGTCCCGTCTCCCTCGCTCATAGTCATGCTCGGTGTCCGAGTCTATGGTCACCGTATCGTGATACGGCGGCGCGGATGGCGTGTGCGGCGTTGTGGATTTTTGTCTTCTCCTGTAGAATTAAAAAAGATTAAAACAAACTTTTTTATATAATAGTGATTTTCCGATTGAAATATTCAATAGGAAAACCATTGGTCAGCAGATAACACGAAGCATAACACATCAATCAGCTAAACTACCATGCTTCGTTAAAATCTGACGCGTTATATATAGCCAAAGTTCTGCCATGTCTATAGCTGTCAATCCCCTCCCTTACAGCCAGATAGGGCAAACCAATTCTTTTATAGCCAAACTTCTGCCATGTCTATTGCTGTCAATTTCTACCCCGAAAAGCCAAAAACCTGCTAAGTTTATTGCTGTCAATTACCCCCTAAAAGACAAAATCCTGCCAAGTTTATTGCTGCCCATCTCTCACTTATAGAAGCCAAATACAATCATTTGTTCCGTGCGGGAATCGAATCCGCGAGACGCAGTGCACCAGCCAATTGATGGGAAGTGGCTGTAAATCCCCCGAACTCTAAAAGCCAAGACCCTGCTAAGTTTATTGCTGTCATTCCCCCCTGAAGTCTCGAAGCCAAGACCATGCTAAGTTTATTGCTTTCAATTCCCTTAAACTATAGAAGCCAAGACCATGCCAAGACCATGCCAGGTACATTGCTCAAGCTTTCAAAAAACAGCTACCGGGCCAAATTAGTCACAACTTTTAAAACCCAATCTATCCCAATCAGGCGAAGCTTGTGGTAAAAATAATAACAACACGGTTATCTCCGAAAGGTTAAGCAATATTTTCCGAGGGCAGTCTGTGGATGGGTAACCATCCAAACATTCCGAGACTCCTCAATCAGACAGATCTGCTATAATCCGTTACCTATCTCGAAATTTTGTGATCAGCGGGGTTACCATGACGTGCAAAGTAAGATTGTTTTAATCTTGTTTTAGTGTGGGTAAGAGATGGCGCTACACAACCTGTACTGCTGTCTCTTACCCACGCTGAAACCAGATTAAAACAATCTTACTTTAAACGTCATGGTCTAGGTCCAGACCATGACAATATTTTTATGAGACCAACTCAGGAGTATGTATACTCGTTCAAAAACAAAATGTTCCCATCGAGAAATCGGTGAAAATACAAAAAAAAAAGCCAACAGCCGAACATAGAACCTCCTCGTTTTTGAAGTCAGTTAAAAATGTAAACATCTTTATTACATTCTAATCGCTATAGGAAGGTTATGAAATGTTACGAGTAGAAATAAGTGCTAAGTTATCTCAAGCAAATCTGAAGCCAATTAGTGGATATAAATCGTTTTGGCTGTTGGTGGTATTATTTTGTTAAGATTATAACGTTACTAGCTGCTCCCAGCGGCTTTTCAAATTCAACTTTTCGAATTCCAACAAGTATTATAGAAACAAATTTTTAAGAATGTGTCCATTACGTAATGTGATAATTAAGCGTCAAAGTTAATTAGGTAAGTAGTCAAATAAATCGATGAAATTAAACTGATACATACTACCATAGTTTTCTTATCTGACCCAGTTTCTGATAACTAAAAACTGGATGAAGCTACTCAACAGTTAAACTTTAGACGAGAGATGGCACAGGGTAGATGACCAATAGGGTAGTTTCCAGGGTCAAATTAACTAAGTACATTTTATTTAGTCCATATTTCAGATTATAAAAAAATATTAGAAACTTATTTTTTCTTTTTTCGATTAAACAAAAAATTACAAAGAGTTACGTGTGACGTCACCCCGTGCGAAAAAATGCATCACGACGTGACATTAAACTTAACTTTAATGGGCTATATCTTTGTCATTTTTGGTTTAATTTACAAATAAAAAAATAAGTGTCCCTTATTTTTGAATATTCTAAAAGACGGACTAATTACATTTTTTACGACAACTAGCCTATTGCGGGATTTTTGTAAATATTCTCCGCCGAAGGAACACGGGAGATATTAACCTACCTACCCAACAGCAGGACTATAAAAGCATGAGATTTGATTTAATCACAAGAAATTCCAAGAAAAAATGCGTTTTGGTACAAAGTCGAACGTGGGATCCTCTCAGATCCTACTCTAGGCCGAATTTTGCATACATACAATTTCTAACATATCGTGTAGTCATACATTTGTCCACTTGTCTTGTCATAGCAACAAAAGCCATTTTCAAGTTCATTGTAACCCACTTCTCATAGACAAAAGAGAACACGCGTGCATAAAAATATAAACAGGTGATACAAGAACTGTCTCAGCTACTTTATGACTATATGCAAAATGCCTTGAATTAATAACATAATTATAAGGTATTTTTTGGACGAAAGATATCATTCAATGATTTCTCCAGCTCCCTAGAGTGTGGAGCGAGAGGGCGTGCCAAACTTTTACTGACTAAAATCACACCTGTGACTTTCAATTACTCTTCGTTTTTTAGGACCACAGGTTTCCTTTTCAGAAACTCCCTGTTGCCCTAGTATCTAGCCCGGGCATTGACCTTGGATGGGTCACCCTAAGGGTATGAGAATCGGTTTACGCGGGTTTTCGTTTGATAAAGCCAAAGAAATATTGGGTACCAGATTATAATCATGTCTGAATTGAGTGTGAATTTTGACAGGTTTATAGGGTATTTTGGGCATAAACTTGCCCAGTTTTCCCCAAATATAGTTTATAGGCATAAAAATATCTACGGTCAAATCAACGGTTTCAATTCAGCTAGGGCATCGTATGTGTATATTGTTATACAAGTGATGCAGTAATAACCTTCGAGTCAATTAACTCTATTGTAAGCGAGGCAGTTACCAATAGCTGCTGAATTTATAGGCCATATATCCAGCAAATAACTTACACGAAAATTGAATGAGTGCATACGCGACGTCGTTCGGTATTTATTGTTTTCAAACAAGACAGATCTGCGATAATTATGATAAGATAAATATGTACTAAAGTATTTCTTTTTGCTTTATCATTGGGTCATTCAATTCGTCATGCGTATTTCTAAATATAATGTAATCCAGCAATAAAACGTATTTAAAGCGTAAAAAAATATTGAGAACGTCTTCATTTTTCCAGTAGATAAAAATATTCCTAATTCACCTTTGAAATCCTTACTAATATTATAAAAGCGATAGTGAGTTTGTTTGTTTGTTACGATTTTGATGATTTGTTTGTTTGTTACGATTTTGATGAATTTTGTTAGTTGGGACCTTCGAGATGGACATATGCTATTTTTTTTGTAAGTGGGAAAAGTGGGAGAAAAAGGGAAGAAAAGGGGAGAGCAATTAAAGTACATTAATAAACGCGGGCGAAGCCGCGGGTAAAAGCTTGTTATACATACAATTAGGTTAAGCAACGTACCTATGTACTGGAAAGCATTACTTTTAGTGTTAATGACTTTTGATCAAACATCATCATATACATTTTTTAAAGCTATCTTTTCTAGTAACGACATGTATAATCAATCATGTAGGCTGAATGTATGTACATAAATAAAGATGCAAGTGTAGATAGGAGATATTACACTGTCTAGACATAAATTATATGGAGGTCAGATGTTGACGGATCCCACTTATACGACAAACCATAATGATTTACTTCGGGACAAAAGCGTTTTGGGAACACATTTATTATGCGTACAGCCAAGGAGTGGAATTCCCTGCCGGAGTCTGTGTTTCCTGATAGCTACAACTTGGGGGCCTTTAAGTCAAGAGTGAATAGGTTACTTCTAGGCAAGCGTGCTCCATCGTCGACCACACCATCGCTTACCATCAGGTGAGATGGTGGTCAAACGCGAGCCTATCAATAATAATAAGTTAATGATGTTTTAATGTTATACATATTGTGTCCTATCTAGGTACAACACAAAATGCTTATACTGTATTAATTTCGGAGGTTCTCTGGCTTCTAAGATACAGATATAGCATTTATCATTGGTGTTCAAACTTTGTTGATTAGTATTGTGAAATAATTTTATATTATTACTAGCTTTCCGCCCGCGGCTTCGCCCGCGTGGACTACAGTTTATATCGCGCGGGCAGAGACCCGTGCTCAACACTGGAATTATAGGTAGCCTATGTGTTATTCCAGTGTCTCTTCTACCTACCTACCAAATTTGATCTAAATCCGTTCAGTAGTGTTTACGTGAAAGCGTAACAGACAGACAGACAGAGTTACTTTCGCATTTATAATATTAGTAGTGATTATTTATTGTATTGGCGCTTGATTACTGATTTATTTAAAAGCTATTTCATATCAAGCTTATTTGTTTATTTCCCTTAATATTAATTAAAAATAATGCATTTTATTTCTAGGTCTACTAAGGACGCCTTCTTAGACTTAAAACATAACTGGCACAAAGAGTCGACTGTTAAAAAATGCCTAATGAATAAGCATCTCAATGCCTAATCTAAAATACATCTCAAGTAGAATAATCCATTATGAATACGATTTATGTTCCGTAAAGTGTGGCTACTTTGGCCCTAGGGTACACCTTTGGCACAAGCTTGTAACCAAAAGCACCATGAGAAACTGTGTTTACTGTTTCTATTGGTTAATAAGCTGTGCGAAAATTATACCCGAGGGCCAAAGTTACCTCAATTTACTCGGTATCCAGATTTTATTGAGAACAATTTTACGTGATTAATGATTAACTAACGGGGTTTCTCGCTCCACCTTCTGAGCTAAGATGTTGTTTTAATAATTTCCTACCTCAAACAAAAAAGGGTGTTCCGGGCAAACTTTGGGCAAACTTTTTGACCGCAAAGACATAATGCTATATTTCTAATTTGGTTGTCAAACCTTTGTTATTGGGTGGGAAATCATCAAATTACTTTTCCGCTCGGAACGGAACGAAAGAGAAAGAGTCATCCTCTAACTGACCCGTGTTTCATCAATTCCTCTTAGCGTTTCAGGGTCGTTGTGACATTGCTAATAATCTAACCTATCGTGTTCATCGCACATTTTATCAAACATAACGCATAAACATTATCAGCCTTTTAATGTTCCCACTGTTGGGGCTAAGGCCTCCTTGCTAGGAGAAGTAATGGACCGTAATGGCCACGTATGCCCAATGCGGGTTGGTGGATGTCACATGTCTTCAAATTTTTTATTCTAGGACATGCCGGTTTCCTCACGATGTTTTCTTTCACCGTTTTGAGAGCAGCGGTGATGAAATAAATTACACAAAGTAATGCGTCAAGCTGGGTTTGAACTCGCGACCTACAACTCGTAAGTAGAGATGGGCGGTGGGTAAAAACCTATCAGGTATTTACCGGGTAAATACCCGATTTGGGTATAAACAGGGTTTTTACCCGGTAAATACCCAAAACCATGGGTATAAACCTTTAACACTTTTTGGGATGATTTATTAAATAAAGTTCAGTTGAATTTTAGATCGTTTACATGGTCTGAACTCCATGTTATAAATTCGCCTCTTTTCTTATATTTTTACATTTTAACGCCTGATTATTATTTTCGTTAAATGAAGTTTAACTGTAACTTTTGCATAAATGTAAAATTTTAACTGATTTTCAAGTTTGTAACAATAAATAACTTATATAATGTATTATTTTATTTTTTTATTCTTTTTTTGTTTTAAATTTTATCTTAAGTGTTCTACATGTTGTTTCTTAATTTTGTTTATCTGTGTAAGTGTCCCAAATAAAATACAGACGTAAAATATTAAAAAAATACGGACGTGCAATTTTTACATGATTTGTAGAGTAGAAAACTATTCTTTGCCGACACCATGTACATTTCATGCATAAAACATATTTGATGAACATTTTTTTATTGCTAAAAGTGTATAAAAAACAAAAAATGTCCAAAAAGTAAATACCCACCATTTGGGTATTTACCCTAAAACCCTGCAATTGGGTATTTTGGGTATTTACCCGGTATTTACCGGGTAGAAACCCATCTCTACTCGTAAGTCGGGTCCGTTACCACTCGGCCACCAGTGCTCTAAATAACGCATATCAGAACACAACACACTATGTCCAATATTATCCATCACACAAGTAGAAACATGTTGGTCTATGAGTCTCAATTACCCTTATCCGGATGATTCATAGAACTTACGCAACGTGATAAGAAATTGATAAATAGTGTTGACTTTCGTTCAGATGAATAATAATGACAGCTCAATTGCTTTATTGACACCAATGCAAATGGTGGCTCATGCGTTTATATTTTGGGGTCAATTGGGCATTTACTTGTAACTGCCTGCCCAACATTTAGGCAAAAGAACAAAACGATTTTCAAATGTTTTCCTATCATTTTGATTTTTACGAAATTTCATGATTCAATGTCAACGACAAGAACTATCCATGAGATCGTAAAAATGTACAGTATTGAGAAATCTGCAGACTCAGACTCGCACTTGACCGGTTTTTATTATTTGCTGTAACGCTTTAGTGCTTATTTTTATATACATAACGGAAGCGGAGTTTTTAAATTTGGTTTGTCGGAATTGGAACCAAAATCGCAACTATAAGAGATGGAGGCAGATGCATCAATTGAAACACTACTAACACTAATTAAAAACTCAGTTAAGTATGAATGAAGAGCGAAATAACAACATGCCAAATACGAATCAAAACAATAAGAGAGAGAAATAATAAAGGACAGAAGGCACGGTAGAGGATCCCCGCGCGACAAATAAACTCGTTTGTACCCGATATAAGTTCCAATTAAAATTGATTGGAACCAAAATTGAAATCGAAAGTGCAAAATCAATCGGACGTTCCGGACTTTCGGAATTGGAATCTAAACTACTACACTAGAAATGATGAAAACAATGCTACCCTTAAACGTAAAAAATCATGACAATTTGTTTAAACATGTAATTAAAAAAAACTACACAATTATTTTAGTACAAAAAAAAATAAACAGTAAAATCCAACACAGAAAAGTTTAAAAAATTACATGGAATAGAAAAAGTTACCATGCACATTTATATTTAAAAAAAAGCATTAGGTATATAAAATAGAAGATTCGAGTAAAGATACAGTCCCTAACTGGTGCTAAACCCTAAAGGGACAGGGGAGCACAGGTAGAGCTCAATCAGTAAACGACCGACATTCCCTCTAACTCCATTCACAGCAGGACTATTTTCGAAAAAAAATAAACAATAGATGCATTATGCTATGCATGCAGTGTCAAATCGTTACTAAGTGCAAACAACATTTATAAGAAAATTACCACACCAATTTTATTTTTATATTTTATCAAACAAAGCTTTTTTCGAAGCAAAAAAAAAAAGTAAATATGGTTAAAAAAGATACGTTTTTCGAAAATCTTTTTTATCAGTATGACTATTCTTTAAACTGTGGAATTTTTTTCAGGTGGGAAATCATTTGATAACTTTTCCCACTCTAGGGCAGAGGGCATGTCAGAGTTTTACTGACTAACACCACATTTTTACCCTTTGCGTTCCACAACCATGGGTTTCTCTTTCGTAGGTCTCTCTGGGCCCCTACGGTTTTGCAAACATCTCTTAGAGACGCGAGTGAAACACTACGTACAGTCTATGTAATCTGTGATTTAGCTTGCCATTGTTTGGGCATATGTATAGCTGCTATAATTATGCTTATAATAAAGAAAGACCTTCATAAACAAATACAATAGCTTTTTGTTATTTATAGAATGTGAGATTTGTCTCTAAATTTTGAGTCAAAATTAATTAAGACACATTCGAAATTCAGGACCAAATCTTCACAATGGTCTAAATAAGAACTTGTTCATAATGCACTAGAATTTTTTTTAAATGCCATGCAGTGCCGTAACTAGGGCGGTGCCAGCGGTGCCCAGGCACAGGGCGCAAAAATTTCTAATAGTCCTTTTTGTTCGAATTGTACTTTTTTCTAGGGGCGCAGTTAAAGAAGCTTGCACCGGGCGTATAAAAGACTTGTTACGCCGCTGACGCCATGTGTATAAAATACAAATTACCAGTTGTAAAACGTCGAGTTCACACTATTTTGCATAATATCGTATGGTATTTTAAGATTCGAAAATTACATTCAATTAAATATTATCATTAACAACAAGATCTAATATATCTATATTAAACACACTTATCTACCACAACACAAATACATGCTCTAGAAAAATGACACTCACAAATCACAATTATTCTGTATAGTAGTAGCATAGGTTCCTATGTGATGTACCGGCAACAACCAGGACGGGCTAGAAACCATAGCAACCATACCCTTGGTTAATGCATGAATAAACAGGTAAATCACAACAGAGAAATATAATGTTGTCAATACTAAAACTGTTTTAAATTAAGTAGTTGTATGTACATTGGAGCAAGCATGGATTAGTTAGTAAATGGAGTATTCACACAATCATATAGGCATGTTTCCTGCATTAAAAAAAAAGTCTATTCAATATTTTTTGGTAATTCAACATCATTGGTAAAAAAAATGAAACATAAAATCGGCTTATAAGGTGAAATTAAAATAAACAGCGAAACTCTACAGTTATGATGGGTTGACTAATGATGATAATTAAATAATCACAGTTGATTACAGAGTCAAGAACTGGTGGTAATGTAACTTGAACATACAATGCATTCCAAATAAAAATAGGATCGATTGCTATGTTGTGACGTCACGTCGTACTGTTGAATCGAGGAAATTATGGTAGGGTCAGCAAACAACAATTCATTTACGAATTGTTTAATCAGAATCCAGTTCTTCAATTTTGCTCATTTCTGCGTCACTGTGTGAAGTTTTCTAATAGTGGCAAATGGAAGAAGAAGGTTTTTTTTAACTAATTATGTCTTCAAACAACATATTTAGCTAATTTATATTAAACAATAACGTTTTTACTTTAACTACAAACCAAAAAAGAACCTCTAGTTGATACGCAAATAAGTTTTCTTTGCAAACCATACTTTTCACTCAACATTTCGAGGTTATTGGCTTTCCTATTCTTATTAGAAACGCATAGTAAATACGACCGTAGCGTTAATGTATTCTTATAAGTCGGTGGGTGCTCCCTGCAAGTACCAGGACCCTTTCGGGTTTGCCAAGTACCTTAACGCGACTATCGAGTTTTCGCGCAATGACCGAAAAAGGTCTATTTTACATAGCACAGCTGGACGAAAATATGCATCTTTGAGAGAAAAGGACAGTTAGCTACATTATATGAATTCGACAGCTGTCCCTCGCACCCCTATGGCAATTGTAGTGTAATTCACTTTCTATCAGGGTGATGGCTAAATTTTTTTCTCTATTATCATAATTAGGTACTGCTAGTCAACATCCATCACACCTGTGAAGTTTCGCTAGTTTTAACCCTGATTTAAACCATGATTGTGATGATTACACAAGAAAAATTAAACCCATCGCCACTATACCACCCAGGTCAGAAAGGGAACAAAAGTCACATGAGCATATTGTAACTCCGTTCTCTCACTACTCTGTGGTTACATAAAAGTACAGTCAAAGGCAAAAATAAGTACCCATCACTGGGAATTTGAATTATCTTAATGCATCAATTGCAATTGAATAACTAATAAAAGTACACACAAATAAATAACTCGGCATGGAACTTGCTTTATTTTGATAACTGCTCATTTTTTTTGCCTTGACTATACATACTAGACTGGTAGGCTAAGGCAGCATCCATATGTTATTTGTATTAGATAATGCCTTTTAAAGAGCAGACTTTTCAGAATGACCAATCCTTGCAGCCTAGTGTACTACAAATGTTAGTAAAAAAAGAAAATAGCCAATAAATTCTCACCTGATGGGTGGAGATCTGTCCCGGTGTGGTGAGTAAGACATGGGCATGGCGTGGTGCAGCGGCGCCTCCCGAACGAAAACCGGCCGGTGACGCGGAGACTCGTGGCGCATCAGTGGTGTCATCGATGGTGAGACCGGCGAACACGACCCGCCATTTCTCAGCGGAGACGAGCCCTTCTCCCACTCACTCACAGGCACCTGTTGGTATCTCTGAGGACTTGCAGGCCTCATTGGAGGCTCCTCAGGCATATTATCATCTGGAGACACACTCTCCAAACTCGCTGATCTTGACCTATTTTTTGACTTCTTCTTCTTCTTTTTCTTATCTTTTTTCCGCTTGTCTTTCTTTTTCTTAAAATTACCATGTTCATCAAATTCCGGGTCCCGTTCATCATACTCTGTGCGTCTCTTCCTCGGCACAGATGAATCCCTCAATGCATATTCTTCAGCAGCTCGACGACTCGTTGTTGTGACTGAGATTGTCTTGTTATCTACAAATGTACGGATGGAATGGGACTTCCTAGTCCGATCAAGGTCATCAGCTATATGCCTGCTGATTGAGCTTGTTTCACTGTCAATCTCACCAGCCTCAGGGGCTGATAATGCCTCAGAACTGACATCAGAATACTCCACAAGAGGTTTGAGAGAATTGACTGTAGCATAAGATTGTTCATGAGAACTACCTGAATGTGACTTGTGCTTCTTGTGCGCTCGCTTCTTATGCTTCTCCTTGTGGTGTTTAATGTGCCTCTTATCGTAGCCTCGGTCCATGGCCGACTGGGGCGGCGCCCCCGCCCTGTGTCGACTCTTCACATCACTTCAACTGAAACATACAAAACATTTTTTTTACACATCTTAATTTGTTTGTACTGAATAAACACATTACTATTATTTAGAAATGATAAGCAATAAGCTGTACAAAGTTCATCTTATCGCACAAATAATGCAAAAAAAATAAAAAAATGAATGGTTAGTACATACCTACAAAACTTCACAAAGTTGATGTAAATAAAAGTACATGATCGGTGATTGTCAAGCAGTACTAATTATAGTTGACTGTACCCGCATAAAAATCTAAGCACGTAGACAAAAATTATGAAGGTACACAAACAAAAAATCAGCAGATCTTAAATCAAAATAGACACCACTTAATTCACTACAAAACAATAATGGTTGCTGAGAAAATTAATAACAAAATAGCAAAATCTAAAAATAAAACAGTCGTAAGCACTCGCGATTTTTGATAATTCCAAAAAATTATAAACAAACCACGGCACTGCACAAGCACATGCAACAAGGATGAAGAATAAAGGACTTACCTGAGCAATAAACGGACGTGCGTCCGTCACACGCACGATAAATACTTTTGCAATATAATACGAATTGTGTAAGCTAAGGTATTAGTTTCTCGTATATTTTTTACAGTTTCAGCAGGCTTTCTGCCCGTAATATATAGTAATCTTAGTTCTTTACTCTTTATATAATCTTATTTCGCTAATCATAATCATGAAGAGCGCATAATTCATGTAATTACATCGGATTTATATTAGGATCAAGAACGTCGATTTTAGTCAGCCATTTGCTTTTTTTCATTCATTTTCTTTCATCATCGTTTAGTGTTGTGCTTAGTTGAACATTGAGATTATGTTGGCAGCAAGTACCTGATGAAATCGATTACATGGTTCAGTAAAAGAATTTTAAAATCGATTTAATAATATTCAACCATATTTATCACATTTTGTTTATTATAAACTGTTTCTTCAAACACAACTGGCAAACCATATCTTTTGGTTTTAGAATTCACAGAAAGTGACCCAAAGCCGGACCGGCAACAATAAAAGAAATGGAAGGCACGGCAAAAGCCTTTTGCCAAGCAAAAGATACCGGCTAGAAATAAACTGTGGACATGCGACGTAATATTGAACATGAATAATGTAGTATTTACTAATTATGTTGTCGTTTTTCTATTTTATTTTCTTGACATTTTAGGAATACATAAATTATTATGTTTTGGATTCGACGTGGATCTACGGAATTGAAAACACTGAAAGTTGTGTTGTATCTTGAGGTAAATGTAAGATTATACGAAACTCATTGGTAAGACATTTTTTGGACTATTATTAAGAAATTTTAGTTCACGTAGAAAGTAAAAATTATGCATATAAATATAAGACGATTTACATTTTTGAAATCGGGGACCTTCAATTCCTAAATAATAAGTCGATTTCGACATTATAACGATTTGATCATCGTCATGATCATGTTTGCACATCACTAAAAAATTTTGCATGTGTTGGCGGAAAATTCAAAATCAACCAATTTTCCTACATTATTATTATATATCGATGGTTCGAAGATATTTTTGAAGACAAAAAATATTTTAATTAGCTCCTGTAAATTTAAATCAATTTATGAATGTAAATCGTCCATATAAACAAGAACATAAAATAATGAGTAAACATTTTTAACTCATGTGCATCCGCCGGAAAGTATACTTCCCGTTTCTCATAATAATCCTTTACGGAATTGTAGTTTTGAAAAATACTTTCAAAGTATATGTTTAGATCAATTTCAATTTCTTATAAATAAATACTAATGACAAAATGACATGGTAGTCTTGCATGTAAAATTTTAATAAATCATCTTCCAATCACAACTTTTTCCGATGATGATAATGCGTCAAACGAAACAAAGAAAGGTTTAACTTACCATTTAAAAATTAACATTGCTATGGTAGAAATAGTTTTAGCTCAACGTATAGTGTTGCTTTTGAACGTGGATGGATTCGATTAATATGCATTCAGTAAAGTAAATCATAACAGTTTTAATAACATATTATTGAAAAAATAATATTGAAACTGATTTATGTATAGGTCAATGTCGTTCTGACAAGTTTTTTATTCTTTATATGGCAACTCTCTGTAGTTCGCGTGCGATTTGCGTCCTAGTGCTATAGCATTTATTTTGCTGATTATTTTAAAGAATACAAGAGTAATATTTAAATACAAGACTTATTTATGATCAATACAATGTGTAGTGGTTTATTAAGATAGGCTTTATGATAATATTGTCACGAAATTAGTCACAATGACCCCTGAGTTCACGGCTGCTATTGCTAGTACATTGTGATATTACCCAATATGGGAAAGAAATTACAAACAATTTAGCAATTAGTGTTGTTTATTTAATTTATTTCATTTTTGTGCAGCATCTCCGTATCTTTGATAGTTCGTTATAGGTCAGAAGATTATATTATGGTTACAAATGGTCATTTTAAAGTCATTGAACCTATGCGCGGCGTGGTGACTCTGTGCAGTGACTTCTGAATCGGAAATATGTAAATAAACATGAACGATATAAGCTTGAAAATAGTGGAATCTCCGAAGAGCCACGGTGGTGTTGATGTGTCTCCGTCGGGGGATGCAAGTGCCGAGAATGAGGTTGATCCGCTAGCTTTAGACGAGGCCGAGGTTGACGGACCTAAGGAGCCGGTGTCGCTGGAAGCGGCGCTTGAGAAAGCTGACGAAGAAAAGGCGGGAAACTGTGATGATAATGCCAAAGAAAAAGTGATAAGTGAGAGCCAGAATGGAAGTAGTGATAGTTTCGTAAATGTCCGGTCTGAGAATGCGAAAGGTAATGCAGTTTTGAGCTTATAAACAATGCTTGACATAACAAGAATATGGTATCTTTCATACATTGGATAGCTTTGTCTCTATTAGATGCATTTTACTTCTTGTACAAATAAAATTACCACTAAAAACATTTGAAGAATGCCATCGATTGCATGCTAAGACATTTATTGTCATAATTTGTTCCATTTGAGCTGCTTGTGTGTTTCATTTTTATTATCATTTTCTAGTATTTCTACATAAATACTGCTATAAACATTTGACTATCATAAAAAAGTTATACAATTCTAAACAGCAGGTCAGAGGTCAAGTAGACTCAATTGGAGACCTTTATGTTATATGGATTATTTTTAGTTTTTATTTGATGTATTGTTTTACAATGAGATCCTATATTCATATGCAATATTTCATTTGTTCTACAAAACAGGAAATCATAGTAACCTATAAGAGAGAAATAATATTTATGACCACAATTCACCACAGAAAAAATATCCAGAAGCATGAAAATCACATTGCAAGTCTTATCTTCTCTCACTACTCCTCATGTTGCCTAGAAACCCAGTTGATGTAATCAGATAGACAAACACTACTATGGTGGCTATGCCGATATGAAAGTAAAAAATTGGCCCAAGGCCAAAGGTCAAAATATTCCCTGGATAAAAGTATCCTAAATGATATTCCAGGACATGGTCTATCAGTGCGCCGAATTTCATCCAAATCCATTCAGCAATTCTAGAATGAAGAAGTAAAAAACACTCGCATATTTCCACCTGTTTAATAGCTAAATTTCATCCAAAACCATTCAGCCGTTCGAGCAGGAAGAATTATCAAACATAATTTGTCTTAAAATACTAGCGTAATAAACACGGACACTGACCCCAATATGATAGAGATAAGGCTATTCAGATTAGCCTGCAATAGCTTTTGCCCGCAACTTCGCCCACGCACATAAAATATAGCCTATAACACTCAGGAATAAAGCAGATTTCTAAAGGTGCAAGACTTTTAGCAATCGAACCAGTACTTCTGGAAATTACCTCCTACAAACAAAAATACAAACTACCTCTTTATAATAATATGTGAACACTAGCTTTTGCCCGCGCGGCTTTGCTCCCGCTCTTCCGTACTCCACCCTACTATACCCAATTCTACCCTACCCTACTCTACCCTACTTTGCTCTACTCTACCCAAATTTTTTTTTTCCATAAGAACCTTTTCCTCACAATAACAATCACAACAAAAAAAGAATTAAAATCGGTAATCGGTCCAGGCGTTGTTGAGTTATGCGCTTACCAACACATTTTGCGATTCATTTTTATAGTATAGATTACACGGTAGGTTTCGCCGTTAGTTTTACCACAGTCAAAGTTTTGATTGACAAAAACTTGCTGTCTAATGCGATGATTGATATTTTTTAGTACTGATTGATGAAAACCATAATTCATGATTGATGGAATTGATTGACACTTGCATGACCGTGTAATGGTCGCCTTAGTGTAGATAACATTTCAGTTTTGCAATAACCCATATGAATACATTTCCAATCATCACATCATCATCGTCCACAGCCCAGCCTTGCCCACTGCTGAGCATAACTTTCTCTTTTCTTGTCTTGTGCCAGTTTTCACATTTCTGTGCCAGTCTCATCCAAGTTTTACCCACAACGGCAACAATGTGGTCTGTGTTAATATACAACATTATTTTAGGTTTAAGCAAAACCTAAATATAGTTGGTACAGGCGTACTATATTCTTTTACATAATTTTCCTAAGAGTAATATATCCCTCTAAATACTTCCTTAATATTGTCTCTGAAAGAAACTGCAATCAAAATTGTTAAGAAAAACCAAAATATAATTTAGAATACCTATATGGAATCGTGAAATCATAGATAAATCTTTGTTGCCAAATAGAGCGATATTTTATATGGGGTTGCATAGCCTAAATACAGTAGAATAACTAATATTAGGTGTTGTGTAGATTAAATAGACAATCCAAATAAAAAAACATACAACAACACACAACAAACAACAGCAACATAACATCTGCTTAACAACAACACACACAACATTAAACATAAACAACATTACATGGTTTACAACATTATATGGTTTTAGATATTTACTGTTCTCAAAAGATTTAAAAATCTCTTACTGAGAAAATACAATATTAATACGTAAGAATATAAATTAAGCTGATTGGCGTAGTAAGTTATTACAAAGTATGACACACAATTAGTAACAGTTAAAAATAGTGGGTAGTTACACAAAAAAGAACGTTAACAAAAACAAAGTGCGCGACATCGTATGCGCATCGCCACAGGCTACATTATACCGACGCACACGTGAGACAATCCTGATTTGTACGTAGATTCGCGTCGCGTGGCGTGGACCAAGTGTAGCTCTACAAGTCTAGTTTCCATAGAAAATGTATAGAGACTGATGCGCCTGATTGGCGTGTACAGTACGCGTCAAATAACTTTGCCGCTCTGAAGTTAGGCTTTCCTTACAACGGCGCAGGTACTATCGAGTGGTATAGGTGCGAGCGGAACACAAGCTGGTATCTGACGTATACGAGCGACTGAGATAGAAACGTAACACTGAGGTTCGCGCATGCGTAGTGCTGTCTTTTTCGTAAAATTTACTAATGCGCAGTGAATGTAGCCAACTTCAGAGCGGCAAAGTTATTTGACGCGTACTGTATGTCACACGTGTGAGCAGTGTAGTTCAACCTTTTGTGTGCATGAACAAAGGACATTAGATATATCACTAAAACCTTTCAAATCTTTCAGAGGAATTGATCAAAGAAGAAAATAGTCCCGCAGCAGTTGCAGAAAACCTTTCCTCTGAGCCAACAATCAAAACGGAAAATGAACCTGCAACCGTTACTGAACCAGTCTCGGTACCAGAAATAGTTGAGAAACCGGTTGCTTCAGAAAATGTGGTTGTAGAAACTGTGGTCCCAAAAAAGGAACCTATTCCTGTGAAAGAGGAACTTATGGTTGTTGAGGAACCAAAGAAGTTGGAACCGGAAGCTGATGCGGAAATGACTGAAGTGGTTACGGTTGAAGAGAAGGTGGAACTTAAAGCGGAAAAACCTAAACCAAAGCCAATGAATGGGGATGTTGCTAAGGTGAGTGCTAATGTATGTAAAGAATTACACAATGGGAGTACTGTTGTGTGTAAGTAATTTGTCACAGAGTAAAGAACAATTGGAATGACAACTAGCAAAATTATTTAAACTGTAAAAGGGTCAGCCTGAACAGAAGTACTAGAAGATATTGATTCTGCTATGTCATGCTTAATTTCTTGTTCTTCTTTATTAAGTTTCTACCCATCTTCAAACGAAATACAGCTTTTACTATAGTAAAAATATTAGAATAAGTCATAATTCAATCGCATAAATGGTTTTTAGCCATTGCAAATCATTAAACTATCCATTTACTTCCCATATATGCGAGCGTGTCTCCTTGTCTGTTTACTATATAATAAACTCAAAAACTACTAAATGATTTTTACCAATAGACAGATTGATAAAGAAGATTTAGGTGTATGCACGTTGAAGTTGAGAAAAGCCGCGAATTTCAAAGGTTTTTAGCACCTGTCCGAAACTGGGGTAGTTCTAGTTTACATGTTTCCATCACTTACCTTATTCAGGTTATTTTTTCTAATTTCATACATCATATTAGAAGTCCATTTGTTAGCTATTCTCTGTGCTATTAGTAGAATTTGAAGCATGCATGCTCACTATATTATGGGTCATTTAGTTGTAAACACAACTTAAACTATTTGTAAACATAGATTTCAAACAGCCCCGTTTGGAAAACTAGTTTTGTATTATATTTATTGGTAAAGTTTAACTAAAAGAAATAAAAACAAGACTACAGAGGTACAAGGTGTTAGTAACAGAATCTCTTAGGACGCCTACAAATTAGCTGCAGTAAGTGCTTCAAAGAGCCGCTCGACGTCAGCGCAAATGTATCGCTGCCGCGCTGCTTTGTTATTCCATACTAGCGACCCGCCCCGGCTTCGCTCGGGTAGCAGTATTTCTCCACTATTTAATGGATGTTCGTATACATATAAACCTTCCCCTTGAATCACTCTATCTATTAAAAAAAACCTCATCAAAATCCGTTGCGTAGTTAAGATTTAAGCGTACATAGAGATATAGGGACAGAAAAAGCGACTTTGTTTTATACTATGTAGTGATACCTAAATAAAAAAGGCGTGACTGCTGTCCGATACACGCTACTTTGTTATTTACAAGGAATAACAAAGTCGATGCCGTCGCGCGGCACTTTGCGGCCAATTTGAAAGCGTCCTAAGCTATGATAATATTACCGTGCCTAAGCCTATGTTAGATATAATCCATACTAATATCATAAATGGGAAAGTGTGTGTGTCTGTTTGTCCGTCTTTCACGGTAAAACAGAGCGACAAATTGACGTGATTTTTTGATTTTTTAAGAGGAGATAGTTGAAGGGATGGAAAGTGACATAGGCTATTTTTTGTCTCTTTCTAACCTCCTGCTTCCCTAAAATGAGGGATTTAACGCGAGCGAAACCGCGGGCAAAAGCTAATAACTAATAAAACATCTACCTATACGGCTATCGAGTGCAGGATACTGCTAAGTCTGTCACGCGATCTGCGAAACATCGAGGCAGATTTTTAACGCCATACTGCGTCAAAGTTGTCGGAGTCGGCAAACATTCCATGTACCCTGAATACATTAGTAAATTGGACACGCTAAGCATTGTAGGCCCATTGGGCACAGGGCTCCCGTAAACAGCGATTTGCAATATATCTTAGGGCCCAAACACAAATCTGGGATACGACCATCGCATCGTAAAAATCTGCGAGCTCGCACGACGCGTCGCGACCGCGGGTACAGAAGTTCCTGGTACTTATACAAGGTGATTGGAAGATGGATGCAAAGCTTTGAGGCGAATACAGTACAGATAATTTAGAACCCCTTCAGCCATGGTTGTCTTAGACGAAGTCTTACCAAATTTTTTTAACCTATTTTTTAAGTTGTATTTCGGAAATTCCCAAAATTTCATGTAAACTGCTTATTTATGGCCAAATTGAATGATAAATGAAGTCATTTTTATTTTACTTTAACAGAGTAATGTGTAAGAAATTCAACAAAACATGTTTTAGGCAACTGTGTCCTTAGACATTTTTTTTACAGACATTTAAATTTCAGAAAAAGATTAAAGTTTTTATCAATACTTTTTCAAAACTTTATTTAAAAAAAAACTTAGCATGCTTTTTTTATTCAATCCATTTTGGAAATATGCCTGATAATCGTTCTTTCTTTTGAGGTATCATATACGTGGATATCTTACAAATTATTGAAGTTAGGACTTACAAACCAATTTGAGGGAGAAATTTTAAATTTTAGGCAGACTAATTAAAACAAACATTTGAATCAAAATTATTTATTTTTCATGTTCAAAATGACGGCCGTGATTCCTAATACAAGCTCAACTCCGTCTTCTAACTTCTGTAGTTGTTATTTTCAACATCATCTTCTGTTTCATTATTTTAAACGCTGAATTTATTCTCTGTATGAATTCTTCCCTAGTATTTATTTCTTCATGTGTGTACACCAGTTCCTTGGCCCGGCTCCACACCAAAAATTCTAACGGAGTCAGATCTGGTGAGCGAGCCGGCCAAGGGATGGGTCCATCCCTACCAATCCAGCTGTCAGGAAATTAATTATTAAGGGGTTCCCTTACATTTAACGTTAACTGCGCTGAACAGCCGTCTGGTTGAAAAATTACTATTCGGTCTCTTTCGAAGATAGTGACATCTGATTCCTCAATCAGCAGTGGTAAATCAATTTGCACAAAATTGTAAATCATTTTCGCCATTCAAAGGATTCGGTAAAAAGTGGGGCCCAATCAACGTTCAGCCAATTATTCCAGCCCATACGTTGACAGAGAATTTTCTCTGAAACGACTTCTGCTTCTTAGAATGTGGATTGTTGTCTTTGTCGGCCCATTTATGGATGTTGTGAAAGTTTGTAGTACCCTCCCTTGAAAATTTGCTTTCATCCGTCCACAAGAATGATTTCAGGAACCATGCATCTTCGATGTCACTATTGGTGAGGAAACGGCAAAACTGAATTGTTCTTTGGAGATCTTGCTCTTCTAGACCTTGCACACTCCTGCCATGAAACGGATACTTATCATTTTGGTGCATTGTATGCCACACCTTTCATTGTGAAATGTTTAGATTTCGAGCTACTGCTCTGGCTAAATGCTGCCAAAATGTCTTCTTCGATGGCAGTTTTGTGGCTGCCTGGGTTGACTCCAGGTTCCACACGGTGTATCCCATCATTTTGCTGTAAAAACCAACTCTTATCGCTTTTCTCTATTCACTGGGCGTTCTTCCTGGAAACGCCGTCGCACCGCGCATAGAGTGAAAAATTCTTAGGATTTAACTATGTTATCATTTCAAACACATAAAGTATTCTTTTATACAAAAATTCAGTTTTTGGTAGATTGCCTAAAATTTAAAATTTCTCCCTCAAATTGGTTTGTAAGTCCTAACTTCAATAATTTGTAAGATATCTACGTAAATGATATCTCAAAAGAAAGAACGATTATCAGGCATATTTCCAAAATGGTTTGAATAAAAAAAGCACCCTTATTTATTTTTTTTAAATAAAGTTTTGAAAAAGTATTGATAAAAACTTTAATTTTTTTCTGAACTTTAAATGTCTGTAAAGAAAATTTCTAATGATACAGTTGCCTAAAACATGTTTTACTGAATTGCTTGCACATTACTTTATTAAAATAAAATAAAAATGAATTCATCTATCATTCCATTTGGCCATAAATAAGCAGTTTACATGAAATTTTGAGAATTTCCGAAATAAAATTAAAAAATTAGGTTAAAAAAAATTGGTAAGACTTCGTCTAAGACAACCATGGCTGAAGGGGTTCTAAATTGTCTGTACTATATTCGCCTCAAAGCTTTGCACCCATCTGCCAATCACCTTGTATAATATGTAATTTTACGTTGACACATAATATGGCGTCTTCACTTTTCTTCAATAAC
Organism: Mythimna lalbum; assembly: GCA_949319445.1. NCBI lineage: Eukaryota > Metazoa > Arthropoda > Insecta > Lepidoptera > Noctuidae > Mythimna > Mythimna lalbum. Next base: position 2,998,513 of record OX439358.1, read on the forward strand.
TTTTTTGTACGGGTTTGCTGACATCTCTTTTTGTGGCGAGCGTGGAACACTACTCGCCGTTGACGATTCGGGCTCGGTCCGGTCGGTTACCAGAAGGCCAGACGGTGAGCTACCCACTGCTCGTTGACCGCAAGCCCATGCCTACAGTGGCTAGAAATCAAAGCCGGGATCCTGGCGGATGGAGCGTGAGGATGAGGATGTCCATTCCCTCACACGTTCGGTCGCTTCCTTCGCTAGCATTACTGCTTCGCCGAAGGAAGCGACCGCCTGCTATTTCTCCTTCCATGGCCTGTACCAGGGCCCAGTCCTGAATAACCTTAAGCTTTAATTTTGGCAGCCACAAGTTTATTTAAGTTGTGGTTGTCAAAAGTTTAAGCTTGCGGCGTGGCAGTATTTCTAAATATCTATCTATATACTTATGGTTTTCTTATCTTTCTCTTAGCACTGATATTATTTTATTGAATTTATTATTATATTAGCGACCCGCCCCGGCTTCGCTCGGGTGCAATATTATACATATAAACCTTCCTCTTAAATCACTATCTATTAAAAAAACCGCATCAAAATCCGTTGCGTAGTTTTAAAGATTTAAGCGTACATAGGGATATAGGGACAGAAAAAGCGACTTTGTTTTATACTATGTAGTGAAGTAAGATAGGATTATTTAATTAAGATATAACTTATCGAGGTAAAATTACACTTAACTCTGCATTCGACCCAAGCGTAAGCGCATAAAAACTCGCTGCAAAACGACCTTCCATGACACTTGATCTCAACCAAGGTCATGTTGCCCAAGCCGTTGGAAAAATTGAACAATATGGCGTTATTGCGCTGTCTATGGTAGCTTCGGAATAATACAATGATATTATGTTTAATTATATTTACCGTCATTAAGTGACATTCAAAGACATGTGACATTCACCAACCCGCATTGGGCCCGCGTGATGGATTATGGTCCATTCCCTCTCCTAGAGAGAAGGCTAGAGTCCCAGCTATGGAAATATTAAAGGGCTGATTAAATAATAATAATAATATTCCACAATTTTTTTTTACGGTGGGCAAAAATCATCTTACGACAACTCCCGCCCTTGGGTGAAGCGGGAGATAGTGTCAGACTCTTACTGACTAAAAACCCACCCCGTTCCTTCTAGCCTTCAAACCAAGGCACGAGTTTGCTTTCGGATAACCCTGGCATCGGTAGGCTTCGACCCAGCTGGGCCTCTGCTGTTGCTGACAATTCCTTGAGGCGCGCGTTACCGGACGATCGGACAGCGAGCTACCCATGGCTCGCCGTCCGCGAGCCCGCGTCTACGGTAGCCGGAAATCGGGATAGGAATCCCGGCGGCGGCAGCGAGGGCTCCGTTGCCTGATGCGGTCTGCCTCCTCCTTTGCTAGCATCACTGCTTCGCGGAAGTAGGCGACCGCCTGCCATTTTTCCTCGCTCCGGACCATGGCCTCAACCACAGCCCGGCGCGAGAGGTCTCCGCCGCCGATCGCCCCCACGAAGGCACGGCGATGCTCTGCCCAGGCAGGGCACACCTCGACTGTGATATTCCATATCATCACACAACGCCGTCTAGTCCAAAGCTAAGCAGAGCTTGTTATGAGTACTAGACAATTGATAAACATAATTATATATTTCTAAATACATAATATGGATAAATCACATTCAGACACACAAAATTATCATGCTTATCACACAAACATTTGTCCTGCGTGGGAATCGAATCCACGACCTCCGGCATAGCAGTCAGGGTCTCTAACCACTAGATCAACAGGCCAGTCAATATGTATGGACTTAAAAGTAAAAAAAAGCTTTGGTAAGCCCATTTTACCCGCTAGGCGCATCTGATGCACCTAAGTTTACTTATCATATATTTTTTGCGCGTAGAAGTAGTCTGTTCTGTGTTCATGAGTTGGAATGGGTCGGGTCAAGCAAGGTCACAAATTAAGGTCATGGGTAAAGTGGTTTATAATACAAGTTTGGTTATGATAAGTCTAATTTATGGACCTATATTGTACACCTTACAGTATTGAGCCATGGGTGATGCTACAGAGATCCCCGGGGCCCTGGAACGATGGCAAAAAAGGAACGGGAGTGGGTTTTTAGTCAGTAAAAGTCTGACACATCCTCCCGTTCCACTTAAGAACGGGAGATGTCCATGAGAACATCAACACGAAAAGAAGAAGACGCAACTACTTTTGGTTGCGTTTCTGCCTAAAGGTGGGGGGCAGGGGGAGGGTCTATCCGATTTTGTTGATAGATCTGTTGACAGGAAATCATTGCCGCGCAATCATGCAGCGTCTAGAGGCCAGTTTTTTTTTAAAGTTCTGTAACACTGGAAAGTACCTACCAGGAGTAGGTATTATCCATGAGCTCACAAATATGAAAATTGGCATACACAAGACCAGGAACAATTTATCTGTAGACCTTATAAATATGAGTTCCGTGTAGGATTCGAACACGGTATATGCAGCACAGCAGCCAATCGCTAACCAAACACTACGCGAACCGTGCCGTCAACTGGATGTTTATACGCAGTTTTCTTTTATTTCCAACTGTTTTTTTTTTCGGTGGGAAAATCCAATGACATCCCCCGTGTTTCGGCGGAGTGGGAGATATTGTCAGATTTTTACTGACTAAAAACCCACCCCGTTCCTTCGTGCCTTCATACCGGGGCTGGGCTGCCTTTCGGAGCTAACCCTGGCCCCAGTAGGCTTCAACCCAGCTAGGTTCCTACTGTTGCTGACAACTCCTTGAGGCGCGCGGGAACAGTGCGCGCCGTCGACGGCTTAGGCTTGGTTCGGACAATTACCGGACAGTCGGACAGCGAGCTACCCTTTGCTCGCCGTCCGCAACCCCGCGTCCACGGTGGCCGGAAATCGGGATCGTAATTCCGGCGGCGGCGAGAGCGCCGTTGTCTGATGCGGTCGGCCTCCTCCTTCGCTAGCATTGCTGCTTTGCAGAAGGAGGCGACCGCCTGCCACGACTCCTCGCTCCGGACCATGGCCTGTACCAAGGCCTAGCGCGAGAGATCACCGCCGCCGATCGCCCTCGAGTGTCGCCACAACGACCGGTTCTGTGCGACTCACGTCCATCAGATGCCCGCGACCTTCACCAGGTCATCGGGCTACATTGTGGGTGGCAACTTTTGCGTGGGCAGTATTTAATATTTCTAATATTGACTCGTTAGAGCCAACTAGCGCTGTGTACACCGAAATCTTGATGATAAGTCTCTTATTTATTTATTTACTAAATGCTTTATGCACGTAAAAGTGGTTTATTCCAGAAATCCCCACCGATAAATCATTAAGTGCGTGTTGCCAGTGTTGACTAATGGCTCCGAAACGTGGTCACTTAAGTCACCCAAAGGGCGATGAAAAGGGCTATGCTCGGAGTTTCCTTGCGTGATCATATCAGAAATGAAGATATCCGCAGGAGAACCAAGGTTACCGACATAGCTCGGAGAATCGCCAAACTTAAGTGGCTATGGGCAGGACACATTACACGCATAACAGATGGTCGATGGAGACGAAAGGTTCTGGAGTGGCGACCGCGTACCTAAAGACGCAGCGTTGGTAGGCCTCCAACAAGGTGGACCGATGACCTGGTCAGGGTTGCGGGAATCCGATGGACGCGTGAAGCAAAGACTGGTCGTTGTTGACACTTGGGGGAGGCCATTGTCCATCAGTGGACGTCTTTCGGCTGATATGATGATGATGATGAAATCCTCAAAATGTAGCTCTCTTCAGTAAATAGGCTCTAATGCGCTTCACTATCAACGATTGCATCACTGCTTACCATCTGGTAGGATCGCAGTCAAGCACTAGTTTTTATATAATTTAAATAAATAATAAAAAACCTTTTATATAAAAAAATTAATAACCGACTTCACAAAAAAAAAAAATTGATTTTGAGGAGTTCCCTAGATTTCGCCTAGATTCCATCATCAAATCCCAACTTGGTGACTATGGGACCATATGGGAAGTATACCCTTCCCAACAAAATAATAATTTTTCAAATCAGTTGGCAAGCGATGCGCGAACAACATAAAAAAAAAACGTAAAAACATCCTAATTGAGCACCTCCTCCTTTTTTAGAAGTCGGTTAAAAAAGGTGTTTAAATACTCGATACATATAATCATATCATTAAAAAAAAACTAGGAGTCTAAATAGTCGATGCATTATATAAAATATCCCCTCGCTAATTTCCCAGCCCGACATTGAAAATGATTGCTCGTCAACTAGCTATCAAACACATCATTGAATAAAATGTCTGAAGATGTGTTGAAAACAAATGCAAAGTCCATCTTTCTAATGAAATAGCGTAACGCGAATTACAGCTGTGTCAAGAATTTAATGACTGATTATGTTATTGTATGTTGTAACTGAACTATTGTCTACAACATCCCTACTAATATTATAAATGCGAAAGTAACTCTGTCTGTCTGTCTGTTACGCTTTCACGCAAAAACTACTGAACGGATTTAGATCAAATTTGGTAGGCAGGTAGAAGAGACACTGGAATAACACATAGGCTACCTATAATTCCACTGCTGAGCACGGGTCTCTGCCCGCGCGATATAAACTGTAGTCCACGCGGGCGAAGCCGCGGGCCTAAAGCTAGTTCATAATAATGATAAATCATATTTATTTTGCAAATGAATTTTAAATCTTTGCCCACCTCAAGAAGGTGTAAAAGAGGTTTTTCACGGAATAAAGAAAACTAGAGGAAGTGCCTCTTAAATATGGCGCCTGTGTCAACAGTAGGCGAAATTCGCCTATTACATATTATATACTAGTGCAGGTGAATATGGCATCTATTTCAAAGGCACTAGCGTTCTGAATAGAATAAATTGGTTACAGCGCCATCTAGCGTTGAGTAGCCGAACTCGTTGTAAATTGGTTAAAACTTCTTTATTGTTCGTGTCATGTCAAATAATAACAACTTTCTTACGTTGTAATAGGACCTAATTTATGAAAGCAATAAGAATATGATTTGTAAAAGTTAAGTTTGTAATTCGTAGCTTCGTAGCCAATCATATTACTGTTTTTTATGTGTGTAATGTACAATTTGATACGCAAATGTGTGAGTTTGGCGACACTGGTTCCCGTGCTTAGCCACGTTAGGGGCACTTCTACCTATATTTTCTGTTCTGTGAGGTTTTTGTTGGGCGGAAAAAGGTCAAAAATACCGCTTTCCGAGATAAAACTTGTTTGCAATTTTTTGTTGTTTTTTTTTTTTTTTGGAGCTTTATTTGTCTGTACTATATTTATACATATTTATAGAGCGCATGTTTCGTTTGTTCTCCATCAATCGGAGACCAAACAAAGATATCCAAACGGTCAAGTAAAACATCGTGATAAAACCGCCTGTGTTTGAACTAATCCAATGTCGGTTTTCTCACGATGATTCCTGTTTTGGCCCCCATAATGAAACATGGCATTATGGGGTAATGAAACATGGCTCACACCCTGTCATAGAGAGCCTACTAAAATGTCTTCTTCTTCTAGGAGGAACAAGCTACAAAAAGAAGGTCAAGCGAAGAAGTTGACACAGAGTCTCCACTAAAGAAGCTCTGTATCGAAGTAGAAAAGACGTTTCCCCAACACGACACCATGATCAACGATTACATACAGACAGCCACGAAGAACAACGTAGATGAAATACAGAGGCACACGGAACAGCTACTATCAGAGATACAAACACTACGAGAACTCGCACAGAAGAAGGAACACGAATGGAATAATATACTACACTTGAAAAAGGTTAAGGAGGAAATATTACTACGGCTTTTAAGACGAAAACAGGTCTTGTCGTTCGAAAAGTCAGCGGAAATCAACGGTGCCGACCGAGATCGGGATCCCTTCGACTATCTCAATCAAGCCAAGAATTTGGCGATAGATAAAAGCGACGAGATCTCAGGATTAGCGCTCAAACAACCTGGCTCATCCATCGGTCCGATGATGCAGACTCCTATCATGCCAGTGTCTCCTCATTTCAATCCCATGGCGGGATTACCACCCCCTTACGACAAAGCCCACATGTCGATGCCTAAACCAGTATTTCCACAACAAATGATGATGCCTGGTCACCTCACTGGGTTCCCTCGAGACATGAATGGCCAGCTACCTACAAGTTTCGGCCTTCCGATGGGTCGTCAAGGTCCCACTAAGGACGTTAAATCGATTATAGCAGATTATAGGCAAAGGAACCCGGAAGTAATGCCCAGAAGAGGTCGGAGGATGAAGTCGATACTGAACCCTAATATGATGAATGCGCCGCGACCTATAGCGCCGAAACTAGATGGTATGAACAATTTGAACAGTTTAAATATGCTGTTCAATAATCTAGATATGGTAAGTGTTTTTTTTTTATTCATGAATCCCCAAGCGACCACCGGTGGCCGCGCATCTATTGTCTTACTATTGTGTCTCTAATTGACGGTATCTGAAGGGTTAATTGATTTAAATTTAATTTTTAGAGCAGTTGTGGCAGAGTGGTAATGGCCTCGACTAAAAAGTTTTAGGTCGTAGGTTCGAACCCAACCAGGCGCATTACTTTGTCTAATTTATTTCACCACTGCTCTCAAAACGGTGAAGGAAAACATCGTGAGGAAACCGGCATGTCCTAGAACCAAAAATTCGAAGACATGTGACATTCACCAACCCGCACTGGGCCCGCGTGGTGGATTACGGCCTATTCCCTATTCTAGAGAGAAGGCCTGAGTCCCAGCAGTGGGAACTTTAAAAGGCTGATCATGCTATGCTACATTTAATTTTAAGTAGAATGCTGTGTGTTTAGAACAATTTTGTGTTATCAATAGGGGAAATGAGTCAATCGTAAATTAAGATAGGGTAATTATTTATCTACGACCATGAACTACATAGTTCTATGTTAAAATTCATGTTTGCCCCCTTGGGCGCCCCGGAGTATTATTACGTAATTGTGCGTTTTTACGTATATCACCAAAAAAAAACTTTTCCAAGATTTTTCTAGGATAACAAAGATATAAAAACCAAAATTTTCGTACTCCCGTGTGTACAAAACGACAATTAAGCGTTTTTCAAAGTCATTCAAGTAGTATATGGCGTATGTACAATCGGCGCTTGAGGGGCTTACGACTATTTGGCTAAACATTTGACTTACTTGACGTAAGTTCCTGTGTCCCCTAGATGGGACAGAAGGCGTCCACAGTGCGCCGCCAACCCGTTCGGTCTTGAGCTTCCCGTTTAATTTCGCTCCAGGTCTTCCCAATGTTCTTCGCCTCTGCGACGACCATTCGTCGCCAGGTCTGCTTAGGGCGACCACGTTTACGCTTTCCTTGAGTGTTGCAATCTAGGGCTTGCCTTGGTATATGTTCAACTTGGCTGAATATTTGATAACCAAAGATCGGAATAGGTAGAGCTATTTAGGTTCATTGACCGCAAACATTGACGTTAATGTGGCTATTCCACGGGATTCCGGCTACGGGATATCGTGATTTAATTGAATTTCATTCTGTTTGTCAATATGTATAAAAAACTAGCTTTTGCCCGCACGGCTTCGCTCCCGCTCTTCCCTATTCTACCCTACTCTACCCTACTCTACCCTACTCTACCCTACTCTACCCTACTCTATCCTACTCTACCCTACTCTACTCTACTATACTCTACTCTACACTACTCTACCCTACTCCACCCTATTATACCCTACTCTACCCTACCAAACTTCACGTAAACCATCTACTAAATAGTCCGAACAAAGCCTAAAAATTTGGTTTGGATAGGTGAGCCCGTTCTTGAGTTATAAAATAACAACGAAAAGTGGCATTGATTTTTATATATATAGATTATGTAAGTCAATAAGCGCATGATATGCGAAGTTGTAAATTTTACATCAACAGCAGAATCAAGTTTATTTATTTATTATACTATCCCGTCCTTATATTTACCCGTCAGAAAGGAAGTGTAATCTTTCATCAGTCCCGAAGGCAACAACATTTTTTTTAAATAATTTTACTACCTACTTTAAAACCAAATCCCGCTGACTCGGGGAATATCCATATTATTCCTATGTTAAGTACATAAAGCAGCTCTACCTATTCCGATCTCTGTTAATAACAGAAAAAACATTTAATGCTAAAGCAAATTCGTAAAAAAAATACAAGAATCTTAATTACATAGTAAAATTTGCCGACCCTAAACATTTACAAAAATTTCCACCCTTCGATATTTGTTTTTATCTCAAAGAGAAGGCACAAAAACATTCGGCCAACACCTTGAACTTTGACTTTTCCTAAAAATGTCTAAAAAGTATTTGCTTTCATAATGAAAGGACTCACGTTTTGATAAAACGAGAGTCCTACTAAAGTACAACTACTAAACTAACTAAAAGAGAGTACTCTACCAAAATTGTTCCCCGAAATGCGCAACGAAATCGATTTTAACGGTAGTTGCAGCACTTTTTGGAGAATTATGAGGGGAATGGTACTTTAAAAAAAAAACAGGTCTAAAAGGACGTTGTTATAGAAAGATACGATATTGTGATATGATATTGAAAGTATATTTGAAAGAATTGCAAGACAATCGGAATGGAGCCCAGCGCCCTATACTTTATTCAAAAATAGTAAAAAGAAAAACAACAAAAAAAACCGCAATTGTTAAAGGTAACGAAATATAAGTTAATCTCCCTAATATTAAGTTATTTAATTGCTAAAAATATTGCAAGACTGTTTTTCCGTATTGCCAACATTACGGCAAAGGAACGTCTTAAGTGAAACGCACTGTAATGGAAAGGAATGAATTGGTTGGATCATTTGTTTATTCCAAAAAGTAATTTTCTTCGTGCAATCCCTTCCTCCTTGGCTTTCATAATATGAATATAATTCTTTATACAATGGATGCGAGACGCACAGGACCGGTCATTATGGCGACACTTGTGGGAGGCTATGTCCAACATAATTTTTAGGTAAGAATTCGACAAATGATTTCTCCCACTCTCGGGTGGATCCGGGCGTGTCAAACTTACCTACTGACTAAAACCCACCTGTGTTTCTTCCGTTGCCCTTTACGCTTCCGGGCCACGGTAACCCTTTCAAACGTTCTCTCAGCCCTAGCATGTTACGGGTCTTCTGGGCCCCTATGACCCCCCATAAGTTCCCGCCGGAACTCTGTCCGCTGTGCCGCGATCACGTTATGCTCGGCATCGTCATAAAACGAAATCACGCATCTAACATTTTTTCCTGGGTTGAATTATATACATTGCCGGAATCAGGACATAATGGCGCATCTGCTTGTATTTTTTATATTTTGCTAACTTTCTCCAGTGCGGTTATAACACAAGGAAAATAGGCCCGATTGCCCGTTTCATTCATTAAAACATTTTTTTTATCCGTTTTTACTGTTTGTTAGATACGTCTTTTTAACTATCAGGGGCAGAATTTCACTCCCCTAGTCCCAGTACTTTCAGCTGATCGTTGTTTAGTCATTCGGACAGTTTCTCCTTTATATACTAGCTGTTACCCGCGACTTCGTCCGCGATCGTAAAACCATACAGTAATTCTGTGCTTGCAAATCATTCTAAATGCATCGAAATGATTTATTTTCGTCTCGCATTAAACGTTATATATACGCACTACGTACCATCCCGTTACGCCAAGCATAGATACTTTCTTATATAATTTTCTATAAACATATCTATCTAACTAAATAACCATTCGTTCGAACCTAACATAGTCTATCGCTAGAACTTACAGGCGAGTCAATAATCTAATTTGTAATTGTGTTCCTTGACCTCAATCGCCAATGACTGTCTGCGTCGTGGAACAGTACTGGCCCACATGTCATGGCGTGCAGACGTCTTTGTGGACTGCCAAGGATGATAATGTAGCATGTTCGAATGTTTTATGCTATAGGAAGGGGTGGAATTTTATTAATAACTAGCTTTTGCCCGCGGCTTCGCTCGCGTTAAAATGCCCTATTTTAGGGAAATGGGAGATTAGAAAAGACAAAAAGTAGCCTATGTCCACTCAAAAAATCACGTCCGTCGCTCCGTTTTACCGTGAAAGACGGACAAACAGACACACTTTCCCATTTATAATATTAAAGATAATATATAAATATAAGTAATAAGTATGGAGGACGACAAGAATAAATTAAAATATCCTATTTTATTAGCCTTCATCCTCTCTCCTAGCTTTGCTGTGCCCGACAGGGTCCATATTGATCTTACTATATTTTTATACCATCTATGTACATATGGAATGCAATAAAGTATTGAGTATTGAAAGGTTCTGAAGTAAAGGTAACCGCAGTAAAATAATGTAAGGATTGGTTTACGAGCCGAGCTCTTTGTATAGTGTTGGTCTTGCTCGGTTCATGTAGAGTCGGTCCACACTACACGAATCCACATAGGATCCCCGAACTTTCTTACTACCCCCCTAAAGAACCTAAGAAACCTAGTGTTTTTGGAGAGAGGTGGGGTGGTTGAAATAAGCCCACTTAACACATTCGTGGACAGTAACGATCACAGGCGTCTAGATAGCTAAAAGTAATACGACAGTACGCCTGTCGACGTATCAGTTTTTACTTGCATAAAATCAGTACGCCACACGACGACCGATTTTTCATACTAGCATAAAGAGACTGTTGTACTGTCACCACAGGTATAATTACGACTTTTGTACTGTCACTGCATAATTTACAAAAAAATCGTCAAAGAAAGTGGGTGATGTATGAAAAAAAGTAGTGTCTCAGTAGCTGCAACCTGTGAGATAGTACTGTCCACGAAGGTGTTAAGGTTCTGGCCGCCATGGCCCACGTACAGTGGTCCGTATAGGACTTACTGCGGAAACCATACTCAAACATAACAACTAACAACACGAAGTTGAGTTCGGCTCTTGCTTCGTTCGTGCTCGGCTCCTCTCCATAAAGGTTACGTCACGATTATGAGTCTTAACGTTGCTTATTTCGTTGTTTCGTGTCCATCAATGCGATTTGCATTTATACGTAGAAGGAGTGGAATTCCCTGCCGGAGTCTGTGTTTCTTGATAGCTACAACTTGGGGGTCTTTAAGTCAAAAGTGAATAGGTATTAGGTTACTTCTAGGCAAGCCGTCCATCGTCGACCACATCATCGCTTACCATCAGGTGAGATGGTGGTCAATCGCGTGCCTATAAATAATAATAAAAAAAGGACGTCGCGTGTCGTGGATCTGATGTAGCTCTACAAGTTTAGTTTCACGCCACCTTTGACGTAGTGTACTTAGCGCGTTTTTAGGGTTCCTTACCCCAAAAGTAAAAAAACGGAAACCTTATAGGATCACTTTGTTGTCCGTCCGTCTATATGTCTGTCAAGATTCTTTATCTCGGGAACGCGTAGAGGTATCGAGTTGAAATCAAAACCATATATTCAGGTCTGTGGTCCCTTTCAAGCTGTGAGAAAATTCTAAGTTAACGAAAAAAAAAAGATACGGCCGTTTATGTCGTACAAAAACGTGTATAGTGTAGAGTGTCGAACACTCGCAGAAATCAAAATTTATAGGGTACTTCCCGTTGACCTAGAATCCTGGAATTCGGCATGAAGCAAGATCTGATAGCACAAGTAAAGGAAAAAATCTGAAAACTGTAAATTTATAGTTACGTAAAAATCTTCGTAACTCAATTCGGGGATTAAACTGTTTTCATGGGCAAGTTTGTATGGAACCCTCAGTGCGCAAATCCGACTCACACTTGGCCTGTTTTTTTTTTCTTTCTGTTTGTCGATTCCTGTTAATATCCGAAACGGTTGGACCGATTTTAACAGGACTTTCACTGGTAGACAGCTAATCTTATAATGAGTAACTTAAGCTACTTTTTATTGTACCGCGATAATGAGAGTCAGTCCCGGGGAGGTCCAAAATGGATGGATAATATTTTATTACATGATTACTCCAAAAAAGTCGAGTAATGTTCTTAAGGCTTAAAGTCCCTTGCTGGCCGGAATTAATTGGACTCGACACTCGTACCCGCCTAGGCGGCAGTACTTGTATCTGTACATTTAATTGCGGCCAGCTGCGCCCGGAGCCACGCTGACCTTTAAATCTATTTTCTTTGCAAAATATTGATTGATTTACATACGCTATGTTCACTTTGAAGAATATTTAACCACCAAGCTTTATGTGTGTTTTTTCTAAAGATACAAGCCATTTCGAAGCATTAGAGAAAAGTTGCGAAATTGCTAAACATTTTTTTAGACAAAAGTATTGATCGCACGAAAAGTCAATAGTTGATAATGTTGTTTATGAATCTATAATAAACATATACAACATGCGCAAAACCTCAGACACCCCAAATGATTTTTAATTCAATTGACCTAATTAACGTAAGAAAAAAAAAATTAAAGGTTTTATGAGAAGTTTTAGTCTGTTTAAAATTCATATCTGCATTGAAATAAGAACTTTTATTATCCCGTGTATGAGAAAATTTGATTGAACTACAATCATTTGTGCTTGTTTATCTATTTCGGCGGGTTTGCGAACGTGATGGCTTGACCTATTCATAAATAGACAGGGAGACATTTTTAATGAAGATTTTTTGAAAAATGTAACCTATATTAAAAAGTGGTTTAATTGATTCTACTCCTTATTCTGATCAAACTATTTTCAGGTTTTGCGCATTTAACGTTACACGTTGTATTTTTTTCAAACCTATTAACCTGGCCGTTACCGATGAGTAGGCTTCAGAAAGTTACTGTATTATGGCACTGCTCGGGCCTTAAAGTTCACGCGAGCGAATACGCGGGTAACAGCTAGTCATAAATACAATGACAGACGCCACCATAGACATTATTTATTCAAACCGTTTTCCGCGAATGCGCGCATCGTATCTATAGAGTATAGAAGCTATAGGACCGGGTCGGGTCATTGTCCTGTATGGAGTCTTAAGGCTATTTTAATAATGAAACGGTTGCATGTCCAAGTGCGCAATTTAACAAGGAAATGGGGACGTTAAATGCTCTTCTTCGATCCAGTAATTTGTAGACTGAAGTTACTGTATCATTTATTAAAGTACTAGCGACCCGCCCAGGCTTCGCTCCGGTTACAGTATTTCTCCACTATTTAATGGATGTTTATTATACATATAAACCTTCCTCTTGAATCACTCTATCTATTAAAAAAAACCGCATCAAAATCCGTCGCGTAGTTTTAAAGATTTAAGCGTACATAGGGATATAGGGACAGAAAAAGCGATAGTTTTATACTATGTAGTGACTGCGTTTTAAATGAGAATAGGATTAATAGGATCGTAAATGGTTTTCTTCGATCCAGTAATTTGTAGACTGAAGTTATTGTATCATTTATTATAGTACTATGTGTTTTAAATGAGAATAGGATCGATTGCCATGTTGTAACGTCACGTCGTACTGTCAAATCGAAGAAGTTTTGACAAAATTTAAGACCTCGGAGATGAGTAAAATTGAAGAACTGGATTCTGAATAAATTTGTTTTCATTCGCAGTTCGTATAATATAAATTTTTCGTAAATAAATTAAATTTAAATTTTTTTTCTTCGATTTGACAGTAAATTGTGACGTCACAACATGGCAATCAATCCTATTCTCATTTGGAACGCATTGTACCTTCTTAGGGTTCAGGTTCGATTCCCGCACGGAAAAAATATTTCTACGGCCTACAGATAGGTGTTCCGGGTCTGGGTATCTTGATACCGTGCGAGGATCGAACCGGCGACCCGCAGCGAGCATAACAGTGGATGGAATAGAGGGAGGCTTTTGCCCAACCGTGGGACGGTATAGGCTAGATAAAATAATAATAATATTATTTTAAGCCTCGACGGCCACTTGTAGAGGGCCTGATACAGAAGACAGAACTCCTCGATGTGTCTCGCATAGTGAGGAAGTTCATGTCTCGGGAACCCTAACCACCAGAGCTAGGACCCTGGTTCCGATACCGGTAGCCAAATTTTTTTATATCTTTTAAGGGATTTTTTTTTAAAGGATTATTTAAAAATAATATGCCATCATCGTTTCACCGGGATGACGTCCACTGTTGGACATATGCCTCCCCCAAGCGTCATCACAGTGACCGATCACACAGGATCTGTGTGTTTCGCATCCACCGCATTCCCGCGACTCTCACCAGATCGTCGGTCCAACTTGTGGGAGGCCTTCCAACGGATGTTTGTATGTTTTTTAACCGACTTCTAAAAAAGGAGGAGGTTCGCAATTCAGATGTTTGTATGTTTTTTTTTTTATGTTTGTTCGCACATAACTTCGTCGCTTGCCAACCGATTTGAAAAAATATTTTTTTGTTGAAAAGGGTATCCTTCCCAAATGGTCCCATAGTCACCAAGTTGGGATCTGATTATGGAATCTTGGCGAAATCGAGGGAACTCCTCAAATTCAATTCAATTTTTTAGTGAAGTCGGTTGTTTTTTTTTTTATAAAAATGTTTTTTATAATATTTTTTTATTGTTACTTATTGTTTGTATGTTTGTAATGAATAAACTCAAAAACTACTGCGCCGATTTCAAAAATTCTTTCACCATTGGAAAGCTACATTCACTCTTGAGTAACATAGGCTATATTTATTGCTTTTGCGAAGCCGGGACGGGCCGCTAGTATACCTAATATGAAATACAGTCGAGCTCATCAATACCGAGTACTTTTCCTATCGATATTAAAAAGCTAAGATATCTATTAACCTTTGCAACACGAATGTCTATAGGTGATCGACAGAACGTTACCTTGACCTAATATCTGATTCTAGCGGCCTTCGGTCTATCAACTAGTCGCTGGCTATTAATTTGAAATTGTTTATTGGACTTGCTTTAATGGTACTTGTTATAAGTTATGTAGACAATTTTTTTTCTTTAATTTTAACATTATTTATTTATTTATTTAGTACATGGAGGATTTACAGCTGTTAAAACCAAACAAATAAAAAACTAAAAAAACCTTTTTATAAAAGAAAAATAACCGACTTCACTAAAAAATGTAATTGATTTTGAGTAGTTCCCTCGATTTTGCTAAGATTCCATCTTCAGATCTTAACTTGGTGACTATGGAACCATTTGGGAAGTATAACCTTTTCAACAACAAAATAATTTTTCAAATCGGCAAGCGACGAAGTTATGCGCGAACAAACATAAAAAAATACAAACGTCCAAATTGAGAACTTCCTCCTTTTTTAGAAGTTAGTAAAAAAATACAATCGACTTCAATGTAAAAAAACACTTAAAAGTACAAAATAACTTTTATTTAGGAAGTCGGTATTTCTATAATAGTTTTGCCTCTTCGTTATTTAACACCGACTTCCGAAATAAAGTTATTAACTTAAATACCTTACAGCCAGAGTATCTCATAACAATTCTAATAATCTCAAACACGGTTAGATTACATTAATTTACCTTCCGGCTTCATCATCAGATCAGTTCGATAATATCCCCCTCCCCCTTTTCTTTCGGTCAGTTATTGACTACACGTATAAACAAAGCAATTTTACTTGTTACGACAGTTCTGCTGTGATCCTATGAGGAGTTCTGTTCCATATTTTCGAAGTTCATAACAATATTTCTATGGGACCAACTTTCCAAAATCGATCGACAATTGACCGAGATATCGGTGAAGATACAAAAAAATAAACATTCAGCCGAACATAGAAACCTCCTTTCGAAGTCGGTTAAAATTTAAAACCAATACAACCACCATTGAACCATTAGAAAACCAATTAGAAGTCCTCACGAATAGAAGATAGTTTTGAGTACTTTTTGCGGCCTAACAAAATGTCCTTTCTTTGGTGTTGTTCGTCAAGTCCTTGAACTCCTTAGTAGTCCTGAGTTAAGCCATATACTGACAAGTGCTTGCACTCACTGAACTGGTCCTCTCGGAACTGTGTGGTTCTTTCCTCAAAAGACTATCTCAAACACTAATCATAAATGCGCAAGCGCACATTTGTGCACTGGCTAGACTATAATCTCCTGCGTACTTGGCTAATCTCTGTTGAGATTGGCCAGCATAATCGAAATCCGATCGGGAAGGTTACGAATTTATAAATTATTATCAGACTTTTTTTTAAATCGTTATTATTAAAAAAATATCTTTGAAAACCTGAACGACTGTTAAAAAATTGCAACTACTAATTTCATCATCATTGTACTTGAAAAAAAAACACGATTTATAGGTGAAAGGACCACCGCAGTCCGAACAAACCTATAATTATTATTTTTTTGTAGTATTTTGAGACCAAAAGGTAAACGGCATTACCAAAAAAACTGTATTTATTTTAGTTGTGGTACCAAAATAATAATAATAATAATAAAAAAAATGTTATTGGTGGAAGTTGGGAGCGCGGTCCCGGTCCAAAGAGCCCCACGACCCGATTAAAATTCACTTTATTGTACTTACACCATAAAACCTTTTTATGAAAAAAAAAACCGACTTCACTAAAAAATTGAATTGAATTTGAAGAGTTCCCTCGATTTCGCCAAAATTCCATCAGATCCCAACTTGGTGACTATGGGATCATTTGGGAAGTATAGACTTTCCAACAAAAAAATAATTTATCAAATCGGTTTGCAAGCGACGAAGTTAAAAAAAAAACATTAAAAATAAAGACAAACATCCGAATTGAGAACCTCCTCATTTTTTAGAAGTCGGTTAAAAATAGAAGCAAAACTTTTACACAAACTTAAGAGAATCCGCAGAAAATAACCATAGTAGCTGTGTTATATAACTAGCAACTGAATTGATTCATATTCCATGCACTATGTGATTATGAAGAGGTGGTTCACATCACGATGTTCACCTTACACATTTTGACGTACCTGTCGGTTATTACATGTAATCTGTCCTCAGCCATTGTGCATGCAACTTAAATAATAGAACACCCCTATATACACCGATGACAAAATTAAGTTACAATCTTAATTTAACCATTAAAATTTTACTTAAATACACTTAGGTTGATAGGGATTTTTAAGAAATTTGTTATCATAATTAGAGGCAAATAATATGGGTTCGGCTGATATCATGAATATTGGTTTTCACGTACTGCATTTGGTAGTGCGTCGATATTTGTGTCTGCGCATGTACAAAAATGCTAGTGACTGATTTGTTTGGAGTTTGTCTAAATAGATTTATTTTTTTATCCTAAAATAATCCAGAACTATTTTAGCATAAAAACTTATCTATTTCCAAAATGTCTGAAATCGATTCTGTAGCCGATTCTGAACATACTACTTTCAGGATATGTGTTTATTATGTTACATATTTAATAGATAGATATTAATTCATGAATCCCCAAGCGACCACCGGTGGCCGCGCATCTATTGTCTTACTATTGTGTCTCTAATTGACGGTATCTGAAGAGTTAAGACAGGAAGCTCAATACTTTTAACATTCATTTCAGAATCAAAAAGCGATGCTGGAACGTCTCCAACAAATCCAAGCTGGTAGTCTACCGAACGGGCTCTCATTCAAAGACGTACTCGTACAATTCGCCAACATGCAACAAGCTAACTCAGGCCTAATACCAAATAGACCACCAGAGACCATCACCAACAGACCTGAACATCATATAAGACCAGAGGGAAGAAGGAGACAGGAGAGGAATCATGAGGAAGCGCATGTGTCGGTCAAGCAAGCGGAAAGACTGGCTTCCCCAAGCCCTAGGTTACCACCACCTCCGCCATATCCCGAAATATCCTTACTACCTGTTACCACAAGCCAAGAATCATCGACACAACAGAACTCCTTACTCCATGGCATCCTCACAAAGGTATCTATCTTTTCCAAACATACCATTTTATATGGCTTGTAGAAATACTCATATCCCAGCTTCCATTAATATTTTCTTTTTTTTTGTATATGGCAATAATGCTTGCAAACTAGCTTGAAATGAGTGTTGCCAACCTTCCAGCAGGCGTTACCTGCGTCTCAGAGTTACTCCCCGACGTTGGCTAAACTCCTCATGTCGCCGGAACGGAAACAGAGTGCGCCAACGTTACCAACTTTCGGTCAGGCCAAGGTACCACTAATGTACGACATTATAACAATTGGTGTGCTGATTGGCCTTGATCATTCCAAATTCAAAATTTAGTTTTTAAGTTATTTTATAATTTTTAAAGAGTCGGAGCTGTGGTTTTTAGGGTTCTGGCACATTGGTTTTTGCTCCTGTTATCTATGGTAACTTAAATTCGATTGGTCTAGTCCAATAAGAACTTCATTTTTGGATGCTTTTGAGATCATTATGTGCCAAAATTCTACTGACTAATATTTAAATTATTAAGGGCATGCCAATCTCTAAAATGAATACCTATGTCTGTATCGTTAAAAACGAAATTAAAAGTACCTTTAAATTTTATTTTACCTGTGGAATTGCTCTTAATATTTTACAAGTTAAGCTCCAACTGTTTACAATGAAAATTATTTGATCTGATTTTTGAGAGTATGGCAATACTCATTGAATGAATGCCACCTCATAATCATAAATCATAATATCAAATAAATATTATTATATTTGAGCAATATAATAAGTATTTATTAAAAAAAAAAACTATATTCCTGTAGGCAAACATATATTTTGGACCCATATCTATATAGAGACTGACAAAAATATATCATGTACCTATCATAACCGAATTTATTTACTTAAATATTTAAAAAAGAATATATATTTACAATATAGGCTTTTTGGTCTAGCTTTTTGGCATAAAAAAAAAACAAAACCTACTCTCAATAATATTTTTAATTTATTGTATTGGGCAAATGGCTGTGTTGACGAAACCAATGTAAATTGCATTGGTGATTATTTTCATTTGAACAGAGAGGCATACAAGATATCATAAAACAATATCTAGGTTTACTTGTAAAAGTCTTCAGACCATTTTCAACCTTAGGCGCTTGCACAAGGGTGGAAAGTAGTCGATCGGATACTTACAGGATATATACCTTAGCTGTCAAAATAAGTTTATATTTTTTGGTTGTCTTTCTGCGCAAATGTCTTTAAACCTTAAGGGGAAAGCTACAGGGTCTAGCGTGGCTATGTTCGAGTACTATACTCAAGCTATAGTATATTACTTAAACAGTCGGAATTAAGTGGTATAATTTGGCAAAGCTTAGTAAAGTAGAATGTCCGATTTCAGCAAATACAATCATTATACTCCATTCCCGTTAAGATTACACATTTAAACAATTTTTTTTTACTGTTCGTACAACCGATTTTGTTATTGCGCTGGTACATGACAAATCAGCCAGTAAATAACTGATATGTGTAACAACTTGTAAGCTTTTAATGACATCCTTATATCTACGGAATAGTAGTCATCATCGCTTGAATGAACAGCAGAAAAGGTTTGGTTAAATAGCTATTCTTATTTCGAATAGAGTATAAAAACGAAGTGAATTAAAATTTTTGAGATTAGTGTCATCTAGCGACAATTAGCCACGCAAGGCCAGTAGCTTTTTTCTTTAACGCAGCAGGGAAGCGGCCGTCTGATTGGCAAACACGACTGGCTGCACCCTAAACTGCCCATTGTATTGTCTATGAATTGGCAAAAAAAGTATAATTTTATGCATTGGCTTAGGGTGCACATTGATTAAAATAACTTATGTATTTCTACAGGGCTGCCTTTCAAATTCTTTTGCAATCTTTCAGGGGAACCTACACGAGAATTTTAAGAACTTGGGATCATAATAATATTGAATCCAATAATTATTATTATGGGGTGTCCAGACCTGACGAGTGCGCCGCTTACGAACTACGTGCGTGCATTTCATGTTCGTACGAAGCACGAGCGGCGCAGGCGCATCTTTATATTGATGAAATTCAAAATATTTTTATCTTATATGAACCTACGTTACAAATTAGTGCACGGTTCCAATCGATCGTTTATTTTGGAGAAAAACCGGAAAAAAAACTCCATGGTTAAAATTATGAGCACTGCAACCTTGAAAGATAGCAACTGAATCAAAAGTCATCTTATACAGTTATATGAAATATGTATTTTACTAACGAGGCATATAGTCGTACATTACATCATTATATTATTATTTATTGGGTTTAAATCCAGTTTGTACTGTCCAAATATCTGTGATTATAACAAAAGCAAGCATGTTGGGTGCATCTTCAAAATAACTTTTCATTAGGGTATAAATTGCATGACGTTCTAATACAACACGGTTCTTGAACCTTTTCGACGCCCATTTATATAATACGCGATGTGTCCTCCAGCGCCACGCAACAAATTGTTTCTATGTTAAACTAACTAACAAATGTTTCTATTGAATATAAAACAAACAAGAACTTATTATGTGTGAAAAAGTTAAAACTATGGCTTATAACAGGGCAATTTTAAATAAAAACAAAATAAAAGGTCTTGTAAAAGTCGTAAATTTATTTTATACTATTATTACTTCTAATCAAGTAGTGGCGCCGAGGGCACGAAAATCTCGAACTTGTATACAAGTGATTGGCGTTTAAAAGGTTAACCATAACCACCCGCGTCGTATTAATCCGACGAGTATTTCCGTGTCCTATACGCCAGCGTCGTGTATTCGCGATTGGACACTCCATTTCGTTTAGCTCTTTAATTCATGAATCCCCAAGCGACCACCGGTGGCCGCGCATCTATTGTCTTACTATTGTGTCTCTAATTGACGGTATCTGAAGGGTTAATCAAGAAGACAGAAGAAATGACGAGATGGAGTATTTGGTCGTGGATGTGCTACCCTGGCGGAGTAAACACGAGAATTTTTGTTGGTTATTTCCGACGTAGGCGGTCAAAAAGAAAAAGAGGACTTTTGTAGTTTCTTTCAACAGTAATGACTTAAATTTGTGTTCAAAATGGTAACAAAATGATCAAAAGTCATATTCGAAATCCATGTTATATCGAATCGGTAAAAACTATGTGCCCCTAAGCTTCTACATACGAAAATTCGTTTATAAACTTAAAACCTAATTGGCAAGCTAAAACTTAGACTTTAAGTTAAAAGTTATTGCTATGCAAATACACTCTATGCTATGCAATTATATTCACTACATCCCAATAAAATAAGTAACCTAAATCCCGGATGTCGTTGTAGAACTGCGGAGAGATCACGATAACCCCGGTCCAACCGACCCCACCCCCGGAGCCTCAGCCGGAGAAGCCTGAAGAGGTGGTGCAACTGGTGAGTAGCCTTGAAGAATACAGGGTTATTTGTAAAACACTGGCAACCTCTCAGAACAAGAGTTGTTATTTATGATGTTAGTAATACAGTCCTGCAAGGTTGTTAGTGCTTTACAAATAACCCTGTATTTTGTAGTGGTATTGTAAATTGATATTTTTGATCCTTCATCGTCTGTACTTTGTAATGTTATAAATATATATATATTTTTTGTTAATTGGGAAATCATCAAATAACTCCCGGCTCTGGGTGGAGCCGGAGGAAATGTCAGACCTGAGGCGAGCCACGAGCTCTTAACGCGATCCATTTGATGACCTGAACTGAACTGAGGGATGGAGTTTTATAGGGTGTATGGCTTCCGTTCCTTCAATTACCTTTTGCGGTTCAGCGCTGCGGTAACTCTCGGAAAATCATGCAACCCAAATTATTGATATCTGTCTATCGTATTTTGATAAGTAATGCGTTGAGTAGAAATTGATAAGATACGCATGGAAAAGATAGCTTGAAGTCGGAAATGACATTGGTACCAACTTATACTTTTCTCCTACTGAGGCCTTGGTTCGTGCGAAAGAAAACTCCGGGATCCAGTAAAGTCTGATACACCATCGCACTCCACCCTAGAGCGGAAGAAGACATTGGATTTCCCACCTGAAACGCAACTCCTAAGAAACACAAGCCAAGGTTCTTCTTTATTGAATTAGAAGTCCTCGAGAGTTTCTTGCACATTCTTCTGCATAGAGATCTACGCTTTGGAAAGAGCAATTAGTATAATTTTTCTTACTGAATAACTTCTTAACATTTTAAAAGTGCCTATACGTGGTTTATTTATCTTTGAGTCGACTAACGAACCCCCAATATTTTCCAGGATGACGAAGAAAGTCCAGCCTCCGAAGGCGAAGCCTCAGGCTCTCCCGCGGGCTCCGGCTCGGGCCGGCTCGTGATCGACGAAGGCGGCACCGAAGCCCCGGCAGAGAGCGCCACCGAAGCTGCCGACAACAACGACGACGCGCCTCTGTGCCAGGGTTGCCGGCGGAGGGACGCACAGTTTGTGTGTGCCGGCTGCGCCAACCAGTGGTACTGCAGCCGCGAATGTCAGGTAACGTGCTACTGTGGGGCAGGGAGGGAGGAAACTATCAGACGGGACATTTTGGATCAAGCGACCAATTTGGAACCGTGCACTAGCTTCTGACGTTTTATAAGTGCCCATGTAGGCCTATGTGAAATAAAATATTTTGACTTTTGAAGCTTTTGATCAATAGTTTGACCCCAAAAATACCCCTCTGAAAACCGATATTTTTGTTTCCAACTACAACTACTGAAGCGTTGGAAGGCCTCTACAAGGTGGATTGATGACCTGGTATGGGTTGCTGGAATCTAATGGATGCGAGACGCACAGGACCGTTAATTGTGGCAACGCTTGTGGAGGCCTATGTCCAGCTGTGGACGTCTTTCAGTTGAAATGATGATGGTGACAACTACTGAAAGACTGTTGGGACTTTATAATGAAATGAGTGGATTGTAATACGTCTAATAGCACAATTAATATTTGCAATTTAAAAAGGCAATAGAATTGCCCGGAGTGGCTGACGTGTGTGCTCAGTGTAAAACCGAGCGCGCCGCAACTGATTTCGAGATCCGCGCATACCCCGTGGTTATTCATGCATGTCTGATGCGCTGACAATCTCAATTTTAGATCAAACTTTCTGTGGCTGGGCCAACTGTAGATCAAATTATCTTTGATTGAAATATATTTAGTCCAGTTTGGATCGGTGTGATGTTACGTAATAATCGATTGTACTCAATAAAATTGAATTTGTAATTTTATTTATTTTGTATTTTTTTTTTTTTTTTTTTTTTAGATATGAAATGTCTTGTCGCGCTCTAAACTGAATCGATAGAGCGTGTTAGACTACTGAATAAAACCCTCTCGTGTCCTTCAGTTGCCCTTTGCGTTCTGAGACATGGTTTCCCTTTCAGAAAGTCCCCGTGTCCCGTTAATATTGAAAAAAAACTAAAACTAGTTTTCTCTATATTTCAGGTCGCAGCTTGGGACGATCACTCGGAGATGTGTTCGGGCTGACCGCGATAAGTATAGTTGTAATTATATACAGTATATAACGCACGCCGACTATGCCGTATGTGAATAAAAAGTCAGAGAAATTCATTGTTTTGTAACTGGTAATTTCATTAAGGTTGAAACTATCTGTCATATAGACTGCCGCTGTAAAAGGGTGCATCTGACCATTGCATAGAACGGAGAAAGTATTAAAGATCTGAAATGTTTTTTTTTTTTTTTTAAGTCCGCTAGTTTCATCGCAAGAATATCAAACGAATTAATTGCGTCCACTTTGCTAAAATCAATACCAAATTACATAGTACTGTATTCTTCAAGGCAAGCGATATGTAGTAATAGAAATATAGTAATATTTGAATTTATAATTCGAAATAATTTGAATCCATCACAAACAACTCGTGTATCTTAAAATCGGGTTACTTTAACCCAAACTTGTTATCCAATAAAAGCATAGTACATCGCATCCCGTGTTTTTATTGGTTAAAACGTTTGGGTCAAAATAACCCGACGTTGTATGTTAAAAAGGCCTTAAAATATGATATTCCCGAATTTGAAATTTATCGTGAATGGCATAAAGTTTTTAGTTTCAAAATTTGATAATTATCTCTAATTCTAAATTCAAATAAGCACTTTTTTTTTTCGAATAAAGAACAAGGGCAGATGCACTCCTTTTTTCTTTCTATGGCTAAAGAGACCTTGTTGTCTTGTTACGAACAATCGATATTCGACCTTAAGATAAGGTGATAAACAATGAATTTGTCTGATTGTACATTAGTGTAGTTGTATGTACAGTGTAACGCGGCGCTTGCGAGTCTCAAACTTAATAGACATTGCCTTAAATCGAATAGTGCATATATGTATGTAATGTGAATCTCTCTTTTATGAGTCGTTAGGTACGGTGCGATCGTTTTAATTATGATTCTTTTAATATTTACACTGCCACGCTTATTAATGAGAATCAGTCATGATTTTTGCAGAGTATACAGACTTATAGCGCCAAAAAAACAGTAAATAATGTGAAGAAATTATTTAAATCGGACCAAAAATGACGAAGATACAGCAATTTTAATATACGAGTTCCAGAAACGCGCCCGGCAATGAAGCGACTCGCTGTGACGTCATCTGTAATGATCGGTCTCCACCGGCGAATGAATACGTTCAAGCCGTTCGTCGCACGGATCATGACATATGACGTCATCGTAAACAGTCCAGCGAGAGCGCGTGTTTCTAAGTAGCTGTTCAGAAAACTAATAAATCCACCATTTTTTGACGGATTTTAATAAATATTACATAAACGATGTACTTAGTAAAAATTGGATTGTTATGTGATTGATCCTCATTGGACGTTTTTCATTATTATCGACTACCGAACCGAACGTATGCCCAGCTAAAGTTGTGGTCGATTACTTAAATATAAACGTATAATAAATATGTCAGTGCTTAAAATAAAGAAAAACGATCGCACCTTAATTGTAAAGTTCCGAACATTATTTTCATTTATTGATGTTAAACGATACGTGTTTAGATCACGAGGCATCTAATGTAAAAAAAAACTTATTCTTGACTTAACTAGTAATGAAGTCGTTGAGTAATGCTTAACTTAGTTTAAGATAGTCGAACATTCAAAGGATTTCAGAAGGCTAAGCGAGTTGCCCGCGCCTCCAATTCCTTTGTTCTGACGTCATGTCAGGTTACTTCTAGGTAAGCGCGCTCCATCGTCGACCGCATCTTCGCTTTTCATCCGGTGAGATAGCGAATAAAAAATCTCAACGCTCAGTCACGTGGTCAGAACAAAGGAATCGGAGGTGTGGCCAACTCGAGGTGTTTCGGAGACTTGGCTATAGTGTTGTGGCAGTAGTTTTGGGACAGTTGTAAACTGCCAGTGATTTTGTCAATAACTTGAAAAATAAACTGTAAAAGAAAATATTTAACACAAATCCAGCTTTTTTCTAATGATTTACTTAAACGAAAATGCTACTTAACATTGAACTACTTAATGAAGCATTCATTAGTGCTATCTGTCGTAACCTCTCAGGCATAAGTGTACCAAATTTGGTACATCTCGGTACAAGCTAACTTAAACCTTATTTTTACGTAATAAAGTTTAAATTTGCTGTATAAAGTGTACTGTATTTAGTACACTGGTTAAGCCCAGTTTCTTGAACAGTAAGGCCGCTTGTTAAGAAAAATCACCGGGCCTATGCAAAATTCGTGTTGTTTTGGTTTTTACACACGAAATTTTTACAATGCTTTGGCGCTGACCTAGAAAAAAATCTTGTCTGCGCTAGACACGACGCGTGAAGTTGCTATGGTGCGGTTAGGGGGCGGTGTTATGGAGCCGAGGGCTGCAGTTTCAAATCTGCACGTGTATCAAACGACGTTTGTCTATACACTTACGACTCGTGGTAGTTGATATGATAAATGTTATGAAATTATGGCGAGGGCGAGCACGCGTACTTTTCTGCAGTAGTGCGGAAAACATTTAATTGCGTGCCTAAAAGCGGTGGGATAAGTACGGGTTTTCGAGTAGTGTATTGAATAAAATAAAATTTGTATAGTGTACATATTGAATTGATGCTATCTGCCGCAGATACAGTGACATTTCTTAGCGTTAACAAGTGCCCTAACGATTCCAAAATACATTTGACAAATTGCCAATTGCTAGAAAAATTTCAATTCATTTCATCGATAATTTGTTTTCAAAAAAATTAAGTTAAGCATTACCCAACTAAATATTTAGTATCCTAAAAAGATATTCCTAGTAGAAGGGCCGTATTAGCTGTGTCATAAGCGTAATATTCGTTTGATATTTAGATTAGTATAGGATATACAAAATATTTATGTTTTCAATCACTACCTATATAAATTATTCCTTCTTTTTGGGAGTACTGAATGGCTACGATACAACGAAAATATATGACATTTGACATTGGCATCTTTAATTTGATTTTTTATAGGCCTTAAAACGCTCTGACAAGCGACTTGCTCTTTTATATTTTGTTCACATTATTTGCGTGCTTTGCGATTCTACGCTTGCAAAACTAGCGCAGAAAGAACATAGGAATGGGTCAAAAATGGAACGCCTGCGCTTCTAGTGCTAAAGTGGGGTTTACACGGGTGCCAAAAGCCGCACGATTTTTGCAGCGTGACTGAAGTCTGATGGTGACCTTAGCTTGAAACCTCAGCCGAACACCACAGGTTAATTAGGTTCAAAATATCTTGACACGGTCGTTTTGGGATAAAGAGAAACATATTCGACGGGTTAACACCTAGAGGCTAGCTAATTACTAAGCAAGTAACAAGTGGAATCAACGTTCTAAAATTATAGTAACAGGCCGCACAGATACACGAGTAGGTAGATAGCCGGCCGGCCGTCCGGTAACCGTTCGGATCGAGCCCAAGTCGTCGACGGCGCGGAGTGGTCAAAGAGTTGTCAGCAAAACCGTAGGGGCTCAGCAGGGCTGAAGCCTGCTGAGTCCCATGGGTTGGCTTCTGAAAGAGAAACCCGGTATCGTGGAACACAAGGCAAAGAAAGAACATAGGAGTGGGTATTAGTCAGTAAAAGTCCACCCCACCACCACCCTCTCCCCTCCACCCCAAAAAAAAAACGCTTGGCGTCTCACAGTGATTTTTTTGGCTCTAGGCGCTAAGCAAGTCGCTTGTCAGTACATTTAAAGCTTTTTTTAATATATTTTTTTATTAATATAATGCTGCTATTTGAGTTAAAGTATATAGCAAAATATAAGTGCTAAAATGACCACTATTGTTTAGAGAATAAGGTGCACCTATGTGTATGTATTTGGTTCCTATTAAATGGAAAACAAATTATGTTTTATATAAATAGTTATTATTATCAAATCATTTTGACCAACACTTGTGCATAAAAGCATAATAAATTGACTGACTTTGCAAAACAAAAAAGTTCTTAATTTAGCTGTGGAGCTATATTTATTTATTTAACTCTTCTTTGTATCTAAGTAATAGATATAATATAAACATGGCCGCTTAAAAAAAAGTGAAGGTAATTTTTTTTCGCTGCAAATTTTTCGCCATGTTATTATCGAGGCACATTCGCGAATTGTTTCGCATCACAGTCGTTATCAAAAGCACATAGATATAAGTGCCCTAAGTTTTTGGCTTTTTTAAGTGTCTCAAATTATTTTAATTCTTGTTATGTGTTTGTTATCACAATGCGGAGCGATTCTCATAAATGTGTCGGCCATTATGTATTGCATGGTGGCGTGTAATTTACTTGTAATCGTGACTGTACTCATGAAAAAGTGTTACTATCGGTTCTACTCTGAAATATAGAAAAAAGTAAATGTTGAGTGCGAGTTGTTTTTACGCCAACGCGTTCGTTTGACTTTTTGATTGGCTAAGAGCCTGAAGCGAGCCAATCAGAGCGTCGAACGTCAGATACGTGTCGACGTCATTAACATTGGCTTTCTGATTGATTAAGACTTTGAAGTAGGCCAATCAGAGCGCTGATCGTCGCACTAGGCACTCGGTATTTACATCCAATATATAAAAAAAAATCGTGTCACAGTGTTTGTTATCGAACTCCTCAGAAACAGCTTGACAAACACTGACAAGATTTTTATATATTATTGTTTCCCAACTGTGGAACATTTCCAATGTGCTGATTTCATAATCACACCCAGTCACACAGACCTCTGTAAGAGAGGGAATGGGTTGTTAATTACCAAATGAGTTTTTGGTTCTAAGACAAGCCAGTTTCCTCACGATGTTTTCCTTCATAGTTTTGAGAATATATATTTATGTATGATTGGTATAATGTAGGAAACATCAACCATTTTTTTTTTTAATAATTTCAGGGTGTTCATATTCATGAGTACATTCACTCCTTGAAATATTCTAATCAGTTCAGACCATACAAGGTTTAATGACTACGGCTGCTCGCCCACGTCCGATAATCGGTGACCGATTTTTTGTAGGAGAAAAATAAAACACACTGATAGCAATAGTGCAACGCACACGTCCTACAAAAAGTCGGTCAGAAATACAGAACAATGTTGCAAATATACAAAATCAGCCCTATTATCTGTCCTACAAAAAGTCTGACGAGGGCGAGCAGCGTTGTCTTATTTTACACGCAAAAATGATCGAATACACGGCCTTAAACTATTGTAAAAAGAAGTTTTCAGCCAATCACGTACACCCACAAACCCTAAAAATTTGGCCATTCCTTAAAATGCTATGTATAGCAATACAGTGTTAGATATATTCATTATTTATGAGTGTATTGTGGAGATGGATGTGCGTTCTGAATTATGCAAAAGTATGCTGATTTAGTTTTCAAATCAGCCTAAAGATAACTAGCAATAATAGACGATAAGCAAACTTCATTGTAAATAAATCCAATTCGCTTGTCTTCGGGCATTTCCGCTTACGGCGAACCATTGACCAATCAGCGTTGTGAATTCAAATTTTTGTAACTGTCACTTTTTTTTCTGTTTTTAATTGGTATAATTCAGAACACAGCGTGCCTGAAGTGTGTATTATATAAAATAAAAAGCGAAATATTCTAAGTTAGCAAATAGATCGTAAGATTAATGTGTAATTATGTGAAAAAATGGTTCTTTTCGTCTTATTTAAATCAGAAATAGAAATCAATTTATTTTGTAATAAGCATGTATTTGACTGTGTGAAGTATTCTGTGTGTTATTTGTTAATATTCTGTATAATAATCGACTGAGCCCTGTTTTTTTGTGATAGGCAGTTAGAAAAAAAAAATGTTTGTCTGTCAACTATCGCTAGCAATATTGACGTAGTACAAATACCTATGTTAATTTTGCTTAACCTTCTAAATGCCACGTCAAAAAGAAAAACCGTGCTCATCGCGCCAACGTACAACTCCGCAGTTTTACCCAGTAACAATACAAATAAGAACAATGCTTTCTTTTAAGATTTGTTAGTGTTTAAAGTCTGTCGTGTAGTCGTGACAGTGGCGTACTGGGCACATTTTGTTTTATCATGTGACGCTCAAAAGGTTAACAACCAATTTGACTGAACATATATTCTGTATTTTTGCAAAATAACACAAGAACATCTTCACACAGTCTAATACGTAATAAGAAACAAAACATAAATGATAGAGGTTTATTTTCTACAATAATGAACATTAATCGAGTATTATACTGTTATATAAAGAAGCGTTCTAATTTTCTACACTATATGCAGTGCCAAAATATATACCCCGGCTAAAGTTGGTAGTGCATATTGTTGACAATGACCGGGCAATGTTAGCACTTGTGTAGGTGAATCCTCAATTATAGCTTTGAGGAACACAGGCTTGCTTTCCGTGCCTTGCTGTACATTTAAGTCGTTAAGAAGAATGAAGGAAGAAGTTGGTAGTGACCGCTTTCTTTTAATATACAATGGTTTGCCGAGATAAAGTCGAGTTTAAAATTATCGTTTTGCCCGGGCAATGTTGACCGCACATTATCAACTTTAGCCATTTATTAGTTTTGTTTCAATCAAACCTGATTTTTACATTTATTTACTACTTTTACTTTAAGGTCTCAAAATTAAATAATTAGAAAATATATCCTACAAGTGGAATTATTTTATGTTTATTATTTTAGTTTACAAGATTGTCAGTACCTAAACATGGAGCATCTAGTGTTATCAAATAATATTTCTTAAACTGTGGCGTTGAGAACATCTTCAATATTAACTCTAATCCTCGCATTATCTTGTCATCTGAACTACCCACGTTACACAAAAAAAAAAAGTTTCTTCTAAACTTAACTCAAGAACCGTATACAAATAGACGTGGCCAAGAATTGGGCATCTCTTACTCATCATGAACGGTTTATAATTTACAAATCTTATGGTTGTGTTGAATTTTTTTTAAATACCCTACTTTGTCTACAAGGCACAGGCCTTCCCTATATATCTTCAGATCTCTTTGTGTCTGGTTTTTGCGGCCAACCTGCCAGGAACGAGTTCTGATCGCCATACTAGCGCTTTTTAGGCCTGCCGCGTTTTGACTTGCATTAGGAAATATCTAAATAACTTAGCTCCTTCAGCTGCCCATTGTATCCTAGGGCTGCGGTAACTTTACCAAACAATTCCGCATTTTTAGCATTCTCTGTGTTCGAATTCTACCTCTAAGGGTGTTTTTAATATCGTGTGGATTTCATCACGCATGCGGGATTGCTCCGCATGCAGAATATTTCAAAATGCAAAAAAACGCGTCCCGCATGCGTATTCCACGCATTACATGAAACGCATGAAATGGACGTTTGCGGGGATACGCGTGCGGAGCAATCCCGCATGCGTGATCAAAACACCATAAGTCAACCGGTGAAAACATAACAATGCCCTCATTTAGGTGTTATCTACTGTAAGTAAAAACGAGCGCAACTAATTTATTTAGGGCTTAATAAGAAGTTTTATTCACTTGCACTAAATGCTTTATAGTTTGAGCTTTAGACTATTACACAATCATAAATGTCGCCTTATTTGTGTCGGTTGTGGCAACCTATCACGTCTTATGGTTATCAGTTTATGAGTCTACTATACACGACTCAGTATTTCTTAATTCATGAATCCCCAAGCGACCACCGGTGGCCGCGCATCTATTGTCTTACTATTGTGTCTCTAATTGACGGTATCTGAAGGGTTAAAGTCCTTAAAACCTTCGCGGCCAGAGCTCCAAAACTTGATATTAATTAAACAAACTTACATACTGTGGATGTCACTGTAGCATGCAAGTTAGGCCTACTGACCACGGACACGTAGCTTCATAGACGCGTCTACGTCATTATACGTTTGGTACAGGTCCCGGTACGTAAGTTGGCAAGAGTCGTTAGATGCGCAGAAATCGTTTTATAGATCTACTAGCTTTTGCCAGCGGCTTCGCCCGCGTACATAAAATATAGCCTACATATGTCACTCAGGAATAAAGCAGCTTTCTATCGGTGAAAAAATGTTAGCAATCGGACCAGTACTTCCAGAGATTACCCCCTACATACAAACTTACAAATTTTACCTGTTTATAATATTAGTATAGATTTGGTGGTCAAGCGGGACGAGGGGTATGAGGTAGCGCCGACCCGAGCGCGCAATTGGTGCGTTAGTCGACCTTTGCCCCCCGAACAAGTGCACCATGCGGGAATTTACCCCCACTACGTCAAAATCTTGCCAACTTACGTGCTGGGTAGGTACTGTAGTGGCTTGGTGAAGCGTGAAGCTTACAAAACTGTGAAAACAAAGCTGCAACGACACCACAGCATGACGTTACCTGCTTCGCCAACAGAGTTTCATAGTTTCAATCAAAATTTCATAATCAAAAGTTTAAAGTTGCGCCTTACTTGCATACTTTTGTGCAATATACAGGCATGTTTATTGCTGCCTTATTCACAATTACTTTACAGGATTATTGACAAGCCTAACTCAGTTCGTTTGTTCATATAGGGTGACTGGTAATTAGTGACCGATACTTATACATGTGATGGATGAAATGGCGACAGGTCACGGGAACCATTTGTGACCCACGGATGCCCCTCAAGTTAAAGGGTAAAATCTACAAGTCCGTGATAAGGCCTGTCGTACTGTATGGATCAGAATGTTGGGCTGTGAAAAAGATGGATGAAAAAAGATTACATGTAGCAGAGATGAGAATGTTAAGATGGATGTGTGGTGTGACAAGAATGGATAAAGTGAGAAATGAGTATATTAGGGGAAGTTTGAAAGTGGCGCCAGTGATTGAAAAGTTGAAAGGAAATCGTTTGTCTTGGTATGGTCATGTGAAAAGGAGGGACGAAACGCATGTTGCTAAAAAAGTTATGAGTTTACATGTGGATGGACGGCGGGGGAGAGGGAGGCCAAAGAAAAGATGGATGGATTGTGTGAGAAGTGATATGAAAGAAAAGGGAGTTAGTGATAGCGTGACGAGTGACAGAACAGAATGGAAGAAAAAAACGTGTTGCGCCGACCCCAAATAAAACGGGACAAGGGCAGGAAGATGATGACTTATACATGTGATTGTACTCATGATTACAGACGACTTTCCCAAAGAAACTTTTTTTTATACTCATTAGTTTTATCACAATAACAAAATAGCTGTTCGCGCAAATTCGCGCGCTCACGTCTGTGACCTCTCAGCTGTTAGTCGCGTTAGGGTGTCTCCACACTGAGGCCGCCCACACGGCCGCCGCCGGCACGAATTCGTTCGTGCCACGTGGTGCTGGCGCGTCTTTGGGTGTGTAGACACCATTATGCCATTGTACCATGTACCTTAACCTACAATAGAGAGCACCCGCGCCGCTTGCAAACCCATCGGTGTATGTACCGACATGTTCCGGATAAATAAGTTAAATATCGAGTATAAAAAAATTGTTTCTTTGGGAAAGTTGTCTGTAATCATGAGAACAATCACGTGTATAATTATCGGTCACTAATTACCAGTCACCTTATATTAGACGATCAAAAGCGTGTATCGACAGGCAAAACTGAAGCTAAGTCCGTCAGATCATTTTAGATAGGTATGGCATTAGTAAGTACAGTTTGGTAGAAACGCCACAGTGTCCCACAAATGTCCTTCACATCGACTCGTACGCTCGTGTCTGTAACGCTAGTCACGTTTTTTGTTACCTTATATATAACTGTTTATGTATTTTGTAACTTATGTGTTATATAAGAATAAATCACTACTGTATTTGAAGTTGGTGTTTTTTTTATTGGAACTTGTAATCCCAATGACAAAATATATAGGTACAGAAGTCAATTTAGAGCAGCTCACACATAGACAGACAACTCACGGACATGATATCTCGGTAGCGTCTCGGACCGCTCGTCGAACAGTTCCGGCTCAAACGCTCATTAGTGTGCGTCCACCGAGCGTAGGTATAAAAAGTGTGTGAGTGATTGTCTTCTGTACATATCTATTTTGTACCAATGATCTTTTCTCCAACTATACTCTGTTCGCAATAACATTAGACATTTAAGAAAACTTTTATTACTGTCCATTCAACTGATTTTGACTTTTATTACGTTGGTGGCATGACAAATGGCGGCTGCAGTAAATAGTTGGTATTGTAACCACATTGTTACTTTTAATGCCTTCCTTATGTCTACGAAATAGAAGTTACAATCGGTCGAACAGACAGTAAAAAAGGTTTCTTTAGATGTCTAACCTTAAGGCTGCTCGCCCACGTCCGATAATCGGTGACTGATATTTCGTAGGAGAAAAAAAGAACACTGATAGCAATAGTGCAACGCACACATCCTACAAAAAGTCGGTCAGAAATACAGAAACATTGTGACTGACTGTTGACTGACTGGCCTATTAGTCTAGTGGTTAGTGACCCTGACTGCTATGCCGGAAGTCGTGAGTTCGATTCCCACCTAGGACGAATGTTTGTGTGATGAGCATGATTATTTGTTCTGTGTCTGGGTGTAATTTACCTATCTATAAAATGTATGTATTTAGAAATACATAAGTATGTTTATCATTTGTTTAGTATCCATAACACAAGCTCTGCTTAGCTTGAGACTAGACGGCGTTGTGTGATAGTTGTGGAATCATAATAAAATAATAATAATGATCAAATATTTCATGAATCCCCAAGCGACCACCGGTGGCCGCGCATCTATTGTCTTACTATTGTGTTTCTAATTGACGGTATCTGAAGGGTTAAACAAAATCGGTCCTACAAAAAGTCTGACGTGGGCGAGCAGCGTAAGGCCGGACGCACACATTAGGTTTCCCGATTAGGTTTTCCGATCATGAATTCAGATTCGGGATTCCGTGAGAGACGCACGGAAAAAATTTCGATACGGATGCATTGAATTATAAAAACCCGGGTTTTTTGTATATCAATGTACGGATGTCAGGTTTTTTCCGTTCGGAAAAAGTAAGAACGTGTGATAAGAGCATTTAGGTTTCCGATCTGAATTCCTGATCGGGAAACCTAATTCGGAAACTGAATGTGTGCGTCCGGCCTAATAGTCCAAGATCCCAGGGCCACCAGACGTTAAGTATTTTCTGACGAACGAAGGAAATGTGGACGATTGAGTACTGTTAGTACTAAGAACGCATGCCTACCTGCCGGCTTGCTTAGACGGCTAATTTTCAGGTATCAGGTATTCAAGGTACATAAAAACATTACCACGCTTCACGTAAATTCTCCAAGCTGATTTTTATGTATATTTGAGGCAATATCTTTAAAATCAAGTCGCCAACTCCCGGGATGAAAGCCCTAGTATAGATATCGGCACGGATCTTGAGCATTTGGCGTCAGAGTGGGGATCGGTTTGCGCATTCCATACATTGGCGAGCCAATCGTCGTCGTTGTTAGATACATGCAGCAAGCGCAGGGAACGAATCACGAGGGACGTCTATGACGCGATGGCGCGGCGAGCCAATCACACACTCCCTGCTCCCGCGTGTCTTTTCGTACCACTAAAGAGACCGAATATTTGACTTCTGCGCACCTTGAAGCCAGCGCTCAAGATCCGTGCCCGTATCTATACGTTTCTTAATGTATACTGTAACGTCAGTGTAATGAAACTCTTTTGCCCTTTTCTTTTGTCCTTGCGCAGGATTAGAGCCACTAGTAGTGGATGCCGATAGTTTGAACTATTGCGCACAGGCACTATATTTCCAACTTTTGGACAGTAGGTTTATACGATCTACCCTGCGAGGATAGGTCAATTAATGCGGTATGAAAACTTTTAAGACACCTTGTTTTACCTATGAAATCTGAAAACGTCAAAATTTTAAGTAAACACATCAGTGGTCATTGCGTCTAATTCCGATAGCCATAATATAAATTTGCATAAGCCTTTTTGAAAAGGATTTATTTTGCTAAATAACAACATATTACACCGCAGCCAAAGAAAAATTCTTAACGACCACTAACGAACAGTTACGTTCGAAATTTAAAATATCATTACTATCGAGCTCTACAAAACGTGGGGTATAATTATAAAGTTTTTATACTTCAGAATAACGAACTTGAGCCCTGTCAGGCAAAATGAATTGTAATTTTTTAACCCTTCAGATACCGTCAATTAGAGACACAATAGTAAGACAATAGATGCGCGGCCACCGGTGGTCGCTTGGGGATTCATGAATTAAGTAATTCGAAACAAGTATTATTTATCTGTAATAAATGCGACTTGAGGGTAGTTCGCAATATCATATCAGATCATTATCCAGCTCAGTAGGGCTCGGATGACATAGCGAATATGCATGACTGAGTATTTTTTTTAATAGTAAGGAGGATACTTTTTCAGCGAGTTTTTCAAAAATATCCTCTAAATTTCTTACCTTCATACGGTGGCGCTGCTCCTTTCGCCTGCGATGTCTCCTTTTACGCGCCGTCGGAGAAGAACCGCTGCTTCTACTCGAACCACTACACTGCGACCGAGCAGAAGGGGCTTTGTCCATACTAACTATATTAAAATTATTCTTGACACAATAATCTTTGAAAAAGTAGGACACCCTTTTTTAAAAGTAACGAGTTACTTTTAAAACGCGACTACACCGTTCGGAAATCGAACGTCAAATGAGGTTCTCGGATGTCGTCATGCGCTTTGCAAACGAATCCCTACTACCCGCCGAATTGGAGGCGAATGTGACGCTTGTTTTAAAGGTGGGGAAAATCAGATTCCTATGTTCTGTGGGGAAAATCATCCAATGACAAGCCCCGCTCTTGGCCGGAGCGGGAAATAGTGTCAGACTCTTACTGACTAAAATCCACACCGTTCCTTCTAGCCTTCATACCGGGGCTTGAGCTACTCTTTCGAAACTAACCCTGGCACCAGTAGGCTTCGACTCAGCTGGGCCCCTGCTGTTGCTGACAACTCCTTGAGACGCGCGGGAACAGTGCACGCCGTCGACGACTTGGGCTCGGTCCGGACAGTTACCGGACGGTCGGACAGCGAACTACCCATGGCTCGCCGTCCGCAAGCCCGCGTCTACGGTGGCCGGAAATCCGCATCGGAATCCCGACGGCGGCGGCGAGAGCGCCGTTGCCTGATGTGGTCGGCCTCCTCCATTGCTAGGAGGCGACCGCCTGCAACCTCTCCTCGCTCCGGACCATGGCCTGAACCAAGGCCCGGCGCGAGAGGTCTCCGCCACCGCAGATATGACGCTGCTAGGACTTATAGCGTTGCACCGTATCGGATCCAGATACGTCTATCTCAATATTTTTATGGCTTAGAGAAAGGTACAGTTGAACTTGCTGACATGTCTCGAGGTTCTGGGATCTTTTTTTATTAGCAAAGACTTCAAAAAACGACCGTGTATTGTCAGCGACACTACTGAACCATTCCACTAGGGTGTCTTCAACATTTTTTTCTGTTAACCACAAATAGGTACGTGTTTTAATTCATTAAACCCCAAAGCGAACGCCGGCATTCGCGCACCCATTGTCTTTCTATTGTGTCTCTAATAATCACGATTGAAAGTTTCATGAAGATCTGTTACAAAACGTGAATGCATGCACTTGTGAATTTCAATCCTTACTAATATTATAAAAGCGAAAGTGAGTTTGTTTGTTTGTTTGTTACGTCTTCACGCCTCAATGGCAAAACCGATTTTGATGAAACTTGGTACACGGATAGACCATGTCCTGGAATAGGACATAGGATAATTTTCTGCTATCACGCGGGCGAAGCCGCTGGGAGCAGATAGTTATACTATATTTACAATTATACTATTATAATTTTACTTGTAAAAAAAAAATACATGAAAACGATCTATGAATCTTTTACCCTGTGAGTGGATTTGAAATAAAAATCGTTTGTATAAAAATAATCAATTTTAATGAGTCGTATTACATGAAGATAACATAAACATTAAAATGTATGTACTTACACATGTATCCAAAAAGTTAATTATCAAATAATTAAAAAAAGGTTTTATTACATTATCAAACAAACAAGTTCCCTGTTACTGGAAAGAAATAATACCTACGCAAGTCTATAGGTACCCTATTCGCTCTAAAATTATAAATTTAAAGAAACCTTTTTTACTGTTAGTTCAACCGATTTTGACTTTTATTATGTCAGTGACATGACAAATGGCGGCTGCAGTAAATAGTTGGTATTATAACCACTTTTTTGCTTTTAATTCATGAATCCCCAAGCGACCACCGGTGGCCGCGCATCTATTGTCTTACTATTGTGTCTCTAATTGACGGTATCTGAAGGGTTAATGCCATCCTTATGCCTACGGAATAGAGGTCAAAATCGATTGAATGGAGTGTAAAAAGACTAGTGTTTACGTGAATAAAGTATAGATGAGATAACGCATATCATACATGGGCTCAGTTTGTCTTTAGCTTTATCGTTCCAGTAACTGCGATATTTGAGGTCGTTGGATGTTTGACAATGTAAAAATAAAACAACTACGACCGTAAAACAGGGTTAATAGGGACTTAGGGGTAAATAGAGACAAAACTTTGGTTTGGTTTTTCACTTAGATACCATAATATCGACCTCTAACAAAGCATCGATTTTTTAAAATACCAATTCATTAGTAAATTGATGTAGTTTAATACTGCAAAAAATATTCAAATATCGAGAAAATACCCTTTAAAGTTTTGTCTCTATTCACACCCTAATCATCAATCACCCCATTTTACCGATACAATTTTTTTTTTCACCACGTATAAAATAAAACATGAAATTAAATGAAGCATGACGACAACAGAGCGTAGTGATAATTTCTTAAAAAATAACGATTAATATCCAATAATAACTAGTATTACGCATTGATTACAACATAATTTCAAATACAATAATAAGAATAAGGCACAAAAGAATCCTGACTAGTTTTGGCGTGTTCAGAAGACAATTTGGTGATCTTTTTATTCTGTTTACTAAAATCAATTCAACGCGTACGCAAGGTCAAATTGAAAAACCTAATTAGCAAAACTCCGTAGAAATTATAGATAAATAACATCTAATGTTTTTTTTTTTTTCTATATTGGTAATTCCAAGTCTCTCATTTATCAGCCTCTTATTTGAAATTAGGAGTCTGAAATTTTCCTCACACATCTATGGAGTTTCGCTAACTAATTTAATTTCAACTAGTACATATTTTTGGAATAATTCTACACTGGATTGAAACTATTTCAGACTTGCAATCACATAAGATTCATATTACAACAGCTTCAATAATAGCGTTAGGAAGTGAAAGTCTGAACACGCCTTAATAATTAACAAAACAAAATAAGCTGACGAGAAAATATTTGGATAATAATAAAAATAACCGGATAATGCTGACTATAGCCGGCCAAAGTCTATACATTAATAGCCTTATTTTGTAAAATCTCTGAACTGTTCATAAAAAGAATATCTTAAGATATCTTTATCAAAAAGTTATTAGCAAATTCTAAATTAAAAACCCATTTATGAGAAGGGTGCTCAAATGCTAACAACATTAAAAAAGGTTAAGGAGCATTACCTTTCACTTAATTCATGAATCCCCAAGCGACCACCGGTGGCCGCGCATCTATTGTCTTACTATTGTGTCTCTAATTGACGGTATCTGAAGGGTTAAATTTGTCTTCTTTCTGATAAATATTAAATTTTATATTAATTGTATATTTAATATTTATCAATATGTATATTATTTGGAATTATATAATAAAAAAAAATGTATATAAAAAAAAATATGTAAAAAATATATGTAGGTATTTTACATTCATTATATTGTACCTACACTGACAGCCCTATATCCAACTTCTTTTGTTCACTGCATCCGAAGATTGTCTGTCAAAGATTGCTCTGCGCGATAAGACCGTATTTTGTACATTTGTTATTATAAATGGTTCTTCTGTTGTATATAAGGTGTGGATACAATCAGAAAAGTTCAGAGATTTTTTCAAAATAAAGCCCTTTAAGCTAAAACATACATTCAACAAATATACAGATTAATTACAAAACACGACTAGACACCACTAGATGCATAATTACAGAAATTCCTTGTTTGGAAAATTATTTAAAATATTGTGCTCTGTACTCTGATGTCATAGCGTTTTATTTTAGTAAGTAAATCAAACACAATCGGTGGGTTTTCTTTTTTTTTATATATCGCTGCTTTGCATGAATAACCGCACAATCCAAAAACACACATTTTACACAGTAGCTATTTGAAAATTAAACTAAATATTTACTGTCATAACTTTTTATGTATTTAATCAATAGAAGAGTTGAATGTATACATCGAAGAGTCATTAATCAAGGTTAGTTAAAATCGAAAAATTCAGGTTTTGAGCTGTATATACCTTTACTAACAATAAAAAAACTGCGAACTATTCGACTTGTTACAAAATGAGTTTTTGCATATTATCATGAATAGGAACATAAATCAAAATAATACACATAAGTAGTTCTCAATTTTAATTTTAGAATGGTATAACTGGTAATATGATCTACCAGATATAAAAAATAAAATCTGTAATAGTAACACAATTACGAATAAAATAATATTAATGAAAAAGTATGTTAATGTTGGAGCACTAAATGCAGCACTTTTTAAGAAAACAAAATATCAATAATTGACACAATTTTATCATAAATAATCAAACAACTCAAAATGAATGAATACTGCTGAAAAAACTCATAAACTTTAGACTTTAAACGCACGATTAAGTATTTAGTCATGTGCTACTATTCTCGAAAGTTTTGATATTTACACGCAAAAACAATAATAGTAACTGGCGATCGTCGAGTATTGCACAAATATGGCGTGATAAATCAACCAATCACATAACGACATTTTTGCGCGCCACTACGCCGGTTTTGCTGATATGAATGTGAGTCTTACTCATCATACAATACGGACTATTTTGCAAGTGACTGTGTTTAAAAACCAGTATTTTAAAAATTTTGGATTGTGCGGGTATTCATGCAAAGCAGCGATATGCTGTTGTTTTAGATAAATTGTAAAAAGCCGCCAAGCGGTTATATTAAAGTGTTTTATATATAGGTAGATACCTAAATAGTTATAGTTCAATATTAAACTTTTTTTTATTTAAGACATTTTTTGTGATAGTAAAAAAATTAAATCGTTATAAAAGGTTAAAACAACATAAACTATACATCAAAAATCCGTATCCAACTATGAAATAATGTACTTTAAAATTAATATTTTACTTTCAACTGCAACACACGTTCCATATTTTTTCTTTGGTTTTCATCTTTAACAACAGAATTACAATTCTTGCATCCATGTTATACATTAGAATAAAAAATATTAGCACCTTTACGGATTTACCGGTCAATATGTACATTTAGTAAAATATTATAAAAAAACAAAACATTTATAAAATATGTTAAAACTAAGAAGATTGAGCAGTTTTTGAAATTGTAAAACTAAGCTATGGCGGATATGCTGTAACTTTATTTAGGTATAGAAAAATGGCGTCATTTACATAATGTGATCTGATTTTTTTATCACCATACATTTTTTTCCAGGACGAATTTGACTCAAACTGTCCCCCTGCACACAGGCCACAAAAACGCCGCTTCAAGCTTCTTTTTGATGCGGTCTTTTTTGTGGCTTGTGTGCGACGGTGGCGGCTTCAAGCTTCTGCGGACACAAGGTGTCGCGCGCTTCAATTGTTTTTTTGCGGCCGCTTCTAATTTTTTTTTGGTTCTTGCGTTTTTTGTGGCGGCGTTTTTTTGAGGTTCGTGTGCGGGGACATTTAAAAGTTACTTCATTTTTCGAGTAATGCTAATAAAACTATAATGACCAATTTATATTTATTTTTAATCACTACCTCCTTCCCTGACAGATGGACGCAGACGAGACTTTCATTTAAAGTATGCATAACTTGGTAAATAAAATAAAGTCGGGTTCACCATTTATAACTCGAGAACAACTAGACCGATCTTGAAGATCTCTGATTTTTTAGATTCGTTTCTGTCCCGAATAGCAGGGTAAAATACCGGAAAGATTGACTAAAAAAACAAAATACAAAAACAAACGAATTCGATACCGCATCAGTTAAAAAATTTATTCTTTGACTAAAGCGGTACCGAGTTCGCTGAGTCAGCTAATTAGATAATATATGTATGTAAAGATGATATTTTCATAAATCTACGGGGTTACCATAACTTTCAAATAAGATTGTTTTAATCTTGTTTCAGTGTGAGTAAGAGACAGAGCTACACAGGTTGTCTAACGCCATCTCTTACCCACACTGAAACAAAATTAAAACAACTTACTTTAAACGTCATGGTCTCGGTCCATATTTTTGATTAATAACTAATGCCAATAAAAAATATGGATGGTGATAATAAAAATCAGATTGTATAATATTTAGCATAAAGGTTACATTGTAGTCTAAAAATAGAAAATCTAGCTTTCTAAAAAGTAGATAGGGTAGTATTTTTATAGCTTTTCAAAGAATATAAATCCCTAATTATAAAGATTACAATTTCATATTTTTATACAGAAATATATATCATTTACTTACATAGGATCGTATCTTTACATTCGACCTTTTGTCGTTCAGAGTAAGACAAGAATCAACCTTATTCATAATTATACAATAATATACAAAAATACAAATAATTATTATAAAAAGTTTCTTATAGCATTGTACTTACTTGTATTTTAAAATAAAGTGTACAAGATTATAAATTGACATTAATTGGACACATGAAGACAAAATACAGGTCCATATTAAATGCTAGCGAAATTTTGTAGCCATTATGGCTACCGATATCTCATCAGTATCATATTTCAGCTGAAAGATGTCTACTGCTAGATTTTTTAACAGGTCATTGGTCCACTTTTGACCTGTTAAAAATATCCACCTTGTGGGAGGCCTTCCGACGCTGCATCGGCCATCTGGGGCCTTACCATGACGTCTTAATTAAATGTCAAGCGTGCGAATGCGAAAGAGGGATGGAGCTATACACCCTATATAGCTCCGTCCCTTTAACAGTTCAGTTTAGATCGTCAAATGAATCGCGTTAAGAGCTTTTGGTAGACCCTCTGTTCTGCGTTGAATAGGTAAAAACTTTAAATGAAAAAAAAAACAGAACCCATTTCAAGTAACTACCCTGCAGTCGTTAACTACGAAATATGACTCAAGAAATAAATTTTGTTCTGTTTTATCGATAATCCGTTTGTCAAGATTTGCTAGTTCATTTAATATGGCTCTGTATACAAGATACTTCAGTAATGCATTTTTAATACAACTATACTTATACGATTTTTTTTTGAGGTGAGAAATCGTCAATGACTTCTACCGCTCTAGGGTAGAGCGATAGGGCGTGTCAAACTTGCAGATTAAAACTCACCTGTATTCTTCAGTTGCCCTAAGTTCTAGGGCTACAGTAAACTTTTCCGTACTTTCCCGAAGCCCTAGCAGTCACTGTAGGACACTGATAAAAAAGATATATCCTTGTACGTATAACAACTTCGTTGTTTTTCTTAATCTATTTACAGTATAGAAATCTTTTAAGAGGACTACAGAAGTTAATCGCGAGTTTTATATTACGCAAAAGTATATGACCAACAACAGTTACCAAAATCAGAAAAAAAGAATTGTTATTTTTCAGTATAAATGTTAAAAATAGAGAGTGTGTTCAAAACATAATAGGTAAAGCTAATTTAGTACGAAAGAATAAATAACGAAGATGCCTCTAAAAACCCTTATCGATTAAAAACCGGACTAATTCGGCAATCATCCCATTTGTTCGTCAGATAATTCCACAAGCAACGTTTTATCGTTATAGGGTTGTAATTTTACAATCAAATCTGTAGATTTTTAGTAAATCGCTAAATGCTTCATATGTTTGAAGTACTGTGTCTTTCCGTATCTCTTTCTTTTGTATGCAGTCCGAAAGAGACCGCGCTTTAGGTCCTGCAGTCCTCTTAAATCTAAGCATAGTTTACTTTCTTCTTAATACCCCTATTCTGAAAGCTAATATCATTTGCTTACTTTTTGTAAGTATTTAAACATTTTAAAGTATAGGCTGTATTACACACATGCCTGTATATTGCACAAAAGCATGCAAGTAACTTGCATGCTTTTGTGTATGTAAACCAATCAGATAACAGATACTTAATACTTAAAATTTGACTTTCGGAATCTGGGTGTTAAACTGTATAAAAATTTACAAACCCATCTTTGACTTTGTTAAGTAACGTCATCACTTCATAGAAATATCAACCTTATTTTTAAATAGATAATGCTTATATTCATATAGACGAATATGAACAAGCTTTTATATACGAATGAACATTAACGTTTTACAATTATAACGTTCTTCTACGACGGTTACCTGGCAAGGTCAGAGAAATGGATGGAAATCATAGCATTAAGCTAAATCTACATTGCGCCCACGTGTGCCACACACGTCGATCTGGGCGCGTCGATCTCCATACATTTTATTTGGAAACTAGACTTGTAGAGCTACACTAGTTCCACGCCACGCGACGTCGTTCTACGAACAAATCAGGCGTGGTCCACGTGTGCGTCGGTCTAATGTAGTTCAAGCTTTAGACATTAAGGTCAGCACAGATAGAGAGACAAAAATCGATGCCTTCTATGCATACACTCGAAGTAAAAACTATTTTTTTCCGGAGACCCGTTTTTGTAATTCGTCGTTCAAAATCATTTTGGCAGACAATACCAGACACTGGATGTAATAAGAAATAATAATGTTTATTTGACATTTTTTAAATAAAATTTTACAAAAAAAAATATGTTGTGCCTTAACGCGTAGGCTTACGTATGATGTTCGAACACACTATTTCTCATATGCATGCTATTTTGAACTCTATTTCAGTGAACATTAAGTTTATTATCAAATAACAAAGCAAAACTTTTGTAGCAATTTGCTACTCCGTCTGTGCTGACCCTAATATTTTACCTTAGGTACGACAGATCCCTAATTATATAGGTAACAATGTCGCCCAATATTCATAAAATTTAGACCAATAAGTCTTCAATTATTGGACGAATATGAGAAATCTGTTTACAGAATATTAGAAGCAAATGGAATATAAAACCACCTATGTCGGATATATTCACCAGGGTCTCACATCCACGACCAAATACTCCATCTCGTCAGTTGCAACTCTTTTACCACATATCTTTTGCCACAGTCGCTAATACATGACCCTGGCGAATGGGACACAAAAACAACGTAGAACCAATCCGACACAAGCAGTTAAAGGTAAATTATTTATTTTTGGCACTCCTAACAGTCAAACTATTGTACCTAATATTTTATTTTATAATATTAACACGTAAAAAATTTATCTTTCTTGTATTTTGTGCAATATTTTTGGTGTTCTAGTCATTCTTTCATTTGCAATATCCAGTGGCGTGATTATCAAAAACTCCTGGATTCACCTTTTACAGTCCGTTATACAAGACTCAAATAGTACAAGTTCTTAATCGCAAAACCATTCCTTTTATCGTAATATTTG
The DNA here is from genome assembly GCA_949319445.1 of Mythimna lalbum. Lineage (NCBI taxonomy): Eukaryota > Metazoa > Arthropoda > Insecta > Lepidoptera > Noctuidae > Mythimna > Mythimna lalbum. The sequence continues at coordinate 3,043,167 of OX439358.1, forward strand.
AGATCTACGGTTCATCGCACGTCCCTGCCCAGTTTTAGAAATAAAATGAAACCCGCTTCTCTATCAAACAAAATAGGGCCTGCCCTATTTACAAGAGTTTTTGATCCTTTATCTACAAGATTCTTGGATTCTTTACTTACAAGATTCTTGAACATAAAGGCCTGTGCATATCACGACGCACGTTTATAACGATACAGACACGATGCGTACGCGAGTCAGACGCAGCCTGACTCGCGACTGACTTTACCTTTAATAGGATAAAAAGGCGCCGTCAACATACAGCGAAGCGCCTATTTAGACGCGTTTTAAGCGTGGTGTCCACAGGCGCTAAGTTGTAAAGTCCTGACTTTAAAAGTTATGCTAAATAATCTTGTTTATACCTACCTTTTTTTTTGTTATAGTACCTGCTTATGGTAGATGAATTTGCCATAACGGTCATTGACCTTCTTAATTTAAAAAATGGAAATAAAGACAAAGCTGTCTTGAATCGATGTCTATCGTGATCCTTTACATCTTCTTACAAAAACAGTTCATGTTTTTCAGGTACACAAAAATATTAGAAAAAAGTCAATGTACCTACTTTATGGCAAATTCTTGCGTCTACCTTAAAGTCTAGTAATTATAAAAGTAAATACCTTTCTTACGATATATGAACATATTTCTTGAACCATCTGTATTTCAAACGCCCATAAAAAAACATATACAGACGAACGAGAACCTCCTTCTTGTTTGTGGCTCTTTAACGGAACAGCATATGCTCCATCTCTTTCATTTGACGATGAACACAACATTGCTGTCTCTCTCCAGCTGCTCCTCGATCTGCAAGGCTGACAGTCCACTCTGACAGCAGAGCTCGTCGAGGCAGACCAGGCCGTTGTACGTTCGCACCAGGGGCTGACTGTGGTCGCTCAGGATCGAGGCTGCGTCGTCGTTGTGTAAGGTTATTGGGAACTGGAAAATAAAAGAATATATAAAATATCTGCTGCCAGTGGCTTCGCCTGTGTGAAAGCAGGTTTCTCTATTTTCAAAAACTTTGGACCCCCATCAAACTCCCTTAGGGGAAGAAAGATTCTCTATACAAACTTTGGACCCCCATTACACCCCCATAGAGGGAGAATTAAAAGAAAATCTTTTCTTATAGGGTTTGGGCTTGGCGTTGATGAGTCAGGTGTCAGTTTCTTACACGGTCTTCTTTATCGAGATCTGATCTACGCTTTGGAATATGCAACTAACTTTCACTTTTTTGACAGACCGACAGTTTGATAATTCAAAAGTGCAGTTTGAGAACAATTTTTCAGCTGTTGGTGAACGACCAGAAGCTAAGGTTGCTTCTTACTTTAACATATCTTGTAAAACCTGCTCACCTTATAAACCCTTCTAATAAGCCCCTCCAGCACTCCAAACAGAACCAGTTTCCTCTCGTTGATGGCCAGCTCCTGAGGCTTCATCCTCCTGCAGAGATCCCTGATGGTGCTGCCATACGACATGCCCGCGTACATGCGGAATATGTCGCTGACTTTGGGCAGTTGGCGAGCTGGAAGCAGAAGTAACGATATGTTGAGGATCGAGTGGTTTTGGTTGAATAGGAAATTGGGCTCCTAGTCTGGTAAAACAGATTAAGGGGGCGTCATGGGGGAATTTCTGAAATGGAAACCCGTGGTCCAAGAACACAAAGGGCAACTGAAGGACACAGGTGTGATTTTAGTCGGTAAAATTCTGAGACGCACTCTCGCCCCACGCGAGTACCTTTATCTAGGATGGGTAAAGTTATTGGATGATTTCCCACATAAAAACCGGGGAGTCTGGTGTTCAGGTCTATAGAGAAACTAATTGACAGGTTGACGACCAACGCCCTTTATTGCCACCAATACATTATTATTTTAAGGACTTTTTCGGAAAATCATTTCTTCCAACATACTACTGCTACGAAACAAGCTTGTCTTCAACGTAGTCTTTAACCTGTATACTTTTCTGATAAGGCCACGTTTGATGTGAGTTTAAAACTTTCTCTTGCTAAGTTCTTTAACTGAATCAAGCAGCTATACTTGTTATACCTGCAGCCAGTGCTGTTTATGGTGAATGACTTCTCTTAGCTAATCTACATTTGGGAATAAAAGTTTCATGTTTACTGAGCGTATTAATATTATAATGCGTTCCTGTGAACACATTATATGTAATACATTATTGTATTATGTGTGTGTGTGTGTGTGTGTGTGTGTGTGTGTGTGTGTGTGTGTGAGCATAGGATTACAATGTGTAACTTACGAGATCTTGCACAGAAGTCCACACACTGCCGCTGCAGACCTGCACACCGAGTCAGCTGCCTTAACTTGGGAGTAGCACTGTACACCTGGAAATTGTGAAGAAATACATAAGATTTTTCAATACACTTAAAAAAACTTACTCTTATCTCATCGCTTTTAGGCACGCAATAGACTAGTTTTCGAACTAGTGCAGAAAAGTGCGCGTGCTCTCCCGTCACAATGTTATTACATTTATAGTATCAGGCTGGGCGCACGTCGACCCTCACGAGTCGCCAGTCAACCCCCGTTTATTAATTACTTTGTCGATTACAACAGTTTTTGAAAAAAACTGTTTGATACACGTGCAAATTCACTGCAGCCCTCGGCTCTATAACACACTCGCCTACGATTCAAAAGCCGCCTCGGTCACAATGACAAACTTTCTGCTCTTGTATCAATATGAGTACTAACTTTATAATATCTCATTTGACGTTAAAAGCCCTCGTTTACAGTCTATGTGCGTTGTACAGGTTAGATTTTAGCCGAAAAGGTCAAACCATGACAAATTATTTATTTTCATTACACAGGATTATTCCTAAGTAAAAACAAAAAAAAAAGTAGCAAACGAGTATATTATAATTCCAAAGTAATGCAGGATCTCTTATAGTAATAACTAATCTATCCAATTTATTGCCTACATATATATAGCTTTCGCCTGGGGCTTCGCCCGCATACATAAAATATAGCCTATGTCACTCAAGAATAAGTTAGCTTTCTATCGGTGAAAAATTTTTCGCAATCTGACCAGTACTTTCAGAGATTACCAACAAAAAACTACAAACTACCTCTTTATAATATTAGTGTAGTAGTGTAGATTATACCTAAGCGCACATAAATATACATCCAAAAGAAACAAACAAATATCAAACAGTATTGTCCAATATCTGTAGCAAACGAATGTATTATAATTCTCCTGACCGGATTTCGAGTGGCTCAGTGTGACCAATTTCAAAGGAGATTAGCCAATTACAAACTAATACAGGATCTATTACAATAATAACCAATCTATCCAATGTATTGCCAATATTTATAAATGTCCATGGGTAGACTTTACAAAAAGCTCGTATATGCTTTGCGAGTTCAAGATTACACTTAATATTTTTAAGGTAATTTTGGGGCTACCGCGCACTTAGTAATGTTTATGATTCTGGGATTTTATAGGAGGCATTATCAACTCTATGCTACTTACTTCTTTGAACTATAGGTGAATATACTTTACTTATTCTGAACTCTGGAAATATAGAGCTAGAACTACATTAGACCGACACACACCTGATTAGTACGTAGAACGACGTCCCGTGGCGTGTATCAATTAGTGTAGCTCTACAAGTCTAGTTGTCATATGAAATGTTTGGAGACCCACGGACACCCAAGATCGGCGTGTGTGGCACACGTGTGCGTAATGTAGTTCTAGCTTAATAGATGTGTTGATCTTGATGACGATGTGTTACTTACAGCACAGTACTGAAAGATTGGCACCAAGGTAACCACTCCATAGTAGACTAGGTTCTGAACACACGCGCGGACCAGGCTGATCTCCACGTCCGTCAGGGCAGCGATCTTCGACACGTGGTTGAACCCGTCTATGTAGGGCAGGATCTGGAACAAACAGAGGATGCCCTATTAGTCTGTATTTCTTCACAAGAGACAAGAAAAAAAGAAAGGCAGTTGCGTTTATTGTCATTACAAAAATGGGTGCACCTTAAAATTAAACTAAAGGTATTCGGCGGGAGTAATAAGGGTGCCCTAGTTGATCATCACTTCATTGTTTGATTGTGTAATTTCTAAACAAAAAATGATATCGATTTTATTTGTCATTATTTAGCCCAGTATTTTAACATTTTGAAGTTATTTGCGTCAAAACTTCTATATTGTGACACTAATTTGCACATCTTTAAGCGTAAATAAATAAATTATGTAATATGAATATAGCAGAAAAGATTACATACATGGAATTGTAACGAAAAAAAATGTAAAAAAAAAATCCATTTATTTGATGTTCAACATATAAATTCAATATGTTTTTCATAGCTCAAAGGTTTTACGCTCCTAAGATTTTACGCAGTTTGTTATACACAAATCAACAATTTAGATCGATATATCATCGTATGTGTTATGGGAGTATGTGAGTATGCATTCGTGTGTCCTAGAGCACACACATAGAAAGCATTGAAAGCTAGAGCTTTCTATAGCTCATTAAATCATTTTTAACTGTTATACATGATCATGAATAAGATAGCATACATTTTAACTTCATCCATCAACAACTTCGAGCTGCCGACTAGTGCAACCTTAAGAACGGAATGTGCCAGCAACGATTCAAGTAAAGATGACGAAATGAGCTCGAGAAGGAATTCCTCAGGAATGGTATGAGGAAAGGGACTAGGGAGGCATTTTTTCTGCAGTCCAATATAAGTACGAAATGAAGCTATTTGATTAAATTCCGGATAGAATTTTGGTGAAATCAATATTCACCTGAGGCCCTATCAGCTCTTAAGGTCTCTCTCATCACGAGTTCACGACTCACATTTTCACTGTTTTTCATACAACCGCTCATAACTGATTATGACGTTATTATACATTTTTCATTAGATATTTTGGAAACACAGTATTTTGTGGATATTATCTAGGTTTCTAAAGAAACCAATTTCTAAATTTGTGTAAAACTAATCCAGTAAAAACCTCTGAAAATCTCCTATTTTGTATGAACTTTGACACTTCATAATTTGCCTAAAAATTAAAAAAGTCAAAAAAGTAAACCTCTAGAGACCTTGCAAATTTTATTAAGATTCTAATTGACGACAACCTTTTTCAAAAACTTTTAAGGGTTTAAAAAAAACAGCTATTTCCTGGAGCAAGTTTTGTGAAATTTTCGAGTAAATCTCGGAATTACCGAATACTAACAGAGTTAACTCTCTTTTTTTGCGTTGCCTTTTCGTCAAACATCGCGTTGGATTGCATTAAATGAAGTAACAAGCTTTTAAACCATTTTCGATGTTTACGAAAGGCGAGTGGAGAAGGACCCTCTTAACGCGATCCTTTTGACGACCTCAACTGAACTGTTAATGGGATGGAGCAAGAAAGAGTAATAATACACTAGCTCCATCCCTTTAAGGGTCAGCGCAGACAGAGAGGAGCGCAGCGGAGAGGAATTTATTAAGGCACTCGAAAATTAACTTTACAATTTTTGGAATAAAGTGCGCGTTAGGCGCGCGCGGTGCTTCCTGCGTACCTTCGAGGACGCGCGAGCCTTTTTTGTCAGTTGCACTTTATTTCAATAATTGTAAAGTTAATTTTCGATTGCTTTAATAAAATCCTTTTCGCTGCGCTCCTCTCTGTTTGCGCTGACCCTAACAGTGTAGTTTAGATTGTAAAATTGATCGTGTTAAGCTCGTGGTGAAAGCCTTAGAATAGTATAGAATAGAATAAACTTTATTGTACACCAAAAATAGTAACTATTTCACAAAAACTTAAATCTATGGGTACAATGACGGTCTTATCGCTGACAGCGATATCTTCCAGACAACCTCTGGATGGAATATAACAACTTAAACTAAAAAAGGGGGTAGTCTGCGGAATGGGGGTGGTCTGGGGGTAGAATTCTACTTATCCAAATGCTTACTCGTACTCAAGTACATCTACATCGTGCCATAAAATAAAAGGAATGATTCAGTTCCGCACATTCCATTAGCAAAATTGATTTATGAGGGCCTCTAGCACCTAATTTCATTTGTTTAGTGGTCTGGCAAAATCATTTTACCGATAATAACAGGTTCTTTGATCAGATGTTCCATTATAAATATTTGCAGACAGTGATGAATTGTTGTAGTTTCCCAAAAAAACTAGATATTTTAGAAACTAGGACAATAACACTACAAGAAAAAAGTTGGAAAATACGCTAGACGTAACGTTGGTATTTCTACTATGTGCTACTTGTTTTTTTTTTATTGTAATACAAACTAGTGCTTGACTGCGATCTCACCTGATGGTAAGCAGTGATTGGAAGTGCACTAGTTTATTATGAGCCTATTCACTGTAGCACTGAAGACACTTAAATTATAATCGGACGGCAAGACAGCAGCATGCAAATTGTTCCAATCCTTCGATGTACGTGGTATAAAAGACGAGGCGAAACGCTCAGTCCGGACCGTATAGGTGTTACAATGTAAGAGTGGCTTGTTCGCGGAGTCAGAGCAGCCACAAAAGACTACTGAAGGAACACGGGTGCCCGTTAGTCAGTAAAAGTCTGACACTCCCTCTCACTCCACTCAGAGTGAGAGAATAAGTTATTTGACGATAATTTTCCATCCCAAATAAATAGTTTCCTATTTCGACACGATTGGCGCAGTGATCGAGTGATTAGTTGCTGCGCTGTCTATCGCTTACCGCTCAGAGCAAACATTTGAGTTTACATATTTGTGAATACACCGACCATATAGTAGTAATTTTTAGTGAGACAAAACAGACTTCGGAAATGTCTATAGCTGCAAGACCAAGACACATCTGTACCCTTAGCCAAGTTGCTAATCTGCAATAGTTAACGCTAGTAGAAAGCTTCAAATGTAGGTTGAAGGTAGGTAATTGATGCCACCTCAACGCTCAGTCACGTGATAAGAACAAAAGAGTTGGCGGCAAGGTCAACTCGAGGCGTTCGACGCAAGCGAAACTGTTGTAACTTGGCTAGGGAGCAAACCTATTTGTGGTAGTTTCGTTTGCGAAAATTAAACGCGTAAACCCTACTATCCACGGCCGCGTAGCTTCATACACGCGTATTCGCTACGCGTCCGTGGACAGTAGGTACTCATATGCCTAACCAGGAAGAGATGTCGCATCCCAATTTAACTGGTTCTCAAATTAATCATGGAATATTCCGGCTCTATTTTTGTTTACAAACTTTGGAACTTGGCCTTGTGAGAGTATATTCTGATTAAATGTGACAAACATTTATTTGAACAATCGAATTATAAATGAGTCAAACGCTGTAATTCACACCGTTCAAGAGGCGAATTCAAAAGGTCCAGAAAACATTGTCATGAGGCCCACGCCGCCCTCACTATCCACATGACTCAGTTTCTCACTGGACTTGGTAAGTTTAAGAGATTCCTGTATCGGATTCAGGCGGAAAAAAACGCCTGGATTTTCACCATTGTGTGAACCGTTCGCAGGACATGGTGGAGCATATGCTCCTGCTCATGTTGGAGGCAAATACTCAATGGGTAAAATTGTGCCCCAATTGGGCCGAGCACCGACGTGTTCTCGTGAAGGCGATTGGCGGCAACGACCTCCGTCCGGGCTTGGTCTAAAGCGAGAAGGAATGAAAAGCTGTCACCTTTCTGCGAAGCCGTAATGATAGCAAAGTAAGGAAACTATGAGGGAACGGACATCCTCAGGCCTCACATAACCACAAATTAAATTATAACAATATACTGAATGTCCATTTTTAGAAAAATAATACAATTTCCTTGACTTCCGCGGAAAGTATAGCTATACTAAGTATGACAATTGGTATTTTACATATCGAGAGTATTTGCTAGAAACAGAATTTCTGTGACATTCTTACAATGTACCTAACCAATCTTCATAAGAGGTATTCCTTACAGTTGGCGAGGGTCCAGCCATCGTTTATAACAAATAGTTATAATGTTTGTGTAGCCCGCTTCGGATCGAGAGATGTAAAAATACGATCAAGTTTTTGGTACAATGAGTGTGAGAAATTGGGGCAGGTTGTGATGAAATGTGCACTGTATCTCTCGTTGTGCAACGTGACATGGAACATGCTTAGCAGGAGGCAATTTTAAAGAATACTATGAAAATTCTTTCACTAATAGAAAAATGCACGCAGAACAGATGGTCGATGGGGACGAAAGGTTCTAGAGTGGCGACCACGTGCCGAAAGACGCGGCGTTGCAAGGCCTCCAACAAGTTGAACCGATGACCTGGTCAGAGTCGTGGGAATCCGATGGATGCGAGACGCACTGGATCGGTCGTTGTGGCGACGCTTGGGGAGGCCTACGTCCAACAGTGGACGTCTTTCGGCTGATATGATGATGATGATGAATATAAAAATGTGTAATAACGTCATAATCGCGTAAGAGCGGTTGTATGAGAAACAGTGAAAATCTATAGAATTGCATGCATTTTGACGAGAATCAGATGAATATACAAGACTTTACCATCAAAATTATCGTTTTAAAACCTCGTTCTATTGACTGGGTAACAATTTTATTTCCGTCAATTACTAAATGCCTTACTAATATAAGGAATAAACTAACCATATCAAATTCACAGAGTCACGTACGCCAATACCCCTGTCTATAAACACCACGTATCTTCGCGCACGCACTTAGCAACAGCATTGTAGCTGCAAGCTAATGAGATGAGACTAGTGCATCTGATTAGCAGCCAGCCCAGTAGAGTGTGGCTACAGTACTCATGTGTGTTGTTAGGGATGCCAGACGAACGGACGCCGAATTAAAAAAATATCTTTTACTAGCTGCTCCTAGCGGCTTCGCCCTCGTGATAGCAGAAAATTATCCCAAGGGAACATACTTCCGAGATAAAAAGTATCCTATGTCCCATTCCAGGACATGGTCTATCCGTGTACCAAGTTTCATCAAAATCGGTTTTGCCATTTAGGCGTGAAGACGTAACAAACAAACTCACTTTTGCTTTTATAATATTAGTAAGGATTTTTGGGCATCAAGGCCCATAGTGGGAAATTTACTTAAATAACTATATTAATCGTATAAGGTCAACACAAAAACAAATAGGAAATCAGAAACGTTTATTTCAACTGGACCAATCAGGCACTTTTGAATTGTCAATATGTCGGTCAGTCAAAAAAGTAAAGCTAAATTGCACATACAAAAAATATACAATCAAGCTCTCTAAATAAAACCGAATTTTTAAAAATGGAATAAGTTTTTTTTATTCGTTTGATATATCACTAGGGCGACCTGCAGTGCAGCTAACGTAAACTTAATTTTCATATTGCAAAAGAGGGCAATCCGGGCTATTATAAAATAGGTCCTTAAAGGTATTTTGGAAATATATTGAAAGAAATCAATATGTTTACTTTAATTTCATTTTATATCTTAGTAACCATTGTTTATTTTCGCATAAACTTGTAGTTCGCAAAAAATTAGGGGCGATTTTTAGGTAAAAAAAAAACATATTTAAGCGAAGCGATTTTTTAAATTTTCACGGGCTACCTGGGAACTAAACAGTCGGAACTGTTCTAAGTTCTGGTTTTATGACCTGGCAACCCTAACTTCGCGCATAGCAACAGTGTGCATCTGTGCTATGAAGCGGCGCTTACGCATTAAGGTGAAGTCTGATTGAAATAATAATAAAAAATAATAATTATTATTAATATAATAAACAGTAAATTATGATACAAAATTACCTATCCGTTCAAGTTTTCGCCAATAGCGAAGTGGAATTTTAAAGCTTTTTGTTCGGTTTTTCTGACAGCGCGAAGTATACACGGAAATAGTTGATTGATTGTTTGTACATAAATAAGTCATTTCTCCTTAATTGCGACTAGTTATTATAAAATTATCACCTCAAATGCTTGTCGGTCCAACCAGAGGTCGTAATTAGGTAGAATTATTATTATAATTCATGCACTTGTAATTGTATAATTAATGTTGATATTAATATAGATCTTCCCGGGATTTGTAATGAAAAATCCCGTGTGACCAAAAAATTACAAATACATAAATAATAATGAAAACCTCAGAGATAAATATGACAGTAAATAAAACAAAGATAATTAACATCAAAAATGTATTAGTATTTTTCATTGAAAGAGATCACTTTACGTCAACTGAGGTGAGATTAAGAAATTTATAAACTTTCTCATCCTCGTCATTAATGCAGGAAGACATTTTTTTTGCTATATTTCCGATAGCGTCATAAACAATTCTGCTCTTTGATATTAATCTCGGGATTTGAGGCACATCCACTTTATTCTTTCGCTGTATGAAATCAGTATCTACCAATTAGTTAGAGTAACTAACCCAACCTTTGGTATATGGTAACACACAGTCTGTCTTAGCCTTAAAACAAATGTTTACATCTCATATTTGATTTCATATGACGTTTCTAGATAACGACCCCGCAGCTAATGATGCACAGACGAGAGACGAACGTAGACTGATAAGATGACGTCCATAGATAATGACGTCCTACCTAGCAAGGATTACCAAGTTTTGAAACCGAAAAGCCGGACAGACTATCCTATTTAGCCAAACATTAGGTCAAAAAGGCCGACATTTTTTTTTAAGTCCAACATGAGTTTTTAATAACATTAATATTCATAAAATCTTTTAAATTCTAATGAAAAAACAGTAAAATTAAATGATACAATTGTTAGACTAACTGCATGTACGCTCTGCTTGTGCTAGCGATACAAGTTAAGTCAGAACTCAAATGACAATTCTAAATAAAAGTGCCTAACAAAAACCAAAAATGGTCCGCAACTAAAAAGCCTGTCCATGATCGGCTTTATCCGGACGCGTGGCAACGCTCCATGCAACTGATAAAATGACGTCCCACCTAGCTCGTGCATGGCAACAGTAAGTGCAGCCAGCAATGGCGCCTACACGTCGTGAGTTATACGACTGTTTACTTCGTAAGATTGATACAGTTTGACTGTTTAATTAATTGCTTGTTTATGTGTACCGACAAGTACTTATTACATAGTTTAACTATTTTAGTTCATGTTGATTTTACGCTCGCAACGTTATTTATCTTAGTATTTTTCACTATAGATTAAAAAATAATAAACTTTATTGTACACCAAAAAAGTAACAATTTAGACTTACATAAACTTAAATCTATGGATACAATGGCGGTCTTATCGCTGACAGCGATATCTACCTACCAGACACTATTTTATTTAAATTGTATTTGTACTTTCTTTTGTATTTAATGTGTGCATATTAAAAAAAAAACATTCGTAGACACAAATAATCCATTATTTGTGCCTGAATATCAAGTGATATTCACCAACCTCCAATCTTCGACTTTTTAGTTCAAGGACGTTATCCTCACAATGTTTTCTTTCACCGTTTTGAGAGAGAGCTCGCGAGGTATAGCCTGCGTAAGCTAAGGACTATATTTCACCGGGACGGGCTGCGCGACCAGTCGCCGCTAACAACAAAATGTATGCAGCTCTATAGAGAAGCTACCTGGAGTGCTTTTGGTTACGCGACCAGCTTGGACGTGTGGCAACTCTGGTATTTCTATGATGTCTAGTTTGGTAGCTAAGCGCTATATTTCAACGGGACACCATGGTGGCGCGACCAGTCGCCGCTACCAACAGAAGGTATACAGCTCTATAGAGAAGTTACTCACCTGGTGTCCGTTTGGTTTGGTGTACCAATTTGGTGGCGCGGCCAGCTTGGACGTGCGGCGACTCTGGTGTCTAGTTTGCTAGCTAAGCGCTATATTTCACGGGGACACCATGGCGGCGCAACTGGTCGCGCCCCCATAGTGTAGTGTGCCTGTGTGCCAAATAAAGCCCTAAGTCGGAGCTGTTTGCACTGAGCTACCACTGCTCTATGGCATCTCTAACTCTAGTCCAGCAATTCCGTGCTCTATGGTAGATACAGTGCCTTTTAGGTTAGAGTTTCAGTACTAATACGATCACGTTTTGTGTATACACGGCGGGAATATTGCAATATTGAAATGTATGGAAGTCACGTACTGATACGATAAACATGACACTAAATCCTAGAATACGCAAATTAGTTAGGTACTTAATGAAATGAAATCTATCAATCTTTTCGTCCGATTTGGTAAATAGGCTCTTAATAAACTAGTACGCTTTACCATCAACGATTGCATCACTGCTAATCATCAGGTATCGCAGTCAAGCACTAGTTTATACTAATAAAAAAAAAATAGAATACCAGCGTAAGCGGCGTTAAATTTTTTTTTTAACTGCGTGACGCTGGGTTTGTAGTCTTTTTAGCCTCGCACAGGTCTTTTGTTTTTCTTTTAAAAGCACAGCACAAAATAGATAGGTACGGAAGTCAATCTCATATATGTACTTCACTTTTTATTTTATATCTACGCTAGGCGATTGCGCTAGGGTCAGCGCGTTGCGCCGAACTGTACGAATGCGACTGGACGATTGAGCCGAGATATCGTGTCCGTGAGCGATGTCTATGTGTGCGTTGCTCGAGCGCGCTTTGTATGTAGATTATCTTCTGTACCTATTACTTTGTGCCTAAAGCCTTATATACACATTAGAGGACAAATTGTCCCGGCAAAATGACGTGGCACTGTTAGACAATCAGACACTGTTGCATGTCATTGTTGGGGGATATTTTGATCTCTCATGTATCAAAGGCTTAAATTGTCCAACAGCATTACCCCGCAGCCTTAACCTGCGTAGGTACGTAAAATATAGCCTATGTCACTTAGAAATAAAGCAGCTTTTAATTTAAATTCGTTATATTGTGTTAAAAGCGTCCACGTGATCATTTGCCCTCGACTTTCCCTTACACCACCAAACGTTTCATTCGATTTTATTATTATTTATTTATTTATTTAAACCAGTAGTGGCAGTGGGCTCTAATTGGTCACACTTTCTGACTAATTTATCCTGTGGGAGCCTCAAATAAGGGTGATTCTTTGAAACCGAGAGGTTTCATTCGTTTGGCATAGTTTTCGTGATCACTAAATGTATCTATTTTTTTAAGTTTTTATAGTCATACAAAATGTACCTACTTATATCTCAACCCGGTCCTCAAGATACAGGCACTGCCGAGTTTGGGGACCACCGTATAAACTACTCAATGAAGATGATTGTCAAAATAACAATGGTTCAATAAATTTATTATTATTATTATTATTTATCAAAGGCATTAATTTGCGCCCAGTGGCTTACGTCACAAAATAGATAAGTAGGTACGAAAGCTTGGCCAGATGAATGAGACGTTCTCTAGGTTTAAAAGAATCTCCCATAAATGTTTCTTTTCTCTTTCAAATTAAGATTATATTGTAACTGTATCAAGTTCCTACGCCTCGTCTTTCCAATTTATTTATATCATTGTTGCTAGTCACAATACTCCAAGAGTCATCGAGACAGATCCAGAAGGTCGAATGTTAAGTGAAACTAAGTGATTGAAAGGAGACAATCACTTAAGAACATCAATCTTGGGACCGCTCCTCAATCACATAAGTACTCTTTTAGCATAAGCAATATTATCTATCAGTTTCTGCCGACGGCTTTGCCTGTATGGAAGTCGGAAATTATAGTATCAAGAAAATATAGCCTCGGTATTAATAATTTCCTATGTCCTAATTCAGGAGATGGTCCACATGTGAACCAAATCCGTTCGGTTGAGCAGATTTAAATACAATTTGGTACGAGTGAGAAATTTGGAAACGGTGAAAGAAAACATCGTGAGGAAACCGGCATGACCTAGAACCAAAAATTCGAAGACACGTGACATTCTTCAACCTGCACAGGGCCTGCGTGGTGGATTACGGCCCATTCATTCTCCTAGAAAGGAGGCCTGAGTCCTAGCAGTGGGAACATTAAAAAGGCTGATGATGATGATGATAACGAGAGATTTGATTCGAGCGTGAAAAACTAACATACAAACACACTCATAAACTTTTGCCTTGTGATAGATAAGGTCACGGCATAAGGGTCACATTCGTTTACCAAAGTTTCAGTTAGTAGGTACATATTAGCTGAAGGGTTGGTTTGTTTGAAGATTAAATGTTCTTGTAACTTTTCCGGAAAGTGTATATCAATTGAGTCACTGTGGCCTCGTGGTTTGTGGGTGTGTGAAGATTTATAGTACCCACTTGATGTAAAAGTAACCCAAGAAGCTGGAAGGACAGAAAAAATATATCAAATAAATGGTGGTCCACCAGTTGGAACTTGAGGCAACGAGCTCTTAACGTGGTCCATTTGACGACCTAAACTGAACTGTTATAGGGATGGAGCTGCATAGGGTGTATACGTGTGTAGCTCTATCACCCTTTTAGCGTTATGTTTAGACTTGCGGACGGCGAGCAATGGGTAGCTCGCTGTCCGACCGCCCGGTAACTGTCTGGACCCAAGCTCAAGTCGTCGACGACGCGCACTGTTCTCGCGCACCTCAAGGAGTTGTTAGCAACGGCAGGGGCCCAGCTGGGTCGAAGCCTACTAGGGCCAGGGTTAGCTCTGAAAGGTAGCTCAGCCCCTGGTACGAAAGGCAACGAAGGAACTGGAGTGGATTTTTAGTCAGTAAAAGTCTGAAACTATCTCCCGCTCCGTCAATGAGCGGGGGATGTCATTAGATGATTTTTTCATCGAAAAATCCTCATGGTAAGGCCCTGCCATTGCCCCGACTTGCTAGTTTTACATGTAATTTTTTTACCACCACCTGCTCTCAAAACGGTGAGGGAAAATATCGTGAGGAAACGCCGGCCGGCATGTTTTCGAACCAATTTAAAGACATCTGACATGCAGTTATCCGCAACACACCCGCGCCGTGGTGGATTACGGCCCGTTCCCTATCCTAGAGAGGAGGCCTGAGTCCCAGTAGTAGGAATATTATTAGGCTGATTGTGTTTACTAGTTAAGCGTCCGTTAACGTATCAATCAGTCGATGGGCGAATGCATGAAAAGATGGCCAAATTCATGAAAAACAGAGATTCGGCAGCTGAGATTGTATTTTTTATTTTTATTTTGTGAAGTTTCAGAAGTTTTAACTATTTGTAGTTTTGTCAAGGTAAATAAATAAATTAAGATTATTTATTTCGTAGGTATCGTCAATTGACGTATGAGCTTACCGTGTGAATCAGCGTGAAACCCGTTCAGATAGGTACTTGAATAATTTGCAACCTCATGACAGTTACGTGCTTGTAAGCATGTAGCGACACCGCATAAAGGAATTAAATATAAATAATTAATTAAAAATAGCTAAATATTCGTTAATTAAATTTTACATTGCTTAATAATTATTCTTTGGGTAAAAGCCAGTTTGTGCCAATTTTTCCTGTCTTATTAATTCCGTCCCGTCTTAATAACATACAATGAACTGGAGTTGACAAAAAATAAAAAGGTCCGTTTTTAACCGACTTTTAAAAAAGAAGGAGGTTCTCAATTCGGATGTTTGTATGTTTGTTTGCGCATAACTTCGTCGCTTGCCAACCGATTTGTAAAATTATTTGTTGTTGGAAAGGGTATACTTCCCAAATTGTCCCATAGTCACTAAGTTGGGATCTGATGATGGAATCTTGGCGAAATCGAGGGAACTCCTCAAATTCAATTCAATTTTTTTGTGAAGTTGGTCATTTTTTTTTTATAAAATGGTTTTTTAACATTTTTATTTTGACTACCTAGCGGCTTGTCCGGCGTAGTATAGTCTAGCTACTACTACCACATGACTAGATAAAAACACTGAACCCCTAATTGACTGGCCTGTTGGTCTAGTGGTTAGTGACCCTGACTGCTATGCCGGAGGTCGTGGGTGCGATTCCCACCCAGGACAAATGTTTGTGTGATGAGCATAATCATTTGTTCTGTGTCTGGGTGTAATCTATACTAATATTATAAAGAGGTAAAATTTGTAAGTTTGTAAGTTTGTAAGTTTGTAAGTTTGTAAGTTTGTAAGTTTGTAAGTTTGTAAGTTTGTATGTAGGGGGTAATCTCTGGAACTCATAATCCAATTCTAAATTTTTTTTTACTGGCAGAAAGCTACATTATTCCTGAGTGCTATAGGCTATAAATTGTTTCTATAGCATGTATATTAACCGAGCTATCACAACTTTTGTCTAGCAAGTCGGAAAAAAATACCTCATAAAATAGAATTATTTGCGTGCGCTGCCTAAACAGTTGCTTAAAATTAAAAACAATGTATGACTACCTGGTTCGTCTTAATTATTTCTACAAAAAAGTCCGCGGTACCATATCTCTATCTTTTATATTTCATCTTTTATACTTCTTTTATTGCATTAAAAATATTTTTTTTCGGCATACTTACGTTTGGTTGATTATTTGAGCAACAAAATATTAATTTTTATGACAATAAATTATTTCAGTATCACAAGAACATTATACAGATAAGATTTGCCATTTACAGCATAGCAATTGGTCATACAGTTTCGAAGATAATATAAAATTACTAAAATGCAAAATGCCCCTAGCGTAATTTTCATTGTGCAGACGTTTTACCTATTTTTTTTATGGTGGGCAAAAATCATCTTATAATAATAATAATAATAATAATAATAATTTCATTTATTTCAGGCTAGAAAACCCATAGTAAAAAATACAGTTTAGTTTACAGTTTAAAAAAAGTTAAAGTTAAAAAAAAAAGAATAATATTATAAATTCAGATTTAGTACAAAGTCAGGTAACTATATAATAACAATGTCAGTTTCAGTTCGATAATTTATAAAATGTCAAATTAAGTTACATTAATACAATGTCAGGTTTTGAAAAATACGTTAATAATAAAATGTCAGATTCAATTCAATAATTAATACAATGTCAGATAAATAATAACAATGTCAGATTAGGTTCGGTAACTCATAATAGGTCAAATTTAGTTAAATTAATACAATGTCAGGTTTAAAGCAATAAATTAATAGTAAAATGTCAGATTCGGTTCATTAATAAAAAAAAATATGTCAAATAAATAATTAACAGATTTCAGTTCACAATGACAAAATATTTAGAAGTCATGTACAGTGTTTTAAAAATTGTCTTTACAATTACATTATTGCAGCTCATTAGTCTTGCATGAAAAGATGCTCTAAGCCTTCTTATTACTGCATAGAAATCATCAACCCTGTTCTCAGCAAACATACCAGACGCGCTACACCGCCAAGGCAGGTTGAGCATGGCCCGGAATGCATTATTGTATTGTACACGAAGAGTGTTGTACGTACTCTTCGTGTACCTGTACCACAGTTGGCCAGTGTAGAACGCCTGACAATATGCCTTAAACAGAGTGACTTTCGCCTGTTTTGAACAGTACGCAAAACGCCTTGCTAGCATGTTACTTTTACAAGCAATGCTTCGTCTTTGCCTCTCAAGGTCAAGATGATCACTTAGGTCATCGCTAACAATATGCCCAAGATACCTAAAAGAGCTTACAATTTTCATGGGAGACCCACATAAATTGATGGGTAGTATGTGATCTGGTCCTTTACAGTATTTAAAAATCATGACTTCTGATTTTTTGACATTATATGTCAGACAGTGCGCGACAGCATATTGCTCGCAAATCGCGATAAGCTTCCTCAGTCCGCCAGCAGAGGGACTGAGCAACACCATGTCGTCAGCGTAGCTAAGGTTATTAAGGCAAACGCCTCCTACGTGGCATCCGACTCTGGTGCCGCTCAGCTCCTCCAGTAGCTCGTTCACATACAAATTAAAAAGTACAGGAGAGGTCAGCCCACCTTGCCTAACCCCACATGACAGTTTATATGTGTCTGATAAAGTACTACCCCATTTTACCTGATTAATTTGGTTTGAGTACCAGAATTCTAAAATTTTTATCATTGTTGGGGGTACTTTTGTATTTCTTAATTTCTTCCATATATTTCATAATTAATAGAATCAAACGCGCGACTAAGATCGAGAAAGCATGCAAAAACCGAGGTATTTCTCTTTATGTAGCTTCGCACTGTATTTTTTAATGCAAATATTGCGAGGTCTGTAGATAGGCCGGCTCTAAAGCCAAATTGAGTCTGACATAAAGGAACGTTTTCTTCGCCCAAATGACCATTAATAATACGTTCAAAAATTTTAGACACTATTGTTGCTAATGAGATGGGGCGATAATTAGATAAACAGGATACATCACCGGTTTTATTTTTAATTATAGGTACCACGTTTGTTTTCATAACTTCAGTCGGTAAGTAACTGTGATCAATACAGGCATTAAAAAAGTAAGCAAGTTTATCGTACAGTAATGGCCCCGCATACAAAATGTGTTCAACACTGAGCCCGTCGTGACCCGGGGACTTGCCACGTTTCATTCGCCTCACCAGTTCAAACAAACCGTCAGGCGTAACATGAAACGAGCCAGTATCGCACTCGCTCGGCGCATGCGCATTGTTAGTCAGCGACGACGATAGCGCGCTGCCAACACTTGCGTCCGCGCGCGGCAGCGGCGTCCCAGATGAGTGAGCCCCCGAGTCACCACGGACTCCGCCCTGTTCAGCATCATGCGCTGTCGTCGGAGGGCAGAACTTACTCGCGAACATATTAGCTATTTCTACTGAATTTTGACTATTATTTACTGATAACGGGAGACTTGGTTTGGAATTAATTTTATTTGTTTCGCTCCAAAACTTGCCAAAATCTTTATTTTGCCTATGGTTGGCAATCATGTCCATTTTGATTTTTTGTTCGTTATTTTGACACCATTTTAATTTAGTTTTAAATTTCTTACGACTGTTAGTCATTTCGTCATAAATTCTACCCTCAGTTGGCCGCCCATACATTACCCAAATTTGATAACTTTGCCTAGCAGACACATGCGCCTCTCTCACGTGATAATTCCATCCTATCACCTGTTTTTTCCGGTTCTGATGTTTACCGCGATGGGATCGAATTGCTGCTGTAGTTACACATTTAATAATGTTATTATAATATTCGTCTATCTGACTACAATGAAGCTGGTTATCGCATGAGGTACCGGCGCATGGAATACTCGGCCAGATACATAAATCAATTAATTGGTTACATAAATGATTATAATCACACTGTTGTTCATAATTTCGATTACCCCATAATACTTTATTTATAATATTGTTGTGATTAATTTCAATATTTATCTTTGGTACAATTACATCAAGATCACAGTTGATTATTAATGGAAAGTGATCTGACCAGTTTATATCATTCAATACACTTACATCTTTAACAGTACTCAGCGCCGACGCTGTAACTATACAATGGTCGAGCCAGCTTGTGGTCCCGTGAGAATCACTAAGATAGGTATAAGTGTTGGAAAACATACCCAAACGCTTAAGGTCCACACATGTCCACTGTTGTTCGTCGCAGTAGTCAAGCAGCTCACTCGCGAAGAGACTGTTTGTACGTGATACATCGGCATTGAAATCACCAAGCGAGATCACACATTCCACCGCACTATTTTCAGTAACCGCACTAATAACACCTAAACACTCCGTAAAAAGCGGTAGGTTATCCAATGCCTCGGTAGGCATGTACACCGACGTAACCACGCAACTGCGGCCGGCGAGCTGGATACACACGGCTGCTACGCGCGTCGAACCAGTCTGGATCGGGGAGACGCTCGTAAACAGAGTTTTTCTCCACAATATTGCTACGCCCCCATAAGGTCTTCCTTTCAATGTACCCACCGATGTGTCCACCGCTGAGACGCCGTGGTAAGCAAACTCAGGATGTATGCCGCTCAGATAATCTAAATCGTCAGGAAACAGCCAATGTTCTTGAAGTGCAATTAAGTCATGATTCTCGCAAAGTTCTCTTACATGATCACAGGAACGCTTCACAGATCTGCAGTTAAAAGTAGCAAGACTAATTTTCATTTTTTATCGTCACGATTTCCATGAGTATGCACCCGTCCCAGCGTATAGCGCCTGTACGCCACACCGCACGGCCAAAACTGTTCACTCAAATAGATGTCCTCTTGAGCTTGGTGAACAGTAACTTTGAATGAAGCGTAATTGGTTTCTTTATATTGAGCAAGCTTCTCAACTTTTACGGCCGTGTGTCCACTTTCTTCTATGAATCTTATGACAACCCCCGCCCTTGGGTGGAGCGAGAGATAGTGTCAGACTCTTACTGACTAAAAACCCACCCCGTTCCTTCTAGCCTTCAAACCAGGGCACGAGTTCCCTTTCGGATAACCCTGGACCCGGTAGGCTTCGACCCAGCTGGGCCTCTGCTGTTGCTGACAACTTCTTCTAAAATCGGAAATCGGGATCGGAATCCCGGCGGCGGCGGCGGGGGCGCCGTTGCCTGATGCGGTCTGCTTCGCCTTTGCTAGCATTACTGCTTCGCAGAAGGAGGCGACCGCCTGCCATTCCTCCTCGCTAAGGACCATGGCCTCAACCAGAGCCCGCCGCGAGAGGTGTCCGCCGCCGATCGCCCCCACGAGGGCACGGCGATGCTCTGCCCAGGCAGGGCACACCTCAACTGTGTGCTCCACCGTGGCCTCCGGGCGTTCCGCACAGTGGCGACACTCGGGCGTCTCTTCCACTTTAATTCGGTGCAGGAACCTCCCGAACTTGCCATGTTCGGTGAGGACCTGTGTCATGCGGAAGGTAAGGACGCCGTGAGGCCTTTCCAGCCACGCCTCAAAGAGGGGACTTACCGCCATAATTGTGGCGTGCCCAACGTTTCACCTATTTGCCCATAGATGGCGTTCTGCAATTACGTAATTTTTCTGAATCGCGGTGTTAAGACTTTCTGTGGATTGATGACCCTCTCGAATTATTATGCCCACGTTGTCGTTAGTTGAAGTTCTTCTGTCAGTTGCTTATTGGTTTCGGTTGTTTCGTTCGTATGTTTGTTGTTGTTGATAGATACCTCATAATCGAAAATATCGTAATTTCGTTGTAAGTTTTTGTATGTTCGTAGTTTCGTACTTCGTTCTATCGTAATAATCGATACGAGTTATTCGATATTACGATTGTTTTGTTTTGTAAAGGCGGACGGTGTTCGAGTCGCTCTCCTTTTGTTCATAATTGTTTTCAAGTCTGTGCGTAGTTTGTTGAGAGCATGTCTAAAAGGAAATCTCAACTGTCCCGGCAGACATCACAGACAAGAGCCGCTCGAGTACGCCGTACGGAAGAATCTGCCCCTGAAAATGAGCAGCGCCTCTCGAGAAATAGAGAATATATTTCGCAAGCACGCGCTAGAGAATCTAGCTCCGAGCGCTCACAGCGCCTCGCTAGCCAAAATGTGAGGACATCGCGGGCCCGTGCTCGAGGAACTAGCGCTGAACGTGCGCACCGTCTATCTGAGTTAAGGCAGCGTGTCTCTGAGACAAGGGATAGGGAGACTAGCGCTAAACGCTCGCAGCGGCTTGGTAGGCAAAATGTCATAACATCGCAGGCCCGTGCTCGGGAATCTAGCGCTGAACGTGCGCAGCGTCTATCTCATTTAAGGCAGCATGTCTCTGAGACAAGGGATAGGGAGACTAGCGCTGAGCGCTCGCAGCGGCTCGCTAGGCAAAATGCCATAACATCACAGGCCCGTGCTCAGGAATCTAGCGCTGAACGTGCGCATCGTCTAATCGAGTGTAATCTTATTTTAAAACAAGAAATTTTCCGCGGACGAAGTCGCGGGCAGAAGCTAGTTTATCTATAATATGTATGTATTTATAAATATATAAGTATGTTTATCAGTTGTCTAGTACCCATAACACAAGCTCTGCTTAGCTTGGGACTAGACGGCGTTGTGTGATAGTTGTGGAATATATTATAATAATATAATTACTATTATGGAGTTGCTTGCAAGTTCTTCTCCATAGAGATCTACGCTTTGGAACGTGCAATTTAACTTCACTTGTTTGTTTGACTGACCGACATTTTGACAATTCAAAAGTGCCTGTAATTGGTCTATTTGAAACAAACGTTTCTGATTTCTGATGATTTCTTTCAGTTTCGTTCCGAGTTACATTCCAGGATCTTTCTCAAATGCCCAAACTGGCCTTTTAGTTTTTAAAAAGTTTACTGGTTCGAATTCCTGAGATTAGTGCGTTCAAACCATAAACAAATAAACAATCTTCCCTAGTCCCTTTGAGAAAAAAATACTTATTTATCTTTCATACTTATTTTTCTAATTTTCATGATCACGATCCACGTGTACTGAGAAGGAAAAAACGAGTTCATCCCTTGGGATGAACCCCTTCGTCTCGAGGGAAATAAGCTCATAATTATCCTCATTAATTTGATTTTAGCTATGTATTCCAACATTTGTCAGCAACAAATTGTACTTCAATATTTATCATCATCATTTTAGCCGAAAGACGTCCACTGTTGAACACATGCCTCCGCCATGTGTCGCCATAATGACCGGTCCTGTGCGTCTTATATCCATCGGAATCCCCCGACCCTCACCAGGTCATCGGTCCACCTTGTGGGAGACCAATTAATATTAATGTAATCATTTTTTTTTTTTTCGACCCTCACTCAATGCTGTCTAATCCCAAGCTAAGCAGAGCTTGTGTTATGAGTACTAGAAAACTGATAAACATACTTATCGTGCACATCACACAAACATATGTTCGAACAACCCATGGAGGAAGACCAACGATCTGGTGAGGGTCGCGGGTATAACTTGGCTAGGGGGCCAGTAGCCCTATCCAAGTTGCTAATCTGCAATCGTTAAAGCTAGTAGAAAAGTTCAAATGTACGGGAATAACGTCATCTCAACGCTCAGTCAAAACAAAAGAATCGAGGGCGTGGTCAACTCGAAGCGGACGCAAGAGAAACGGTTGTAACTTGGCTAAGGGAGCTGGTCAATTAGTGGCCAGTGGGCAAGGGCCCACCTCGCCCAGGTCTTGCTACGCTACTGTATGTACGTAAGGATTAGGTACATAATAAGATATTTATTTTTCCTTATTTGCCAAATTAAAACTGTACAGAAATTAACGATGTTTACATACAATTTGCAAATACAGACCTTGGCTCCGGTGACCTGTGGTGCCAATAATAGACTGAGGGTTATCGCTAACGAGGCCTTTGTTTTTTTGAAGTAAGGAATCATGAAACTGAAGGCACCGCTGGCGCAGTGGCTGAGCGATTGGCTGCGATGCTGCGGGTCGCCGGTTTGATTCCCGCACAGACCAAACATTTGGCCATGGACATGGCCTAAACATTATTTTTAGTTTACGCGAAACCTGAATATAGTTTGTTCAGAATCGGTCATCATCATTATCATTTCAGCCGAAAGACGTCCACGGTTGGACATTGAACTCCCCTAAGTGTCGCCACAATGAGCGGTGTGAATCAGTCCTGTGCGTTTCGCATCCATCGGATTCCCGCGACCCTTACCAGGTCATCGGCCCACCTTGTAGGTGGCCTTCCAACTCTACGTCTTCCGGTACGTGATCGCCATTCCAGAACCTTTCGGCCAGAATCAGTAACTGAATGGAATCCAATAGTTTTTACACCATGTTATATTTTTTCCCAGAAATATTTAAAAAGGTCACAATTTGGACACCACCGACACTAAGTACAGCAGGTCATAGCGGGCATTAGATACCAGAAAACAGCTGGGTGCAAGTTGAAAACAACTCCTCAGACGGATGGCCCTGTGACCACATGAGTAAATACCGTTTATTTACTTATGTGCTATGACTATGTATTTTTGCGGACATAACAAGCTTATATCTTTGCGATTTTTCGTGATACACTTCTGAAATTTTGTACATAGATTCTTTACATGAAAATACTAGACACGTGTTTCGGGTTTCGCATATATCTACTAAAACTAATGCTGTATTGTAGATTAGGTGTTCCGACCGGTTTAGGTGTCTTGTGTAGAAATGAGTTTCCATCATGGAAATTTCTTATATCTATGGTTTCCATGTTTGTGAAAGCACCCATGATACAGATGAGTAACCCCCATGGAGCGCCTTTTTTTTTTAAAGTAACTTCTTGCACTCTGGGTGGAGCGAGGAATGACAGACTTTTACTGACTAAAACCCCGTGTGTTCCTTCAGTTGCCCATTGCTTTCAAAGGATGCACGGTTGCGGCAACCCTTTCGAAAAATCCCGCGGCGATGGAATTTACGGGCACTATGGATAGAATCAAATAATGGGCTTACGCCTAGAAGTCGAATACCCACCCAAGGGTCTTGGGTAACGGGGATGGTATCAAGTTGATGATGAGATGGTATACCATATCCGCGCGCAGCGATTCTTTTGTGCATGGTTCGTACCGGTAAGAAGTGTAGGTAGGTACTTAATTCTCTGCCGGATTCTGTCTGATAGCTCCAAGCTGGATGTCTTTAAGTCAAGAGTGAATTTTACTTAAGAGAGGTTACTTCTAGGCAGGCCAGCTCTGAAATTTTGCTTAAGGTTTCCTTTTATGGAGTAGGCGAGCACTAAGAGAGGATTTTCTAAAATTCACCCCCTAAAGGGATGATATGGGGGTTCAAACCTTGTATGGAAAACCCTACTTTCACGCGGGCGAAGCCGCTGGCAGAAGCTAGTCAATAATAAAGAAAACGTTGAAGAAACCCATTATATTTCCCAGCAGAGATTATGTACATATCTTTCTTATATTTCGTTTGAAGTGTTTATAGCGAACTGCTCCATATTTTCTCAGAACGATTGATTTAACAGAAGGTTGAAATCTGAAGTAGTTGGGTTGTTTGTTTGCCGATAAACATGAGCGGAGGCAGCAAACAGACCTCATCAAAACATGAGACAGATAACAAATGCTATGCCATACAGATTATGTATGGTCCAAGTGATAAATCGCTGGCATTTTATTAATTTTAATTATCAATTATCTCACCCCAGCTTCGCAAAGTTCTTGGTTTACTTCGGTTTTCCTCTACTATAATATACATAAATTATACACTTATGTCTTATGAATCACTATGTCTGTTCAGAACCGGAGCCAAGTTTGGCTGTGTCACTCTACCCAAAACCCCTTGGCGTAATTTATTTTATTGATTTATTAGGCTCACAACCATTGTTAAAACACTTAAAATTATTACAAAACTTCATTTAAATCTATAGCCTAGTATCTCAATTTATTACAGGTCTACAGGTAATCACCACTAAAAAGTACGAAATGATTTATATGTCCAACTCTAAGGTAAAATTAGACATTGTAATGTCACATTTAGAATATTAATTCGGCGTGCACGCTCCCGCTTTTGCTTACACCTTGCACCACACTCCCTACACGTGGAGGCGAGCTCGCCTTGTGCCATAACTATGTATGCGCGTGCGCCGAATGCAATTAGCAACTTTATTTTGTTTATTATTATTGTACTAGCTTTTGCCTGCGGCTTCACCCGCGTACATAATCCCAGGATAAAAAGTATCCTATGTGTTACTCTGGCATATGGTCTACTCGTGTACCAAGTTTCATCGAGATCCGGTCAGTAGTTTTTGCGTGAAAGGGTAACAAACATCCATACATCCATCCATACGTACCAACTTTCTCATTTATAATATTAGTAGGATTGTTATTATTTATATTTTAGAGAGAGAACAATAGTGGCCCAGTGATAACGGCCTCGACTTACGAGTTTATAGGCCGCGGGTTCAAACCCAACCAGGCGCATTACTTTGAGTAATTTATTTCATCACTACTGCTCTCAAAACGATGAATAATCTTTAACTAGATGTGCTAGAACCAAAAATTCGAAGACGTGTGACATCCACGAGCACGCCGCTTGCCTAGAAGTAATCTATTCAGTCTTGACTTAAAAACAGTTTTTTTTTTTTTATTGTTGATAGGTTCGCGCTTGACCGCCATCTCACCTGATGGAAAGCAACGATGCGGTCGACGATGGAACGCACTTACCTAGAAGAAACCTATTCACTTTCGACTTAAATATTCCAAGGCACACACACAACACAAACACAGACTTCGGAAAAGAATTCCAATCCTATGCATGTGTGTGAGATGGAAAATCATCAAATACCATCTCCCGCTCTGGGTGGAGTGAGAGGGATTGTCAGGCTTCAGGAACATTCCCGCATACCTTCACTAAAGCTAGAACTACATTAGACCGACGCGACGGACGCACACGTGTAAAAAACTCGCCTGATTTGTACGTAGAACGACGTCGCGTGGCGTGGAACTAGTGTAGTTCTACAGGTCTAGTTTCCATATAAAATGTATGGAGACCGACGCGCCCAGATCGGTGTGTGTGGCACACGTGGGCAGTGTAGTTTTATCTTAAGACATGCTCATTACAATGCAATGGAAACCTTTGTTTACAAAACAAGAAACTTAAGCAGAACAACTGAAAACTAGTACAGAACAGCTGTTGATCAGCCCACGTTTACTCGGAAGCGAAAACGACACGAAATTGCACTCCTGCGCACATGGCCAACATTGGCTTATTGGCTATTGGCCATATTACGGCATCCATTGACAGTTTCATTGCTTGTGCATCTAGCGAGTGTCAAAATTAAAAAGTATTTCGTACTAGCTGCTGCCGGCGCCTTCGCCCGCGTTATGGCAGAAAATTATCCCAAGGGAACATCCTTCCGGGATAAAAAGTATCCTATGTCCCATTCCAGGACATGGTCTATCCGTGTACCAAGTTTCATCAAAATCGCTTTTGCCATTTAGGCGTGAAGACGTAACAAAGAAACGAACAAACTCACTTTCGCTGTTATAATCCCTTCCCTACTAATATCCCTACTAATATTATAAATGCGAAAGTAACTCTGTCTGTCTGTCTGTCTGTCTGTTACGCTTTCACGCAAAAACTACTAAACGGATTTATATCACGCTTCGTTTAGCTGCATTTTACCGAGATCGTGAATGTTTCAATGATTACCTTTAATTTTTTTTTTTATTAAGGCTGCGGTCTTTTAAAAATTCACCCGCGGCAAATTATTAGCGCATCTTTGTATGCTTTTTTTGAAAAAAATAATGAAACAACTTGAAATATTATTATAGCACATATTTAACCATAGTATGAGTAGTAGCCAGTTATTTTTTTTAAGTCAATTTGGGTGTATTATGTTTGGTAAATCAAGCGTTAAACATAGCTCTTTCGTGCCAACATCATTTCGACTTATGTTTGTGAGCTTCGTTAATGGCATAATATAACGAATTTACAAATCTTACGAATGGAAACTAAGCGCAACATTATCATCTTTGAAATGCATTCATGGCTAGTTCTAATTATGTTTCATTTTCTTATTTCAGAAGTCACAATTTCATCAAAATTCTCAACATTTGGCTCTTATTAAATGTTTTTTTTTCACAATAACTAAACATCGTAGTTACATCGTAATTAGATTATTTTGACGCCAAAAGTTCAATAAAGCAAATAATAAAAAAATACACCCAAATTGACTTAAAAAAAATAACTGGCTACTACTCATACTATGGTTAAATATGTGCTATAATAATATTTCAAGTTGTTTCATTATTTTGTTCAAAAAAAGCATACAAAGATGCGCTAATAATTTGCCGCGGGTGAATTTTTAAAAGACCCGCAGCCTTAAGGATAGACTCGCATTTGATCATTACCTCACCTGATGGAAAGCGACGATGTGGTCGACGATGGAGCACACTTGCCTAGAAGCAACTTATTTACTCTTGATCTAAAGAC
This sequence comes from Mythimna lalbum, assembly GCA_949319445.1. Lineage (NCBI taxonomy): Eukaryota > Metazoa > Arthropoda > Insecta > Lepidoptera > Noctuidae > Mythimna > Mythimna lalbum. Next base: position 3,070,747 of record OX439358.1, read on the forward strand.
CCCTAGGTTATAGTTTAATTCTTTATGAATTAATTCGAGTGACCAACACTCCTCCGTTAGTAAAAAAAACGCATCTAACATTTTTCCCAGATTTGAGTTATACCTATACATTGCCGGAATCAGGAAAAAAAGGCGCATCTGCCAGTATTTTTTATATTTTGCTAACTTTCTCCAGAGCGGTTTTATCACAAGGAAAAAAGGCCCGATTTCCCGTTTCATTTATTAAAACCATTTTTTTATCCGTTTTTACTTTTTGTTAGATACGTCTTTTAACTATCAGGGGCAGATCACACGTCTGTGGTGTTACCAGGCAATGGAAACCGCATTATGGCAAACATGTGCCAACATAATAATCTTTGTTTGTGAAAATCAATAATCATATTATATTTCGCTGGCCTTGTGCATGCGCATGCAGGCACGTGTAAACTTGAGATCCAGTGCATCTATTTATGCATTCAACAGTGCAGTGATTATTTACACGTTTAAATGAATTCATGTTTATTTTATAGGCAATTAGATTTGCATTCAAATTAGTTTCTGGTTTGAAAAAGAATGAATCTAAAGTTGTTAGAGGAAAACTGAGGACTCATAACATTTTATAATGTGTAATTTAATCAAGTCATGTGCGAGTGTGTGTGTGAAAAATTGCAAAAAAAATCAATCACGTTTGTTGTATGGGAGCCCTACTTAAATATTTATTTTTTTCCCCACTTATACATCCTGTTTTTTCTATTTTTAATATTTGCTAAATAACGGCAACAGAAATATATCTTCTGTGAAAATTTCAACTGTCTAAGTCTATCTATCACGGTTCATGAGTTTTCTTTTTTTTTCGCGGTGGGAAAATCATCCAATGACATCCCCTGCTCTTGGGCGGAGCGGGAGATAGTGTCAGACTCTTACTGTCTAAAAACCCGCCCCGTTCCTTCTAGCCTTCATACCGGGGCTCGAGCTTTCTTTCGGATAACCCTGGCCCCTCGAACCCTGAACCCTCGATCTAGCTATTTAGCCGCTCCGGGCAAAGATAATTTTCGACGCCCTTTACATAGGTACACAAAACTATATAAGAAGTACGTTGGTAGGTGGCACATAAAATCCTGAATCTGCCAACTAGGGTGTGGATGGCTAATGGCTAAGTCAGAAAAGAGGAATAAGTCAATTTTGCCGCCCCTCATTTTTGCCGCTCTGGGCCAATGCCCGGCTTGGGGGGCAAGCCGACAAGTGTTTTTGCTTTTTCTATTTTGTAAATCTTCATTTTTGTCTTTTTTTAGTCTGTTCAGTAGCCATTTCTATTGACAGGTTTTACTAAAAAACATTTTTCTTGAAATTAAGGACTGGTTAAAGAGTGGCGACCGCGTACCGGAAGACGCAGCGTCGAAAGGGCTCGTCGGATGGACCGATGACAGGATAGGTGAAGGTTGGAATCCGATGGATGCGGCACGCACAGGATCGATAATTGTGGCGACACTTAGGGGAGGCCTATGTCCAACAGTGGACGTCTGTCGGCTGAAATGATGATGATGAAGGATAGGTTTGCAAATATCTCACGGAGAAACTGTTGGAACATCTATTTAAGATCTTAATTTTTTTTTTTGTTTAATTCAAAGCGGAGTTTTTTTTTTTAAATTTTGGAAACTGTAAGAGGACTCTCTCCTTAAGCATTTTGTAAACTAAATTTTGCGGAGTTTGAGTAAAGCAAAGAAAGAGTGAGCTGGTTAAGACAAATATCCTTGAGAGATTATACCACTTAATTTTATAATTCCGGATGTAAAATAAAACTTCGATAAATAACGATAATCTTTATAAGATAGCAAGTGTGTCGTTGATTGATTAATTTAATTTTAGTTATTTATCTAACAATTATGTGTGCACTCTAATTGCATACTAATATTATAAAAGCGAAAGTGAGTTTGTTTGTTACATCTTCACGCCTGAATAGCAAAACCGATTTTGATGAATTTTGGTAAAGAGATAGTTGGAACCCTGGAGACGGACATAGGCTAATTATTTTTTTTTTTAAATTGAGAAAAGAGGAAGAAAGAGGGAAGAAGAGGAGAGAGGAATTAAAGTATATTAATAAACGCGGGTGAAGCCGCGGGTAAAAGCTAATTATATTATAAATAATCAAGATAAAGACCTTTATTTCTGAAGAAATCTCTTCCAGCCTAACTGCGGAACGACAGTTGCAAAAAAAGAAGTACACAGAGAGAGAGAGCTTTGAGAATAATGACAAATGCTTGCACTGACTGGACCGGTCCACTTAAATCTGTATAGTTCGTTCTTTAAAAGATCATCTGCATGGTTCTCTTGTAATTTGACCATTATGTACTGTATGGACTTTAAAAGAGACTTTGACCCCTGAGTTTGTTTCGGTGTTTATTCTGAGGTTAGTCAGCTAAGAAACTACAACACGACAACTAGTTTAAATTGACGAAAAACATATTGACGTGAAAAAGTGTTCCTGGGCGGAGCATCGCCGTGCGCTCGTGGGGACGATCGGCGGCGGAGACCTCTCGCGTCGGGCCCTGGTCCGGAGCGAGGAGGAATGGCAGGCGGTCGCCTCCTTCTGCGAAGCAGTAATGCTTCAGGAGTTGTCAGCAGCAGGATGGGCCCAGCTGGGTTGAAGCCTACTGGGGACAGGGTTGTCCGAAAGGGAGCTCGTGCCCCGGTATGAAGGCTAGAAGGAACGGCGCGGGGTTTTTAGTCAGTAAGAGTCTGACACTATCTCCTGCTCCACCCAATAGCGGGTTTTGTCAAAGATGATTTTCCCCGTCGACAAAAAAAAAACGTGAAAAAGTGTTTTTTAAACCTATTAGCAAAATAAATAAACATCATCGCTAACCATCAGGTGAGACGGTAGTCAAACGGAGCCTATCAAAAAAAAAAAACATCTATCAATTAAATAGCCAAGTGTAACATGGCTTCTGTAATTCAGTTACAACACTTCCTGATTCCTGGTCACGTAATAGCTAGTTAATCTAAAACGAACAACGTCCTGCCGTCAACGGCTTGTCACACCATGACCCTGACTTATAACACTCAGCCACGTGGAAGATATATACTATATGTAGGGGAAGGGACTGATATAACTTGTGGAATGGTGGTATTTGACTGGCCTATTGATCTAGTGGTTAGTGGCCCTGACTGACAAATGTTTATGTGATGAGCATGATCATTTGTTCTGTTTCTGGGTGTAATTTACCTATAAGACTAGCTTTTGCCCGCTTTGGCTTCGCTCCCGCTCTTCCCTACTCTACCCTACCAAACTTCACATAAACCATCTACTAAATAGTCCGAACAAAGCCTAAAAATTTGGTTTGGATAGGTGAGCCCGTTCTTGAGTTATAAAATAACAACGAAAAGTGGCATTGATTTTTATATATAGATGTATGTATTTAGAAAATATATGTATATTTATCAGTTGTCTAGTACCCATAACACAAGCTCTGTTTAGCTTGGAACTAGATGGCGTTGTGTGATAGTTGTGGAATATTATATTATATTTGTAGTGAAACTGAAACTTTAGGTGGTAATCAGAAATGTGAGGTAATTCAAAGTATTATCATCATAACCAATCAGAGAGTCAAATGCAGTATTACTAACTCCCGTACCGTGGATATACGTGAGGAATGTTTTTTTTTTAATATCTAGGAAAAATATACTTACCTTACGACTTTTTTAGCCTTTTTTATATTAAGTAGGCCGCTGAACCTGCATTACCTGCTCAACCGGTGGAAATGTAAATAAGGAACCGAAGAGGTTGACTTCTTAACTGAATCTGACGAGGTAGGACTTGGGCTGTTGTGGTAGCGGGTAACGGGGTATTCTGTCAGGGAATGAACCGAACCCGCACTGGACCCGCGTGGTATTTGCTGAATGTAACATGTCTTCGAAGTTTTGGTTCCAGGAAATGCCGGTTTCCTCACGATGTTTTCCTCCACCATTATGAGAGCAGTGGTGATGAAATGAATTACACAAAGTAATGCGCCTGGCTGGGTTTGAACCCGCGACCTAAAACTCGTGTCGGGGCCGATATCGCTCGCCATCACTACATAGTATAAAACAAAGTCGCTTTTTCTGTCCCTATATCCCTATGTACGCTTAAATCTTTAAAACTACGCATCGGATTTTGATGCGGTTTTTTTTAATAGAGTGATTCAAGAGGAAGGTTTATATGTATACTATTGCACCCGAGCGAAGCCGGGGCGGGTCGCTAGTTATCGAATAAAAAGGAAAAAAATATATACACTTGAAAAACAACCGATCGATTCTACCAACCAAAGATGTTTCTTTTTTTTAAAGAAAAAAAAACAACCGTTTTGTTACATGACCAGGAATCAAAAACTAGTTAATAAACATCGCAATCAAGGCCTAGCTCACTTACAAATAAAATCTAAAGTGACTACAAAAACTACTCTAAAGGCTAACCTTGAATGTTACTGTTTTTTTTTTTATAATACGGAAATATTTAAAAAAAAATCGGTCAAGTGCGAGTCGGCCACGCGCACAACGAGTTCTGTACCATTATCTATAAAAATGGCAAAAAAAAATCGATCACATTTGTTGTATGGGAGCCCCACTTTCATATGTAGGTATTACTTATTTTTTTTTCTGTTTTTAGTTATAGTGGCAACAGAAATACATCATCTGTGAAAATTTCAACTGTCTATCTCTATCTATCACGGTTCACTAATGACATCCTCCTCTTGGGCGGAGCGGGAGGTAGTTTTAAACTTTTACTGACTAAAAACCAACTCCTGTTCCTTCGTTGCCTTTCGTACCGGGGGCAGAGCTACCTTTCGGACTAACCCTGGCCCCAGTAGGCTACGACCTAGCTGGGTCCCTGCTGCTGCTGATAGCTTCTTGAGGCGCAGGGAACAGTGCGCGCCGTCGACGTCTCGATCCGGACAGTTACCGGACGATTGGACAGCGAGCTACCCATTGCTTGCCGTCCGCAAGCCCGCGATCACGGTTCATGAGTTAAGGCCTGGTGACAGACGGACAGACAGCGGAGTCTTAACCTAAGGGTTTCATTTTACCCCTTGCGAACGAAACCCTAAAAAGAACAATAACCACTATCAACATCGCTGTACCTTCGGACACGTTTTCAATAAAAATATCAATAACCAGTTATAAAAAACACGTATTTCTATGTATACACATAGATTTCTGACAGGTGTCAAGATACACTGATTTATCATAGTACGACAAATGACTCACAATATATGCTTCTGTACGTTGTTTTGTTTACACCATTGGTTCGTATCGTTATTTTTATTATTTCTAAAGAATTTTTGTTATTGTGTTTGAGTTTTTATGTATTTATTTAAAAAAAATATTTTCTGTTTGGATTTTATATCACGTCTATTAGAAAGGAACAGTGGTGAAGTAGTGACAGTCCCGACTTACGAGTCGTGGGTTCAAACCCAGCTAGGTGCATTACTGTGTGTAATTTATTTTATCACCACACTGCTCTCAAAACGGTGAACAAAAACATCGTGAGAAAACTGGCATGTCCAAGAATTAATTCATGAATCCCCAAGCGACCACCGGTGGCCGCGCATCTATTGTCTTACTATTGTGTTTCTAATTGACGGTATCTGAAGGGTTAAAAAGCCAGGCATATGCGAGTCAGACTCGCGCACTGACGGTTCCGTACAAAACCTATGAAAACAGTTCAATTTTCGAATTGAGTTACAAAGATTTTTCCGACTGTAAATTTGTAGTTACGACACACAAATAAAATTTTTGTGTCGTAAGTAACTACAAATTTACAGTTTTCAGATTTTTTCTTATACCTGTTCTATGAAGCTATGCTTCAAGCCAAATTTCAGGATTCTAGGCCAACGGGAAGTACCCTATGATTTTTGGTTCCCATGAGAGTGTCGAAAAATACGTTTTTTGAGACATAAACGGCCGTATATTTTTTTTCGTTAATACATTAAAACCCCAAGCGAACGTTTGCAAGCGAACGTTTGCATTATCTTTCTATTGTTTCTAATTACAGTATTCGAAAGAAGTCCGAAGTTTGATTTTTTCACAGCTCTATAGGACCGCAGACCTATTTATATAATATGTACTGTACTTACACATACAGACAGATACGCAAAAGAAAAGGGAACTCTGTTTGATAAAAATAAGGATGAGTGACACAGAAATACTCGCACATCCTTGTAACCAAAATACCTGTTATTTAACAACGAAGTATTTTCGTATTACTTACTTATTTTCCCGATTTATCACTTCCGACCATAGATATAAGAATGTCTATGCTTCCCACCCATATTGTGGCACGAGTATGCAATGTACCGATAAAGGGCATATTGAAAGGTTCACACAGTTTGTTAATAAACAAAGGTTAAGGTACCTATATAAGGTTTAACCCTTCAGATACCGTCAATTAGAAACACAATAGTAAGACAATAGATGCGCGGCCACCGGTGGTCGCTTGGGGATTCATGAATTAAATAAACATTAGGAATTATTTCTACATCGTAATTCCATACTCAAACATGTAAAACCCCCAAACACAAGATATCCAAACCCGGAACAGTTATCTGTAGGCCATATAAATAGATATTCGTTCTGTAAAAATGTTCTTTTTTAATCTGTGCAGTGTTTTTTTTTAGGTCGGAAAACATTTAATGACATCTGAGCCCTTGGGCGGGACCTCGGTTGGACCGAGACCAAGTCGAAGCCTACTGGGGCCAAGGGTTGGTCTTTGAAAGGAAAACTTGGCCCTGGTATGAAAGTAACGAAGAAACAGGAGTGGGTTTTTAGTCAATAAAAGTCTCACACACCCTCTTGCTCCGCCTAAGAGCCGGGGGATGTCACTGGAAGATAATCCCACCGAAAAAAAAAAATAAAGGGCACGGAACTGTAAAGTCAGTCTTTTAAGAGCAAACTAACCATTTTAAAACCTCGAAAAACATAATAGAGCTTGACGGAACTAAAATGCCGTTGTGAAGGTCGGTCGCGCGTAAAATTGATCTTGGGAAGTTCACGATGGTATCTGTTTAGTAAGATACGACGTGATCTCAACTTCCTCTTGTATTGTTGAAGAATCACCACGCTATGAAGAAGCCTGAACATAAATCCACGCAGTAAAAATCCATAGAGTTTTCTTCGGTAATAAATTAACCTATAACTACATTAGACCGACGCGACGCACAGGTGTGAATGAAAGGCAACTAAGGAACAGGAGTGAATTTTTAGTTAGTAATAGTCTGATACGGGGGTGTCTATCTCCGCTCAAGAGCAGTAGATGTCATTGGATGATATATCCACTTACAAAAATAAAAATCACAGGACAACTATTTGTAAAGCGGGAACTACATTAGACTGTCGCACACGTGGGCCACGCCTGGTTTATACGTAGAGTCGCGTCGCGTTAGTTCGTGACGTATATCTAATGTAGCCAATGACTATATAACCAGTGGTTTTATTCTCTTTGAATGTAGCTCTACAAGTCTAGTTGCCATGTAAATTGTATGCAGACCGACGCGCACAGATCGGTGTGTGGCTCAAATCAGGCGTGGCCCATGTGTGCGACGCCGACGGTCTTGTGCGGGACTCGAACCCGCACAACGCAGCCAATTGTTAGACCACTGTCCCAACAGCGATAGCGAACGGTACCACCGTTCGCTGTCGTAAATATCCCATGATTTATCAAAACGTATTCGATGAAATCGCCACAGTGATACGGCGATAGGTAGTACCGATATAAACTGTGAGACGAGGCGGCCTTCACACCGCTTACATTAAATCATAATCATATTCACTGTATGTTGGATCCATGACAGAGTAGCACAGAGCAGGGGTACGTAACGATCACGTTTGAAAGAGTGAACGTGGCCCTGGAACGCAAAGGGCAAATGAAAGAACACAAGTGGGTTTAAGTAAGTAAAGAGAGATAGCTCCAGTGTAAGTATATTTTATAGCTTATTGGGATTATATCTACAAAAATAAAAATAAAAAAACATTTTTTTCTTTTATTTGGCTACAGGCTATGTTTACCAATTTAAGCTTCCACAAACAGCTAAATTAAACATTAAACTTTTACTTTTTAAAGACATTTCCCAAATGTAATCTGACATTAACGTTTAATTTTGTAATGTTCAGTGAACAAAACGAATTAAGCCCCTATTCATGCCCGGTGGGACTCGGGAAGTAATTTTTAATGAGCTGGTATCGTCAAGCGTGAAGACAAGTACAGTCGTGACGAGCGATGGGTAGGGCAGTACTTTTTATTTTATTATAAGATGAAAGAAGAACTACATTAAAGGCACTCGTGGGCCACGTACACCAATCTGGACGCATCTTGAAATGTTATCCACGCCACGCGACGCGAAACGTAACTCTACATACAAATCAGGCGTGGCCCACGTGTGTCACTCACGTGGGCGGTGGGCCACAAATGATCTGACCATTTGTTTTTTTAGCTTTTACAACATATTTTGACCATAGCTTTTAATATATATATAGCATAGTTACCTGAAATGATTTATTTATTTCTCCAGCGATTTTAGTGACACTAAAGTTATGTCATATACTGCTCCCTGGAGATTAAATCATTATTGGTGATCACTAGAAGCAGCTTATTTTATTTTTTTAATTGATATAAACTAGTGGTCAACTGCGAACCCACTTTATGGTAAGCAGTGATTCAATAGTCGATGGTGAGAGGCACTAGTTTATTAAGAGCCTATACGTCTTAGGCTTGGTCCGGACAGTCACCGGACGGTCGGACAGCGAGCTACCCATGGCTCGCCGTCCGCAAGCCCGCGTCTACGATGCGCCACTTGTACCTAAAGCATAAACATTTTAATAGTTTTTGTTACCATAGATTATCATAAATAATGGCCTATTTTTGTTGCCAACATTAGGTTTACGGTTCACATAATAATCTCATAAACTATTACAAGCTTAAGAAAAACTCAATCTCTTCTACAATTTATGAAGTTATAAATAAGGCTCTGAAAGATTTACAGGGAGCTAAGAAAGAAATGTGTAGTCTACGCTATGCTAGCCGATCTGTTCCGGATCTGATAAATATTTAAGTTACCCATCCGTTTCTGTAAAGAACTCCGTCTTATACTTTATTAGTTTTCTTCGTTGAGCATTTTAGCTGTTATTTTATCTGTTGGTTTATAGTAGTACCTACTCATAAAATCATCAACATAATTTCAGGAGTAAAACGTCCACGGCTGCACATAGGCCTTCTCCGAGTGTCACCACAACGACCAGATCTGTACGTCTCTCATCCATCGAATTTTTAGCAACCCTCACCAGGTTGTCGGTCATGTGGGAAGCCTTCCAAATCTGCATTTTCCGCTACGTGGTCACACTCCAGATCCTTTCAGCGCCATCGACCACCTGTTCTGCAAGCAATGTGCTTTGCCTAATACCACTTTTTTTCGCTATTGTTCGGGCTATGTTCTCTGGTACTCATAAGACCATGAAGCAATTATTGTTACATGCTTATGGCCTACTGTCTTCTGACGAGTAGCTTCACAGACGCATATTCATTATTATAGGTACGCTTGGTGTACGCCTGCTCTCAGTCTTTTTTTATGTTTTGGAAAATTTATCCAATGGCAACCCTCGCTCTTGGGTGGAGCGGGAGATAGTGTCAGACTCTTACTGACTAAAAACCTACCCAGTTCCTTCTAGCCTTTATATCGGGGCTCGAGCTCCCTTTCGTATTACCCTGGCCCCTGTAGGCTTCGACCCAGCTGGACCCAAAACTATGTAAGTCTGTCCACTAAGCGGCAACGATACGACGACGAGACAACGATGTTGCTGTTGGAATATAACAAAAACAAATCCATCCTCCTTCAACACTATGGTGGTCTATGGTGGTGGTGGTGTGGTGGGGGTGGTGGTATGGTGGTCTATGGTGGTATGGTGGCTCTTTCTAACCAATAAATATTATATTTAATGGACAGAGTCCCGTGAGACCACTTGACTGAAATCCATCGGATGGTTATAGTTACTGTTATACTGTATTCCTTTAGCCCTGCTTAGAAGCACACGTCTCACGTAATATTACTGAAACACACCTTCCAATATAAAGAAAAGGACAATAAACAGTTATTATTTAAATCCTTAAAACGATGTTTCTCTTTGGTGATCTATTAACCTTAACAATTGCTACTTGAATAAAGACAAGAGAAGAAATGAAGATACGTGGACATCCAAAGACAGTAGGCTCCATCGTCGTCGTCTATCGTCGCTTACCATCAGTTGAGATAGTGGCCAAACGCAAGCATATCAACAGAAAAAAAAAGTAACGACCCGACATTAAGGTGGTGCATCATGACTCACATTTTCACTGTTTTTCATACAACCGCTCATAACTGATTATGACGTTATTACACATTTTTCATTAGATATTTTGGAAACACAGTATCTTGTGGATATTATCTAGGTTCCTAAAGAAACCAATTTCTAAATTTGTGTAAAACTAATCTAGTAAATACCTCTAAAAATGTCCTATTTTGTATGAACTTTGACACTTCATAATTTGCCTAAAAATTAAAAAAGACAAAAAAGTAATCCTCTAGAGACCTTGCAAATTTTATTAAGATTCTAAATGACGACAACTTTTTCCAAAAACTTTTAAGGGTTTAAAAAAAAAACAGCTATTTCCTGGAGCAAGCTTTGTGAAATTTTCGAGTAAATCTCGGAATTACCGAATACTAATAGAGTTTTCAGGCGTTATCTCTCTTTTTTTGCGTTGCCTTTTCGTCAAACATCGCGTTAGATTGCATTAAATGAAGTAACAAGCTTTTAAACCATTTTCGATATTTACGATAGGCGAGTGGAAAAGGACCCTCTTAAACATTGTATAAGTACGTGCAAAAAAAATCACATTACATTTTTATCGGCTAACAGAACACAAATACATATGAGGAAATATGATAATATATTACACGTGTGTAACATAGCTAATATGATATTATTATTATCAATATCCGTATGTCATTCATGAAACGTTAGTACCATGTTGTTTTGGAGCTCTGCGCAATGGAAATAATTGTCTAGGTCAGTTGTTAACTGGTTTATTTTTTTCTGCGCTCTCTAAAAATATATAACACTAGCTTCTGCCCGCGACTTCGTCCGCGGAAAATTTCTTGTTTTAAAATAAGATTACACTCGATTAGACGATGCGCACGTTCAGCGCTAGATTCCTGAGCACGGGCCTGTGATGTTATGGCATTTTGCCTAGCGAGCCGCTGCGAGCGCTCAGCGCTAGTCTCCCTATCCCTTGTCTCAGAGACATGCTGCCTTAAATGAGATAGACGCTGCGCACGTTCAGCGCTAGATTCCCGAGCACGGGCCTGCGATGTTATGACATTTTGCCTACCAAGCCGCTGCGAGCGTTTAGCGCTAGTCTCCCTATCCCTTGTCTCAGAGACACGCTGCCTTAACTCAGATAGACGGTGCACACGTTCAGCGCTAGTTCCTCGAGCACGGGCCCGCGATGTCCTCACATTTTGGCTAGCGAGGCGCTGTGAGCGCTCGGAGCTAGATTCTCTAGCGCGTGCTTGCGAAATATATTCTCTATTTCTCGAGAGGCGCTACTCATTTTCAGGGGCAGATTCTTCCGTACGGCGTACTCGAGCGGCTCTTGTCTGTGATGTCTGCCGGGACAGTTGAGATTTCCTTTTAGACATGCTCTCAACAAACTACGCACAGACTTGAAAACAATTATGAACAAAAGGAGAGCGACTCGAACACCGTCCGCCTTTACAAAACAAAACAATCGTAATATCGAATAACTTGTATCGATTGTTACGATAGAACGAAGTACGAAACTACGAACATACAAAAACGTACAACGAATTACGATATTTTCGATTATGAGGTATCTATCAACAACAACAACCATACGAACGAAACAACCGAAACCAATAAGCAACTGACAGAAGAACTCCAACTAACGACAACGTGGGCATAATAATTCGAGAGGGTCATCAATCCACAGAAAGTCTTAACACCGCGATTCAGAAAAATTACGTAATTGCAGAACGCCATCTATGGGCAAATAGGTGAAACGTTGGGCACGCCACAATTATGGCGGTAAGTCCCCTCTTTGAGGCGTGGCTGGAAAGGCCTCACGGCGTCCTTACCTTCCGCATGACACAGGTCCTCACCGAACATGGCAAGTTCGGGAGGTTCCTGCACCGAATTAAAGCGGAAGAGACGCCCGAGTGTCGCCACTGTGCGGAACGCCCGGAGGACACGGTGGAGCACACAGTCGAGGTGTGCCCTGCCTGGGCAGAGCATCGCCGTGCCCTCGTGGGGGCGATCGGCGGCGGACACTTCTCGCGGCGGGCTCTGGTTGAGGCCATGGTCCTTAGCGAGGAGGAATGGCAGGCGGTCGCCTCCTTCTGCGAAGCAGTAATGCTAGCAAAGGCGGAGGCAGACCGCATCAGGCAACGGCGCCCCCGCCGCCGCCGCCGGGATTCCGATCCCGATTTCCGGCCACCGTAGACGCGGGCTCGCGGACGGCGAGCCATGGGTAGCTTGCTGTCCGATCGTCCGGTAATGGACCGAGCCCAAGACGTCGACGGCGCGCACTGTTCCCGCGCGCCTCAAGAAGTTGTCAGCAACAGCAGAGGCCCAGCTGGGTCGAAGCCTACCGGGTCCAGGGTTATCCGAAAGGGAACTCGTGCCCTGGTTTGAAGGCTAGAAGGAACGGGGTGGGTTTTTAGTCAGTAAAAGTCTGACACTATCTCTCGCTCCACCCAAGGGCGGGGGTTGTCATAAGATGATTTTTGCCCACCATAAAAAAAAATTAGGTAAAACGTCTGCACAATGAAAGTTACGCTAGGGGCACTTTGCATTTTAGTAATTTTATATTATCTTGGAAACTGTATGACCAATTGCTATGCTGTAAATGGCAAATCTTATCTGTATAATGTTCTTGTGATACTGAAATAATTTATTGTCATAAGAATTAATATTTTGTTGCTCAAATAATCAACCAAACGTAAGTATGCCGAAAAAAAATATTTTTAATGCAATAAAAGAAGTATAAAAGATGAAATATAAAAGATAGAGATATGGTACCGCGGACTTTTTTGTAGAAATAATTAAGACGAACCAGGTAGCCATACATTGTTTTTAATTTTAAGCAACTGTTTAGGCAGCGCACGCAAATAATTCTATTTTATGAGGTTTTTTTTCCGACTTGCTAGACAAAAGTTGTGATAGCTCGGTTAATATACATGCTATAGAAACAATTTATAGCCTATAGCACTCAGGAATAATGTAGCTTTCTGCCAGTAAAAAAAAATTTAGAATTGGATTATTAGTTCCAGAGATTACCCCCTACATACAAACTTACAAACTTACAAACTTACAAACTTACAAACTTACAAATTTTACCTCTTTATAATATTAGTATAGATAGTATAGATGACTAATCTAATATTTGAAGTGTGTGTAGAAAATCATCTAACATCCCCCGCTCTTGGGCGGAGCGGGAGATAGTGTCAGACTTTTACTGACTAAAAACCCACCCCAGTTCCTTCCAGGGGCTGAGCTACCTTTCGGAGCTAACCTTGGCCCCAGAAGGCTTAGTAGTAGACCAAGCTGGGCCCCTGCCTGCCGTTTCTGACAACTCCTTGAGGCGGACGGGAACACGCGCCGTCGAAGAATTGGGCTCGGTCCGGACAGTTACCGGACGGTCGGACAGCGAGCTACCCATTGCTCGCCGTCCGCAAGCCTGCGCCTACGGTAGCCATATTTGAAGTGATATAAAAAGTGTTAATGTAACAGGAAGTATCGTTTATTAGTCTATTATGGAATAAAACTATGACAAACACGTGTTTTACGTACGTCACTATGTTTATTGGTGGCACATTGATATTTGATAAGTAGTATATAATAAATGCCTTGTTCCAGTTTGCTTTACGTTGAGGCCTCAGTTCCCGAGCGGTGCCATCAAGAGGGTCCTTTTCCACTCGCTTATCGTCAACATCGAGTTTGGTTTAAAAGCTTGTTGCTTCATCTATCGCAATCCAACGCGATGTTTGACAAAAAGGCAACGCAAAAAAATAGAGATGTTTTTTTTAAACGCTTAAAAGTTTAATAAATAATTGTCGTCATTTAGAATCTTAATAAAATTTGCAAGGCTTCTATAGTTTTATTTTTTTGACTTTTTTATTTATTGAGTAAATTATGAAGTGTCAAAGTTCATGCACAATAGCAGATTTGCAGAGGTTTTTACTTGATTGGTGTTATACAAATTTAGAAATTGATTTTAATAGAAGCCTAGATAATATCCACAATACTGTGTTTCCAAAATATCTAATGAAAAATGTTTATACGTTTTTCATTAGATATTTCAACTTTAAATTTTTTTAAAATTAACATCATAAACGGGTAAGAGAGAGTATGAAAAACAGTGAAAAGTTAGCTTTAATTATTTTTTGACTGACCGACATTTTGACAATTCAAAAGTGTCTGTAATTGGTCTATTTGAAATAAACGGTCTGATTTCTGCGTATTGCACCTAACGGTTAGGTTAGATTAGTTAACACGTTTATTATAAGTAGATATTATTTAAAAACATAGGTTTTATTTTTCGGTGGCCAAAAATCATCTCATAACAACCCCCGCTCTTAGGTGGAGCGGGAGATAGTGTCAGACTCTTACTGACTAATAACCCCACTCCGTTCCATCTAGCCTTCATACCAGGGCTCGAGTTCCTTTCGGATAACCCTGGCCCCAGTAGGCTTCGACCCAGCTGGGCCCCTCCTGTTGCTGACAACTCCTTGAGGCGCGCGGGAACAGTGCTAAAACATAGGTACGAAATGCTTAAGTATATGTACGTATATTAACGTTTTCAAGTGGTCATAAAAAATATTAGCAACCACACAATGTTTTAACTGTTCAAAAGCAAATAATTCTTCCAGTCAAAACTAGTTTTGAGCCACCAACAGTTTTGTCTATGACAAAGGTAATGTGTCGCCATAATATTATGAAGCAAATAAACTTTCCATAATACTTTTGTAATGGCTTCTCAAGTCAAAATATATAAATAATAGTATAAACATTGTTCATAATAACCAATTTCATAGCACGATTTTTTCTGTAACCTTGTATTTAATTGTGCCCAATAGGTACGTATCAGAAAACCAAATAATACGACAACTAGGAAAATATTTACGACCTATACTTACATGTTGATAGAACTGCGCCTTTATACTCCATTTTTTAAAAATTATTATTGATAGGCTTGCGTTTGACCACCATTTCACCTGATGGTAGAAGATGATGTGGTCGACGATATAACACGCTTGCCTAGAAGTACGTGTTGCGCCGAACAAATAAAACGGGATAAGGGCAGGAAGATGATGATGATACGAGCACGAACAAACAAATTCTTCAGCTTTATAAGATTTAGTTCATGTAGATTATCACCTATTAACAATTAAAAAAAAAACCCGAGGTTGAGCGCTACTGCCACGGTTCGAAAAGACTGTCGTCAAGCAGATATTACACTATTCTATAAATATAGAGGGCGATCACACTAGTCTGCTATATATAGAGGTACTTCTTTATCTGGCAGGGTTATATCAAACGGCTAGCAACACATTTGTTTTGATATGAGGCTATCGGCTATCGCAGACTTTGCTCCGATTTTCAAGTAGGTTCGTTCGTATGTTTGTTTTTAATTTGTATTACGGTATTCACCAATGTGTGACCCACATAGTTTGTGGGCACAAAAAATCTTTAATTAAATCTTATAAGTACTTGCTTAGAATTATCAAACAATGTCTAACAACGCTTTTGTCTGTTTTTATGTTTGTGATAAACTCTTAAACTGCTGTACGGATTTTTTTCATTATACAGAGTGATTCGGAACATATACCTAAGTAGCTGTATAATGCTATGTATTTTACAGTAGAGAAAAACTAAGAATTTCAAAGAAAATGTGCTCTTGCGAAGTTGAAGAGTTTGATTGAACGCGCTAATCTCTAAAACAACAGGTTCAGATTAATAAATTATTTTAGTATTGAATAGCATATTAACCCTTCAGATACCGTCAATTAGAGACACAATAGTAAGACAATAGATGCGCGGCCACCGGTGGTCGCTTGGGGATTCATGAATTAATCGAGAAAGACTATAGGTTATATACTATCATGCTACAACCAATAGGAGCAGAGTAGTCAACCAAGACGTAGGAGAAACCGCGAAAGATAGCTAGTTAATTAAAATTGTACTTTGAAGCGATTTTGTGAATGATAGAAGTGACCTAATTAGTATAACTAACGTTAGTAGTATTGTAATTTTTATTACAAAGTGTAACTAAATTATTTAGCGAAAGTGGAAAACTTTATAATGATGATTCACGTGAGTTGCAAAACATAAAATGCATAAAAAAAGCTACACCTGATGTTTTTAGTTATTATTGTTTGTTATTACGTATAGATAAGGTTTAACAATAAGCAATTGTATCAAGTCTTTATACGAAGTTTCACCTTGTATACTCGTACCTATAAGCGCTTATTTACTACTGGCTGACACATGAGTTCACCGTGGCCTGAACTGAAAAATTATTTCAATAGCGCCTTGTGGGTCACTCTGTCGGACACGAGCACGACGCTCGTGTTTATTACGATTTATGATGCAAGAGACAAACCACCTGCAAACGTAAGTCGAAGTAAGGGATGTAATGTCGGCCACCATTGTCCGCCGTAGTCAGAGTGGAACATTTCGACGGGTGCAAAGTAAAAAAAGTTATCTGCAATTTTGTCATTTTCTATCATCTATATTTTTTTCAAAAATATTATTAAAAAGAAAACTATTATTTCTTCGTTTTTGACACTTGAAAGGTTTCTCATGTCTTAGAATATTAATGTTTGTTAAGTTACTGCAATTATCAGAAATTTGCAATATTGCAGATGACTTTTTTACTTTGCACCCGTCGATTTACTGTCGGTCACCATTGTCCGACATGACGTCAAACGTGTTAAAAATTAAAATACAAAAAAAATCTCATTAAAGTAGAATTTAGCGTCGCATATACTGATGTGAATTATACCATTGTTATGGTTACAAAACAAGTACTAACAGACGATGATAAACAATTCTTTGTTCAACCACGTTTTATGGCAACACCATATTTTATAGCGGTCTATGGTGTAGGGCGGGGACACATGTTAATGTGACAAGCATAAAAGGTTAGTAGTAAATAATAGCAAGCCCCAAGTATAGCTCAGTAGGCCATGCCCATTATAATATTGTTCCAAAATCGGCGAATAGTGGGTGTTGGTGCGTCGAAAACATTATTTTATCAAATATTTTTCAATGACATCTGGGCTCTGGACAATAAAACTGTCAGGTGACATATGGTTCATATGTCAATTAATATCCTTGCTGTTTAAAAAATAATAAAAAAATGGTTTCTCTCAAGCGCAAAACACATAGGGTAATAAAGTAACAAGTAGCAAATAGAGAATCCAATCCCGCAAGTGCACCTTTTTTGCGGGATCAGAAATGCGGGATTACTCCCGCAATATGCCGTTAAATATTTTAACGTTCCTTTATATATTTATACCTCAACGAAATTCAATTTGTCTAGCATTTTGCTAGTCAAAATGGTACTGTGACCCGCAAAATGCAAAAAAACTTAGGTAATTTCAATTTCGCATCCCTCTTAAAATCAAATAAAATATCTCAATCCCGCGGGGCCGCGAGTTTGCCGACTACAATCCCGCAAGTTTGCGAGATTGCGATTTTGATGCGGGATTGGATTCCTTAATAGCAAGGGCGGCTTTTGCCCTACGGTAGAACATACAGAACTTTTTGTACAAAAAAAATGTTTTCATTTACTCATGTATTCATTTCAGCCGAAATACGTCTACTGTTGGACATAGGTCTTAGTTAGATAGGACTAAGTGTAAAACGACCGGCCCTATACGTCTCGTATCCATCGGATTCCCGCGATCCTCACCAAGTCGTCACTCGTCGGTCCACGTTCTGGGAGGCTATTTACCGCTGCATCTTCCGGTATACAGTCGTCGCTCCAGAACCCAGGCCTATGTCCCATCAACCGTTTGTTCTGCGAGCAATATGCCATGTGGCGATTCGTCTAGCTGTGCCGATAACTTTGGTCAGCCCCAGAACCTTTCTACCCCATATCGACTGTTCTACGAACAATGTGCCCTGCCCACAGCCACTTAAGTTTGGCGAAAATGAAATATTTATTTATAAATTGACAAATACTTCTATCACAAGTGGAAAAATCCACCTAGACAGCTTGGCGATACGACTGGACAATAAAATACTATTGGATCACCGATATCATATCAAAATATGCAATGCGGTTCACATTCGCCTTGTATCTAATCTGAGTAGAAGGCTGCTGATAAATATTTGGTGCTAAATAAATATTCATTATCTGGGTATATACCGGATTTGTGAAAGGGGTTAGTGACCTTTGTCGTCTAACGGCTTTGTGATAGTGGGCGGCAGATAGTTGCTATGCTGATCTTATTTGCAATAGTGTTTTTTTTTTAGGGTTACTTACAATGATATTTAAATAAACAAACTTGCTATGAGCGCGCACTCGTGAAAACTCGAAAGGATCCTAATTGGGATCCTTGCCTTTAAGCGTTACGCATCGGATCTAGTCATACGCTGCGCGCTGTTACGAAATTAAATAAAAAAATACCTTTGTCTGTGTTTAGAAAGTGTACCAATTATAATACAAAAGTACATAAAACACAGGGGATCTCATACCACAAGTGCTACCGCAGCTGCGCGGAACACTTTTTCGGTTGATTTGTGAGTGTTTAACATGTCTGTTTATTAAAATGTCATTGGTTCCGTAGCTCAAAGGTAAATTTGAAACCCTACTGCTAAAGCTAGTCATACACGATAGGCGTATACCTCACAGTTATATGCAGGTCTCCATACAAGCTTACCTGACAGGTATACTTGTCAGGTAAGCTTGTATGGAGACCTGCATAGTTTAGCAACATACACGTTGAGGTTTACCCTAGTGGGTATGGCGAGCATTACACCCCACTGTTTGTTTTTCTGACACTAGGGTGTATCTCATGAACCATGACAGCTAGACAGTTGAAATTTTCACAGATGATGTATTTCTTTTGCCACTATAACAACAAATACTAGAATAGAACAAAATTAATATCAAGTTAAGTAAAAAAAAAAAACACGTTTGTTTATTTATTTAAACTTCACTTACAGTAGTGTTATAGATAGTTTTTCATACGGAATACCTACAGTCACTGTTTGCAATTAGAACGCGGATGTAACACATATAGTATTTTTTTGTAGTTTAAGCAGCTTGCTAACTTGCTATATTGATGAGGTAATAAATATAGCAATAAAATTCTCTTTAATGAGGTGGTAAATACTAAAATACAAATCTCTGCCCCATTTTACCGAAATCGCGCCTCTTTTAAAGATTCCACATATTTAAAACTAGCTTTTGCCCGCACCTTCGCCCATAAAATGTAGCCTATGTGACATAGGACATATTTTTTTCTTCATGAAGGAATAAATCAGCTTTCTATCGGTGAAAAAATTTTAGCTATTGGACCAGCACTTCCAGAAATTATCTCTTACAAACAAAAAAAACGTAGAAACAAAAAATAAAACAAACTTTACCTCTTTATAATAATAGTGTAGATTTATTTGATTCACATGTTTACCGCTAATGTTTTGCCAACATCAACAAACTACACGCAATAGGAATCACAAATAACATCATCTCAGCATCTATAAAACCAGTAATAGTGCCCAAAAACATTTGTATATTGAGCTTGATGCGTCACAACCAAATGTTTTTTTTAAATTGGATTTTGACCTTCATCTAACTGGTTGATATATATTATTAACCATAATACATATATACCGCCTAACAGTCAAATTATATGATAGATAAATTACACCCAGACACAGAACAAAATATTCGTGCTCTTCACACAAATATTTGTCCTGGGTAGGAATCGAACCCACGACCTCCGGCATAGCAGTCAGGGCCACTAACCACTAGACCAACAGGTCGGTAAAAAACAATGATTGTTTGATTTGACAATCATCATCACCCTTTTTAATGTTCCCACTGCTGGGACTAAGCCTCCTCTTTAGGAGAGGGAATGGGCTGTAATTCACTACGCAGGCCCTGTGTGGGTTGGTAAATGTGACATCATCATCATCATCATATCAGCCGAAAGACGTCCACTGCTGGACAAAGGCCTCCCCCAAGCGTCGCCACAACAAATGTCACATGTGTTCGAATTATTAATTTGACAATATTTTCATATTTTTTTTACTTTTAATGTGTAAAAGGAATAAACAATATAAACATGTTTAAAATATCGCACTAAAACCGTGTTATTTTGCTTCCTATATCGTAACAAACAGTTGAGAGCCGACCTTCAGATATAATAAATGGTGTAGGGCCTCATGCTCACCCGACATCGGCGCTAGTCCTACTGGCCTTGGAAAGGGATTGGCGCACGAGTGGTCCAATCGCTCGAAGGGAACGGAACATCTAAGCGAGATACTTTGTTGTTACTCGGCTTATCGGCTACATTCCGCACATTTTTGAAGTACCTAGTAGAACTCGATTTTGGAGCTTTAGAAAACAAAAGTGACACTTCCAAGTGAGTAGCGGATTAAAAATCCGTTATATTAAACGGTTTTTAGTGTAACCATGTAATATAAGATCAAAAAAAAAAAAAGAAACATTAATAAAAAATCTGATCTAAGGAACTGTTTTCTTCTGTTTTTCTATTTTGTTTTCTTAAGCAAGGACTATAATGAATAGAGTGGATAGCTCTTGAATCTAGATAAATAGTACAAAAAACATTCTAAATGACTTCTTTCTAGATTTGCGCGACAATGCACAAGTATCAGAATTTATTTCACGATCACTTTACAGTTTTGTTATTTACATCTTTTCATCCCTTTCATTTATATTCCACTTGGCTGTATTTGCAAACATTCGGTTGTTCATTCTCCTTTCCCCCCCCCCCCCCCCCCGCCATGCCTTGTAAACGGCTGAACTGATTTAGATCTTTAATTCTTTAATTCTTTAACACTTTCATTACCACTACGATTTTCACGATGTTTTCTGGGATGCCGCCTACATTTTACGTTGGACTCGCTAGGCGAGTTGCCGGCGCTGCAACACGAATTGAATCGACTCGCCACGTGAGTTCAGTGGCATTGCGTTAGCGTAAAAACAATTTTTTGTTATTTTTGTGGCCGTGATAATGTACGTTACGTGTTTAACGCAAAAAATAGCAAACACATTGAACTCGCCGGGCGAGTCTAAGGCGCTTGAATAAAATTTACGTGGTCTCTCCGGGCGAGTCGGTGGTACTGAACGTGTTAATGTACACTATAAAACTTATAAACCTAGATCAAATATCAACTAACACTAGAAAACCCACTTTCAAACAAAAACTGCCACAGACAGACAGACACATACACATGTATTTTTACGTCGGGTTTCACTAACAACTTTGATTCAAGATTGAAATAAAAAAACTTGCTAATTATGACATCTATCCGTGTTCCAGCATTGATATTTTTACTATTGGACACAACACAAGCATTTTTTGGGATTGTCCATCAAAAAGCATCCACCATCTTTGTTTTTATGAGCATATAAAAATAAAACTTTCACGCCACGATGAACCAATGGCCACTGAATAGAGACATAAAATTTAAAATCACCTAAAAATAACAATTCCGCGTTAAAAAATCTCTGATATTTTGTCTATTCAATACATATTTTAGTCAGTTTTAAGCTAGAACTACATTAGACCGACGCACACGTGTAACACGCCTGATTTGTACGTAGAACGACGTCGTGTGGCATAGATCAAGTGTTGCTCTACAAGTCTAGTTTCTATATGAAATGTATGGAGATCGACGCGCCTAAATCGGCGTGTTGTGCGCAGTGTAGTTCTATCTTTAGTTTTCATTAAAATAAATTAAATAAATCGAGAAAGACAATTCTATAAAGGTCCAGGAATCTCTTTACAAAATTATCGAGCCGAAAGACGGCCATTGTTGGACATAGGTCTCCCAAAATTGTCGTAACGACCGGTCCTGTGCGTCTCGCATCCATCGGATTCCCGCGAGCCTCACCAGGTTTTAGGGGAGATCTTCCAACGGTTTGCCTTCGTTCCGGTACGTGATCACCACTATAGAACCTTTGGTCTTCATCGACCATCTGTTCTGCGAGCAATAAAATTGTTTCTTGGCAGTTATTTACAGAAATAAATGTGACAGGTTGTCAAATGCGCATTAACTGCTGTGATTGGTTGAATAACATTTTAATACTTACAGCAATAGTTAAATTTTGATACAAGGGCAAAAAGTTTGTCATTGCGACCGAGGCGGAATCCGCACGAGGCATAGGCGAGTGGTTTATGGAGCCGATGACTGCAGTGAAGAACAAACTTCTCCCTCCCCTCTTTATAAAATTAGTGTAGATTCTTTCATAACTTTACAACGTAGTCTGACTAAACGTGCAATAGAAGACTTGGTAAAAAAGCTATTAAATTCAATTGAAGAAACTAGGTTATTCTGTAAATTGTTATAATTAGCTGCCAACTTTAAAATGATTTAAGACTTCCTACAATGAAACAACTTGCTGTTGAAGTTTCATTTTGGCAAGCAACCTGACCTGTTTTTCGATATCGTTATACCTACAGGCTGTCAGGGACAGCCCTCCGCAAACTTTAAGGGTTTGCTCAATAGACGAAACTGAACAACCTTCCACAAGATTTTTTTGCAGGAAACTAAAAAAAAAAAGTCAGCCTCACCATACAAAATTATAAACTTGCTTGGACAGTTTTTGGTCTCCTGAAAAAAAAAAATTGTAGAAAGTTGTTTCTGGGCCTGCCTTGCTAGCGCTTTCCTTCTGTAGGCTGTTCTAGGAACCCACTGCGTGGCGTCCAGAGGTCCCTGAGCATGCGGCTGACATAACATGCCCGATCCCATTTGAGCCTGGCTGTCTTTTTGCCCACGTCTCATATGCCCGTTATGGATTGCAGTTATAGTTTATTTATTAATAAATTTAAAATCCATTATAGATGAACAAGTGCCATTTTAAATCGATTTCATGTCAAAACTAAAATCGTACAAATTCCAAAACCGGTTTCAAATAATTCTGTTATGTTTACTAATGCCATAACCATAGACCGAAGAGGATCGCACCGTTGACTTCGCAGATTATTAAAATCAAACGAAATATTTGTAAGAATTCGAATTTCGAACAGCCCCGGCGCTAGTGATGCGACTGCATTATTAACATAATCGACTAAATTACATGCTACTGTTTATAAATCGATTATCAAGCAATTAATCAAAATGACCCGTAATTATAGGTTGTTTAATCATTGTTTTTATAGATTTCCTTTTCATTGAAAATACCGACACAGGTTTAATAAGCATGAAATTTGTAGAAGGTCTTCTAATTCGTCAGGGTTGAGAAATTTTGAATTGTTTGTGTTATTTAAAGAGCTCAGAAATAGGAACTAACAACCGGCGCGCGGCGTCTCCAGAGGACATTACGTTGATGACGCTGTGGTCAAATCATTTTTAGAAGTGCTATTTGGTAAGCAGGAACTGTTTTCTTAAGCAAGGACTATAATGAAGTGAATAGCTCTAGAATCTAGATAAATAGTACAAAAACATTCCAAATGACTTTTACGATTTGCGCGACAATGCACAAACTATCAGAATTTATTTCACGATCACCAGACAGCTTTACGGTTTTTTTATAACACAATCGTATCGTTATATCGGTTATTAACGTTATTTTTAACCGGGTCCTGCAATAAAATAAAATAGATAGGTATTTTTCGCGGGCGATGATCTCATAAACATATTGTTCCGAGTGAAACATTTATTTACTATGAACGTATTATTATTTTACAAGTGTATCTGTATTCAGTACGGATACTTGTGTATTTTTAATGGATGGCAGCCTTGAAACTGTATGAATAAGTACTATTAGCTGAAACTTGTTCGTTTAATTCGTAACACGTTCTAGAGCTTCAATTAAAATTGTTATTCTTCGTTTATCTACTAGGTTGATCGACAAAAACGATTAAAACGTGTCTATTAAGAATAAAACGCGTGACCGAGATTGAACGCATCTACATATTAATAAGAAAAATAAAACAATTTAAAAACTGTTAAAGCTGTTCAGTGTTTAAACGAAGCTTAGAAATTTTGATTACTTGTTATTTATTATCTATTCATTTTATCTAAGTAGTCATTGTTAACAGAAATAGATAAAGCTGCACAATTGAATTTTAAACGAAACTGAAGACGTTGTTGTTTTATTACAATTTATTTTTTGGTTTGTATTTTAGATGATAAGCCTGAGAGTTAACTGCAAGAATTTTACAATTTTAACTAAATAAAAGTATAGAATTGTAATTCCTCAAAATAATTTTGTGAGCACGCCAGTTGCCTACCGATTTAGTCGATTTTAACGATCCTCGATCGTCGTTAATCGACATCGAACCGTAAATTAATTTTATCGACTCTATTGTCAGAAATAGCTATTGACCGTCGCTGGGGAATTTAAAGGACCAAGGACAGTTTTTTCGAGTGTTGAACTTACCTGCCTAGCTGTCAGGATAATAAATGATTATTGGGGTAAAACT
This sequence comes from Mythimna lalbum, assembly GCA_949319445.1. NCBI lineage: Eukaryota > Metazoa > Arthropoda > Insecta > Lepidoptera > Noctuidae > Mythimna > Mythimna lalbum. Next base: position 3,095,433 of record OX439358.1, read on the forward strand.
TAGACATTTTTATTGTAATTTAATGTAAACAAGAGTCATTAATGTACATAAAATGCTAGACTGTATGCGTAGGCCGAAAATAAAATTAGAACAGCTTAAGAACAGACTGGCTCAAGTTGCTTTACGTACATATTCAAATCAGACTATCAACGCAAACTAGCTCCTAATAAACACGTATAATGATGTCACATTACAGACGAGAATATCACTTCCTAAATGGTCAGCTCGATACATACGGACAACTCTTGGGCCACAGTTGCACCACAATGAGGCCCCGCTTCGACATGTTGTCGCTTTGATATTTCTTTGCCGATGTTACAGAAAAAACCCTTCAAAACTTCCAAAGTAGCTTCCAATTCTGGTAGCGATATGGGTCTGGACAGAGAAAGATGTATAACTTCTTGTATAAGGAAGTCAACTTATAAAAAAAACCCAAGAATAATACAGATATGTACAATTATTTAAATAATAATATATTTTACTACCATGTTCAGATAACGACATGTACAGCTCATATTGATAGGAGAACAGATAAAATATATCTAGTCAGTCTAGACAGCATAATGTAAGTATTATACGAAGGTCAGGCCACTGTTTTGAGTATAAAAGTAAATAATATAACAAATAAATAATATTTTTTTGTTTTTATGGAGTTAAACACATGTTCATACTTTAGTGTCAAATTTTGATAGATTTTAAAGCTGATAAATAGAGTTTAACAATGACTAGACAACAAATCCCTCATTCTAAGATCGGTGATTACAATTCAGTCTGAACAGACTAAGCCCACACAATTTAATCAACTTTTTAGTTGCTCGTTTGCGCTCAAACAATTCCAAATTTAGGTTAAGCACGAGCAACGGCTCATTTCAACACATAGCAACAGCCATATTTATCTTGCGCGACACGCTCGACATACAAATTACCTTTTTATATCTCGCATTATAAACCGGCTGTGTTTAGAACATTATTTTGAATAGTTGCGTTGCTTTGTCATTTGTTTAGATTTTTTCTTATAGTTGCATTTTGACTTGGATTTTTAATTTACTAGCTGCCCCCCGCGGTTTCATGCAGTTTCTGTGTCTTTGGTTATTGTTCCGCTTCCATTGGTCATAGCGTGATATAACCTTCCTCGATAAAGACCTATTCAACAATCATCACAAACTCTTCAGCTTTAAAATATTAGTATAGAAGTAAAGATTGAGCAAGTTCTAAAGCCTCGAACTAACAGGCCAATACGAAAATCTTGCATTCAGCGCTAAACAGACAACACAGTGCTAATTTTTGTTCAAATACTAAAATTGAAACACAAAATAAGCGGTTCTCTGGCTAGATTCCATATTCGAAACTAGATTACTAATCTTTATCTCAAATTGACAATCAAATTCAAATCTGGACAGAAAGACGGAACAAATATTATAAAAACAAAAATATTATGTTAAAAAAAACAAGTCGTTTTGTTTTTTTCCATATTTATCTCTACGTGGGTGATAAATATAAGCTCGGCCGTCATCGACAATCTCGTCCCAAATACTGGATCAACATCTTAACTTGACATAACATGGAGTGCGAGTTCGAGACATTTGCAAAGAAATCGATAGGCTTCGAAGAGTTCAAAAAACTTTGAAGCCTTCGTTAACATAAGTGGATTATTCAAAGCTTGTGCAAAATCTTCAAAACAAGCTTATTTTGAGCGTACGACGCACTTTTTCAACACAAAACCTATTAAAAACGTTTCCAAAAAACTGTAGTGATGTACAACAAGTCGTTATTCGATTCTTAACTCGAATAACAATACATGTACCCGACAGAAATTTCTGTAACCGCTTAAAATAGTAAACTCGACTAAATTCAGTTGAGTATACGAATATTATGAGCCTGCTGACCTCAATATCGTCAAGGACCATTAATTTGACGAGACATGGCCCCGGGCCATTTACGGACCTTACATTTTATCGGGTGCTCACTTCATTTAGTATTCAAATAATAAACAATGGCGCATGATAAATGTGGTGTGCAAATATTAATGGATTCGTTAACGTTATTTATTAAAGAGTTAAAAATGATTAATGGTGATCATTTTTGCGATAAATGTGTTGAGAAACGCACAGAAGCGAGTGGAAACTGCGAAATTGCCGCCATTTCTCTTATTTACGTGTTGATTGACATCCTCAGAGATTGCATGCCATAACGAATAGGAACGGTTAAATCAATTTAATTTGTAGTTTAGTGGGAATATTTATTATTATTATCATCACTAAAATAAAGAGGTAAAGTTTGTTTCTTTGTTTGTAGGATCTCTGGAAGTACTGGTCCGATTGCTAAATTTTTTTCATCTATAGAAAGCTGCTTGATTTCTGAGTGGCATAGGCAATATTTTATGTACACGGGCAAAGCTGCGGGCAAAAGCTAGTTTATTATATTCTTTATTGTACCTACACCACAGAAACAAATATAAATACAGGACAAACATTTAAAAAAATAAGTATAATAACATATTAATGCGTGTGCGTGTGTGACTATTTATTAATGTGTGTAATTATGTCAAACCAATTTCTCTAATTTCGGGAGGCTGATGGATGCGAGACGCACAGAAGTCAGAACCGGTCTTTATAACGTCACTTGGGGGAAGCCTATGTCCAACAGTGGACGTCTTTCGGCTCAAACGATGATGAAGAATTTCTTTACATTTTCAAGCTAATCTTATTTGACAAACAACCCGTTTTTCTCATGAATATTTGAAACTAAACTTCATAGAAAAATAAACAAATTAATTAAGATAGCCGTCGGTACTACTAAGTGTTTTGTTTTCTTTACACTTCGTTAATTTACAGTTATTTATATCATCTGATATCGTAAAAAATAACGAGGCAGTTCCGTCAAGGGAATCGCGATATAATTCGGTCTTCCTGCCTTGCTTCATGGTTTCACACAGTTATAAACTGTACCTAGTTATGTGTCATTAGCACAGCTCGGAATTAGGGCCTGCGCTCACTTGAAACAAGACTGTCTTAGACAGAATTATCTATGACGTCGCAGAAGTGTCTAAGACATCTGCGACAAAACTGTTTTTTCTAAAACGTCTCAAACTTGTCTATGACGTCTGCGGTAAGGCTGTTTTGGCTACGTCGCAGAGGGCTGTTGATAAAATATCGATATATCGAAATGTCGTCAATTTTTCAAGTTGATTTTATCGGTTTTGACAAGTCTGTCTAAGACGTCTTGTCTCAAGTGTGCGCAGGCCCTAGGTAGACTTATTTTTAAGTACTTGTACTAACATCATACAGCGAAAGAATAAAGTGGATATGCCTCAAATCCTGAGATTAATTTTAAAGAGCAGATTTTTTTTATGACACTCAGAAATATAACAGAAAATTTCTTCCTGCATTAATGACGAGGAGGAAGTGTATAAAGTTAACCACACCTCAGTTGACGTAGAGATCCTTTTCAATGAAAAATACTAATAAAAATTGTATGTTTTATTTGTCATATCTATCTCTGAGGTTTTATTATTTATTTGCAACATTGTTGGCCACGCGTAATTTTTTATTCGTAATCCCGGTAAGATCCATATTAATATCAACATTTCGATGCAAGTAGATGAATAACGCCATCTAATTCCACCTTCTGGTCATTAAGTCTTATAAACCGGTACGAGATAAGGTAGTAATTAGAAGTTCTCTTGCGTAACCAATTTGTCAAACTAGTATGGCGAGTTCTGCTACCACTATTTATGTCATTATATAAATTAATATAGATATACTCTTGATTGTACATCATAAAAAAATACAGTAGAAGCTTAAAATTAACAGTGTTTTACCAAGGGTGGTCTTGGCGCTAAAAGCGATATTTTACAGGCAATCTTTGGATGGCATTGACAGAGAATGGGAATAGATACGCAGGTAGTTTGTGGTGTATTATTTACAAATATACACGTATATACATAACTAATAAATACATACATACATATAATATAAACAGTATACACAAATACATTTAGGTATATGATTCTTAGCAGAGAATGGTAAGTACTAAATCTAATGACGTTCAAAGGGACATGTAGTGAATAGAGTTTTTACAAGATGGTGAAGTTTGTGAAGAAACTGTACATTTTGCCGATTTTATTGAAATAATGATCGCTTAGAAAAAAAATGCAGCTAGTCTGACCACCTTTCTTCCTAGTCAATAACACACAAAGAAAACGGATTGACTGCACCACTTTTCTGGTTTTATAACGCGCTGGCAATAATTCAATACCTATAAAACCAAGCAGAAATGTCGATGAAATCACCACTAGAACAACACACTAGTGTTGGTTTAACAAATCGTCAATTTATCGACATCATTCGTTTTATAAAATAACAGCTGTACTGTGGATGTTAAAACTAGTTGGATTTCGAAACAAACTAGAAATAAAATGCATAGACTCGCAACCCGTTTTGTTTTCTAAACGTGGTGTAGGGCTGTCGGTAATGTAATGAGTTACTGATAAATCGGACACAGTGTTCGAATCAACACATTTTATTTTCAATACTAGCTGACTCGGCAGACTTCGTACTATATCTTTCGATATAGTCAACCGATTGCGATGAAACAAAGCCTAAGTAATATATCAAATTATTTAAATTTAATTTTAATGTATTTAAGTTTTCTACATCGATTTCGTACATTTTACGTGATGCGCGCACAACTAAAAACTTCTACAGATTTATTATATGTATAGATTTTGTCACTGACGATTTGGACACCCCACCAAAATTGAAGCTGTTTAGTCCATACAGATGAAAAAAAAATATAGTACCTATATAAAAAAACTATTATCCGAAGTTGTCTTAAATCCACCCTAAAATAGATAAACATATAAAAAAATATTCGTTAAAATAGTTTTGGTAACGCTTTTGTTCACCATATATTTTAAAACTTTTTATCTGACTGCACTAAGCAGTGTGTGTCCGAATCATTAGTCAAAAAATATTAAAATAAAAATATGCCATTCGGACACTGTGTCCGAATCGTCAGCAACTAGGGAATACCAATGTTAACGGTCTGTTCGTCTATTGCTTGTTTTTTGTTTTAGTTTTAAGCCAGCTCCAACGTCGGAGATCTCGAGCCTTGGGAATGAAAAAGAAAGAAATATTTCCTGTTCAATTAGCTTGAGACTATTTTGGTTAAGTTGTTGTTAAGAAAAGACTGTTGGCAGGTAGATGACCTACGACAACGAAGCAGTGAACAAAAACGGGGACTCGAAAAAACCGGGTACACCAGCCACCAGGGCTGTCACTGTCAGTAAAAATGAGAAGAAAATAAATGTACTCTTATGGACACTGGCCGAACTAAAAACCTTTTAGGCAGCTTGAAGCAGTTTTAACAGTGAATAGATAGATAAATATGCTCTTTAGTGTAACCCAAAAAATTGGCTTACTAAAATTAGGAATAGGTTACTTCTAGGCATGTGTGTTTCATCATCGAGTACATCATTGCTTAGTTGAAATTGATTAAACATAGAATATAGATGAACATAATTCTATCAAGCGTAAAATTTATAACCACTATTCGAAGACCTCTCAACTTCGGCCTTCGTCATAATTGTTATATTAATCTCTTAATTATATTCGTATCTTAATTATTTGTAAATGATTTCATGTTTATCATATCATCATCATCATCATCATCTTCCTGCCCTTGTCCCGTTTTATTTGGGGTCGGCGCAAAACGTTTTTTTCTTCCATTCTGTCCTGTCACTCTTTATGCTATCACTAACTCCTTTTTCTTTCATATCACTTCTCACACAATCCATCCATCTTTTCTTTGGCCTCCCTCTCCCCTTCCATCCATCCACATGTAAACTTATAACTTTTTTAGCAACATGCGTTTCGTCCCTCCTTTTCACATGACCATACCAAGACAAACGATTTCCTTTCAGCTTTTCAGTCACTGGCGCCACTTTCAAACTTCCCCTAATATACTCATTTCTCACTTTATCCATTCTTGTCACACCACACATCCATCTTAACATTCATGTTTATCATAGTCTACATTAATATGATAAAGAGGTAAAGTTTGTTTTTTTTGTTTGTAGGAATGAATCTCTGGAAGTACTGGTCCGATTGCTAAAATTTTTTCACCGATAGAAAGCTGCTTTGCATGCATTGACTATATTTAATGTACGCGGGCAAAGCCGCGGGCAAAAGCTAGAATGTATGTACTTATATTTATTTATTGCGCACACCTACCACAGCGTTGTCTTTTTTAACCCAAAGGTTGACTGGCAGAGCCTGCCTCGTTGCTATGTTCCACTACTGCACCCACCTACAGGCGCCGCTCCGCTTCTGTTAAATTAGTGCTTCCCGACTGACCTGACTGGCCAGTTGGTCTAGTGGTTAGTGGCCCTGACTGCTATGCCAGAGTCGTGGGTTCGATTCCCACCCAGGACAAATGTCTATATGATGAGCATGATCATTTGTTCTGTGTCTGAGTGTAATTTATCTATAGTATGTATGTATTTAGAAATATATAAGTATGTTTATAAGTTATCTAGTACCCATAACACAAGCTCTGCTTAGCTTGGGACTAGACGGCGTTGTGTGATAGATGTGAATAAAAAAATAAAATAAATATCTTCATAGTTCACATTCTACGTCACTAAGTGTTTTCATAGCGACGTTTTCCTGTAAACACCGAGTTTGGCATCCCTGGCGGCCGCACGCGTCCCAAAATATTCTGTGTATAATATCAGCGAGTTCGACGCACTCTTTATCTGCACGCCACACAAATACCACTAATAATACATTTACAGAGTTCATGCAGGTATTATTTAAATCTAAACTTATAGTTATAGTTGAGAGCTGTGGTGGCCGAGTGGTAACTGACACGACTTACGAGTTGTAGGTCGCGAGTTCAAACCCAGGCGCATTACTTTGTGTAATTTATTTCATCACCACTGCTCTCAAAACGGTGAAGGAAAACATCGTGAGGAAACCATGTCCTAGAACCAAAAATTCGAAGACATGTGTTGATGTGACATCCACCAACCAGCACTGGGCCCGCGTGGTGGATTACGGCTCATTCCCTCTCCTAGAGAAGAGGCTTGAGTCCCAACAGTGGGAACATTATAAGGCCGACTATGCTATGCAAAGTATCTATACTCCATCTGTGTTAGGATAGTTAACAAAATGTAAAAAATCTCAACATGTCTTTTATAGAAAAAACTGTCTAAAAATTATATCTATATATATAAAATGTTTATAATTAGGTATCTACCTAAACCGGTGTTAAATAATGAACTTTGTACGACTTTTACACGATTTATTTTTAATAAAAAGACATAAGTATCAAGATTGTTTACCTTCTGAGAGGGCTCTAGCTCTATCACGAGGTGCAATCTCCTGAAATTGATACTTAGAATTCTTGGAATTGCTGTGTCATGTCAATTAATTTTATCATACTTTATCCATTACATGGTATTCATGATCTTCGAGGCAGTAAATGTGTTAATGTTAATAATAATGCACATTTTAGTGAAATAGTTTTTTTGTTGACAGAGACATCGTTCCGTTTTCAAGTCATGTTTACTGTAGAAATTGTGACAAGAATAACACGTGGTGTACATTTTAAGACTTCTAAATCATTATGCTTTATTAAGAATGCAACTTTGTCTGGGCACCAGAACACTATAATAACATAGTGCAAAATCATCATCACCATCATTTCAGCCGACAGACATCCACTGTTGGACATAGGCCTCCCCACAGAAAAGATGAAAGAGGTTAGAAAGGAAATACTTTCCGATTTGTACTACGACGAGTGTCGCCGCTTGTCTCCCACCCTTTAACTCCACTACAGGCAATAAATCAATACGAACGCGCATTACGCAACAAACCACGCACACTTAGATCGCAAGTTTGCTATTGGTGTTCAACCACCATATGAGCATTGCCCTACTTTGTGGCACGTTTACTCCGCCCACAAGACCATTGTAATCTGTTCTGTGGGCCTCCCCCACGTGTCTCCATAACGACGGGTCCTGTGCGTCGCGCACCCTCACCAGGCAGGTCATCGGTCCACCTTCATTGTGGGAAGCCTTGTTGCACAATCACAAAATGTGAAGCTGTAACTGACCTAGCCTTATATCATTTATTTACACTGTGTAGTTCTATATGATGTAAATTATGTGTGGTAGGTAGGAATGTGTCATTCATAATCTATACTAATATTATAAAGAGGTAAAATTTGTAAGTTTGTAAGTTTGTAAGTTTGTAAGTTTGTAAGTTTGTATGTAGGGGGTAATCTCTGGAACTAATAATCCAATTCTAAAATTTTTTTAACTGGCATAAAGCTACATTATTCCTGAGTGCTATAGGCTATAAATTGTTTCTATAGCATGTATATTAACCGAGCTATCACAACTTTTGTCTAGCAAGTCGGAAAAAAATACCTCATAAAACAGAATTATTTGCGTGCGCTGCCTAAACAGTTGCTTAAAATTAAAAACAATGTATAGCTACCTGGTTCGTCTTAATTATTTCTACAAAAAAGTCCGCGATACCATATCTCTATCTTTTATATTTTACCTTTTATACTTCTTTTATTGCACTAAAAATATTTTTTTTCGGCATACTTACGTTTGGTTGATTATTTGAGCAACAAAATATTAATTCTTATGACAATAAATTATTTCAGTATCACAAGAACATTACACAGATAAGATTTGCCATATGCTGTAAATATCAATTGGTCATACAGTTTCGGAGAAAATATAAAATTACTAAAACGCAAAATACCCCTAGCATAACTTTCATTGTGCAGACGTTTTACCTATTTTTTTTTTATTTTTTTTTTATGGTGGGCAAAAATCATCTGATGACAACCCCCGCCCTTGGGTGGAGCGGGAGATAGTGTCAGACTCTTACTGACTAAAAACTCACCCCGTTCCTTCTAGCCTTCAAATCAGGGCACGAGTTCCCTTCGGATAACCCTGGACCCGGTAGGTTTCGACCCAGCTGGGCCTCTGCTGTTGCTGACAACTTCTTGAGGCGCGCGGGAACAGTGCGCGCCGTCGACGTCTTGGGCTCGGTCCATTACCGGACGATCGAACAGCAAACTACCCATGGCTCGCCGTCCGCGAGCCCGCGTCTACGGTGGCCGGAAATCGGGATCGGAATCCCGGCGGCGGCGGCGGAGGCGCCGTTGCCTGATGCGGTCTGCCTCCTCCTTTTCTAGCATTACTGCTTCGCAGAAGGAGGCGACCGCCTGCCATTCCTCCTCGCTAAGGACCATCGCGACCAGAGCCCGGCGCGAGAGGTCTCCGCCGCCGATCGCCCCCACGAGGGCACGGCGATGGTCTGCCCAGGCAGGGCACACCTCGACTGTGTGCTCCACCGTGTCCTCCGGGCGTTCCGCACAGTGGTGACACTCGGGCGTCTCTTCCGCTTTAATTCGGTGCAGGAACCTCCCGAACTTGCCATGTCCGGTGAGGACCTGTGTCATGCGGAAGGTAAGGACGCCGTAAGGCCTTTCCAGCCACGCCTCAAAGAGGGGACTTACCGCCATAATTGTGGCGTTCTCAACGTTTTACCTACTTGCCCATAGATGGCGTTCTGCAATTACGTAATTTTTCTGAATCGCGGTGTTAAGACTTTCTGTGGATTGATGACCCTCTCGAATTATTATGCCCACGTTGTCGTTAGTTGGAGTTCTTCTGTCAGTTGCTTATTGGTTTCGGTTGTTTCGTTTGTATGGTTGTTGTTGTTGATAGAATACCTCATAATCGAAAATATCGTAATTTCGTTGTACGTTTGTTTTGTATGTTCGTAGTTTCGTACTTTGTTCTATCGTAATAATCGATACGAGTTTTTCGATATTACGATTGTTTCGTTTTGTAAAGGCGGACGGTGTTCGAGTCGCTCTCCCCTTTGTTCATAATTATTTTCAAGTCTGTGCGTAGTTTGTTGAGAGCATGTCTAAAAGGAAATCTCAACTGTCCCGGCAGACATCATAGACAAGAGCCGCTCGAGTACGCCGTACGGAAGAATCTGCCCCTGAAAATGAGCAGCGCCTCTCGAGAAATAGAGAATATATTTCGCAAGCACGCGCTAGAGAATCTAGCTCCGAGCGCTCACAGCGCCTCGCTAGCCAAAATGTGAGGACGTCGCGGGCCCGTGCTCGAGAAACTAGCGCTGAACGTGCGCACCGTCTATCTGAGTTAAGGCAGCATGTCTCTGAGACAAGGGATAGGGAGACTAGCGCTAAGCGCTCGCAGCGGCTTGGTAGGCAAAATGTCATAACATCGCAGGCCCGTGCTCGGGAATCTAGCGCTGAACATGCGCAGCGTCTATCTCATTTAAGGCAGCATGTCTCTGAGACAAGGGATAGGGAGACTAGCGCTGAGCGCTCGGAGCGGCTCGCTAGGCAAAATGCCATAACATCGCAGGCCCGTGCTCAGGAATCTAGCGCTGAACGTGCGCAGCGTCTAATCGAGTGTAATCTTATTTTAAAACAAGAAATATCCGCGGACGAAGTCGCGGGCAGAAGCTAGTTATTTATATTTGTAATATATTACAATCAGGGACCATTTTGGTTACCCATTGAAAGGGTTTTTAATAGGGTTTTGACAAAGGGTTGTTTTAAAACCCATTCCGTATTGGTTACACTTTTTTACGAAAACCCTCATCAATGGATAACCTCTTCAAAACCCTTTCGATTTGCTTACCTGTTTATTCAAAAACCCATTCTGAAGGGGTTATATTTTTTAATGGCTACACGTTTTGAACGGGTTACCCCTTCAGAATGGGTTTTTGAATAAACAGGTAAGCAAATCGAAAGGGTTTTGAAGAGGTTATCCATTGATGAGGGTTTTCGTAAAAAAGTGTAACCAATACGGAATGGGTTTTAAAACAACCCTTTGTCAAAACCCTATTAAAAACCCTTTTTTTCAGACTACAAATATTATAAATATTATCGCTCGTACCTTAATTTAAAGCAGTGATGGGCAAAAAGTAATTAGATTAACAATTACAAATTACAGTTACATTGTAATTGGTAATTGAATTACTTTGTAACAGATTACTTAAGTAATTCATTACAATGAGTACTCACTGTAATTAAATACAAAGTAATTAAATTACAAGTTAATCTAATTACATTATAACAGATTACACAAGTAATCTGATAAAATGTAATTACACATTAATTTTTCCGTTTTTTATTTACATGTTGCATTGAAATTTTGCGGAAAAAATCACTTGGGAAAAAAAATAAGAATCTTTCGAATATTTCAGTTTTATTTGGTGGATGGGCATAAGTCTGCCCCTCGCTATATTGACCGATGTCCACTGTTGGACACAGGACTCCACCTCATTGTAATGACCTGTGCCCACAGTTGGACATAAGCCTCCCCGAGTGTCACCATTTAGGCACTATAATGACTGATGCCCATAGATGGACAAAAGTCTGCCCCTCGCCATAATAACCTGTGTATACTGTTGGACATAAGCCTCCTCCAAAGTGTCACCATTTAAGCGCTTTAATGACTGATGCCCACTGCTGGGCATAAGTTTGCCCCTCGCTATAATGGCCGATGTTCACTGTTGGACATAGGCCTCCACCTCGCTATAATGACTGATGCCCACTGGTGGACAAAAGTCTGCTTCTCGCCATAATGACCTGTGTCCACAGTTGAACATAAAGCTCTCCCAGTGTCGCCATTTAGGCGCTATAATGACTGATGCCCACTGCTGGGCATAAGTTTACCCCTCGCTATAATGGCCGATGTCCACTGTTAGACATAGGCCTCCACCTCGCTATAATGACCTGTACCCACTTTTGGACATAAGCTTCCCTAAGTGTCGCGGTTTAGGCACTATAATGACTGATGCCCACTGGTGGACAAAAGTCTGCTCCTCGCCATAATGACCTGTGTCTACTGTTGGACATAAGGCTCCTCCAAAGTGTCACCATTTAGGCGCTTTAATGACTGATGCCCACTGCTGGGCATAAGTTTGCCCCTCGCTATAATGGCCGATGTTCACTGTTGGACATAGGCCTCCACCTCGCTATAATGACTGATGCCCACTGTTGGACATAAGTCTGCCCCTCGCAATAATGACTTGTGTCCACTGTTGGACATAGAACTTCTTTTCGCTATTATGACCGATGTCCACTGTTGGACATAAGTCTCCCCAAGTATCGCCATTTAGGCGCTATAATTACTGCTGTCCACTGTTGGACATAGGCCTCCCTCTCGCTATAGTGTCCGACGTCTTCTGTTGGACATAGGCTCATAAACTAGTGGGCCTCACTATCAGATTGCATCACTACTTACCACCAGAGATTCTGTGATGTCCCAGCCTTATTTCTATGTCCTTACAGGTACCAATATCGTAACCAAGCGGTTCAAGTATGCGACCTTTCATATTCAAAGCAATAATTACAATATAATTAAATACTATGTAATTAGGTTACATTGTAATTAAATTACTTTGTATTTAAATACATTGTAATTAATTTCATAGCACATCCAAAGTAATCTAATTACAATGTAACTCAATTACTATGTAATTCAATTATTAATTAAAGTACTAAACTGCATGCATTCGGTAAGTATGCGTCAAGTCGCAACACGCAGTCAAGGACCTAGCGACTCCACAGTCCATAATCATACGATCACGGAACACAGAAAAATAGTGGAAGTTGTGCTGGTTGCCGAGAGTGGCCTAGAGGTCCAGAACAGATCGGAGGTGTGGTGGCACAGACTGGAAAGTGTTGACCTGAAATTGAGTAGAACCAAAACGGAGTACTTGTGCTGCGATTTCGGCGGTCTCTCCACTCCAGTGCCTTTAGCTCTCGCCGGAACGCCCATACCGATCTGTTCCGACTTTCGGTACCTCGGGTCGCTTGTCCAAGGGGATGGTGAGGTAGACCGGGACGTAACTCATCGAATTAACGCAGGATGGATGAAATGGCGACAGGTCACGGGAACAACTTGTGACCCACGGATGCCCCTCCAAGTTGAAGGGTAAAATCTACAAATCCGTGATAAGGCCTGTTGTACGTATGTGTATGGTCGTGATCGGAATGTTGGGCTGTGAAAAAGACGGATGAAAAAGATTGCATGTAGCGGAGATGAGAATCTTAAGATGGATGTGTGGTGCGACGAGAATGGATAAAGTGAGAAATGAGTAGATTAGGGAAAGTTTGTAAGTGGCGCTAGTGACTGAAAAGTTGAAAGGGAATCGTTTTTCTTGGTATGGTCATGTAAGGAGGAGAGATGAATCGCATGTTGCCAAAACAGTTATGAATTTACATGTGTGGACGGATGGAGAGGGAGAGAGAGGTCAAAGAAAAGATGGATGGATTGTGTGAGAAGTGATATTGTTAGGCCGTTAAACTTCAACACGTCATATTTCCGACAAAATAAAGAGTGGCAACGAATAATTAAAACGCATTGCTGTTCGAAAGCTCTAGAACCAAAGTACCTACCTAGCCTGGCAAGATCTGGAACATTCCTTCATAAGTACTCGTTGTACCTACTATTTAGTAGGTATGTAATCTGTAGGTATCTATAGGTGGATAAGGGAAATGGTACTTTCCGCCATTAACAATAGAGTCGAAATTCGCGTGAAAGTGACTCGCGAAGGACAAAGTAATAAAATTGATTTATGGCCCCGCGACGCGACTCTATTGTTCTGGATCTATCCTAAGACGTCAGTATCTAGAATTTTCTTTGCTCCGCGTATAAATACGAGCCCCCGAACGGTAGTGAGTCAGTTTTGATTTCGACTGCGATCAAGAGCGATCTACCTAAGTGTGCAAAGTGATTTTATCTAACGACCGAGGCGATAGTGTAACAGAACTCTAGTGCTAATTGTGATTTTGGATTATTGTTGACTGGACTAATTACTTATTGTTTGTGGTAAATAAAGTTCTTTATTGGTAAATCGGCATTTTGTTACCCACGTACGTAACAATATGAATGAAAAGGGAGTTAATGATAGCGTGACGAGCGACAGGACAGAATGGAAGAAAAAAACGTGTTGCGCCGTCCCCAAATAAAACGGGATAGTGGCAGGAAGATGATGATTGCAGAGACCTGAAATTTAGGAAAATAGCAGATAGAATTTATAAAAAAAAAATACAAAAATATATTTAAAATAATCCTGTATTTATATTTTAGGAGCACTAAGGCTAAAACACCAGGGTCGCGCCATAGAAACTGTGAAAAATTAGTTTTTCGCCAATATTTTGCTGAAAAAGCATTGCAGACGTCTAAAGTTTTTTGTAAAACACAGATTTAAAGATCATTGGGCACCTAAGTATGGAAACCATACCCACGGCAGACACAAACGAAATATAGCAGTATATAATGATATAAGGCTCTGATTTCCTATGGCAGTAGCCACATTAATGTGAGCCACGGGGATCTAGATAAATTCAAGTGTCATAAACTGATTTGGGAAATATGAATAAAATGCTAATCCATTTATAATTTTTATTAAATTTGATCCAAATCAAGCATAAGATCGATAAAAAGGCAGCGGGCGTGTCTATTGCTTCCTGATGTCTGGCCCAAGACAGATAGATATTATGCTAGCGATATGGGCGCAGCTCCCTACAGTGCGGCGGCCGAGTATACATGAGCAGTAGTACTCTTCTATACTTTGTCGTCCTTGTTGTGTTGGATTTAACAAAATATATGTATAGTACTGTCGTAAAAGCGTACGTGAGTGGGCGATGGTTTGTGATGACCACGAAGTTTCGTGCCTCTACCATGTGACGAAAATACCTTAAAGCCTCGTACACTGCCAACAACTCACGGTCGTACGAACTATATTTTTTCTGTGCTGAGTTCAGCTTCTTGGAAAAGAAACCCAGTGATTCCCATTGCAGAAAACTGAGATGGAGGAGTCACCGTTGGAGGCACCAAGATCTCTAACCTCCTGTACGCAGACGGCACCACGCTTCCGGCCGCCAATGAAGCAGAAATGGTGGAGATACTGAATAGAATTGAGCGCAATAGCCTGGAAATGGGTCTCAAGATCAATCACAGCAAAACCAAGATGATGGTAGTAGACCGAAGCAGAAAGCTGCAACTCACGGGAACTCTTGGGCTTGAGGTGGTTGATAACTTTATCTATCTCGGTGCAAACATCAGCAATACAGGTTCTTGTGAAAAAGAAATCCGGAGGCGCATACAAATGGCCAAAAGTGCAATGTCGCAATTGCAAGGCATATGGAGGGATCGTAACATTTCACGCAAAACCAAAACCATACTGGTCAAAAGTGTAGTCTTCTCCATATTTAGCTACGGGGCTGAGACTTGGACTTTAAAAAAGGCTGACCGCGACCGCATTGATGCCTTCGAGATGTGGTGCTGGAGGAAAATGCTTCAAATTCCCTGGACTGCCTCCCGTACAAACAGCTCTATCTTACGCGAACTGAACATCAAGATCAGACTGTCGACTACCTGCATGCGCAGAGTACTAGAGTTCTTTGGCCACATTGCCAGGAAAAATGGCCACAACCTTCAACTGCTCATCGTAACTGGCATGGTTGATGGCAAACGACCAAGGGGCCGCAGCCCAATAAGATGGGCAGATCAGGTCCGCTCCACACTGGACACCCAATTGCACGTCGCACTTCATGACGCTAAGAACCGTCACAGATGGCGAGATACCATTACTAAGAAGCTAATCCAGCGGTAACTTCACGACCCTCAGTAATGAGGAATACGACTCAAGGAGGAGGAGGATTCCCATTGCTTAACATCTTGTTGCTGCAGCAAGGCCCCTATTGACATGTCAGATGCATTTGTTATTTATTTATTTATTTGTTTCTCCAACAAAGGTTACACAGACATAGTATAAATCACTAGGCATGGGGTCCTTTAACGTGTGCTCCTTCAGTTACAGGAGACCACAGCATGCACATATAACTAGGTGAATATAAAAAATAAAAAAGTTTAAAATTCACATTAAATACCATACAGATTACACAAAATTTGAAATTCAGAAAGAACAATCAAACAGATCTCAAAGAAAGAATTATCCAAGAAAGCTCAGCATTAGAACGCGGATGGACTAAAATCGTAGCGTTGGAAAGCGTATCGGGCCGTATGTGTTGATGGCTGACCCAATCGCAGCTGTTAAGCCGTGGGCACGCCAATTATAGCGGTAAGTCCCCTCTTTGAGGCGTGGCTGGAAAGACCTCACGGCGTGCTTACCTTCCGCATGACGCAGGTCCTTACCGGACATGGCACGTTCGGGAGGTCCCTGCACCGGATTCAGGCGGAAGAGACGCCCGGGTGTCGCCACTGTGTGGAACGCCCGGAGGACACGGTGGAGCACACAGTCAAGGTGTGCCTTGCTTGGGCGGATTGCCGTGCCATCGGCGTTCGGTGGAGGAGACCTCACGCGCTGGGCCTTAGTTCAGGCCATGGTCCAGAGCGAAGAGGAGTGACAGGCGGTCGGCTCCTTCTGCGAAGCAGTAATGCTAGCAAAGAAAGAGGCCGACCGCTGTAGACACGGGCTTGCGAACAGTGAGCCATGGATAGCTCACTGACCGACCACCCGGTAACTGTCCGAACCGAGCCCAAGACGTCGAAATCGCGCACTGTTTCCCCACGCCTCAAGGAGTTGTCAGCAACAGCAGGCGCCCAGCTGGGTCAAAGCCTACTGGGTCCAGGGTTATCCGAAAGGGAGCTCAATCCCTGTATGAAGACTAGAAAGAACGGGGTGGCTTTTAGTCAGAGTCCGACACTATCTCCTGCTCCGCCCAAAAGCGCGGGTTGTCATTGGATGATTTTTGACCACCATAAAAAAAAGCTGTTAAGCCGTGTTTTGTGCTCGTGAATGGTGTTCTAACGCGAAAACGCATAAATCGGAACCGGTGTCTATTAAAATAACATTTTTGAATGGTGGTCCGTTACAAAAATACGGCCTTCAGACATTTATATTTATTTTCCTTCATTGATATTTAATTAAATAATTATATACAATTAAAGGTTATAATTTTCCCCTTAGTTTAAAACTATTTTGATTAATATTGAAGAGTGCTTCACAAAGCGGGTCAGATGTGCCCAATGATCTTTATCAAAACTAGTACAAATACAACAAAAATCCTAGCAAAAATATTCAGACGTTATTAAAATTTAAAAAGAAAGCACTGTCCTATCAAACCGAGTAAAAAACACTTATGGACAATTCTATACGATTCCAAACTTTCAAGGTCAAAATCTATTCCTGCTCTCCAAAACCCTTTAAAACCCTATGGTTATCAAAGGGTTTTAAAGGGTTTTGGACGACGAACCCTTTCAAAGGGTTATTGTTTCAATTGGATATCATACAAGAACCGGTAACCTCTTGAACGAGTTAACTTATTGAAAGGGTTACCCTAACGTTAGGGTTATGAAGGGGCTAGCACTATCAAGAGGTAACCCTTTCCGTTGCTATAGGCGTTCAACCTGTAACCCTTTCGAAAGAGTTAACTTATATTCGGGGTTGTACGGTCCCTGATTACAATATGTCATAATGTAACGGCCATTGAACCTAACTCAGTTGAACGCACAACACAATGTTACCTACCTACCAAACTAAGAATTGAGATGCAAAATTATTAAAATCAAGGCGATGTTATGGTAACTAAAGCACTGCTCCGTAGTGTAATGAACAATAAATATTTATTACAAGAGACAGTTTCGATAATCTTCTGGTTATTTGGTGGATTCTATTCTAAGAACTTCAAAATACAAAAAAATATGCAAACAAAACAAAACACTTTTTTTTCAATAACATTTTCTCATTTAGTATTCGATTTTTAAATATTTAAATCTAGAATCGACTAACAAACGAAGACAGAAAACGGAATCACAACCCTACTCGAAAAATATATTGCCAGTATCAAAAAAATAATTCGAACCGGTTTAATTCAAAATAAATGTCACGAAACATTGAATGCAAAAAAGTTTATTATACGATCTTCGGTAGGTACTTGTTTTCAATCGCGGAAGATAAAATGCATCCACACCTACTTGCAAACTGGTTTTTTTTTAATTTATAAATGGCATTTTAGTTTTTACTGAACATTATCAGTTCAGGATTGTTTAAAATTAACTTTTTATGAATGTTAAAAACTTGATTGGCTAAATAATTCTTGCTCCTCTGCTATAATAGTTGTAGAATTTTCTTAGCTGATTTATTTATACTTACAAATATTTTTGAAAAGATAAATAAAAGATAAGGTAACCATTGTGTTATTTTTTTTACTCGTGATTTATTGTTTTAGTGGAAGTAAAGTATTTCTTTTTATTTGTAAATTCTATTTTATCGTATTTGAGTCATTAGTCAGTTTAGTAGCTCATATTTAAATAATAACGATGGCGGTTTGACATCTTTTTACTTATATACAATCAGTCAAACTGCCATTTTTATTCCCGACTATACTCGGGGTAAAAATATTGAAAATTCAGCCTTAAATAAACATTTTTAGTTTGTAAGTTTGGTCTGTACCTGTACAACACCTTGAATGTCTTTAGCTTTAGTGTTGTGTATGTCTTTGGCATAGGGCCGGTCGTTGTGGCGACGCTTGGGGGAAAGCGTCGCCACAACGACCGGTCCTGTGTCCTGAGGTTTATGTCCAGCAGTGGACGTCTGATGATGCCTTTGACCCTTGTTATATGGGGTCGGCGCAACACGTTTTTTTCTTTTTGTTAACCCTTCAGATACCGTCAATTAGAGACACAATAGTAAGACAATAGATGCGCGGCCACCGGTGGTCGCTTGGGGATTCATGAATGAATAAATATGTAAAGTTTTACAAATGGGAAACAAAGGTATTACTGGCTGTAGGTTTACTCTTTATACCCGAAAATGTGATTTCTGTTGGAATAATTGCATCACTGAGCAGTTACGCACCATCAGATGGGGTCACAGTCAAGCCTTTGTTTTTATCAATAAAAAAAAGAATAAGACACTGAAGCAAAGACGCAAAATAAGTTAATCCAATCCTTCCTTACTAATATTATAAAAGCGAAAGTGAGTTTGTTTGTTACGTCTTCACGCCTAAATGGCAAAACCGATTGTGATGAAAATTGGTACACGCATAGACCATGTCCTGGAATAGGACATAGGATACTTTTTATTTTTATCCCGGAAGTATGTTCCCTTGGGATAATTTTCTGCTATTACGCGGGCGCAGTCGCTGGGAGCAGCTAGTTAAAAATAAAGTTTTTCTTAAATTTCGTCCAACTGAGTCCCACGGATATCCCATTTAATAACGGCATTTAAAGCAAACGTGCTGAGTGACTAAAAGATAATAATAGTATTAATAACTAACATTATTTTCCTGATCAAATTAGTCGGGAATGTATACGCCACGAGTGCAATGACCTCCCGCGCAACATATTGGCACAAGTGTCGCCCATAGACTGATAGAACACTTTATACATCATAACACATTGTTCCACGACACCAAAATGAAATGTTACTGCGATACGGCACAGATAACTGGCGCAAATGATAATAATTTGTAATTATTATATTGCGGACGAAACAAACGGGTCACATCTGTTAAAACTATATAAATATTATAATATTTGAAATGCTTATGTTGGAATTGGAATTTAAAACGGGGCTATTTTGATAACATTGTTAATTCATGAATCCCCAAGCGACCACCGGTGGCCGCGCATCTATTGTCTTACTATTGTGTCTCTAATTGACGGTATCTGAAGGGTTAAATTAATAAGCGTTTGAATTCAGAGTTGCATTCTTTTAATTGCTTATAACACACATCCCGCATTATATTATTACTAGTTTTTGAACGCGGCTTATTAGTTTATTATTTTAGCATATATGTATATGTATTTTATTTTATATAATTTACTTTTTTTTTCATTTAAAGTATTTGTTATTTGTTTATTGTGCAAACCTACCACAGTGTTGTCTTTTTAACCCAAAGGTTGACTGGGAGAGAATGCCTCGTTGCATTAAGTCCGCCTATGTACCACTACTGTACATGAAGTTTAAATAAACAAAAAATAGCATGTCACTCAGGAATAAAGCAGCTTTCTATCGGTAAAAAAAATTCGCAAGACCAGTACTTTAAAAAAAAACAAACTTTACCTCTTTATAATATTAATATAGATATCATATCATTCAGAATATAATTAGAGGAAGTTTGAAAATAGTGCCAGTGACTGAAAAGTTAAAAGGAAATCGTTTGTCTTGATATGGTCTTATGTAGAGGTGGGATAAAACACGTGTTACTAAAAGAGTTATTAAGTATACAATTAATACAGGCAGTTTTTGTAATCATTTTAGGTTGTAAGAATAGAGTAGTATTATTCGGTACAGACACAGCACATCGCGATGTACACAAAGTAAACTAGAATAAAAGTACAAATTACTTTACCGAGCGTGCCCGCACCGAAAGGGTGACCACCTCAGCACAACATGCTAGCCAAGTCTCATAATGTTAATTCATTAAACCCCAAGCGAACGGCGGCGTTCGCGCACCCATTGTCTTTCTATTGTGTCTGTAATGATCACGATTGAAGAGTGATGCGAACGACGTTTTTTTTTTTAAATATTAGGAATTGTAAAAAAATATTTATAACAGAAACCGGAATCCAACTTGCCATTCAAACATAACAGATACCTAAATACGTAAAAACTCAGAGAAAATAATTTAAAACGTTGCCAATACAGAGTGCGTCAAGAAGTGTCACACCTATTTATTACGCTAAACAATTTTGATACTTATAGTACGCAAATGTTGACAGATGAGGGACCGGCCTGCCGCGACGACCAGAACAACTTGTTTTACCATAATCGACTAAAACTTGCGTAAGATTGTAAACGGTGAGCAGCGAATGTTTGTACTATGATCGGTTTTATGAAGAAACCATGCATGGACAACATGACTCGCGTATATCCAAACCAGAAATGTTATCGATATGCTATATAGGAATAATATTATACCGGTTACGGACATTAAATTATTTCGGACTAGCTTTTGCCAGCTGCTTCGCCAGCGTACTAAAATATAGCCTATGTCACTCAGGAAGAAAGAATAAATCAGCTTTCTATCGGATCGTAAAAATTTAGCAATTGAAACAGTACTTTCAGAGATCCTACAAACAAAAAAAAACTGGGTAAGTGCGAATCGGACTCGCGCATTGAGGCTTCCGTGCAAATTGCAATTCCCGAATGGAGTCTCGGAAGATTTTTTCAAATTGCAAATTTATTTTAGTTACGTTTAAACTCAGGAGAAAACCTATTTAGTCAAGAAGGTATGACTAATAGAACCGGAGTATTAACCTGTGAAGGACAGCTAATCAAAACTTAAAAAGGAAAAAAAAACCTCCAAGAGTTTACGACTATTTTAAAAACTCTGTTCCTTTGATCACGTAACTCAACAAAAAAAAAAATGTTACAAAGCAAAATTCCTTAAACAAAAGCCCTTTGATGATCTAGATTCCCCAAATATAATAGTTAAAAATTGCTCAAATATTCACGATTGCAGCTATAGATTTAGAAAAACAAAAAAAGTTAACAGTTCAATCTGATAGGTTGAAAGAAAGAAAAAGAATTTATTCGCGTCAATCCTGCTGTAAATTCTTAACTGCTATCTTACCTGATTCGTAGTCAGGTCCCACTGGTCAGCGACGAAGGAGTGTCGGCTGTACAGGAACACAGGTACCTGGTGGTCTTTGACTGGAGTAGGGTCACTGTTCACCCTGACCACTGTCAGATGAGTGGTCGTGGTTCCAACTGTAGACAAGAGAGACAAATGGTTAGAAAGGAAAAGTTGGTTAGGATGATGTTAGAGTTGTGCTTCATTTTATTATTGGTGATATTCATTCTAAGAGTTTTTCTGGCAGGCATCGGCCTTGAGGCTGAACATGATTGTTTGAAAGATTCACTGAGGCCCTGGAAACGCCAGAGAGAACAAAGGGCAAGTAACACGGATGGGTCTTAGTCATCAAGAGTCTGATACTCCGTCTCACTCCACCCAGAGCAAGAGAAGTTATTTGATGATTTCCGACCCTAAAAAAGAGTTTAGACTATAGTAAGCATTATTTTTTAAGAATTTCTGACAAAAAAACAAAGCAACTTCCATAATCCAGCTCATGTCTCCTACATCAAAAGATAAAGTCTAAATAAAAAATAAATTCTTTACAGTAATGAAAATACCAATATATTATTCGCAACTGCCTATATTGCCTTTAAGCAAGCCTGCACCAGAGAGGAGAGGACTAGGCATTAATGTCAATAGCGAGTACTCCGATTTGACCTCAGTATAATGCTCGATGACCTCAGTAAAGCTTCCGCAAGAGTGGGTCTAAATATGAATATAGACAAAACAAAGGTCATGCTTAACCCACTTAACACCCACTTCTATCAAGATCGGAGACTCTACACTTGAAGTTGTAATGATTGCATCAACCTGGAACAAACAGTAGGTTGGTCTAGCTTCAAGAACGGCCAACCGTCCAATCCGACTCGGTTGGGCAGAATTCGAATTTTGACATGCGCGGAATCTTTTGTATACCACAGTGTCTCAAGACGCAAGTGACCTTTGCGTGTGATGACTTCTAAAACCGAAACATGACCACTCACAATGGGCATCATCAGATGCATAAAATCACTCAAAGAGCAATGGAGAGGGCTACGCTCGGCTCTTCCTTGCGTGATGAAATGAGAAATGAAATTATTCGCTTATATCAAGAAATCGGTAGGTGACCGCTTTCCCGAAGGCGCATGTATGGAAAGATCATCATGATCGTCGGTCAAACTTGTGGGGACAAGGTGGACCGATGACCTAGCGTAGGTCACGGAAGTCCGCTGAATGCGAGACGGTAAGGACCGGTCTTTGAGGTGGCATTTGGGGAAAGTTCATATCTGCACTACTGGACATTTTTTAAATTATTTTTTATTATGTAAACACATAAACCTCCTCATGGTGATAATAAAAAGATATCAAATTGCTCTTGGTTAAACTCATTACATTGTAGTTTATAAGTAAAACTATATTATAAGTTTAACTTCGTAAATTAAACACATCAAAAATGCATTTTTTTTGGCTTGACCTTTCAACTGCAAGCGTGCGTGAAGTGCGGAACAATGGCGCGACAACACAATAATAAATAATGTTGCCATAAAAACAGTTGTTGCTAAGTGCACTCGGTAGTGAGGCGAACTCACTCATCGATTATAGTAATTACTTAGTCGATTAAGACCTGCGTCGATCATATTGATGGATAAATATGTATAGATATATGTATTTTAATACTGTTATGATAATTTTATGCTTATTAGGGACATTTTTTTTTTCAAAAGGAAGTCGAAACGTACACAATTCATAAATAAAACTTGGAAATTTTAGTAGATTTTAATTCAAATTCTTGAGATACGCTTCTAATCAGTTGCACAACAAGAACATATTAAATAAATTATTCGACAGTAAGCGTACCGGAAGACGTAGCGTTGGAAGGCCTCGACCCAGTGGGCCGATGACCTGGTAAGGGTGGCGGGAATTCGATGGATGCGAGACGCATAGGACCGTTCATTGTGGCGACACTTGGGAGAGGCCTATGTCCAACAGGGGACGTATTTCGGCTGAAATGATGATGATGATTCGACAGCAATGCCAGTACACAATTAATAATTTTTTATTTTATTTTTATTTTTATTAGGGACAATTAACAGCCACAATATACAGTGTTTAGCAAAGTAACAATAAATTATTTCAGTAGTAACAATATTGCAGCCCACTGCATTATCCTCGTTTTAACAAAAAAAATAAATTGATAATAAGTGCCACTAAACTAGCATATTGTTAAATTACATACAAAGTGCTCAATTGAATAAAAAATAAATAATTAAAACATCACAATACAAAACAAAACATAAAAAAATTGGTAATGAGTGCCACTAAACAAGCATATTAATTAATTAAATAAATAATTACATTGCAAAATTATTAAATTAATTCAAAATAAATAGTTAAAATATTACAATACAAACAAATAATAAAACCATCAAAAACATACATCAATTCAATTCATAAATTAACAACACAAGAATACAACACAAGATAAAATTGGATCAAATTATACAATTTTCAGACAAAATTTTAATTACATTGTGTTTAAATTTTAACTTAGAGCATACAAAAATATCTATATCAATAAAAGTTCTAATGTATGTATCTACCATTCGACGCATGGGGCAGCGCAAACCAGAATTAGTACGACAGCTATTTACCGCAAATCAAGTACCTGCACGAACGCTACGCAAATTAACAGTGCGAGGGACTGCTGATAGCATAACCTACTAGTGAGGTCCATCGAATCAAAGTTGCCATGAATTGAATTTACGCAATACACTATTTCTCTAACTAAGTGCACTTAGTCACTAATTGAAAAGTGCACTCAAAGAATGTGTTGCTAATGTGTTAAATAACTGTCCAATTAAAATAATAAATATGTATATCACTCAGGTTTTAAAATTTACTGGGAAACCAAGACTGCGAATGCATCTGAGCACAATGTGCAGGAAAAAATATAAATCGCGCGTTGCTTGTGCAGTAGTGAAGCGAATTGACGCGCAATCGATTAAAAATATCGGTACTTTAATTACATCGTTTAGAAAAATACAATTTTGAATTCCTTGAAAATATAGTTTACGATTTTTTTCAATATTATTGCCGCTTGATAAGTCACAAAAAATATTTAGGCCAGTATAATCAGTCCTAAAAGACTGTGTACCTGTGCCTCCTTTCAAGGATAAAGAAAATATCGTTAACGTGATCGTAACCCACCACGTAGGCCCAGCGCGGGTTGGTGTATATCACTTGTCTTCGAATTTTTGGCGGACATGCCAATTTCCTCACAAGTGCATAACAGGTTACGGCAGTTCATAACGAGCATTGGGGGCTAGTACACAGCTGGGTGCGGAAGCAATACCACCCCTCAGTCGCGCGGGTGGCCCGGTGACTATGTATTTTTGCTGACATAATAACTTAGTGATTTTTCATGATACAGTTAGAAATTTTGTACATAGATTAATTACATAAAAATACTAGACACGTGTTTCGGGTTTCGCAAGCAGCATGCATAAACTACCTTCAAGAATAGGGAGAAGAAAAGGAACTGATCAAAATGATCGTCATAAAGTTTATCTTTGAATTATATCAGAGAGTGGTTGTGGAACCTAGCCTAACCGCCATAAAATTCTTAGCAGTAAGATGAAGGTTATCGAGATAACTAAGTATACAGTTGCTAACTGCAGGCGGAATGACGAGAATGTGTGACGAAAGCCATTTATATTACATTTAAAATGGTGCATTATGTGGAATTCCCTGCCGGAGTCTGTGTTTTCTGATAGCTACAACTTAAGTCTGTAAGTCAAGAGTGAAGTATATGTAAAATAGTAAACTATTTTCAATATTTCCACTCTATTCTTTCTTACGGCTACGCTCGTGGCTCTTGCGGTCAGTCAGTTGTCAACCGTGGAACGAGCAAGTCAGAAAAATAAAAAGTAATTTGTGCGAACAAAATTGTTGCCTTCTAACATTTGCAATTTAGACTGGCCTGTTGGTCTACTGATTAGCCCTGACTGGTATGCTGGAGGTTCGATTTGCACCCAGGACAAATGTTTGTGCGATGAGCACGATTTTTTGTTCTGTGTCTGGAATTCTGGATGTAATTTTTATATAATACTAGCTTTTGCCCGCACGGCTTCGCTCCCGCTCTTCCCTACTGTACCCTACTCTGTCCTACTCTACCCTACTATACCCTACTCTACCCTACTCCATCCTACTCTACCCTACTCTACCCTACACTACCCTACACTACTCTACTCTACACTACTCTACACTACTCTACACTACTCTACCCTACTCTACCCTACTCTACACTACTCTACCCTACTCTACCCTACTCTACCCTACTCTACCCTACTATACCCTACTATACCCTACTATACCCTACTCTACCCTACCAAACTTCACATAAACCATCTACTAAATGATCCGAACAAAGCCTAAAAATTTGGTTTGGATAGGTGAGCCCGTTTTTGAGTTATAAAATAACAACGAAAAGTGGCATTGATTTTTATATATATAGATGTATGTATTTAGTAATATAAGTAGGTATGTTTATCAGTTGTGTATATGAGGCACAAGATAAACTTAAAATAAAATATATTGACCTTTTCCTATTTAGTAGGTAACTATCTCCAATTTATCGAAGTTAGCCGATAACCTCATTCATTAATGAACTGTTTTCAGAAAAGGTAAAGTATCACAATAGGTGTCGATTCAAGACATCTGTATGTTTTTAATTCCGTTTTTAAAATTAAGAATGTGAATAAATGTAAGAGGGTCAATGACCGTTATACCACGTTTATTTGGAGCCTACCTTAATATTCATAACACAAACTCTTGATAGTTGTGAAATATTATAATTGCAACAGTCACATCACTATTTCCAGCCCATCGACTATCGACAAAAAAACAGTTGGTAACTGTAAAGTGTATTGAAAAACTACTTTCCCGCCGACAATTACAACGATGCGCATGCGTCTAGACGGTTTTGTTCGCTTTTCTCACATAAAATAGATCAGCCATTGTTTCAGCTGCATGCACTTCTATTTATAGACGTGGAAGAAGACTAGCAATGCCCTGTGGCAGGGAATGATACTAATTTATACATTCAGATTATTTTTTTCAGAAAACGAAGAAAAAAATCAGCCCCACCACACAAAATACATTTAGATTTTTTTTTCCAGGAAACGAAAAAAAAAATCAGCCTCACCATACAAAATGATAAAATTGATTGTACAGTTTGTATGGAGAGGCCAATTGTTTTTTCGTTTCCTGAAAAAAAAATTTGTGGAACGTTGTTCAGTTTCGTCTACTGAGCAAGCCCTTAAAGTTTGCGGAGGGCTGTCCCTTACACCTTGTATACTCGTAATATAGTTTGAGAGCATTGACACGAAAAGAAGAACTATATTATTGTAAAGTTTCATTATCATGCATTTAGTAATTTTTGCATGAAAGAGTAACCAACGTTTATACATAATGAAATATGCCAAAGCCATTCATTAGGATCAAACCAACTTAAGCTTAAGTAAATAAACTAAAAGAGGTTGCTCCTTAATGTACTTTAAATGAGGGCAAACTTGCCTATATAACGTTTTTTATCAACGAACACTTACATAAATTACATTAGAGTTCATTTAAATTTTATCTGGTTCATACATACTTACACTGATTATACCTACAGTGGAATAATACGGGCAGATTAAAGCCAGAACTACATTAGATCGACGCACACGTGTAACACGCCTGATTTGTACGTAGAACGACGTCGCGTAGCGTGGATCAAGTGTAGCTCTACAAGTCTAATTTCCATAAAATGCACACGTCTGCGCAGTGTAGTTCTAGCTTAATTCATGAATCCCCAAGCGACCACCGGTGGCCGCGCATCTATTGTCTTACTATTGTGTCTCTAATTGACGGTATCTGAAGGGTTAACACTGCACACACGCGTGACACGTACCATCTGGGCGTGTCGGTCTCCAATCTCTATACATTTTATATGGAAACTAATCTTGCAGAGCTACATTAGATCCACGCCACGCGACGTCGTTCTACGTACAAATCAGACGTGTTACACGTGTGCGTCAGTCTAATGTAGTTCTAGTTTAAAGCTAGAACTACACAGCCAAACGTGTGCCACGTACGCAAATCAGGGCGCGTCGGTCTCCGTTCATTTTATATGGAAATTAGACTTGTAAAGCTACACTAGATCTACGCCACGCGACGTCGTTCTACGTAAAAATCAGGCGTGTTACATGTGTGCGTCGGTCTAATGTAGTTCTAGCTTAAAAGTACAACTACACTGCACACGCGTGTGCCACGTACGCCGATCTGCGCGCGCCGGTCTCCGTTCATTTTATATGGTAACTAGACTTGTAGAGCTACACTAGATCCGCGCCACGCGACTACTTTCGTCGTTCTACGTACAAATCAGGCGTGTTAGACGTGTGCGTCGCCGTCGATCTAATGTAGTTCTAGCCTAATAGTAACGTAGCACTTAAAAACTAGGCTACTAGTATTACTAGTTTAACTCAAGCACTATCAATCTGGCCTGAATATTTAGATAAGTACCTACATAAGTAGACAGATATGGGTCTCATCAGCCCGCTTTTGTAAAATGTAATTTATGTTTTTAAAAGACCGGTTAACGTGCCCCTTCTTTTTTTTAAATCTGATAAACTACTTAGTGCTTGACTGCGATTCCACCTGATGGTAAGCAGTGATGCTATCGTTGATGGTGAGACGCACTAGTTTATTAAGAGCCTATTCACTCTAGCCTTGAAGACACCCAAATTATAATGACAGTAAGACCGCAGCAGGCAAATTGTTCCAGTCCTATGTACGCGGTATTAACGAGGCAAAACGCTTAGTCCGGACCGTAGAGGTTTCAACAACGTAAAGGTGGATACTCGCCGTACGTCGGGTTGTCCGGCCTACGGCGATTTAGATGGGAAATCATCAGATAACTTTTCCTACTCGTGGTGGAACGAGAGGGCGTCAGACTTTTACTGACTAAAGTCCACCTGTTCCTTCAATTACCTTTTGGTACCAGCGCCATCACAATTTAAAAGCAAAAAAAGAATGTTCTCTTTATATATATTACTGAGACTACTGTCCGTGCGTTTATCTGTTTGTCTGTCAGTCTGTCACGAAGCTGTATCTCATGAACCGTGATAGTTAGACAGTTGTTTTCACAGATGATGTATTTCTGTTGCCGCTATACGAACAAATATTAGTAAATTATTTAGTTTCACCCTATATCATATTCCCCAAGCCAGGGCCCGGTCTAGCTATTTAACCGCTCCGGGCAAAGATAATTTTTGCTGCCCTTTACCCTAGTTATGACACTATTTGAGCAGAGGTGCGATATACAAAACCATATAAGTCATCAGTCTAAAAAGATAGGTTGAAAGGTGGCACATAAAATTCTCCCCTTCGGCCACTTTGGAAACCAGTAGTTGGAAACCAGTTTCGAAAACAGAAATATTTTTCTTTAATGGAAACCCCGTTTCCAATAAAGAATTATATTTCGGTTTTCGAAACTGGTTTCCAACACAGAGAGTTGGATCTTCTTTCGAAACTCTTGGAAATATAGCTATTATTCAATATAGAATAGAAATTGATAAAGAAATAAAGACATCTATACAACTAATGTCTGAAGGAAAAATAACAGTAGGACACTGTATTGAAATAATTTCTCCTTTTTTTTTTAATATAATTTTTTCATTAAGTAGTTTTTTTTTAAGTTTATTATTATATTAGTTTAATAATAAAGATTTGATTCAAATTTCAGTTATTTATTTTGCAACTGTACACATCAGTGGCGAAGCGTGAAATATTGAGAGAGGTAAGCCGGAGCAAAAAAAAATGCTTGCCTACTCCGAGCGCGGGCACGCAGTCTTGAGTCCTTACCGAAAATCTGTGATTGGCATCCTGGCTTCAGTCTTGTATAGGCAGATGTATCTTCAGTCCACTTTTACTATACGTGTAAGCACTGAGATATTGAAACAGTGTCTTGCAAGTAGGGTTGCCAGGTCCTGGAACTGAAAAGCCGGAAAATCTATCCTATTTAGCCGGATGTTTGGTCAAAGAGGCCGACATTTTTTTTAAGTCTAATAAAATTCATGAAATCTTTTTAAATTCTAATGAAAAAACCATAAGATTAAGTGATATTATTGCTACACTATTACATATCCACTCTGCTTGTGCTAGCGATACAAGGTAAGGCAAAACTCTAATGACAATTCTAAACAAAATGGTCTTTAAAAAGCCTAACAAAAATGCTCAAATTTGGCCGGACACGCCACTTAAAAGCCTGACTATGTCCGGCTTTATCCGGACGCCTGGCAACGCTACTTACAAGCATAATAGAAGTGGCTTTGATAAAAGCCGTTTGTGGTGAAATGATGATATGATGTAAATTAAACAAAACTTAATCGACTAAGTACTAATAATACTACTTATACTCTAAAGCTATTCGTCTATTCTTTCTTACAAAGTGCGCTAAGACATTATCATAAAAACCGGGAAGATTCTTAATTTTTAGTAAAGAACGTTTTTCTATAGAAAGAATGACTAGATCAGATAATCGTTCTTGTTTTTGAGCATTACGCATGTTGATATTTATTGTAAAGGGATATATTAAAATGTTTAAAAAAACCAGCTCTGAGAAGAACTTTTGCGTTGGTGTAGTTTTAAGAACGAAATCTAAAAAAAATCGCACGAAAATTATTAGACTTCACGCACGACCTTTCTCAAAGATCTAAACTCCCCTCCCGCACGCGCACTCCCGGGCCCCGCCTTGGTGACGCTTGCAGCATAAATCGTAATATTTTAATTTCGCCATAACTTCAAAACCAAACGTCCAATTTTAATCATTCAAAGACCAAATATTATCTACATAAACTGTACTTAGTGATGAAATAATTTATTTTGATAAGGGTTAATAGCATGTGTAAAATAAATGCGTTTAAATGTAGTCCAAAAAAAAATCAAGATTATTAGATAAAAAAATGGTTGTTGTGCCTCACTCGACTTAGATAGGTATACTGTTACGCGGGCTTTTTTGTAGATATTTGTAAGATCTACAATTAATTAGGACATTTTACGGTTCTATCTTTAATAGTTCAGGCAGCGTACGCAAAATAAGTAATGTTTCTGGTTGATTTTTTACACCTTGTGTCCGAAAAACCCAAATATCTTACGGAACCCTATTTTTTTCCAAAATAAAATTTAGCCTATGTTACTCGTGGATAATGTAGCTTTCGGGTGGTGAAAGAATTTTTAAAAACAGTCTAGTAGTTTTTAAGCCTATTCAATAAAACTCTATCAAATAACTCGAAAAAAAACCGGCTTGCCGGAGCGCTTTAGAGCGCACAGGTTAATCGACATTTATGTGACGTCATGACGTATTCTTGTATAGAAATTTAAACGCTAAAAAGCCGATTGCGCCTGCGGCTTATAATGTTATAGTGCTACATGTTGTTGAAAAGTAAATTTTGTTGATTTAATGTTCATAGTGTGTGTATGTGTATTGTGACATTTCTCAATTACGGTAGAGAGTGGTTGTGTTCTAAACATCTGAAGGGAAGCCGGTGGGAATCGAGTTGTATGGAACCTTCGTCACTGGTACACATCATGTATTTTAAACAACTACCTAGGTATATACTATATTTTACTGTAATGTTTGAATAATAGCTATATTTCCAAGAGTTTCGAAAGAAGATCCAACCCTCTGTGTTGGAAACCAGTTTCGAAAACCGAAATATAATTCTTTATTGGAAACGGGGTTTCCATTAAAGAAAAATATTTCTGTTTTCGAAACTGGTTTCCAAAGTGGCCGAAGGGAAATTTTCAACCTGCCAACTGTAGATGGCTAGGTTGGTAGAATAAGTCAATTTTGCGACCCTTTATTTTTTCTACCCCTCTGGACAAATGCCCGACTTGCCCCCTCCTCCCCCCCTATAAGGCCTTGCCTCAAGCCATAACATGCCTGGCACAAGAGAAACATGAGTAAATCGTGTAATATAGGTCGGTAAAGTCGGTCAATTAATTTCGATTTGTGATCGCTGATCGCATTACTATGGTACTTGACAAAAGTAACCTAATCTCTAACGAACACATGGATTTTCTAATTAAATTACATGTCGATCTTCTTGACTGGCCTGTTGGTATCGTGGTTAGTTGTCGGACTGCTATGCCGGAGGTCGTGGGTTCGATTACCACGTATGAAAAATTATTGCGTGATGAGCACGATCATTTGTTTGTTATATATCTGGATGTAATTTATCAATAATGTATGTATTTAGACATGTAGGTATAAGTATGTTCTATATCATAACACAAACTCTGCTTAGCTTGGGGCTATGGTTGTGTGATAGTTGAGAATATTATAATTATAATATATATTTATGTACCACAGTTGGTGTTGTGTTTGAGCGAATGGTTGCTGCGCTGCGTGTCGCGGTTTTGATTCCCTTACGACCATTGAATTATACGTACGACAGAAATATTTGTACAACCTACAGATTGGTGTTTCGAGTCTGGATATCTTATGTATGTGAGTTTTACTTGTTTCTAAACGCATCCACGTTACACGAGTTATTGCTGACGCTGGGCAGCTTTACCACGGTAATAGTATCATACAGTATTGTAACACGGCCGTCTTTTTAAAATAAATGCCTACAGGCGCGCGGTACGTAAACATGCGATAGGGCTGCCCGCCTCCAGCATTCTAATTACGTTTGTCTAGTTTGTTTCCGTATTTTTTGTGTGATTGTAAATATACTTACTTATATATATAAACAAAATACTTTGTGGATTGAATAGGATGTGTTCAATAAAAATGCGTGTTGTTTTTTGATTGGTAGACTGAAATAAAATGCTTTTTTTTTAGTATTATTCATACACATAGTACAATAAACCACTATAATTAAAAATAAAATACCACTTACTACCTCTTTACTTTGAATTATACCAACTAATAATAATCGCGCGATAATTGTTAAAAAAAACCGTCGTGTCCGTTCGTCACTGCGGCACAGTTGCGACGGCCGCGACTGTCTACATGCCGAGACCATGCTACGACCGAGGCGCGTAGATATAGCTCACGTTTCATCCGTTTGTATGAAGTTGGAATACTGTATGATATAATTACCGTGGCTTTACACTTAAAAAAAATAACAAGCCATGTGCGAGTTAAACTCGCGCACATATTCTATCCCCATTGCATATTATTTTAATGAACAAACAAAAAGATAAACTTTAAATTTCGAGAAACTAAAGCTGACTCAAGAGCCACTGTTATTGTTATTTTAAACTTGATATTATGATTAACGTTGTTTTTGTTTTTATCATACCTCTAAGGATAAAGATACCTCTCGCATCTGCGAACTTTCCCCAGATAACTTTATTGGCCCTCTCCGACATTTCTCTTTTATCCTACTAAGAATTGCTCCAGATTGGATAAATTAATAGATATACTTCATAGTATGTACGTGTGCACCGACTGGCTTGCACTTATCTTTAGAGAACGACCGACATTCTGTTTAGGTTTCGGCCAAAAACTAATTGGTTTCGGCTTGAGTTTCGGCTTCAGTCATAAACTGGCCGAATATTTGCCTTTTATCCTTAGAGAACAACCGATGATTCTTTTTCGGTTTCGGCCAACAAGTGTTTTCGGCTAAAGTTTTGGACAAAATGTGGTTGAATATCCGGTTCGACTAAAAGTGGCGTTTTTGAGCTGACGATTGTGATAGATGCCGAATAAAATCTGGATGCTAATTAATCAGACTTCTTTTTAATACCATTATAGGCCTCTTAAACGTCTACATTGCCTTCTAAATTATTAAGTCACCACAATAAAAATAATGAGCGTCTGAATGATATTTATCTTAGCCACTATTTTTAAATATTCATAAAAAAAATCACAAGCCTTCTCCACACACAACCTGTCCGTTTTATACTAGAATATTTGACAATGAGGAGTTTGATCACGTAGCCAATAAATGTTGGGCTTTACTTATAATTTCTATTAAAAACCGACTGACTTGTACGTCTATCCTAAGTGTTAAAATGTGTTTGTTTTATGGCCTAGAGATAAGTGTTCTGAGTCTTGTGTAAGTGAGTTTATATATTTGTGAACACACCCACGATACAGGAGTTATTCTTAGTGTAGGGCAAAGTTAAAAACAAGAAAAAAAAAAGAAAATAAAAGAAAACAATTATATTATCGAAATATTATATATTGTGTGATAGTTGTAGAATTATTATTATTATTTTAATTTTTTAACACTTCTTCTGTTACCATGTCAGTTTCGGATTTCGCTTGGCCGAAACTGGCAAAGAAGCCGAATATTCGGTTACGGTTTCGGCTATAAATCGTGTTCTGGTCAGTCACTACTTATCTTACGCTGTGACTAGTAGTACATGTGTAAAATTATAGTGATTACATTATCAATGCCTGTAATTATCGTAAAACATTCGCTTCCTAGTCCAGCGGCTACCTACAATCTGGTTAGATAGTGGACCACTTAAGTTTCCACACGTAGCGTGTTGTTTAGAACGACATGAAAACCATTAATTTTGGTATTAGAAAGATATGAAATCTTGTAATTAGGTTTGGATAGTTTAGACCGGTCATATCTTCAGGTGAAAGTAAAAGCGCGAAGTATTTTAGGCCGCTAAATAGAAATTTCCTTAAGTTCAGTAAAATATGATTATTTAGCATAGTAAAAAACTTTTTACAAAAAAAATTTAAACCGACTTCAAAAAGCACAAAATAACTTTAATTTCGGAAGGCGGTGTTTCTATAATAGATACCTAATCTTGTCTCTTCGTTATTTAACACCGACTTCCGAAATTAAAGTTATTTTGTGCTTTTTGAAGTCGGTTTAATTTTTTTTTGTAAAAAGTTTTTTATTTTTCACTTTTTAGTTATGGTAGCACCACTAAAAAGTACCTACCCTTCAGCTAAACATAAATTACCTTATAGCCAGAGTGCATCTCATAACGATTCTTATAATCCCAAATACGGTAAATATTACATGAATTTACCCCCTCCCCCTTTCCCCTCCCCCTTTTCTTTGAGTCAGTCATCGACTACACGTATAAACAAAGCAATTTTACTTGTTACGACAATTCTGCTATGATTCTATGAGGAGTTCTGTTCCATATCTTCGAAGTTCATGATCAGATCATAACAATATTTCTATGGGACCAACTTGGAAGCATAACCTTTAAATAAAAAAAAAAATCGATTTCGAAATCGGTCCACAATTGACCGAAATATCGGTGAACATACATACAAAAAAAAAAAAAAAACACATTCAGCCGAACATAGAACCTCCTCCTTTTCGAAGTCGGTTAAAAAATGAGTATACATGTAGATGGATGGAGAGGGAGAGGGAGGCCAAAGAAAAGATGGATGGATTGTGTGTGGAGTGATATGAAAGAAAAGGGAGTTGTGATAATATGACGGGTTACAGGACAGAATAGAAGAAAAAAACGTATTGCGCTGACCCCAAGTAACATGGGATAAGAGCAGGAAAAAGAAGAAGCATAGTACTTTTTTATGGGGGAAATCATCTCACGTGACTTTTCCCGCTCTAGGGCGGTGCCAGAGGGCGTGTCAAACTTTTACAGACTAAAACCCACTTCTATATTCCTTCTTTGCCTTGAGTCCCAGGACCATGAGTTTCCTTTTCGGAACTGAACCCATAGCCCTATTACGCTTTTAGCGAAGTGCTACTTTGCCCATAGAGATGGGCAGTAGCACCAGCAGTGGGATGTGCAGTGGGTGGATGGGCAGTAGTATGGTAAGTAGTAGAAGTTTTATCGTTTCCGTGGCTGTATCAGTATAAATGATGCAACTGACCTTAACTGTTGTGAAGATATTTACCTAATATCAACATTATCAGTCTGATGTAACGTTAATGGAAATTAGCACATGCTAGGTAGGTAGGTATCAAGGTACAAAATAATGAAACAAACATGATAGATTACATTTGTATCACAAAATTGTAATCAATTAAACTAATGATAAGTAAATAACGCTTCTGTACGTAAATAAATAAGAAGTCTTTGAAAGACGACGGTAAATTACGTGTCCTATTTTTTTGTGATTGATAGACTCGCGCTTGACGACCGAGTCTAAATTCATGCTTTTGCGGCTTAAAGCCTCAATAAATGAACACTGAAGAAAATAACTAATCATTTTATTTTTTAGAAAATAAAAGCAGAAGAAATAGAAGCAGAAGCAGTGGACGTCTTTCGGCTGATATGATGATGATAAAAAGCAGAATTTATCTTATCACTACATAGTGTAAAACAAAGTCGCTTTTTCTGTCCCTATATCACTATGTACGCTTAAATCTTTAAAACTACGCAACGGATTTTGATGCGGTTTTTTTAATAGATAGACTGATTCAAGATGAAGGTTTATATGGGTACAGTTTTTCTGTAGTGTATTTAGTATCAGCATTGCACCCGAGCGAAGCCGGGGCGGGTCGCTAGTGTATAATAAAATTAAAAATAAGTATTTTGTAAATTAAAACGTGGTATTTTTTTTAGAGTTGTGTTAACCGAGTGATAACGGCCCCCATTTACGAGTTGTAGGTCGCGAGTTCAAACCCAACCAGGCGCATTACTTTGTGTAATTTATTTAATAATCACTGCTGAAAACATCGTGAGGAAATCGGCATGTCTTAGAACCAAAAATTCGAAGACATTTGTCATTCACCAAACGGCACTGGGCCCGAGTGGTGGATTACGGACCATTCCCTCCCCTAGAGGCTGATTAATGATATGCTATGCAATATATCCTTTACTTTCACGTGGGGAAAGGTGTTTACAGAAGCCAGCAAATTATACAAGTTAATTATAAAATATAGGTGCCAATAAAGTTACAGATCAAGAAGTAATAAGTGCCGAGTCCGTAGGGTTCCGTACCATTTAACTATTGACCAAAAAAACGACAAAAAAATTATCACATTTTGTTGTAAGGGAGCCACTTAAATATTTATTTTATTCTGTTTTTAATCATTTTTGTTATAGCGGGCAACAGAAATAAATTATCTGTCAAAGTTTCAACTTTTCAACTGTCTAGTTATCATGGTTAATGAGTTACAGTCAAAGATTTTATATATCCTAGTACTAGATTGACTACGACAACCTCAAAAGCGTACCTGATAAGGAAAGTCAGAAAGAGTCCTGTCATCTCGTTCTACTAGTGTGTCCATACACTACCTACACACTACGGGACAATTTTGCTCAAAAGTTAGTTAAAGATATTTTTAATACATTAAAATAGACATGCAAGTCCAAAAACAATTAATATGTATAATAAGTTACCAAAAGGGAACTGTGAGTTGTCTCTGTAATGACTAGGAAATAGCTGATGTCCGTATAGTATATATAATAGCAATATCCTCTTATGCGAGTATGAAATACCTACACTGATAAAAAATGCCTAATATGTGTGTACCTACGTAAGACGATCACTTCTGAACGGCTACACCTATCAGAATAAGGTTTGTCTGAAAGAAAAAACTAGTTAGTTTATAATAAAACTAAATTAAAAATAGACTGATGCATGACATTTTTTTATTACGTTAAATTGCACTTATTAACTAACAAATAAATAATACATTAAATAAATAATCCTCGACTGGTTTATAAATTTATTTATAATAACTACTACTACTACTAATTATTGCCGATGCCCGTTAGCGCCACAGGGAATTTCCGAAAGGGATACCACGGTCCTGGAACACAAAGGGCAACTGAAGGACACGGGTAGGTTTATTCAGTATAAACCTCAAATAACTTATCCCGCTCTAAGATGGAGCGTAAGGCGCTCTACCTTAGAGCAGGATAAGTTATTGGAAATTTTACCACATCAAAAAAAGTCTCCCACTATGTTTGTTTATCTATATCTGTTTGCAATCAACTCAAAAACTACTGAACGGATTTTTAACAACTAGATGGAATAGAATCAGGTTTTAGTGTTGATTTAACTTTATGAACTTTTACATCTTCAGACTACAAATAAAACTGTTGCTGAAAAAAAAATTTAATGGCACAACTTCAAAGCCATTGTTGCCGATGGTTCTCGTTTCTTGGAAATCTACAACAAAACATAAAAAATAATATATTACTAGTGGTTAAGGGTAAAGCCATATACGTGCAGCATTGCGTGCGGCATTTATTAGGGACCTACCTCAGGACTAAACTTAAAGACAGTAGACTATGATTTAAAATGAATATAATTCTCGAATGTACTATATCGATGTGGAGAAGATTTTGGAGTGCAAACTCGTCGTTTTAAGAACTGGTCACAGATAACTATATACTGAATTGGTCCGAAGACACGTACCGCATGCCGCACCTCTGGCCGCCGCTGCTCGCCGCTTTTCGTTGTGTCACGAGAGCAGCCGAAGATTGCCGAGCGGCCAAAGGCGCCCGATCAACAAAAAAGATAAAATTAGTAAAATTGGTACGCGCTTGTTTTATTAAAAAAAAAAAATATTGAGCCTCCTCAGATATTTAGAAATTTGCTTATAATAATATAAAACTTGAACAGTAGACAACAAAATCTTATAAAATTTAGCACCCAGTCCGTCTTCTGAATCGTTTATGATGCCGCTTCTCTATGTATTTTTACAGGCAGTTAATATGTTTTAATTCCCGCATGAAATTCAAAACGATGTTTGTTGTCACCCTACATAAATATTTTGTAAACAAAACAGAAAACTTACCAAAAAACACTAAATTCCACAACCAGGATACCCATCACTATTGCGAAACTTTACACAGCAACGTTTTGAACATCTTGCACACTTTATACTTTACTAAATATTGAGATAAAAACTTGTAACAATTAAAAATACAACTTTGGCCCTATGAAGCATCAGCCATATTGGTTATTGATGTCAAATTCTGTCAAATTGAAACCTCCTAAATGTTGCCTTTCATAATTTTAAAATTACTACGAATAGCTATTATATCTAAATGAAATCATCGTTAAATACAAGAAGAATGCGTATAAAATTTCAAGAAGCATTATTTGAAATAAAACATTTAGTTGCAATTCATTGTATGTTGCATAAACCTATCAAAATGCATGAACACGGACTATTTAACGATAACTGGAACAATCTAAAAACTACCATCTGTTTCTTATTTTTTTCTGGTAGTATGTGAGAAAGGGACAGAGAGGATTTATCTTAGTGTCTTGCTCCAGGCCATTTTTCCCTTTTGCGTGTCAATAATACACATGAACTTAATGCTAATGAGAATAAAGAACACTTTAAAGACTGTCATATTTCTTCGTAGTCAATCTAGTCTACTCTAGTAGAATATATAAAATCTTTGGTTACAGTCTGACGGTGACGGACAGTGGAGTCAAAGTAATAAGGTCCCGTTTTTACCCTTTTTTAGTAGGGAAATCATCCGATGAGTTCTCCTGCTTAAGTGGAGCGGGAGGGCGTGTCAGACTTTACTGACTAAAACTCACTCCTATGTTCCTTCGTTACCTTCGCTCCAGGGCTCAACTATGTTTCTACGTTGCCTTCGCTCCGGGGTTCATTTTCGCATAACCCATGCCCCAATAGGCTTCCACCCTGCTGGGCCCGTAGGTACG
The DNA here is from genome assembly GCA_949319445.1 of Mythimna lalbum. Taxonomy (NCBI): domain Eukaryota; kingdom Metazoa; phylum Arthropoda; class Insecta; order Lepidoptera; family Noctuidae; genus Mythimna; species Mythimna lalbum. The sequence goes on from OX439358.1 coordinate 3,134,671, forward strand.
GTTTATCTGACATCTCTTACACTAAGCGCTGTCGACGACTTGGCCTGTCCGGACGGTTACCGGACGGCCGGACGTTTTTACCCTTTAAGTACGGAACCCAAAAAAGACAAAAATGCAATTTTGAAACAAAAGATATCATATCTAACCTGAGACAAGGTTACAACCAAATATTAACAAGTCGTCGCAAAACTTTATAGTCTGCTCCGTGTTTGCAGAACCATCGAAATAGTCTGTACCTACGCTGATAACAGATAATAGGCAGACGAGTGATTACGGAGTGTAATCACTAAATGAAAACCTATAGAATGTACAAGTACTTCAGAAAATATCTGATAAGGAGTATATGAATGCAGTGTTATTGTAGTCATAGAACGAAAAAATTAATGGTCTATCTATAGATATTAATATTACAAAGAGGAAAGATCTGTATCTGAAATACAGGATCTCCTTATTAACTACCTCGCGTAAATCCCTCACTAACGTTCGGGTTTAAAATCAGCAACCTTCGTTTCATTCGGTAATTTATCCCTTAGTCACATAATCTACTATTGTTTGTCTATACTAATATTAAAAGAAAAAAGATTTTTATTTTTGTATGATCCGGCTCGAAGGACCAAGTATTATATGAAGATTAAAAGAGTAAAAAAGTGGTTGGTTGATTCATGGATAGCTTACGAAGACGAAGAGTTCTTCCGAAGTAGTATCAATGCTGACATAAAGGTAGGAAAAAATAACTAGTGATGAACAAACATGTAAGAAATCATTATTTAACAAATAGTTTTTTTTTTTAATTTAGTTAGCTAGCCCATTATGTCCCACTGCTGGGCGAAGGCCTCCCTCTCCCAGGACCAGTCCCTCCGGTAGTTGTCCAGCTCATCTCCCCACCTTCGTCTTGGTCTGCCGCGATATCGCCTAGAGTTTAATGGTACCCAATAAGGGTCCCATAGGGATCCTAAGGGGGGTATTTCTTTTTTTAAACGGCCTAAATTTATTTGTACACCTAATAACCCCTTCTCTTTACTGTATCTACACCGAAATAGTAACACAATTCTTTTACATATTGACAAATCAATGAGTACAACAGCGATCTTATCGCTAACGGCATTATCTACCAGACGGGTTGGATAAACTGGATTAAATTATTTGGTTGCTACAGAAAGCCTTCCATATCTACTGAACGTACATTACAATCAAGCTGACTTGAGTCATCAAAAGGATTAATGATGATAAGTACTACCAACATAACGAAAACAGTACCAACAGAACGAAAAAACTTTTTCAATACACTTAATCGAAAACCCGCTCTTATCCCATCGGTTTTAGTCACTTAACTCACTGTTTTCCGCACTAGTGCAGAAAGGAGCGCGTGCTCGCCCATATCAGGTTGGGCGCGCGTCGACTCCCACGAGGCGCGCATCAACCACCACTAGTTGTAAGTGTATTGAATTGAAATACATTGTTTGATACACGTACTCACTGTTCCCTCGCCCTCGACTCCATAACACCCTCGCCTCGCTTTCAGGCACGCAATTCACTGTTTTTTGCACTAGTGTGAAAAAGTGCGCGAGTACGCCCCCACCACAATTTATTACACTGGCTGGGCACTAAGCAACCCCAATAAAGCAATCAAATGACATCCGCGTGTTTTCCGAAGCACAGAAGAATCTCGGTTTATTCAAATGGTCACCCATCCAAGGACAGACCTCGGCAAGTGTTGCTTAACCTTAAAAATCGGCCCATGTGGCTGTCATTACGAGCTCTTTACTTTATTATACAATATAATATGTAACACGTGTTATCTCGTGCCAGATTACGGGTTATCTCTACACTGATTATAATATTTGATGTTTCATTAGTAATTTACTCTGACAGATTTTTTTCGTTATCTTCAAACTGTTTGGTAGAAAGATTTTGACTTACTTCCTGTTTTGCGTCAAATTTAATTTAATTGTCTTTTATTTTAAAAAAAGGCTCTCCTAGGGTGCATCGCAGTACCGTAAGTACAGTAATACAGTATGACCGAAATATTTTGATTACTCCGAACTTCGAACAATTGTCTGCGCGTGCGCAGCAATTCTTCTTCAAAACACTTATTCGAATACCCGCTCTTATACCGTGTGCACGCAATTTACTGTTTTTAGCACTAGTGCAGTAAAGTGCGCGAGCTCACCCCCGCGTCCCCCGCCACACTTTACCACATTTATCGTATCAAGTTGGGCGTTAAACGACCCCAACGAGTCGCGCATCAACCCCGCGCGTAAGTGTATTGAAAAACAAGTGGAAAGTGACTGCAGCACTCGACTTCATAACACCCTCGCCTCCGGCTCGGGAAAAGTTAAAGAATAAATACGTTTAAGAAAGATGAATCGTATTTTTTCCAGTAGTTTATAGTTTAGAGCGCTCACTTCAGCAATTCGCCTAGAAATGCGGATGATACACGTATATCCCGGCGGATGAAACTACGCCTCTATTATCCGATCCCTCCAGGAAACACAACTCAAGCGTGATAAAGCGCACATGTCTTAATAAATATGACAAGTGTTTCTCCGTGACAATATTTTACATAACAAGCGAAGACGCTCACATCCACATAATAGCATTTATATTAATTTATGCAAATGTAGATGCTCGAAGTTGTCTATGAATTAATTTACATGTGTGTTTGTCAATACATTTTCATTGTTCAGTCAGACAAATGACTCGCTCTCTACACAATATATTTAAACTAAAGGTGGATTGCTTCATTAAATAACATTTAGTAATGGGCCCAGAGTAGCTCTCTGGGGGACACCAATGGCCTTGAATGGTAATTATTGCCAATGGTAGTAGAAAATAAAGATGTACCTTAACTTAATTACCTGATTAATTTTAAATTTAGATTTACGGTATATAACAACTTGTTAAATGTTTGAAAAATTGTTTATTCTACTTAATGATATAGTCAAATGCCTTTGTTAAGTCTAAATAAAAACTACTATCAGCCGAACATACATTTTACTAATAAGTGTCAGTATAGACAAGCGTTTATGATTTATTAGGAGCTTGTCAAAAACAAAATCTAGACTATTAACAACATCTGCATGATAGTCTCAATTTTAAAATAATGATTAATGACATGCGAATATCATTCATCATTATTGACGAATTAAAAATAAATTCGCATTAAAACGATTCAGAAATGTGAAAGAATCTAGTTACTGTGTAAGGTACGCAAGATATTTAATAGTATACTAGCTTTTGCCCGCGGCTTCACCCGCGTACATAATCTCAGGATAAAAAGTATCCTATGTGTTATTCTGGGATATGGTCTACTCGTGTACCAAGTTTCATCGAGATCCGGTCTGTAGTTTTTGCGTGAAAGAGTAACAAGCATCCACACATCCATCCATACATACAAACTTTCGCATTTATAATATTAGTAGGATTGTTTTGAATTTCCTGTCTATTCCAACAAGAAACCAGAATTATCACACGTTACAATACATAAATGTAATCATAACGGCTATATTATTATTAGGTTCATTGTTAATCTATCAGGCCACATTTTATAATACATACCGGCTTAAAGTATGCAATAATATTAACAGGCGTAAATAAGGATAAAAACAAAATAATATGGTAAAGCAAGCACGTGGTAATAACGCCCGGAACATTAACAATCAACTTAGTTTCACATTTGTATGCAAATGAAATGGATACGAGGATGAGCCATTGCGTGCCGGTTGTAATTTATTATCACTTCTGCACACATGGAGTGTGCCGGTAGCAACACGGAGCATTAAATCTATATATATAAAAATCAATGCCACTTTTCGTTGTTATATTATAACTCAAGAACGGGCTCACCTATCCAAACCAAATTTTTAGGCTTTGTTCTGACTATTTAGTAGATGGTTTATGTGAAGTTTGGTAGGGTAGAGTAGGGTAGAATAGGGTAGAGTAGGGTAGAGTAGGGTAGAGTAGGGTAGAGTAGGGTAGAGTAGGGTAGAGTAGGGTATAGTAGGGTAGAGTAGGGTAGAGTAGGGTAGAGTAGGGTAGAGTAGGGTAGAGTAGGGTAGAGTAGGGCAGAGTAGGGCAGAGTAGGGTAGAGTAGGGTAGAGTAGGGTAGAGTAGGGTAGAGTAGGGTAGAGTAGGGTAGAGTAGGGTAGAGTAGGGTAGAGTAGGGTAGAGTAGGGTAGAGTAGGGTAGTGCAGAGTAGGGAAGAGCGGGAGCGAAGCCGTGCGGGCAAAAGCTAGTAATTTATAATTGTCTAGGCATTTGGTGTTTCTGCTCATTCATAAGTCGTAAATACTTACGTTGGAATATAAAACAATATCATATGATTCTAATCCATTGTATGCCGAAATTGTCACGGTCGAAGTCGGTTGCTTGCCACCATTTATTTAGTTTGGTTCTTTACTGATATATCTAATGGCATCAGCGAAACAAAATGCACACTGGGTGGGTCAGTATATTTGTTTAATTTCTTTTAGTATTTTTTTAGTTTCAGTTTTTTTTTACTTTATAATTTTGTGTTCAGAAATGTACTTTTCTCGCAAAAAAATGTTCAATTATTTCTTCTACCACCTTACTATACATATAATATTATCTAAATCGATTTAGATACGCTTAAAGCGAGGTAACTTGGTAGTTATTGCCTTAGCAACAACTACTTTTTACCAAGGCAATTGCCATTGTCAACTGTCAATGACTTGGTAAGAAGTTACGATTATTATGAGACGGGTGACAGGACGGGAAAAAAAATCGTGTTGCGCCTACCCCGAGTAATATCGGATAAGGGCAGGAAGAAGAAGAGGAGTATTGGTACTTCATTTCAGTCAGAAGTACCTATGTTTAAAAAAAAACAACTTTTCCTTGAGAATTCTACGTGTATATATGTATTGCTAACATGCTAACAAGCACATACTAATCACGCTAATAAAGCGCTCAAATCTATAAAACGCGAGTTTCGACACTTATGTCAGTATTAACATCGCTATGTTATCTTTCGTGTATTTACATAAGCTAAACTGTGAGTATCTCGGAAAGCAAGCTCTCATTGCAAATTTTTTTTGAAAAAATTATAATTGAACCTCATAGAAAGTAAGTTTTTACTTAGTTTTTTCATTGAAAGGCTCGCGCTTGACCACTACCCGGTAAGCTAACCCAGTGGTAAGCGATCATATGGTCGACGCTTGGCTAGAAGTAACCTTCTAGGTTGTAACTTCTAGACAATAGGTACAGACTCCGGCAGGTTCCATTCCATTTCTTAGATGTCACAATGAATATGTTCCCAAAGCGTTTAGTGCGTATGAGTGGGATGTTCATCATGTACCGCATTGCCGTACGTTTAGGAGTCGGATGGAACGGGCAGAACGGCAGTCGTGCGGCGGCAGACAAGTTTAAGCGCTCATTCATAGCCTCTCGGAGAAATCTCTTACCCACTAGCTCATGTACTGGATACACAGATCTCAGCAATAGTACTGTTATAGACATACCCAAGGGTACCTTTATTACCTTTTTAAACCCGGGTTTAAAAAAGTAATTTATGTGCAGCAAGAACAATGTTGCCGAGAGCACCATCCCCTTATCCCACACCGGCATTTAATAGCCAAATGACTGGACGAGCAGCCAAATTAGTTTGGTTTCTCTATCCAAATAAAAAAATTCCATGGTTCCAGCATTTTGGTGGACAACACAATAACGCAATTCCATTAAAATCATACAATAAACGTTATCTGCATAAGACAGAGACGCGAGTTCTAGAAAAGGTTAATTGATGTTATTACGTTAACGATCCAAGACGACAAACGTTGATGATAGGAACTCGAACTTTGTGTTTCCAACATCCTATTAATAATACGATAAGACTACATTTACCTTGTTTAGGTACATGAGTTCATATTGTTAGGTAGGTATTTATATTATAATTTAAATTACAAATTACTCTACATAGGTATGGTATCGGAATATAAAAATTAAATAATTTCTGATTTTAAAATTGTTTTCAATTTTTTTTAAGGTTTTTGGTTTGGGTATTAAGTCTTTTAAGCTATGTATGAAGTACTTACTTTGAATGCCATTTGAATACGCATGTAACACATTGTAATGTTTTTTCAGTATTTGGCAGCAAATGTAACGTACTACTGAGATAGTCAATACTACAATAAAAATTCTCAGCTCGACATATTGTCCAATTGTGTAGACACTTGAGATACGAATGTACTCCAATGTTACATCACAAAATCTACTAGGAATCAATTTGCGAATTATTAATTCAACCACTGAACTTCACTCGAAAAAATTCTACAAAATCTTCTGGTTTCGATTTTTATGTAGGAACAAATATTATACTTAGTAAAAAATTAAAAAGTTTTGTTAGGCTGACAGCTGACAAGGTAAAGTTGGCGGGAAAAGTTATCTACTTTGTAAACTCTGCGTGTATTTGATTAAAACTAACATTGCTTTTTTCTTTCATATCAGGTTGTCTAAAAAAGCAATTTCACATCTTTACTCAGTTGATTAAAATAGGTAGTTATGTAGGAGCTGATATTTATGACATCACATTGTTATTTGTCCAATTTATTTGAAGCTCGCTCATGATTTTTACTCCATTACAAATACGGGCGAGGTTGCAATGCCTCAACAAATTTTAAACTGGCCTCGGGTTATTCACATGGCAACAGCTTTAAGAACTACGCTTATTTCTTGTTAGACTATGTTATGTATTCAGTCAGTTGCATGAATGGAAATTTCTATTTTGAGGTATTGGTGTTCGATGTGTGGGCAGCAATTAATGCAAATACATATTTATATCGTCGTCTTATAGATTTCAGGCAAAAATCCATAAATTATATCAATAATCGAGTCGAGCACAAATTGATATTCAAAATACCTATTTAATATTATTATTAGCAATTTGTTTAATCTTTTTAATATTTGCACTAATACGGGGTAAATTTTTATACGGCAACATTGTTTTAGTGGCCCGAAAATCTATTATTCACTTTTAGATTTTTTGTCTTTAAACCTGTTAATTTTTCTTAAAACATGAGATATTACTTTTAAAAAAAATTTTTGTTCCTAAAATTATTAGATTTTATGAAGTAACTTAATATTATAAAATGGTAAGAAACCACATTTTTGCCGAGTTTTTTTTTAGAGATTATTAGAGAAAATAAAAGTACTTAAATATGAAATACATATATTCTTTTATGGATGAATATGTAAATAGTCATGATAAACAAGTTAAATTTTGCAGGAAAAAACTTTCTTACTCACAATATTTACTGTATTTTAATTAAAACAGGTTATTTAATGTTTAAATTATTCAAAGCTAAAAAATTGATAAGGGTTTTTTTTTATGAAACCGCGATACAATAAACCTGGAAAAATACACTATAATTTGAAGGTCAGTAAATTAATTATTAAGTTGGCTAAAGCTTAACTGTTTCATTGTAGTTCTATCAAATTAATGTAGAAGTCTAAAAAAATTCTTTGATCATGTATTTCTTTTAAGTCTCTTTGTTTTATAGCAATTTCAATAGAAACTACTATGGCTGCTATTAGCTAACAAAAACAATGTCTATTTTTATGTATCGAGTTCTAATTTGATTATCGAGCAGTGTTTTGCCAAGTCCACTAATAGCATCTGTCAACAAGATCTCTCCGGGAATTTGCACCTAATTCAGCAAAGTTCATAATACACGGTCTGAGGAAAGCATAGAAAGTAAGAGTGAAGTTTATTTATGCGAGTGACGTGGGCAGCACCGGATGATGATCCCATGATTACATTCTGGCGCAACTTTTGGTTGATGCTCCTCAGTCTCCGCGTCAATGCGGGTTTATGAAAATTACAAACACGTGTCAGGACTATGTCTATGTCTGACTGAATATGGTTGCCGCACTTACTCCTATACGGACCATTGTACGTGGGCCTTAGCGGCCAGTGAGACCGTGTCAGGACTTTTAGGTACAGGGTAATCTTGAATTTCAAATCATTCGATAGATTTACTTCTAGACGGAAGCCAATGATTTTTCTCTACAATGTTGGGATCACATTTCTATCTAACCAGCCGGGATCCGCGACTAAAGTTGTTTTCTGAGACACTTCGGGGTTTTGATATGAAATGGATGATCGCTCATCCACGGAATTATTTCAGTAAGTGTAGCTTAACTTTCACGGTACTGCGCCAATATTCGTTGAGGGATTGATTTCTATACTGTGAATTGCGGGTTCGATTCTCGTACGGAATAGACATTTGGTTGAGTGATTGACTGCTGCGCTGGGTATTGCAGGTTCGACTCTCACACGTTGTTTCGAGTCTGGGTGTCATGTCGTGTAAGTAAGTTCCTAATGTGTGGATAAACTTTAAAACAAAAGCCTTCGATCGACTTGTCGCTATTATATTATTATTTAACCAAAAGCCGTGCGTTACTAAAGTCTTCATATTTACCAGTAAGTGTGCACATCCTCCGGCTGTTGATGTCCTGCATCACCTGCCGCATCACCCCGCTAAGTGCCTTAGCTTCGCCAGAGATGGACTGCTTTGACAACCATTCTGTCTCTAGCTCCATCGATAACTGTATAAAAACAGATTATAACATTAATATCATTATGATTATGAAACTTTTTGTTTGTAATGGGTTTTAGGTTTGGAAGTGGAACTTCTACACCAACTTCGTTAAAGTCTAAAGGGAAACTTCAGAAACTAATTTCGAAAGCAGGTCTTTGTTTGTGGCTTTTGAATTTATTCAAAATATGTCCCTAATTCTAACTTTCCTCCGTTATATGGTAAAGAGGATGATGTTAGAGAACAGATGAATAATGAACATATCGATTTATATTGTCTTAAAAGGAGAATATACGAAGTTATTGAGAAAACAAAACGAACACTCCCATTTTTTTTATTGAGGTGAGATATCGTTAAATGAATTTAAGGGTTTAGGCCTTTTTGACTTTAGGGTGGAGCAAAATGGCGTATCAAACATTTACTGCCTAAACCACATCTGTGTCCGTCAGTAGTCTTTCTAGTATCACGTTAACTCTCATAGGATACATCCGTCAAGCGACATAAAATATTCTTATGGATGCACAAATATCCACATTCTGTCTTTAGATTCTGGCCTCTAAATAAAATCAGACTACCATTAACATAGTATCGTTGAGCAACAAGATTTTATCATAGTTTCTAGGTTCAGTCGGTGAGAGGTCAATTGAATCTTATGTAGGTAAGTTAGAATCGTGGCGCCACATCTATCGAGGGCCATTAGGACACTATTATCCTAATTAATAACTTATTTAACCTTTTAAACTTTTATTACTCGACTAAGTTATGGTAAGATAATATCTTTGCTCATGTTGCAGGCTTGATTTAGTAATTTAACATTCATTATAATCATTTCAGCCGAAAGACGTCCGCTTCTGGATGCAGACTTCTCCTAAGTTTCCGTTCATTCACTAGTCCAGTGCTTATTTTACATTACCCAAACCAATTATTTGTTTCACATCATTATATGTTAATACCAAATAGTAAATATCAGCTTGGTAAATAAGGCACCACTACGATGGTGATTACATTGTGCGTCTAATGGAAAAGAAAATAAGCTATGAAACACATAGCTTACTGGCTGGATAATTAGGACCAAGGAATATGCTTGTATAATTGTCTACTAACCAGGTATTCAGTAAGCTTCTTGACGAGAGGTTCGAGATGAACCGTTCGGGCCCAGGCATCGCATACGAAGCAGAGGTTGAAATAGTATGCGTTGCGTGCGTACTTCTTGTTGTCTATGCGAACTGGGAAGCCTAGGATCTTCGACCCGAGGAGGGTTCTGGGGAAAAAAAATATAGTAAGACGTCTATAGACTAAATTGGTACTTAGTTTTGTTACGATTTTGGTGTACAATAAAGTTTATTATATTCTATATTATTCTATTCTAGTTTTTTTTTATGAAAAGATAAAATTATAAAAAACTTTTTACAAAAAAAATATAACCGACTTCAATGATAAAAAAACACTGAAAAGTATCAAATAACTTTAATTTTGGAAGTCGGTGTTTCTATAATAGTTTAGTCTCTTCGTTATTTAACACCGACTTCCAAAATTAAAGTTATTTGATACTTTTCAGTGTTTTTTTATCATTGAAGTCGGTTATATTTTTTTTGTAAAAAGTTTTTTTATTTTACACTTTTTAGTTATGGTACCACCACTAAAAAGTACCCCTCAGTCAAACTTAAATACCTTATAGTCAGAGCGCATCTCATAACGGTTCTAATAATCCCAAACACGTTTAGATTACATTAATTTACCTTTCGACTTCATCATCAGATCAGTTCGATATATCCTCTCCCCCTCTTCTTTCAAACAGTCATTAGACTAGATGCTGGAGAGGGAAAGGATATATCGAACTGATCTGATGATGAAGCCGAAAGGTAAATCTTTCAATCAGTCATTAGACTAGATGCTGATAATCCCGGCTGTAGCATCAGGCCAGATTTATGTCAACATTGCAATGAACTTAAAATTTAGTCCTGTTTAAAATGAGCCCAAACACGACTACGGTGCTGTAATTTCAAGGTTTGTACTTTTCCTGATGCTCCTGGCTTCAGCATCAGGTCTCTATGTACTTCGGTGTTCTTTATTAGCAGTACCTTTATCCACACATCGAGCCGTTTTCAATGAGCCTAAACTCGATATATCTGCTGTTTGTTGTCGAGGACTTAGGTACTCTGCAGACTATCCTGACTGCAGCATCAGGTCATGACTTGATGATCATGAGACCAAATGTGGCAAATGCCCTATCAAACATCAAAACAATTTACTAAAACAGTCCTTGCCTGTTCGAGTAACTTCTTACTGTTAAGGAGTTGTACCTTCCATCATCAGCCCAGCTACCTGAGATGGTGACGACCATACGCAAATACACAAGATACTTCATAAAATATGCGAAAATCAATAAGTGAGCCTATAAAATTTGAAGGTTGCCCTCGATTTCTCCAAGATCCCATCATCAGATCCTAATTTGGTGATAATGGGACCACCTCAGAACTATCTACTTTCGAACAAAAAAAGAATTTTGAAAATCCGTCCACATTTGGGGGAGTATTCGACGAACAAACATACAAAAAAAAAAAAAAACATACAAACAGCCGAACGTAGTACCTCCTCCTTTTTGGGAAGTCGGTAAAAACTGAGAAAAATTTGTATTGCCAAAAAAAATTTGAACAGAGGATTAAGAGATGCCTGACTTGTGACGAAATTAACAAAATTATTTAAATTCAATACTCATTCATCTCAATACCTTTGTTAAATTCGTTACGTATTCTTTATAATAATCTACTATATTGTATAAAAATATCGTGTTACAGTGTATGTTATCGAAATCTTCCGAAACAATTGACTTATTTTAACCAATTTTTTGTGTTGTTTTAGTAGGTCTGAAAATAGTTTGTAAGCTATTTTTTGCCCTCCTACTCCCACCCCCATTTTGTAAATCGCGATATTTCTATAGCATAACTACATTTGCCGAGGCATCTAGTATTATATAAATGACATAATTCTACGTATTCTCATTAATTTCACGGACATTTTGAATTAAGCAAATGACATAATTTATTACGAAATCCACACACAGCTAAAACCAGAATCAAGACAATATAACAACACTTAATATATTAAAGCTGAAGAGTTTATTTAATTGAATGCGCTAATCTCAGAATCTGTTTCGATTTGAATTTTTTTTATTATTGGTTTGCCCATTTATGGAGAAAAGACATCACGCTACGACCCACGGAGGTGGAGCAGAAATTAAAGACGCGGTTGAAACTACGGATACAGCTAGTATAATATTTATATAATATACATTAATATTTTTCCTGTTGTTACGAGATCTCATTTCGAAGAAAGATAATTTAATTGATATCAGGTTGTACGCTAGTATTACATTATTATTATCTTCTGTGCTACTGCTATTGTGTATAGTCAAAGAAATGAGACGTTTGTAAGTCTTGTTAATTTATAAGCTTCTATGCCACGGAAACCAGCGGACCTGAGCGGAACGGTACCTAACCATTACTACCGTGTGCATTAATACCGTTTTCAAATTATCTGATGGTAGAAATCAAGACAATTATGCATACGTATCTAAGCACGATATTGACTTGGAAATTAGGATGGTTACTTTTTTTCTCTCTGTTCATAAAATAAAGAAAAAGAAAATGATTAACCGACATATAAATGAACAGCTGAAACTTCTGCTGGGAATAGGAAATTGGTATAGGTGTGAAATATTACACTAAGCTTCCTTTTATGCCGTAGGCGAGCACTAAGATAGGAATTTCCAAATTACACCCCGAAGCCTACCGGTGTCGGGTTTATCCGAAAGGAAACTAGAGCCCCGGTATGAAGGCTAGAAGGAACGGCGCGGGGTGTTTTTGTCAGTAAGACTCTGACACTGTCTCCCGCTCCACCCAAGAGCGGGTTTCGTCAATGATGATTTTCCCCGTCGACAGAAAAAAAAAACCCCAAAGTTTTAATGGAGAAAACTAGGTACTTTAAACCCAAGGGCGGGGTTTGTCATGAGATGATTTTTGCCCACCGTAAAAAAAAAAAGTAGGTGAAGCCGCTGCGCTGGCAGAAGCTAGTTCATTAATAAAGCAAATACTTCTTAGGTAATCTGTTAGATAATTTAATTAAAAGGGGTCGTTAGGAACAAAGGTTAATAGTTTGTTTATTTTATAATAGTGTCCGACCGAATGTTCGGTTTCGGTCGAGTTTCGGCAAAAAAACGAGTTTCGGTTTCGGTGGCAAATCTGCGAAACTACGACTAAAACCGAAACTGAATTCGGGAGTTCTCTCGCTGTAATCGGTCATGTTCAGCGCGTTACCATTCCTTCCAAGCGATATAATACTCGTAAGCTAAGCAACGAAGACACATCTTAGTGTCAGGCTTTTACTGACTAAAAAACCCACGCCGTTCCTTCGTTGCCTTCCTTTCAGAAGCAGACCTTTGGCCCCGGTAGGCTTCGACCCTGCTGGGCCCCTACGGTTACTGAGAACTCTTTGAGGCACGCGGGAACAGAACGCGCCGTCGATAACTTGGGCTTGGTCTGCTGCTAGCATTATTGCTTCACAGAAGGAGTTCTTTATATGCGCGCCTATGGTGGCCGGAAATCGGTATCGGAATCCTGGCGGCGGTGGCGGCTAGGTTGTGCGCAGTTGATTCATGCGGTCGGCCTCCTCCTTTGCTAGCATTGTACTGCTTCGCAGAAGGAGGCGACCGCCTGCGATTCCTCCTCGCTCCGGACCATGGCCTGTGCCAAGGCCCGGCGCGAGAGATCGCCGCCACCGATCGCCCCCACAAGGACACTTCGATGCTCTGTGCAAGTGGAGACCTCCACACCTCTACAGTGAGGACTGACTGATTATATTAACATTTTCTTTATTTGCTTTGTAAGGAAGTTTCGGTTTCGGCCGAAACTGAGACTGTTGCCGAAATTCGGTTTCGGTTTTGGTTGAAAAACTAGTTTCACTCGGACACTATTTTAAAATATAGGTACGTATTATGTAAGTACGTGACCGGCCCCACAAGACCATTGATATTGGACAGAAAATAAAAACTTATTTAAAAAAAGAACTAAAAAAGTACAAATATTGAAAATAATTAATAGTACAACTATTTTCAAGTTTAATGTTTCATTGTTATGTATCGATAGGTATAGGTTAACTATAATATGCAAGGTGATTGAGCAGCGCAAGTAAATAATAATACGTATGTAAAACCAGTAGCGCTTGGAAATAATTGAATACTCTCAATCTATAAGAACGGCTAATAAAATACTGAGTTATGTCAACGCTAGGTGTAATATGCACGAGAAAATAAGCTGCTAATTGCTACACAAATATAGAAGTGAAATCGAAAGTATTCAATAAGTACCAATGATATGTTTACAAAACATTGACAAACACTGTCATAATTTTGCAACTACCCGCAAAAATACTTACACTGTCAAAGTGCATCTCTGAAGTTGTACTTTTGGTATGATATAATGACTGACTGTATCAAAAATATCTTTTGATATATAATTTTCTGGCACTTGGCATGTTATCTTCGGCCCAGCGGTTGGATGGAATTCACACAAAAATATACATCGAATCGGCCCTTCCTGTCCACAACCTTCGTAATATTTCACTTTGCCATCCATTGTAAACAAATAAATTTCAATCAACACATCACTCACATATTTCTATTTACACTTTATCAAATCACAAATAAACACACACACGTTAAAACTTTCAAGAAGTTAAGTTACACATGGACATTATTTTCATTAACGTAAATAAAAACCGTTTTCGCGCACTAATTAATACACCCACTGCTTCCGCGTGTAATAATCGACTGACGTAATTTTATTGTGGTTATTTTGTTGATAATAAAATGACGTTTTAGTTTAGTGCTGCCAGAAATTAAAATCAAATTACCCTTCTTTTTCGGTAAAATAAGCTTATGGATTATTCAAACTGAGCAACGAATCAACTGAGCTGATTCGAATGATATAAATAATAACTGAGCATTCTATAATACTAATTGTTTTAAAGCAAAATAAATGCCGTGAAATTAAATCAAGAAGTCATTTTTATTGTTTCTGAACGAACAGTACAAATATGTCTGTCATGTCATCTAATGTCACTTTTGTACTGTAAATATTTAGATTTTTTACAATTTAGTTAAAATGGATAAACGATCTTGCAAACTGTTGATTGCAGCGACAGGTAGCGTAGCTGCCTTAAAAATACCGATTCTAATTAAATCTCTATTAGAAATACCCGAGGATGAATTAACTTATGTTTTTGAGGTTATGTTTACATAGTGTATTTAGATTTATTAGGAAAATTTTAATAAAGTTGTTTACAATGATCGGTTTATTTGTAGGTGCATCTTATAGTCACGGAACATGCGAAGCATTTCTTCAAAATGTCAGAACTGCCAGCAGATGTGAAGATTTATGACGATAGTTTGGAGTGGCAAGCTTGGAAGCAAAGGGGGGATCCTGTGCTGCACATAGAACTCGGAAAGATGGCTGACATCATGGTGATAGCTCCTTTGGACGCCAACACGTTGGCGAAAATGTCACAGGTAAGTGGAGCCTGGATCTGATGGATGGGGTGTTCAATGTGTTATTAGGAAGTTACAAAATCAATATTTTCAACAAAGAAAAAGCACTATGTTGTAGTTTTTTTACTACTTTAATATATTGTAAAACAGAGTTATATCTATTAAAATTTTAACCAATTATGATGACCAATTAGATTTTCCTAATGCTTTCATTAATCAATCCATTATCCAATAAAATAAAACAAAATTCCAGGGCATATGTGACAACCTGCTAACCTGCACAACCAGAGCGTGGGACGTTTCAAAACCCCTAATCTTCTGTCCTGCAATGAACACAAGGATGTGGGAGCACCCCATCACATCACAGCAGGTAGCCACTCTCAGAAGCTGGGGCCACATAGAAATACCACCGATTAGTAAGAAACTTATGTGTGGTGACACCGGTATCGGAGCAATGGCTGAAGTCGGAACTATTATCGAAAAAATCAAAAGTATTGCCAACGGAAAATTCAATGTCACTTTTGATTGAAACTTGTTTTTAAAATGTAGTGCTTGTGAATTATGTGGTGGTTTTTAAAGTCATTTTTCATTATTTTGACTGCCACATGTTTAATGCTTGTAGGGTTTCTAGACCATAGCAAAATTTGGGTTATATGGGCTTAGTTAACTAAATAGTTCGCATTCATCAATTAATAATAGAGTATAGAAGTTAACCATAGACAAAAACTAAATTGCTACCTGATTTTACTTCTGATTGGTTACTTTTTAAATAACATTGTACCTCTTTTTATACTACATCATTGATTGCTACATATTGAAGTTATTATTAAATCGTAGTTATATTACTAAAATCTTAGTAACTTGTGATTTCTTTAAATATGTTAATATTATAGATATAAATATATTTTATCTGCCTTCTATACTAAACAGGTGGCTGTGTTGCAAGTTATTTTTTATTATTTTTATTGAGCTATGACTTATTATAACATTAATCACTGTGTGTGATTGATCAAAAGGCTATATTCCAGTTTAGTAATTTAAACATTTTTGTTACATATTTTTCTGTAAGTTTTTGGTAATTACCATATTTTTGCTATTAATATTTTTTTTCCATAATTATTTTTTATTATAATTTTTTTCCCCCGTAATTATTATTTCTTATTGTTTCTCTGTTAATTATTGTTTTTGAAGCACAGATATGTGTAATATTGCATCACTGTAATCCGGGATACCTCAAACCCTGTCATACAAGTTGCCCAAGTTCAAGGGTTGAGACACAATTGATGTAATGTAATGATTAATGTTTTTTATAATTTGAAAATAAACAAATTATTATTTTTATTATAGTCTAGAATATTTTAGGCGCCACCTGCACGACTGTATCATCACGAGTCCGTCCTGATTGTTGGGTGATCTCAAAAAGATGATTGTTATTCCGCTTACGTATAGCAACTTGCGAGGAATTGCCGCGTAAAAACAACGTCTTGCAGCGAGTCCGTGTCGCATTCCCGCCATGGACCGTTGCTAGGCCACGTTTACAGCTACAACCAGCTCATAGAAAGGTTGTATTTGTTGCAGAGAGCAGTGGTAACGGCCCCGACTTACGAGTTGTAAGTCGTGGGTTCAAACCCAGCCAGGCGCATTTCTTTGTGTTATTATTTCAACACCACTGCTCTCAAAACGGTGAAGGAAAACATCGTGAGGAAACCAGCATGTCCTAGAACCAAAAATTCGAAGACATGTGAAATCCACCAACCCGCATTGGACCTGCGTGGTGGATTACGGCCCATTCCCTCCCTAGAGGGGAGGCCCTGGATCCCAGCAGTGGGAACATTATAAGGCCGACTATGCTAATGAGCCATAATGTGGTCAGTGGCTCGGCTGTACTCCGTGTGCAACTAGGAGTAGAGATGAGAGGTATATACTGGTAGAGGTATATATACCAAGTATGTGCTTCCCAGTACACAGACCGGGTACGGACCAAAATACTGGGTAAATACCTTGAAGGTATGACGTCAGACGCATAGTACGATACGAACCGCTACCACAAGGTAGCGCCCAGTTTGTGCGGTATCGGTAGTTCGGTACGCCGAAGCCACCCGAAGCTACCCGAAGCTACCCGACACCTTACGAAGGGACCCGAAACGTCATTCGTGCTTTATGAACATTCGGATGATTTAATTTAGTTAGAAAAAATGGGTACCTACTTATTTTTACGTGCTTAAGGAACATAATTGCATAATTACATTTTTGTCACGACGTAAAAGAGTTCCTTAGTTTGTTTATGTTAGGGAATATCTAGTGTAGGTACTGGTAATCTCTATCTAGTGTGGTACGTACCTAACGTACTTAGGTCGACAATGTTTTGATTTTTTGTGTATCTCATAATGCATAATTATGTATACTTGAAACGTCGTACCTACATTATATTGGAGGCATACCATACTTATCGTATACGTTTACTTATCGAAATCCTACCACACCCAAATACTTAGAAGTATTTTAATACCTGGTATTTGTACCAGGTATTTAGTGATACCCATACCTTAAAGGCCGGGTATGGAGAATGGCAGGTATAACTCATCTCTAACTAGGAGGTGCATGCAGGTGCTGTACTCCACGAGCAACTTGCATGCGAGTTACTTGCAGATGCAAACGCGGCCTCATAAAATAAAGTGGCAGGTCGTTAATATCGAAGCGCTACCCTCGCCCTCTCGCGACTTGAAGTTCTATTAGCTGTACAAAATTTTGGACCAAAGACCTAAGATCAAATTGTTTCAGTTGTATTTTTATATAAGACCTTTTTAGACCAATACTTTTTATATTATAGTTTACTTACGGTCTACTAGATATAAGTTTTATGACGCGGAATAGAAAATAAAACTTATCTTTTTGACAATGCGTAGGACAAAGTACCTAGATATAATGTGTTATGCTTAATTAGTTTGTAGTCTTGATTGATCACATCTAATGTTATATACAACAACGAAAGAAAAGGTAGATCTTTATGGTTATAATTATATATTCTTTGCACAATATTGACTTTATTATAATGACATTGTATAATTGGGTTGCATACTATTGTGAGCATATAACTTGGACTTACTTATGCAGATAGGAACCAATCCATGCAAGGGTTTCAAAAATGAGTCTTCTATCGACTATGTAAAGATCAAAATGATCTGACATCTGTTCATTGACATTGTCAAATCATTTTGATCTTTACATGGTGGATAGAAGGTTCATTTTTGTGTCCTTATCTCGATTTTGGCATATGTGCGTCCAATAGCAACAAGTAAAACAATTAAAAGCAAGTAAGTCCAATTTATAAAGTAATATATTGTTGCACTAATCATTTCATGCTTTGCCTTTTTTTTAATTAATATGGATCAATTGGTAATGTTCCTATTTCTGTTATGTACTCTTTATGTTTTCACTTAAACACGTCAAGTACTTTGCTTGACCTTTTAGCCGTCTATGTCGGAAATATCCGACAAGTACTCTCGCGTTTATTCCGCCAGGGTCGCACATTCACGACCAAATACTCCATCTCTACAGCTCTTCTTCCTATGAGAATTAAAGAGCTAAACGAGATGGAGTACCCAGTCGCAAACACGCGACCCTAGCGAATAGGACGCGAAAACATTCGTCGGACCAATCCGATGTAAGCAGGAGTTAAAAATTAAGGTGGGGTGCGGCTACACTCAAGTTTTGTGCTAACCAATCTGCTAACTTGATATCATAAATGCGTAAAGAAGTCTAGTTTCACATAGGGGCAACACTTTAGTTACTGGCCCTTTTACAGTTATGGGCCATTTCAACTTTGGCAGCCTAAAATGAGCAATTGATTCAAAACTGCATTAATCAGTAAAGTTTTGTTTAGTATTCTGGTATAGGTACATGGTATAGGTATAGATCTTGAGCGCTCCGCTTCAGAGGGGGGATCGCTTTGCGCATTCCATACATCGTCATCGTTGTAAGATACATGCAGCGCAGGTAACGAATCACGAGTGACGTCTATGACGCGATGGCGCGGCGAGCCAATCACTGACGCTCTCCGTTCCCGCGTGTCACTTCATACCACTAAATAGGCCCGATATTTGACTTTGCGCATCTTGAAATCGCTCAAAATCCGTGCCGGTATCTATAAGTCATACCTACATTGGTTATTTTAGGCCGTCAAAGTTGCAAAAGCCAATAAGCGTCTACCCTAGTTAAATGTTATTCCCATCAAAAAGTTAGATTTAAGGTGCTACTAAAATGACACAAATAATTTTTATTTTCAAAGTTAAATAAAATCACTGTTAATTAAATGTATGTTTTATTTATTGCATCCGAATACTGTTACTAACGCTAGCGTACATGCGATACTAACAAAAATCAGAAATCGAATACAAACATGTGATAACTATACACAAAACGTTTTTATAAATTTCTACTAAAACTTAAATAGTTCCCGAATACATATGAAAGTATAAATTATATATATTACATACATTAAAAAATGGTCATTGAACAAATATTAAGGCGATTGTAAGACTTAGTATAAGAAATATTTGACTCTAAATTGTGTATTAAATATATATTATATTATTTAACTAGTATTTAAATATGATTATACTACTTGGAATATTAAAAATCATGTGCAAGACACGCTAGCTAAAATAAAATTACTTTTGAAGAATAAAATAGTATTTAACAATACATAATTATCCTACAGGGGACAGCACAGTTATATATTGAATAGGCACTCTTTATATTACACTAAATTACTCAGAAATACTATGAATAAATATAGCTAAATATATGTAGAGAAGTACAATTAGTATAAAGTACAAATATTACATCAAATCGCCAAACTACTGCCAAGAAATTATTACATCCAAAACAAAAACCGAACTACAATAAATTAACATTAAATCCATAACCTAAAGAGAGAAAATAATAATAAAAGAATTTCTTTCCTGGCAACACTTGAGCGATCTATGGGTTATTTTACCTCTATGGTGGGGTAAAATGGTGGGCAAAGTTACCTATTTTAAAACATTATCATCTGTATTCGGGAAGCAATAATATTAAAAATGTATAACTTGAGAAATCGTATCGACAATAATACATAACATATCAATAAAAAGTTGGCATAGTCCACTTTTACGGTCATCTTATAAGAATATTTTTGTGCGACTTTCGCGTATGTGTGGACTTGCATTTTGCATTTGGGAGTAAATGAAAAAGTGTTTATACAAGCACAGCTTGCTATTTTGAAGAAGAATATAAGCTAGCTAGCTAGCCTTTTTTTGATCTTTGAATCAAAAAGATCTGATCTTCAATTATGTGTCTTCCTATCCGACATATCAAATTAATATGTGGATTGAAGGCCTTATATTTTGTTTTTCATCTACCCTCAAATCAGTTTGTTTACGAGATGCCTGTAAAAATGGACTGCAGCCACATTTGTGCATGTAAACTTGTTATAAAACATAACCCTGTATATTTTATACAATTCAATCGAATTTCAATCATTATGTCATGACTTAGCAAAACGAATTAAAAGCTAATGTGCGGGTAAGCACCACTATTTATTAGTATCGTAAGCCCGAGTGTGTAACTAATTAAATTATTTCAAATCATACTATACCTACGGGTGAAACAAGATCTTGTTTTTAGATCAATAATTTCAAAATTATACCAAAGTAAATTATAATCATGTACGTAATTTAAGTATGCGTTGTATAATTTTAATTGTTACGCGCTAGAGTGCTCAAGCATCAATATATTAAACATTCACTGGATCAATTAAATTATTAAACTTATTTATTCGAAATTACAATGTAAAAGTACCGATTTCAGGCAACATATTAAATATATAGATATCCTAAAAATTATATTGCCCACTTGCATCCTCAAGTGACTTGAGTAATACATAATATTATAAAAAATACAATATTTACATTTTTCTATTTTATGCGAATATAGTTCTGAAATTTGAACTTTCACATGTAGAGAAAAAACTATAATATTTACAATAATAAAATTAACTTATTCGAAAACTCAATAATATTGTAACCAGATCAGAAATTGATAATATAATTATTTTATTAGGGAAGGTAGTTTGCATACAAAACTTAAAACTACATGGAATAGAATCGTATAAATAATTACAGTTAGAGTGTCATGTTAGGAATAATATGAGGATACATAACGACGACCTTATGTGGCGATATTATAGAAATAGGTACATTGACACGACATCTACAGACTTATTACAGCGAAACCAAACCGCCTCGTGGTAGGAATTTGAACTCCATGTCAACGGCATAAAGTTCATTTTCCTTTAAGGTACACATGGCAATATACTGTTAGGAGTTTAATAGGATTTATATAACTAGGCAGCCGATACAAGTCGGAGCGTGCAGTAAAAAAACCTGATCTATCACAAGTAGGTACAAAATGCTATATTATAAATGCGTATGTTCCATACTATAATATTAAATATTACAAAAACTCGTTTATTGGTTCGTAATCATGTATACGTGTACATATAAAAGGACACTGTTATTAATACCTAATCTATAGTTAAATCGAAAAAATCGCGATACAAAATCTGTGCGTCTATTTTTTTAAAGGCCATTTTTGATCTAGCGGGACTAACTACCCATAGCTGTTTGAACTATTTTACTATGAAATTCAGGTCTGGTTGGTCCTATTCTTCAATTTATTTGTGCTTGAGATTCATATTTCACTTCTTTTCATAAGTTTAAAGATCCAGCAATGGGCATGAAAACGATACTAAAAGCTAAGCTTCCGTATGGATAATAAAAAACTCGTGTAAATGTTATCGTAGCAAAATACTGGTTATCGCTGTCGCGTGTGGAATGGAATGAATTGTAGGCGTATCAAAGTTAGTATACTCTCACATACATCGCACCCAAATCTCGGGGTAATTATTAATAAATGGCAACACTTTCAACGGCTTCGAAATTCGAATTATCTGCTTCCATTGGACGTTTATAACTCCGCACCTTTTAGGCCAATTACACTACAAGCCAATAACATTGAATATATTTATTAAAAAACGTTTTAATGAGTGCAATATACGCGCAATACAAAATAGGCACATCGTTCATACGACGGTTTCGTTTTGTTTGTCGAACATGGCTCGCGTGTACTTCGAGATCACTTCGTAAGTAGACTTTATGAGCTCGCAGCGTTCTTCGATCTCGCAGTCTACCGGCGCAGGCGCAACCCTGTACGTAGACTTCTTCCTGGTCTCGGGAAACTCTGTGATGTTGTCTTCGATGTTGTAGATAGCTATCGTCTGTTTGTGGACCATGTCTAGGTCTTTGCGGCGTTTGCATCTGGCGTTGATGGATTTGACGGCATTTTGTACGGGGGATTCCAGTTCGTGACTGGAGTCGAGCTCGTATCATACGTCGAGTTCCTCGAGCCCCTTGGAGAGGCGGTGGGAGTTGATGCGGCGGCGGTGGGAGCGGCGCACGGCGTCAGCGCGGCGGTAGGGCTCGCTCCGCAACCCATGCAAGATGTCCTCCAGCGCCCCGTTGTACACCTCGTCTTGGTGAAGCAGCTTCTTTTCGCCGACGGCCTGAGATTTCGTTTTTAATTCGTTGATTACAGCCTCCTGTTGAAAGTGATTAAAAATACTATTAATATTATGTTGTTTTTGTAGTAAATAAATACTGGGATTGTAATGATTGCTACGGTAAAAATATCTGTCAATAAAACATGCTTAGAGCTGCTATAATTTAAAAGTATTTTTTTTTCTTTATAGGATCAAGCCAAAGGAAATAAACTTTAATGCTAATGTAATAAGGTTCATTTTACAGCTTATTACTTTTCTATCTACTTGAACAGATTTTAATCAGAACCTAGGATATTCTAAATAAGAGATGTAAGAAATAACAAAATGCAGTATGTCTATTCTAGGAGCAAACAAGTTTGTGGCACAAAATAATCATTATAACTATAAAATTAGGCTTTCAAATCTACAATAATAAGTAATTACATAAGAATAGCTAATTAATTAGCTTAATAAGTAAACACATTCCCTGATAATTCCATGCAAGTGCAGCGTTAAGACAAAACACATATTTACACTCAATATCTTTTGAAAGGTCATCGAACTCGTTAGAGTTGCTAGACTAAATATAGTTTTCCAATCAATTTGATATGTTTAATACGTGTCAAACAAAAGGATTTTGGTAGAAAGAAAGCTGTATCGTCATTAATAACATGCAAAGATTACTTTTTAAAAGAAAAAACCCCTATTCCTATTTTGCGATGGTGTGGTCAATGAGCACGCTTGCCTAGAAATCACCTATAAGTTGGAAAATGATCCAATGACTTCTCCTCATCTAGGGTGGAGCGTAAGGCAGTCAGACTTTTACTGACTAAAATCACATGTGTTTCTTCTTTGCCTAGCGTTTCAGGACCCTGGGTTTCTCTTTCGAGAGCCAACCCATGTCTCCAGTAATCTCTACTACCTTTGACATTATTCTTTGGTGTGGGAAATCATCCAAGACCTCCTCCCGCTCTGGGTAGAGCGAGAGGGAGTGTCAGTCTCTTACTAACTAAAACCACATGTGTTTTTTCTTTGCCTTGCGGTCCAGGACCCTGGGTTTCTCTTTCGGAAGCCAACCCATGGCCCCAGTAGAGTCCACCACCTTTGACATTTTTCTTTGGTGTGGGAAATAGTAAGTAATCATTTACTTTAATTATTCATTTGTTTTTTATTTATTTATAGGTAACATCACTGTTGAAAAACCAAAATGAGAGTGGCTATTTTACAAAAATAAGATCACTGTCCTTCAAACTAGGAAACAATCCTGTATCTTGAAGAACAGTAAATCATCAAATAACTTCTCCCGCTCTGGGCTAAGGGAGTGGGAATGTCATACTTTTACTGACTAAAAACCAAACAGTGTTATTTCTGTTTCCCATTGCGTTCTAAAGCAGAGGTAACTCTCCCGAACAATTCACCTTTGGTTTGACACGCATCAATGCAAAATACAAACTATGAATATGCATGACAACTTAAGAAAACAAAAACAAAATTGAATAAACTTTAAAAAACAAAAATCCCTTCTGTCCTCACACTGAGTATATTTTATCGTACCTTGTTCTTTACCCATATTGCATGGTGCCGTTGTAACAGAGAGACAGAAAGTCAAAATCAAATAATTTTATTTCAATCACGGCTGAGTTTTCGACGGTCAGATCAATTTTATTTAACATTTCGACCGAACCGTTAAAAAAGCAAAAACGTGCTCTCAGCGCCAAACTACGAATTCTATTCTTTAATCTGTCATGTAGTCGTGACCGTGGCGTGGTCGACACATCTTGTTTTGTCACGTATAGGTACGTGACTGGCGTTCAAAACATTATAAACTTAATCCAACAGGTTTGACAATTATTTTCAACAAAAGCTGTCAAACAAACATTTATTCCTCAATTAAAATATGAGACAGCCTTTTGTAATTTGCGCCTCTAGCTCACGTTTTTGCTTTGAAACGAACTGCTTATATATTTTCTTTTAAGACAATATAAATTCTAGTAAGAATCTTAAAATTACGCCCATTCCATGCACCATATCACAAACACATCTTACTGTACCTATAAATACTGACTATAATCCCTTGCCTGCTGTTCTCACATAGATAAATAACAAAATGGTAGCATGCACTGAGATGAGGTATGTTAAGAGTGTATTGTGCGGTGTGTTAATACCTTTCTACCCTTCAAATAATATTAAGATACAATAATTTCAACTCCAAGATCACACTTCTATTAGGATTTACTCTTTTTTTTTTCAAGTTTTGGGGTCAAACAAAACACCAACGATACTCAAAAATATTGCTAAGACGACTGATCAAAATAATACATTGCAATATTCATTTTCTTTTTCTTAATAGGCTCTCGATTGACCACTGTCTCGTAAGCGATGATATAGTCGACGATGGAGCATGCTTGCCTATAAATAACCTATTCACTCTTGACTTGAAGACTTCCAAGTTGCAGCTTTAATGAAACACAGACTCCGGCAGGGAATTCCACTCCTTAGCTTTAGGCACAATGGGTCCTCGAATTGTGTCTTCAGCTAACATTTTGAGATCACATCCATTATGGATGTGATCTCAAAACATTTGGTGCGTTTGGATGGTCCCTATATTGAATTGAATACCGACCGACATAATAAGTAAGAAAGAAGATAAGTTTGATATACTTATTATTTAATTTGTCTTTGTAAAAAATATTTTTAGTATTGAAACAAACATTTTTACTATCTTCAATGTATTGCAAAGGTTCCATCACATTAGAAAACCCTTCTGAAGTTTGTTTGAAGTCTTTAAGTTAAGAGTGAATAAGTTACTTCTGGGGAAGTGTGTCGACCACATCATCGCTTACCACCAGGTGAGGCAGGTCAAGCGCGAGGCTATTAATAATAATAACAAAAAAGCATCGTAAGTATATTCCATTTGACCACAAACAGAACGAAACAAGAGTACTCCACACCCGTGCATAGGCACACCGCTACCCCAAAAATCTAGAACTATAGGACCTAACCCTATCGTGGTGAGGGTTACTATGATCGTGTGCATGCTAGGCGTGTGGATTATCAACCAGTCCAGACCTGCCCCAAAACATGCTGCATCTTTCTCATGGTCATTAGTCACTCTTTGGCCCAGTGGTGTGTAATAAAAGTAGAGGCTGTCGATGAGAATTTTTGTGACCTGTTTTATCAATTGCAAGATTGGAATTGAAACCTAAAATACTTTAGAGGACAAACTGTCTCCCAACATGACGCGCAAGACTCACTGACGCTGACTTTGACACTGCAACTTTGCCCAGTCCCACTGCAACTTTGCCCAGTGCCACTGCAACTTTGCACAGTGCCACTGCAACTTTGCCTTAATATTGGTTTGCCAAATTTAGTGGCCCTGACCTGCTATGCCGGAGGTTGTGGGTTCGCTTTCCCACCCAAGACAAATGTTTGTGTGATGAGCACGATCATTTGTCCTGTGTCTGGATGTGTTTAAGTATGTTTATCAGTTGTCTAGTACTGATAGCACAAGTTCTACTTAGTTTGAGACTAGATGGCGTTGTGTGAAAGTTGTAGAATATTAATAATAGTCCTTCCTGATTGTCTGGTAGGTATCGCTGTCAGGGATAAGATCGCCATTCTGCCGTCGTGAAGCTAAAGTGCCGTTATCTGACATTTGGCGGGCTTTCGTTTTTAGACGCTTTAAATTCTATATCGATCTCTCTAAGCAGTATTTTTCGAATATTAATTGTAACTCAGATAAAATAATAAAATTGTCGTAAAGTTCCCCTGATTTATACATAATTCTACGCTGCTTTTTGTGCGTAACTCAAAATATGATTTTATCATATAACGGCATTATAGCTTGAGCACGGCAGCATAAATTTAAGTAAGTGTATAAAGTTTGTAATGCTCAGGGTTCCAGATGAACTAAATGAAAGACGAACAAGATCGGTATAACAATATATGCACAGATTCCAAATTAAATAAACTAAACAATGAGAACTTATCAACTAAAACAAGGATCTAAAGCAATTAGAAGTTAATGTGACCCAATCATGAGCGCAAGACGGGATCGAACCCGTGGCAAGGAGAATGCCTGTCCGCAGGCCCTGCCTAGGAGCTGATCGCTCCTTGAAACTGCGGCGAATATGACGGTTGCCACTATGTCAGACGGACAACGAGTCTGTTGTGAAATGCCCTGGAGTCGAAGATCTTGTGCAATGTCCAGGTACAGGGGCGTTTCCGCAAGCTGAGAACAATAATGAATGTGTCAGCATTGTGGAATCGTGCCCGATCACAAAAGCATCATTTTTGTAAAATAGACGCAAACACTTACCCCGTTTCCTCCACACTTCGCCTCAAACGTACTACAACTCCTTAATACACCACTGATACTCGCATGGCACGAATTACGTTAGATATTTATATTGCAATCAAATCGCTCAATTAGTGAAAATAGAATAAGTAATAAGGTGGAACAGCTTCGCACGATCGTTCGAGTCCCTTTTTCCTTTTTTTTTTCTTGTGCGCGGTGTTACTGATTTCCCGCCACCCTCACTTGTCAAATAATCAATTAACTAGTAGTGATGATCATACGAAGTGGCGAGCCTAGTGATGCCATCTATATTTAAACCACGGAACAAGATCCTCGATCATTACAATATCCCCTCTCCTCCAAAGAATCCAACCGGATTCAGACATAACGTTTAAGGTCACACGAATGCCATTTTCCCAAATCTTTGCCCCTGAAATTTTTTAATTTGTAAGTGTCGCTTGACATCTTCTCTGCTATGACTGCTTTTTCAAACTTAGGGGCCAATTTGGACATAAAAGTATTGGCCGCATTTGACAGGAGTTTGGTGCGTTTCCAAACAATATCACCAACTTTGTAGTCGCAAATACGACGTCTCTTGTTGTACTGTTTGCTGTTAGTCTCATGTGATTGCCGTATTCTCTCACAGACTTCCTCATATATTTTACTTCTAAATGCTATATTTCTTTCAAAGTTTTCCTGGTCAAAGGTGATCGATTCGTCAGATTCAAAGCTATAAGGTTTCGAGCCATGGATGGTTGTCTCGCGACCAAAAAACAAAAAGGCTGGAGTTTTTCCCGTCACTTCGTGCACCGATGTCCGGATTGCATGTCCTATATGAGGTATATACTTGTCCCATTCTTTATGATTATTTTCAACATAAGAAGCTATAGCTGAACCAATGACTTTGTTCACCCTCTCAGTAGGGTTAGCCTGAGGATGATAGTAGGGGGTGTACCATAATTTCACACCGTACCCTGAGACCATATCTTTAAATTGATTGGACACAAATTGCTTTCCATTGTCGCAAACTATTACACTAGGTGTCCCATACATTAAAAATATCTGTTCTTCCAGTATTTGACATATCGTTGATGACTTTCCGTTCCTGAGTGGATAAAGAAAACAGAATTTACTGAACCAACACGTTATGACCAGGAGCATAGTATTGCCATGTTTTGACTTTGGAAAAGGCCCCATTAAATCCATAGAAATGATTTGAAAGGGCTCTGACACTTTACGTTGCTTTCCCATCAAACCAGATAACCTACTTTGTGAGTGTTTGTATTTTGCACACACCTCACATTTTCGTACATAGTTTTTCATGTCCTGGATTAACGTCGGCCAAAAATATCGTTGTCTAGCGCGATTGATCGATTTTTTAACCCCAAAATGAGCAGACGTAGGGTCATCATGGCATTCCTTTAGAATTATATGACGTAGTTTTTCAGGAATCACAAGTTTCCAACTGTCATTTTCATTAGGAAATTGTTTCAATTTCATATATTTCCACAGTTGTCCTTGGCTAACTTCCCAATCAGGGTCACTTTTTTTAGCCAGGACCAGTTCCTCTTTTGACTTATACCACTCATCTTTATCCTCTGGTTTTATTTCTAATATATTAATTTCTTCTACTGTCGCTCTGGACAAAGCATCTGGTACAGTGTTGTATTTACCTTTGCGATGAACTATCTCGTAGTCAAATTGTTGCAAACGCATGGCCCATCTTGCCAAACGCCCATGAGGGTCCTTATTACGGTGTAGCCACTGCAGGGCGCTATGGTCTGTGATGACTTTAAAATGACTTCCCTCAATATATGGCCGAAATTGTTCTACTGCATGTAAAACACTTAAAAGTTCTCTCTCAGACGCTGAGTACTTGCATTCCCTTTCTGTCAGTTTTCTACTTGTGTAAGCAATGGGAACCTCCAGATCGTCTACTATCTGAATCAAGACACCACCCGTACCTTTGTTTGAAGCGTCACATTGGATGGAAAAAGGTTTTGTGAAGTCTGGCACTCTCAACACTGGTGTAGAAGTGAGGGCAGTCTTTAGACTGAAGAAGGAATTTTCAGCTTCTTTGTTCCAAACAATTCGTTTTGCTTTCTTGCCTCCCTTAGTTAAGTCATGAAGTGGTGCTGCGACGATAGCAAAATTTTCGACAAACCGCCTGTACCAACTAGCTAGGCCAATAAATCGCTTTAGCTCCGTGTAGGTTATTGGTCTTGGATATTCCAAGATTGCTCTCACTTTGTCCGGGTCCGTACGTAGTCCCTCCTTATCCACAATATAACCTAAGTATTTTAAGGAAGATCTTGCAAATACACATTTCTCAAGGTTGATTGTCAATCCTGCTTCTTTAAGTTGATTTTTTACATATGACAATGACGATAAATGGCTGTCAAAGTTGTCATTACTTATAACGATATCATCTAAATATGTAAAGACTTTGCCTTCAAATTCCGGCGCAAACAAACGATCCATCAACCGCTGTTGTGTCTGAGATGCATTACTCAATCCAAACGGCATGACCTTGAACTGATAATGTCCTTTTCCAGGAAGACCAAATGCTGTCTTTTCCCTGCTTGTTTCTTCTAGCGGGATTTGCCAGAACGCAGATCTCAGGTCAATAGTTGACAGGAATCGTGCGTTTTTTAGACTGTCTAAGATGGTGGTGACCCTGGGTAAAGGATAAGAGTCTTTTACGGTTACCTTATTTAACTGGCGACTGTCAAGACACAATCGATTCTTACCAGAAGATTTCTTCACTAGTAATACAGGGGAGCGCCATGAGCTAAACGACGGCTCTATAACATCATTGTCAAGCATTTCTTGGATTTCCTTCTCAAGTTCTGCCATAATTGGAGGGGCAAAGGGGTACTGCCTTTGTTTGATGGGTAAGCTGTTTCCAGTATCAATCCTATGCTCGATTAATGATGTTCTTCCTAAGCCTTTACCAATCTCTTCTGCCATTTCCTCTAAAAGTTTGTCCAGACGGACTTTCTGTTCTACAGTAAGTTCGTCCCGTGAGATTACTGGATGTGTAAAATTCATTTCCGTGATGTCAGCTATCAAGTTTCCTGCTCCTATGGCCAAATCAAACAGCTCAAAGAAATTCATACCCAGAATAATATCATGTTTTAAGCTATCCATGATATAAAAATCGACTACCTTATATTTTCCTGCAAACTCAATAGGTAAGTGAACAATGGAGTCTATCGTATGGTACGTGCCATCAGCTGTCGAGATCATTTCCTTGTCCACTTTATGTCCTGTAATCCCTAGATTAACAATTTTCATGGCAAATCTCCGCGAAATCACTGAGGCAGTAGCTCCAGAATCCAAAAGACCTACAAATGGTTGATTTAAAATTTTGATTTCAGCATAATAACGATTATCCTGAGGAGACTTATTGATGCTGCAGATCATGCCTGTTTTAAAAAAATTTGAGACTGTAAGTAGCCATTGCTGCCAGTCCTCCGGTGTGGTGCGACCAAGTTTTTCGGGGTCTAATTGGCCGCCATCGACTCCGAAAGGTCGTTTCCCTTATTGGTGGCGTTGCAGGAGCATTTACTTGTTGTTTGTCCAAAACGACCACAACGGTAACAAAAAAGTCTTTGTTTTGGTAAGGTACAGTCCCTAAAGCGATGTCCAGTAGCTCTGCAGTTCCAGCATTTTGTTGGAATTGCTTCCTTATTATTGATGGCTGCCAGCTCTGGCTTATTTTCATTTCTCGACAAGTTAAAGGTATTTCCCTGATATGCTAAATCCCTTTCCAGTGAGTGTTCACTTTGCGTTGGTTCCTTAAAATTGTCACAGCTTAACTTAGTGCGTTCAATAATTCTTAAGACTGAAGTCAATTCTCTTACTGAATCGAACGTGTCTCGACATATAGCCTTCTGAAAGTATGGCTGTAAATTTCTTCTAAGTATCAATAGTTTCTGTCCTTCTGGAATGGGTGTCGGTAATCTATTAAACATATTCTGCATAATAGCTATATAAACCAAAACGCTTTCTTGTTTGCTTTGAGTTCTACGTTTGATCTCTTCTAGTAGCTCCTCCTGGTAGTATGGATGCTGAAACGTATCTAACAAAAGCGTCACTAAGTGAGACCAATCCTCTACCATGCCTTTGTTGGCCCTAAACCATATTAGCGCTTCCTCTTCAAAAAAATCTATAGCATAACGAAATAAATCTTCATCTGTAGCATTCCGTGCTTCCTTAAGTTCTTCAATTCTTTCCAAAAACGCGTTCACACTTATGGGACCCTTCCCAGTGAATTTGACACCCCAATCTTTAATTGGAACCAACTTTCGTTTATGGAGACCACTATCAAACGTGGAGGATCTTTGTAAGTAAGGATGCCGCGAAGAACTAGGCCTCTCTAAACTAGCATGTAGTGTATCAGTGTTCCTAACAGTAGGTTGAGGAAGATGATCATGATAAATTTCAGTATTAGCACCAGTATTAGGTAATAAAACTTTCCCAGGGTTCTGGTACTTCTCCAAACGTCCTATTATTTGGACGCCTTCTTCGCCCAGTGACTTCTGTAAAATTTCTTTCTCATGTTCAGAAATCACGTCATCCTCCTCGTCTTCCTCCTGCTCAAGTTTCTTCAAAGATAACAAGGTATCTTGAATATTTTTTAACAATGACAGGTGTTTCTCAATATCCCCAGATTCAGTGGGTATTATGAGCTTAGTACGATTTGCTAAGTGTGACAAACGAGAGTGTATGCGCCTAATAAACGAGCCCTCAGGACTGTGCGAAGCTTCAAATATAAGTGAAGTTATCGCTGACAATTTATTTTCACAAATTATTATTTCATTACCTGGATTATCAACACAAGATCTAGGAACCTTAAAAGAGATGGATGACTCACCTGACAACTCCCGGACTAAAATTTCCCTTAAAAATTTCCGCATAGTCGCCACAGTTTTACAATCCAAAATACCTCGACAAGCCAACTCAAACTCGAGCTCATCTTTATGCAGTGCATTTACATCCATGGCTAAACACAAGATTAAATTACAACGAACAGAAGTACAAGTGTAATATACCTACTTTTAAATAATAAAAAAAGACTGATTTAAATTACCTTGGAACAATCAAAATCGTATAACATCTACATATAAGTTTGCTATCTAGTAGCTAGTAGTATAAATGATTAACAAAAAAAAAACAAAGAAAAAAAACTACAATGACCTTATGCAACCTTGAACATCTTTCATTCAGTTAACCCGTAGGCGCCAATGTAATGCTCAGGGTTCCAGATGAACTAAATGAAAGACGAACAAGATCGGTATAACAATATATGCACAGATTCCAAATTAAATAAACTAAACAATGAGAACTTATCAACTAAAACAAGGATCTAAAGCAATTAGAAGTTAATGTGACCCAATCATGAGCGCAAGACGGGATCGAACCCGTGGCAAGGAGAATGCCTGTCCGCAGGCCCTGCCTAGGAGCTGATCGCTCCTTGAAACTGCGGCGAATATGACGGTTGCCACTATGTCAGACGGACAACGAGTCTGTTGTGAAATGCCCTGGAGTCGAAGATCTTGTGCAATGTCCAGGTACAGGGGCGTTTCCGCAAGCTGAGAACAATAATGAATGTGTCAGCATTGTGGAATCGTGCCCGATCACAAAAGCATCATTTTTGTAAAATAGACGCAAACACTTACCCCGTTTCCTCCACACTTCGCCTCAAACGTACTACAACTCCTTAATACACCACTGATACTCGCATGGCACGAATTACGTTAGATATTTATATTGCAATCAAATCGCTCAATTAGTGAAAATAGAATAAGTAATAAGGTGGAACAGCTTCGCACGATCGTTCGAGTCCCTTTTTCCTTTTTTTTTTCTTGTGCGCGGTGTTACTGATTTCCCGCCACCCTCACTTGTCAAATAATCAATTAACTAGTAGTGATGATCATACGAAGTGGCGAGCCTAGTGATGCCATCTATATTTAAACCACGGAACAAGATCCTCGATCATTACAAGTTTTGATACTATTTTGGCGTACAAAAAAGTTTATTCAATTCTATTCTAATATTCTTAGTATTCTCGTGACGAATATCTTGTTGGGCAATTTGACAGTGTTGCGCGTCATGATAAGGGTCATAATTGTCCCTTAATGTATCTAAGGCTTTATGTATCATTTAGTGACTGGCCCTAACTTTGCAAAAGTGCAAATTATACGCATAGACTTTACTTGATTATTGCTCTTTGTATTAGTGAAAACTGTATTAAAATCGGTTAAAGAGTTTGGCAAAAGTTACCGGATGAAGAGACGCGGAAAAGGACTTTATTTTATACTTAGTAAAAAAATTTCATTGTATCTGGTAGGTGTTACTTGGTGATAGAAATAAAGAAATACCTAAAGTGTTGTTAAGTTCAATCAAACAAATAATTTGCAGACAGGTTTCGTGTTTGTGAACCATAAAAAAACAGACTTGTAAAGTGCGTTTTAGGTGCGTTCACGTCTACAATTAGTAAAATTTATTCCACCAAGTATTTTTGTCAAATGTTATGGGATACTAGCTTCTGCCAGCGGTTTCACTGGCATGATAATACAGCTTATATGACTCAGTGATAAAGTAGTATTCTACTGGTGGAAAAGTTTCTAAAATCGATCCAGTAGTTTTTGAGTTTATTCTTTACAAACCGAAACACCAATATATCCCCTTTGTAGACTTTATATGACTTTTCCAGACCTATGATCCAGAAGAGATTGTATTCCCATCATTTTTATTCCCCTTTTTTAAAAACTTGAGAGCATAATTTTTTTGTTTTCTTTGATTTAGTCATAGTCATAGTAGTTTATTGGTAAGGGATACTTACAAGTCAATTACATATACCTATCTTAATTATTATTAGATAAATATTATTTATATATTCATTTCAGTAGCCATCTACATCGATTACACGCCAACCATCCCCACCCACTGTGGTTAGTACACACGCACACTCAAGTGTTCCCCGTCAGTGTGAACTGGACTTACTCCTATAAGTTAGGCCTTTAGCCTGGGCCCCGGGAGGCCTATACGGGCTCAAGACTGTGCCTCAACTGTGACAAGTGTTGCTGCAATAGGCCTGCGCTGACCGCGGCGTAGTTAAACCTCTGTGAGAAAGTTTACGGTGTTACCATCACCTACTACGATATTCTTTTTGGTAGTTTTTTTGATGTTGGTTTATGTGGCAACATTGGTAGAAACTATCATGAATATAGTGGCTGTGTTTGATTTTAAATTGAGAACTACTGTTTCACATCATTTTAAATCAGAAATGTACCTTTAATTTACTGAAATGTAAAATGACTTCCATGTTCGTAGTCTTTTGGTAGAATTTTATTATTTCTACCAGTGTTGCCATAAGAACCGTTAAATAAAATGCACCACCACCACTAAATAGCATGTTATATCATGTGTTTCAATGTATAATGTGGTCTACCTGTCACCTCGGAAACATATCAATGCACATACTCACTCACATCTTTAAGTAACAGATTGTAAGTGAAATCAAAACAAACTAGCATTCTTGATCACCTTTTAAAACAAGCTAAGTTAACAAAAAGTAAAACATAAACCTCTTTTTGGGTCGCGCCATAGTCGGGTAACAAAAAATCTAATTATTATTAATTAAAAATAACCATTATTATTATTTTATTAATTTCTAATAATGGTTATTTTATAATAATAATCCATTGTGTCCAATTTTATAATATTATAAAATAACCATGAATTGTTAAATTAGTTATTGACAATAACGCTATTCTAATACATAGTTATTTACATTTATTAACACAGGAAGCGACATCGCCAAACAAAGGTGATTAAGAAAGCTCAAAAAGTAAAAAAAAAAAACAAAATTAGTGGAAAATATGAGTACATTATGTAGAAACAGTCGAGTAACGGCTATTGGAGACAGAATGCATCACTGTAAGCCTCAAACACTTTGATTATTGCAATATCTTGCTTCATAACAACAAGCAAGTAGTTCAAATATTATGTGAACATGACTCATTTCTTAATTACTAGCTTATTTCTTACAGTCCACTACTCTATTTCACATTTTGGTCGTTCGAGCCGGATTTTGGATAGAATAGTACAGGCTACTACTCTATCACAAATCCGGCTCGAACGACCGAATAAGAATTAAACTGATTGTAATAGGAAATTAAACATTTTATTACTTTCAAATTTTGAAACCAATACTGAACAACAACAATAATATTTTTGATAAAGCCCCAGTTGTATGAATAATAAGTCATATTTTTTTTTTTTATTATTGTTAGATCTAGCATTAAACATTATGAACAACCACAGTTTAAAAAAGCCCACATGCAAGCAACAACTATTGCAATAGAAGACCGGAATGGAACTTTCAATGTCTCAGCTATATACAGCCCTCCGAAACACAAAATAACAGAGGAGCAATACAACGAGTTCTTCAATACCCTAGGCCCACGGTTTATAGTCGGAGGAGATTGGAATGCAAAGCATGTGCATTGGGCCTCTCGACTAACAAACACAAGGGGCAGAGAACTGAAGAAAAGCCTAGATAAAAACAAACTTATTACAATCTCAACGGCGGAACCCACAAACTGGCCGACGGACCCAACAAGACTACCAGACGTCATAGACTTCTTTGTCACCAAGGGTTTATCTAGGTTATATTACCACATTAAAACATGCCTAGACACTGACACAAACCATGTTCCGGTAATACTGTCTATTGGTACTACAGTTCTTAATATTGAAGGGAACCTAAAATTATACAACAAACGCACGGATTGGGATAACTTTCGCGAGTTAATTGACGAGAGACTAGAACTTAAAATAGCCCTAAAAACTACGGACGACATTGACGCAGCTACTGAAAAGATAACCACTACCATTCAAAAATGTTGCTGGCTCTGCACACCGGAAGCAAATGAGCATCCACAACAACGTAAAGTCTACTCCGAAAGCATACGATTGCATATACAGGAAAAAAGAAGACTTCGACGAATATGGCATACTAGTAGACATCCAAGTGACAAGAGAGCGCTCAACAAAGCGACCAGGGAGCTGAAAACGCTGATATCAGAGGCAAATGCTGTCGCCCTAGAGACGTACTTAGAAGGTCTTTCGCCTACTAAAGCCACTAACTATTCCCTGTGGAAGGCATGTAAAAATTTTGATCGACCCCTATACCACAAACCTCCACTTAGGACACAAGAAGGCAACTGGGCTAAAACTGCACAGGAAAAGGCTGACGCATTTGCACATCATCTTAGCCAAGTTTTTAGACCAAATGATGCAAACCCACACATAGACGAATCTGATATAGACTCTATCCTCGACCAGGACTTTCAACTTGATTTACCCCTGAAACCAGTGACACCTAAAGAAGTCTGCAGAACTATCAGATCCATGGATAATAACAAAGCCCCAGGGTTTGACCTCATTGATAAAAAAGTTCTGGAAGAGTTACCACGTAAGGCAATAGTCTATCTTACCACCCTATGTAACGCTATTCTCCGTGTGGGCTACTTTCCAGATTTGTGGAAAGTCTCCCAGATCATAATGGTGCACAAACATGGCAAACCAAGCCATGAAGTGACTTCTTACCGACCCATTAGCTTACTACCAGTTATGTCCAAGCTATTTGAGAAAATACTGCTGCGTAGACTTACCGATGACCTAAAAGACAAGTCCATAATTCCCGACCATCAATTCGGCTTCCGGAAAGAACATGCAACTACGGAACAGGTTCATAGAGTGTGCAGAGCCATTAGAAAATCATTTGAAAAAAAAGAATATTGTTCATCAGCCTTCCTTGACATACAGCAGGCTTTTGACCGGGTTTGGCATAGGGGGCTGTTATGTAAGGTGAAATCACTTCTGCCACATACATATTTTGGAATTCTAAAATCATATATGTCCAACAGGCTATTTCAAGTCAAAGAAAACAACTGCACATCAGATTTCCATAATATCACCGCAGGAGTGCCACAAGGGTCTGTTCTGGGGCCTGTCTTGTACACCCTGTATACATCTGACCTACCACAAAGCCCAGATATCACAGTTGCGACCTTTGCAGATGATACAGCCTTGCTAGCTTCAAGCTCATGTCCCATTCGGGCTTCAGAACTCCTGCAAAGAGGATTACATAAAATGGAAAAATGGTTGAGTAAATGGAGAATCGCAGCCAATGTGTTAAAGTCAGTGCACATTACTTTTACACTTCGCAAAGAGAACTGTGCTCCAGTTACTCTTAACGATACCCAACTTCCACATCAAAATACAGTTAAGTACTTGGGATTACACCTGGACCGCAGACTCACCTGGAAAAAACATATACAAACCAAACGAGATGAGGTCAACTTAAAATATAGAGGTCTCTACTGGTTGTTGGGTAGAAATTCAAAACTGGGAATCGATAACAAGATTCTCATTTACAAAACTATGCTGAAGCCAATCTGGACCTATGGCATTGAACTGTGGGGTTCGGCATGCGACTCCAATACTACGATCATACAAAGGGCTCAAAATTACATTCTCAAGCAGATATCGAATGCGCCCTGGTTCATCAAAACAGAGGAGATCCATGAAATCCTGAATGTGCCAATGATTAAAGAAGTGATCAACTGCCATGGTGCCAATTACAAGTCACGTCTCCAAAAGCACCCAAACCAACTAGCAGGACAACTTACTATTCCTGAGAGTATTCGCCGTCTGAAGAAACGGCGAGATATCTTCGACTAGAAAAGTCACCTATATTGTGACAATACCTAAGGAAGGGCAGGCTCCGCAGGGGGCAGCACCCTACAAACTATCCAGACTACATCTCATCTGTTTATAGTCTACATGACTGATTACATGATAACTTTATAAATAAAAAAAAAAAAAAAAAAAAAAACAAAAAAGCGGAATCATTCGCTTATAATTTTATTCCTAACTGACTTGTTATGTTCTCAATGATCGGCTATCGTGACCGTCAATGAGACACGAATAATGCGCATACGCAAGAGAATCATGTATTAGTCTTTTCATTGTTATTTTACCTCTGATTGCATAAGGTACAATGATCTTTATTGGCATTGACATAAGGTTGCTTCTTGGTTGATTTTTTGTTATCTTCAAATGCGTTTTAAAACAAAGTTGGGTGTTTTAAATTGCACTAATCAAAATGTATTTGGCTAAAGACTCTAAAACAAATTACTGACCATTCACCTGAAAGCGTTATGTAGAGCCATCGAAGCGAATCTAACAATTAATGCAACATCGAGTGTTTAGGAGTCAAGCGCTGTTTAGTTTCATTATTGAGTTGTCTGTTGATATCATAGCATAATCAGTTTTATAATGTTCTCACTGCTAGGAGTCGAACCTCCTCTCTAGGAGAGAATCTACCACGCGAGCTTAGTGAGGATTTTTGACGATCGTTATAATAATTGGAAATATTTACAAAATTAAAGGTCATGTGATAAAGGAACTGAAAATCTGAATTCTTATTGCAGAAACCGTGTAGACTTTCTTTAGATCGGTTAAACAATTCTCATTGAAATAAATTTTATAAGCATTTAAATAGGCAAAACACCTACTTTACCTGCTTATATGCCAAAATTGTATAACTACAACTTTTACAACGATTCAACTTTCAAAATCGATCCAGCGGTTTTTGACTTTATTCGTTACGAACAAAAATACCTATAGTAATAAAAGCACCTATAGATATAGATAACTCATGATCCGTAGAATAATTATAGTAATATTATCAATAGATAAGGTTATCTGCAACTTGATTCTAAGTTAGCTAAAAATTTACTTAAAAATGTAGAGTGAAAATTGTATTTTTTTAATAATCCCACACACTTGTAAACAGCGCTTAATGCCTCCCTCCCCCTCGCCCCCCCCCCCTGCAGTGCACACAGATGACGTACCTGTTGTTTCTTCTGCATGATCTTGGCCTTGTTGGGGTCGACGTGTTCGGCGTGTTGCGCCGCTTGCTCCAGCCTCCGACGTTGCTCGTTTTCGCCGTCCGCTTGCTGGAAGGGTAAGTCGGTTCTCAATTATTTATTGCACACAAAAACAACGAGGAATCTGCATAAAGTGCCTGAAAGATCTAACTCACTCTTTCACTCGCACCCATGGATGATGTTAGTATTACTACGCGCTCCTATTAAAGTAATCTAGCAAAGTATCAGAACCATGGACTAGAAAATAGGGGTTAGAACCATAAAAATCGTCGCACTACTGGGTAAACATTATCTTATAATTCCAGAAGAAAGGTAAAAACAACAGCTGGCACGACGCGGTGACGCGTGCGATACTTAGAACGTCTAACGGTTAACTGCGCAGGGGGAGGAGCAGCGTTGTGTATGGCCCGCTGCCACCTCGAGTGGCCATCAGTGGCTGTGGTCGGTGGCCCGTTTGAGCCGAACCTTTGATGGTGAATATAAAGCGTGTTGTTACCTTGAACGCCCTCGTGAACCTGACGAGCAGCGAGAAGAAAGCGTTGGCGTCGCAGCCGCGCGGAGCCTCGCCGAAGTACTCCACGCACGACGCGAACGAGTCCTGCGGAGAACACACATATTAGGTATTTAATTTTTGAAGGTAATTTATTATCCCACCCATACTCACAAAACGTTTTGGGAATGCATTCATTATGCGTATAGCTAAGGAGTGGAATTTCCTGTCGGAGTCTGTTTCCTGATAGCTATAACCTGGGGATCTTTAAAAACATTGTAGTTTTTATTTTATTTTTAAGTTGTGTGCCAAATATGTTTTCTTTCATTCTTTCTTTACGTTAAGGTTACTTCAAGGCAAGCGTGCTTCACCGTCGACCAAATCATTACTTACCATCAGGCGAGATAGTGATCAAGCGCAAGCCT
This sequence comes from Mythimna lalbum, assembly GCA_949319445.1. Lineage (NCBI taxonomy): Eukaryota > Metazoa > Arthropoda > Insecta > Lepidoptera > Noctuidae > Mythimna > Mythimna lalbum. The sequence continues at coordinate 3,174,527 of OX439358.1, forward strand.
ATCAATTACATTTAAAAAAATCATTGCTGAGTTTATGTACAGGATAAGTTATGATAATAGCATTTACCTAGTCCTCTGTAGATGCCTCATGAAAAGTATCTAAGGAACCTCTACAATTTAACTTCGACCTTTCGTACACCTGAATTACAGCCACCGTAGGCTTGGGCGGACGACGGGCGGACGGCAAGCTGCCTATAACTTGCCATCCCGACCGAGCCTGAGTCGTCGACGGCACGTAGTGTCCCACGCGTACCTCAAAGATATATCAGCAAAACCATAGGGTCTCAGCAGTAGCAGTTCTCATAGGGAACAGAAGCTTACTGGGGCCATGTGTCGTCCGAAAGGGAACCCCGGGGTCCTGAGACGCAAGGCAAAGAAGGAACATAGGAGTGTGTTTTGAGTAGTAAAAGCCTGACACGCCCTCGCGCTCCACCCTAGAAAAAGAAATTAAAAAAAGTTCCGGGACGAGAAACTGTCCCAATCCTGAAAGATATAGAGATAATTAATACCTGGGCATGTTTAGTCTCCGCTCTCAGCCTCCTCAATTTATCAGCAGCATTCGCTAGGAAATCTCTCAGGACATGTGGAGACGCCCTCAGCCCGTCCCTGGCTTCTGCCTCTTTCCTCACGGCCTCCATGCCTCGTTCTAACTCGCATACGTCTCCCGCTACGTTTTCTAGAGATACTGGAAGAAGGAATAAAAACATTGGTTTAGTTTTGAACCTTTTGATGTTTATAATAAGGTTATATTTGAATTTAATAGATAGATAGATAGATAGAAAAATGAAATTGAATGAATGAAATTAATTGAATGATTGATTTGTTGGTTGGTTGGTTGATTGATTGATTGGTTGATTGATTGAATTTTTGAACTGATTGATTGAATTGAATGGAGTTTAATGTGCAATAAATGGCTTGTTTATAGTCTTTTAGTTGGTTTACATCTAGAGCAATTTGGCTTCACTTTGGTAGGTAATATTAAAGGTTCATACAAATAAAAACATTATTCAGAAACCTTATAAAATTCTTATTCCCATCAAACGCTCGTTCACAATTTCTTTTACGAATATGATTTTTTTTTCTTTGTCAGTGGATTATTTTAATTTTCACATTTTGATTTTCTTTTTTTACCTTATTTGTTCTCTTCATAATAGACGCGACAAGTAATATATATGTAACCGAAATAATTATCTACATTAATATTATAAAGAAGTAAAGTTTGGTTTTTGTTTGTATATCGTTAAACCACTGAACATAGGCTACATGTCATGTCACAAAACTAAATGTGGCGCCCTCTAGCGGACAAAAAGTATAGTGTATTTTTTTAATCATTTCGATTGAATATGTAAATAAAAATAACTCACCTTGAGCAGCCTTATCAATATACAACAACTCCGTATCAAAGTTCATCAACTCGGGGAAGTTCTGTCGTATCGTAGCCACAATATAATGGAGCAGAGATATCCTCTTATCCGTCGACTTAGTATCCATTAGGGTATCCAAACTCTGCAGCTTGAACCCATACGCAGGTCCTCTCTTACTGCTATTCAAATAGTTACCAAACGCAAGTATAATTTCTAATACATTGCGTAGTTTCGTTGAAGATTTAACTGAGGAGGACCCGGAGATGATGGCGTGTATTTGAGGAGTTATCAAGTGAATATTGTCGAAGAAGTTCCCCATGTAGCTCATGATGGATAGCTTTGCTGATATCCGTTCTACTTTGGCTAGTTGCATTAAGAATTTGTCTTCTTCTGTAAGTTGGTTTACGGGTTTTTTCTCCGCTACATATTCTTTGTAAGCCTTCTGTTCGGCCTCTGTGGGCACCATTCTCTGAAGGATCTCGACACTTTCTAAGGGTAACTGTTTGAGGTCTAAGTTGTTTACCGCTGCGATTACTTTTTCTACTGGCGTGTCGAGTTTTCTTCTTGATATTGCTGTAAAAGAAAACTTTTAGTTAGTGCTGATTGTGGTCTTAAGCTTTTATGATCAGTAAGTAAGACTTTTGTGAACGTTTCTACAGCTTCGGTAAGAAGAGACATCAGAAAATGCTGGGGAAGAACGCGAGCGTGTCGGTGTCTGTGTCCATCTGTGTGTAGCTTACCTATGTTCCTGAGCCGCGTGTGTTCCAGCAGCGACACAGTGTCGGGTTTGCGGAAGCGCTTGCTGGGGAAGGATGCGAGCGTGTCGGTGTCTGTGTCCATCTGTGTGTAGCTTACCTATGTTCCTGAGCCGCGTGTGTTCCAGCAGCGACACAGTGTCGGGTTTGCGGAAGCGCTTGCTGGGGAAGGATGCGAGCGTGTCGGTGTCTGTGTCCATTTGTGTGTAGCTTACCTATGTTCCTGAGCCGCGTGTGTTCCAGCAGCGACACAGTGTCGGGTTTGCGGAAGCGCTTGCTGGGGAAGGATGCGAGCGTGTCGGTGTCTGTGTCCATTTGTGTGTAGCTTACCTATGTTCCTGAGCCGCGTGTGTTCCAGCAGCGACACAGTGTCGGGTTTGCGGAAGCGCTTGCTGGGGAAGGATGCGAGCGTGTCGGTGTCTGTGTCCATCTGTGTGTAGCTTACCTATGTTCCTGAGCCGCGTGTGTTCCAGCAGCGACACAGTGTCGGGTTTGCGGAAGCGCTTGCTGGGGAAGGATGCGAGCGTGTCGGTGTCTGTGTCCATCTGTGTGTAGCTTACCTATGTTCCTGAGCCGCGTGTGTTCCAGCAGCGACACAGTGTCGGGTTTGCGGAAGCGCTTGCTGGGGAAGGATGCGAGCGTGTCGGTGTCTGTGTCCATCTGTGTGTAGCTTACCTATGTTCCTGAGCCGCGTGTGTTCCAGCAGCGACACAGTGTCGGGTTTGCGGAAGCGCTTGCTGGGGAAGGATGCGAGCGTGTCGGTGTCTGTGTCCATCTGTGTGTAGCTTACCTATGTTCCTGAGCCGCGTGTGTTCCAGCAGCGACACAGTGTCGGGTTTGCGGAAGCGCTTGCTGGGGAAGGATGCGAGCGTGTCGGTGTCTGTGTCCATCTGAGGACACGCGCCGCCGATGCGGAACTTCTCTTCGAACTCTGTGAAGTTTATCCTTCTTCGGGGTCGTTCTTCGTCGAGCTCGTTGAAGATTGTGCCTCGGACCTGTAAGACAAGAATGTTTTCAATGATTTGCGATATGGTTTACAATGGAAATCATAGGCTACGTTTAGAAAAGGCATCAAACGTTGTTAAAATCGTTTTCACGGTATCAAACAAATAGAAAATTAACGATTATTGTAGCTTTGATCAGAATCAAAATTGATAAAACCAAACATTTAAAAAAAAAACGGTAACGGCAGTTGCCCGGTCCAGACATAGCACCTGTCTGGTCGGAGGTTCCTCCTTTTTCAACGATGTTTCAGTGATTCTAAACTTTGTTCCATATACCTCTACAACGTTTTTAAAGTAGAAGATTAGTGCCTTGGACTTCCTGAAAGCCACCATAGGCGTTACGTTTAAAGAATAGACGAAACTTACTTGGTTAGGTTTGAGCGCGATCCAGTTGAGCGTAGGCAGCTTATACTTAGTGTCCACCTTCCTCTTGATGGTCATAGCGTCCGTGTGCATCGGGGGGGCCATCATACCCGGGGCGGGCGGCGCGGGGGGCGGCGGCGCGGGGGCCAGCAGCGGGGGCGGCGGCGGCGGGGGCGGGCACGGCGCCGGCGGGGGGGGCGCCTGCGCGGGGGGCGCGGGGGGTGGGGGAGGGGGCGGGGACTTAAACGTGGGGGTGTCGCCGTTAGGCAGCGGAGGGGGAGGGAGGTGGCCGTTTGCTGTGCCGTTGCACAGCGCGTGCGCGGAGATAGCACCCACTGGAAAGTTAAAACCAACATTTTATATTACTGATACTACGGACTGATACTGTCCTTGCCTGGGCCTTCGTCCAGCGTAAACGATGGGTAAACTGGAATTCAACTCCAAACTAGTCCTCTAGTCTTTTTTTATAGTTGTGGTACTCACTGGAAGCCCCTCGGGGCAGTGACTTGGTCAGAGACTCCAGCTCTTGCACCTTGGACTCCAGCATCGACTGGCGGTTGCGCGAGTCCTGCTGCGCGCGACGTAGCGTCGATACCTAAAGAAGCACAACATTATGATTTTAGTTGAAGTTTTACAATAAAGAAATATGCCTAGAAAGTAAAGAGACATCATCCAATGAGTTCTTCAGCTATAGGGCCGACGCACAGTGTTTCCGCGCCATAGTAAGACACGGACAAAATTATTTATGATGTGAATTTACCACCTATCATCAGTATTGTATAGAAAAAATATATATTTAACAGAATAACCATAAATTACCATGTACTAGCTGTGCCCCGCGGCTTTGCTCGATTTGAACTGGATAAAAAATTTAAAATTGTGTCAGATTCTAAGCTATTAAGTTTTATGTGATAGAAATATCACATAACAAAATATAACATTAGTTTGAGTTGAAGTGTTATCAACTAATCTTATAGGAACCATACAATTTACGAGCATACTGCCATCTGTTGTTGAAATATTTTCAAACCTTTGTTTGTACTCTGTGAATCCAGATGTACCATCAATACCCCATTTAATGTATAATTTAAAACTAATAATATCAGGTACTGACAACAGCACTTCGTTGCATGAAATGCGAGGCGGGGGCAAGTGTGGTCTAGCAAACTCTGCAAAGTAACCTGAACGTATTTTTCAGACACTGAAATTGCACATTTACTGGGATAACATAATTTCTTGGCTTCCAAAACTTGTTTAAATGATAGAAATCTATTTTTATCAGCCTGTCTTATAACTTTATATTGATAAACTGATAATTGTGCATCTAACAAAACACAAAGTGCCTTATCAGGTGATAAACAATAATTGTCACTATCAAAGGAAGATGCGCATGACTTAAGTATGATAGGTGAAGCGGTAGAAACTTTTCTAATGAAGTTAGCTTTGTCGTTTTGCCCCTCTTTACGATAGCACACAGCTGCAGTAAATGCTGCCGCTGGCAGTTTTTCCTAAATGAGCGACTTTTCGTCGTTTAGATCTGTCACAAACTACGTCAAAAGAATACGTTGGACGACCTGGTCCGGGAAGTACTCCATAGGTCTTAAATGTCACCTTTTGGTCAAGCCAAACTGAATGTTTTTTATAAAATAAATCTTTCCTCCGACCGGCATCGAAGTATTTCACTTTAACTTTATTAAAACTTCGAGTTGCATTTTGCTTGTTCGGAGGGCAGTTAGTCTTCAAAACTATTACCTCTTGCAAATTTAAACGCTTTCGACTCCAATTCTTGACAGGATCTTGAAATAATAAATACGCAAGATCGCGACGAGAAAATTCAATCGTGCGTCCTACAAGAAACAATTAATAATAACGTCTGGAGTAGCAAGTAGTAGCAAGATTTGTTATTTCAATATGATAATATAAAGTTCAAAGATTATTTGGGTTAATAAATTATTATGGAAAGTTGCGGAAAACACTTACTAATAGACTTGTGAATTTTTTTTTTAGTCGTATTTTTAATCATTAATTCAAATGTCAAAATACATATGTTATGTTTATATTTCAAGTAAATCAATATTGCATCTAAAAGTCAATACCTTGAACTTGAGAATCCATAATGTTGATTATGCTAATAATAATAAATATCAAAACAGTATTTGTTTGAATTACGCTGAGTTTTCACTGCTTGAAATCGTAGTTGTCGACAGCGTACTTTGACAAGTGATCTCTCGGAATTTTTATTAGAAAATTACCCTCAATTTTTAGGATTCTTATCAGATAGATATTCTATTTTTAAATACGGTAATAGTTTTTCATCTACCTTTAACTTTAAAAATATCGTTTTTGTCCGCCCTCGGAAACACTGTGCGACGGTAGGGCGTGTCAAACTTTAACTGACTAGAACCACACATGTGTCCTTCAGGTGTCTTTTGGGTTCTAAGACCACGGGTTTCCATACCAGAAATTTCCCGTGGCCTTAGCGAGTAGTAGAGTAAGCCCCTACGATTTTGCTAACATCCCTTGCACTTGCATGGAACACTAGGTGCCGTCAACGACTTGGGCTCGGTCCGGACGGCGAGTTGCCCGTAACCCGTCGTCCATAAGCCCACAACTACGGTGTTTGGTAGTTGTTCTCCGACTCCTGACGATGCCCAGGGCATCTCCTATCCCTGCTGATCCAACACCACCTATGAAACAGGTTTCACCAGGTTATTTCGGGTATTTACTCACCTCCTCTACAACTTGTCTCCTGGCCTCAGCGAGCTGGTCTCTCTCCGCTGTAACCGCGGCCAGTTCTGACTCCAGCGTGGCTAGCTTCGCTATCGCTTCTCTTTCTAACGCCGCCATTCGTTCGTGTGCCTGTCGAAGATGAAGAAGTATTGGAAATTATATTTGTGTTGTTTTTTTTGGAATTCATGAAAAAAATAAAAGACTAGAAATCACCGCAATGTTTGCTTTAAATAATTTAGAGTTTCTGGGTATATAACGACTGCTTTATGGAATACTACACCACTACACACTACTACTACTACTACTACTTAGTATATTTTTTGCTTCTTTTTTTATTTTTGTTTTGTGTTACATAAATATTGTGTTTCTGCCTTGTGCTGTACCAAATAAATTCTATTTAAATTTTTATTATTATTATAGGCAAAGACCTGTCTCCATTCCTTCCATATTTTTATAAATAAAAGTTTTTTTTTAATTAAAATATTAAAAAAAAACTTACATGGCCCAGTTCATCCTCCAGTTCATTGACCTTCTCCAGGGCTGCAGTCTTGGTCTCACTGTCTTCCATCAAGGCGGCCACATCGAACACATTGTCCAAGTACGCTGAGATTTGAACCTGCAAACATTTCACATTTTATTTATTTATTTTATTATTTATGTAAACATAAAAATAACAAAAAAATAATAATAATAAGAGACATTAGTACAAAGGTACTGCTTATTTCCAAAGAAATTTCTTCCAGCAGACCTGCGAAAGGAGAAATGAAAACGAAATGTAGACAATAGTGTGTAGGAAGCAAAAAAAAGAATGTGTAAAGTCTTAATCCAAATATAGTTAAATATAAAAATAATATATAACTTCTACTATAAATATATAACATACATAATACATACAATATATAAGTAAACATCACAGTTGAGAGGAAAGATAGTGCTAGAGATAGATTTTATCAACAAATTCATTAAACTGATACACACATATGTACAAGTTCAAATAAAAATAGGTAAGTCAAAGACTTCTATCCGTCAAAGACTGCATCATTGCTTACCATTAGGCGAGATCAAGCACTATTTTATATTGAAAATATTACTTGTACAGTATGGTTCGCAAAGAAAATTTAATAACGGTTTTTTTACTTTGTTTAACTGGGTCTTACTTAGTTAATAAAAATCACTACATGCTTCTTATTTGAAACGCATAGTAAATGTTTCTAGAAACGATCGCTCATAACAATGAAATCTATTGTTGTAACTAGTTAGTAACCTGTCCCGGCTTCGCATGAGTGCATTTTATTTGTTTTCTTCAACCACACTAATATTATAAACGTGAAAGTTTGTGTGTATGTTTGTTACTACTTTATGCTCAAACTGCTGAATGAATTCGGATGAAATATGGGCCACGGGTAGACTATGTCTTGGAACAGACTTAGGATACTTATACTTGAGGGTGAAGAAGTAACTTTAACTTTATAAAGTTAAAGATTTGTGTGCATATTGGTTGCTGCCAGCAGAATTTCCCAAAATTGAAAATTTTGGGAACATACCCTGGGATAAAATTATCATATTATGTCCTATTCTAGGAAATGGTCTACCCTCGTGCCATATTTCATCCAAATCGGTTCAGCCATTTTAGCATAAAGAACTAACAAACATACACACTAATAAATACCAATTATCGCCTTTAGGATATCAAGGTAGGCGCCAAATAAACGTGGAATAACGGTCATTGACCGTCCTACATTTATTGACATTCCTAATTTCAAAAACAGAATTAAAGACATAAAAATGTCTCATCTTTCTCACTCATATTTCACTACCCTCCTCAAATCAGCAGATGAAAAATATTTTTTTCAAAAAACCAAAGATGTTATCATTCTATGTACCTGTAAGTCATCACTCTCGCACAGCCGCAGCCTCTCGAGGTAGTCGTCCAGCTTGAGCGCAGTGAACTCGTACTGCAGATGCACCCTGAAGTTCATGTCCTCCACCGAATGCACTATTATGTTCACGAACTGCATGCACGCCACCTGGTGGATGGAGAGTAACATTAGGAAGGTACCTTAATCGTAGGTAATTTTCTACTTGAACGCCGGTGATAATTACGAGTATTAAAGGAATATTTTTGACTCAGCACAACATCTTGTTCTCTCACGAATACACCGGAACTACTATTTGTGAGCCATACAAACATTTGTTGCGTGCGGGAATCGAACGCGCGACACACAGCGCAGCAGTCAATAGCTCAACCACTGCGCCAACCGTGTCGTCATACACACTCCTGCTTTACTTGTTGTTTTGAATGGACCAAAGTGCCTTACCATACAAAAACTGCCCCATAAGAAATTATTAAAAAAATATGTTGATGAGTAAGATGGGACAACGCCAGGAAGATGATGATGATGAATCAGCTTTTTAATGTCGCACCTTCGGGGCAAAAAAGTCACAATTTATTATAATTTTTTTTGTAATAACATATAAAATTTTTACTTAAAACTATAGCCAACTAAATAAACAATTATGTAAAGATTTCAAACCTACTATAAATAGTTATCCAGAAATGAGGAATATGCGAAAAAAAAAAAGTCTTCTGCTGTAAAATTTAAAAATGAGCTGTTGTGACTTTGTTGCCCCGAAGGTGCGATGTGCTAACTGCTGGCTCAAGTCTCTTTTCTAGGAGCGGGAACGGGCCGTAATCCACCACGCGTGCCCAGTACGGGTTGGTAGATGTCACATGTCTTCGAATTTTTGGTTCTTAGACATGCCGATTTCTTCACGATGTTTTCCTTCACCGTTTTGAGAGCAGTGGTGATAAAATAAATTACACAAAGTAATGCGCCTGGCTGGGTTTAAGCCCGAAACTTTGACTGCTCAAACTCGTTTTGATCTAAGTCAAATGAAGTTTAAATCAAAGGCATTCATCAAAACCTGCTTATCTTTTGAAAAAAAAAACCAACTCACCATAAACTCAATATGAAAATTATCATAATTCATAAAGTACTCCATGAGCGTGTGAAACCTCCTCGGTTCGCCCACCACCTCCTTGAAGTTGTCGAAGGCTCCGAGGATGATCTGATGGCCGCCCTTCACCAGGCAGATGGCAGCCAGCAGTTCCAGGACTAGAGCCTTGGTGCGGAGGGAGTGATGGACTAGCGAGAGAGCTATGCTGTTGATCGCCTCACGATGCTGGATTACCATGTTGAAGCCATACTGGAATGGAGAAAGGTCAAGATTATTTTAAAATAATGGTTCAAGATTGATCCAGGCAACACTTAGGCGAATTTGAACCTTCGATACATACAAATAAGGTTTATATTAGAATATCAATTAATTAATTATTAATCTTCATGCAACAAAAAGTACACAGGCGGACTTAATGCCTTAGGCACTCTCTACCAGTCAACCTAGAGTAGTAATATGTTGTGTTGTGGGTGTAATATGTTTTGATCTCAGTCTTAGAATCGCAAGGGTCATGATATTTTTTTTATTCTTTCATTTGATTTATTAATAAGGTTTCATCATTTGCTGGTATTTATTCATTTTCTAATGTTACAGCAAAGTTTCCATACGCTTTAGAAAAATATAACTTGCTCCTTTGAGTGCATTTTTTGGTATTATCACCCCATAGACCAAAAAGTGGCAACACTGTTTGATCTACAACTAGGTTTGAATTAAGAACAGTTTTGTTGTATACAGGGTGTCTTTGACATCGACGCACAAACGAATACTATGGATCTAGTACATCATTCTGGACCAGTGGTAGTTGTGGACTTTTTTGTCGGTTTTTTCCTTGTTATTCTAACATTTTAGTGTAAAAAATGAATTAATTACTTTTAAACTATAAAATGTCATCGAGGTCGATTAGAATAACGATTTTATATAGTCCATTGTTTTGTTTTTTAAATTAATTAATTTTTTATTGCAAAATTCTTTTTTGTGTTTTTACTAAAAATATCATCGGGTTGGTAAAATCGTTATTCTAAATATTAAAAATTAAATAGTCTAAATAACGATTTAACACAGTTTAAAATATATTTTTTTTATTAGGAAAAAGCCGAATCATGTACTGGATCCGTGGTATTTGAAATTGGAAGTCTTATGCCCTAAGACCACAACCTTGGGGTCTTTAAGTCAAGAATGAATAGTTTACTTTTAGGTAAGCGTGACAAGCACGCTCTATCACACACCACATCATCACTTACCATCTGGTGAGATAGCGGTCATGCGCGAGCCTATCAATAACAAAAAAAAATATTCATGTCTGGCGCGACAAAAACTTGATTCTTTTCTTACCTTATTGTTCATGATAGCCCTCATACACATGATGCACACGTGTATGTCGTCGGTGGAAGCGCCCATGTTCAGCCGGGCCGCGTGCCTGGTGCGTCTCCTGGCTACTGCAGGACTGGCGGCTCCCTCACACTCGGCTTCTGCAGAGCGCGCCCGTCTCCGCCAGGATGCTGACATAGTGGAACCGGTTTCTGTTGGCCCGCTGCATTCTGATGTTGTGGTGTTTACTGGAGATGAAGAAAAAGGTAAGTTAGTAAACTGGACCGAGTTTTTTTTTGGTTGGGAAATGATCTAATATATTCTCAGAGGAAAAAAGGAAAAATAATGAATTTCTTTCGTTCTTCAACGTCATGTATTATTAATCTTCTTGGCCAATACTAACGCTCAACTAGCTCTTGGCGAGCGCGATCCTTTGCTCGTACCGCATGCTGAACCTAAATCTCAGGTAGCCGATTAGCACTTCCAGGCCTTGGTTCGGTTCAAGAGCGATCCGCCACATGGCAAGCCTGAAGCTTAAGTAGCCTATCAGCTCGCACAAGTCCTGGTTATGTTCAAGAACTACTAACCTAGGATCACCGGACTAACTCCTGGCGAGCGCGATCCTCTGCTCGTACCACAACAAACTGAACATAAATCTCAGGTAGACTAAATCTTGGTTCTGTAACGAAGCACTAACCTTGGTTGATGCCATCGCTGGACTGGCTCCTAGCGAGTGCTATCCTCTGCTCGTGCCGCATCATGCTGAGCCTGAAGCTCAGGTAGTCGATCAGCACGTCCAGACCCTGGTTCTGTTCGTTCAGGAACTCGCGCACCCATCTGAAAAAAAATGTCTTCTTTACTATTTTCTTTTTACATGGGAATTCATCAAATGACTTCTCTTGCTCTGGGTGGAAGAGGGAACGTTAGAGTTGACTGACTAAAACCTACAGTTTCTTTATTCACTCTTTTTGTGAGGGCTATGATAACGCTTTCGAACAATCCCCAGCCCTAGAAGGTATCGGCCCTAATTGTGCTCGGTAACTTTGCTTAAATCTCTTTGAGTTCCGAGTGAAACACAAATTTCTGCCGTTCTGGGCTTGATCCTGAGCGGCGAGCTACGCATTGCTCTCCGTCCGCAAACCCAGGTGGCCAAAAATCGTCCTGCGACTCCCGACGCCCGTGGTATCTCAGGGTTCTATAATGCTACCTGATCGCTATATTCCGATTGGTGAGCATTCCAGTCGGTGTACTGTCTCCGAAACAAGAAATTTTTATGTCGAAACACAAATTAAAACTAAAATTGTTTGTACTAGTGCTGAACAAATACTTGCCTACAAGAGACTTGTTTCAGGTCAGGGTGCCTCGACTCTCGTGTATGTTTGTGAATGCACTCAAGATGCAGCAGTCAGTCCTAGACTGAAGCAACTTCTTTTTTAACCCTTCAGATACCGTCAATTAGAGACACAATAGTAAGACAATAGATGCGCGGCCACCGGTGGTCGCTTGGGGATTCATGAATTAAAGAAAAAGAAGAAGTATTTGATGGATTTAATTATACATTTTTCATCAGTAGATTCCTTACAAAAAAATCATTAACTGGAAAAAATGAAGAAAGTAGGTACAGTTGTACATTCATATTTCCTTCGAGCAAAACTGTAGCCTTACAATACGAATCCTTGTGAATGAATTTATTCAGCCCCAGTTCTCGCTGTCAGCTTGAAATATGCGAGCCTATGCTTAAGCGGTACATAATTTCCTGGCTCCAGTCCAGACAGTTATGGGAGTGCACTATATTCCGCGCCAGGACTCCATATTCTATAAGTTACACGCGAGCTTGCTTGGGGCAACGATACCAATTTGTACTTTGACAATAAAAACGTTTCCAATAATTTCTCCGTATCATAAAAATGTAGCTTTGTACCAATACACGTTTCTGATGTTTCAATTAGATTTGTAGTGAATTAGTTTATTTTTAAAATGATTATCTATCATGTCTATAAATAAATATACATAAAAATCAATTGCTGTCCGTTAGTTTCACAAAAACTCAAAATAGATTGATCATTTTTAATTATTTTTTATTTTGTTCGAATACAATATTTTTTTACCCGACCTAAATTTATTAGGATTGATAAAATTGTTGATCAAAACTTGACATAATAAATCAAAGATAACAACATAAAGTGCAAGTGATACTATGTTTTCTGCCCCCCAACAAATAAATAAATATATAAATAAAGTAAATAAGTAAGTAGATACTTACTCTATGTGGTTTGTTCGTAAGGAAATCTCCAAGTCCCTGAGGACTTGCGTCGAAGTTGAGTCGCCGACCATTTTTCTTTTCTGGAAAAACATAAAGATTTATCGGTAAATTAAATTGATCCAAGATTAATCATTTTATTATAGGTATACTAGCGACTCTCGCCAGCCTCGCACGGGTGTTATAAATCTTAAAATTTTCAGTGGTTTTTGAGTTTATTACGTTCATACAAACAAACAAAAGCAATAGGAGACTATTTTATAATAAGTATGTATTGATCACTTTTATTATTCATTTTGTTTAAAAAAAAAAAGTAAGTATAAAGGATTTAAAAGAAAATATTGGGAAAACTCATAAACATTAAAAAAAAACAATTTGTAATTTTCTTTAGAAATCTCTTAGAAGTACTAATTACAAATTACAAAAGAGCAGGACCACGGACGGCAGCTAGTTGATTCCAAAAATGCATGGCATTGCAGTAATACAACAAAACGATAGGTATTTCAACAGTTTTTCTTAGCAATCAAAGCCAGAGAAAGTTATAATTCCTGATCAGGACTTGTCTAAGACAGTACTCCCACAAGCAGCCACATTTAATAAACAAAGCTCAACTAGATAACACCGCCGCCAGCTAATCACGAAGTTTATAAGCTAAACATCCGGAGAAAGTCGCCGATGTGCTCCTCCCCGTGCACCCTGAGACCTGACTAGCGACCGAGATATGTTTGTATGTGTACATCACGACTGCACGAGCCACGGCCAACAGCATGAGGATCGGGAAAGGTCAGGCATGCACCATACGTTGGAGAGACAGTAGGTACTTATGGAATTTTGTTTAAGATGGCCCATGCTTCAAAAGTAAGCAAGTATTTGTATAAAAGTACTACATAGTATTTTTATAGAAATACTAGCAGAACAGATCGTCGTTGGGACCGTAAGGTTCTGGATTCGGATTGGCGATCGCGCACCGGAAGACGTAGCGTTGAAAGGCCTGCCGTAAATGCTGAAGCATGACTCTGACTGCACCACTTTACGCAATATAATTCAAAATAGTAAAATAGTATTAAACTAGAACTACATTACAACGACGCACACGTGGACCACGTCTGATTTGTACATAGAACGACCGCGCGAGGCTTGGATCTAATGTGGCTCTATAAGTCTAGTTGCTTTAAAAAATGTATGGAGACCGACGCGCCCAGATCGGCTTCTTCTCTCGGATCGATGGTTTTCCACTCCCTCAAAGCTTTTCGGCCCAGTAGGTTGCCACGTTTATAGCGGCGTTTTTAGGCCCTCCAAAATGCAGGTGTAGGGACACTTTAGACAATAAGTGGGCCATCGTCTGGTCAGGAGCACCACACTCGGCCCAGATCGGCGTACGTGGCACATGTGTGCTACCTTTGCACTTATAATGTATTTTTACCGACTTCCCAAAAAGGAGGAGGTACTACGTTCGGCTGTTTGTATGTTTTTTTTTTTTTTTTTTTTTTTTTTTTTGTATGTTTGTTCGTCGAATACTCCCCCAAATGTGGACGGATTTTCAAAATTCTTTTTTTGTTCGAAAGTAGATAGCTCTGAGGTGGTCCCATTATCACCAAATTAGGATCTGATGATGGGATCTTGGAGAAATCGAGGGCAACCTTCAAATTTTATAGGCTCACTTATTGATTTTTGCATGTTTTATGAAGTATCTTGTGTATTTGCGTATGGTCGTCACCATCTCAGGTAGCTGGGCTGATGATGGAAGGTACAACTCCTTAACAGTAAGAAGTTACTCGAACAGGCAAGGACTGTTTTAGTAAATTGTTTTGATGTTTGATAGGGCATTTGCCACATTTGGTCTCATGATCATCAAGTCATGACCTGATGCTGCAGTCAGGATAGTCTGCAGAGTACCTAAGTCCTCGACAACAAACAGCAGATATATCGAGTTTAGGCTCATTGAAAACGGCTCGATGTGTGGATAAACGTACTGCTAATAAAGAACACCGAAGTACATAGAGACCTGATGCTGAAGCCAGGAGCATCAGGAAAAGTACAAACCTTGAAATTACAGCACCGTAGTCGTGTTTGGGCTCATTTTAAACAGGACTAAATTTTAAGTTCATTGCAATGTTGACATAAATCTGGCCTGATGCTACAGCCGGGATTATCAGCATCTAGTCTAATGACTGATTGAAAGATTTACCTTTCGGCTTCATCATCAGATCAGTTCGATATATCCTTTCCCTCTCCAGCATCTAGTTTAATGACTGTTTGAAAGAAGAGGGGGAGAGGATATATCGAACTGATCTGATGATGAAGCCCAAAGGTAAATTAATGTAATCTAACCGTGTTTGGGATTATTAGAACCGTTATGAGATGCGCTCTGACTATAAGGTATTTAAGTTTGACTGAGGGGTACTTTTTAGTGGTGGTACCGTAACTAAAAAGTGTAAAATAAAAAAAAACTTTTTACAAAAAAAATATAACCGACTTCAATGATAAAAAACACTGAAAAGTATCAAATAACTTTAATTTTGGAAGTCGGTGTTAAATAACGAAGAGACTAAACTATTAAAGAAACACCGACTTCCAAAATTAAAGTTATTTGATACTTTTCAGTGTTTTTTATCATTGAAGTCGGTTATATTTTTTTTGTAAAAAGTTTTTTTTTGTATTTTAATAAACTCCATAAATGTACAGTTATTTATGAATTATGATACTAATCACACCTTCTCACTAACAATCCATTGAGTGTCGACTCTGCTTGATCGCATGGGCCATGACATAACCCCTCCCCGGAGAAATAACCCTCGATACGCCAATGTGTATCTAACCCTACGAACCGAACCTAAGTCTGTAGCACATAGCACACGAATGCTCCATATCTAGCGAAAGTACAGGTATATCACGAACAGATAAGACAATCTACGCCCATACACGTTGGGCTAGCATTCATCTCGACTGTACGCGTATCTGCATCCTGCACGCCCCACGGTGGGCTGAAAAACGGCTTTCATAGACTTAGGGATTTCAATTTGCAAGTGCTTGTTTTTGTGTCGAATATCGCTTCTATTAGTCATTACTATGTACAAAAATGACACCCGAGTTAATTCTGCCCAAAAACGAAGGAAATATAATTTTTTTACGAAAAATTTGTATGAAGCTAGTATGTAAAATCAAATTATCTCCTAAACGGCATGTTTAACCGTAATATCCTTGGAGGTGGTCATAGTGCTAATTATTTATGATTTTTTGGTTAGCGATCGGACGAAAAATTTAATGCCGTTTTTTTTTTAAAAATCGTCAAAATATTTTTATTTGTTTTTACGTATGAAACGATCCCTTTTGGTGTTTATGTTGAAGAACACGGACTTTTAACTACACATAACATAAAATAGCATCACTCCTATATTTTCGAAGGATCAAAAATTGTGTGTTCGGACCTGTATGAGTTTGGCTTGTCATCCCTACACGCCCGTATAAATTGTATGGAATGTCTGTTACACATTGCATACAGGCTCGACTTCAAACGGTGGGCAGCGAGAAGTGATGAGCACAAAGAAATGCTACAGACAAGGAAGAAAATAATTCAAAATAAATTCAAAGATGAGCTCAATCTGTTGATTGATATAGTAAAACAAGGCTCGGGAACCACCAATGACGGGAATACTGCAAGAAAATTCTTTGAGTTTCCTAATAAAACTGCAGCTATAACTGGTTTGGATGAAGACCTCATCAAAAGATTTGCTGTAATTTTACAAGCAATTACATCTGGAGAGCAGGTCGATATAATAAAATTTAGAGATTATGCTCGCAAAACAGCAGAAAAGTACGTATTATTATACGACTGGTACTACATGTCGTCAACCGTTCATAAGTTATTAATCCATGGGGCTGACATAATCGAGAAAAATAATATTGTGCCGATTGGGACTCTCTCGGAAGAAGCCTCAGAGTCTCGAAACAAAGATTTTAGGAGGTTTCGAGAACATCATTCGCGGAAAAGAAGCAGGCAGGATTCTAATCAAGACATTTTAAATATGCTTGTTGTTTCTTCGGATCCTTTGCTAAGTGCACAAAGGCCTAAGTTAGATGCCAAGAAAAAGCAGAGCTTTTTTGCTGAAACTCTCGACTTAATTCAATTTCAGGAAACTGAGTTCGAGTTTTTGGATATATCCAATCTGGGGCCCGAGTCTGCTATTTTTATAAATTCATCATTCCAACACGATCCCATTGTCATTTTGCTAGGATGCTGACTCAGAATTGAAGTCTGACAACGAGAGTGATAAGGAAAATTTGTAAAAAAAATATATATGTATCATATTTGTAAATTTGTATTTGAGTGTGTTTGGGTTTTTTTTGTAATATTTAATGATATTTTTTTTATTTTTTTTTATTTATTTTACTTTTTTTTACAAATGCGTAGTATTAATTCCTTAAATTAAATTATTTTGTATATAATATAACTTTATATGTTACTTTAATAATAATTTGATAATCTTTTTTTATTTAAATTAATATAAATGTGTCAAAAACAGCAATTTTTTTATTTCATTTTTCTTGATTCGTGTGTTCTTAATATTTGGGTTAATAACATATCGAACTTTTTAACTTGGACACTAAAAGGGATCGTTTTACATGTAAAAATAAATAAAAATATTTTGACGATTTTTAAAAAAAAAACGGCATTAAATTTTTCGTCCGATCGCCAACCAAAAAATCATAAATAATTAGCACTATGACCACCTTCAAGGATATTACGGTTAAACATGCCGTTTAGGAGATAATTCGATTTTTCATACTAGCTTCATACAAATTTTTCGTAAAAAAATTATATTTCCTTCGTTTTTGGGCAGAATTAACTCGGGTGTCATTTTTGTACATAGTAATGACTAATAGAAGCGATATCCGACATAAAAACAAGCACTTGCAAATTGAAATCCCTAAGTCTATGAAAGCCGATTTTCAGCCCACCGTGCGCCCTCACGGTGTGGCACAAGGGAGGAGTGACCGCGATTATCTATAATATAAAAATGAATTGCAAAATGTGTTGGTAAGCGCATAACTCAACAACGCCTGGACCGATTTCGCTAATTCTTTTTTTGTTGTGATTGTTATTGTGAGGAAAAGGTTCTTATGGAAAAAAAATAAAATTAGGTTAGTGTAGGGTAGAGTTATGTAGAGTAGGGTAGAGTAGGGTAGGGTAGAGTAGGGTCGAGTAGAGTAGAGTAGAGTAGGGTAGAGTAGGGTAGAGTTGGTTATAGTAGAGTGGAGTAGGGAAGAGCGGGAGCGAAGCCGCGCGGGCAAAAGCTAGTATACAATAATATATAATAATTTGATCACCTTCATAAGGCTGATAAGTCCGACTCTGTACCTTTGTTAGGACTAGTTGTTGCACTGGTTCGGAAAAAAGAAATTGCGTGCCTAAAAGCGTTAAAGATAGGAGCGAGTTTTCGAGTAAGTGTGTTGAAAAGGCTCTTTCTCATCGCTTCCACCAGCAGTAAGAAGCACGACACTACAATATGAGTCAGTCATACAGGCTGAGACGCGACCTTTTCGGTAATGCGACGCGATTGCCGTGCGACCTCAATAATTAAAATAAAGGAACAGGTCAGAGATTATCTTCTCGCTCTAGTGAACCAATTTTTTTTATTTAGTAGGTATATTTTTGTAAAATAAAGAACAGTTTAAAGTTTATCATGGTCCGTAGTGAACCACGGGGAATTTCTGAAAGGGATGCTGTGGGCCTGGAATGCAACTATTCTGAATAATCCTGCAGCCCAAGGTTTGCAAACCCTTGACAACGTCGTCCTTAAAACTAACCTCTACCTAAATACAAATAAAATTGAAATGGCCTTCAGTTATTACAGAATTTTTATTTTTTATTTATTGCATACGGTAATAATATTCGATACTTTTTTTTTATTGTTGATAGGTTCGCGCTTGTCCACTATCTCATCCGATGGACAGCGACGACCTATAACAAAAATGCAATTTCTAACATTTTTGTCTGCTGTCTGTTTCTCCGAAACAGCTGGATCGATTTTGACGGGATTTTCACTGGTACCACAAACATTTCTAAAAATTATGTCCAAATGACATTGTGCTGTTTTATAAGACAGACGCGGACGAAGCCAGTTGCTTAATATAGCTCATTTAAAACGTGGCTTTCATCACCTGAAGCTTTCACGCTTCGTCTCCATATAATAACCTTACACTTGGCTTGTGACAGTAGCGTAGGGAGGCATGGGCGAAGCGATCCCTCACCCTCATGGGTGAGCACGGTCCTCCTCGCATCCACAGGGCCCTCACGCCAAGGTCGTGGTAACGCAAGCGAGGGCTCTTTATGAACGACATTTTTTTTTATAAGTGATAGGCTGCTTGCATTTGTCCATTTTTCCATCTGATGGTAAGCGACGATGTGATTGCGACTGTCGCTGTCTTGTTTCGCATTTATTAAAGAAAAGGCGCCCTTTCGCCCACGTTTAAATTAATCTAAGCTACGCCTCTGGCTTGTGATCTTCGCGCCACGAGCCCCCGAGGTCAAGTGGCACAGTTCTGTGCGGCCTCGCCAGTCTGCTGTGGTATCTCGTCGGGATTTACTGTTAGCACACGCTGGCTTAATTGCCAGTTAGGGTATCTTGAGATATTAGCGCCCCTTTCTGGTGGAAAATGTGTATCTATAGGCTGTCTCATAGAAAGTTCTTTCGAAATTCTGTCTACGGAAATATTTAATTCTGATTTGTAGAGCCAATCTATGGATTTTTGAATGAAAATAAAAAAGGATTGCTATTACTTTAGTTGTTACTATAGGCCACAGTTTCCCAACCTTTTATGAACTGCCTTTGCAAGAAAACAAAATTCCAACGCTCCTTTTATTAATAATCATAATTTAGAATGAATTCTGTCTCTATCTCTTTAATCTGTCACTACTCGTAGTCGTAGTTGTTTATAAAGTTCTTCCTTAATATTCCCTTATTTGTGTTTGAACCCGCTACCGCCCCTCACCAAAAACGCCAGCGCCAAGTAGGGGGCGCTATCGCCCCCGTTTGGAATCTATGCTATAGACCCTTGAGCCTCGTAGACCAGTTCTTCCGATAATCTGATACATTCAGACGTCACACATCAAGTTCGTTTTGGTTCACTTACTCCAAGTGTACCGAAGTACTTCACACCGGCACTGCCTGATTGTCTCGAGTGTGTTGAAACATCAGATGATGTATCTCGTTACAATGTAGAAGATGTATATGTATGTAGTAATGCGATGTCGTTTCTCACGTAGTCATCGGTAACTTGGATGGTGCAAGTCTGGAGTGTATGGAGACAGTTTTATTACACAATAAGTTACTTGACTCCTTTGATCCTTAGTTCTTGGGGAGAATTGTAGAATAGGTAAAACATATTTAAGTGTTATAAGCTTTTGTTAGCAGATTCGCTCATGTCAAATTCGCCTAGTGGTTCAATACCACGGAAATGCACGACCGGAATCAAAAGTAAACTTTGTTTGAAAGAGTAATGTTACAACTACACTGCGCAACAAAAAAAAAAAGCGAAAAAAAATGTTTTTTTCTTTCTTTCTTTTCCTTTTTTCTGTTTTCTTTTCCAGAAACGCCGATCTGGGCGCGTCAGTCTCCATACATTTTATATGGAAACTAGACTCGTAGAGCTACACTAGATCCACGCCACGCGACGGGCGTCGTTTCACGTACAAATCAGGCGTGTTACACGTGTACGTCGGTCTAATGTAGTTCCTGAAGCCCTGACGAGCAACTGAAGGACACAGGGACCCACCTGTGTCCTTCAGTTGCTCGTCAGGGCTTCAAATAAAATAAAAACAGTCAAATAAGCAGTCAAATAAAAGACTGATACGAGTTCTCGCTCACACTTTTCCATTTTTCACAATAAATGCTCAATAAATAACTTATTTTTTTGTAGTGTAAAATCATAAATTACTTCTCATGTAGAGCATGAGAATTAATTTGGTTGGAGCGAAGATCAGATTATTACTAACTAAAACCTACCGCACAGGATCGATCGTTGTGGTAGCTTATGTCCAACAGTGGACGTCTGTCAGGAAATGATGATGATGATGAAAACCTACCTTCCCTTTGTATTCCAGGGCATCATTAACTCTTTCGATCAATCCCGAAGATCGAATACGACAGTCCCACGCGATGGTCCCACATATCTTGAATACTCGTATCTGATTTTAGCCCACCGAAAAAAAAAGACATTTGCTTCAATTTGCATAAAAATCTATCAGTCACATGTGAACGAATATTGCAAACAATAATTACTGAAAAAGAATGCTATCTTTACTTAGAAAACAGAAACTATGTTTGTTAACGTACTTGGACGTGTCCAAATATCTTAGCTAGTGTGAGAATGTGGGTAAATAGAGACCGACACTTTGGCGCCTGTTGCTCGGAATCTCGTCGCCATTAGCAAAAGAGATGGGACCACATACGACACATTCTGCGTTGGCAATTTATTTACTAAACGTGGAAACAAACAGGTAAATAACGACCCTTTTTATTTTTGTACCTGCTCCGGGTCCGTTGACCTGTCTGTCTATGGGAGGACCTTCTCTTTCTCTATCTCTTATAATTTGACGTAATGACGTAAGACTCAAAAGACCTCAGCAGTCCTGCCACAGAAGGTCATTTTTATAAGGAGCCGGAATGACTCTGCGCCACAGACAGAGGTTTTTTTTTTTCGATGGTTAAAATCGTCTTATTACAACCCCCGCTCTTGGGTGGAGCGGGAGATAGTGTCAGACTCTTACTGACTAAAAACCTCACCCCGTTCCTTCTAGCCTTCATACCGGGGCTCGAGTTTCCTTTCAGATAACCCTGGCCCCAGTAGGCTTCGACCCGGATGGGCCCCTCCTGTTGCTGACAACTCCTTGAGGCGCGCGGGAACCGTGCGTGCCGTCGACGTCTTGGGCTCGGTCCGGACAGTTATCGGACGATCGGGCAGCGAGTTACCCATGACTCGCCGTCCGCGAGCCCGGCCACAGACAGGGGTGATTATCATCCAATGACTTCTCCCGTTCTAGGCCATAGAAGAAGTGCGTGTCAGACTTTTACTGACTAACCATACCTTCAGTTGCCCTTTGCGTTCTAAAGACCACGAGTTTCCTTTTCAGAAAATTCCTCCTACGGTTTGCTGGTTTGTTTTAGTGTTAACACTACGCGCTAGTGCCACCACGAGCTCTTAACGCGATCCATTTTACGACCTAAACTGAACTGTTAAAGGGATGGAGCTATATAGGGTGTATAGCTTCCTGCTCCAGAGAAAGGGACGTCCTAACTATATCTCTACTAATATTATAAATGCGAAAGTAACTCTGTCTGTCTGTCTGTCTGTTACGCTTTCACGCAAAAACTACTGAACGGATTTACATCAAATTTGGTAGGTAGGTAGAAGAGACACTGGAATTACACATAGGCTACCTATAATTCCACTGCTGAGCACGGGTCTCTGCCCGCGCGATATAAACTGTAGTCCACGCGGGCGAAGCCGCGGGCGGAAAGCTAGTTAAGTATAATTTTCTTCTGCCGAAACCGATTCTAATACCGAGACCAGATTTTTTTGGCGGTATATCATTGGCGGTACTTATCGAAGACGAAACCGTCGGTCACGAATACTTGTGAATTGTGAACCAACTATCCAATTAAACCACAACTTAAGGATGACAAAAACGCCGCCATTAAAATGAAAGCACGTATATTTTTTCACAGAGATACCGTTGCAACGGTGCTTCAAACATATACACCTGATTGATACGTGTTTTACAAGCAACCAAGTACCAAGAACATAGATCAGAACCTGTAAAAAACATGTGTTATTTACATGAGATAAACGATTTTGGTTCTTGTGTAAATGTAATTAAAGTTTGGTTTAATCTGTTGCCTTAGACTGGAAATAGAAATCAATCAATGTTATGAGGACTTTTATTAATTGTTTCCGGAGTTTCCGGTCTAATCTAGTTGATAAAAAAGTAAAAGTCTTTTTATAGTTGGGAAATTATCAAATAACGTCTTCCGCTCTGGAAGGAGCGAGAGGAGTACACAATAATAATAATATTCCACAACTATCACACCACACAACGCGCGCCATCAAGTCCCAAACTAAGCAAACTTTGTGTTACATACATATTATAGATAAATTACACCCAGACATAAAACAAATTAATGATCATGCTACAACACAAACATTTGGCCTCGATGGGAATCAAACCCACGACGGTCACTAAGACACTTTAAAATCTACCGTACTTTGTTTTGGGTAGGAAATTATCAAAGAAATTCTCCCGCTTTGGATAAAACGAGAGGGAATATCAAATTTTTAGTGACTAAAACCCACCTTTGTTCCTTCAGTTGATGTTTGCGTTCCAGGGCCGCGATAAAGGTAGGGAAAGGAACTACACAGCGCACACGTGTACCAAACCTGCCAATCTGCGCGCATACATTTTATATGGAAACTAGACTTGTAGAGCTACACTAGATCCTCGCCACGCGACGTTGTTCTACGTACAAATCAAGCGTGTTACACGTGTGCGTCAGTCTAATGTAGTTCGAACAATCCCGCAGTCCAATTAATTTGGTCCTAAGGTACAAAAGTGGTCCCAAGGAAAGTTAATTAAAATTTGTAGTTGAAAAGTTTGCGAGTTTATCTTCGTGTTATGGTCGGCAGGGGATGAAACGTAGTGAAAGATAGCGTGAGGGTTGACAGGGGCGTGAGTAAGAGAAAAGTGTTGCGCAAACAACACTAGATATAAATGTAGGTATATCATCATCATTTAAGCTGAAAGACGTGCTCCGTGGGACACAGGCCTCATAACCAACGGTGCAGGCATCTAAAAACTACCTTTCGCCTCCAATTTAAATAAAAACTCTACCCCAAACTAGGAATTACTCTTGCAACTGCGTAAGATGAAGGAATACTTTATCGAATTAATTGTATCTTGACAGTTTATAGCGCGTTGACTACGCTCTGGTTGTGGCACGCTGAGACAGACCCCAGGGGTCTAATTGTGTGCTTTTTTGTAAAACCAACGAAAACCTTTGATGTTATAAAAAAAAAAGAAAACTAGGGTACGTTCACAAACATGTAAACTCACATACACAAGACATCTAGACGCGGCAGCCTTACAAATAGTTGTCCCATGCGGGAATTAACCCGCGACACGAAGCGTAACAGGCAATCGCTTAACTACTGGACCAACCGTGCTATCAGATTTGAAAACCACTTTCCACATATCACTAGCTACTAATTTAATCTAAGTATGTTTTTTTTTAATGTGGTATAAACCAGTGCTTGACTGCGATGCCACCTGATGGTAAGTAGTGATGCAATCGTTGATGGTGAGGCGCACTAGTTTGAGCCTATTCACTCTTGCCTTGAAGACGTCTAAATTATATTTTGACGGTATAGTATAGTAGGTATAGTTCGGTGCATTCCACTTGTAACAATGCGATTTTTTTTTCTACATTTTACAAAATAACCGCATCGTCCATATCGAGCCTATACATTATCGGATGACGTCACACACAGTCGTTCGATGCACCTGCGACTCCACATTTACGTAAAAGCTGCCAAACCACAGCACAGGTGTTTACAAACCTTGCATACTGCACGCGGATTTACTCATAATATATCGTTCTTAGTAGCATGTTAATATCACCCTCGCAAAGAACAGCTTAAGGAACACAGGTGGCTTTTAGTAAAAGTCTGACACTATAGGGATTTGAAGGTGTATAGTAGTAGGGAGGAATCTGATCATCAGTCAATCCAAAGGGGTGTTGCCCAGTAACTTTCATCTACAGCCTTTTTAATTTTCCACTGCTAGGACTCGGGCATCCACTTTAGGAGAGGGAATGGGCCGTAATCCACCACGCGGGCTCATTGCGGGTTGGTGAATGTCACATGTCTTCAAATTTCCTCACGACGTTTTCTTTCACCGTTTTGAGAGCAGCGATAATGAAATAAATTACACAAAGCAATGCGCCTGGCTGCGCCAACCCCAGATAACGGGAACAGGGACGGAAGAAGAAGAAGAATGCGCCTGGCTGGGTTTGAACCCGCGACCCTACAACTCGTAGGTCGGGGCCGTTACCACTCGGCCACCACTGCTCCTTTGCCGCCAGTGCTCCCATGCACATGCATTTGGAACATGTAATATTGGTTCGAGACAGCGTGAAAGAATATCTGACGGCATGGTTTCCATAGAAGCTGAGCGATTGGCTGCTGAGCTGCGTATTGTGATTTGTGGGTATGATTCCCACGGAACAAGATTTGAATGGCAGGCCTGGAGGATCCCTTTGCCCACCAAAACGTAACAGCAAATACTAGTTTTTTTTTTAGCTGATATAAACTAGTTCTTTACTGCGATCCCATCTGATAGTAAGCAGCGATGCAATCGTTGATGGTAAGGCGCACTAGTTTATTAAGAGCCTATTTACATTAGCCTTGATGTCACCAAAATTATAATCGGACGGGAAGACCGCAGCAAGCAAATTGTTCCAGTCCTTCGATGTACGCGGTATAAATGACGAGGTGAAACTAGGAAAAAAAACTTAATTCCTTTCCAGCCTTTTCCATAAAATTGTTCCGACCGTTTCCTCATACGGTTGTTAGTACTTATTGTGATTACGCCATTAGTAGTCAATTGAGCGTTTGATTTTACCGCGAGATTATGCGAATTGATAGTAGGAAAAGAGTCGTTAGCGTGCCCACACAGCTAACGTACCATTATCTTGGACTATCGCTTTTGCAAGCCTTGAGCTAGATGCTAACACCATAATTTGAGGACTACTACCACAGGATAGCTACAGCCTGGGAGTCTTTAAGTCAAGAGTGAATGGGTTCCTTTTAAGCAAGCGCGGCTTCATCGGCGACCACATCGTCGCTTACAATCAGGTGAGATAGTGGTCAAGCGGGAGCCTATCAATATTTAAAAAAAATAACAATTCACAGATGAGATTTCTGTAAAAAATAGTGATAAGACAGAAGCATGAGGTCAATCTTCACTAATATTATAAAGAGGTAATTCCGTGCCGGAGTCTGTTTCCTGATAGCTGCAACCTAAAGTGAATAGGTTACTTCTAGGCAAGCGTGCTCCATCGTCGGCCGCATGATCGCTTACCTTCAGTATGATGAGGTCAAACGCGAGCCTATCAATTAAAAAAAAAATGTTTTTAAGAGGTAATCTCTCGATTGCTAACTTTTTTTCACCGATAGAAAGCTGCTTTATTCCTGAGTGACATAGGCTATATTTTATGTACGCGGGTTTAACCGCGGGCAAAAGCTAGTATAGGAATAAAACTGAAGATCTTCAGGTGGCCACTCGAATAAGGTCCACTGTCTAGAATACGGACTCCTTCCATGTGCTGATTGTGCTGTTAATTTGGTGAGGTAAGTATCCAAAACTCCCTGGTATTATAACATGAAGCTGATCTGATGATGGAACCGGAAGGTGGCTAAAGGAACTCAGTAGTTAAAAGACACAACCTCATCGGGTTTGGGCTCGTATGATTTGTCTTGACGAGGAGTCTACTACTATCTACTCCTAGACCAGGAGTTTGAGCGACTTTTGAAAGCCTTAACAAAACAACACCAAGTTCAAGAGACGAAAACAAAACAAGGACAATGATGAGATGAAGATGAATGCACATTTATATCTTCAACCATTTACATCAGAAGAAAACAAACAAATCTTCAGAGATATTCTCCAATTCTTAAGCAAACACAATAATCCGCTATTCACAAACAAAACTCTAAACATGGTAATGGAACGTGGCCATAAAACCTACTACATCATTAAGCTTCTAGCTGAGTAGAAGCTACAGCAACGGGAGTCTGTTTATTTGTTTGTCCCGAATCTCGAGGTCATATCAATAACCTGGTACCTAATAGTGGTAATAGTTCAAGTTTACTTTGCTCAAAAGTGGGTCAAATATGACGTGGATCATTATTACTATTAAAGAGGTATGTGAAGGTTTGCTAAGGTTTTCAATTATCTGGAGGTAGTCGAGGATATTTGTGCTGCAGCACAAATTGAAATTGTTGTGAAGACATCACATTTAGAACTAGCTTTTGCAGCTTCACTCGCGTACATAAAATATAGCCTGTTAGTCAGGAATAAAGCAGCTTTCTATTGGTAAAAAATTTAGCAATCAGACCAGGACTTTCATAGATTATTATTATTATTTTATTATTAGATTATTTCATAGATTCCTACAAACAATAAAAACAAAAAAAAAACTTTACCTCTTTATAATATGTGTGTGGATAAAGAATTTGAATTCGGAAATTGAAAAAAGAAATCGACACATTGGTCTTTACGACCAAGACTTGGTCCTTAAACACTAATTTTTTAAACTTATTTTTGTATAACTATTATGAAAACAGATAGTGCTGAGGTCTCCATAAGAAAAAGGACCACGCGTGAAAGATTCATTTGTATTATTGTGATCTAAGTTATTTTTGGTGATCCAAATAAAAAATACACTAATAAACTGTGCAGCAAGAAATGCTGAAATCACGTTGAAATTGAGAAAAAAAAACAGCCATAGAGCTCTTCTGCAAACCAGACGGCAAAGAAACGAATAAAACGATATAAGAAAAAACATCACATCAAACCACCCTAACCGTCCTGTCCAATTTCATTTTTGATGCTTGAGCAGATACAGCAATTCAGACACTGATAATTGAATCAAACGACAAAAAAACGTCTGGGTTTCGTAAATCTTTACCACATTCGTTTTAGTATATCCGAAACCCGAAACACGTGTCTAGTATTTTAATGTTAAGAATCTATGTACAAAACTTCATAACTGTATCATGAAAAATTACAAAGTTATAAGCTTGTTAAGTCAGCATACATCGTCACCGGGCCATCGAGGCGACTGAGGGGTTGTTTTGCACTTGCACCCAGCTGTTTGAAAGCGACTAATACCCGCTATGACATGCCGTGACCTGTGTTGTACTTAGGGTCAGTGGTATCCACCTCGTGACCTTTTTAAAATATTTTTGGGAAAAAAATATGTCATGGTGTAAAAACCAATTGGAATCCATTCAGTTACTGAATCTGAACAAACTATAT
The DNA here is from genome assembly GCA_949319445.1 of Mythimna lalbum. Lineage (NCBI taxonomy): Eukaryota > Metazoa > Arthropoda > Insecta > Lepidoptera > Noctuidae > Mythimna > Mythimna lalbum. Next base: position 3,202,363 of record OX439358.1, read on the forward strand.
TCAGGTTTCGCATAAACTAAAAATAATGTTGTATAAAACCAAACTGCTAAACTGGCCATTGAATGACCAATAAAGATGTGAACAGAATTCCTAATACGAAGAGAGTTTTTCTTAGATTCCTAGAGCATTCTATTACAGAAACCTTAAAGGGTTAAAGCCATTAGTTGTAACGACCACTTGAACAGAAGCTTGTGGAGGCATTGCCCACAAATTGAAGCTGGCCAGCGATCCCTATCGATAAAACGTGATGTATTGCTCATTGTTTGCGACATGTAACGGGACGGGGAGCTTGAGGGCTTTTCTATGTTTATCGTGTAGGAAACATGGTGTAAGACATTGGAAGTTACACGACCTCACACGCACTTAACAAAAACACAGAGTTAAAGATGAATGATATCCTGAAACCCTCATATGGTGCCGAAACTATAAGCCTAAAAAAATACTGGAACCGGCAGGATGCAAAAACGAAATCGGGTATTGAAGCACGTTCAAGAATAAGATTAATGCATTAAGACCGCCTCTTTATATCTAAGTGCGAAAATATGTCCAGTAGTGGACAGAATGTGATAAACTTATTTGGTCGATAGCTAAAATCAATAGTAACCAAACTCGACTCTACTTATATTTTAAAACGAATTAGGTTGATTCTGGTTCCAAGAATTGCAGGTTGCAGGCATAGTACACAAGGTTATTATTACCATTGGGCTACGGAAGTGTTAGAAAGAGTCACCATGGCCCTGAGATGCAAAGGGTAATAGAAGAAACACCGTTGGGTTATAGTAAGTAAACTGAGAAATCCTCTTGCTCCACCCAGAGCGGTAGAAGTAATCTGATGGCTTTTAGCATTAAACAAAGCTGTCTTAATAGACAATAGAACATTTTTCAACAAGAAAAGAGAAGACACAAAAATTGCTCTCACAGCAAAAACCAAGACGTTTAACAACACATCAGGAAAACCCAGTCCTTCCCCGGCAGTTTCAGTGCACAATAGTGCCGTAGTCACAAATTGCCCGCGGCCACAGATCTCTATCGTTCACTAAGTCGCTCATTGTTTACCAAGAGTAACGGTATCGCCGAATAAGGCGAGCTTGGCAACTTTGTTCCAACGTTTCTATAGTATCCTTTGACGGTGGAGGGAACAATGTAATGGTCTTGTATGTGGTGACGATATCATCTATAGGCCGATATAAAGTCTACAATGTATCCATAGCCATAGTAAGAATCATAACTTTATTGAAAATGGTATAGCTGGACTCGTAAAGAAGGTGTTTAACATCTAGAGAATGGATTAGTTGGTACCACTTTTCTGTGTTTAAAAATGCGAAACATCCAGCTAAAATAAACTGACTGAAAACTACACATCAGTCATCTAACGTGGAATAATGTAATGCCAATACTCAAAAATTGAATATTTATCTGAAGTTTATAGAGGTGAGGCTGTAACGCACTCCGTGTTTTATCAGAGCAAACGTACAGCAAGCAATTAGCAGAAATCGTTACATCCTTAAATCTTTTACAAGGATCAGCTCCTGAACATTCTTTAATATCACACTAAAATCTGTGTGGTTCTTTCACACCATAATATATACACTAATCTACATTCTCACTTGATTTGACCATTATGTTACTGGTTTGCTGTATGAACTTTAAAGGAAACTTTGACCTCTGATTTTGTTCTGATGTTTCTTCTCAAGGTAGCCAGCTGGAAAACACCAGCTTCATCTATTTTAAATTGAAGGTATGAAAGAGTTCTTAAAACCTATTTGTCGATAAATACCATTAATTAAGGCTTAGTTAGTGTTGTAAATATCTGTGTGTACATACCCTGTGACTCCTGGAAGCCTTAGGATCGAGGTACGTCCTGAGCTTGTTGAGGTAGTGTGCTGGTGAGTCCTTGGCCTGCACCATGTCCTGGTCGCAGATGATCTCCCATTTCTTCTCCAGATCGTAGTTCCGCAAGAGTTTTGCTTTGTCCGGAGGGAGGTCCATTGACGCCTGGAATAAAAGATAGACTTGTTAAAGATTGGTTAATACACAGAAAGTATGTATAGTCGTAGTTCGTTTACAAATAGTCTTGTTAAAAATATTCGTACTTAGTTTGATGAGTGTGTATTTTAAGCTTTAACATTTTAAGCTTCTAATCTTGTGTGTCCAAGACATAGTCAGAATTCTGGATAATAAGATAATACTAGCAATTTTTTTTCTTGGAGTTTCTATCTCCAAATGTATTCCATTTGGAGAACGTGCTCATCTCTGAAATAACCAGAAGAATTACAAAGAATCTTAGATGTACGTATATGATAGACGAATAGTAAAGGCTATATAAGATCTCTCTAAGACCCACGGAAGCAAAGCAGTAAGTACAGACGCGGTTAAAACCACGGGGGACACTTAGTGAAGAGAAGATAGATTACAGAGTCCCAGGTTTATAGGTATGGCAATCTTCACATCTCGTTCCACCATTCCAGCATCATAAATTACTATAAAAATCCCATCCACGTATAAGTGAAGTTACGGCCGTGTTATAACAGCACATTGTATTCACTCGTGATGGATTTAGTACCCAACAAGGATCGGCTAGCATTGAACCAGTTTCCAAGATATTGGCTTTATACGTCGCGGTAACGGTATACGCAGACTTACAGGGCTGATACGAGCCTGGTTTATTATATGTTTTATGATGAGGTAAAACGACAAATGTTTTGTAAGGCGGCTATGGAAATATCTGCAGGAGAACGAAGGTTGCCGACATAGCACGAAGAATCGCCATGGGCAGGACACATTGTTTGCAGAACAGATGGTCGTTGGGGTCAAAAGGTTCTAAATTGGCGACCGCTTACCGGAAGCCGCAGCATTGGAAGGCCTCTTACAAGGTGGACCGTTGACCTGGTGAAGGTTACGGGACTCCGATGGTTGCGAGAAGCACAGAATCGTTCATTGTGGAGACACTTGGTGGAAACTTATGTCCAACAGTGGACGTATATCGGCTGAAATGATGATGATGATGAAACTGGAGTGCTTCCACCAATCCCTTGTAGCCCGGAACTTTTTGCAAAGGAGTACCTCTACCTTCTAATCCGTAAAATTAATTACATACAACCATGGTAATATCAAATCCATGCATTTGTACTACATAATATACGATAGGTATTAGCGCACTTGTAGAAATATAACTAAATTAGTTAGTATTTATACATATTGAATCAATGTCAATCAATAGATGTGTCGGAACAGAGGTGAGAGGCCGGATTATGAGATGGTGAGAGGTTAGCACTTGAGAATGATGTTTTTTATGCGATAAAAAGGAATACAAGCTGCCGATTGGTTAAATTCATGGTAAATTATCATCGCTGCCTTGCTACTACAGTTGCGTTGCCTACACTTTCTGAAGAGAAGACTCTTCTCTTCTCGTTTGTGCCTCAAAAAACTTACACATAATCTAAAGTTTCCCAATAATACTGTTATCCGATTTTGTAGACCAATGTTTGACGTGCAGTGGGCGTTTCCGTCCATGATTATACCAAATTCAACCCACAGTACATGTAAGTAGTCTTATATCATTTGGCCTACAATCTATTATGCTCTATTGAACTCAAATTCCGATAGATCAATATACTTTCAACTTACAGGTGAATGTTCCCGATACACCTGATCCACTAGTATCTCTCCGTCGCATCTAATCTGATAGAATCGTTCCGTCGCTTCAAAGCGGGTTCAAGACGCGTCGAGGACTACAAGAGATACTTCACTTTAAGTTGGAAGTATACTTAGGTAGTTAGAGGACCTATTGACTTCTTGAGGACTTGCTAATTTTAGAAGCCATATTTTGTCCAAATAAGCACGCAACCATGTTTATAAGGATCTGTAACCTCACTCGGCAAAAACGGATTCCTTATAGGATCACTTTGTTGTCTGTCTATCAAGACTTTTTTTCTCAGAAATGCGTAAAAGAATCAAGCTGATCTGATCTGAATCTGATGAATTAGGTCTCCTAGCCCAAGCATCAGAGGAAAAATCAAACTTTTAAGTCAAAGCCATCTAAAAATAAGGGAAATAATACTTTCTGCGGTTCAGAAAATTTTTCGAGACTCGATGCAGGAATTGAACTATGTAAGTTTGCGGAAGCCTTGGTATGCAAGTCCAACTCACATTTCACAGGTTTTTTTTTTTTATAATGGAAGACGCACAGCACGAAGTATCTTAAAAACCTAAATGACAGGATGTAAAATTCAATTCATTTATTTACAAGCACTTGTACAACGTTACGGAGGATGTCCAAGGCGTTGTCATTGTTTTATTTGACCCCTATCTAAGACCAAATGTTCCATATCCCAACCCTAGCCATACAATTTTCTCTTCTCACAAGCACATTTGAAAACCTGACATTTACTACGTTATTATTTATTGCCAATGTTTTTAACCGATCGATTCGCGCACTTACGATCGTCGCTGCGTAGATACTCGTAAATCGGCAGTTATATTGCGCTATCATAAATATCAATTTTTACAAGGTACAGAAAGGGGTTTTATGTCACTACTGTTGTAAAGGCTGAGTTTAGGAAGGCAACCCTCTATAACAAAGAATTTCTAAGAATTGTGGAAAACGTAACTTAACAGAATCGTTACAGGTTGACAATTCAATAAGGTAAAGATTTTATGTGAAGGCCCTGGAAGTAACTTCAGGTCTGAATTTGTAAGGTAGTAATAGGGATGTAACGGAAATGGTTATTATCGGAACCGCATTAGGAAATAGAGTTTTTAAGGGTTTGTCAGAATCAAAGCCGGAATCGGAAGCGGAGTCAGAAGCGTTAAATAAAACACTTTGGGTGTATGCGGAACAGAGAGTAAAGTTCCACATACCTCCGTTGAAAAGGGAGGATCCTCCGACCAGACCGGGTGTTATAGTCTGGTGGGCGACTGCCCGATAGTTGAGGTCGGGCTGTCGTACATGTTCAAATTGCGCGGAGAACTATGATTGCGCGATGCAGGATTTCGTGTTTTCTTCGTAGTTCTTATGTGGCGTCATAGATGTCGCTACAACACTACTAAAACTAATATTACACTCGGATAAGACACAAAACTGCAGGCAAAAGACTAATCTACAGAATGCTGTTTGTACGTCCGAATATAAATTCCGATTAAAATTTCATGGAATTAATTAGAAAAAATTGGCAACGTAGGGTGCAAAATCAATTGGAAGTTTCGAAGTTTCCGAATTAGAATTGAACTTCCGTAACACGTCCGTTCTGAAAGTAGATTTTAATATTAGTCCGAGAAAAGTTCACGTTACTCTAGCAATAGGTACGTAACATTTTGCAGAACTGACTCCTTTAAACTTCAAACATAATTTATTTTATTTTTATTTATTTATTTATTTAACCAGCACGACAGAATGCCAATTACACTGATTACAATAGGTACAAATTATGTAAAAACACATTAAAGAAAATATAACAGACAGATAAGTAAACCTCTCATGCAGTCTTCTCGCAAATCGCCAGACATTCAGTCAATATCTCCTTCCATTTATCAGCGAATAGATCTAGTCTAGGACTGGATTCAAGGAGAGCGTTGAGTGCAATTAACATTCGCGGAATAGGTGACATACGTCGTGCAACCGTACGGCAACGTGGCACTACGAAAAATTTATGCCGTCTTGCCCGGCAATAGTTATCAGGGACAAAAATTTTACACAGCTCCCCATGCAAACTAGTAATAAGAGTAGACCACTGCAATAAACGGGGGAATATTACTGTAGAGGCAAGAGGTAACCCTATCAGCGTCGGTCGCAGCAAAACTCGTCTACGCATAGTACATAGGCTAAGGACAAACTGTTTCAGTATAGTCTGTACACTAATTGGTAATGGCCAAACTAAACTGGACTAAATTGGACAGTTTGGGTCTCGCGACATTCGGCCTACACACCATGATAAAGTTGCCAGATGTTTTGAAAGTTAAGTCGTTTAGGAGTTGAGGACTGCCGAAATTGTGTAATTTTGTGAGCTAAGTTTCCTTTGTTTTATGTCAGTTTTGAACTTGTTTAGGTCAAATTTAAAGCATTGAGTTTCTTTCTTCCATTGGACCACGTATGGCGTTATGCTGCCAGTGGTGGAGCCATTCATACCGGCAAAACATTATGGGAATACATTCATTGTGGGTAGGTACAGTCAAGGAGTGTATTCCCTGTCGGAATTTTGTGTTACCTGATAGCTACAAGTTAGAAATATTTAAATCAAGAGTGAACAGATCACTAGATGTAACCTTTTCAAAAATTTTGGTAAACTTGCTTTATTCTCGACCACATCATCGCTCACCATCAGGTCCTAAAATTAAACTGTAAATCAAAGAGTCAGTAGTCACCAAAACCCTAATAAAACATTGATAAAAATCAACAGCTTTCCATTAAAGTTGAAGCTTATCAGAATGCCAATATCGAATCACTTTCGCAAGATCTAAGTTAGTCAGTTAATTCACAAGACGTCCATCTCAATCGTAAGCCACGGCACGTGCCAAGTGGACTTGACCCAAACCTGTTCGGAAAGCTCAAGCATCATCGTAATCTTATACAACATCTAACACTTGAAGGATGTTACGGAATACAGAAGCATCTCAGAGTCTTTGAGCGAATATGATGAGGTTGGTTGATTTGCTTGTATGTGTGTGGTCTTTAAGTACGAATTGAGGTATATCATCTTCCTGTCTTTGCCGCTTGATACTTGTGGTCCGTTTAACACGTGTTTTTCTTCCATTCTGTTTTGTGAACCACGCTGTTTATTTCCTGTCACTCCTCACCTCACACAATCCGTCTACCTCTTCTTTGACTACGCTCCGTTGTGCTGCTGCGCTAGCGATAAGAGCAGTATGTTTTTCGTGTTTTGAGTAATTGTCGCGCAGTTTTTGTTTTTCCGGACTTTTTTTTTAAGTTATGTTGTGACTGTTGAAACGTGTAGCCCAAATAAAGCGCTTTTATAGTTTTCACTCAATAAAATTGTATATATGTTAGAATATCACCTTTAGTCCAAAAATTTGACTTACTGCTAATATCGCTAGCGCGGCAGTGTGTATAATATCAGCATTACATAAAATTTTAAAATAAAATGTAAAACCCTAGTTTCAGAGCTCGGTAACAGTACACAGTATTTCCGGAGCCAGACTTCTTCCATTGTGGTTTCAATTTAGCAAGTTTTGTTCAGCACGTTTCAAAGAATTTATATTAAGTAATATGATATGTGGTCCAGAATTCCGAGACTGTTACCACCCACTTCTCGTAGGTGTTAAAAGACGTGTTCAGGGTAATGAACACAAATGAGCTTATAACTGCAGCAATTTGTGTCATTTAGATCGCACACATTAAGCTCTTGTGTGTGGTCGTTCAGCACATCCACCTCGTTACCGAAGCCATATTTCGTTAAACCCCAATAATTATCATCGACTACATTAATTGGTTTGATAGCTTTTATGGAACATACACGCCCATGCATATCGCAAACAGGCTCTATTACCCATTTCATTACTGCAACATTGCCTATCACGGTGAATGAGACTCATCTCCCATGATTCACTACTTTACCTCCTACAATTTTATCAACACCTATCTCACACCTTATTGTAATGGCTTAAAGGTCAGTTTCAAGTGACTGTGGTGTAAACATACTGGTGTTATGACGCTCGTATTAGCATAGACGGTGTGTTCTCAATTATGATGCTATGGGCGTGATCCCACGCATTGATGTCTTAGGTGTGGTCCTAAACTTAATTTTGTAGGTAGCGAATATCGCTGTTGAAATTGCGCATTCCGCAATTACGTTCTCAATTAGTATGCACTCGGCTGTAATAGTTTGTTGAATAGAATATAATAGTAATAATGAATTTGTTTAGTTTCTCTTCCACAAAGGTGACTATGAAAGATATAACCTAAACTAGTTATCGCTATGAACAGTCAGAATGAGGTGCATTTTGAGGTCTCTGAATTTAGCAAATACCATTTCCTTGACTTACCTACTAATGCTCATCTATACATAATATAATAAATCTACAGAAGTTTTTAGTTGTGTATCACGTAAAATGTACGAAATCGATGTAGATAACTTTTATTCATTAAAATTTTGTGTCAACTTGATATATTACTTAGGTTTAGTTTCATCGCAATCGGTTGACTATATCGAAAGATATACTACATTCATTGACTAAGAATAAAAATGTTCAGTAGTAGTAGTAGTAGTAAGTAGTAGCTGCACGAAGGCTGCGCTGACGTTCTTTGTCGAGGGTCACCAGTTTGGGGGGATGTGGAACAGAGAGTAAAGTCCCACATACCTCCGTTGAAAAGGGAGGATCCTCCGTCCAGACAGGATGTTATATTCTGGTGGGCGACTGCCCGATAGTTGATGTCGGGCTGTCGTATATGTTCAAATCGCGCGGAGAACTCTGATTGCGCGATGCAGGATTTCGTGTTTTCTTCGTAGTTCTTATGTGGCGTCATAGATGTCGCTACACCAGCATCATCTAGTTCTTGCGAGCTTGTTCTAGAGCTTATCTTTATTTAGTGTGTAGAAATGTTATAATGAAAGGTCATCAACATCTTTCTTTATAATTAGTCACCAAACTTGAGCTGCTGTTACATACCTTTTGTCGTTCAATTTTCCTGTTCTAAAACCCTTCAAACGTCATGCCTTATTAATAAGGCTCTTATCTTCGGGTGCATCGACAAGTACTTTAGAACGTGATTTAAATATTTTAAAACCAAATTATTTTACAAAAAAAACATTAGGTGTTACAATTTGGTTTGTAATGAAGTATAATTCTTAGTAGTTTAATATGTATTCTGTTTATTTTAAATAACTTGAGATGAAAACGGGCCTGAGCGTGGACATGCGAGAGTTTAAAACTAAATTAAATTAAAAACTTGAGTTTTACATTTTAGCTCTAAGTCAAAGAGTTAAGTTAATGGTTTTAATCAGAATAATTGTGTAAATACATACATATGATTACCGCAAATTTAACTTTTGTTACCATGTTATCCGATACTGAGTTGCAAATTGCAAAAACACTTCGTACATTTTAATTTCGCGGGCGGAGCGGGAAATAGTGTCAGACTCTTACTGGCTAAAAAAACCCACCCCGTTCCTTTGTGCCTTCATACCGGGGCTGAGCTATCTTTCGGAGCTAACCCTGGCCCCAGTAATTTTCAACCCAACTGGGCTGCTTTTGCTGACAACTCTTTGAGGCGCGCGTATAGAGTGCGCGCCGTCGACTACTTGTGCTCGGTCCGGACAGTTACCGGACGGTCGGACAGCGAGCTACCCTTTGTTCGCCGTCCGCAAGTCTGCGCTTACGTCAATCACTATAGGTGACAAAAGAGCTGACGGATGACTGATCGAGTATTTGGTCGTGGATGTGCGACCCTGGCGGAATAAAAGCGAGTGTTTGTTGGTTACATCCAGCGCGCGTAGGCGGTAAAATAACAGGGCTATGGATAGGTATTCCTTTTCACCTATTTAATTATCATTTCATTCATGTAATTTCTAAAATCTACTTTAAGAATTTGCATACCTTTCTCCAGTGTGTTAAGAATTGCACCAAAACCAAGATCAAGATGGGAATAACGATAAATTAACTTTCGATATCAGCACGGTATCTAATTTCTCAATCAAACAGCACATTCACAACTAATTACTATGCAACAAAAAAGTCGCTGATCATGCAGGTGAATGGCCCCCGTATGTTTGCTTCGTAAATATTGGACATCACAAGAACTGTAAATGAGTAGCTATGTAAAAGGCGATGAATAAATTAAAAACAAAAAAAAACTGTAGTCAGAGATTCTTCAGTAACCAAACTAACCAATCACAGGGAAGTTTGAAAGTGAAGTCGTACTGGACACAAATAAATAGGGATAAGAATAAGACAATAATGATTGTCTAGAGAATGAGATAACTTCTAATGGAGACGAGAAAACTTGGATATGTAGAGATTCTGTACGAAACAGCAAATATGAGAACTCTTTAAGGCTTAATAGTCCCCTGTATATCGAGCCGTAATCAAATGCACACCACACTCTCGTACCTGCCTAGGCGGTAGTTCGAATATCTGTGCATTTAATTTCAGCCAGCTTCTTTGCGAAATATTGATTGATTTACATATGCTATATTCACTTGAAGAATATTTAACCACCAATTTTTATGTGTAAAATTATCTCTAAAGATCCAAACAGTTTCCAAGGAGTATGGGAAAGTTGCGAAATTGCTCAATATTTCTTTGTATTAATCTCACGAAAAAATCAATAGTTGAAAATGTTTGTTCATGAATCTACAAGGTGATTGGAAGATGGGTGCAAAGCTTTGAGGCGAATATAGTACAGACAATTTAGAACCCCTTCAGCCATGGTTGTCTTAGACGAAGTCTTACCAATTTTTTTTAACCCATTTTTTTAGTTGTATTTCAGAAATTCCCAAAATTTCATGTAAACTGCTTATTTATGGCTAAGTTGAATGATAAATGACATCATTTTTATTTTATTTTGATAAAGTAATGTGTAAGCAATTCAGCAAAACATGTTTTAGGCAACTGTGTCCTTAGACATTTTCTTTTCAGACATTTAAAGTTCAGAAAAAAATTAAAGTTTTTATCAATATTGTTTTAAACTTTAAAACTTTATTAAAAAAAAAAACTTAGGGTGCTTTTTTTATTCAAACCATTTTGGAAATATGCCTGATAATCGTCCTTTCTTTTGAGGTATCATTTACGTGGATATCTTACAAATTATTGAAGTTAGGACTTACAAATCAATTTGAGGGAGAAATTTTAAATTTTAGGCAATCTACCAAAAACTGATTTTATGTATAAAATAATACTTTATTTGTTCGAAATGATAAAATTGTTCAATCCTAAGAATTTTTTGCACATGCAGGAGCCACCATGCGCGGTGCGACGGCATTTTCAGGAAGAACGCCCAGTGAATAGAGAAAAGCGATAAGAGTTGGTTTTTACAGCAAAATGATGAGATACACCGGGTGGAACTTGGAGTCAACCCTGGCAGACACAGAACTGCCATTGAAGAAGACATTTTGGCAGCATTTCAAGCGGATCCTGCTGGTAGTAGGATCCGCTAGAGCAGTAGCTCGAAATCTAAACATCACAATGGAAGGTGTGGCATACAATACACCAAAATGATAAGTATCTGTCTCATGGCAGGAGTGTGCCAGGTCTCCAAAGAACAATTTAGTTTTGCCGTTTCCTAACCAACAGTGACATCGAAGAGAGAGGTTCCTGAAATAAATCTTGTGGACGGATGAAAGCAAATTTTCAAGGAAGGGTACTACAAACTTCCACAAAATCCATGAATGGGCCGACAAAGACAACAAACCACATTTTTGCTTCTTAAGCAGAAGTCGTTTCAGAGAAAATTCTCTGTCAACGTATAGGCTGGAATAATTGGCAGAACGTTGATTTTTACCGATCCTTTAGATGGCGAAAATGATTTAAAATTTCTGCAAATTGATTTACCACTGCTGATTGAGGAATTAGATGTCTATCTTCAAAAGAGACCGAACAGTAATTTTTTAACCAGACGGCTGTTCAGCGCAGTTGACGCTAAATGTAAGGGAACACCTTAATAATTGCTTTCCTGATAGCTAGATTGGTAGGGAGGGACCCCGTTATAGGGGATCTGACCCCGTTAGAATTTTTGGTGTGGAGCCGGGCCAAGGAACTGGTGTATACACATGAAGAAATAAATACTAGAGAAGAATTGATAAAGAGAATAAATTCAGCGTTTGAAATAATGAAACAGAAGATGATGTTGAAAATAACAACTACAGAAGTTAGATGACGAATTTGAGCTTGTATTATGAACCACGGCCGTCATTTTGAACATGAAAAATAAATAATTTTGATTCAAATGTTTGTTTTAATTAGTCTGCCTAAAATTTAAAATTTCTCCCTCAAATTGATTTGTAAGTCCTAACTACAATAATTTGTAAGATATCCACGTAAATGATACCTCAAAAGAAAGAACGATTATCAGGCATATTTCCAAAATGGTTTGAATAAAAAAAGCACCCTTAGTTTTTTTTTTTTTAATAAAGTTTTAAAACAATATTGATAAAAACTTTAATTTTTTCTGAACTTTAAATGTCTGTAAAGAAAATGTCTAAGGACCCAGTTGCCTAAAACATGTTTTGCTGAATTGATTACACATTACTTTATTAAAGTAAAATAAAAATGAATTCATTTATCATGAAATTTGGCCATAAATCAGCAGTTTACATAAAATTTTGGGAATTTCCGAAATACAACTTAAAAAATAGGTTAAAAAAAATTGGTAAGACTTCGTCTAAGACAACCATAGCTGAAGGGGTTCTAAATTGTCTGTACTATATTCGCCTTAAAGCTTTGCACCCATCTTCCAATCACCTTGTATAATAAACATATATTTTTTCAAACCTGTTACCGAGGAGTAGGCTTTACCAAGTCACTGCTTTATAGCACTGCTCGGGCGCTTGGGCCTAGATTTACGAAACACTAAAAGAATACTTACTGTGGGGAAAAGTTGCAAAGATTTGGTGCCCTAATAGGGAGAGAATGGATCGCAATAGACGACAAAGGTGATGGCAAGATGAACTGGATAAATTTCGCCAGAAATAGAAGGTGGAAGGAGTAGGGTAAGGCCTTTGGCAAACGGGATTGAACAGGCATTAGCAATTTCGAGACATAAATTATTCAAGATATACTTGAAACACGTCGGTCCTTCGTATGCCAAAGTAATAAAATCCATATATTAGAGGTAAAAGTAACTCAGACCCTTTGTAGTGTTCTCACGTCTGCACCATTGGACCTTGGGGAACATACTTATATTTTTTTAGCTTTGGGATTCCTTTGGATAATTTCCAACTTTTATACAAGTAATACTGTGGCCAGGAGCTAGTTAGAAACGAAATAAAACGTTTTGGGAACTAATTTATTGTGCGTACAGCTAAGGAGTGGAATTACCTGCCGGAATCAGTGTATCCTGAGAGCTACAACCTAAGGAGTCTTTAAATCAGGATTATATATAGGATACTTGTAATCATTGTCGACCACATCATTACTTACTAGGTAAGATAGCAGTCAAACACGACTCTATCTACACTAATATAATAAAGAGGTAGTTTTTTTTTTTTTGTTTGTAGGAGGTAATGATCCGATTGCGGAAATTTTTTCACCGATAGAATGCTGCTTTATTCCTGAGTAACATAGGCTATATATTGTACGCGAGCGAAGCTGCGGGCAAAAGCTAATCAATAATACAAAAATAAAACGTCTCCCAACTACCATAAACTAACACCACAGCTATCCAAAATCAAACACACCATTGACAAGTCTCAAGATTTTTTTCCGGAACTTTAAATATTCAAGAACTAAGTCAACAAAGCCTTTGAGAAGTCAGCAGAAACCGAAGTACCATTAGTCATGGTAGGTTTAGTAGCTATCGAGTTCGAAGAACGGGTCTAGTGTACTTTATATAGATGTTCATCGTTTATTAATAACCGTTTGTTTTAGTATTTGACAACGTGAGAACGAAGATAAGGGTGTCATCGAAGGAAGTAAAGTTTAGACTTTGCTTCGTTCCAAAGTTGACTGGACTGACCCATCCAGATTTGTTGAATCTGCCGTTCGCGAGCCGCTCGCGAACTGCACGCGTGCATTTCATGTTCGTATGAAGCGCGCGCGGCGTAGGAGCTTCGTACGAACGACCTGTGCGCGAAATGCATGCGCGCCGTTCACAAGCGACTCGCGAGCGACGCATTTGCCATATCTGGAAGCACCATAACAAAAACTTCCCTAATCGGGACTATTATAAGCTCTTAGCCTTCATGAAAAATAAACGGTCAAGAGCAAGTCGCACCATCCGTAAAAAAACGGTAAAAAAAACTCACGTTTGTTGTATGGGAGTCCGCCCTACTTAAATCTTTTTTATACAGTTTTAATTTTTGTGTGTTTTTGTAAAGTTTCGCTAGCTATCTGTAGCCTTCTTCAATCAGTTCACACACGTATGCGTACATTAGTTGAGGAGTTCCCTCAAATCTATAGAGCCCATCATCGGAACAAGATAAAAATTTAATAAATTTTTTAAGTAGTTCCTATCATATTTTTTTTCGGTTCATAAATGACAATCTTCTGAGGTATAATAAAATCGAATTGAGAACCTGCTCCTTCGTCGGTTAAAAAATAATATGTTGTTGTGACTTCAACTGTCTGTTGTAACTTGCAAGATGGATTATCTGCCACCAGTCAACCTAACCCATTTCCGCACCTTCACAATATTAAGACAGACAAATCATTAAACCCTGCATTATAACTGCTTTCTAAGTTATTAATAGCTCTCCTTACAAACTGTATTCCTGGTACATTTGTCATTGTTACTGTCACTAAGGCTATTGTACCTGTTACAGCCCCCACCAACCGTGTTCCCACGTTGTCGTCGTGGTGGGGCTTGCGTGTCTCAATGACCTTGAGGGCTATGCCGGTAGAGCTACTCATGCCGGAAGGCCTCAAGCGAGAGACCAGACCAAGAGGAACACACGGCGGAGTCCAGTCGGACCGCCCGGAGGGTGCGCTGTCCAGGAGCGCTGGCACCAACAGCTGTCGGCGCCTTCTCGACAGCGAGCTCGGTTCGCCTCGGGTACGTGTCTGTTTATCAGACACGACCACGATGGCGAACGTGTATTGGGGACCCCACCCCATTGCCAAAAAGGCAAAGCTGAGTACAGCAAAATTATGGCCGCGCATCTTAAAGATATACTACCCCAGGAGGGTACCGCCTGCCCCGCAGGCGGAGAATCCCTCCCCGAGCAGAGCTCGGGCTGCCCCTCGTATTCTGGGGGGGGCAAAGAGCGCGCCAGGTCCGTTAAGGACCTGTTATTACCGTCCTTCATGGACGCAAGGAGCCAGGGTGGCTCACTAGCCGGCAGCGCGGAGTCCCTGGGACCAGTTCCCAGCACGTCCGCGACGCCGGTGGAGGCCGGCCGTACTTTCGGCCTCAGAGAGGTGAGTGAAGACGCGGCGTCGGACTCTGATGCCGCGTCTTCACACAACTCTGACGTGATGGAGGTGGAAGAATCCACCTCCATCAAAAGGAAGGCGGAGTTTTTGCGCTCCGTCTCCGACGACGAGGCGGCACCTGCCCGGAAGGCCTCGACCTCGGGGCGGGGTACCGCCCGAAAGACGGGCAAAGGGAGAGGGCTCCCCGCTGAGAGCGCCAGCGAGGGACGCCAGGCCAGCCTCACGCCGCCGGAGATCCCTACCGAGCTGCCGGAGGGAATGGAGGTTGCCATGGCCAAATTTAAGGAGGTCGTGGCAGCCGCCATCATGAGCGTGGCCAACAAGCGGGAGAGAGTGGCCAAGAAGCGCTCCATCGAGTTGGCCAATGCCACTATTGGAGGGGCTCTGGGGTTCGTGTTCGAGCCCTACGAGCAGACCCTCAAAGGGAGGATTGGCCGGCTCGAGGCCTTGGCCGGTCTCCAGGACCCCTGTCCCAAACCGTCATCGGAAGGGCGGAGCACGCAGGCGGAAAGCGAGGTGCTGACCTTGCTGCGGCAAGAGCTGGCTGCTGCCAGGGAGCAGCAGCAGGAGCAGCAGCAAAGGTTCCAAGAAAAGATCCGGCGCCAGCTTTCCGTCCTGGAGGGCATCGTGCTGCGTCCCCCGCTCGCGGCCTCCAACCAGAAGGGAGCGGTAACATATGCCGCTGCCGCCGCAGCCACTGCTGCTGCGCCCAGGGCAGGCCCATCGGGGCAAGTCGGGCGCAAGGCCACGGCGCCAGAAGCGGCGAGTGCGGCCCCGGTCAACAAGCGGCAGCAGCAGAGGAAGCCTGCCGCCCCCCTGAAGGGCAAGGTGGCGGCTGCCACCAAACCGGCGGGGCCTCCTGCCGCGGCGGCGACTAGGTCGCGCCTGCCGCCTCCTCCGCCCGAAGACTCCTCGGCTGGCGCCGAGTGGACGGTCGTCGGCGCCAAGGAGAAGGCGAGCAAGGCGGCTAGGGCGGCCAAAAAGCGCAAGCGGCGACAGGAGCGGAAGAAGCGGGCCATGGCTGCCAGACTCCGCGCCCCGACTTCTGCAGCTGTAGTGATCACACTACAGCCAGCTGCGGAAAAGAGGGGCGTCGACTATGATATAGTCATGGCCAAGGCGAAGCAGGCGGTGGTGGGCCACCTCGACGAGTTCGGAGCCTCCGGGGGCTTCCGAATAAGGCGGACCGCAACCGGAGCCCGAATCTTGGAGGTCCCTGGGGCAGACAGCGGCGAACTCGCCGACGCCCTGGCCGACAAGATCAGGGCGTCCCTGGACGTCGAGGAGGCCCGAGTGTCCAGACCCACCAAGAGCATAGACATGCGCATCATGGGTCTGGACGACTCCGTCAGGGTGGAAGAAGTGGTGGCCGCCATCGTCAGGGCGGGAGGGTGCACGACCGACCAGGTTCGGGCGGGCACCATCCGCGCTGACAGCACGGGCATGCGAGCCGTCACGGTGAGCTGCCCCGTGTCGGTGGCCAAGGCCATCACGACCGAGGGCCGAAGGCTGCTGGTGGGCTGGGTTTCAGCCCAAGTCAAGATGTTGGAACCACGACCTCTGCGGTGCTACCGATGTCACGTCGGGCACCACGTGGGCGCCTATTGCGCCGCAGAGGTGGATCGCAGTGACCGCTGCCACCAGTGCGGACAGCCCGGACACAAGGCCGTCGAATGCCGTGCATTGCCGCACTGCTACGCATGTGCGGCGGCCGGCAAGCCGGCCGAACACCGGGCTGGGGGTAGGTCCTGCGACCCTCCCACCAAGGCCAAGGGCAAGGTCAGGAGGGGCATCCACCCTGACGTCCTCACCGCCGCAGCCACTACGCTGGCTGCTGCCGCCATCGCCGCCGCTCCCGCTGCGGCAGGACCCTCGCAAAGGGCTCAGGAGGAGACGGTAATGGAATACCAATAACCACGCCATTACGTCTCCTCCAGGCGAACATCAACCACTGCGCCGCCGCTCAGGATCTGTTGCTCCAGAGCATGGCGCAGTGGTCGATCAATATCGCCGTCGTCGCCGAGCCGTACTTTGTCCAACCCCGTGGAGACTGGGTTCAGGACTTGGACGGCTCGGTGACGTTAATTTCGTCGGCCGCCGCCGGTACCCCGCCCCCCGAGTCTGTCACAAGGGGGCGGGGTTGCGTGGCAGCACGGTTCGGGGACATCGCCGTGGTAGGCGTCTACCTGCCCCCGAACAGATCTCTCGACGTGTTCCAACTCTCCCTGATGGAGCTTAATTCTGTCGTCGCTGGGTTTGGTTCCCTCCCCGTGGTCGTTTGCGGGGACTTCAACGCCTGGAATACGGCTTGGGGTTCTCGGCGCACGAACCAACGGGGTAGGATGGTGGAGGACTGGGCCTTGGAGCTGGGCCTGGTCGTCCTGAACCGGGGCTCTGTCCCCACGTTGGTGCGGATGCGGGGTACATCAGTGGTGGACATCTCGTTCGCCAGCCCTGCTCTGTCACCGCGTGTCGTCGACTGGCGCGTTATGGAGGAGGTGGAGACGTACTCCGACCACCGGTACATCCGGTTGGACGTCTCCGCCGAAACCTCGGCCGCGCCGGTCCGACAGAGCCCTTGTGGTCCGCGGTGGGCGCTTAAGCAGATGGACCGGGAGCTCTTCCTGGAAGCCGCGACGGTACAGGCCTGGGTGCAAGCACCGGACAGGCCTGTCGACATTGACGTCGAGGCGGAGTGGTTCCAGGAGGCCATGTCGCAAATCTGCGACGCGGCAATGCCCCGAGTCCCTCCAGGTCGTGCTAAGCGCCGCGTGTACTGGTGGTCGCCGGAGATCGGCGCACTGCGCAACGCGTGCAACCACGCGCGCCGCCGGTACGACAGACACTGTAGGCGCCGCAACCGCCAGCCGGATGCGGAGGTCAGGGAGGCGGAGCTGTATGAGGGGTACAGAGAGGCAAAGCGCACCCTCCGAACGGAGATAAGGCGGGCCAAACTCGAGGCCCGCAACGTGTGGCTGGGGTCTCTGAACGCGGATCCGTGGGGGCGCCCGTACAAATTGGTACGGGACAAGCTACGCCCCTAGGCTCCGCCGCTGACTCAGAGTCTCCGGCCCCAACTCGTGGAGGGTGTGGTAACCACTCTGTTCCCTGCGCGAGGGGAACACTCCCCCCCGCCCATGGCTCCGCCCCCGCCAGCAGTGTCTGACGCGGACCACAACAGCGACGACGACGACAACGCTCCAGAGGTGACCGAGGTAGAGGTGAGAGTGGCGGTGCGAAGGCTGAGAGCCAAGAACACCGCCTCAGGACCCGACGGCTTGCCAGGGAAAGCCTGGGTCCTGGCCATGGAGGCTCTCGGGCCTCGACTAAGAGGGCTCTTCAGCGCATGTATGGAGAGGGGCCAGTTTCCACTTCGCTGGAAGATGGGGAAACTGGTCCTCATCGCGAAGCCAGGGCGCCCTGCGGACTCTCCGTCCGCGTACCGGCCCATTGTGCTGCTCGACGAGGTGGGCAAGCTCTTTGAAAGAGTCATTGCAAACCGCCTCGTCGCGCGGCTAACACGGGTGGGGCCGGACTTGTCGGACGGACAGTTCGGCTTTCGCAGGGCGCGCTCTACGGTGGACGCCATCATGCGCGTGCGAGCCCTCACGACAGGGGTTGCGGTGTCCCGGGGCAGGAGCGTCATGGCAGTGTCCTTGGACATTGCCAACGCGTTCAACTCCCTGCCCTGGAGTACGATCCGGAGGGCACTCCGGTACCACCGGGTGCCCGAATACCTCTGTCGAGTGGTCGAGGCTTACCTATCGGACAGGTCCATTATCTACCCCGGTCACCAGGGAGAGTGGAAACGTCGAGAGATGTCGTGCGGTGTTCCGCAGGGGTCGGTTCTAGGCCCACCCTTGTGGAACATCGGCTACGACTACGTGCTGCGCGGCGACCTCCCTGACGGGGTCAGCGTGGTCTGCTACGCAGACGACACGCTGGTTTTAGCGCAGGGAGAGTCGCACCAGGCGGCGGTCGCTCTAGCGACACGCGGGGTTGCGATAGTCGTTGGTAGGATCCAGGAGTTGGGACTCGAGGTGGCGCTGCACAAATCCGAGGCCATGTTTTTCCACGGCCCTCGGAATGCGCCACCATCAGACTCCCAACTTACGGTAGGAGGAGTTCGCATCGGCGTCGGGTCGACGATGAAGTACCTGGGACTCGTTCTCGACAGCCGATGGAATTTCGGAGAACACTTCCGACGTTTGGCTCCCAAACTCAACCGGGCCGGGGCTGCTCTCAAGCGGCTCCTGCCCAACCTTGGGGGTCCAGACGCCTCCTGCCGGAGGCTCTACGCGGGGATCGTTCGGTCCATGGCCCTTTACGGGGCGCCGGTGTGGGCGCCGTCGCTGGCAAAGCGACCGGCGTCCATACTGAACGCCTGCCAGAGGGTCATGGCAATACGGATGGTGCGGGGTTACCGCACGATCTCCCGCGAAGCGGCGAGCCTTCTGGCTGGCCTACCACCGTGGGATCTGGAGGCAACAGTCCTTGCACACATGCACGATAAGCGCGTGGAGATGCAACGCCGGGGTGAAAGTCCACTACCGCGACAGGTCGAGGTATGGCGGACAGAGCTCCGGCGGGATCTCACGGTGAAATGGCGTCAGCGACTATCGCAACCCAGTGCTGGGCACGCCACAATTATGGCGGTAAGTCCCCTCTTTGAGGCGTGGCTGGAAAGACCTCACGGCGTCCTTACCTTCCGCATGACGCAGGTCCTCACCGGACATGGCAAGTTCGGGAGGTTCCTGCATCGGATTCGAGCGGAAGAGACGCCCGGGTGCCGCCACTGTGCGGAACGCCCGGAGGACACGGTGGAGCACACAGTTGAGGTGTGCCCTGCTTGGGCGGAGCAACGCCGTGCCCTCGTGGGGGTGATCGGCGGCGGAGACCTCTCGCGCCGCGCCTTGGTTCAGGCCATGGTCCGGAGCGAGGAGGAGTGGCAGGCGGTCGCCTCCTTCTGCGAAGCAGTAATGCTAGCAAAGGAGGAGGCAGACCGCATCAGGCAACGGCGCCCCCGCCGCCGCCGCCGGGATTCCGATCCCGATTTCCGGCCACCGTAGACGCGGGCTCGCGGACGGCGAGCCATGGGTAGCTCGCTGTCCGATCGTCTGGTAACTGTCCGGACCGAGCCAAGGCGTCGACGGCGCGCACTGTTCCCGCGCGCCTCAAGGAGTTGTCAGCAACAGGAGGGGCCCATCTGGGTCGAAGCCTACCGGGGTCGGGGTTATCCGAAAGGAAACTAGAGCCCCGGTATGAAGGCTAGAAGGAACGGCGCGGGGTTTTTAGTCAGTAAGACTCTGACACTGTCTCCCGCTCCACCCAAGAGCGGGTTTCGTCAAAGATGATTTTCCCCGTCGACAGAAAAAAAAAAAAACCTGTTACAGCAAGTCCAGAAATATAACTGGGTTTATTGTGCTTTATTAATAAAACAATGATTTTTGACGTAATTTGTTTTCTTTTAATTCGTAACGAATCGGTTTCTTCAGCTGTTATGGCATTTTAAAAGGTTGAAACCATTAATTTTAGCCGTGATAAATGTGTTGAAAATGGCGTAGCAATTAATTCTAATATTTGGCATAATAAACAAAATGCTGCAAAAAAGAGTTACTTACATAAAAGTGCAACTTTTTATGGTGGGCAAAAATCATCCAATGACAACCCCCGCTCTTGGGTGGAGCGGGAGATAGTGTCAGACTCTTACTGACTAAAAACCCACCCCCTTCCTTCTAGCCTCTTCATACCTGGGCTCGAGCTTCTTTCTTTTCAGATAACCCTGGCCCAAGTAGGCTTCGACCCAGCTGCCCCCTCCTGTTGCTGACAACTCCTTGAGGCGCGCGGGAACAGTGGGCTTGGTCCGGACAGTTACCGGGCGGTCGGACAGCGAGCTACCCATGGCCCGCCGTCCGCAAGCCTGCGTCTACGGTGGCCGGAAGTCGGGATCGGAACCCCGGCGGCGGCGTCGAGAGCGCCGTTGCCTAATGCCGTCGGCCTCCTCCTTTGCTAGCATTACTGCATCGCAGAAGGAGGCGACCGCCTGCCACTCCTCCTCGCTCCGGACCATGGCCTGAACCAAAGCCCGTCGCGAGAGGTCTCCGCCGCCGACCGCCCCCACGAGGGCACGGCGATGCTCCGCCCAAGACATAAAAGTGCCCTGAAGTTCGCCAAAATGTCATCATGTTATGTCCTCTTTTCCGCCATATTGATACGAGCCACATCAGATCAATAGCTCACTATTTGTTCACCTGTATTAAAGACACACTTGTGCACTAAAATATCTCCTGCGCTGATGGCTAATGCCAGCCGCACACGATTCAGTTCGGTTGAAGCGGTGTCCAGTAAACTTGACCATGTGATGCTATCATTAGTTTTGAAAACTTGACGGTAATCTTGGTCATATGTGGGATCCATAAGATTGGTCGCAATGCCCAAAATTCGATCAGAAGAACCCATTCATTTTACCCGTCATTTCTGAAGACAGTCTTTTTCTGCACTGCAGATTTCCTGCCTTCTGATACAGTGATGATGCCCATTAATAAATAACACACGACAATATGCCGCGATGCCGTGACGCATGTGTTTTCGAATCGATTCAGTGGAGCGAATCGAATGCGATGCAAATGCGTGACGATCACGACCGGTGACTTAGTGGTGGATAGAGTCTAGATCGTGAGTATCGAGGCTGGCATGTGCTTTATCGATAACAGTAAGAATTTGCTAGTAAACCAGCTAGTACAATAAGTATGAACTGTCGTCTGATCTTTGTAGGTTACAGCAGCTGGATGAGACTACTGAAGATTGATTCTGCCGTATTTGCAACCACGTATGGTATATATACGCCTCAATTGCAGCGATAAGTCCCCTCTTTAAGGAGTGATTAACGAGACGCTACGGCTTCCTTCCGGCACTTTGGAACGTTTATGGGTATAGGGAAGAGTAGAGGACCAACGTCCTTGCGGTCGATTACCTACCAGTACCACTAAATGTTTCTCCATTGTATGCACATGCAATGCCACGAATAGAGAGAGATGAGATGGAGAAGTCTCGCAAAAACCGAAACCACCAAACTACCAGACGATCCATGACCAGGACCACTCCGCCAGGAGTGTACGACTTAGATGAAGACAGCTTCCTAACAGCTGGGGACTATCGCAGTCCACTGTTACAGGCTGAAAATGACGACAGTCTGCATACAGATATAGTTATGGCGAATTCCGTAGACAATCGTCGTGATTGGAATTTTAAGAGTTGTTATTACGTCATAATTTCCACGACAGTGTGAAAACACAGTCTCCGAAATTCTACGCCGATTTTATCTGACCCTAGACTAATGCCTGCAAGATATGCGCCACAGACAGGCTCCGGCGAAATAATTAGATTTTCTACTTTCTAATTAGGCGCTCGCCGTGGCGCCGGGCGCTTCCCGCCTCATTAGACGCACATGCTTCTAATCAGACCATGAAAGTGCGCGGACTTTACCCTTTTTATGGTTTGTTTTTCTATTTAAATCTTCGAGTTTATTAGCTTTGGCTTTTCCTTGATGGTAGGCCTACTTATTTAATTGGGTATCGTAAATGGTTGTAAGAATAATATGATGTGTAGCTGCTGTGTATGCTGACATTATGCTGAGCTAAGGCTATTTTAAAAACGTGAGTCATGCACTGTTAGTCTTTTCCTTCTTTTCTTTTTTTCCTTTCTTCCGTAATTCAATATAAGGGGCTAGTGCGAGTTCTAAGACATATCGGCTCCCTAACGATGTTTTCCTATGATGAGAGATTTTTGGTTTACACCCACAATTTACCACTACCATTGTTCTCATAGGATCATTATGTTTCTCATATTTTCATGATTCTGTAAGAGTAATGGAGGAGAAAAAGCTAGACATAAGATATAGCTCTTCCCAAGAAAGGAAGGGGGAAAAAGCTAGACATAAGATAAAGCTCTTCACAAGAAAGGAAGGGGGAAAAGCTAGACATAAGATAAAAATCTTCACAAGAAAGGAAGGGGGAAAAGCTAGACATAAGATAAAGCTCTTCACAAGAAAGGAAGGGGGAAAAGCTAGACATAAGATAAAAATCTTCACAAGAAAGGAAGGGGGAAAAGCTAGACATAAGATAAAAATCTTCACAAGAAAGGAAGGGGGAAAAGCTAGACATAAGATAAAGCTCTTCACAAGAAAGGAAGGGGGGAAAAGCTAGACATAAGATAAAGCTCTTCACAAGAAAGGAAGGGGGGAAAAGCTAGACATAAGATAAAGCTCTTCACAAGAAAGGAAGGGGGAAAAGCTAGACATAAGATAAAATTCTTCACAAGAAAGGAAGGGGGAAAAGCTAGACATAAGATATAGCTCTTCCCAAGAAAGGAAGGAGGAAAAAGCTATACATAAGATAAAACTCTTCCCAAGAAAGGAAGGAGGAAAAAGCTAGGCATAAGATAAAGCTCTTCACAAGAAAGGAAGGGGGAAAAGCTAGACATAAGATAAAGCTCTTCACAAGAAAGGAAGGGGGGAAAAGCTAGACATAAGATAAAGCTCTTCACAAGAAAGGAAGGGGGTAAAAGCTAGACATAAGATAAAGCTCTTCACAAGAAAGGAAGGGGGAAAAGCTAGACATAAGATAAAGCTCTTCACAAGAAAGGAAGGGAGAAAAGCTAGACATAAGATAAAGCTTTTCACAAGAAAGTTTGGGGGAAAAAGCTAGTCATAGAATAAAGTCCTTCCAAATTATTCCGTACCTACAGCTTCTTACCCAACCGTGTGCAGAATCAATTTCATTTGATGCAGCGCAGTGATGCAATCGGTTGTAAAGTTGTCTCTTCTCAATTCGCAAGAAATACGGAAGCAATCCGGTACGTTTCTTCGTAATGTAATCTTCATAAAAGTTCCTTTTATTGTTTTTCTCATTTTAATACTGTGTTCCAATCGCCCGAGATGCCTCGTAAAGTTTTCTGAGGGTCGTAAAGGAAGTTGCAAGAAGCTGAATTGTGTGGTGTCCGTAGCCAGTAGTCAATGAACCCATCTCCAAAGTCTCTGAAGCTTTTGGTCATAACTAATGGCGTGTAACTCGAAATTATTTAATTGACTAATAGAGCTGCGGTAATATTTCAATACTTACTAAAGAAAAGAAAGAATGAAAAATACGTATTTTGGCGCAAGTGGCAATGGGCAGGGCACATTGCACGTAGAACAGATGGTCGATGGGGACGAAAAGTTCTGGAGTGGCGACCACCTACCGGAAGACGCAGCGTTTGAAGGCCTCCAACAAGGTGGACCTATGACCTGGTCAGGTCCGCGGGAATCCGATGGATGCGTGACGCACAAGACCGGTTGTTTTGGCGACGCTTGGGGGAGGCCTATGTCCAACAGTGAACGCCTTTCGGCTGATATGATGATGATGATGATGATATAACATTGTAGACAACAAAAACTTAAGATAAACACAAAATAAAAAAAGATAAATAAAAACTAATATTGTATGTCTCACGGTTGCTCAATGTTTCTACTGTAGTAGGAGCAGTGTTAGCCCAGTGTTAACGGCCCCGACTTACTAGTTCTAGGCTGAGGGTTCGAACCCATCCTAGCCGATTACTTTGTGTAATTTATCTCATCATCACTGCTCTTGAAACGGTGAATGAAAACATCGTAAAATTGTGTCCCAGAAACACTACCTTACGATTTTGTGTTCCTGTATTTATTTTTCACTTTAAGTATAGTGAATAGTTTTTCAAATTTTTCTTTTTTTATATATTTTCTTTAATCCTGGCGAATCTAATCAGGATAATCGAATATTTTAATTGTATTATTGTATTGTCATGGGTCTTTAATGGGTGTGCAGTTTAACAAAAATCTTATCGCCCAAAGTTGGGCAAAATCGAACTCAAAGGCGGTGGTTACAATCAAACAAACAAACATACAGGTGAAGCTAATAAAAGCGTGTTAAAAAAAGAGTAGTAACAGAGTTCATGTAGGCACCATAATTTACAGTGGTACCAATGTCAGATACTGCACTAAGTACATATATTACATCTGAACAGCAATGGTTATTGCAAAATTCATGTCCAAAACACCATAAGTGCACATAAAGCAATCATTCAAATTGAAGTTAATAATAGGTACGGGCGTACCAAAACACGGCCAAACAATGCAACAAACTACTAAACGGCATAACAATAGCACTTTAAACTAATGTTTCCTATTTCCACTCAGTCACGGCCAATTCTTTATTTCGGGCCACATATTTAGTCAATGAAACGCTTACGTAAACTAAAAAAAACTATATTTAGTAAATTAGTGACGTGAAAGAAGTAAAACTATAATTTATCGACACTATTTACAGTATTAGGCATCGATAAATTAATCGAGATTTATCGACGTCGATAGAGCTTGTTATTGGAGAAATAAATCGTCAATTTATAGTTATTATCGGATTGTAAAGCGATAATTCAATTTTGTTGGGCGCTGTTTATGGAGATATTGAGATGCGTAATTTAAGTAAACGATAAAAGATTTACGCTGCTAACTTAATTATAAAAGCTAAGGAGCAGTTCCTAGAAGTCATAGCATAGCATAATTAGCCTTTAAATGTTCCCACTGCTAGGATTCAGGCCTCCTCTCAAGAAGAGTGAATGGACTGTAATCCACCACGCGGGCCCAGTGTGGGTTGGTAAAAGTCAAATGTCTTCGAATTTTTGGTTCTAGGACATGACGGTTTCCTTCACCGTTTTGAGAGCTGTGGTGATGAAGTAAATTACACAAAGTAATGCGCCAGGCTGGGTTTGCACCCACCACCTACAACCCGTAAGTCGGGACCATTACCACTCGGCCATCACTGCTCCTAGAAGTCATAACTGTGCATCAAATCATCAAAGGAAACAGATATTCTTTACGAAATAATAGAATACTACTGGCATAAAAACACATGTATAATTGTTTACAACCATCGCAAGCAGATTCATTGAAACCAATGATTCAATATTCTATAAATACGTTGACAAACAGACTATATTTATACATTTTTAAACAGTGACATTGTAATGAATCACAGTAAAGACAATGAGGAAACTCGTGGCTTGAATTATAACCAGAGCCGACCACGACTACTTGATGTAACTGTGTTAGAAATCAGATGTAGATATGACCATTTAAATATGTATAAATAAGACCACCGTGCGTTTGAAATAGCTGTCATAAAAGGTCGATTACGATATAGGAATATCGAATATCATAATGCAACGAAATCCATCTATCGATACGATAATTGCGACTTATTCGATATTACAAACGTTAATCTTCGTGACATTCACGGTAATTGCAGCAATTTTCTTTCCATTGCGCCTGAACTTTGGAAATGTCGTTGACATAAAGATGACCATTTAAGTATTTAGGAGTTTTGGGTTGTTTACACCGTCTAGCAGTAAATAAACATTTAACAGTATTTTTCTAAGAATGAGTTCATAGGTCTTTGATTCATTCATACCTCGTTATCTACACTAGGACGCGATAAAACATCCACAAATGACTATAGGCTATAATAATAAGAGGAAACCACATAATTACATTAGAAAGGAAGTAATTAAACGTTTCAAGGAATCGTATCGATACATTCGCGTCTTCCCGATAATTTATCGATAACGATGGCGCAGCACTGGCCGATGAATCAGACGAAATAAAAAACTATAAACTTGGTACGAATATAGTCCGCGACCTTGGGGTGAGTCAATCAGTAAATACTTGTCGAAAGGGAGACTAAAATGAAACGACGCCAAATTATATCCCTGACATAAAAAGTTGGAACTTGTTTTTAATGAAGTGGACCAGAAGTGGAGGTATGGAGCGGGCGGTACCTGAAGTACCTGTGCGCCGAGTTTTGGTGCAAATTAAGAAGTATTCGCGGCTTGATACAAGTAAAGGAAATATTTTGGATACTTTAGTAATTATTCTCTTAGTAAACAATATCCTTACAAATATTATAAAAGCGAAAGTGAGTTAATTTGTTTGTTACGTCTTCACGCCTAAATGGCAAAACCGATTTTGATGAATTTTGGTACAGAGATAGTTGGGACCCTGGAGACGGACATAGACTATTTTTTTTTAAAGTGAGAAAAGGGGGAGGTAAACGCGGGCGAAGCCGCGAGTAAAAGCTAGTCATCTATTAATCATTCATTTTAGGACGACAAACGCGTACCTAATCGATGAACTAACGAACGAAGCAAGGCAAAGAAATATCAATAGCCAATTAGTATTCAAAGATGTCCATTGTTGGAAATAAACCTTCCCCAAGTGTCGCTACAATAATCAATCCTGTAAGTACGTCTCCATATAGGAGGCTAGTAAACGCTACGTCTTCCAGTGCGCGGTCGCCTCTCCAGAACCTTTCGGCTCCGTCGACCATCTGTTCTGTGAACAATGTGCCCTACCACTTAAGTTTGGCGATTCTCCGGGCTGTCTTAAAACTATTGCCAAGTGATTTGAATATTAAAGTTACCTCGACAATTAAGAACATAACTTTCAATTATAATATACAAGAAAAACAAACCCACGCAACCCAACAAACAGATGCAAATCTGCCAAGTCGTTACGGAGATAATCGCAAGACAAACGGACTTTCTAACAATATTGCACACAAATGGTCTATTTGGACGACATAATAATACACCGCAGTAAGCACTCGAGAATCGAGAGTTCCTTATTGACACTTTCTGATAGTTATGACGCACTTCCAGCGTGTAGCAAAGTGTAATGCTATGCAAAAATGGTTATTACTTGTCTCGGGACTCCAGTTGCCAGATCCTAACCCCTCGTGGGTTTGCGGACGACGAGCAATGGGTGGCTCGCCATCAGGTAACCGTCCGGACAGAGCCCGAGTCGTCGACGGCGCGTAGTGTTCAAAGCGCGCCTCAAAGAGATGTCTGCAAACCGTAGGGACCCAGCAGGGCCGAAGCCTACTGGGACCATAGGTTGGTTTCCGATAGGGGAACCCGGAGTGTTTGAACCTAAGGCAAAGAAGGAACATAGGGGTCGGGTTTTAGGCAGTAAAAGTCTGACACGCCCTCCGCCCTAGAGCGGGACAAGCATCGATTTCTAATAAAGAAGAATCTAATGAAATTCTTCATTAGAAATCGATGGGGACATAAAGACGGGAAGTAGTGAAGTACCAATGACATGATCTGCTCTAGGGCTTGTTGTTCAACCTAAACTTGTCTCTGGAGCAATTCGGGGCTACAGAAGTATAGATAACACATAAATCAAGTCTCAATAAGACATCAATATGGAAATCAAAAGCCATGACCAACAGATTTCTTTGTTATAGCTACTTGACGATTTGAAGAGAAGCAATTTCCGTCCGAACTCGGCAAATTTTCCGGAAAGCAAATGCGCATCTCATGTAAGTAACGATAGTGTAAAATATTACCTAATAAAAGTTGAATAAAATAACGATTGATTACATTATCACATTATTCATTATGTAGAAAAAGTTATAATCACACAAAACTAAATAATGAAGACAAGTAGCGTCAATTAGACTTTTGGCAACTACTAACTGTCATCATTATCATCATCATTTCAGCCGAAAGACTAGACGTCTTTCGGCTGAAATGATGACGGCTGTTGGACATGGGCTTCCCCAAGGGTCCACAACGAACGGTTCTGTGCGTCTCGCATCCACCGCATCCCCGTGACTCGGACCAGGTCATCGGTCCACCTTGCGGGAGACCCTGAAAAGCTGCTTTTTCCGGTGCGGGTCCTCATCGACCATCTAACTGTCATAGTTGTATATCTTTTATATGCTACAAATATAAAAGGAGAAACTGACTGACTGACATATTAACGCACAGACGAAACTACTAGGATTAGGAGCGTGAAATTTTGCACAATGTTTTCTTTCATGACGTAGGACAAAATTTACCCCCTAAAAGGATGAAACGGGGACCCTAAGTATGGAGAAACTTACTTTCATGCGACCTGCAACCTCAGACAAGATTTTTTTTTAATTGAGTAAACAGTGCTTGCTGCTTGCTGATTCAAACCAAACCAGGCGTATTAATTAGTGTCATTTATTTCATCCCCACTGCTCTCAAAACGGTGGAGGAAAATATCATCATATAAAAAATCAAATAAAAAAGAGTGAGGAAACCGGCATGTCCTAGAATTAAAAATTCGAAGACATGTGACATCCACCAACCCGCACTGCGCCCGCGAGGTGGATTATGGTTCATTCCTTCTCCTAGAAAGAAGGCCTGAGTCCCAGCAATGGGAACATTATAAGGCTGATTAAGATAATATAATGATATAGACCAGTGCTTGACTGCGATCCCACCTGATGGTAAGTAGCGATGCGATCGTTGATGGTGAGGCGCACTAGTTCATTAAGTGCACTCTAGCCTTGAAGACACCTAAATTATAACCGGACGGGAAGACAACACCAGGCAAATTGTTCAAGATAGTTCCAACACTTCCTATATCAATATACCATATTAAACTCGTGTCGACATGAGCACAAATCGTTGTGTCGCGTGCAGCTATGCGAGTCATGTCGACACGACTTGCGTGACAGCCGAGCTCTGAGAGATCATCCGATTCTTGTGCGCTACCGTCTTAGGAGCTGCAATGTTGATCGATGAGCTAGAATTTTCGCTTTCTATAATTTAGTGTAGTGAAATTTTGTTTGTTTTTGGAAGTCTTGATTCGTGCAGTGATTGTAATCATGCAACGTAAATGTAACCAAGATTTATGTAACTCATAAATATAATTTAAAAAAAAAACTTTTTACAAAAAAAATATAACCGACTTCAATGATAAAAAACACTGAAAAGTATCAAATAACTTTAATTTTAGAAGTCGGTGTTTCTATATTTTCGTCTCTTCGTTATTTAACACCGACTTCTAAAATTAAAGTTATTTGATACTTTTCAGTGTTTTTTATCATTGAAGTCGGTTATATTTTTTTTGTAAAAAGTTTTTTTTTATTTTACACTTTTTAGTTATGGTACCACCACTAAAAAGTACCCCTCAGTCAAACTTAAATACCTTATAGTCAGAGCGCATCTCATAACGGTTCTAATAATCCCAAACACGGTTAGATTACATTAATTTACCTTTCGGCTTCATCATCAGATCAGTTCGATATATCCTCTCCCCCTCTTCTTTCAAACAGTCATTAGACTAGATGCTGGAGAGGGAAAGGATATATCGAACTGATCTGATGATGAAGCCGAAAGGTAAATCTTTCAATCAGTCATTAAACTAGATGCTGATAATCCCGGCTGTAGCATTAGGCCAGATTTATGTCAACATTGCAATGAACTTAAAATTTAGTCCTGTTTAAAATGAGCCCAAACACGACTACGGAGTGTAATTTCAAGGTTTGTACTTTTCCTGATGCTCCTGGCTTCAGCATCAGGTCTCTATGTACTTTATTATCGGTGTTCTTTATTGGCAGTACGTTTATCCACACATCGAGCCGTTTTCAATGAGCCTAAACTCGATATATCTGCTGTTTGTTGTCGAGGACTTAGGTACTCTGCAGACTATCCTGACTGCAGCATCAGGTCATGTCTTGATGATCGTGAAACCAAATGTGGCAAATGCCCTATCAAACATCAAAACAATTTACTAAAACAGTCCTTGCCTGTTCGAGTAACTTCTTACTGTTAAGGAGTTGTACCTTCCATCATCAGCCCAGCTACCTGAGATGGTGACGACCATACGCAAATACACAAGATACTTCATAAAATATGCGAAAATCAATAAGTGAGCCTATAAAATTTGAAGGTTGCCCTCGATTTCTCCAAGATCCCATCATCAGATCCTAATTTGGTGATAATGGGACCACCTCAGAACTATCTACTTTCGAACAAAAAAAGAATTTTGAAAATCCGTCCACATTTGGGGGAGTATTCGACGAACAAAGATACAAAAAAAAAAAAAAAAAACATACAAACAGCCGAACGTAGTACCTCCTCCTTTTTGGGAAGTCGGTAAAAATAGTCCATGGAGTTTCTTGCACGTTTTTCTCCATAGAGATTCAAAAGTGCACAGGCATTTTGCGCAGAAACGTTTATTTCAAATAGACCCAGAATTCTTCAGCCGATACAAGTCCACTGTTGGACATAGGCCTCCCCCAAGTGTCGCCACAATGAACGATCCTGTGCGTCTCGCATCCTTCCGAATTGGTCTATTTAAAATCAATGTTTCTGATTTCAGCAACGGTTAAGAAACGAAATCGAGACATAATATTGAGGTAGGATATCATCTATCATTCGACTTCTCCCGCTCTAGGGAGTAGCACGAGAGCGTAATAGAATAAACTATTGTAGGTACACCTAACTTGCAACAATTATTTGTTGTTGTTGTTGGTTCTTGTTGCCGTTGTTAGTTGGTGGCTGTGTTATTTTAGATAAAATAATAATAATAAAATAATAAATCTTTATTTTTGTACCACAATTTAAATAGATTTGTACACAGTTACAATTATTTCTAATGTTGTACATAATAGCAAACATACGTTCGAACTGCTGCCTCCTAATCTAGGCCAAAAGCCTGTGTTTAAGGAGGCAATGTTCCTCTATAGATTCACAGTGCCTGATAATATCATGTAAACGCATCTGCTAACTAAATAATAATAAGCTTAGACATGCCTCTTACTACAATGCAGATGACACTGCAGAATTTCTTCCATAAGTATAATTTGTAGAGACAAGTTTTTCCCAGACACAGTATCATTTGCATAATGTTCCTACGAGCATTTTAAATTAAATTATGAAGAAAAGGTAGCACCGACTGCAATTAGTGAAACCGGACAGTTTACAGCTCAGATTAAACAATAGCATTAAACTTGTATTCTTCCAAAACGAAAATAAATAACGAAGAGTCTTAGTCCCGTCATTAAGGCCAGGTTTTACTCATTTTGAACTTTTTTAAACCTCTGGAAATAAAATAATAATATTCCACAACGATCACTTAACGCCGTCTAGCCCCATGTTAAGCTAAGCTTGTGTTATGAGTACTAGACAACTGATAAACATACCTACTTATATATTTCTAAATACATACCTACATATAAACTACACCCAGACACAGAACAAATGATCATGCTCATCACGCAAACATTTGTCCTGGGTGGGAATCGAACTCACGACCTCCGGCATAGCAGTCAGGATCACTAACCTACTAGACTAGACTAACAGGCAAGTCATAAATTCACAAATAAAAGAGAACACCATGAAAAATAATTTGATTAAAATTGACTATATTTATATATTACCAAACGCCGGGCGAAAAATTAAGACATGATATAATTAGTTAACTCTGTAAAAAAAATTCGCAAAACTGACCCTAACTTACAATTTCAAACGTGTATGTTTACGAGATTACGTCACGGATATATTTGAAAGTTACAAAAAATAATAAAGCTTGTTTTTTAAAACGGCCTCGCAAAAATAAGAATCTAGAATGTTTTTTTTTTTTGGAAAAATAAAACCGCTATTACGGGGCCGCAAAATCGACATAGACCCGGCCGGAGTTCATACAAAATACTCAGTGAACACAATCTGCTCTTAAACTCCAAAGAATGTGAGGAAAAAGAAACGAGTGGAGTTTCACACAACAACGTTGAAACAAATGAGGAATACACATGACTCAGTCGTGTTCCCAAAATAGCCACCAAAACGGTTTTAGCCCAAACCCTAATCTTTCAATTGTATGTCCTTTGGACAAATGTAGTTTTTAGGGTTCTGTACCCAATGAATACAATGGGACTCTATTACTAAGACTCCGCTGTACGTGTGTCTGTCTGTCCGTCTGTATCTCATGAACCGTGATAATTAGACAGTACAATTAGATATGATGTATTTTTGTTGCCGCTACAACAATTCTTTTTTTTTAAATTGATATAAACTAGTGCTTGACTGCGATCCCATCTGATGATCAGTTGTGGCGCATCAGTTTATTAAGAGCATATTCACTCGAGTCTTGAAGACACCAAAATTAAAAAATCGGACGGGAAGACCGCAGCATACAAATATTAAAAAATCCGAATAAAATAAATATTTAAGGGAGCCCCCATACAACAGACGTGATTTTTTTGCCGTTTTTTATTACGGGCGGTACGGAACCGTTCGTGCGCGAGTCCGACTCGCACTTGGTCGTAAGTATAAATCTATTTTCAGTTTGTAGTATGTTTCTTGTTATTTAAACGGAAGGCGAGGTAAATATAGCTCTTTGATTCATACGTGAGTGATGGATAGGGAAAATTATAGTAGCTGAAAATTATGAAAGCGATTGTTATTCATTTTAGTGTGAAACTCTTTAGTCACATAATATGAATGACTAAAGACTGACTATCTATTCTACAAGTACGAATTTACAGCAACAATTAATTATTTTTCCTTGTTTTCAAAGTAAAATAAGTATGAATTTGAAAATAAGGAAACGTTACTTGTTTTGACATTAGTAGCCATAAACAACATGTAATTGCTACAATTTAAACGGAAACTAAATGTTTTAGAAAAATGCAATTATGCTTGAAAACTTGTAATCAAGTTTGCAAGCATAATTGCATTTTTCTTATTTATGATTGTACCTAAATGTTTTTTATACCTATAAGGGCTATATTTCACAGGGACACTATCAGAGACGCACAGGATCGATCATTGTGGCGACACTTGGAGGAGGCCTATGTCCAACAGTGGACGTCTGTCGGCTGAAATGATTACTATGGCAGTGCGACCAGTTGCGCCGCCATGGTGTTCCAGTGAAATATAGCCCTTACCTAAGCTACCAAACTAGACACCATACAGACACCAGAGTCGCTACACGTCCGAGCTGGTCGAGCCACCAAATTGGTTGCGCAACCAAACGGACACCAGGTGAGTAACTCTCTATAGAGCTGTATATAGCAGCGACTGGTCGCGCCGCCATGGTGTTCCGGTGAAATATAGCCCTCAGCCCTACTGTATCAACAAAAGCACACTAATAAATACTTTGCCATTTACTAAACTATAATCCTACTAATATTTATGGATGTTTGTTACTCTTTTACGCAGAAACAACTGAATGGATTTCGATGAAACTTGGGTTCATGGGTAGACCATGTCCTGAAATAGCACGTAGGATACTACTAATTTATATCATGTCATAATATAGCCAATTTTAATCAAATATTTGTTCATGGTGTTCTCTTTTATATTTTGTGGATATCCAGGGGTTTAAAAAAGTTCAAAATGAGTAGAACCTAGCCTTAAGCGTTCCAAAACCTTAATGATTAATCCATTCAACTTTATACAACAAATGTAGAACTCCAAATGTTACTTAGTCAGTACACAAATTAGACCTTAAGGTGGTGCACCATGACTCACATTTTCACTGTTTTTCATACAACCGCTCATAACTGATTATGACGTTATTACACATTTTTCATTAGATATTTTGGAAACACAGTATCTTGTGGATATTATCTAGGTTTCTAAAGAAACCAATTTCTAAATTTGTGTAAAACTAATCCAGTAAAAACCTCTAAAAATGTCCTATTTTGTATGAATTTTGACACTTCATAATTTGCCTAAAAATTAAAAAAAGTCAAAAAAGTAATCCTCTAGGGACCTTGCAAATTTTATTAAGATTCAAAATGACGACAACTTTTTCCAAAAACTTTTAAGGGTTAAAAAAACAGCTATTTCCTGGAGCAAGTTTTGTGAAATTTTCGAGTAAATCTCGGAATTACCGAATACTAACAGAATTTCCAGGCGTTATCTCTCTTTTTTTGCGTTGCCTTTTCGTCAAACATCGCGTTGGATTGCATTAAATGAAGTAACAAGCTTTTAAACCATTTTCGACGTTTACGATAAGCGAGTGGGGAAGGACCCTCTTAAGAGCTGTTATTTGAATATTTCAATAAATTCTTTGTGAGTAAAGTCAAGGTTATAAGTAATACTAAGGCTGATGAAATGTGAGTGTATATGATAAAGGTGACGCGATATAAGAGTGTATGTAAAGATAATAATAATAATAATACTCCACAACTATCACACAACGCTGTCTATTCCCAAGCTAGGCAGAACTTGTGTTATGGGTACTAGACAACTGATAAACATACTTATATATTTCTAAATACATACATATTATATTTAAATGGAAGATCTCTGTAGTTCTACATTGACCACCTGGACGAAAATACACTCATCATTTTCCTGCCCTTATCTACTTTAAATTGGCGCAACACATTTTTCCTCAGCACATAATCCATCCATTTTTTCTTTGGCCCCCTTCTCTTCAACATCGTGAATCGTGCAACTAAACTTACCGAACGAATGAACAGACAGATCGACGTCCCAATCCTTTCTAATATATACGGGGCATTAGCAACAGGGTCAGGGCATGGCTGCATACCATTGTAGCATGGCACTACGGGTGGCCACTGTGCCGCCCTTGAGGTTCGTTCAAGGTGGAGGCCACAGAAAAGATGACTGAAGTTACAAAGGAAATACTTTCCAATTTGTACTACAACGAGTGTCGCCGCTTGTCTCCTAACCTTTAACTCCACTACAGGCAATAAACCAATACGAACGCGCGATTACACAACTAACAGACCAAGCTTAGATCGCAAGTTTGCTATTGGTAGTTGAACTATGAGCATTGCCCTATTTTGTGACACGCATGCCCCGCTCACAAGGCCATTCTAACCTCTTTCATGTGCTCTGTGATGGAGACCGACGTAACCAGATCGGCGTGAGTCACACGTGTGTACAGTCAAAAAATAGATAGGTACAGAAGACAATCTCATGTATGAACTTCACTTTTTATACCTACGCTCGGTGGACGCACACTAATGAGCGTTTGAGCCGAGACGCTACCGAGATATCGTGTCCGTGAGCGGTGTCTATATGTGCGTTGCTCGAGCGCGCTTTGTATGTAGATTGACTTCTATACCTTTATTATTTTGTGGTACAAACTACAGTGTAGTTCTGCCTTTAAAAAACTGCAACCATGATTTCTACAAATAGACCAATAGTAAGAACTCAATTCCTTTATAGAGACAGTCCAAATTGAACAACATGGAATATTTCCGAATACAGCGAAAATTCCCATAGTGCTATGAGAAAGCAAGCTTGTGCATTCAGTTCAGTAAACCCATAAACGTATTTTAGGTGTCTGGGCTAGACCAAGTTTATGTGCGTCCAATTCTCCCCACCTTTGTAAACGATACCTTGCAAGTTCAGAAGTACATAGCATTCCTGGCTCTATGTTGCGTTTTGAATTACTTGTGTATTTCTTAAATGGTCTATCAGTGATATCGGTTTAAAAAACCGACTAAGTTCGAGTGAGACTCGCGCATAAAGTTTTTTTTTAAGTGATTTATATCACAAAAAAAAAAAAACCTTTCCAGCTTTCAAACTTTTTCTTTTCTCTTTAACCAGTGCTCGACTGCGTTCCCACCTGATGGTAAGCAGGGACGCAATCGTTGATGTTAAGGTGCACTTGTTTATTAAGAGCCTATTCACTCTAGCCTTGAAGAAATTTTCCGTATTATTTAACAGAATAAAATAAAATTGTGTAAATTTTATCTTATAATTTTATTCTGTTTTTAGCACCGGATTTCTAGTATTTCGGTTTGTTATAGCGGCAATAGAAATACATCATCTGTTAAAAATTCAACTGTTTATCTATCACGGTTTATGAGATACAGCTTAGACAGACAGGCGGACAGTGGAACTCCACTGTAAATACCCAATATACTTGTAACAGGGTCCCGTTTTTAGCCTTTGAGTATGGAACCCTAAAAAACGATTGAACACAACATGAAGTAGTGTTCTGTATCTCGAGTACCAAGAAGATGTTTTCTTAGGCCCACTATATTCGTTTGCGGTACTAAATAAACGATGATTCAAAGCACCCGTGACAGTTCAAAGTTGGCATAACCATAATATACTCCAAATCGAGATTTCATCTAAGAAAAATAACAGGTTCATTATTTTTATTGTGCTTTTGGGTAGGTACAATATCGACTTGTCTATTCTGTCCTTTTTTTTAGGTGGAAAAATCATCTCATGATCCCGCACTTGGGCGGAGCGAGAGGGTGTGTCAGATTTTTACTGCCTAAAAACCCCCTCCTTTTACTTCTTTGCCTTCGTCCCAGGGCCCCGGGTTTAACGTCTATACTGTCCAATTAATAACGTAAAATATCGTATTTTTTTTTTTAGTGTAACCATGGAGTTTTTTGCTAGTTCTTCTCCATAGGAAACTATCAATAGGAACCGTGCACTAGCTTCTGACGTTATATAAGTGCTCATGTAGTCCTATGTGAAATATAAAAACACTAGCGACCCGTCCCGGCTTTGCACGGGTGCAATGCTAACATATAAACCTTCCTCTTGAATCACTCTACCTATCTATTAAAAAAAAACTGCATCAAAATCCGTTGCGTAGTTTTAAAGATCTAAGCATACATGGGGACAGACAGCGGACCCGCCAATATCCATATGTCAAATGACCAATCAATCCGAAAATTTGTGAACATCCTCGCCATTCTAAACCATACCTTAGTCTTAGGATCCCGTGTCTGCGGCCAAAGGTGACATTCCTGTCCTGCGCCTTATTTATTTAGGTACATGAACAATGGCGTCGGCAAGAAATATGTGAGGAATCCTCAATTCGCAATTAATATTACGAGAGGAATGATGGACTGTTGAAAGCTGTTGAATGTTTCGGAGATATATTAAAAGACGATTTCGGGATTCTGTATTAATGACTAGCTTCTACCGGTGACTTCGCCCGCGTGAAATTATAATAATACGCCCAAATATGTAATTTTACAAGTGAATGAATTTTTTAAATTGGTTCAGTACTTTTTGAGTTACTGCATTACAAATAAACACAAAACTATCCTATTCTTACATATTATGAAACAAAGTCCTCCAACAGGTCTGTCAGCCTGTCTGATTAGCACTATATAATCTAATTGAGACACTACAAAAATGAGTGTAATGCCCCATTCCAAAGAACTTATAAAATCAACATCAATCAACAAAATGAAACAGAAACATCTAGTTCTGTCTTCCTTAGAAGGGAACACTGATATAGATACAGCTCTCGATAAAACGTGCTCTCGGAACAGATAGGTACATTAGTCAAGCAAGTCTAACTAGACCAGAGCCATGGCGCCCCGTGACTCCAGCTGATTGGCGACCCTTCACTTGTATTACTCACTATCGATTTGGTTTATTTGCTTAATTCAACAGACTGTGATTTTACTATACATAGTCACGGAAGTATAGAAACTAGTCTGGCAAACCCGTAACAAACACGGGAGTTTGGCGTTTGACACGAAACATCGGAATTGTTTAAGTCAATTCCGTGAACCTCATCGGACCTGGGCATCAAAAAGCCTCGATCTTGCTCCAGCAGTCTTCTTTTTGCAGGATTACCTTAAGCTCAAAGTACACTCTGATAACCCAACAACCCTGCAGCAACTGAAGTTGAATATTCGGCAAGAAATGGAATCCAGTTCGAGGATAAGTCTAACGAGGCCAGGGTTATCCGAAAGGAAACTCGAGCCCCGATATGAAGGCTAGAAGGAACGGGGTGAGTAAGAGTCTGACACTATCTCCCGCTCCACCCAAGGGCGGGTTTTGTCATTGGATGATTTTTCCCACCGAAAAAAAAAACCCTTACGCACAAAATGTTTCGAGAACACGTTCATTGTGCTTAGCTAAGGAATGGAACTCCTTGCCGGAGTCTGTATTTCCTGATAGCTACAAATGCCACGACAAATTTTTATGACTAGTTCTGACGAAGTTTCGCGTACATAACATGGTGAAATTTCTTATCAGTACAAGCGGCCTTAGGGTTACTTTTTTCCTTTTGAGATGCAGAACCCTACAAATAAACCAAGCAAAGATTGAATGACTTACTTCTAGGCAAGCGTGTTCCATCGATGACCACAATATCAGGTGTGATAGTGCTCAAGCTCTATATAAAACGAGAATCAAACTCAACAACATAAACTAATTTATAAACGCAACAGTCCAACTTGTAAACTGCCTCCACCATTTTGGGTTACACAAAATTACCCAACCGTTAAATGAGCCAACCATATTTAGACGCATTCGATGGGAACTCGAAGAATTTACATGATCATCAGCCCACGGTTTATCACCGAGATTATAACACTAATGAATATAAATAAGACAATTTTATTGATTCACCACGTATTCAGTGTAATCTGACTGCAGTAGCTTACGAAAGAGAAATAAGCTTTCCTAATTTTAGCAGGGGATTATTATGGTGATAGCTTGAGCGGCAAACTGTATGCGTGACTGATTGATTATTTTAATATAATAATTGATAAATAGGTAATAATTATAATCATCACAGTGCGTAGTGTTCTTTCTA
This sequence comes from Mythimna lalbum, assembly GCA_949319445.1. NCBI lineage: Eukaryota > Metazoa > Arthropoda > Insecta > Lepidoptera > Noctuidae > Mythimna > Mythimna lalbum. The sequence goes on from OX439358.1 coordinate 3,241,793, forward strand.
CGCGCTCCTCAAAGAGATGTCAGCAAACCGTAGGGGCCCACCTAGCAGGGCCAATACCCGCTAGGACCACGGGGTATTTTCTGAAAAGAAAACCCATGTTTCTAAAACGCAAAAGATTGTATTCAGTAAAGGTCTGACACGCCCTCCCGTTCCACACTAGTAGAAGAAGTTATAGAATGACTTCAGAACAAAAAAAAAATCATCCCTGTGGGATACGGGATTGTTAGAAAGAGTTACCGTAGCCTTGGAAAAGAGCAACTAAAGGCACGCAGGTGGGTTTTCAATTAGTGAGAGTCCGACACTGTCTCTTGCTCCACTCAGAGCGAGACAAGTTATTTGATGATAATATCATAAAATCGTCTCTTTTTTGACTGTTTGACCGTTTGACCAATAAGCGAAGAACTTTGCGCAACTGGTCGCGCCACCATGGTGTCCCTGTGAATTATAAGTAGACACCAAAGACGCCACACGTCCGAGCTGGTCGCGCAACTATTTTAGTGGACACGACATGAAACGGACACCAGGTGAGTAACTCTCTATAGAGCTGTATACATTTTGTTAGTAGCGGGGACTGATCGCGCCGCCACGGTGTCTCGGTGAAATATAGCCAGAAAAGAACAAATAACTAGCTTTCCACCAGGTGAGATAGCGGTCAAGCGAACCGATCAACAATAAAAAAAATTGCTGTCCAAAACCTTTCATTTCATAACAAAACACTTACTTAATCTGTTGTTATGAAAAGTATTTTTGTTCACATAATCGCCCTCGGGAGAAAACTCATTATCTACAAGAATCGGGAAATAAAGAAAAATAATACACTGTTGTTCGTTCGCTCGTGAAACTCGTAAAACTGCGAGAAGAGTTTGTCAGAACTTTTTATATTATGGTGTTTGTAATTGTTATGTCAGACACAGTTGTTTCTTCTTAAATTCTTAAAACATTATAACTAGGTTCAGACAATATTAAAAAATCTTTCATTAACAGAGATCGGAACAGATAGAGTATATTTAGTTAAAGTTTGTGGAAGTAAATACCGGGATAGTCTTCAAGTTTATGCTTTCGGGGTTTTAGAGGTGTTTATCAACTCTATGTTATTTTCTTCTATGAACTTAAGTAATTATAATACTCTATCTACTCCGATCTCTGTTACTCGCAGTTAGGTTTTTTTTCTGAGCTTATTTATAAGTTATAAACTTAAGAACTGAAGCCTCCTTAGTTAAATAAATAAATAAATAGTTATCAGTCATTTGATGATTTCCTATATAAATATGCTGTCATCTTCCGCAACCACAAAATACAGCCAGTCAGTGGAATATTTCGCTTTTGGCAAATCTGAATTCATGTCTATTCAACAAAAGGAAAAGCTTTCTTCCTCAGAAGGAGGCACTGGAAGCAAATTGCAACAAATAATACGCCATCAATCAATGGCAACAGACAACAATGGGCTTCTGAAGGCTCTGACGTCACACTGCGGTATTTTGGTCACTGTGTTGTGTTTTGAAAGCTGTTCTGACCAAGCAGTTTTGGCAGTTCGAAGTCATCAAAACATTGATGATCTGGTTGAATGAATTTGGGCCTGTGTGTGTTCACCTTGATTGGTTTATTTTATTTTTTTAATTGGTATAAACTAGTGCTTGACTGCGATCCCACCTGATAATAAGCAGAGCACTAGTTTATGGATCTATTGATTTCTGTAGAAAACAAAATTTAAGTAACTGTCCTAGGGTTTGTATAACTTGCGGAATTTTTTTAAAAGAGACACCCTGGTTTTGGACCGCAAGGGGCATCTAAACAAAGGTGGGTTTTAGTCAGTGAAAGTCTGACACCCCTCTCACTCCACCCAAAGCGGGAGATGTCATGTAGTAAATGTAAAAAAGTTTGAATTAGAAAACAACTTTTTTATTTAATAGCTAGTGCTTAACTGCGATCCCTAATGAGGCAGTGATGCAATCGTTGATGGTGAGCCGCACTAGTTTATAAAAAACCTATTCGCTTTAGCCTTGAAGACAGCTAAATTATAATTGGACGGAAAGACAAATAGTTCCGGTCCTTCGAAGTTCGCGGTATAAAAGACGAAGTGAAAGACAGTCCAGATCCGACTGATTGCGGCATTGTTGATAAAAGTCAACGTAGCTCTGAGACTGCAAAGGACAAATAAAGAAACAGAAGTGGCTTTAGTCGGGGAAAGTCTGACATTCCCTCTCGCCCCACTCAAAGTAGAAGGAATCATTTGATGATTAACAACGAAAAATAAGGTTGGGTTGCTTATATCAAATGGCAACAGATCTAATAACAGCTATTTACAACATGATAAAGTACATTGTGAAGATAAATCAGAAGCAAATGCACCATAGAACGTATCTGTCAACCGTTAAACCATAAACAAGCGTAATATATGAGTTGTAATGATAGAAAAACAGTGACGCAAAAGCTAGAAGCCCGTTAGCACATATTTGCAGTTCTCTATTGACAGTGTCGAGGCCTAAAAAAGCAAATAGCCACAATTCCGGTGCAGAACCAACGAACCGAGCTGTTGAACCATTCAATAGAGTTTCATATTACTACTGTCAACGGCCATTGAAACAGGGCGAAAGGTTTCGAATTTTCGATGCAAGGTTTGTATTGTTTTAGGATATCAAAATAGGTGCTATGATTTTAGGATTAGGTATAAAGAATGAGGTTTTAAAATCAAACAGGATACATGTAAGGTTTCTGACGTTAGACATAAGATTTTTGTCCTGTTTGGTTGAGTCATTTGTTTTTTTTTTTTCTTTGAATTGAAATGAATTCTCACAGAAAATCAAATTAATATCGAAGTATTTGGACTACGTTTCTCCAATGTTGAAATTACTGATAACAACTGATGTCTGTAATCGATCCGGCTCGAAGGACCAAAGGCGCATACACAAAAATAACTGGACGTTTTAATTGGATCCAGAGTACAAGGCTAATCTATCCGGCTCGAAATGCCGAATAGCATGCAAGATAACTGGACGAGTTACTTGGATCCACAAGCTCTAGCGAAAGTTTTCGCCTACTTAATTTCATTACCAGTAAAACGTCTTTATTCTAAGTTCATATTTACAAATAAGAACAACGCCGGAAGCAGGGGAGACATGGGGGCACGGTCGGCAGTTCGATGCCCGCCCACAAAAACTTAATGCTTCGATTGATTTATATCTATTATTGATTATAGATTATAGATATATTGATTCGACTGCATCGTCCGCATATGATGCAGATGTGACTAATCTCATTGTGTCATAGGAGCGATTATGTGATGCTATGTGACTGACAGACAGTGGTGGAATGTTTTTGCTGTGGCGGTGTCACAATGGCATGCGGAATGTCTCTTCCAATGTCTTTATGGCTGCCGCGATAAAAACCCTTTGAATATCGTGCTCATAGATTATTACGCTTGCAAAGACACCGTGTTTGAAGTCTAAACATATTTTTTATATTCTTGGCTTATTTATCATTGACCTTAGACATTTGTGTGTTTTATCGTTTCTCATTTGCTTTGTTTCTTATATAATTAAACATATTAAGTTACAGAACGTTTTTAGAGTCTTACTAAATTGTTGTGAACAAGGAATATGTCTTCTGAATGATCTTGCTCAAAGTCTGTTTCCTCTGGGTTTTTATATCGCCTATTGGGAAGCAACTTTTTAATCGTCAATCCCCTTCCAGTCTTCAACATAGAAAGCTACTATTCCTGATCTCATTAGGGTGTGCAGTGTGGCCTACACCCGCAGCCAATATGCAGCAGTAATGACAAGCATGTGGGTGCGAGTTCGTCGCCCGAGTACGGACATAATGGAGCGATTGTCGACGCCCGTTAGACGCCCACCTCGGGGCCTTGGACGTCGTTAATATATTATTAACTTGGTTCTAGGTAAGCGATTGATCTTACACTTTTGTTGCAGGTTAAAAATAATGGAGAGAGGTATTGAACTCGACATCTTCAAGTTCTTAAGAACTACTTTCTTTTTTCAGTGTTCTTCGCAAATGTTGCAAATATTGTCAGTGGCATACTATATCAAACTAACCCATCGAGTACGCCTATAAAATGCCTGCAATGTCAAATTGTAGATTTTAGTTTTGAGTAGACCTTCAGAAACACGAAGATTTTATAGCTAAACAACAACACAGTTATAATGAACTTAAAAAAAATGGCGACCATGAGGACCAAGTAGTTATTAGGCTATGAGTGTACGTAGTGACATACAGCACAGCGTATATGGGTATTCATATGGACGATCGAGAAGTTAAAAAAAATTTGTGTTATTGTAAAAAATAGTTATATTTTGACCATGGGTTGTTTAAAAGAGAACCCTGGGGCCCTGGAACGAAGGCAAAGTATGAACAGGAGTGAGTTCTAATCAGTTAAAGTCTCCCACGCCGTCCCACTCCGCTCAAGGGCGGAAAATGTCATTAGATGATTTCGTACCTAATAAAAAGTTAATTTTGGCCATTACATTTCCGAGTGTTCAATTATTAGCCCAGCAATGTGGGTAATTTTCAACTGTAGCGTTCAATCATAATCATGATGACGTTTAACTTATTGTTGTTTCATTGAAATATTGTTTCATCTATGATTCACTAAAATAGAAGCCAGTCTAACGATCCTACCCACATTAGAATAGCAGAGGCTACCCCATAATCAGTTAACTAAAGGTCGAAATATATCGACCCACTCAAATCTGGGTTACCCAGTAAACTAAGGCCGATGCGGACACAACAATGCTTCTGTATTTAGTTTTTTTTTTTTTATTAGAGTAGATTTTGTCCACAAATTCGAGCGCACGTTGTGACGACTTTCGCAAAGCCTTTGATTAGAAACATATGCTATGCGATGATATATAAAACTTTAATGTACCGTAAAATGGGGTGAATAGAAATAAAATCTTGGTTTAGTTTACACTTTGATATCATACTTATCAGCTTTTCACAACGTATTAACTTATTAGAATAACAATTCAATAATAAATTGAATATGTTTCAAATATCGTGAAAATACCTTTAAAATTTTGTTTCTATTCATCGCATTTGACTGTATTATAGTTTCTTGCATGCTCTTCTTCATATGCATGTGCAATATGTTTCATCTTTCTGACTGATCTACACTTTGACAAATCACAAATGCTTGCAAATAAGTTAAATTAATTAAGTCCTTTGATTTGAGTTGTTTTATAATTACCATATGTATCTCCTTATGTAATGTGTATCCTAATTAGATGTTGGTTTTAAGATCCTAAGGGTCAATTCATGCTAGTGCAAAGACAAAGCGCATCGAAGCGACAAATTCTTCACAATTAAAGCGTAGTTGCATAAATGTTGGTTTGATTCGCGCGTCTTTTTTAACTCAGAAGAAATACGGGCATTAAGTTGTTGAGATAAGGGTGTTTTTGCTATATTTCATTATCACTTTATCCGAAAGAGTTTAACTGTCGGATTTAGACCTCTCCAAAAGTGTCGCCACAACGAACGATCTAGTGTGTCGCATCCATCAGATTCCCGCAATCCTCACCAGGTCATCGGTCTACCTTATGGGATTCCTTCCAGCGCAGTGGCTTCTAGACCACACTGGCTTCTCCAGAACCTTTCGGCCCCCTCAACGATCCGTTCTGCGAGCAATGTGGGCTGTCCACTGCGATTCTTTGGGCTATGCTGCATGCTTGCTTCTGTTACTTTTAAATAAACACTTTGATTCTGCACAAGCTTGCATTGACCCTTAGGGATTCTTCGAGATCATAAGTATCACCAAATTTATTAAACTGTGGTCAGATCATGGCCTACCTTTTTCCGGTTCAGCCGTTTTGGATAAAAATAAAGACTTTTGAATTTATAATATTACCTAGTTTGGATTGGATTCGTCGAAACTGTATAATTATCGCAGACATCGAGATTATTCGGAATACCCGACCGTTGTGGTTCATTTGCGGCCTTACCTGGAACAAACAAGAATTTGGAATAAATTTTACAGTTCATTGCGACAATTCTCACGGTGTTATAAGGAAGAGGATTTTAAATCCGATTAAACGAGAGATAACAACTAAAAAGCTCTTTTCATTTTCAACTTCTTTCAATACTTTATTAAAAAGTTTTCTGTATCATAAATTTTTATCGTGTGACAAGAAATCCACGCTAGTTCAAAGAGTGAAAGAACAACCAATTTTTTTAAAAGAGTAACCATGGAATTTCTTGCTGCTTCTTCTACATACGAAACGACCAATTTGGAAGCTAGTGCACGGCTTCTGACGTTTTATAAGTGCCTATGTAGGCCCCTATGTGAATATTTTATTTTTACTTTGACTTTGAGTGTCCATGGAGTTTCTTGCACGTTCTTCTCCATAGAGATCTACGCTTTAGAATGTGCAATTTAGAATCACTTTTTTTGACTGACCGACTTACAATCTTTATGAATACAGTATAAGAAAATGCCTCATAGGGAACTACCTCAGTCTCTCTCCCACATGCTAGGTTCCCTGAGGCCCTACTTAGCTCTTAACGCGATCCAGTTGACGAGCTAAACTGAACTGAAGATATGGAGCTATATAGGCTGTACAGCTCCATCTTTCTCGCTCACCTGCCTGACATTTTACACGTCATGACAAAAACCTGGCACAAAATAGATAGGTAGTACAGAAGACAGTCTCATGTATGAACTTCACTTTTTATACCTACGCTCGGTGGACGCAAACTAATGAGCGTTTGAGCCAGAACTGTTCAATGAGCGCACCGAGGCGCTCCGAGATATCCTTGTCCGTGAACGGTGTCTACGTCTGCGTTGCTCGAGCGCGCTTTCTATATAGATTGACTTCTGTACCTACATATTTTGTGGACCTGCTCAGTAAATGGCTAAATTTAAAAGGATGATCCGTATTCCAGTCTAGTTACCAATTCATGAGTCAAGTTAATTGTCTGAATTCGTCTCATTAGGGTCACCAATTAGCAAAATAGGACGTAAAACATTTAAATCAAAGAGAAACGTGATCTGGATGTGGCAAGTTGAGCCAAGTTTTGTCTAATCAAGCTCATTTGAGTCATGTATCGTCTGGTTTTCATATTGTCGTATTGTCTGTGTAAATTCTTGTATGAAATGGACATTAGCGGGCGTTACGCGTGTGGAGCAATCCTGCATCATCATCATCATCATCAGCCTTTTTAATGTTCCCACTGCTGGGACTCAGGCGTTCTCTCTAGGAGAGGGAATGGGCCTTAATCCACCACGCGGGCCTGGAACCAAAAATTCGAAGACATGTTACATTCACCAATCGCGCATGCGTGATCAAAACCGCACAACATTAAAAACACCCTCAAGGGGTAGTTAGTCTTTTACACACTTACAAGTTTCTAAATGATTTCCAACCAAAAACAAAGGGGGAAAAATTCTTCTAAATTCTTTCTCAGTTACTCAGACCCTGGAAATGATGACATCAGCCACCAAAACTCCTCGCAATGCTTCAAAACATTCATACGGACATGATGGACAGCCCATATGGACAGACAGACCCACATTACGTGACATATCATACTAACAGATTGATATTATTATGAATATCATAGCGTTAGTGTTACTAATGGCATGTCCTACGTGACTCATAGTTATATATTGTTTTAAAGATAGAGAGTAATGTTTTTCATTCCAAGGGTTATTGATGGTGTGGGAAGGTTTTTGTGGTGGCAGGAGTAAAGAATGTTTGGTTGAGAATTACAGCGAGATAATGGAAATGTTCATTGTGGCGACACTTGGGGGAGGCCTATGTCCAACACGACGTCTTCCAGCTGAAATGATGATGATGAATGGAAATGTTTCGAAATGGATAAGGAAACCAGTGGTCCAAGAACATAAAGGGCAACTAACACGACCTCCTGTTCCATCCTAGCATATAAGCATAATCAATCAGCCTTATAAAGTTCCCACAGCTGAGGCACAGGATTACGGCTCATTCCCTTCCTTAGAGAGGAAGCCCTCTCTAAGAGAGGGAATGAGCCGTAATCCACCACGCGGGTCTAGTGCGTTTTAGTGGATATCAAAATAGTCATATCAACAAATATTTTGCTTCTAGGACATGCCATCGTTGATGCCGGATGTTTTCCTTCACCGTTTTGAAAGCAGTGGCAATGTAATAATTACACAAACTCGCGACCTACAACTCATAAGTTGTGACCATTACTAGCCCCACATCAAAAAAAGCCAAAAAAAGGTGTAACAATATTTGACGGATTGCAATAAAAGAAATCCACGAAAGCGGCGTCGCGATCAATGATTGAGCCACAGTCAGTTGTCACTGTCGATAGTGTTTCGTGAGAGCTCTAGGTTACCTAGAAACTGGCACAATTTATGACCGCAAACTGCTAAATCCACATTGCATAGTGTTTGAAACCGTTTGCTGTCACTCATCACTCAAGGTTCATTGGAAGATCAGTGTCAGACAGGATCTGATCAGGATGTCGGAAATAAACCAATTTGGTGAAGACGTTTGTTTTTATTATTTTATTTCTGTTGTATGATTCTGCCGAGTGTTGCCAAATAATACGTTTTCTTTCTTTTTTTTTACCATACAGTAAACGTTAGTTAAGATTCAATAAACCCACATAATTATATTATGTATGTCAGTTTGATCTTATTATAAAACCAAGTCCCCCGTCGCATCTGTTTCTTTTTATGTTCGCGTTAAACTCAAAAACTACTGAACGGATTCTCATGCGGTTTTCACTAATAGACAGAGTGATTTATGAAGAAGATTTAGGTGTATTTAGGTGTATCATTTAGTAGAGAAAAGTCGCGAATTTCAAAGGTTTGTAACAGCCGTGCGAAGCTGGGGCGGGTCGCTATTTCTCAATAAGAACATTTTACTACGTAATAAAATTAATGAGCAGTAGTGTTCGAGTTGTGACTGCCGCGACTTACGAGTTTATAGGTTCAAATCCAGCCACGCTCATTGCTTTGGGTAATTTATTTCATCACCACTGCTCTCAAACCGGTGAAGGAAAACCTCGTGAAGAAACCGGCATGTCCTAGAACCAAAAATTCGAAAACATGTGACATCCACCAACCCGTACTGGGCGCGCGTAGTGGATTACGGCCCATTCCCTCTCCTAGAGAGGAGGCTTGAGTCCCAACAGTGGGAACATCATAAAGCTGATTATGCACTACTTATTGTAATGTTGAAACAGTGCAAGTTTCTGTTTATCAATCATTAAGATAGACATGTGTGTGTGCTCTTAACATGTGTTTATAAATGTTTGAGTGAAATGCGCTTTGATGTGTTGAAGGATTGACCGATCATCATTACTTCAGCTCATTAATTTGAAGGCAGACAGCAGTTTTTAACACAACACTCGACACTCGATAACAAAAGAAATTGACTGCATAAACTAGCTATCAACTTTATTTTCAAAATATAAAACACGCCTGTGCCTAGCTGTGAAACATGAAAGGCTGAAAAGTTAGATGGAGTGGCGAACGCGCACCGGTAGACGCAGCGTTGAAACTTAAAAAGCCCACATTGTGGACCGTAACCCTGGTGAAAGGTGCGGGAATGCGATGGATGCGAGACCTACAGGACCCTTCGTTGTGACGACACTTGGGGTGGCCTATGTCCAAACGTGGACGTTCTTCGGCTGTAGTGATGATGATGATGATGATGATGATAATAGGTAGGTAGATGGATAATTTTAACAACAAGATTATAGCTACTGTTATAGAAAAAGTTCTCTATGGCGTAAAGCTTATGTTCGGCCATTACCCAAGGTTCCTAACCCCTCCCTTTCCGGGCACTTTCGTCCAATTTCTATCCTACCGTTCCTGTCAAAGGTGCTTGAGGCCTGTGTTCATAAACAGTTCTCCAACTTCATTTACCAGAACTCTCTCATCAGCCCATTCCAATCTGGATTCAGGCCTGGGCATAGTACTGTGACAGCCCTCCTTAAAGTGACTGACGATATAAGGCGGGGAATGGAAGACACCAAAGTTACTACTTTGGTGTTAATCGACTTCTCTAATGCTTTTAATACCGTCAGTCACGAAATCCTCTTATCAATCCTTTCTTGTCTCATGGTCTCTCACGAGGTACTGGAATGGTTTTCTTCCTATCTTCGGGGGCGCCGGCAGTCAGTTCGTGCTGGAGACTCTGCTTCAGGGTGGTGCGACCTTGTAGCCGGCGTCCCTCAAGGCGGTATTTTGTCTCCTCTTTTATTCTCTGTTTTTATAAACTTTATTACTACTAAGCTTCAGTGTGCGTATCATCTGTATGCTGACGATTTGCAACTGTATTGTCGGTCAAGTGTGGACAACATATCGGATGCGATCGAGGAGCTAAATCGGGATTTACAAGTAATTAAAAACTGGTCAGATAGATTCGGGGTGGCGGTAAATCCTAAGAAGTGTCAGGCTATTATAGTTGGGAGCCCTCATAGCCTGAGAAAGCTGGATGGACTAGCCGTACCACCCGTAATCTTCAACAACACGGTGATCCCGTTTGGCTCGGAGGTCAAGGATCTTGGTCTGTATGTCGATGCTTGTCTTGATTGGCGGAAGCAGATCACAAATGTCAGTCAAAAAGTCACTGGAACGTTACGGTCTCTCTATCGTTTGAAGAATATTCTCCCAGCTCACATTAAGGCAATGCTTGTACAGTCCCTAATCTTTCCCATAATCGACTATGCTGATGTGTGCTACTACGACCTGAATGCAGATCTCCTCAATAAACTTGACCGTCTTCTGAATAACTGCATTCGATTCGTTTTCAACCTACGTAAGTACGATCATGTATCTGAGCATCGTTCGTTTTTAAAATGGTTACCCATTCGTCAGCGCAGAGCGCTAAGGGCCTTAACTACCCTGTTCTCTTTTTTAGATAATCCTTCTTCCCCTTCTTATCTGATTTCAGAACTTCAATTTCTTTGCTCTGGGCACAATAAAAATCTTCGGTCTACCAATAATCGACTTCTACGATGTCCCTCACACCGTTCCGGGCTTATCCACTCCTCCTTTTTCGTTCAAGCGATATCCCTTTGGAATGCGCTGCCTCCGAATATCAGGATGGCGACTAGCCGATATTCTTTTAAGTGAAGGCACGAGAGCATATTCGCAGGATGTTGGCAGAATCATCATCGCACTGATTTCTTTTTTTCACTATAGCTCTGTTTATTTATATGTATGTATCTAAGTATGTATTTACATTTTTTTTTTTCTCATTTGTTTTCTCATTTATTAAGTTGCACCTGCCATGGTATGTTTCTGCACCACCCTAAGGTCGACTGGCAGATAATGCCTAAGGCATTAAGTCCGCCTTTGTACAACTTTGTGCATAAAGATTTAAATAAATAAATAAATAAAAAGTGTGTGAACAATGAGAACCCGTATACTTAACATAACTCACGAAATTTTTGTGCAATGGTTCCGAGAATCTTCGAGGCATTTACCGTGGCCCTGGAACGGGAAATGTAACCAAAGGGACAAGGATAGGTTTTAGTCTGTAACAGTCTGACACTTCCTCTGGCTTCCAATCAGAGCGCAAAGAGATTTTTGATGATTTCTCACCTCAAAAAAGGCATATGAAGCTTCTGGTCCTAAGTAGCGCCCTAAAAACAAAACCAAAATGAAACCGAAACTAAAATACCCATACAGTAACCGCGTCCCATTGAAACAACAATAAAATGAGTAAAGCAGTGCGTTCACACACCACTGGCAGCACTTAGGGGACGATTGAAAAGGGCCACCCACTACCTAAATGCCCTCACTATGGTGACTGAGTACCGCTGAAACAATTGATTCGTCAAGTTCGTCCGTCTGTGGCGCCTGCCGCGGGACAGGGGATACGCTGAAAGCGGGTGAAAACTTTTCTAGACTTGTACCCGTATACATTGACACTGATGTTGATCGAACTTGAACACTTGCTGAACTCAAAATATATAAGAGTAAAAAAACGACCGAAAAAAAATTTTTTTTTCTAAATCAGTACAGACATAAAACAAAAAAAAATACCGACTTCACTAAAAAATGGATTGAATTTGAGGAGTTCCCTCAATTTCGCCAAGATTCCATTATCAGATCCCAACTTGGTGACTATGGGACCATTTGGGAAGAATACCCTTTCCAACAAAAAAATAATCTTTCAAATCGGTTGGCAAGCGACCAAGTTATGCGCGAACAAACATTAAAAAAATACAAACATTCAAATTGAGAACCTTTCCTAGATCTTTCGAATCCTTTTTTAGATGTCGGAGGACACAGTATAGTAGGAATGTTACTGGAGGCGTTCTAAGGTAACTTGGGGGTCATCGGGTGTACTCATAGACCGTTGCCCGTGAATTCTACTCTGGAGGTTACATAAATTAAAGCATTCACGCTGAGGTCTGTGCAATGCGATAAGTCCCCTCTTTGAGGCGTGGCCCCGGTATGAAGGGTAGAAGGAACGGCGCGGGGTTTTTAGTCAGTAAGAGTCTGACACTATTTCCCGCTCCACCCAAGAACGGGTTTTGTCAGAGATGATTTTCCCAGTCGACAAAAAAAAAAGGTCTGTGCAATGCAAAAATCTCCAGACATAGTAACATTACTCGATCTAAACGGTTTTATACCTTTCTGCAACCAAGTCACTGATTCTATTAACATCATGAAATAAAACACAGCCGAGTTCTTGCGTGATTCTGTCACGCAATTCACATCATAACTTTTTTGCTCAGCTTTTTAATTTTACACCTTAGCTAATTAATAAATAGCTCGCTATTTCCTCCAACATGTACCACGGCACGAAGTCAACCCTTCAGGTCGTCGCCCTGTGTAGTGGACACGGCTGAAACCTTCAGCGTGACACAGCTACGTTACTCAAACGTGTCTGTTTTGTGGCTTTCTATTATGAGACTGGCTCCTGTTTGAATGGAAATGGTATTCAGGAATTTATGGAAGACTGTAAAAACCTCAGAATAAGAATACACAGTTCAGCTTTTATGAATTATTGAATTGAATTCCTTTTACTCGTAGGTTTTAGAATCAATAGGATGCTCGTTTGAACTGGATTTTTGTGAAACCATTACTAATATTATAAAAGCGAAAGTGAGTTTGTTTGTTTGTTACGTCTTCACGCCTAAATGGCAAAACCGATTTTGATGAACTTGGTACACGGATAGACCATGCCCTGGAATAAGACATAGGATACTTTTATCCCGGAAGTATGTTCCTTTGGGATAATTTTCTGCTATCACGCGGGCGAAGCAGCTGGGAGCTAGTGTAACAATATTTATTGCTTTCTCACTTTGTCGTGACGACAGATAATCGTGTAGTTATATGTGATATTTAAATAAAGGTGTTCACATACAGGACGACAAGTGGAATACTTGTGGTGTGCTTCGTCTGGGTGTGCTTTGTTTGGGTGTGCTTCATGGAAGACCTCATTAACTTTCGTCTACGGCTTTTATTGCGGTGACAAAAGATTGTCATGACAGCGAGAACGGTAACGTGGACACGACAAACAGGTGCTGGAGACGATAGTCGTCCGATTATAAACTAACCATTATGACATAGTGGGAACGCAGCCTCAAGAAAATGTGGTCCTTCGAGCCGGATAATTGAGAAAACAGAACATACACTGTTTATCGCTTTATTCACTAAAGTCTTACTAAAAAACAGATAAGCAATAAAGATTTACATACACACGACATTTTAAGTATGCATGAAACAATTTGCCCCCGTCATCCCTCCACCGAATGCGATAGAATATGGGATCCTATTTGTAAATGTCACTTGACGCGAGCCTGGCTTAATGTTGGCACTCCGGCTTCCGAGGATAGCTCTCAAGCGTGGAGAGGATGCTGGAGTGAATTGATTTATAAACTACCGACAGGAAGAGAGGCTGGGTTAGTTTGAGGAAACAATTTTCAAATTACATGAATCAGTTGTAAAAAGGATCGTAAGATCACTAAAGAGAAAACTATTGAAATATGAATAACTAGCTTTTGCCCACGGTTTCGACCGCGTACATATAATATAGCTTTGTCATTCAGGAATAAAGCAGTTTTCTATCGGTGAAAAATTTTTAGCAATTGGATCACTACTTTCAGAGGTTACCTCAAAAAAAAACCTTTACCTCTTTATAATATTAGTGTAGAAGTGTAGAATATATTTTTAATGACTGGATTAAAAAATTCTACGCAAATCTAAATAACATCTAACATAATCAGGGAAATTAATACCAAGGTGAGGCTACTACCGCGTTTTAATTTATGACCCCTAAGGGAAACTAATTTAAATACTGCCCATACGCCTATCCGTACCTAAGGACCACACATCATATGAGTACAAATGGTATAATTATACTCCATTTCCTAACCATAAATATCCTCAGTTATCATCAGCGACAGTAAGTCCATGTAAACAAACCCTCCAGGGGTGCGGCTAAACCACCCTTAAATATGCGCATAATATTACAGCACATTAATAACAGGAGGACTATGAGACGAGGCCGTTTTGACTTGCTGAATAGGATTTTTGGGCTTATAAGCTTAAAACAGTAAGTAAGAAAGGTTGAGCAGATATCACTAGGAAATATCAAAGTTTGAGAATAATTACAATAACTGTCGATTTGCCTTTTTCTGAACCATAATATCAGGTAATTCCGCCCGTTCTGTCCGAAGTTTGACAAACTTGTACTAACTAAAATTCACCTGTATTCTTTCAGTTCCTGTTCCAAGCAGCATCTTCCTACGGGCCACAAGTATTTGCGCTATCGTTAAAAACATTATCAAAGCTGGCCTGGCCATACACCTGCACTTCAGAGTACTTAATTAATGCTACTGATGTTGCAATATTAACGTAGCCACCTACTGGGTCCAAATAAACTTCTCGCCCAGCAAATGCTGCGCACTTTATACTTTTGTTCTTGTGCTGTTTCTGTACTAAATAAAAGTATTGCTATTCAATTCTAAACATCTCGGCCGTCCAACAAAGTTAGCAAATTCCAGTACCATAGGACCAGATGGTCCTATGGCCAGTTAGGCATTTCTCAACGTAACTACTGCTTGAATGAAACTTATATGAGCAACTGGTTTGTCGTGACTTCGCAAGCATCGTAAACTATACAAATTCATCGACACGGCTGCCGCAATGCTGTATGACAAATGCATCTATATATATTCCTGTTTCTTCAAGTGTTAAAAGGGCTAGTAGCTGCTTAGTATAAACAACATAATATTTTAAAAAGAAGTACATAAACTGTTCTAGTCTACTCGAGAGATTAAAATCTCTTCATTCATTAATTCAGTGTACACAGAGCAGATACAGCTTATTTCTAAAGAAATTCACTGTCATACAACGCACATTCTAACCGTTGAACATAGAAGCATGAAATGATGAAACTAGAATTCCATGGATAATAAAAAATGTATACGCTAAAACGGTTCAATATATATAAATAGTAAATAAGCTAATAAACTAGGTACAGGATAGAATGGAAGAAAAACCGTGTTGCACTTACCCCAAGTAAGTATGGGATAAGGGAAGGAAGAATCAGAAGGCTCTTAATGAGGCTCTCTTAAGTAAGTAAGTTGGATATGTTCCGCAACAGCTTCGGAGCTTGTCTATAATCTATTTGGAAAATAACTTCTTGTGTAGCAACTACAGTATCACAACCCGCAGGAAAGTAAGATTGTCACGTCCTAAAGTATACGATTGCATCGTACCGGAAGACAGCGTTGAAAGGTCTCCGTTAAAGTGGACCGATGACCTGGTGAGGGTCGCGGGAATCCGATGGACGCGAGACGCACAGGGCCGGTCTTTATGGCCACTCTTGGGGGACGTCATGTCCAACAATGGACGTCTTTCGGCTGAAATGATGTTGATGAGTCAGTCAAGCACTAGTTTATATAATTACAAAAACCAATAAGGGTCGACAGTTTCTACGGTGACTTTGGCAGATGAAGTCACATCAGAATACGTGTGTGATGTGACTTCATATCTTGTTTTACATAAATCACTTGGAATTAAGCTCTAAGGACTACAAGAATACCGGTAAACAAGACAAATGGATATGTTCCGCAACAGCTTCGGAACTTGTCTATAATCTATTTGGTAAATAACTTCTTGTGTAGCAAGTACAGTATCAGGACCCGCAGGAAAGTATAGTCACGTCGTAAAGTATACGAATTCATAGTCACGGCCGGCGCGAGTGCGAAACTCTATGATACGGCACGTACAATCGTACATGTTTTACAAGTTATCTCTAACTTACCACATTTCCCTGACCCATATCACTACGCATTTTATTGTAGCATTTGTAAATACAGGGAAATTACGATACGAGTAGACGATTTATTTATATCCAGTTGTTGGAGTAAAACCCAATTTCTGAATAAGTATTTGTGATTGAGTAATTCTCAGACTGCTTTAGTTAGAAAACCTGTCAAAAACAGGATTTGAAACGTTCTTAAAGGATTGCAACACGACATACATTTTAATTGTTTTTCATACGACCGCTCTTACCCGATTATGACGTTATTGCTCAATATTCATTAGATATTTTGGAAACAGTATCTTGTGGATATTATCTAGGCTTCTATAGAAATCAATTTCTAAATGTGTAACACTAATTTAGTAAAAACCTCTGAAAATCTACTATTTTGCATGAACTTTTACATTTCATAATTTAGGGAAAAAGTAAAACCATAGAAGCCTTGCAAATTTTATTAAGATTCTTAATGACGAAATTTTTTTTTTCAAAAACTTTTAAGGTTCTAAAAAAAACAGGTATTTTCTGGAAGAAATTTTGTAAAATATTCGAGTAAATTACCGAATACTAACAGAGTTTTCAGGCGTTAACTTTTTTTTTGCGTTGCCTTTTTGTCAAACATCGCGTTGGATTGCGTTAGATGAAGCAACAAGATTTTAAACCATACTTGATGTTGACGATAAGCGAGTGGAAAAGCAGCCTCTTAACTCCAAATACTCAATTCAAAAGCCTGCTCTTAGTAAAGAGTTTAAAGATCTACTGTCTCCAAACGCGAAGCTTCACAGACGCGACACGACGGCACGGACACTGCCGCTACGTCAACAATTTCATAGTTTTGTATGCAAACTTCACGCAGGCGTACACCAAGCGTATAATGACTAATACGCGTCTATGAAGCTACGCGTCCGTGGACAGTAGGCTTAAGTTTCCGCGTGCTGTATTCATACCAGCCTGATACTGCCTCATTTCAGGGTAAAATACTCTTTTCATGTAACAGAGAATTCAGGAGCGTTCATCATAGTGCTAGTTAAAGGCGGATTGGAGAGTCCTGGTTTTCATTTCAAGTCCAGGTTTAGATGCTGTCATGGTTTACTCAACATCCCAGGCGGGAATGGTACTAACTGATGACGTCAGTTACCTATTCAAAGACGTTTATTGCAAATTAAGTGCACAATGTCAAGCCCTTTTACGAGAGCTAATCGTGACATTCTTCAATCTATCTATCTATACTTATAATAAATCTGTAGAGAGGTCAATTCTGTACATGAAATATATTTCCAAAATAACTATCACGGGGTGATTAGTGATCGATACTGATGCCAAAAATGCAAACAGTAAAATTTTTGTCTGTCTGTCTGTCTGTCAGTCTGTCTGTCTGTCTGTATGTTCTTTATAGAAACAAAAACTACGCGATGGATTTTAACGAAACTTGGTACAATCATTCCTCATACTCCTGGGCAGGTTATAGTATACTTTTCATCACGCTACGATCAATGGGAGCAGAGCAGTGAAGCGAAATGTTGGAGAAACGAGAGAAATTACTCCATTTTTTAAGCTTCCGACGCGTTTGAAGCCTTAATGGTTAAAGCTACACAGAAATCATGTATAACGGAAATGTTCTCCTTAAAATTATATAAAAAATATCCCCAGACATCATATGTCTATCTTTTATGGTTGACTCACAATAACACATGTAACTCCCGATAGCTTAGCAGTTCGGAGCTTTCTGTTTATTTTTCACCATATCTAAGGTGTGTGCACACTATCACGCGCGTAAGTGGAAGGGAGAGATCTGGAACGTCTCGAATCGTCTCGCGCATCACGTTGTTTTCCAGGCTCTTAGAATTCGACACCAGACGTTTCAGATCTTTGATTTTGACGACTCCGTTGTCGCTGGCATAAGCAACAGGATCCGCGTACGAAGTCGCTGGCAGAAGCTAGTAATGAAATAAACTTAAAATCAAGGGCGTTAAAGAAGTTCTACGCTTGGTTAAACGCGGACACAAAATAGATAGGTACAGAAGACAATTTCATGTATGTACTTCACTTTTTATGCCTACGCTCGGTGGACGCACACTAATGAGCGTTTGAGCCAGAACTGTTTGACGAGTGGGCCGAGACGCTACCGAGATATCGTGTCCGTGAGCGGTGTCTATGTGTGCGTTGCTCGAGCGCGCTTTGTATGTAGATTGACTTCTGTATTTGTATATTTTGTGACGCAGAGGTCTGAGCATAAACTTTACAATGATAAATGCCGCCCATAAAAGTACAATTAGCTCACTTTGAGCCCAGAGTATAACAATAACATTATACGCTTCTCAAAAGACCCTTGGACCTCATTAAGATGACCCTTAATTTCGCAACACGCATCTTCGTAACAGTAATACGTTTTACAATGCACAATATGCATAATAAATAAAGGCTTGACCCAGAAAACAGGCTTTTAAGCTTCAAGAAGTATTTCAAATGAAAGTAGGTACTAGGTTTTTCCCGTTTATAGCTTGTTGTCTGCGTCTAGGGCCTCCTGTCTCCTTCTAGGGACGCCTGTCTCCGTCTAGAGTCTCCGATCTTTTTCTTGGACTGCCGGAATGTTCGCAAGGGTTACCGTAACCCAGGAAAGCTAAGAGAAAACTGGTGGGTTTTAGTCAGAAACAGATGGAGACTCCCTTGCTCCATGTGGGGGAGAAGTTGATTAATGATCTCAAAATCCGTCGAGTCGTCCAAAAAGAAATAAGAAAACATACAGACGTACAAAAAGCAAATTGACTTTATACTTTTTTTTATTATATTAAAGTTTAAGAGCTCTCTAATAAAGTTAAGGGTACCAATTAAATTAATACGGTGTTTCGTACCCTCACCACGCGACCTGGTCGTTTTTTTTCACTTATGATTTGTTTGCCTTCGTGATATGATGGCTGAAAGGGCAGGGTTTATAGTTCCGCGTGTAACAAGGGGAGGTGGAACACTAGTTTATGGCTACTCGTTAATTTTGTGGACTATTATCATTAGCTGTGGTGATATTGTTTTTTAGATATAGAATTGGAAATGCTTCAATTTTATTAATTACTAGCTTTTGCCCGCAGTCTCACCCGCGTACATAAAATATATTATGTGCTTATGTCACTCAGGAATAAAGCAGCTTTCTAACGGTGAAAATATTTTAGCAATCGGCTCAGTACTTCCAGAGATTACCACCTACAAACATAAAAACAAAAAGTAAAACTTTACCTCTTTATTAAGTGTAGATATGGCATCTGCGCATGATAAGTTGCTCAACCGCAGTAAGAGCCACGAATGGCGTGGTTGTATGTATGTACATACTTACGATATTCGACACTTTGAAGACGCCAAAAACGGTAAACATACCAACAAGCTTAGACAAATGGCCAACAGGCTTAAAAAAATCTAACCCTAAAATGTACCGGACCGAGCTCAAGTCGTCGACGTCGCGTACTGTTCCCGCGCGCCTAAAGGAGTTGTCAGCAAAAAAATACCCTAAAACCTATAATGGGCGGGTGTAATGCCTTAGATGATGATGATAGTGATGGTGTCTTGATGCCTAAGTTAGCCTTTGTACATTTGTGCATAAAGTAAATAAATTCTTTGCAATCTTAAGAAGATTCCTTTGGTAAAAATCTAATTGCAACTGATTAAAAACCAATACCGCCCAAACCCAAGCCAGCAGAAAAAAAAAACTCACTAAGGACACGATTTTCCTCCTCATTTCTGTATAAGTCCTTAAAGGACACACTCTAAGAGGCGAGGCGTGCTTAGGTCAGGCGTAGGAAATAGAAAATGCGAACAAGAAACGGGTTGACATTCACGATATACCACGGTTAAGTTATTATATTTGTAATGGCGGAAAAGGTTTCTTTAGTAATTCCTTGGCGTCTCTGAATGATAGTTTTTCTTTCTTTCATTATTGGTAGACTCAAGCCTGCATCTTGACCACTGTCCCACTTGATGGTAAGCGATGACGGGGTGACTCATAAAGAACTATAACTTAGAGGTTGGTGTAAAACTGCAGACAAGGATTTTTTTTTAAATGATATAAACTAGTGCTTGACTGTTATCCCACCTGGTGGTAAGCAGTGATGCAATTGTTAATGGTGAGGCGCACTTCGATGTCAAGGTCAGTGATTTGATGGTTGTGTTAAAATCGATATCCGTGGTTAAAACGCTTTGTGCTTAGGGGTGTATATTTTTATACTGTCTCCTCAGAGGTGTGCCCTAACAGGCCTTGTAAGCAAGGGTTCCGGGCTGGCCATTTAAGAGGTCATGGAGTCCTTTTCCATGTACTGTTGGTAATTATCTGATTATTTTTAGTGAGGTAAGAATCCCACACTTTCTGGTCTTTTCCCCAAGAGTTTAGGCGCATTTTAAGGATTACCCGCGAAAAAAATAATAAAAAGGGGTGCCAGTTCAAGACCAAAATGGTCAAAAGTTAGTA
The DNA here is from genome assembly GCA_949319445.1 of Mythimna lalbum. Lineage (NCBI taxonomy): Eukaryota > Metazoa > Arthropoda > Insecta > Lepidoptera > Noctuidae > Mythimna > Mythimna lalbum. The sequence goes on from OX439358.1 coordinate 3,262,472, forward strand.
TTACTTCCTTACATTAGGGTTGTGTTAAAGCCCTCCTATCAAAATCTAATGTGACTGAAAGGATATTATTTTTTTTACTGCCATCCTACCTGATGGTAAACAGTGATGCAATCGTTGATGGTGAGGCACACTAGTTTATTAAGAGCCTATTCACTCTAGCTTTGAAGACGTCTATATTATAATCGGACGGGAAGACTGCAGGCTCAGGCAATTTCCGCAGTAAAGCGCACTAACGTTTGACTCCTCAGGATTTCCGCAAAACAATCCCGATATGCTTACTGTCCAACATAACGATGTTTAATTAAATTATCTGATTCCAATCTGCGCAAGTATGGCCGGAAAGCTAGACACTTGTGATTTTCCACAAGTTCCGCGATCTGATGAAACGGTAACTGCTTATAAGTGGCTACAACTGACATTACTTATGCAGCCACTATCGATTTTCTTAGAGCAACACGCGAGTATTTGCTAGCACGGTTCATTGCAGAAATAAATTGTATACTGTGTTCAAAATAACATTAGACATTTATGAAAACCATTTATTACTGTCAGTTCAATCGATTTTGACTTTTATCTATATGGCATGACGAATGCCGGCTGCAACCTTGTAGCCTGCAGTTGGTATTGTAACCACTTTTTTGCTTTTAATGCCATCCTTATGCCTCCGAAATAGAAGTTAAAATTGGTTGAAAAGACAGTAAAAAAGGTTTCTTTTCAGTTCTGCTTACTACCAGGTAAAGAAAACTCGAGAATTTCAGAGAACTAGTATTAGTTTTTTTAAGTAGTATTTTTAACACCCATGCAAAGCTGAGGCAGGTCGTTACCGTTAGTATTAGTATAAGTCTGTCTATAATCATAAGCAGACTTATAAGCATAAGTCAGGCTATATAATTATATAATTCCACATATACTCAAAGACCACAGCCGAGTCAATAACATGTATCAATAACAAACATTGAACATCAAAGGAATCTTGTGCAAACAAAGGAGTTTCTATACACATAAAATGTGCCATAAGTAGCGGTTGGCAGTAATGAATATATAAAACCGCTATTATGTAAACAAACATCCTCTCAACCACTTGTATTATATGGCATGTCTACTAAAATGGAAGAGCTCTAAAATGACAAATGACTATAGGGAAACTTACATTTTTTTGGGGTGCTAAGTACATCAAAAATTACTTCTCACATAGGGTTATCATATCTCAGGATTTGTCTTGAGATTTCAGGATTTTTGACTCTCCTCAGGATTGCTGCTGGATTTTGAAAATCTTACGAAATCTCCGGATTTTTAGAACTTTCTATAAAATATAGTTTAGGTATATCTTAAAGGTATTTTTACTAAAAAAAATAAACAATGTTAAAAAAATCTACCTTTGGTAATATTGTATTACGGGGGATGTCCCTGTCACCCGACAGCGAAATCCACAGTGTTAAAAAACGATAATATTAAGACATTTTTTAAATTGTTAAATACGTTTGAGCGAATACTCTCAAACTGTAAAAAATCTCAGTGGGAATCAAGCTTTTTCTCCGGACTTTTCATTTTTTTTTTTATCTGGTAACCCTATTCTCATAAGACCCCAGTAACTCTTTACACAGGAATCTTTAATGTGCGCGTGGAACACTACACGCGTGCCATCGACGACTCGGCCGGACGGCGAGCAACCCATTGCTCGTGAAGAAAGTAATCTCTGGACGTACAGATCTCTCTTTTTATTTAGGTAGTTATTATTTTTTCCTTCTTTATAATAAGTTTTTACTATTGAAATAGCTTGTATTATTGGTATTTATTGATAGAGAATAGATCATGTTTTAATGGATTAAATTTATTCACGATATTATTTAACAATGAGCTCATGTTTATAATAAGATACAGGCAACTCATATAGGAAATAGGCACTACACATTCATTTTATCAGAAATAATAGTTTATCTACTACGAGTACCCACTTGAAATCGAAATGTTATTGGTCAATATTGAATTCGATTTTTTTATTATATTTCAACAATAATCACAACACGTTATTCTATGTGCATCAACAAATCAAACATGTCCAAAAAATACCAAGCATCTACCGCTACCACGACGCACTAGCGGCTGCATTCAAGTTGCATTGCGTACTCCCATCACGCAGCTCACTTCCTTCCCGTCTTCTGGGAACAGTGCCTGCGCAGGCCAGGAGCGAAGAGGAGAAACTTATTGGAAATTAATGTCTATTGGGGATTGGGGAAACCTATCTTGGGAATTGTGATGACTGGGACAGGGAAAGTTATGCCTCAGGGGAAGGAAAAAGTTGTTTGTTCATTGTGCGTACAGCTAAGGAGTGGATTTTCCTGCCGGAGTCTGTTTCTTGATTTCTACTACCTACGCCAAGAGTAAATAGGCAACTTCTTTACAAGTAAGCTCAATCGTCGACAAGATCATTGCTTACCATCAGGCGAGAGCCTATTAATGATTATAAGTACTAATAATTCTTTGCGCAATTACTAGTACTTGCAATTAACTCATCTGGGACCAAGATATTATACACGCAACAAAGCGACTTGACTAAGGACAAAGTAACTTTTTTTTCCTACAGTACAACACAGCGAGAGGAATTATTAAACTTTAACTGACTAAAGCTAGAACTACATCAGACCGAAGCACACGAGTAACACACCTGATTTGTACGTAGAACGACGTCACGTGGCGTGGATCTAGAGTAGCTTTACAAGTCTAGTTTCCATATAAAATGTATGGAGACCCGACGCGCTCAGATCGGCGTGTGTGGCACTCCTCCTCCTTAGTCGTTCACTCTGGACAGAGTGGTCGTGGTTGACGATGTTGCATTTTCGTTGGCGAGTGAGGCTTCCGCGATGCGTCTCCACTTGTCCCGATTCACGCTGTAGCAGCTCTGATAAGGTAATGGCGCAATGTAGTTCTAGCTTTAAACCCACCCGTGTGCCTTTAGCCATAAATATAAAAACGGAGCCATCTACCATTGGTCTACGAGGGACAATTTTATAACTGGATCGATGAGACCGTATAACCTCGGTCAGGAAAAACTTTTTAATGATCTATGAAAGCGACCCCCATTTATTAGGGGAAAGTTTACGTTTACGACATCCAATACTGCAAGGGACGAGTCCACATCAAGTAAAATACGATAAAAACGTCAAACATTGCAAAACAGATACGGACAGTCTTCGGTACATAAAGGTAACACAAATGTTTCGCAAACGCTGAGTCACGCGTATTTGTGCGAGTGTTGTCGCAAACAAAAGGTGTTCAACTCCGCGCCTATAACGAAGCCGATATTAAAGGGCATTAGACTTGGGATGTGAGACACGCTATTGTCAAGTTCTCTTAAAGGTTGCTGTTCCAATGATACGTCAAGGAGGATGGCTGTATTATTTGTAGTTGCAACATAGTGAAGAGTGCGAAGTAGTGCTAGCGAAGGAGGCGGCCTTCCCCACATCCTAGCCGCCGGGATCCCAACCCCGATTTCTACTTTAGGCTTTTTTTTTTTTTTTTTTTTTCTCGACGGGGAAAATCATCATTGACGAAACCCGCTCTTGGGTGGAGCGGGAGACAGTGTCAGAGTCTTACTGACTAAAAACCCCGCGCCGTTCCTTCTAGCCTTCATACCGGGGCTCTAGTTTCCTTTCGGATAACCCCGACCCCGGTAGGCTTCGACCCAGATGGGCCCCTTCTGTTGCTGACAACTCCTTGAGGCGCGCGGGAACAGTGCGCGCCGTCGACGCCTTGGCTCGGTCCGGACAGTTACCGGACGATCGGACAGCGAGCTACCCATGGCTCGCCGTCCGCGAGCCCGCGTCTACGGTGGCTGGAAATCGGGATCGGAATCCCGGCGGCGGCGGCGGGGGCGCCGTTGCCTGATGCGGTCTGCCTCCTCCTTTGCTAGCATTACTGCTTCGCAGAAGGAGGCGACCGCCTGCCACTCCTCCTCGCTCCGGACCATGGCCTGAACCAAGGCCCGGCGCGAGAGGTCTCCGCCGCCGATCACCCCCACGAGGGCACGGCGTTGCTCCGCCCAAGCAGGGCACACCTCAACTGTGTGCTCCACCGTGTCCTCCGGGCGTTCCGCACAGTGGCGGCACCCGGGCGTTCTACTTTAGGCTTCAGCTTGCGGACGGCGAGCAAAGTGTAGCTCGTCGTCCGGCAGACCGGTAACCGTCCGGACCTAGCACTAATCGTTGTCGACGCCATAAGAAGAAATCAGCAAGACCGTAAGGATCCAGTCCGGTCGAAGCCTACTGGGGCCAAGGGTTCGCTTCTGAAAGGAAACCCTCGGGTTCGGGAACGCAAGGCAAAAAAGGAACATAGTAGTGGTTTTTAGTCAGTAAAAGCATGACATGCACTCCCGCTCAGTCTTAGTTAATCAGAAAGCATAGTAACCCCCCTCCGCCCTCTGTAAGTAGGTATTCAGTACATTGGTCACTGTTTGAAGAAAAGTGACGTCAACGTATGACATCAATAAGTTTTGGAATAAAATGGGCATATGCAGTTGGAATATAAAGTGGCAAGTTACAAACAATACATGCACTCGGCATAGGTACATAAGAAACACAAGAAATGACTAACACACGATTTCTGAATTAAGTATTTGAAATTGACCAATTGTCAAACTTTAGTTTCGGCTGCGTCGGTATACAACGTGTAACATTAACCCTTCAGATACCGTCAATTAGAGACACAATAGTAAGACAATAGATGCGCGGCGACCGGTGGTCGCTTGGGGATTCATGAATTAAATGCGCAAAACCTTAGACACCCCAAACGATTTTTAAATCAATAGACCAAATTTTGTGAGAAAAAAAATCATTTAAAAAAAATTAAGGTTTTATGTGCAGTTTTAGTTTGTTTAAATTTCATATCTGCATCGAAATAAAAACTTTTATCATCCCGCATATGAAAAAAATTATTGGACTACAACCATTTGTGTTTGTTTACCTATTTGGACTGGTTTGCGCACGTGATGGCTTAACCTATTAATAAATAGACAGGGCAACATTTTTAATGAAGATTTTTTTGAAAAATGTAACCTATATTAAAAAGTGGTTTACGAGTAATTGATTCTGCTCGTTATTCTGATCAAACTAATTTCAGGTTTTGCGCATTTAACGTTACACGTTGTATATCCGCGTTTCTTCCGCCGGGGTTACATCATCATCACATCACCATCATCATTATGGGTGGAGCGAGGCATGTACAATTTTTACTGAATAAAACCCACATGTCCTTCAGTTGCTCCTTACGTTCCTAGACCACAATATTTCTTTCAAATCAAGTCTCATTCTCAATTTGGACTTTAAGAGAGATCTAGTTTAAATTGACAAAAAAAAAATTATGTGTAAAAGTGTTTTTGATAACCTATTTGCAAAATAATTGTAATTTATCAGTAATTCAGTAGGTATCTACTTTGTCAAACCAACGAATTCTAGCTAATGGTAATTTTTTACATAACCGTACCAACAGAACTGATGATTCATCTATTCCGAGCTCGTGCCATATTGGTAATTTTGCTTAATTTTAAATCGCCACATGTAATCTAATCACTTTTATTAATTGTCAAACAAATATTTTGGACTATTAAAAACAATAGGTAAAGCTGGAACTACATTAGATCGACGCACACATGTAACACGCCTGATTTGTACGTGGAACGACATCGCGTGGCGTGGATCAAGTGTAGCTCTACAAGTCTAGTTTCCATATAACATGTATGAAGACCGACGCGACGCGCCCAAATCGGCGTGTGTGGCACACGTGTGAGCAGTGTAGTTCCACCTTATGTTAAATGCTGAGATGGTAGCCCTTTTAGCCTACATTCAGCACAATTTTATTGTATCACTAGCTGCTCCCAGCGGCTTCGCCCGCGTGATAGCAGAAAATTATCCCAAAGGAACATACTTCTGAGATAAAAAGTATCCTTTGTCCCAATCCAGGACATGGTCTATCCGTGTACCAAGTTTCATCAAAATCGGTTTTGGCATTTAGGCGTGAAGACGTAAGAAACAAATAAACAAACTCACTTTCGCTTTTATAATATTAGTAAGGATGCTGAGATGATAGCCCTTTTGGCCCACATTTTATTGTATCATTCTGAACTTTTCTTCTATTTTATTTACTTTGGGTCGTTATCGTTTTTGCGTCTACGTCGAACCAATATTTTCTATTCTATTCACAATTTATTTTTTGTTCCAATTATCGTTAACACGAAACCGTTTACCGATACCGTTTCTTACACAACTTTTCACAACAACTCTATAGAATTTATTTCTGTTTATTTACTTAATTTTGACTTTATTTTGCTATTTTATGACATGTAATTATGTATTTTATTAGTGACACTTAGTATTTTTTTCTACCAGATTTGTATTACCAAATTATTTGTCTTTTTTTTACTTTCTCCATTTATATGTAAAAAAAAATATTTTATATAATATTGCTGTGCCCGTCAAGTTTCTATGTGCGCTTGTAAATATTTTAAAGACCTTCAAAAATACATGTGTTTTGCAATAAATTGAAAAAGTACTACTGTACTATACTACTTTAATAGTACTGAATCTATGAAACTGACATCATATAAAAACGGAACATCAATGAGTTATTCATCACAGCCATATGTTTCTTACGTCATAACTAGAGACCAATTCCTTTGAATCGATAGCAGGAATCGGAGCTCTTGTAAAAACCCAATTCCTTTTATGAAGTCACGATATGATTTTATTATGATTGAATGGTCCTTTGGTCCGAGAATCGTGACACTGTTTTCTGTAATTTAGTTGCGCGAGAGTGCACTGTATTGGCAATAGATTCGAATGATGGGTTCTGGAATGACCTCATTTTGGGTATCAGCAAGCGAAGACATTGAACAGGATTCCATTCAGATGGGTTTCTTACAACTAGGACACATCAGCTCAAGGTGGTCGATTTATTGAGAAACAAGACAAATGTCAATTTGTAATTCACTCACGCATAGACGTCTCAAATACATACACAATGTATAAGCTGAATCACGATTACGAGAGATTACGAATTGTACTATAGGAGCAAAAATGATTTTGAATTTTTGGTATTGTTTGTAATTAATGTCTCACTGTAGGCATTAAGTTCGCCTTTGTACTTTTGTGTGCAGAAAGTATTTAATAAATAAATAAGCCCTCTCATTTCTTAACAAGACATGAGTTAAGCTCATATACTGTCGTCTATACTGAATCTGCGGTTTCCTGTTTTTTTTTTAGGAATATTTTTAATAAATGATCCTTTTCAATATGCAGATGAATTCAGACCTGATAGGGACGGTTCCAGCTAATAACTTCTGGAGCAAGAGGGAGTGTCAGACTTTTTCTCACTACAACTCACTTGTGTGTGTGATCATAATTTCAGCAGACGGACGTCCACTGTTGGACATAGGCCTCGCACAAATGTCGCCACAACGAACAGTCCTGTGCGTCACCGTATTCCCGCGACTTTCACCAGGTCATCGGTGCACCTTGTGGAAGGTCTTCCAGCACTGCGTTTTTCGGAATTCACTCGGCATGTCGGTAACAATGATGCTTAAAAACAACGCTTCAATATCTACAAGGTAAGCATTTGGCAATACAATCAACGATGTGTGTACGTTTGTCTGATTCACGTGTTTTCTGACCTTACTGAGGCAATATAAAAAGTTTCGTCATCGAGAGTGGCAGCAGTCAGCACCGTTTATGCCCTTTAACGTAATCGGTGAACCTTGTTTTGAAATGGATAGTCAGTAGAACAGTTTAAATACAATCGCTTAAATAAATTGTGCGGGTCACTTTGATGAGGATCCCTTTTATTTGTTTTCAGGGTCCCGTACCCGAAGGGTGTTAACGAATTTATTGAATTAGTAAAAATGTTGTGTTTACTACCTTTTTTTTGCTAGCCTCTTCTGTCCCACTCCTGGGCAACCCAAGGGTGCCCCCGTCCACGAAAGATGGAAAAAGTGGAGGGACTATGTTAAGACAGGTTAAGACGATTATTCGGTAATATTGGTAGCAAAGGTTTTTTTTATCTAACAAAACTACAGTGCTTCACTGCGATCCCACCTGATGGTAAGCAGTGATGCAATCGTAGATGGAGGCTCACTTGTTTATTAAGAGCCTATTAACTCTAGCCTCTATCTTGAAGACACCAAAATTATAATTGGATGGAAAGACTTTAGCAGGCAAATTGTTCCAGTCCTTCGATGTACGCGGTATAAACGACGAAAAAAGCCTCAGTCCCCTGTGCAGAGCATGCTTGAAGGGGAGGAGACAATTGCGCATGTGCTCCTAAACTGCACAGGTGTCACCAAAACCTTAGGATCCTCGAATTCCCTCATAGGTGCCCTGAAAAACCTGAGAGGCCTAATTTGTTTTTGGAGAGAGGTGGGCTGGTTGGAATAAGCCCACCTAAGGTTATGGCCGCTATTGTCCACGTACAATGGTCCGCATAGGACTAAGTGCGGAAACCATACTCAGACATAGACGACGAAAGAAATTCCTGTAGCTACCTGATATTCCTTGATGACCTTCTTTATTTATGAGCATTTGTCTCCACAACAAAGTAAGCAACAAAATCAAGTCATCTTACACTAGCACAACCGCAGCTCAGTAATATCCGAGACCTATCAGAATAAGGAAGTCCACGGCAACCTATTTCTCTCTCGTCACTACGACAGGGTCCTATCGAGTGGTGTCGGCATACAAGTTGGAACTTTATCAGAGTACGCGTAGACGACATCCTGCTTAGACCAATCATTGGTTGAGAGTGTTGAGACTGCAAACGTTTGCATTTGTGATTTTGTAATGTAACTGGGCCGTGTTGTGTTTGCTGATTTAGTTTGGAGAGTTTAATTTTATCACCGATGGCTCTTCCTTGAAATTGATGGGTAGAGTTGAAAATAGATAATCTTTAAATTATATCTATGAACACTCAGATAGTAGTACAGATTGTGTTTGTCTTTTGGTCAATCTTTTTTTTTAAATTGATATAAACTAGTGTCAAGCACTGCTATCCCACTTGATGATAAGTAGTAATGCAATCTATTATTATAATTTATTTTTGTTTAGAAAGTATTTGGTTTTTACTCTCTAAATTACTTTCAAGTCCTATTAGTGCTTGTGAAACACATTTTAATGTTTTAGCAGAAAATGGCAGCAAATGTATCGAGACAGCCCTCTCCGCAAACTTCGCTGTATTCGTTATTTCTACAGTAAATTCTCAGTTCCATTTTACTGAAATAGTGATCTCAATGATTCCACATATTGTCTAGTTTTGTATGTCTCTCTCGTCTACTCGAGTAACAAAACTACACCAATTTTAAATCACAATATCCACTGGGAATTAATTTGCGAATAATTAAAACTACCGCTGAACTTCTTTGGAAAATATCCCGCCCTAAACCAATCTCCACGTGCGTATTCCCCGCATTACAATAAATACTTGTATAAATAGGGTATTTGCGGGGGTTACGCATGCGGAGCTGATCCGCACGCGTGTTGGAATCACGATATTAAAAACACTTTTAGTTCGACGTGAGGCCGAAAAACCTTCATTCGAGATTTTTTTATGTATTTTCGCAGCTTAAATTGTGGGAATTCCGAACAAAACTACAAACTACACTGGCGTGCATAGTAATCGCAACACAATCAGCAGTAGCGTGACAAATAGATTACAGTCATACACATCGTTGCAAAATAATACACCCATCCGATGTTCTATGTCGCATGATGAGCTGAATTCGTCATGCTATACTATTGTTTACAACTAAATTGCTATTTGGAAAGCGAAAACATTACGCAAGGCTGACAGAGCAAACCAGGAAATAGTTTATTATAAAGGAAAACGAAAATAGGTAAATAAATATGTAATGCTAGCTTCTGCTAATGGCTTCGTTTGCGTCACAGTAAATATATAACATAAACTATCAGAAGGGAAATATAGTCCCAGGATAAAAAGCCTTAGTGTGTTCTATTTCAGGATATGTTCGGTTGTTTTTCTTAGTTTTTTTTTTTTTTTTGTTAAAAAAATATAAACTAATAGATACCCGACGTGTGCAACTACGCTAAAAAAAGAAATAAATTGTTTAGTTATTGGAAATATGGCTATTTTTCTATTTGTTTGGGGCAAATCGGTTGGATGGTCTATTATATTAACATTTATTTGCGTTTTATGCGTATGAAAATTTGATAAACTAAAATATGATACATTTTTTCAAAGTCATAGGAAAAAAATTGTTGTTTATGATGTTAGCAATACAGTCCTGCAAAGTTGTCAGTGTTTTACAAATAACCCTGTTTATGAGAAAGGATGGAAATGTACCGTTTTAATTAACTATAAAAATTAATGGTCTATACACGTGTTAAATTTTATCCAAATCCCTTCAGACTAGTCCTTCACGCTTTGAGCGTATAACAAACATACAATTTCACACACAAACATGATCCATAAAAACTTTCGCCTTTATAATATTAGTATGATGTGTAATTATGGCAGGTTTTTTACTGTAATAAATGAATCAATGTTGCACGCGCAAAATTATATGAACGGTTTTGAGACAACATAATTGACATAATTATTGGACTTGTTATTTTTGTACTAAGTGTAATTTATGTCAAATTATGACATGCATAAATTAGTTTTTTCTTAATGTTTCTAAAATTACGGTCAAAATTCATTTTTAGCAATTGTAGAACTATGTATCACTGATAATTCAAAATGTATTTTGCGCTAAATATTCTATCTTTATCAACTCCAAAAAACTGTCAGAAATATTAGATTTTTTTAAATTCAATGACATCCCCCGCTCCTGGGCGGAGCGGGAGATCCTTTCGTACCGGGTCTGAGCTACCTTTCAGAGCTAACCCTGACCCCAGTAGGATTCGTCCCAGCTGGGCCCTTGCCGTTGCTGACAACTCCTTGAAGCGTGTGGGAACGAACAGTGAGCGCCGTCGACGATTTGGGCTCGGTCCGGACAGTTACCGGACGGTCGGACAGCGAGCTACCCATTGTTCGCCGTCCGCAAGCCTGAGTGGACCTTAGACCTTAGTCTTTAATTAAAGAAGATTAGCACTTTTTCTATACGAAGGAAACGAAAAATTTAAACAACTTAAACAAGCCCATCAAACCGCCATTTTCAAACCCCAATCATTTATAAGTGGTCTAAAATTAGCTATAGATCAATGACGTCATCAAGTCCAGGATATTGCGCGGGAAGGACAATACAATAGCTTTTAGGAAGATTGCTCCGCTAAAACGAGTTTATTGTTGACTCGTCGCCAAGAATAGCGGGGAAATGGCGCGGGCGGCGTCTGCTTGTGTTGACGGGAGCTTGACGGATCTTGTGGTAATTGTGGAGGTATTTATGTTGTGTTGGGGTCTTATTGTGGTGTGATTAGAGCCCTAAACTTTGTAAGACAGTACAAGACCAGAAGTAGGTAATTCATTTTGGGATAACTCAACAAAATACTCAACAAGGATGCATAGTGCGTAAATCGCAATGCGTGCATATGCGAAAATTGAATAAAGTTTGTTCAGAATCAGTAACTGAATCGATTCCTATAATTTTTACACCACCACCACACCATATTATATTCTCTCCCAAAAATATTTAGAAAAGGTCACAAGTTGGATACCACCACCGACATTAAGTAAAACACAGGTTACGGCAAGTCATAGCGGGCAATAAAGCCAGCTCGGAACGCCCGGTGACCATATATTCGTGCGAACAACCAGGTGATATACCAAGCTTATAACTTTGTGATTTTTCATGATACAGCTATGAAATTTTGTACATAGATTCTTTACATAAAAATACTAGACACGTGTTTCGGGTTTTCCATATAACTACTAAAACTAATGTTGTATAGGCAACGGCGATCACTTACCATCAAGTGGGCCTGTTTGTTAGCCATTCCATAGCATAAAAAGTAAAAACACTCAATGTTAACTTATACACGATCTAAGATCAAAACCCCAGACATTTTTCGATCAAAGCAAGCCCCCTCGGGCCACCATTAAATTGAAAAACGAAAGTAATTCTGTGACATTTTACCAAACGGAGTGAAGAATGACTTCCAAATGGATGTTTTTTCTATTAGAGCACAAATCGTTACAAGTCCCCCCAAAAAACGGGTAAACAGAAAGGTTCAACCGATAGGACAATTTTTTTAGGGCCCGTCTGTTACAGACTTTCAATCAAGTTGAGTGTATTGCACGTCCCTATGTATGTATGTATAGAAAATGAGTTAAAGTTTAAGTTTCTATGTACTTGTTTCTTCAATCTGTGTGTGTGTTTTCTTCCTGTCGTGGGTTAGAATCGGAGAGGTTACGGAGGTTATTTAATCCTCCAATTCCGAAAGTTCGGAACTTCCTATTGATTTTGCACCTTTGATTTTGGTTCCGATAATTTAAAACCTAACTTATAATATCAGAGGTACAATCAAATTTATACGCGTGTTCTCATTTTCTCATGCCTTCTGTCGATTACCTGTTGTTGTGGTGTCGTATTTGGAATGTTGTGAATTTGCTCTTCATTTATACTTATCCACGTTATTCATTACTTTTATTTAATTTTAGAGCAATTTTTACGGCATAGACCACATGACTTCACTTTTACAGTTTTCAAAAATAGAACTGGCTGGTCAATATTTATTGCACTTCACTACAGTGCATTTTAAGTACTCCAAGCCTTTTCAGACCACATTTTTAAATTCGGAGCTTTTTAAAAAAGTTTATGACCATGGTCTTTTTAATATGCACGGGGCATAGACTATAACAAACAGGTCATAAACGACTTCCACAACTTCAGACCATTTCGTTGAGACTACTAATTGATGCTAAAACTCCATTATTTCCAATGTAAATTGTGTAGCAAGCCGTTTTACGATGGTCATTGCTTGGTGACGATGACGTCAGTAAAAATGCTAGAGAATCTAAATACTGGCCGGGATTAGGTAGTCGTGGGAACTTTTATTAATTTGGCATTTTATTATGGGCGCTTTTGAAGGTGATGTTCAAGTGTTGTCTCCTATCATACTGAGCTGAGTCTTTTTGACATAGTAAAATAAATATAAAAGCATTACGCTGCTCGGCCACGTCAGATTTTTTGTAGGACAGATAATCGGGCCGATTTTGTATATTTGTAACATTGATGTGTATTTCTGACCGACTTTTTGTAGGACGTGTGTGTTGCACTATTGCTATCAGTGTGTTCTATTTTTCTCCTACAAAAAATCGGTCACCGATTATAGGATGTGGGCCAGCAGCCTTAATTTCATAAAGAAAATGCTTACTATCTTAATCTTATACCAACAGTGGTGCTAACTGAGCTGCAATAATTCTTCGTTAATCGAAGTTAAATGCGTGTTTCTATTGGTTGACAGCACTTGAGCAGCTACTTGGGTTAGGTATGTCATTTGTCCACCGGGCTACTGGTCTGGCCCTCCTGTCCCTAGAGCTCTGTCTGCCGCGCTATCTGACCGACCCAGCGCCACTTTAATTATTTTGCTGTGACTTACAGCAACAGCAACATTTTTTTAATTTTTCTGTATTTTTGAAAAATTTTTTGCTGTTCGTTTTTATTCAATGTTGTATCAACAAACGCAATTGCTTCCTTTCTTTCAAAGTTAAGAACCTGAAGATACACTAAATCGAAAGACTACCGTCAGTGTATTATCCGTATGACCTATGACTTTTATCTCTCTGATAGGCTTAAAGAAAAGGTCACAGACAAACAATACTATTTATTGACTGTTACGCATATCAAAGACTGGCATGTGGGACGTTGGATGCCAAGCATTCGCTACAGTGCAACGACTGATGGCGGTATCTCAACTAGCGATATATTTGCAAGATATAAATCTGCCCCTGATAGTTAAAAAGACGTATGTAACAAAAACGAAAACGGACAAAAAAAATGTTTTAATGCATGAAACGGGAAATCGGGCCGTTTTTCCTTGTGTTAAAACCGCACTGGAGAAAGTTAGCAAAATATAAAAAATACAGACAGATGCGCTTTTTTTCCTGATTCCGGCAATATATAACTCAAATCTGGAAAAGGGTGCGGGAATCCGATGGATGCGGGCCGCACAGGATCGATCATTGTAGCGACACTGGGGGGATGCCTATGTCCAACAGTGGACGTCTGTCGTCTGAAATGATGATGATGAATTGCTCTCTGAAACAAACTTTCATTTTGACTTTGACCCTTGAGTTCGGTGTTTCTTCTCAGGGTAGTCAGCTAGGAAACACCGGCCACATCTATTGAATAAAAAAAAAAATTTTGACGCGTAAGTCTTTTTTAAACCTATTTGCAAAGTAAATAATATCATTTATAATTTATTTAACTTGCAATGTGTTTAGCATTAGTGGTCCCGTGGTAACGGCCCCGACTTGAGTAGTCAAACTCAGCCAAGCGCATTACTTTGTGTAATTTATTCATCACCACTGCTCTCAAAACGGTGAAGGAAAACATTGTGAGGAATGTTCGAAAACAAAAAATTCGAAGACGTGACATCCACCAACACGCACTGGACCCGCGTGGTGGATTAGGGCCTATTTCCTCTTCAATCCTGGCCTGAGTTCAAGCAGTGGGAATATTATAAGGCTGACAAAATTTGGTCCAAAAAAAAATGTCCTAAGGTAGATAGATGGGCCAATAAATCGAAGAACTTCCCTTCTTGGTCGTTTCAATCTTGCCAGAGTGGTCGTGGTTACCACGAAGGTCGCTCTCTGGAAGCCGTCAGGGTACGCCGCACGACTTCCCACCACTTTTGCCTGCTGGCAGTCGTCTGAGCACACTCTTTCAACGGCCCGCCAACAGCCGCTTTTATTTGGTCAGTCCATTGCATCGGCGATCTGCCACGCGGCCTCGTTTCGTCCACCTTTCTTCGAAGAACTTAGGCGGATCATTTTTAAAAATTTTGTTTTCTTGTGTATTTGGATATTCCATGGATTGACCAAATCATCCTGGAATTTAAGATATAGGTTCTTTCTTTCCGATTCCGACAGTTTTAGCGTTAAAATAACTCGATATTCCCTCGCTCGGACTCCAAATAAAGGTCCACGAAAAAATAAAACCCTCAAACAGCCAGCAACAAAGAGAGGCAGGAAACAAAACGAAAAGGTCGCGGGCTGGGTGCCACATGTGATGACGTCACGCACTGGCCGCCATGACAGTCAGCTGGCGAGTGCAGCGTTTGATGTTCCGATGCGCTAACTTTGAGTTGAGATCATCGTTTAACGCAATGCGGGTTTAGATTGTAATCTCGTAAGATTTATAGGATAAGTTAGTTTTTTAGAGTTCCTTACCCAAAGGTTAAAACGGGACCCTATTACGAAGACTCCGCTGTCCGTCTGTCTGTCACCAGGCTATCTCATGTACCGTGATAGTTAAACAGTTGAAATTTTTTTAGGGTTCTGTATCCAAACGGTAAAACGGGAGCCTATTACTAAAACTCCACTGTCCGTCCGTCGTTCACCAGGCTGTATCTCATGAACTGTAATAGTCAAACAGTTGAAATTTTTTTATTGCCGCTATAACAACAAATACTAAAAAACAATAAAATATACACAGGTCATAAAAAAGGTAGTTCTCATAATAGGAATTTCGTATGCGAGTCCCTCTCGCTCCTGGCCGGTATTTTTTTAAATAATATAAACTAGTGGTTGACTGCGATCTCACATGAAGGTAAGCAGTGATGCAATCGTTGATAGTGAAGCGCAATAGTTTATTAGATTGTAGATAGCTGTAAGGTTAGTTGTTAAGCAGGTGCTTTGTAGGCGGTTTTAATTGGCAACAATTTGTCTGTTTATTTCTTGTACACAACGTACAAGAAAATATATTTCTGTAATTTATGCAAATATGCATGATTTTTATATGGTCTACTCGTCTACAAATTAGAAGCCTTGAGTACAAGCGTACAGTAGCCAGCCCCTCGGTATTGTACAGGACAATTTTTGAAGAGTCTTCTTTTTGCCCTTATCCCGCTTTATTTGGGGTCGGCGCAGCGCGTTGTTTTCTTCCATTCTGTCCCGTCACTATTCACGCTATCATCAACTCCTTTTTCTTTCATATCACTTCTCACACAATCCATCCATCTTTTCTTTGGAAGACACGAAGAGTGTGTGCGGGAATTACACCGGCATCGCCTTTCTACTATCAGACCACCAGATTTACGGCGAGCTCACCCTTACATTATTGACAACTCTACGGTCCGGACTAAGCGTTTCGCCCCGCCGTTTATACCGCATACCTTCAAATGTATATATATTGTTACGTACGTAGGTAATTAAATGCCGATTTACCAATAAAGAACTTTATTTACCACAAACAATAAATAATTAGTCCAGTCAACAATAATCCAAATCACAGTAAGCACTAGAGTTCCGTTATACTATCGCCTCGGTCGTTAGATAAAATCACTTTGCACACTTAGGTAGATCGCTCTCGTTCGCAGTCGAGATCAAAACTGACTCACTTCCGTTCGGGGGCTCGTATTTATACGCGGAGCAAAGAAAGTTCTAGATACTGACGTCTCAGGATAGTTCCAGAACAATAGAGTCGCGTCGCGAGGCCATAAATCAATTTTATTGCTTTGTCCTTCGCGAGTCACTCACGCGAATTTCGACTCTATTGTTAAAGGCGGAAAGTACCATTTCCCTTATCCCCCTACAGATACCTACAGATTACATACCTACTAAACAGTAGGTACAACGGAATGTTCCAGATCTTGCCAGGCTAGGTAGGTACTTTGGTTCTAGAGCTTTCGAACAGTAATGCGTTTTAATTATTCGTTGCTACTCTTTAATTTGTCGGAGATATGACGTGTTGAAATTTAACGGCGTAACAGTGCCCCCCTCTTAGTCATGCTCGTCCCGAGCATTATTAGATCCGTGATACGGCGCCAATCTGTCCACATGGACAACCTTAGGCTTCCCTCTTAACCCTTTCTTGATGCGGTAGGTTACATCGTTGATCCTTTTTAGTACGGTGTAAGGTCCCTCCCATCGAGCTTGAAGTTTCGGAGACTTCCCTTTTCGTCGAAGCGGGTTGTGGAGCCAAACCAGTGCACCTTCCTCAAATCCCTGGGCGTTGGCATTACGGTCGTATCTCGTTTTCATTTTAACGCTGGTGTTCATGCTATTCTCACGTACTCGTTTATGCACTTCGTCCAATTGATCTTGAAGGTCACTTACGTAGTCCGTAACTGGCTTAGTCTTGTCAGGTGGCACGCCAGTTATGGCATCGACTGGAAGTCTCATTTCCCTGCCGAAATTCACTCTTGCTGGGGTATGTCCCGTGCTATCATGCACTGCCGATCGGTACGACATCAGAAATAGTGGAATATACCGGTCCCAGTCTTTCTGATGGTCATCGACAACCTTAGCCAGATGATTCTCCAGGGTTTGGTTAAACCTTTCCACCATTCCGTCCGACTGAGGATGCGCAGGTGTTGTACGTGTCTTATAAATTCCCAGAAGAGTACACATTTCCTGGAACAGCGCAGATTCGAAGTTACGGCCTTGATCGGAATGGATTTCCAAAGGTGCGCCATACCGACATACTACTTCCTCGACCACCTTCTTCGCCACTGTCGTCGCTTCCTGATTGGGTATGGCGAAGACTTCGGGCCACTTTGTGAAGTAGTCCTGGATCACCACTATGTACTTGTTTCCGTCATCCGTAACTGGGAAAGGTCCAGCGACGTCGATGGCAATGCGTTCCCAGGGGGCTCCCACATTGTACAGCTGAAGCCTGCCCCTGCTTCTAGTCTGTGGTCCTTTCACAGATGCGCACGCTGTACATTTCCGACACCATTGCTCTATGTCATCTCTACAATTGAGCCAGTAATACCGCTGTCTCACTTTCAGTAGAGTTTTCTTAATTCCCAGGTGTCCTCCAGAAGCTCCATCGTGTATTTCTTGTAGCAGGGGGACCACTTCACATCGTGGTACTATCACTTGTGTGGTCACCTCCTTGCCATCGTTCGATTCCCATTTCCTACAAAGCACATCATTTTCTAGGACTAAACTGTCCCACTGTGCCCAGTAGCTCTTTGTGACGGGACTATGTGACGATACTTCACTCCACTGAGGCCTAGTTCCGTTACGCTTCCAGTCCAGTATAGGTCGAATATCTTCATCTTCTTCCTGGGACTTCTTGAAGGTGCCTTCAGTCCTAATTAAATTCACGTGTTCTCGGGCTTCATTCTGCTGGTAGTGTCTACAGTCCTTATTGCACGGACGTCGCGACAAGGCGTCAGCATTGTTATGCCCTTTTGGACTGGTGATGGTTGGGGCCACGGCCCTGGATACATTAAGTCTTATCGACTCCTCGTTGACTTGGGTTCCAGAGTCCACACGTCCCCTCCACGTCCACGTCCTCTTGGGGCAATCAGTACGAATGTGCCCTTTTTCTCCGCACCCGTAACACGTCGGAATATAGCGGGACTTTGCCAAAGAAGAAGACACTACTTCTCTGTGACGTGGTTGCGTTATAGACGAGACCACCAATTCCCTCTTTTTCTTAGGACAATCGGTGCGAATGTGCCCCTTTTCTCTGCACCCGTAACATGTTGGAATATAATGGGACTTTGCTGGAGAAAAAGCCACTACTTCTCGATGACGTGGCTGTACTGAAGACGAGGCCACCACTTCCCGAACTCTGTGCGTACGTGAGTCTTTTCGTACGGCTTCCACTTCTAACGCGTGAGCTATCGCACTCTTCAGTGTTTGGTGGTGTCCGAGTCGCACCGTAGCCCTTACTTCTGTGTCCCGTAGACCGTCGATGAATGCTTGCACCAAATTAACTTCCACCGTCTCTGGTGTCATCGACCTGTATGCACGCCGGACCAGCCGTTCCACCTCGACTCCCCACTGCTGGAGGCTCTCGTTCGACCTCTGCGTTCTTTCGCGAAGTTGCGCACGGAAAACATGCTCGAGGTGCTTGTCACCGTAGCGAGTGTCCAGTCCTTCCATGAGGCGCGCCAATGTCCTGCCGTCCGGAGGTAGGTTCTCTAGGACCAGCAGAGCGTCCCCTCGTAGAGCCAAAGTTAATGCCGCGAAAGACTGCTTATCATCCCAGCGGTTTGTTTCAACCAATGTCTCAAATTGGTACTTAAATGCCGTCCAGGAAGACGTACCATCAAAACATGGCACATCAAATTTTGCGGCCGATGCACAGGGGGTGTGCGATGGTAAGCCAACAGCAACGGGTTCACGTGCTTCGAGCTTGACAATTTTTTTATAGATGTTCAGCAGGCGATCTTCATAGCCATCAATTCTTGTTTCGAGGCTATCAGCTCGGGCGGAAACCTCCTTGACCTCTAAGGTGAGATTCTTTACCTTCTCGCCCAACGTGACGAGGCCTTGATCGATTTTGTCGAGAATCAGGTTCTGCTTGGCCTCTTGATCGCGGCGAGCGGCTTCTTGGTTAGCTGCGATTAGGTCCTGAAGCTTACGCTGGTTAGCCTCTTGTTCGCGGTGGGCAGCTTCTTGATTAGCCGCGATTAGGTCCTGAAGCTTGCGCTGGTTGGCCTCCATACTAGCTTGCATGGCGGCCAACACCGCAGCGAGGTTCAATTCCGAGGATGGTCCTGTTGGCACCTCAACAGCTGCCGTTGCTCCCATACCAGCCTGATCTTCCTCCTCCATACGATGACGCGCGGCATCCATCTCTGCTTGCCTCCTTGTTCGTGGTCGCTGTTCGTCGTCCTTCTGTGGTAACGGCATTCCACTTCTGACACCAGTTGTTACGTACGTAGGTAATTAAATGCCGATTTACCAATAAAGAACTTTATTTACCACAAACAATAAATAATTAGTCCAGTCAACAATAATCCAAATCACAGTAAGCACTAGAGTTCCGTTATACTATCGCCTCGGTCGTTAGATAAAATCACTTTGCACACTTAGGTAGATCGCTCTCGTTCGCAGTCGAGATCAAAACTGACTCACTTCCGTTCGGGGGCTCGTATTTATACGCGGAGCAAAGAAAGTTCTAGATACTGACGTCTCAGGATAGTTCCAGAACAATAGAGTCGCGTCGCGAGGCCATAAATCAATTTTATTGCTTTGTCCTTCGCGAGTCACTCACGCGAATTTCGACTCTATTGTTAAAGGCGGAAAGTACCATTTCCCTTATCCCCCTACAGATACCTACAGATTACATACCTACTAAACAGTAGGTACAACGGAATGTTCCAGATCTTGCCAGGCTAGGTAGGTACTTTGGTTCTAGAGCTTTCGAACAGTAATGCGTTTTAATTATTCGTTGCTACTCTTTAATTTGTCGGAGATATGACGTGTTGAAATTTAACGGCGTAACAATATATATATATTCCACAACTATCACACAACGCCGTCTAGTCCCAAGCTAAGCGGAGCTTGTGTTATGGGTACTAGACAACTGATAAACATACTTATATATTTCTAAATACATACATATTATAGATAAATTACACCCAGACACAGAACAAATTATTATGCTCATCACACAAACATTTGTCCTGGATGGGAATCGAACCCACGACCTCCGGCATAGCAGTCAGGGTCACTAACCACTAGACCAACAGGCCAGTCAAATATGCTATATGTATATGTATGTAGTCCTCAAGGACTGGAACAATTTTCATATTTCCTGTTCGATTATAATTTAGGTGTCTCTCTCTCAAGGCTCTGCTAGAGTAAGCAAGACTCTTAACAAACTAGTGCGCTTCACTATCAACGACTTCATTACTGCTCACCATCAGGAGGGATCACAGTCAATACTGAATACTTTATTGCATTTCATATGTGTATATGATGGTATATATAAAAAAAAGAATCAATATGAACCCTGTCGGGCACAGCAAAGCTAGGAGAGAGGACGTGTAAAATGAGTCAAGCACTAGTTTTCGTTATATCATTTAAAAAGGGACAAAGAACTCGAAGAGCAAAACCGCCAACAAGGACCAGTTTAAAAAAAAATATATTATCGATAGACTCGCGTTTGACCACCATCTCACCTGATGGTAACCGATGATGCGGTCGACGATGCACGTTTGCCTAGTAGTAGTAACCTATTCACTCTTGACTTAAAAACCCCTAAGTTGTAGCTATCAGGAAACACAGACTCCAACAAGGAATTCCACTCCTTGGCTGTTTTCAGTAGCCACATGAATTTTTTCACAAAAGCCTAATGGCTTTTTTACCGTAGTCCTATAGCCCACCACATGTTTACTGACATTTTCCTAACATATAAGAAATGTCGCTGGTCGCTACCTAATATTTTTATGGGATTTTTTTCAATGTATACGTCCCCGCTTGACATTTGGACGTGCCGCGAAAATGTTCATTTTCCCATAAAAAAATACAATCTAATGTTATGACAACGAATTAGGTTAATGGCGATCGCTCAAGCCGAATAAGTAGAACTTTTACAGTACCATAAACTCTTATAATTTGTATCGATGATAGATGCAGTGGTTGAGCGAACGACGGTTGCGCTACGAGTCGCAGAAAATTGGTAAATTCCATAAATTCATTGTAAATTCGTCACAGCCATAAAAAAAATAGCTATTTATTCACAATAGGTAGATACAAATTGTAAACTCGTAACACATCTTTATTGTAGAAGGGTGAAACGCATGTTTGAGGACTGTTAATTTAAATTAATATGTCGAAATTTTAAATGAAGTTAGTTTTTTCTTTTATTTCAAGCCTATTCCTTACTTCTAGCTTACAACTACTGCTCATAAATTGATAAGAAAACCAACACATTGACAAATGCTTGTACCAATGTTTACATAAGCATAGGGAGAGGGG
This sequence comes from Mythimna lalbum, assembly GCA_949319445.1. Classification (NCBI taxonomy): domain Eukaryota; kingdom Metazoa; phylum Arthropoda; class Insecta; order Lepidoptera; family Noctuidae; genus Mythimna; species Mythimna lalbum. The sequence goes on from OX439358.1 coordinate 3,284,294, forward strand.
ATGAGAGTTTTGCTTACTTTTGCTGACAAAGGGGAGGGGGAGTAAATATTTGCAAAAAATCAGCTTATGTAATACTTGAACGGCCCCTTTCAGTTTTCTTACAGGTACTTCGACTTTGACGAGTGTAATTAATTCCAAGCCTAATAAGATGCATCCTTGAAATAGGCGTGCCATCCGGAATGCCTTGTGAGTAGGGTTGCCAAGTCTTGAAACCGAAAAGCCGGACAGACTATCCTATTTAGCCGGACATTTGGTCAAAAAGGCCGACATTTTTTTTTAAGTTAAACTTTTTAATAACATTAAAATTCATAAAATCTTTTTAATTTCTAGTAAAATAACAATAAATTTCACAAAATGTTTTTAATTTCTAACTCTTCAATTGTGAGAATTAGATACACAGTAGAAAGGTTTAATGAATTAACAATAAAATAAAGTGGTATAATTGCTAGATTAATTGCAAGGCCACTTTGCTTGTGCTAGCGAGACAAGTTAAGGCAGAACTCAAATGACAATTTTAACTAAAATGGTTAAAAAAAAGCCGGACGGGCCGGACTCCGCCAAATTTGGCCGGACACGCAACTAAAAAGCCTGACCGTGTCTGGCTTTATCCGGACGCGTGGCAACACTACTTGTGAGCCACTAAGGTCATGTGAACAACAATGCAGATAAGAGCTAGCATGCCATGCAATATCCTCAGCACTACCTGTACGGATGGTTACTTTAGCTTGTCAATGATTATAATACTGCCGTCCTCTAACTAAAAGGCAGACAGTTAATCGATTTTCACTTTTTAATGTCGTATTCTACAACTTTCGATGCTCTATCTTTTGGTCTAAGACTCATTTTTCTATGATTGATAGTTTTTGAGATACAGAACATTAAATCTCAATGTCTGTGTTTAAATTGCTTTGCTAAAAGTTAGAAAATGAATTTAAATAAAATATAATAAATATAAATGAATAAAATATATCACATATTGTGCACAAAGACTATGCCTACATATGTAACTTGTAACATTGTTCCTAGGTAGCATACTTTTCAAGAGACATCAATTCCCAATTTTTGTGTTTACTCGAAAAATACTTTTTGCACTTAGCTGCCTTTTAGTTAGTGGACGGCAGAATAGTTTGTCTATGAATGTTTCTATTTTGGCGGGAAGATTCCAAAACTTATTCAATATACCAGTGTACCGCTAACTCTGCTATTCATTGACGCTGCACTACCTACTGCAAACAAACGTGGCTATCAGTCATATAAACCTTTTCAAACAATGCCACCGATATCAATCGACCAATTCGTACATTTCAGCTTTATCTGGAATAATAATACACATGGATTTCAACACAGTATTCACTACACTTTTATTATTGACTAGCTTTTGCCCGCGCGGCTTCGCTCCACCCTATCCTACCACTCTTCCCTACTCCACCCTACTTTACCCAACTCTACCCTACTTTACGCTACTCTACCCTACTCTACACTACTCTACTCTACACTAACCTAATTTAATTTTTTTATAATCCTTTTAAGTGACCTTTTCCTCACAATAAAAATCACAACAAAAAAAGAATTTGCAAAATTGGTCCTAGCGTTGTTGAGAATAGAATAGAGAATAGAGTAAACTTTATTGTACACCAAAATAGTAACAATTTCACAGGAACTTAAGTTATGCGCTTACCAACACATTTTGCGATTCATTTTTATATTAGTTATTATCAGTGTGGGGAAATTGCGTTGACGTGGAAAAACTCTTTATTTTGCAAAAAAAAGGTGTGTGAGAATTCTTGCAAATATAGACCAAATGGAGAGCTGTAAACCGTATTTTATTAAATACAAAATGCTCACCCTAACGAGCATTTACATCTTGGAAGTAAGCAAGTTTGTTAGGAAACATGCGTCATTGTTCCCTGTAGCTAAGAATCAAAGGCCGCTGCAACGCTCCTTAAGAGTTAAAAATGAATTAGCAATGCCGAGTTCAAAACTAGCGATGTTTCACTCAGGACCACTTGTCAGGTGCATAAAAATTTATAATAAACTACCGAATGACATTAAAGACATAGAATTTGACAATAAATTTGTAAACGCACTTAAAATGCACCTAATACAAAAGTGTTATTATAGCATAAATGAGTTCTTAACAAATTTACATTCTGTTATATTAATATTGAACATTGACGCAATTTAATAATGTAGAAATTTACTAATGACATCCAATAATAAATTAATTAATAATGAAAATAATAATGTAATAATATTTTTTTGTATTTATTTCTTTGAATAACTTTATATAATTATGCATGCAATAATACTTTAATTTATAATAATAAGAAACATAATGTTGCGGTGCCCTAGCAGGGTTCATGTACCAAACTTATATTTAAACTAAGCCCTTATAAACGACATGAATGCAATGAATAAATAAATAAATAAATATTATAGATTGATTGGCGCTTTACTCCTCAAAGTGACGATGAGGTCGATGATGGAGCGCGCTTACCTAGAAGTAACCTGGAAACAAAGATTTCAGCAGGGAATTCCACTCCTTAGCTGCACGCACCTCAAGGTTGTAGCCAACTTGTTTGGCAATTTGAAAGAACATAGGTGGATTTTAGTTAGTAAAAGTCTAACTCTTTCGCTCCATCCACAGCGGCAGGAATCATTTCATAATGTCTCCTCAAAAAAATCTAAGTACCTATACACACATTCGGTAATAGGGGGCAGCCTCTTGCCAGTAAGAAAATGTATATCCTATTCGCGTGAAGATTAGACATCTAAAGAAACCATTTTTAACTATCTGTTCAACGGATTTTAACTTCTATTTCGTAGGCATAAGTATGGCATAAAAGCAAACAGTGGTTACAATACAACTATTTACTGCAGCCGCCATATTTTGTCATGCTACTAACGTAATTAAAGTCAAAATCGGTTGAACGGAGAGGAATAAAAGGTTTTCATAAATGTTATTTTGAACAAAGTACCTATAGATAGATTTTATTCGATGCAAGATGCAACACAGAAAATGAACAGACTATACACCAAAAAAGTCGTAAAGCGTCTGAAAGTAGCTGCTTTCATTTAATTAGAACTACACGGAGACGAAGTAAGAACTGGCGAGTTCAAAGTTTTTCAATTAGACTTCAGCACATACGGCGACATTGGCAACACACAGAAATTTCTTGATAAGCGTGTGTGTGAGTAACAAAACTAGCTAACTAAAACTAGAAACTATAATTGAAAAGCATATGGCACGAGCGCTTATCTTATCCTCGAGACACTCAATTATTTGGTCCTGTTGTACGAGTTCCTATTTCTGGACTGAAGTGTTCAGGAACTGCCTTCGGTTGACTGTGATATTTATAGTCGTGACAAGCGTGTCATCTAACATGTTTGTTCCATGTCAGATGAGTTGTGGGCTAAAAGAACCTATGTTTGGATTCCATTAACTGTTAGAGGACACCTAGGTGGACCGGAATGGTCCGAAAAGACTAGCTCAAAAAAAATGCTAGTTCGAAGTCAGGATTTGGAGGAAATTAATTATGTATAATTAATAAGAAATTAATTATTTTAGCTCATAAAACAATTAATTATAAATTCAAAAGTAAAAGACTGTGAAAAAGGCGCGTAGGTAATTCCCCGTTCAACTGCTAAGGTGCTAGTGCGGGGGCGATAATACGCGACGACAGTAGGGATGCGCTCAAACATCAACTTTTCAGTCTAACAGAACGTAGATTTAAAGTATGATTACCTATTTAAATCTATCCTTGAATAAATCTGACATTTTCATTTTATGATGTCCCTTAAAGCATTAAGAGTTTTTGAAAATGAATTTATTAAGGGGGTGAAAATGGAAATATTCGTTTATCTACAGTCTACACTAATATTATAAATAGGTCAAGTTTTCTTTTCATGTTTTTATGTTTGTAGGAGGTAATCTCTGAAAGTATTGTTCCGATTACTAAATTTTTCACTGATAGAAAGCTGCTTTATTCCTGAGTGACATAGGCTATATTTTATGTACTCAGACGAAGCCGTGGGCAAAAGCTAGTATCTCTATAAGGGAAAAAACGAAATTTACGCGAATAAAGTCGCAGTAAAAATGCTAGTTATTAAATAGGTACTCAAGTCAATGCTAGAAGATTCATATTACTCAACGCATCTCAATAGCACATGTAGGCCTCAATCAGATGATGCGTAGTATCGGCTGCGTTTTTTGTTAATGACTGCCGCGGTCAGTGACCCGGCCACAGTTCAGTCCGACCGCTATCCGTGAGTTATCTCAGACGCGTGACGTCATCCTCCAAACGTCTAGGATGATAGGGAATTAACAGTTAGATATTGTCATTCATTATTGTCTGTTAATTGAGTATTTCTTGGCACTAATTAATGGTATAAGTGAAGCGTTGTAAACTGTTGTATGATCTGCATCATTGATAGCTATATGGGTATCTATAGGCTTCGACCCAGCTGGGCTGTTGCTGACAACTCCATGCGGCGCGCGGGAACAGTGCGCGCCGTCGACGATTTGGGCCCGGTCCGGACAGTTACCGAACGGTCGGACAGCGTTCTATGTATGTATGTATGTATTTCAAAATCTCTTCGGGGTCTTCGCCTTTATGCTCTAGAGTCCTTATGCGGTGCAGATATCCGCTAAGAACGGATTTTCCGAAATTCACCCCCTAAAGGGATGAAACGGGTATCCAAAGTTTGTATGGACAAACCGGCTATCACGCGGGCGAAGCCGCTGGCAGAAGCTAGTAAATAAATAAATACTGAATGATGCTATTTCTCTTTTTGATCCAATTTATTAGGTGTTTTACGATTATTGGTATCACGAAATCTCAAGATACAGTATGATTGTATATTTCTTTTTGCGTCAAGGCTATTGAAAGTCATAATTCTTATCTTTATTGGATTTCCTCGCAATACTTCGATGACGTAGTGACTAGAAAATATTTCCAATTTGTCATGAACGATTTCAAACTTTATAAGAAATCGATGAATATTTCATGACGGTTAGGGGTAGTCATAATTTTTATGACGAATAAAAATGACACTAAAGAAATAAGTCATTAGTAAAAACAGCGGAATTTTTTAACCAGTCATTTAGGTGGTTATTTTCCTATACAGTATATTTTAATACTAAACAATACAAAACACTAAAAAACTAAACTATACTAATTATTATAGAAAATGACGAGACTACTCAATCAGGAACAACAGTAATCTTGAAAGAGCTTGTTTTTGTAAACCCTTCGTCGCGTCAAAAAAAAATGACATTCAGCCAGTTGATCATATCAAAATCCATCGGAATGTATCTTGACAATCAGCAAAAACCACAGTAGGTAGGTGCCCTTAACCGCGCCCATCGAAGGGCTTACATCACACGAACCAAGGTTTCTTTCTTTCGTAATGTTTTTACTACGATCATTGGCGTAGCTAACAATGGGCCAGGCGAGGGCCCCGAGGCCGCCATGCTCGGAGGGCCCCGAAAACCCCTCGAGTAGTTTAATAAGAAAATCACTTGATTATTAAACCTACCGAAAAATTCTTCCACTTTCGAAATCTATATAAAATAGGTTGTTGCAACACTACTTTGAACTTTGAAGACATGTGACATTCACCAACCAGCACTGGGCCCGCGTGGCGGATTACTGCTGGGACTCAGGCCTCCTTTCTAGTAGAGGCATTTCCTCTACTCCCAGCAGTGGAAACTTAAAAAGGCTGATTATGCTATGCTTATCCTACTATGTCCTTTAATCATGGCAACTCGTCTTACTAGGTCTGAGATTCCCTCGCGCACCACTCAGAGCAGGAGAGGTTACATCATGATTTCCCATGTAAAAAAAGGGGTTCCAGTTTTTTTGGCCCCAGGACCATTTCTTACCTATCTACGCCACTGACTACGATTTTAACTGGCCGTAGTATTTCGTGGACGCTCGTAATTTCACGGTGGGGGACCACAATGGCTATAGACACGTAATATTTTGTGCAGTCCGTATACTTCTGTTTACTAGAGCAGGCCATTGTTAGTGGCTGACAATGAAGGTGAAATGCAGGGTAGTCAATGGTAATCGTGAGTCATCGCCGGATGATTGACATTTGAGAAACATTTCGAATCCCAAGTATTTATATATGTTTGTGGGTCTTGATTGACTGGGTTGCTGATTTCTTGTGGGTGTGTGTTTGGTTTTTGTTTCTAAAGACCAATTTTATGGAGTTGCATTGCGTTTTAGCGCGATCCCACCTGATGGTCCCAAGTCGTCGACGGCGCGCATTGTTCCCACGCGCCTCAAGGAGTTGTCAGCAACAGCAGGAGCCCATCTGGGTCGAAGCCTACTGGGGCCAGGGTTAGTTTCGAAAGGTAGCTCAGGCTCAGCCCCGGTATGAAGACTTGAAGGAACGGGGTGGGTTTTTAGTCAGTAAAATTCTGACTCTATCTCCCGCTCCGCCCAAGAGCAGGCGATGATAGATGATTTCTCACCGAAAAAAAAGAATCCCACCGATGGTAAGCAGTGATGCAACGTTGATGGTGAGGCACATTAGTTTATGAGGGGCCTATTCACTCTAGCCATGAAGATACCCAACGATGATACATCCAGACATACAAAATTACAAACTTTCGCGTTTATAACATATTCCTTCAAGATATATCAACTTCTACTCATAAACAGCTGGGAATAAGACGGATTCTTCGAAATATCGGTTTTGTACACAAAGCAGCTTTCTTGCGGTGAAAAAATTTTGGCAATCGGGCCAGTACTTTCAGAGATTACCAAAACAAACTTTACCTCTTTATAATATTAGTGCTTGATATAAAGTAATGCTTGAGTACGACTCTATCTGAAGGTAAGCAATAATGCAAATCTTCTTTAATATTATCATAATCATAATTAAAACCGTAATAAAAAAACAACGTAACCTTCGACGGGTCTAGGCCGTGACGGCGGCTGCGCTGGCGCACGTCTCGTGTAACTGTCCACACAGTCGATGCGCTGTGGGAATTTTATCAAGTCATTACACGCGATAGCTATGTATGTGCAGTGCAGTACACGCGGTAAGCGAACATCTGTGATGCGCTCTGCATCCGCCTATAAAACATGCAAAGTACCCATCTACTTTGGTAAGCGATTTGATCAATTAAATCCGACTTGTGGACTTAGCAGTAACGTTAGAACTACATAAGACCGACACACACGTGTAACACGCCTGATTTGTACGTAGAACGACGTCGCGTGGCGTGGATCTAGTGTAGTTCTACAGGTCTAGTTTCCATATAAAATGTATGGAGACCGACGCGCCCAGTCCCAGATCGGCGTGTGTGGCACACGTGTGCGTGCGCAAGCATTTTTTTTTAAATTGATATAAACTAGTGCTTGACTGCGATCCCACCTGATGGTAAGCAGTGATACAATCTTTGATGGTGAGGCGCACTAGTTTATGAGCCTATTCACTCTTGCCTTGTATAAGCTTAGTATTGTAATAATTTAATTTATACACAATCATAAAGTACGAACCATTCTTAAACATGAATATTTATGGAATCTCAACGGGTTATTATAATTAGCATTGAATAGAAAACCACAACAATAAGATATTTTAATAATTCTAGTGTCCGACGACTAAATTTACTAACAATTAAACGGGATGTGAACGCCGTGTACATCAGCTGTCCTATTTATATTATTTACTAGTTTTCGCCCGCAGCTCTGCCCGCGTATTTAAAATATAGCCATAGTGTCACTCAGGAATAAAACAGCCTTCTATCGGTGAAATAATTTTAGCAATAAGATCAGTACTTTCAGGGATTTCCTATCACAAACAAAAAAATAAAAAAAAAAACTTGAGAGGAGTCAAGGAACACCCGGATGGAACGAAGTTCCTTTCGATTAATTAGTGTAGGAATTGTAATAAAATTTTATTAACTATAAAAAAATAATACAAATAAAAAGAAACAATTTCCATCTGTAGGAATGTTAACATAAAAAAAAAGTGTAAGTAGTTACAACTTTTCGTGAGATTTTTTTCCGTCTAGCCCCCTTTCACAACGCGCGATTAGGAACTTCGTTCCAAAAAACGAACTTTACCTCTTTATTATATTAGTGTATGTAAGTGTAGATTTATGTTGTGGACTATCGCATGCCGTACATTATTATTCGCATATTTTCCGTCCTGCTGACTCAGATACTTATATTCGACCTTGCATGAACCTCGCCGTAATTAATAACCGTAGTTTTTTTCCCTCAAAGTGGAACAGCTTACATAACCAAGCAATCTATGGACTGGCTTGTGCCGTGTCATTTTTTTTTTCTGTTTAAATTTGGAATGTCGCATCTGTCAGTTCTAAGTGGCCAGCTGGTTTGAAATTGTTAGAATGTTTTTACAGTATTTAATTTCTGGGAAAGCAATCTTAATTTGGTGTTTGTTTTTTATTTCCTTTCTAATCGCAGAATAAATGGTTTAGAAAAAGTTATTTAAGTTTAAATTACGGAGTTGCTGATGGTTCGGACACACACTATTTAATACAGTCAGATAAGTAAAAAAATTAAAAGATAATATACGGGGGAAAAAACGTCACCAAAACTATTTTAGGCTGAATTTAAGGCAGCAACTTCGCGTGTTTAATTTCTTTACATTATATTTTAAAATAAGTCCGAATTGAATTGTCACTCAAAAATATTGAAAATAAAATCTGTCGATTCAGACATTGCGTCCGAATCGCCAGCAACTCAAATAACGGACATATTCCCGCGCTGCGCTATTCTATTCGAAATTCAAATATTGACGTAAGCCTTTTTTTTCGTTTCGCATCACTGTTTCCAAGGACAATTCACAAACTACTGCATCTAATGATAGCAAAAAGTTTCCATGTAAAAAGTTGTACCTTCGGTCAATTAACGAGGTGTTTAATCACCATGATCTCACAATTAACCACGTCACGACACAGTTGGCCACACGCCATCATTGTTGGTGTTGACTTACCTCGCAACATGATACATGGTGTTGTGTTGACAGTTATCCGATCTAATGACGGACAGCCCTCTACACCATACAACGATCATACAGACTAAGTGTGCCATAGACGCCTCATGCTTGATCTCACAGAAAAGATGAAAGAGGATAGAAAGGAAATACTTTCCGATTTGTACTACAACGAGTGTCGCCGCTTTTCTCCCACCCTTTAACTCCACTACAGGCAATAAACCAATACGAACGCGCATTACGCAACTAACAGACCACGCACACTTAGATCGCAAGGTTGCTATTGGTAGTTGAACTATGAGCATTGCCCTACTTTGTGGCACGCCTGTCCCGCCCATAAAGCCATTCTAACCTCTTTCATCTGTTCTGAGCTTGATCTAATGCACCATAACAATTCTGTCAACTAGCTGAGGTACAGGTAAGAGGGGTACAGTGCAGCGTTCTGATTGGCCCTACCGAGGTCATTACGCGCTTACGGCCCACAGAAGTCGAAACTATGAAATTGTTCTGTGGCGACCGGCATTAGATCTATGTCATATAATATGTGTTGGTGTCTATAGGTTATATGGTCTTTGGTCGTGTAACTGCGCAGTTTCGAGCTAACTGAATATAGGCGCAGAGCAAATAATTATTATTAGTTAGTGATTATGGAAAAATAAAAGCTAATTAACATAACTTGTGTAATTGCGATGTAGGACAAACTGCGTATGATATCCTGTACAGCTGTTGCACGGATGCAAAAATAAATAGCTAGGGATTGAGGAGATCTTTTTTAACGGATGTCCTTAATTTGCTTTTCAATTTATACAATTAATTTAAAAAATTAATATACTATATTAAAGTGAAGCCTTACCTGTGTCTAAGCTTATAAATTCTACAGACAATAAAATACCGCGTAAAGTTGTGAAAATATCACAACTTTACGGGGTAGTTTACAATAAACTATAATAAACTTTATAATTTTTTTTTGTGTACCAGTGCCAGAGACAGGAAGAGACGGCGGAATATAAGGGTTAGAGTGATGAAGCAGGGAGATCACGACCCTCATCATTAAGGAATACGACGCAAGGAGTTGATATTTTGTGTCCCCCTACTGGGCAAAGGCTCTCCTTCCAAACTTCTGTCAAGAACGCTCTCTGGCCAAGTTTTCCCCATAAACATTATCAGATCGTCACACAGCCTTTGATACCGTCGACTTCGAGGGCCACCTCCCTCAAAAGACCAGTGAGTGACAATCCTCGCCCATCTTTCCGTGTGTGATCGGTTTCCTAACTTATCCAGATACATTATAATTTACTGCCAAAAACATCAAACCCTATACGGTACAGTTTTATTCAGTAAACGTCCTCCAAACGACAAAACCATGATTATAAAGCGCTAATTACGCATAATATCACCATTAGGCCTCCATATAAGTAGCAACAACGAAACGTTGCTCTTACTACATTATGTGACCTCATTAGAACATTAAATGGCTATCATGAGTTCCGACTGCGCAAGCGCATCCTTCCGATGCAACGGACGTTTGAGAGCGGAAGCTCCAAACATAGGAGTTCATTTATTACAACATTATTTGAAACACAATATGGTTATTAATTAGATTTTTTGTAGGTCAGGCACTATGTATTTTTAAGGAAAATTTACGTAATTTCCTGTTACGATTTTAAGGAAAAAAGAGAAAAGTTATTGATTATTTGGGATTGATATGTATTTTTTTTTTATATATTATAAATTTAGGGACTTTTGGTCACAGTAAGACCATGACAGCCCCATCGTAAACTAATACAAGTAAAGCTATCTTGACATAAAATATTTTGACATTGACTTTGAACCTTATCAATTATTAGGGCTCTACGAGTAAAACCTTACTCACTAATTTATAAACAGCGATAGCTGCGTTAGAGAGGGGTTCGGACAGTATGCTCTGAATAATAATATGTAGTTGTTACCTGTGATTGCAGTCGCCAAATATAAGTCTTAAACAGACTGATTTGACCTACACTAGGAATTACTCCTGTATCGTGGGTCCGTTCACAAACATGTAAACTCACATACATAAAATACCCAGATGAACAATGGCAAAGAAAGAACAGGATAGTCAGTAAAAGTCTGACACTATCTCCCGCTCCGCCCAATAGCCTCGGATGTTATTGGATGATTTTCTCACCTAAAAAAACCCAGATCCGAAATACCATTAGAAAACCGCACAAGGCCCATGGTTTAAGGTCCATTCCCTTTTTTAGAAAAGAGGTCTGAGTCCCAAGAGTGGGAACATTATAAAGCTGTTCAATATCAATGATTAAGCATATGCTATACAGATTACAAGTCAACAAGCACTAAGCAGCACCCCGTTTAGTGCGGAACTCCACAAAACAAGAACTGCTTACTACTTGAAAAATGGAATAAGATTTCCTTTTCGTAATAATATCTGACAGGGCTTTTATCGCGGTGGCTTCCTCCCTCCACGTTTCACGAATTTGCAACCTCATCCATTCTGATGAGGTTGTCGGCTTTCTTTTGATTTATTTGTTTACATTTTGCACTTTGCTGCTGAAGACTTTATTGCTTCTACGGTGTCAGGGAAAATTTCACTTTTGCCGAAAAAAAGGAAGATAGCTAGGTACAACTTAGGCTTTTGAAGACTGCCCCAAAACCCGTCTGTGTTCCTTTTTTTTTATTAATTTTAGGAAAACTTACAGCTACTTGGTACAGTAAAACTTAGAATAGGTATAGGTATAGGTTAGGTAGGTAGGTAGGCGCTTTAGTCGCTCTTTGCGTTCCAGGACCACCTAGTGCTTGACTGCGATCCTACCTGATGGTAAACAATCCTCTAACACTATTGGAGGCTCAGCTCTAAAGAGATATAATCCATTCATTTTGGGAAACCAATCTTGAGGAATTTATAGAATAGTTAAGTTAGAACTACATTAGACCGACGCACACGTGTAACACGCCTGGTTTGTACATAGAACGATGTCGCGTGGCGTGGATCAATGTAGCTCTACAAGTCTAGTTTCCATATAAAATGTATGGAGATCGACGCGCCCAGATGCGTGTGTATCACACGTTTGAGCTGTGTAGTTCTACCTTAAGGCTTCTTGCAGGTGCAATTATTGCTGTACACGAAACTTGAAAGATTCTTATGACCAGCAGAAGTGTCTAGAAGGTTGCTTCCAGTTCGTTCTCTCCAGAATTGAATAGCCTGGTTTCCTTACAAAATTTAACACAAAATAAAGGTGTAACACATCGGAAAATACGTAATTTTAGGGAAAAAATGAATCAAGTTATAATTTCTGTGGTATTTGAAGCGATGCCATAAATTCCATGAATTAATAGTATGTTAAGTACGTCTATCACAAGGAGAACCAGTCTCGTTTATTGCGGCGCACAGGATATATTAACACTATAAATCTTGAAGTTATTACTTAACCAGTAATATCTTCATATTATACGTTAGTTTAGTACGGGGAGCAGATGAGTCTGGACATGATCGACACTGAAGGCGAAAGACGGTGGAGACCTCTCGTGCCAGGCCCCGGTTCAGATCATGGTCCAAATCGAGAGGGAATAGGATGCAGTTGTTTTCTTCAGCGACGAAATAGACATCCTGACTCCCCAATCACCACCACAGTAGACGCTCCAGGAGTCAGGACTTGCAAGGCGGTCCCCAGTCACAGCAGGCGCGGGCTTGCGGACGACGAGCAATAGGTAAGTCGCCGTCCATGATGTAAGGACTGAGCACGAAAAAACAACGGCACGTAGAGTTCCACGTGCACTTCAAAAAGATGTCAGTAAAATCATAGGGGCTCAGCAGGACCGATGCACAGTAGGGCCACGGGGAATTTCTGAAGAGAATACCCGTGGTTCTAAAACGCAAAGGGCAACAGAGGGATACAGGTGTAATTTTAGTCTGCCACGCCCTCTTGCCCCACCTTAGAGGAGAAGAAATTATGGGATAATTTCCTAGAAAAAAAAAATATCGTGATTATGAACGTTGCGGTAGTTCAAAAGTTGGGGAGGATGTCATCAGTCTGCCCCAAGCCCTCAAACTTCTTGGTAATGCTGGTTATTCTCAAGCATTACTCGCAAATCGCAGCTACGTAGTCCAAGCCATACAATTACCGACCAATTTGCCTGTCAATGTCTCGGAAAACAGTTAAAAAGTCGTAACATCGAACTGGAGGAGTGTTACTAAATCATAACAACTGCTTCGCAAGATTTATTGAAACATTAATCTGTGGATACTGACAGTTATAAACGAGCGATTATAAAAAAGTAGTAAAAACGTGTTCTCGGTGTCTTGCTGCGCAGATTTGTCGCAGCGACTATACCAATTGGTTCTGACATGGATCACTCTCAGAATTAAAGTTAAATCTCGATGATTAATGCCGCAATCTTCACCACATTGCTTGTGAATACATTTTGGACAGTGTGCGCGGGAATTGCAGGACTTGATTCCACCATCTCCTTTCTACCCGACGTACGGCGAGTATCCACCCTTACGTTGTTGAAACTTCTACGATTCGGACTTAGCGTTTCGCTTCGTCGTTTATACCGCGTACATCGAAGCCCGAAGGACTGGAACAATTTTCCTGCTGCGGTCTACTCGTCTAATTACAATTTGAGTGTCTTCAAGGCTAGAGTGACCTCACCATCAACGATTGCATCACTGCTTACCATCAAGTGGGTTCGCAGTCAAGCACTGGTTTATTATCAAATAGTAGTTTTTAGTTGTTTTACGCAGACGGGATTTAATTTTTTTTTAAATATCTCAATAAGCCTCTCCTCTACGAATCTTTAATATTGATATAGCGTATCAAAACTAATCTAATGATAGGTAATTCATAAAGTTAAAATGCCACAAACCGTTTATGTCACTGTGTCTGAAGAAACAGACCTCTCACACAAATACTAGAAACTTGAAAACATAACCCTCCCTGCGACAGTCGGGTAAAAAGCTGCAAAAACATGATCTGTCGCATCGATTAGTCGCAGCGAATGCACTAAACGGTACCGACAGGGATCGCCCGATGCGTGTCGCATTCGATTGCAATGTCTTTGATATCGTTACGGCGCCACATACCGTACTTTGTCGCTGGTACTTTTTATAGCATCCGTGATTTGCATGTATGAGTCAGCTGCCTGTACTTTGGAACAGTCGGCAGTCAGGTGATTTTTTTCCACTGGACAGGCAGAGTGCGCGAATGTACTTGTTGTACATACGGAGCAGTTTTGGGGTTGTGCCTGTCACGGACAAAATGACAGAGCTCCGCCTAAGATGATATAGATATAAATGAGGTATAGCCAAAAACATGTGGTAAAAACTGCCCTAAATTTACCCGAACAAAAGAGAGAGAGAGGCCGCCCGCAATAAACCTGGTGGTCTAACATCGAGAGATCTCAAGAAAGCCCGATTGCCGAAATCAACAACCCAGGACAGCAGCGGCAGCAGTAGGACAGAAGGTGCAGTATAGTTTACAATACACCTACATCTCCAGCTTTGATAATTGTGTTTTGAAAAAGGATAGTAGTGCGGTTCGCCCTATAGCTCCATCTCTTTCTGACAATGGAATCCAGATCGCAGTGTCACGTCATACTACTGTACCTGGAAAAATCCTATGACAGTTCAGTGTTCATCGTCACAGGATTTTTCCTTCGACGTAGGTTCATTTTGTCATCAAATAGTAAAAATGTAACTACCCAAAGTATGACAAAGAAAACGTCATGATGACGACTTACTTTGGTTGAAGATTACAATTTCCCCGATCTGACCCAGTATTTTGGTATTGGTATAACGGGCTGTTGTCCGAAACTCCGCGACTAAAGCGCGTATTTTGCGTTCGGGTGGGACAAATGAGTCAATCGATCCAACCCAGCTCCTCAAGAAAGGCCAGCAGCATCTTGATATTACTGACTATTTCACGGAGGTTACCTGGGTTTCCGAACTACTTTGCCCTGTATGCAGAGACCACAGGACAGCTTAGAAGCAGATGAGCTGCCGTCTCGTCGTCCTCCTTGCAGGCTCTGCAGAGAGGACTGTCTGTAACTCCTATGGCAGAGAGGTGCTGACCCAGTCATGATACCACATCATGACTGGGTCAGGTAGGGGATCTGGGTCATCATATCATTTATTATGTAATGGCCTATGAGGAAAAGACATCTTTTACTCATAGGCTTTTTGATTCATACTAATATTATGGCGAAAGTTTGTGAGAGTCAGTCTCCGTCATGCTGAAACTATTGAAGGGATTTGGATGAAATTTGGTACATAGGTGGATTACTTATATCCTGGAATAGTATATAGGATATTTTTTATTTGCCAGATTTAGTTCTCTTGGGATAGTTTCTACTTTTATGCGGGCTAAGTCGCTAGCAGCAGCATGTAGCTCATTTCGAGCCCATCAATAAAAAATAAAAAACATAATGTGAGAACCATAATGGAAAGAGTGTAAGATTATAATGTATGTCTTCAAGGAGAGTGAATAGGTGGTATCGTAGTCAAGCACTAGTTTATATCAATAAAAAAAAAATCGGATCCGGAATTGCGGAAAACTTATTTGCAAACTTTCAATAACTAAATCTGTAACAAAACTCGTAATGAATAAGGAAACAGTTTAAAAACTTAATCCATTTACTTGTTCATTGCAAAAGGAAATAAAATAATTAAATCCTGAATTATATCACGCCTAATGTTAACCACAAGACCTTGGCAATGCTTTATATTTAGCTTATGAGTATACCTAAGCTCATGTAATATTTCTGCGCAAACGCAACACTGTATTACCAACATTACGATGTTATATTCATTAAGCTAGAACTACATTAGACCGACGCACACGTGTAACACGCCTCATTTGTACGTAGAACGACGCGACGTCGCATAGCGTGTATTAAGTGCAACTTTATTGTATTTCTGTACTCTTTCTCTTTGTTTTTTTTTTTTTGTTGGTTTTATTATCTTTTATGTAGTGGTATTTTGTGTTGCTTACTCCGAATAAATGCTATTCTATTCTATTCTATTCTAAGTGTAGTTCTACAAGTCTAGTTTCCATATAAAATGTATGGAGACCGAAGCGCCCAGATCGGTGTGTGTGGCACACGGATATATACCTATGGTGACGATACAATGTCTTTCAACCATTAATATGGCAGCTTAGAATAGCTTTGATAGCTACTAAATCTAACAGTGTTTGCTATTGAACTCTTCCGAAACGCCTCGACTGACTATATACTAATAGGTCGTAGGCTATTTTTGATCCTTCTATCTCCACCACCTATTAATTTTTTTGATTATTTCTATGACAGAACAATGTTTGAAGAGTCAATTAAAATTCAATTGATATAGATGGGAAAATTTTCCTGTTTGTCTTGTTTTACAGGTTATGGCCGTCATCATAATATATAATGTTTAAAGTTTACATTTATCCCTAATCATTAGTAAAGCAAATACTGAAAACGACAGCTCTAACACTTGATGACAACCATTCAACATTTTCTTTCTTACATGGAGAATTATTGAACTACTTATTTTGGGAGTTTTTAATCACATGGAGAACATACAGACAAGCTTACAGCACCGAAAGGCTTTCAAGATTGAATGAATGTAACAGAGTTGTTGCATTCATTCAATAATCTACGAAACTGATTTGTGTTCTCAGAGGTTCAGTTGAAAACCAGCGTCAGGTAACAACCACATAGTTGTCTGGCATTTATGCTGAGCTGGACCTAATTGGCGCAGCCGTGAGACACACAATAATAATGTTCTACTTTATATTAGGTTTCTACATACCTACTTATTTCTACAAGAATTAGATGAGAAAAGATCTAGAGGCGGGAGTTCGATACATTGGTCAGAATAAATCCGTTCTACACCGGAGACCACAGTCTACGCCGCCATCGACATCGCCGGAGATAGGACAACATGGCGAAATACACTAAAAAGCGGTCACGACCCTCAGCATAGAGGATAAACGCCACAAGTAGGAGGAGGACTTGTTTCTACACTCATCATCATTTCAGTCGAAAGACGACTACTGTTAGACATAGGCTTCCCCCAAGAGTCGCCACAACGACCGATCCTGTGCGTCTCACATCCAATGCATTCCCGAGACTCTCACCAGGTCATCGGTCCTCCTTGCGGGAGGCCTTCCACGCTGCGTTTTCCGGTGCGCGGTGCCACTCTAGAACCTTTCGGGCATATCGAATGGTCGATGGGCCCGAAAGGGTCTTCCGTTTCTAACCTGTGTATGCCAAATAAATGTTTTCTTTTAACATACACAAGTAACAAACACTAGATCTACTTCATCTTGAATTACGAGTAACTTCAGTTGAAAACCAGCGTCAGGCAACTACCATGTAGTTGTCTGGCATTTTTGCTGAACTGGACCTATTTGGCGCCGCCGTGAGGCCAACATTGTGAGTTGTCTCTTTCTTTTATAAAAAAAATTGTGTCTACATGTTGTTACTACATTGGGTGTATCTACGAGTGTGTATGCCAAATAAAATAGTTTTCTTTCTTTCTTTCTTCTTTTAGTTTTTTCAAACTTAAAAAAATGGCATTATTGAAACCCCTCACCATTTCAGTCAAGTATTATCTAATCCCCATTCTATGTAATAATACGTAATTTGTACCATGGCTATACATGGAGGAGGCGCCGAGGCACCCCATAGTCGTAGGAATGCAGCCAAGTCATGCGTCGCACAAGTGATTAATAGAAAACCTGTATGACAAGACGCAAGACGGGATACGCAACTTACCACGCTCTTAGAAATACACAGCTTATCGTACAGCTGATGTAATTGCGTCGGCTAGAGGAACTTGTAATACACACCAATACTCGACAAACAATGTTTTGCCTTGCTAATTAAATCAAAAACAAAAATGGGGGGGGGGGTCGTGATGGGAGGGTAAAATAGCCTACGACTTATTAACACATAATTTTTTTTCGGTGGGAAAATAGTGTCAGTCTTTTACTGACTAAAAACCGACTCCAGTTCCCTCTTGCCTTTCGTACCGGAACCGAGCTTTCCTTTCGGATAACCCTAGTCCCCGTTGGCTTCGGCCCGGCAGGGCCCCTGCTGTTGCTGACAGCTCCTTAAGGCGCGCGGGAACAGTGCGCGCCGTCGACGACTTGGACTCGGTCCGGACAGTTACCGGACTGTCGGACATGTCAAAGGTCGTGTCGGGTCCGCAAATGTCAAAAGGGGCTGTTTTATTTTTTGAAAACTTTGGAGGTTATCGATAAAAACACTGTGACACGATATTTTTATTAGAAAGATTAATAAGAAAGCTGAAGAGTTTGTTTCAACAGGATAATCTCAGGAAGTACTGATCCGAACTGATTTTTTTATCTCAGTATGGGGTAACCCATTTCTTCCCCCGAGGAAGACTATATATAGGCTACATAACATCACGCTACAACCCAAGGGAGTAAAGTAATAACCAAAGACGCGGTTGAAACTGGTACAGCTAGTTCGTCTAACGCTCCTCGCCCACGTCCGATAATCGGTGGCCGATTCTTTGTAGGAGAAAAATAGAACACACTGATAGCAATAGTGCAACGCACACGTCCTACAAAAAGTCGATTAGAAATACAGAACAATGTTACAAATATATACAAAATCGGCCCTATTATCTGTCCTACAAAAAGTCTGACGTGGGCGAGCAGCGTTAGATTTGGTCAGACAGCGAACAAGTTGCTACTTTTCGGTTTCAATAATATTTTTAAAGAGATAGTACCAAGATAGTACGGATGTGAATGATGTATGGGAATGTGAATGGCTATAAAGCTAACGGACAGACAAAAGAAAGAGCGGTTGTGTGGACAATGATATTATGGTTCGAAAGAATATAAACACAATTGTAAGGGTTTTTGTTCCACGTGCATTATGATGAGATATCAGCAAAACCGAAGGGTCTTACTGGGATGTCTGATGAATGTTCAAAAGTGTTACTGTGACCTTAGAACGTAAAAAGCAACTGAAGAAACACTGGTGGTTTCTCTCCGACACTCTTTGCTTCTCCCCGGTGAATTTATTTGACAGTTTCCCATCATGATCATTTCTGCCGAAAGACGTCCACTGTTGGACATAGGCCTCTGCGAGTGCTGCAACAATGAACGATCCTGTGCGTCTCGCATCCAACGCTGTACGCGGTCGCCACTGTTAAACCTTTCGGCCCTCTGTTATGGGAGCAATATGACCTGCTCATTGCCACTTTAGTTTAGCGATTCTTCGTGCTATGTCGTCAACCTATAGATGATAGTTTCCCATCACAAAAAAGGGGTTGAAAAAGACACAGTCATTATCTTCCTGCCTCTGTCTTATGTTACTTGGGGTCGGTGCAACACGTTTTTTTCTTGCATTCTGTCCTGTCAGCCGTCATGCTATAACCTCCCTTTCTTTTCATATAACTCCTCAAATCATCCATGTTTTCTTTGGCTTCCCTCTCCATTCACCCACATGTATGACTCAAAACGGATTGAAAATGATAAAATACCGATTACAAATGAATTGAGCAAACGTTGGATATTTTAAGAACCATTTGTAAAGATATTGCTATTTGATAAGATTCAAACATAAAAACCTGCAAAGATTGTAACTGAGAATTTCATGCCTAATTACGGAGGGCAGCGGAGGTTAAATCGGAGAAAGCGTATCATAGAACTTCACTTTTTTTTCTACTAGTGCTTGACTGCGATTCCACCTGAAGGTAAGCAGTGACGCAATCGTTGATGGTGAAGCATCTAGCATAATCAACCTATCAATGTTCCCTGCTGGGACGCAGGCCTTCTCACTAGTAGGGAATGAGCCGTAATCCACCACGCTGGACCACTTGGACCAGTGCGGGTTGGTAAATGTTTTTTTTTTTAAATTATTATTGATTTATAGGGTTGCGTTTGACCACTATCTCAACTGATGGTAAGCGATGATATGGCCGATGATGGAGCACGCTTGCCTAGAAGTAACCTATTCACTCTTGACTTAAGACAGCTAAATTATAATCGGACGGGAAGACCGCAGCAGGCAAATTGGTCCAGTCCTTCGATTTACGCTGTATAAATGCCTAAATGGTAACGGTAAATAAAAAAACATTTTCGAGTTTTATCTACTTTTTAATATCAGCATAAAATATTGTTATCTGAAAAGAAGATCGAGCCCTGGTATGAAGGCTTAAGAAGGAACGGGGTGAGTTTTTTGTCAGTAAGAGTCTGACACTATCTCCCGCTCCACCCAAGAGCGGGGGTTGTCATTGGATGATATTTGCCCACCAGAAAAAAAAGCATAAAATATTTCCTAGATAGATTACACAAAAATGCAGATCGTTCGGCCTTAGCTGATCACCTTCTAGACAAATATGGCAGCATCCGTTTGCATCATATGATAGGCTAATTAGCCAACGAGATGTGTATTTAATTAAGGATAACCGCTGTACAATGCATGCATAATAAGATCGTTTATAAAGCGATGCGACGTCGCGAGTGTACACAAACTGTGGAGATATAACAAAGATGGCTTACTATGCGACAATGTTATGTGAAGAGATGGGACAGTAACAACGTAGTCATTTGTTTATAGAAACACTGGGATCGCGAATGAAAGCATTGTATATAAGATAGCACTTCTTGGTCCGATTGCTAAAACTTTTTCACCGATAGAAAGCTGCTTTATTCCTGATTGACATAGGTTATATTTTATGAACGCGAAGTCGCGGGCAAAAGCTAACATAATATAAAGATGAGAGGAGACACTAAATGTAAGTCTTATATTTTCTGCAAACATTATTATAAATAGTATGTCAAGTTGGCAAGCTGACAGTGTCGGTCTACCAAATGGAGTTAACTACTTTCTTCAATACATTTCTCTCTTTGTACCTCTTCTGATACCCAATCCAATACACCTATTTAATTAAACTGTGTATGTAAGTGCCAATAAAAATCCGATTCAATCAACTCAGGCGCACACTTTACGATGTCGGTTACTTGGAGAAAGTAAGTACTGGATAAGATCTACGAAGTAATGTGTGTGTTATGTACTGGGTAATTTGATGTTTGTGGAAATTGGAGACGTTTATTTTAAATAGAGCATTTAAAGTTGTCAGAAAATAAAAGGTTTTGACATCTGTAAAAACGAATACTTAATTACGCAAAAAAATACTTGCAATATATTAGTAGTATATGATTGGGCATTCTGGACCACTTTTCGCTCGGCGAACCTCGTTCGCCATCGCTCCGGTGGTCCAGAATGCCCAATCGTGAACGGGCGACTCGGTTTAGTAGTAGTGGTAGTGGTACGGTGGACATTCTGGACCACTTTTCGCTCGGCGAACTCGTTCACCATCGCTCCGATGGTTCAGAATGCCCAATCGTGAGCGGGCGACTCGTTTTATGTTAGTAATGCAAAGTGGTAGTGGTACGGTTTGTAAAGATGTAACGTGTTTAGTGTGATTTTATTGAAATGTTTAGTGTTTTTCTAGCTAAACAATGATATGAATGTATACGACTGTGTGTACACACATATATAATATCGTATTTAATCATTGTGTCTGTATGAGATGTGTGTAAAATGAAGTGTGGGTATGCATAGTAGGGAAATAAAAATAAAAAAACAATCAATGAAATCAAAACCATATTTAATTATCGTAAAAAACAGGTTTATCGGGGAACAAAACATCTGCAGAACGGACAAAGTCCTGCAGTTTTTTCCACTGAGGAGAGTCAATGTCGGCCTGGAGCTTGATACGTACCAGTGCTTTCTTCCATAGCTCCAAAGAGTTGGTTTTGCGCGCGTCGTCAGCTCGGTACACCTTGCAGTCTATGTAATATTCGCCCTCGGTGTGAGCTGTGCGTCGCTCGCACCCGTTAGCCACTCGGTGCACGAACAGCGACGACAGGCTTGCTTGACCCGATGATCCCTCTCCAACTTCCGCGCCTGTCTCGCGGGCCTGGCTGATACCGAATATATCGCTATCACTCGAAGCTTTTTTACTGCAAAAACAAAACAACTTTTGTTTAATTTATTTATTGAAATAGTACGACCGAAGCCAATTACACTATTTAATTTTTGAACAACGTACCTACTTATGTAACCTTGTTAATTTACTAATTACAAGCCTAATTATGTTGGATACTGAACTGGATGATCAAGAATTGATATTTGATAAGGCTTTTCAATAATCTCGATGAGTATAACACTTAAAGAATTATGCGTTGGGAAATACTTTTTGCTGCTCTATTTTTGTAAGTACCAACAGTAACGACAACAATCACTACACTCATGAGACTTGATGAGACAAACATAATGAAACATGTAAAACAATATTGTACTTTACTTGATGAGACCGGCTTTTCACTATGAAATATATATTACATCCTGAGATGTAAAATATTATCGCTCGCCATATATTTGTACGTGACCGTTCAAACTGTGCTGTAATATATATTAATATCCCAAGCGTCAAAATGTATGGCGAGATGTTAATATTACATCACCAGGGTTGTATTATGACCTCTTAAAACCATCATGTTTTCGGTGTGAAAAAGAGACGGAGCTATACAGGACGAATAGCACTATCCTTTTCTCAAACAGAAAACATGATGGTTTTAAGATGTCATAATACGACCGCTGATGTAATATACCTATATCCCATAGTCAAAAGCGGGCCTGAACCATATAAAAAAATGTAATTTACCTGGGACGGTTCGATTTTGATTTGCGTTTCCCATTTTCTCGAGGTGTACGAACAGTTTTCGTTTTTCGCTCAATGGTTGATGGGGATTGATAGCATGAACCCTCAGAATCGGACCTGAAACAAAAAAGTGATACAACCGTTTAAATAAAATAAATTAAAAAGTGGGCGGTGGTTCTGAAGAGTCAGAAGTGTTTCGAATATTTTATACTTACATTTTTCCTTGACTAGTAAAGGACTCAAACTCAGCTCAACTTCAAGACGACAGCAGCGCCAGCAGACACGATGATCTTCAACTGGTGTTGGTGATGACGGTTGACGACACTGACTTTACTGACTGTGTACAACAATTTACCGATCGCGGATCACGAGTGCACGACCGAAGTCCGGAATCGCAACTTACTATTACTTAGTTCACTTGAAACAATTGTAATGATCATAATGAAAAACGTAGTGACTTATAAGGATGGAAATGTCTAACATGAAAAGACACTTAAAATCTCTAGGTTTTAGAGTGTGATGGAACTTTTTTATTTGGTCGTATTTTAAACCTTCAAAAAGTGAATACTAAGGCAAACTAAAGTAGAATCAATTGCTGATGCATTGAAAACACTTAGGGTTTACACACCATTTCGTTACAATTTTCATACAACGATAGTTATATAAGCAGCGTAATGACAGCCCTGTGTAAAATAGCTGACTACCAAACATTAATTAGGTTGCATCATTTTACAATTATTGCGTTATATCGGAAACGCTGAAAGTTGATATGTAACAAGTGTCTTTTTACGAACGCTTGTCGTTGTGGAATTTTTCCGAAATTATAAAGACGTTAGTATTTCGGTTAATAAATGTCACTACTAAATATGTAATATTACAAGTGTAATATTGAAATTGTGAACATTAAACAGGTAATAATTATTTTAATAATTCATTTATAATAATCTATTTTGATACTTTATGTATCGTACCGGAAGACGCAGCGTTGGAAGGCCTCCAACAAGGTGGACCGACGACCTGGTCAGGGTCGCGGGAATCCGATGGATGCGTGATGCACAGGACCGGTCGTTGTGGCGACGCTTGGGAGAGGCCTATGTCCAGCAGTGGACGTCTTTCGGCTGATATGATGATGATGATGATGATGATACTTTATGGTTACTTTATTTATAATTTAAATAACAATATTTTTATTCTTTTCAGCTACACATGCATTACAATTTACAATTGTACAAAGACGATGAGATTGAAGATTTATTCTTAAGGAAAATATTTAGAAGTACATCATTTTTATCTGATGATTTCTACAAGTGCGTAAGATCAAATAATTATCAGGTAAACATATTAAGTATCTACCCTTAACTGTAAGTTTTTGTTGAATTATTAATCTAAGTACATATCTAATAAATCTTTGCATTTTATTTCCAGAATAAGGCTGTAATACAATATGATCAAAACAGACAAAAAAACAAATGAGGAACGGGAGCTACAACTGATCAAGACTTTTATTTATAGTGGTTCTAACGCATTTTCGAAGCTGTAAATCTCTATGAAAGGTATATATATAAATATATATATATTATACTTAAGGACAACGTATTGTAATACACGATTTAATATTGATACTTTTCTCTAAACGCTGAAATAACTATTATTTTATCCTTGTCTATCAATACTAATTCGTGTATTCAATAACAATGCCTTACTGTACAGTATGTCATGTATCTGTAGATAATCGTCAGTGGTCTGGTCATTTACGGAGTAATATACATAAAAACAATAGCGTAGCTCCTTTTAGTAGTAATGTAAAAATAATCAATTCCTCGTTCAAAGGACGTATTGTAAGTTATAGGATTATTGCAACTGAGGAGTTAGTCCATACATTTCCAGAGAGTTTTCTAATAAAAATCCGAGAACAAGTCAAGGATCTGATAGAACGCTCACTAAAAAGACACACATCGGTTAAAGTTAACTTTGAACTATTTTTGATATTTCTTTTGTTTAAAAACGATCAACAAGAAATGAAATCATTTGCTACAAAAAACTTTATAATTAATTTAAATTACGATTTCGATACAATTTTTAAATCAACAATATCATTACTTCTTAAGAAAATAGAAGATTTTCAGGAAAGAGATAGCGGTTGGACATTTTTGAATAACTCCTATTTTGAAATAAATATCAATAAATATCAGCCGCTCAGTGGATCCAAATATATTCCTTTACCAAAGTTTATAAAAAATAAAAAAGCTTGCTTGAATATTAAGAACAACGACAAGTACTGCTTTCTATGGTGTGTTGTGGCAGCCTTGTATCCCGCAACCCAACATACCGACAGAGTTACATCATATCCTCGTTTTCAGGATGTTTTAAATATTAATGATTTGTCATTTCCCATCACATTCACGGACATAGCCAATTTTGAAAAAAATAATCCCAATATAAATATTTATGTATATGGATTGAAAAATAATAAAACCATTATAGGACCATTATATACAACAATTAATAAAAAATCTAGGAGCATTCACTTATTGTATTTAGAAAATGATACAAATTCCCATTACTGTCTTATTAAGAGTTTACCCCGGTTAGTTCGAACTCAAATTTCTAAACATCATGGTAAGTTATATTATTGCGAATCTTGTTTATTGTTTTTTCCTACTCTTAGTCAACTTGAAACACATCTGTGTGGAGGGGTTGTCACAATTTTGCCTGATAGGGGATCAGTTTTAAAGTTTAAGAACTTTCAAAGAAAACAAGACATTCCATTCGTAATTTATGCCGATTTTGAAACACTGTTAATACCGATTTCCAGCGACGAATTTGATACTGATAATACAAAATACACCCAGCGACACGCGCCAGCCGCTTTTGCTTATAACATAGTATCTTCTTTCAATGATAATAAAAGGTATAGAAGTTATCGCGGTAAGGATTGTGTTACAAAGTTTATAGAGTTTCTTACGCAGGATGTAATTAAAATATATAAAATACTAACTAAAAACAATCCTATGATATTTACTGATAAAGATGATGTGGATTTCAGAAATGCAATTAAGTGTCATATATGTGAAAACTTGCTGTGGTCTGACAGAGTTAGAGATCACTGTCACATCACAGGTCAGTACCGCGGCGCAGCTCATCGACATTGTAACCTCCAACATAAAGTACTAAAATTCATACCAATATTTTTTCATAACTTGTCAGGATATGATTGTCATTTATTTGTGAAAAAATTAGGTGAAATACCTGGTCAAATAAAAATTATACCCAAGACCAAAGAAAAATATATATCATTTTCAAAGTTTATACCCGTTGCGGATAATGAATATGTACAATTAAGATTTTTAGATTCTTATAATTTTTTAGGTACCAGTTTAGACAAACTAGCTAAAACAATGCAGATAAAAGATTTTGTTAATCTTCGATCTCATTTTCCTGATAATAAACATTTTAGTTTGCTGACACGAAAAGGTGTTTATCCATACGATTATATGACAAATTGGAAATGTTACGAGCAACAGGCGCTACCGCTAAAGTGTTACTTTCACAATTCCTTGACAAACGAAGACGTCAACGATGACGATTATAATCATGCTAAAACTGTCTGGAATTGTTTTAATATAAATAATTTAGGAGAATACACTGATCTGTACTTAAAAACAGATGTACTCTTACTAACAGATATATTTCAAAATTTTAGAAAAACTTGTAAACAATATTATAAACTTGACCCTGCATTTTATATAACAACTCCTAGTTTATCTTTCGATGCAATGCTACTTAAAACAGGCGTTCAATTAGAACTGTTGACAGATTTGGCGATAGTTAAAATGATTCAGGATGGTATTAGAGGAGGTTTGTGTATGTGCTCGCATCGGTACGCAAGAGCCAATCATAAATATATGTCTGAATATAATGCTGTAAAGCCAGATTGTTTCATAGCCTATCTAGACTGTAATAATTTATATGGTTATAGTATGTGTCAGTATTTGCCATATTCTAGTTTTCGGTTTCTTAATGAAAACGAATTAATTAATTTACGCGTTCAAAATATTGAAGATAATGCTGACTGGGGATATATATTAGAAGTTGATCTTTTATATCCTGATCACTTACACAATTACCATAATGACTTGCCTTTTTGTCCTGAAAAATGCATTCCTCCAGGTGGTAAAACAAAAAAACTTATCGCAAATTTATACAATAAGTACAATTATGTTATACACTACGTTCATTTAAAAAAGTGTCTGGAGCATGGTTTAATATTACGAAAGATTCACCGAGTTATTACCTTCCAACAAAGACCCTATTTAAAAGAATATATAGAGTTAAACACTCAATTACGTCAGAAAGCAAAAAGTACATTCGAGCAAGACTTTTTTAAATTATTAAATAACAGTGTCTTTGGTAAAACATTGGAAAATACTGAAAAGAGAGTCACCGTTCATTTAGTTAATCAATGGAGTGATAAAACAAATAAAACCAACAAATATATATCCGCTGAGAGGCTTATAGCTAATCCTTATTTTCATAGTGCAACAATATTGACTGAACATTTAGTTGCTATACAAATGAAACCAGACCAAATAATCTTAGATAAACCTATTTACATAGGATTCACTGTTTTAGATCTTTCTAAGTCCCATATGTACAATTTTCATTACAATGTTATTAAACCTTTTTATCATGATCGAGTACGCCTATGTTATACAGATACCGATTCTTTTGTGTATGAAATATATACAAACGATTTTTATAATGATCTGAAGTACCATTTCTTGCAATACTTCGATAGCAGTAACTATGATAATGATAATGAATTTGCAATACCTCTAATCAATAAAAAAATACCAGGCCTTTTTAAAGATGAAATGGGTGGTAAATATATCTCTGATTTTGTTGGGTTGAGGTCAAAGCTCTATTCTTTAAAAACTTCAAATACTGTTATCAAAAAAGCCAAGGGAATTAAATCATATGTGCTCCGAGATTTAGATATTACTGACTACGAAAGCATTTTATTGGACGGTGGAGTTATTAGAAGAAAAAACATAATGTTTAAATCATTGAAACATGAAATTTTTACACAAAATGTTAATAAAATTACCTTATCTAATAACGATGACAAACGAATTATTTTGAAAGATAAAATAGCAACGAAAGCCTGGGGTCATTCATGTATATTAGGTAAACAATAATGAAACACGTCATATCTATGAATGATTACTAAGTATAAGGTATTGATAAAATAAAAGAGTGGTTCTGTATAATAACATTCTTAGTTAAGTAAATAAATGTACTAGTGTTAATTAGCATTATATTATTTAGCTTTAGTTTTAAGAAATAAATAAAGATTTTTATTATTGTAATAAATGTGCTTGTTATATCAATTTACGTGTTTTATTTATTTAACAGATAAAAAACCTTTGATCACTTTAAAAATGTGAAAACAACTTTGCTAGCATTTATTAATATTTGAAATGAGGATGAAAAACTTTAGAAAATCGTACAAGTGCGTGTATGACTCGCACACGGAGGATTCCGTAGGAGCAAGCATAGACCAGGGACAGTACTGTCAATTACAATTTTTTTTCATATTAATAATTTTGTTTATCATAGTTTTCATAAGTTTCAACAGCACTTATGGTTTCGGAAAAAAGTGGGTGTGACATACGATCTAACGGACAAACAGACATACATAACGAATCTTTAAGGGTTTCGTTTTTTGTCATGCGGCTACGGAATCCTAAAAAGAAGCTTGTAGGAATTCGAACCCGAGCTGAAATGTAAAACGAAACTGCATTACATCAAGTTCATTTCCCCCATCGAGCAATCATATTATATCGAGCAAAAATGCATGGTATACATTTTTAGGTGTTGCAATACAACCTACATTTTATCGCTTGTTGATTATTAAACTATTTATATACTAATGTCTTCACGTGTCTGCTAGTTTATTAACGATATTTTCGATAATTTTGTTATTTGTTAAATATTATTCAGTTAAGATACTCGTACTGCGTATCACATCACATTCTAAACATGACTTCGGTAAGTAAACAATATTAATTTTAAACATTAATTAAAAATATATACATATTTTATGTATTAAATCTTGTGATTAGTGATATATCGTAGGGATTTAAATGATCACTGGATCGCTTTGGTTTAGGGTAAAAAATATTATTTATCTATTTCACAGTGTTATTTGTGTACGTTGATTTTTTAAAGATGACATTTAACCTCAAGTACAGTTTTTATTTATTTTTTGTCATTTCTATATTTAATTTTCTGTTTAATCTTTGTTTCAGATGGCGGGATCTGATGTTATGTTTAGTCAGTACGCTCAGGATCCTTTAGAAGAATTTAATGGGATGATCCGACGTGATCGCGAGGCTAGCAGTCAGGTTTCGAAAGAAAAAAAATCTACACCTCGACGAAGGGTCAAGTCTAAGAAACATAATTCGACCGAATCTTTCGTCATGAGTAGGCATCATCGGCGAGGCAGTAAACTAATAAAAATTAAAGTAATCGATCTGTGTAACAATTCTCCAGACAGTGATAGTGACAGTAATAGTGATAATGTTATTATCCAAGCGCAATACATAGTGAAAGACGCGGTTGACTTTATTATGGACGAAACGGAATCCTTAGTTAAGAAAATATCCAAATCATTAATTGATAGTGATATCTAAGTCTTGTGTAGATATTCAGATTTTAGTGCTTATTGTTTTGTATACCTACAGGTGTTATAAAAAATCTAAGAAATTAAAAGCATGTTTTCTGTATAAAAATTGTTTTATTTTTTTAAACCCGTATTACATACACACATAACTAACTTATAAAATTACCAGTTTAAAAACTTTTTTATACATAGCACATTTCTAAGAGCACAATGTTTTAGATGATGATTACAATTAAAAGTAGTTTTTATATCACAGTACTTTTTAGCTAACACAGATAGTTTGGGACAATTTTCTTCATGAAGTTCTAATACATTACAGTTCACACACAATTCTTTTATCCACTTCACTTTCTCTGAACCTTTTACATAGATATTCATATTTTCTAGGTATGGTACGATCATGCGTTGGAATTCTCTATAGTCAATATAGCCTTCGCTCCAACGTAGGCCCATATTTTTTTCCAACCATTTGACTTGTCTCTTTTCATATCTTGTTAAGTATGTGAACTGATACGGTGGTTTGATTAAAAACGTTTGTGTATATTCACGTGTGGCAAAAGCTAACTCTTTTACTATAAAATTATTGCAGAGATCTTTAAATCCTTGTACATCTACTATGATGGTATTGGAATTCATGATATTTTTCTTACAATATTACTCAAAGGTTTATACTCAATTATACAATCGTTTAATATAAGGCAGTATGCAGAGGTTTGGTCTGGTATGTCCAATTCACTCTCGATTTCCACTCTCACATCCACCACAGGACCAGTTTTGAGGTTGTCTGCTTGTCTAGAACAATCAACTACAAATAGCGGCGCTAGGTCCTTAAATTGTTTCTCGCTCAGTAAGGGTTCCGAGCGCCTGCCATAGTACGACTGTTGAAATCGAGTATATTGCTCGTATATTAGAGCAATTGTGTTATTTGCAAAACTAGCGTTTAGATTCTCATATGGAAAGTAAGTTGAATTGAGATACACTCTGACGTCACGGATATGGCAGTGATCGAACTGGGACATGTCAGAACTTGCATTGTTTTTTCTATTTGTTTGTAAACCAATAATTATATATCTTGGTTTCTCTACTTGCGACGAAGTTTTAATAGACCAGGTATGTTTTGTAGTTTTAGGTAAAGCTGGATATTCGTATAGATCCCAATTTCTAAATATCATTTGGAGCGGACGATCTTTTTCTAACAGTTTTAATAAATTTATCTTTTCTTTGTCAGATACTTTAACGTGTGGTACGCGCCATATAATTTTATTGATTTGCACGTCATCTACAATCTCTCCGGTGTTGAGTTTTACAGCATTTAGGTTTGTGTTACTTCGCAACAATATTAGTTCATGCTTACTGTTTATCACCACTTTCTTGAAATCTTCAGCAAAACCCATGATATTACAAAGAGGTATGGATGCGGAAAAGTTACCTCCATTAATATTCTTTGTACCTTCAATGTTCCAGCCCCAAGCATTAGATATCTTTGATTCACTCTCATTCATCGAAATTAATGACTTCATGGTGGTAGTAACGCCAGCATTTTTTATTTTATCAATCTCTACTCCATTTAACTCGTACCTTATATCTTGGAACAAGTAAAGGAGAGCATTATTCGTAAAATGAACGCTAGAAGCCTTGTCTTTTGAATCCTTTTTGCTAACAATTACAGTTCCTTCCAAATACAGAGTACTGGCTGATGGTAGTACATATAGGTCCTGTTGGTTGATGGGAATGCGAATTTCATCGTTTCTATTAAAACTTGTCACGTAGGGCTTGTAGGAGTGAAATTCGATGCCTTCAACTGTATTGTCGTAAGTCGGAGCGGATAAAACGTCTAAAATATTCATTTTAACAAACCGATAGCTTTCAGGAATGCTTTATTATTATCAGTTAATTTTATTTTTTTATTAGAACGAGCTCTTATTTTCTTGGTTGCTAAATTGGCACTGATATTTTTGACTTTGAGAGGCTCATATTTATTGTAGTCAATCATTCTTTCGTCTAAGATGTAAATATACCTGTACTTCTTCACCACGTAAATTTATTAGATGATTGTTAATATCTAACAGTCTGATATGTATACAGCTTATGTTGTTTTGATTGATTGGAAAGTATATTGCGTTCGTCGGGATTTCTATGATCCTATATCCAGGAGGCACATTGAGTGCAAATTCGTGGATAATGTGACTCGGTTCTCCGTTTATATACGATCCGCTTATAATATCACATTCAATTCTGACCACGGTCGTAGGTAAAATGTTGACGGGAAACTGTGACACATGCCATTTATTACCTTTTAATATCTGCTTATCAAACCCTAGTAAACGTCTTAAGGTGTTTTCTTTTTCAAAATTGACATCTTTCGTACAGTACATAGTAGTTTTTAAAGTATTGTTATTGCAATATAGTTTAATTGATGCACCTTTTATCTCAGATTTTAAATAATCACTGATATCTTGCAATTCATAGGTTCCCTCCGGTATTTCAATGATTTCGGAGCCATAGTAAAACTTGTTATTCGTTTCATCAATGTTTGGAATAGAATTAAATGTTGAGAAATGCAATAATGCACACTCATATTGTCCATTTAGTTGTAACGTATTAGGATAGTACGTGGATAAGGTAGACTCGTTCCCGGTTATCGATAAAGTGAGTGACATTTTGCAAATGATTGAAATGAAAGAAAAACATTAATTTTATACATGTTTATTCCAAAATTTCCACAGATATTCTAAACATAGATGACCACAATTTACAGTATTAAACTTTTGATATCTTGTGTAGTTGTAATAAACACTACAATTCTTAAAATATCTCATTAATTCCATTGGAGGTTTCAAGTCTCCATAACTATCAAAGTATTCGCAATAGTCGGATACTTTCGCATATGCTACCCAATGCGTTCCTTCATTTTTAGAATCGTCTAAGTTAACAATTCCACATTCAATCCGTTTTGGCTTTCTTGGCAATTTATCCTTCATGTATACTCCTCGAAAGTGTGGGATGTCTCGTGCATGTTCTTGGATGTCGATGTTAGTCAGAGGACGATTAGGTAGCTTCTTTATCAGTTTTTTGGATGTTCTATGAATAATCCTTTACCATTTTTATGCGGTCTAATGTATAAACCCTTACCCAAAGCTAATGCCTCCATAGTGTTATTATGACGTTCTGTTTCTCGCAAATTTTGTTGAGCTGCTTTGTAATCATTAACGGTTTTTGCAATACCCGCTGCACCACCAGCCAAAGTGCCTAAAGCTGATAAGCCAGCAAAAATTGGAATTAAAGGCAAAATACCTCCAGTCTTTGGTATGGGTATGATTCGTGGTACCCGAAATTTCTGAATTTTCGGAAATATCTTTTTTGCTGCTAAGTAAGCAGCATTAATTAAAGCTTTACTATCTTTGTGTTTAATTTTCTTAATTTTTGATTTTATTTTCGATACAAAGTTTCGAAACGTTTTAACTCCGGCACCAGACTTTAGTTTGGCTTTCATAACTTTGCTCACCAGCCATGAGCTAAGTTTTTCACCTTTTCCAGCATCCTTTGATTTAAGTCTTTGTTTTGCCATATTCATTAGTTGTAGATCAGCTTTGTGGCGATGTGATAAGTCCGTGTGCTTAGCGTATGCAATGTCGTGGTGCATACAAGCTTCATCCAACTTATTGATACCTCGGTCACCGCGTAATAAACGTTTCTGGAGTTTAGTTCCTGGTCCGCAATAATTATATCCAGGCAAATGAAGCTCGAACGGTAGGTTTTCTATTAAACTATTAACTAGTCCACCACCTTGCATTGTACAAACCGCAATGGAAAAATATTCCAAAAAAATTATTATATACTTATTAAGTCAATCCACTAATGCAGCTTTGTCAATCCAACTATTTTCATTATTGCTAAGACCCAACCATTTTACGTAAAGTTTTGTTCCTTTCTTTTTTAAAATTTTCTCTATCAAATATACACCAGGATAATTTGATTTTTGAAGTTCTTGTTCATAAAAGGTTCCTAATATACCTTGCTTTCGTTGATCTTGTATATGGTAGGTCACTGGTATTGTATTATTAATCTTCTTTACAATAAAAAGTTCTG
Organism: Mythimna lalbum; assembly: GCA_949319445.1. NCBI lineage: Eukaryota > Metazoa > Arthropoda > Insecta > Lepidoptera > Noctuidae > Mythimna > Mythimna lalbum. The sequence goes on from OX439358.1 coordinate 3,317,734, forward strand.
TTGACCAATTAGGAGTATAACCTTTCTCAAAATTGTGTTTGTATTTGCTGATACGAACATAATCACCAATTTTAAACTTAGGTTTACATGGAATACATCCATGTTTATATGCTTTCAAAATATTTTCTTTTATAACTTGCTCATTAGACTTGTTTACATCGATTGGTTTTACCTTAATAGTGCGATGTTTTGTGTTGTTATACGATTCTAATATAACTTCTAATGGTTTACCCAGCCACTTATAGTTTCCATTAAGGCTAAAATATTTGTACAATTTATTTTTTATGGTTTTAATTAGTCGCTCAACAATTGATGCTTTTTTGGTAGAAAACGATGAGTAATGGTTGATTTTGTATGTTTTCATGAGCGCTTGAAATGTGTTATTATAAAACTCTGTCCCCATATCAGTTTGTAAATTATCAGGTTTTCGATGAGTGTTAAGTAATATTCGTTCAAATGCATGAGTGACATCAAGTCTATTTTTAGATTTTAGCGGTTGCGTCCAAGCATATTTTGAGAAGCAATCGATCACTATTAAAATGTAGTTGTAGCCTTTGTTATATTTCCTTAGATTTTGCATGTCCATCAGATCAGCTTGCCACAAGTCGTCAATACTTTTTAGAACAACAGAACGCCGTAAGAAATTTCTTCGTGCAGTTTTGTGTATTTCATTTACAATTTGTTGTTTTGACATAATTTACAGCTTTTTAAGCAATTTATCAACATCTGCTTTAGAATAAAATTTATCTTCCAAATGATTCAAAACTTCGGGTATCTTTGTTTTTAAAGTAGCTTGAACTGTCTTTTGTGCATCTAACGCGAGCTGAGAACGTAATGCACCAATTAGTTTATTTAATTCATGTATCTTATTGGCACTTATTCGATCTACGTAATCCTTGTTCACGGCATCGTCTCCATCTACAGGAGATTGGATTCCCCTCAGTCTTGATCCTTTCAAATCAAAATCTCCGCTTTCTGATTTTAACAATGCGTTATCATTAAATTCAAATAAATCTGAAAAACGCAATCTCTTGTGAATAAAATGACCAAATTTGTCTACATTCATCTTTAAGATGTATTGTTTGGAAAGGTTGACAGTAAAATGAAACACACATGATTTATGTATTTATTATATTACTTTCACGCAATTCCTCTATTATAGATATAATTTCGTTATTTACGCCTGTGTTACCAGCATTTTGAGATGCAATTAACAATTTTAGCCGTTCTACCAATTCATTAGGATCATCCCAATATATAAAATCTACATTCTTCTTCCACATTTTTGTTAAGGGCAGTCCTTTCCCTTTGGATTGTGTAAAAAGTGGTTTAATAATTTTTAAATATTTTAAACCCTTATTACTTTTTATCGGTTTACTTGGATCATAATCTCGACGATGTGCATTAGTATCAAGTAGCATTAATTTATAATGTTGCATATCCCTCTCTGTAACCAAACTCAAATCTACATTCTTTTTCAGTAGCAACTGTTTCAATCCAGGCGTACTTCGGTACTTGCGATCTGCCACTGTGATATATTCGTCATTGACAAATATGCAAGCAGATCCCAACATTAAGTTTCCACGTTCGTATCTGACACCAAATGGAATATCTGCTAACGCTTCTGGAGAAACTGACCAAGATGTTGTGTTACAATCTTGTTTCTTTTCGCCTAGTGATTTATAGGAGGAGTCACTATCGATCTCAGAGTCATAATCGTCTGTATCATTGCTTTCTTTGTCACTGTGAACTTCCTTATGCAAAGTTTTGTCAATAAACGGAACTTGAATTTCTTCATCTTCGATATTTTGTGAAGCAGATTGTTTGCTGACATTGGCAATTAAATTTAAGGGTTCCGTCACAGGCTTGAAAACTGATTCCAGCGCTTCTTTATTATTTATTTCAATATTCTTCATTCTTCGTACTTTTTTCTTCACGGCTTCTGTCGCTTCAACGATTTGTCTTTTCAAAGATTTTTCCATGTTGATGAAGTAGATAGTGTTTGATTAAGTATCGTAAGTAGAATAATTAGAAAAGCTAGGGTAACGGATTTAAATAACAATTATTTAATCAAAAACTACAAAACTGTCAAATTTATTTCTATAACAGCCTTTATTTTTAGGGCAATCTTTATTAATCACGACAAAACTGAAGGGATCGTTCCATATTTTTGAACACATTTCACGAAATTGAACCCATGACATATCAGTGTTGACATGTTCTTCGTATATGTGCTTCAAATTAATTTCGTCTTGTTTAAAAAGTATGATTAAGTTCGCGTTGTCCCTTATTAATTGTTTAGGAATTTTACTATACGTTTGATTTAAATAAAAACAATCGATATACTTGTGTCTTCCCATTGCAAAGTAATCACGCATATTGTTTTGATTTTCAGAAGCAACATCATCAAATATAATCACAGAGTTGGGTTTTGCGTCCTGAACTCTTAGTATTTCTTCATTTTCCTGATATTTCTGAAACGAAATACCTGGTATTCGTTGCAAAACTTTTTCTAAAAATATGTACTTGGGCTGGTACAGGGTTTTTGAATAAATATAAACGTTTCGAAATCTTAAACCATTTTCGTGTATAAGAAGACTAATGATTAAATTAGTTTTTCCACAATTTGACGGTCCGCAAATTATACAGCGTACTGAATTAGGTAACAATTCACTATGACGGAAAACAGTTTTACAAAATTCATCACATATTATGTTGACGTTCAACGATTTTGGTTGTTTTACAAATTTCATGATTATTGTGTGAAACTGATCAATTAACAATGACAAATATTATGTTAGATTAATATATATATAAACCGTACCACTACTACTAAACCGAGTCGCCCGTTCACGATTGGGCATTCTGGACCACCGGAGCGATGGCGAACGAGTTCGCCGAGCGAAAAGTGGTCCAGAATGCCCAATCATATACTACTTACGCAAAAAAATACTTGCAATATATTCCAATTTTCATTATTATTTAACGCGCCAAAAAAAAAATGATACATGACTTTTTAAAAACACTGTGATTAAGTCATTATTATTTTAGATATTGTTTCTTTCAGTTTCGTTCCAAGCTACATTCTTTCTCAAATGTCAAAACGGCCCTTTATATTTTTAAGAATATACAGGCACTTTTGAATTGTTAAAATATTGGGCAGTCAAAAAAATTGAAGCTAAGTTGCACGTTCCGAAGCGTTGTTCTCTACGGCGAAGAACGTGCAGGAAACTCCATGATTTGTGGTTTTGAATTTCATCATTTACTTATCATTATTTGTTCGTTATATCGTTCTTAGATTCTTTAAACTCTGTAATTGCTGCTTAGATGCTTCTTTTAATGTGGGAAATCATCCAATGTCATCTTCCGTTCTGTGGTGGCGAGACGGTGTTTCAGACTTTTACAGACTAAAACCCACTTGTGTTAGCTGCCATTTGCGGTCCAAGCCCACTTAGCCCACGATGTCCCTTTCAGAAGTTCCCCGCGATCCTATGAGTTGACGATCTAAAATCGAGCTTGTCTACATAGACGATTTTTTTTTTCATCAATTCTCAATTAGAAGTCCTCTCAATCTTAGTTCAGTCTTCGTCATAATTATTATTCACAGACAGAACTAAGATTGAAAATAGATAACAATTATTGTTATAATTTAAATTCTCTTAATTATAATGATTTGATATTTATTATGGTAGTTATGAGTTTATAATTTTAGCGCAGATGTACTTGTATTTTATTATTATAAGCAACTATCTGTAATATTTATTATATTATATTTATGGTGCTCACTGCGCACCACAGGGTTGTCGTTTGTAGCCCAAAGGCTGACTGGTAGAGAATGCCTACTTGCATTAAGTGCGTCTATGTGCCAGTATTGTACATGAAGTTTAATTCATTAAACCCCAAGCGAAGGCTCTCTCATTGTCTTTATTTTGTGTCTCTACTCTCTCATTGTCCTTCTATTGTGTCTCTAATTACGGTATTCGAAAGGTCAAATAAACTCTTGAAATAGCTATCGAAAGGGGAACAGCCTATCTAAATAAAATATTCCAAATGTCATAAACGCCAATCATCTCCACGGTCTGGCACGCATCACCCTGACGAGTTAATGACTCGTTGATTGCAGCTCCCAAGGCCTCTGTGTGACCCTATTTCAAAACGACCAGTCCCAATGACTCATGGACGTCGTTCACTGGTTAAAAAGTCGACCGAATGACCTTGCCGTAATGAAGAGTTCCTGTTTTTGTAGCAGTAGGAATCGCCAACATTTGTTTACGTTTGTTGATTTGACTTCAACGTGTTCAAAGTCGGACTGATAAATGAAATTGGGTTTGGGGTCATCGGAGTCAATTTCGGTGGGAATATTTAAGTATTTAAGTAATGTGTGGGTGAGTTGTTAACTTCAAGTTGCGTGTTCCAATGTCAAATACGTAAGGTAGAACTTCACTGCGCATAAATGTGCCACACACGCCATCTGGGATGCATCGGTCTCCATATATTTTATATGGAAACTAGACTTGTAGAGCTACACTTGATCCACGCCACGCGGCGTCGTTCTACGTAAAAAACAGGCGTGTTATACATGTCCGTTAGTCTAATAGTTCTAGCTTTAATCCTTTTTTTTTTGAGATGGGAATTCGTCCAATGATCCCGCTCTCGAGTGGAGCCAGGGCGTATCAGACTTTTACTGACTAAAACCACATCTGTGTTCTGTTGTTTTTTGAGTTCTAGGACCACGGTTTTAGTTTCAAAAATTCCCCGTTGCCCTAGCGTTGCGTTGCGTCAGGCACTAGTTGTCTGGCAATCATGCTGAACTGGACCTATTTTGGTGCAGCTATGAGGCACACATCACTTTATTTTTTTATTTTCTTGTATTTGTGTTTGGCCTAGCTGTATCAAATAAATTATTTTTCTTTCTTTCTTTCTTTCTTTCTAGAGGGCAGTTTGTTAGGCCCCTACGGTTTGTTGACATCTCTTTGAAGCGCGCGTGGAACAATATGCGATGACGTCGACGCCTCGGGCTCAGTTCTTACCCGATGGTAGGACAGCGAGCTCCTCATTGCTCGTCGTCCGCGAAATATTTTTTTATTATTAATTGGCTTGCGTTTGTCCACCATCTCACCTGATAGTAAGCTATGATGTGGTCGAAGTTAGAACACGCTTGCCTAGAAGTAACCTATTCACTCTTGACTTGAGCATTAAGAATCTCAAATATGCTGTTCTGTAGCATACATTACGCCAGATCTTTTTTATGAGAGACAGGTTAAAGAACTAATACCCGTGCTAATTTGCCCTGCACACTTCTGGCCTCAAAGTCAGGCAGATGGAAGATTATTTATGACTCAACAATTCCTCGTACTGAGAGGATCACTAGTTTATTCATTATTAACCACTTGGACGATTGGGATCCTAGAACAAGACCATGTAATATTCTTATGATTCATATTGTCTATTAGATGAAGGCGCTTATTATGACGAATTGACGACCTAGTGAAGGTAGTGAGACTGCAGGATAAGAGCAGTACTAGACTGGTCGATGTGGATTTGCTTGAAAGAGATCTATGTCCAACAGTGGGCGTATTTATTTCTGAGATAAGATAAAAACATAATATAGCAAGGGTAACTGGGTAACTCTTACAAACAATCCTGGTTACCGCAGTCACCTGGAACGCAGAGTAACTGAAGGAACACAGGTGTGTTTTAGGCTCTAAGTCTGACACTCTCTTTCGCTCTCGCTCGTGAGAAAAGCAATTTGATGATTTCGCAAACTCAAAAAAATAACGTAGTAAGACCAAAATTATTGCAGTTCATTCGTGAAAAACTACCTAAGTAATATTGCATACGATTTACTGTCAACAGTGGATGTTCCTTCAAAGTCAAGCCAAAGTCAAAAGTTTTTATTTCACATAGGCCTACATGGGCACTTATAAAACAAATGAAATAACATTCATACATAACGCCGGAAAACACGATGGCATCGTCAAGTATTTTTACCCTCTTTCAGCCATGACAGTTAATTTTAAGAGTCTAAAAATACCGACCACAATATCCTACAGCAAGTTCTGTAACCATAAGGCAGTGGCGTAGATAGGCCCCCAGAGGCTCAAACAATTGTTTATTAGAGCTCATTTATTGGAACAATTTGGTCTAGGATAGGTTAAGTTTTTACTGTGATCTTATGTAGAATGAGCGGAGCTAGACATTATTAGAACCACAAGATGAAAGAATGGCCTTGTGGGCGTGCCTCAAAATATGATCATGCTCATAATTGACACAACCAATAGCAAACTAGCGATCTAATTGTGCGTGGTCTGTTAGTTGCGGAATGCGCGTTCGTATTGGATTATTGCCTGTAGTGAAATTAAAGGTTGGGAGACAAGCGGCGACACTCGTAGACTTGTAGTACAATTCGGAAAGTATTTCCTTTTTAATCATCATTTCATCTTTTCTGTGATTAGAACATTATATCATATTTTATTTTATTATTAATTCACTAGAAGTCTCTTATCAATACAAAAGATTGTTGATAACATGTTAAGAATTTTTGCGTAAGTCGGGTCGGGGCCCCTGTAGACCGGCGGCCCCGTATTATTGATACGGCGGTAGCTACGCTCCTGCCATGAAGTTACGTGCGGTGGCAGGAGTGTGGGCACAATCTCCGAGTCGCTGATAGTACAGAAATAGCCGGCCATCAATGGGGCTCTGTGCGCGATAAGGAAGGCGCAGCCCCCGTCCCGTCGCGTCGACGTACGATCCTACATACACTCACACGCACATTTATTTGTTAGGAAGTTGATTTGTTTGTTTGATATGAAGGTTATCGAGAATCGCTTTTTTTGGCACATGGCGTTTAAGTTAAGACCGGTTTCCTATTTTTATAAACCTTAGAACAGAGTTCTTCTATTTAGCTTATGACAATTCTAAGGGCGCTTTCAATTCATGCGTTTTTTGACGACTTGCTGCAGTTCCGATGCGGTGCGTTAGTCGTACTGCGTACGGACGATCGTATTTTTATACAAAGCGCTTTGTGCGGCAACCGTACGGCAGGCGCACCGATGACAACAGGACGGCAACGTTACAAGCACCACGTGTTCAATTCGGTGTTGAATAGCGCATCACTGGTATCCAAAGGGACTGCTACCACGGGCTACTGCTACTGGTATGCGAACGTGTTTTCTTTCTTTCTTTCAAAGGCACGGCAGCCAGATACGTTTTCAATGGCGCTTGTTGTCGGACTGCTAACGTACTGCAACCGGCCGGCTGCGGCACGGTATACGTGCGGCAGCGGTCCGACATGAAACGTCTAAATTGTAAGCGCCCTAAATGATGTAAATAAGATTAGGAACACATTTTTAAAATTGTTAGGTTTTCATAATATTACTATCTGTCGATGTACTATCTGGAACACACATTTTTTTTATCTGTTTTGCAAAGGAAGTGGGGTTTGTAAGGTCATGACATGACATTGGACTAATATAAAAAACCTATTTTAATTGCCATCACCCATCAATGCTATTACCACATTTAAATACCTATTTATTATTGTTATTTCAAATTGATAAGTAATCTTTTAATTTAAAATAATTGCATACTGCATGTTTGCATTTTAATTAATGCCTAGAACCAATAAAGCACTTGCATGCTGGATTTCTGAGAATAATATTATTTAAAAATATAATAATGCATTTTCCACAATCATTTTTTTTTTGCTTATCCTTTCCAATACCGTAATTAGAGACACAATAGAAAGACAATGAGAGAGCGAACACTGGCGTTCGCTTAAGGTTTAATGAATTAATCTAATTAATTTATTAAAACTATAAATAGTAAAAATACAATATGTCTACCTAATTGCAGTAGACAATTATATTTATATTAAATTTAATAACATTATTAAGTACCACAGTTCAAATATTTTAATTATAAAAATCAAATTGGGTAATATCTTTTAAATATGTATTTAAGGACATACTAGCTACTGTCAGTAGCTTTGCTAACTTCAAAGTACAAAAATAATCCCAAGTCACCCCATTTTAATCCAAGAATAGCATCACATTTTTATCCTGGGATTAAAATGTGGTGCTATTCCGCACAAGATCAGGACAAGGTGTAGCCAAGTTGTGGCAAATTTTATCCAAATCGTACAGAGAAAGAAAGAAGAAACACGCATGTATACAATTTTGAATTTATTGATTCCATGACAAGTTCAACAATTTATATTATAAGAAGGACCTAATGATAATGTTTGAATGACAACAATCCTTAGCACATTAAACCAGTACTAGGAAATGAAATAGTAACAAAAACAAACAAAACTTAGGAACATGACAAATACATAGATAAAACAGGAAATTAAACATTCTGTTTGTCTTATCTGAGTGATAGTTGCGTCAGGAACTTACTGCCATAGATAAAAGCTGGACGATATGTTTTGAAATAGGAAAGTTGATAATGCATCTATAGACAATGCAGTTGCACAGTTGGAACTTTTTTGAATGGGAACTCTGTTATCATGATTGTTTTTGGAACATACATTTTTTAGATTAAAGAGTTTGATATCAGAAGTATAAATTAACGTATGAGACATTTTTATGTTTCACGTAAAATACCTTTACATCAATCATTGTAAGGAACATTTTTAGATTTTATGTGTTTTAAAATCAAATATTTTGTGTTAATGTAGTGATTGTCTATAAGTATTGCAGCATTTGAATAGTTATAGAAATGAATGTGTAAATTCCTAGTGCCTGTAATGTCCTAATAATAATAAAATAAAAATTGCCAGAAATTCAATCTTTAAGCTAAGATTAAAAGCTGATTTCTTTTTTCACTATTTGACAGTATAGAAATACTGTAAATTTCAACTGGTAAAAAAAGGAAAAGATAGAAGGTTAAAAAAGAGTGACATGGCTATATCACCCAGCAAAGTGGACATGAGTGAGTATGTCTCAATAATGTGAAAGGATGTTTTATGTGAATGATGTTGATGTACAATGTATCGAAGTTAGAAGTGTGTAATTATGTTAGAAATATAATAAAACAAAGACAAAGGATTCTAGTAAAAGGTATCCTAGAAAACGGTCTAGTTTTGTGAAGAAAAGTCAAAAAATGTACGATGGAATGTTTGTGAATGAATTAGGCCTGAATAATTGAATGATTTTGAATGGAAGTTGACACATTCACAGACTTATAACCTGGATTAGAAGTAATTATTATTGTAGTTACTTTAAAATTAAATAATAATATTAAATCAATTTTAAGTTTCACAGGGGCAAAGCCACATGCAAAGTTAGTCTCAATATTTGTTTTATGGTTGTTAAATTATCAGTGAATAACACAAATGGATTTTGTTTTTTGTACTTATTATTTAGTTTTTATGCTATTCAAATTGTTAACAACTGATCGTTAGTATTTTTTATCTGTCAGACAGTTTCGTTATTTCGAAACTTACTTCTAATCTATAGTAATTTTGCTTTAACACAATGTTACTCAGTTAGGTCCATCTTACAGCTAAATATAGATACAACAGGCTGACTCCATTGGACAGTATTATTAATACTGCAGGAAAACATAACAAAGACAGGAAACTGAGCTAGCTACAGTCAACACTGTCAGTCTGTGCTCAGTTTTATGATAAATAACTTTAACAGCTACCAGGAATCACACGCAAATGCTCTCCACTGCTCCCTTCAGTCACGAAAACACATTTCGGAAAGAAAAACAAATAAGAATCCCGTAAATTTGCCGCAGTGGTGAGAAGACCCACCCCTGCGACACATGGACCAAATAGTCTAATAAATGCCGTATTATAGCCGTAATATAACTTCAATAGATTTGTTATTGATGACTATTTACTATTATCAGCCGCATTGTTTACTCTTTAATGTTTAAACATTGTCGCGATTGCCGCAGTCGCGTAATAAAAGTAACGTCTGCCGTGCCGTTCACACGGTAAACAATGTCATGTTTGTAAACATAATGCCGGCAAAATTCGGTGCAAACACTCACCAAAACTTTGACGAAACGGTTCTCCAACTCATCCCGATCCGGCATCGGGGGCTTCGTCCGATTCCTCGTCGACGGCTGCCGTACATGGTGACTCTTGGCCGACGCCACCGGTCCGTCCAACATTGTCTGCTCCCTTGAAGTTATCAAACCCATTTTACACTGAACACACAAACACTCAACGCGCACCTCTCATTACATTTTTAAACAGCATCATGTAATTTTTTATCACAGACAATAGCACAAAAACACGATGAGTTATAAATCAACAGGTCACATCACACGCTCGCGACAGGGCGCAAAACTAGTTCGTCGGCAACTGAGAAACAACAAAGCAAACTCGAGCGAAGGGCGAAGGCCGAGCCAAACGTATGAACTGTCAGTAACGTGAAGTTAGCAAGAAGCTAGTGATAAGCTACAGTCCAATCAGAATCAACGCGTGTTCAGAAACTATAACATTCAAAACATTGACTTGTACGAAGGTCTAAAGTATACAAAATTATTTTGTTTTTAAAACAATTTCAAAATAGGTTACTTGCTTTTATGTATTTTCTAAAAATATAGGTGATCCTAAGCGTTTTTTTTTCGTGTAAATAGCTATTTTATTTAGTTTCTGGTTTGCTCATCATGGTTATAATCGCACCTGTCGCTGTCAAAGTAGACAGTGTGTTTTTTATTATTGTCAATTTTGTTAGTTTTGAACACGTACCTTTTGAGTAATTTTTGTTTGTAAAATTAATGACTAAATATAATGTTTTTAGAAAAATAAGTCTTATTACACGAACAATGCATATGGCTGTTTTAAACGATACATTGTAGACTATTTCCTCAACTTTTAGTTAGAGGCTCCATCTATTGATATAATAAGCGCAACTCAACCACGTGTTTTTTGTTGTGGAATCGGCAGAGTTCAAACCAGCTATAAAATAGTACTCTGTGGTTCAAGCTTTCAAGAAGTTTACATGCTCTTTGCTTTCAAAGTCCGGCGAGTACCTATTGCATTGCAGCCACAAATCACTTAATGGGCTGGTGCATGGTGCTGCAATGCAAAATGCCTCTAGCGGCACAATTCAGTGGAGAGGTGTACAAAGCTAATTAGCGATCCAGATTTGGTTATGACCAATTTACAAAGCCTGGAGTACAGGTGTAGCCGGTGTAGGGTAGCCAGCTTTTTGGTTGTGTTTAAAATGCATTTTGGAGAGTGCGCGAGTCGCCGTCGCCTTTCTACCATCGGACGACGACAACCCGACGTACAGCAAGTGTCCACCCTTACATTGTTGACACCTTTGTGGCCTGGAGTCTGGACTAACCGTAAAAGACATATGGGCTTAAGAGTATATATGGGCTTTTAATAAACTAGTGCGATTTTACCATCAACGGTTGCATCGCTACTAACCAGCGCAGTGGGATTGCAGTCAAGCAATAGTATTTATATCAATTACTAAAAAAAAACCCCTAGAAAAGGCTAGTAGACTATAAAATAAAAGTAATAATATTTGAATGGCCTGTTGGTCTAGTCATCTGCTGGTTTAGTGGCCCTCACTCCCGACTGCTCGTGCTTAGAACAAGTTCTGCTTAGTTTAGGACTAGATGGAGTTGTGTGATAGTCGTACATTAAAATTAGGTGTATAAGGACGAATGTGAACCTGTTTATATTTTTTCTTTCATTTTTTTCTTCTTTCTATTTAAGGGGTTTGCTGTGTAGTCTTAACAAAGCTAAGGATGAAGTAATAAATAAAAACACAATTATTGTATTTATATAATTTATTGGTTATATATCATTTTTATGTTTTTATTCGTACAAAATTATAGCGGTAACGAGAACAATGTTATTGCCCGTGTTCTAATAAAATAATATACAATACACCAATATTTTTGTTAGCACCATTTTTTTTATATTTTTCAACTTTTCTACAAACATACCATTACCTTATATTGCTACGAATGCATAGTAATAACGAAAAGTTTTATGGTCTTTTTAACTTTTTCCATAAAATGTAATTAACTAATATTTAAAAAAATTATTAGTTTGATAATGGTGATCCGACATAGTTCTACAACTAAATGAACTTATAATAGTCACTGAAGTGTTGTGTCGCCCGCGGCGGTTACAGAGCCACGCGCGACACACGAAGATAATTTGGTCCAGCTTCAACAACAATTGAGTTTACACTTTTGTTAATTATTATAATGAATCTCCACATCATCAGTACAGTCTTTGGTTAGGACAGAAGAGATATCAGAGATTACATAACTTAAATTTATAATATCACAAGCATAATAAATTGAAACACTTCATACTTAGGAAGTTCAGTCATACATTCATATGATCTTTGTGTAAGAAAGCTGATAACGATTCATCTATAATGTAATAGAATGATAATTTGCATAATTGGGATGTTTATACTAATAGAAAATAAACTAACACCAGAGTGCATAACGTATAGTGCGGGCTTGACCCGAAGCGTGTCTAGGCAAGCGATAACTACAAGCGGTAAGGTAAAGATGGCGCCACTGCAGTTAGACACAACCGACAAAGGGTACAATGCACCAAATACTATGCGAAGAACGTACAGTAATGTACATCGTCATTTTGTCCTACTACTTATGTTACACGTACTTTTTAATACTTTCAAGGCATATCTTGCGTTTACTAAATCCACCTTAAGCTAAGACTACACCTTACATTTTAATTACGTTACGTTCTTTCGCTCCCGAGCGCGTCTTACGTCCGATAAATATTACAAAATACTTTCTATTATTTCTCGAGAGCGCACAGAACGTGTCTATAACTACTAAAATCTTTAAAGGCACAAAAAATGAGCTTATGGCAGCATCATGCCTACGATACGTATAAGGGACAACAATTAGAGACCTCCTGTACAACTAACGCAACGCTATGAAGGTCAAACTGAAACAAATCAAACACTACAACAAATGCTTGTAACCTTTGTATACTAATCTAACATAATTACTTCCTATAGAATTACAACGTACCCCTCCGAAGTGGTCCTCACGGTGGAACCGGAGGACCAAAATTGGTTTAACTTATTATAGATATTATGGGGGGGCAACAACTCCAAAGCTAACTTTGTCGCCATATAAAAAGACTGATATACCATACGGGGTGAAGAAGTTGAAAAACGAAGACATAACCACCACCAACAGCATTCGCCAAGAACTAAATCATTATGCGGTACTTGCTAACTTAAGATACAATACGGTACATCGGGGAACTTGCCACCTTGTGAAGCTACAATGTGGTAGTTCCCACACTTAGATAACCATGCAGGGTACCCTTCGCACATAAGGACCAACGTTTCCGCTAAAGCTTAACAAACTAAGGCTTAGTCTTAACTGAACCGCTGCTGCGTCAAGCTCTGATAGGGCATCGCATCAGGAACCGCATCGCGTAAACAATCTCTTCGCAACACGATTGAGAGGCCACGCAATAATGACACATCACTCGAGAGTCATAAGGCTTCTAATCGTGACGTAACGCAACGTTCAGTTCGAACACAAGGCTAACAAAAGTGTATGAAGCAGGCTTTGCAAGTTAGTCTCCCCAAAGTTCAATAAGAAACACTGGGAATTTGGTTACAGTAGTAATAGTACCTACCAAATGTACACGCATGCGCATTAAAGTTATATGTACTACAATACAGTCGTTTCTCCGTACAAGAGGACCAAATCATTCACCAAGCCTCATCTGGTGACAGAGACACTGATCATGGAATTCCTTCATCACTTCAAACGATCGAGCTAACAGCGTTGCTTCGACTACAAGCTGATCAGCATTGGATCTAACAACGTGCTGTTCAGCTAAGAGCACAGTTCAGCAGACACAGGGCTATACAAACCAAACGTGTCAGTGGGCATCACCAATGATGGCCAATGTCTTCCAATCTAGTGCCTTTTCTCATCCTTTGGAGTTGGCTTTTAGTGTAGCTTCCACTTGGAGCGATGGCCAATGCCAGTGACAACCGATAAGCACGAATATGGTCCTGTCTATTCTGTAAACATCTCACTGAGGCAGCTAATACGTCGTGAGCTGTCAGTTTTCCTGAAGCTTGGCTTGACGGGTCACTCGAGTTTAGTTGTCACGGGGAGATTTTTACATGTGCGGCGTCTGCAGGCTCGTCGTCCGTCGTCCGTCGTCGGGCGGGCAGGGCTACTTAGAGGAGGGGTAGTAGTAGAGCACGGCGCAGCCCGGCAGCTGCCAGCGCGACGCGTGCAGCTCGATGAGCTGCAGCAGCGTGCGGCGGATGGAGGGCGCGGCGGCGCTGTTGAGGAAGGCGTCGCGCACGGCCGTCAGCAGGCGCTCCAGCTCGCCCGGCAGCTGCGTCTCCAGGTCGCGCCCGATGTACGTCAGCACGAAGAACAGGTTCTCCGTCTGCAACCGAAAATCTGCTAGTTCACCTCTGTGCCCACATCATAACATCATTCCATCTTTTTGCCATCATCTAAAACTAAGAACTGGTGTCATCAAGGGCTTATACTAAAAATATTCGGTATAAACATACAAGTTAAGAAAAAAATTAGGACCAGGGCCTATGCAAGAATTCGTGTCATTTCTACACAAACTGTGTTCACTGCTTTAGCGGTGACTAAGAAATAAATCTTGTTTGCGCTAAATACAACGTACGTATGTGAGGGGATGGCGCTACGAACAATTTTCGTACCTAGATCCGACAAAATTCTTCTCGTGTACATGGTAAATTGGTCCCATCTGTAGCAGACACTAAAATTTCTTAGCGTGTACAAGCGGCCTCAGTCATCTCGTTTCATTCAAGACAAGAAACGAACAAAAAGTATTTTCTTTGTCATATTCATAGTACCCTTGATACGAGGATGTTTAAGACTCACATCGCTAGCCGAGGGCACGGGCTGCCGGATGCAGTCCTCGCAGCACTTGCAGATGAGCGTGAGCAGCACCTGTCCGGGCTGCGCCGACGCGCCGCGGCGCTGGATGGCGCGGCGCCGCAGCTGGCAATACATCTCCAGCAGGAACGACAGGAACGCCATCAGCCGAGGCCGCCCGCCGCCCACCGTCGAGCCTAACAACTGGAACACCACAATGACTCAATTATAACATTTGCTAGTTAACCTTTTCGACGCCCATCTATATAATACGCGATGTGTCCTCCAACGCCACGCAACAAATTTTTTGTATTTTAAACTAACTAACAAATGTATTTATTGAATATAAAACAAACAAGAACTTATTATGTGTGAAAAAGTTGAAAACATGGCTTATAACAGGGCAATTTTCCATAAAAACAAAATAAAAGGTCTTGTAAAAGTCGTATATTTATTTTATACTATTATTACTTCTAATCAAGTAGTGGCGCTGAGGGCACGAAAATCTCGAAAGTGATTGGCGTTCAAAAGGTTAAGTATATCAGATCAGCGTCCCGCATCCCAGCTTGCGTGGTTCCTTTAGCTCTATGGGCATACCTTGTCTCTGTCGTGGTACCACTGCTGGCACGTGTTGAGCAGCGACTCGAGGAAGGTCTCGGTGTTCTCGCGCTCCACCACGGCGATGCAGCGCCGCGCGGCCGGCAGCGCGTACCGCGGCGACTCCACCGCGCGCGACACGAGGTGCCCCACCGCGTCCATCAGCGTGCGAGCGCACACTGCGTTCGGATCTGACGGACATGTAGAAAACGAGTAACTATGGTGAACTTACTGTCACTTTTATTAGTATTATTACAAAGATATTGTGTACGAGAAACAAAAAGTGCGTGTACCAAATTGTGTAATTTCATTAAGGCGTAAGCTACACGTTCGTGTGTGACCATGGTATCGCTAGATGGCGCTGAACAAAATTTTTAGTTTATTTTGTTTACAGCGTATGGAAGTAATATAAGTCAAGCAGATACCATTAATTTTGTAAAATTTATAAGCGTAGGTTCAACTGAGAGTTTGTACAGGTCTACTGCTATTTATTTATTTATTCTTTATGTACACATATAATAATAATAAAATAATAGTACACAGGCGAACCATTTCAGGCATTTTCTACCAGTCAACGTTTTTGTTGCTATATATATGTCCTTGACTCAGCTCAAGCTTACCTGACAGCTGTAACTGTGCTGGCATACTTGCCAGGTACACCCTAATGTGTGTGTGTGGGCTACCTTTAGTCTAATTATTGCTTAAAAATACACCAAATAATTCGCCAAAAATACCGAAACTAACTTCTGACTATACTCCAGCAACATAGTTACGAGTCGGATGTTAGTTTAGATAGGCACTTAAGACAATCTTATTGGCGTATCAGCCAATGTCAGTTAGTTGGAACGCTTGAGCTTCAGCGTGAACGACTGTGGCCGGATGCTCTTGTGTGTAGGTAGACTCACCTTCGAGAGCCTTGTCGATACACTCCTGTATCTCGGGCGGGAAGTTGCCCAGGTCTCCAGCATCAGCTGCGAGCCCGAGCGCCGCCATACCGCTGGCCAGCGCGTCTGCCGACGTCAGCGACTTGGAGCGCTTGAGCCCCGGCGTGAACGACTGCGGTCGGATGCTCTTGCCATTGCCGTTCGTCAGGGATGACGGGGGAGACTTCTTCTTCTCCGGAATGATCGCTTGCTGAGGCTGGAGTTTGAAGTGGACGCGGGGTCCCACCTGTAATGTTATTTGGTCTTTTATAAACATTATTATTTTTTTTATAAAAAATACCGCACCCACGTGTGATTGGTTACGTAGGCCACCGCTATAGTCTTAATTGTTTGTTCCATCGCGCCGCGTCGCTTCGTGATCGCGATAGCGTAGAATCGCCTATGTAGGACGCCACGTTAGGTATACTGTTTACGGACGCGTAGCTTCATAGACGCATATTTGTCGAGGAGTGGCAACGTCGAGCCGTCGTGTCGTTGTCACTTCATCGACAGAGTTTCATAGTATACAGGGTTATTTGTAAAACCCTAGCAACCTCTCAGGACTATGTTACTAACACCATAAACAACAACTTTTGTTCTATGACTTTTTTACATTTACCAAAAATAAACCTTCAAGATTTATTTTTGGCAAATAAACATTATTATTATTATTATTTAAATACTTTTATTTTTGTATGAAAATCTGATGAATTATAATATGATAAATTATTAAAAGTCATTGAACAAAAGTTGTTGTTATTGATATTCCTAACATAGTCCTAGGAGGTTGCTAGTGTTTTACAAATAACCCTGTATAAGCTGTGAGCAAGAGTACACCAAGCGTATAATGACGAATATGCGTCCATGAAGCTGTGCGTCTGTGGACAGTAGGCATAAGAAACAAGCTGACGCGAGTACAGACCCCGCGTCAACTATCTTGTAACAACATATATATTTTTTTTTCAGTTGTTTTTGTTTTGTGTTTTTGTTGTAGTTTGTTTTTAAGTACTTAAAAAAAATAACTGGCTACTACTCATACTATGGTTAAATATGTGCTATAATAATATTTCAAGTTGTTTCATTATTTTGTTCAAAAAAAGCATACAAAGATGCGCTAATAATTTGCTGCGGGTGAATTTTTAAAAGACTGCAGCCTTAAACGATATGACATCTTCACGTTCTTCAGATAATGGCAGTTTGCTGTCTCTGCTACAACCGAGAGCAGAGATAATGAGAGCAGTGGTGGTCCGGGGTGTTGGCGTTGGTGATTATCTAAGAAGCTATGAACTCCTGTGTACCTGTGCGTGCGGAACGCTCCCGCTGGAGGCGCTGTTGAGCAGCGCGTGCGGCGGCATGACGGGCCGGTAGTGCGGCGGGACCTGCGCGTGCAGCACGGCCGAGCGCGAGTGCTGCAGCCCCACGCTGGCGTAGCCGATGCCTGGCCTGTAACAACGTACAACACAGCTTAGTAAAAGGTTTGAGAAACTGGATAAGAAGAAATGTATTTAGTTCAAGGTGCTATCTGCTAGCATTGGGGTTGATCTGTATCCTGTACTATACCAGTTACACTCCCATAACGACAAACGCAAGTAAAATAAAGATTTACAGAACTTAGTGCCTTTTCAAACGACAATGATTTCGTAAAATGAGGATAACTACTTCTTTTCGTGTCGATGTACTTGAAACTAGATTTTTTCTGACCAGTATTTGTCAACCTGTACAGCTCTATCATTGGCCTCGTATAGAGCATATAGCTGAAAAAGGATCCGGCTCGAAGGACCCAAAAAATTCAATTTTAGCATTATGAATTCTACTACGTACGTAAGTAAGTAAAAACTATAAGTCTGTGACTAGTTTCAAGTCAAGGTCTACAAAATACAATGCAGAGCTGGTCATCACAAAAACATAGCAAAGAATCATTTGTAAATCTCTCTTTTGTCTTGTACGAGTAGTCACCATGTGTATAGTAGTAGCCTTTAATTAATTTCCGCGCGTCTGCGCACTGACGTATGCGGTTTATATAATTTATGTAAGAGATTGTGCGTACATAAATATGTGTCATGTACATAATGTGACAATGCGACAAGACCGTTTATCTCTGTACAAATTACAATGCCAGCCTCGCAGCAGACACGCGTATTCTCGTTATCTAGGGTATTATACAGATTAGCAGCATCACGGAGAATCAACGTTGTTATTGAAATCTATTACATCTATGTAGAACGATCACCTGGTGCGAACTCGGGTGAAATCGGTGCTGTTAGGTGTAAGTAAACACAGACACGCGAATTACTTAGTATAGTCTATGTTTATTTGAAGCGAAATAAAAATAATTGTTAACGGAACGGAATTTCCTATCTACAACGTTTATTAGACAGAGTCTTGGACATGCAACAGAGTTTTTATAAAAATTTTGTTTCACTCAATGTCAGACTATTAATAATTGAGAACCTGAAATGGAGACCTGTAAGGCACGGTACCGGCAGACCATAGACTCAACAGATTAGCAAGCTTCGTCGACAGAATGTCGGCGATTAAAAATTGGGTTGGTATCGGAGGTCTAGATTCAGACCTCAAGAAAATACTGTTAAGTCAGCCCTCTATGGGCACTTAAGAGTCTAACAAACAAAGACTAAAGAAACAAGTTGAATTATACGTTTTTTTTTAGGGGGTGGAAAATGATCCACCGTAGAGCGGGAGAAGTCTCGCGCTTTATGTTAGAGCGCGAGGGCGTGTCAGGCTTTTACCGACTAAAATTACACCTGTGTCCTTCAGTTGCCTCTTGCGTTCAAGTGCCATATGATTCCCTTTCTGAAATTCCCCGTGGCCCTAGCAGGCGTCGGCCCTGTTCGGCCCTAAGCTTCGGTTTGCGGATATATCTGTTTGTGGCGCTCTAACTTCTATGAATAACAAGCGGGTAAATCAACAAGTGACATTCAGCCATAACGATGATAATAAAAAATATAAGCGCTGCAAAAATTGTATTTAAGTCCCCTTTCTACAATCGCAATGGCACGCAATGTACGCAAAGGGTAACTGAAGAAACACAAGTGAGTTTTAGTCCGTAAAAGTCTGTCAAACTCTCTCGCTCAACTCAGTGGAAGGGCCACCAGCTGAATGTTAAAGGAATGGAGCTTTATAGGGCGTATTTAAGCCAACTATCCCTCCCTTTCGCTCGTACGCTTGATATTTTACGAGGGTAAATCAAAAAGTTCTTAGAATCTCTATAAAATTATAAAAAAATGTTAACACAAAATTTTTATTTTTCTACATAATCTCCTTCTAACTCAATACATTTAGAATACCGCTTTTCTAATTTTCTTATTCCTTCCCAAAAAAATCTTTTTCTTGACTCTCAAAAAACTTATCTACTGCAGCCATTACCGCGTCATCATCGTCAAATTTAGTTCCACGGATATGCTCCTTTAATTTTGGAAATAAGTGGAAATCACTAGGGGCTAAGTCCGGTGAGTATGGTGGGTGGTCAAGGATATCGAACCCAGCACTACGGATTGCTTCTAGCGCAACTTCCGAACGATGAGCGGGAGCGTTATCATGAAGAAACAGTACGCCAGTGACAGTTTTCCACGACGTTTATTTTTAACCCCATCACGAACTTTTGGAATTAAACCTGCATAATATGGTCCAGTGATCGTCTGTCCTTTCGGCATGTAATCAATAAATAGGATTCCTTCACTATCCCAGAATACAGAGGCCATAACCTTGCTAGCGGTAGGAGCAACCCGAAATTTCTTAATTGGCGGAGATGAAGGTCGTTTCCAAGCCATGCTTTGTCTTTTAGTTTCGGGATCGAAATGATGAACCCATGTTTCATCCATCGTAACAATACGACGACAAAAATTTTCGGGATCACGCTGTAACATTTTGAGATTGCGCTTTGAAATTTCCAAACGACGCCTTTTGTTTTCGTCCGTTAACATTCGAGGTACCCATCTTGCTGACACTTTTCTGAACCCCAGTGAATCTGTTAAAATAGATTGAATGCTGCCAAATGAAATCTTCAGAATCTCAGCTAAATGTTTAATTGTTATTCTTCTGTCTTGCAAAACCAAATTCTCAACTTTTTAACATTTTCTTCTGTAACGGAGGTCAGAGGCCGCCCGGAGCGATTATCGTCTTCACAGCTTGATCTACCCCTTTTAAATTCAGCAACCCAATAAGCAACCGTTGAATACGATAAAGCATTATCCCCTAATGTTTGCTGAATATCCAAAAAAATTTCGCGCGTTGACATTTTTTTTAGGCACAGGTACTTTATCACTGCACGTAACTCGATTTTTTCCATATTTGAATATTTTGACAACTCTTTGCACTAAATAATTTATTACTTGCGAGAGATAAGATCAAAGCATGTGAAGTTCTGCATAAATATTAAGCGATTGACACTCTTTTAAATAAATATAAAATTACCCACAAAATAATTATGTTTAAGTGCACTTCTAAGAACTTTTTGATTCACCCTAGTAATTCGTCATGGTAAGGTACGACTTATTTGACGACTTTCCGCCAAAAAACGAATCGAATCGAATAATGCCGCGATGCTATCGTTGAACCCGAAGCACCATTTCGGCGAAGCGCTCTCTGATTCATCGCATACTATTCCTACTTCGGTTTATAGCTTGTAATTTATGGCTAAAATATAAGCGTAGTGGGAATAATATGCCGTTATAATAAATATTCCTTTGGCACTAAGTTCAAAGCGTCAGCGTGAAAGATTTCCGATTGATTCGGATTTTTGATGGCTATCTCCGTTCTAAGATTGAATTAGACATTAAGCAGATAACCACGGCATGATATGTTTTTATTTAGGAGCCGTTTTTTCTTTTTTAACCGACTTCGAAAAGGAGGAGGTTCCATGTTTAGCTGAATGTATGTCTATAAGTGATCACCACTTACCATCAAATGAACTGAACTACTATCCTATTTAGCCGCTGGCTTTTCAGTTTCAGGGCTTGGCAACCCTACATATATCACTCCTCACACAATCCATCCATATTTTCTTTGGCCTCCCATCTTTGGGTTTCTGGCTCTGGTTTTGTAACAAATTGCAACAGTACCAACTGCATAAGGATGACACACAAGTGTTGGTGATGTCAACCTGGGTGTATTGAGTGCTTTCATATTCAAATCATTATTTTTAAAAGACTATTGTTTCAAGAATGTTTCCTGCTGAAGGCACATGTCTAAGAGCGCGATGAGGAAAACTTTAAAAACAACACTACCAAAAGGTTGGTGAAACGCTATCCTACTAATATTATAAACGCAAAAGTTCGTATGTCTTGATGTTTGTTACTCTTCCACGCAAAAATTACTGAATGGATTTCGTTGAGAGCAGCGGTGGCCGAGTGGTAAAGGCCCCGATTTATTAGTTGCAGGTCGCGGGTTCAGACCCAGGCAAGTGCATTACTTTGTGTAATTTATTTCGTCACGACTGCTCTCAAAACGGCGATGGAAAACATCGTGAGGAAACTAACATTTCCTAGAATCAAAAATTCAATGACATGTGACATTCACCAACCCGCTCTGAGGCTGCGTGGTGGATTACGGCCTGTTTTCTCTCATAGAGATGAGGCTTGAGTCCCAGCAGTGGGAACATTATATCATAAGCTTTCGAAGAAACTCGGTACACGAGTAGACCATGTCCTGGAATAACACATTTTTATCCGGAGAGTAGGTATGTCTTGTGCTAAATTTCTACTATGACGCGGGCGAAGCAGCTGACAGCAGCTAGTAAGTAATATATCAATTATAACAGTGCCAAACGCAGTTGCCATTACGATTGTTATTCATGGTAGACAATGGAGCCCAGTGGCGCGTGGCCATAAACCTCATAAATAATAAGTGATCATTGTCGCGATGCCGCGCGCAGCCCGCCCGTTATGGCGGTCCACTCCTGCGCAATGCCACGCAAATTGTTTCATTATGGGAGGAAATAACGGCGAGGATTAATGATGAACTCATTGTGGTTAATATAAATAAGTAACTATAGTATGGACAAACCGATGGCATTAATAATAGGGTTAAGTTTTGACCGATTCCGGACTACGTTTTGGAATAAAAATATAAAAATAAATAATATTGTACGGATTTCATCACGCATGCGGTACCTACCCTTATTGCTTCGCACGCGTAACCCCTGCAAATGTCCACTTCATACAAGTATTTATTGTAATGAGTGGAAATGTACGCATGCGGGACGTGTTTTTTTGTAAGAGAGCGGGATACCTAGAATTCTCTGCCGAAGTCTGTGTTTCCTGATAGCTACGACCTAGGGCTCTTTAAGTCAAGAGTGAATAGGTTAATTCTAGGCAAGCGTGCTCCATCGTCGACCACATAATCACTTACCATCAGGTGAGATGGTAGTCAAACGCGAGCCTATCAAAAAAATTTGGTATCCTAATGTTTCTGAGGCTTACCTTAATAAAAATCTTTCACATTTAAAAGGCGATATCTGTATCTTTTTTTGGCCAAACACCAGATATATTTTTTTAGAATAAAACCCTGTTCTTGTAGTTGCTCTTTGCGTTCTAAGGACCACGGGTTTCCTTTTCAGAAATTCCCCGTGGAGCAGCGGTAAGTAACATTCACTTAGGGCTATTGTGGGAATGCAAATTTTGCTCTTGCACGGCTTCACCCAATACAAATAGCCTCAGTGCCTACAAACATATTATTAGCATTTATTGCCATCTAACATCATAACGATGAACGCTCTCCGTTATGACAGTAGTTTTATTATACACCTACTGCTGGAATGACAATGAACTTTAAATTGTCCGTTTAAACTGGAAATATCCGACACCTGTATGTAACTGGGTATTTTGATCTAGAATTTGGTTTATACGACAGTAAGGTATACGTATCATCATCATCAGCCTTTTTAATGGTCCCACACTGCTGGGACTCAGGCCTCCTCTCTAGGAGAGGGAATGGACCGTAACCTACCACGCAGGCCCAGTGCGGGTTGGTGAATGTCACATATCTTCGAATTTTTAGTTCTAGGACATGCCGATTTCCTCACGATGTTTTCCTTCACCGTATTAGGTATAAGTATAATTTAATTTAGGTAATATAGTCTATTTTAAATTTTCTAACTTATTTATACCACACTGTGTCTATCTCTCATGCAACTGTCCTGTCGCAGGTCTGCTGGAAGAAATTAAAATAAGCAGCAACTTTATGCTCTTCTAACCAATCTTCAATCTGTATTTATCGTTTTTACTTTTAAGTATTTGTATGTAAATAAAATAATAAGGTAGATGCCTGAGGTATTTACTCTTGAAATTTTGGTATCACCCTCTTGAAATTTTGATGAAAACATGGTGTATGAACAAGGTGGACCGATGTGGACTTAGTGATAGTTGAACAAGAAGGAACAAACGGGACCGGTTGATGTGGTGACCGCATAGAGAGCCTACAGTCAAAGAGAGTCATTTCAGCCAAAGACATCCTTTGGCTGAAATGATGATGGAAACGAAAAGGACAGGAAAAAGAATAGAATAAAAAAAAAACACTATTACCTATGGGAACACTGGTGGTTTTATCGTTTCCTTACGCTGCCATCTACGACAAAACAAAATTACCTCAACAACTTGCCTAGCACAGTTTTGCTTTTCTGATCCAAGCCCGCTACACTCATACTATTCCTTACCACTACTGTTGCTCCACGATAGCTAGAACAGTGGTGCCCACCAGAAAGAAGATTCAAGAGTCTTGGACCCCACAACGAAAAATTGGAGGAGTAAGAAAAAAAAAACTGTGCCAAAGACCACAAAACAGAAGTGAAATTTCATGAAGAAGCAATTCAACCGTCCGGGATCCCACAACGACTACTGGAGGAGTAATAAGAATAATAAAACAGTGTGTGTTTAAGACCACAAAACAGAAGTGAAAACTTCATCAAGCCGAGATTAGTAACAAAAAATAATTTTGTTTACAACGATCGCGTATAGCAGTAACGCGTTCCGTTCTTTTCCTCTCTCCTACTTTTCTTGCCATTCGGCGTTGGTCGGAGATTTTGCAGACGAGTAGGCGGCAGAGATAGCCTGCTCGCCCAATATATCTTTCTCGTTCTATAAGTTGACTCGAGCCAACCTTCTTAGAATGAGCGTTACATAGCCGAGCGTGATGGCTCAGTCTCCTTCAATACTGACAAATAGTGCTGAGAACTCTTTTACTCCAAAAACCATTTTGACTGTAATAATAGTTAGCCTAGATGTCCCCGCTGTTACATCTCTTCCGTTGCCCTATTTCCCATCGTCAGACGGTGTGTCTCGAGACCTAGCATTTCGTAACGCTGGCAGCGATGACGCCGATGACGTGTCACGGAATAGGCTCAAGTGGCGTGTCCTGTCTGCGCTGCACTCCATTGTCGGTTGACAACCCAGTGTTTATCTACTTTAAACCACAAACTCACGTGATGAATTTGAGTTTAATGGCCGGTTTGTTCACGAGCTCAGGCTGGTTTTACAATTTACATGATAAAGAATTATTTTACAGGTGTAGACCTATGGCTTAGGAAATTGACAATTTTAAACTTGAAAATAATGCTATTGGTAAACTTGAAAATGAGTCTATTGGTGAACTAGAAAATAAGTCTATTGGTGAACTTGTAAACGAGTCTGATAGCAAAGGGAAACGCAAGAATAAAGTAGGGGGCGTGCCATTGGAACTTTCTAATAAACGGTGTACCTAATTTTCTTCTGTTAACTTTCACATCACGCACTATATTAGATTAGTGCAGCTATTTCTGTTTGGAATTATTCTCATAAATAACTTATCAAGAACTAGAACGATTCAGTGCTGTCTGCTGGTGAATGCAAGATTTATTATGAACATGTTAAATTATTGCTATAGATGAACAAGCTACGAAATGGTTGTATAATTATTTTCAGATTGAAACAGCTGGTTGGCGGTTGATATATCTCTATTAACCTAAGCTGACAGTTATTCGACCACAAAACGACATTAAAACTGAAATTATTTTATTACACCTCTCTGTCTCTGGTCCATTTAATATCAATTTAAATATAGGAAGTTCGCGCTTTACGTTTGATTGCTGAGAGCCAAAGAAATTAGAATGCTTTCAATTTTATAGATGTTTCAAAATATTTAATTCACTCAATCCGAAAGTAAAATTAAAATAGTCGAGTAGCGAGTGGTTCGATACGAAACTAAACAGGTTCATGAAAAATTATAGATAAAAAATAATGTCGCAAGACTGTCGAAGATAGGACTTAGAACGTCAAACATACTTTAAGTCACAAGAAACCTGAATTCGAAAAAGACAAGGTATGAAGTGTTTTTAAAATTTGAGAACGTCAATGGAAAATAAATTTATGACACGTGAAAAAGTAAACATGAAAAGACCGGGAAACTTTTTCACTTTCATGTTATAAAAACGGCAGCCTTTTGAAATCTGTAGGTGGTGAACGAAACAAAATTTCACAAGAAAGTACCTACTTACGAGTACGTGGAATTGTAAGCTACATAGATCAATTTAACTGAAACAGCTGTTGGTTTAAATAGTGCAATTTAAACATGGCACAATAACACAATCTAACAAAGGTCAGTTAAATTAAAAACTAAACCAAAAATAGGTATTTCAAAATGTATAGTGGGCGAAACGGTGGTCTCATTTACGTTCCCATGCATGCTTTTTGAGCCATGAGCTTATCTGATGTTTACGTCTAGGGTCGGGATATCGCTGGGTTAGCACTCCAACATAGCCAACCAACGGCCACCATACCGACTAATGACGTCACTTTCAACTTAGTAAAAAGTGCACCACAGCAATCACTTTCAACAAAAACTGCAGCACAGCAATCGTCAACAAAATGAAACCTAGGCACGTATAACTATATGACATTAGTTGGAGGCATCATCAAAGCAATCTATCATATATTACGTAAAGGGTCATAACAGACAGTTGACACTGATACGTGCGGTCGGTGTGGGACACAAACTGAGGCAATTACGTATAAACAAGCCACCCAACACCAGCGCTCGCGTTGCAGCCAGCATTCCGTGACTCACGCTCAATTGCACGCCAGCGCAACTTTTCTACGTACATCATCGTCGATGTCTTCACAAATTTTGTAGTTATTAATGTTCCAATTTGTTTAAGAAAGTTACAATACAGTTGCAATTTACAAGAAAAGGATATTAAGACAGAGTTTCGAATAAGGGGAGGGAACTGTCGACATGCCAAGCGAGCCACCTGTGCTGACAGAATTTGCATAACACTCAACGAATGCTAACAGTCATTTAGAGCAGCCAGGAGACAAAGTGCAAAGTAATTAGTGGAAATGGTAAAACTTAAGCGAATGAAGTCATATTTATAAACAGAGTATAAAACTGTGTGGTACTTCGACCTTGAGATCGAATAACGACAAGTCGACAAAACATTGGAATGATCTCTAAAGTTAGATGAGAATGACGCACGGTCGTTCTATTGAATGGATTCTGTTTAGTCTGAGAACTAAGTCGTAGTGTTTGGGAGAAACAATTTAAAGAGCTAATACTAGAGCCAAATCTAAGAGCAATCACACGAATATTATGAAGATCCGAGTGTTGTGGTGAATAATTAAAATGAATCGCAGAAGTCACCGATGTGTTTGGGAAGTGGCCACCTACGTAATTTTATATTACTTACACGCTTCTGCGATGCTAATAAATATTCACGTGCTTCCTTTCCTCCATTAAAAGCAAGTAAAAACGTTTTCTTTAAAATATTCATTATTTGGGTTATAGACAACAACGTTTTGTATTCTAAAATACTCAAACTGTACAGTATTGCTTCGCTAGATATATATTATAATTTTGAAAAGCTAGTAATTCCTCAGCAGAGAGAAAAGCAACTGATTGCAAAACATTGAAAATTAAATAAGAAAAAGAACATAATGGAGTTGTAGCTGAAAAGGAAAGTTTTATCAATTACCTCCGACGCTTTCAAGACTTGACACAGAACAAAATTATTGTGCTCCTCATCACACAAACATTTGTCTTGGTTGGGAAAGTTGTTTCAATATCCATCCACAAAAATCAGTGAACAGAAGACAGGCTTTCATTTTCTAGAAAATTAAGATCAAGAAATCTGGAAAAGTTTAGAACACAGAGATAAAATATCAAGTATTTCCGATCATTTTGTTTACAATATCATGTTGCCAAAAGATGAGGGCCCCTTGATTAATTTAAATGTAGTAACTGAAACGTAACGTGTCCAATTTAGATGTAATGATATAGTTTTGATAAGCACCACGATTCACCACTATTTACTTACGGCTCAACAGCCGACTCAGTTTGTTTTCAACCTTCTGGCTTATTGTTAAGTGGAGCATGTCATTTTATTTCATATAAACGTATGTGTTTTGAACCAGAACAACAGAAAAGACATGAAAACAGCTGAAAACTAATAAACCGCCATGGGTTATAGTTTCAATTGAAGTCAATGGCGCTTGCGCATTCATCAGGATCAACAAAGGACTATAAAACATAATGAAGCCAGACAAAGTCCTCTTTCCGCCAGTCACGTCAATTACAGTCTTGAGATTAAGTGGCCAGAACAAGTCCGGGACTTAAACGACATGGTCTGATTCAGAGTGCTATGTTTAAGAAAATTTGTATGTACTTACAAGTCCGATGTAGAGTATCTTCCGCGAACCATTTTCACAACAAATCTCCGTTCAATTCAGACTAGATATCACAAGACCATTCCACTACATCACGCTCGTCATCACACTGTTTGTTTAAAATCTTGATGTTTACGCGAGCTACAATAAAATTTATCACTATCTTCAAATGCAAATCTCAATGCAAACTTGGCAATACTGCCGACAAATTACGTCTCATTTCCCTCTTGGCATCAGAACTTTATTAATAGAATCCAGTATCCGCGCACATCCTATCCCGAGCTTACACTTTCCAGCGCGCGGTGCATAAACTCCAAGTCAAGTGGGCGATTTGTCGACGGATCACTCACGCGGCACTGTTGAGATTTGTACTCAAAAATACGGAGTGTACGAGTCAAGTTCGTTCGTCGGAGGCGTTCGCGTTATAATTCGTGGTTGTTTGGTCGCGTGGTGTCGGGAACTCCGCGCGTCTCCCGGCGCGTGCGCGGACTGCGCGGGCGGCACGCTGTTCGGCCCGTTTTGGCGCGCGCGGGCGTGTTCGCGTCACCGTAGCCAAGAACAAAGTGATAACAAAAACTCTACAATTGATACTACGAGTACGTACCTACGCGACGCGAGCATCAGGTTCGCACATTGTTTCACAGATTTTTGTTTTGTCTCTTTTGGAGGCGAGCCAACAGCGACCATCGCTTCCAGTCACGTTACTACAGTTGATGAGAAACAAACTATTCAACACCAACTGGAGCAAGGTCGAAAGCAGTGTGGACG
Organism: Mythimna lalbum; assembly: GCA_949319445.1. Classification (NCBI taxonomy): domain Eukaryota; kingdom Metazoa; phylum Arthropoda; class Insecta; order Lepidoptera; family Noctuidae; genus Mythimna; species Mythimna lalbum. The sequence continues at coordinate 3,346,532 of OX439358.1, forward strand.
ACGGGAAATTATCTAAAATCTTATTAAGGCAGACGCGGCGACTTGGACTGCTAGGTAATTAATTCAAGAGCCACACCAAAAAAGTGTGCTAAGTAGGTATTGAACCTAACCAAATATTTAGCACGGTTTTTACAATGGAAAAGTTAACCGTCTGCAAAGTCAAGGTTGTAACTAAGTCACTTTGCACCATATGCACGGCAATTAGGACTGTATGACGGACTTGCTTGAGGCTATTTGTCAAGACAAGATTTTATCACTTGAGTGGGTGCACAAATTACGTGTTTGGTACCAGAACAGTATGGCAGCAGTTGGTTGGAGAAATGTCGGTACTTACACTATAAATAACGTCCAAGAAACAGCAAGATATAGTTATAATTTATTTATTGAGACGAAGAACTGAACAAAGATTACTTAAAGCAGTAACAATAATGCCAGCATAAAAATAATGTTTCACTTGTTCACAAGTTGCTCCTGGTCAAACATTTAAAAAATGCAAAGTCACAATAGTATTGATTATAAACTCACCTATTGTGAAGATCGGCAGGCTTGGCCATGGTGAACTCCTTAGCGTGCACATTGAGCTTATTGGTCCCGGCAGATGAGGAGCCTCCCGCCGAGGTGGTGGTCGTCGCGCCCGAGGTCGCTGCCGTGGTCGCCACGCCGTCTGTGCGGACACCTGGTGGTCAACGGTGGTCGTCAAGAGAAGAGGGAGATAGGACAGATGTCGTGTACTAGGTTATTGATGGAAGACAGTCAAAGATGTACAGAGGCACCTAAATGTAGTGTAGAAGCGGTGTAAAGATCTTACGTCGCGGTGCCATCAGATAGAGTGAATTGTGACAGGAAGGTGAAGTAGTGAAATCTAATGGCTTAATTGGAAGAGATGAAAGAGAGTAATAAATAAGAATGGCGCCTCATCCCTCCTATCCGGAAGGGACATGGCAAACAAGTACATATGAATGAACAAATGGAACTTGGCCAAAACACCGTGACACACTGACAAAATATAGATCAACTGGAAGTCAAAGCGTAGACTCAAACCGGATAGATTTCGTGTAAAGAGGTAATATGAAAAACATAATGTAAATATACATTAAGTGACGATAAAATGACGTAGCTCAAAATCTCGTCGGCATTATAAACTATTTTTCACGGTCGTTCCTGTCTCTAATACTCACAACTTCCAGGATGTTTAGTTTGTAAGGAGACCGATTCTATAAAAAGCCGCCAAGTCTGAACAAAAGTTACATTTCATTGTTTGAGTGTTTTATTCGCTTTCGCTATTTCTTTCTTGCAAAAACATGCTCATAGAAGTTTACACCAGTTTCCAAAGTAAACAATAGCATCAGCCAAGGTGTTTTAACGAAACACACACAAACAAAAATGAGGTAAGAACTTCCAAAAATTCAATGTCACTGACACGGGAGACTTTTTAAAAACATCACAAGGGATTCAGACTGCAAACAGCGCAAAAAGGACGACGTTGGACGAAGAAATGAATAGCTGAAATGGTATTCCATTGCATAACAAAACCACGTGGAAAACATTGAAATAAAATATGAGTTTGGTGAAAACGCCGATCTTACAGCAGACGTCATATCCTCATAAATTTTCTTAATCGGCGCCGAACTTTGAATTTTTTTAAAGTTCTTTAGACCTCATGATGACTCAGTATCTTGAATGCTTCATCTTCAGGCTGTCTTGAGTTATATCCAGTCATATACCGTTTTACAGAGAAACTGCGTCACAATGTTTAGTCGAGTTATTATAAGGTTTATTTTTGGATATCGACGCATGTATACAAAGAAAATACGCTCTAGGCAGGGTTATATCATCGCTGCTATAGTTTCTATCATCAGCAGCTCAGCTAGAGCCAGTTCATTACCACAAATCAATTAATAAAAACGAGATTTATAATGTACTTCGTGTATCAGTCAATAATGTTACTGCTCCACCTCTCGCAAGTAGAGCCGAAGTACAGTTAGATTGATTGGTGCCTGCTGGACCGATCGACTGGTTTGTGGGTCTTCTATTGAAATAGTCAATAACATTACATATGGTTGAATTGGAGCAGTTTTTGTTAAAGCTTTGAGAAAAAATCGAGTTCAGAAGAATGACAAAAGTAACAAACATAGAAATATTCTATAAGAAGGATAAAGATAGAGAAGCAAATAGTTCATATTTGAATAAACACAGTAGAAAGAGAGTTGCTAAAAAACGAGAAGAACTAGAATCAGACGATCAAGAAAATTGTAATAGCACCTCACGTTGTGACAAGTTCTGTTAAAACCTAACAGAACAAGACAGAGACATACAAGACGGGAATTTAATTAAAATGAAAAATAATAGCAATATAGCAACAATATATAAAATCATCACGAATGTAGCAAGCGTGTGCGTCTAATTGGGTAACCTAGATCATCGCGCGCCGCACGCAAGCCGTGCCGCTCAAATGCACAAAAGCGAAACTTTCATCCAAGATTTACTAGAATTAATAGCAAATATGTACAGTTTGGACTGAACACTGTATTACCTACCTACTCGACAGGGGTAAGTGGATTTGTAATGATTTCATTTGGCTATACAAAATTATTTTTAGTATATGCGAAACCTGAATATAGTTTGTTCAGAATCAGTAACTGAAAGGATTCCAATTTTACACCATGTTATATTGTTTCGCAAAAATATTTAAAAAGGTCTTAAATTGGACATCATCGATATTAAGTATAACATAGGTCACGCCAGCAAACAGCTGGGTGCAAGTGCCAACAACCCCGCAGTCACCTGGATGGCCCGGTGACTATGTATTTTTGCTAACATAACATGTCTAGAATTTTGTTATTTTTCCTACCTACAGTTATAAAATTTTGTACATAGATTCTTTACATAAAAATACTAGGTACCGAGTTTCAGGTTTCGGATATATGTATTACAAAAATTAATCTTGTATAGTTTCTTACGCTGCTATCGGCTATTGTAGAGATGTCTCTTTCTACAGACGATGGTGTTTGTATTCATTGGGAAAAAGTTGCAAAACTTTGCTGAAGCAATTTGTTTTTCCGTTTCTAGAAACATGTTGCTAACAACGTGCAATGTAGCAATTCCTTTATATACAGGTAAGTACACAATAGGTACGATACTAAGTCATGTACTAAAGGAAGAGTTCAGAAGGTCTTCATAGAAACGCGACAACTTGTAGAAATAGACAACAGAATACTGAAGAACATTCTGCTAAAAATATTGAAAATAGCTAGGTACTAACGGACGATGTCTGACATCTTAAATACAGAACAATTAAAATGAGGTTAAATAACAAACTGACGAGACAATACAAAGACGAGAGGTAAAGCTGGAGCTGTCAGAATCTATGCCCAACTTATTTAAATTCCCCAGTCTGAAACAAGCTGCCAACAATAATACAGACATTTTTTTATTTACATCCAATTATTTCATTGTAGGTATATCGTCGCCAAAACACTCTTGATTTGTGACGGAAATAACATCTACCGCCAAGATTCAATGTTGACAAGCCGCTTCCAAACAATCTTCCGACCGGCGTGCGACCAGCTCAATGCAAACAATTTGGCGATACCAATATCTACAGCTGATGCTACTGAATGCGTTAGCAAACCTGAGGCATCAGAAACTGGTTGTGCAGCAGTCACGGTCACAGACACCGATACCGGAGTCACGGACACAGGAGAAACGGATACCGGCGACACCTGAGCCACGGGGGCGACTGGCGCGACCGCCACCGGCTGAGACAACGACTGTTTCACGATACACCGAGACATAATAATATCTCACTTATATCACAACACATAAAACTACACACAAACATTCGTCTGACAAACGCGTCCCGTCGCAACAAACATTCGACTGTCGACCTGTTCCAAATATGAAATTTGTTTATTTTTAATTTTGGCGCCAAATTTACTTAGAGACGCTTGCTAGCCAAGTATTTACATTCAGCCTGTGACAAATCGAGCATCGGCATGATACCTTATTAAATCGATTACATTTTAGTTACATAAATAAATTGAATGATGAATAGAGTATTGAACAAGAGAGGACAAGACAGTGATGATAAGAATTGGAAAAATTGTTGTAAATAAAATTGTATACCTAAATAATTCATGGTAAATAATGCTGTGTCAACATGTAGTAAGACAGACAACATAAAATCATTAAAATACAAAATCTTTATTTCTCAACGTATTATGTATGCGTAATGAAGCAAACAAGCAAGAAGCTACTAGTTCAGGACCTTATAGCATTAAATCCGTATTTATACGCAAATAAGATGCAATAGCCTTTTCCCCAACGAAATTTTTCAAACCTTGACCAGAAGACTGTAGTGAAGCCCAGTCTAAATGAGGTAACAGTTCACTTACCGGGTGGTCTATAGATCTCCAAGGTAGGCTTCCCTTTGGCATTGGTCAGGATCATGCTCCGTCTTTTCGCATTGTTGAACTGAAAAAAAAATAAAGAATTGTCAACAATTTCAGCGATATATCAGATGCATGCAGCAGATCGCAACCAAAATCATAAATCACGTAAGTTTTCAAGTCATAGTTTATAGACTAATGTGCTAAAATTAGACATACAAAATCATCTGTCTGATGGTAAGATCCTTCCTTTTCAAGAACGGAAATTATTACCAAGCATTTCTCTACAAACTATTAGTCTTATGACAGTTCTGGCTGGACCTGACTGAACACGACAAACAGGGAGTCACAAATTATTTGCAGAGTTAGACGTCATTGCCTGCCCAAAGATGATGAAACTATGTATTCATCGACTAATATAACATGTTTTAATCCAATAGTTTTTTAGTAATATCATGTTTACTTGTGTCAAACGTTTTTAATGCCCAAATTCAACAAGTTGCTGTAATAAAGATGGGGTTTCTAATTTAGCCCAATACAGAGATGCAGCTATAAAAGTTATGAGTTTACATGTGGATGGATGGAGAGGGAGGCCAAAGAAAGGATGGATAGATTGTGTGAGAAGTGATATGAAAGAAAAGGGAGTTAGTGATAGGGTGACGAGTGACAGGACAGAATGGAAAAACGTGTTGCGCCGACCCCAAAAAATCGGAACAAGGGCAGGAAGATGATGATGATGATGACAGAGATGCAGCTATAGAGCTAAATATTCAGTAGTGACCTATTAATTAAAGAAATGCATTATGTAGCTGTAGGGGCGTCAAGAGATATGCTCGCCTTTTTCTAAGCTGGGAAATCATCTATTGGCTTATACCGCTCTATGGCGGAATGGAAGGGCGTGTCAGACTTTTAATGACTAAAACCATTCCTTCTTTGCCTTGCGTTCTAGGACCCCGGGGTTGCCTTTCAGACCCATGGACATGATGGACACCAACCTAAATGGCAAAGGTGCGGTGAACGGATTCCTAAATAATTCTGATCATGAATCAATAAAGCTGTTCTTTTTTAAACTTATTTGTAGTAGTCATCGAATATGATATGTCAATGTTAACAGATTACAAATCACGCAAAGGCTATCGAGTTATGCAGACGGGACGTAGGCGTCGGAATAGAGCGTGCCGCGATCCTGCCTACGCGTAACTGCAATCGTACTAGAAATCCTTAGCACATACCAAGGTCTTGCCAACTTAATCAAACAATTCCACACTAAGCTGTTGCAACTCTGTAAAATATAGCCGCCATTTTTAACTATAAAACCGCTGTTCTATTTTTGTTCAACGATGAGGCCCTTGAGGACAAGGTCTTTCCTAATACAGAGATGACCCATTTTCGGCTTGTACACAACACGAGATATCACGCTTAAAAATTAAAAAATTGTCACAAAACAGTAGGTATTATAGAAATGAACATACCTGATTGTGATGCATGTTGTGATGGGATTGAGGACGCATGAAGCTCCTCTCCCGCATGATGACACCAGGCGATGCAAAGTCCTGCATCCTATAGCTCCTCTGCAGTTCGTTACCAACGCCGATTTGAGTCTGCATCTTGCCGATTGTGTTAATCGATTCAACGGAGTCAAGCACTATGTTTAGATTATCTGTGGTACTGCCCACGGTTTCCCGCCTTTTTTGACAGTGCACCTTTTACTTTTTAAAAAGTTCACTGCTTTTTTTTCTTTGGTTATCGATGCACTCAGGCATTCAGTTTAGTATTTTTTTTTTTAATATTTTAATTATGTAGTCAGAAATCTCTAATATAGTTAGTTTATCCTCTATCGATTACAAAATTGAATATTATCAAAATAAATACACTAGATCAATGACTAGTATTATAGTTACTTTACGCAATGTCACACTTATTATGATTAAGTATATTTTTTTGCTATTTACAATTTTAAAATAAACAACTACTAATACAACGGGCAATACGCGTTAAAAATGCGATTTAAAAACAGCAAAGCGATTAAAATAATGTAATAATTAGTAAAATAATCACAATTTTGGTATTGTGACGTCACGTTAGAGATCACTATTTTTCTCTTTTTTATATATGCATATATAAATGTACATAAATTAAAACCCTCCGTCGTGGCCACTGAAAGAGGGCGTTCTGTCGAGATTTTTTTCGTTTTTTAGTACGACTTTATACAAGAAATAGTGCAGGTATATTGTAGTGCCTGACAGTTCACCGAGCGATTTTTTACAATTTTTCGAGGGGCCGAGAAGTTACTTCTTCAGCTCCAAACTCGAATCGTTTCGTCGAAGGGGTTCACAGAACCCTAATCTGAAATAAAGAAAAAATTGTTTAGGACTGAAGTCAATCAGGTTGCATAGGACTTATATTATTATAGTAAGTATGTCTAAAAAGTCAAATGATTTGGGAATTTTGTATAATTTTTTATCATTTAAAAAATACTTATATTCGATACTTTGTATAAGGTTCTTTTAATAGTAAAGAATGATCAAAATCTCATCAGTTTTCATTTAACCTTATTAATAACCCAAGTCGTTTGACTTTTTTTTTACTTTTTAAACAGACTCTATACGGATTGCTCTGGATATCATAGACCCGGACCGTTTTCAATCAGTGAAAGAATCTCTTTCACAATACATATAAAAACGGTTATAATACCAGCTACTTAGTATCTCGCAAAAACTCATTTTTAGTGAAACCGTTTTCAATAACAAGTATTTTTTTCAAGTTTTGTCTCTGAGATGATTCACAAGGCCCAGTTTCCCAAAATGGCGGCAACCCAAGGCAGGTAAAGATATATAAAAATGGATGGATTTTTAATGAGTCAGAGGATTAGCTACATTGACACTCCTTTATTATGTACCTAATTGCGTCGTAGATCTTCTATAAAACTTTATTAGCAATATAGATTTGAAAACTTCCATTCGAGCGAGACAAAGCTCAAACTCAAAATCTTGTGGAAGGTTGTTCAGTTTCGTCTACTGAGCAAGCCCTTATTTGCGGCGACTTGTCCCTTACACCCTTAATCCTTCCTTACTAATATTATAAAAGCAAAAGTGAGTTTGTTTGTTTGCTTGTTACGTCTTCACGCCTCAATGGCAAAATCGATTTTGATGAAACTTGGTACACGGATAGACCATGTCCTGGAATAGGACATAGAATACTTTTGATCCCGGAAGTATGTTCCCTTGGGATAATTTTCTGCTATCACGCGGGGGAAGCCGCTGGGAGCAGCTAGTTAAAAATAAACCCCTCGTTTTTCACTCGTTCAACATTCGTCCAGGTCCAAGTTACATCATTTCCTGATAGCAACGGTTCAGTTGTTCACCTAAACACTCTCTCAGCGTTTAGTTCAACAACCGGTTCACAAAGCTACACATCATTGCGGCTAGCTCAAAATATTTTATGTACCTAATAACCCAAATTAAAAAGAAACCCCGTTTTTTTCGGTGGGAAATCATCAAATGACATCCCCTGCTCTTAGGGCGGAGCGGGAGATAGTGTCAGACTTTTACTGACTAAAAACCAACTCTAATTCCTTCGTTGCCTTTTGTTTCGGAGCTAACTCTGGCCCTTCTATACTTACTCCGTGCTCTGGCCCCAGTAGGCTTCGACCCAGCTGGGGCCCTACCGTTGCTGACAACTCCTTGAGGCGCGCGGGAACAGTGCGCGCCAAGAAACCCCTCGTTTTTACTCGTTCAACATTCGTCCAAGTCTGCATTACCTACATCATTTCCTGATAACAACGGTTCAGTTGCTCACCTAAACACTATCAGAGCTCAGTTCAACAACCAGTGTACAAAGCTACTCATCATTGCGGCCAGCTCAAAATAAAGGAAACTGCCAATTACGTGCAACTATTATGTTAGCGTCGGTGTTCGCTTGATGCTATGTTATAGGCGTTTTAACAATAGGCTTTATTTTTTGTGTAATAGTACATTTTGTTACAAGTGGATAACGTTTGGTATTGCGACCGAGGCGGCATTCACCCGAGCCTTGGCGAGGGTGTTATGGAGCCGAGGGTTGCAGTGACAATTTTCCACGAGTATAAAACGACGTTTTTCAATACACTTAGAAAGACATCAATGAAATGAAGAGTTTGGTTTGGGGTCGACGCGCACCCAACCTGATACACACGGGTATCCAGGGTTCGCAGCAAGGTATTCATACAAAAACATTTTCATCCCACCATCTCGGAAAGAGTGTTTTTGCTCTTCGATATCTGAGAGCAAAAGCCGTTTTTATTCTCTAGTGAGATTTAGTAAATTGAATTTCGCGTGCACTATGTTTTTGAATTCAAAACATCATTAAACCTACTTACTTCTACCTCCATGGTACCAAATTTGTCATTAAACTTTTTTTTAATTTGTTAAAAACTCAGACTCAGAACCTCCTTGGTGTACTTTTTTTTGCATTTAGTCATTTCCTCGCTGAGGTGGGATGAAAAGTTACGTGTTGCACTCGAGTGCAAAGATTTTTCACCTCGTGCTCTTTTGATTCTCTCGCTAACGCTCTCGATTCTAATTTATGAATCACTCGCTAGGCTCGTGATTCAATTTTAGAATCCTTCGCTTGCTCGATTATCAAAATTTGAGCACACGGTTAAAAAGCAACTTTGCACTCTTGTATAACAAATAACTATTATTCTATTTTCTTCGCAGCTTCTAAAACAAAATGCAGAAATTATCTCACTCAATTCATTCAGCATCTTCGATATGATGCAAAGTTAATCGAGATTTCGTAATATCTAAAGAGTAAAAATATAGTTCATCCCGAGTGCTAAGGCCAACTTCGCGTTCATCCGACAAGCGTTGAGAGTATAAACAAACTTTTTATTATGTTTGTACCATTTTATATGTTGCGTAAAACTATAAGGAATGGATGTATATTTTAATGGGTAGGCTAAAATAGCCGTATCTTCTAGTACAATAATTTACTCTTAGCGGCCATTAAATCTTGAAAATCGGACTCACGCACGAAGGGTTCCATGCTGTTCGTAGCAAAAAAATCATTTATCACGTTTGTTGTATGGGATCCACGCTTAAATATTATTTACTTTATTCTGTTCTTTAGCGGCAATCGTTACATCATCTGTCAAAAATTCAACTGTCTAGCTATCATGGTTCATGAGATTCAGCCTGGTGACAGACAAACGGACAGCGGAGTGAATAGCAATATAGGGTCCCGTCCCCTTTGGGTACGAAACTCAAAAATGGCCTCATAGGGCTGTGGCAATGTACGAAACGTTACCATAGCCCTGGAACGCAAACTGAAAGAAGACAGGTGGGTTTTAGTCAGTTAAATTCTGACAGATCCTGAAAAGTTATTTGATGATTTCTCACCTCAAAAAAAGGGGCCATTCAAATATGATAAAAGCAGAATTTTAGTCACTTTTACCACCGTCCCGCCCTTATATTCAAAATAAATTAAACAAAAATATCACGACCTAACCAGCATTTGATGGTTTCGTAATACTTTGATGGTCCCATACCCGAAATCATCAATACAAAGAAAGAAAGAAAAACAACATTAGGTTTTTGATCACATAAGATACTTTTGATTGCAAAGAACTGTTCATAGATATTCTTATCTTGTTCTAGCAAATTAGGCTGCTCAATTAAACCATCATCATCAGCCTTTTTAATGTTCCCACTGCTGGGACTCAAGCCTCTACGAGAAGGCTGTAATCTACCACGCGGGCCCAGTGCGGGTTTGTGGATGTTACATGTCTTCGATTTTTTTGTTCTAGGACATGCCGGTTTTCCCGATGTTTGCCTTCACCGGTTTGAGAGCAGTGGTGATGAAATAAATTACACAAAGTAATGGGCCTGGCAGAGTTTGAACCCGCGACCGTTTGCAACTCGTAAGTCGGAGCCTATTTTTTTAAAATAATTTTAGCCTAATTGGTGGCAGTCGAAGTCTGTCTTTATGCCGTGTTCGGCTACCACTCGGCCAGCACTCCTCTCTCCAATTGAATCGCTTATTTTTTATTTAGAAAAAGAGAAACTGATTTGGACCGTGAAATTTCGCACAAAGCTTCCTTTAATGACATAGGCGAGCACTAAGAGAGGAATTCCCAAAATTTACCTCGTTACGGGATGAACCGGGGGTTCAAAGTTTGTATGGAGAAACCTATTTTCACTCGGGCAAAGCCGCTGGCAGAAATTCATCATCATCATCATCAGCCTTTTTAATGTTGATCGTTCGGTCCATGGCCCTCTACGGGGCGCCGGTGTGGGCGCCGTCGCTGGCAAAGCGACCGGCGTCCATACTGAACGCCTGCCTGAGGGTCATGGCAATACGGATGGTGCGGGGCTACCGCACGATCTCCCGCGAAGCGGCGAGCCTTCTGGCTGGCCTACCACCGTGGGATCTGGAGGCAACAGTCCTTGCACACATGCACGACATGCGCGTGGAGATGCAACGCCGGGGTGAAAGTCCACTGCCGCAACATGTCAAGGCATGGCGGACAGAGCTCCGGCGGGATCTCATGGTGAAATGGCGTCAACGGCTATCGCAACCCAGTGCTGGGCACGCCACGATTATGGCGGTAAGTCCCCTCTTTGAGGCGTGGCTGGAAAGACCTCACGGCGTCCTTACCTTCCGCATGACGCAGGTCCTCACCGGACATGGCAAGTTCGGGAGGTTCCTGCATCGGATTCAGGCGGAAGAGACGCCCGGGTGTCGCCACTGTGCGCAACGCCCGGAGGACACGGTGGAGCACACCGTCGAGGTGTGCCCTGCCTGGGCGGAGCATCGCCGTGCCCTCGTGGGGGCGATCGGCGGCGGAGACCTCTCGCGCCGGGCCCTGGTCGAGGCCATGGTCCGGAGCGAGGAGGAATGGCAGGCGGTCGCCTCCTTCTGCGAAGCAGTAATGCTTGCAAAGGAGGAGGCCGACCGCATCAGGCAACGGCGCCCTCGCCGCCGTCGCCGGGATTCCGATCCCGATTTCCGGCCACCGTAGACGCGGGCTCGCGGACGGCGAGCCATGGGTAGCTCGCTGTCCGATCGTCCGGTAATGGACCGAGTCCAAGACGTCGACGGCGCGCACTGTTCCCGCGCGCCTCAAGTAGTTGTCAGCAGCAGGAGGGGCCCAGCTGGGTCGAAGCCTACTGGGGACAGGGTTGTCCGAAAGGGAGCTCGTGCCCCGGTATGAAGGCTAGAAGGAACGGCGCGGGGTTTTTAGTCAGTAAGAGTCTGACACTGTCTCCAGCTCCACCCAAGAGCGGGTTTCGTCAAAGATGATTTTCCCCGTCGAGAAAAAAAAAAAAAAAAGCCTTTTTAATGTTCCTGTTGGGACTCAGGCCTCCTCTCCTACTCCTCTCCTAGGAGATGGAATAGGCCGTAATACACCACGCGGGCCCAGTGCGGGTTGGTGAATATCACATGTCTTCGAATTTTTAGTTCTAGGACATGCTGGTTTCTTCCCGATGTTTTCCTTCACCGTTATGAGAGCAGTGGTGATGAAATAAATTACACAAAGTAATGGGCCTGGCTGGGTTCGAACCTGCGACCTACAACTCGTAAGTTAATACATATGTTGATACCATTTGTACATGAGTAAAAGACCCAGTTCCCAGTCCCAGCTTGCCGAAATACAGGCTCCCCTAGTCTAGTTCGGCAGCACGTGTTAATATAGGCACAATTTTTATGTAATGTAATAATACCATAATTATGAGCAGTCAATTGTAAGTGGGGCCATTACCACTCGGCCACCACGAGGTGAAGAGAAACCAGTAGAGAATACAAACGTAATTTTTCTCTCAATTTTTCCTACTACAAAGATTCATTACATTGTCGACGTAAAGATGACGTGGAAACGTTTCTATCTCGGACACAGACACGTATCAATTATGTGATGTCAGCCAGGTGACAGAAATATCAATGGCGACACGCTGAAACGCGCTGAAACTGCAGGGGGCGTTGACCTGTGCGTACGCGCAGAGCGGCACGACAGAGAAATAACTATGTTTTCACCTGAAGTCGACAACTTTTTTATAATTACGAATAGAACGAGAGAAAAGTAACAAAAGAAATAAAGCGCGGGCGTAGGGTAGCCAGCTTTTCGATGTTTTACAGGGTGCATTTTGGAGGGTATGTGCAGGAATTGTATGACATGATTCCACCATCTCATTTCTACCATCGGACAACCCGACGACCGGCGAGTATCCAGGCTTACGTTGTTTAAACCGGACCAAGCATTACGCCCCGTTTCAGGTGAGAAATCATTAAATAATTCCTCCAGCTCTCTCTCTCAACTTCAAATGTTTAGATAAGTACCTAATTGGAGGTGTCTTTTACTGGCTAAAACCCACCTGTGATCCTACCAAATTTTCTATACTCCTCCTGTGATCCACCAGTTGCCATTTGCCATTTTCCTGAGCCAGGGCAACTCTTTTGAACATTCCCGTAGTTCATGTGGGGTACTAATTCACAATGACAAATACTACCTTAGCACTACCCAATTAAACATATCTAATAAACATACATCTACAAAGGACTGGAACTTGTATAATGCAACAACAAGCAACAGTCCTTTGTAGATGTCTTTTTGCTATCGCTCCATCGTCGGCCACATCATCGCTTACTTAGGTTAGATAGTAGTCAAATGTGAGCCTAATAAACAAATTGGCACTATTTTTCTTTGCATCGCTCAAAGATCGACTGGCAGATAATGCCTTGCGTCTGTGCCTTTGTAATAAATAAATGGCATATAATACACTTGGTTTTTAGTTATTACTAGCTTTTACCCGCGTTTATTAATGGTGAATGTTTAAAATTAGACTATGTCCGTCTCCAGGGTCCCAACTATCTCTGTACCAAAATTTATCAAAATCGATTTTGCCATTTAGGCGTGAAGACGTAACAAACAAACAAACAAGTTCATTTTCGCTTTTAAATTATTAGTAAGGATTTACTTATTTTTTGAACTTCATATGTACAGTAGTGGTACATAGGCGGATTTAATGCAACAAGGCATTCACTACCAGTCAACTTTTGGGTTCAAAAATACAAAATACTAAAAATATAACCTAATAAATACTATTATCAAATCATTTCTAATTAAGAGAACTTAAAATGCCTAGTTAGTTATCCTGTAAATTGCTTGCAAAATGACTAAAAACTAATAGAAATCTAATAAATATTTATAAACATAAATTACGAAGTGCAGTTTAAAATGCGCTAAACAAGTTGTCGGTACGGACGATTTCTAATAAAAAATGCGAAACAAAAATGTTCTTGTTTGCTATATAATAAGTGATGTTTTATAGTTAATTGCTTGGCCATTAATATATAAAGAAACGAGCTATTATCAAAGAATTATTAATTTGTAAAAGTCTGAAATATAAACTTAATTAAAAGTCATTATCTCGTTACTTCATTATTATGTTCTAACTTTATCATGTAATGTTATCAAACTTTCCATTTTCAGCGCTGTGTCATTTCTAGCGACAGCTGAAGTTACTGAAGTTTGAGGTGGGTCCACCAGGGTAGGTAGACCGTGAGAAATTCAAATTGTATTCTTAGTTCAGCTACTATGTTGAATTGATTTTATAAAGCAATGGGCTATTTGACAGTATGAAAAATAAGTTCATATTTATTGTCATCCGCATATCGACGATGAAGTGACAAGAACTCCTAAGTGACATTTTTGGGATTTTATTTTTTTTACGTAAATAGACTTTAAATAATCGTTTGCGTGAGCTGGCAAAAGCAGCTAATTTTATATCTTATTTTTTAACGAGTTGACTATAACTGACAATAACTATTAAGCAAGTATGCATCCAATTTGCTGACGAGATCACCTCATGAACTAACACAATAACAAAATTATGTTCTGGTAGATAAAGGTTCTTGTCACTTCATCGTCGATATATAGATTATGGGTTTTAAAGGCAAATCGCTTACCAATAGGTATATCTCAAAAACAATGAACTACCTATTTATAAAAAAAAGAACGAATAAAACTTTTTTTTATTTTACCTAGCGCCAAATTTTTGAAAACGGTCGCTATTGGCCGAATCTATTTAAACCATAGAAATCTTATATCTATGATTTAAACGTTACAAGTCTATAAATATGTCTGTTATTTGTCAAAAATCGCGTTTTGGCGGCTATTTAAATAATACAACCGTATATGCTATTTTTTATGTAAAACACTTTTTCTGGACTCTATCTATACTAATATTATAAAGAGGTAAAATTTGTAAGTTTGTAAGTTTGTAAGTTTGTAAGTTTGTAAGTTTGTAAGTTTGTAAGTTTGTAAGTTTGTAAGTTTGTAAGTTTGTAAGTTTGTATGTAGGGGGTAATCTCTGGAACTAATAATCCAATTCTAAAATTTTTTTAACTGGCAGAAAGCTACATTATTCCTGAGTGCTATAGGCTATAAATTGTTTCTATAGCATGTATATTAACCGAACTATCAGAACTTTTGTCTAGCAAGTCGGAAAAAAATACCTCATAAAACAGAATTATTTGCGTGCGCTGCCTAAACAGTTGCTTAGAATTAAAAACAATGTATAGCTACCTGGTTCGTCTTAATTATTTCTACAAAAAAGTCTGCGATACCATATCTCTATCTTTTATATTTTATCTTTTATACTTCTTTTATTGCATTAAAAATATTTTTTTTCGGCATACTTACGTTTGGTTGATTATTTGAGCAACAAAATATTAATTCTTATGACAATAAATTATTTCAGTATCACAAGAACATCATACAGATAAGATTTGCCATTTACAGTATATCAATTGGTCATACAGTTTCGGAGATCATATAAAATTACTAAAACGCAAAATACCCCTAGCATAACTTTCATTGTGCAGACGTTTTACCTATTTTTTTTTATGGTGGGCAAAAATCATCTTATGACAACCCCCGCCCTTGGGTGGAGCGGAAGATAGTGTCAGACTCTTACTGACTAAAAACCCACCCCGTTCCTTCTAGCCTTCAAACCAGGGCACGAGTCCCTTTCGGATAACCCTGGACCCGGTAGGCTTCGACCCAGCTGGGCCTCTGCTGTTGCTGACAACTCCTTGAGGCGCGCGGGAACAGTGCGCGCCGTCGACGTCTTGGGTTCGGTCCATTACCGGACGATCGGACAGCGAGCTACCCATGGCTTGCCGTCCGCAAGCCCGCGTCTACGGTGGCCGGAAATCGGGGTCGGATTCCTGGCGGCGGCGGCGGGGGCGACGTTGCCTGATGCGGTCTGCCTCCTCCTTTGCTAGCATTACTGCTTCGCAGAAGGGGGCGACCGCCTGCCATTCCTCCTCGCTCCGGACCATGGCCTCAACCAGAGCCCGGCGCGAGAGGTCTCCGCTGCCGATCGCCCTCACGAGGGCACGGCGATGCTCTGCCCAGGCAGGGCACACCTCGACTGTGTGCTCCACCGTGTCCTCCGGGCGTTCCGCACAGTGGCGACACCCAGACGTCTCTTCCGCTTTAATTCGGTGCAGGAACCTCCCGAACTTGCCATGTCCGGTGAGGACCTGTGTCATGCGGAAGGTAAGGACGCCGTGAGGCCTTTCCAGCCAGGCCTCAAAGAGGGGACTTACCGCCATAATTGTGGCGTGCCCAACGTTTTACCTATTTACCCATAGATGGTGTTCTGCAATTACGTAATTTTTCTGAATCGCGGTGTTAAGACTTTCTGAGGATTGATGACCCTCTCGAATTATTATGCCCACGTTGTCGTTAGTTGGAGTTCTTCTGTCAGTTGCTTATTGGTTTCGGTTGTTTCGTTCGTATGGTTGTTGTTGATAGATACCTCATAATCGAAAATATCGTAATTTCGTTGTACGTTTGTTTTGTATGTTCGTAGTTTCGTACTTCGTTCTATCGTAATAATCGATACGAGTTATTCGATATTACGATTGTTTTGTTTTGTAAAGGCGGACGGTGTTCGAGTCGCTCTCCCTTTGTTCATAATTGTTTTCAAGTCTGTGCGTAGATTGTTGAGAGCATGTCTAAAAGGTAATCTCAACTGTCCCGGCAGACATCACAGACAAGAGCCGCTCGAGTACGCCGTACGGAAGAATCTGCCCCTGAAAATGAGCAGCGCCTCTCGAGAAATAGAGAATATATTTCGCAAGCACGCGCTAGAGAATCTAGCTCCGAGCGCTCACAGCGCCTCGCTAGCCAAAATGTGAGGACGTCGCGGGCCCGTGCTCGAGAAACTAGCGCTGAACGTGCGCACCGTCTATCTGAGTTAAGGCAGCATGTCTCTGAGACAAGGGATAGGGAGACTAGCACTGAGCGCTCGCAGCGGCTTGGTAGGCAAAATGTCATAACATCGCAGACTTGCGCTCGGGAATCTAGCGCTGAACGTGCGCAGCGTCTATCTCATTTAAGGCAGCATGTCTCTAAAAACAAGGGATAGGGAGACTTGCGCTGAGCGCTCGCAGCGGCTCGCTAGGCAAAATGCCATAACATCGCAGGCCCGTGCTCAGGAATCTAGCGGTGAATGTGCGCAGCGTCTAATCGAGTGTAATCTTATTTTAAAACAAGAAATTTTCCGCGGACGAAGTCGCGGGCAGAAGCTAGTATACAATAAATAATATTCTGAACCAACCCGCCCTGGGCTCGCGTGGAGGATTTTGGCCCATTCCCTCTCCTAATGAATGAATCTACTACTACTACTACTACTAGGGAATGGGCGGGAGGGATGATGATGATGATGATACAATAAATAATATAAAATCGATTCCAAAAATCAGTCAAATAGCCTATTCAATAAGGTGGATTGACGCTAGAGGAGCCGACCATAAGCCTAGCCGCAGTAACCTGGGTGTCAAGTGTACAACGGGCCTCCAACAAGTCCAACAATCACTGTCCTCCAACGTGATGCGAAACCCTGGTCCTCAAAAACCGACAATAGGCGGAGCACAGTCGAGCACGAACTAAACGCTCTATGCGCGCTCGTTCGAGGCTTGTAAATCGGTTCACACTACAAGAATTTGAGCTCGGCTCATGTTCGATTCCTCTTCCTCTAGCATATAAACCACCTAGAGTTGAACTTAGAGAGTGGTATTGGTGATTTTAATAATTATAATTCCCTGAATTTCGTAAATCAATTTTAATCAACATAAGTACAACTAGACACTGTCCTGCAAAACGCAAAAAATCTTCTAAATTAACTAAAGTTTAAATTTCTTCAAGGAGCTTATGCCAGCAAAATTGAGCAAGAGTCGATTAGGCTTCTTCTCAAATATGATAACAGGGATTCCAAATATGGATATGAGCGAGAGTGTTTCTCCCTTCTCCAAACGGAGGAACATTTATGGAAGTCACCTCCTCATCCTTGGCACCTTACGCCTACAACTGCAGACGATTCTGCATCATATCTCAATCTTAGCAGGGTAGAGAATGCAAAGACTCACCGCTCTCTCGTAGCAGTCTGTCGTTTCGTCCTCTGCACTAGAGCCTCGTTCACGTACTCGGATTTAATTCACTGCAACAATGAGAAAGTTTGATTTAATTATTTGTTTAATGTATCTTTGATGCAATCCTTTCAGTTACAACGTGGTCATGTTTGTTTAGAGAAAATGAATTAAGTGGTAGCAAATTAAAGTGCCATGTAAATAAATCTACAGCTATCGCAAAAAATTTAGAAAAATAAAAGTAAGAAAATATTTTTTTCATAGCAAGCTTTTATAGCTCGGTATACCAATATAATTAATACTCGTCAAGACGAATCATACGAACCAGACTCAATAGGGTTGTGTCGTTAAACTACCAAGTTCCTACAGCCACCTTTCAGTTCTATCATTAGATCAACTCCTAGTCATAATAATTTTGCATTGTCATCTGATTTAGACATACATGCAAAATTTCAGTTGAATCGGTAACCGGGAAGTGGGTCAAATTTAATTTACAAGATTTGATGACAGACAAACATCGGGACAGGTGAAACTAAATAAAAGCTAGTAAAATAGCTACAGTTTCTCTCCCAGGTTTTTGTCTGTCTATGGCAAGGATGTGGGATTGCTCGAGAGAGCTACCGTGGCCCTCGCACAGGGTAACTAAAAAAACATAGGAGGTTTTAGTCAGTGAAAGTGTGATACTCCCTCCACCTCTAAACAGCGCGGCAAGAGTCATTTGATGACTTTTTACGTAAAAAAAAAGTATGTCTATGGTGTTTCTGGTTTAAAGAAAAAAAAAAATATCAATAGGGTTAGCTGAACGATTATAATTCCGTAAATATATATCTACGTTTTACGGCCGCCGATCATATTTTAATCAACGTACAGCTTGACACTGACTTGCAAAATGCTAGAAACTTTAGATTTGAATATCGCGGGCAAGCCGTGAAATAGCATGAATTTTTCATGCTACTTCACGTTCATGTTAGTTTCCGTTCAATAAAATCGCAAACAGATAGACAGACGCAGTGGGGGACTTTGTTTTATAACATTTTAGTTTATGATAATGAACCACTCTGGAGAACTTAATGAGTACCAACCAAAGATTTTATATATCCTACTAGAGTAGACTAGATTGACTACGAAGAAATATTACACTGTCTAAAGTGTTCTTTATTCTCATTAGCATTAAGTTCATGTGTGTTATTGACACGCAAAAGGGAAAAATGACCTGGAGTAAGACACTGAGATAAATCCTCTCTGTCCCTTTCTCACATACTACCAGAAAAAAATAAGAAACAGATGGTAGTTTTTAGATTGTTCCAGTTATCGTTAAATAGTCCGTGTTCATGCATTTTGATAGGTTTATGACATAAAATGAATTGCAACTAAATATTTTATTTTGAATATTGCTTCTTGAAATTTTATACGCATTCTTCTTGTATTAAATGATGATTTCATTTAGATTTAGTAGCTATTCGTAGTAATTTTCAAATTATGAAAGGCAACATTTAGGAGGTTTCAATTTGACAGAATTTGACATCAATAAACAATATGGCTGATGCTTCATAGGACTAAAGTTGTATTTTTAATTGTTACAAGTTTTTATCTCAATGTTTAGTAAAGTATAAAGTGGGCAAGATGTTCAAAACGATGCTGTGTAAAGTTTCGCAATAGTGATGGGTATCCTGGTTGTGGAATTTCATTTTTTTTGGTAAGTTTTCTGTTTTGTTTACAAAATATTTATGTAGGGTGACAACAAACATCGTTTTGAATTTTTTTTGACTGGGTGCAAATATTTATAAAATTCGATTGTCTACTGTTCAAGTTTTCCTTTATTATAAGTAAATTTCTAAATATCTGAGGAGGCTCAATTTTTTTTTTTTAAATAAATCAAGCGCGTACCAATTTTACTAATTTTATCTTTTCTGTTGATCGGGCGCCTTTGGCCGCTCGGCGATCTTCGGCTGCTCTCATGACACAACGGAAAGCGGCGAGCAGCGGCGGCCAGAGGTGCGGCATGCGGGACGTGTCTTCGGACCAATTCAGTATTAGTTATCTGTGACCACTTCTTAATTCATGAATCCCCAAGCGACCACCGGTGGCCGCGCATCTATTGTCTTACTATTGTGTCTCTAATTGACGGTATCTGAAGGGTTAAAACGACGCGCGTGCATAGTACATAGTACATTCGAGAATTATATTCATTTTAAATCATAGTCTACTGTCTTTAACTTTAGTCCTTAGGTAGGTTCCTAATAAATGCCGCACGCAATGCTGCATGTATGTGGCTTAACCGTTAACTACTAGTAATATATTATTTTTTATGTTTTGTTGTAGATTTCCAAGAAACGAGAACCATCAGCAACAGTGGCTTTGAAGTTGTGACATTTAAAAATTTTTTTTCAGCAACAGTTTTATTTGTGGTTGCCACATTAAGTCTGAAAATGTAAAGTTAAATCAACACTTAAATCTAATTCTATTCCATCTATATACCCTTTAAGTTCATTCGTTTTTAAAAATCCATTCAGTAGTTTTTGAGTTGATTGCAAACAGATATAGACAAACGAACATAGTAGGAGACTTTTTTTGATGTGGTAAAATTTCCAATAACTTATCCTGCTCTAGGGTAGAGCGCCTTACGCTCCATCCTAGAGCGGGACAAGTTTATACTGGATAAATCTACCCGTGTCCTTTAGTTGCCCTTTGTGTTCTAGGACCATGGTTTCCCTTTCGAAAATTCCCTGTGGCGCTAATGGGCATCGGCAATAATTAGTAGTAGTAGTAGTTAGTATAAATAAATTTAAAAGTCATTCGAGGATCATTTATTTAATGTATTATTTATTGTTTATTTTTAGTTAATACGTGCATTTTGACGTAATAAAAAATGTAAATTTTATGTCACGCATCAGTCTATTTTTAATAAAGTAAAAATAAAAGAATAATATTAGTTTTATTATAAACTAGCTAGTTTTTTCTTTCAGACAAACCTTATTCTGATAGGTGCAGCCGTTCAGAAGTGATCTTCTTACGTAGGTACACACACATTAGGCATTTTTTTATCAGTGTAGGTATTTCATACTCGCATAAGAGGATATTGCTATTATAATATATACGGACATCAGCTATTTCCTAGTCATTACAGAGAAAACTCTGTTCCCTTTTGGTAAGTGCATGTCTATTTTGATGTATCAAAAATATCTTTAACTAACTTTAGAGCAAAATTGTCCCGCAGTATGTAGCTAGTGTATGGACACACTAGTAGAACGAGATGACAGGACTCTTTCTGACTTTCCTTTTCAGGTACGCTTTTGAGGTTGTCGTAGTCAATCTAGTACTAGGATATATAAAATCTTTGGTACCAACTACCACCGATACTTAAGAAAATCATCCAATGACATCTCCGCGCCCTTGGGCGGGAGATAGTGTCAGACTTTTACTGACTAAAAACCCCACTCCTGTTCCTTCGTTGCCTTTCGTACCGACTACCGGGGCCGAATCTTTCTTTCAGAAGCCGACAGATAGGTACCCTCCACCACCACACTGAACCCAAACAATTTTACAAGTTTACCAACAATTTAAAAAGAATAATATTATATGTATAACTATATAAATTATCATCCATGTACATGTGAATACGCAACAATAACGCATTGATGCGTGCGTCATGTTATGGCTTCTTGAACTGCTCTAAGTATTATAGAATAAAGGAATCGAGAACAAGGTTGTTCTCGTGATTTCTGATAACTTGATCTATTCTTAGAAACCAATGGACATTCACCTACCACCATCTGACTTCTTGGAACCCCAGAAACATGGTAGCGTTAGCATAATCCTGAGTTGAGCTTTGCGAATACTGACAAATGCTTACACTGACTGGACAGGTCCAAATCGGTATGGTAGTTTCTTCAAAAGACCACGCATAGTTCTCATGTGACTTGACCATTACATATTTACTGTATGGACTTTAAAATAGACTTTGACCCCTGAGTTTGTTTGGAAACACCGGCCTCGTCTAGTAAAAAACTGATAAAAAAAAAATTGACGCAGGTTTTTTAAAACCTATTTGCAAAATAAATGTTTATCTCTTCGGATCCTGTGTCAAAAAATAATTTTCCTGTAAGTGCACAATATTCATAGTAGGTCGAATTAATTAAATATATTCTTCGGTGGCAAAACTAATTAATTTCCTAGCTTGATTTTTAGTATACCTTTTAAGCTATTATTAATTTCTTGTAATTAGTTATTTATTTCTGTTAGACACCCTTGTCTGAAATTACAAAATCATAATTTGAATAATATTTTTCCACTTTGTATTCTTAAATAACTTGATAAAACCTCTATAACACTTAATTTCACAGCGTTACGCGATTGGTTATTTATTTGTTTCATTCCAAAGAAATACAAATCATTTATTTTCCAATAAAATGTAGTTAGGTACACTTCTAAAGAAATGTACAAAGTGAGAAGTTTTTGCATTAACGGCAAAAACTAGTTAGCAAGTGCTACTGAAAAAGTCACGATTCTAGGCCATTCCAAATGCAACATAAAGAGAGTTCAGACGAGACTTGAAAGGTTGCACAAAAAATTTAAAGAATGCAAAAAAGAAGTCAAGAGTTCTCTAAACTTGGAACTGAGATTCCTCAATAATTGTATCATAATATTTTTAGAACTGTCTTTGTAAATAACTACAGGCCCCGGTATATTCCCAATTAACAAAATGTAAAAAAACAAAAACGGATTAAATGAGGAAAACAGAATCATATAAAGGTGATGCTTAAGCATCCATGCATATATGTATGCATGCATGCTTATATGTATGCATGCATGCTTAAGCTCAAGCTGCAAAAAGAGAGTTAAAAAAACACTGGCTACGAATGAGTTGGAATAATATGTGTACGTTGCAATATTCGTAATTCGCAAATATTTATTTAATTATTTTTTTATTGTTGATAGGTTCGCGCTTGACCTATATCTTAGCTGATGGAAAGCGACGATGCGATCGACGATGAAACGCGCTTACCTAGATGAAACATATTTATGGAGATTTCTGAATTATGTGTACGCCTGTAATTGGTTTGTTTGTACTGGACCATTGTGGAAATTGTTGGTGTGCCTTAGTAATACAATAAAATAAGATCGCGTCTGCTAGTGGCTGGTAGCCCGTTTCAAGGTAGAAAATTATCACAAACCTATAAGTATCCTGATGGTATTCCAGGACATGATCTACCCTTGTGCCAAATTTCTTTTAAATCCGTTCAGCTGTTAGAGCGTGAAAGAGTAGATAACTAACAAACATACACACACACAAACATACAAACTTTAGCCTTTTAATATTAGTGTGACATATTGTAAAAATAATGAAGCAATATCGGAACCTAAGCTGAGAAAAGCGAATCAAGAATCAATGATATCGCGAAAGCAATTGAATAGAGACAAGATGTAGAATTGTAAGACAGATAAACAACAGGAAATAGAACCTTGCTGAGCATGAAATTATCATTATTATTGAAATGGAGACGATGAAAAACTAGCAATTTAACAGTGTTTTTGCTGAAAATAACTTTACAAATGGTACTAACAATTTGGCGGTATACTGATAGTTTCTAGACTTATTGCATATTCATAGAAGATAATAGAGATGACGTGGTGTACTCAGCTTGTCAGGGAATATTTTAGAAGTGACACATACCTACTATGTGCAAGAAATGCTAATTGCACGCGCGGTAGGTGAGGTTATCGCACACTTCTTTTATTTGAACGCTAAAGTGCTGAAAATGGTAAGGCTAGTAGAGAAATAGGTATTTCAACAAACAAAAATTGATGACACAATTTGATGACTCAAAAAGATTTTGTGAGATAGCTACGCAAGGTAGTAGACGCAGCTGAAGCAATGATGGTTAGTCAAATATTTTAGACTCAATACTTATCATTTTAGCCTGGCCACGCCACAATGTGCAATGGTAGAATCTGAATGATTTACTCATAAAAATCTTAGTTTAATTAAAGCACTGCTAATAAACTCACAACCCGAACCACTGGAACCAAAACCATTGTTGTATCTAGAATTATTTTTCAGGGGAGCGGGGTGTTTGGCCCATGTCATACCTGATTTTTGTGTGAAGGTATCAATCAGTATTTTCCATCATAAAATTTTGAAGCGGTAACCAAAAATCTTGAGGTGGGTGCTAAACAATGCTGGGGTAGCAAAGATGTACAGATTGCCAAATACTTACATTAGTTTGAGTCCATCGATACGAAAAGAAGAAGAAGAAAACGACCCAATCGGTCTCCCGCTATATACACATTTGACCAAACGCATTCAACTCTGCATATAAGTTTCAAAAACACACAACTGGCTTCTCCACCATCAAAGGATTCACATTAGGGGCGTAGGTTTGTATAGAAATTAGTCATTTCAGCCGCCGGAAAATTCCTTAGACAAACATGACACACGAATTTTCAATGAATGAGTTCCGTCCACAACTCCACAGTGGACACAAGCTCGGCAGACTAAATAAGTATAAACACCTGTCAGTTTTATTACTGCATGGTTACCTGTTAATAGATTTATATAGATTTATATATAAATAAATACCCCAAGATTTCCTCAGACTAAGGTGAAGACTTGAGTGATGCACTTAGTCTCCGTTTTCGCTGACATCATCGACGCAACAGTCGCTCATAAACCAATGATAGTCGTTATACAAGGTCGTTTTAGTCCCTGCTAAAGAATATGTAAGAACAAAATGTGTTTGGTTCCAAATCCTGAGTGCTACAGTGACGTATCCTGGGCACAATGGAGCAGATACTGCATCAAATGAAGATATGTTTAGAGGTATCTGGAACAGACTGTGTAAGTAGTAATTAAAATCCCGCCAACTTACATTGAAAAGAAAGGATCCTTCGAGCAGAGGGTCTTTCGCATGTAGAACTCACCTCGATGCAGGATTTTGGATTGTTTTAGTATCTATATGACACCATTGAAGTCTATATGACCTTCATTACGCTTCCGTATAACAAATCAGCTTCTAGCAATGTAGATGACATAAGAATCACACACAACTTTACTAAAATACGAAAAAGCCAGAAGTCCTTACAACCACAAAAAACTGTAAAGAATCAACGTAGGTGGAGCATAATAACATCGTCGTGTTTACTCATGTACAGACAAACACACACATGATTTAGCAACGAATACCAGAAGATCTTATCTCCGACAACCAACATTGGAATTTCAACTGTTTGTTTAAGATCTAAGGTTGGTATTACTTTGTGCGGGTTTAGGGAGTTTCGCCAGGATGCACGTGACATCTGTGTAGACGTTACGAAGTCTGCAAAGGTTCTGGGTCAGTGAGCACGATCTGCTTTTGTTTTGTCGCGGTATCGACTCATTGATCGGAAGAGTTATCGAGTCTGAATACAATGAACGCGTTTGTTCTGTGTCCTTGCTTCAGCTAAAATGCTCTGATGTGTGGTTTGACTGCGAATGGTGTTTGATTCACGTTTATTTTCAGAAGGCCTTCCGTTGATACTCACTGTTTTTAACTTTTCAGTCCGTTTTTCCTGTCTGGGCTATCGGTTCCACAAAGGAAACTACGAACTATTAACGAACTATTAAGGGAACTATTTGGAGGTGTGTTTAGCTTTTATATTGTACGAGTTTGTTCCTACTCCAGAATTTTCACTAGCTAGTCCGATTGCTTACTGCTTAATGAGTTTCTTACGTTTTCTCGAGTTTCGAATAAAAACCACTTCTATGGGCTGAGTGGGAATTGTTTATCGAAACTTTTACCGGTTGGACTCTCTGATTGGTTAAAAGCTTGGAAAGGGCCAATCGGAGTGCCGAACCTCATAATGTGTTGAATTCATACTAGGCACTTAGATTGGCACAAACAATTTTATGACGATTGCGAAGATGAGCTAAGATGAATTTGACGTTAAAAAATATAATATATCCTGTCGAATTACCTAAGCTCAAGTGCCAAACTTGTGACCTATGACTACTCCGATCATATTTACTTATCACATTAAAATTGCGAAAAATAAACACGATTGCTGACATTTTGAAATGTGGGAGCGTCTCGCGTCTGAGCAAAGCATGATTGTGTGCTTTATACCAAAAAAAAATGTTTAGCACGTTATGTAACACTTGAGAATGGACCTGACCTCAATTTAAGAGACATGAAAATGATCACCGGCTTCCTTTGAGATCAATTTGTTTATAAACAGCCTAAAAAGTCCATTGAAAATTTAACAATGCCTGACAAAATCATCTTTAAAGAATAGTAGTTCCACGCGGTTTCACCAGCGTTCGAACCACATCCAAAGCGGAAGAAGTTATTTGATGACCTCACAACAAAAAAATTTACAAAAAAATTGGTAGGTCCACTGATCCGATAACGACAGTACTTCACTGATACTCTAATACGAAATCTCTATCCCAGAGTGCCACAAAGTACTTATCACCCCGGAAAACTTTAGTTTGTTTGGGATGGCGATTCTTCCTAAAGAAGATCGATCATCGGCATATGTATATATTTATATATCTATTATATAGCATATGTATATATCTGTGTATCTATTATAATATATTTAATTATGTTTAATTCTAGTTTGTCACACCTATGACAGCCCCATTTCTTGTCCAGACAATTACTGTCCATCCCAGGTTGCCTGGAAGAGATCGCGGAATGCGATAAGGCCGCCCATTGTATGTATGTGTTTTAGTTTTAATTTTCCTTTTGTATGTGTAATGGTGTACAATAAAGTATATAATAAATAAATAAATAATAAATAAATCGATTTTTGAATCGATACAGATCGCAGTGTTTTTTTTTTTAAGTTTCATTGCGTGTGTCTGTGTGCTAAATTAATGTATTTTTTTCTTTATTTCTAAGTCAAAAGAATTAATTCAGTAATAAATCGTGGTATTATTCTTTTTATAAATCGAGTTCTAAAAGATCGATTTCCTAAAGATACTAAGTTTCTTTGGTACAATGATTCAATAAAAAATAACTTAGGAAAATGCGTGCTTTGAATATGAGAGTGCAGAAAAAAAATGCTAATCTCGACTTCAAAAATTGATTTTCCTATACCAAAACCATCATCTATTGTTTTCTCAAATCAACAGCTCTATTTCCTGCGGGATTAGTCACAAGATCTAAGTCGGTATGAGAAAGAGATAATTGTCATTAAAGGCAAAGTAAATCCACCAACTCAGACTGGGCCCAAGTGGTGGGTTATGCCACATTCCCAGCAGTGGGAACATTACAATAAGGCTGATTATGCTAAAGCATAATGATAATTGGGCGTGAATGTGTGAAACGACATAATAATAAGCGATATAATCAGGCATTGTTTACCATCAGATCATGAGTCACCGAGCTGTCGGAAACCGGTTCTGTTAGCTATTATTTACTGTCCATTACTCAGGTATGTAAGTACATAGTTGTGTGTTATTTAATGGTGGAGAGAATGTTAGTGGATCGACTTGGTTTCTTTCTGGAATGTGATGTTTGGGTACTAGGCATTACCATGCGCGGAACGATGGTAACGAAGGTTTTTCTAGTGGAGGCAGAGTTAAACAGGATTCCTACTGCATCGTCATTATCATCATCATTTCAGCTGAAAGACGTCCACAGTTGGACATAGGCATCCCCCAAGTGTCGACACAACAACCGGTCCTATACGTCTCTCTTTCATCGGAATTCCGCGATCCTCACCGGGTTATCAGTCCATCTTGTGGGACATCTTCTTTTTATTATTATTATTTATTTTTTATTACTTATCTTAATTGTGCTCACATAATAGAAGCAAGTAGAAATATGTAACGAAGATTCATGTAACTCATAATATAATTTAAAAGCTTGTATGGAGTTTCTTGCACGTTCTTCTCCTTAGAGATCTACGCTTTGGAATGTTCAATTTAGCTTCACTTGTTTTTATGACTGACCGACATTTTGATAATCAAGTGCCTGTAAATTGGTCTACTTGAAATAATCGTTTCTGATTTCTTCCAACTCCGACTCCTACTTATTAAAAATTCAAAACACACAAACATCTACCCCAGAACATATTAAAGAGCCATGGGAAAACTTCTGTAAAGGAAATACTCGTGGTCCTAGAACACAAAGGACAAATGAAGAAAAATAGGTTTTAGTTAAATAAAAGCCTGTTACACCCTCATGCCCCACACTAGACTGGGAGAAGTCATCAGATGATTACACATCAAAAAGTAGCATAGAACAGATCACTTTACCGAGTTTGTAGCTATACTAGTGTATCACCGTGGGAGTCATTCTGCAACCTACACTACTTACGATGCAATTTAAACTTGAAACTGTTATTTATTGCCTTCGTATACCTTAGTACGCAAATTGTTAACAACGAGGTAGAATTAGACATAGATGCAGAAGCAACTGATTTGGTATTTAGACGACCCTTTGAAGTCATCCCAGTGTTTAATTGATAAAAGAGATTATTATTTCATATCATCATCTTCCTGCCCTTTTCCCGCGTTACTTGGGGTCAGCGCAACACATTTTTTTCCCTCACCACGTCTGTCTGTCTCTATGAACGCGATTAACTCAAAAAATACTATCAGGCTACGGTAACTATTTTAGTGTACAATAAAGTTTATAATATACTATTCCAACTACTGAACGGATTTTCATGAAGTTTTCATGAATAAACAGAGTGTTTCATGAGGAAGGTTTAGGTGCATATTATCGTAGAGAAAAGATGAGAATTTCAAAAATTTGTAAAGCTTGTGCGAAGCTGTGATGGGTCACTGAACTAGAAAGAAAAAGGGAAAAAAGGGTATTAAAAAAAATATTTGTTTGTTTATAAAAGCCGGCCAAGTACAAATCGGACTCGCCCAAAAAAACTGAAAGAAAATCACGTTTGTTGTATGAAAGCTCCCTTAAATATTTATTTTATTCTGTTTTTAGTTTTTGTTATTATTGGCAATAGAAATACATCATCTATCTAACTATCACTATTCATGAGATATAACCTGCTAATAAACGGACAGATAGTCAGACAGACAGACAGACGGTTTGAATACGGAACTTTAAAAGATAATCACTGAAAGTAGTGATACGATTATGAAAATTCTTTTACGAGAATTTCAAAGATTTCTAATAGGTACTCGTGCGAAGCTGGGGCGGAGAGCTAGTATATTTATAAAGTAATAAACTAATAAGTTTGCTGGCAGCGATGTGTCGGAAGCCGTATGAGTCATCCGCGGCTACGTTGCCGTGGCACAAAAACTTCTCGCCAAGTCTTTGACTGCGATGGCCGGTGGCGGCAAAAACTCACAGAGTCGCTTCATACTTCGAATGGTACTGACTTGTGGATAAATGAGAGTTTTTATTGACGTACAACTACTTTCAGGCACATCATTACTGACATAACATTTTGTAATTTTGAGTAGAGGTGTCAAAAATACAATTTGCCTGCTACGGTCTTCCCGTCCGATTATAATTTGGCTGTCTTCAAGGCTAGAGTAAATAGGCTTTTAATGAACTAGTGCGCCTCACCAACAGAGATAGCATCACTGCTTACCATCAGGTGGGATCGCAGTCAAGCACTAGTTTATATCAACAAAAAAAAAAGGATTTGTTTTTGATTAAGTATTTTATTTATTAAGGGATGATAAGCAATTATAAGATAAACACGGAATTATATATTATAAAATATTTTTAATTTAAATTTTGAGCATGCAAATATCTATGTCAATGTCAAATTGCGGAAAAATTACAAGAAGTACTTTCAGTTATTTTTTTTATATCTACTGAGTAATTGACATAGCTTAAACTGAATAATAAAGTCTCAACGTTTCAAAAAACGCAGAGTAAAGAGAGAGAGTAAAGAGGAGAACGTCTATGATGAAATCATCATCATTTTAGCCTAAAGATGTCCACTGTTGGACATAAATATTGTTACGCCGTCAAACTTCAACACGTCATATCTCCGACAAAATAAAGAGTGGCAACGAATAATTAACCCTTCAGATACCGTCAATTAGAAACACAATAGTAAGACAATAGATGCGCGGCCACCGGTGGTCGCTTGGGGATTCATGAATTAAAACGCATTGCTGTTCGAAAGCTCTAGAACCAAAGTACCTACCTAGCCTGGCAAGATCTGGAACATTCCTTCATAAGTACTTGTTGTACCTACTATTTAGTAGGTATGTAATCTGTAGGTATCTGTAGGTGGATAAGGGAAATGGTACTTTCCGCCATTCACAACAGAGTTGAAATTCGCATGAGTGACTCGCGAAGGACAAAGTAACAAAATTGATTTATGGCCCCGCGATGCGACTCTATTGTTCTGGAACTATCCTGAGACGTCAGTATCTAGAATTTTCTTTGCTCCGCGTATAAATACGAGCCCCCGAACGGAAGTGAGTCAGTTTTGATTTTGACTGCGAACAAGAGCGATCTACCTAAGAGTGCGAAGTGATTTTTATCTAACGACCGAGGCGATAGTATAACGGAACTCTAGTGCTAACCGTGATTTGGATTATTGTTGACTGGACTAATTACTGATTGTTTGTGGTAAATAAAGTTCTTTATTGGTAACTTGGCATTTAATTACCTACGTACGTAACAATATCATATAGGCCTTTCCCAAGCGTCGCCACAACGAATTTTGTAAATGAATGATCATTTATTTAGATTGAAAACCAAGTCCGAATGATTGTCTAGATTTAGCGATGCGTTCAAATCACGAATATATATCTAGATTAAAATTGATGGCAGACATGAATTTAAATGATCCGGTTATCATTAAAGTTTTATCTTAAACCACATCCCAGGTACGGTGCACTGTGCAGTTCTAATTGTCCAAGCTCGTCAGTTTACAAAACGATAAGAGATGATAACAAAATATATAGGTAAGTACATACTTAAGAGGGTATAATATGCCTTTTAGCAAACCAACTTTACTGATTGATGAAAGCAATATAATATTATAGCTTAATTTTCCGTAGAAACATTCTAAACGTTGTTCCTCCATTCAAAACCTAATCACTCTAAAGAAGTAATATATAATTATTCTTCAGAAGTTTTTCTGTCAGAATCCAAGTTTTTCACCATACAATTTCTTTAAAATATTCAGTGAAGCTGTCTCAGTACAATGGCACATATCTTTCAGATTTTACCATTATTATTCAAATCCCCGTCCTCCTACCTATTGTGCCTACATTTCTTACATACCACATCACACCTGCGATATACTTAAACACGTAGGACCTACCGATTACCATTTCAAATGCTCATCCTTCTACATAATTATGCTAACCATCTTTTGCAAACCTTAAGATAGAATACACTCCGCGCACGTGTGCCACACACGTCGATTTGGAAGAGTTGGTCTCCATACATTTTATATGGAAACTAAACTTTTAGAGCTACACTTGATCCACGCCACACGTTCGACGTAGGCACAATATAGCCAACGTTAGGGCCTGCGCTCATTTGAGACAAGACGTCTTAGACAGAACAGAACATAGGCTCGGCGCATCTCTCTCTCTCTCTCGTCGTTTGCCGTGAACGACGTGAGAGAAAGAGAGAGATGCGCAGAGCCTATGTTCAGGCTTGCCAAGATCCATCAGGGATACTGTACATATCAGGCGTGTTACACGTGTTCGTCGGTCTAATGTACTCATAGTTCTAGCTCTACACCTGGATTCCCAAGTCCTCGAACACGTACCGCATCCATTGAACGATTCCGGGCTAAGTTTATGTTAATAGAGTAACAGGTGCTGTCCAATGCCGCGTCGCCTACATATCTGCCTACGCCTGCGCTCGCGCATACCAACTGTATGCAACTTATTGAGTGTGTCAGTTGAATGTTATGTTAGTTGTATGTATGAGAAGCAAGGTGTAGTGTTAAATGAAGCTTCATTGGTTCTGCACCTAAAAGTTTAACTATTTTAGCGGTACCGAAAAGGCGAATATCACAGTATATTGATAATATCCGCTATATTCAACAAAAATATATATAAACTTTGTCCACGGAGAAATCACGAAAATCGGGCCATCATATTCAAAGCATTCTTAAAGTAGCTTCTTGATGACTTAAGAAGAATGTAAGATTTGCAAACGATAGGTTTTTTCAATATCTACTTATCTGCTAGGAGTGCATTTGGGTTGGCGATATCGGTAGCAACGTTCTACAGCTCTCAGAATCTGGAATGTTACTGACGTTGACTCAGAACTTAGTTTTGATCTCGCTGGATTGAAGCAATGGATGAAGTCTAAAATTGAACAAATACGCCTAGAAACTGTCTATACCATCTTTTATTGATAAAAGGTTTAAATTAATTATGGGTGTGTTACCAAATAAAAAAATCAAAAGCCCGGAGAAAAGGCCTAGTCCTTGAAAAATCCTGAGATTTTTAATAGATTGAGAATAGGAAAGAGGGGACGCCGCTCGCTCTCCCCCCACTCTCTTTAAAAAAATGAAATTTAAACGTAAGCGGTAGTTTGTTGAAAATTCTAAAAATCTTGGGATTTCATGAGATTTGCAAAATCCAGCCGCAAACCTGAGAAGAATCCAAAAATCCTGAAATTTCAGGACAAACCCTGAGATATGGCAACCCTATGTGTAATGGGACTTCATCTGGTTTCAAAATATCACTTCTCTCTTCTTTTCTTCTTTGTCTATCAAATCCATCCTAAGGTTGTCTGTAAAAAATTCTGACACCTTATTTTTTTTTTAATGATGTACAATAAAGAAGTTTATTTATCTTTTAAGTAGGGCAACATCCAACAAAGATATACGTAACATAGTTAGCAGAAAAGTTGCTAATTGAATGTCTAGGCGAACTGAGACGAACGGTTCATGGCTATGTTAGCATCAGCACGCATGTGCGTTACACTCCATTTACATTTTGTGCAAATTGTGCAGTGCATACGGAGTTTTTGACCCAGTCTCTGGTGCGAAAATGTGATAATTTGACAAAGGAGTGTGATGTAATCAGTCGAACAAAAAGTTGTCCCATAGCGTAACTTTTTAATTATTTGGATGAGAAATCATCAAATACCTTCTCTAGTTTTGGGTAGAGTGAGTAATTTAACGACTTTACCGACCGAACCAATCTGTGATTCAACAATTGCTTTTGAAGTTGCGGCGACTATTTCAACAATTCCGCAAGCTCTAGCGTTTACTGTCCCACGGCAAAGCAAAGGCCTCCCTCAGGTCCCTTCAGAATTTCTTCTTCCGCGCCGTCTCCAACCAGTCTTCGCGAAGTCGCGACACGCATCCTAATCATCCCGCCACCTCCTTCTAGGCCGGCCTCGACGGCGCTTTCCTTTAGTAGGAGGAACCCACTGTGTGACGACGCTTGCCCAGCGGTGCCTGGTCCCTGTAATGCGGCTGACATGATCGCCTGGCAGCCTTGTCTTACTTGCCGATAAAATAGTAAAAAAGCAGATGTTGTATCCCTACTTAGTAGAGAGAGAGATCTTTGTAAAGGTGCCAAAGGAAAACTCCCAATGTAATGAGATAAAAAAAGTAGGTAGGTAAGGAGGAGGTACCAGATAACCAGACAGACGATTTTTTTAGCTGATCGCCAATTTGCCACAGAAGATTAGTAACAGATAGATAGAATACCTATCTACTTCATTATTATATGTATATGTACACTTAGATAACATAAAAAGTTTGCATTGTAGTGAAAAAAACCGAGATTATATTTTTTACGACTGTAACTTTGTCCGCATCTAACTTATAAATAAATAAAACAGTACCAATATCAACTTTGTAATATTTATTTTGAGCGGAGCTTAATTTTATTTCTAACTAGCTTCTGCCAGCAGCTTCGCTCGCATGAAATTCTCCATACAAAATTCAGTTTCTCCATACTAATTTTGAACCCCCGTTTTACCCCTTCGGGGTAGAGTTTCCTAAAATCCTTTCTTAGCGGATCTCTACACCCTATAAGGAACCTATCTGTCAATTTTAAGGTTATAGGTGTTATAGTTTCTGAGATTACGTGATTAATCAATGAGTGGTATTTCGCTTTTAGTAGTGTATAATCTTAGGTAGCCTTAAAATATTGAAGGTGAAAACTGAGTCCAAAGCTAACAGATGGCTTTTCAGCAGCACCAGCCCATATGTGGCAGCAGCACTCACTTACAATCGCACTTGTGCTTTGTATGACATTAGAAGTTGTCCCGGTCTGAAGTACCACCAGACCTTTGCAAGAACGCCTTCCTAGTAGCTACCTTGGTTTTAGAGCTTAACAAGAACGCTGAGCTTCCTAGCAGCTACCTAGTTTTTGGGCTAGGTTGCCGACATAGCGCAAGAATCGCCAAACTTAAGTGGCATTGGGCAGGACACATTGCTCGCAAAACAGACGGCCGTTGGGGCCGAAAGGTTCTGGTGTGGCGACCGCTTACAACAAGACGCAGCGTCGGAAGGCCTCCTACAAGGTAAACCGATGACATGGTGAAGGTTTGCGGTAATCCGATGGATGCGGGACGCACAGGAGCGACAGGAGAGGATTGTGGCGACAGTTGGGGGAGGCCTATGTCCAACAGTGGACGTCTATCGACAGAAATGATGATGATGATGAGCTACCTTGGTCTTGGACTCAATGACTTATAGCGTTTTTTTTTTCCTAAAATTGTTCAACTTTGTATCGAGAATTGTTTTCTTGTAGATAGAGTAACACATCATTATTGTAGGTCCACTCCACCGCAACTATGGGTATCCTCTTGACATCACTCGGCCGGATATCTTATATTTACGCAAACATCTCACGTTTCATCGTCTTATATCCTTGAATGGTCTGCACAGCTCCTTATGAATATCGTTACATACGATTAAATCTATTGTAATTTAAAACCAATAGATAATTGATAAATTAATTCCTCTTTCAATGATAAGCATAAAGCGCAATTCTTCGATCCTAGTAAGCGTTTTTATGGGTCGGCTGACCTTTCTGGTTTTCGTGAAAATTAAGGACTCAGATCCTTAATTCTCGCGAAAACCGAGAAGAAACGGAAGAGAAGAAAGTTTTTCCTCAGTTTGCGTGAAAAGTCCCTAATTTTACTAAAAACTAAAGCAACGGTTTCGCCACCAAAATTGAAAAGAAATAATAATATTGACTCTTAAATCAAACATCTGGAATGTTTGTTTCTATAGTTAAAAAAAAAACTAAATATTGTCTCTGCATTCATCTTAGTTTTTTCTATTCATACTTTTACTCCAAACCAAACGACATTATAATTACTACGTTGCTGTTTATAATTTAAAACACTAGATGTTCTCTGAAACAGAATGGAGAGAAACTAGGTTTTGTAGATCTTATCTTATCTATCGCTTTGTTTGACTAGCATACATTGTATCCTATGCAGATTTTTCTCTGGTCATTCACCTTGCATTTAAAGCCTTATTAACATGAAAAATGTAGATAACTAACACCCATTTAGTAAATAGCTGTTTTTTCCTAATATTTATTCGTAATGCATATAAATATTTCTTCTTTGAGGCTTTTTTTTACGGTGGGCAAAAATCATCTTATGACAACCCCCGCTCTTGGGTGGAGCGGGAGATAGTGTCAGACTCTTACTGACTAAAAACCCACCCCTTTCCTTTTAGCCTCTTCATACCGGGGCTCGAGTTTCCTTTCGGATAACCCTGCCCCCAGTAGGCTTCGTCCCAGCTGGGCCCCTCCTGTTGCTGACATCTCGCTCACCTACGTCACTGAAGACAGCTCTGTGCGAAATTGTACGTCGATTTAGTAAATAGCTATTTGTTCCTAATATTTATTCGTAATGCATATAAATATTTCTTCTTTGAGGCTGGAAAATTATCCAACAACTTCTTCAGTTCTGGGTGGAACGGGAGATAAAGGTGTCTTTTGGTGGTCAGACTTTTACTGACCAAAACTCGCCCGTGTTCCTTCAGTTGTTCTTTAAGGTTGAGCTACATCTAACTGCACCGAACGAATTTCATTTCATTACAATCATTTCTTTCATCAGATCATAAGTGAGTGAGTAAGAAGCAAATAGGTGTCCTTTATTTTTTACCAACTTCATTTTATCTGTTGTTGCGTTATCGATGAAAATTAAAGCAGCATAACAAAAATATAGTAATCAAAAATAACTAATTAACAACTAAGCTACTCGTTAATATCGACGCCTGATTAATAAAACTGGCAATTTTCATATGTTTGCAAGTAAGGATCACATTAATAGCTAATAATAATTTGATGATAATTTGATATACATCTCATTTCTGCCAGAGGTGGATTTATTTTGAGCATTCACTTTTGAGATGTAGAAACTAGAAGTTCTATTGTTGCAAGTTACTATTGAACCATGATAACTGTCTTTTTTTTGTTGATATGGGAAAACATCAAATAACTTCTCCCACTACGGATGGAGCGAGCGGGAGTGTCAGAGTTTCACTGACTAAAACCCACCTGTGTTCCTTCAGTTGCCCTTTGCGTTCTAGGGCCGGTAAGTCGTTGAAACATTCCTGCAGCTCTGGTGGGCATGGAATGATGCCTAAAGCCTGACTAGAATCAAAGTTAGAGTACTTTCAATAGGTGTGGTTTAAGCGTCAGATGCTAGGAACGCTACAAAAAGAAAGCACTACGCAAACCCTAGATGGATGCTTGTCTTCTCACTAAAGTCAATACGAATGACCTAAGTTGGTTTAACTGTGGACTTGTTAACTTGAATATGTTTGGAAAGAGCAGGGACTTCAAGCCTATCTTCACTAACGCTCTTATGAACTTTACAATAAAATCACTTTGTTCGTATTTACATTTCCGCTTCTGTAAGTTTATCCGCTAAGGCCCAACTTACACTGGCGCAGAGTTAGGATCACGATGCATCATGTTTTCGCATAAATCCATTTTATTTATCTCTATTTTTCCTTTTTCCCATTTATTGTGGTCGGCGACGCTAGTCGACAGGTGTCTAGTTGAAAAACGGGACGCGACTCAACACGTTGTTTCGACTCTACGCAGTCTGCGTCAGTAGGAGTTATACCGAACTCCTTCTAAACCTGGTAACGGATTTTGATACAGTTTTCATATATGGAAGGAGTAATAAACGGCCCACGGGGAAGTATCCAGTGTTGTTAGTCAAAACGAGCCCGAGCGAGCGAGTGTTGGTTACTCACCAAGACAACCATTTACTGTACAGGGTGATTTGTAAGGTTATTTGAACAAACGTGGTTTGTGATGTTAGTAACATAATCCTGAGAGTTTGCTAATATTTTAAAAATAACACTGTGTAATTCGGCTCCATTGTTGGAAATTATTTGCTTTTCCAGAAAAGCAGCCTACAATAGAGGCCCAGCCACGAGCTCATGATCCATTTGACTACTTAAACTGAACTGTTAAAGGGATGGAACTAGATATGTTTCACCTAATAACCGAATACTGAATAATATTAAGTTAAGTTTGTACCGAATCGAATACAATGCTGGATAATAATTAGGTTACCCGTTCCATGGTTTTACCGCGCAATAAATTTGTGGTATTTGGGGTGTTTTGAAAAGATGTAACTGTTAAAGCTAGGTCGTATATGTACCTGTGTTAAATTACAGCTTTGTTTGAGTACATTACAATAAACGATTTCTAATAAATATGATTGTTAGACTAAGGAATCCCTTCTTTTATTTTATTTTGTTCCAGAGGCTGATTTATAATGATCCATTAAACCGGATACATTCGGCATTTTAACCGAATGATTCAGCCGAATAAAAATACCTAAAAATTCTGCGTTTACGACGAATACCGAATATAAAACGAATATTCGGCGCATCATTAGATGGAACTATATAGGGTTATAGTTCCATCATTGCCCTCGCCCTCATTCTTGCATCCTTGCTCCAGCCTTGTTAGCTAAGGCTCCTGTTTATATTACAGTAAACATATAGCAACACAGTTCTACATAATCGCGTGGAAGTCGGAAAACTACGGGAAATGCGTTATTATGGTGTCCGTAGGCGATCGACCATCCTGCTAGAACTTGAGCTCTTGTACACTGTACAATTATTCATTTAGATTCAACATCCCAGTCCTAGAACAATAGGAGTGACCCTGATCTACTTAGTGGCGCTATTCTGTAAAACATTGAAAGTAACCGAAGGTTCGGTTTCGGTCAAAAAGGGGCCGATCATTCGGCTCGACAGAAACTAGAGCTGTAGTTCTGATTGCGACAGATACCGAAAAACTGGGGTTTACTTTCTTTCTTCTACAGATATTATAAATTTTATGTAAGTAATCGTCGATTTATTCGACTATTTATTTAGTATTTTAAGAAAGTTATCATAACTATAAAATTAAGCACAACTATTATCTATATAAAATATAGCTAAAACTAACTGCCCCCCTAGCCAAGTTGCTAATCTGCAATAGTTAACGCTAGTAGAAAGCTTCAAATGTATGGGAATGACGCTCAGTCACGTGGTCAGAACAAAAGAATTGGCGGCAAGGTGAGCTCGAAGCGTTCGACGCAAGCGAAACGGTTGTAACTTGGCTAGGGGGGCTGTTTAGAAACATAACTTTCAACACACTTCCGCGAAGACTGGTTCACAACTCACTACGATTATTACGCAAAATATTACGAATTTCTTATTATTTATTATTATCTCATTAATTCATGAATCCCCAAGCGACCACCGGTGGCC
Organism: Mythimna lalbum; assembly: GCA_949319445.1. Classification (NCBI taxonomy): domain Eukaryota; kingdom Metazoa; phylum Arthropoda; class Insecta; order Lepidoptera; family Noctuidae; genus Mythimna; species Mythimna lalbum. The sequence continues at coordinate 3,384,985 of OX439358.1, forward strand.
GCGCATCTATTGTCTTACTATTGTGTCTCTAATTGACGGTATCTGAAGGGTTAAGGGTAGATATAAATGAGGGTATTGGCTGATGTTATAATCCGCTAATTATAGCGGCTTCAAAGTTCAAACGTTAGCTTCTCCTTCAAACTGCGAAGGTTAAGCGCGGGAAAGAAAGCAAATTAAATCTTGTGTTATTTATGAAAAAATTTCAAATTTAAGTTTTTAACCCTTCAGATACCGTCAATTAGAGACACAATAGTAAGACAATAGATGCGCGGCCACCGGTGGTCGCTTGGGGATTCATGAATTAAGAGAAGTTGAATACTATCCCGACAGATATTGCGATTGAAACACTAAACGCTTGCAATAGCCGGTTGTTTTTGTATAATTTTCTTCAGCGTGAATACTTTTCGTTGTAGGTATTAAGTATTTTATTTAGTCGTAGTTACTGTATTTAAAAACTTCGTTTGATAGACGTGGAAAACCACTGAAGTCCTTGTTTCCACAACACCCTCAACTCACAAATGCGACTCTGTCAAACACCACGGTCGCAATGAGAGTCTTCTTCACCGTCCACTTTATAAGGTACGTTAGGTACTAACCGTAATATTGTCTCTTAAAATAAAATTATTATTTATTTATCAAAATGTAATCTGCACCACCCTAAGGTCGACTGGCAGATAATGCTTAAGGCATTAAGTCCGCCTTTGTACAATTTTTGTGCATAAAGCTTTAAATAAATAAATAAATACTCTAAAAGTGAATACTGACGGTTACGACTTAGGTACGACTTTCTTCCTTATACTTAGATTGATTATTACGATGAGTTATTGTGTAAACATAGTTATTGTCAGCTTATTTCCTCCATTCAGAGCTTCATTAATTAGGCAGCCGTCCGTCTCTCTTGATACTAATTACGTGATCTTTCATTTTAGATTAGCATTGCCAACAACTTTCTGTTGACGACGCTGCTTTTATTTTAACAGTTTCACTTTAGTCGCGGTCTTATCGAATCTGAATAATGTTAAAATGCAATATAACTTCATAAAGTGAACGATTACTGTAACTCCGTCGGCCGGTCTCAGTTTCAGGGGTAAACGACCCGAATCAATCGTCTGAGTCCATTCGCTATATTTTTTGTTACCTAACGCCGGTTCTCGAGCGCAGGCGCACCACTAAAACCGATTTTTAGCTGTTAATTAACTGTAACTACGAATTTGAAATATTACATTATTAGTTTACTAGAAATATAGCTAGGTGTTACGTTTATTGTAGGCGAGTATTGCTGTTGTTTTGATCGCGTGACCATTGCGCGTTAAGAAGAAGGTTCATGCGAATTCCTTTGCCTTCAGACTTTTCCGATTATAAGAAAAAATCATATCGCCAAGAAGTTTGGATAGGTAATTGTTATTTTTATAAACGAAATAATAAATGGTTATTCAATAATCGATTCTTCAGACAACAGCTAAGTTACATAAATAGTAAAGCAACTTAGGCAATGCCTATTTTTTGCTTTCTGACAAACCTCAATGACGCCTCCGCTCTTAGTCATGCATGGACGTGTACCTATGCAGATTTATCTTGCTTACTGAGTTCAAGGGTGTCCGAAAAACCGACTTAGCGTTTATAATACAATGTCGTAATATGTAGGTAATTATGTCGACGTTGTTTACCTACAGAAACCCGCAGGTAGGTAAAGTGATCCACTCAATGACGCCTCCAAGCTTGGAGACATTGATCTTTAGTAGGTGTGTGTCGGTATGTAGGCCAGAGCGTAGTCTGCGGCCTATTGAGAACACAAGCACCGACAAGAAAATCTATTTTTTATCATGCTACTAACTCATTAGCCGACTTGAAACGATGTTTTCGCTTCAGTCGCTCCAGAACCATGTGTAACCGTCACTTTCATTTCACATATCCGATTAATTTCAGCCGACGGATTTCACTATTCGCTTTTGATACAGCACCACTGACGCACGGGTTAACACAGGTCAATTTGTTGATACTATGTTCATAAGGTTAATTTTCACGCGGGAAACACACACAGACGGAGGAAACCGCGCAAAAGCGCAGCGTGAAACTCCCTCGTCAATGCAGCGTCCCAAAATAAGGCGCAACTAAATATAGAGACGTAGGAAATGCCTTTATAACTAGATTAGTTTCAGTTCGTCACTGTGTATTGAAGGCGGAGTAGGAAGTGGAAGTACTCACCAGAATCTTGCGCTCGCATGTTACAGCGTTTGGCGGATACGTGTTTATTTCACTGATATTATTTTGGTTCGCGTCGCCGCTCGTCGCTCGCGCAGATCCCGGTCGTGTGGCGCCCGCCCGGGCGGTGTGCCGACTGGCGCGCCGCGAGTGCGCTCGCGTTACCTCACTGTGTGCGTGTGTGTCGCGACACGGAGCGCGCACTGTGCCGCGTTTGTCAGCACGAATCGCCGCACGCGCTAAACAACACAGTCTTTTTTTACCATTGTTATCGTGTTCATGGGGAAGCCATACTAGAGCACCATCCGGCACAATCTCTTGCACGAAACTGGTACAAGTTTGCATCTGTGTTGTTGTTTACAAAGTGAAAATTTGGTACAAAGTCGCGAGCGTGTGTTGTTGGAATACGCCCTGCGCACGATTCGCGAACTATTCAACCATTGAAATATTGAATCGATGTTTGGCTGCTTCGCTCCACATCGCTTGTTGCTTTGGTACCTAATTGCTTTGTATTTGCCGGTAGTAGGTATAAATATCATGAAAAGATTTATTCTGCAACACTGTCTACAACACAACCTTACAATACTTATAGGTAAACATACTCTGTTTGTCTGCTTTTCTGTAATGTGTGCTTTTAAAATAGGGTTCTTAAGTTCAGCACACCCATTGAGGTACTTACCTATGTATAGGTTACCACGATGTAGGTATCACTGTCTTAAGACACCTTGAGGAGCACACTACCTTCTTATATCCGTGGGTATGTACTGCGCGCGCTAACTTGATATAGGTATCGGCATGGATCTTGAGCGCTCGGCGTCAGTGGGGATCGCTTTGCCATTCCATACATTGGCGAGCCAATCATCGTCGTTGTTAGATACATGCAGCAAGCGCAAGCAACGAATCACGAGTGACGTCTATGACGCCATGGCGCGGCGAGCCAATCACAGACGCTCCCCGCCCCCGCGTCTCACTTCATACCACTAAATAGGCCTGATATTTGACTTCTGGGTAACTTGAAGCCAGCGCTCAAGATCCGTGCCGATATCTTACAATGACTTAAGATTATGCAGAAACTCCAGATGTTCGAAAGACTCCAGAAGAGAATGGAAGTCTGATTTTTGTAACGCACCCATCCTCAAAAAAGTATGAAATAAAAACATAGAGATGCATAAGCTCGCGTTGTACGTATAGACAAACTGCACAATGCAATACAGGTGTGCTATTTTCTAAAGAAAGCAGCCTTGAGCGCAGCGTTGGCCGCAGCGACGAAATCCAAATAGGTACATTGGATTACCAATGTACCTATACATTAGGTTGTTAATTCTATGTACTGAGCTCTCGAATCGTCGCTGCGGCCAGCGCTGCGCTCAAGGCTGTTTTCTTAGAGAATAGTACCGCAGGTACGTGTACGAATTACGATCGTCAGAATGATAACGTCGCCACTACCCACATTTCATCGATAATGACACGAAATGAAAGGTTCCCGTCTGCTGTTCCAACCGAACGCGCTGAAAGAGACGCGATTGGCGTGGCTATACAAAAATATTAGCTGTGGGAGGAGATTACATTATTTTTGTTATAACGTACTTGCAAACTTGAATTCCAGCATGAGACAAGATAGTTTGTTCTATTTTAAAATATATCTAAAGAGGGAAATATTTTATTTTTGTGTGTATGTTTGTAAGGAATAAACTCAAAAACTGCTGTGCCGATTTCAAAGATTCTTTCACTATTGGAAAGCTACATTCACCCAGCCCTGCGTTAAAAAAACCCAGAGTCGAGTAGAGTTGCAACCCAGAGTCGTTCTTTTATAACTCGAGTAGCTACCCTAGACTTAACCCAACTAACTCTAACTCTGAGCAGGGTAGGTTGGAGTAAGCGGCCAATGCTTGACATTGACAGTTGAACTCACGTTCGCGTTCAAAATTGCTAGGGACGGTAGAGTAATTGCCTTATGACGTCATTAGAGTTAACTCTAAACTTAAATTTGAACACAGCCCTGAGTAACATAGGCTATATTTATTGCCCGTGCGAAGACGGGACTGGCCGCTAGTTTTGAAATATACATAAACTAGCTTCTACCAGCGGCTGCGCCCGCGTCAATGCAGGTTTCTTTTCACAGACTGGCCCCCGTTTCTCTACTCAGGAGCTCAGTTTAGAAAAATCCTCTCTTATTGCTCGCCTATGACATAAAAAGAAACCTTGTACAAAATCTCACGCTCCTAAGCCAGCCAGCAGCCAGGCAGCTAGTTCCGGCAATCAGTCAGTTTCTCCTTTTATACAAGGTTATTCGTTAAACACTGGCAACCTCTCAGGACTATGGTACTAACATCATAAACAACATCTTTTGTTCTATGACTTTTAAAAGAATATCCACTCATATTTTAGTTCATACAAAAATTTAAATATTTGAATTGAACGTTCTAAATGTTACAAAGTCTATGCTGGCGTATCAATTTTCTGGTGATGAGTACACGAAAATGGTACGAATGCTTGCTAGGTTCGGAAGACTGCTTCCTATTACTACGAGAACAGTGTGCAGGAGGCGAAGGTAGATACAGCAAAATACAGAGTTGAAATATGTTAGATAGATCAACGAAATATTGAAGGTTTGTTTTTGGTAAATGTATTATGTTTTGTAAAAAGTCATAGAACAAAAGTTGTTTTATATGATGTTAGTAATACAGTGCTGCAAGGTTGCTAGTGTTTTACAAATAACCCTGTATAGGTACGCTCACTGCTAACCACCCAACCTTAACCCTTCAGATACCGTCAATTAGAGACACAATAGTAAGACAATAGATGCGCGGCCACCGGTGGTCGCTTGGGGATTCATGAATTAATTTTTGGTTACCCTGTTTGTTTATGTTAACTTTGGCTTATCTACTGTTTTGTTTTTTGTTAAAAAACAAAACGGTAGATAAGCCAAAGTGGGTACTTTACTGAGTCCCAACAGTGGGAACATTATAAGGACGACTATGCTATGCTATGCTATGGGTACTTTAGCAATAAACTAAACACTTAAACCCTTATCTCGATTCATAAAAGCGTTACCAAAGCGTTTTTTGGAATTTAGTCGCTGCTTGACATTGTTGCATTATTCTTTCATCATTTCTGTCATCGTGAGCAAATATTGTTTAATTTGAGTTTTTAGTTATTGATTATTCTTCTACTGAAAAAGAAAGCTACTCGATGCAACTGGTGCTGCTAAGGCAGTGGCTTTAGCTGACGCTGGGTATAGCCAACCTCGCATCTCTCGTACGCTTGGTGTACCTCGAACTACGGTTCGGGATGCCATCAGACGCTTTCGGGAGACTCGTTCTCGATTTTCTATCTTGGTTACTTTTCGTTTCACGTTTGTTTTAAAAAAATGAATGGCCGTGGAAAACGTCCGCTTTACGTAGTTGCTTCACCACTGGTTTCCTAGTGTGAGTTACTGGACTAAAAATTACAATCGAGCTTCAGGAGACTGTCATGGGGTGCCTTTGCCTGTACCCTTCATATGGTACCTAACATAAGAAGGATTGTACCTACGAGCGATAGAGACGAACTAGATATCCGACTGAAATTTTCCTTGGTATAGGTATTTGAGATGAAATGGTTAAAGCTCCATACACACGGAGACTTCATATTAGTGAGCCTGAACGGTCTAAAAAAGTAAAGATTAGTAAACTTTAACTAAATAATGGAAGCAGTATTTATTATTTATTTATTTATTAAAACTTCATGCAACATAAAGGTACATAGGCGGGAGACCTTAGGCATTCACTAGCAGTCAACCAAGGGGGGTGAAGAGAAAATATGGCAGAAGCATAAAAAAAAGATTAAGAAGAAAACAAGGAAACAAATATATATGTTTTTATATAAGTAAAATGAAAAGAGTTTTGAGACTACTACCACTAGTATGAATCTTGTAAAGCTACACTGCAAAATTATAAGTAAAATCATGCCTAAGAAAATAGAAAAGGTCGTTGAATTATATTTACAGGTTCTTAATTATTTAACCCTTCAGATACCGTCAATTAGAGACACAATAGTAAGACAATAGATGCGCGGCCACCGGTGGTCGCTTGGGGATTCATGAATTAAAACTAGTAGCAAGTTTAGTGTGCCTTAAAACACAACTCACAATTTGCCAGTAAATCTAGGATTTATGACAGCCTAAAGCTATATCTGGGAACAAATTCTGACCTTATAATTTACTATTACGCTAGAACTACATTAGGCCAACGCACACTTGGACCACGCCTGCTTTGTACGTAGAACGACGTCACGTGGCGTGGATCAAGTGTATAGGTACCGGCACGTATCTTAAACGCTGACCTTTACTTGAACAGAAGTCAAATTTCAGGCGTAATTAGTGGTATGAAGTGAGACGCGGGGGCGGGGAGTGTCAGTGATTGGCTCGCCGCGCCATCGCGTCACAGACGTCACTCGTGATTCGTTCCCTGCGCTTGCTGCATGTATCTAACAACGACGACGATCGGCTCGCCAATTTAAGGAATGCGCAAAGCGATCTCCACTCTGACGCCGAGCGCTCAAGATTCGTACCGGTACCTATAGCTTTAAAAGTCTAATTTCCATATAAAATGTATGGAGCCCGAGCGCCCAGATCGGCGTAGGTAGCACACGTGTGCGCAGTGTAGTTCTACCTTTATTGTATAGAAGGATGCTCTCTCTTTCTTTCTTTCTTTAGGGAATTAGGATTGTGGAAAACATGCAAGATACCGAAATAAAATAATAAAAAACAAAGTCGACTAATAATATATTTACTAAGGAATGTGCTACACTAAAAATTAAACTAAAAACTTACTACTTAACCCGAAAAATTGATCTAAAATAACTAAATAAATTACTAATTAATACAAAACTAACTCATAAGATCGCAATGTTGAATAATGTTAAACTTTTTTTGTCATTGGTATACGTGTTGAAAATTAGGACTTATAACAAAGGAAATAAGACTGAATTTTAAATGCAAAAGTTTATGACTGCACCTAGTGCTGTGACAAAAAAAAAACATTGCTCAAGTTATAAGTTTCAAATCAAATGAGAACAAATATACTTTGGCCTTAGGAAACTCAAGTATTGGCTGTAAAATCAGATATGCTGAATTAAATACAAAAATATAAAAACAGAAGTATCAAAATCACTATGAAAAGAATATTATGACATGAATTTTTTCATAGATTTTATTTCTACATATACAGGGTTATTTGTGACTAGCACCTAAGAGGTTGTTAGTGTTTTAGCAACCTCTTAGGTGCTAGTTAAGAACATCATGAATAACAACTTTTGTTCTATGACTTTTAAAAATGTATCATATTTTGGTTCATCAATTTTCATACAAAAATAAAAATATTTAAATTGAACGTTCTAAAGATTAAGTCTATGCGAAGCAAGCGATAGTACAGTAGCGAGGGGAACGGGAATCGCTTGCGACACGTCATGCAGACGTAAGAGGTACAGCAAAATACAGAAATGAAATGTTTTAGATAGAACAACGAAATCTTGAAGGTTTGTTTTTGGTAAATGTATTATGTTTTGTAAAGTCATAGAACAAAATTATGATGTTCTTAACTAGCACCTAAGAGGTTGCTAGTGTTTTACAAATAACCCTGTATATATTTGTGGGACCATCATAACGTTAGAAACCATCTCAGGAGCCTCAAACATAAGCATCTGGGTGAATGTAAACATTATTCATTTTTTTTCAATTTTGGTGCCGAAACCTTTTCTTCGGTTTTCGTGAAAATTAGGGACCCAGGACCCTAATTTTCGTGAAAACAGAGGAAACTGAAGTGAAGACACTTTTTACCTTTTTTCCTAAATTTTCGTGAAAATCTGAAGTAACAGTGTCGCCACCAAAATTGAAAAAAAAATGATATTGAAAAAAATTATAATAGTACATTTATGCATTTTAATTCATGAATCCCCAAGCGACACCCGGTGGCCGCGCATCTATTGTCTTACTATTGTGTCTCTAATTGACGGTATCTGAAGGGTTAATGGTATTCGAAAACTGAACATTTCTTTACTCTTTTTATTGCATTATTTTATAATACGAACAAATATAACTTTGAGGATATACAGTGGTCAAACGCAATTTGACCACCATCTCACCTGATGGTAAGCGACGATGTGGTCGACGATGGAATACGCTTGCCTAGAAGTAACCTATTCACTCTTGACTTAAAGTCCCCTAAGTTGTAGCTATCAGGAAACACTGACTCCCGAATTTTCAATTTTCAGCACGGCTTCAATATGGAGACATTGGCCTGTGTGACTTCTTTTTTATTTATTTAAGTCGAGATCGCTCGATAAGGGGGGCTAACCATAGACAATGTAACACGTCAAGAAGGGGGGGGGGGGAGGTATTTGTGTCACAACAGGTGGGAAGAGTAATAAACTGCGAAATTTTTAAATATTTACGATAAACTTTAAAATATTTCTAACTTTATCAGTAAAATTTTAAGATTTAAATTATTATGTTCAATTACTTTAACCATTTCTAGATAATAAACTGACTGACTGACATATCAACGAACAGACGTAATTACTGGGTCTAGGAACGTGAAACACAAGTTTCCTTTTTATGATGTAGACAAACACTAAGAAAATCGAACGTTTAAGGGGGTGAAAAGGGGGACAATGATTTGTATTGAAAATTTAATTCCTTGGGGCCCTAGACTTGAAACTTAGCATATAAATAGTAGCCCAAGTAAAGAAAAAAGGTTTTCATTATTAATTTTTCAAAACTACCCTCAAAATATGGTCTAAGGAGTGTTAAAATGCTAGTTTTGCTAGATATTGACAAATTCTTCATCGGATTTTGATTTTCGCCATAATGAGATTGCGTATTGAGTTTGGACGTTTATCAAGTACGAGAATTTGCCTTCTGTTGTAAACCCGTGTCTAAAACTAGATATCTGGATCCCAAGTGCGAGTTTTTTTTACGTTAATTCCATCGTAACGCTTACCGCGTTTGGCTCTCTGATTGGTCAGAGGGGACCAATCGGAGCTCCGAACGTCGCAATCGTGTCGACAGAGTTAGGGCCGACGTTGCGTTAAGCGGGCACCCGCGCGGTCCCATACAAAAGTGCTCCGTAGCGGCTTACCGCGGGGGCAGCCGCGCCCCACGCCAATTTTGCTACGTAATAATACACTAAAATCCTCCATAGATACGACTACATGCACACCGTTAAAGTTGAACTAGCGACACTGCGCAGGTAATAAATATTACGGTGTCTGCAACGTGAACCGCTGCACACGACACACGCGCATAGTCACGCGACGGGTACCCGCGCGGGCTTCCGCTTAACGTAGCATTGGCCCTTAACGTAATATAAATCGCACTAAGTACTCTGAAATAAGCCATAGCCAATGCAATATAATAGGGCCTAAAGAAGAGAAGTACAAAAGTTGTCACACTTCAAGTTCGTTCAAATTTTAATGGCTAAGCTTACCAAATATAACATATTTTTTACTTTTTATTTATCTTACAAAGTTCTTAATAACTACGAGATATAACACTCTTCAATTTATTTATTAAACTAATAGGTACAATAATAATTTGCGTATACTTTTTTTTTTTTACAATTTTTTGGTTGTTTCCAATGTCTGTGTATCAGTCACGTTGCTGAAAATACAGGAATTGTATAATAATATATACATATTTTTATAAACTGTAATATAAAACGATTAATGTACATAAACATATAATTATGCTTTTGGATTATACAAAACAAATTATTATATATTTTAAATGTATGTAAAGTTCACAAATTACTATCAGGCCTTTGCCCAGCAGTGGACAATAGGCTGCTATTATACAAAATAATATTATTTTATTCTCTCACAAAATAATGATACACAGACATTAAAATCAGCTTTACACAAGTTATATCATAGTTACGCTGTCATATTTTCTAGTACTTACACTAAATATCTAATATATCTCAGTAGAACAAAGCAATACGTCACATTGTATTCAGTAAGTTCTATTTATTTACTAGTCTGTGGGCAATTCGATATTTCATGACCGTTTATATTGATATAGCTGTCCGCTGCGGTTTCCCCCGCGTTTTTGGTTACTCCTCCGCCTCCGTGGGTCGAAGCATGAAGTTATACAGGGTTTTTTGTAAAACACTAACAACCTTGCAGTACTATATTACTGACATAAACAACGACTTTTGTTCCATGACTTTTTACTAAATATAATTAATTTACCAAAACCAAACCTTCAAGATTTCGTTGTTCTATCTAACACATTTCAACTCTGTATTTTGCTATACCTACCTACGTCAGTATGACGCGACGCAAGCGCATCAAGCACCACCACAGCCGTATTAGCGCTCCCCTCCGCTATTGTACTATTCGCGACGAAATCTATCTTCGTAATATTTAGAACGTTCCATTTAAATATTTTTATTTATGTACGATATGAGAAATCTCATGAACTGAAATATGATAATTTTTTTTAAAGTTGTTTTTTTACTATGTTAGGAACATAAACCTGAGAGGATGCCAGTGTTTTACAAATAACCCTGTATAGCCTAAATTATTTGTCGTTAATCTGGTTATCATAAGCAGATTTTTTGAATTGATTCATAATTTGTGGTCAAAATTCCATAACGGCGTGTGTCATGGTCCATTTTAATTTTTCAGTGGCAGTCAAACCTCAGTCGTCGTGATTCTTCACGATTCGCGAGCGCGTTCACGTTCATTTTTTTCATTTAATTTATGACAGGTACAGGTACTCTTTGTACTAACATAGTGTAGGTAATGTTCAAGGTGTACAGTCGACATTACACCTGAGTCGACTGAAGTGAGTGTTCGGCACGCCTAATCTAGTGCATAGTATCGACAGATACTATTACCATGTTGTTAATACTATCTAAATCCGACTACTTTGTCATTAAAAAGTTTACTCAATTTTGCTTCGTAATTTTTGCCTTTTAAGCGTTGACGTGCAGAGAGCTATTCGCTCCCTTTTGAGTGATGAATGCTAATTTAATCCGAATCGAAAATGAAAGTTGGCTTTCGTCTTCAAATATTTTTTCAATTTCTCCATCTAAATCAAATTTTAATCATAGAAGATGTAGTGAGCTGGTTTCTTAAGCTTCTCGCCCACGGTAACTTTTTGTAGCGATGCTGTAGTGTGTTGGCATCTTTACTAAAACGCTTGCAAATGCAAATTAGGGCTATATTTCACCGAGACACCATGGCGGCGCGACCAGTCGCCGCTGCCAACAAAATGTATACAGCTCTGTAGATTTAGTTACTTACCTGGTGTTAGTTTGGTTGCGCAACCAATTTGGTGGCGCGACCATCTCGGTTGTGTGACGACTTTGGTGTCTAGTGCTATATTTCAACTGGTCGCGCCGCTCGGTGTCCCGGTGAAATATAGCTCTAACGCGCGTAGTAACGCGTTGGCATCTTCTCTATAGCGCTTGCAAATGCACGTTTCGTAAGCGCGCGACAACATCGCTACAAAAAATTATCGTGAGTGAGGGACCTTAGGGCATGATCTTCTTTCTAATATATCTTTTTTCGACTCCAAAGATTGTTAGCCATTTTGTCAGCTTCTCAATATAAACGATCCGAGACCTATGTTTAAATACTGCAATATACACGGTAGGCGATATTTCGTACACATAAATAATACGTTTAACTTGAGTTACACATACAGTTTATTTCACTCATCCACATAAACACATACAAAGTGATCTTCTAGTGCGTGTTTGATCTATGCCAATGTTAAATTTTACATAAATTTCCACCACACAAGTTTTCACAAAGCAATCTCACAGTATATTTTGTGTTTTAAAATAAATAATAATTTATAAAATGTTTTATACAGGGTGTCTCTGATATCGACGCACAAACGAATACCCTGGATCCGGTACATCATTCTGGACCCCCTGGAAGTGGAAATTTTTGTCGGTTTTTTCCTATTTTTTTTAATTTTGTACGTTTTTTTAATTTAAATTCAATAAAATCGTTATTTTAACTTTTTGGCGAAAAAACTGAATTAACTTACCTTTGAAATAAAAAATGTCATCTGGATTGATTAGAATAACGATTTTATCTACCCCAATGACTTTTTTAAATGTTTTAAATTTATTTTTAAATCATTTTTTTTTTTGTTTTTGTACTAAAAATACCAACGGGGTAGGTTAGAATAACGATTTCACACAGTTTAAATTAAAAAAGAACAGACTTTTTTTTTTAAATAGGAAAAAGCCGACGAAAAATTCCACCACAGGGAGGTCCAGAATCATGTACAGGATCCGTAGTATTCATTCGTGCGTCGATGTCAGAGACAGCCCGTATATTTTGCTTTAAGGTACTAAAGTATGCGCATCGAAAAGCTAATCTCATTAGTATTTCTGCAGGTTTGATTCCCGCACAGAATAAATATTTCTATGGCCTACAGATATTCCAGATCTGGGAGTCTCGTAAATGCATGTTTACATGTTTGTGAGTACACCCATGATACTGGAATAATTTCCAGAGTAGGTGAACAGTTTCTTAAAAAAAAAAATGGTATCTCACTCACACAAACGCGATCACCACCTCTTTGAAAGCGAAACAACAATATTTCTTGAGCTTCAAATGTATCAATATATAAAATATATAATATCTCCAATGCGCACATATTAGCCACACATGACTGATACATACAAGAATATGAAAATGCTATAATATACCAATTCATAAGCTACAGTCCAGCTATTTAATAAATAATTAATATAATAATGACAATATATGATCAATAATAATTTATTTTATAGTATGTAAATATATATTAATTTCTGACCCTATGCTCAAAAAGCCTCTCATGGTGCTAATGAAGACAGTTTTTTGCATTAAAACAGTTTTTTATAAGTATGAAGACTTTTTAGATTTAGACGATAATTGTTGTCTATTATTATTGTTTCAGTCTGCAGATGTCCACTGATGGGCATAGGTCTACCTGCGCGTGTGGTCTCATCTCGAGATCCTGTGCACAAAATAGATAGGTACAGAAGTCAATCTCATTTATGTACTTCACTTTTTATACCTACGGTTTTTTTTTATGGTGGGCAAAAAACATCTAATGACCACCCCCGCTCTTGGGTGGAGCGGGAGATAGTGTCTCTACTGACTAAAAACCCATCCCGCTCTTTCTAGCCTTCATACCGGGGCTCGAGCTCCCTTTCGGATAACCCTGGCCCCAGTAGGCTTTGACCCAGCTGAGATCAGGATCGAGATGACGTGTCCGTGAGTGGTGTTTATCTGCCTTCTGTACCTATCTACTTTGTGTTCTGTGCATCTCTCATGAAGCGGATACTCACTGCTTCACCATCACTCCACAATGTAGGGAGTCCGCAGCCAAGCATTATCTACTAGTACGTAATCACCGTTCCAGAACTAACCTAAGTGTGTAGCAACACTGGCAACATTCATATCGTATAAATCTAAACAGGCCTTTCAATTAAACAGCTTGAGCGTAGGGTCATTCAGAGCTGAATCTACAGCTAGCGTCTATGGTTACATTCATTTAACATTACATAGAGGTTTATTGACATATTTATAAGGCAGTGGGTGGCAATACAATGACAAGATCACACTAGTGTCTTTTTTTTTCATTACTACAAATACTCTAATGCTATTTAACTTTAAGACATTCCTACACGGCTACGTCAGATATATCCGACAAATATTCTCGCGTTTATTCCGCCAGGGTCGAACATTCAGGATCAAATACTCCATCTCTACAGCTCTTCTGTCACCTTTGGGATTGAAGAGCTAGATGGTACCCCATCTCATTTAGCTCTTCAATCCCCGCAGTCGCGAACAGACGACCCTGGCGAATGGGACACGAAAACATTTGTCGCATCAATCTGAAGTAAGTAGTTAAAGGTTGTATTTCTGTCACTAGATTATGCTTCAAAGGGGTGGAGAAATCTCTTTCTCATGCTGATAAGTCCAATGACTCACTCCCAATTTCAGGTTTAGTCCAAAAATGTATCAAGCTTTGGCATATTGGCTTTTAACACATTCATAACACTAAATACTGAAATCAGAATCTTACCCCCTGAGTCTTGAAATTAAACAGTATTTGAGTATCTTTACCCTATTCGCGTCAAGATTAGACATTTAAAGAAACCTTTTTTTCTGTCCATTCAACCGATTTTAACTTCTATTTCGTAGGCATAAGGACGGCATTAAAAGCAAAAAAGTGGTTACAATACCAACTATTTACCGCAGCCGCCATTTGTCATGCCACCAACGTAATAAAAGTCAAAATCGGTTGAACGGACAGTAACAAACGGGTTTCATAAATATCTAATGCTATTTTGAACAGAGTTCATTTGTTAGCGAAATAAATTAGACAAAAAAAATTAATCCATGTATCCAAAATATGTTTGTAACTATGAAAGCTTGAAAAAATCACTTATAAATTCACCAATAATCACTTTTCTCACAATTTACACTACAGGACATATTTCACAGCACACACTCCTACAAACTCCAGGAACATTGGTCGCCAATGTTGGTGGTATCACTATTGTTTGCCCTGATTGGTCAGTGTCTTGTCCAGGACTTTGGAGGCGTCTGTTGATCATTTGGCCGGCGACGTGAGGCCGAGGGCGGCTGATAATAACCGTACCACGTTCTTTTGTTCTGTCTTGTCGTTTTCTGTAAGAAAAAGGTAATTTCGTAAGAAAATTATTCTACAGTTCAAAATGTAACCTTGCGTTGACTGATACTAAATTATGAAGTAAATCTTCTACAAAGAGGCTGCATGTGAAATCAAATGGTTTACGTATTTTCAAGTCTAGCACACTGTTGTACATTGTTGTGCAAAGACATTTTTCTCCTCCAAATTAAAATTATAGCAACACTAGCTTCTATCAGCCGCTTCGTCCGCGTCCGAGAATGATAGTTTTTGCGCGAAATCTAAGTCGAAAACGGATAAAAATAGCCTAGAGCCTACGTCCATCTTTTGGAGTTTCAAGTTTCCGTATTACCGAATTTCATCAAATCGGTTCAGTAGTTTAATCGTGAAAGCGTAACAGACAGACAGACTTACTTTCACATTTGTAATATTAGTATTTTGCTCTCTCGTAGTAATGGCAACTTAATACCAACCAATTTTTGAATTAGCTAGGTTGCGAATTTAATGATTATAACTTTATAACTTAGTAAATAAATACGTGTTAGGGGTTCGGGATAGTCCCACATGCACAAAATGTCACGTAAGATACGTTTGCCTATGATCTAATTTTCTGCGGGCTGCTGTGCGTTATGGTTATTATGTACAATGAATTTGAATGAACGAAAAACACGCGGCAGCCCCGCGTGCGGATTCCACGCATTACAATACTTGTATGAAAAGGACATTTGCAGGGGTTAGACGTGCGGGACAAAACCGCATGCGTGATCAAAACCTCACGATATTAAAAACACCCTAAGTGTTCCCGCTCACGGTCCACAAAAAGCGCCGCAACAAAAAAAAAAGCTAGAAGCGGCCACAAAAAAAGGCTTTTTTGTGGCCGTGTGCGGGGACACTTACGGTCACATATTATATTCTAATCAACATACAACTTGACAATGCCCTGTAAAATGCAAGAAAAAAAAAATTAATGTATTCATTAGAGCTACATACCATCAGCTCCAGTGACGTGTTTCTCTAGGTTGAGTTTCTCCTGCGCGACCTGGTAGATGCCCTCCTCGATGGTGCCTATACTTAGTAGCCGGTATATCGTCACCGGCCGCGTCTGGCCCATTCTATGACATCTGAAATTACAATAGAACACAGTTAGAAATACCTTCAACATCAGCGACC
Organism: Mythimna lalbum; assembly: GCA_949319445.1. Classification (NCBI taxonomy): domain Eukaryota; kingdom Metazoa; phylum Arthropoda; class Insecta; order Lepidoptera; family Noctuidae; genus Mythimna; species Mythimna lalbum. The sequence goes on from OX439358.1 coordinate 3,401,024, forward strand.
TGCCACGGCTTAGTATGAGTGCTAATTTTTATTTAAAAAAAAAGAAAAATACAAACTATCTTCAATCAAAATCCGTTAAGTGGTTTATAAGATCTGCAAGCAAATTGTTTCGGGTCTAGGTGTTTGTGTGTTTCTGTTTGTAAACGCACCTACGATACAGGAAGAAATTTCTAGAGTGGCGCTACGTTTTTTTAAAATAAAACTGAGAATTAAAGACATGAGACATCCACCAACCCGAATTGCATGACTTGATTCCCCCATCTCATTTCTACCACCGGACAAACCGATGTACGGCGAGTACCTATCCACACTTACGTTATTGAAACCTCTACGGTCCAGACTAAGCGTTTCGCTTCGTCATTTATACCGCGTACATAGAAGGACTGGAACAATTTGCCTGCTGCGGTCTTCTCGTCCGATTACAATTTGAGCGTCTTCAAGGCTAGAGTGAATAGGCTCTTAATAAACTAGTGCGCCTCACCCCATCAACGATTGCATCACTGCTTACCATCAGGTGGGATTGCAGTCAAGTACTAGTCTAGTTTATATGAGATAAAAAAAAAACCGCACTGGGCCCACGTGGTGGATTACGGTCTATTCCCTCTCCTAGAGAGGAAACTTGGCATTCCAGCATTGAGAAAATTTAAAAGCCGGTTGTGTTATATGAATGACGGTTGTATTAACAGTTACCTGTCCTCGGCCTGCTTGTCGTTGTAGGGGTTGAAGTCGATGTCGTGTATGATGACGGTGTCGGCGGCCGTGAGGTTGATGCCCAGCCCGCCCGCCTTCGTCGACAGCAGGAACACGAAGATGTCCGAGTTGTTGTACTGGTCTATTAAGTCTTGTCTGGAACATTACAAACACTTTTTTCATTAATCATACTCTGAAAGTAGGTCTGAAGTTGCCTGAGGAGCGGGCTGAAAAGTATCACACTTTTCATCCCTAGGGAGTTTTACTTTCAACTAACAGCTGTCAAATAATTAAAAAAAAAACTAGGTCTATCTTCTTATATTCGTAATGAAAAGCACAATGCTTACCTCGGGGTTAAAGTTACTTATTTAGTCCCTCGAATTAGCGACCTCGCTACGCTCGGCCGCCAACTTCTTCTCGGGACGAAGTATAGTAAGTATAGTATTAGTATAAGTAACTTTCACCCCTAGTGTAACAATGTACTATTTTACACTTCATAACATCAAGAGTAAATATGATATTTATACGTATATTAATAGCTATCCCCGCGGTTTCAACCGCGTCTTTGGATTCTACTCTGTTGCTATTGGTTGTAATGTGGTGTTATATAGCCTATAAGCTTTCCTCAATATAGGCTATCCAACACCAAAAAATTCAATTTAAACCAGTGGTTCTTATGATTAGCGCGTTCAACCAAACAAACTATTCAGTTTTATAATATTATATAATACATAAATAATAATAACAATGTAAAGATGTTTAAAAGGGGATAATCAATTATCAGTAAAAAAAAATGTCCCATATGCTGTTTAACGACCAGACATAACCCCTGTCAGGTCGGAGGATCATCTTTTTTCAACAGAGGTTAGTCAAACTTTACAATCGGTTCCACTTACCTACTCCAAATATTCAGGACAAAAAACTGAAAATTGTCTTACCTATCCGTAACATTGGTGCTGCCGTCAAGCCTGATATACCGGTAGCCGCGGATGGTGAGGTAAGGTTCCAGGATGTCCAGCATCATAGTGAACTGGCTGAAGATGAGCACGCGGTGGTCGTCCATCTTCAGTCGCGGAAGCATCTCGTCTAGTTTTTGGAATTTGCCGGAGTCAAGGATCAAGTGCTCTGGGAGACTGTAGGAGCGGATACACTGGAATGAAAAAATTCAATTATCTAGGGAACATTTGGTCTCTAGCATATCATATTCGGCCTTATAATGTTCCTGCTGCTGCGACTCAGGCTTCCTCTCTAGGAGAAGGAATGGGTCGTAATCCACCACGCGGGCCCAGTGCGGGTTGGTGAATATCATATGCCTTCGAATTTTTGTTTCTAGGACACGCCGGTTTCGTTACAATGTTTTCCTCCATAGTTTTGAGAGCAGCAGTGATGAAATAAATTACACAAAGTAATGCCTGCCTGGGTTTGAACCCGCGACCTACAAATCGTAAGTTGGAGCTGTTCCCGCTGGACCACCCCGGCTCACATTTGGTCTCCAAGTTTTATTAAATTCCATCCACCACCATCCATCATTCCATCGTCGCTTACCATCAGGTGAGAAGTTGGTCAAACGCAAGCCTATCAATAATAATAAAATAAAAAAATATTTTCTATGTCCAGCGGTAGTGGTCACACGCGAGTCTATTAATAATAAAAAAGTAGATAGAGCTGTGGTAGACCTTTCAGTAAAAATTTCAGCTGGCATAATACTGAATGATTTGTAAAAAAAAAAAATACAGTCAAGTTATGTTAAAAAACTCACAGGGTGGTTCAAAGTAAGCTGATGTATCTGAAAGTCGGACAGGCACATGAGGTCCTCCCAGGCGTACTGCTCGTTTTTCTCCTTGTAGCCAGGGTCCCGCGCCAGCCGCGCCGCTATCTTGCGGACCTGGGACGGAATATTATTTATCAGCCTGAATAGGGATGAGCAAATGAAAAAATATATCGATATTTTAGACCTAAAAGAACTGGCAAAATATTCGAATGTGCAAAAAAAAACACATCCGTTAGTTTTATATAAAAATAGTAATATTACTGCATTGCACTTATGTCGAAGCGTAAACAAGAAATGACAGTGTTTTGTCTAGTATTTTTGCACGGAGGATATACACATCACCAGTTGACTATACAGCTCGACTAGTTTTTCTATATCTGAGAAATCTGTTGTTTGCAGTAACAAAAAAATATCTACGATAATATCAATATTTTTCTGAAAACATATCGTTATTTTGATATATCAGTATTTTAGAAGTTATATTATTATGAAAACCATATCAAAATGTGTTGTGTGGTTTAGAAGAAAGAAAAGCATACTGTGACTTTGTTTCATAGTTTTGCAGGTAATACAAGTTATTTGTCGGTACCTGCTGGTCCTGGTAGTGGTAGCGCAGGAGACAGGGGTGGTTGGCGAGCTTACGCATGTCCATCATCATCGCCATGCCGCTCTGTTCTGTCGTCGCGTGGATCTGGAACCAGAATCAAGGAGATTAGGAATACGAACCGAGAGACGTGTTTAAGAATACATAAAACTAGCTTCTGCCCGCGACTTCGTCCGCGGAAAATTTCTTGTTTTAAAATAATAGACGATGCGCACGTTCAGTGCTAGATTCCTGAGCACGGGCCTGTGATGTTATGGCATTTTGCCTAGCGAGCCGCTGCGAGCGCTCAGCGCTAGTCTCCCTATCCCTTGTCTCAGAGACATGCTGCCTTAACTCAGATAGACGGTGCGCACGTTCAGCGCTAGTTCCTCGAGCACGGGCCCGCGATGTCCTCACATTTTGGCTAGCGAGGCGCTGTGAGCGCTCGGAGCTAGATTCTCTAGCGCGTGCTTGCGAAATATATTCTCTATTTCTCGAGAGGCGCTCCTCATTTTCAGGGGCAGATTCTTCCGTACGGCGTACTCGAGCGGCTCTTGTCTGTGATGTCTGCCGGGACAGTTGAGATTTCCTTTTAGACATGCTCTCAACAAACTACGCACAGACTTGAAAACAATTGTGAACAAAAGGAGAGCGACTCGAACACCGTCCGCCTTTACAAAACAAAACAATCGTAATATCGAATAACTCGTATCGATTATTACGATAGAACGAAGTACGAAACTACGAACATACAAAAACGTACAATGAAATTACGATATTTTCGATTATGAGGTATCTATCAACAACAACAAACATACGAACGAAACAACCGAAACCAATAAGCAACTGACAGAAGAACTCCAACTAACGACAACGTGGGCATAATAATTCGAGAGGGTCATCAATCCACAGAAAGTCTTAACACCGCGATTCAGAAAAATTACGTAATTGCAGAACGCCATCTATGGGCAAATAGGTGAAACGTTGGGCACGCCACAATTATGGCGGTAAGTCCCCTCTTTGAGGCGTGGCTGGAAAGGCCTCACGGCGTCCTTACCTTCCGCATGACACAGGTCCTTACCGAACATGGCAAGTTCGGGAGGTTCCTGCACCGAATTAAAGCGGAAGAGACGCCCGAGTGTCGCCACTGTGCGGAACGCCCGGAGGACACGGTGGAGCACACAGTCGAGGTGTGCCCTGCCTGGGCAGAGCATCGCCGTGCCCTCGTGGGGGCGATCGGCGGCGGACACCTCTCGCGGCGGGCTCTGGTTGAGGCCATGGTCCTTAGCGAGGAGGAATGGCAGGCGGTCGCCTCCTTCTGCGAAGCAGTAATGCTAGCAAAGGCGGAGGCAGACCGCATCAGGCAACGGCGCCCCCGCCGCCGCCGTGGGGATTCCGATCCCGATTTCCGGCCACCGTAGACGCGGGCTCGCGGACGGCGAGCCATGGGTAGCTTGCTGTCCGATCGTCCGGTAATGGACCGAGCCCAAGACGTCGACGGCGCGCACTGTTCCCGCGCGCCTCAAGAAGTTGTCAGCAACAGCAGAGGCCCAGCTGGGTCGAAGCCTACCGGGTCCAGGGTTATCCGAAAGGGAACTCGTGCCCTGGTTTGAAGGCTAGAAGGAACGGGGTGTGTTTTTAGTCAGTAAGAGTCTGACACTATCTCTCGCTCCACCCAAGGCCGGGGTTGTCATAAGATGATTTTTGCCCACCATAAAAAAAAAATAGGTAAAACGTCTGCACAATGAAAGTTACGCTAGGGGCATTTTGCATTTTAGTAATTTTATATTATCTTCGAAACTGTATGACCAATTGCTATGCTGTAAATGGCAAATCTTATCTGTATAATGTTCTTGTGATACTGAAATAATTTATTGTCATAAGAATTAATATTTTGTTGCTCAAATAATCAGCCAAACGTAAGTATGCCGAAAAAAAATATTTTTAATGCAATAAAGAAGTATAAATGATGAAATATAAAAGATAGAGATATGGTACCGCGGACTTTTTTGTAGAAATAATTAAGACGAACCAGGTAGCCATACATTGTTTTTAATTTTAAGCAACTGTTTAGGCAGCGCACGCAAATAATTCTATTTTATGAGGTATTTTTTTCCGACTTGCTAGACAAAAGTTGTGATAGCTCGGTTAATATACATGCTATAGAAACAATTTATAGCCTATAGCACTCAGGAATAATGTAGCTTTCTGCCAGTAAAAAAAAATTTAGAATTGGATTATTAGTTCCAGAGATTACCCCCTACATACAAACTTACAAACTTACAAATTTTACCTCTTTATAATATTAGTATAGATAAGCATTTGTCATAGCAGTCAGGCCCACTAACCAACAGGCCTTTTTTTTTCGGTGGGCAAAAATCATCCAATGACAACCCGCGCTCTTGGGTGGAGCGGGAGATAGTGTCAGACTCTTACTGACTAAAAACCCACCCCGTTCCTTCAAGCCTTCATACCGGGGCTCGAGTTCCCTTTCGGATAACCCCGACCCCGGTAGGCTTCGACCCAGGAGGGCCCTCCTGTAAAAGTACTTATGGTTCAGACCAACAGGCCTGTCAATTCTAATAAAATCTCACTAACCGAACCATCCTTCGCCGAGAAGCTAGCAATTAGGTTCTTATACAGCAACCCCTGTCTCTCCGACATGGGGCACAGTTCCCTGTGGTTGGTCTTCTTGGGCAGGTCCTGTAGCACGTCCCTCTTCAGCCTCCGCAGAACGAACGGCTTCATGATGCGCTTAGCTTGGACTATCTGACTCTGCTCGAACGGAAGTGCGTCGTCATCTTTTGTATTGCCGTCCGCTTTCGTCGTTGTTTTTGTTTTCTGAAATGTTTGAATAAGCGTTAGAAGAGTTGATTATGATATAGTTACGTGATGATAAAAATAATAATAATTAAAATCTTTATTTGAAACTAAAAACACCTTTAACAATTTATTTATGCAAGATGATAACTGCAATAGTTTGAAACTGACACAGCTATCAACGCCCTCCTCCATGGCCGGATCTAGTTATTGGCAAAATGGGCTGCTGCCTGTGGCCCATGGATATAAAGGGCCCCCAGTCTTCATTGAAAACTCAAAAACCTTTTAAGAAAAAATACCTATTACCTACTATTTAATTATAGGAAGTACTTATTCCTTGACTCGCTGTTTATAATATGATAAGTCACTACAATGTTTTACAGGTATTCAACGTTGGTATTCAAGTTCAAACTTTAATCAAAGAATATTCAAACCATTTGACAAAACGCCAACTAGTTTGATAACCAAGTAGTGTTAGCCCAGAGGCCAACAATTTCACAATCCGGCCCTGGCCACCTCTAGAGACATAATAATATCAGTAGTTCCATATCTTATACACATTATATGATAAATAAATCCTAACCTGTAGTATTGTGTGGTGTGTAGTGAGTATGTAGTGAGGGTGTGGAGTAGAGGGGTGTGTAAGGGTGTATGTAAGTGTGTATGTTATATGATATCTCCTTGAGGCGCGCGTGGAACGCTACGCGCCATCGACGACTTTAGGCTTAGCCGGGACGGTTACCGGATGGTCGGCGAGCAATGTGTAGCTCGCCGACCGCAAGCCCGCGACTACGGTGGCTGGAAATCGGGATCTCGGCTTGGGTCAAAGTTATATCTTTGAGTATACAACGTGTAACGTTAAATGCGCAAAACCTCAGACACCCCAAATGATGTTTAATTCGATTGACCCAATTAACCCTTCAGATACCGTCAATTAGAGACACAATAGTAAGACAATAGATGCGCGGCCACCGGGTGTCGCTTGGGGATTCATGAATTAAGTGAGAAAAAAAACATTAAAAAAATATTAAAGGTATTATGAACAGTTTTAGTTTGTCAAAGATATCTGCATTGAAATAAGAAATTTTATTATCCCGTGTATGAGAAAATTTGATTGGATTACAACTATTTGTGTTTGATTACCTATATCAGCGGGTTTGCGCACGTGATGGCTTGACTTATTCATAAATAGACTAGGCGAAGTTTTTAATGAAGATTTTTTTTTAATGTAGCCTATAATAATTATAGGCTACATTAAAAAAAAAATTATTAAAAAGTGGTTTAATTGATTCTGCTCGTTATTCTGTTCAAACTAATTTCAGGTTTTGCGCATTTAACGTTACACCTTGTATAACTTGAGCAAAGTTATTAAGTTAATTAAATAATAGTAATTAAGTTAAGTGAACCAAAGCAATACGACTTTATTGTACTTTTCTGCATAATCAAAAAAAACATGCCTGATGTTATGAATGGTTAACTTACGACAGTCTTCTGGAACAAGCTCTTGAGGTCGTCAGTCTTGCCGGAGAACATGTGCGGCATCACGAAGCACAGCAGAGACATCAGCTCTAGAAGGTTGTTCTGAAGAGGTGTGCCCGTCAGAAGGAGTCGGTGTTTAGACTGTAATGGAAATATAGACTTTATTCAGATAACGGTAAAGACTATTTTACTGGTGCAGTGCGGTGCTACATAATCGGCGCTGCATTATTTATTGTTTCAAATATTGCAGCATATACTGAGGTAAGCGCTTTTTTGGTCTCGCACAGATTATGATTATAAGCTTTCTTTTTTATATGTATTATTTTTTATTGTATAAAAACGTCTAGAATTGTCTTTTGTTCATTGTAGTATGTGGCAGCGGAGAAAAACCCAAATAACACAACGTTATGTGCTAAAATCAAAAGTAGAAAGCTATAGACGGACCTTAACCTTTTCGACGCCCATCTATATAATACGCAATGTGTCCTTCAGCGCCACGCAACAAATGTAAAAAAATATTTTCAGGCGTTTTTGTTTCTATTGAATATAAAACAAACAAGAATTTATTATGTGTGAAAAAGTTAAAAATATGGCCTATAACAGGGCAATTTTCCATAAAAACAAAATAAAAGGTCTGGTAAAAGTCGTAAATTTATTTTATACTATTATTACTTCTAATCAAGTAGTGGCGCGGAGGGCACGAAAATCTCGAACTTGTATACAAGTGATTGGCGTTCAAAAGGTTAAAATATCGACTGGGACTTATTTCAAGAGTTTTATGCGATGTTCTACGTAAGCGTTCCATAGCGATCGCGATCGCAAAGCGACGTGGTGCCATTGAAACAAATTGATACTATATTGCGGTGTCTACGTGACCACGTGGGTGCGTTGAAGCGAAGCGTGGATCGAAGCAATCATAATCAGTTTGTTAGCCCATTTATGTCCCACTGCTGGGCGAAGGCCTCCCTCTCCCTTTTTCACACACGTCTGTCTTCGACCACCGCGGGCCGATCCCCTCAGAACTAATCAAGCTTATTCATGCACAGCCCGCCTTGGTCTGGCTATTATTTTGACGCGAACTAACTAGCAAAAGCGGCGAATTCGCACGCACGTAGGACGAAGCCGTCGCGTTAAATTTGCATGAACCGTATCGAATCGCTTCGGAACCGCAAACGCGTTGAAACGCGCGACGCCGCATTATATTCAGAAATAAGTGATTTATGAATGGTTTTGAACCTTAATTTTAAGCAGGTTGTCATATCTCTGCGTGGCCATGTTCTTCAGCATGTGAGCCTCGTCGTAGATGACGTAGTGCATCGGCGTGATGCGGAACATCTTGCGCTCCTCCGGACAACTGTTCACCATTGTGTACCTGGAAATATTGTCAACACACTGAGCATATATGACCAGGGCTGCCGGATTGTGCGAAAGAGTTACCAAGGCCCTGTAACGCATAGGGCAACTGAACGAATACAGGTGAATTTTAGACAGTAAGTCGGACTTAGTATTGGGTTCGGCGCAACACGTTTTCACACTATCACTAACTCCTTTTTCTTTCATATCATTCCTCACTCAATCTATCTATCTTTTCTTTGGCCTCCCTCTCCTTAGCCATCCATTTACATGTACACTCTGAACTTTTTAGGTGACATGTGTTTCATCCATCCTCTTTACATGACTATACCAAGACATTGCGTTTCAATTTCTCACTTAATCTATTCTCATCACACCACACATCCATCTTAACATTCTCATCTACTCAACCTTTTTTCATCCATCTTTTTCACAGCCCAACATTCTGATCTTCAACTTGAGGGGATTATTGATTATTATTGGAAAATTATAATTTACGCTACTCTCTACTACTTGAGTCAGCTAGTATAGTGCGCGACAAATAAAATGAACTAAAATTGCCATCGTTGCTATGGTTACGCGCAGCCGGGACTGTGCTGTACTTCGATTGTGACCCGAAAATCTGTTACTACGCATTGAAGGACGATTGTAGCGACATCTATGACGCCACATAAGAACTACGAAGAAAATACGAAATCCTGCACCGCGCAATCAAAGTTCTCCGCGCGATTTGAACATATACGATAGCCCGACATCAACTATCGGGCAGTCGCCCACTAGACTATAACACCTGTCTGGTCGGAGGATCCTCCCTTTTCAACGGAGGTTTGCGGGACTTAACTCTCTGTTCAGCTTACCTCCAAACGATCACCATTTTAGTTCAATTTATAAGCCGCGCATTGTGGTAAAATATTTGTATTCATTTTGTGGGTATTTGTTTGTGTGTGTTTTTTATATTTGTTGCTGTGTTTGTTTGCTGTTGTTTTGTTTAGGTGTATCTGCAGTACTCACGTGGTAAGCACGACGTCAACGTCGTTCAACCCCTTCGCGTACTGTATGCGCAGCTGGCGCCGCTCCTCGGGGTGGCCGTAGTACTTGCTCACGTTCAGCGCCGGACACCAGCGCGCCAGCTCGCTGCTCCAGTTATCTGGAACAACATATAATAACTATGTAAAGAAGGCGCCAGATAACCTAACTAGTAGTACATAGAACTAAAGTTGTTGTTTATGATGTTAGTAACATAGTCCTGTAGCGACATCTATGACGCCACATAAGAACTACGAAGAAATCACGAAATCCTGCATGGCGCAATCAAAGTTCTCCGCGCGATTTGAATATATACGACAACCCGAAATCAACTACCGGGCAGTAGCCCACCAGACCATAACACCTGTCTGGTCGGAGGATCCTCCCTTTTCAACGGAGGTATGTGGGACTTTACTCTCTGTTCCAAATACCTCGAAAGTCCTGGGGGGTTGCCAGTGTTTTACAAATAACCCTGTATAGTAATAATAATCTTTATTTTGTGCATTTAACAAACACACTAACTATACCGTTACTGACATGAGTAGATATATTATTTTACTTATATAATAAAATAAGTAAGTATTTATAATTCATAATATTCACACAACTATCACACAACTATCACACAACGCCTTCTAGTCTCCAAGCTATGCAGAGCTTGTGTTATGAGTACTAGACAACTGATTAACACACTTAAATATTTCTAAATACATACATATCACCACATAGTATAAAACCAAATCGTTTTTTCTGTCCCTATATCCCTATGTACGCTTAAATCTTTAAAACTACGCGACGGATTTTGATGCGGTTTTTTATAATAGATAGAGTGATTCAAGAGGAAGGTTTATATGTATAATATTGCACACGAGCGAAGCCGGGGTGGTTCGCTAGTTATAGATAAATTACAGCCATATACAGAACAAATGATTGTGCTCATCACACAAACATTTGTCCGGGGTGGGAATCGAACCCACGACCTCCGGCATAGCAGTCAGGGGCACTAACTACTAGACCAACGGGCCAGTATAGATGTAGATATTCACAGTACTCACCAAGGGTAGAAGCAGGCACCACCACCAGATGCGTGCCCCTAGCTTGTCCGGTCTCCTTCAGATGCGCCAGGAAGGCGATGACCTGCACCGTCTTCCCGAGCCCCATCTCGTCGGCGAGGATGCCGGAGACGCCTTGCTTGTGAAGGACGGCCAGCCAGTTCAGACCTACTAGCTGGTACGGGGCGAGGGTTAAGCTGGAAAGAAAAATATACTTTTTTTACCGACGCCGCTCCGAAGTGAGGCAAGTGATCGCGAGCGGCTGCGAGTTGTGACAAGCTACGTTAAATAAGTTCTATACACGTTGGCTGACGTTGGCGCATCTCTTTGCTCAACTGACTAGGCGAACGACACCGAGCGATAGCAAGACAAGGCAAATATACTGTCCAGATGTTGGTATTGGTCTTCACTCGGCGACGCTCGGCCAACGTGTATTGCAGGCTTTTGGAATGTACCATGAAGCAGCTCATTTCCTACCTAGGATCCAAGGTGGCGGGTTGCTTGAGCCTGCCCGCGCCCGCAGCCACGGCGGACTCCAGCTGTGTAGCTAATCCAATACACTTCTTCATCAGCCGTTGGATATTGTTCCTGGTCGTCAACAACTCCTGAGTAGCGTTCAGGAGTTCTGCGCTTAACGTTTTATTGCTATTCAATTTTTCTACCTAGAAATAGATAAGCAAGAATTTGTAATTTTTCATTTGTTGCCCGTTGTTGGAGGAGCAGCACTGGCCGCTCCACCACAATACCATTTGTTTTAAAAACTATTTCACTTATTGCGAATGCAAATGGAAGGAGAATTAAAAAAAAGCCCGAATTGAAAACTAGCCAAGTGCGAGACGGACTCGCAAACGAGAAGTTCCATACTAATTAAATAATAAAATTGAGTAAAAAATCAGTTTTAATATATCAAAATTGGTTGTATGGGAAGCCCACTTAAAAGTCTATTTTATTCTGTTTAAATTATTTGTTGTTATTACGCCAACAGAAATATATCTGTGATAATTTCAACTATCTCTAGCTAATATAGCTGATATAGATTCATGAGATACAGCCTGGTGACAGACAGACAGACAGACAGTGTAGTTTTGGTAATAGGGTCTCATTTATACCCTTTGGTTACGGAATACTAAAAACGGGATCCTTATAGATTCATTTGCAAGTCTGTCTGTCTATCGAACACAATTTGCTTCAAATCTACAAGACTGATTCGAGTTGAACATACACATGAGAATATCTGTGACCCAAACATGGACGAGTAACGTAATTAAATGAATTTGGAATTTGTGTTTTGGTAAAAAAAATCCTTGATTACTTCTTACCATGTCTAACCAGCCCTTGAAGGGCCTCAGCGACATGATAGCATCAGCCTTCTTCTGTGAGCACCCACTAAGCCGGGACAGCTCATTCATATTGCTGGTGTTGAGGAACTCGAAGACTTTCTTTTTGTCGCCTATCAGGTCATCTGTGATCTCGTTGTCCGAATCCTCACTAAAGAGTAAGTGCAGGAAAAATGTTATATCGTGAAAGGAAATTAATTATAGTTTTTACGCATGGCAAAAACAGTTATGACTCAACTACATTTTATTTCATTTACTAGCTTTTACCCGCGGCTTCGCTCCGGTCAACTAGGGTACGTAGGGTAGGGTAGGGTAGGGCAGGGTGGAGTAGGTTAGAGTAGAATAGAGCTGTCAGGTAACGGGAGTGAAGCCGCGGGCAAAAGGTAGTCAAAGATAAAATTAGAATAAATTAAGTTAGTAGGGAAAAAGAATAACTTAAATCAGCGGTCGGCAATACGCGGCCCGCGGGTTGTGTGCGGCACGCGGACGTCTTACTGGCGGCCCGTAAATGTTATGTAAATAACTGAAGATTTTAGCAAACCCTTTTTCGTGTGATAGTGAGGAAGTACAGATGGTCATGTAAAGAGGAGAGATGAAACGCATGTTGTTAAAAGAGTTATGAATTTACATGTGGATGGATGGAGAGGGAGAGGGAGGCCAAAGAAAAGATGGATGGATGGATGGTGTAAGAAGTGATATGAATGAAAAGGGAGTTAGTGATAGCGTGACGAGTGACAGGACAGAATGGAAGAAAAAAACATGTTGCGCCGACCCCAAATAAAACGGGATAAGGGCAGGAAGATGACGAGTGAGGAAGTACAGAGTCATTTATAAGTGGACGTGATTGATCTCCAATTTAGTGATGAAAGCTCTTTCTATGAAGTCCTGTGCGTCACGCATCCATCGGATTCCCGCGACCCTGACCAAGTAAGTATCTCTGTTTGTATAGGAAACACGCACAGTCCTATACACTGAAACTGTATCCACGCGCGTTCATGCAGATCACGCACCTACATGCGGAGAAACACGCACTCACGCGCGTGGGTGCGGGGTGACACGACGGCGACAAGGTATGCCACACTGAGTCTCGTAGTACCGTGCGTGATTTTGTATGAAATGAGTGAGTGCCTGCGTGAATTTACAAAACGCACCTACGCGCGTGAGTGCGTAAAAAAACCCCGCACTATGATGCAGACCTGCACTCCACGCAAGTACGCGCGTAGGTGCGTTGACATGTACTACGCTGCGTGGTAACCGCCTATGTTTATTTTGCCACCTTTCGTACGTGGCCCTTGCCTGCCAAAAGGTTGCTGCCCGCTAAATTAAAACATTTACTTAAAAACCTTTACTTTGCCTTAGAAGAGACACGATTCTATGATCCCCATAACAACAATATTGAGACATCAAGATAAACATACACAACTCACGGGGATAGATAGGGGGAGCACCCACCCCCTAAGTATCATGTGTACACCTACTTCTAAATTATCGCTACTGCGCAAGCCGTACGGCACGTGTAACTATTTTCGATTCATAATCCTGTTTCGTATACCCGGTCGATAGATATTATGAGTAGGCGATATTTCTCAAAGCTTCTTCAAACTTTCCTTATTGTATGGGGTGATTGTCTCGTTGATCTCAAGGTCGCAAGCGCGACTGTTAAGCGTGCGGCCCTGGGTTCGCTTCCCAAGTTGTCCAGAAAGTGTTATTGGGTTTTAATTACTCTGTAGCTGCCCGGAGTTTGGAATTTGGGTGATATGATACCCCCTTGCTTCGGAAAACGCGTAAAGACGTTGATTCTGCGCCTAATCTCTCTCTGGTCGTTTCGGAATGCCGCCCCATCGGACTATGAGAGTAAAGGGATAGAAAGTGCACCTGTTTTCTCACACACTTCTGCACTTTAATATCTCCTGCATAGGTACTTGGCTAATCTCTGTAAAGATCGGCCACCGTGATGGAAATTCGTTCGGGAGGAATATTGTATGGGATTTTATTATTAACTAGCTTCTTTCAACGGCATCGCCCGCATGAAAATAGGTTTCTCCATACAAACTATGGACCCCGTTTTATACCCTTAGGAGGTGAATTTTGGAACATCTTCTCTTAGTGCTCGCTTACGACATAAAAGAAAACCTTGCGCAAAATTTCAAGTTCCTAGTACCATTAGTTTCGGCTGGCCGTCAGTGGCGTGCCAGGTGCCTTTAGAGGGGGCAAGCCAAGGAATCTTGACTTATCTACCTACCCACACCTAATATCCCGAAAAAATTTGCGGTATAATGCTGATTTTAATAGGTACATTTTTTTTTTACTGATAGAAATTATTTAAATATATATTGGTACTTAAAAAAACGAAAAAGAGCCATCTATTGATATTTTTGGCAACTAGCTCACAACATTCTAGTTGACTTCAGAAAAATCCACTAGATGACGCACAAAAGATTGTATTAATCCGTCCGTAGTATTTAATAAAATTCATCATTAAATAAAATTGTTTACGATATGTAATATTATTGAAAAATACCCACAATTTAAACAGCTAACTTTTAGTTCTTCTTTTAATTCATGAATCCCCAAGCGACCACCGGTGGCCGCGCATCTATTGTCTTACTATTGTGTCTCTAATTGACGGTATCTGAAGGGTTAAGAGAATCATGTTTCTAATCGGTTTACAAAAACAAAATCAAAGAAATATCAGCATTCAACAGCTATTGAGAATTCTGATGCATTTTCATGGCACCAGCGAAGTTATTTGAGTCATACCTGATGTATTCCAAGCATTGTTATCGTTCGAGAAAAAATAACTGCCTATTATGTGATTTACTTTTCAGAGAAATATTCTAATTAGTAAAGTTACAAGATTATATTTATCTCTAAAACTCAAACTCTACCTAAACAATATCGATTCCGCACATAATACCCTACACACAACCAAGTTAAATGACAGAAAACAAAAAAACAATTACGTGTTGTTAACCGATCACAGCAAATTTAAACTAATTTGTAGTTCGTACTTTAAGCGTCATAGAGGGCGCCTCCATGCGTAAAAATGGAGGTCTCTCGTAAATTCATTCATTACTTTTCCAAAGCCGAGCTTTATTTTAATACAAAAATGTTCGATGAATCTCTCATATTTTACCCACACAGACACAAAATATGATGTTTTTATAGCAAAAATAGAGACAGAAAAGCAAGCCTCATATGAAGCATTTGTGGTAGAAAGAGACAGGAATACATTAGTGTTCATCTCTTTCTTTTGTTAAGTGTTAGAGTGAGATCGGAGAGATTGCGGTCAGATTGGCAACCTCGCTTATGGTATCGTATCTTATTAATGAATTTTTGAATTTCGCACTAAGTGGCAACTGAGCGTAACAGCGTAGGCGCGCGAAGTTTAAAGTTTAGATTTTTGTTTTATTTAATTGATTAGCCGTGATCTATGATTTAGGTGTGTGGTAGTGGTAGGTCAAGCCGGGCTTTTTGGCTTGTATTGCTCGCACGTCCCTGCTAGCCGTTGATATTTCAGTCAGTCAGTTTCTCCTTTTATATAAATAGATCACTACATAGTATAAAACAAAGTCGCTTTTTCTGTCCCTATATCCCTATGTACGCTTAAATCTTTAAAACTACGCAACGGATTTTGATGCAGTTTTTTTTAATAGTTATAGTGATTCAAGAAGAAGGTTTATATTTATAATATTGCACCCAAGCGAAGCCGGGGCGGGTCGCTAGTAGATGAATAAATGTTAATACACATACCTGTCATAAACCCTATCATCTTTCCCTTTTCTGACACCATAATCATCATCCTCGCTGCCACTACTGCCTCTTCTCGCTCTGCCACCCTTAGCCTCTATGGGTTTCCGCACCACCACAGTCTTAGGTCCACTGGTCACCCTGACAATACCCATGTTAGTGTACGGGCGTTGTATGCTCTGAGATCCTGACCCACCAGCCTTGGCGCCGAAGAATGTGGAGGTGGAACCTTTGTCGTCTGTCTCTGGATCATGCATCAGCAACTCGTCTCTGGAACGCTCTTCATTCCAGCCGTGTTTTACTAATGTATTTTTTACGAACTGCGGAAAATACAGTAGGAATAAATGTACTGTAATATTGCTGATGAGGATTTTTAGACACCCCGATAATTAACAAAAAAAAAAACGAAAAATCGAGAGGATTTCAGAGGTTTGCCTTGCTGTCTGAGCGACTTTGTCTGAAGCATTGTTCATTAATCAGCAATCATCCCGCAATTATTTTTCAATACACTCACTAAATCAAAATCCACTCTTACCGCACCGATTACAGGCACGCAATAGACTATTTCCCGCACTAGTGCGCTCCCCCACCATAATTTTATTGCATTTACCGTATCAAGCTGGGCCCGCGTCACCCCCCACGAGTCGCCGGTCAACCCCCGATTATTAATTTCAGTGAGTGTATTGAAAATAATCGTTTGACAAACGTGCAAATTTGTCACTGCAGCCCTCGGCTCAATAACACACTCGCCTACGGCTCGTGGGGATTCCGCCTTGGTCGCAATGACAAACTTCCTGCACTTGTATCAAAATGTACTATGAGTATTTCATAAAGTAATAAACTACTCACCATTGGAGATATATCAGGAAACATTTGTAACATATTTCTAAATCTTCTCTCTTTGAGAGCAGTTGTGAGTTCAACGGTAGGGGCTGGCTTCTTAGCGGGAGACGCTGAATCATCAGAATCCGAGCTTTGCACCCGGATCCTTTTGTAGACTATGGGCCCATTAGTCTTATTCATGACCACCGTATGCGGGGCTGCCATCCTAATTTTGTTATTCTGATTTTGATTAATATCTGCCAAAAAAACATACAACACATTAGAATTATTGCAAAAATCATTTTTGGTGTTCAAATAAAATAATTTCATAGGGATTTGCTGTAAAATCTACAATAATATAATAAAGAGGTAAAGTTTGTTTTTTTGTTTGTAGGAGGTAATTCCTGGGAATACTGGCCCAAACTGCGGTTTGGCCTGCTGGGCCCGCGTAGTGGATTACGGCCCATTCCCTCTCCTAGAGAGGAGGCCTGAGTCCCAACGGTTGGAACATTATGAGGCCGATTATGCTATGTTTATTATACTCCGATTGCTAAAATTTTTTCACTGATAGAAAGCTGCTTTATTCCTGAGTGACATAGGCTATATTTTATGTACACAGGCGAAGCTGCGGGCAAAAGCTAATTGTTAATAAACTACTGCAGTTGAGTAAACTCTACTACTGTTAGTTATTGTCTAAACTACCTATTTGTTAAAAAAAAAATTGTGTCCAACCGAAACTGATTTTTGAACCGAAACCCAAACCGAATTTCGGCAACAGTCTCAGTTGGCAGTGCAGATGTCATCTGGAAGAATTTTAACCACCAAAAAAAGAAGAAAAACAAAAAACGTGGACACGGCAAAATGTCTTCATTGCTAACTGGCGTGAAAGGAATTTATTGCGCTGAACATGATTGATCACAGCGCGAGAACTCCCGTGAGCAGTTCCGGTTTCGGTCGTAGTTTCGGCCGGTTTTCCACCGAATCCTAAACTAAACTGAAACTTTTTTTTTTTGCCGAAACACGGCACTAAAAATTTTATCTTTTTTAACCCACACCACAAACATCATTTAAACAAACCCTCAATACTTGTTCCCTTAGTTTTGACCAAGTCTAATCCATTTTAAACATGACAATCATAAGACAAAACATTCAACAATTGTAAGGCAAGGTCTTTGTATGTTCATGTGAAAAGGAGGGATGAAACGCATGTTACGAAATACAGTTCTGAGTATAAGTGGATGGAGACGGAGAGGGAGGCTAAAGAAAAGATGGATGGATTGTGTGAGGAGTGGTATGAAAGAAAAGGGAATTAGTGATACTGTGATAGGGTTTTTTTTGTCAACGAGGAAAATCATCATTGACAAAACCCGCTCTTGGGTGGAGCGGTAGAGTGTCAGACTCTTACTGACTAAAAACCCCGCGCTGTTCCTTCTAGCCTTCATACCGGGGCTCTAGTTTCCTTTCGGATAACCCCGACCCCGGTAGGCTTCGACCCAGAAGAGAACAGGAGGGGCTTGTTACTGACAACTCCTTGAGTCGCGCCGGAACAGTGCGCGCCGGCACTTGGCTCGGTCCGGTCAGGTACCGGACGATCGGACAGCGAGCTACCCATGGTTCGCTGTCCACGAGCGCGCGTCTACGGTGGCTGGAAATCGGGGCTGGAAAACCCCGGCGGCGGCGGCGAGGGCGCCTGAAGCGGTCGGCCTCCTCCTTTGCTAGCATTACTGCGTCGCAGAAGGAGGCGACCGCCTGCCACTCCTCCTCGCTCCGGACCATGGCCTAAACCAAGGCCCGGCGCGAGAGGTCTCCGCCGCCGATCGCCCCCACGAGGGCACGGCGTTGCTCCGCCCAAGCAAGGCACACCTCAACTGTGTGCTCCACCGTGTCCTCCGGGCGTTCCGCACAGTGGCGGCACCCGGGCGTCTCTTCCGCTCGAATCCGATGCAGGAACCTCCCGAAGTTGCCATGTCCGGTGAGGACCTGCGTCATGCGGAAGGTAAGGACGCCGTGAGGTCTTTCCAGCCACGCCTCAAAAAGGGGACTTACCGCCATAATTGTGGCGTGCCCAGCACTGGGTTGCGATAGATATTTCACCGTGAGATCCCGCCGGAGCTCTGTCCGCCATACCTCGACCTGTCGCGGTAGTGGACTTTCACCCCGGCGTTGCATCTCCACGTGCATATCGTGCATGTGTGCAAGGACTGTTGCCTCCAGATCCCACGGTGGTAGGCCAGCCAGAAGGCTCGCCGCTTCGCAGGAGATCGTGCGGTGACCCCGCACCATCCGTGGTATTGCCTTGACCCTCTGGCAGGCGTTCAGTATGGCCGCCGGTCGCCTCTGCAGCGACGGCGCCTACACCGGCCCCCGTAGAGGGCCATGGACCGAACGATCCCCGCGTGGAGCCTCCGGCAGTAGGCGTCGGGACCCCCAAGGTTGGGCAGGAGCCGCTTGAAAGCAGCCAGGGCCCGGATGAGTTTGGGAGCCAAACGTCGGAAGTGTTCTCCGAAATTCCATCGGCTGTCGAGAACGAGTCCCAGGTACTTTATCGTCGACCCGACGCTCCTTCTACCGTAAGTTGGGAGTCTGATGGTGCCGCATTCCGAGGGCCGTGGAAAACATGGCCTCGGATTTGTGCAGCGCCACCTTGAGTCCCAACTCCTGGATCCTACCAACGACTATCGCAACCCCGCGTGTCGCTAGAACGACCGCCGCCTGGTGCGACTTTCCCTGCGCTAGAACCAGCGTGTCGTCTGCGTAGCAGACCACGCTGACCCCGTCAGGGAGGTCGCCGCGCAGCACGTAGTCGTAGCCGATGTTCCACAAGGGTGGGCCACTGCGGAACACTGCACGACATCTCTCGACGTTTCCAGTCTCCCTGGTGACCGGGGTAGAGGCTTACCTGTCGGACAGGTAAGCCTCGACCACTCTACAGAGGTATTCGGGCACCCGGTGGTACCGGAGTGCCCTCTGGATCGTACTCCAGGGCAGGGAGTTGAAGGCGTTGGCAATGTCCAAGGACACTGCCACGACGCTCCTGCCCCGGGACACCGCAAACCCTGTCGTGAGGGCTCGCACGCGCATGACGGCGTCCACCGGAGAGCGCGCCTTGCGAAAGCCGAACTGCCCGTCCGACAAGTCCGGCCCCACCCGTGTTAGCCGCGCGACGAGGCGGTTTGCAATGACTCTTTCAAAGAGCTGACAGGACAGAATGGAAGAAAAAACATGTTGTGCTGACCCCAAGTAATATGGGTAATGGGCGGTTTACACGGGCTTCGTAGCTAAGCACTTAGTACTTGTCACTAATACTAAGTCCTCATGTGTAAACACGCTGATTAGTGCTTAGTATTAGTATTTGTGAATAGTGCAAGTGAATAGAAAACGACCCTATTTACTAAACGACAAGTCAATACCCCCATCATGATTTACTAAGCACTTGTTGCTTGCTGACCGTGTGTAAACAGCTCGACAAGTTAGTTAGTGTCAATTGCTGGTGCAACTTTTTCTAATAAAATATCAAATTGTGCCATTGACAATCTCATAGTTACTCTATATTCTCCTGGATCTTCAGTTGCTAGTTCTTTTAATAGAAGACCAGAATGGCCCCGTTCATCTCTGTGCAGTAACCACTGTCTTGTCCACAAACGTTTTCTTTTTAATATTTGTCTTTCAAGCTCTTCGATCATGCTTGAAACAAAATCAGGCGACATCGCTCCATTTTGAATGTCTGGTCACTAATAACTTTAACTGGCTCCAACGTGTAAACGGTTACTTTTCACTTGTGATATTGAGGCTTAGTATAGTGACAAGTACTAAGCACTAAGCTAAAAAGCCCATGTAAACCGGACAATAAGGACAGGAAGAAGACAAAGCATTCTTTGCAAATCAATCTATGCTTTCCTTATTGCATAGCAACAAAAGTGTTAGTTATGGATAAAAATGAAAGAACATTCTAATTGTATTTTTAAGCCATAAGAGTCATCAATATTAGAACTTAGTATCCTCATAATAGGGTCAGTTATGGGTTGTGATTTAATAAACTAGAGCAATTCACAATCAACAATAGCAGCACTATAAGCAGTGATGCTATTGTTCATGGTGAATTCACATCAGGTGAGATTGCAGTCAAGCATTAGTTAATACCAGTAATCTTTTAATTATATTTCATATTAGACAACACAAAAACTGCTTATGGACACTAGGTACAAAACGGACATTGAGTTTGAAAATTCCAAAAGAAATGGTCCTAAGTTAAATTATTATTTTCTTATTTTTTATAGGTTCGTGTTTGACCGCTATCTCACCTGAAGAAGTCGACAATGGAGTGTGCTTACCTAGAGGTAACATAATCACTCTTGACTTAAAGATTCTTATTTATTTTTAGGTAATATATAAAGACTGTTTGAGATGTTACACTTATGTTTGATAATTACAGTAGACAGTATATTACTTGTAAGCAAGTAAATTCTTAGAACACAAGGCATATTGTACCTTAATCAATAAAACAGCTCATTATTAGTTGTTGTTTGCCCTAATGCCAGTACTATTTTTTTTTTTTTTATAAATTTATTAAACAGCATTGTAAACCCTGACATAACTTTCTAAGCTCAATATTGGTCGAACAGAAAGACAGGTGCAAATCAATGTTGTGAAAAAGTTAATTCATAAGCATGCTAACAGGCTTAATAATTAGATGAAGGTCAGTCTTGTTCCCTTTGATAATAGCGTGATGATATAATGTAACTAAAAAAAGTTTGTTTTTTAGATAACAGTACAGAAAAGTCGTTAGAAGGTATGGAAAAGTTTTAATTATATGTGCCAGTGGTGCACCTAAATAAAC
Organism: Mythimna lalbum; assembly: GCA_949319445.1. NCBI lineage: Eukaryota > Metazoa > Arthropoda > Insecta > Lepidoptera > Noctuidae > Mythimna > Mythimna lalbum. Next base: position 3,422,544 of record OX439358.1, read on the forward strand.
TGTCTGTTTCCTGGTCGAGCCAGGATTATTGTTAAGAAAAATAACCGGTAAAAAATTAAAAATTTGGTAACACGGGTCACTGAACGTGGTAATAAATCCTCGTGGTGAAAAGTTACAAGCACGTGTCACCGTCGCCGTGACCTTGTCTTACGAATAGAACCTTTTTACTCACGAGAACCTGAAGGAGCCGATGTCACTGTCACTGGACTACTGGGTCCAGCAGGATCGTTCGGTTTCCTTTGGAACCTGTACTGTCTCAGAAAACTTATCACACTCGGACTTGTACCATTAGACATTGTCACACTTAATCGATCAGTTAGTCAACACTTTTGTGAAAGAAAATGTTTTATGTTCTTTGATAAAAAACCTAGAAAAAGATTTACGACAAAGTAACACACCACAGAAGCACGTCAAGACAACATTACGGCCATTTTTATCCGCGAGTATGCAAATGGTTTATCGGGCCAATCAAATCCAATGTCAGTAACTGTCAAATCATTTGTTAACCAATTACGGCGAAGTAAAAATAATTTTAACAAATGACACAGTTTTTCAATTTTTAATGACGGTATCGAACAATAAAGTTAGAAAAAATGTAGCCAAACTAAAAAAATGAAGTTGGAATGTATTTGAAGCAGACAAGTAGTACGATTTTAAGAATTTAAGATCTTATAGAAAATTATTGAAATTGTTTTTTGTTGACTCGGTCCATAAGCTTTAAATACTGTGTACATCTTTTACACAGCTCTGCAACGGTATCACGCAGCAATAATATAGAATAAAGTTGCGTCAATGCAAACTAAAAATTAAACCTATTTCACATAATACTATGTGGGTGGCCAGATGTAGTAGTGCTCCAGTGGCAAGAACACTGGTAGACCAGTGGCAAGAGCACTGTTGACCCAGTGGTGACGGCCTTAACTTTTAAGTTATAGGTCGTAGGTACTTTACGACAATGAAGCCGTTTACGAGAAGTTAGGTAACAAACACAAGTACAGAAGAATTTAAGGATTATATGAGACTTGACATACTTTAAAGAAAAAAAATATTACTGAAACAAGTAAGAAAGTAGAAAACTACTGTAACAAGTAAGAAAGTAGAAAACTACTGTAACAAGTAAAAAGTAAAAAAGGTCCGGTCTTTTTAGCCAAATGTCCCAGCTAAGCCGACTGGTCTGTTCGATTTTAAAACCTGGCAACCCTATTGTGGGGAATTAACTTGTTATAATCAGTGCCGTAACTAGCATTTTGTACGTCCGGTGCGAGCTTCTATGGCTTCTATAATTAGGCAAAAAGTTTCAACCTTACTCAGCTCGTGCAATAAAAACAAGAAAGACAAGAGTAAAAAGAATGCTCGTAAACTTTGATTATTTGAAATATCTTCTACAATTTGAGCAAAAACCAATCAGCTGCCTGCTTTGTAACTAGACGAAATGTTTTAAACCACAATTCTATGTTATACTCTCTCTTTTTACAGTGTACAGTGCATGGCTAGAACGTGCGAAACGAGCTTGAAAATTTTAACATCGATTAGTTTATGCAGAATTTAGAATAGAATGTATAAAAGGGGGGTAATAGATGTAAATCAACCGGTTTAACCCTTCAGATACCGTCAATTAGAGACACAATAGTAAAACAATAGATGCGCGGCCACCGGTGGTCGCTTGGGGATTCATGAATTAAAACGTTTTAAACTAAAATATGTATATATATGGTTGAAAACTCACCTACAAAAATAAAAGATTTGTGTTTTACACTTCGTTATGGGCAATTTTTTGGCATCTGACGCGATGTTATGTGCACAACGCACTTTATGTGCGCGTGAGTGTTAGCGAGCTGGCAACGTAGCATCGCGATCGCGAGTCACGTTCATGAATAACGAAGTCAACTAGTGTGTCAGTGTGTGAGTTTGGTTTTAAACCGAATTAAATTGTGTACTTATTCCGTTTGAAAACACAGAGTTTTTAACTTATTCAATAGGGTTTTTATAACTTATGTAAGTAATGCCTAGGTACGTTTGGTCAGGCGAACCAAGTAGAACTAAACCCGTTAAATAGATCAATATCAGATTATCACAAATTAAAAAAAATCTTTATACTGTAGTTTAGGTTTATAGATTATATCTCTAGCTTGGTCAAATGAAGAAAATGGAGTTATAGTTAAGAAAGACATGGTCATCAATACCAATAATTTTAAACAAAAAAAATGGTTTGTTTTGGTTTTAAACGGTTTTTTTCGTTTAAAACAGATTGGTTTGATTGGTTTTAGGCTGGTCTTACATTTATAGGCGAACCGAACGAGGAAATCTATAACTACGCTTTAAGTTGTTTATAGTTTTCTTTTTATCACTCACACAGCCATACCTTAGCGAGGGACAACTTCAGAGTATGCTCCGCCGTGTCCTCTGGGCGGTCTGCACGATGGTGAGGTGTTACTAGGCGTTTCTTCCGCCTGAATCCGGAACAGTGACTTTCCAAACTTAGCATGTCTGGTGAGGACCTGTGTTATGCGGAAGGTAAAGTCTAAGGCGGCCATTACACGGTCATGCAAGCGTCAATCAATTCCATCAATCATGATTTCCTGAATGATGGTTTTCGTCAATCAGCACGAAAACTATCAATCATCGCATTAGACGGTAGGTTTTTCGTCAATCAAAACTTTCAGTGTAGCAAAACTGACAGCAAAACCTACCGTGTAATGTTCGCCTAAAGCTAGAACTCCACTGCTAACACGTACACGCCTGATTTGAACGTAAAACGACGTCGAGTGGCGCGTTGCAAGTGTAACTCTACAAGTCTAGTTTCCATATAAAATGTATGGATACCTACTATAAAATATAACGACGCGCTCAAATCAAAGTGGCGTGGCACACGTGTTAGCAGTGCAGTTCTACCTTAAGTCTCTTTGTGTTAATTCATGAATCCCCAAGCGACCACCGGTGGCCGCGCATCTATTGTCTTACTATTGTGTCTCTAATTGACGGTATCTGAAGGGAAGACTCTATGAAGAACTTGGTATTAAATGCTCATCTTGATGTTTTTTTAGTTTTAGGGTTTTTTTTTAATCTTGTTTCTTAAATCGATTTTCCAGATGTGATTTTTTTACGGTTATTAAATTACTATTAAACACATCTCTAAAATTCACTATTGCCACACTGTTTCTGTCAGATTAATAGGTGCGGCCATGTTGATCTGTAGTGAATAAAACTGAGTTAATTTTCTTTTAGGGAAATAAAATTGACACAATATGCCCAAATGCGACCTCAAAACGAGATACATCCCCGCGACGTTCGCCTGGACTCTCTTGTTGGGCACAACATCCCTGTTCTTTTATTTCCCGTAAGTATACAATGTCGTCTTTCGTCTGTAAATTCTCATTTTCGGTTTGACAACTTTCACATGAGATTGTTGAATTGTTTCTATTAATATCTTGGGGCTGTGAAGTAGCCCTGTGTGACTGTGTGTGGATTGTGCCCCTTCTAAGCCTGTGGCGGTATCGGTAAGAGTATTTTTATCAGATTGTGTAGGAGCCATGTTCCAGGTAATTATATATCTTATTTACATTAACATAATATCCATCTCGTAATTAGTGTTTCTCGAAGTGCGTACCCAGTGGTGTGTTGCCGTGTCAATGGCCAGGTACATCCTGTGTGGTTTCCAAATCTGTATAAACAAAAGATGTCTCATGGTGTGATAGATATGAGTCAGTCAACCTTACTTAGTTTCCCTGCGCCTGTATCGGTTTCTTGCTAACTTTTGCAGTCAATTTTCCTGTTGTTTACATAGATATGTAAATGATTTCAGTAGACAGGTTGTAACAAGACTTACATGTTTCAATGATGTTATCTTTTTGTAAATATTGCTACCTAATGATTAGGTACATTAAGTTCTGTTATTTATAATGTGCTGTCAAGCATCAAAACTATATTTATTCACACAATTTTGGTTCACACATAAAAAAAATATTTTATTGGTAATTTTATCTGTGGTAGTACACATCTGTTTTTCTTAAAGTTCATGTAGTATGACCTCAAAATTGAATAGGTTACTTTAATGATACATAAGGTATTACTATAAAAGTTTTTTACTTAAACTTATTATGTAAGATCCATCAAAGTTACTTTTATGATCCTGTCTGTTCTTATAAGCAAAATAACTATTAAACTATGTTCTGGAACTCTTATAAGAACTTTATACACAGATCTTTTTTATGGTTTGTTTACATGAAATCCAATAAAAAGTGCCCTTTGTACTTTTAAAGTTATCTACTTAAATGTGTAGCTTTGATTTTCATGTGTATGGTGTAGTAAGATAATGAATTTAATCAGATTCTATAACTTAAATTCAAATGGAAGCCATACATTAAAAAAAAATTAAACATAACGACGATGAAGTGACAAGAACTCCTAAGTGACATTTTTGGGATTTTTTTTTTTTTTTACGTAGATTGACTTTAAATAATCGTTTGCGTGAGCTGGCAAAAGCAGCTAACTTTATATCTTATTTTTTAACGTTTTAACTATAACTGACAATAACTATTAAGCAACTGTGCATCCAATTTGCTGACAAGATCACCTAATGAACTAACACAATAACAAAATTATATTCTGGTAGATAGAGGTTCTTGTCACTTCATCGTCGATAACATGTATAGTCTATCTAAAAAGTCAAACAACATGATAATATCTAATATATTTGTTTAAAACTAAACTTTGCTTATATTGATTGCCTTAAAACAATAGCCTGTATCTAAAAGTAGCTAATGGAGGAATTTTGTATAATTCAAATTCAAATTCAAAATCATTTATTTCAAATAGACCAAATGTAGGCACTTTTGAATAGTCAAATGTCGGTCAGTCCAAGAAAAGTGAAGCTAAATTGCATGTTCCAAAGCGTAGATCTCTATGGAGAAGAACGTGCAAGAAACTCCATGGACACTCTTTTAAATCATATTATGTGTTACATATAATGTTTGTTTACATTACTTCATGTTGCTTCTATTATTCATGAATCCCCAAGCGACCACCGGTGGCCGCGCATCTATTGTCTTACTATTGTGTCTCTAATTGACGGTATCTGAAGGGTTAATACAAGATTTAAATTTTGTTTCATTGAGTTCTAAAATTTGGGGAGGTATTTTATTATAGCATTTTAAACAGTACCCCATGAAAGAAGAGGCCACTTTTGCCAATCTGAAGCCTATTATATATTTAATATTTAATCATTTAAAAAACACTTATATTTAATACTTTTTATAAGGTTTTTCTAGTAGTAAACTATGGTCAAGATCTCTTTATCACCCTTGATTATTGAACCAGTGCTGACTACATCAGATTTCATTTTGCCCTAATAATTACCCAAATAGTTTTACTTTTTAGACAGACTCACCAAATTAAATTATTAATTTCTTTAATTTCTTTCTTTAAATCATTATTGTACACACATAAACTTAATCATAATACATTCATATGTGGATAATATATTTTTTTAGGAAATAATAGTCTCATAGGTAAATTCTGTTCTCCCACAACTTACATTATTTGTTTTGTTATAAATACACTATCTTGTATGTTTTGTGTGTTTACTGACACAATTTGGAGCAAACCAATCTCTAAACATACCTGTGGTTTATTGGAACAGTTTAGAATTGGTTACTTGTTTAGGCTAATTATAGCTATTATTAATAAATAATACAACATTATAGTAGGTATAGGTTTTTGTATTGTATTGTGTATCAGGCTGTTATCTGCAAATCCATCTCAGTAAAGCGTGTATTTTGCGTAACAGGTAGGTTTTTCAAGTTTGCCTTGATGGTAAAGGGGAAATTATATGAGAATATGTATGTGTTGTGGCCAGATCTTGAATTCATCTTCAGGATGTGTTTGAGTAAAACTGGCCGGATTGTTTTAAATTTTAAATGTTAAAGTTTTATGATATTTCTATCTTCATTTGGCCTGAGATCTTTTACTGTCATTGTTATCCTACATCAATGATATGGTTAAACTAGGATTGATATATCATCAAATGTTAATGTTTAAACAATCTGGCCAGCGTTACTTGGCCATCATTTGACTATTCAAAAGTGCCTGCAAATGGTCACATGATTGATTGGCCACGACTTATGCATAACATTCTTAATGTCGCTGATAGAAACTGCAGTATTTATGTAACAATTTTATAATTACACATTATGCAGTAAGCCCTGACCTATGTAACAAAACTTGTAAAACCTGTAAAATTACCACAGCTCATTTCAGTTGTCCTTGACTTTGTTTTTTACTTCACAGCAGTGCAAAAAACTGGGTTACGTTTATATTAAGTAGGTATAACACCAATATTGCCGATGTGAGTAATATTTTTGTCTTAAATTAAATATTGTCATAGCTACTGACCTGTGGTACACTAGACTATAGTCTGTCTAAAAAGTCAAACAACATAGGAATTTTGTATAATATTTAATCATTGAAAAAATACTTATAATCTATATTTTTTATTAGGTTCTTCTATTTGTAATCCATTTATCCATTCCATCAAATTTTCTTGCTCATATTAAACTTGACTCAATATTAATTCATGAATCCCCAAGCGACCACCGGTGGCCGCGCATCTATTGTCTTACTATTGTGTCTCTAATTGACGGTATCTGAAGGGTTAATGATGGTGATGCAGATTTTGCTTTTATTCAAAAACAAATCACTAACTAAGTAAAAAAAACGTAAGTATATTTTGATTATTCGATTTTTATTATATCAAACACGGCGTTTCGATAATTCAGTTGTACGATGTTTATTTTCCATCGATGTTTTATTGGTGGGATGTAACGTTTGTACGAAAAATCCTGTTGTGAAAAACCGTACAGCGATTGCTCATTAGTTCAACAGTATGTCGGTTCAAAACGCCTACTGTTCCGTGACATTTAATATTAATAACCTTATTAAGGAAATAGATTCCTTTTATTAAAAAAAATACCTATATAATTCCCAGTTCATTAGTTTAATGTAGCTTAAATCGACTATAATGCAAGATAAGGTTTAAATAAAAAGAATCTATTTCCTTATTTATTGATTTATTTAACACTTCATGCACATGAGTATGGTTATTAATACGGAACAGTCCATCTGTCCTGTCGCAGGTCTGCTGGAAGAAATGACATTTGAAATAAGCAGTACCTTTGTACTCTTCTTTCTGTATTTGTTAATTTCATTTTTTAAGTGTTTATGTGTACATAAATGAATAAATAAATAAATAATAATAAATAGACATACTATAGAACTAATGTGCATTGGCTGTAGGTTCGCAACAGGATTCTACATCGCACTAATAAAGCATCGATGGAAAAAAACATCGTACATTTGAATTAGCGACATACCATGATCGATATAATAAAAATCGAAACATCAAGTTTCGCAGTCAAATAGGAAACCCGTGAGATCATTATAAGGCTGATATAGATACCGGCACGGATCTTGAGCGCTGGCTTCTAGTTGCACTGGAGTAAAATATCGGGCCTATTTAGTGGTGAAAGGAGACGCGGGGGCGGGGAGCGTCAGTGATTGGCTCGCCGCGCCATCGCGTCACAGACGTAACTCGTGATTCGTTCCCTGCGCTTGCTGCATGTATCTAACAACGACGACGATTGGCTCGCCAATGTATGGAATGCGCAAAGCGATCCCCACTCTGAGGCCGAGCGCTCAAGATCCATGCCGATACATATACTATGCTATGTATTTGTAGTCAGCTACTCATAGCAAACTTTTTAAATGAGGCTACAATTTCAAATGTATGTTAATCTATAATATAAAAATGAATCGCAAATGTGTTGGTAAGCGCAAATCTCGAGAACAGCTGAACCGATTTCGCTAATTCTTTTTTTGTTGTGTTTGAAAAAAAATTAGGGTAGGGTAGAGTAGGGTATAGTAGAGTAGGGTAGAGTCGGGTAGAGTAGGGTAGAGTTGGGAAGAGCGGGAGCGAAGCCGCGCGGGCAAAAGCTAGTACTAGTATACATGTGTGAAATCAGTTAACACAAACATATTGATTGCAGATTTATTTTTGTACTCTGTTTACCTTAGTTTGGTTCAAGTATTTCCGGTGGGTAAACATAATGTTATGTTGTTTGTTAAACTAATGTGTGCACTAGTTTAGTTTCTTAATTATAGTGTGAGAATGTTTGCAATCTGTCTAGCTCAGTCATGACATACATTGAAATAAAAGTCTGGATTTCTATATACATTCGGATTTATTCTACTTTCTTATGTTTACATAGAGTTCAACCACGGTAATATATGATAGTACTAGCTTTTGCCCGCGGCTTCACCCGCGTACATAATCCCAGGATAAAAAGTATCCTATGTGTTATTCTGGGATATGGTCTACTCGTGTACCAAGTTTCATCGAGATCCGTTCAGTAGTTTTTGCGTGAAAGAGCAACAAACATCCATACATCCATCCATACATCCATCTATACATCCATACATCCATCCATACAAACTTTCGCATTTATAATATTAGTAGGATTACCGTGGTTCAACGTCTTTTAGAATCGATGGTTTTCTTTTTCTTTAAAGTAAATTGGGCCTAGTGAATGACCACGTTTATAACCGACTTCAGTGGGGTTTTTAAAATCCTCCTAAATAAATTTAAAGATACTTTGGCTACTAAATGGCTTTATAAACCATTTTTTAAAACCATGACTTTATAAACAGTCTTGCACTGCGTAACCAGAGTTCGAACGTATACAATAGGCCAGTCATCATCAGGCAGTTGCCCGGACCAGACACAACGCCCGTCTGGTCGAATGATTCTCCCGTTTCCACGGTGGTTTGCGGGACTTTACATACTGTTCCGCGTACCTCTTAAATCTTTAAATCTCTAAATAACAATTATTCGAACATGTAAGACTTGTAAATTAGATTGCTAACAACTAACAATAAATATGTCGATGTAAACAAACGTACCATCAAGATCGAACTTTCTAACCAAGTTATTAATAACTAGCTGTTCCCAGCGGCTTCGCCCGCGTGATAGCAGAAAATTATCCCAAGGGAACATACTTCCGGGCTAAAAAGTATCTTATGTCCTATTCCAAGAGATGGTCTATCCGTATACCAAGTTTCATCAAAATCGGTTTTGCCATTTAGGCGTGAAGACGTAACAAACAAACAAACTCACTTTCGCTTTTATAATATTAGTTAGGATTATTGTCTATCTAGATTATTTTTTCCCACTGTAGGGGCTTACGCGAGCACTACACGGTCATACAAGCGTCAATCAATTCCATCAATCATGAATTATTGTTTTTGTCATTCGGTACTAAAAACAGTCAATGATCGCATTAGACGGTAGGTTTTTCGTCAATCAAAGCCGTTTGTTTTATACTATGTAGTGATGTGGCGTTTCAAAAATTATTTAATAATTTAATCTGTATGGACGTTTTCATAGGAAACTGCACCTAATAGCTATCGTTCTATGGTCCTTATTACAATAAGAGGAAGTGCAAACAATGGTTGAATTTGTTGATAAACCCGGTGTTAAATTACTTGGATATCTGTGTGAATAAAATAACGTTTTGACGAATTTATGTATTTATTGTATTAATTAACATCTCAAATTCACATTATTGTGAATTATTTCCTTATGGGAATCCCGTTGGAAAATATTTAATACTGTGAATAAAAAATTGGCGTTTCTCCTCGTCGATATCGTGTTGCCGTCGTTTATAGACAAATTTTTGCTGTCCTTCGATGTATCAAAGAATTTCCCAAGACGTCGACGGCGCGCACTGTTCCCGCGCGCTTCAGTTGTCAGCAACCGTAAGGGCCCAGCAGGGTCGAAGCTTACTGAGCCCAAAGGTCTGTTGCCGAAAGGGAGGCTCAGCTCAGCCCCGATATGAAAGGCAACGAAGGAACGGAGTGCGTTTTTTTCAGTAACTGTCTGACACTATCTCCTTTCTTTCGATGTCTTTTACCCACCGAAAAAAAATGTATCAAAGGATTTGCCGGGTCTTCCCATTATCTAGGCTAGGCTCTTAATAAACTAGTGTACCTCACCATCAACAATTGTATCACTGCTTACCATCAGCTAGGATCGCAGTCAAGCAATAACCAATAAAATTGGTCTCATCGAAATGATATTTGAGCATTATAAGTGGATAAATCTACATACAATCTTGATCCCTCTCAAGTAGAAAATCTTTTATCTCAACAACATCTATGATTTAACTGTTTGTTTTGAATTTTCATTATCACCAGTATGTAAAATATAGAAGATTATGTTCTGTTTATTATCGCCTTTTGTAGTACCAATATCTGCTGTTATAGGCGCCTCAAATAAGTTATACCTAGTTGTAAGATGTGCGAATTGGTGGATGTCAAATCTTCGAATTTTTTGGTTCTAAGACATGCCGGTTTCCTCACGATGTTTTCCTTCACCGTTTTGAAAATAGCAATGGCATATTGATAGCATGTTTTCTTTTATGCTTCTCGTAGCAAAGTTTCACGACAATCGCAGCAGTATGACCTGTCTTTACAAAAATTGGTCACCTTGGTCACCTAGTCGCCCACTGTTTATTTCTGTCATTATTTCTCAGACCTTCAATGAATCATACTTTTTCCTCAATGAGGTAAAGTGAATCAGCATATTTTTAACCAATTATTTTATTAGGTAGTACATCCATTTTTATTGTAATGTCTATGCGAAAAATTGCGTCAGGATATTTTTTCAAGTGATATAAACTAGTGTTTGCGATCCCATCTGATGGTAAGTAGTGATGCAATCGTTGGTGGTGACGCGCACTAGTTTATTAAGAGGCTATTATTTATTATGAGGTTTATTAGTTTATTAAGAGTTATTCATTTTAGCCTTGAAGACACCTATATTATTTATTACCTTTTATTTCATTGCTGGAGAAAGGTCTCTCTATTACTTACATTGTTTCCGGCTCTTGGCCACTTTTTATCAATATTTTATATCGAAAATTAATAAAACTGAAATAGTTGTTAGTATTCATAATTCTTTTCTATCTGGGCATTGATAGATAATCAAATACCAAATTCAACCATCAATCTCAAACCTAACTGTAGGGTTTTGGCGCAGTGGTTGAGCAGTAGCTGCTAACATCTTCCGCTTTGAGTGGATGAGATGTGTCAGACTTTTGCTGACTAAACTCACCTGAGTTCCTTCATTTGCCCTTTACTTTCCAGGTCACGGCAACCCTTTAAAATCATCCCGCAGCCCGCACCCACGATACAGAAGTAATTTCTATAAAATAATATAAAAAAAGAACAAATACTTTTTGTCCCATGTTGACCAGCAACCGCCAACTTTCGTAAGTGTACCCAAGTTGAAATGTATGTATTAATAAGATTTTTTATGTCTATTTCAGGTGTCAATATTATCTTCACAAGCACCCATGGGTTCCCGCGTACCAAGGCTTCATAACGTTTTTTGTTTTGGCCAATTTTACCCTGGCCACTTTCATGGACCCGGGAGTTATACCAAAAGGTGAATGTTTTCTTTTATAGATATTAATATGTCATTACTAACATTATACATATACATATAGTGTAAATTGTGGTTGAACGATTGGTTGCTGCGTTTTGTGTCGCTGGATTGATTTTTAGCACGTAAATATTTGAATTTTGAGGATGAGTGCTAGCTATGCTGCTGTTAACGTAGCCACCTCATCAAAATCATCCTCATCATCATATCAGCCGAAACACATCCACTGTTGGACATAGGCCTCCCCCAAGTATTGTCACAATGAACGGTCCTATACGTCTCGCATCCATCGGATACCCGCAACCCTTACCAGGTCATCGGTCCACCTTGTAGGAGGATTCCAAAGCTTCGTCTCCGGTACGCAGTCGCCACTCCAGAACCTTCCGGCGTCAACGGCCATCTGTTCTGCGAGCAATGTGTCCTGCCCATTACCACTTAAGTTTGGCGATTCTTTGTACTATGTCGTAACCTTGGTTCGCTCTTGCCATCTCACCATGAGATCCCGCCGAAACTTTGTCCGCCATGCGAAGCGGAGTTTCGCCCCTGCGTTGCATCTCTACGCACAAATTGTGCATGCTTGCAAGGACTGTTGCCTCCAGATTCCATGGTGGCAGGCCAGCAAGGAGGCTCGCTGCTTCGCGGGGATTGTGTGGTATCCCCGCACCATCCGTATTGCTATGACCCTCTGGCATGCGTTCAGGTGGGCCCTCGGTTGCTTTCACTGCGACGGCACCCACACTGGCGCCCCATAAAGCTGTCTGGCTCCCAAACTGAACCGGGCTGGGGCTGCTCTCAAGCGGCTCCTTCCCAACCTGGGGGGTCCATGGCCCTTTATGGGGCGCCGTCGCTGGCGACCGTGATCGGAAGTTCCAAGTGGTGAAGAAACTATTACGATACATCTGTCCGGATGCGACCGCTCTCAACTACAGTTGCTATTTCCACGTTTTCCTATACTTTCAAATATGAATGTAGTTGCTATCGGCCTTCCTTCGTTACACTATCTTTATTTTGTAAGTCATTAGTTGAGTTTTATCTTCTGATAATGGTTCGGTGCAATGACTAATTTGATAATATCGACAAGCCCTAATTTTAATCCAATTTTTTATTCATTATGATAAGTATCGTTATAAAATAATAATTTACGGATGAAAATGATTTTTAATCAGATTATATAACAAGGTCAATGTCATATGAAAATAGTACGTTTTGATGCAAGTAGAGAAAGTTTGTCACTGCGATAGAGACGGAATTCGCTCGAGCCGCAGGCGAGGGTGTTATGGAGCCAAATGCTGCAGTGACAAGTTTCCATGTGTATCAAACGACGTTTTTCAGAACACTTACGAAGAAATAAATAAATGAGCATTGACGCGCGACTTGTTGGGGTCACTTAGCACCCAGCCTGATACTATAGATACAATAAATTGTGGCGGAAGTGAGTTCGCGTAGGGATAAGTGCGGGTTTTCGAGTAAATGTATTTATTGGAAAATGATATTCAATATAATTTTATCATCTCGCAAAACACTCGCTTATGAAGCGTAATATACGCCCACTTGGGTTCCACTTATACAAAGTGCTTCCCTTATAGTTTCTTCTTATCCTTCGCAAGACGAAAGCATCTGGGCTGAGGTTCGAAAGAGTTACCACGCAAAGGGTGCTCTCGCGCCGGGCCTTGGTACAGAACGAGGAAGAGTGGCAGGCAGCCGCCTCCTTCTGCGAGGCAGTACTGCTAGCAAAGGGCTCCTCTTGTGCTGAGGCCGACCGCATGAGGCAACGGCGCTCACGCCCCAACCGGGATTCCGATCCCGATTTTTGGCCACCGTAGGCGCAGGCTTGCGGACGGCGAGCAATGGGTAGCTCGCTGTCCGACCGTCCGGTGACTGTCCGGACCGACAAAGCCCTAGTCGTCGATGGCACGCCTACTGGGGCCAAGGGTCTAGTTCCGAAAGGGAGGCTCGGCTTTCATAAAAAGCAAGAAGGAACAGGGTGGGTTTTTTAGTCTAGTACTATCTCCCGCTCCGCCCAAGGGCGGGTGGATCTGAATCTGGATGATTTTAACTCAACGAAGAAAAAAAACAGGGTTTTAGTCAGTAAGTCTGACACGCTTTTTCACACCTAGTGGGGAGAGTTATTTGATAATATCCCACCCCAAAAAAAGGCATAAGCGTCTATACAAACTAAACATAGTCATAGACAAATATTATTCTAGTTAGGAACTTGTGCACACAAAACAAGCGAATCGAGGCTTAGTAGACCAAATGAGGTTTTTATAGCACATGTGTTTGTCTGTGCTGATTTGTTCATGGCTTGAAACACAACACTATCTTATCTATGCCTACAATGTAAACGCCCTTGTGACGTGATTTTATATCAATGCGGTTTGAAGGGATATACGTTGAAGGTATATTGAACTGGCTGTACCCCTGCGGCTTCGCTCCCGCTCCCGCTCTACCCTACTCTACACTACTCTACCCTACTCTACGCTACTCTACTCTACCCTACTCTACCCTACTCTACACTACTCTACTCTACCCTACTCTACGCTACTCTACTCTACCCTACTCTACACTACTCTACCCTATTCTACACTACTCTACCCTACTCTACACTACTCTACCCTACTCTACGCTACACTACTCTACCCTACTCTACACTACTCTACACTACTCTACACTACTCTACCCTACTCTACCCTACTCTACACTACTCTACCCTACTCTACCCTACCCTACACTACCCTATTTTTTTTCCATAAGAACCTTTTCCTCACAATAACAATCACAACAAAAAAAGAATAGCGAAATCGATCCAGGCGTTGTTGAGTTATGCACTTACCAACACATTTTGCGATTTATTTTTATATTATAGATGACGAAATTGCAAAAATCAATTTGAGTTAGGTAGCTGTAAGAACAATGCGGGCTGACCGCAAGCAAAAATAAAACGCGAGTGTATATACGAATAAATATAGATATTAGATAAGTACACAGATACTGTATTTACCCGTATACGATCGCGTCGCCTCCTTTTGTAAGATAGTAAATATTATTGAACGAGGCGGCCGTACGCATGAGGAAATGGATATCCTCACGCTAAAACCGTCGCGGGGAGAAACACCACGGGCCAGGACGTTGCGCATCGACAGTCGCAGGGCCTGCCTTAGCTACTGTAGGGTCCGGCTTGCGGACGTCGAGCAATGTGTTTGGGTAGCTCGCCATCTGGTATCTGTTCGATCCAAGCCCGATTTGCCGTAGGTGCGTGGTGTTCCAAAGAGATTTCAGATAAACTATGGGGGTCCGGTAGGGCCGATGCCCGCTAGGGCACGGGGAATTTCTGCAAAGGAAACCTGTAGTCTTAAAACGCAAAGGGTAACTGAAGGACACAGATGTGGTTTTAGCCAGTAAAACCCGACCTTTGATTTAGCTGTCTTCAAGTCAAGAGTGGAATAGGTTTTTAATGAACTAGTGCGCCTCATCATCATCGATTGCATCACTGCTTACCATCAGGATCGCAGTCAAGCACTAGTTTATATCAATTAAAAAAAAACTCCCACTCCACCCTAAAGTGGAAGAACTCATTAAATGATATCCCTCCTCAAAAAATAATCTGTACACGGATAATGATATGGCAATATGATACTCGAATTATCTGGGTTTAGGTAAATAATACATGAAAAATAATATATTATGTACATTTAAAAACGGGTCTGGCCACAAACAAGATTTACAATCGTGACTCAGATTCTCAGTAATGGTTTATTAATGACCTTTTAATATTGTTAGTCATTTATTTTTTAATATATTCGCTTGATATTGTTACAAGAAAATATGACCTAGCTATTTCAATTCAAACCAATTGTCATACTAAAATTATCGACTTGCCCTAAATTGGCAGGTTTTTTTTAAATAATATAAACTATACCCTATTCGCGTTAAGAATAGAAATTTAAAAAAAACCTTTTTTACTGTCTGTTCAACCGATTTTAACTTCTATTTCGTAGGCATAAGGATGGCATTAGAAGCAAAAAAGTGTTTACAATACCAACTATTTACTGCAGCCGCCATTTGTCATGCCACCAACGTAATAAAAGTCAAAATCGGTTGAACGGACAGTAATGAAAGGTTTTCATTCCAATGTTATTTTGAACAGAGTATAGTGTTAGAAATCTTTGAAATTCTCGGCTGTTCTATACGATTAGGCATTTATTCTATACTTAAACATTCCTCATGAATAAAAATCCATTCAGTAGTTTTGCGTTTATCACTAACATACAAACAGACAATGCGATGAGGAGCTGTTGTTTTATAAACAAGTAAGAATAAGGAAGTTGGAGAACTTCTTACCTTTTCGAGTTTTAATCGAGTCATGTATGATTTTTTTTTTCGGAGTTTCCTTGCGTGTTCGAATCAAGAATAAAAATATCTGCAGGAGAACCAAGATTACCGACATGACTTAAAGAATCACTTAACTTCAGTGGCAGTGGGCAGGGCATAGCTCGCAGAAGAGAACATCATGAAGATACTGGAGTGGCGACCGCATAACGGAACACGCAGCGTTTGAAGGCCTCCTACATGATGAACCGATGACCTGGTTAGGGTTGCGGTAATCCGATGGATGCGACACGCATAGGACCGTTCATCGTGACAATACTTGGAGGAGGCCTATGTCCAACAGTGGACGTCTTTCGGCCGAAATGACGATGATGAAGATTTTAATTGATTCACGAAAAAAGGCGTCAATTTAAAACTCAAGGGCTACTAATTGGTGTCCTTTTAACGCTTTCTAGAATATAAAATAAATATAAATTGGACGTTAATTAATAGGTACCTTACCCACGTCACAAGAGACCCTCTTCATAAAAATAGCCCTCATAAAATCAGGCAACTGGAAACTGTCTTCGTCTAGCGAAAATTATCTAATTAGCTAATGATCCTTATTAATTTAAAACATTGACGTCCTTACTCTTTTATTTTTGGATCAAATAAAAACCCTACAGTTTACTTGAGATTGTCTTTTGCGCCAGATCCTTTAATTCTTATAATAATGTGGTATTTTAAGTCACACTTAGCGTTGCCAGGCGCCTGGCTAAAGCCGACATTGTCAGGCTTTTTAGTTGCGTGTCCGGCTAAATTAGGTGTATTCCGGCCTTTTTGACCAAATGTTCCACCTTGTTGGAAGGCCTCTAACAAGATGGACCTGGTCAGGGTCGCGGGAATCCGATGGATGAATGACGCACAGGACCGGTCGTTGTGGCGACGCTTGGACAAAGGCCTCCCGCCTTTGTCCAGCTGTGGACGTCTTTCGGCTGATGTAATGGTGATGATGTGCTGTTCGGCAAAAGGATTGTCTGGCTTTTCGGTTTCAAGCCGTGGCAAACCTAAGCCACCCCCTACCCAGTTTCGGCCCTTAGGCTGCTTGTCTACAGGAGTGGAACGAGGCTGCGGAGCAGAGAATCGGAGAAACACACAAAATCAGAGGAGTGGAGATTTTGTGCAAACCAATTGATTAATATTTCTCAGTTTCTCCGCTCCGCAGCCTCGCTCCTCTTCTGTGGACAGGCAGCCTTAATTCATGAATCCCCAAGCGACCACCGGTGGCCGCGCATCTATTGTCTTACTATTGTGTCTCTAATTGACGGTATCTGAAGGGTTAATGAGGTAGAACAACTATACTCATGTCATGTTTCTTTTTGTTCCTCAGCTCCACCTGACGAGGACCGCGAGGATGACTTCCGAGCGCCTCTGTATCGCAGCGTGGAGATCAACGGTATCACTGTGCGGATGAAATGGTGCGTCACGTGCAAGTTCTATCGACCGCCGCGGTGTTCGCATTGTTCGGTCTGCAATCATTGCATAGAAGTGAGTATGTCATGGAACTTCTTCCATCCTTCTCTTTGTTCTAAAGGCTCAAACAAAACTACGATACAGTGCCGTAACTAGCCTTCTTTACGCCTGGTACCTATTTCTGTAAATGCACCTTTATAAAAAGCCCGAGCTGAGTAAGTACCTTTAAGGTATGATTCCGAACCACGCTGCACGCAGCAATGCTGCCGCGACACTAATGGTCCCCTTACAATTTCTATGAGCCTATATACATTCCGAGCTAGGCAGCAATGTAGGCAGTGTGGCAATGTGTGGCAGCACTGCGGCAACAACACTGCTGCTTGTTGCCGAGTTCGGAATCATACCTTTATCCAACTGATGCAGATCCTCACCGGACATGAGTGTTTCGAGAGATACCATCAAAGACACTTCGCATGACCACCGCTAAGTTCATTTTTGCTAGCACTTGAAATGAAAACTAAAAGACTCGCAGTCAAGCACTAGTTTATATCAATAAAAAAAAACAGACCACGCACACTTAGATCGCAAGTTTGCTATTGGTAGTTGAACCATGAGCATTGTCCTACTTTGTGGCACGCCTGTCCCACCGTTCTAACCTGTTTCATCTGTTCTGTGAATAACACTAACTCTTGAGAATGCTATTATTTAATTTAGTTTCACCTGTCCCAATGTTTGTCTGTAATCAAATCTTGCAAATTAAATTTGATTTGAATTGAGCTGAAATTATGAATGCATGTGTAAAACAGATGACAATACAAAATTATTATGACATGGATCTGATCTGATGATGGAACCAGCAGGTGGCTATAGAAGCTTATTCGTTAAACGACACAACCCCATCGAGTTTGGGCCTACTTATATAATGAGTACACCGAGCTGTAAAAGCTTGCTATGAACAAATGACTTTCATTAAAAGCTTATTTACTTATTTTCTTTAACTGGTTTGTTTCTCGTTTCCAGACATTTGACCACCACTGCCCGTGGGTGAACAACTGCATCGGGCGACGAAACTACAGATTCTTCTTCTTCTTCTTAATATCATTATCCATACACATGCTGAGCATATTTGGCCTCAGTTTATATTATATCATGAACAATAACAAAAATTTGACGCAGGTCGAGCCTATTGTGTCGTATCCTTTACATATAGTCTGCTTATTTAAATTAGCTGGGAGTCAAGAATTACTTCCTACCAACGACTTTACAGCCACTAGACGCCTCATGTTTGAACTAGCGCACCAAAACAATTCTGTCAACTAATCGAGGTTCAGGGGAGCGGAGTACTGCGTTCTGATTGGTTGAGACTATCCTACATCAGATCAATAAGTCATATGTGTTGACAGTCGTACGACGCCTATTATTTATGAGACTAGTGGCTGTAAGGCCATTGTTTACTACAATTTAAGTCTGTTAACAAACTCACAAACTTAACTTATTTATAATATTAGTGTAGATATATAACATCACGCCTTTATTTCCGGAAGGGTTAAGCCGAGGTGTGATTGTAATCATATTTGTACTTTGATGTGTCTTAACAACACAGAACTAACATTTTTGTGTCCCCTATCTTATCTTGTTGTTATCCTGGCATTAGGCTAGGCGTTTACCAAGACAAGCTCAAAGTTTTCTTTATGATAATGTTAAACCTTATAATTTTAATGTCTTAAATACTTGCATGGCAGATTCCAGCAAAACTAGCAAGAGGAAGCCCGGGCGCGCGTAAGATAGGAGTGGACGGAGGCCTTTGCCCAGAAGTGGGACAAAACAGGCTAACTAAAAAAAAAGTACTTGCATCACTTGTTTGATGCCTGTGTAACTGTTCGCACGATTTTCCACTGTTATGATATCGCACCTCCGCTCAAATAGTGTCACAACTCAAAAATCAACTACTGTAAATTGTAATAAATTTAGGGATAAATAAATAAAATGGGTCTCCTGTGGGTAAATAATTGAACTTCAAATATACACACTGCACTACCTGAGCATAAAGTATGATGAATTCTGAAATTAATAGCATAAATATCAGCAAATTAAGCAAAAAACATTTTTTGGATTGTGACACTATTTGAGCGGAGGTGCGATATGTAAATTAACTCTTAAATTCAATGTACCTTTGAAACTAATTCCAGTCCAAAAATATATCAACAACCTTCAAATCCTTAACTTAATCGTGTCAGAATGGTAATAATGGGCATAATCGCACTACTAGCGATACCAATATTTGGCCTGACGGGGTTCCATATGGTGCTGGTGTCGCGAGGCCGCACGACCAACGAGCAGGTGACGGGCAAGTTCACCGGTGGCTACAACCCCTTCTCGAAAGGGTGCTGGTACAACTGCTGTTATACACAGTTTGGACCGCAGTATCCTAGGTAAGTGGCCAGTTTTTATGAAGCTAGGTTGAACCTAACTGAAATGAAGAAACCTAACGAAAAACCCAAGCAGCACACATAGCAACAGACTTTATCCATCGGCTTTATATTCTAGTGATAGACAAGCACAGGCAATTCTAGGCAAGCGTGCTCCATCGTCGACCACATCATCGCTTACCATCAGGTGAGATGGTGGTCAAACGCGAGCCTATCAATATTAAAAAAAAAAACATTTTTTTTTATACTGAAACAAAGTTTCGCTGCAGCGCTACATTGGCATTATGTCGTCTAACAGAACTACCTATTAAAATATACAGCGCTAAGTTAGGACGGAAAAAAATATCCTATAAAAAGATATTTTTTTCCGTCGTCGCCATGATCTTCGTGGCACTTACGTGTTTCGTTCAACATAGTGTAATGTTCAAGTTGTACGGACTACTTTACACCTGAGTCGAATGAAGTAAGCGTTCGGCACGAATCTAGTGGGTAGTAACGCTTTAGTTTTTCTAACCAGCTATACTCCATTTGCAATCATATTCGAACGAACCTTTGTTTACTGTCCGTTCAACCGATTTTGACTTTTATTGCTTTGATAGTAAGATAAATGGCAGCTGCAGGAAAAAGTTTGCATTGTAACGACTTTTTTTTGCTTTTATGCCATCCTTATATTATGGAATAGAAGTCAAAATCGGTTGAACGGACAGTAAAAAGATTTGTTCAAATGTTTAACCTTATGGTGAATAAAGTATAGTAGCATTATACGCAGCCAAAGACTGGACAATTATTCTTTCAAGTTCTAATGAAATCCATTTTGTTGTTTTTCTCTAGCTGTGCTGTATAACAGTGTAGAGACCATCTGTTTTACAGTCTCAATAATTGACTTATTCTTTACTACAGCTACATAACTGCCTTTAACTATAATAGTTTGTTTATGGTTGTAATTTGCGCTAATGTGCTGCTTGGGTAGCCATGTCTTTGTTCCAACTTAGACTACTGACATATTGGTTATGATGACATAAAATTGGTAATAGACTTTTGTGTATTAGCTTATACGTCACATTGCTAGGACTCAGGCCTCCCAATCTGAAAGGCTGTGGGCTACAATCCACGCAGGCCGAATGCGGATTGGTGATATCCACCACTCGAGCCAAGACTACCGTCTGTAATGCCCAAATACCCCCTTCCAAAATTTAAGAAAATTTATCAAGATATCAGATGGTGTGTCAGTCAATCCACTATACCCCGCCAATCCAGTAAAATAGCATTAAAAGCGAATTATAAGCTTTTCTTCTCAGGCACGAACTTGTAAAGGAAATATCTCGATCCAAAGACGCTTCTGAGAAAAAAGAACCACTCAATTGACTGTCGCGCCTTCTGAGGTTTGCTTAACTTAAATTAAGATAAGTATAACATGAACTTTAGGTTCTGATCGACTCGAGCTAGTTATGGTAGGAGCCAGATAAATTTTGCAATAGTGATTATTGACCCTCTTACATTAGTTGACATAAAAAAAAATTGGAAATAAAGATGTAAAGCTGTCTTGTATCGGTATCTATCGTGATTTTCTAAATTTTCTATTAACGAAAAACAGTATTTTTATCGGGTTAGGTACCCGAAGAGATATTAATTCATGAATCCCCAAGCGACCACCGGTGGCCGAGCATCTATTGTCTTACTATTGTGTCTCTAATTGACGGTATCTGAAGGGTTAAGAAAAGATCAATGTACTTTGTTTTTTTTTTTGGTTAATAGTTTTGGCTTGGATACTAAGTCCTTTAAGCCATGTCGTTTGTTAATTTGTGTACCATTAGAATGTGGATGTATACATTCTAATGTTTTTGTAGTATTTGGCAGCAAATGTAGCAAGCCAACTTTTTTAGCAAAGTTTACCGAGGTAGCAATAAAAAACTCAGCTCCATTTTTGCCGAGATGGCGCCCGTTTCAATGTTTCCACATATTGTCCAGTTGCGCAAACTATTGAATAATTATCTGGCGCTTACCATAGATAATGTATCTAGTGAAATCATCTCATGTAGGTTCTATCGAGTCGATTAATTATGTAAAACTATTCCCACATACAGTAATTAGGTTTCATTCATCTGTACTGATACCTATTTCCAGATTCAAAATACCAAAAGAATCAAATAATAACGAAAATATAAACACAGTGGTTTGTACTAACCAACAGGATAAGAAGACGCAAATCCTGCTTTGTTGTAACGTTTAGGTAGGAATCAATCATTTTGGTAGCTTAGGATAATACATAGAGTTGTGTATTTAGCTACCTTTTTTTTAGTGAGGTCGAAAATGCGTTGAAAGGCGGCTTGATTAGGGCCTAAGAGCTCATATACAAGAGCGCTATGTTGCCTACGGTTGAGCTTTAGGCCGATCGCTGCGTTACGCGGGCGCCCGCGCGGTCCCATAAAAAAGTGCTCCGTCTTGGTGCCTGCGCGGCCCGTTTTGCTACATTAAAGTTCTCTATCGACACGACTACATGCATACCGTTAAAGTTGAACTAGCGTTTCCGCAACGGGGACCGGCGCACACGATACACGTGCGACGTCATGCGACGGGTGCATGTGCGGGCGCCTGCGCGGGCTCCCGCTTAACGCAACGTTGACCCTCAAAGTTGGAATTTCGGCCGCCGCCACGGGCTCGACGGCTGCAGTCGTGTGTATGGTCTATTAGTGCGACCGTTTATAATTTTTAAGAAAGTTAGTTTCAATTCGCTAATCCCCATGTCTAGGCGCTAAGCGAGCCAGTCGCCTGACGATAGAAGCGAGAATTTTTCAGTCATGCCACACGTTTTTGTTCTCATGTAACCAATCTTCGTCAACTGTAAAGATGAAACTGCAAAAATAACTCCTTTTCTGTCGCTATGCAAAATAAAATCCTTTTTAACAGCCTACGTCAGACATATTCGACAAGCACTCGCGTTTATTCCGCCAGGGTCGCACATCCACGACTGAATACATGGAGTATTCAGTCGTGGATGTGCGACCCTCGTCAGCTCTTCTGTCACCTATGGGGATTGAAAAGCTAAACGAGATGGAGTATACCCAGTCGCAAACGCACGACCCTGGCGAATAGGACACGAAAACACTTTAATAACGTTAATGCAATTCAATTGTCTAACACATCATATCATTTACAGTCTAGTCCGACCGTCAAAATACATCTACAAAGGTGGTAAAAAGCGACGGGAAGCGATGCCGGGAGGCACGCACTCGGCGTCGGCGATATCGACCATAGCGACCGACACGCAGCACCAGGTAAAGACGTACACGGCGGACAACGGCACCGCGCACCGGCCCGCGGGACCTCACGCACACTATAACAAGGTGAGAGCCAGACGCTTTGCTCGCATTGCTAAGCTAAACTAAGCTAGGAACCGACTGGTGGGCGACTACTTAAAGATGGGTCCACATTTGTTTCACGGTGCTCCTGACCAGACGATCGCCTACTTATTAGAGTGCCCCAAGTGTCCTTACGTCTGCACTTTGGAAGACCAAAACGTTACTGACGCCGCTATAATTGTGGCAAACTACTGGGCCTCAAAAACTTTAAAAAGTAACCATCGATTCGAGTAGAAGAATGGGATTCGCACCATGTGTGGTAAAACAAGGGCCATGAATCAGTCGGCTTCCATTCTAATCGGTTGAAGATAAATACTGGTGTTCATCTGCAATCGGTTTTACATGAAGCGACTCTCTAGAAAAAGTTCTAAAATGTTTTTTTCGTGAGAAATTAACAAATCACTTTTCCTGCTCTGGGTGCAGCGAGAGGATGTATCAAACTTAATCCCGCCTGGTTAGGTAAAAGCCACCTAACTAGTTAAAACCCAGCCAGCTAGGTAAAGGCCACCTGACTAGGTAAAACCCAGCCAGCTAGATAAAACCCAGGCAGCTAGGTAAAGCCCAGCCAGCTAGGTAAAGGCCACCTGACTAGGTAAAACCCAGCCAGCTAGGTAAAACCCACCTGACTAGGTAAAATTCACCTGGTTAGGTAAAACCCACCTTGTGTTCAGTTGCCCAAACCTCGGAATCCCCAATGGACTATTTTCTGATGGTATTTTTGGTGGTATTTAAGATTTAGTAACTAAATCTTGCCACATGTATCTAACAAGGTAGTTGCGTGAAATGACACTATTGTGGACCTACCTTTATCTAGGAAAGGGTTCAACGAAATTCATGATAATGCTAATTTTTAAAACGTTTATTATGGTCAATGTCTTCCAAATTCTGGGCCCTCGGAGTTCCAGAGATTGGTTGGTGTTCGAAATACCCTGTAAAACAGGGCAAAGGGTTTTATGGAGACCTACACTGTTGTACTTGGTCAGGTTTTTAAAATCTCTGTTTTGAGAAGACCAATGAAGTTTTGCATCAAACTTGTGTCTTTATTTAATGTTCGTTATATTGTGATACTGTATATATTTCTCATTGTCACATCATCTCATAATATTAAAAGAGGGTAGGATAGGATACAAACATATTTTTTCCCTTTTTATATCTAATAGACAGTAGACTTACTGAATCTGTAGATTTCCATTACATTTTCAGTAAAACCTAACTTAAATAGTTTTCATTTCTCATTTTCTTACCATTGTACAAATAACTAAAGCCTCAAATTCACATGCCTGTAACTTGCAAATAAGTATGAAAATAGCTTGCATGTCATTCTGTCATGACAAGTTCCTTCTTTTTTTTCGGTAGATCATCATCAAACAAACCCTCCCGCTCTGCGTAGAGCGAGAGGGAGTGTTAGACTATTACTGACTATAACCCACACGAGTTCCTTCATAGTAACTCTTGAACAATCCCGCAGGCGTCGCATACGGATGTCTGATAATGACCTTTCTAGGGCCGATGCCCTAGGAAGCTCTGTCGATTCATAATAAGTTCTAATATGTTATATTTCTAGTATGCTTGCATTTTTTTTATTTGCTTAATTAATAATTTTTTAGCTCTGGAATAAATTTTTTTTATATTGGTACAACGAAATAATAAAGCTTCTAAACAATAGGGTATTTTACTCTATATGAAAAAACATCTAAAATTATATTATTAAGATAGAAAACAGCCTTAGGCAGTTTTAGTTAATAAAATAACAAAATAAATTTTAAAATTCAATTCAAAGTTTCAGTTTTTTTATCTGTTCTTCATCACTATGAAATAGTAGCCCCACCATGATATTACGTCATTAGGACAGCCTAATGACGTAATATCATGGTAAGCTAAAGTGACAGCTGTCAACTGATCGGCCATACTTTAGCGCGTTTGTTTACACAGCCTACTGACGTCACGACCAGAATAAATATGGCGTTCACAGCGTTCTGCATTTTTGTCAAAGTACGCGCGATATTTAAAAATAGAAATTTTAAATGCATTTTTAAGGTACTTAGCGACAGAATAAAAATTTTGTTTAATTTTTAAGTGGTTTTTTAATCTTATTGAGACACTTCTCAAAAATTAATGTATTACCCAATTTGTGGGCACTTGGAACCACGAAACTATAACTACCAACAAGGTATTATACCAAGGTATTATATTGATAAATTGGTTAGTTTATTTCCTATTGATAGCAAGCTACTTGCAAGTTACAGTCATGTGTATTACAGCCTTTATATCACCATACGCTTCACTAAACCACAAAACAGCTTGTTTCATCCAAGTAAAGCAGTAGCATCATCTAGTTATCATGCTTGTAGAGCGAATTACATACCTTCAATTCACAGACATAAGGTCGAAATTAGCACTTGCACATTTATTTTTGTTAAAAACTTGTTTACGTGAATTGAAGACATGATATGTCTGGCTCTCTACTAATGTTTCTGAAACTCTCCAAGGTAATGTCATGGTGATGGTACTGTACTGAAAATCTACGGCTTAACAACTTAGGGTTATATTTCACCGAGACACCATGGTGGCGCCACCAGTCGCCGCTACCAACAAAATGTATACAGCTCTATAGAGAGTTACTCTCTTGGTGTCCGTTTGGTTGCGCAACTAATTTGGTGGTGCGACCAGCTCTAACGTGTGGCAACTCTGGTGTCTGTATGGTGTCTAGTTTGGTAGCCTAGGTCTTTATTGCCCAGTTGCGTCGCCATGGTGTCCCGGTGAAATATAGCCTTGTAACAAGCCGTCAATTTTTCTCAAGTTGTTTGGTTTCACTTTTATAATGCACAATGTCAATCTTTTCTGTAGATTTCTGTGTATATATTTTTTTCTGCACTTTAATTTCACGATATTTTTTAAACTGCATTTTTAGCACATTGAATGCCAGCTACGAAATAACTCGTAGAATTTTTCTCAGATGGTCGTATATGCCCTCTATTGAAAGTATTGGCTAAGTACGAGATATCTCGTATATGAGAACTGTTAGTTAACTTGATTAATAAAGACGCAAGCTACGAGATATTCTTTTTCTTAATTTTTTTGGCATTTTATGTGTATTAATAGGCGTCGTTATAGTAGAAAGCAATCACCAGGCGAAAATACGACCGTCGCGTTCTTTTGTTCGGTTTCCGCCCTCTATCGACGCCATGATGCGTTTGGGTTTGACGAACAAATGAAGCGAGTATTCACGCGGTGATTTGTTTCTACTAGAACCACACTATCGAATGCGCTTGACTCGTTCAAATTTAAACCTTATGTCAATGTCATAAAACTGACACTAAGCGCACTCGTGTATGCAACGTTTTTTTTTTTAATGTATATTGTTATTTGTGCACTGTAAAAGTAAACCATATTGGTTGAAGTCGGAATAAATTATAGCTTAGAATTTTAGAACTCCATACTAGATTTGATTACTAGTATCGATAAATTAATTGCATAAAAACGGGCCATATTTAGATTCTTAGAGTACCTAAACTAATTTTTAGTACTTAAAAAAATAGTTCCGACTTTTCCAAAATTTCAAACACTAATACCATAAATACTTACTTATTACTAAGTTAAATATAATTATGTATGCATTATATAATGTCACATATTTCTTATTGTCTTTAATATCTCACTAATAAATGTTTTTAAATGTGTCATGAAGTCAATGTCTCACTTTCACACGCTTTATTGAAACTAACGCATAATGCAATGGCGCTGTTAACTAATAATAATAATAATATTTTTTTGTTGAATGAATGTTCAATGTGGTGGTGTCCTTTTTGTATCCATAGATTTTATTATAAATCTTTTTCTTAATAATTCTGTACTTAATCTTTCTCTCTGGTATAGACTACTTGACTATGTCTTGCAATTAATGGAAGGGATGTAACCAAATATTCTTGGTTTTGGTTATATCCCAATCTCTTTCAAGTTTATTCCAATTTACCATTCACTAAAAACTCTATGGTCTAAAAATAAAAAATAAATAAATTGTTTTTGATGACAAACTGTCCTACCCTTTCTCAAAACGAGTGTTAGTACCCCCCATAAACCCTCTCACGGAGAGTGAGTAAGAGCTAGAGTGTAAAGTTGGTGTGGGCGGCGCCCTCGCAGCTGTCTCCGGGCCGCGAGGAGGCGGAGGGCGAGCTGGATGGGCCGGGGGCTTCGCAGTCGGCCGACTGCGAGCCTACGCCCCCCTCCATGCAGCGACGGGGCTCCGCCGCGAACTTGTTCCCGCCTGAACAGCACCATCATATGCCGCCGAGGCCGCACCATTATCCACGACTCAGTCCACTTTCGAGAAATACCAGGTGAGCATAAGTCATAAGTCATTTATTCATTTAAAAAAAAAAAAATTACCGTGTAGCAAGGTAACAAAGAGAGCGCTATGTAATGCCAGAGGGCGTATAAACGTTTTTGAGAAATTTACAATCAAGCTAGCCAAATCTCAACATTCAAATAAAATTAGCCAAATTAATTAATAATGGATAGCAAAAAAAAAAAACAATGACCAGCAGGCGCCTAATGTTAATTCACAATACTAATGTCTAATAATAAAAAAAATATGCCAATATACAATACAAAATGTCAAAATGTTATGTTTAGATTTAAACATATTTTTTTATTTGTAATTCTGTATAAGGAAGAAGTATTGATTTTATTGTATCAACTAATTGGGTATCATTAGTCAAAGCTTAAAAAGAGAAAATAAACATACATTTGTTAACATCAATGTTCCAGCCACGGTGGCACCACGACGTCTGGCTACCGGGTGGTAATGGAGCCAGTTCGATACGACGCGGGCTCCAACGGAGGCGCTAGGCCTTCGCCTACCATGCAGCAGCGAATCAAGGCCCTAGGGGTCCCTACGCCGCTCGCAGTCAGCAGTCCAGTCAGAAGGTATGTACCCTGAAGTATAGCCGAAGCAGCGGAGACTGAAGGATAAATGGTGACATAAAATTGATGTCATTTGTGAATATACTTTTGAAGTAATAAAACTATGTGGGAGCTTGAATGTGGTTGCAGTAGCCACAGCGAGCCTGTTGTCATGAAATGAGCGGTCGTAGTTCGAACGGTTAGCTGAGAGCGTCCGTAAGGCCTACTGTACACGGTAGCATAGCTTCATAGACGCGTATTCGTCATTATACGCTTGGTGTACACCTGCGTGAAGCTTACATATAAAACTATGATACCCGGTCGACGAAGGTGCAGCGTCGTGCCACGTCTATGAAGCTACGCGTCTGTGGACAGTAGGCCATAGTTTTGTACCTATGTAAGCTTCACGCCGGCGTGCACCAAGCGTATAATGACGGATACGCATCTATGAAGGTACGCGTTCGTGGACAGTAGGCCAAAGTTATGTAAGCTTCACGCAGGCGTATACTAAGCGTATAATGCCGGATACGCATCTATGAAGGTACGCGTCCGTGGACAGTAGGCCAAAGTTATGTAAGCTTCACGCAGGCGTATACTAAGCGTATAATGCCGGATACGCATCTATGAAGGTACGCGTCCGTGGACAGTAGGCCAAAGTTATGTAAGCTTCACGCAGGCGTATACTAAGCGTATAATGCCGGATACGCATCTATGAAGCTACGCATCCGTGGCCTTACTCAGAGCATCCTTAAGTTAGCTGTGCTGTTGCAAGAGGGGATGTGATGGTGTATCAGTCATAAGCCAGCTTATGGTTATCAACAGACCTCAGTTAAGCGGTCGGGCTTCAGAAGCTGTGGTCGAGTGGGACAGTGGGGACGGAAAGATTTAGTTCTATTACTTCGCCCCTCTTGGTCATCGCTCTCTACCGCTCGTTTTGTGCATACAGGCTAAGAGCGTTTTCCTTGTAAGTGTCGCAGGCGAATCCCGCTTGCGTAAGAAAATATAAATGATATTAAAAATACCAAAAATATACGAAGAAAATTTGATCGATGAATTATTAAAAGTATATTTAAAGAAGAGTTTTCAGAATGTCCTTTCAGTTTCCGCAATTCAATAAAAAAAATCTACAACTACCCTCGAATCCAAGGTTGTCAAATTGAATTTTACACTGTAATACTTTACTTAAATGTTACTAGATCAAAATTTCGATAAAGGATTATCTAATTGGCTGATTTAAAGAAGAACAAATGTTCCCATAATGATCAAATAGGTATTTATATTATTTCCCATTGTATCATGGCCTGTTCCCATCATTAACAGAAATGGTTTTGATCCCCTTCTACCTAAAACCGGGAATGCATCGCTTAAAACCACGGTACGGCTCGAAACAGAAGTATAACTTTGAAACGCTGTAAAAAACCGATAACTACCGAAAACCGTAAATCGATTATCTATTCTTAAAAATTCTACCGCTCAAAGTTCTACTTCTGTAGGTAGTCTGTATTGTGCTTATACGTTTTTGATTTGATTCAGTGTTTATTTGCATGTAACATGTTTTGCATTCACGTATTAGAGGTAACTGAGTTTGGGAACACTATTAACTGTCGATATTTATTGTCATTGGTGTATATTTAGCTTTGTAAGATGTGAGGGTTGCTTACTAATATATTTAAAATGTGGCCTAGTTGTGGGTAGTCAGAGATTGTTTTCCCACGAAAAAAATATTTAACACAGATTCGTGAAAACATTGAGTATCTTAATTATTTTTAAATTCTACTCTATGATTGACACTCCAATTTTTATCTGCATTCACATTAGTTCACATTGTTAAGCAGCATTTTCTAAGATAAATCATAAATAAATATCAAACAAAAAAAAACATATCTATCCAAAAAAACACGTCTCAGTCTACCCTCCCTTTGTTCCACAATATAATATAATTAAATATTTATTTTTTGTCCATAGTTGAATATGTATTCCGTATTTAAACTGGGATTGTAAACATTGTAAATAAAAAAAATGCAGTGAGACCACAAACAAAAAAAGGCGATTAAGTGGGTTTATCTTATTTATGTGTAACTCATTCATTAATATCGATCATTAATTTCTCCTGTGTGTCCTTACATGGTTTTATATAGTCTAATTTTCAACTCCAGGTGGACCCATCATATTTCTCTGAACCGATACTGTCCCAATCCTGGACAAAATTCTCCCCATAGTCTTGTATACCTGTCTCTCTCTTACACTATAATTGATTTGTAACTGTTTTTTTTTTTCATTTGGGACAAAGATTATGCTGAATCGATCGCGACTACTTATCGCACATTGTCATAATGATCGTGATAAAAAAGTGATCATTATTTTTTCCATTAAACTTAGTTTACAAGTACAGCAAAATATTTGTGGTCTCATAGCTTGTACGACACGAAATAAAAACTTTGTGATTTACCGCTTACCGCGGCAGGTGGACCTAACGCATAGAGCCGACGTGTCAACGGTAATTCGTTAACTGTCGTTGTTTGCTCTCGTGTGTGTTTGTGTGTTTATGCAATTTTTTTTTTACAACGAATTTGTGGGTATTTTTAAAAGGCTTCTCGCACTGTTAGTAACATTTTTCTCTTAGTTTTTAAACCTCAACCATTCCCTTTGATCAAAAAAATCTTTTTAATTCATACTCAGTTCGTTTTATATAGTTTCTTAGACTATAATTTTCTACCTTCCTCAAAAATTCTATTTAAAAACTAAATCACATCACGTAGTATCAAGCATTCTTTCTAACTATTTCTTACTTCTAGATTTCAGATTCCCAAAGTAAGTTTTGTTAAATCTTCGACCTAGAGCTAAAATAAAAATATCCACTAATTCATGAACTTACTTTTGTATATAATTTCTTTTTGACATGGCTCTGCACTTTTCGGTTTTGTTTTTGCTAAAATAATATATTTAAAATACCTAATCGATAGGTTTTTTTTCTGGTTTTGCCCCTTACTGAAGTTTTTATGTTTTTCTCTTTTTGACTATTATGTATTTAGGTATTTTTAGTGGCGTACTTTTGGACTTTTAATGCGTTGCAATAATATTGTAAATATAGCGCGCATGGAATATCTGAACGTACCGAAAACATTGTTTTTGCTTTGTATAATATTATATTGTATCTTCGAGCACAAACCAGTTTTTCTTTGGCATGATTTTCTGTATATTCAATTGTTTTTAGTATTAATTAAATAATCAGTTACACCGTATTTTAAATAATTTGCATGTTTGACCTTTATGACCTTACTTTATTATACATATATTTTTAGTATTTTGGCTACACGTGGAGTATGGTAAAATAATCTGCAGATTTTTAAATATTTCTATTTTTTTTAAATAGAAAATGGGGGGAGAGGGGGACCAAATGTTTTTTTTTTTTTGCTGCACATGTTTTTATTAGCAATTGTAATACTTAAAAGATGGTGTAACTAGGTTATAATGGGAATTCTGTCTGTCTGAAAAATATATTAACATCCATTTTATTTATATCTATTAGAGATCACTTGGATCATATATCTCTTGAATAAAGTAGGACAGAATTCGCTAAAAGATTATGTATACCACAAAAATATATACATTACTTTTTTATTTGCAAGCTGTTGTGAGAGGGGACACAGGCGTAGCCCGACACATTATACAATGGCTGATAACGGCTACCAACGCCTGTCTATGGTCGACTTATGATCACAGACACGTTATGACCCAGGGTAAACCAACGATTGCTAGTCCAATTCACTTTTAACTTACTTTTTTCATATTTTTTACGCCGCTCTTACGTCATAAGCTAGCATATTTCTCTATATCTCCGTACTATTTTTTGCTCTTTAATTTTTATCCCAATTGTTGGTATTTTTGTATGGAATTTATTATGAATTTCCTTCATTTTCAGACATTTGATTAAACAAGCACCTAAGCTTGAATTTCACTTCTCATTTCAAGTTAAAATTGTCTATGTTCATAATGTATAAAGCCATTGTATATGTCGTGTCGTTGCTTGCCGGTGTTTTTTGTTTTATCCTGATGAAATTAGCATATTTTTTTGTATATTACTTTTTTTTTTCAAGTATATACAATTTAAAAAACGTAATATTTACGATTCTTAAGGGAGATACATAAAGATTGCTATAAATTGTTATTTCACCAGGAAAAGCATGCAGTAGTTACTGTAGTAGTAGTAGTGTGTATGATATGATAGTGTAACATAGTTGTGGCATGTGGCGTTGGCATGCTCCCCGCAACCGTAGCAGGCGGGTCGCCGCCTCCGGACCCAAAGTTCTTCGCGTTCAGAACCCGGTCATCTCCTCTAACGATGACTCTACTCTGATCCCAAACACGTGTTACATGCTCATGGTTATACGTAGATTAGTTTTTATATATAATTGTGACATTTGGAACGTAGCGGGATTGCGGTACGGTCTTGTCATAATTGATTTAAATAACCGACCGATACTTTGAAGCGCACGCCCGCGGTGAATCGTCCGCCTCTCGCTCGCGCGTAGAGAGAGAGTGCGGCCCTTGCTGCGGGCGCTGCGCCGCGTTCTGAGCGTGACAGTCCCAGGGCGGTGGCTCGGTCGCGCGATCGCACGTGCAAACGCTTCGCCCCGCAGCTCCCTTCTCCTTCTGTCCGTAGGCCGTACGATAACGATAGCGAGGGCTCGGACGAGCTCGCGCGATTAAACCCCTGACGTGAGCGCCGCGCCTGACAGGTCCAACCCGGGCACGCCGACGCAGCCGCGCCGCCCCGACTTCATCGGCGTGGGCGGGCGCGCCTCGCCGCAGCGCCGCTTCCTGTCCGAGGGCGAGCTGCTGCGGCCCGAGCCCGCCGCGCCGCACCGGCCCACGGCCGACGACATCCGCGAGCTGGCGGCGTCGCCGCAGCGCGGCAACTACCTGTGGGCCGAGCGGCCGCACGCGCCGCACCCGCTGCTGCGCGGCGCCGTGGCCGTGCTGCCGCCGGGCTCGCCGCTGGCGCGGCGGCGCGCGGGGGGCCGGCCGCTGTCGTTCGTGCGCGCGCTGGAGGTGCAGGACCAGCTGGAGGCGCGCGCGCCGCCGCCCGACCCTCCGGACCGCGCCTCCGTCTACGACTGCAACTACGAGATCTCCGTGTGAGCGCGCCTCGTAGCCTGTGACTAGACTTTTATATGTATGTATATTTGTGAGTAATCTGTAACGTTGACCTATATTTAATTGTGAATTTGTTGAGAGAGTGTACATAGTCCCCCCAGTGTTGTGATTCCGAAATGACATAATAATTATATAGAAGTATATAAAAGAGTAAATGTATCAGCACCCGAGTGTCTCAATTATTGTGTATAAAATATATTTATAAAAATTGTTTTTCAAGGAGCTGTTGTATGTTTTTCCTTTAGGTTAAAGTCGACGTGTCAGGTAGTCGGAGGTTACGGAATTGACTGATTCGTTATCTGCCTCAATTTGTTTAGTTGAAACTTTCTGCGGGCGCAACGAGCTTTACAAAATGTCGCAGCGTGCGTTTTTTACTTGACGTTTTTACACAAAGAGTATTATTGTGAACTCAGTACATTTGGACGCAGGAGTGTATCTTACGAATAATTCTTCTGACTAAGTAGAAGATGAAGCGACTTGACGAAATGAATCAATGACGATTTTTTCAATGTAAAAAATGCACGACGCGTGATATAATTATGTGCCAAATATTCTGTAGTCACAGGTAGATTAGCACACGCGTCTCGTTCATTGATTTTGATCTTCGATTTGTTCTTTCTGAATTTTGTTGTGATACGACCATGTTTCTGCGAACTATCTTTTTTGCGCTATTTTGACTTTATTGAAAACGTCAAGTCTATTAATTCTTGTAATTTAGTGATAATAATACTTTCCTATTTTATGATTAGTGACAAATTATTAGAATATGATGTGAAACGTTATGCTATTGGCACGAAACACGAGTGTCGCGTTTCGTGCCCGCTTGCGGAAAGCAAAATGGTGATAAATTCTTATGTCTAAAATTACCTGCGTGTGTAACCTATTACGTTAATATCATATCTGCGTGTTTGGAAATATTGATTGATTGTTGTCGAATTACACCGCACTAAAATTACTTATAATAAAATATAAAATAACTAAAATCTCGTAATCTCAAGCAACTGCAGACGACAGAATGATAGTATTATCATGGCAGCTGAATATTAAATTTATGAACAATTGCATTGACTGTAAAACTTGACATGGTGTTATACTCTGTTCAAAATAACATTAGACATTTATGAAAACCTTTTATTACTGTACTTTCGACTGATTTTAATTTTTATTACGTTGGTAGCATGACAAATGGCGGTTGCAGTAAATAGTTGATATTGTAACCACTTTTTTGCTCTTAATGCCTTCCTTATGCTTACGAAATAGAAGTTAAAATCGGTTGACAGAAAAAAGAGGTTTCTTTAAATTTCTAATCTTTACGCGAACAGGGTATACCTAGCTCTAAATTCACCAGATGGCAGTCAGTTGCTTGAGTTTGCGAATATTAATTTGACTGTATGACCATCACCGCAGATCTAGTGTGAACGAATAGTCTTAGATATATTAGGGGACAAATTGTCCCTCAACATGATGCGCAACACTCGACCTGACGCTGCAACAAATGATAAATGATACTTATTTTGCAAATAGGTTTAAAAAACGCTTTTACACGTCAATTTTTTTTTTCGTCTGCTTAAACTAGATGTGGCCGGACACTGCAGCGTCACGTGTCAGAGTGTTGCGCGTCATGTTGTGGGGCATTTTGTCCCCTAGTCCGCCTGAGGTTTTAAGCGCACTTACTCAATTTTTCATTGGTTATAATTCTTACAGAAGCTATGCTATACTTCAGATAAATTCTATGTAGAATTTTTACTCTTGAAAACATATTATGTCACCTGTACCACGACCTCATGGTAAATACCAGTTTCGTCTTTTCCAATACTAACTGATCTAGTCTGTTTTTTCTCGGAGGTTTCGCACGAAGGAACGGGGTGGGTTTTTAGTAAATAAGAGTGAAACTATCTCCCGCTCCGACCAACAGCGGGGGTTGTCATTGGATTTTCTCCACCATAAAAAAATACTAGTATAGAACATGAGTATAGACGATGCGCAAGCGCAGAAAATAATTGTCGGCCGTTTTTGTCGGAGATCCAGGACCTTACCATGACGTAGTAAAATGTTAAGCGTGCGAGTAAGAAATAGGTATGGAGATACACACCCTGTGCAGGATGTATGGAACAGGTCTCCGCAAACGTTTAGGTCTTGTGCAGGAAACAAAACTGAACAACCTTCCACAAGAATGAAAAAAAAATCGACCTCTTCATACAGTGTCCAATCAAGTTTATAATTTTATATGGAGAGGCCAATTGCTTTTTCGTTTCCTGAACAAAAAAATTGTGGAAGGTGGTTCAGTTTCGTCTACTGAGCAAGCCTATAGAGCTATTTTTCACCGAGATACCATGGCGGCTGAACTAGTCGCGTCGCCATGGTGTCCCGGTGAAATATAGCCCCTAAAGTTTGAGGAAACCTGTCTCTTACACCCTGTATAGCTCCATCTCTGTAACAGTTCAGTCTAGGTCGTCAAATGGATCGCGTTGAGAGCTCGTGGTAGGTTCCAGACAGATAAAATCACCACCCTAAGGTCGACTGGTAGAAAATGCCTAAGGCATTAAGTCCGCCTTTGTACTGTAATAGTGCATAAAGTTTTAATAAATAAATAAATAAATAAAATCCGGCAGATAATTTTTTTTAAAGAATAAGAATTCAGTTCTAGTTTTAAATTAATCTGTTGGATTATACTTTTCTGGGTGTAGTGCAACTGTACATTGACTTTGTCTGTGGTATAGCTTAAGGGGGATGCAAGTAGTCCGCGAAATAAAAAAAAAACTGTTTTTTTTTTTTGCAGGACAGTGTTAAGTTTTATGTTGATTACACTATGTAGCCATTTAACCCTTTCAGATACCGTCAATTAGAAACACAATAGTAAGACAATAGATGCGCGGCCACCGGTGGTCGCTTGGGAATTCATGAATTAATAGGATAAGACAAACAGAGCGCTGTATTGATGATTTAAATTATTGTAATTCCGTATATAAATACGTACGGCTACCAATCATATTTTTTTTATTATTGATAGGCTTGCGTTTGACCACCATCTCTCCTGATTGTAAGCGATGATGTGGTCGACGATGGAGCACGCTTGCCTAGAAGTAACATTTTAATAACCTGCAAAATGTTAAAAACAAAAAAAAAACTAATTTTAAATTATTATTTTTTTTTAATTTGAATTTCGCGGTCTACTCTAGCGCTTCCACCTTACATTACAATTCGGTAAATATTTTCAAAGCGACGTTAAATTAACTTATGTTATTCTTTTTTTCTTCAATGTAAAAACGGATCTCAACTCTCCGAATTCCTATTTTGCCCTGGATGAACTGTACTTATAATATTTGTAATTAAAAAAAAAAGACCCCAAATAAAACGGGATAAGGGCAGGAAGATGATGATGATGATGACACGAAATGTACTGAACACGATAATATGAAGAAGTGAGTCAGTTGAGATTACATTATGTACATAAATAAATATAAATATCTATTATATATAATATTATAAATATCAAAATATATAAAGCGTATCACTAGTTTTTGATACACGTTTGGTTCGCGAACCCTGTTTACCAAGACGTTTGCGAGTGATACGTTTTGACATGTATAGAAAAATAAATAACAATAACTGTCTTTTATTTATTAATTGTTAAGTATGTAAATATTCATGAGAAATATGTAAAAGAAATATCTAAGGACAATTTTGTATAGAACTTGTGTAAAAGTATTTGTTGTGAATGTTACAGAGTTGCGTATGTAATAAAAACATTTCTTTAGTTCACAGTGCCAGTAAAAACAATATTTTTTTAAACTACATAGAGACATATCAGCAGCGTATTTTTTTTTAAATACGTAGCAAAGGTTTTGTTGAACGGCCTACTGAACGTATTAGTTCTTTTCATTCATTCATTTGCCTCTCATCACTGCACATTCCGTCTCTCATATTTATTTTAATGTAGTTACGTTATCACATTAGTTTGATTGTGCGTACTTAAATTGTCACAGTTTGTGCTATATTATCACTGTTGAATGACGATGCACATGATCATTGTAATGTTGTTGATTGATACATGAGTTGACTACAAGTCCAGAATTTCAGCCTTATTTATAAATCAAGCTAACCATATTCTTAATTTAAATACTGGTAAGCGGGTTCTAAATTCAAATTCTCCATAGACTATTTTAAAATAAGAACCTAATGATCAGTATTTAAATTAAACACATGGTTTTTTTTTTCATAAATAAGGCCCATTATGTCCATAAATATCTTATAAAGACTAGTTAGAAGTAATTTTTTGAATAAAAATTGTATGGTATTCAGGTATAAAAGCAAGTTGTTTTGAAATTACTATAAGAAATGTAACCGTAACACGGATATTTTATACGTTAGTACATTTTAGTGTAATCGAAACGTGCAATAATACTTTGTTATAAAGGAAGAAAAAAAAATACAAAGTAGGTATACAATTTATAAAAATAGTATTACGCTACATAACGCCGAAGGTTATTCGTGCTACAATAAAGATCTTTGTAATTAATATACAATTAATTTCGATAGACTTTATTTTGTTTAAGTGGACAACTGTATTTTGTGCACACGAGCCACAAAAAAAAGTTAGTAGTGGCTACAATAAAAAGCGCGACCTGAAGCACGCGACAACCTGTGACCGGAGAAGTTAGAAGCGGCTTCTAGCTTTTTTTTTGTGGCGACACCGCCGCACACGGGCCACAAAAAGATGCTTGAAACGGCTTTTTTTTGTGGCCCGTGTGCGGGACACTAATGAAGGTGCTTTTATATCAAAATACCATACGATGTAAGTGTACAAAATGTACAAATAATTGTTTCTTTTGCCGACTTTTCCCTACATCCGAAAATGTGTATTTTGAGGATATGATAGGTTTGAAATACAGCTGCGCTGCAACATACCTAAGACTAATGTGTAATTATAATAGTATCTCCTCAAACGTTATTACCTATATGTATGTGACAGTGTTTTATTTTTGTATTTTGATAAAATTTGTGTAAATAATTTTCTTATTTTATTGATATTAAACTCAATTAATCAACTTGCTTGTTTTGATTTCTTCTTCTTACTAACATTTAATCTTGTGAAGGCAGCCAGACTTATTTTTACAGGGTAGCGCTTTTCCTATAAGGGTCAATTTATACTAGCGCAGAGTCGAAGCGCATCGAAGCGTCTATCCAAAACTGAACATAACAAATTTAATCTTAACTGCACAGCATAACGCACACATTACTTCTGCAATTTCAAAAAGACGCGCGCATTCTTCGGAATTCGCGCGTCTGCGCGTGCACAACGCTGATTGGTGCGCGCGCATTCTCGCGTATCCATGCGCCCACTAGCGAACCTACGCGCTATCTTCAACTTCCGATATAAGTAATGTCATAGCAAGATCAATGTCAACCATTTTATACACGTTTCAGCTACGAGAGTCAACTCGCAAGTGACTCCAATAGCATTGCTGTTGATACCCATGCGCGCGTATTCGCTGGAATACGCGCGCATTCGTGCGGCTTCGCTTTAGTTGTAAAGAATTTAAACGCTTCGATGCGCTTCGACTCTGCACTAGTATAATTTAACCCTAAGTCACGCA
Source organism: Mythimna lalbum (assembly GCA_949319445.1). NCBI lineage: Eukaryota > Metazoa > Arthropoda > Insecta > Lepidoptera > Noctuidae > Mythimna > Mythimna lalbum. The sequence goes on from OX439358.1 coordinate 3,461,263, forward strand.
AGCGAAACCCATATTACTCAGGCTAAGAACTCACGAAGCGGTTTTCACGCGCGGCCGCGACAGTTGCGGGCCCGCAGGTTCTATACAATGCAGATAGGTACATATATAATTATGTAAAAAATTAAAGCACATTTCACGCAGTTGTTTGCGGCTCCCGCTGTACCGGTTTGCGGGCGATAATCTCAACCGCGGCGACTGCGTAACCGCGTAAATCTGTAATTTCGTGACTTGGAAAAAAATAGCAGTTTCATTTAGCCTCTGTACTTTTGTGTGCATGAAGTATTAAATAAATAAATAAATAATAATAAAACCACTTTGAGTTCTTAGCCTCTGTGTGAACGTCAGAATGACCGGCCCACTGATTAATATAACAGGGGCTTATATATTACGCTGCGTTTAGGCCATACAATATAAATATTATGTCTCTGACTACCATCACCTATTCAATCAATACTACACTCGCAAGCAACCAAATCGACTCAACGTACAAGTGCGCACTTGCAAAGTTTTCTTCGAATAATACCGAACTGGTTTTTAAAAAATGAACCTCTGTTAGAAAGTTTGAAACTTCAGCTTTAAATAGGTGTTACCTATTATTATGAACATTGCTTCAGTACTTTTTAACCGACTTCGAAAAGTAGGTTCTATGTTTGGCTCGGTCAATGGGGAAGATTTTGTGTTCAGAGGGCGCCACGCGTATGATTTATTTACATTCTGTGGTTCAGAGCGGTTCTTATGAAATTGTATGAAATATTTTTGTATTGACGATGTATTTTACCTGGAAATTAAATCAGTTCAAAGAGGAATTAAAGAAGAGGGGTGCGACCTGTAGTGGAAGAAAGGGAGACCTTGTAGAGAAGTTAGTAAATAAAAGAAAAAAAATTCTGCAGTATTTTATATTTTCTTGGTGAATGGTTTTACTGATTAACAATAAACTCTTGACCCTATAAACTTTTATCTTGTATATTATTGTTTGTGTAAATCAAAATCTAAGCTATCTTCTGTTTTTGTAGGTTAGAGGCGTATGATAGAAATTTTAACTTCCCCAACAAATTATGACCCCCAGAACCAGTACAAACCGAAGTTATGGTCATACCAAAAGACGATTATTATAAAGATATAAACAGCAATACCCTATTGCCACCATTAAATAAACATTAAATACAAGAATATTTTGGAGAGTGAGTGTATAACTCATTTAATGAACTTTTTGTGCCTTTCTATGATCATTTTTCATAAGCACTAAATTGAAACCAGCAATATACTTAAACAATCATGTTACATAGGACATTGAGAAAGATTTGAACGACCAAATATAAGAATATACCTATTCACCTGTAGATGATTTCACAGTTTTAAAATAGTTTTCTGTAAAATGATGCCCACAAAATATATATAATCGTAAATATGTAGATTGGGATTTTACCAATTCTGGTCTTTTTATTGCCCACAATCTTTTCCTATTTTTATCTTTTGGGAATAAATAATTACTATTATCTTTGCATTCCGGCACTGCACAGTTCGTCATTTTTATGATTTATATTTAATAGAATGCCAAAAAGTTATAAATAATGCTGTACAGATTTAAAGCCTAATGGATCATAAGTATAGCGACACCTAGCGGGAAAAAATGGCAAAAATCTTCCCCATTGTGGACAGATTTTGAAAATTAATTAATTTAATTGGACGCACAAGAAAATTTGCTCACTAGGTACCTACAAGTTGTGAAAACACCAACCTACTTACGATCGTTTCATTGCGATTTCGATCTTTTGACTTCTAACCACGTGACTGAGCGTTGAGAGGACGTTAGAACAAAAAATCGGAGGCGTGGCCTGCTCGAGGCATTCGACGCAAGAGAATCGAAACGCAACGGTCGTAACTTGGCTAGGGAGGCAGTACTCACGTCTACGAATAAACTTTACGTCCGATGCGCGGCCATAAACTAAAAATAATGGACTTTTTAAAAATTAGCGCTAATAATATAAAAAAAGAGTTAAAAACCGGTACATATTTCGATAGTTGTTAAAACCGTAATTTAATCGACTAAAAAAACACTGACACCTTGGCCATTCAAACTAACAAAGTTTTAATGGCCAAGGTGTCAGTTTTATTTATCTGTGCTTTAGATTCGACGATTGTTTATTGCAGGAGAAAAGTGATGTTATTATTACATTGACCTCTACTATTTATTAACATAATTTAAAAAAACGTGGAATTCAAGTTGAGCTTTCTACTAAAGTGTTACTTAAGTGATAATTATTAAAATTTTCAACAATGAAATGAACGCGACTTCAAAATACATAAACGTCACTGTCAAACCTTCATGATTTTTTACTATAGCAACACAGTTTCTTTTTCAGTCGACGGGTAAAGGGAATGTGAGTTTTGGAAACTTTTATAAAAATATCCATAAAAATCTGTGAAATGATGGAATAAATCAAACGAAATACTTTATGTATATCAAAATAGTGATCCCCACGACATAATAGTGTCTTTATTTTTAATTATTACTTATAATTTATCGTAAATATCGAAAACTTAAGTTCGTGTTGTACGCAGAGTTTGTGGTGGTTATCATGTTATTTGTGCATATTAATTAGTGAATACTCACACTGCCTCTTCATATTGAGTGATATTAGCGATACACATCTCTGTTGATAGGCATTCTTGCTGCTAATAACCGAAATATACACAAAAACACAGGTTTTGAAGGTTAGTTTTGTTGTTTCCAGATCCACCCAAAATGGGTAAGATTATGAAACCAGGGAAAGTGGTGCTGGTCCTCAGTGGCCGGTACGCGGGCCGCAAGGCGATCGTGGTGAAGAACTACGACGAAGGTACCTCAGACAAGCCCTACGGACACGCTTTCGTCGCCGGCATCGACAGGTATCCCCGCAAAGTTCACAAGAGGATGGGCAAAAACAAAATCCACAAGCGCTCCAAAGTAAAGCCCTTCGTGAAGGTAAGTTTTACTTTTCAAAACTAAAACCTCTTTTATTATTATTTTAGTCACTTTGCATACGTAGATCACTCATCACCAGAGATCAAACATTGCAATATATTTTAACTTAACCCCAAAGGCAGTGGCAGAGAGTCATGAGACTGGTCTTTAATTTGTAACCTACTTGGTGTATGTTTTGGCATTGAAAACTAATGATATGTAACCCGGCATCAACACATGTGTTTAGATGTATTGTTTATATTTAGTGATATTCCTAAAAACTAGGAACAGAACTTGCTGTATTCATATACACTTATTGAATTCAAATTATCTAGAAATAACTATGTGACAGAAAGAATGGACTTGTGATATTTCTGAAGTCTGTTCTATTTATCTAAACATTCTGTTGTTACATTCATGAATCCCCAAGCGAATGCCGGTGTTCACACAACTATTGTCTGACTATTGTGTTTCTAATTACCACGATTGAAAGGTTAACTTGAAGAATATAATACACAATTCTCTCCAGTTACCATCCCTTCCACCATCGTACCATCTCTTCAGATACCATCAATAAGAGACAGCGGCATTCATTTGGGGCTTAATGAATTATTATTCTTCATCATCCATTTGTTGTGATCAGTTGTTTTGTTATTACCTATGAGATCAAGTAAGGATATTTGCAAAGATGTTAATCTTATCTTAAGAATTACTTTTGTTTTGAATAGATGATGGGGTCCGAGACAAATGCTTAGATACTAAAACAAATTATAGGATTGCCTGATGACTGGTTAAATTTGCAAAACTTTGATCCAGCTGAATTCTCCATGTACAGAAAATATAATACAGTGATAAATTGAATTCAAGCAACGCCGAGCTTGGTTTAGAGTAGAGAGAATTGAGAGAAATCATGAGTACAACATGATTTCTCTCTACTCTAAACCAAGCTCGGCTCACCTATCATTGTGATAGAGGCAGCTAACAATAATCTTGATAAATTTTCTTTTGCAATAAATAAGTTATTAATTTCCATTCCCCGCAGACTATATTTATCATGCTCCTTACTCAAGTTCTATTGTCCTCTTTCCAGGTTGTCAACTACAATCACTTGATGCCCACTCGCTACTCCGTTGACTTCAGCTTCGAGAAGTTCAGCGCAAAGGACCTGAAAGACCCCGCAAAGCGCAAGAAGCTCCGTTTCAACACAAGAGTGCGCTTTGAGGAGAGATACAAGAGTGGAAAGAACAAGTGGTTCTTCCAGAAGCTTAGGTTCTAAGTAATTTTAAAAAATAAAACATTACTACCGTAATGCATTTTGTCGTTTTATTTGTGCAATAAGGTACTAGTTTCGCAGTCGGAACGTCTGGTAACTGTCTGTACAGAGCCTAAGAGAGAGACGTCTGCAAACCATAGAGGCTCGAGAGGGTCGAAGCCTTTTTTTTTTTTTTTGTGTTTTCGAGGGGAAACCTTCAAAAGGCGCCCGGACTTTGAGGATAAGTCCGGGGAGTGTGGGATTTTTACCTCACTAAAACCACCCCGGTGATCACCATCAGCACGTAGAAGGGGCCCCGTTACCTCTCAAAAGACCATTCCGGAACCCCCTCAGTGCAACGCCTATTAGGACACATCCCTGAAGAGACTAGTATGTCTTACTCCTCTGAGCCTCTTTGTGCACGGCAGCACGTGACCACCGTGCTACCGCCTTTCCTGGAATCCCTCGATGAGTGAGCAGAGTCCCCACTCTGAGCGCTCGTGGTTCCAAAGTCCCACTTGTATTAAATGACAAGCGGGGTTTCGGCGTGTTAGGCGTCGGGGCGGTTGACTCGCCGACGCCTTCTTCTCCGAGCGGGATCGGCCCTTTCACGATCTCGCTCAGCAGCCTCCTGGACCATCACGGTCTCACAAAAGGAAGCAACTTCCCTCCAATTTTCTGGCTCCACCAACATAGCCCTCACTACTGCTGGCAGAGACAGATCTCGCCCGATCCTGGCGACCAGGACTCGTCGCTCTGTGGCCCACGCTGAACATTCTTCTAGCGTGTGCTGTGCCGGAGGGTCGAAGCCTACTGTCAAAATCAAAGTAATTTATTAGTGTGCTTTTTGGTATTTCCTCATTGCACACCCAATGCCACGAATAGAGAGAGAGATGGAAAAGCTGCAACCTAACTACCAGACGATCCATGACTAGGGAATGCAAATCTCGCGAGATTGGGGCTCTAGCGAGATTATGAATAACAATATCGCGAGATCTCGCTAATTCCGAGATCTCGCGAGATTGGCAGTTTTGTGTATTTTTTTTTTGCAAATATTCACAATATTTGAATAAATAAGGAAAAATAATAAGTATTATAAGATAACCACAGGCGCGGACTTGCGGACGGCGAGCAATGGGTAGTTTGCTGTCGAACCGTCCGGTAACTGTCCGGACGGAGCCCAAGTCGTCGACGGCGCGCACTAGGTCGAAGCCTACTGGGGCCAGGGTTAGTTCCGAAACGTAGCTCAGCCCCGGTATGAAAGGCACGAAGGCAGTAATAGTCTGACACTATCTCCCGCTCCGTCCAAGGGCGGGAGATGTCATTTAGATGATTTTTTTGAGGTGCCATTTTGAGGTGTGCTCCACACAATGTGACTTCACGCACGAGCAGCCCTTAATGGCTTGCTGTTCCAACTAAAAGCCTTTGGGTATTCCTATTCCTAACATTCCTACCGCTAGTTAGAATTGCGATCACCTATCTAACCCTGTCCTAGCAGGCCCTACTGCAATTCTAGCGCCTTTCTCTAACTGTGCCATTTGTTAGCAAATGTTAGTGGGACAACTCAAGCCCACTAACTGTGCAGAGCGTAGTCAGTGGAAAACCACAGGAAATGCATATAGTGGTATTGGAATGAAACAATATAAGTTTTGGTAAAACTTAACTTGGTTTAATTCATGAATCCCCAAGCGACACCCGGTGGCCGCGCATCTATTGTCTTACTATTGTGTCTCTAATTGACGGTATCTGAAGGGTTAATTCCTCATAACACACCAGAAACACAAGAAGGCAATGACAGGTAAAATCAAATAAGTAGAAAAATAAACTTACTAAGAAAAAAAGATCGTACTAAAAACTCTTTTATTCTAACAGCAAAAGACCTCAGCCTTCGGAAACCCTCCGGACTGTCTAGGTACAAGTTCTTTGTGACCTGTCGCGGCGTTGCATCTCCACGCGCATATCGTGTTTGTGTGCAAGGGCTGTTGCCTTCAGATCCCATGATGGTAGGCCAGCGGACCCCCAAGGTTACCCCACATAAGGGGTGATTATGACTCTGGTAGCGCCTTACACCAGTTACTTTGGCGGGAATAAAAATAAAAATGTTAAGTGCGGATACCCTGGCGCTGGGTAGACTGGTTCAAATGAAAATTGGTTGGAAGTGGACTGTATCTTGATTAGGTGTGAGAAGGCGTAGCCTTACGTGACCTTGCGAACGCAGCTCTTGGACGACGAAAGTAGTTTGGGTTTAACTAGGAAAAATGGGTACTAGGAACGCGCACTAACCTTGACTTTGTCCGTCGAAACGAGGCTCGTTCAGTCTGAAACCACTGCACATATACGGCACGCACTGCCCTTCAATGTTCTTTAACACCAGATAGGCTACAACGCTTGTAACAGTTCGAAAATCGAAATTATAAGAAGAAATTAGGCAGTAATTGATAGCGTGACACTTCGCGCGGAGGATTTTTCTAGAGTGAGGTGTGTCTTCATAGAATGTTCGCGACTGATGTGTGACAGAGCAAAGGCATCAGTCGGCGCACGCGTGGGAGTAGGATGGAACATAGGTAGGGAATGCCTTTTCGTTCACATGCGTGTATTTCTACCCTCCATTTGGAATTGTAAAAGTTACGAAACCCAACAGACTCCGTTGTGAACTGGGGTACATAACGTATTAAATGAAAGAACAAGTAGCTACATAATCGATTTATTTAAATAAATTATATTCTCTTAAGCAGTCTATTCTTAAAGATAACGTAAGATACAAGAGTTAGTTATTATGATGAACGTTGAACATTGGAAATAAAAGAATTGTAGATAAAATATAAATGCTGAATTTTGCTTTTATATAACTGCAAAATAAGAATCACTGGTGAACAGATTTACTAAATTAATATTCTGTCCTTAGAAATTAATTTGACTGCAATAGTCTTTACGGTATACAAAATAAGGGCGCTTTTCAGGTCTGTCTTTTGCCCGCTCAAAACGGATATGATGTTTCACTAATAAAAAGCAATCAAGAGGAAGATTGTCGTGTGTACTTTGCAGGTACTTTATAATTTAAAGCCCAAGTATTGCACAATTTGCAAATAACAATTTTACTTAGGTATGAGAAGGTGATTAGGCATACAGAAATTGGACCATAGGCACAAAAGGTACACAACGGTGCTGCAGTTTTTTAGAGGCCTACGGAACTGAGTGTAAAGTCAAGCAAACCTACGTTGGACCAGACGAGTGTTATGGCTGGTCCGGGTGACTGCCCGATAAATTTTATTTTGGGCTGTTGTAACGTTCTAATCTTGTAGAAAACTTTGATACCGCGATGCATGGAAGCATAATAGTAGATTATGCACCGAGGCGAGGGGCTAAAGTTGTGTCTTATGTCACGGGCGTCATTTTGAATCTCGAGCGCAATGAAGGATTCGGGATTTAACTCACGAGCAAGCGAGGGAGTTAATACAAGAATCCTGAATGCAGCGAGGGATTCAAGCTAGCCTAAGGCAAAGACACCTTTAGCCCAGAGGAGGATACTCTACTTTTTACACCTACTGTGAGAAAATAATAGTCACATTATTGACCAGCGGGTCATAATGAAATCCAGTACAACCTTATTGACCGGCTGTGCCCCCGGCCCATAGATATAATATATTTCTATGCCCCGGCCACTAATGACTCACTTTAGGTTAAGGTTGCTTGATATATAATTTGACATTATCGAGCAGGTGGTGTAAAAATGTCGTTAAAGCTTTTTAATTCATGAATCCCCAAGCGACACCCGGTGGCCGCGCATCTATTGTCTTACTATTGTGTCTCTAATTGACGGTATCTGAAGGGTTAATGAACTGAACTAGTGAAACTTTAGACATGGTGGGTACGTGATACGTAACACAAAAGAACCTCGAATTTTTGAAGTACCTAGGTTAGAAGAAGAAACCAGAATTTTCAAAACACATATATCACTATTAATGTGTTATGAAAAATCTGTTTTTTTTTTTTACAAGTTCAAACCGCATAGGTACTGTAGTTCGAGGTCTCGTGCGAAATTGTCTGTAAGAGTTATCGCAACGGAAACGCCAAGGTGGGTTTTAGTCAGAAAAAGTCTGACACTTCCTCTCGCTCCACCCAGTGCGAGGCGGGAGGTAGTGCAGTTAGTTGAACATTGTTTTAAAAATCTGTATATATTTTTTCTTTTAACCTGTAATAACTCCTAAGTCTGTAAAGTTTCATTTTGACTTTGTACCTATTAAGTTTCAATTGTAATTGGTTTAGTAACTTGAGTAATGTACCTAAGTGTTCAGTGCCGGCGTGAGAAGGGGGGGGGGGGGGGCACGATGGGGCGACAAATCCAGGGGGGCGCCAAGGTCTGGAGTCGGAGTCTCCTGCCTCCCCTGGTGCAAACCCTAAAAACTGAGCTTTACGCTATGTGCATATGCATATTTTTATTGAGTTTTTTTTAGATGGTCTTTTTGAGGGTTTGTGGTCGAGGAGCGACTCCAACGATATCGTTAGACACTGCGCTTACGCTTACAATTGGTGCGATACCTTCACCTGGGCGCCACAATATTTTCGCCCGGGGTGTCAGTGGCCCTTACGCCGGCACTGTTAAAGTGTTATTAGTGTGTTCTGGTCTAGTAGTGGACTTTAAATGACATTAACCCCTCAAATATCGTATGATACCGCTTATGTTCATAAGAGAACGTTCCAAACGTTAACCACCCGTAAGGTCATAAGCAGTAGGTTCAAAATCCCTTGTTTTTTTTTGGTTGTTTTTTATTAAGAGTGAACTTGTGGGGTTAAAAGATTGTTGGTTGCAATACGTTCAGAATAGCTTATTTTTTTAGTATTAGCGGTAACAGCTATATAGGACGTTTTAATGAGCAAATAATACATTACGGTGTTGAATCTCAAATAATTGCATTATAAAGTTAAATAATTCGAGAGCATTGATGTTCACTGTCCAATTAGATTAATTATCGAGTGTTGTTAGAATATCGATAGCTTTGTCGATGTTTTAGATTTTTTTAATAAAAATATTTTAAATGTAACTTAGCTTTTTTTATTGTTGATAGGCTTGCGCTTGATCACTACCTCACCTGCCCTCCTAGCCAAGTCGCTAATCTGCAATAGTTAACGCTAGTAGAAAGCTTCAAACGAGCGTCACTCCTAGCTCAGTCACGTGGTCAGAACAAAAGAATTGGCGGCAAAGTCAACTCGAAGCGTTCGACGCAAGCGAAACGGTTGTAACTTGGCTAGGGGGGCTGATAGTAAGCGATGATGTGGTCGACGATGGAGCACGCTTGCCTAGAAGTAACCTATTCCCTATCAATTTCAAGTTATTATGTTATGTTTGTTAGCTAGTTCTAAGATTGCGTCTTTTTCACGTAAATAAACTGTTTTTCTTTCTTTCTTTTCGTACTATTAAAGTGGCTACTTCTTTAGACGCGCTGATCATTTTGTATTGTAGGTATTGAATGAAACGCTCGTCGTCACCTTGATGAAGTTTACACTTCTGTCGTTTTAGAAACGCACCGTTTTTTTTTTTATTGAATATACTAAAAATATGCAAAATCAACTTAGAGTTTAGCTTAAATATGTCTTTTCAGAGATTGTCATGTACAAACAGTAAGATAAAGACAAAAGCTAGAAATGTCAATTTCCAAAGCAAATAGCAATAGAATAATAAAAAAAATAAATTGTAAATATACCAAAACTATCATTGATCAGAATAAACATTGAACTACAGACAAACAATAATCGAATCAATCAAGCGAAAGAATTCCATGTAACAGGCGTTTTAAGTATCGATACTCCAGTTTTATCGACAAGCCACCGATGTGCTAACAACACTACTCGACCCTCATCACGCAGCCGCTAGCTTCCCGATCCTCTCGTCCAGCTTCTTGATTTCCTTGTGAACACTCTCTACGTTGTGCGCGAACACTTCCTGGACACCCTGTAGTAATTCCTTGTTGTTCTGGACCCCGCTGGCTATCGTGTTCTGAAGGGTTTCCAGTTCTGTCAAGGATTTGCCGAAGTTGCTCGCTGTAGAAGAAAAAATTAGATTAAAATTAATTTATACCCTATTTAAATCACTCTATTCGTTTCCTGAAACAAAGATCTGTTTTTTGCATAATGCAGGTGTCAGTTTAGTGATTAATAATTTTGGACTTTATTTCAACATGCACAACGTTCATATTTCTATAGCAGTAATAACAGGTCTGCCTGGATCGATTTGTTTTGCACTCACCTTGATTATGTAAAGCCTCAAGCGCTTCCATGCGCTCCAGTATCTCGGAATGTGATATGCCATCTATTTGCTTCAGTAGTTTGTATAGCTCGTTCACCTGAAATCACACTAATATTATTAAGGCGAATATTTGTGTGTTTGTTATTTATTTACGCTCGAATGGCTGACCGAGAATAGCACATAATGCTACTTTTAGTCCTGGGGGTATGTTCCCCTGGGGCAATTTATTACTGTCACGCACGAAGCTGTCGGCAGCTGTTAGTTATATAGATTTAATATTTCTCCAGAATGTAACCAAGAGAGCGAGTCTGTACCTATAGGGCACTAGTGAAAATCTTATTGGAAAGATTCATCAATATTCAGCACCTCGACATGTGGGCTGTACTCCATTCAAAATAAAATTAGACATTTAAACAAATCTTTTTTACTGTCCGTTCAACCGATTTTGACTTCTATTCCGTAGGCATAAGGATTGCGTTAAAAGTAAAAAAATAGTTACAATACCAACTATTTACTGCAGCTGCCATTTATCATGTCACCAACAATTTAAAAGTTAAAATCAGTTCAACGGTCAGTAAAAAAGGTTTGTATTTTATGTTTAATATTTTTATCGAATGAAGTATAGTGTCGTTTGAGGAACAAGTCTGACGTACCTTAGCGTCCAGCTCAGGGTCCGACGGTTTGACGGCAGCCTTCAGCGCCTCCACGTTGGACAACAGCGAGGTGACCCTGGCCTCGGCAGCAGCCAGCTCGCCGGGCCGTAGGAGTGACGTCTGAGCTGCGAGCGACGCCGCCGCACCGCATAGTGTCGCCTGCCGTACAAATTCAATATTAATTAATTTAAATTAAAGGCTAAGCACTTACGACGCGGTTTTTCACCCATCATCATCATATCAGCTGAAAAACTTCCATTGTTGGACATAGGCCTCCCCCAAGTGTCGCCACAACGGCCGGTCCTGTGCGTCACACACCCATCGGATTCCCGCGAACAGGGTACAGAAGTCAATCTACATACAAAGCGCGCTCGAGCAATGCACACATAGACACCGCTCACGGACATGACATATCGGCTCAACTCTCCCGGTCGCGCTTGTACAGTTCGGCGCAACTCGCTGACCCTAGCGCGATTGCCTAGCGTAGGTATAAAAAGTGAAGTACATACATGAGATTGACTTCTGTACCTATCTATTTTATGCCCACAGTAGCCAGCGAGGGGTGATACGCGGCGACAGTAGGGATACGCTCAAGCATCGACTTTTTAGTCTAACAATATTTAATTAAATGACCATATAGGTACAACAACTAACCTGTCCTGTAGCTGCCTGTAATCTCCTGAAAGCCTCCTCATCCCTCACGCCAGCTGCCTGCTCCAGTCTGTGTAACCTAGAACCACATCATCACAGTTAGAGGCATAAAGTGCACTAATTTAGAAGTGGTGGAAGGCGCATCAGCCAGGCGTTTTTCTACCATAAATTCGAAAACGAGACACAACGACTGTCGCTACTTAGTGTTCGACAAACATCGTCGCTTACCATCAGGTGCAATACGAGCCTTTCAATTATAAAAAATCTCGTTTTTGGAGAGCCCTCGCTTGTGCGAGGCCCCTTTGAGCGCGTGGCCGTGGACGAGGACCCACTTCGCCTACAACTCTCTACGCTACTGTCAGTCAGAATAGGATCGATTGCCATGTTGTGACATCAAGGCGTATTGTCAAATCGAAGAAATTTTGGCAAAATTGAAGAACTTGGATATAAGTAAAATTGAAGAACTCACAACCTAACCTTGTCTGTCTTTTTGAAACGCTCCTGAAGAACTCTGAGATTAATAAAATTGAATTAAATTTGATTTTTTCACGATCTTTACACATTTATAATATTAAGTATGGAATATCAAGTATGGGTAAGCATAGATTACCTGTGTTCAAGCTGTGCTATTCTGGTGGTGTAAGCAAGGTTCACTTCAGGTTTCAGCTTCAAGTGAGTCGTCATCACCTCCCCTTGCTTCTTCTTATTGGTACTTGATAGGTATTCCCTGGAAGAATTAGGAGTGGTGGAGGAGTTTGTACTTTCAATGAAACCACAACAAAATCTGTAACATACTTAAAAAAAAAAAAATGGCCAAGTGTGAGTCGAACTCGCGCACGAAGGGTCATCAACCGTAATATCTATACAACATTAGATATAAAATCACATTTTTGGTATGGGTGCCTCATTTAAATATTTACTTTTTTATTCTATTTTTAATATTTGTTGTTATAGCAGCAATAGAAATATATCATTTAATTTTATCAAAAAATTCAACTGTCTAGCTATCACAGTTCAAGAGATACAGCTTGGTGACAGACAGATTTTGTAATGGAATCCCGTTTTTACCCATTGGATATGGAACCCTAAAAACAATGTTTTCACACAAATAAACGACTATACAACGTGTAACATTAACCCTTCAGATACCGTCAATTAGAGACACAATAGTAAGACAATAGATGCGCGGCCACCGGTGGTCGCTTGGGGATTCATGAATTAAATGCGTAAAACCTCGGATATCCCAAATGATTTTTAATTAAATTGACCTAATTCTGTGAGAAAAAACAACATTAAATTTTTTATTAAGGTTTTATGTGCAGTTTTAGTTTGTTTACAATTCGTATCTGCATCGAAATAAGAACTTTTATCATGCCGCATATGAGAAAATTTGATTGGACTACAACCATTTGGGTTTGTTTACCTATTTGGGCGGGTTTGCGCACGTGATGGCTTGACCTATTAATAAATTGAAAGGGCAAAATTTTTAATGAAGAATTTTTTGAAAAATGTAACCTATATTAAGGTTTTGGGCATTTAACGTTACACATTGTATAATGGTACAGATAAGTCATTATTTTCCTGAGAACATGATGAAATCTTTTGTAATAAGTTTAGAGAATGTTTGGGAACTTTTTTTTACTATGCAATGACATGGAAAATGACGTGGATCTAAGCTAGAGGGGTTAGCACGAGCAGATCTCAAATTCGTGTATTGTGAACTGATTCTAGAGGCGCCAAGCACGTGCGACACTGCACGAATTTGAGCTCGGCTGAACTCGGCTCGTGCTCCGTTCATGCAAACCCATCTAGGGGACGGTACTCACCACGTTTTTTAAACGCGCGTTTGTAGCGATACAGACGCAGCCTGTAACCATTAATAGGATAAAAGCGCGCCGTTGACGCATGTTATTACAACGCGCGTGAACGGTGCGTTTTAAAAACGTGGTGTGCACAGGCCTTTAATAGGTTATTTATCGATATTTGGCCGTGTTTAAAAAGGCTAATATAAACGTTGTTAATTCCTTTTTTTTATATTCATCGTGGTTCGTAATTTTCCGAAAACATTACGTTCAGTTTTAACCCTTCAGATACCGTCAATTAGAGACACAATAGTAAGACAATAGATGCGCGGCCACCGGTGGTCGCTTGGGGATTCATGAATTAAACTTACGAAAATTTGATTCTTTCGGGCTACCGTAAAATTCACTTAAAACAGATCTTACTTTAATTTCTCAGCCTTAGGATCAATTTGTTCCCCCTCCTCCAATTTTAATTCTTCCAATAATTTCTTAGTCGAGTTGATTTGAACAGCCAGTTTCGTATACTCATCCTGAAAGCAAAAGGTTGAATTAACAATTGGTGCGATAAGGCCGCCAATTGTGTTTTTTCTATTATATGGTTTCTTATTGTAAATTTTTATTCTTGATGTGCAATAAAGAGATATAAATAAATAACATTATCTAGCTGAGTACAGTCAAATGGGGTGAATAGAAACAAAACTTCAAAAGGTATTTTCATGATATTTGAATTAATGTATTATTATTTTATAAAGTCGATGCTTTGTTAGAAGGCATATAGTATCGAAGTGAAAAACCAAACCAAAGCATTTGTTCTATTTACCCCATTTTACAGTATGTTCGAAAGAGTTTCCATGGTTCTGGAACGAAAAGTGCAACTGAAGGATCTGAGCCACCCTATCGCTCCACCCAGAGATCATCTTCCTTTTCCTGCTTTGTTGGTTTCCAGTTTAACTGAAAGTATTCTTTCAAATACACATTTTTTTTTATTGAGCTACTCTTTCTCACAATACCTTGCTTGCAGAACAGATGGCCGTTGGGGCCGAAAGGTTCTAAGTTCGCACGCGTTAGTTTTATGATGGAAGCGGGACGCACAGGAACGATCATTGTCGCGGCACTTGGGAGAGGTCTATGTCCAACAGTGAATGTCGATTGGCTGAAATGATGACGACTCTTTCCCACTGCTGGGCAAAGGTCACCACAAACTTTATCCTAGTATTCTTGTCAAGCTACCTTAAACTAGCCCTAGAGGTCTAGGTCATCCTGCCTCCTCTTTTCAGGTCGACTCCAGCATTGTAGTCCATCCTTAAGCACCCACTTTGTAGAGACTCTTGCCATAAAATATGCTTTATATTTATTTAAATTGGTAAGATATCTGATGCAATTCTTCTTATACTTTGAATGTTGAGATGGATGTGTGGTGTGACAAGAATGGATAAAGTGAGAAATGAGTATATTAGGGGAAGTTTGAAAGTGGTGCCAGTGACTGAAAAGTTGAAAGGGCGATTCCCTTTCAACTTGGCTTGGTATGGTCATGTGAAAAGGAGGGACGAAACGCATGTTGCTAAAAAAGTTATGAGTTTACATGTGGATGGATGGAGGGGGAGAGGGAGGCCAAAGAAAAGATGAATGGAGTGGGTGAGAAGTGATATGAAAGAAAAGAGGGTTAGTGATAGTGTGATGAGTGACAGGACAGAATGGAAGAAAAAAACATGTTGCGCCGACCCCAAATAAAATGGGACAAGGGCAGGAAGATGACGAATTCTTCTTATACTTTCTAAAATAATTTTTGTAAGTATAAGAAAAATTGCATCATTATTGTGAATGCTGTTTTAACCTCTCCAATACCACAATTAATGATGCAATAGAAAGAATGAGAGAGTGAATTGCTTGGGGTTTATTGAATTAAAATAAAGTTCTGTAATGACATAAATACCTTTTCACTCTCAGTGGCTTTATTTTGTTGTTCCGCAACTTGTTCAAGTAACTCTGAGAATTCACAGCGGAGCCTGTTGTACCGCTCCAGGGGTGTCTCCGGTTCACCTTCAGCTGCTAACTCCCACTCACCAGCCCTATTTTACATGAGTAAAAACATTACATGACTTATTTTATAGAGGCTGTATGAGTTTGTGTTTGCATAGCATCTTTGTTTGAAAATTATGAAAATATTTACAAGCAAAAAGATGTGTTGTGAAATATAATACGAGATTTACTAAATACCTGTACCCAATTCTAGATTTTCTGCTCAGTCTATCGGAAAAGTCCACTGCACCAGTTAAAAATCTTCCTTTGAACTTGTTGAAAGAGTCTTTTACTGATAAGTGTAATTGTTCAATGCATTCGTTTTCTTCCTCCTCGGAAGGATCGGGTTGGTCGGCCTCTGGCAAATCACCGGTTTCATACACATCAGGTTGATCGTACGCCTGAGAAAAGTAGAAAATTGAACACCACAACGTCCACAAAGCAAAATCAATATTTTTTTAAGTCAGGACATGGCATACTCACTATGCCTGGGAGATTTTCGTATTTAGGATCAGCCATAGTTATAGTGATCTATTATAATGTTTATTTGATCTTCACTACGTTAATTTAATTGAATATTTGATTTTTACACAAAATGACGTCACTCGACAACGGGATGAGCAGTCATTTCTGACTTCTGACAGAGGCGTTTCATTTTACTTGCAGAATGCCTAACCAAAAATATTTTTTTTCTTTATTTATATTGCACAATGCACTATAAATTAAGAAAAAAATACGTTTGTCTACTGAACTGAATAATTTGATTATTACATATTACATAGGCCTCCCCCAAGTGTCCCACCACAATGATCGATCCTGTGCGTCGAACAGAACAGAACCACAGAGTAGAGTACTATTTTATAGCTGACTATAACAGAATTATAATTGCTTAAAAAAATATATTTTCTGCCGTTTGTTGAAGGGCTCAATAATAATATTTGAATCATTCTATATACTGAAAGATTGTAAATGGAACATCAAATATTTTCGTCGTGAAATAAACGCAATCAAGTGGAATTCCCTAAACCTATAATTTGTGTTTCTATAGTTTTTTTAGTTACCTACAATACAACCTGGGGCTATTTCGAGGCAAACGAGCTCCATTGTCGACTAAATCATCTCCAGGATATAGTAGGAGTGTAGGAGGATATAAAGCGAGAGCCTGTCATTATCCCTACTAATATTATAAATGCGAAAGTAACTCTGTCTGTCTTTCTGTTACGCTTTCACGCAAAAACTACTGAACGGATTTAGATCAAATTTGGTAGGTAGGTAGAAGAGACACTGGAATAACACATAGGCTACCTATAATTCCACTGCTGAGCACGGGTCTCTGCCCGTGCTATATAAACTGTAGTCCACGCGGGCGAAGCCGCGGGCGGAAAGCTAGTTTAAAATAATTGTAGAACTACTTTTGTTCGGAAACTTACGCTGTTGTTAATCAACTAATGCGAGCCATTCATAATCATTTTAATTTTCTCAGTTCAAGAATTTTTGTTGAAGATGGAAAAAAATATTAACCCTTCAGATACCGTCAATTAGAAACACAATAGTAAGACAATAGATGCGCGGCCACCGGGTGTCGCTTGGGGATTTATGAATTAATTGATATACCTACAATGTTTGCTGTGATGCCAGTAAAATTGTGATTTTAATAGCAGACTAGAAAAATATTTTAAAGAAACAGTAAGCTTTTGAATCTCGTACTAAAAACGAATTTCAATATTGCCTATCAGTGTGTCAAGTGCGTGGCCCGCTTTAGTTTGGTTAGACTTTGGGACTTTGGAGAAGAGACACGTCATTGTTTTAACGTCATTTTACATTTGTCATTTTCCACTTCGTTTTCGTTAGTCACCGATTATTTTTAACATAAAAAGCACCGTGAATTTTGATTTTGCTGATTCTTGATTGTGTTGTGCTGCTGTTAGTAAAGCAGCTGTTAATTGTTTTGTTAAGAGTAAAGTTTGTAAAGTGCCACAATGAGTTTACAGTGGACAATTATCGCGACGTTCTTGTACGCCGAAATAGCCATCGTGCTTCTCTTGACATTGCCGATCGCAAGTCCATCAAAATGGCAGAGGTTTTTCAAGTCAAAATTCCTCGCTTACATAAGTGGTCAAGCTTCTATTTACTTCTTAATTCTGATCGGCGTGCTGGTATTATGTCTCCTCGATGCCATCCGAGAGATGCAGAAGTACTCAAACATCGAGTCTACGGATCACCAGCATTTGGATGCGGAGATGCAAGGTAACATGAGGTTGTTTCGTGCCCAAAGAAACTTCTACATCTCTGGTTTCGCACTATTTTTGCTGGTCGTTATTCGCCGGTTGGTGCAGCTGATTTCGCAGTTGGCGACTTTGTTGGCGCAGTCTGAGGCCAACTTCCGTCAAGCGCAAAGCGCGACAGTTACTGCCAGGACGCTGCTCGACCAAGCGGGCGCTGGTGACGAGAAGACCAAGAAGGAGCTTGAGGAGCTCAAGAACCAAATCAACACACTTGAGAAAGACTTATCAAAGGAGAAGAAGGATAAAGAGGCAGTGAAGTCACAGGCTGAGAGCCTCTCTAAGGAGTATGACAGGCTAGCTGAGGAGCACAGCAAACTGCAGAAGAAGCTGACAGTGGCCAGCGGTGGGGATGTCGGGGACAAGAAGGATGAATAGATTTGTTAAAGTTGTAAAACTTGTGGTCTGAAGATATGATGAGATGTATTAAGTCCATTGATCTTGTATTAAGTCTTCACATAATTTGATGCTTAATGCTTAATGAACAACTTATAAACTTCTCTATCTTTCTATATGATGCAATGATTCAACTGTGATTCCAGTAATTTCTAGATCTATCTATGAATAAATTGCCTTACATTTTTTTTATAAGGTATTTCAATTATCATCTGAGAATGTTTACATTTAATATTTATCATAAAACTAATCAATTTGGTATAGTATTGTCCACATAATTATTGAATAATTAATTAGGTACTAATAAGGCATTATTTAGAGCAATGATTTGCATTTATTTTTGTGGTACCCACATACCTAATTGTAATAATGGTGAAATGAGAGTAGTTACAATATTATCTGTTTCATAAGAAGTCTTGTTTCTATTTGAAAAATGTTGATTCTCTCTAAAAATAAATTTGATTCCACTAAGAACTAAATAAGGTGTGCAAATCAGAACAATAATATTTATATAATTGTTGAGTGTTTTAGCAGGATTATATATTTTTTTACTGCTTTTCTGAGACAATTTTTGTGCACACAGTACTTCCCAAAAAGTATTTTTGTATGAACATAAAAAGTTGGTTTGTGTAAAAGAAAGTCTGAATTGTTAATTTATTTGTTATATTTTAATTTTTAAAAGACGAGCAGTGTTAATTGTAATATAAACCAGTTTGCAGGTGATTGTCAAAAGAAATCATAAAGATAATGTTTTTTTTTTTTCATCAATACCTTCCTACACACACTTGAATTTGAGGTTTTATGTAGGTGAATCTTGGCTATGTTTGCCAGTCTAACAGGTTTGGTAGAAAAACTATTCAAAGTTCAAAGTACACCTGCCTAATGCCTGTTGACTTTACAAATATAAATGATGAGTCATTGTAGTGTTCTGCATATTATGTGAATAACAACATATTCTTGTCACATTTCATCATTTAGTTATCAGAAAACTTGGCAAGGTTTATAAAGAAAATGACAACAGTAATTGGCTTTTGTCCCTGTAAGATATGTCTACACTTCATTGTGACAATGCTGAATATGTTTTGAGGCTTTTATTTGTTTTCAATAATATTAAACTTTTCATCTAATACAAATATTGCAGCCAGTAATAAGTGTACTTATCCATATTGCATTTGGATTGTTTGTTTTGAAGTTTTTTTGTGGTTTATCACAAACACGGAGTAGTAAACATCCACAGTAAAATCATCATCATCATTTCAGCCGATATACGTCCACTGTTGGACATAGGCCTTCCCCAAGCGTCGCCACAACGAACGATCCTGTGCGTCTCGCATCCATCGTAAAATAACGTGCGCGAACTTTGTTGCATAGCGAACCGTTTGCGTTAGTTCAATGAACTTTTGACAGGTGTCAGTCTTGTCAATCTACCCGCTTTTGTTTGTGTTATTGGAGTTTGTTGCCTACTCCGTGTTCCTGGTATAGTGTGTTTCCCTTAGTAAATGGATGTTTTTGATATTATGAATGGGTTGTTAAGGGTAGTTTAGTAAAAGTGGGTTTCATTTGTGATTTGTATGTACTCTAATAAAACTATTTTCAATGTTGCTTCGAAATAAATTTGTATTTTCAATCTTATGTTATTTTTCATTCAAACCCTCAGTTTACACTCAGTCCACATTTTTAGGATATGGGATAATCCATCCCAACCGGCGTATGTACCATCAAAGACACTTCCGCCGGACCACCGCGAACGCTAAGTTCATTTTTGCTTGCACTCGAAACGAAAACGTCAATGGGTTTGGTTCGGCGCCGCGCCGCAGAATTCAAGCGAAATTGTTTTTAATTCATTAAACCTCAAGCGTTCGCTCGCTCATTGTCTTTCTATTGTGTCTCTAATTACGGTAAGTAATCGAAAGGTTATTTCAAAAACCTACCTGACCATTTTTATTAGGTTTAACTTCTATGCAGGCACAGTAGTTCACTGTGTAGCATGATAATGTTTATTTCTGACGTCTAATTAATTTTGACGCGACTGGCCGGCTGGTCGTGCCAAAGCGTCAGTCCAATCTATTTATAGAAAAAACTTCACACGATGTGATTCATTCGAGAATCATAACTGATTTTAGATAACTAGCGGGATGACGACACCTATTTGATGCATTGTGAAACCATAAACACATACGTGGTCTTTTGTCAGTGGCGAAGGTAGGTGATCAAGGGCCTTGGGGCAAACAAAGTGGGGCCCCTCAATTGCTTAGGTTTTACAATATCGACGCTAGAAAGGCAAAAATTAATAAGCGACATAGAGTAGACTTTGGAAAGAGTGATTTAAAGTGATTAACTTTTAATCACATTTCGTAAAGTTTGCTCAGTGTCGCTTAGTAATTTTTGCTTTTCAAGTGTCGATATATTTAAAAATATTTATATAGGTACATGTTTTAAAAATGCAACGTTTCTATAACTTTTAATATAAGAAGAGTCAAGTTATAACATTTATCATAAACATGCACACAATGATATGGAGACGGTCGTCGTTAATATGAACGGTAACGATATCTATCACAGCTTAGTTACCGAATCTTCATGAGTAGGCTTTCCAACCAATACTGCAGTGATCACATTATCTGATTCATTATAAACAGAAATATTTTTCGTAAAATTTTTCGTTCATTCAATAAGCGGTTTATTAATCAGGTTTTAGGGGCCTCCTGAGCTTGAGGGCCCCGGGACACTGCCTCGCCCTTAGTAGCTACGCCACTGTCTTTTGTTAAGAAATACTTTGTTTAGCTTGGGTGGCCTAGCTAGATATGAGCCACGCAGGCCACGCTCCACAATGGTCTATTAAGCCAGCAGCTTGATAATGCTGATAATGATAAAGAACGAGTTAATGACATGATTTCTCATTAATTCATGAATCCCCAAGCGACCACCGGTGGCCGCGCATCTATTGTCTTACTATTGTGTCTCTAATTGACGGTATCTGAAGGGTTAATTAATAGTGCTTGATTGTGATCCCACCTAATAGTGTGATGCAATCGTTGATGGTGCAGCGTCCTTTACCTTAATGGGCCTAAATTTTTTTTTTAAAATAGCAATGCTTTTTAGAGAGGTCGCCTGGCCCTTCTTTTTTTTGAGGTTTACAATCATCGAATTACCTAGGTACTTCTCTGGCTCTGGTTGGACGAGTTAGACTTATACCTACTGACTGAAATTCACATGTGTAACTGTTTCAAACATTTCCGCAGAGGCTGGGTAGGCTGGCTGAGCGTTTATGAAAAATACTAAATGATAATGATAAATGATAAATGATCTT
Source organism: Mythimna lalbum (assembly GCA_949319445.1). Taxonomy (NCBI): domain Eukaryota; kingdom Metazoa; phylum Arthropoda; class Insecta; order Lepidoptera; family Noctuidae; genus Mythimna; species Mythimna lalbum. The sequence goes on from OX439358.1 coordinate 3,482,816, forward strand.
TATTTTGTAAATAGGTTTTAAAAAAACACTTTTACACGTCAATTTTGTTTTCAGTCAGTTTTAACGAGATGAGGCCGGTGTTTCCTAGCTGACTACCCTGAGAAGAAACACCGAAACAAACTCAGGGGTCAAAGTCTCTTTTAAAGTCCATACAGTAAACATGTAATGGTCAAATCATATGAGAACCATGCAGACCAGTGTCTCAGATGGCCTTTTGAGGAAAGAACCACACAGATTTGAGTGGACCTGTCCAGTCAGTGCAAGCATTTGTCAGTATTCGTGTAGCTCAAACTTAGGACTACCAAGGAGCTCAACGACTTGACGAACAATACCAAAGATAGGACATTTGGGTAGGCCGCGTCAAATACTCAAAACTGCCAGACATCATATAAAAATACAGAAAAGAAAAAAGTAATCCACATAGTTCCCACATTCACAATAATAAAATACTAGTATTTACAAAATGTAACACTCGACACATATAAAATAAAATAAAAAATATTATTATCAATATTTATGAAATCATTAAAATATTATCAAATTAAAATAAAATAAAGAACCTTCTAAGTTCTAAGTCTAATTGTAAAATAAAGTTTTAAACAAGAATCATCAAATGTCAAAATGTAAATAAAAATAATCATTATAATATATATAGTAGTAATCAGAAAATACTTATATAACAACTAATATAGACAGTACTGGAGCAGATCAATCCCAAGCTGTTTTGTCTTCAAGATACTCTTTTACAGTATAAAAAGCCTTCTGACAAAGTTTCCGCTTTACAAATGATTTAAACTTATTCAGGCTAAGTTCTTGAATGTGACTGGGAAGTTTATTATAAAAGTGTATACATTGGCATCTAAATGAGCCTCCTATTTTTTTGAGCCTGGTTGCAGGAACTACAAATTTGTGTTTGTTCCTAGTATTTACACTATGGATATCACTATATTTTTTAAACATGTTTTTGTTTTTATGAACAAACAAAATATTGTCATAGATATACTGAGAAGGTACAGTCAAAATATTAATATTTTTAAATTTATCTCTGAGCGAGTATCTCGGAGCGACTAATTGGTTACATTTTATGTGGCACTGGTATTTTGACTTATTTTTGCGTCCAAACGTGGTCCATCTCAATGTGTGAAGCCCATAACTTCCACCTACTAGATACTCTTGCTACGTGGCCGATCAGGCAATGACCCTAAGACTTTTATCCTGAGCAACGCTGTGTAAAGTTGACCTCCATCCTTAGCTACCTACACGTACTGTTTTTTATTTTTCTACGGTTACACACGAGAAGCATAGGATCGTTCGTTTTGGCGACACTTGGGGGAGGCCTATGTCCAACAGTGACCGTTGAAATGATGACGACAATGATGATGGCTACGTAGGTACAAGCCTTTGTGTCTAAGGTTTTTTTTTTAATTAAAACAGTTCTAGATGAAAACGGCATATCCGATTTTAATTGCTTATGGCGTCGATCACATTGTGATATTTACTTTACCAAATTAAGCCGATAAGTACTCAAATAGTTAAACCTTGAACCTTTTGATAAGCGGTCATAGTCCAAGCTACGAGTAGGTACAAAGGTCGTCTTTCCCATGTCTGAGGCGAACTGTCGATTCGTCGGCTAGCATACTACCTACCTACAAGCTGCTTTATTTAAGAGTGACAGGCTATATTTTATGTACGCGGGCGAAGCTGCGGGCAAAAGCTAGTAAGTACCTACCTATGTAATATTCTTTATTACCTTCCGGGTGTACCAGAAGGGAGTGTCAAGTTTTTACTGACTACAAGAGTTAGGTACCGACCGACATGATTATATTCTATTTTATTTTGATTATATTCTGATAATTCATTGCCTTATTTTTGTCCAAAAAACCTTTCTGGAAGCATTTTTTTGCGACCTGAGGAGTTTTGAATGACTGGTCCAGTAGGGCGAGAGTCAGAATGGCGGGTGTAGGTACCACAGCGAATCATTTATAGTAATTACCGATAAAATGTACCTACAATGTACTATTCAGTACCTAGCTCTAAAAAATAGGAACGTTGAATTAGGCTGCTCACCCACGTCTGAAAGAACACTAACAGCAATAGTGCAACGCACACGTCCTACAAAAAGTCGGTCAGAAATACAGAACAATGTTACAAATATACAAAATCGGCCCGATTATCTGTCCTACAAAAAGTCTGACGTGGGCGAGCATTGTTATGTAGGTACATAATTAAGTAGTGTGCCATTATTTAGTCACGGTAATAGGATCATTTAGTGTAACATATTAGGCAGTACCTGTACGTGTACCTACCTTCACTAAAGCACGGTAATAGTATCATACAGTATTGTAACTCGGCCGTCTTTTTGAAATAAATGCCTACAGCCGCGCGGTACGTAAACATGCGATAGGGCTGCCCGCCTCCAGCATTCTAATTACATTTGCCTAGTTTGTTTCCGTTTTTTTTTTGTGTTTTGCTTCTTTATACTAACTTTTATATATAAATAAAATACTTTGTGGATTGAATAGGAAGTGTTCAATAAAAATGCGTGTTGTTTTTTGATTGGTAGATTTAAATAAAATGCTTTTTTTGTATTATTCATACACATAGTACAATAAACCACTATTATTAATAATAAAATAACACGTCTTTACTTTGAATTATACAAACTAACAATAATCGCGCGATAATTGTAAAAAAAAAACCGTCGTGTCCGTTCGTCACTGCGGCACAGTTGCGACGGCCGCGACTGTCTACATGCCAAGACCATGCTACAACCGAGGCGCGTAGGTATAGCTCGCGTTTCGTCCGTTTGTATGAAGTTGGAATACCTACTGTATGATATTATTACCGTGACTAAAGTTAGTCCGGAGGTCAACCGTGGTCTGTGCGAGTTAATTATTCAGTTCTACCGCAGGCAAAGACGAAAAATACGTAGACAGAACGAGCTAGAATAGCCTCTAGCCAAGTTACAACCGTTTCGTGTCGAATTCCGTCCTCCAATCGTTAACGCCTCGGTGTCAGCTATTGTAGAAAACGATAAGTCGGTAGCCATGTTGACGCGCTTGAGTTGGCCGCTCGTTCTACAGTGTAGCGTTTGTATAACAAAAGATTGTAGCGCTGAACATTCAACAACAACAATCAACAACACCAAACAATACAACAACAACACAACAACAACAATTCTTTCTATCATTTTAAACGATGTGAACTTGGCTACGAATGTTCTATTCGTTTGTTCTGACCACGTGACATTAACGTTGAGTCCCATACATTTGATGAGTTTTCGACTAGCGTTAACGATTGCAGATTATCAACTTGGCTAGGGGTGCAGATAGGGTTGCCAGGTCCTGAAACTGAAAAGCCGGACAATTTATCCTATTAAGCCGGACATTTAGTCAAAAAGGCCGATATTTTTTTAAGTCTAATAAAATTCATAAAATCTTTTTGAATTCTATAGAAAAAATAATAAAATTAAGTGATATTATTGCTAGACTAATGCATGTCCGCTCTACTTGTGCTAGCGATACAAGGGAAGGCAAAACTCTAATGACAATTCTAAATAAAATGGTCTTTAATTCATGAATCCCCAAGCGACCACCGGTGGCCGCGCATCTATTGTCTTACTATTGTGTCTCTAATTGACGGTATCTGAAGGGTTAAAAAGCCTAACAAAAGCCAAAACTGCTCAAATTTGGCCGAACACGCAACTAAAAAGCCTGACTATGTCCGGCTTTATCCGGACGCTTGGCAACGCTAGGTGCAGATATTCAGTAAGTAACCTCCTACTGTATGAGAAAGTGTGGCCACGACTCCACGTGAAAGTAGGTTTATCAATTAATGTTTATGATCAGTTTGGGGCTAATAAATTATCCCTCAAGGTCAATTTGACGGCACGTTTAGCGCAGTGGTTGAGCGATTGCCTGTAGCGCTGCGTATCACGGGTTTGATTCTCGCACGGAACCAATATTCGGTACTTAACCCTTCAGATACCGTCAATTAGAAACTCAATAGTAAGACAATAGATGCGCGGCCACCGGTGGGCGCTTGGGGATTCATGAATTAAACTAGCTAAGTTTACGTTCTAAAGAAAACGTAGACTGGAAATTACTTGAAAGCAATGATGCTATTCTCTAAGAAAACAACCTTGAGCGCAGCGCTGGCTGCAGCGACGAGTCGAGAGCGCAATACATTGATTTAACAATCCAATTTATATGTACATTGGATTGTTAATCGATATCCGTGGTTAATCCAATGTAGGTACTTATTTGGATTTCGTCGCTGAGGCCAGCATTGCGTTTTCTTAGGGTGCGTCCACATCTGGCGAATGTGCGGCGAATGTGCAGCTCGCGAGCCGTTTGCGAGCTGCCCGCGAACTGCGCGCGTGCATTTCTGTTCGTGCGCCGCTCCTGCGCCGCCTGCGCGCAGTTCGCGCGCGACATAAGCGCCGTACGCGAACAGCGCGCGGGCGGCGCTTTAGTTATTAAATGATTGTTTACCCGCTCAGTTCGTTTCTGCTTACTAGAGGCTAAGTATGTGTTGTCGTGAAGTGGATGGAGGAGAATTATTAAAAGCACTAGTGTCGTCCGACATGCTCGAAAGTACTGAGCCAGTAAACGGAACTGTAAGTGCGAGAATTAAGTTCGCGCAGATCGCGCGCCGCGCGCACGCCTTTTACGATCCTTGCATGAGTCGCGCTAAAGAGGCGCACCAAACCATTGCTGTGACTGTACGCGCGCAGCTCGCGGGCAGCTCGCAAACGGCTCGCGAGCTGCACATTTGCGGCACATTCGCCAGATGTGGACGCACCCTTAGAGAATAGCACGCCAGATCATAACACAGTTGAGTTGAGGCCATACTGGTGACGAATGACGTCAGAACTAACAGGCGGAGCATATGAATAAGTTCCACCTACCGCCGTCTAAAGATATTTATAGCAATATGAATTACGTAACTACTAATTTTGAACCCACATCAAATCAAACTCCGAAGGCTTCGGCATTCCGATATCAAATTGTACAGTTCAATAATTACATTCCCGCTAAAGTAAAATTGAACTTTTGTAACAAGGGTTCAAACCAATTTTATCAAACAATGTTAACTTATCGAGAAAATCTGTAAGTAGGTACCCTATTTTCGAAAACACCTTTTCAATTACTAAAGGGTAAAAGCCAATTTTTAAAAATAGGTTGGGTCATACATCTATTTAAATAAAATAAGAAACTGACTGACATATCAACGCATAGTCCAAACTATAGGCCTAGGAGCGTGAAATTTTTTATAATGTTTCCTTTTATGACGTAGACATAGACTTAAATGTTATTTAAATGTAAGTAAAGAGAAAACGTTATTTTTTTTAATCTAAATTAACTAAATTTAACTTAATTTTATTAACACTAACTTAAAAAATGAAAATAAAACCCTAAATAACTAAAAAAAAAATGGCAATTTAAAGTAAGGCGTCGAAAAATTCCTCCGCATCGCTGTCGACTGGTAATGTACTCAAAAGACTGGCGATGGCGGCATTGCCACGCTGAAAGGCAATGCTTATAAAATCGAAAACTAATGGTCTTATTCCGTTGACTCGAATCAATCGAAAAACATCTCGATTATTTTGTAGAACGGCGAGTCGATGGTCGACTCGGTTGTTTATTTTACCGGCTCCGATCCTTTCGACTGTCAAAACATATCGGAATCACCATCGCTTTATTAGATCATATCGTACATTTCGGAAGCATTTCATGTCGCGATTCCCGCGTAAATATTATATTTATGGCAGCTGTGCTCTGGCAGAATCGATGTTTACCTTCGCTCAATGTTACGTAAATAGAAAAATATTGACCAAGCGGGTCGTTTCAATCAGTAATCAGCCATATTGAAAGGAAATATTTTAATTGGATTTATTAATTGTAAGGGTTCTATAACGAAGTTGAGTTATATTTATTAATGTTTAATTAAATAATTTCGGACGTGAAAAGGAACTGAAATTATTAGGTATAGGTAATTGGATATTTTATTGACTTCCTTAACCATTCTATATCCATAGGTATATTTAAAAAGAGAATAACGGAAAGGTTTGATTATTTTCGATATTTAAAAACTACTTTATGAGGAATTTCTTATTTACGTTCTTGGATAAATACCCTATTAAAAAAAACGCTCAGTATTTTATAATCTATGCTGACCGTGTTCGCTTGGTGTCTAACTGAAATGGCGCGAAAACAAGCGCGAACGCCGGCGTTCGTCTAGTTGAAGCGGTGCAATAAACTACGTCAGGCATGCCTTTTAAGTTCTGTCGTTTAAATATTTCCCGCTAATTTAGAATTAGTCAATATTCAAATTTGTTTAAATTTAGAATGGCAAAACAATTGAAATAATTAGAATCGATGGAACAGTCACAGCGTTGTTTTGAATCTATCAAGTCGCGCATAAAAATGAATCTCTCTAAGGAAAACATTCGTGCGATAATTTTTTACTACTTTTGGAGAGGCCTAACGCGGATTCAATGTTTTGAGGCATTGAATTATCAATGTTTTGAGGAGTTAAGTTCTGTATTGTATGATGAAGTACCTTGTCTAAGGACTGTCGAACGCTGGTATTTAGAATTGCAGCGTGGAAATACTAGTCTTAGTGACAAATCTCGTGAAGGACGTCTAAAATCCGCCTTTCCTGAAGAAAACATCGTTGCTGTGAGACAACTGATACTCGAAGATCGGCATGTGACATATTTTTTTTAATTTTTTTTTTATTGTTGATAGGTTTGCGCTTGACCGCTATCTCACCTGATGGAAAGCGACGATGCGGTCGACGATGGAACGCGCCTACTTAGAAGAATATATACATATCGGGATATAGAGGAGTTAATAGGTATTTCAGGGACAACCATTCAAAAGATCTTGCATGAAGAGCTTGGTGTGAGAAAGCTAGTTTGCCGATGGATTCCGCATTTGGTTTCCGATGATTATAAGGCGATCCGCGTCAGATGGTGTAAGAAATCTTTCCAAAGGTTCAAGCGAGGAGAGTCAAATCACGTCTACGACATTATCAGTGGTGACGAATCTTGGAATTATGCTTACGACCCTGATTCCAAAGAGCAATCTACAACCAGGGTCTTCCGAGATGAGCAAAAGCCGACTAAAGTTTTTCGCTCTCGAAGCACTTCGAAGAAGATGTTGGCTACGTTCGTGGCGAAAACCGGTCAAGTTGCAAGAATCGCGCTTGAAGATCGTAGAAAGGTCAATGCAGAGTGGTATAATACAATTTGTTTATCACAAGTCATCGCTGAAATCCGGAAATCTAACCCAAAGCGACGCATCATAATACGCCATGACAACGCAAGCTCACATACCGCTGGTAAAACAATTGATTATTTGAAGCAGGAAAACGTAGAAATTCTTGACTATCTCCCATGCACTATTGACCTAAGCCCTAAAGATTTCTTTACATTTCCTAAAATTAAGAAAACTCTTCGTGGGCAAAGGTTCCAGTCCAGTGAAGAAGCAGTCAATGCTTTCAAGGCGGCCATTTTGGACATACCGACTTTGGAGTAGAATAAGTGTTTTAATAACTGGTTCGATCGAATGGAAAAATGTATTAAACTTCGAGATGAATACTTTGAAAAACAATAAATAATACTTTAAGGTCCTAGTTGTGTTTTTTTATTCAAACGACAAAACTTAAAAGGCATCCCTCGTACCACGGAGTTAGTATAGAAGAGGAGGCGGCCTAAACAACTGTGCACTGTGACTCTCAACTAAGTCCTGACGTCATTACGGTGGGCGTGGCTTAAATTAGTGTATTGTTGGCGTTCGTCCTGAGCACAACTTCGTAAACCCACTTATTTGGCATCATATTCGCGATAGAAAACCAAAAAAATTAAGTGTTGTATTTTATCTTGTAAAAATTACTCGGATAGACGTTCTGATGCTATGGATGCCATCAAATTTCATTTGTAAGTTATTTTATATGCATAATTTATTAAAATACTTCTAGAAAAATCTTAACGTCAGCATTTCCAAATATAATTCTACTCGACATTAGATGGCGACACTTTATGTCATGGGAACTAAATATATTTAGGTACGTAGAGCTCAGTATTAATATATTTTAATAATCATACGTACTGAAATTTGATCAACATTCATTCCTAAAGGTCCTTTAATCGCCATAATATTATTTTTGTAGTATTTTTATATCATTTTGTAAACAAGTCGCCATCTATCGTCAAATAGCAAAAATACAGGGCAGTAATTAGAAGACAATTATTTTACCGAATATCCCCAGGCTACAGAACTTGTAAATATAATACTTATATTTCTGTAATATATGATTTGGTCGATCAAATTGTTTTTAATTACCTCACATTTGGTGTAAAAAGTAGAGTATGCAACACAGGGATAAAGCTGTCTTTGTCTTGGGCGGCTTGAATTCCTCACTTCACTGTGGTTTCTTTATAATCTCCCACTCAATGCTCGGGAGCTAATTATATAAAACCTTCACTGACGTTCGGGATAAAAATAGCAACCTTCGTTTCGTTCGGAATTCAACATGCCGCCCGCGACTTAAAGACACTGCTTTACCCCTAGTCACATAATCTACTATTATTGAATGGTATCGGACGTAAACACATGTTTTTTTTTTAAAAAGAATAGCTTTGTAATGAATCTTGATAATTATTTCTATCAAAATAAGCCTTTAAAAAAGTAAAACCTAATAAAAATGGAATAAAAAAAATGTTACAATAAAAAGGATTTTGATGATTTTCGAATGATCTTCATTCGTCATTCATCTAATAATAGTATCACTATTTCAATGAAAAATATACGTATTGCATGGTTTGCACAATTAATTTAAAAAACAGAAATCCCTGGTAATTCTGAGTTCGACCCTGTTGCATCCTGCACTTGATGACATCTAGTGTGAGATAGTTACGTAACCACAAAATAAAATCAACAGAACGACCAAGTAGTTTGGCTATTGACCGGCAGATGGCAAATAAAAAAATGGGCGGAGTCTAACACCCCCTCACCCCGCAAAATGTCACGCTTTTTTACTTAGGGAAATCTTATTACAACATCTCCTCTTCTATACTAACTCCGTGCCTCGTACTTATCCTTAGCTATGAATATTAAAACGCCTTCGTCAGAATCCATTATGATACTGTACTGCACGCATGGTTTGAAAAAGGTAGCAAGCTGTCGCGCGGTTCAGCTTTTTTTTGCGGCCGCTTCTAGCTTTTTTTTATGGCGGCACTTTTTTGTGGCAGTTTTTTTTTTGGCCCATGTGCACTTGGGGTTTGAGTAGGAAATTGAAAAACGAAAACCGACGATTCTATAACTAATTAAGTCTTTATTTTTAGTTTGTTCTCATGCACAAAGAGAATGTAACATAATAAATGTAGCAAAAAAAAAAAAAAAAAACAATAGATATAAGTAGAAAAAAAATTAAAAAGAAAAAGAATCAATTTTAAAGTTCATCCTTCAGGTAAGAACGGTAGTTCTCATTCTCGTTGAAGCCTAGACTGTCCCAGAAGGATCTCTGTCCAAAATCGTTAGAAGATTTCATTTCCATCTTAGTGGGTGACAGGATGTCCAAATAGTTCAGTTCAGGAGCTCCTGGCTTCACAGGTTCCCACGCAGGGCCATTGTTTATCAGTTTGGGGACTCTGAAACCAAAATTAGGTACTTGAGTTAAAAACATAACACGTTGCTATATTTCTCTGAGGGCTAACGCTGCGTTAAGGGCCTATTACACTACGCGTTATTCAGCACACGATATTCAGACTCGTCTTAATTTTATTTCAGAGTAAGACAGTCTGACCCTTATTACACTAGGCGATACGTCGAATCATAGACTATACTCGTCGAACCATAGACTAGATACGTCGAAACATAGACAAGATACGTCGAACCATAGACTAGATAAGTTGAACCATAGACTAATGGGGAACCATAGGGCTAATGCTGTGTAAAGCGGGCGCCCGCGCGGGCAACAGTGGCGTGACTATGAGCGTTTGTCGTGTGCGGCTGCGGTGGTCCCCGTAGCGGAAACCGGATTATTACCTGCGCGGTGTCGCTAGTTCAACTTTAAAGTTGTGCATGTAGTCGTGTCGATGGAGAACTTTATTATTACGTAGCAATACGGGCGTCGGGCGCGACTGCCTGTGACGGTGCACTTTAGCGCGTGCGACCGCGTAACGCAGCGACGGCCCTAAAGGGGTAGGGTCTAGTGTCTATACATATTTCGTCTGCTATAGGTAGAGCTGTAATGAACCGTATGTATTCGTTACTGAGTAACGGGTGCTCCATCTAGTACCGAGTAACGAAACGTTACTCAGGAAATTATTTCGTTACTCGCATGTTTCGTATTATGGGTACCGACCGGCACTGTTTCAGTTCATGCAAGTTCCGTTGATGCGTATTGAAACGTTAGCTGGTCGCATGTTTTACGCGTGCGCGGTGGCTTCAAAAACATTCTTTACAAAGAACGATTTGTTTACTAAGACAACAGGGTTTGTGTTTTTTAAATTTTGTTTAAAATTGTTTTGTTTCATTTTTTAGGTTTGATTGTATTATAAGCAAAACAATTCATATGCTGATTTATCGTTGATATGTTGTTTAAATTTTATTGCCAATAAATAATCTTTGACACCGACTTGTTGTTTTTACATCGTACTGTACGCGTACGACTTGATTCGTTGCTCATATGACATGCTGTATCAGTAGTAACGAGTAACGTAACGATACGATAGTAACGAGTATTCATTGTCATAGTAACGAATACATACGGGTACGATTTATTTCGTTACTTTTACAACTCTAATAGGTGGTAACGGCCTGATAAAGGTGATATTCCTTTGTAACTTTAGAAGAGGCTTTTTACAGTGACCATCTCAAAATTTAGTCTGCAGGCAATTCGCTTTTTTTTTTAGTAACAAAGAAGTTGAAAACAGTGTAGGGCCTGGAATCGGACTACACCCGAAAGAAAAGAAGCAAAAAAAAGGTTTCTTTTTTTTTGGTTTCTCTCGTTTTGTGCATTTGGCCAGTGTTCAAAACCAGACCAGTGTACAAAAACTACATATCTAATGAGCGTAACAAAAGTTGGAAACTGACAAAACAGTTGTAAATACATAGGTACTTACTTAAGTTAATTTCTACAAAAATGACAGGTCCATGAATGGATCCATGATAAAATAAAATTCTCGGAGATACTGTAGATAATGATATAGGGCCGATGTGTGTATGACAGGAAAGCGAAAATGTTCCAAGGGCATCTCAAGAAACCCGAATGGGTTTAAGTCAGTAAAAGTCTGACACTCTTTTTCGCTTCACACAGAGGTAGAATGTGTTGAATAAATAAATAAATAATAAAACACAAGCCAATAAAATAAATAAATATTAATTGATGATTAACCCAAAAAAAACGAGGTAGATTGATAAACAGTTGCACGTTTACTTTGCGTTTCAAAATGATTTGGTTGACCTTTTACCTTCGATCGTTTATTTATATCTAACGTTATCATTAATAGTGAAATCATATTGATATTCGCATTAAATATGCGATATATTATGTTATAAAGGTAGTGCCTACTTATCTTATCGTAATCGAACTGTGTCTACGTCTGATACAAATATGTTATCACAAACATAAACATAATCTAGTAAGCTCAAATATCGTGTAGAATCGATATTTGATTTGATTTAACAAGTAATAGAGTACCTACAGTCAGCGACAAAAGTGGTACAAAGCAGTAATAATTCTGTACCTAGTGATTCAAAAACATCTGCTCTTTGCTGGTGATATTTGTACCCATGTATATTTTTTGGATTTTATTGACCTGGTCAGTTTGACCTTTGTGAGCCTGCACAGACTTAAGACAAGACGTCTTAGACAAAACTGTTTTGTCCACGACACGGGGCGCTAGGGCTCCGTCTTAGACAGAAATGTCTAAGACGTACGGACATCTTGTCTCAAATGAGCGCAGGCCCTTAAGAGGGTCCTTTTCCACTCGCCTATCGTAAACATCGAAAATGGTTTAAAAGCTTGTTACTTCATTTAATGCAATCCAACGCGATGTTTGACGAAAAGGGAGCACAAAAAATATAACCGACTTCAATGATAAAAAACACTGAAAAGTATCAAATAACTTTAATTTTGGAAATCGGTGTTTCTATAATAGTTTGTCTCTTCGTTATTTAACACCGACTTCCAAAATTAGGTAGTATTCGGTAATTCCGAAATTTACACGAAAATTTCACAAAATTTGCTCCAGGAAATAGCTGTTTTTTTTAAACCCTTAAAAGTTTTTGGAAAAAGTTGTCGTCATTTAGAATCTTAATAAAATTTGCAAGGTCCTCTAGAGTCTAGAGGATTACTTTTTTGACTTTTTTAATTTTTAGGCAATATGAAGTGTCAAAGTTCATCCAAAATAGGACATTTTCAGAGGTTTTTACTGGATTAGTTTTACACAAATTTAGACATTGGTTTCTTTAGAAACCTAGATTATATCCACAAGACACTGTGTTTCCAAAATATCTAATGAAAAATGTGTAATAACGTCATAATCAGTTATGAGCGGTTGTATGAAAAACAGTGAAAATGTAAGTCATGATGCACCACCTTACCTTAAGAGGGTCCTTCTCCACTCGCTTATCGTAAACATCGAAAATGGTTTTAAAGCTTGTTACTTCATTTAATGCAATCCAACGCGATGTTTGACGAAAAGGCAACGCAAAAAAAGAGAGATAACGCCTGGAAACTCTGTTAGTATTCGGTAATTCCAAGATTTACTTGAAAAGTTCACAAAACTTGCTCCAGGAAATAGCTGTTTTTTTAAACCCTTAAAAGTTTTTGGAAAAAGTTGTCATCATTTAGAATCTTAATAAAATTTGCAAGGTCCTCTAGAGTCTAGAGGATTACTTTTTTGACTTTTTTAATTTTTAGGCAAATTATGAAGTGTCAAAGTTCATACAAAATAGGACATTTTCAGAGGTTTTTACTGGATTAGTTTTACACAAATTTAGAAATTGGTTTCTTTAGAAACCTAGATAATATCCACAAGATACTGTGTTTCCAAAATATCTAATGAAAAGTGTGTAATAACGTCATAATCAGTTATAAGCGGTTGTTTGAAAAACAGTGAAAATGTGTGTCGAGATGCACCACCAAAGAGCTGTACAGGTTGCCAAAAACTGGCCAGAAAAAATCTAGTTTGAGAACATCGACACGAAAAGAACGAGTGATGCAATTTGATAAAAAAAGAAACTGGACGAGCAAAGACTAGAGGTAGAAGTGTAGACAATAAGATAGACGTGACAGAAGGAAAACACAATTTGAAGACGTGATTAAGCCGCTGCGCAAATGAATAAAATTTTTGTTCCAGTTACCGACATCGGATATAAAAAATGTACCTATACGTAAATAGTTTTTGTCGGTAATTGGAACAAAAAAAATAACCGTTTGCGCGCAGGGAGTGGATGATTTCATACTGGTTCTATAGAAATCAAATATTCATCGGTAGCTTGTAGCAGCCACAAGGCACAAAAGTGTCCACGTTTGCAGCGGTTGGAAACTCGGTAGTTTTTGGAGGGATAAAATTTAGTGGCTGATTTAATTACTCGCAAATTGATTCCTGCTGGGCCCCTAAACTACAAATTCTAAAGGATGGTGCGGATGACATCTGTTGGATTCATACAATGTAGCTAAGCTACCTATCCTTTTCTCTCATCTCAAAGATGGATGTTTTTACCTTATTGTTATTGTAATTTTGTACCTATTTCAAGTGTCTGCATAACTGGACAATATGTGGAATCTTTGAAACTGGCGTGATCTTGATAAAATGTAGCTGAGATATTTTGCAGTGTTGGCTACTTCAGCGAAGCTTGCCAAGAAGGCAGAGTCGATATATTTACTGCCAAATACTACAAAAATCTTTAGAATGTGATGTAATCTACACTAATCTACACTAATATTTTAAGAGGGAATGAATAAACTCAATAACTACTGTGCCGATTTCAAAAATTCTTTCACCATTGGAAAGCTACATTCACCCTGAGTAACATAGACTATATTTATTGCCAGTGTGAAGCCGCTAGTTGTATTAATAAAAATAAAGTGACCAAGACTAGACCTAACTGAGAGATATCAGGCCATAAAATAAAAAAAAAGAGCAGTCGACCCAAACTGGGCACGATTAGTAGAAGACAGAGACAAATGGGCATCTTTGGAGGAGGCCTTCACGCAATCTGGGGTACTAATATAAATAGAGGAATAAGAATAAACTAACAATTAATCTTAGTTTACTCACAAACCAACATAGTTACTAGAAATTAGATAAGACTGTAATGACCAAAGATCGGAATAGGTAGGGCTATTTAGGTTCATTGACCGCTAACATTGATGTTAATATGGATATTCCAGGGGATTGCGGCTTTTTGTCAATATGTATTAAAAAAAAGTATGTAAGGCCAATAAGCGCATGATATGCGACGTTGTAAATTTTACGTCAACAGCACGCTATAAAACTTTTAGCCAAGCGCACGACGTTGCCGCTTTGGTGAGACGCGTACAGATACCGGCACGGATCTTGAGCGCTCGGAGTCAGATTGGTGATCGCTTTGCGCATTGCATACATTGGCGAGCCAATCGTCTTCGTTGAACAAAAGAACCAACCAAATCACGGGACTCGGGGAATATCCATATTATTCTAACCACTAACAAGTACATGAAACAGCCCTACTTATTCCGATCTCTGGTAATTATTTTAGTACAGTCTGCGTCAAAAGTCAAGTGCTTTAGATTTCTTAAACAGTCAGCCAAATTTTTAATTAACAGAACCGGAGTAAAATAAAAATAATAGGATGGGATGGGAGTGCCAGAGCCTGGGGAGTCCAGAATCATTTTCTGGATCCATGGCATTCGTTTGTCAAGTGCGTCGACGTCAAAGGCACGGTGTATGTTTGGAAAATGGGCGAAATGATAACAAAGATGAAATCCAAAATGCAAGCAGCATACTTGATTATAGGTACTTCAACGTTATATAGATAACACAAAATTGAGAAGTTCCTTCGGCGTTTAATAGAAAACTTTTAAAGTGCCGCGACTGGAGCTGAAATGATCTTTCGAATTTAAACTTCGCACTAGTTAAAAGGAATTGAGGATCAAAGTTCACAGAACATTTAAATTTTACTCGTGTTGTGGAGAACAACCGGCCAAGTGCGAGTCGCGCACGAAGAGTTCAGTACCATTGTCTACACAACTTTATTGTTACCTAATTTATTTTATTTTGTATTTGGTATAGCAGTTAGAAAATACACCGTCAGTGAAAATTTCAACTGTCTAGCTATTCCAGTTCAAAAGATACTGGCTAGTGACAGCCAGACGGAGAGGCGCCATTGAGGTCGCCCTAGATAGATGTGGTGAGATGATCTGGACGCATCATCATCATCATCATCATCATATCAGCCGAAAGACGTCCACTGCTGGACATAGGCCTCCCCCAAGCGTCGCCACAACGACCGGTCCTGTCCGTCACGCATCCAACGGATTCCCGCGACCCTGAGCAGGTCGTCGGTCCACCTTGTTGATCTGGACGCGTATCACGAGAACTGGTTCGAGATGGTGCGAGAGAAGAAGGTCTGGAAGGACTTAGGGGAGGCCTTTGCCCAGCAGTGGGACAGTAATGGCTAAGGAAAAATAAAGTTTTTTATTGGGTGGTAAATCATCTTCATCATCAATAACTTCTCCCGTTTTGGATGGAGCGCGAGGGAGTGTCAGACTTTTATGTACTCATAGTGTTCTTTCAGCTGCCCTTTGCGGTGGTAGTTAACTCTTTCGAACCATCCGCAACCCTGGTAGTAAGGTAGGAATGAAAAGAACCAGCCCCCCTAGCCAAGTTACAATCGTTTGCTTGCGTCGAACGCTTCGATCGTGTGGCGACACTTGGGGGAGGCCTATGTCCAACAGTGGACGTCTATCAGCTGAAATGATGATGATGATGAACGTTTCGAGTTGGCCACGTGCACAATTCTTTTATTCTGACCACGTGACTGAGCGTTGAGATGACGTCATTCCTGTACATTTGAAGCTTTCTACTAGCGTTAACTATTGCAGATTAGAAACTTGGCTAGGGCTACTGTAGCTCTTACCCAGTAGTAGAGAAGGTGTAAATCATGTTGATGAGTGCGTCAGTCATCGCAACGTCCTCAGGGGTGTTGAAGTCCAAGCTGGGGTAATGGAAGATGTGTAGCACGTCGTCAGCGTGGCTCACTCCTGGAAACAGAAGAAACGCAACCGTTAATACAGTAAAACACAATCTTACCCTTCGCATCAAAGAAAGAAAGAAAGAAAAACGTTTATTTGTTCCTCACACATAAATTTAAACTTAAAAACAGTAGAATTACGAGTAGGATACATTAAAGAAAATACCGTAGAATGTAGTATGAAAAAAAATGATAACTTCTGCGGTTTTCGATCCCGGACTAAAAAATAAGGTGGAGGAGAAATTAAATATGGCAAAATGGCACCATTTGTAAATAACAAGTTTAATTAGCCTGATAATAATAAATTCTGAAGCAGTTGAATGCGTACTCACTTACAGTTAAAACAAGCTCCATTTACAAGTAAGTTGTGCATATTTTACTAGTAAATCAACCTTTATCAAGCGCAAGTTCGATCATGTATGGACAGATGAGAGCAGTATCTCATCTTTATTATGGGTCTGTTAAATACCAGCTTGAAGCGCTAGAGTCGATTAAGAAGCGAGTCAAAAAGATCATTGATGATGATGCACTTGTCGAGTTAAAAGTCCAAAGTCTTGAGCATCGACGCCGAGTTGGTGGCCTCTTGGTTTTGTATAGTTTACGTTTCGGGGTGTGTGCTTTGGAATTGTACAATTTAATTCCACCAAGTCCGTTCCATCGTCCGATCATTAGACGTACAGCGTTGCGCCACCGGTACATGGTGGGTATCTCACCCATACGTATAAAGCGTTTTGCGAATACAAGTTAAGGAGTAGAATTCCCTTCCGAAGTCTGTGTTTCCTGATAGCTACAATTTTTGATCTCGCTGACTAGTACCTAGTCACTATCAGCTAGTCGTTTGTGGTTAGGACCAGAGAGTCAAAGAGGATGATAGGAGGGTCATCCTCTTTTGTTCAGAGAACTTACCGTAGTTAGCGTCATTATGCGCCATCAAGGTAGACAGGCTGGAGCCACCACGGAACGCGAACCGGTACACGTAGGTGGACTGGCCGGACTTGGCTGCGTGGATCTGTGCTGTCTTGCCCACGTCCACTACGAACAGGCGGTCGCCTAGAGCCTGTGGGATAGAAAACCTCTATAAGATTAACTGTTCTCCTAAATGGTATAAAATATAGTCACTGTCCGGGACATCATCATCATCATTTCAGCTGAAAGACGTCTGTAGCGACATCTAGATGGCGTCAAATTCATCTGCCGGGCAGTTGCCCACAGACACCCGTCTACGCGTCTGGTCGGAGGATCATCCTCTTTCAATGGAGATTTGCGGGACTTTACTCCGTTCCGCATACTCCAGACACAAACTGTACACTGTTGGACATAGGCCTATCCCAAGTGACGCCACAATGAACGGTCCAGATTGTCTCACATCCACCGGATTCCCGCAACCCTTACCCTGGTCAGGGTTGCGGGAAGATCTGTCAAGAGTCCACCTTGTGGCAGCCTACCCCAAGTGACGCCACAATGAACGGTCCAGATTGTCTCACATCCACAGGATTCCCGCAACCCTTACCCTGGTCAGGGTTGCGGGAAGATCTGTCAAGAATCCACCTTGTGGCAGGCCTTCTAATGCTGCATCGTACGCGGTCGTCACGCCAGAACCTTCCGGCCCCAACGGCCATCTGTTCTAAGAGCAATGTGCCCTGTCCATTGGCACTTCAGTTTGGCGGTTCTGTCCAGGTAGTCTTTTACTCGTCATAGCAAGGCTCCAGAAATATGTGAGTTATATTTGCCTCTTTGTTCTTGAACTTCGTAAATGCGGGTATTACAGGCGTTCAATATGATTAGACGTAAAAAACTACTTGTATTATCACTACATAGCATAAAACAAAGTCGCTTTTTCTGTCCCTATATCCCTATGTACGCTTAAATCTTTAAAACTACGCAACGGATTTTGATGCGGTTTTTTTTAATAGATAGCTAGAGTGATTCAAGAGGAAGGTTTATATGTATAATATTGCACCCGAGTGAAGCCGGGGCGGGTCGCTAGTATCAATATAAATCTTATAGTAGAAGTATTCGGGTCAAGATAATTGAGCTGTTGACGAGAGCTTAAAAACGCCCGTAGGCGTTTTCAGTAATGTGTCTTTACAATATCGTTTAAGAAAAAATCCTAACTACAGATAGGAGTGTGAATAATGCCTAACACTTTAGGCGGTGCGGACATACCTAGGCGTAAGAATTAGGCTGGTTTGAATAAAAGTAGACTGTATTGATGCGGTGTAAAAGTTCGTAATTACACATTGCCTTGCAAAATGCGACTTATGGGCGACGAAAGCAGGTTTTGGGCTAAACTAGGAAATTTGTCTAGGAACGCACTCTGACCTATATTCGTCCGTCAAAGTGAAGGCTTGATCATGACTTGGAATCGTGCAGTCGAACACATTTGCATATCACTTTAAACAATGTTCGTAAAAACGGCTCGGTTTCAACACTCGTATCAGTTCGAAAAAACGCGTGGCACACATCAAAGAGGTTTTGAACAAGGCTGAAGAGTTGTCTTCATAAAGAAGGTTCCCGAATGACGATGACAGAGCAAAGATATCAGTCAGCGTGCGTATGGGAACAGGTCGTTAGATATGGTAGGATGATTTTGCGTTTTTACAAGGCATGTATCTTCTACCCTACAATTGGAATTATCAAAGTTATGATTATGGTTCTGGGACTCGAGACGCCGATCGAGGATTCGGAGATTAGAAATATTTACCGCTCGAAATCCGAAGCAGTAGTGGCTGAATTTACTACAACAATGCGGAAGGAGTCTGTTATTTCCAAGTACATCTCGTTCAATAAATCTAAACGTGAACTTAAGGAACCTTGCCTAAACTCGAAGTACCTCAACGTTCCTGGCGAATTGCGGACAGTATTTTTATCAGAGTACTTGACAAGCAAAGCAAGAAAGCTGTTTTATATTGCTCGCCTCAATGTTAAAAATAAAAAGCTCTCTGCCGCCTGGTCATCTTACGGGAAGGTCTATGTCAAGAAGGTAGAAGCGTCACCACCAGTGCGTATTGACGATGAGTCCGAGTTAAACAAACTCATTTTATGACTGGTTATTTTTATTGTTCCTATTATAAATTGTCTTCCATTGTTATTATCTGTTTTTAGCATAGTCCCAACTAGGATTATATCATTCATTTTATATATCTATACATGCGTTTTATATTGTGTTAAACCTTATTGCAGTCTCTTACAAAGTTCACTACCTCTCACTACACTCGTTCTACTTACTCCCAAAACACACAAAAGTAACTCAACACACATCGTGAACCAATCCTTGGACAGTCTAGCCATAATTATTATTAGTAACAGTCTGTATAAGCATCCTGTACGTTTACATCATAACATTGCAATGCCAATTGTCGCCGATATATCAGATCTGAGTGTTAACTTAATTCCTATCCTACTAAACAGGTCACGAAATAAACGTGACCTGGATTCTGCAAAAAGTATTTTATCCATATGATCCGTGGCCTTGAAGCTATTCACTCGGATCTGGATTCTCTGTCGGTGGCCCGTGTTGTTAGGTGTGAGGTAGAAAACATAAAAACCCATGTAAGTAATAAACGTCATCTTAACGTTCTCTCTCAGAATATACGTAGTATTTCCTGCAATATGCCAAACTTCAACACACTACTTCATAGGTCCAATATAGCATGGGACGTGTTGGTTCTTTCTGAATGCTGGCTACGCTCTGCCAAGAATATACCTAACCTAGATAATTACAACTATACCTCAACCACATTGCATAGGACACAAAATGAAGGAGTTGTAATTTTCTACCAAAAACAACTCAATGTTACATTTGAGGAACCACAAATCAGCGACGCAAATTGTCTGTTGCTCAAACTAAACTCAGATACCTGTATCCTTGGGATTTATCGTCCTCCGGGTCAAAATAACACAAGTAACTTTATTAATTCAATTGATAGACTCCTTACTTCCTTAAATTGCTACAAAAATATAATACTTTGCGGTGACATAAACATAGATATAGTTATGAATAGCCCTGATAAACGCTCTCATGAATACCTTAATGTCTTGGCCAGTCACTGTGTGCTGCCAGGTCATATTTACCCAACTCATGGCAAAACGTGTCTAGATCACATCATGGTAAAGACCAGATTGAGGGCTACCTGCTTTGTGATCGAATCATCGATCACGGATCACGAAAGTGTGGCCATTAGCCTTGAGTTTGCTCACAAGTCTCAACTAGAAAACCCAAACAAAATTACTCACCGTATTGATTATGATAACCTAGACATAGCTATGCGTAAAATAGACTTTCAATCTGTTATGAACTGCAGTGATGTAAATAATGCAACAGATTTGCTAGTCAGCTGTCTCTCAAGGTCTATAAAAGAAAACTCGAAGGCAATAAAAGTTCCTAGAAGGAAGCTTACTGCTAAGCCTTGGATCACAAAAGGACTTTTGAAATGCATGCGAAACAGAGATAATCTGTACAAAAAGCTGAAAAGTGACACAAATAACGAAACTCTCCAAAAAACATACAAGCGTTACAGAAACTTCTGTTCTTCACTCCTGAAGAAAGCAAAAAGAAATTATGAAAGGCAAGAGATAGAGAATGCAAGTGGCAACAAAAAGAAATTGTGGGATGTCATTAAACGGATAAGCGGCTCCAGTAGGGCAACAGACCACTCCTCCTGTCTCATCTCTAGTGTGAATCCAGAAAAGAGCATCAACGATGTCAATAATTTTTTTGCAAATGTTGGACTCAAACTAGCCGAGAAAATCCCTGCTCACTCATTACCTCAGAGAACGATTCTTGATAACGCAACGGAAGGCGCTCCTCTTCATTCTTTAGTAATGCTTCCTACTGATGAATCTGAGGTCCTTCAACTCATTGACGGATTGAGGGACAATTGCGCTGTCGGTATTGACCAGATATCGAGCCGGTTGCTAAAGAGTTGCGCTCAGGTTCTCTGCCCCGCTATTGTTCACATCTGTAACCTCGCCATATCTACGGGGAAATTTCCACAGGCGTTCAAATCTGCAGTTATAAAACCCATACATAAGGGTGGTGACAGGGACTGTGTCAACAACTTTAGACCCATCTCTATCCTTCCAACGCTCTCAAAGATACTAGAGCGCTTAATGAATAACCGGTTGATCAGCTTTCTCGAGGGGAACAACCTCCTTTCATCTTCTCAGTTTGGGTTTCGGCAAGGCAAATCTACCAGTGATGCGGTGCACGAATTGCTGAGTTCGGTCATAACTAATTTGGACAGGAAAAGAAAATGTCTCACGGTGTTTCTGGACTTGGCAAAGGCGTTTGACACGGTTTCTGTCCCACACTTATTAGGTAAGCTGGAAAAAATGGGTGTACGAGGTCTTCCTCTGAAATTATTCCATGACTACCTAGCTAACCGAAGACAGCAAGTAAAAATTGATGATAGGGTAAGTAACGAACTCCCAGTGACTTTCGGTGTACCTCAGGGTAGCATTCTTGGCCCGACCCTTTTCTTGATCTACATCAACGACCTCTGCCAACTCGGCCTTAATAATGGTAAGATTTTTACTTTTGCCGACGATACGGCCCTCTTTTTTAGTGGTGATAGCTGGTATGAGGTCTTTGATGTGGCTCAACAGGGGTTAAATGGGGTTACTGAGTGGTTAAATAACAATGTACTGTCTCTCAATGTCACTAAAACCAAATATATAGCATTCTCACCTCGATCAAATACACTACCCCCACAATCCCTTTCTCTAACGGCCCACACGTGTAGGTCAACAAACCAACCGTGTGCATGTACTTTTCTTCAAAGAACAGACCAAATAAAATATTTAGGAGTAATTTTGGACCAATTTCTTACCTTCAAACCACATATAAGCGCCCTGGTAGCGAGATTGCGTAAACTCATTTATGTATTTAAGAGTCTAAAATATGTAGCTGGCCATGGAACCATCAAGATGGTCTATTATGCTTTGTGCCAGTCGCTCATAGACTACTGTATCGTTTCCTGGGGAGGGGCTGCAAAATCGCACTTGATAGAAGCGGAAAGAGCCCAACGTGCTATCCTTAAGGTTGCTGCGGGCCTTCCCTTCCGCTTTCCTACAGTCGACCTGTACAAAAGGTGGGATGTCCTGACTATTCGACAAGCCTTCGTTTTGCATACAGTTCTCAAAAAACACTCACAGCTGGTCTATGAACCGGATTTATTAAGAGACAAACGAAGGAAGGGTACTGTGTGCAAAACCGAGCGTTTTCGTTCACGTCTGGCCCGAAAGTTTTTCCCTTACCTAGGAAATCACATCTACAATCACATAAATACCAGCCAAAATATATATCCTTTAACTAAATCAAGTTGCAAGCAAAAAGTTACTACGTTTTTGAAAACACTTACTTATGATGACACAGAGAAGCTACTTCATTCGGTTAATTAAATCTTATCTACAGCTCTGTTACTTATTATGTTCAAATTGTGGCTTCAAAATTCCAACCTCCAACGTTCACAAGACACTCACTCTGATACAACTACCATTCACATTCAAAACCGTCCTCTTGCACATTTCCTACACACTACATACACTTTTGTCCACACTCACATTTCCCACACACCACATTCAAAACCATCCTCTTGCACATTTCCTACACACCTTTGTCAACACTCACATTTCCCACACACCACATTCAAAACCATCCTCTTGCACATTTCCTACACACTACATACACCTTTGTCCACACGCACATTACCCACACACCACTTTCACCACCATCCTCATACATATTCCATTCATATATTGACTGCACTTTTTATTTTATTTTTTGTCTTCTTTCCTTTTCTGTTGTTAACTTTAATTATTATCGTTTTTGTTTTTAAATTTGTGTTAGGCTGATAAGTGGGGCCTGGTGACCTGTAGCACAGGTTTCTCCGAAACCTACAACAGGCACCAGCTCTCACAATGCTTTATTACTACAAAATTGTTAAGTGCTAATGATACCCAACATATAGGCTTTAACGTCTTAAGCCCAACATTACATGATCATGCAAGCGTCAATCAATTCCATCAATCATGAATGAAGGTTTTTGTCAATCAGTACTAAAAATCATCAATCATCGCATTAGACGGTAGGTTTTAGGTAGGTTATGTTCGCCTAAGCCTCAGATAGATTAGGGGACAAAATGTCCCCCCACTATGACGCGCAACGCTGTCAAATTGTCTATCAACAATAAACCTAGACTCAATAAAATAACGGTCATTGGCCTTTTCGTAATATCTCATTGTCATCATCATCATCATCATTTCAGCCGACAGACGTCCACTGCTGGACATAGGCCTCCCACAAGTGTCACCATAACGATCGATATCTCTTTGTAGGTATCCTAAAAACAAACAGCGAACTGTTTTTCATTACTAGAAAATGTAAAGGATCACGATAGATGTTCATTGAATGCCTTTATCCGTTTCTTTTAGATTAATAGTATCAATAAATGTAGGAGGGTCAATTACCGTTATTTTTTGTCATCAGGCGCCTACCTTAGTAGGTAGACAAATTATAGATTGAGGTAACTTCGGTCAATACGACTGCGGAAATAAAAGTCTGACACTTTCTCTCACTAACAAAAAAATACATAAAATTGTGAGAACCGAGGCCGATATGAATTATATTAACAATTTAGGTGTTCGAGCCTACGCTCGACCCACTGTGAGATTACCCCCTTGAAATTTGCGCATTTGCAGTGTGTATCTACCCCCATTTCACTCAATTTATTACGAAGTGACAGTTATTCGTCTTGGCGCCATCGCCGGTTAGCTTTTTTCGTCAGTACGTCTTTGAATTTGCTAGTGAGCAGTGTGTTTAATACGAAATAAAATAGAAATATTTTAGTGCACTACGAAAATGGCTCTTCACGAAGTAAATGAGGTAAGAGCATTATATTTATTAAGTAAAAGTGATAAAAGTGATCAATTGCATCGATAGGATGTGCACTTGTTGCGAATGCCCGCTCTCAGGACGGCAGACTCGCTACTACATGTGCAGTGGGGTAAGCCTCCTGGTACATACATCCTCGCAGATACTGATCTATGCTGCATACTGTAGTGTATGTACCAAACTGTGGGTACATTGATATTTATTATTAATTATAAGTCTTGGAGGTAGTCTGTGTAACCTCAGATTTGGCCAGTCATTATATCATGTCTACTGCCGTGACTACGTGCTTTATTTATTCCTATATCCAGAGTGCTTACCAACCCAAGAATTGTTCAGTGGCGACGAGGAAAATCGAACCGTAAAAGATTTACATATAGAAGGAATCGGAAACAAAAAAAAAAAACAATGTCAGTTGGCAGGATTGCAGAATTCGACGTACAAAAGGACGATTGGAGATTATATATCGAGCGTCTCGAGCAGTATTTCCTTGTAAATAAAATTACAAGTGAGTTACAAGTGCCGACGCTTATTACGGTTATGGGAGCAGCTAGCTACGAGCTGTTGGTAAATTTATGTACCCCCGCAAAACCAAAGACAAAAACGTTCGAGCAAATAACGCAAATCATGGAAAAACACCTTCAACCAAAACCAAGTGAGTTAGCAGAACGATATAAATTTCGAAATCGCAAACAACTCAGTAACGAAAACATATCGGACTATGTAGCGGTGCTAAAGAAGATGTCCAAGTCTTGTGAGTTCGGGGCGTGGCTTGAAGAAAGCTTGAGGGATCAGCTGGTTTGTGGGATAAGAAGTGAGACCATTAGACAAAGATTGTTTGCAGAAGTCAAGTTAGATTTTCCGAAGGCATACAATCTGGCAGTAAGCATGGAGGCGGCAGAAAAAGATGCAGCGGTGGTAATGGAAGGGTATGTCAATGCAACAAGTGAGGCGAAGGGGACCGTGGATTGTCAGCTGATAAAGGCGCGGCGGGGCGGCGCGGGCGCTGGTGGCGCAGGCAGTGGCCGCGCGCCTGGTCGCTTGCCGGCGGGCGAGTACATGCAACGCAGGCAACCGCGGGCGGCCCGGGCGACACAGGCAGCGTCGGCGCCTACGTCGGCGACGGTGGAGCGGGAGCGGCAACAGCGAGAGTGTCGAGCGTGTGGCGGGCCGCATGAGGCGGTCGCCTGCAAGTTTGCGCGCTACGTGTGCCGAGTGTCCAACCAAGCGGGTCATTTGCGGCGAATGTGCCCACGACTCGCTTATCATTACACCGTCGAGGCCGAGGACCAGGACGAAGTAGCGTACAGTGAGGATAGTGACGAGGTAATAATAATTGAACTTAATAAATTGACAGTAACGCAGTGTAAACCTATTTTTGTATCGTTAGAGGTCCAGGGAAAATTAATGAACTTTGAGTGCGATACGGGCAGTGCCGTTTCATGTATAAATGAGCACACGTACAATGAAACATTTAGTAATTTAAAAATGATAAAAAGCAGTATTGTTTTGAGGTATTATACGGGTGAGTGTGTAAAACCACTAGGAGTTATAAAACCGCTAGTCAAATATAAAGATAAGTGTATACCGTTAGACTTATACGTGATACAAAACGGAAAAACAATGCTGCTCGGTAGGCAATGGATGGCATTATTAAAAATACAATTGCCGGTATTGACTTACGACAGTTATGTAAACAACAATAGTGTTTGTAATGGAACAAATTTTGATCTTAGAACATTTAGTTCCAGATACTCTAAAGTGTTCGCGGACGGTTTGGGGCGCTTCACTGGTGGCAAGGTGGGAATTCACTTGCGGCCCGGCGCACGGCCGGTGTTTATGCGCGCGCGCCCGCTGGCGTATGCGCTGCGCGAGCCGGTGGAGCGCACATTGGACCAGCTGGTAAGGGACGGTATTCTCACTCCGGTCGAACGATCCGACTGGGCGACGCCTATAGTGCCCGTCGTGAAGAAGGACGGCAGCATAAGGATATGCGCCGATTATAAGCTGACATTGAATAAGGTAATAGAAGTCGATCGCTATCCACTACCTAGGGTCGAAGACTTACTAGTTAGGTTAAACGGCGGCGAACGTTATAGTAAACTAGACCTTTCCCAAGCTTATGCCCAGTTTGAATTAGACGACTCACGGGAGTACACGGTAATTAACACGCATAAAGGATTGTTCCGATATAATAGATTAGTGTATGGCCTGGCGTCCAGCCCAGCGATATTCCAAAGACGTTTGGAACAGTTGTTTGCAGATTTACCGCAGGTAGGCGTATTTCTTGATGACGTTATAATAACAGGACGAACAGTGTCCGAACATATGGCTAATTTGTGCAAAGTTTTTGACCGATTAGAACAGTATGGTTTACGAGTGAGAAAAGACAAATGTTCATTCTTTGCTGAATCAGTGGTCTACTTGGGACACGTAATCAGTAAGGACGGTGTACATACCTGTGCAGATAAGGTCAAAGCAATTATAAACACCCCCGCACCGTCCAACATATCAGAGCTGAGGGCGTTTATAGGCATGGTTATGTATTACGCTAAGTTTATAAAGAACGTAAGTACTATTTTAGCTCCAATGTATAATTTATTGAAACTAGGTGTGAAATATCAATGGAGTGAGGAATGCAAGGATGCGTTTGCCAAAATTAAAACGTTGCTAGCTAGTAGTGGTGTACTAACGCATTACTCGGCCGAGTTGCCTCTCGTGCTGACTACCGACGCGAGCAGCGTGGGGGTCGGCGCCGTGTTATCGCACATTACACCGACCGGTGAGCGGCCAATTGCTTATGCCTCGCGGTCACTTAGCGTAGCTGAGCGATCATACTCGCAGATAGATCGGGAAGCTCTGGCGATAATTTTCGGAGTCAGGAAGTATCACCAGTATTTGTACGGACGGAAGTTTGTGCTGAAAACGGACCATAAACCTTTAACTTATATTTTCGGGAACAAAGTAGGAATACCAATTATGGCCGCATCTCGATTACAGAGATGGGCAGTTTTGTTGTCCGCATACAACTATACCATAGAGTATGTCGGATCAAAAAAAAATTGCGCAGATGCATTGTCACGTCTACCCTGCAAAACAAACATACAAAAAGATAGAAAAGATAGTACGTACGTTCATTTCGTAGAAGATTTTTTACCTATCACGCATAACGATGTTAAAGGGGCTACGCGAAAAGATATCGAGTTAAGCAGAATTATGTCGTTCGTTCAGTCTGGTTGGCCAAACGAGGGTTTGGCAACAGTAGAACTACAACCATACTTTCACAGACGGCGTGAATTATATACGGAATTCGGTTGTCTCATGTGGGGTTATAGAATGGTAATACCCAGCAATTTAAGAAGTCTTGTTTTAAAACAGTTACACAGTGGCCACATAGGTATCGTAAAGATGAAGGGACTAGCCCGAAGTTATGTCTGGTGGCCCAATATAGATTCGGATATAGAAGCAACGTGTAAACAGTGTGAGACGTGCGCCGTGGAGGCCGACGCACCGCCGCGGGCGCCTCCACAGCCATGGCCCTATACCGCACAACCGTGGACTAGACTGCACATAGATTTCCTAGGGCCATACCAGGGTACAAAATTTTTTGTGTTAGTAGATGCCAGTTCAAAATGGATAGAAATATTTGAAATGAAACACACGAATGCCTTATGCGTTATAAAAGTACTAAGAACTACATTTGCTAGATTTGGTTTGCCCGAAGAGATAGTCTCCGACCAAGGGCCCCCATTCACCAGTGAAGAGTTCAGTTCATTCTTAAAACAAAATGGCATACGACAAAACTTTTCACCAGCTTACCACCCGGCATCTAATGGGGCGGCAGAGAACGCGGTCAAACTCTGTAAACGGGCTATTAAAAAAGCATATAGGGACAAAGTAGACGTAGATACAGCATTGCAGACATTCCTATTAGCGTACAGAAACTCAGTGCACAGTACCACAGGAGAAACACCCGCGTCTATGCTGCAGAAGCGTACACTTCGTTCCAGACTCGACTTGCTTAGGGGCCAGCGGGAATTAGAATATAGAGTGCGCGAGATACAGAGTCGCCAGGTAAAGTGCGAGGGAACTGGGGCACGAATTCTTTGTGAAGGTGATACGGTCTGGGCGAGACAGTACGGTGCGTCAGACAAGTGGGTGAAGGGAACGGTGAGACAGGTGGAAGGTACACGTAGGTATGTGGTGGATAGTGATGACGGTAGACTGCTCAAAAGACACGTCGACCAAATTAGGCGCCGTTCTCGACTCTCAGATGTCCCTTATCAAGAAAATGAGTCTAACGAGGTAGCAGGCGACCGGAGTGAGACTGCGGTTCCGTCACAAGCTGATGGATTGGTGGAGTTATCGGGGTCAAGGCATGAGATTAAAGATAAACCAGGTATTACAGAAGAGGGTGGTATGTTAGACAAAAGCAGTACTGATTCTCAAGTAAATATCATGCCTCCGATACCCCCGCCTCCTGACCCACCTAGTTGTGTTGCTGAGCCCGCGCCACCAGTGATGCACTCTAAACGAATGCGTAAGCCAGTTGTCAGATTTGAAATAGATTAATATATTAAAATGCCTGTTTAGTCTAATGTTCCTAAAATGTATGTACGTATATTAGTGTTACTTTTCCTAGAATAAGAAGGGAGGTGTAGTGTATCTACCAAACTGTGGGTACATTGATATTTATTACTAATTATAAGTCTTGGAGGTAGTCTGTGTAACCTCAGATTTGGCCAGTCATTATATCATGTCTACTGCCGTGACTACGTGCTTTATTTATTCCTATATCCAGAGTGCTTACCAACCCAAGAATTGTTCACATACCACCTAGCCTCCTTACACTCAAATAGAGTTTAATGTCGGCTGCATATTCAGCAAACATATGCGTACGTCGGCTAGGCAGCCGACGTAATGTCGGCTTAATAGCCGACGTTGCGTCGGCTGTGTGGCCGTTGTAACGCCGACATAATGGCGGCTTAGTAGCCGACGTGGCATCGGCTGTGTAGCTGGCGTAACGTCGGCTAGGAAACAGATGTCGCCTAGGTAGCTAGCGTAATACACGACTATGCTATATATCTGCCTTGTCGTTCACAGATCTTGGAACGCACTACCATGGGCGATCTCGCCAACTGGGATCCCCCTCCTGATGAAGAGCTGGCATACAACCAATTCGTCAGAAAGATTGACGAGCTATATCCCGACGATTGGAAATCCTGGGTCGTAAACTCCGTCAATTACGAGGACCTGTTTGGGAGCAGGATATCGTCAGACGATGAATGTCGACTTCGCTTTGCGATGCCCACAGTTGACCTTGCTCACGTTTTTAGCGAAAATACACCTGCATCCTTAAGTGAGCGAAAATATAAAGCTATAAAGAGGAAACTGATCCGCTGGCCAATAGGTCGCGCTCTCATTTACGCGCCTCTAGCCACAATGAAAATGATCCACCCAATTGACGCTTTCAACGGGTTTTACGAGTTTTTACCGTCAATTAAATCTCAGTTGATTTCTCAAAATGAAGCATCTAAAATCCTTAAGTCCTGCACTCACGGATCAGTTTCACCCTTATCATCTGCACAGAGTTACCGTAATAGGCATCGAAGCCCACAAGTGGAACAAAATTCCAGGATAGATAAACTGGAACAACTCATGGAGCAGCAATCTAAAATATTACAGCAACTCTTGCAGACTTCTCATCAAGACTCAAGATTGGATGAGCCAGAATCTTCCAATGATAGTGAAGATGGCAGTTGGTCTGCACCAACGTTATTATTAGAAGAACCCAATAGTGAGCAAATAGGCACTTCAAAATCTGGTGAAGAGGAACATTTTAATAATTTTAACCCTGAGACCAAAGAATCTGAAGCAAAAGTTGGTGATGCAGACGAATCTCTCGCTACACAAGGTATTCAGATTCAAAGGTTAAATAGTGATAAGTGGAAGAACATATGATACGCAGATGTCCAAAAACATTTTACTGCAACTCCCGTTTTCACTTCTTTAAAAGTCAATAGCATTCTTGCGAGCAAAACGCCTCCTTGGCAAACGATTACGTTGTTAGAAAACAAGGACCAATGATTATCAGCAATCACCCATGGGCTTCTTCAACAGAGACAATGTTTCATGGAAACTTTTAAAAATGCGTCCCTAAAAGTAAAATCGCATATCAGTAAAAACTTCTTGGCAGCAGATTGTCATTTCCGTAAAACGTCTGATGCACTTCTTCAATATACATGTGGGAAAAGAGCGGAGATTATACAGCACAGGCGTAGTGTTTACAAACCTGTCAATAAAACCCTGAGCGAACTACTACACTCAATCCCGCCATCAGCAACTCACCTTTTTTCGGAACCGCAACTATCAGATTTAGTCAAGGAACAGGGTGGCCCTAACAAGTTTTTTCCGACAAGACAACGAAACCAAATCAATTCCTACAAAACAAGGCCCTTCAAGGCGCCGGTCACCCATCAGGAAATTAGGACTAAGGCGCGAATCGGAGATGATTACAGAAGACCTAATCTCAGGCAAGAGAAAACTACAGGCCGACCCTCTGGAAAGCGCAATTCCACAACATATACCCAGAAAGCGAAGAAAACTAAATTTGACGGAAGGAAATACTAATTTTGTAGCAGGACAGGTAAAAGATAAATTATTAGTCTGGAAAGACCTTGGCGCGTCAAAAAATCTCCTGTCCATATTATCTGGCTACAGAATACCTTTTACACGCACACCACCACTAAAAGTGTTCAATGCTGATATTAGTACTCGGCTAGCACCAAAATACACTAATGATATGACACTTCAAATTGAGAAAATGCTAGAATGCGGGGCAATCGAAACATGTAAAAGCCTTTCCGGATTTTTATCTCCCATGTTTTTAAGAAAGAAATCCGACGGCTCAAACCGACCCATACTTAATCTTAAGCTCTTAAATGAATACTTGAACCCTCCTAGATTTCGATGAATGAATCACCACAAAATCCCACTCTGTTTAGACAAATTAGATTACATGATCAAAATAGACCTATCACAAGCATATTTTCACATTCCTATTGTTGAATCTCACAGAAGATTTTTAGCCTTCTATTATAACAAAACAATATTTCAGATGACATGTTTACCTTTTGGCCTTGCAACAGCCCAATATGTATTTGCCAAGGTAACTAACTGGATTGCAAATATTTTCAGGGAAAGAGGAATCAGAATAGTAGTATATTTAGACGATTTCTTGATAATGCATCACAACCCTACCATTCTTCTGGAACAGAGCAACTCAGTTCGAGAAATTCTCGAGAGAATGGGATGGTGCATAAATTTACCGAAATCAGTTCTCATTCCTTGTCAAAGCGTGGAATACCTCGGAATCCTCTGGGATACAAAAGGAAACACAAAAAGGCTACCAAACATCAAAATCTTAAAGATAGTACAACTGATTCAAGGAATCCTAAGAGATCAAACGTGGTCCTGGAGGGCTGCCAAAGTTTTATTAGGGCATCTAAACTTCGCAACCTTTGTTGTTCCACTGGGGAGGCTACATTCTCGTCGCATTCAAATAGCAGCCAACCGTCTTCCAAAAGAAGACTCGCACAAAAAATTCCTTCTCCCAAAAGTAGTTGCTCAGAGACTTCAGTGGTGGACAAACATCATCAATCCACCAAAAGCCTGCCACAATATTCATCACCACCGACGCTGCGGGTACCGGTTGGGGCGCAACAGTCAACAACTGGAAATTACAAGGCTGGTGGAACGAAGCTCAGAAATCCTGGCACAGCAACAGAAAAGAGCTGTGGGCTGTCCTGGAAGCACTCCGAAAGACCGGTGGCCAAATGAGAAATCAAACCGTCATGATCCAATCAGACAACAGATCAGTCGTCGCCTATGTCACCAAGGAAGGCGGAACGAAGTCCCCAAATCTCTTGCAAATCACCGAAGAAATTCTACTGTTAGCCAAACGCTATCAGATAAACTTGGTTGCTCGTTATCTTCCCGGAAGATACAATACGACATCAGACAGCCTCTCGAGAGCAAAAACAATGCCAGAGTCGACACTACACAAGTCCATTCTTCGAACAATTTTCCGAAGATGGGGTACCCCGACAGTCGACCTCTTTGCAAGTTCCCGTTCAGCAATCATGAACAACTACGTGAGCGGGGACGCCAGAGACCCCAATTGTCTCTATGTGGACGCATTCAGCCGGCCTTGGGAATTTACACTGGGATGGATATTTCCCCCACCGGGTCTCATACCACGCGTTCTACAGCATCTCAAGAGATGCACAGGAACCTACTTTCTAGTGACGCCGCAATGGGAGCGAACCTTTTGGAAAACAGAGGTAAAAGAAACGAGCAATAGGTCCCGCATTCAATATTCCGAACCTGAACCGGAACCTAGTAGACCTGAGAACGGGACGCCCCCCTCCCGAGATAAAGAACCTGTGTTTGCAGGTTTGGAGGGTACGGGCTGGTCTCATCTAGTAGAATCGTTGTCAAGTGAGGCTCGGGAGCTGTTGGAAACATCATGGCGACAGTCAACACTAAGAACTTATAGTTCTGCTTGGAAGCGTTGGAAGTCATGGGCTCACAGTAATAACAGCCAAGTCGACAACCCGAAACCTCAAGAGATTGTAAATTATATTCATTTCCTTCACAATGAGGTGAAATTAGCAGCAAAAACTATTGCGGTCCACAAATCCGTAGTTACCACGTTTGCAAATCCTGAGATGAGCAATAGACTCAACAGTCACCCGCTCGTAAAACAAATGATGAAAGCAGTTTTCATCGCACGACCTCAATTACCAAAGGCACAAACCTGGAACGTGTCGCAACTAGTTGATTTTTTGAAGATTTATGAAATTGATAATAATAGTATTTTTCATGTATCACGACATGTAGCTGCATTGCTTTTATTATCATCAGGAAGAAGGATTCATGACCTAACGCTGCTAGACATAGGACCACAATCGTTCGAGTCCCATAGTAATCACATTGTATTTTGGCCACGGTTTGGCTCTAAAACAGACTCTTCTAAATATAGACAATCCGGTTGGCAGTTACAAGATGTAGGAATTGAAAAATTAAATTTAGTACATTGGGTTAATAAACTAATCATCATCAGTAAGTTAAGACGGGGTAGTTTGACTAGCCTATTCATCTCCACCAGGGGCAAAGTAAAGGAAGCCTCTCGAAGCGTCATTGCTGGCTGGATTCGCACGTTATTCAAGGATGTGCAAATTAACGCGTCTCCTGGAAGCTTTAGGGCAGCAGTCAATTCAGACAATTGGATTAATAGAAATCTCAATCTTGATGAGGTCATTAAACGCGGAAACTGGAGATCAGGGGATACCTTTTTAAAACATTACTTTAAGGAAATCCCAAATCAGACAAACGGGTATTTAGGTAGTTTAAGTTCTTCGTTCACCCCTATTTAAGTAAAATTTGTATTATAATGAAAGACTGATATTCTTGTGATTTTTGATTAAACTTTTTGATTAGTAACACTTTTCATAGTCTCATTTAATGTGCACAATATTCCCCTGCATTATCACAGTACGTCTAGCCATCGCCGGCAGAATATAAACACATCTCACAGTGGGTCGAGCGTAGGCTCGAACACCTAAATAGAACCGTTTTCCCCCCGAAGGGAAGAAAACGAATATTTAGGTTTCAGCCGTAGCTCGACCCACTATTTGCCGCTCTTGCCGGCATACAGTTGTGAGAGTACTGACGAAAAAAGCTAACCGGCGATGGCGCCAAGACGAATAACTGTCACTTCGTAATAAATTGAGTGAAATGGGGGTAGATACACACTGCAAATGCGCAAATTTCAAGGGGGTAATCTCACAGTGGGTCGAGCTACGGCTGAAACCTAAATATTCGTTTTCTTCCCTTCGGGGGGAAAACGGTTCTATTTTGAAAAGATATCATCATCATCAGCCTTTTTTTATGTTCCCAGTCACTACTGGGACTCAGGCCTCCTCTCTAGGAGATGGAAAGGGCCGTAATCCACCACGCGGGCCCAGTGCGGGTTGGTCAAGGTCACATACCTTCGAATTTTTGTATCTAGGACATGCCGGTTTCCTCACGACGTTTACCTTTACCGTTTTGAGAGCAGTGGTGATGAAATAAATTACACAAGTAATGCGCCTGGCTTGGTTCGAACCCGCGACCTACAACTCGTAAGTCGGTCACTACTGCTCTTTAAAAAGGTATAATATAACGTAAACATAATCAAGTCATCTAAAATCTTCAATTTGTTTGAAAACGAACCCTAAAGCTTGACATTTAATGCAAAAAATAATGTTGGAAATGTTAAAAGGTTCTTAAAATAATTTTATTTTGAATAAAAGAGCTTTTCATTAATCCTTACAAAGGGCACATTGTAATCTAATGTCATGTTCACAAGTTTCATAATAGTACATTATGATATAAGTGTGTAATGTAAGTGATTAACGTCGAGGCGGTATTTAGAGTGATTTAGACCCGAGCCATGACGAGGGTCTTAAAAGAGCCGAGAACGGTAATCATTAATTACTTACGTGTATCATACGAATTTTTTCAATACACTTGTGAAGAAAATAACTGTAAAAGAAGTAAACTTTTGTGGCGCTAAAAATCTGTTTTCATATGCGCACCTTTTTTTTTCCTTTTCCTCGTTGGGTACGATGCGCGCTCAGCCTGGTACGATAAATGTAGTAGAATTATGGTTGAACAAAAATGTTTTAACTACATTAAGCACTAGTGCGTAATGGTAATCAAAATTTCACAGTTTGGTAACAGGCCATTATATGTATAAGAGTCATTTTCTGAGCAAGTGTATTGAAAAGGTTATTAAATTCCTGGTACCTTTTACCGTTCAAAGCAGAAAACTTTTCCGTGGTATGTCATCTAATGACTTCTTCCGCTTCTCCCGCTCTGGGTGATAGAGAGAGAGAGTCACGTTTTTCCTGACTAAAATGTACAGTGTTCCTTACTACCCTTTCCGAGGGCCACGGCACAAAATAGATAGGTATACAGAAGACCATCTCATGTGTGTACTTCTCTTTATATACTACACTCGGTGGACGCACACTAATGAGCGTTTGACCCGGAACTGTTCGACGAGCGGACCGAGACGCTCCGAGATATCGTGTCCGTGAGCGGTGTCTATGTGTGAGTTGCTCGAGCGGCAGAGGGCGCCCTTTAGCTACGTGGTGGACAACCGTATCCAACCCAGGATAGACTATCCTGGCGCCTAAAGACGAGGAGAGCAGACCCCGAATGAAGAGATGAGGCAAGGAAGAAGAAGAAGTATTTAAGTGTTACAGTAAATGACGAAAATAGCGTCTTTGGTAAATAATTTTGTACAAAATAAATTATTTCATCTATCTTAAAAATGGGACACACTGGGGCGCCTTGGTCGAATTCGCTACAAGTCCAGCACTGGCTTAATCTGCCACTGGCGGTAGACCCGGGCTTGGTCCTAAACGGACGGCAAGCTATCTATTGCTCGCCGTCCAAAGTAGAAACCCAGAGATAAAGAGAGAAAATTTATACCTGAATAAGTTGCGCGTAGGTCTCCTGGCTGACCGGCTTGCCTCCGAGGTAGTGTTGCTTGATCTTCTGCGCGACGTCATTGCGAAGGTTCAGAGGAAGGGTGTCATTGTACTCGAAGATGTTCGCGGCTAACTGGTTCCAGTTGGCTTCCAGATCTTGCAGCAGGTCGGGCGACTCCTGGTAGGCTAAAAAAGAAGAGGTTGTGTAAAGTTATGGTCATAGACAAGGTTTGTGAGACGGTGGGGTGATACTTCCAAATTTTTTTCCAAGGCCTGGGCAGGACATGTCTGCCGCATGTCTAACGAGCTGTTAGCCCGTAAAACATAGGATTAGTGCCCAGACATAGTGACACGGGGCCGCTGCAGACCATGAAGGAGATGGTGGTGCGATCTAGATGTCTTTCTTAAGAATTGGAAAGCCAGGAACCGTGATCGCTGGAAAGAATGGAAGGAGGCCTTTGTCCAGCAGTGGGAGAATACGGGCTAACTATAATAATCTTCTATATGTATATACCTATATAAAAGCGAAATGCCACTCACTGCTTAATCATGAAATCTCAGAAACTATAACACCTACAAAATTATTTGGTAGGTAGGTTCCTTATAGGGTGTAGACATCCGCTAAGAGCGGATTTCCCAAAATTCTCCCCCTAAGGGGATGAAGCGGATGTCTAAAGTTTGTATGGCGAAACCGACATTCGAAGGCGAAGCCGCTGGAAGAAGCTAGTAGTAAAATAAAAATAAAATTATTCTTGCACTTCACAGGATCAGTCTGAGCAGATTCAAAGTTAAGATGTTACTTACCAGCTCCCGGGTACAGTCCCTCCTCAGATGTCACAGAAGTGATGAAGGGCAGGTTCATCATGCTGCCTGACCTAGTGGCGTGGTACGGGTACTGCTGCAGGAAAGGCTCGCGCACTCCTGGAGCCTCCACCACGGGCGTGAACGGCGTGAACATGTGCACCTTCCATTCCTGGAGATGGAAATAGTATATTTTGATACAAGTGCAGATAGATTGTCATTGCGAGGCGAATTCGCACGAGACTTAGGCGAGTGTGTTATGGAGCCGAGGGCTGCTGGTTTAGTGAAACAATTAAGGTTTTTAATGAGGGGTTTCCGAGATGTAATAAAATTATTACTTTATGTTTTACTAGCTTTTACCCGCGGCTTCGCCCGCATTATTTAATATACTTTACTCTTTCGCCTCCTTTAAAAAAATACAAATTGTCTAATCAAGTTTATAATTTTGTATAGTGAGGCTGATTTTTTTTGGTTTCCTGAAAAAAAATCTTGTGGAAGGTTGTCCAGTTTCGTCTACTGAGCAAGCCCTTAAAGTTTGCGGAGGGCTGTCCTTTATACCTTGTATAATAATAAAGAGGTAAAGTTTTTTTTTGTTTTTATGTTTTTTTGTTTGTAGGAGGTAATTTCTGGAAGTACTGGTCCCTCACCTAGGGAGGATGCCTTAGTCCCAGCAGTGGGAACATTATAAGGCCGACTATGAGGACTATGAGTACTGGCCCAATTGCAAAAATTTTAGCACCGATAGAAAGCTGACGACCTGGTCAGGGTCGCGGGAATCCGATGGATGCGTGACGCACAGGACCGGTCGTTGTGGCGACGCTTGGGGGAGGCCTATGTCCAGCAGTGGATGTCTTTCGGCTGATATGATGATGATGATGATGATGAGCAAGCTGCTTTATTCCTGCGTAACATAGGTCATATTTTATGTAAACGAGCGAAACCGCGGGCTAAGGCTTAATAAAAAATAAAGTATCTATCAATTATGCTAAGCTTTTGTCTATTCTTGCTTCTGCTATCGAATATTTAGTATTTATTTACTACCGTTAACTGGTTCTGATGGCTCACGATTAAGTTGTAAAGCACTGGAGAACAGCTCCCTGGCCGAATGCCAATATTTAAAACATACTGCAGCTGATTGAGACGTAAATTTATGCAGCCATATTTCCTCAATGTGCTTACAAACTAAATGAAAATTGGAATTCATCCAGTGAAGAGGCTGTCCAATTAAAAGTATTAATTTGGATAAATACTTTTAATAGTAATATTTCACAAGTATCACACAACGTCGTCTAGTCTCAAGCTAAGCAGAGCATGTGTTATGATGAGTACTAGACAACTGATAAACATACTTATTATTATATATTTCTAAATACATACATATTATTGATAAATTACACCCAGACACAGAACAAATGATCATGCTCATCACATAAACATTTGTCTTGGGTGGGAATCGAACCTCTGCGGCATAATAGTCAGGGCCACTAACCACTAGACCAACAGGCCAGGTTTTGATTGAACAACGACTTAGCTGTGTAATTGGTAATTACTTCTTTTAAAGTGCGAAATCATCGAATTACTTTTCCCGCTCCAGGAAGGAGCGCGACGGCGTGCCAAAATTTTTAAAATCACGCCTAAAAATAATAAGATTACCTACACAAACAAATATATGGCAAAATATTTACAAATATCTTTTTTTTACGGTAGGCAAAAATCATCCAATGGCAACCTCCGCGCTCTTGGGTGGAGCGGGAGATAGTGTCAGACTCTTACTGACTAAAACCAGTAAGCTTCGACCCATACTTACAAACATCTCAATCTGCGCATTAACGACGACTTCGGCGGGTCTGTACTTGAGGCAGTCCACCATTTCCTTGTTGGTGGTGGTGGGGCAGCCCACGATGCTGGCCAGGGCCTTCGCCTTCTCCGCTGGCTTGATGGAGTGCGTCCACTCGGCGAGGGCGGAGCCGCTGAACGCTATGCCTCGGGCGAATGTGCCTGAAAAGATGGTTGGGGAATTAGACTGATGAATTCTTTATTTTCTGGTCTGAGGAATAGGTAAGGCTCGTGGCTTCTTTAGAAATCTTTAGAGGGTTTAGAACTAATGGCCCTTTTAAAGATTCAAAGCATTTTAGTTTCAAATAAACCATTTACAGGCATTTTTGAAATGTCAAGAAGTCAGTCAGTCAGAAAAATTATGCTAAGTGCACATTCCAAAGCGAAGAAGAATGCAGGAAACTCCATGGTTACTCTTTTCATACAACCCTGATCTAAAGCAAGTCATTCTGTCCCTAAGGGTTATTAGTATGGGCGTTCCTCATTGAATAATGTGATTTGAATTTGGAACATAAGAATTAAAATGTACGTGCATTAAAAAAAAATATTAAAACCAGTTTATTCAAATATCAACTGGCAACTAGCAAAAAAAAAACTGTTTAAAAAAGAATAAAAAGTGGTTAAAAAAAATTAAGAGCGGGGAGCCTTAGGAAAAAATCAAGCTCTTAGTGCACTCGACAGTCTGTGGTTTTATTCTGTGAGTGCCTACTCCAATAATTCGATTTTGTTATGTATTTTGTTTTTTCCAAATCTCAAAAAAAAAAATGTGATTTCCTATCTTACTATTGTATGCCCTGAAGGCGGGACGTAGCTGATCATAATTGAATTATACCTGTATTATGTATAAACTTATGATCCACAAAAAGATATCGAAGTTGATCCCTCAGCCCACATCTGTTTTGTCAATCACTTTAGCAAATATAGTAAAGTGGAATGACATTTTGTTATTTGGTATTTTTATTATGTATAGCGAACTTATCATCACAATAAAAGTGTATGTATAAGCTAGGTGTGTACGTAACTCTTTACTGAACCGACGAACTGTTCCGAAACATTTTAGTGTTCCGACAGATTGGAACTTTGTTGGAAGGCCTCCAACTAGGTGGACCGACGACCTGGTCAGGGGCGCGGGAATCGGATGGATTGTCGTTGTGGCGACGTTTGGTGGCCGATGTCCAGCAGTGGACTTCTTTCGGCTGATTTGATGATGATAATGAAAGATTGGAATGTTTTAAATGCATCGTATGGAACAATTGGAACACTGAAACACTCTATACTTTGAGTGATCAGCAGTGTTTTTAAAATTCAAATTAAAACGTGAATAGTGAAATAATTAAATTATTTTCAAATCATAATCAAATTAAACAAAACTTTTAGTGTTTATGACGCAACGTACGAGTAACAAATCATGATTCATAACTGTCAGTACCTATGTTTGTATCTTTGGAGCCGTTGTTCCAAATATTCCGTTTGTATCTTGTGAGCCGATGTTTTAAATGTTCCGTTTGTATCTTGTGAGCCGATATTCCAAATGTTCCGTTTGTATCTTGTGAGCTGATGTTTTAAATGTTTCGTTTGTATCTTGTGAGCCGATATTCCAAATGTTCCGTTTGTATCTTGTGAGCCGATGTTTTAAATGTTCCGTTTGTATCTTGTGAGCCGATATTCCAAATGTTCCGTTTGTATCTTGTGAGCTGATGTTTCAAATGTTCCGTTTGTATCTTGTGAGCCGTTGTTCCAAATATTTATTTATTTATTTATTTAAATCTTTATGCACAGAGTTTTACAAAGGCGGACTTAATGCCTTAGGCATTATCTGCCAGTCGACCTTAGGGTGGTGCAGAAACATAACATGGCAGGTGCAACTTAATAAATGAGAAAACAAATGCAATAGTAAATACATACTTAGATAAATATTCCGTTTGTATCTTTTGAGCTGATGTTCCAAATGTTCCGATGTTCCAAATGTTAAGTTTATATCTTTTGAGCCGTTGTTCCAAATGTTCCATTTGTATCATGTGAGTTGATGTTTCAAACGTTCCGTTTATATCTTTTAAGCCGATGTTTCAATCTTAAAGAAGGCACACTTTTCCCACGCCTAGTATAACCAGTAACTTTACGTAAAAGCTACATAAGTTTAAGCATTAAATATTTAAAAACCTAGTCTAGACATTAAGCCTGAATTTTGAATACATAATAACTTAAAGAAATCTCTAGGTACTTACTTAGCTGCGGAGGAAGTAAGTTCATTTATTCATAACGTGTACTTTATAACACAAATAGACTGTAATAGAATGTTGAATATCTTCAAAGATCTGATTTTGCTAGAATAAACATCATATAGCTTCATGAATATTAGAGATAAAGTTTCGCAAACCTCCGTTGAAAAGGAAGGATCCTCCGACCAGACGAGTGTTATTGTCTGGATTGGGCAATTGCCCATGTAGATGATTTCAGGCTATATATTATGCTTAAATATCGCGGAAAACTTTAATTGCGCGATGCAGGATTTCGTAGTTTAGTTTATAAGTGGCGCCATAGATGTCGCTACAAATAAAAGTGTTGATAAATTATTCTTTACTTACGTTTATAAAAATAGTATTGATTAAATAAATTACACTAAGTAATGCGCCTGGCTGAATTTGAACCCTCAACCTACCACTTCAAAGTCGGGGCCATTGCTACTGGGCAACCAATACCTACTCTATTACAAGAACCTCAGCTAGCACGCATCATTATTCATTTTAATGATGAGTTAATTAACTAACTCGTTATAAAGTAATTATCGAGTGTTTGAATTTACATTAAGAGCGTCCAACCCACGGATATCTACATTTCCATAGAACCGCTCTTACGTGGTTATGACGTTATTACATTATACTTCTTTCTCTAGATATTTTAGAAACACAGATAGATATCTTGTGGATGTGGATGGTTTCTTTAGCAGTGGTGGCCGAGTGGAAACGGCACCCCTACTTACGAGTTGTAGGTCGCGGGTTCAGAGTGTTCAAACCCAGCCAGGCGCGTTACTTTGTGTAATTTATTTCATCACTACTGCTCTTAACTAGGAGACCGGCATTTCCTAGATCAAAAAATTCGAAGCCATGTGACATCCACCAACCCGCAATGGCCCCGCGTGGTAGATTCCGGCCCTTTCCCTCTCCTGAGAGAGGAGGCGTAATTCCCAACAGTGGGAACATTATATGGCCAACTATACTATACCTACAAGCTTTTAAACCATGCTCAGGTTGACGATAGACGGTTTGAGAAGGTCCCTCTTAAGTTGTAATTATAACGGCATTACGCAATTGACTTACTGTGAAAATTAGTTGAATGTGCTGCTCCTAAAGGGGCGGCCACATGGATGTAAACGAGCGTCCCAACCAAGGTGACCTTGCTAGTTTCAATCCATGCAGACAACAGTTATAATCCATGACCTTCAACGCCCTTGGCTGGGAGGTGCGTTTTTCCAACCACCGAACATATTAGCGCGTGGTTTACATCCAAATAACGCAACAGAGACCAAGGTCACCTTGGTTTGTGTTTGGTTTGTGCTGGTTTGCATATATCTGGTCACCCCTTTAAGCCTGCAATACACGTTCTCTGAGCGTTGCCGAGTGTAACATCTAGACAGTAAATTTGCCTTGTCTTGCTATCGCTCGGTGTCGCTCACTTATTTGGTTGAGTAAAGAGTAGCACCAACGTGTATAGACCTCATATGGCGTAGCTTGCCACAACTCGCAGCCGTTCGCCGCCGCTCGCGATCTCTTGCCTCACTTCGGAGCGGTGTCGGTTTTTCTGCGCGCTCGCCCAGCATGTGGGCGTCTCCTCTAAACTCGTCTATGTTGGCCATTTGCATTGGTTTCCTTCAAACTTGCCGAACGTCTAGACAGTAACGCTTGCCTTGTATCAATTAGCCTGAGTTTGCCTAGGCTAACATGTATTGCAGGTTTTAGAGCAGTGAAAATATTAAATTCCTAAGTCAACGCAATCTAAAGATGTGGCCTGTTTATACTTTACGAGCATAAAAGACCTTATCTTTAGATTAACAAAATGTCAGCTAGTGTTTTGATTGATTGTTTTAAAAGTTTAAAGCTAGACTTTGGTAGACTGTGGTAAATTTGGCAACGACCTGCCGACCTTTCAATAAACTATTTATTTCATTAGACACTTTCGTTTATGCAAGATGACAATGCAAAGAATAACAAACGTAATTATTAATTAACTTGATAATTACTATATCGATATATTTTTAGCAGTGGACTTGGGCCGAGGATGAAGGAGTCTATGTAGGTAGCACTTGGTAATCAGTCCACTGCAGCCTCGCAAAATTATTAAAACTTTACTTTCTATATGATATGAAATAGTTTCCTACTAGCCGGGGCTTATCCTTGGGATCCAAGGTGTACCATAAACAGGGTGAATTGCTTATATGATTTGATTCCCATCTGACTAGCCTTGTATGATTTGATTCCCAGCTGTCCAGGCTTATATGATTTAATTCCCGTCTGTCTAGCCTTGTATGATTTGATTCCCATCTGCCTAGTCTTGTATGATTTGATTCCCATCTGCCTAGCCTTATAGGATTTGATTCCGAACTGCCTAGCCTTATATGATTTAATTCCCATCTGCCTTATTCCGCCATGTTAGGGTAGGTTTCCTATCTAACCATATGCAACCAGTACTTTGCATTGAGCGATGACTTCCACCACATTATTACCAAGTTATCTCTCCAAGGGTTATCGAGAACGATAACCTTCGAGCTGATTGACTGGTTTCTATCAATCTTGATTGCATAATTACCTACTGTAATTCGTAACTGTCTAACCTATTTAGGTTTGAAAACTCGGAAATCATCCAATGACATCTCATGCCCTTGGGCAGAGCGGAAGATAGTGTCAGATTTTTATTGTGATTTTGATTTGTGAGATTGTGTCTGTTCCTTCGTTGCCTTTCATCCCAGTGCCGGGTTTTCCTTGCAGAAGCGAACCCATGGCCCCAGAAGGCTTCGAACTGGGCTCCTACAGTTTGATAACATCTTGCGCGCGTGGCGTTACAGCAGTCTGCCTGAACCTGACTTAAAACACTTCATCTATACTCGGTCATAAAATAGATAAGTTCAGAAGAAATATCACGTGTGTACTTCACTTTTTATACCTACGCTCGGTGGACGCACACTAATGAGCGTTTTAGCCGGAACTGTTCGACGAGCGGGCCGAGGCGCTTCGAGATATCGTGTCCGTGAGCGGTGTCTATGTGTGCGTTGCTCGAGCGCGCTTTGTATGTAGATTGACTTCTGTACTTATATATTTGGTGACACAGTCCAGTTGTTATAAAACCGTATTGCGTTGGTCTCAGTGCTAAAATTAAAAACAAACAAAGAACGTTTTTTTTGTCTATGTCTGCTTTTTTATCTGTAAGTACATTCGAATGCGGCAACCGCCAGATGTGGCCAGTAACATGGGAACGTTATAGGTACCACAAAATAGATATGTACAGAAGTCAATCTCATTTATGTACTTCACTTTTTATACCTACGCTAAGCGATCGCACACACGTCGTCAGCGCGTTTCGCCGAATTGTACGTGTGCTACCGGGCGATTGAGCCGAGATATCATGTCCGTGAGCGGTGTCTATGTGTGCGTTGCTCGAGCGCGCTTT
The DNA here is from genome assembly GCA_949319445.1 of Mythimna lalbum. Lineage (NCBI taxonomy): Eukaryota > Metazoa > Arthropoda > Insecta > Lepidoptera > Noctuidae > Mythimna > Mythimna lalbum. The sequence goes on from OX439358.1 coordinate 3,526,798, forward strand.
GTCTGTAGATTGACTTCTGTACCCTGTCTATCTTGTGGTTATACGCTCCGTATTTTCACAACGAGACTGTCAGAATTGCATGTTTACATATTTATCTAACAAGAATAACGTATGGGTTAGATTGTTTTGTAAATTGTGCAATTTCTTAACCGCTGTGCAAAGCTTTTACTGCAATTTTGCGGGAATATTTTTAACTCTAATTTTCTTGATCTTAATTTTTTATTTTGGTTCGCTCCTTCTATACTTACTTCTATATCTACACTAATATCGTATAGAGGTAAAGTTTGTTTTTTATTAAAATTAAGCAATCTCTGAAAGTACTGGTCCGATTGCTAAAATTTTTTCACCAATGGAAAGATGCTTTATTCCTGAGAGACAAACTTAGGCTATATTTTATGTATGCGGGTGAAACTACGGGCAAAAGCTAGTTATGTTATAATTCTTTTGTAAGTTTGTTTCTCACCTGACTCCGTCTAAAGGGTTTGATGGATTTGGATGAGATTTTGTGTGTATGTCGCAGGGATATGATAAAAACAGAGATTTGGGAAATACTAAGCGGTTTGATTAAATCACGGAGGATGTTAAAATAACAAGACTATTCTATAATTTCCTTGAATAAATCTTGGGATTTGAACAAATACCAGAACTAGATCCGTGAAAAGACAATTTTTTTTTAATGGGATAAACGTTTTCGAAACGCCTTCTTGTGCTTTTATGCGTTTCAAAATTCTTCAAATAAAAAAAAAACAAATCACATGGAATCACATTTCAGTCGTAAGTACAAGAAAACTTATTTATGACACTGATCATAGATGTGCAAGTTTCAAGTCCAGTTTTTCTGATTGCAATGTTAGTGCGTGACGTATCTTCCCTTAGAATTTATATCAACGGACATAAGTCCGAAATTCTTTGACGGGAGTGTTCGACATCTGCCGGGATATCGCGAAGTCCCTGATATCCTCGTTTCCGTGCGACATATACATACTTATAATTTAATTTATGTATTGTATCTATTTTTGTATTTTAATTGCTGGTTTTTTAAATTTATTGTAGTATATATGTTAATTTAGATAAAATAGTATATTCTTAATTTTCAGTCTCATTTGTATACTCTCCTGTCGCAGGTCTGCTGGAAGAAATTTCATTTGAAATAAGCAGTACCTTTGTACTCTTTTATCAGTATTTGTTTGTGTGTGTAATAAATCCTACTAATATTATAAATGCGAAAGTTTGTATGTATGGATGGATGTTTGGATGGATGTATGGATGTTTGTTACTCTTTCACGCAAAAACTACTGAACGGATCTCGATGAAACTTGGTACACGAGTAGACCATATTCCAGAATAACACATAGGATACTTTTTATCCTGGGATTATGTACGCGGGTGAAGCCGCGGGCAAAAGCTAGTGAATAAATAAATAAATAACCATATGAACTCTTTTGACAACTGAATTCGAAAACAATTTAACGTTCAAAAACAATAAACGTTCGAAAAAAGAACCAAATCGTTTGACATTTCGAATTTTCTTGCGTCATAGGTCCGAGATTCGAATGACTTTTCCGAAGTGCCACAAAGCCGTATAAAGCTGTAGCTGCCAAAAAGGGAACACTGGTAATTGTCTTTGTGTCTGGGTCGCCTCGCCGCGGGTTTTCATTTTAGAGAACGTTTGACATAGGAAGTGGTGGGCCAATTAGTCCAATTTACAGATTTGTGGTTGGAAAAGTTGAAATTTGTTTCGTAAAATATTTTGTTTCGAAAGTTAAGGTTCGGAAGATTTTAAACAGTTTTATAATATTTGGGCCCAATATATGTTTTGAGAATTTAGTATAGGAAGTTAGCACTTAGCGATTGTGTAAATTACTACACTACTCTCAGAGATTATGACCTAAAAAAAGTTTGTTTGTTTCAACATGCTAATCTCAGGAACTATTTAATACGAATTGAAAAAAATATTTTAGTGCTAGATAGCCCATTTATCGAAGAAGGTTATGAGTTAGCATCTCACGATACGACCAAACGAGGAGGGATGCTCCTCTTTATAAGAACATACCAAGGCAAATGATTCGCTTTCAAATTTTCAGTCACTGGCGTCACTTTCAAACTTCCTCTAATGTACGGTACCTATATTATGTTCCTTTAACGTATACTATATTGTTATACGGTATATGATATACCATATTTGGTAAAATAGTTAGCTGACCCCATAAGACATTAGGATGATAGATGGATCTCAATGTTTACGTCATCTTTCCTTACTATTATAAAACAAAATCCCTCAACGCGTCTGTATGTTGTTCGTTATAAATTCAAAAACTGCAGCACGGATTTTGGTGCGATTTTCTTCAATCTACAGAGTGATTCATGAATAAGGGTATCTTTATGTTACAGTAAGGAAAAGCGGTGAATTTAAATTATGTGAAAGACGCGTGCGATGCAGGGGCGAGTTGCTAGTATTTAGGTATCTATGTTATAAAACAGTCTGTCTGTCTGTCTGTACATGAAAAATTAAAAAAAAAAACGGACTGACAGAGTGATTCATGAAAAAGATGTAAAGTATGCACGCATATTATAGTAAAGAACAAACTCACTTTCGCTTTTATAATATTAGTAAGGATTAATTCATGAATCCCCAAGCGACCACCGGTGGCCGCGCATCTATTGTCTTACTATTGTGTCTCTAATTGACGGTATCTGAAGGGTTAAGTGTATAACAATAACAAATACATAATAAAGAAGAGAGAAGTTGTGAATTTAAATGGTTTTGTAACAGCTATATGATGCAGGGGCGAGTGAGCGAGTCCTAGTCTTTGTTGACTCTACAAACACAGCTTGTTTATCATTTTGTAACTCTAATTACAAAGACGTTTCAAAGTTTACGTTGTAATATTGAAACTGCATTTTCTCTGTATATTTTCCCTTAACAGCGTGTTATATTTGTGAAGGTAAAGACGTGGTGATAACAAAGCAAGTGAACGAACTTGCCAAGAACAAAGGCATCTCGATGTTGGGTAGAAAGCTCAAATTTACACTAGTTTACGTCATTAGTTTTTTCTTGGAAATTGTTTTCTAAGGAAGTTTTAACTGAAAATTCTACCGCATTTTAGTGCTGTATAAAATTGCGAGATACAGTTTGAAACTACGAATATTAGTTTCTGGCTTCGAGTTTTAAAAATACCATTTTTGAGCATATGAATGAAAAGGGAGAACAGAATGGAAGAAAAAAACGTGTTGCGCTGACCCCAAATAAAACGGGATGATTTTTGAGCAAGTTTTTTTTGTTATGGTTTGCGTTTGACTACTATCTCACATGACGGTAAGCAATGATGTACCCGACCATTGAACACTTGCCTAGAAGTGGCTATTCAATCTTGACTTAAAGACCTTTAGGTCTCCGACATTGAAGAGAATTCTACCTACACATTCCACATTTTTACGTTTAGAGCTGCTTAAAAATATTCTTTTTTACACCATCTGCTCGATAATGTCGTTTTATACGTCATACAAACCTCACTTAAAGCAAGTCATTGTTCTCTAGGGAAATAATGCAGTATGGCCGATTCTTAGGGAATAATGAGATTTCAATTTGGAACATCAAAAATCGTCAACATTGTGAATTAAAATGTACGTGCATCGAAAAAGTTGACTCGAAATTCAAACTGGCCACTAACAAAAAAAAAAAAAGAAAATAGAATAAAACCTGCTTAATAACTGCGAACTGGGAGCATTTTAGAAAATTGAAACTATAGAATCTTGGAGTAGTAGACTTTGTTTGTTTGATGAACTTATAATATAATACTTATACATATATCTCTAATATATGTTTTGATCGACCAAATTGTCTTTTAATTATCTCACAGATGGTGTAAAAAGTAGACTATGCAACACGGGGATAAAGCTGTCTTTGTCTTGGGCGGCTTGAATTCCTCACTTCACTCAGGTTTTTTTTACTAACTCCCTCGCAATGCTCGGGAGTTAATTATATTAGTCCCTCACTGTCGCTCGGGATTAAAATCAGCAACTTTCGTTTCGTTCGGAAGTCAACATGCCGCCTGCGACTTAAAGACACTGCTTTATCCCCTAGTCACATAAACTACTATTATTTGTTTAGCCTCTGTGCGGGGCAAAGATTAAGTTATGGCACGAACTCATCTGCGAAATATTTGAGAATTAGCTGAGGCCCTACTATGAGCTATTAACGCGATCTAATTGACGACCTAAATTGAACTTTTAAAGGAATCTACACCAATATAATAAAGAGGTAAAGATTGTTTTTTTGTTTGTAGGAGGTAATCTCTGGAAGTAGTTGGTCCGATAGCGAAATTTTTCTCACCAATAGAAAGCTGCTTTATTCCTAAGTGACATAGGCTTTATTTTAAGTACGCGGGCGAAGCTATGGGCAAAAGCTAGTGGAGCTATATAGGGTGTATACCATCCCTCTTTCTCACTCACACGCCTGTCATGATAAAGCCCCAGATCCGACAAGCCGTTGACGACGACGCCTCCGACGCCTGTCGTAACTTTGAACTGTCAAACGCGCGAATGTAAAATAGTCGTAGCTCTCTGGAATTTTATATTTTTCCTTTCCGTAAGAAACTTCCACAAAGTATTAGAACCATGAACACTTACAATAAAAAAATTAATAAAATCGGTGAAGTTGTTCTCAAATTATGGTGGGACCGAAGGATATAGGCATTCATTTTTGTATACAGGCATATCTAACAATATAGATGAACGGAAAAACTGCCTTATATACTGTCTTATCCCCTATTATATCCAGGTCCTAGCATAGTAGACTTTAAAAAAACTTTATAGGGCTATGTAGGTACTTGTTATTATGACTTTTTTGGACCATTTTGATTTTATTTTGGACTTCAAGCAACTCAACAACGGTTTTTTGACGTGTAGAGGAAGTTACTCAATGTAGGTGGGTACCTATATTTTACATTGAGTAACTAAAGAGAATAAAACCCAGCTTCTTCTGGTTAGATTGACTTGATCTTATTATCAGGATCTGGTAGCTTCATGGTAGCATAATGTCATAAGAAGAAACGTGTCACAATGTTCGACATAGTAAACAAAATGACAAGAACACAAATGCACGTTATACAATGTTTTGTGAACAATAAACCCCACAAGCTCATGTTGAAAGGTTATATTTGTGTAATAAAAAAGTTATGGCAAGAGGAATGGCGCACTATGCTTTCTCCATTTTCAAGAGAATTTAGCAAAAATTTGATAAAAGAACGCGAACAAAAGATGCCAGTTACTTTGTACTGCATGCAGTAGTTTGCGTTTGAGAGCCTTTATTTATTTTTATTTTTTATTTTATTTATTCTTTATGCACACAATAGTACAGAGGCGGTCTTAATGCCTTAAGGCATTTTCTGCCAGTCAACCTTTGGGTGATGCAGAGACAAATAGTGGTAGGTGCAAAAACATACAATACTTAAACAAATAATCTCCTTCACTCCACTTTGCGCGCTATTTGGCTCATAAACTAAGATTTTCAAACCTTTTTATAAGTATCCATAAATGACTTATTGTACAAACATGTGATTTACTAATAACATTAGGAAATATTCTTGTCAAAATAGTTAGACAGGATTCAATTTAAATTAATAGCACACTTGTGAACTTTATTCATATGTATAAACAGAGTTTTTTTTTATTTTACTTTCAGAGTCAATTTTAAAGCTTGGGAACGTCTAAAGTTACAAATTACAGGAGCAGGCAAATTGTTTCAGTCCTTCGATGTACGCAGTATAAGCGACGAGGCGAAACGCTTGGTCCATGTAAAATTGGTGTAGTTTCGTATCGTAAATGAACTAAACTATCTAAAAACTACTAACATCGTGGGTCATAACTGTTTTATTTCCTGATTTGTGTTTGTAAAATACTTCTTGGTCTGGAATCCGGAAATACAATTAAACACTGCACTGATTCACATGCGTGTTATTTTAACCCTTCAGATACCGTCAATTAGAGACACAATAGTAAGACAATAGATGCGCGGCCACCGGTGGTCGCTTGGGGATTCATGAATTAATAAACACCTACTAGATATAAAATACGTAAAATGTAACAAGACAATAGCACCATTCCCTTAAATTAAATTTTACAAGCTTTTATTTAGTTTCAAGTGTCCCGATGTTTGTCTGTCATCAAATCTTGCAAATTAAATTTGACCCACTTCCCGATTACCGATTAAGCTGAAATTTTGCATGCATGTTTAAATAAGATGATAATGCAAAATTATTATGACAAGGAGCTGATCTGATGATGGAACCGGAAGGTGGCTATAGGAACTTGGTAGTTAAACGACACAACCCTATCGAGTTTAGGCTCGTTTGATTCGTCTTGACGTGTATTAATTACTAGCTGCTGCCCGCGACGTTGTCTGCGTGAAGGCCAGTGTCACTATGGCATTCATTATAAGTAAACAATTTTTAAAATAGCATTGAAATATATTTTTTTTATTGCAAGCGAAGCAATTGAAGAGAGTTATATGGGAATCCTGCTGAGTTCTGTTATAAGATGTGACTGAAGGAAATAGAGAAAATGATGCAGGAATATATTCCAGGACACAAAAGAGTAAAAATACGTACAAAGGTATCATGCCTTACAACACTTCCCCATAAACTACGTTGGTAGTTATGCTGCCAGGAGCCAAAATATAAAGAGAGTCGACCCGCTGCCCTCAGTGTCTGCCCCTGCGACTTATTGATGGTCATCGCAAAGCAAACACTCACGGGGAACTGAACGCGCTTGAACTGGAACTTGAAGTTATGAGGTATGAGGGAAATGCGTGGTATAAATACTGCCTCGCCGACACCACAACCCGTAAGAATTTCCGCCTCAATGGTGTGTCTGTGGAGCGAGATGACTTTAAGCCGGGTCCCGTTACACAACTTTGGAGGAGATAGGTTCCGAAGAAGCATAATCGGGACACCGACCTTCAGCTTGATGGTATGCGCTGAAAGTCCACTTGCTGACAGGGAGTTCAGAAATTCCACGGGATAATGTGTGGTTTCATCTTGCTCGATGACAGTGTTTATCGAGGTGTAGACCACTTCATTCCCCTCAATTTCCGAGAGAATGCATTCATTAATTGCTGCAGCCAGATCATTTTTGGGCGTCAAAATGGCCCGCTCACACCCAAGAATTCTGCTGGTGCGGTATACGACTGATGTCTCCGTACACACAGCGAATGAGTCTAAGCTGGATACCATTCTACCGAGAGACTCTAGAAGCACCACCTGTCTACCTCTCTCTTCTCGTAGAGTGCCTTCGCCAAGACTTAGAAGGACATCGGAGATTTCTCGAGCCGAGCTGTCATATTAATGGTCAAGCGCAGCGTACGAACTCGTGACCACAACGAAGCATTCACCTAGTCAGCCCTCGGTCCCCGCGTCACCACAGGAGGCGTTTACCGGAAATCGCCACTGAACAGAACTGTGACACCACCCATCAAATGTTCGATCCTGCGGATGTCCTGCAGGGTTCTGTCCACGGCCTCAACTGCCTTCCTATTGGCCACCGTGCACTCATCCCATACGATCAGAGAGCAATCCTTGAGCACGTGTCCCTTATCGCTGTTACGTGACACACCACAAACAGGTGTTTAGGCGCTCTCTAAATCGATTAGAATTTTAAACATGGCATGTGCTGTCTTGTCACCCGGAAGCAGTGTGGCAGCGATTCCTGACGACGCTACAGCAATAACAATTTTGCCTGGCCTCCTGTCCTCTGCAAGTATGCAGTATGCCAGTGGTAACAAATGTTTTTCCTGTTCCACCTGGAGCATCCAAAAAAAAACATTTTACCCTGGTTTTGCCCAACGCTTTCAAGGACGGTGTCATAAATTTGTTTTTGCTCTGAAGAGAACAAAGCGACATGGTAATTTCGTATCATATGGTGGTCATTTTGCCCAGATCGTAATTTGTTTCAGCGGTGATGATTGGGGAGCTAGTAACCCATATTCGATCAGTGAATTGCCGCCGATAGAAATGACCACAACTTGAAGTGAACGGGGACAGGTGTTCAGCACGCCTTTATCAGTTACTTCGACTTCGTCTCCAGTAGCACGCCTCAAAGCTCGTAGAAAATCTTCAAACAGACGATGACGATACTTTTCCCATACAGCTACCGGGTTTGCGACTCCACAAAACACCAAAATGACGGCAAACAGATGACGCATGCCATCACACACATCCCAATTTTGGTCACCGACGAGAAGGTGACGTGCTACTCAGGCTGCGCGGTAAGTGGAATACTCCACGCCATCAAATGTCCTGAGAAAGGTGAAAGACGTTGGGCCTCGGACAGTATGAAGTAACAACCGCAGAAAATAGCATTTGCCATTATTCGGATGCACGGTATAAACCCTACCCAATGCGGTGTCCGTGAAAATTCCCAGAAAACCTTCCACAGCACCTCCTCGTTGACGTCGGTTAAATAAGGGTGTATTTGCTTTGCTTGTCGTATGTGTAATATGAAGGCACCTTGTCATACGTAAGGGATCTCGCAAACTGGTCGACTTCACAGAGCCTGAAAAATGCCAAGAGAGTTGTTTGGCGTGTATTTTCCAAGCGCTCAGCAACGTTGTCGGGATCAAAATAACTTTTTTGTAATACTTAACATCGCATTTTTTATTTTAATTATCTTCCTCAACTCTGCTCAAGATTTTGAGGGTTTTGTTGGAACTTGAATTTGTCAAAACGAACTATACGATATAACTTTTATAAAGAAAATACACATAGCCATCTATGAATTTTAAGAATAACTAACTACTAACCTCACCAACGTGATCAAATTTAAATTATTAATTTCCAAAAAGTGTTGACGTGTAACTTGATTTGATTTTTATGAAATCTCATAGATGGCGCTGTTTTAAAATTGTCTTTATACTACTAACATTCATTAAACTATGTTTCTCTGCCCAAGTTACTTAAATGGCTTATTTTTTATATTGTAAGGCTAGATAATAGTATGACTTACTCAAAAACAACATTTAAATATGCGTCGTTAGATTACACGCTGTCACAGAATGCCTAGGACAAATAAAGGTTCACAGCTCCTCTCCCGTAGGTGATAGCGTGATAATATGTAGCCTATATGTTGACCCGACCTCTTAGTAATATTCATGCAAAATTTGAAGTAAATCTATGCAGTACTTTTTGAGTTTAGCCCGGACATACATACAGACAAACAGACAAACAGACAAACAGACAAAAATTCAAAAAACTATATTTTTGGCTTCGGTATCGATTGTAGATCACGCCCCAAGTATTCTTTTTAAAAAATATTGAATGTACAGTTTTGACTTTCCTACGATTTTATTATATGTATAGATATAGAGGTATACCGAACTATGAAAGCTTGCTATGAAAAAAATATTTTCATTAAAAATTAGTTTTAAAAAACGAAAACCCATTCTAAGTTTGAATCTTACTTTTGTCAGCCATAGACAATAATAACTTCATGTACAACATTGTTCGGTGACTTCATTCACGATTCTACAGAAGTTTTCGATTTATCTGATCATAACTATCTTAAGATATCTCTGTATTAGTTGGTAGTGCTTTATCTACGTGAGCGAAATCTGGTAGAGCATTAGAGATTGGTTTTGTATCTACAAATCGACGAGATCAGAGTTTGTGAACTGTAAGACAGTATCGAGTTTGTAACTTGTAGCTCGCTTGGGTTCGTTCAACTGTGGTTTGGTAGACTGGCTCCCATTTTCTGTGTTATTTCATTGTGTTGTGACTACTGTTCTGAAGAGCGAGCAGATGTTTTATTAGATTTAAAACGTTCCCTTTATGTGATCCAAAAGACCCAGGATTCCAAGGTCCCGAGCAATCTCTAGAGCTCAAAAAGAGCTATAGATAATTTTATTTAGTGTTGGTGGATTTACGGCTAGACGCAAATATGTATGCTTCTCTTTTTCCGGACTATTCTCGATTAAAACATTTCTTTATCTAAACATATAGTAAATCTGTAGAAGTTTTTAGTTGTGCGCGCATTACGTAAAATGTACGAAATCGACGTAGATAACTGTTATATTATCCATACTAATATTATAAATGGGAAAGTGTGTGTGTCTGTTTGTCCGTCTTTCACGGCAAAACGGAGTGACGAATTGACGTGATTTTTTAAGTGGAGATAGTTTAAGAGATAGAGAGTGACATAGGCTACTTTTTATCTCTTTCTAACCCCCCACTTCCTAGGGGAACCGTGTTAACCCGAATTTAACGCGAGTGAAGCCTCGGGCAAAAGCTAGTTTTTAGATAAAAGTTGTGTGTCATTTGATGACCAGGCTTTGTTTCATCGCAATCGGTTGACTATATCGAAAGATAAACTATCATTGATTGTTCTGTACATTGTTCGCTGGGTCAGCTAGTAAATACTAATCGGTCTTACCTCTAGACAGTGGTGACAAGTAATGGTAGTGCACGCTGGCGCCTCCAGCGGAGCACCCAGTCAGCGTGATGCTGTCAGGGTTGCCGCCGAACATCAGGATGTTGTTCTTGATCCAGTGGAGGGCGAAGGCCTGGTCTTTGAGGCCGTTGTTGCCGGGGGCGATCTCGTCGCCGGTGCTGAGGAATCCTGGGAAAAGATACAAAGATAAATAATGGTTTGATATACCATTTAGGAGCAGTGGAGGCCGAGTGGTAACGCTCCCAACTTACGAGTTGTAGGTCGTGGGTTCAAACCCAGCTAGGTGCATTAATTTGTGTAATTTATTTCATCACTACTGCTCTCACAACGGTGAAGGAAAACATCGTGAGGAAAGCGGCATGTCCTAGACCCAAAAATTCCAAGACGTGACATTCACCAACCCGCACTGGGCCCACGTGTTGGATTACGATGCATTCCCTCTCCTAGAGAGGAGGCTTGAGTCCCAGCAGAGGGAACATTAAAAAGGTTGATTATGTAAATTCCAAATGAGTATGAGAACTCTGCCTGTCCTTAAAAAAAACTACAGGACCTATAGTGCAGTTACTGCACCGCCAAAGCAGAAAAAAGAAAAATATCTTATTTGGCACAGATACACAATGCAGAATCAACATGACACTTAAGATTAAAAAAAGAAAACTAACATTGAGTGTCTTACGGCTGCGCCAAATAAGTCCAGTTCAGCAAAAAAATAACAGACAACTACGTGGTAGTTCCCTGACGCTGGTTTTCAACTGAACCTTATGCAGGACAGGTATCCCCCTTACGCTCCACCGTATCTTTTAGACCACCCGTATAATGGTGGCCAGTGGCGGGGCAAGACCTAAATTTGTTGTGGGCAAGATATATTTTGCGAGGACCCCTGATTTTTTTTTTGCGATGGGGAAAATCATCGTATGACAAAACCCGCTCTTGGGTGGAGCGGGAGATAGTGTCAGACTCTTACTGACTAAAAACCCCACCCCGTTCCTTCTAGCCTTCATACCGGGGCACGAGCTCCCTTTCGGACAACCCTGTCCCCAGTAGGCTTCGACCCAGCTGGGCCCCTCCTGCTGCTGACAACTCCTTGAGGCGCGCGGGAACAGTGCGCGCCGTCGACGTCTTGGACTCGGTCCATTACCGGACAATCGGACAGCGAGCTATCCATGGCTCGTCGTCCGCGAGCCCGCGTCTACGGTGGCCGGAAATCGGGATCGGAATCCCGGCGGCGGCGGCGGGGGCGCCGTAGCCTGATGCGGTCGACCTCCTCCTTTACTAGCATTGCTGCTTCGCAGAAGGAGGCGACCGCCTGCCATTCCTCCTCGCTCCGGACCATGGCCTCGACCAGGGCTCGGCGCGACAGGTCTCCGCCGCCGCTCGCCCCCACGAGGGCACGGCAGTGCTCCGCCCAGGCAGGGCACACCTCGACGGTGTGCTCCACCGTGTCCTCCAGGCGTTGCGCACAGTGGCGACACCCGGGTGTCTCTTTCAACTTTATCTTAAACAGGTACCTGCGTCATGCGGAAGGTAAGGACGCCGTGAGGTCTTTCCAGCCACGCCTCAAAGAGGGGACTTACCGCCATAATCGTGGCGTGCCCAGCACTAGGTTGCGATAGCCGTTGACGCCATTTCACCATGAGATCCCGCCGGAGCTCTGTCCGCCATGCCTTGACATGTTGCGGCAGTGGACTTTCACCCCAGCGTTGCATCTCCACGCGCATGTCGTGCATGTGTGCAAGGACTGTTGCCTCCAGATCCCACGATGGTAGGCCAGCCAGAAGGCTCGCCGCTTCGCGGGAGATCGTGCGGTAGCCCCGCACCATCCATATTGCTATGACCCTCTGACAGGCGTTCAGTATGGTCGCCGGTCGCTTTGGCAGCGACGGCGCCCACACCGGTGCCCCGTAGACCCCCAAGGTTGGGCAGGGTCCGCTTGAGAGCAGCCCCAGCCCGGAGAAGTTTGGGAGCCAGACGTCGGAAATGTTCTCCAAAATTCCACCGGCTGTCGAGGACGAGTCCCAGATACTTTATCGTCGACCCGACGCCGATGCGAACTCCTCCTACCATAAGTTGGGAGTCTGATGATGGCGCGTTCCGAGGGCCATGGAAGCACATTGCCTCGGATTTATGCAGCGCCAACTTGAGGCCCAACTCCTGGATCCTACCAACGGCTATCGCAACCCCGCGTGTCGCTAGAGCGACCGCCACCTGGTGCGAACTTCCCTGGGCTAGAATCAGTGTGTCGTCTGCGTAGCAAACCACGCTGACCCCGTCAGGGAAGTCGCCGCGCAGCACGTAATCGTATCCGATGTTCCACAAGGGTGGGCCTAGAACCGACCCCTGCGGCACACCGCACGACATCTCTCGACGTTTCCAGTCTCCCTGGTGACCGGGGTAGACAATGTACCTGTCTGACAGGTTCGCCTCGACCACTAGACAGAGGTATTCGGGCACCCGGTGGTACCGGAGTGCCGTCCGGATCGTACTCCAGGGCAGGGAGTTGAACGCGTTGGCAATGTCCAAGGACGCTGCCACGACACACCTACCCTGGGACACCGCTTCCCCTGTCGTGAGGGTTCGCACGCGCATGATGGCGTCTATAGTAGAGCGCGCCCTGCTGCTGAAAGCCGAACTGTCCGTCCGACAAGTCCGGCCCCACCCGTGTTAGCCGCACGACGAGGCGGTTTGCAATTACTCTTTCAAAGAGCTTGCCCATCTCGTCGAGCAGCACAATGGGCCGGTACGCGGACGGATAGTCCGCAGGGCGCCCTGGCTTCGCTATGAGGACCAGTTTCCCCGTCTTCCAGCGAAGCGGTAACTGGCCCCTCTCCAGGCATGCGCTGAAGAACCCTCTCAGTCGAGGCCCGAGAGTCTCCATGGCCAGAACCAGGCTTTCCCTGGCAAGCCGTCGGGTCCTGGGGCGGTGTTTTTGGCACTCAGCCTTCGCATTCAACTCTACATCGGTCACTTCTGGAGCAATGTCGTCGTCGTCGCTGTTGCGGTCCGCGTCAGCCTGACACCGCTGGCGGAGGCGGAGCCATGGGCGGGGGGGAGTGTTCCCCCCGGCAGGGAACAGAGTGCTAACCACACCCTCCACGTGCGGGCGGGAGACTCTGAGTCAGCGGTGGAGCCCAGGGGCGAAGCTTGTCCCGTACCAATTTGTACGGGCGCCCCCATGGGTGCGCGTTCAGAGACCCCAGCCACACGTTCTCGGGCCTCGAGTTTAGACCGCTTTATCTCCGTTCGGAGGGTGCGTTTTGCCTCTCTGTATCCCGCATACAGCTCCACCTCTCTGACCTCCGCATCCGGCGGGCGGATGTGGCGCCTGCAGTGCCTGGCGTACCGGCGTCGCGCGTGATTGCACGCGTTGCGCAGTGCACCGATTACCGGCGACCACCAGTACATCTGGTGCTTAGCTCGTCCTGGACGGACACGGGGCATTGCCGCGTCGCAGATTTGCGACATGGCCTCCTGGAACCACTCCGCCTCGACGTCGATGTCGACAGGCCTGTCCAGTGCTTGCACCCAGGCCTGTACCGTCGCGGCTTCCAGGAGGAGCTCTCGGTCCATCTGCTTAAGCGCCCACCGCGGACCGCAAGGGCTCTGTCGGACCGGCGCGGCCGAGGTTTCGGCGGAGACGTCAAACCGGATGTACCGGTGGTCGGAGTGCGTCCCGTGGAATCCCGGCGGCGGCGGCGAGGGCGCCCTTGCCTGATACGGTCGGCCTCCTCCTTTGCTAGCATTACTGCTTCGCAGAAGGAGGCGACCGCCTGCCACTCCTCCTTGCTCCGGACCATGTGGCCACAACCAAAGCCCGGCGCGAGAGGTCTCCGCTGCCGATTGCCCCCACAAGGGCACGGGGATGCTCCGCCCAGGCAGGGCACACCTCGACTGTGTGCTCCACCGTGTCCTTCGGGACCCGCATAATGGTGACACCCGCGTGCTTCTTCCCGCACTTATCAACGACCGAGATTATTATTTTGATCATAGTAATTTCACAGTCCGTCGCGTCACATTATTTATCTGTAACATTTCCGTGACGTCTTGCTCGTAATAAAACAATATTTTTATTAATCTGCTATTAGGTAACTAATCAAAAGGAAAATTATCCGTAAATATGCTCGGTAAATAGATTACCAGTTTCCTTTACCTTTTATCTAAATACAGGAAAAGAAAAAAGAAAACTAATATTGCGATTAAACGTATCCACAATAGAAAGATAAACAGTTTGTTTTTTTTTGTTTAATCTGAGCTTTATTTACATGATTGGGGTTGCTTCGTGAATTATTCTCTAGGTTTGGGTCAACGAGACACGGGACAGTTGTCTTCACAGAGCAAGGAATCGTATAGAAAAGGTAGTGCGTCTCACCATCAAATATTGCATCACTGCTTACCATCAGGTGGGATCGCAGTCAAGCACTAGTTTATAATCAGCCCCCCAAGCCAAGTTACAACCGTTTCGTGTCGAATTCCGTTCTCCAATCGGTAACGCCTTGGTGTCAGCAATTGTAGTAAACGATAAGTTGGTAGCTATGTTGACGCGCCTGAGTCGACCGCTCGTTCTACAATGTAGCGTTTGTATAACAAAGGATGTAGCGTTGAACATTGTAGAAACGATATTCTATCATTTTAAACAATTAGAACTTGGCTACGAATTTTCTATTCGTTTTTTCTGATCACGGGATTTAAAGTTGAGTCCCATACATTTGATTAGGATTGCAGATTATCAACGCGAGGCGATTGGCAAGGCAAATAGCGTGCACGACGTGTAAACGGCGCGCTTGCTAATCGCCTTGCGTACTTTGTACACAAATGTTTCGTCGCCCGACCACGCGAAATGCGAGGCGAGTGGCGTGCACGAATGTGAAAAAGCGAACGCGTATTATCCGAATAGATGGAATAAGAAATGGATATGGAAAAAAGTTGGTGGAAATCGGTTGTCGTGATCGCTGTTATGAACAAGAAATATGTAGCCAAGCATTATATGTAACACATAATATGATTTAAAAGAGTTTCCATGGAGTTTCTTGCATGTCCTTCTCCATAGAGGTCTATGCTTTGGAACGTGCAATTTAGCTTCACTTTTCTTGGACTGACCGACATTTGACTATTCAAAAGTGCCTGAAAATGGTCTATTTGAAATAAACGGTTTTTTATTTGTATTTGACAAAATCAGATGGAAGAATATCGTACGAATGAAAGTTATGAAGTAACGAGTAACGACCCTCAGCATTGAGGAATACGACGTAAGGAGGAGGTAAGGATTTGCTAATGGGCACTGATGCGTCTAGATACTCTGTACTCTGTGCCTTCGATAAAATATAAACGAGTTTTGCAGAGTTTGTTTCGGCCCGTTTTCTCAACTAACTTTATTGCGTCTTATTCCGAACTATCGGTAAATTGTTCGGTGTTACGAACTTGCTTTGTTTTGAAGAAATATTACTTCATTTTGTAATGTTGGTCGTTTTATCTTCATTTCTTTCTAGCTTTAGCCACCTGCTTTGCCCACATGAATGTAGGTTTGTACTCGTAAATATTCAAACCTGGGACGCCCGTTTCATCCTTTTAGGGGTGAATTCTAAATAGTACATACAAGTGGAGAAAGTTTATCATTGGGACCGAGGCGGAATTCGTCCGAGCCATAGGTGAGGGTGTTACCTACAGAGCCAATTGCTACAGTGACCAATTTCCGTGTTTCAATCAAGTTTTTCAATACATACGTTACATTTAGATGTTTCCATATAAATAAACAGAACTTGACCTGTGACTTGTGGGGGTCGCTTAGCGCCCAGCTTGATACAATAAATTGTGGCGATGGCGGCCTCGTGCACTTTGCCGCACTAGTGCGAAAAACTGTAAATTGCGTGCCTAAAGTAGTTTTTTTTATTTGTGTACATCATAAAAGGAACCTCTATGTAAAATCTCAGTGTTCTAGGTCCAAGGGTTTGGACTGTGTGTTGATGAGTCATTGAGTGCGTCAGGACCTTACTTTTTCTATGTACAGAAGTTTCGTTACGAAAGGATTAGGCGTTGAAGAGATAGTGGTGTATGCACGTGATAATAACTCGTTATAACAAATATTACTGTAACTACGCAAATCAGTTCTGTAATCAACGAATGAGCTAGCTTGCTCCTTTTCAAAGAGCTGTAGGTACTTGTCTCAAATTTTAAAGAAACCTTTTAAAAACACCCTTTGTTTTGAAGGTGAGAAATCATCCTATGACTTCTCCCACCGTGGACCGGAGGGTGGACTAGAAGGTTAGGGTATGTCAGACTTTTTAGTGACTAAAACTACACCTGTAAACTTCAGTTGTTGAACTTTTCAGAAAACGCTTATATCCCTTTCGGACATCGGCCCTGCTAGGCCCCTACGGATTGTTGACATCTCTTTGAGGAGCGCGTGGAACAGTACTCACTGTAGAAGATATGAACTAGGTCCAGACGTTGATCGGAAAAGACCAGACTCAAAGAGAAACTGGAAACATATGGAAAAAATCTTTGCTCAGCTGTGGGACAACGTGGGACAGAAGTGACCGAAACTAGTGTTAAATATGCTTACAGAGAGCTTGATAAAATACAGAGAAACGAATCCACGATATGTCACTGGTCTATCCATTTGAATATAGCATCAATCTATATTAATAACATACAATTATATAAGTAGTATGTTATTTTTATAGCTCAATGCGCCGCCCACAAACTGTAATGCTCAACGTCTCTTTTCATAACATTTATTGTTATACTCTTTATAGATTGCATCCTGTGCAAAGGACACACCTTCATTGATATAAATAGGAATGTCATGATAAGGTGGGATGGCTATGCAATGTCATGTTTTGAGATTATCTAAATTCTAACTGTTCTATGTACCAGAGACAAAATAGATAGGTACAGAAGACAATCTAAAAGCGCGCTCGAGCAAACCCACACATAGACATTGCTCACGGACACGATATCTCGGCTCAATCGCACGGTCGCACTAGTACAGTTCGGCACAACGCGCTGACCCTAGTGCGATCGCCTAAAGTAGGTATAAAAAATGAAGTACATACATCAGATTGACTTCTGTACCTATTTATTTTGTACCAGAGATGTTACGGATGTTCGATCCCGATTTCAAAAGATCGGAATTTCCGATCGATTTTGCACCTATGATTCCAATTTCGGTTCCTATAAATTTTCATCGTAAAAACGTGTTGCGCCGACCCCAAATAAAACGGGACAAGGGCAGGAAGATCATGATAAATTTTCATCGGAACGGTACAAATCGACGCTTCTAACTTTGCCTCCGTTTTTGATTCCGATTCTGGTTTTGGTTCCGTTTCCGAAACAATTCTGATTCCGGTTTCAATTCCAACAAACCAGAAAAAAAAAACTCCGGTTCCAAATTCGGTTCCAATATAACCAATAACATTTAGAAACCGGATTGGATAACACGATGCCACTTGGATAGACAGTGTCCGATTTCCTGACTTCTGACTATCCGTAATGACTGTCAAAGATCTAGAAATGACAGCTGAGACTATCTACACTAATATAATAAAGAGGAAACTCTCTGAAAGTACTGTACCCCTAGCCAAGTTGCTAATCTGCAATCGTTAACGCCAGTAGAAAGCTTCAATTGTAAGGGAATGACCACATCTGAACGCTCAGTCACGTGGTCAGAACAAAATGATTGGGGGCGTGGCCAACTCGAAGCGTTCGACGCAACCGAAACGGTTGAAACTTGGGTAGGGGCCTTGGGGTGGGCCGATTGCTAAAATTTTTTCACCGTTAGAAAGCTGCTTTATTCCTGTGTGTTTGTTTTTCGTTACGCGATCGACACGTTTATGACGTTGCGCGCTCCGATTGGTCCGCTCCGAGATATTAACCAATCAGAGAGCCAAACGCGCTAAACGCTTCGATGGCGTTTACGTAAAAACAACTCGTGCTCAGCGCACTGAAGTTTTTACGACAAACGTTGGAGCTATAAAAATTTCTTCATATTAAAAACCTGGTCTCAAACTCGAAAGTTCAAAACATTACCAATAATGCTTCGAGTTAGAGATAAGTTTTAGTTTTGATAGCAAAAGGGTGCTTCAATATCGGATATTATTATCCTTTTGGATATATTAAAATAGCACATTTTGATACAAGCGGAGGACTTTTGTCATTGTGTTGCGGCTAAGGCGGAATTCGCCCGAGCCACAGGCGAGGGTGCTATGGAGCCGAGAGCTGCAGAGACAAAATTCCACGTGTATCAAACGACGTTTTTAAATTTTCATCCGTGCGTCACTGCGGAGTGCCAGCTGAAAATCACCGCTAGGTGTTTGACGCCCAGCAATTGCTGAGTTGGTGACCCTTTCGGTTCGGGCACATTCAACGCAACTTTATTGTATTTCTGTACTGTTTTTTTTTTCTTATTACTATTTTATATTGAGGTATATTGTGTTGCTTGCGCCGAATAAATGTTATTCTATTCTATTCAATACATTTAAAAACAAACTTTGATCAACTTACCTAGTGGTCCAAGCCGATAGTTCAGGGTGACCACCACCATATCCCAGTCCATAAGGTTGGTAGCTTTGTAGATGGACCCAGTTCCATACATGTATGCTCCTCCGTGAATGAACACCATGACCGGCAGGTTGGCGCCAGGGTTCATCTTCGGAGTGTACACGTTCACGTAAAGGCAGTTCTCGCTACCTGAGGATGAAAAAGAAGAAGAAGAAGTTAATGGAAAATTGGATTTATATTGGATGGAGTTCTCTTCCGGAGTCTGTGTTTCCTGATGTGGTCCGTCGACCACAAATAACACACTGGACAAGGGCAGGAAGATGATGATGAGTCTGTGTTTCCTGATAGCTAATTTAAAGATCCCTATATAGGGGGGGGGGGGTAGGGGTTTTTAAATCAAGAGTGAATAGGTTACTTCTGGGCAAGCGTGCTCCATCATCGCTTACCATCAGGTGACATATTACTGGTGAGCGCGCGTGAGCCTTTTAATAACTAAAAAAAACATTTTTTGAGTAACTGGCATGATAGCTGGCAAATAAGAATTTACTCTGTAATCAAATTTTTGAGTAGGTAACTGGCAAAGATTTTATATATCCTAGTCTAGTAGGATATATAAAATCTTTGGTAACTGGTAAATAAGAGTATCATTTAGTAAAAGGAGATGTCTCTAATTGTATGACCAAAAAACCCAGAATGGACTAGAACGAAATCTGAAAGAATCAACTAACTATATAAGCAAGATTTGACGTAACTAAAGGGGAAACTAAAAAATCCGTGTTTTCCTTAGCGCGTATGGTTGATTTCCGCGCTATAATGAGGAAGAAGGCTGCCTCGTTGCTTAGCGGATCTAGGACCAGCTCCAATGGCATTCTTCGAACCTTAGCCGATAAGCATGATGTGCCAGTGATTTATCACTGGTCGCGATTTCGTTTATTTTAAGTTTTAAAGTGTTACTAACACTTTTTTTTTTTCGTTGCGCAAATATCATCTTATGACAACCCCCACTCTTGGGTGGAGCGGGAGATAGTGTCAGACACTTACTGACTAAAAACCCCAGCCCATTCCTTCCAGCCTTCATAGTGAGGCTCGAGTTCCTTTCGGATAACCCTGGCCCCAGTAGGCAACTCTTTAGTTAATAAGTTGTTACTAATAGTGGTGGCTATTATAGCGTCGCCAAAATATAACACGCTATTTATTCATAGCGTATAGCGTTTGTTATATTGGCTCTGTCTTCACGCTCTAATATAACGACTTGTTCAACAAAACGCCAACAGCGGGGCCAAAGCGGGATATCAATATAGCGTTTATTGTGTCCGTTTAGCGCGTTGCCGAATAAAATGATAACGCCTCCGCGTTCAGTTGATTGCGTTTTATAATGATAGCGTATAAAATAGCGGACTATAAAAATATATTCAATAGTCTATAGCGCGTTTAGATTTTATACTAACGATTGGACCAATGTAGACTTTTAAGTAAATAGTTCTTATTAGTTTCATTTTCTTCTCAAATATCGTGTTATTATTCAATCGAAATATAATATAATAATAATAATATATAATATAATAATATTCCACAACTATCACACAGCGCCGTCTAGTCCCAAGCTAAGCAGAGCTTGTGACAACTGATAAACATACTTATATATTTCTAAATACATACATATTATGGATAAATAACACCCACAGAACAAAAGATTATGCTCATCACACAAACATTTGAAATGTCTAGACATGTTTACTATAGAACTTAAGTTTCTTTGTCACAAAGATCTGTCAGCTGCGTCTGCCATTTCATCTGCATCTCGCGTTAATAAATCAAAGAGAATGTCACTATTTGCAGCTCCAGTTTCAGCTTCTGTAACTCAGCTGTAAGTGCGATTTATAGTTTGGCCAATAATATTTCAGCTTATAAGTGGTTCCTCTTTTATGTTACTAAAGTTTCCGTCAATAGCTGAGCATAAAAGAGATTGAAAACTGAACTAAGATTTTTTTTTCGAGCGGTTTAGGGTTAAGTACTCGGCCACAATAGAAGCAAAACAAGCTTTTAATGAAAATATTTTTTTCATAGTAAGCTTTTGTAGCTCGGTATATGACTATATAACTCGTCAAGACGAATCATACGAGCTCAAACTCGATGGGGTTGTGTCGTTTAACAACCAAGTTCCTATAATCACCTTCCGGTTCCATCATCAGATCAGCTCCTTGTTATAATAATTTTGCATTGTCATCTAATTTACACACATGCACGCAAAATTTCAGCTCAATCGGTAACCGGGAAGTGGGTCAAATTTGATTACAGACAAACATCGGGACAGGTGAAACTAAATAAAAGCTTGTAAAATAGATAGGTTTGGAAGTAAATCTCATGTATGTACTTCACTTTTTATACCTATGCTAGGCGATCGCACACACGGACGCGTGTTGCGCCGAACCGTATGAGCGCGAGCGGGCGATTGAGCCGAGATATCGTGTGCGCGAGCGGTGTCTATGCGTGCGTTGCTCGTGCGTGCTTTGTATGTAGATTGTCTTGTGTACCTATCTATTTTGTGCTGGAAACGCGAGAAGCGGTGCGGGCTGCTCAACGCGCGAAGCGTAGCAACTCATGCAATAGATAGCTTGTTCATACAAGTGGCCGCTTGCGCCTCCAAAATCCGTTCGGTATTAAAGCAGCGGAGAACACGTTTCTCAAGATATTGAATCCTAAAGATTCAAGTAGGCTCCTAAATATTTGGTTTAGATTCAAACTTGCCAATTTACATGTTTTTCAAAGAAGTGAGTTTGGACTACAAAAGGTTTCTGTTAGAAGACTTACGTTTTGCGCGATTTTGTTTGTAGCAAGACTCGTAACTTCAGAGACGAGATTTATCCATAGCGAGACGCACATGTCCGTTCATAGTGGCGACACTTGGGGGAGACCTATGTACAACAGTGGACGTCTTTATGCTGAAATTATGATGATGATGAAGAAGACTTCTTACCTGTGATGCTTTTAACGAATGGATCGTACTGCAGACATTCGGGCAGAGTCCTGGTGGCGTCCCACACTCCGGTCCATGGTTTCAGCTGCTGCGGTTCCTGGAAACAGAGAAATTCATCATATATTTTTATCTATTGTAGTCCGAGCTGAACTGTCTGGCTGGTCATAAGCATGATGCGTAATAAATTGGCCGAGTGGTAATGGCCCCGACTTACGAGTTGTAGGTCACGGGTTCAAACCCAGCCAGGCGCATTACTACAAATTTATTTTATCACCACTGCTCTCAAACCGGTGAAGGAAAACATCGTGAGGAAACCGGCATGTCCTAGAACCAAAAATTCGAAGACATGTGACATTCAGTAACCCGCACTGCGCCCGCATGGCGGAATACGGCCTATTCCCTCTCCTAGAGAGGAGGCCTGAGTTCCAGCAGTGGGAATATTAAAAAAGGCCTACCGTTATTCGCACAGGACCGGTCGTTATTGCAAAACTAAGGGGAGACCTGTCCAATGGTGGACGTCTTTCGGTTGAAATGATGATAAAAGCTTGCAACTGGTTTTGAACCCGCGTTTTTCGACTCATAATTCGAGGCCGGACTACTAGGCTAGCCGTAGCCAAGTTACAACCGTTTCGCTTGCGTCAAACGCTTCGTCCTGAATTCTTTGGTTCTGACCACGTGACTAAGCGTTGAGGTGACGTCATGCCCCGTACATTTGAAGCTTTCTACTAGCGTTAACTATTGCAGATTAGCAACTTGGCTAGGGGTACAGTACTGTTCATCTAGCTCAACAATAGCTGTGCATATCCTCAAACGAGATCCATGAGTTATGAAAACCTAGCTACTACATGTACGTAACGAAACAGCCCAATTACTTCGGCACAGAGTTGCAATGATGCGTTGTTCACGGTCGGCGGCGAGACAAAGCAATCAATTACATACAGAGCGCTGCACAATTGGGGTATCATCATGAACTATAACGTCATCACCACGATGTATTTGCATACAAGCTTCTGCAAACGCCGTCGCTAGTGTGGAGGTCATAAATTAAGTATCTTGTAGTTGTATAAAAAAAGGTGTATTTTTCTTGGGATTGACATAAAATGTTTTGTAAATACTCTATTTTTATTATTGTTTTTAGGCTCACGCTTGATCGTCGCTTTCATCAGGTGAGATAGCGTCTCACCTGATGGAAAGCGACGATGCGGTCGACGATGGGACGCGCTTACCTAGAAGAAACCTATTCACTCTCGACTTAAAGATTCCTGGGTTGTAGCTATCAGGAAACACAGACTCCGGCAAGGAATTCCATTCCTTAGCTGCACGCACGATGAATGTGTTCCCAAAACGTTTTGTGCGTGTTGGTAAGAGGTCTACCATGTACCGGTGGCGCATCACCGTACATCTGATAGTCTGATGATGGAACGGACTCGACGGAATTAGGTTATGCAATTCGGACGTATACTCCCCGAAATGCAACCGGTAGAAAACCGACAGGCTAGCAACACGTCGTCGATGCTCAACACTTTGAAGCCTCGACTCGACTGGACGGCGAACCATGGATAGCTCGCTGTCCGACCGTCCGGCAACTGTCCGGACCGAGCCCAAGACGTCGACGGCGCGCACTGTTCCCGCGCGCCTCAAGGAGTTTTATAGGAATTTTCTATTTCACCTAGGTATATAATAACAAAACAAGTGCTGCATTATAATTTATATATTTATGTATATTCAAGGCTATAGTGAATCTAGACTCTTAATAACCCAGTGTGCTTCTCCATCACCATCTACGATCGCATTACTGCTTACCATCAGGCGGGAGATATTAAAAAAAGTTGCGTTGCACACTTTTCAAAAAGTCTCATCAAAAAAGACTTTGAACTCGAAGACAAAGCAATCGATAACAGAGCAGTGCGCAGTAATAAACTGTGACGTCACAAACGTGACATACTTGCATATGCAGAGCCTTTGATTAGCCTACAGAATGAACCGGTCGTACCAAAGCTATAAACTGACAGAGTTTCGAATCGCAAGAGGAAATCTATAGCCTGACTGATCATGGTTTAGAGTAAGTCCGTATGAGTAAAGCACCGGCCACACAGAGCAGACGCAAGGCACGGACCCGTCGCAGTCGCGGCGCCCGTTTAATCTACTTGCATATAAAATGTATACAGCCGTCGCGACGTAAAACATACAGAAAAGACGGGACGCCGTCTTTCGACGCATTCTTCTCCATAGGAAACGACCAATTTGGAACCGTGCACTAGCTTCTGACGTTTTATAAGTGCCCTTGTAGGCCTATATGAAATAAAATATATTGACTTTGACTTTGACTTGACTCCTCCTTGCTCCAGACCATGGCCTGTACCAAGGCCCGACGCGAGAGATCGCCGCCGCCGATCGCCCTCAAGAGGGCACGGCCATGCTCTGCCCAAGCGGGGCACACATCGACTGTGTGCTCCACCGTGTCCTCCGGGCGTTCCGCACAGTGGCGACACCCGGGCGTCTCTTCCGGCCGAATCCGGTGCAGGAACCTCCCGCACTTTCCATGTCCGGTGAGAACCTGCGTCATGCGGAAGGTAAGGACGCCGTGAGGTCTTTCCAGCCACGCCTCAAAGAGGGGACTTACCGGGGCCCAAACGGTTTAAGGCACACGCGCCCGAGAAGTGGCATAAAACAGTAACTTTCTGTAGCTAACAAATTTTGTACACATGCGGTGTGTACAACTATTTTGTGGTACAACCGTGTATTTATTCTCAGCAGGATAATAGGATTACCATGTGGACATATTCGGTCTGACTTCAGCAGCGCGTGTATCTCACGCTCTAATTACTTGATGATCCATCACAAAGCGAAGCCTAACCGACGGATGATTTATGAATGTTTTGTATTCTGTATTAGGGTTGTTATACACATAAGTGGGCCAGCTTAACAACTGGGCTGTAAAATCGGATTTTCATTCGTTCATTCATTCATTTTAGCCGAAAGACGTCCATAGTTCCCTGCTGGATTTCTGATAGCTACAACTTAGGCGTCTTCTAGTCAAGAGTGAATAGATTACTTCTAGGCCACCGTGCTTTACGCACAGGACCGTTCATTGTGGCGGCACTTGGGGGAGGCCTATGTCCTACAGTGGACGTATTTTGGCTGAAACGATGATGATGGTGAAGCGTGCTTCATTGTCGACCACATCATCGCTTACCAACAGGTGAGATGGTGGTCAAACGCGCGCCTATCAATAATATAAAAAAAGTTGGATATAGGCCTCAACAAAGAGTCACTATAATGACCGGTCCTGTGCGTTTAGCATCCATCGGATTCTCGCCCCGTAACTTGGTCATTGGTCCACCTTGTAGGCCTTCCAACACATCTTTCGGTGAGTGGCCGCCACTCGAGAACCTTTCTTCCCCAACGACCATGTGTTTTAAGAGCAATGTGTCCTGCCCACAGCCCCTTAAGTTTGGCTATTCTTCGAGCTATATTGGTAGCTTTGATTTTCCTGCGGACATCTTCATTTCTGATGTGATACTACTATACTGATGTGAAACTACGAGTATAGCCTTTGAATGCCGATGAATGTTCATGAAAAATGCCGTTCGGCTTTCGGCAGTTCGACACAAAGCCGAATGATGCCGAACGTGATTTGGCAGTAACTACGGATTGGCTTTTTTGTTCCATAAATACTCCCCAGTCGAATGATCAGTCGCACATGCCGACTGAAGCCGAACAAGTGCTGCTATTGATTCGGGTCGGCGTTGTTGTTCAACAAATAGTGCCGAACCGATAATGTCGGCCCGGTTGAGTGTGTAACAGCCCTTGTGTGCTGTAAGTTCTGGTTTATCGATGACATGTTGTGACGCAATGGACTGTCATGATGGACATGCGTTTGAGTATGAAGTTAGTTTATATTTTTATTTTTTTGTGGGGAATCATCAAATACCCTCCTGCGTGGAAAGTTTTTTCGAATTATCTCTTTCACCGCCTATATAATCCATCTTCCTGCCCTTGTCCCATAATACTTATGATCGGGGCAACAAGTTATTTTCCTCCATTCTGTCCCGTTACCCCGCCACGCTATCACTAACTCCCTTTTCGTTCATATCACTTCTCACAGAAGCCATCTATCTTTTCTCTAGCCCTCAAACTTCACCAACCGTTCTCACGTATACTCATAACTCATTTAGTAATATGCGTTTAATCCCTCCTCCTCACATGACCATGTCAAGATCTAAATTCCCTTCCAACCTTTCAGTCACAGGCGCCACTTTCAAACTTCCTCAAATATAATCTTGTTACACCGAAAAATACGTTTCAAATAATTTGTCTAGAAGCTAATTAAAATTGCTCTTAGTAATGATATTGTAACAATAAAATGGCGCCTAATTCATGAGCTCCCGAACGGCTGTAATTCGGCACATTATATAGAAAACAAGTAGGCACCTAATCTTTTCAATTTAACAAATAACAATCTAAAATACAAAAAGGTAAAAAAAAACGTGGACAGATTAAAAAGCAGTATTTTTCTAAATTAAGTATTACAAACTTGTCAAAAGGTTGAAAAGAAAATTTAAAAAGTAATTTCAGCCAGGTGATAGGAAAACTGAAAAGTAATTATTTTCTGTGCGCCTTCGTTTCTAATTTAGGTAATGTTGGAAATGGAAAAGTTGTTTTTTATATTTTGCGTTCGTATTAGTTTGCTCAATTTTTCTGGTTGTGTGTTCGTTATTTAACGTAGACTTTCGAAATGCAAAGTTATTTGCACTTATTAGTGTTTTAAAAGCTTTTATTTAGTTTCTCCTGTCCCGATGTTTGTCTGTAATCAAACCTTGTAAATTTTTTGTCATCTGATTTACACATGCATGCAAAATTTCATCTCAATCGGTAACCGGGAAGTGGGTTAAATTTAATCTGCAAGATTTGAGTACAGACAAACACCGGGACAGGTGACATTAAATAAAAGCTTGCAATAAATGGTCACCCATCCATTTGCCGATATGCCCAAGAGCTGCTTAACTTAGGACATCGACCCATTTTCTTGTTACTAAGCGACAAACTTCTTGAAAAAAAATTGTTTAGCAATTATAAATAAAATTCGCTTTGAATTCGAATTTCCAATTGACGACAGATTTCATTAAGTACCAACCTACCTAATTATCATGCCGACTTTTCCTTTTAATATTGCAAAAACGTATATCGTAATACAATACAATACCTAATATAATAATAATAATAATAATACCCCCATCGTCGTATCTCTACGTTGACGTCGTGGTGGGGCTTGTGTGCTCCAACATGCCCTAGGTCTGTATCGGTAGAATTTCCTTTACCGTAACATACCTAGGGTGAGGGGCCAGACTAAGAGAGATACAATCCGCAGGGCAGTTTTGTGGCGAACTGTTGGATATTAGCGACCCCACGGACCCGATCTCCCGGGAGAATTCCTGTTCTTCATCTCCGGCTTGCCTTTATTGGCCGGCCGTAGTGAACACTGACGAGGAACAGAGCTCCCACCTCTCTCTTGCCTTTATTGGCTGGCTTGAGTGGAGATTCGCAAGAGCAAACATGCTCGGGAGAAGGATGCATAATCCAGTAAGGTGCTGGTAGGGATCTTGACCGTACTTCCGGGATTGTC
The DNA here is from genome assembly GCA_949319445.1 of Mythimna lalbum. Lineage (NCBI taxonomy): Eukaryota > Metazoa > Arthropoda > Insecta > Lepidoptera > Noctuidae > Mythimna > Mythimna lalbum. The sequence goes on from OX439358.1 coordinate 3,554,334, forward strand.
CTGATAGCCGTGGTATGCCTCTCCACTCCTCAAGCACCTCAGGATATGTTGCCCTCTTGTTGCTACGTCACTTCGTGCTAGCGACCGTTTTTGGAGGCCCATTTATTGAGTGTGCAAGTCACCCCCTGCCTTTTATCGATGGATATTAATGACATTGTTCAGGCAGGGGCCATAGTCTTAACATAGTTCCATGTTATCAGTCCACTTAAGACTCAAAAAACCATAGCCCTATTATTTAGTTTTCCATATTAAATCGCAATAGTTTTTCAAACCGGGGATTGTCCTTGGGTGCACTAGTATAGCGCGTACAGGGATAATCGTCGGTTGGTATCAAGATTCATTAGAATAACCTAAAGGGCCTCTGCGAGTTGGCTTCGGCTCCTTGTATGCCTCCCAAAGGCCCAGGACCTCAGGGTCCTGTGATAAATAAAGAAATGAAAATAATAATAATAAATCATTTATTAAAAAAAATACCTAAAAAACCCAAATACCCTTAATATACCTATAGGTATGTATAAAACATCACAATTAATTTCTTGAAAGTTATTAAAGTTACTGGCATTAGTACTATGTTATATGATTACATTTATTTACTGTTATTGTTATAATAACGACCAGAATCAGTTCAACCACTTTTCGATATAGGTTACATTTTTTCAAAAAAATCTTCATTGAAAACGTCGACCTGTTTATTTGTAAATAGGTCAAACTTTCACGTGCGCAAACCCGCTGAAATAGGTAAACAAACACAAATAGTTATAACCCAATCAAACTTTCTCATACTTGGGATAATAACAGTTCTTATTTCAATCTAGATATGAATTTTAAACAAACTAAAACTGCTCATAAAACCTTTATTTATTTTTTAAACGTTTTTTTTTCTCACATAATTAGGTCAATTGAATTAAAAATTATTTGGGGTGTCTGAGGTTTTGCGCATTTAACGTTACACGTTGTATAAAACATCACAAATAATTTCTTGAAAGTTATTATTGTTTGTGAGCTGAAAGGAAATCGTTTGTCTTGGTGTGGTCATGTGAAAAGGAGGGACGAAACGCATGTTGCTAAGAAGGTTATGAGTTTACATGTGGATGGATGGAGGGGGAGAGGGAGGCCAAAGAAAAGATGGATGGATTGTGTGAGAAGTGATATGAAGGAAAAGGGAGTTAGTGATAGCATGACGAGTGACAGGACAGAATGGAAGAAAAAAACGTGTTGCGCCGACCCCAAATAAAACGGGACAAGGGCAGGAAGATGATGATTGTTTGTGACATTAGTACTATGTCATATGATTACATTTGTTTACTGTTATTGTTGTTTATGTATATATTATGAGATTTAATTCGGAAAATTATAGTCTATCTAATTACATATTTTGTTTATTTTTTTTTAAATTTATACACACTTGTGTCTACGTATTTTATACAACTGTCCTGTCGCAGGTCTGCTGGAAGAAATTTCGTTAGAAATAAGCAGGTCCTTTGTACTCTTTGATCCTTTTGTTCTTTTCCATTTTAAGTGTTTGTGTGTACATAAATAAATCCTTACTAATATTATAAAAGCGAAAGTGAGTTTGTTTGTTTGTTACGTCTTCACGCCTAAATGGCAAAACCGATTTTGATGAAACTTAGTACACGGAAAGACCATGTCCTGGAATAGGACATAGGGTACTTTTTATCCCGGAAGTATGTTCCCTTGGGATAATTTTCTGCTATCACGCGGGCGAAGCCGCTGACAGCAGCTAGTAATTTAATAAAAACAAAAGGCGACTACGAGTATTGATAATCACAGCGACAGGTAGTGTTACTGAACGAGTCTTATGAACATAGTCAACCAACTACTAAGTTCTATGAAATTGATTGCTCCGAGCTTACGCACACAGATACACAACTGTTCGTGAACCTAAACACACACACATGGTGTTAATTTGTAATATGTCGTATTGTCGCGTTGGGATTATCTGTCTTAACCCTTCAGATACCGTCAATTAGAGACACAATAGTAAGACAATAGATGCGCGGCCACCGGTGGTCGCTTGGGGATTCATGAATTAAATTTTGGAAGCAATTAAGTTCTTACAAGTTCTTAATTAAGTGTAATTTGTGAGCGTGAGGAACGTAGTCGTCTTTGTGCATTAACCCTTCAGATACCGTCAATTAGAGACACAATAGTAAGACAATAGATGCGCGGCCACCGGTGGTCGCTTGGGGATTCATGAATTAATATTAATTGTTATGTACAGATGTGACACCCAAATGGGTTGTTCCAAATTACATGAAACTCGAGGTCTAAGTTATGTTATATGGTTTCACAAATAATACTTATAGTATCGCATAGACTTTTAAGTTATCGACTACAAAACAGATATTATTCGATCGCAAGTACACCAAACCAACCAACAGAAAATTAAACCCAAACCAATAATTAAAACAAAGCATTTATTTCAAATAGACCATTTGCAGGCACTTTTGAATAGTCAAATGTCGGTCAGTACAAGAAAAGTGAAGCTAAATTGCACGTTCCAAAGCGTAGATCTCTATGGAGAAGAACGTGCAAGGAACTCCATGGATACTCTTTTAAATCATATTATGTGTTACATATGATCCTTGGTTACATATTTCTTGTTGCTTCTATTATGTGAGCACAACGTAAACCACCACCACCACCACCACCAGCAACTGTAACCTTAATTTGTCCCAAGGGAACATACTTCCGAGATGAAAAGTATCCTATGTGCGATTCAAGGATATGGTGTACCCATGTAACAAGTTTCATCGAAACTATTTTGGCAATTTTTAGGGTTCTTTTTCCGTTTCTTTTTAGGGTTCCGGAAATACAAAAACGGACCCCTTATAGGATCACTTTGTTGTTCGTCCGTCTGTCTGTCTGTCAAGCAAGACTCTTTATCTCGAGAACACGTGGAGGTATCGAGTTGAAAATAAAACCATATATTTAGGTCCTTTGAAGCTGTGATAAAAATCAAACAAAGTAAGTAAAGTTAACGGAAAAAAATGCCGTTTATGTCGCAAAAAACATATATTTCGATACTCAAGGGAACCAAAATTCTAGGGTACTTTCCGTTGACCCAGAATCCTGAAATTTTGCATAAAACAAGCTCTACACTGCACAAAAAGAAATATAGGAATAAATCTGAAAACTAAAAATGTTTTGTTACGTCACAAAAAAAATTTCGTGACTCCTCGGGAATTGAACTCTTTACATAAGTAGGTAAGGTTTGTATAATGTAACACTCTGTATTTGACTTGTAAGAATCCCTTACCATCATCATCCTCCTGCCCTTGTCCCGTTTTATTTTGGGTCGGCACAACACGTTTTTTTCTTCACGCTATCACTAACTCCCTTTTCTTTCATATCACTTCTCACACAATCCATCCATCTTTTCTTTGGCCTTCCTTAAGAATCCCTTACCAATAAACTTCTATGACTGTGACTAAGTCTGTACGGAACGCTCAGGGCGCGACTCCGACTCGAACTTGCCCAGTTTTTCAGAAATAGTTCGTCTATTTTAAGGCTGACTTATTCAGTTTCAGTACAAATATTAAACAGTCACTTTACGTTTGTAATTGCTAAATGATATGAGAGCAAACTGCTGTAATATGTGCTGAACTAATTTACATAGGCTAATGTTGATTTAATATGAACCACTTCATTGTAAATGAACACGTTCTACTTTGTGCTTTAGTCGTGGGTTTGTGCTATCCTAAAACAATAACGTAGTGCAGCATATACCTGTAAGGTAGAGTTGTATTTAAATCTACATTTGGTTTATAATAATAATAATAATAATTTTTGACAGTCTGAGTCCACTTTGGTTCTGCTTAGCCCTGAATCCTCTAAGCACATTGCTGGAGGAATCAGGGTTGGGCTATCGGTTGAGAAGAGGTGGGCAGTTTTTATCTCACTTTCTTTACATGGATGATCTGAAACTCATCGCCCCCAACAAGTAACGACTGATGGAACTACTGAAGGTAACTGAAACTTTCAGTAATGTGCAGTCATGCATGTAAAGCGAGGGGAGATTATGGAATCTGAGGGGGTTCAACTCTTGGATTCCATACACCTTAGATCCCTCTCCTCGACCGAAACCTATAAGTATTTGGGTGTGTCGGAAGCGTTAGGCATTAACGTTACTGACATGAAGCAATCGTTGAAGGAGCGCTTCTTTGGCCGCCTGAAAAAGGTATTAAACAGCCTTCTGTCAGGCGGAAATAAGGTGCGCGCCTTCAACGGTTGGGTCATGCCGGTGTTAATGTACTCTTTCGGCATACTCAAATGGACTCAGACCGAGTTAGACGCTCTGGATAGGCGGGTCCGTACATTGCTGACCGCAAATCGGATGCATCACCCACGATCTTCGTGGAGGTCGTGGCTTTTTGAACGCAAAGACTCTACACAACCGCGAGGTGTGCAGCCTCAGAGAATACTTTCTCAAAACCGACGTGGGTATGCACCGCGATGTGGTCGCAGTGGACAAGGGACTCACCCCGTTGTCCATGGCTAAAGAGAACTGGCGCAAACCTGTGGTACTAACTACTGATGACCGCAAGGAAGTATGGAAAGGCAAGGAGCTCCACGGGCGCTTCTTTCGGGCTCTTCATGAGCCTGATGTAGATTTTTTGGCGTCCGTGGCCTGGTTACGATTCAGCAACCTCTTCGGAGAAACTGAAGGTTTTGTCTGTGCGATTATGGACGAAGTTATTTTGACGAACAACTACCGGAGACATATTATGAAGGATGGGACGGTTGACGTGTGTCGGGCATATCATCGTCCGGGTGACTCTATCAGACATATTATCTCTGGTTGTTCTCGTCTGGCTAACGGCGAGTACTTGCACAGGCATAACCAAGTAGCCAAGATTCTTCACCAGCAACTTGCTTTAAAATACAACCTAGTGGATTCTGAGGTACCGTACTACAAGTATGTGCCCGACCCAGTTCTTGAAAATGACCATGTCACGTTGTACTGGGATCGGTCTATCATTACTGACCGGACTATTGTAGCCAATAAGCCGGACATAGTGGTGATAGACCGATTAGCGCGCCGCGCAATGATAGTCGATGTCACCATCCCACATGACGAGAATCTCGTGAAAGCTGAGAAGGAGAAACAAATGAAATATCTCGACTTAGCTCACGAGGTTGTTGACATGTGGAATGTGGACTCAGCTATCATTGTGCCGATTGTCGTGACCGCCAATGGCCTCATAGCCAAAAGCTTCGACGACCATCTGTCGAAGCTGTCGTTGCGCGGTTGGATCAAGGGCCTGATACAGAAGGCAGTACTCCTCGACACGGCTCGCATTGTGAGGAGGTTCCTGTCTCTGGAGCCCTAACCACCGGTAGCTTGGACCTTGCTCCCGACACCGGCGGAATACTATTTTTTTATATTTTTAAATGTTTTTTTTTTTTTTAGGAATTTGTTAAAAAAAATTATTTAATAATGTATTATAATATGTATACAAAATAAATAAAGAGATAATAATAATAATTTAACTTTTATTTCAGACCAAGTCCATAGTGTTAGTAGTAACAAAAGCTTAATATGTAAAGTTAGTAGGTACATAATTACAAATAAAACAATTGAAAAAAAATAAATAAAATTGGATTGAAATTGAAATAAATTAAACACAATAATAAATCGAAATAAATTAAATTAGAATAAAATTAACTAAGTCATAGACAATAACACTTAAAATTTAGAATGGAGTTGTAACCACCTCTGTTATAGTTTGGTATATTTATTTTTCATTAGGGGAAGTTTGAAAGTGGCGCCAGTGACTGAAAAGTTGACAGAGAAATATGAGAGTAGGTGTCGTAGGTGACTTGTCAGCTAGGAGCAGAATAAAACACGTTACGTCTCGATAGCCCCATTTTGTGTCCAGGCAGTCTCTGTCCATTCTAGGTTGCCTGGAAGAAATCGCCTGGTGCGATAAGGCCGCCAATTGTGTATTATATTTATTCTTGATGTGCACTAAAGAATATATAAATAAATAGCACAACGTATATTCGCAGACTGGCGCGGCGGTGGTTACAATAAAAAGCTATAACGTACTACCCACTTATTCTAAATATTAACATACATCACAGAAGTCGTTTGTCTTGGTATGGTCATGTGAAGAGGAGGGATGAAATGCATGTTACTAAAAGAGTTATGAGCTTACATGTGGGTAGATGCAGAGGGAGAGGGAGGCCAAAGAAAAGATGGTTGGGTTGTGTGAGGAGTGATATGAAAGAAAAGGGAGTTAGTGATAGTGTGACAGGTGACAGGACAGAATGGAAGAAAAAAACGTATTGCACCGATCTCAAATAATATGGGACAAGGGCAGGAAGAAGAAGAAATTTCCTTAATCTGATTGTATATTTTTCTACTCAAGTTGAAAAAATGGCGTTCGTACTATTCCTATAATATCATTCATATGACCTTCCGCTGGATCTAAGGACGCTTATGAGGGAGCAATTTGCAAATCAATTAATTAATCTGTCCAACCCTTGCCTTCCACAACATACTTGCATGGGTTAACAACGTGTAAATCTTGTGAAACAAAACGTTTAACCCTTCAGATACCGTCAATTAGAGACACAATAGTAAGACAATAGATGCGCGGCCACCGGTGGTCGCTTGGGGATTCATGAATTAATCCTATTTACCGTCCTACTATTCCGAGCGGGCATTTGGTCTCAGTCGAGATGGCCTACCGTAGCTGAAAATTGTCATCGTCATCATCCTTTCCCACTTCTGGGACTCAGGCCTCCTCTCTAGGAGGTGGTATGGGTTGTAATCAACCACGCGGGCCCAGTGCGGGTTGGTGAATGTCACATGTCTTCTAATTGTTGGTTCTAGGACATGCCGGTTTCCTTACGATGTTTTCCTTCACCGTTTTGAAAGCAGTGGTGATGAAATAAATTACACAAAGTAATGCGCCTGGCTGGGTTTGAACCCGTGACCTACAAATCGTAAGTCGGGGCCATTACCACTCGGCCATCAATGCTCTTTCGAAGAAAATTGTCACAAGAATTTATTACGCATCACGCTTATGACCAGCCAGACAGTTCAGCTCGGACTTCAATAGATAAATATATATTGATGAATTTCTTTGTTTCCAGGAACCGCAGCAGCTGAAACCATGGACAGGAGCACGGTAATAGTATCATACAGTATTGTAACTCGGCCGTATCTTTGAAATAAATACCTACAGCCGCGCGGTACGTAAACATGCGATAGGGCTGCCCGCCTCCAGCAATCTAATTACATTTGACTACTTTGTGTTTCGATTTAGTTTTGTGATTGTAAATAAACTTACTTTTTTATACAAACATAATACTTTGTGGATTGAATAGGAAGTGTTCAATAAAAATGCGCGTTGATTTTTGATTGGTAGATTTAAATAAAATGCTTTTTCTAGTATTATTCATACACATAGTAGGTACAATAAACCACTATTATTAATAATAAAATACCACGTCTTTACTTTGATACAAACAAAAAAAAAACCGTCGTGTCCGCTCGTCACTGCGGCACAGTTGCGACGGCCGCGACTGTCACCATGCCGAGACCATGCTACGACCGAGGCACGTAGGTATAGTTCGCGTTTCGTCCGTTTGTATGAAGTTGGAATACTGTATGATATTATTACCGTGACAGGAGTGTGGGACGCCACCACGACTCTGCCCGAATGTCTGCATTTGATTCCGATCTGGGTTTGAATTGAACCCGCGACGTTCAGTTCGTAAGTCGGGGCCGTTACCACTCGGCCACCACTGCTCTCTATTAACCTACAAGTTTTCTAAAATGTATTATTCCCTTTAAATAACAATTACTCAAGCATAGATAATTCGTTGGCTGAGGGCCTACAAGGAAGCACGTAAGGTCCAATCCAAACACTCATGACAGTCGCACGTCAGCAATAAACCCGCCATGTCTCCCTAAAGTTGGCCATTCCTAATAATTGGGTTAGCGAGGTCAAATAGCTGTCTCGTTGTGTACGATATATTACAACTATTTGCTTCTGGACGCTCTGTCCGCAACACGTTTAGACAAAAGGCTCATTTGAAAGCTGATACAGTCAACAGAGAAAGTAGTTTGGGCTATTTTAAAGTCTCTGAACTGATCTATGAATGTGTTTTTTTTAATCCGACTTCATAACAGAAGGTTCTAGGTTATTTGTGTTTGAAATGCAAAAACAATCACTTTTTTATATTTGTGTAAGAACTAGCTTTTTTCTTTATTTTTTTTTAAGGAGTCAAATCATGGTGAAGGTTAAGGAAAGCCGATGCATGCGAGACGCACAGGAACGTTCGTTGTGGCGACGCTCGGGGGAGTCCTATGTCCAGCAGTGGACGTGTATCGGCTGAAATGATGATGATGATGAGTCAAATCATCTAATGACTTCTTCCACTCCTGGTGGAGCGTGTGGGGCATGTCAAACTTTTACTAACTAAACTAATGCAGTGTGCAACAATTTGTTTTTTTTATTGCCGTAAAAATAATAAAATTAAAATAAATTTAAAAATCAAAGGGGTTTCAGTATTGTAGTAAAGAACCTTTCATGTGCGAGTCCGATACGCACTCCGTCACTTTTACTTGACTTTTGTCGTTGACTGTACGATTGTACATTGTATTAAAGTAGTAGCTTAGTGCCAAATGTGTTCCGGTCGTTCCGGATAGTTTCCAATACATGCGGTTGATGTTACTAATCGATATTATATCCAACTGCACCGCAATGTACTATTTCTAGATCGGTATAATGTTGTATAGTGGTGACATATTTGTCTAACTGTTCATAAGAAAAATGTGTTGTATGGTCTGCGAATAAAAGGCCGCATACACGGTACGATTTGTCTGTACGATCCGTCGCTTCAGACCGATCTTTACGACGAATCGATAGTATCTGTCAATATCGTTAACGATTTCCGGTTTTACGTCCGTTGCGTCACAACCACAGGTTCAGTTGAAAACCAGCGTCAGGCACTAGTTGTCTGGCAATCGTGCTAAACTGGACCTATTTTGGTGCAGCCATGAGGCACACAACCACTTTATTTTTTTTTCTTCTTGTATTTGTGTTTGGCCTTGTGCTGTATCAAATAAATTATTTTTCTTTTTGTTTTCTTTACATACACTATAGATTCGTCTTTACGATCGTACAGACAAATCGTACCGTGTAATGAGGCCTAGGTAGATAATGAAGGTGTATTGTCATTTTAGTTAGGCATTTTTAAGATTTGTTTCTACATACGTTTTAACACTGATGAAATCACATATTTACCGGCTCTCAGCCGTCACAAACTCCATAAATTACGCTTTTACACACACGTGCGCTAAGTTAAGTTATTAAGATACATAAATGTAATTAAGTTAAAGGAGAGCGGCCTCTCCTGGCACAGGTGTTTTTACACTTAAAAGGAGAGGACAACCTCAGTATTGATAAACCAACTTTGTTAATGAATAAAGCATTTTTTTTTCATTTTCATTTTTAGCCAATTCTTTCTAATTCCTGAGGAAGACATCTATGTTGGGGTTATTAGGACACCAAAGAGAAACATCGTTTTAAGGATTTAAATAATAACTATTTATTATCCTTTTCTTTATATTGGAAGGTGTGTTTCAGTAATATTACGTGAGACGTGTGCTCCTAAGCAAGGCTAGTGGAATACAGTAACTATAACCATACGAGGGATTTCAGTCACAGGGTTGGTCACAGGGGACTCTGTTCAATAAATATAATATTTATTGCTTAGAAAGAGAAAGACCATAGTGTTGAAGAAGGATGGATTTGTTTTTGTTATATTCCAAAAATCTAAGTCATCCCGCCATCTTCTTCTTGGTCTGCCACGAAACCATCGTCCGATTTCAGGCTATCAACGAAAGGAAATATTCTTATATTTTATAAAGAAAATATTTGATAAAAATACAGTAAGGTAAGATTGAGATAGCAACCTCAATATATTAAAGTATGCAAGATGATTTTCATCTCATGGACGTATTTTGACCTCAGTCCTGGTCATCTGCATATTAGGTTAGTCACACTGCTCATTGGCATTACTGATGAATACAGTCCTGAGATTGAAATAATAGTAATGAATGTGTATGACAGCCATCTGGATGTGGTCTCAGATGGATTGCGGTCAAGAGACTTTGACGCAGAGCAATGGAAGAGTAGAAAGGTGGCATAGATTTAAAGTTAAAGCATTGTTACTTGCTTTTTTTTACTTAGTTATTTGTTATATACTTTATTTTAAGTCATAATAACTTTGGAAAAATATTTGAAAAAGAAAAGAAAAAGAAAGTATTCAGTGGACATGGTTATTGCACTGGATGGACTGAATTGGATGGGGTTGGCGCTATAAACCGAAATACAGGTACACATTACTTTTCATTGCATTTTATTTGCAAAGTAAAATAATAAAAAAAAAAATTGTATATCCCATGGCTTAGAGATCTTGACCTTTAGAAGGCGTACAAGGGGCCGGAGCCTACTCATCGAGTCACGTTAGACTCTTTTCTTGAAACATGGTACCAACCGACGGTTATCCCTGTACGTGCCATAGCACCTGGATGTACTAGCATACTAGTGCATCTTAACAACCCCTGGTTGGTAAGAAACTATTGCGACATTTGGAAAAAAAATATTAAAACAAAGGCTATGGTATTTTGGTAGGCTTAAGTGGTCTGGTTACCAGGAACTATGTTGAGACTATAGCCCATGCCTGAACATTGTTATTTTATTATTATTCTGCTATAAATATGTTTATTTTAAGACAGCGCTAATGCATTTGCTATATACCAGCAATAATGGTCGTAAAGTGAATAAATAAATAAAATTTATTCAACAATCTTGCTTCGTAGCTTCGTAAATGCCGCCGCTTTGACTGTCTTCTTGAATCCTGGGTATAAGTTGAAATAACTTCAAATGGGTTTCACGGAAAGCGAGGACTGACTAGGGAATTATTTTGAAGTGGTAATAGCGTTTGAAAATTCCACTATTGCAATTTAATGTTCCTTGGAATTGCAGCGGTATAGATTAAGTAAGTGTGTTAAGAAATTGCGAAGTTCTTTTATGGAGCTGGAAATGGAAGGTCTAGAAGAAAACATAATTTTCAAACGTAGTGGATAATACTGTACAGATTTCTTTATCGGTACAACTTTAGAAGGTTTAGAAATAGCACATCGCACCTCTGCTCAAATAGTGTCACAACTCAAAAAAATATTATTTGCTAACTATGCTATTCATTTCAGAATTCATCAAGCTTTAAGGGTTTTTTGTATATCAATGCTTTAAGGGCAGATAGTGTCATATTTGTATTTTAATTATTTGCCCACAGTACCAACAATTTTTTTTCATTTATTTGTTGCGTCGTATCCTTGAATTATTGGAATTTACTCAACAATTCATTTGATTTTTGAATTGTGACACTATTTGAGCGAAGATGCGACATCTTTCTTACTATAACAAAGCTGAAGAGTTTACGTAATGTATTCCCACTGCTGGGACTCAGACCTCCTCTTAAAAAGATTGAATGGGCTGTAATCCACATATAACTATTACCTCACGATGTTTTCCTTTACCGTTTGGAGAGCAGTGGTAATGAAATAAATTACACAAAGTAATTGGTTGGAGGACATCCTCGCAGGAGAATTAAAGTTGCCGACATAGCCCAAAGAATCGTTAAACTAAAGTGGCAGTGGGCAGGGCACATTGCTCGTTGAATGGCGGTCGATAGGGCCGAAAGGTTTTAGAGTGGCGACCACGCACCGGAAACCCTGCGTTAGAAGGTCTTCCACAAGGTGGAATAGATGAGAGAGTCGCGGGAATACGGTGGATGCGAGATGCACAGGACCGGTCATTATGGTGAAACTTGGGGGAGGCCTATGTCCAACAGTGCATGATGATTTTCTGCTACCCCATGACAAAGTTTCGGCCTACTATTATTACGAGAATAGTGCACGGAAGCCGCAAGTAGATACAGCAAAATACAGAGTTGAAATGTGTTACATAGAACAACGAAATCTTAAAGTTTGTTTTTGGTAATTGTGTTATGTTTTGTAAAAAGTCATAGAACAAAAGTTGTTGTTTATGATGTTCTTAACTAGCACGTAAGAGGTTGCTAGTGTTTTACAAATAACTCTGTATATTTCCTGTGATTGTTATTCTGTCACTTTCCTGGATAAACAGTAGGTAACTGTTATTACGGGAAATCGATTCCTTAGGCTTAATTGAGCATGAATATCAATATCATATTCAATTATCCGCCTGATCGCATCGCACAAGTTCTGCGGAGGTTGCAGATGCTTAATATTATTGAAGAGTAAAGCTTGGACCAGACGCGGACGGTTGCAAACTAGTGTTCCAACTGTGAGAGGTGTCAGGTAGATTTATACAAAGCCTTAAATTTCCTGTTATCCTTTAATTACGTGATAGTACTATTTCTAGTTTTACATAAATATCACAACTGTTAGGTCTAACGTTCCAATTCACAATGGCCGCCGTCGCTATTCATCTACCGTCAGAATCAGCAAAATACCAATATAAAAATAAATTGCTTACACGACCAAGGACACTGGTTGGAGCTTTTTTTTCGGTGGGTAAAAATCATCCAGATGACAATCCCCGATCTTGGGCGAAGCGGGTATTAGTGACTAAAAACCCACCCCTTCGTTGCCTTTCATCTTTCATACAGGGGCCGAGCCTCATTTTCGGAAACAGACCCTTGGCTACAGGGCTTCGACCCTGCTGGGCTGCTGACAACTCCTTGAGGCGCGCGGGAATAGTACGCGCCGTCGACGGCTCGCCGTCTGCAAGCCTGCGGGTTGGACCTTGGTTTCTGTGTTTGGTTTGTTGCGTCTACATGGATTTAAACCACACGCCAACAAGTTCGGTGGTTGGGAAAACGCGCTTCCCAACCAAGGGCGTTGAAGGTGATGGATCACAACTACTGTTTACACAGATTGAATCTAACAAGGTCACCTTGATTGGAACGCTAGTTTGCAACCGTCTGGTCACCCCTTAAAACTGACTTCCTTAATACATCAAACTCAAGGGTCTTGACACAAATTAGAGGGGATAGGGGCAACAGAACTAATTTGGCGTCAAACCTTTGAAGTAGGCAAGAATCTTTTATCTGTAGGATATATAAAATCTTTGGAAGTAGGCAATTAAACGGGTAATGGTGATGAACCTCTTTTGTCTTTGTTTACGTCGGTTTTCTATGTTGCGTGATTTTGATTTGATTTGTTATTGTGGTACTGTGTCCGTAATGAATAGTATTGTTGGTAATAACCGGAGATTTAAATAGGATTACTTCGAAAAAAAAAATCTGCCTCTTCATGCTGTCCAATCAAGTTTATATATTGTATGGACGCTGATTTCTTTTTTCGTTACCTGAAAAAAAAATCTTGTGGAAAGTTGTTCAGTTTCGTTTACTAAGCAAGCCCTTAAAGTTTGCTGAGACCTGTGCCTTGCAGCATGTATAATGTACCATCAAAGACACTTCCGCCTGACCACCGCTAAGTTCATTTTTGCTTGCACTCAAAACGAAAACTTCAAAGGATTAGGTTTGGTGCCACGCTGCAAGATTCAAGCGAAATTTTGTGAAAAGTGATCTGGCAGAAATGACCGCGATGGTACATGTATTTTATTTTTATAGGTATAACCACCTAATTTCAATGATACTTCATTATCTTGTTAAATATCTAATTTTATTTTAGCATTATATTATCCATAGATACAATATCCAATATCCATAGATCCATAGATATAAGAAAGGAGATATTATCACACACTTCTACCATAGTGATGTCTTTATTAACCCAAATGTTGACTGGTAGAGAACTCCATGTTGTATTAAGACTGCCTATGCAGATGCTGTAGATGAAGTTTAAATAAATAAATAACTCCAGTAAGTTCCAGTTCAGCATAATGTTAGGCCACTACTTGGTTCAGTTGAAAACCAGCGTCAGGCAACTGCTACGTTGTGGCCTCAGTGGCCTGGCACTATGCTGAACTGGACCTACATATTTGGCGCAGCCATGGAAGACACAATGTGGAAATAATTTAATATTAAGTAGTTTATATAATTGTTATTTCATTGTGTGTACTTATGAGCCAAATAAAAGTGTTTTCTTTCTTTCTCTTTCTTAGCAGTTGCCTGACGCTGGTTTTCAACTCAACTTTACCATGAGCCTACGGATGTTATCTACAAACCATATTTCGCATTTTATTACAAGACCTTTGACAACATGTATAAACTAGCATAGATAGTGTAGGTTCGAATTAAATCCAGTTGGGTTTATGACCGCTTATCATGTTTATAGAAACTTTTGAAGGGCATTGTAAGTATACTTACAAAGTTTTGGTTTAGTACGATACACGGGTTCAACTGTCAAGTAAACAAATTGAATAAAAAATGCAAATCATTGCTGCTGTCAACGGGTTCGCCCAGGTAGCATAATCAGCCTTATAATGTTCCCACTGCTGGGACTCAGGCCTCCTCTAAAGGAGATGGTTGGCCGTCATCCACTACGCGGGCCCAGTACGGGTTGGTGAATGTCACATGTCTTCGAATTTTTGGTTCTAGGACATGCCGGTTCCCTCACGATGTTTTCCGTCACCGATTTGAAAGCAGTAGAGACGAAATGAATTACACAAAGTAATGCGCCTGGCTATGTCTAAACCAAAAGGCAAGGATCCCAATTAGGATCCTTTCGAGTCTTCACGAGTACGCACTAATAGCAAATCTGTTTATTTAAATATATAATTGGGAAAATATGTCAAACAGACTTTTCTTTTTCTTTACCGTAGTTACTAAGGTAACAAAGTATCATTGACATAATATGTCACGCAAACATTCGAGAAATTACATTATCCACGACATTTTGTCCGATCCCTCGTGGATTCCTCAAAACCGTTTTGATTAAATGCCCCGAAGCAAGTTGGCCTTTCAGCAAAGTCTTCGCATATTTCATGAGGGGATTTTAGATGATTGATTGTTCTAAAACAAAATATTATCAAAGATAACTTCTGAAGACAATGAAATGAAAACACAGACGGTTGTAATCACTGAGTATTTTGTATAAACTCCTTTATCAATTTCGCGGCCCCGTAACAGCGGTTTTATTTTTATACAACATGTAACGTTAAATGCGCAAAGCCTGAAAATAGTTTGATCAGAATAAGGAGCAGAATCAATTAAAACACTTTTTAATATAGGTTACATTTTTTTTTTAAATATTCATAAAAAATGTCGCCCTGTCTATTTATGAATAAGTCAAGCTATCACGTGCGCAAACCTGCCGAAATCTGTAAACAAACAAATGGTTGCAGTCCAATCAAATTTTCTCATACACTGGAAAATAAAAGTTCTTAATTCTATGCAGATATTAATTTTAAACAAAGTAAAATTGCACATAAAACCTTGAATTTTTTTTTTAATTTGTTTGTTTTCCACAGAATTAGGTCTTTTAAATTAAAAATCAATTGGGGTGTCTAAGGTTTTGCGCATTTAACGTTACACGTTGTATAAAAAAAACAGTAACTATTCAAGATGTTCGGTTTTGCGGGCTCTTTTAAAAAACAAGTTTTTGTTTTTTTTACTTTCTAATATTTCCATGACGTAATCTCGTAGACATACATGTTTGAAATTGTAAGTTAGGGTCAGATTCGCGATTTTTTTTTATCGAGCCAACTAATTTATATCATGTATTCATTTTTGCCCCGGTTGGTCATATAGTCAACCCCCGTTGCCCTTGTTTCGCATCGACTTTCTAATATTTAGAACGTTACATTTTTTGTTTTGTATGAAAATCTGAGGAATAATATGGTATTTTTTTTTAAAGTCATAGAACAAAAGTTGTTGTTTATGATGTTAGTAATATAGTTTTGAGAGGTTACCAGTGTTTTACAAATAACCGTGTATAACTTTATCCTTTTAGAATTCAGTTTAAGTCGTAAAATTATATTGATAAGAGCTCCTGGGCCTCAACCCTCAAGTCTGCTATTACAATAGTGTCAGAATGGTCTATCATTGACTTCATAATTGTTGATTTTGACAAGTTTTGGTAATCTACTAATATAATGGCGTCATAATGACTTTCCAATGGTCAACCACTGACACGTCATAGAAAGACGTGGCTTAAAATAGTATGTAATCTCGTACATAATGACAAATGAATATCTGACGTATGCGGTAATTTGCAAAACTTTTAACAGTTGTTTTGATCTGTGACCTACCATTAGAACGTTATTGTGCAGTTATTGGTTTTAATAAGCTCGATATTGTCATTCTAACACTCTATTACGAGACCATTAACCGATCAATGATTGATCATTATGATTTAGCAGATTACGAAATTTTAGCAAAATGACAATGGGACCGTGTTGGAATGACGAATTTGTAAAAATAGCAGACTCGGGCCCCTGGTAGGGCCATTGACGGGGATTGTTTGTAAAATTTTCTCGTTTTTCTTAACTGACAGGCAGTCAAGTCTAAAATTTAATGAAAGGGTAAAAAATGCTGTGACTTTCAAGAATTTAATTTTCTTGGGCATGTTAAATGAATAAACCACCAAATGCGTGGGATTGGAAAGCGAAAAGAAATAATTTGGTTATTGGAGTAAACTCATTTACAAAAGGACGGAAGGAAAAGGTCAAAATAATTTGTTTTTCCTTTGGTTTATCATCAAATGACTTTCCCATTCTGGGTTCCCATTCCCTAGAGTTTTAGACTTTTAATGACTAAAACCCACCGGTGTTCTTTGGGCTTGCGGACGGCGAGTAATGGGTAGCTAGCTCTCCGACCGTCCGGTAACTATCCGGACCGAGGCCAAGTCGTCGACGGCGCGCACTGTTCCCGCGCGCCTCAAGGAGTTGTCAGCAACGGCAGGGGCCCAGCTGGGTCGAAGTGTACTGGGGCCAGGGTTAGCTCCGAAAGGTAACTCAGCCCTTGTACGAAAGATAACGAAGGAACTGGAGTGGGTTTTTAGTCATTAAAAGTCTGACACTATCTCCCGCTCCGCCCAAGGGCGGAGGATGTCATTAGAAGATTATCCAAAAAAAAACCGGTGTTTCTTCAGTTGTCACTTTTTCGAACTATCCGGGGGGCATCGGTATTCATAGAGATGAGTACTGATGCCCACGGGATGATGGTGATGGTGAAAGCATCATCACCATTTTTGCTGACACCTTTGTTAGGCGCGTTTTTATCGGACGGCAAGATTCTGATTACTCGCGGGCCGCAAGTCTGCATATGGTACGGTGACCGGCAATCCTCGGAACGACAATTACACATAAAAAAAAATATTATTTATTTTATTTTTACTGGCTATTACAGTCTCCATTGCTAGAATAATTGTCTGGTTTTTTTTATAACAGTTGGAATGAATCCTTAGTTGAGACTCCCGAGCTGCGGAGAAGGAATACACCGCCATCATCCCAGTATTCAGGAAATGATGTTCACGACTAACACAAAATTAGTGCATGATGTTCTATATTATAGACTGAATTGAATTCATCATTTTCATCATCATCATTTCAGCTGAAAGACGCTAACTGTTGGACATAGGCCTCCCCCAAGTGTCGCCACAATGAACGGTTCTGTGCGTCTTGCATCCATCGGATTCCCACATCCCTTACCAGGTCATAGGCCCACCTTGAATTGAATTCACTTCAATAATATTTTATTTCTCATGGGCACCAATTTCAATTGGTAGGTTGTCCCGATGGAGAAGAACTGGCTAGTTGCTTTTTTTAAAAATGATTGATTTTACAATATTTTATAATAAATATTATTTAAAGGCAAATAAATATTTAGTATATTCTGTAATGTAGTATTTTTAACCGACTTCCAATAAAGGAGGAGGTTCTCAATTCGGATGTTTGTATTTTTTATTTATTTATTAAAACTATATGCAACACAAAGGTACAAAGGCGTACTTAATGCCTTAGGTATTCACTGCCAGTACCAGTCAACCATGGGTGGTGAAGAGAAAACATGACAGGTGCATAAAAAAAAATGGTTAATAAGCAAACAAGGGAAAAAATATAAACTACATAAATATATAATAAACATACATATACATTCAATATAATAATAACCTACATATATATATATACAAATATATATTACTAGCTTTTGCCCGCGGCTTCACCCGCGTACATAATCCCAGGATAAAAAGTATCCTATGTGTTATTCTGGGATAGGTATGGTCTACTCACGAGTTTCATCGAGATCCGTTCAGTAGTTTTTACGTGAAAGAGTAACAAACATCCATACATACAAACTTACGCATTTATAATATTAGTGGGATTTATATAAAGAAAATGTATTTGCTGTTATAGAGACAACAGAAATAAATAACCTGTGAAAATGACAACGGTCTAAGCTATCACAGTTCATGAGATACAGTCCCGTTTTACCATTTAACGGTACTCTAAAAAGACTAAACATTTACAAAAGACTTTTTCAGAAAGGATCAAAAAGAAACCATGAACAATAAACCAAGCACTTCCACAATATTTCCTCAAGCTTTTTCCCGACATTATATTTTTCCCGGGAGTCCAGTAAATTATGAAAACAAAGTAATTTTAGACCGAACGCTTCAGATTCAAGTTTTTACAGCTTTTTGAGTGAGAAAACTGCAACTAATTAGTATTCTGAGCTGGGAACGATATTGATATAAATTGCTAGTTAGCGCTGGCCATAAACAAAGTCTTTATTTAAAAAAATTGATATAAAGCATTTATGGTTCTAGGGCATGCCGGTTTTCTCACGACGTTTTCCTTCACCGTTTTGTGAGCAGTGGTGATGAAATAAATTACACAAAGTTTACAAACATTACAAATTTTGCATGCCGATTGGTAAAATGTGGCTGAGCTGGCTGAGATATGTATTACCCATATTTGCAAAATTCTATTCTATTCTATTCTATACCATTCCATTCTATTCTATTCTATTCCATTCTATTCCGTTCTATTCCGTTCTATTCCGTTCTATTCCGTTCTATTCCGTTCTATTCCGTTCTATTCCGTTCTATTCCGTTCTATTCCATTCTATTCCATTCTATTCCATTCTATTCCATTCTATTCCATTCTATTCCATTCTATTCCATTCTATTCCATTCTATTCCATTCTATTCCATTCTATTCCATTCTATTCCATTCTATTCCATTCTATTCCATTCTATTCCATTCTATTCCATTCTATTCCATTCTATTCCATTCTATTCCATTCTATTCCATTCTATTCCATTCTATTCCATTCTATTCCATTCTATTCCATTCTATTCCATTCTATTCCATTCTATTCCATTCTATTCCATTCTATTCCATTCTATTCCATTCTATTCCATTCTATTCCATTCTATTCCATTCTATTCCATTCTATTCCATTCTATTCCATTCTATTCCATTCTATTCCATTCTATTCCATTCTATTCCATTCTATTCCATTCTATTCCATTCTATTCCATTCTATTCCATTCTATTCCATTCTATTCCATTCTATTCCATTCTATTCCATTCTATTCCATTCTATTCCATTCTATTCCATTCTATTCCATTCTATTCCATTCTATTCTATTCTATTCTATTCGGCTAGCAGGGTTTGAACCCAAATGTGATATCCATCAACCCGCACTGGGACCGCGTGGTGGATTACGGCCCATTCTCTCTCCTAGAACAGAGACCTGAGTGCCAGAAGAGGGAACATGAGTTGGAATGGCTGCAAATATATGTCGTTTTACGCGAACGTGAATATTTTCTCTATAGAATGTTTTTTATTTGTAAGCTGATTACCAATTGATTTTTCTCTCTTTCATTCTAGTAAGTTTCCGTTGTATGAATATTTTATTAATAATTTAATCTGCCAATAAGTAACGGCACGGAGGGCGCGGTGCTAGTGTAATTGGATTCCTGCACGAAACAAATATTAGAATGGCCAATATAAGTCTGTGGAATGGCATAATAAAAAACTGGGCCAGTGCGAGTCGGTCTCGCGGATTGAGGGTTCCGTGCAAACTACAATTCTCGAATGGGTCGAGATTTTGCGAGGTCGCGGAGAAAGATTTGCTCGAATAGCAAAAATTTTTTTTGTGAGGTAGGTAACTTCACGCATCCATCGGATTCCCACAACCTTGACCAGGTCATCGGACCACCTTGTTGGAGGCCTTCCAACACTGCGTCTTCCGATGCGAGACGCACAGGACCGGGCGTTGTGGCGACGCTTGGGGGAGGCCTATGTCCAACAGTGGACGTCTTTCTGCTGATATGATGATGAGTTAGGTAACAACAAATTTACTGTTTGCAGATTTATTTCTATACTTCTGCTATAAGGCCTTGCTTTGTGCCAAATGTCAGGATTCTGGGTCAACGGCAAGTAACCGATGAATTTCGATCTTTGAGAGTATCAAAATATATGTTTTTTGCAGCTTGCCAGGGACCGCAGACCTGATTATATGGTTTTAATTTTAACTCCATACCTCCACGCGTTCTCGAGATAAAGGGTTTTGACAGACAGACGGACGGACGGATAACAAAGTGATCCTATAAGGGTTCTGTTTTTTTCCTTATGAGGTACGGAACCCTAAAATTACTTGTGTTAGACGAACTTGAATTTATACGGTGTTCTTTTTTCTTCCTAAAACACTCTACAATTCCTAAGTTGTTAAACTACACACCTACCTAACGGCCTGGTCATGACTTCCAGTCTTAGCAGCGAGCGGCGCGGCAAGCGGGGCGAAATCAATAACCGCGCATTTTCGCTATGAGCGGCGTCTCGTGGCGTGCTTCAAACATTTTCATACTTTTGTTCTTACCGCTCGCCGCACCGCGCTTATTTACCGCTTACCGCGGCAAGGTCGTGAACGAACTGTTACATAATTATATGTACATTATGTCATCTTGTGACATGTGGTTCAAAATGTATAAGTACAAAAGTCAATCTACATACATATATATAAATCTCTTAGTACTGTAACCGCATCGTCTAAGAAATAAAAACAGACTGTGATTCAAGTTTTGTATTGTAATAGAATTTTACAATCTTCTGCACAATACCACAAAATATATAGGTACAGAAGTCAATCTACATACAAAGCGCGCTCGAGCAACGCACACATAAACACCGCTCATCGGCACGGACATGATATCTCGGAGCGCCTCGGCCCGCTTATCGAACAGTTCCGGCTCAAACGCTCATTAGTGTGCGTCCACCGAGCGTAGGTATAAAAAGTGAAGTACATACATGAGATTGTCTTCTGTACCATTTTGTGCATGTGGTTCAAATAAAATTGGTTGCAAGAGAATTACGTTCTGCATACAGTCTCCGTCAACTGCAGAAGTTATTATTTGATCATTTTCCACCCCAAAAAAAAGATAAAATATAAGAAGGAAACGTGTTATATAGGACAACGGCAGGAAGATGATGAGTACCTCGGGAGCCATAAAAGTCTACATCAAAACCACGAACGATCAATAAAACAAGAAAACTATTTTACTGTCTACCCGCAATTAAATTAGTTATTATTTCGAGCAGGTGATCAAAGATATCGGCAGACTGGTTGGCGTTCACAAAGTAAAAGGTACTAGGCGTTCCAAATGAGAATAGGATCGATAGCCATGTTGTGACGTCACGTCGTACTGTCAAATCGAAGAAATTTTGGAAAAATTGAAAAACTCAGAGATGAGAAAAATTTAAGAACTGGATTCTGATTAAACTTTTTTCGTTCACAGTTCGTAAATAAATTAATTTTTTCGTAAAATAATTAAAGTTTAACCCTTCAGATACCGTCAATTAGAGACACAATAGTAAGACAATAGATGCGCGGCCACCGGTGGTCGCTTGGGGATTCATGAATTAAAAATTTCTTTCCTCGATTTGACAGTAAATCGTGACGTCACAACATGGCAATCGATCTTATTCTCGTTTGAAACGCATTGTACTCCTACTATAGCCAACGTTCTGGGTTCTTTTTTGGATGAATTATTTGATGCCCCATGATTTCTTGATACACCACTCATTTTTAATATTTTTTCTTTTATCATTTGTTGTTTTAATCAATTAAAATTATAATTATTTTACAACTTTAAATAAAAGGTCAGATGTCTAAATAACCCGCCCCTAATTGTTCCCTGCGCAAAAGTGCCCATAATATTTTTATTTATTTATTTATCAGGAACAATATACATTGTATTTGATATACCTATCATAATTATTAAAATTGTCTAATATAAAAATTCAAATTAACATGCAACAAAAGAGATAAAATATTAAATTAACATTAACACATGCGTAAAACAAAAATAATACAGATATTTATAAAATAGAAACATTGGAAATACATAATATTAAAATTACAATTCATCTAAGGAGTACAAGTTTCTCTCTAACAGAAATGCTTTTAGCTTTGCCTTAAAAGAGCTAGTATACAATGAATCTTTTAAATCCGCTGGCAGTTTATTAAATATTTGTACAGCTTGATAATGAGGACTATGCTTGGCAATGTTAATGTTAGGTACAATTATATTTTTAAAGTCCTTTCTACGCGTATTTTCCCTGGCTATTTTTTCATCTTCAGATTCGTATTCATGGACATATTTTTTAAAATTAACAGTACTAGTACGTATAGGCTGGGCAATGTTAGGATATTTAAGCGCTGAAAATGAGAACGACAGCTTTCTCTTTGTGTGATTCTAACAATTGTACGCATAGCCCTTTTTTGGAGAATGAAAGCTCGCTGTGAGTTATAACCGTAGCTCTTTCCCCAGAATTGAACACTGTATCGAAGTCTGGATTCGACAAGAGCATAATATACCATTTTTAACTGGTCCACATTTATTTCATCTCTCAATGTCCTTAATGCATAACATGCAGAAGATATAGAGGAGTCTATATGTGCTAGTTCTTTTTTCCAGTTCAGCAAATCATCTAAATAGATACCTAAAAATTTGACGTCTCTCACTAATTCTATCTTTTCATTGTTAAAGGTTACTTCCATATTATCTCTATTACCCGCCGTGGTTCTAAACAACATGATATTTGTTTTTTTGATATTTACTATTAATCTATTCGCATCGAACCAAGACTGAAACACTGACAATGTTGTATTGACCACTTCTGTCAGTTCACTAATACTTTTCGCTCCTACCACAGCATTAGTGTCATCAGCATAGACTACAAGATTAATGTTTGGAATGATTTTTTTAATGTAATTTATCAAATCGTTTGTGAAAATAATAAACAGAATGGGACCTAATATGGAACCCTGCGGCACGCCAGTGGTAATATTCATCATGGATGATTGGTATGTTTTCCGCTGTCCGTTCTGTTCTATAGTGCTGGTTTCTACATACATTTTTCTGTTTTTTAAATACGATCTAAATAATTGCAGGGCTGTACCTCTGACACCATAATAATTAAGTTTGGCAAGAAGTAGATTATGATCAATTGTATCAAATGCGGAAGATAAATCTAGGAAAATCCCTGCTGTCTTTAATTTATGATTTAGTTTGTCAATCACATCATCTAAAAGTTTATAAATTGCGTCTCCAGTGCCAATTCCTTTCTGGTAACCGAACTGTCTGTCATGTAGTACCTTATTAACACGAAGATGAGTCAATAGCCGAGATTTCAATATTTTCTCAAAGATTTTTGAAATTGTTGGTAAAAGTGAAATTGGTCTGTAATTTTTAGGATCTGTTTTTGAACCTTTTTTGTAAACTGGCACAACCTTTGTGATCTTTAGTTGTTCTGGAAAAATACCTTGCTTAAGGCAGTTATTAAAGAAACTAGACAGTGGCCCGGCCAATATTTTTATGTGCTCTTTAAGAATAGAGATAGGAATTTCATCATATCCACTAGAAGGCTTGTTTGTCATAGTTTTAATTATTTGTATTATTTCTTTGGGTGTAGTAGGAGTAAGTGACATATTATTTATAACCCTTTCACAACTTTGTTGAAGTAATAATAACGCTTCTTCCGTCTTAGTTTTAGCCAGTACACCATTATGGGTAAACTGTTCTGCCAAAATGTTTGCTACTGCAGTATGCGCGTCTACGATTTGGTTGTTTACTTTCAGTAAAAGAGGCTCCTGTTGTACTTTTTTTAGACTGTTTCTACGGTTATTGACTACTTTCCAAACTTCTTTGCTAGCGTTTTTAGAATTATTAATTTTTTCCGAGATAGCAATTTTCTTGGCAATGATCATGACTTTTCTATATATGCGAATGTATGTCTTTTTATAATTAATTATACTTCCATGAAGAAGCTTACTGGTATTTGTGCATAAGACTCTTTTCATTTTACTCGACGTTCTTATTCCCTTAGTCAGCCACTTATTCTGTGATCCCCGCTTTAAATTTATCTTTATTTCCCGTTTCTTAAAACTTTTCCGAAAAACAGTATTAAAATTACTCAAAAATGCATTAATGCCCATTTCACACCAGTTTTTATGCAAAAGTCTGTTCTTAAATGTTATATTATTTTTACGATTAAATATTCTTTTTTTAAAAACAAAATATGAATTAGTTTTATTTTTATTTGGTTCTTCTAGTAAAAATTCACCCAGTTGTGCTCCATGTCCATCTCCCAGACCATTATGGTCAATTACACAATTCAATACCTGTTCTTCTGGTAGATTAGTTATTATATTATCTAAGCAGGAATACGAGTTATTTCGAATAAAAGTGGGGCTATCAAAAAGACATCTAAAATTGTAACATGCCAGCAGACTCAAAAACTCAGTACGCTTCTTGTTATCCAGAAGCAGGTTGACATTATAATCTCCGCAAATGATACATTTCTTATTGAATAGAAACTCAAGCAATAGTTCCAATTTTCCCAAAAAAACAATAAAGTTCTTATCATTAGGATTACGATACACACAGCACAAGTACATTCCAGTGGTAGTATCCTTTATGCAGCATACCTCAAAACTCTCTACAGCGTACAATCTTTCAACTGCTGTTACTTTCTCTACTTTTCTATCTGCCTCTGATAAAATTAAGCTCCCTCCCCTCTTTTTCTTATTTCGCGTATTACAGGACACTAATTTGTAGCTGTCTAAGTTAAAAGAATCAACAGACATACTACTTAAGAAATGCTCAGTCAAGCATATGTAGTCTACCTTTTTCCCAAGTGATTGTATATAGGCTTCTAATTCGCTTATTTTGTTAGTAATTCCACATATGTTTTGGTGAAAGATGATTAAATTTATACAATTCATTGGGACAGAATTAACATTACTATTACATTGTACACATATATCATCGTTACTATTCACGAAAAAACTCGGATTGTTGATGTGTGTCGATTTGCCGCATTACCTCGCTGAATAGCGATGCCCATCCTTTGCACTAAGAAGGAGCTGAACCGGGAGTCAGACAATCTCATGTATGTACTTCACTTTTTATACCTACGTTCGGTGTACGCACACTATTGAGCGTTTGAACCGGAACTGTTCGACGAGCGGACCGAGATGCTCTGAGATATCGTTTCCGTGAGCGGTGTCTATGTGTGCGTTGCTCGAGCACGCTTTGTATGTAGATTGACTTCTGTACCTATATATTTTGTGCCCGTTGCCTCACCGACCCAGCGGCCCAAATCCCACACAAAACACTTTGCCTCCGTACTCCAAATTTTTAATTAGTATAAATACTTAAAGAGCTTATTAGAAAAGGCCTTGTTATTGTTTAAGTAAAGTCTCAATAAATAACATTCATAAACAGCAAAGTTATTACCGTTTGTTAATATCCTTAAATGTCTCTCAATTAGTGGAAATATTGTACCTACAGACTATGAATTATAAATGACGATCAAAATGGAAAAACACTGCACTTAGTACCTACGAGTATTATTATTAGAAGCTTAGCTTTTATTTAGTTTCACCAGTCCCGATGTTTGTCTATCATCAAATCTTGCAAGTTAAATATGATCCACTTCCTGGTTACCAATTAAGCTGAAATTTGGCATGCATGTGTAAATCAGATGACAATGCAAAATTATTATGTCATGGAAGCTGATCTGATGATTCAACCGGAAGGTGGCTATAGGAGCTTGGTAGTTAAACGACATAATCTCATCGAGTTTGGGCTTGTATGATTCGTCTAGACGAGTATTATTAATTATATAGCTATATGAAGGGGCTGCTATAGATAGATACATAGATAGCTATATACCATGCTATAAAAGCTTATTATGAAAAAGATTTTTTCATTAAAAACTTGTTTTCTTTCTTGAAGCAATTGTTATGAATGATTGCTTCCATTATGAATTTACCAATTATATGAAAAGTTTTCGTGGACAATTTTGAGATTTCATTTTTACTTTTTACTACAAAAATATGATCAGCAATGAACGGGTACGGATAGAGCGCCATTTTTTTGTACTTTTAAATAAATAAGGGTGTATAGTTTGTATATTTAATTTACCTATATTAGTTTATCTGTTTGTATTATAATTAGTAATGCATTTTTAAATCAGATTATTATGACTAAATTAAAATTTCTTTGAAAGAAAGAAATAACGTTTATTCGTTCCTCACACATACAGTAGAATTCAGTATGAAAAAAAAAGATAACTTTAAAATCTGTGCAAGGCCATAAAGGCGCCTAACTCAGTATATGCTGCGATATTTAAAATGATAAATAACGCAGCGCTGGTATTCTGTTAGGGCCCGCGGTGATGCCACGGTCACATTCAAGGAGGTTAAATAAACTAAAAGGTATCGAAATAAAATTATAAATAATTACGAACATTGATAAAACAAACATTGGAAAGTAATAAATAATCTTACATAACATTGATAAAAAGCGTGAATTTATGTTAATACGTGTCATGTGTTTGAGATATATTTATAAATAATGCAAATATAACAATGAACCATAGACAACCGCCTGACGATATAATAATATTTTTAGCTATAGCGATTTTAGCGATAGCGATTTTTAGCGAAAATAATATTTTTCTTGTCTTTTGTTTTTAAATTGTCCTCGTCTTTGATGTAACAACGTCTCACTTCACAGGCCAATATTTCTTCTAAATAGCAAAATATTTTGTAGCATCAGCTGTTTATTTAAATTATAGGTTTATATATTGATAAATTTATTTATATTTTTATAGTCGCTTTTAAAAAATGTGAGAACACAGTAGACCCCGTGGATTCATGGATTACTTTTTATGCACACTGAAAAAAAAAAAACTATCCGAAGAAAGTACAAACTAAACTAACCTATGGATACCTACAATTATGAAATCTGAAAATAAACTTATTATTTTTATAATTTTTTTATAATTCGGTGTTCTTTTCCGATTTTATAATTAGTTGTCTTCAAGTCTAGACCACAAGGCTTTTAATAGCCCAGTGCGCGTCATTGTTGTAGCGACATCTATGACGCCACATAAGAACTACGAAGAAAATACGAAATCCTGCATCGCGCAATCAAAGTTCTCCGCGCGATTTGAACATTATACACGACAACCCGACAACAACTAAAACAACTATCGGGCAACTATCGGGCAGTCGCCCACCAGACTATAACACCTGTCTGGTCGGAGGATTCCCTCTTTTCATTGGAGGTTTGCGGGACTTTACTCTCTGTTCCGCCTTCCTCCAAACAACCAACGATTGCATTACTGTTTATCATCAGATGGGATCGCAGTCTAGCACCACACAACATTTAAAAATAGTAGGTAAATTTTGATGCAAGTACGGAAAGTTTGTCATTGTGACAGCGGCGGAATTCTATGGTACGGTGTTACGGAGCCGAGGGCTGCAGTGACAAATTTGCACGTGTATCAAACGACTTTTTTCAATACATTTACGAAGAAACGAATAAACTCGACGTGCGCCCAGCCTGAATAAAATTGTGTCAGGAAAAGCACAGGCATTTTTCTGCTCTAGAGCGGAAAACAGTCTATTGCGTGCCTAAAAGCGGTGGAATAAAAGCGGGTTTTCGAATAAGTGTAATGAAAATATATTAACAATAGTTGAAGTGACGTCATTGTTTCTATTTAATTCATGAATCCCCAAGCGACCACCGGTGGCCGCGCATCTATTGTCTTACTATTGTGTCTCTAATTGACGGTATTTGAAGGGTTAAATCTAATGTGTGTTCATCGATAGTAATTAAAATGATAAAGAGAACCTATTATAATAGCATTAAGATTTCAAACCTGTTTCTAAACAAGTTATATTATTGGAAGTTATATTTTCAAACTATTACTCACGATCCGAGTGCTCACAAGTTGTGTCTGTCGAAACGTCTAGTTGACACTTCGCGTGACCTAAAGGCTGGCTTTTACCTTGGACAGAGAATAAACATTGCCATTCAGCGTGGCAATGCCGCCAGTCTTTTGGGCACATTACCAGTCGACAGCGATGTGGCAGAGTTTTTTGACGCTATTTTTAGTTAGTTGTAATTAGCGTGGGGTTTTATTTTTATTTTACTGTAACTAAAGTTAGTTAAATCTGGGTTGTATATCTGTTATTAATAAAACAAAGTTATAATTGTTGTACCATTAATATGATAACATTCCTCAGAAGTTGAGAATCACGACTCGCATTTAGTATTCATTGAGGAGACGCGACTCGAAATATTTAATGTGTAGATATGTTTCGTCAACAGAATAAGATTGTTTATTTATGTGATTTCCACGACGGTAAATTACATACGAGAATATGTAAATCCTTTCCTTCCACATAATAAAACAAAGCCGACTACCCTACTTTTTGGCTGTCTGCGAAAAATTCAAAAACTACATAACGGATTCTCATGAGGATTCCATCAATTGACAGAGTGATTTATCTTAGTTACGCAGACGACATGGTATTGCTGAGCCCATCAGTCAGTGCCAGAGGAATCTGGTATCAACTTGTGAATCTAATGCGGTGGCCCATGGGCTCAAATATAATGTTTCAAAGAGTGAGTTAATGCTCTTTAAAGCAAATGATTTCTCCTACGCAGCATTTCCAGATGATTCACATTGACGCACACACCACTGCGTAGGGTCTCATCTCAAGTATTTGGCACCGAAGATTTAAATGATAATTATTTAGATATTGATAGGGAATGCAGGTCGCTGGCTGTCTGGTGTAACATGCTGGCCCGCAGGTTTGCACGGTGGCGGTGTACGAAATCAGTAAAGATTACGCTTTTTAAAGCATTTTTTCAATCTTTTTACACCTGCCTGTGGGTCGCATATTCACAGGGGGAAACAGCAACCTGCATGTCCAAAATAACAACGCACTCAGGGTAGTGTTGGGGCTGCCGTGGCGTAAAAGGTTGTTATTGGTCGTTTTTTGAAACTACCCTTGTAAAACGATTTAGAGGCTGTTAAAGATTCTATGGGAGAATCTTATTCCTTGGTATAATAAACTTGAAACTCGGCATAAATAACCAAAGTGAATAGTTATGATTGTCATTACTAGTTTTTCAAAACTGGGGGTAGTTTTGAAAAACTAATAATGACAATCTTGAAAAAGAAATGCGGTTTAATGGGTGTTGAAAGTTTTTATATAAATATTTTCAGAAACGAAGTCTCCTTGGTAAGCCCAGCTGGGTCGAAGCCTACTGGGGACAGGGTTGTCCAAAAGGGAGCTCGTGCCCCGGTATGAAGGCTAGAAGGAACGGCACGGGGTTTTTAGTAAGTAAGAGTCTGACACTATCTCCCGCTCCACCCAAAAGCGGGTTTTGTCAAAGATGATTTTCCCCGTCGACCAAAAAAAAGTCTCCTTGGTAAAGTCCGTGGTAAAGTGCTAATTAAAAATTTAAAAAACCTGTGCAAAGGTAGGGCAGGTTGGTAGTTGTAAATAAATAAAATACTAACTTCCCACGCAATGTCGCTTCCACAATGTATCCCCTGGGATTCGTGTATTTTTTCAATACAGTAGATTATACTTAATGATATCTGCGATGTTTACGAGAAGTATGTATGTGGGTAAATACACGTAGAAAACTTCATTATCTACACTAATTTTATATAATTATTAAAAAAACCGTTTTATAAAAAAAAATTACCGACTTCACTAAAAAATTGAATTGAATTTGAGGAGTTCCCTCGATTTCGCCAAGATTCCATCATCAGATCCCAGCTTGGTGACTATGGGACAATTTGGGAAGTATACCCTTTCCAACAAAAAAATAATTTTTCAAATCGGTTGGCAAGCGACGAAGTTATGCGCGAACAAACATAAAAAAAACATACAAACATCCGAATTGAGAACCTCTTCCTTTTTTAGAAGTCGGTTAAAAAGAGGTAAAGATTGTTTTTTTGTATAAAGGTGGTAATCTCTGGAAGTACTGCCCCCTAGCCAAGTTACAACCGTTTCGCTTGCGTCGAACGCTTCGAGTTGATCTTGCTGCCAATTCTTTTGTTCTGACCACGTGACTGAGCGTTGAGACGACGTCGTTTGAACATTTGAAGCTTTCTACTAGCGTTAACTATCGCAGATTAGCAACTTGGCTAGGGAGGCTGGTCCGATTGCGAAAATATTTTCAAAGATAGAAAATTGCTTTATTCCTGAGTGACATAGCCTATGCTATAGCATTTTATGTACAATTCAGGCGAAGCCGCGAGCAAAAGCTAGTTGCCCGCTTTTACATAAATTACAGATTTTAATGGAAGTTTCAAGGATAATTACCAAAACAATAACAATGGTTGTTTGTTCCTTTTGTTGTCATGGTCAACCATACAAATACAAAGTTTGTTAGTAGTAATAATAACTGGTAATGGAAACTATAACATAGCTACTGACGAAGTTACTGTATTGTTCTGTTTACACGATCGGGAAGTTCTAATCAGATCAACCATGGCAACTGAACTGGATATATTTTATGTACACTGATAAATCTTTGATAAGCGCCAGATTAAGCAGTAAAGTACATTGACCTTTCCTAGTAGGTATCTTTGTGTAGGTACTTCTCAATTTATTTATTTTTTCGATTTTTGGGTAAAAATAATAAAAAAAACCATACAGATGATGAGCCCTGCCTCTCAAATTAGGGCCACGTGAGAGCTCAGCCAAGTTGATAATATTATAATCTACAATCGTTAAAGTACAAAACTTCAAATGTCGCTCAGTCAAAAAAAAAAGAGAAGCTAAATTGCACGTTCCAAAGCGTAGATCTCTATGGAGAAGAACGTGCAAGAACCTAAATGGATACTCTTTTAAATCATATTACGAGTTACTTAAACCTTGGTAAAGTCATCTTCATCATTTCAGCCGATAGACGTCCACTGTTAGACATAGGTCTCCCCCAAGTGTCGCCACAATGGTCGATCCTGTGCGTCCCGCATCCATCGGATTCCCGCTACCTTCACCAGGTCATCGGTCCACCTTGTAGGAGGCCTTCCAACTCTACGTCTTCCGGTACGTAATCGCCATTCTAGAACCTATATACTTTACCAAGGTTTACTTTACACCTGGGTAAAGTATATAGGTACTAGCTGCTCCCAGCGGCTTCGCCCGCGTGGTAGCAGAAAATTATCCCAAGGGAACATACTTCCGGAATAAAAACTATCCTATGTCCTATTCCAGGACATGGTCTATCCGTTTACCAAGTTTCATTAAAATCGGTTTAGCCATTTAGGCGTGAAGACGTAACAAACAAACCAACAAACTCACTTTCGATTTTATAATATTACCTACTAGCTTTCCGCCCGCGGCTTCGCCCGCGTGGACTACAGTTTATATCGCGCGGGCAGAGACCCGTGCTAGCAGTGGAATTATAGGTAGCCTATGTGTTATTCCAGTGTCTCTTCTACCTACCTACCAAATTTGATCTAAATCCGTTCAGTAGTTTTTGCGTGAAAGCGTAACAGACAGACAGACAGAGTTACTTTCGCATTTATAATATTAGTAGGGATAGTAAGGATTACTAGTAGCAACTTTTTTTATAACTTACTTTCTTTCTACAATTTATCTTCCAGAGCGAACCTTAATAAACATAAAACCGATGCTTTTTATTACCGCCTAAGGCATATAAATAATGATTTTTAAGAAACCTGTGACATTGCCTATCCTCTGTGACCGCTATAAATTATGTTAAACTTGGTCACTATAAAGTTTGAAGGGTAAAGGTCTGAACTTAACGCCCACTTGTCTGGTCGGGGTCGGTACAACATTTGGTTACTATAGAAGCTCAAGATAACCGTGGGATCCATAGGATATGTATAGGTCGTTACTATAGATTTATAGAAGGCTCAAGATAACCGTGGAATGTATAGGATATGCATAGGTCTTCAAAAATGGTATTAAGGTTTCTAATATATTTTTTGTCTAAACTGAACAGTTTGCGCGACGAGAGACACTTCTAAAGTGGTAAAATGTGCCCCCCCCTTGGAACTTCTAAAATAAGAGTACTTATGATAAAACTAAAAAATATAAT
Source organism: Mythimna lalbum (assembly GCA_949319445.1). NCBI lineage: Eukaryota > Metazoa > Arthropoda > Insecta > Lepidoptera > Noctuidae > Mythimna > Mythimna lalbum. The sequence continues at coordinate 3,586,727 of OX439358.1, forward strand.
AATGCGGGAGTCCGATGGATGCGTGACGCACAGGACCGGTCGTTGTGGCGACGCTTGGGGGAGGCCTATGTCCAGCTGTGGACGTCTTTCGGCTGATATGATGATGATGATGATATAATGTAAGTAAATTACCATGCAAACCTCCACCGTAAATTGGTTTGAATGAAATCTTATTAGTAGTTTTTTTGAATACGTCATATATTAAAAAAAAACACTTGACCAAAGTTACGACGAATAACAAGAACTTTTATATTATATTACTTGCTGCTACGGAACTCTTTGTGTCTGACTCGCACTTGGCCGCTTTTTTTCATTTACATCTACACTAATCTTAAAAAGAGGTAAAGTTTGTTTTTTTTTTTGTAGGAGTTCGGGTCGACCTAGATGGCTTTCTTGAGAATTGGAATGAAAAAGCGAGGGACCGTGATCGTTGGAAGGAGTGGAGGGAGGCCTTTGCCCAGCAGTGGACAATATGGGTTAACTATAATAAGAAGGTAATCTTTGATAGTACTGGTCCGATTGCAAAACCTTTTTGCACCGATAAAAAGCTGCTTTATTCCTGAGTGACATAAGCTATATTTTATGAACGCGGGTGGATTCGCGGGCAAAAGTTAGCTATGTATATTTTTAGTATATGCGTTTGTGTGAGGTACGAACAAACAATTTTTTCTTTCTTTTCTTTCTGGAGCAGTCGGGTAAAAGTTAGTGGTACCTATGCTATGCCTACGAATAGGTACTTAATTTTAGATGGTCGTAAGGACCTTGAAATGAAAACAGTTCAACCAACTTCAAAAAAAATAATATGCAAAATAACTTTAATTTTGGGAACCGGTGTGTCTGGTTCTTCTATATAAAATCTTAATACCGACTTTTAGATTAAATTTTTGCAATTTCTAGTTTCCTTTGAAGTCGGTTGTAAAAAATTATTTAAATTTTCACGTTTTAGTCATTACTTTGAAATAGTTAGTGAATTCTCTGGTAAAGTATATGATTGACAAAATAGTTGATATATTATTACTATATATTGATTACTTCGGGATTGGTGAATGAAATACGAGGAATGAAATGATACTATCTATCACTTAGTCCAACACAAAAAAAGCATTCATGCATCCTGAGGAAACCGGCATGTTCTAGAATCAAAAATTCGAAGACATGTGACATCCACCAATCCCCACTGGGCCCACGTGGTGGATTACGGCCCATTCCCTCTCTTAGAGAGGAGGCCTGAGTCCCAGCAGTGGGAACATTAAAAAAGGCTGATGAGGATGATCATGATTATTACTTATATTGATTACTTCGGGATTGGTAAATGAAATACGAGGAATGATACTATCACGGAGTTGAACTTAATCCAAAACAAAAAAGCATCAAGAACGGTTCATAAACAAAAAAGTTATGCCCGAATTGATAACCTAACCTTAAACATAATTACATAATTTACGAAATGTGGGTATACCGGTGTGAACTTTACACATCTGCAATACCTTTTTGGAGCGTACCGCGGCGTAATGTAAATGTTATGAATTGGTGTTAAAAATGAGCAAACATGCGGTTGCAGCAATCCCAAAAGACTTGCTATCATTTATTAAAGAGTTCCATGGTTTATCTCCAAAGTTCTTCATTAGATCTTATTCATCAAATGATGATCAAATTTCCATGGTTCTGAGAGCAATAGAAATACCTACTCGTCGAAAAAAAAATCTTTAAAAGCGGTACCAAGAACTTACAAAAAAAAAACAGTCGACTGGAGAACCTAATCCTTTTTTGGAAGTTGTTTAAAAAATAGTAAAAAGTATTAAAGAGCAAGTTATAAAGAAAATAACATTTTTTTTTAGAAAATAAACCGGCGACCGGCATGTGGTTATGCATGGAAATACTATGACAAAATAATATGTCTGTTTACGATAAGCTGATAAACAAAATACAATATTCATAACAAAAAAAAAACCACAGTCACAATCACAAATTCTCAACAGTACAAGCATAAATAAACTTACCCTAAATCTGTACTTTCCGATCGGCGGCCGCGCATACGGAATTCCTTCAAAACTAGCAAAGGATCTTCCCTTGGTAGACACTTTCCATGCACCTTGAAGAACGCCATGAGCCACTCTTATAGTAGGATTTGGGGCTTGAGCGGAAATAAAGCCCGCAATGTTTAAAAGCAGATATAAATTCAAAAACATTTTTGAAAATGGAATCCGAACCAAGATGGCGTCGCGTCGATGACAGCCGTGCGTCGACGCACCGGGCGAGTCTATTACTGACTGGTTAAGATATATACACTTCTGTTTATAAAACATTCGCATGATACGGCCAATGTATAGATAATGTAAGTTTTATGGACGCCCACAGATGTTTGACCGATTAGTATTATCACGTATTATGCTGATAGATATACTCAGTTCGACCGCTTCTTTGACCCATATTATTCTTAGATTAAAATAGTGTTGTCAAGTGAACTGTCTTAGATCGGGAATGGGAATGAGATAATAAAGTTTTTTCGTCGTGTGAAACCGGTTATGCCTCTAACATAATAGTTTGTGCAAAAACTTGTCGTTAAACAAGGCGTAGCTGTATTAATACTTATTTGTTTAAAGAACTTGTTAGTATTAATTTTCAATTTGACTTTTGACGCCATATTTAATCCTTATTTTAGGCGCTCCTATTAGACATTGCTCGCAGAACAGATGGCCGTTGGGGACGAAAGGTTCTGGAGTGGCGACCGCGTACTGGAAGACGCAGCCTCCTACAAGCTGGACTGATGACCTGGTGAAGGTTGCGGGAATCCGATGGATGCGGGACGTACAGGATCGATCATTGTGGCGACGCTTGGGGGAGGCCTATGTCCAACAGTGGACGTCATTCGGCTGAATGATGATGATGATTAGTGTTTGGCATTCAAGTCCTTAAAAGTTATATTACAAATAGGTCTGTACCTAATATCCTTGAATGCCACATGAATTACACTAATCAATTTTCAAACTTTTGAAATGATCTACATTAATCTTACAACACTAATATTATAAAGAGGTAAAGTTTGTTTTTTGGTTTGTAGGAGGTAATCTCTGAAAGTAAGTACTGGTCCGATTGTTAAAATTTATGTACGTGGTCGAAGCTGGGGGCAAAAGTTAGTTTATTATAAACTAGCTGCTCCCAGCGGCTTCGCGCGCGTGATGGCAGAAAATTATCCCAAGGGAAAAATTTCCATGATAAAAGTATCCTATGTCCTATTCCAGGACATGGTCTATCCATGTACCAAGTTTCATCAAAATCGATTTTGCCATTTAGGCGTGAAGACATAACAAACAAACAAATAAACAAACAAACTCACTTTCGCTTTTATAATATTAGTAAGGATTGCCTTTCCTTTTCTTTTTGAAATTGTCTAAGTTTTTTTCGCTTTTAATATCTTTCGAATACCGTCAATTAGAGGCATAATAGACAGACAATGACACCGCAAATGACGGCGTTCGCTTGTGGTTTAATGAACTAACTGGCCTGTTGGACTAGTGGCTAATGGCTCTGACTGCTATGCCTAAGGTCTTGGGTTCAATTCCCACTCAAGATAAATATTTGTGTGATGTTGGGCAAGATCATTTGTTCTGTGTCTGGGTGTAATTTATCTATAATATGTATATAGAAATATTATAGATATATTGGTCTCGATACGAGAGGGTCGTGGGAATCCGATGGATGCGAGACTCACGGGAACATCCGTTTTGACAATAATAATAAATCATTTATTATCAAGCATCTTAGTCCATAGATATATCTTACAGACTAAAATATAGTAAATAAGACTATGTGAGTAACATTTCACATTGCACTAAGTTCACTTCGTGCTGTTCTGTGGCAACTGTCCATGGAAGCGAAGAGTACCACGCAATACTTGGGGAAAGAAAGAAAGAAGAAGAAAGAAAAGAAAGAAAAACATTATATTTACGCGAAATAAGACGCATACTTAAAGCTAAATAACAAACATAACATAACATCAGTCGAGGAGGCCTATGTCCAAGAGTTGACGTCTTTCAGTTGAGAAGATGATGATAGAAATATAATTTATCATATTTATCAGTCGTTTAGTACTCACAGCACAAGCATAAATAAAAGTTTTCCAGCACATCTCAGTTTACAGGCACAGGGCGCAGTCCCCGAAGGGGCGCTAAAATTATATACCTAGTCCTTTTTGTTTGTATTGTAGGTACTTTTTCTAGGGGCGCAGTTATTGCAGCTCGCACCGGGCGCATAAAAGGCAGGTTACGGTACTAGGTGTACGGTTTTTTTTATGTCTTTCGACGGGGAAAATCATCATTGACAAAACCCGCTCTTGGGTGGAGCGGAAGATAGTGTCAGACTCTTAATGACTAAAAACTCCGCGCCGTTCATTCTAACCTTCATACTGGGGCTCTAGTTTCCTTTCGGATAACACCGACCCCGGTAGGCTTCGACCCAGATGGGCCCCTCCTGTTACTGACAACTCCTTGAGGCGCGCGGGAAGCCTTGGCTCGGTCCGGACAGTTACCGGACGATCGGACAGCGGGCTCGCTCCGGCGAGGGCGCCTGGAGCGGTCGGCCTCCTCCTTTGCTAGCATTACTGCTTCGCAGAAGGAGGCGACCGCCTGCCACTCATCCTCGCTCCGGACCATGGCCTGAACCAAGGCCCGGCGCGAGAGGTTTCCGCCGCCGATCGCCCCCACGAATGTTGGTGTACGGTGCAACCGCACATTGCGTAAATGCTCTCTCATCATAATTGAATTTTAATTAATTAACACACATTTTACATCAAGTTCAGTTCACATTCGGACCGCGTCATAGCAACACCTCATTTATCATTAGTTAAGCTCGTGGACTCACTACACGTATTAAGTGAATTACATAGTTTTACTTGTAGCATTTAGCATCCCTATCAATCAATATCAATCAACAAAAGACGTACGGTAACAAACCAAACAGTAGGTATGAAGGTGCATCGGTTGAAAATTGATCGACCGACTTGGCTGTTTTTTTCTGGTTGTGTCATTGTTAGGATAAACTTTTTACAAGAGATTTCTTTTGAAAAATCTTTCGAGAAAGTTACACCCGCGGAAAACCGGGTCAGATCGTTAGTTTGAACTACAATTAGCAACAATTGTAATAAAATAAATTGAGATTCTTGGCACGCCTGATAATTTGTTGATAAAACAAATGCGACAAACAGTAGATATTTTCATCATTGAGCGGTTTTATTTTTGATCTAGATCAGACCTGGAAACCTATCCTCTTGCAGCGCGGTGTGAGGCAGGGAGGCAAAACTGTGCACAGCCGCAATGGAGGGTGTCTTCAAGGTTCTGAAATGGAGAGGGCTAGTACATTACTCGCCTTCGGTTTGCCGACGACATAGTGATCATGGTTGAGACTACGGAGGTCCTCAGTACAATGCTCAGAGACTTCAGTAGAGCTTCCGAAAGAGTAGGACTTAAAATGAACATGGACAAAACTAAAGTCATGGTAAACATCTATAGAGCATCCATTCCTATCAAGCATAATATATCAGTTAAAAAGCTTGATTTAATGTTCCCACCGCTGGGACTCAGCCGTAATCCACCACTCGAGACCAGTGCGGGTTTGGGCACGCCACGATTATGGCGGTAAGTCCCCTTATTGAGGCGTGGCTCGAAAGACCTCACGGCGTCCTTACCTTCCGCATGACGCTGGTCCTCACCGGACATGGCACGTTCGGGAGGTTTCTCTGCCGGATTGAAGCGGAAGAGACGCCGGGGTGTCGCCACTGTGCGGAACGCCCGGAGGACACGGTGGAGCACACAGTCAAGTACATACTTTTATCAGAATAAAATAAAGCTCTCATAAAACGTGATATTTTTGCCATTATTTGCTGATGAGATGATATGGACGGAACCTTTTGTATGCGAGTCCGACTCGACGGTTTTCTTTAATAAGTTCCATAACTGTATAAAAATGTATCTTAGCAAAAGAAGTAGTTTTGAAAGAGTACTTGAGGCATTGTTCGCTTCGCTGCAAACTGAAGTCTTCGCTAGGGATGTCCATCGTTCGGTTGTTGAAGAGACTGTCTGAGGGTTGTTAGTGCCACTTCAACTAGAATGGCAGAATGTACGGGCTTGTTAGTACTTATGTTTAGATGGCTACTCATATCCACTTGAATTATGTGATTAGTTTCGCAACTTAAAAGGAAAAAACTATACCCATATAGGATTACCTTGTTGTGTGCTTGTCTGTCTGTTTCTCAAGACCTTTTCTCTCTCGGGAGCGCGTTGAGGTTTCGAGTTGAAATTAAAGTTATTTAATCAAGTTTGCGGTCCCTTACATCGGTAAAAAAAATTAAACCTCTAAGTTAATGAAAAAAAAAAAAGATACGGCCGTTGACGTCGCAAAAAAACGTATATTTCGATACTCTCCCGTTGGCACAGAATTTTGAAATTTGGCATAAAGCAAGGTCTTATGGCACAGGTATAGGAATAAATCTTAAAACAGTATTTATTTTTTTTTCAATAAAAGTATTTTTTTTATATAATTAAGTATTTTTTTCAAAAAAAATACTGTAAAAAAAAACTACTATAATAAAAAAAAAAAATTCGGTAAAATCTTGGAAACACCAGTCGGGAATTATGGTCTTTTCTACATTATTATAATAAAGAGGTAAAGTTATTTTTTGTATTTTTTTTTGTAGGAGGTTATCTCTGAAAGTATTGGTCCGAATGCTAAAATTGTTTCACCGATAGAAAGCTGCTTTATTCCTGAGTGACATAGGCTATAATATATGTACGCGGGCGAAGCTGCGGGCAAAAGCTAGTATTTAAACTTTCGAATACCGTAATTAGAGACACAATAAAAAAACAATGAGAGAGCGGCGTTCGCTTGGGGTTTAATGAATTAATAATAATTATTATTAGTTTATTTTTGTCACCACAATATCACAGCAATTACAAAACTAAGTCAATTAAAATAATTTGGTAGTTTTGAGAACAAGTTGTTGGCTATTTTTACCATCCTACCCCCACCCTCATATTTTTCTTTGGCAGAATAACGTTTGCTGATTCAGTTAGTATTAGTACAGATTTAAATGGAATACAAAATGACCTAGCTAGCAATATATTGTTTAGAATACATGTGTGCGAAACGTATGCAAATTTTAATGGAAATCGGCTGAACACCTAAACAGCTTTCGCCTAACGGAGGCGTGAAACTGGAATAAGTACGTAAAGTCCTTCAGGGTGTAACACTCAATGTTTCTCAAGGTCAACCTGAATTATCATTTAGAAGGGAAGATATACATTTAAATTATTTGACTGTTTGTCTCCCGTAATACCGGCTTAGCTTTTCCAAATTATTCTACCTTTTCTTACTATTTCTTGCAATTTCGCCATATGTTGTCAGAATAGCTGTTTGTGTTAAGACAACCATTGAAAAATTAATGTTATTAGTTTAGCTTATAATAAATTTTATTCTATTTTACAATAGAGAGGTCTGCAGCATAAAATATATAGGTCAACAAAGCGCACTCGAGCAACGCACACATACACCGTTCACGGACACAATGACTCGGTAGCGGCTCGGCTCGCTCGTCGAACAGTTCCGGCTCAAACGCTCATTAGTATGCGTTTACCGAGCGTAGGTATAAAAATTGAAGTACATACATGAGATTGTCTGCTGTACCTATCTATTTTGTGGCTTAGCCAAGTTGATAATCTACAATCGGTAACGCCTGCGATTCCTTTGTTCTGACCACGTGACTAAACGTTGAGATGATGTCATTCCCATACATTTTAAGTTTTTTACTAGCGTTAACGATCGTAGATTATCAACCTGGCTAAGCCCTCTAGTTGTTCTGCAATTTCGGTGGTCACTAGTTCTGTGCAAAGGCACAGAACTACAGCTAGCAACAAATTACAGTTATGTAGGACCAACCCCTTCACATGTTTTCATAGACACTGAAGAGCATCGGTACATAATGGTCACCTGTTAGACCGACAAGCCAATGTGGTCGTTTTTAATTGAAGACTGAAAAGTTGGTGATCCTACTCATTTATTTACAAGAAAAAAGAAAAGAACCTCGTTCTCGTCTGAGTAACACAGTGTTGTTCGTTTTATAACAAGTAGGACGATTTCGTTTTGTTCTAGTTTGTGTCTCGTCTTCCTTGCGTCGGGGACGTAGATTGAGGCTAATTCAGTAAGAAGATGTAAATTATTACAGTTATACATTTTGAACGGGGTTTTCAAAACAATAACAGAAGATTACCTTGACTTTGTTATGGTATGCCCTGTTCTTTCGACTCTTCTTAAAAGTTAGTTTGAGATACGTAGCGTTACATATGCTTGCAGACGATGAGCAATAGGCAGCTCGCCGTCCAGTCAACTGGTGACTATTAAAAGATTTAAAGAAAAAGTTTTTTTTTTGGCGCATTTAATTAAATTTTCTTTTATTTTTTACCGCTGGACAGTTTTCTCGGTATCTTCATGTCATTAAACGCGTCAAGCCAATGACTACGTCAAGCCCTTTCATTTGATATCCATATTATAGGAGTATGTAAAAAATAACAAGTCTGCCATCTTGGGTGTTCCGCCATATTGAATTTAGAATGATGTCATACAGCTAACAATGCATTGTCATCCAAATTAAACGTGTACAGAATATTTGAGCTAAATCGGTTAAAGATATCTGCTTCAAAATTGAGTTGCAAGATTCCACCCGAACAAACATAGCTCGTATTGTTGTACGTACATAATTCCTTCATCATCATCATCATCATTTCTGCCGATAGCCATCTACTGTTGGTCATAGGCCTTCCCTAAGTGTCTCCACAATGAACGGTCCTGTGCGTCTCGCATCTATCGGATTTCCGCAACCTTTACCAGGTCAGAGGTCCACCTTGTAGGAGTCCAACGGTGCGTCTTCCCATACGCGGTCGTCACTCCAGAACCTTTCGGCCTCAACGGCCATCTGTTCTGTGATCAATGTGCCCTGCCCATTGCCACATGAATTTGGCAATTCTTCGTGTTATATTGGCAACCTCGGTTCTCCTGCGGATATCTTCATTTCTGATTCGATCACACAAGGAAACTTCGAGCATAGTTTTTTCTATAGCGTTGACTAATTGTCAGATTGTGGCACGCTGAGACAGACCCCAGGGTCTAATTGTGTGCTTTTTTGTAAACCCAATGAAAACTTACAAAGGTTTTGTTGTTATAAAAAAAAATATTGCCCTTTGAACGACTTTAAGCCTACTGATGAGGCCAATTGTGAGCGACCACGTTTCGGAACCATATGTAATCACTGGCAACACGCACTGGTTATATAATTTCATTGCATGTTAAATAAAAACTTGTAACAAATTAAAAAATTAGATTTGTGCAAGGCCACAATGGCTCCTATCTCATGCTGCATGCTGCGAAAACTAATAGCGCATTTAGAACACAAGGTTATCGACATGATTGTGGAATGTGGACACGGATGTAATTGTGCTGATTGTCGTTACTGCCAATCGCTTGATGGCAAAAAAAGTCATTTGTTGAAGCAATCGTTGCACGGTTGGATCAAGCGCCTGATACAGAAGGCAGTACCCCTCGATATGACTTGCATTAAGACCTAAACGGGACCCTGCGCCCAACACCGGCAGACATTTTTTTATAGTTATCCGTGTCCGTGTGTCCATGAGCGGTGTCTATGTGTGCGTTGCTCGAGCGCGCTTTGTATGTAGATTGACTTCTGTACCTTATTTTGTGTCCGTGAGCGGTGTCTATGGTGTGCGTTGCTCGAGCGCGCTTTGTATGTAGATTGACTTCTGTACCTTATTTTGTGTCCGTGAGCGGTGTCTATGGTGTGCGTTGCTCGAGCGCGCTTTGCATGTAGATTGACTTCTGTACCTATACATTTTGTGCTAAGACGCTCCGAGATATCATGTCCGTGAGCGGTGTCTGTGTGCGTTGCTCGAGCGCGCTTTGTATGTACATTGACTTCTGTACCTATATATGTTGTGCTAAGACGCTCCGAGATATCGTGTCCGTGAGCGGTGTCTATGTGAGCGTTCCTCGAGCGCGCTTTGTATGTACATTAACTTTTGTACCTATGATATTTTATGGTAGGGCCTTCTGAAGCTTTAATATGATTGACCATCTTAATCAATCTTGACTTTTAGTAAATCTGTCTTAACATCCATCAGAAATGAGTAGATTAGCAGCAGGAGACTGTCCCTTGTAAGAATAATACTATATTGCCGACCTTCACGAGATTTACTAATTAGAAATCCCGTTGAATAAAGGTAGTTATTTTCAGTGAAACGTAAGATCAAAGGCCTTGAGTACCTTCATAATTAACGTTAGTAGAATGTTACCAGAAACGTTTCGGAGGCATGAAAGAATAAAGGCATTAACAGCTTTATTACAGAAAAAGTTATTTTTATTTTATGTTACGTGGGGCATACTACAAGTTTCTGGATCTGGCCACTTACAGTCATCATCATCTTCCTGCCCTTGTCCCGTTTTATTTGGGGTCGGCGCAACACGATTTTTCTGCCATTCTGTCCTGTCACTCGTCACGCTATCACTAACTCCCTTTTCTTTCATATCACTACTCACACAATTCATCCATCTTTTCTTTGGCATCCCTCTCCCTCTCCATGTAAACTCATAATTCTTTTAGTAACATGTGTTTCATCTCTCTGGCCACTTACAATAAAATAATGAAAATACAATTCGAAAATGGAACTCCCAAATGAACTAAAAGGATTTCTTTATTTAATTGTTGTAAAATTATTTTATTCGCCAATCAACAATTGTAAGTATATACTGTATCTAATTAAAAAAAAAAAAACGAGATAAAGAAAGGGATTGTCAAAACCTGTGTGCATCTGTTACCGCAGCCCTAGCGGGCATAGGGGCAAATAAATCAACGTACACAATTATTGAAAAAGTACACACTAATAGTTTAGTTCTTGCCCGGCTTTAAACTGAATCGCTGGCTATCGACAAACGTCAAGAAAATAATCGGGTAATAAAGCGACGCTTGAAGGCAAAAATAACCAAGCGGCAATGAGCAAACTTTAAAAAATGTGATTTAAGTTAAAAACTTTAAATCACTCTATGCAAAGTCTAATTAATCAATGTCGCTTAGTAATTTTTGCCCTTCAAGCGTCGACATTAACTTTATTTGAATAAAATCTAATTTATGTAGGTACTGTGTGCTGGGGATCAGCAGACTGCACTTGACCTCGTTTCTAGCGGTATCTTGGCAGTCTACAGTAAAGAAAATTTAATTTTAAAGTATCTCTAGAACCTTCCTTCGTCCAAATCTCTTATTGTACCTCCAAGTCACGTTGGCAACGCATAAGTACAACCCATTCAATTATATCACAACCTTATATGTTATTATATCGTAATGTTTTTAATCCATTACTGCTTTACTAAGTGACGTTTGCTACCGATATTGTCTTAAAGCGTCAATGGATAAGTTACAGTAAGAAGATGTCGTTCGCTTTGAGTTTATTGGTGGAGAGTCTTGTAAGAAATACAGAAACCGTATGAAATTCTGGAATTAATTGCTACGAATTGTTACACGCAAGTAAATTCTAAATTTATAGTAAAATGCTGACTGAAAATTGTGAGTTTATTGAAGGGCAACATTTTAGCGAAAAGGCTACACGTTTTCGCTAAAATGTGATTTACGAAATCAGTCTACGACTGTACGAGTACCGAAATTTCATTTATTTATTTGTGTAACACTCATTTTTGACATTGAATAAATTTTATATTTGTGGTAACTCAAGATCATTTTTAAACATAAAAGCGCGATTTTTTTAGATTCAATCTTTTTCCATACTCGGCTATAAGCGAAAAAAGAGAACTCGAGTCATATTATACAAGGTGTAAGATACCGAGGAGAAATAGCAGGCGGTCGCCTCCTTCTGCGAAGCAGTAATGCTTGTAAAGGAGGAGGCCGACCGCATCACGCCACCGCCGCCGCCGTCGCCGGGATTCCGATCCCGATTTCCGGCCACCGTAGACGCGGGCTCGCGGACGGTGAGCCATGGGTAGCTCGCTGTCCGATCGTCCAGTAATGGACCGAGTCCAAGACGTCGACGACGCGCACTGTTCCCGCGCGTCTCAAGGTGTTGTCAGCAGCAGGATGGGTCCAGCTGGGTCGAAGCCTACTGGGGATAGGGTTGTCCGAAAGGGAGCTCGTGCGCCGGTATAAAGGCTAGAAGGAACGGGATGGAGTTTTTAGTCAGTAAGAGTCTGACACTATCTACCGCTCCACCCAAGAGCGGGTTTTGTCATACGATGATTTTTCCCATCGCAAAAAAAAGGTGTAAGGGACAGCGCTCAGCAAACTTAAGGGCTTGCCTAGTAGACAAAACTGAAACCAATTTTTTTTTTTCACAAACCTAAAAAATAAACGGCCTCTCCACGAACTGTCCAATCAAGTTTATAATTTTGTATGGTGAGATGTTTTTTTTTTCTTTTCCTGAAAAAAAAAATCTTGTGGAAAGTTGTTCAGTATCATCTACTAAGTAAGCCCTTAAAGTTTGCGGAGGGCTGTCCCTTAGACCCTGTATTTTTTGTATAATTAAACTATTTTGTCAAGTATCCGCAAGTAAAATTCTTACAAGGTAGGTATGCTTTTATTCACTGGCCTGACTGGCCTGTTGGTCTAGTGGTTAGTGACCCAGCAAGCTATGCCAACCGTCGTGGGTTCGATTCCCACCCAGGATAAATGTTTGTGAGATCATTTGTTCCGTGTCTGGGTGTAATTTATCCACGGAGTATTTATCTATAGACATTATTTAATATTATTTGATACTGTCTGGTGACCGACGAACAGACAGACAGACAGCGAAGTCTAAGTAGGTAATAGGGTCTTGTTTTACCCTGTGCCTTTTTTATTTATTGTTGGTAGGTTTGCGCTTGACCGCTATCTCACCTGATGGAAAGCGACGATGCGGTCGACGATGGTGCCTACCCAAAGGGACATAAAACAGGGACAAGAAACTATTTGTAACTAGTCAGCCTTATAATGCCCCACTGCTGCACTTTTTCGATGTTCTCACTGCTGGGACTCAGGCCTCCTTTCTAGGAGAGAGAATGGGCTGTAATCCACCACGCGGGCCCAGTGCGGGTTGGTGGATGTCACATGTCTTCGAATTTTTGGTTCTACGAAATGTCGGTTTCCTCACGATATTTTCCTTCACCGTTATGAGAGCTGTGGTGAATAAATACTGAACCGCGTCTTACAACTTGTAAGTCGGGGCCATTTACCATTCGGCCACCACTGCTCTCACTCGGCCACCACTGCTTTCCTACGGAACCCTAAAAACTGAAAATTTAAATAATAAGTTCCGAAAGATTTTCACTCAAGTCCACTTTTCTTTTAATTTGACTGTTTCAATTGAGTAAGCAGTCCGAAAACAATTTCAATCTTGTGAATAAATAAATCCAAAGGTTTGTTTCCTCAACTTTACTAACAGGCGCATGAATTGTAAACGGCTCACGTTTCAAACTTTCGAGATTGTCGGTCCTTAGAGATTAGGAACAGGAATAAGCATATTTTTATTCCAAGTATGAAGAAGTTTAGTAAGTTAAAGTAAAAGTTGAAGGGGAATCGTTTGTCTTGGTATGGTCATGTAAAGAGGAGGGATGAAACGCATGTTACTAAACATACTAAAGTTATGAGTATACACGTTGATGGGTGGACAGGGAGAGGGAAGCCAAAAAGAAGAAAAGATGGATGGATTGTATGAAGAGTGATATGAAAGAAAAGGACATATGTGACATTCACCAACCCGCACTGGGCCCGCGTGGTGCATTACGGCCCATTTCCTCTCCGAGAGAGGAGGCCTGAGTCCCAACAGTGGACACATTGAAAAGGCTGATGATATGATGATGATGACATGGTGGACATCCCACCTATACGTACAAAGCCTTTTGGGGACACATTCATTGTGCGTACAGCTAAGCAGTGGAATTCCCTGCCGGAGTCTGTGTTTCCTGATAGCTATAATCTAGAGGTGTTTAAGTCAAGAGTGAATAGATTGCTTCTAGGCAAGCGCGCTCCATCGTCGGCCACATCATCACTTACCATTAGGTGAGATAGTGGTCAAACGCGAGCCTATCTATACTTTTATTACAAAGAGGTAATTTTTTTAAGTTTGTATGTAGGGAGTAATCTCTGGAAGTATTGGACCGATTGCTAAAATTCTTTCACCAATTGAAAGCTGCTTTATTCCTGAGTGACATAGGCATATATTATGTACCTACGCGGGCGAAGCTGCCCATAATAAAAAAAGGCTTCTTCAACAGATTTATCTTAACACTTATTGCAACTTAATCAAACTAAACAAGCATCGCTACCGCATATTGTATTACGAGCCAGATTTATCTCGGAGATGCAACACTCTCTGCTGCGTTGTGGACGTACTCTAGAATAACATGGAGAATATTGGCAATAAAGGATAATTTATGCTAGACTGTGCTGGGTCATAACAACGGATTCATAATATAGCATGCACGTACTTATAGCCTGTATGTTACTGTGGCTCGTTTGATGTTATGTAGCTTCGTCTTATGCTGTGGTTACATTATCTGTTTTTTAGGATTCCGTATCTCAAAAGGAAAATTTGGAACCGTTATAGGATCACTTTGTTGTCTGTCCGTCTGTCTGTTTGTTGGTCTTAGAGATGTGCCGTTGCCGGCAATATGGGAATATTGCTGGCAATATTGCCACCAATATTCATACATCAGGCAATATTCCCACTTCACGGCAATATTGCCGGCAACGGCACATCTAGTCGGTCTGTCTGTCAATACCCTTTATCTTGGGAACGCCTCGAGATATCAAGTCGAAATTAAAACCATATACTCAGGTTTGCGGATTCTTGAAGGTGTGAAAATGAAACTTGTAAGTTAACGAGAAAAAAAGATACAAATCGGTTTATGTTGCAAAAAATTTACATTTCGACACTCTCGAGGAAATCAACACACATAGGGTTCTTCCTGTTGACCCAGAATCCTGAAATTAGGCATAAAGCAAGTTCTAATTGCTCAGATAGAGGAATAAATCTGAAAACAGTAAAGTGATCACAAAAAAATACTTTTCTGGCGATTCGGAAAAATCTTCGGGATTCTATTCGGGAATGGATATTTTTTTACATAGGTAAGTTTGTATGGAACTCTCAGTACGCGAGTTCGACTTTAGCTTGCCCCGTTTTTTTATTGTTAATAGGTTCAACTAGCGCTTGACCACTCTCACCTGATGGAAAAGATGGAAATGTGTAGTTTGTCAAATTGGGATGTATTTGAGCAAACATGATTGCTTGTCAAAACTTAGGCCCCTCCGATGAGGGTACATTTAGGTTTCCCAATATGATTCCCTAGCGCACTCGAGTATCGCGCAAAATCTCCATCTGGCTGATCTTATATTAGTAGAATATAAGCTTCGACATGATAATAATAAAATAAAAAATAAAACTAATTTTATAAACGTTTTTTGCCAAGCTGCCAGTGCCAGTCTAAAGTGGGATTGGGCCGGACATGTTTGCCTGTCGGATGAGCTGTGGGCTAAAAGAGCCACTTATTGGGTCCCATTGAACGCAAGGCGACATCACGGCAGACCAAGGCGAAGGTGGAGAAATGAGCTTGATAGGTACCGGAGCGACTGGCCCGCAATGGCCGAAGACAGACGTGTGTGGAAAAGGGAGTGGGAGGCCTTCGTCCAGCAGTGGGACATAAATGGACTAACTAACTAACCTAACTAACTTTTGCCATACAACGTGGCAATGCCGCCAGACTTTTGGGCACACTTCCAGTTGACAGCAATGCGGAGGAATTTTTTGATGCCATATTTTAGGTAAGAGTTATTGTGTATATATGTATATTGTTTTAATTAGTTAGGTGTTTTTATTTTTCATGTTCTTTCTATAAAATCTAATTAGGTATTAAATACATTTTAGAAACGTAGTTATAAGCCATATCAAATTAATTATACAAAGAATGGTTTCATAATTTTACAGTAGTTATTACAGTTTTACAACAAGAACCCATATTAAGTATTATTAACTAAAACTGGCGCGCGATTATGAACTCTATTCCAACTACTTACGGTACAAAATGGGACTCGACGATGTCTACTGCCAAAGTTTTCCAGTTTTGTGACACAGACAGTTTTCAGTAAGTCGAGTTGTTATGGTTTTATTGAAGTGATCGCTATCTATTGATTATTTAGCAGACCGTACTTTAGTGGTCGCGGGAATCCGATGGATGCGTGACACACAGGATCGGTCGTTGTGGCGACGCTTGGTGGAGGCCTATGTCCAGCAGTGGACGGCTTTCGGCTGATATGATGATGATGACTTCAAAGGTGGTTTTTGTTCACTAATATGTATTACTCTCTCCTGCAGTATGAGTAAGAGCAAGTCACACGTACCGAGTAAACGGGCGAGACAGTGCACTCGACCGAATCCTCGGTACGTATAAATATAACGCCAAGTACTCGGCCGAGCGCTCGCCGCAAGGTCGGATCAAGGCGTAATGCCTTGACGTGCGAAAATCATCTAGATGACATCTTCCATCCTTAGGCGGAGCAAGAGGGCGTGTCAGACTTTTACTGACTAAAAGCCCACTCCTGCTCCTTTTTTCCCATTGTTCAAGGACCCCGGGGATCTCTTTCGCATCACTGTCGACGACTTGGGCTCGGCTCGGATGTTGCCGGACGGTCGGACGGCGATTTATCCATTGCTCACCGTCTGCAAGCCCGCGCCTACGGTGGCCGGAAATCGGGATCGGAATCCAGGCGTCGGTTGGGGTGTGAGAGCTGTTGCCTCTCGCGGGCGGCCTCCTCCTTTGCTAGCACTACTGCGTCGCAGAAGGTGGCGACCGCCTGTCACTCCTCCTCGCTCCAGCCATATTAGCTTAAGAGTAAGCTTCTTCCTTTTTTTTATTGTTGATAGGTTTGCGTTTGACCGCTATCTCACCTGATGGAAAGCGATGATGCGGTCGACGATGGAACGCGCTTACCTAGAAGAAACCTATTCACTCTCGACTTAAAGATTTCCTTACATAGAACAACTTCAAACTTCTGTAACTACCTCGTTGTGGTCGGGAGCTCTAATATACCAAAAGTAATTAAATTGCCCTTTCTGGTTAAATTAATATGGTTCTACTATGTAATATAGTTAGTAAACTAGACGATATTGGTTGTCAAGCGACGTTAAAGTATTAATTAACTTAATTTCCTAGTCGACCGTTATTCAATAATAGACCCGTATTTTCAAAATATTGGAAACACTGAGTTTATGATTTAATATTAATTGAACCTATAGTTCAATTATGCTGGCCGCTTTGTTTGTATATTATATTTTATTATTCGGGCATATTATATGTTTATACAGGGTTATAATACTAACATCACAAACAACAACTTTTGTTCTATGACTTTTTACAAAACATAATGCATTTGCCAAAAACAAACCTTTAAGATTTCGTTGTTTTACATTTCAACTCTGTAATTTGCTATACCTACCAACGCAAGCGCATCAAGCAGTTCCGCTGCTAGACAGGGACACCCTCCACTATTGTACTATTGCTTGCTTTGCATAGACTTCGTAATATTTTGAATGTTCTATTTAAATATTTTTATTTTTGTATGAACTAAAATATGATAAATTTTTAAAAGTCATAGAACAAAAGTTGTTGTTTATGACGTCAGTAACATAGTCTTAAAAGGTTGCCGGTGTTTTACAAATACCCCTGTTTACAATGTTTTTTTAATTATCATCGGCAATGATGCACTTGTAGAGTCGAAGCTCCAGAGCCCTGAGCATCGCTGCCAAGTTTCTGGTCTGTCGGTTTTCTATCGTTTACATTTTGGGGAGTGTACACTGGAATTGCACAATCTAATTCCGCCAAATCCGTTCCATCATCGGACCACTAGACGTATGGCATTGCGCCTCCGGTACTTGGTAGCCATCCCATCCATACGCACAAAGCGTTTTGGGAACACATTTATTGTGGGTACAGCCAAGGCGTGGAGTTTCCTGCCGGAGTCTGTGTTTCCTGATAGCTACAACTTAGGGGTCAAGTGAATAGGTTACTTCTAGGCAAGCGTGCTCCATCGTTGACCACATCATCACTTACCATCAGGTGAGTTGGTGGTCAAACGCGGGCCTATCAATAATAATAAAAAAAACTTTCCATTTTTCATAGGACACGGTGGAGCATACGGTGAAGGTGTGCTCCACTTGGGCGGAGTACCGTCGTTTCCTTGTGGGGGCGTTCGGTAGCAACGGCTTCTTACGCCGGGTCCTGGTACAGGCCATGGTCCGGAGTGAGGAGGAATGGCAGACGATCACCTCCTTCTGCAAACAGTAATGCTGGCGAAGCAGGTGGCCGCCAGCGTGAGGGAACAGTCTTCCTCACTCCCCAGCCACCGGGGTCCCGACTCCGATTTGCAGTCAACATAGCGTGGGCATGCGCATGGCGAGTATTGAGTAGCTCACGTTACCTTTAAAGCTTTATAACTTTTGAAACAGTGACCAACTAATTTTGATATTTGGTGACAAACGACATATTAGCGACAAAATTTTCGTGTTCTCAAAATTAAGTACCGTGATAGTGGGCAAGCCAGTGTCAGCCATACTATACTATAAGTCAGTTTAGGCCGTCAAATGGATCGCGTTAAGAGCGCGTGGTAGTGTTTCTCCAGCCCCGCTAGTCAAGTTACAACCGTTTCGTTTCGATTCAATCGCCTCGAGTCGTCCACGCCTCCGACTCCTTTGTCCTGACCACGTGACTGAGCGTTGGGATGACTTCAGAACAAAGGAATCGGTTACATGCCGTAGCGTGGAGGCCTCAGGCCTCGCTAATTTTAGGTGACGCCTGAGATGAAGTCATTCCCATACATTTGAAGTTTTCTACTAGCGTTAACGATTGTGGATTATCAACTTGGTTAAGTCCTCTGGTCCAGTAAGTTTGGTAGTAGAAAGATGTGCGAGCCTTCAATCTCAGCTTTGGACAAATACTTGCTTTAAATCCACACGAATAATAAATACTACTGCTTTCCTAATTCCTTGCAAACTACTTGATCTGTGATTAAAACTTGTTAATAGATGCATTATGCATTTCACGAATTCTGTTGAGCTCCGAGCTCAACGTGGCACGGACAAACAAACTTCTGAATTCATAATATTAGTGAGTATTGATCCCTTGAGAGTTCCCTGGCACGTTGCAGCGTAAGGCTGGGTATAGGACGGCTCATATTGCACACTAGTTTCTTCCAGCGGCTTCGCTCAAGAAAATAAAGCAAATTATCCCAAGGAACATAACTTCTGGGATGAAATAGTGAATTATGTGTCTAAGGGATAAAGCAGTGTCTTTAAGTCGTAGGTAGCTATTTGAATCCCAAACGAAACGAAGGTTGCTAAGTTTTAATTCCGAATTCCAGTGAGGGATTTATATATATAATTAACGCCCGAGCATTGCGAGGGAGTTCATATTAAAACCTGAGTGAAGTGAGGAATTCCAGCCGTGTAAGACAAATTCAAACCTCATTAGAGAGCAGTGGTGGCCAAGTGGTAATGGCTCCGACTTACGAGTTGTAGGTCACGGGTTCAAACCCAGCCAAGCATTACTTTGAGTAATTTATTTCATCACCACTGCTCTTAAAACGGTGAAGGAAAACATCGTGAGGAAACCGGGATGTCCTAGAACCAAAAATTCGAAGACATGTGACATTCACCAACCCGCACTGTGCCCGTGTGATGGATTACGGCCCATTCTCTCTCCTAGAGAGGAGGCCTGAGTCCCAGCAGTGGAAACATTAAAGAGGCATGATGATGATGATGATGAAACCTCATTAGACAACATGAATTGCGTGACATGAATTGTATGACAAATAAAAAGGCATTATTGAGCAGGTGGTGTAAAAATTGTCAAGCAGAACATGTCCTAGAATATCTTCTAGACATGTTCTACTTGCATGCAAAATTTCATCGAAATCCGTTCTACCGTTTGATCGTGATGGAGTAAAAAACATACGTACAAACTTTAAGCTTTATAATATTAGTCTGATCCTTTACAATATTTTATTAATTTAGTCGTATTTCTCTATGACTCCATAGAATAATTTTTTCACGGCTTTTGATTGAGAATTTTCAGGACATATACTTTTTGTCATTTTATTTTTTTGTTGAAAAAATCATCAGTTATTGTCACACGCTCTTGTTGAAGCAGACTTTTACTGGCTAAAATCCACCTGTGTTCCTTTAGTTGTCCTTTGCATTCCAGGGTCACAGTAACACTTGCGAACACTCCCGCTACAGCTTGAACCTAGCCTTACAGTAATATTTTGCTGCTAAAATCGCTAGTAGCATCACAGACGAGAAACTGAAATATATTATTCAGATTAGGTACATTAGTTTTTAAAGCGTATTGTCACAAAATAGAAGTACAGAAGATAATCTCATGTATTTACTTCACTTTTTATACCTACGCTTGGTGGACGCACACTAATGAGCATTTGAGCCGGAACTGTGCGACGAGCGGGCCGAGGTGCTCCGAGATATCGTGTCCGTGAGCGGTGTCTATGTGTGCGTTGCTCGAGCGCGCTTTGTATGTAGATTGACTTCTGTACCTATATATTTTGTGGTATTGTGCAGAAGATTGTAAAATTCTATTACAAAATTTGAATCGCAATCTGTTTTTATTTCTTAGACGATGCGGTTACAGTACTAAAAGATTTATATCTTAGATACGTTTAAACTCACGTTTTCAACATCTGAATTTACGAACAAAACAAAGTTTTCTGTTTACAGAATTGGAGTTATTGAGTTTAAGAGCAGTGGGAACCATACACATGGAGAATGAACGGAGTAGTCTTTGATCCATGATTGAAGTAGGTACTTATTTTTACAGTGGTATATTAACCAATCACTTCACTCGATCTTGGACTGATCGGTAGGGCGTGACAGACTTGTACTGACTAAAACTATACCTATGTTCCTTCTTTGGCTTGCGTTACAGGGCTTTCTTTCGGACTACTCGTTGCCCCAGTAGGCTTCAGCCCTGCTTTTAAAAGCAGAGGCAGGTATTGGCTGCACAGATATTGTTTCTAACTTTACTATAGAGCAGTATTTTTTTAAGAGAATCATTCATTCCATTCTTCTATGTCTGCCAGTCGAAAAACACATTTGTTACACCACGCTCACCCCGAGTAGGTACTCTCGATGAGAACAAACAGCCGCCCGGGCTACGTCTAATATGATTCTTCCAATGAGCAGACGTCACTCGAGTCGAGTGGCGTATCGTGTGGTAGTGCCTAGATACGTCGCAATAATAATAATATTCCACAACTATTACACAACTTACCAACCGTCTAGTCCCAAGCTAAGCAGAGCTTGTGTTATGGGTACTAAACAACTGATAAAACATACTTATACATTTCTAAATACATACATATTATAGATAAATTACACCCAGACACAGAACAAATGATATGCTCATCACATAAACATTTGTCCTGGGTGGGAATCGAAATCACGACCTCCGGCATAGCAGTCAGGACCACTAACCACTAGACTAATAGGCCAACAAAGCCAAGCAATAAAGCGACAATGAGCGTAGTTTCCTACTGATGCCATGGGCTATGCGAAAGTGAAGCCCGTGGCGCTGGAACGAAGACAAAAAAATAACAGGAGTGGGTTTAAGTCAGTAAAAGTATGACACGCCTTCCTGCTCCACTCAAGGGCGGGGGATGATTTCCCATCTAAAAAAAAAACTGTCGCCAAATGAATGGGCATGAAGAACAATGACATTTTTTATACTAAATATCTATGGATTGTGGTTCATACTTGTATAACGAAGATGTTTCGTCCACGAAGTTTTCGCAGACGGAGTTACAAACTGAAGCTTTCGAAGCATTCCTAAAGATGAACCTTATCATCATCATCTTCCTGCCCTAATCCCGTTTTATTTGAAGTCGGCGCAACATGTTTTTTCTTCCATTCTGTCCTGTCACTAGTCACGCTATCACTAACTCCCTTTTCTTTCACATCACTTCTTACAGTTCTCACACCATCCATCCATCTTTTCTTTGGCTTCCCCCTCCCTCTCCACTTATCCACATCCTCTTTTAGCAACATGCGTTTCATTCCTCCTCTTTACATGACCATCCCAAGATAAACGATTTCCTTTCAACTTTTCAGTCACTGGCGCCACTTTCAAACTTCCCCTAACATACTCATTCCTCACTTTATCCATTCTCGTCACACCACACATCTATCTTAACATTCTCATATCCACTACATGCGATCTTTTTTCGTCCGTCTTTTTCACAGCCCAACATTCAAAAACAAGAGCTAAATGAACATCACAGACAAATTACTTGGAGTTTATCAGTGTTTTTGTAAGATCTTAACAAACTACGCTTCACTAGCTCTTTTGAAAGCAGTCTTGTTTGTAAGTTCTTTGTTAAGGCCAAGATCTCATGAGGCGTTTTTCACCCGCATCCGCTGCGGTTGCGTGCATGCGGCTTTTGTAGAACGTAGACGTACAGGGTTATTTGCAGTCATAAAACCAAAGTTGTTGTTTATGATAGATAGATAGATAAATTCTTTATTGTACACCAAAAATAAAAATTACATAAGAAACTTAAAATTAATAGGGTGTCACAATGGGCGGTCTTATAATACACGATATTAGTAATACAGTCCTGCAAGGTTATTAATGTTTTAAAATAATCCTGTATATCCACAAATATTTAGGTTTAGAAGTCAATCTACATACAAAGCGCGCTCGAGCAATGGACACATAGACACCGCTCATGGACACGATATCTTGGTGCGCCTCGGCCCGCTCCACCGAGCGTAGGTATTAAACGTGAAGTAGGTACATACCTAAATGAGATTGTCTTCTGTACCTATCTATTTTGTGGTATAACACAACAGCTTGTTTCCAACAGATAACAAACTACCCGTCTTTCGATTATCACCCGCAAAGTTTGCGAGTGATATTCGCAACCGTGACGGGTGCGATACCGCACAAAACTCCGGTCTCGTAAATTTAGAAATAAAGCTGTTTCTTCACCGCCACGGGCGCGGCTAAAAACAGCTTCGTGAGTTCTTAGCCTTTGTGTTATTACAAAGATCCAAATAGTCTAGAATAATGTTGACTAAATAATTCCTCTGCTAAAATCACAATTGTCATTGTGTTAGCTCAAATGAATCGTTTCTGAATAAACTAAATAATTAATGTCTATCGTGAACCAGACTGTTACAATAATATTATTGGAGCTAACATTATAAAGACTTCTGTAGCCTTAAGCTTGGTATATAGACAGCAAAATAAAGCTTTGCTAGATAAATAAATAAGTATCTACGTAATGCTTCGTTTCAAAGTAGAAGTGAAAATCTATATACTAATGGGTTATTTGTAAAACACTAGACTAGCAACCTCTTAGGTGCTAGTTAAGAACATCATAAACAACAACTTTTGTTCTATGGAAGGAAGGGAGGCCTTTGCCCTGCAGTGGGACACAACAGGCTCATAATAATAATAATATTATATTTTAGTTCATCAGATTGTCATACAAAAACAAAAATATTTAAATTAATTGCTCTAAATATTACGAAGTCTATGCGAAGCAAGCGACAGTACAATAGTGGAGTGGAGCGGGAATCGTGCACGGGTGGCATTGGTGGGTACAGCCAAATACAAAGTCGAAATGTGTTAGAACAACGAAATGTTGACGGTTTGTTTTTGGTAAATATATTATACTAGCTTTCCACCCGCGGTTTCGCCCGCGTGGACTACAGTTTATATCGCGCGGGCAGAGACCCGTGCTCAGCAGTGGAATTATAGGTAGCCTATGTGTTATTCCAGTGTCTCTTCTACCTACCTACCAAATTTGATCTAAATCCGTTCAGCAGTTTTTGCGTGAAAGCGTAACAGACAGACAGACAGAGTTACTTTCGCATTTATAATATTGTTACGCCGTTAAATTTCAACACGTCATATCTCCGACAAATTAAAGAGTGGCAACGAATAATTAAAACGCATTACTGTTCGAAAGCTCTAGAACCAAAGTACCTACCTAGCCTGGCAAGATCTGGAACATTCCGTCATAGGTACTCGTTGTACCTACTATTTAGTAGGTATGTAATCTGTAAGTATCTGTAGGTGGATAAGGGAAATGGTACTTTCCGCCGTTAACAATAGAGTCGAAATTTACATTTCCCGAACAATGGAAAATTGCTTCAGTTAGGCCATTACCAAAAAATTCAAATCCAACCGAATTAAAAGACTTGCGTCCTATAAGCATTTTACCATGCCTGTCCAAGGTATTGGAAAAAGTTGTCAGCCAACAATTAAGTGAGTTTTTGGAGCAAAATAACATTCTACCTGACTTACAATCTGGGTTCCGGAGACAACGCAGTACGTCTACCGCTTTACTAGACGTTACTGATAATATTTTGGCTGCCCAGGATCAGGGAATGTGTACAATGCTCGTTTTGCTAGATTTTTCCCGGGCATTTGATGCAATAAATATTCCGCTATTATTATCTAAGTTAAACTATTACGGTTTTGACCCTAGCGCCGTGCAGTGGTTCCGCAGCTACCTCACAAATAGAAAGCAATTTGTCGACTTGCGTTTATGTGACGGCACTACCCTGAGATCGGCACTCATTGCAGTAGAGAGAGGAGTTCCTCAGGGCTCCATCTTAGGGCCGATTATTTTCATTTTGTACTGCGCAGATATTATTAAATGTCTCCATAAATGTAAATATCACATATACGCCGATGACGTTCAGATTTATATATCTTTCCGACCAGACGAGTACAATGATGCCATTAAAGACCTTAATGATGACCTCCAAAGAATTGCCGCTTGGGCCGAGGAGAACTGCTTGTCATTGAACCCTACAAAAACCAAATATTTGGTGTTTGGCTCAAGACAGCAGCTTTCCAAGCTGCCTTTATCATTTGACCTAAAGCTAATGGGCGAGCAGATCGAGCGGGTGTATGAGGCGAGGAATTTAGGACTAATTATGGATAAAGACCTGCGTTTTGAGAAACACGTAGCAGACTCAGTGAGAAATTGTTTCTATCGCCTGAAGGTTTTATACAAGATGCGACCGTACTTGTCAGAAGCATTACGAGAGCAGCTGGTTGAAGCCCTAATTCTCTCTAGGCTGAACTACGCAGACACGGTGTATGGCCCGCGCCTGTTGGCTCGTACAGATCGGCTCATCCAAAGGGTACAAAATGCTTGCGCTCGGTTTTGTTACAGTATTCCTCGCAGAACCCATGTAACGCCCTACCTAAACGAACACTTTACGTTGAAAATGAAATCCAGACGCAAACTGCACTTGGCTTGCCTACTGTTCGGTGTAGTTAAATACCAGAAACCAGACTACTTATATAACAAGCTGAGTTGGCTTACGAGCAGGCGGGAGTGCGGAAGAAGACAATGCTCGCAGCAGCTTTCGACCCACTCATGTGGCACAGCTGCTTTTAGGGGCAGCTTTCGTTATTCCGCTTCCAAAGTATGGAATAACGTCCCACCCCCTATTAGACTGATAAATACTATAGGTACATTTAGAAGACGCCTGCGACAGTATCTGATCGATGCACAGCGAAAGCTAGATATGGTGGCGCAAAATACGT
Source organism: Mythimna lalbum (assembly GCA_949319445.1). Lineage (NCBI taxonomy): Eukaryota > Metazoa > Arthropoda > Insecta > Lepidoptera > Noctuidae > Mythimna > Mythimna lalbum. Next base: position 3,612,395 of record OX439358.1, read on the forward strand.
CAATTATATAATGTACCCGTGTACCTGCCCTGACTGATAATGCTTCTTGTGCTTAGTATTTATATTATTTACTAGTAAGGTCAACTAATTAGTTGCTTTTTCATAATGGTGGGAATTGCTCACACTGGGTCGGCTCGGATTCCTTGTCCCTTCCGCCTTCAGAGGGCTGTTGTGTTGTCCACGGCAGCGTGGCGTCCTGTCGCGGGTATGAGACCTGTAAAATACAAAGCAGCACATTACTCCTACTATTTTTGACATTAACTTTATACTTAAAAAAAAAAAACAACGTTCTGTTCTCAACATACCCACTGTTTCTGGCCTACTTGCTTGCGACGGGCGCGGCGCATCTGGATGGCGATTCCACACTCTATTACAGGGAGCCTGACAGTGCGGGAGCCTCAGGGAGGCTGGGGACGTGTATCTCCATATTGTAACATTCTACAAGTCAAATAGAAAATTAGACAATTCACAACACATTTAATTGAAATCATTATTTTTAAATTATTATAATTATACCAATTTGCGCTTACCTTAAGTACTTGTCGTCATCTTTTATCTGCGAACACTTTGGCACAACTCTGCATTCAACTTTTATATTAATATTTTTTATTTATTTATTTTTTAATTTTTTTATCGCTCCTTAATTCATGAATCCCCAAGCGACCACCGGTGGCCGCGCATCTGTTGTCTTACTATTGTGTCTCTAATTGACGGTATCTGAAGGGTTAAACGCAACTCGCAGCGAGATTAAGCAACTGAATAACATCGTTCAAATCGCTCCATCGCGCACAGTAGAATACACAGATTGCATCCTCCTAACCTGTTCAAGATTTACCTACCCACTTTTTATTTTATTTTTTTGTGTGCATTTATTCTACTGTTTTATTTAGTGTTTGTCTTTCTCTCTCGTTTCATTTTTGTTTATTCTATTATTTATTTTTACATTTTAAACAAACACTAGGTATCTTACAAATTCGCTATAACACTATTTATATATATATATATATTATTTAAGTACCATCACTGTTATTATATTACCTATATTGCACTCCAAAACCGGTTTTACGTCCGTTACGTCACAACCACAGGTTCAGTTGAAAACCAGCGTCAGGCACTAGTTGTCTGGCAATCATGCTGAACTGCACCTATTTTGGTGCAGCTATGAGGCACACATCACTTTATTTTTTTATTTTCTTGTATTTGTGTTTGGCCTTGCTGTATCAAATAAATTATTTTTCTTTCTTTCTTTCTTTCTTTCAAATTTGCGTGAGTGACTCGCGAAGGACAAAGTAATAAAATTGATTTATGGCCCCGCGACGCGACTCTACTGTTCTGGAACTATCCTGAGACGTCAGTATCTAGAATTTTCTTTGCTCCGCGTATAAATACGAGCCCCCGAACGGAAGTGAGTCAGTTTTGATTACGACTGCGAACAAGAGCGATCTACCTAAGTGTGCGAAGTGATTTTATCTAACGACCGAGGCGATAGTATAACGGAAATAACTGTGATTTGGATTATTGTTGACTGGACTAATTACTTATTGTTTGTGGTAAATAAAGTTCTTTATTGGTAAATCGGCATTTGGTTACCCACGTACGTAACAATAGGTATTATAAGTAGGGATTTTGTAAAAAGTCATAGAATAAAAGTTGTAGTTTATGATGTTCTTAACATAGTCATGAGAGGTTGCTAGTGTTTTATAAAAACCATGTATAGATATATATTAGCAAAATTAAAAAAATTAAATAACCTCCGACACATAAAATCTATAAAAAGTAAAACAACTGGTTAAGACGAATCTAACGACCCTGAACGCGATGGGTTTTCTGGTACGCTTTCTAGGGTTTCATCAGTCATCTTTCAGTTCTAGCATCAGGTACTGGTCATAATGACAAATGTATAGAACCTGGCTAAGACGAATCTAATAATCCCAAACTGTTTTTACTAGACGGCATTCCAAGTTTCTATCAGCCACTTCCCAGTTCTAGCATCAGGTCTTCGTCATCAGATTCTCGCCGTCATGAGAAACGAACGGATCAATTTTTAAGATAAATCTAAATGAGCCGAAACTGGATGCGCTTATTAATAGGCATTCCAAGGTTACGTCTCTTACCTCCGACCTCCATCATCAGACCAGCTTCATTGCGTCGGCATGTAGGTACATGAGTATTTCAAACATTAGCTCACATATATATGTGTTTATTAGTAAAGTATAAATCCATTAAGTGTTTAAGATCCCTGCCACAGCCATCAAACAAGCTGAAGACCTTGAATTCCTGACCTTGAATGCTATCAAATAAAAAAAAACCGCATCAAAATCGGTCCATTTGACGGACAGACACCCAAACAAACAGACACACAGACACCACAAACTTATAACACCCCTCTTTTCCGTCAGGGGTTAAAAGGAGAAATTGACTGACTGACATATCAACACACAGCCAAAACCACTGAGACTAGGACCGTGAAGTTTTGAACAAACTTTGCTTTTATAACGTAGGGTTTTTTTTTGGTAGGCAAAAATCGTCCAATGATAACCTCGGCTCATGGGTGGAGCTAGAGATAGTGGTCTGAGACCCCTAATAACTAAAAACCTATCCCGTTCCTTCTAGCCTTCATAACGGGGCTTGAACGCCTTTTCATCGACCCAGTTGGGCCCTTCCCGTTGCTGACAAATCCTTGAGGCGCGCGGGAACAGTGCGCGCCGTCGACGTCTTGGGCTCGGTCCGGAGCTACCGGTCGGTCGGACAGCGAGCTACCCATGGATCGCCATCCGCAAGCCTTAAGTACTAAGAGAGATTTTCCAAACTAAAAAAAAACCGTCTTGATGTAGCTTTCTCTACATAAGTTCACAATTAACAAGTTTTTAATAAAAAACATTTTTTCATTGCAAGTAACCGGGAAGTGGGTCAAATTTTATTTGGAAGATTTGATTACAGACAAACATCGGGACAAGTGAAACTAGATAAAAGCTTGTGAAATACCATATCTTCCAATCATGTAAGGATTTAGTATCTATTCGTAATTCTAGTTTATATGACTTAAATCATAAAAACTTGAATCATGAAGCAGACTCACTGCGCAACTTTATCGAGTTCCTAAACATTTCAGCTAAAGTAATTTAAGTAAGTACCTAAACTTAATTGTTGAGACTTTGAAGCCTACAAAAACCAATTAGCATAACCTCACGGCGCGTAATGTTTAGTGATGTTCTATTCCGCTATAAACCATAGACGCGCTATAGACTATTGAATATATTTTTATAGCGCGCTTTTTTATATGCTATAATAATAACAAGTTATAACAAAACTCGACAGTAGTCTAACCGCGAAAACGTTATCAAACGCTAAACGGACGCAACAAATATTATTTTGTAACGCATTGCTCACGACATAGTATCATGCAGCGTTTTAAATGACCAATGAACTTTCCTTCATACATTAATTTTATACTGTCTATAATAAAATACATACAATTTTATTAAGTACCACTATCGTTTTGTGAAAAAAAAATTATTTGGGTATGCAATAGCAGAAATCACGCACGATACGAGCCGACTGCAGTCAAAGTTCACCCGACGCGCTACGAACGGCGCTAGCGCGTTATGTTGCTATTCCGTTTTGGCCTCACTATTGGCGTTTTGTTGAGCAAGACGTTATATTATAGCGCGAAGGCAGACTCCACCACTAATAGTGTTCCACGCGCGCCTCAAGGAGCAAACCGTAGGGGCCCAGCAGGGTCGAAGCCTACTGGGGCCAAGGGTTTGCTTCTGAAAGGAAGTCTCAGCTCTGGTATGAAAGGCAACGAAGGAACAGGAGTGGGTTTTTAGTCAGTAAAAGTCTGACAAGCCTTTTCGCTCCGCTCAAGAGCGGGTGATGTCATTGGATGATTTTTCCAACTACATAAAAAGCGTTTCATCAAATACGACTTTGCGGCTCTTTTTTTTTTTAGTGGGCAAAAATCATCTTATGATAACCCCCGCTCTTACAACTCCTTGAGGCGCCCGGGAACAGTGCGCGCCGTCGACGCCTTGGGCTCGGTCCGGACAGTTACCGGACGATCGGACAGCGAGCTACCCATGGCTCGCCGTCCTCGAGCCCGCACGACTTTGCGGCTCAGCAAGCCGGGGACATTCGTGCGGGTTACGTTTTAAAGTGTCTCTTCAATTTTCTACGTATTTCAGTAATAAATGCTCATCGGTTTGTCAAGCCAAAGGGCATACCAACCAGAGACCCTTCATCGTTAAGTATGGGCTGTTTGTGCTCAATGAAATGAATTTAATTTATTAGAAGGCCTATTGATGGAACAGCAAGTTTTTTTTTCGTTATTTATTTACATTGTGTTTATATAATAGAAATAATTATGTTACTAAGATTTTTCAATACACTTCTCTCTCTTATTTTATCGATTTTAGGCAAGCAATAGACTGTTTTCCGCACTAGTGCAGAAAAGTGCACAGTTGTCATTTTTAGGAACAGTTTTACGCAATGCACCTTGTCAAATATTTTTGTAGAATCGTACAATACTCGCCGAGCCGCATTCAAAAATGCATGATAGTATGCATGGTACTATGTTATGAACTAATGAGTATATATTGTAAGGCCTTATTATTATTATTTTGTTTGTTTCACAAAATAAGTACCTATGTTTGTGTTTAATGAAGGTTCTCGCTAAATTTATGTTTGTGATTGTTAACATTTTTATTTTATTTTTTGTTAATTTATGTGCTTATTTTTGTAATTTTATTGTGCTTGTGTAATATTACTTGTTTGCTTTTCTGTTTGCATCAAATAAATTCTTTATCTATCTATCTATCTATCTATCTAAAAATACTTAGGTTAGGTTTAAATATAATGTCTTATTGAACCTAAGCCCCAGACTTTTGAGATAATAATACTAATAATAATATTCCACAACTATCACACAACGCCGTCTAGTCCCAAGCTAAGCAGAGCTTGTGTTATATGGGTACTAGATAACTGATAAAAATACTTATATATTTCTAAATACAAACATATTATAGATAAATTACACCCAGACACAGAACAAATGATTATGCTCATCACACAAACATTTGTCCTATGTATGTATCCTATCTATATATGTATAAAAATATTAATAAACGTTGGCGAAGCCGCGGGTAAAAGCTAGTATACCCATAAGTTACTCAAGTTGTTCAACTTCTTGCTCGCCATAATTTTAAAATCAACAAACCCTTTCCGGCTTCTGAAAATATTTTAGCTTTTGAACTAACTTTCTGGCGGTCCAAAATAAATATAAACACGCTTTATATTTCATGGAGCGCTATAATCCTAATGATCTTGTTTTTTTTTTTAAACTCGGATGTTTAATTTTCATTTGGCGCCAACAGATAAGCGTGAAATTGAATTTTTAACCTTCTTCGAAAAGGAGGAGCTTCTATGTTCGGCTGAATGTATGTTTTTTTTTGTATGTATGTTCACCGATATTTCGGTCAATTGTAGACCGATTTTGAAATATTTTTTTTGATTGAAAGGTTATGCTTCCAAGCTGGTCCCATAGAAATATTGATCTGATCATGGACTTCGAAGATATGGAACAGAACTCTTCATAGAATCATAGCAGAATCGTCGTAACAAGTAAAATTGCTTGGTTTATACGTGTAGTCGATGACTGACTGAAAGAAAAGGGGAGGGGAAAGGGGGAGGGGGTAAATTCATGTAATATAACCGTATGTGGGATTATAAGAATCGTTATGAGATGCACTCTGGCTATAAGGTAATTTATGTTTGGCTGAATGGTAGATACTTTTTAGTGGTGCTACCATAACTAAAAAGTGAAAAATAAAAAACTTTTTACAAAAAAAAATAAACCGACTTCAATGTAAAAAACACTGAAAAGTACAAAATAGTTTTAATTTCGGAAGTCGGTGTTAAATAACGAAGAGACAAACTTAGGTATCTATTATAGTAACACCGACTTCCGAAATTAAAACTTATTTTTTACGTTTCAGAGTTTTTTACTTTGAAGTCGGCTTAATTTTTTTTGTAAAAAGTTTTTTATTATTTATTTAATCTAGAAAGAACATGAGAAATAAACACACTTAACTAATTAAAGCTATATATACACAATAACTCTTACCTAAAATATGGCGTCAAAAAATTCCACTAGTTTATTAAGAGCCTATTCACTCTAGCCTTGAATACGCCTAAATTATAATCGGACGGGAAAACCGCAACAGGTAAATTGTTCCAGTCCTTTGATGTACGCGGTATAAATGACGAGGCAAAACGCTTCGTCCGTACCGTAGAGTTTTCAATAAGGGTGGATTTTCGCCGTACGTCGGTTTGTCCGATGGTAGAAATGAGATGGCGGAATCAAGTCATGCAATTCCTGCGCACACTCTCCAAAATGCAACCTGTAAAACACCGAAAGGCTGGCTACCCTACGCCTGTGCTCAAGGCTTTGAAGATTGTACTTAACCAAATCTGGATCACCAATCAACCTCTTCGCACGTCTTTCCACCGAGTCCAAAGCTGCTAGGTGGCACTTTCAAGCACCAGCCCATATGTGTTCGTACGTATTTGTCCATACGTATCCTTACTAATATTATAAAAGCGAAAGTGAGTTTGTTTGTTTGTTTGTTACGTCTTCACGCCTAAATGGCAAAACCGATTTTGATGAAACTTGGTACACGGATAGCCCATGTCCTGGAATAGGACATAGGATACTTTTTATCCCGGCAGTATGTTCCCTTGGGATAATTTTCTGCTATCAAGCGGGTGAAGCCGCTGGGAGCAGCTTATTTTTTAATATTAAATAAATAAAAACTACGAGTATTATTTAACTATTATTTATTTAGTTATTAATCAAATACATAAAACTTCAGATTATTTTTAACCGATTTCAAAAATTGGGAGGAATATATTTTTTAACGTGAATGGGTCAAATCAAAACTCAGTTGACAGGATTGATATCGGATCTGACTATCCTCTGTGACTGTGTGAAATACCATATTTCCAGAGAAGAAAATTGTGAGAACCTCTGATCTGTACGTAGAAATCTTGGTTACTTCACATGTACCAAATATCCAGAAGGAAAATGAAAGTTACGCAAAGGCGTGACTTTGACCGTTACCATTTGGCCACCACACTCACGGGAAAAGTCCCGTGAGTGTGGTGGCCAAATGGTAACGGTCCCGACTTACGAGTTGTAGGTCGCGGTCGCCCAGCCAGGCGCATTACTCCGTGTAATTAATTTCACCGTCACTGCTCTCAAAACGGTGAAGGAAAACATCGTGAGGAAACCGGCATGTCCTAGAACCAAAAATTCGAAGACATGTGACATCTACCAACCCGCCCTGGGCCTGCGTGGTGGATTACCGCCCGTTTCCTCTACTAGAGAGGAGGCCTGAGTCCCAGCAGTGGGAACATTATAAGGCCGACTATACTATATTATAACTTCAGTGCAGTGAGTTGTCAAGCCATAGCAAAGAAGAGAAATAGAAGTTCACTTCACGTACATTCTTTTTTCAAAATCAGTTCATGAAGACATTTTCTGTTCTTTGCTTGCAACATTCGTAGACAACTTTGGTTTATTTAAGTTAAGTTTTAAGTTAAAATAATTAACTCCGTCTGACACAATTTGACGATTTTTTCCTGTTCACAGGATTTCCAAGTTATTTATAATTTTACCTAAAGATAGTGAAGTGGTATAAATGAGTGTCAGGACTGGCGTGCAATGCATTCCTCTGACAGCAGTGGAGCAGTGAGCACGAGACAACATGAAGCTGTACACCATGGTCGTGCTGGTCGCGCTCCTCGCCGCGCTGTGTGCCGCGCAGCCGGCTGGCAGCGCAGCGCCCGGACCACCACACGCTCCAGGGGAGCTACGGTTCAAGAGAAATAGTTTATATATTGACCCGTCTTGTCCCCCCAATTCTGTCCGAATGTATGGTCGGTTCTGCATACCTGTTGAGTAAGTAGAATTGTTTATTATTATATTAATCTTTTACTACTTTTGGATATTTTTCAAATGCCTATGCCCCAGGCATTTGAAAAATTAACGAGCACGTTGCATCAGTTCGGTGACTCTTCATCAGTTTCAAGACAATATTTGCTCTCGTGAATAATAACAACAGAACAAGCCCAGCTTCAGCTTAACCAAAGCTTAATGAAGTCTATTCAAGGATGTGTGACCATCCTTTATTACCAGTCAAGCTTCTTCCGTGTCCAGAAAGCCAAATCCGTTGGTTCAGTCAGTCTTTTGTTGATCTCTGACAGCCGTTACAGATCACCAGGTTGTAAGAGGCCCGAGAATGTAACTGATACAAATTCCATTGTGGTTGCGCATTCGCCTTCGCCGGAATGCTCATTTTCTTTCCCTATTGTGCTCTTTGACCTTACACCCCTCTTTATCTCAAGAAACCATTTGAATTTCTTTGTGAGTACCGAACGAAACTTAGGTCATCAGATAACTTGAGACCCTACGTTCCTGCATAAGTCCTTTACTGTCCAGACCACTGGTCTGCGGAATGCATGGCCAGTGTCAATATAATGCGTGCATTTACATACTTCCTATATTTAAAAGATTTGTGAAGGAATATTACTTCTCTCTTCTCTTCTCTAAGGTTTTGTTTTTGCTGTATTAATTTTATTCGTCACTATTTTTCTTACCTACACTAGTATGTAGGTATTTTAGTGTCAATCGTGAACTTTATTTTCTCTCCAACGTTTACTTTGTTTTGAATTACCTCAATCTCAGTGTATTTCAGATTTGCTGGAAGAATGTTTTTTAGTACACAAATTTATTTTTATTTATTATTTTGGTGAATAGTAAATTAGAGATAAATCTATACTTATAATAAATCTGTAGAGAGGTCAATTCTGTACATGAAATATATTGCCAAAATAACTATCAGGGGGTGATTAGTGATCGATACTGATGCTAAAAATGCAAACAGTAAAATTTTTGTCTGTCTGTCTGTCTGTCTGTCTGTCTGTATGTTCTTTATAGAAACAAAAACTACTCGATGGATTTTAACGAAACTTGGTACAATCATTCTTCATACTCCTGGGCAGGTTATAGTATACTTTTCATCACGCTACGATCAATAGGAGCAGAGCAGTGAAGGGAAATGTTGGGAAAACGGGAGAAATTACTCCATTTTTTAAGCTTCCGTCGCGTTTGCAGCCTTAATGGTTAAAGCTACACAGAAAACATGCATAACGGAAATGTTCTCCTTAAAATTATATAAAAAATGTCCCACGACAGCATACGTCTATCTTTTATGGTTAACTCACAATAACACGTGTAACTCCCGATAGCTTAGCAGTTCTGAGCTTTCTGTTTATTTTTGTCTACTCTTACGTTTATAACACTGAATGTCGCTGGCATAAGCAACAGGATCCACGTACGAAGTCGCTGGCAGAAGCTAGTAAATAAATAAATTAGTTTTGCTAAGAAGGATAATATTGAACGATTCGATCCCATTGTCATGATTCAGTTTAGTTGGAGAGTAAAGCTAAGAACTCACGATGCGGTTGATTGTCTGGTGTGTTATACTTACTTCACAGAAGAATTAAGAAATAATTATATACTTGCATTCTTCAGAATGAAAATTCTGAAAAAAAACGTGTTGCGCCGACCCCAAATAAAACGGGACAAGGGCAAGAAGATGATGACTTGCATTCTTCGGAAGCGGACGCGGTTTAATTCATGAATCCCCAAGCGACACCCGGTGGCCGCGCATCTATTGTCTTACTATTGTGTCTCTAATTGACGGTATCTGAAGGGTTAAAACCGCTTTGTGAGTTCTCAGCCTAACGCTCTGTAAAATCAAAAACGAAAAGTTTAGTAGCTGGATCTGTGCGCTCTTTCAGAATTTTTTTTTTGTATTCTTTTACAGCATAGACGAACACAGCAATAATGACAGCAGTGATTACGAAGAAGAATAAGAAGAGATGCTGCCCAGACCATGAAGTTATTAACTGCAGGTGTATTGGAACTTGTATGCTATAAGAATCAACCTTTCTGAGAAAACTTGTCATGGTGTAAACTCATTTTTCATTATTAAAAACATATATAACATTAACTTCAGTCTTTGATTTAAAAGAAACATCTTGATTAGATTTATTCCTTTTATAATGAACTAAGTTATCCTTTATCCTAGTCAAGTCAATGATCTATCCGTGTATCAAACATTTAGGCTGCGTTTCCATCAGAGATGTGCGAGGGAGCATTAAAAAGGCTGATGATGAATAAACGTATGATCTATCTGCAAACCTATCTGTTATCCTAATCAAAGTCTACCCGTGCCGTGTACCAACCACTATATCCTTATCGAAAAGTAGTATATCGTCAACATAGCATATACGATACATAACACTCCTGTTCCAGAAGAGTTGACTTCCTTCCTTGAATGTATTATATTCACCAGTTAGATTAGGGTGCCATGTGATAGCGGCCGAGCATATTGCCATCAATCGAGTCAACATCACTGGGTCAGCGAGGCAGTGAATTTTTTTAATAAAATCGTCGGTAGAGTGTTAACATTTCGCAAGTTTCTGCATGGTTTCAGTCCCGTTTACTGTCTAATAAGCCCTTCAAAATATACTTATAGTTACTTTGGCTGTTCAACTCCTTGCTCGCCATAATTTTAAAATCAACAAACCCTTTCCAGCTTCTGTAAATATTTAAGCTTTTGAACTAACTTTCTGGCAGTCCAAAATAAAAAGTACTATCGTAAAATGGGGTGAATAGAAACTTAAGGGTGAATAGAAACAAAACTTTGATTTTGTATTTCACTTTGATAGCATGTTATCGGCTTCTAAGAAAGCATCGAGTTTTTAAAATATCAATTCATTGATAAATTGATATAGTTAAATGCTGCAAAAATCCTTACTAATATTATAAAAGCGTTATACTATACGTAGAAATCGTGACTGTTTCACAGGGAGCGAACAACCTAAAGTCACGCCTTTTCCAGTGAGGGTAAGCAGAAACTAACATCAGTGAAGTGAGCGTCAATCCATAGCACAGAGGATGAATAGCAGCTCGTACGTTTAATTTAACGGTGAGATTTTGAGATAGTAGAACTAAACTATGAAGACGACGGTTGAAAGGCAAAAGGATCTAAGCGACATTGAATAAACTTTACAAAAGTGTGAATTCCGTACTAAGCTCAAGTGGCTGCCGATCCGACTTCGCCGGAATACTCATATCTTATCGTTACTTTACAGTGTCCTGTTTGTTCCCACAACCCCCCCGTATCTCAAAGAATGTTTTAAGTTCCTTCATGACACACATACTAGACATTTGAGATCATCGGAGAACTTGAAACTTTCGATGCCCTCGAATTCTACCAAATTCTGCGGCAAATCGTTTACGGTCCAAGCGGTGCGATTATGGAATGCTTTGCCGATCTCAGATAGGCAAGCCCAGTCGCTTGGTTCTTTTAAAAACCACGTCAAAGAATATTTCTCTCTAATATTACCTAGTTCTACCTAATTTAATGTCTTCCATCGCTAACCTTTATTCTCTTCTTTTCTTTTTCGCTTCCATTTAATTGTGTAACACATAATATATACTGTATATATTTGTATATGTATTCGTGTATTATTAAATATTATTATTTTATTTCTCTTAATTAATTTTGTTGGTTAATTTTGCGTGCCGTACACCGCTGACTACCCCATTTTTTAGTTTAAGTTCTTATATTCCATCCCAAGGTTGTTTGGAAGATATCGCTGTCAGCGATAAGACCGCAATTGTGCCCATAGATTTAAGTTTCTGTGTCATTGTTACTATTTTGGTGTACAATAAAGTTTATTCTATTCTATTCTATTTAAAGTTAACATTTTGTGTTCACTTTTGTAAAGTTTACTCAATGTCGCTTAGATTCTTTTGCCTTTCAACTGTCGAACAGAACAGGTAAAGAGCAGGCGCCTTACTATGGCGTGTTACAATGTCAGGCGTGCTAGCGAGAAAGAGGGATGGAGCTACATCCTATACAACGTGTAACGTTAAATGCACAAAACCTGAAAATAGTTCGACCAGAATAAGGAGCAGAATCAATTGAAACCACTTTTTAAATATAAGTTACATAAAAAAAATCTTCATTAAAAATGTCGCCTTGTCTATTTATGAATAGGTCAGGCCATCATGTGCGCAAACCCGCCGAAATAGGTAAACAAACACAAATGGCTGTAGTCCAATCAAATTTTCTCATACAATGGATAATAAAAGTTCTTTTTTCAATGCAGATATATTCATTTTAAACAAACTAAAACTGCACATAAAACCTTTAATTTTTTTTTTATTTTTTTTTCCGCAGAATTAGATCTTTTAAAGTAAAAATCATTTGGGGTGTCTGAGGTTTTGCGCATTTAACGTTACAAGTTGTATAGCTCCAGCTCTTTAATGGTACAGTGTAGGTCGTAAAATGGATCGCGTTAAGTCACATTTTTTTAAATTTTATATTTTGTTCTGACACCTATCATATCTTTGTGTGTTTACTAATAATTGCAGTCTCAACTTATTGGTTTCCATGTGTCGCTAAAACTAGTTACTGCAAACTGTGATCTTAACAAAATAAACTTCTTAGGTTTAAATATTTATTTCTCAAAATCAGTCTTTGAAGACATTCCTTGTTCTTTGCTTACAACATTAGTATTATGACCATTTTAGAGTATTCAATAATAATAAATCGTTTTATTAAATAACTTAAAGGTCACATATATATAAGTATTTAAACAATTTTTCCTGTTTGCAAGATTTCTAAATTATTTATAACTTTATCTAAAGATAGTGAAGTGATATAAATGAGCGTCAGGACTGGCGTGCAATGCATTCCTCTGACAGCAGTGGAGCAGGGAGCACGAGACAACATGAAGCTGTACACCATGGTCATGCTGGTCGCGCTCCTCGCCGCGCTGTGTGCCGCGCAGCCGGCTGACAGTGCAGCGCCCGGACAACCACACGCTTCAGGGGGTCTATTGTCCGACAGAGTTAGTTGGTACTCTGAACCTTGTCCCCCCGGAGAAGTCCGAGTGGGCGCTAACTGCTTACGTGTTGAGTAAGTAGGATTGTTCATTAATATTTTACTACTTTTGAATATATTTGAAATGCCTGTTTTGCGTTCAAAAATAACCAGAGTCGAGTAGAGGTGAACCCTAGGTCGTTCTTTTATAAATCGAGTAGCTATCCTAGCGTTATCCCAACTAACTCTAACTCTGAGCAGGGTGGGTTGGAGTTAGCGGCCAATGCTTGACATTGACAATTGAACCCACGTTCGCGTTCAAAAATGCCAGGGTAGAGTAATTACCCTATGACGTCATTAGAGTTAACTCTAAACTCAAACTTGAACGCAGCCCTGTAGAATTTATTAACGAGTATGTTGCATCAGTTCGGTGACTTCATTAGTTCCAACATAATATTTGGTCTCGTGAATAATAACAGCAGAACAGGTATTTTTTATATACCTAGCCTCTTTTTTGAAATGTGAATGTGAGAACACTGTATACTCCATAAACTCATAGATTACTCCTATTAAGTTTTTTTTTTATATTATGATTTTTTTGTGCTTTTGTGTACAATAGTGGTTCTTACATAATATCTATTAATATTGTTACATAAACCACTTTTTTTTTAAAGAGTAACCTGGGAGTTTCTTGCCGGTTCTTCTCCATAGTAAACGACCAATTTGGAACCGTTCTCTACCTTTTGACGTTTTATAAGTGCCCATGTAGACCTATGTGAAATAAAATATTTTAAATTTTTTTGAGTAGGCAGGGCACATTGCTCGCAGAACAAATGGTCGATGGGGACGAAAGGTTCTGGAATGGCGACTATGAAGCGGAAGACACAGCGTTGGAAGGCCTCTCTGGGGTACCTATGACCTGATGAGGGTCACGGGAATGCGATAGATTCCAGACGCACAGGACCTGTAAGGTTCAGTAGCTTGATGTGTGCGCTCTTTTAACACATTTTATAACTATGTCTCTGATATCGTGTCCTTTACAGCTTTGATGACAGCAGTGATCACGAAAAAGAACAAGATGATTAGCGCCCAGAATAAGAAGAGATGATGCACAGAGCATTGAAGACATTAACTGCAGACGTATTTGAACTTGTGTGATAAAGGAATCAAACAGAGAAAACTTGTCATATTGTAGAATCATTTTTCATTATTAAAAACTTATAAAACATTACCATTACTTCTTTAATTTAAAAAACTCTGAATTAGATTTATTCCTTGTATATTGAACTAAGTTATCCTTTATTCTAGTCAAAGCAATGATGTTGATGTATCCGTGTACTAAGCCACGTGTCCATATGTGTCGGTGTATGTGTCAGTGTCGCCGCACATAGGCCACATGTAACAACCACAAACGCTGCCACGAGAAGCTAGAAGCGGCCACAAGCCACTTATAGCCAGTGGCTGCTGCTTTTTTGAACCCCTGTGCGCAGTAGTATAATGGCTCTGTCGAAGAAAGTTTAAATGCATAAATGGCGTGTTATAGCGTTTTATATCGGCATTTAGTGGCCAGTGCTGCCAACAAGAAGTGAGCAGCGGCGATTTGTAGTGTGAGGCGGCTACTTCGAGTCCCACCTGCTGGATCCAGCCAACGACTATCGCAACCCCGCGTGTCGCTAGTTCGATCGCCGCCTGGTACGACTCTCTTTGTGCCAGGGCCAGCAGACCACACTGACCCTGCCAGGGATGTCCCCGTGCAGCACGTACTCGTGTACGATGTTCCACAAGGGCGGCCCTAGTACCAATCCCTGCAGAATGCCACACTACATCTCTCGCCGTCTCCACTCTCCCTGGTGACCAGGGTACATGACGTAAACTTTTTAGGTTTAAATATTTATTTCTCAAAATCAGTCTATGAAGACATTCCCTGTTCTTTGCTTACACCATTAGTATTATGACTATTTTAGAGAATTTATAGTACCACATTGCTTTATTAAATAACTTAAAGGTCACATATATATAGGTATTTAAACAATTTTTCCTATTTACAGGATTGCCAAGTTATTTATAACTTTACCTAAAGATAGTGAAGTGGTATAAATGAGCGTTAAGACTGGCGTGCAATGCATTCCTCTGACAGCAGTGGAGTAGTGAGCACGAGACAACATGAAGCTGTACACCGTGGTCGTGCTGGTCGCGCTCCTCGCCGCGCTGTGTGCCGCGCAGCCGGCTGACAGTGCAGCGCCCGGACCACCACACGTTTCAGGAGAGCTACGGTTCAAGAGAGCTTCTGTAAGCGGCGATTGTCCCCTCGGTTATATCCGAATGCTCGATGAGTGCTTACGTGTTGAGTAAGTAGGATTTTTCATTAATATTTTACTACTTTTGAATATATTTGAAATGCCTGGGGAATATATTAACGAGTATGTTGTATCAGTTTTAAATTTAGTGCGCAAATTGTATTAGGTATTTATTACCTTGGTCAATAATAAAGTATAGATAAATAAATTAGTCTTGCTAAGAAGCACCTACTATTGTTGAACGATTCGATCTCATTGCCATGATTCAGTTTAGTAGGAGAGTTGCGTTATACTTACTCCACAGAAGAATTTAAAAAGCATTATAAATATACTTGCATTCTTCAGAAGCGGACGCGGTTTAAAACCACTTCGTGAGTTTTCAGCCCAGCGCTCTGTGAAATCAAAAACGTAAGGTTTAGTAGCTGGATCTGAGTGCTTTTTTAGCACATTTTATATCCATGTTTGTGATATTGTATTCTTTTACAGAAATGATTACAAAGAAGAACACAGCAGTGGTTACGAAGAAGAATAAGAAGAGATGCTGCTCAGACCATCGAAGTTATTAACTGCAGGTGTATTGGAACTTGTATGCTATAAGAATCAACCTTTCAGAGAAAACTTGTCATGGTGTAAACTCATTTTTCATTATTAAAAACTTAAATAACATTAACTTTAGTCTTTGATTTAAAAGAAACATCTTAATTCGATTTATTCCTTGTATAATGAACTAAGTTATCCTTTATCCTAGTCTAGGCAATGTTCTATCCGTGCATCAAACATTTAGGCTGCGTTTCCATCAGAGATGTGCGAGTGAGATGTGTTTTACGAGGATGTGTAGCGGAGCTGTAAAAATGCGCATTAATGTGTTCTCTGTCTATGGACTGTCTTGTACGGTATGTCACAAACCTCGCAACACATCCTTCTCAACACACATCCCTCCCACACATTTCTCGCATGTTTTGTATTCACAAAAATTAAGCACCACTGAGCCGTTTCCATCAGAGCTGTGCTGACCGAGGCGAGGTAAATGTAAGCGTAAGTAGCCCTAGATCCCCATCGAAAGATCTATTAAAAATGTTTCCAGTCCCACGTTAACATAGCGCGAACATAACGTTCCGAAAGGTTTGGCAGAAGTATACTGTACTTATACATATATCAACATATGACCAGTTGAAATAAACATATTATAAAACATCAAAGTCATTACAAAACCTTCCTGGATTTACTCCTAGCATAATAAACATATGTCTCGTGTCATGGGTTCAATCCCTGCCAGCTGCAGCTGCATTACTTTGTGTAATTTATTTAATTGCCACTGCTCTCAAAACGGTGAAGGAAAACATCGTGAGGAAACCGTGTCCTAGAACCAAAAATTGGAAGACATGTGACATTCACCAACCCGCACTGGACCCGCGTGGCCCATTCCCTCTGTTAGAGAGAAGGCCTGAGTCCCAGCAGTGGGAACATTAATTCATGAATCCCCAAGCGACACCCGGTGGCCGCGCATCTATTGTCTTACTATTGTGTCTCTAATTGACGGTATCTGAAGGGTTAAAAAGGCTGATGATGAATAAACGTATGATCTATCTGCAAATCTATCTGTTATCGTAACCAAAGTCTATGATCTACCCGTGCCGTGTACCAACTATACTATACAACTACATCCTTATCGAAGTATAGTATATCGTCACCATATCATATACGTTACATAACACTCCTGTTGCAGAAGAGTCGACTTCCTTCCAAAAAAAATGTACGCTAAAATGTACGGGATGTGAACTTCTTTCTCTCTTCGATTTTTTTTTAAATACCTATATGTGACCTTTAAGTTATATAATAAAGCGATGTGTTACTATTAAATACTCTAAAATGGTCATAATACTAATGTTGTAAACAAAGAGCAGGGAATGTCTTCATAGACCGAAACAAAACAGCGTTATATGCAACTCGCGCATTCTTCTTCTTAGCGTATCGATGGCAAAATCAGTCAAATTCCTTGCCCAGCCCAGAAATCGGCCACGGCAATGCCGTCCGCTGATGCTATCATTAGGTTCTTACGTAACCAGGTAACCGGGCACGTGGTGCAGGACGGAAGGTGAGACATCGTCTGCGGAGTGACGCCGTACAAACACTGAAGATCGGAACCATCCGAGAACCCCCACCTGTGGAGATTGTCTTTGCTGCGCCCAATGTGGGTGCGGAGTCTGTTTAGGGTTTTCCAGGTTGACCATGGCAACTCGTGTCCAGGAAAGAGGCTCTCCGATGGCTCGATAAAATCTTCAGGAGGAGGTCTAAACTTATCCCGCCAGAGGTCGCATCTCTCCGACGTCGCGTCACTTTGAGATGGGCTCACGCTTGCAACAAAGCTTCTACGACTTTTAAGTCTCCGGAGCACCGAGCAGTAATTGTGCATTGGATGGCGAGGATCACTTTGTTGTTTAGCCCTTTCTATGCGGTTAGCCACAGCCCTGCGAACTTCTGGGGGCGCAATACCGATTAGTGGATACAGCATTCGTACCGGAGTCGGTTTAAGGCAACCAGTGGCAATCTCGTTAAGTGCTGTATCCACTAAGTTGGAGTGGGCGGAGCGACTCGCGCATTTAAACATTCTTCGTAAGAGTTCATTATGATATTGCACGTTCGGGTTAAAAAAAAGTAGCAGCCACCGGTCACAAGAGATTGTCACGCGCCTCAGCTTCCTTTGGCCGCTTGTGGCGGCGTTTGTGGCTGTGGGATGTGAACCATGTGTCTCGCTGCCGCTAGGATTCCAATCCCGATTTCCGGCCACCGTAGACGCGGGCTTGCGGACGGCGAGCCATGGGTAGCTCGCTGTCCGACCGTCCGGTGACTGTCCGGACCGATCCCAAGACGTCGATGGCGCGCACTGTTTCCGCGCGCCTCAAGGAGTCAGCAACAGCAGGGGCCCAGCCGGGTCGAAACCTACTCCGAAAGGAGGGTAATCCGAAAGGAGGCTCGAACCCCGGTATGAAGGCTAGAAGGAACGGGGTGTCTGCGGCTTCACCCGCGTAAAAAAAATATAGCTTATGTCACTCAGGAATAAGGCAGCTTTCTATCGGTGTTAAACTTTTAAGTAACCGGACCAGCGCTTATAGAGATAACCTCCTATAAACAAAAAAAAAAAACATTAACAAAAAAATTTGCGAGTGTCAAAATAAAAAGAAAAAATACTGAGATTCAACTGGCCAGTAAGTTGGTCTAGTGGTTAGTGCCCATAACTGCTATGCCGGAGGTCGTGGGTTCGATTCCCACCCAGGACAAACGTAAACTAGTAAAATGTCAGAAAAGCGGATATTGCCGAATTAAAATCGAGCCATGCGTTTCTGCAGGGAAATGGGGATAACAGGAAATCCCTGATATCCTCATTTCCTTGCGACATCAATAATATGTATGTATTTAGAAATATATAAGTATGTTTATCAGTTATCTAGTACCCATAACACAAGCCCTGCTTAGCTTGGGATTAGACGGCGCTGTGTGATAGTTGTGGAATATTATTATTATATCGTTTATTCATTTAACATACATAATATGTTTAAATATTTAAATAAAAAACATCATTATTATTAATAATAATAATAAGTAAACTACTTACGACTATTAAATTCTCTAAAAAAAAATCTAATTATAGAGATGAGAAACTTAGTGAATTAAATGGCTGCTTATGTCATCCAATATGACACCAGTCAGTACCAGTTTTACATATTATTCGCATATTATCTATTCCTCGAAATTCAAGAGGAAATATTTGCAGAAATAATAATTTTAGTGTATAATCACAAAAGTGTTTAGGTTTACCTGTTTTTGACGAATTGACAAACAGGAAAAAATTAAATAAATGAAAAATTATTAGAGTTTGAATTGTCTACTTTTGGGAAATTGTCAAAGTCATAGTAGTTTATTGGTAAGGGATTCTTACAAGTCATATTAATAGAGCAAATGATTACATTACAATGTCAAATAATATAGGTATAAAATGTCAAACAATTAAAAGAAAATACAAAAAAAAGTTGAAGTCAAATCACAAATTAAAATTAAAAATAAATCACAACAATTTTCAGTCCAAAGTAATATTTACGTCAAACTTAAATAATTCGTCAAAAGAATAGAAAACTTTCTCGATAAGCCATTTTTTTTTCAAACGAGCTTTGTAGCTGCCTATAGTCGGGGCACCAGAAATAGTTGCAGGTAGTTGATTATAACCGTTGGGCCCATAACACGAGTCGTCTTGGAGGATTTGGCGAGCGATCTCGAGACCGTCAGTAGCTGACCCTTGCTTCTGGTGAAATACAACGTGTAACGTTAAATGCGCAAAACCTCAGACACCCCAAATGATTTTTAATTCAACTAACCTAATTATGCGAGAAAAAAAAACATAAACAAAATAATTAATGGTTTTATGTGCAGTTTTAGTTTGTTTAAACTTCATATCTGCATTGAAATAAGAACTTTTATTATCCCGTGTATCAGAAAATTTTATTGGACTACAACTATTTGTGTTTGTTTACCTATTTGGGCGAGTTTGTGCACGTGATGGCTTGATCTATTCATAAATAGGTCGACGTTATCAATGAAGATTTTTTTGAAAATTATAACCAATATTAGAAAGTGGTTTAATTGATTCTGCTCGTTATTCTGATCAAACTAATTTCAGGTTTTGCGCATTTAACGTTACACGTTGTATGAATGACGACTGCATACCTTTGGGTAAAGGTTGAGGTTCATTCTCACGTACAGTGCAACCTGATATAAGTGTAGCAGGTAATGTGAGGATGCCTAGTCTAATAAAATGGGGTCTAGTGGACATGTCCTGCGGTATCCCAACAACGGCCCGCACGGCACGCTTCTGCATTCGGAAGGCGCACTGCCAATCAGCAGTACGTCCCCATAGCTCAGAACCTTACTGAAGTAACGAGTGCACCGTCGCGAAATAACAGGACCGCACATCGTGTTCAGGTAAGACGCGTGCCAATAGCAAATAATAATAATAATCCTTTATTTTCAGGCAGCTAAGAGCCATAGATAAAATACACAAATATAATCATTACAGAATAATAAACTAACACATAAAAGATCCTATAACTAATTATTATTAAACTAAATTCTTGTGCACTAAGTGACGGCGTCGTGTTCCACTGCGAGGTCGGTATCTTTCCGCGAAATCCCTTCGGTCAAAACTCTCCTTTGAGGAAGGTTTCCAAATGTTGAGTCGGCACCCGCACCACAAACGACTTGAAATTAGTGTTATGACGCGGCTCCAACTGCTCGACTCTCAAAGTCCAGTTCGACTTGACTCGCACGATCTCCTCAACCTTCGTGGAGTGATGTAGCCTCGAAACATGTACTACCCAATTTACCACACACTTTACCAACTTGACCATTCCACTTGAGGCGCCCGACAATTTCAAACCCAAGAAAGGTTATCGTCTTCACCTGAACCAGAGCCACTCTACCCTCAGATACCGCCAGGAGTCTTGAAGACGATAACCTTCCTTCATTCAATTTGTGCGGACCGTCCAGACCGCACAAATTGAATGAAGTGGGTTTTTTTTCAGATTTAGAGCAAGACCATTTTCTTGGAACCATAGCGCCAATTGATTAGCGGCATCATTTTACTTTTGCTCTAACTGATCCATTGATTCAGCTGTTACCATCGTTATAACATCATCTGCGTACATGAGCACTTCTGCGTCAGTCACAGCATCAGGCAAGTCATTCAGTAGCAGAGAAAAGAATATGTTGGATACGTATGATCCCTGATGTACTCCCATTTCTGATTTCAGAGTCTTTGACCTCCCCTTATTTGGGTACCTACCACAATTTGCATCCTGTCATGCAGCAAATCTGTTACTAAAGCTTACGACGTCTCCACCACTCTGTAATGCTGTAGTTTTACAACTGAGTCAACCGACGTAAAAAGCTTGTTGGATGTACTGTCAGCCCATAACATGTCGAATTAAGTAGAATTCCCTGACGATGAAGTACCTGGGACTCGTTTTCGACAGCCGATGGAATTTCGGAGAACACTTCCGACGTTTGGCTCCCAAACTCAACCGGACCGGGGCTGCTCTCAAGCGGCTCCTGCCCAACCTTGGGGGTCCAGACGCCTCCTGCCGGAGGATCTACGCGGGGATAGTTCGGTCCATGGCCCTCTACGGGGCGCCGGTGTGGGCACCCTCGCTGGCAAAGCGACCGGAGTCCATACTGAACGCCTGCCAGAGGGTCATGGCAATACGGATGGTGCGGGGTTACCGCACGATCTCCCGCGAAGCGTCGAGCCTTCTGACTGGCCTACCACCGTGGGATCTGGAGGCAACAGTCCTTGCACACATGCACGATAAGCGCGTGGAGATGCAACGCCGGGGTGAAAGTCCACTACCGCGACAGGTCGAGGTATGGCGGACAGAGCTTCGGCGGGATCTCACGGTGAAATGGCGTCAGCGACTATCGCAACCCAGTGCTGGGCACGCCACAATTATGGCGGTAAGTCCCCTCTTTGAGGCGTGGCTGGAAAGACCTCTCGGCGTCCTTACCTTCCGCATGACGCAGGTCCTCACCGGACATGGCAAGTTCGGGAGGTTCCTGCATCGGATTCGAGCGGAAGAGACGCCCGGGTGCCGCCACTGTGCGGAACGCCCGGAGGACACGGTGGAGCACACAGTTGAGGTGTGCCCTGCTTGGGCGGAGCAACGCCGTGCCCTCGTGGGGGCGATCGGCGGCGGAGACCTCTCGCGCCGGGCCTTGGTTCAGGCAACGGCACCCCCGCCGCTGCCGCCGCCGGGATTCCGATCCCGATTTCCGGCCACCGTAGACGCGGGCTCGCGGACGGCGAGCCATGGGTAGCTCGCTGTACGATCGTCCGGTAACTGTCCGGACCGAGCCAAGGCGTCGACGGCGCGCACTGTTCCCGCGCGCCTCAAGGAGTTGTCAGCAACAGCAGGGGCCCATCTGGGTCGAAGCCTACCGGGGTCGGGGTTATCCAAAAGGAAACTAGAGCCCCGGTATGAAGGCTAGTAGGAACGGCGCGGGGTTTTTAGTCAGTAAGACTCTGACACTGTCTCCCGCTCCACCCAAGAGCGGGTTTCGTCAATGATGATTTTCCCCGTCGACAGAAAAAAAAAGTAGAATTCCCTACCTGCATAAGTTTGACAATTTCTACGTTTAGATCATGTAAAATATATACAAGGTGTAACGTTAGATGCGCAAAACCTGAAAATAGTTTGATCAGAATAACGAGCAGAATCAATTAAACCACTTTTTAATATAGGTTACATTTTTCAAAAAAATCTTCATTAAAAATGTCACCCCGTCTAATTATGAATAGGTCAAGCCATCACGTGCGCAAACCCGATATACAAAAAAAAAACACAAATGGTTGTAGTCCAATCAAATTTTCGCATACAGGGGATAATTCTATATTTACCCATTTTATATACAATAATCTGACATTGTTTATTATTTTGTTAAATTTGAATTTATTTGATTATTATTTTAAATTTGATTATAACTTTGACATTATTTATTATTTTGATTTTGATTATTTTATAGCAAAAATCATTTAGGACTAATTAAATTCGTTCTATAAATACAAATAACACTCATGTCAAAATCAATTAAATCTATCGGCGATATCCTTATCCTTACTAATATTATAAAAGCGAAAGTGAGTTTGTTTGTTTGTTTGTTACGTCTTCACGCCTCAATGGCAAAACCGATTTTGATGAAACTTGGTACACGATTAGACCATGTCCTGGAATAGGACATAGGATGCAGGATAGGACTTTTTATCCTGGAAGTATGTTCCCTTGGGATAATTTTCTGCTATCGCACGGGTGAAGCCGCTGGGAGCAGCTAGTCTCGCATATTTGCTCAACGGACATCAATACTAATTCATCATTCTCAACGCACCTAACGCCGTTTCGAACGTAAATACACGATCTCGTCGAATAGCCGGACACAAGTTTAAACGGATTTATGTCCACACATTTTAGATGAGGTTCAGGTAACCAATGCTCCGTAATTGCCAGAATATCGCACTTCAAATCACCGCGCAACAACACTTCCAACTTATTAGTTTTTTTTATCAATCGACGCAATGTTTTGATGGCATACAGTACTGCCCCCGTTAGTAAAAAAGACGCATCTAAAAATTTTTCCAGATTTGAATTATAATACCTACATTGCCGTAATTAGGAAAACCAAGGCGCATCTGCCTGTATTTTTAATATTTTGCTAACTGACTCCAGTGCAGTTTTAATACAAAGAAAAAAGGCCCGATTTCCCGTTTCATATCCGTTTTTGTTAGATACGTCTTTTTAACTATCAGGGGCAGAGTAATAGTTTCGATCGGAGTTGACACACCATTGCATACATTACCGCTACAGTGGCTCCGTTGTACTGGTGACGTCTCAGAAAACCGGCTGGTCTTGGTGTCCCCGCGGGGGCGCAGGCGAAACCAGTCTGACACCTTTACTCGCTACGGCCACGCAGTCGGCGAGAAGAATCACTCGTACAAACTCTCAGGGAAACTAAGTTTTTTGACATAATATTCTTTGCACTGCTGAATTTTGTTTAAGTAGTTCAACAGGTTTTGTAGCGTAGTCTCAGGGAGAAATGACCATGCCTGAATATATCTCTTACGCTCCACTGAAAGTTCGTCGTCTGTTTTTCTAGTTCCTGTCACCACTATTCGTGACCTGCGCTTTCGGTTGACGATCTTCCACTGGTCCGCTTTATCTGGGTTAACTGGAGGCTTAACAATAACTGGAAGTAATCCAGTCCCCACCTTAGGTTTCATGGCCACACCATCATTGATGACGAGCAATGTCGGATCGTCAATTCATCAACATCATTTCAGCCGAAAGACGTCCACTGTTGGACATAAGCCTTCCCTAAGCGTCGCCACAATGAACGGTCCTGTGCGTCTCGCATCCATCGGATTCCCCCAACCCTTACCAGGTCATCGGTCCACCTTGTAGGAGGCTTTCCATCGCTACGTCTTCGGCTGCGTGACCGTCATTCCAAAACCTTTTGGCCCCAAATTGGTCAAATTATCTACGACTATTCGACTCGGTTCGGAAGTGTTCGGCGCATCGTTGTTACACAAATCAGCTTTTGAAGCGCTTGATGTTTTTGAGACAGCGGTCCAGCGGTTTTCTATGGTTGTGCGTCTATCTTATTTAGCTGCGCTTGACGACGTACCACTTGTTGGGCCTTTTTTTTTTTCGATGGGGAAAATCATCTTATGACAAAACCCACTCTTGGGTGGAGCGGGAGATAGTGTCAGACTCTTACTGACTAAAAACCCCATCCCGTTCCTTCTAGCCTTCATAACGGGGCACGAGCTCCCTTTCGGATAACCTTGGCCCCAGTAGGCTTCGACCCAGCTGGGCCCCTCCTGCTGCTGACAACTCCTTGAGGCGCGCGGGAACAGTGCGCGCCGTCGACGTCTTGGGCTCGGTCCATTACCAGACGATCGGACAGCGAGCTAACCATGGCAAGCCATCCGCGAGACTGCGTCTACGGTGGCCGGAAATCGGCCGGCTCAGTTCGGCGGTTTACCCTCATACGCAGAAATGAGTTCGGAGATCAATCCAGTTTGCTTTGTTATTATAGCAGTTGGTTCATTTATTTTGCACTCCAGTGCAATCACTTTTCCGGCAAGAATGCTTAGCATCTTTAGCATGTCGCGAACACAATTATCAAGGGCCTTTTGAGCCATTTTGTATTGAAAAATAATTTAAAAAAGTAGTTAGCACTCAAAGGACACTTTCATCTGCTGGGTCTACCCGAAGAATAAATACAAATAGGTGAGATAGTGGTCAAACGCGAGCCTAGCCATTTAAAAAAAAAAAAACAAGTAAACTGACAAAGCGTGAGTTTTATGACAGTGGCGTTCGACCTGCGGCGTAGCCAACCGTAGGCGATTCGTAGCCGCGTAGTCGAAGCGTAGCAACGTAGCCACCTGCGTAGCAACCACTATTAGAACTTGTTTCTCTTGAGTTTTTCTGAATTTTTTCTCTTAAGATATTCCTTTTTACAACTTATTTTTAAATAGGAGGATGAAAGCGTACGTCGGTAATACCGAATAAAAACCACATGGCAGCCTTTTGTGGTATAGAAAAAGGCTTTTGATAAATCCAGAACATCCCAGGCGTGTGTACGAACCTTAATAAAGCGAATCAAACAATAACTCAATACACGTGTAATACCCTTGAAGCCTTATCTGTCTGTGGAGTTTGTAAGCCCTGTTGGAAACAAGGGTTAACGCAGTTGTTGTTTATCAAATTAAAATTTGTAACTAGGTGTAATAAAAACAAAATTGTTTTCGCAAATTGAAACAACAACTCAGGTCAACGAGAATTTAACAATAAAAAAATAAAACTAAAAGCCTTTTAGTAGATTTCCTATTCAATAAAATTTAAAAAAGCCTAAACTAATATTGAGAGTAGTGGTGGCCGATTGGTAATGGCCCCGACTTACGAGTTGTAGGTCGCGCTTTTAACCCTTCAGATACCGTCAATTAGAGACACAATAGTAAGACAATAGATGCGCGGCCACCGGGTGTCGCTTGGGGATTCATGAATTAAACCCAGCCAGGCGCATTACTTTGTGTAATATATTTCATCACCGCTGCTCTCAAAACAGTGAAGGAAAACATCGTGAGGAAACTGGCATGTCCTTGAATCAAAAATTCGAAGACAAGTGACATTCACCATCCTGCACTGGGCTCACATGGTAGATTACGGCCCATTTCCTCTCCTAGAGAGGAAACCTGAATCCCAGCAGTGGGAACATTAAAAAGGCTGATAATGAAACTAATATTATAAAGAATTTATTTTTATTATTATTTATAGGCTTGCGCTTGACTACTACCTCACTTGTATCTGGTAAGCGACGATGTGACTACTGGTAATTACAGTGTTAGTAACATACAATACGAACTGAAAATCAGCACTAGGTGTCTACCGCCCAGCAAATGATGAGGTGGTCACCATTTCGGTGCGGTTATGCTCGGCATACTGTGTACTTTTATTCTTGTTTACTTTGTGTATATAACCGTTGTGCTTTGTCTGTACCGAACAAAAGTATTTCTATTCTAATCTATACAAAGAAACAGCTTATTGCCTAGTGTTTGCTTATTGTGTTGTTGCAAGAGTTTAGCTTCTCATGCACTTTTATTTTTATAAAATACTTAAATAGTTTGTGACATTTGTTGCATAAACATCATAAACCATTATTTCTAATTAAATAAATTAATTAATATCCTGTTGTGGCGGCGCTTGGGGGAGGCCTAAGTCCAGCAGTGGACGATTTTCGCCTGAAATTATGATGATGAATTAATATCCTTTGGTGGATTTTAGTCAGTGAAACTCTGACACGCCCTCTCTCTTCACCCTAGAAGTGAAGAAGGCATATGATGTTGACCGAACTAACATAAAAGTCATGCTGCCATTAAAAAAAAAAAAGAAAAAAAAGCAAAAAAAAAAATCAGATAAAAAAATTGTAAAACACAAAGTGTTTATTATGTTTTTAATTAAAAAAAAATGTAAATTGTTTACACACTAGTTCTAATAAGTCGGCTGTTAACATCTTCAATCTTCTGGGCATTAAATTCTCTCTTACTATTCTTGACGTTTCTCATCTTTAATTCCTAAAACTGTAAAAAAAAAAATGATAATTATTAGAAACGTGCTTATAAAATATTTTTGAAAGAGCACACACGTCAATTACCAAAACTTGTCAAAATCAACAATTATGAAGTCAATGATAGACCATTCTGACACTATTAAAATAGCAGACTTGAGGCCCAGATTTATTCCTGAGTGACATAGGCTATATTTTATGTAATGAATAATTGTAAGTCTACTTACTTCTGGAATGCAAGTTCCGACTCTTCTCATGTAACCTGGAGGACAGTGATCAATAGAAATACTAGATCTCTTGAACCGTAGCTCCCCTGGAGCGTGTGGTGGTCCGGGCGCTGCGCTGCCAGCCGGCTGCGCGGCACACAGCGCGGCGAGGAGTGCGACCAGCACGACCATGGTGTACAGCTTCATGTTGTCTCGTGCTCACTGCTCCACTGCTGTCAGAGAATGCATTGCACGCCAGTCCTGACGCTCATTTATACCACTTCACTATCTTTAGGAAAAGTTATAAATAACTTGGCAATCCTGTAAACAGGAAAATTTGTTTAAATACCTATATGTGACCTTTAATTTATATAATAAAGCGATGTATTACTATTATTTATTATTATTGTAGTTAGCCTATATTGCCCCACTGCTGGGCAAAGGCCTCCCTCCACTCCTTCCAACAATCACGGTTCCTCGCCTTCTCACTCCAATTCTCAAGGAAGCCATCCAGGTCGTCCCGGCTTACTCTTCGTGGTCTGCCTCGCCCGAGGGGCTGTGTCCGGGCACCAATCTTGCGTTTTACGCGCCCACAGCTCGTTGGACATGCGGCAGACATGTCCTGCCCAGTCCCATTTAAGTTGGGCAGCCTTTTGAGCCACATCAACGATTTGCGTTTTGGAGCGCAGTGTTGTGTTTCGAACATGATCTGTTAATTTAACACATAGTATGCTGCGCTCCATTGCACTCTGGCAAACCTTGAGTTTGGATTTTTGGATGTTAGTCAAAGACCAAGTTTATGTACCATAGGTCAGAATGGGGAGAATACAAAAAAAAAGATGTAAAGATTTCAGTGACATGGACAAAGTGCCCTTAAATAGTTCCTTCATGGACCAGTAGCTCTTCCAGGCATTTTCTGTTTGGCGTGTTATTTCTTTATTCTTTATTCGTATTACTATTAAATACTCTAAAATGGTCATAATACTAATGTTGTAAGCAAACAACATGGAATGTCTTTATAGACTGATTTTGAGAAATAAATATTTAAACCTAAAAAGTTTACATCATCTACCCTGGTCAACAAGGAGAGTGGAGATGGCGACAGATGTCGTGTGGCGTTCCGCAGGGATCAGAACTAGGGCCGCATTGCATTCCACATTGCACACCAGTCCTGACGAACATTTATACCACTTCACTATCTTAAGCTAGGCAAAGCTATAAATAAGTTGGCAACACGGCAAATGACGCAAGGAATTTATATATTTTTTCCTGTTTACTAATGTTCAATAACTACTTCTCTAGTCGGGCCAAGTCGGGTGTAATTAATTATTACACCTGTCCCGATCTTTCTCTGTTATCAAATCTTGTAAATTAAAATTGACCTACTTCCCGGTTATCGATTGAGCTGAAATTTTGCATGCATGTATAAATCAGATAACAATGCAAAATCATGCCATGCAAATCTGATGATGCTACCGGAAAGTAGCTATAGGAACTTGGTAATTAAACGTCACAACCCCATCGAGTTTGGGCTCATATAATTAGTCTTGACGTGTATTATAAAGCTTGCTACAAAAAAAAAAAAAATTCATTAAAGCTTGTTTTGTTTCTATGGCTTTTTCTTAATTGAGCTTTTCTGTAAGAATCTCATCAATAAAATAGACGTGCTACTATTCTTCCTTGATGATTGACAGAAAAAACTTGATGATCGACAGCTTACTTCAAGCTCACTTCACGTATGTTTTCATCGGTGACATAGTAATAATAATAACATATAATATAACTAGCGACCCGCCCCGGCTTCGCTCGGGTGCAATATTATACATATAAACCTTCCTCTTGAATCACTCTATCTATTAAAAAAAACCGCATCAAAATCCGTTGCGTAGTTTTAAAGATTTAAGCGTACATAGGGATATAGGGATGAAAAAGCGACTTTGTTTTATACTATGTAGTGATAATATAATATCCCACAACTATCACAACGCCAAATCAAAATTATCTTTATCCTTTATTAATATCGAGCAAAAAACGGCAAAAAATCACGTTTGTTGCCTCTTGTCTTAACCACTGGCCCATCACAACTGAATTTCATGAACTTAAGTCCTTTAAAATAAGACTCTGATTCTAGGCCTTAGTGTACCGAAAACGGTACATATCGTACCAGCTATCTTTAGTGGATTAAGAAGAGGGTCGTAAACCTCTATCTTTTGAGTCTAATTTTAGTTGAGAGGAGGCTTAAAGGCTTATCCGTTTTAGGTTTAAACCTTTTATAAAAATACTTATTGTTTTTATTCCTTTGTCTTATAAAGTGAGAAAAGGGATCTAAGTTCTGATATCAGAATTCACACGAAGTTAAGTTTTATTAATTTATTTTTCAGTCGAATTCATCATCATCTTCCGGCCCTTGTCCCGTGTTATTTCGTTTATATATCATTTTTAATTATTTAAGTTTTAATTTGTTTAATTATTGTTCTAAAATAAATTCATCTATTTATTTTTGTGTGGTACTTTTTTTGGAGCAAAATATTAACTAGAAATATGAAAAGAAAACATGTTTATTTGGTGCACAATTAACAAAGAAGAATTAAAAAATAATTAAAAGCTTAAACTTCGTCGTTTATACCGCGTACGTCGAAGGACTAGAACAATTTGCTGCGATCTTCCCGTCCATTATAATTAAGGTGTCTTCAAGGCTAGAGTGAATAGGCTCTTAATAAACTAGTGCGCCTCACAATCAACGATTACATCACTGCTTACCATCAGGTGGCATCGCAGTCAAGCACTGGTTTAAATCATTAAAAAAAAAACCAATATAAAACAAAAAAAAACAAGAACAACAATGTGTCCCACGGTAGTGCAAAATAGGTTCAGTTCAGCAGACAACCGTAAGTAGTTGCCTGACGCTGGTTTTCAACTGAACTTTTGAGTGATATGAAAGGGCTGTGTGTAAATGTACGCACGTGTGACTTCTTTTTGGTTGGTGCGTGTTTTCAGAACTGTCTGATTGAGTTTACGGGTTTGCACGTGCGTGTGTGATACGTAAAGGTGTACAAGAAATTTAGCAAAACTAGTATAAGCTGGCCTTGTTTTCTATTGACACTCTTTACTGTATGGGGTCAGTTTAAAGTTAAGTTGTGAGATCGACTGAAATTATATCTGCCCCCCAGTCAAGTTACAACCGTTTCTATTCTATTCAATTGTGTCAAACGCCTCGATTTGGCGACGCCTCCGATTCCTTTGTAACTGAGCGTTGAGATGATGTCAGAACAAAAGAATCGGAGGCGTGGTGAACTGGAGGCTTTCGACACAAGAGAATAGAAACGGTTGTAACTAGGCTAGGCGGGCTTTATCGATACACTTGCGCCATTTCATCTTCCTAGCTCGTCATGCTGTGCTGGTGCTGCTGCTGCGGCTACGGAAAACCTGAAGCCTGTCTTAGCACTGGAAACATTAATCATCAGTGTAGTACAAGTGTTTCTATCTACAACCCGACCTCGTCAAGCGTGGTTAGCGTAGCATTGAAAAATCATTGGTAGTGCTGCTTTAAAGAACAACGGCAGGAAAATGTTGATAGTTGGATGGTTGATGACCATGGAGTTTCTTGCCTGGTTCTTCTCCATTGGAAACGACCAATTTAGAACCGTGCTTCTGACATTTTATAAGTGCACATCGCAAATTTATTTTCACCGATAGAAAGCTGCTTTTTTTATTTATGTACACGGCCGAAGCCGCGGGCAAAAGTCAGTCGGTTATAAGAAGCACAGGACTTGTTGATTTAGCTACGCTTCGGGAGGCCTACGAGAAGCTGATGATGAGGAAATTGGGCTACATGATTTATTTCTTTTTGGCATGATGCCAAGTATTACGAAGTCATAGGTCACTCTATAAAGGCTCTAATATTAATGGATATGATTATAATGAAGACGTAAATAAAACAAGGGTGAGTAAGGAGACAATAAATCTTGTATGATTGTAATAACTTGTCGTATGAAGTTCAGAACAGTTTTGGTTTTATTGCGTCCCCTCCATCGGAGTAGGGTTGCCGCGCAAACAAAGCCGGACCATGATGCGAATCTGAATTTTATTTACAAGTTCTATCCAAATTGAAACAGTGCCTATAATTAGCAATATCATAGGTATTATATCTTGTTGATATCATGATCATCATCATATCAGCCGAAAGACGTCCACTCTCAGGAATAGACCTCTCCAAACGTCACCACAACGACCGGTCCTGTGTGTCAGACATACATCGGATTCCCGCATCTCTGACCAGGTCATCTATCTACCTTGTTGGAGACCTTCCAACTTCCTTGTCGGTATGTCCAGTAACTATCCGGACCGAGCCCAAGTGATCGACGGCGCATAGTGTTCTACGCGCGCTTCAAGGAGTTGTCAGTAACCGTAGGGGCCCAGCAGAGTCGAAGCCTACTGGGGCCATGGGTGACGCAAACGAGATTTTCACTGTTCCCGCGCACCTCAAGGAGTTGTCAGCATCAGGAGGGGCCCAGCTGGGTCGAAGCCTACTGGGGCCAG
The DNA here is from genome assembly GCA_949319445.1 of Mythimna lalbum. NCBI lineage: Eukaryota > Metazoa > Arthropoda > Insecta > Lepidoptera > Noctuidae > Mythimna > Mythimna lalbum. The sequence continues at coordinate 3,644,060 of OX439358.1, forward strand.
GGATATCCGAAAGGAAGCTCGAGCCCCGGTATGAAGAGGCTGGAAGGAATGGGGTGGGTTTTTAGTCAGTAGAAATCTGACACTATCTCCCGCTCCGCCCAAGAGCAGGGGATGTCATTAGATGATTTTCACACCTAAAATAATATATCTTGTCAATATATCGTTAGAATTTAAGACGCTTTCATGAATCCATTCAGTTACTGATTCTGAAAAACCTATATTCAGGTTTTGTATAAACTAAAAATAATCTTGTGTTGCGATATTGCGTAATCAGCTTTAAAATGTTTCCACAGCTGGGACTCTAGGGTACCTCTGTAGGAGAGGGAATGGGTCGTAAACAACTACGCGGGTTCAATGCGGGCTGGTGGATGTTACATCCCTCCGAATTTATAGTTCTAGGACATACCGGTTTTCTCACTTTATTTTCCTTCAACGTTTCATTTACTTAATCTTTATGTACACAGTAGCTGTTGCTTTAAGTCCGTCTTAAAGCAACCAGTAATTTTCTACCAGTCAACCTATGAGTTAAAAAAAACTACGTTGCTTAGAAGAATACACTATGGTCAATGTATAAATGAAGGTACATGTAGATATATATATTTCCAGCAATCATTGATATAATGCCAGCAATATATATAATTGGGGTATTTTAACATTGCTTAGGTATTTGTATAGAATATCGGATCATACAGGTTTCCGGTAACGTATAATGTACATGCTAAAATTAACACACAAATATTATAAAGCCAAAAGTTCGTTAGTATGTGTATGTTTGTCACTTCTTAAAACGCTCGAGTGGGTTGTTGGATGCTTGAAGGACAGTTTTGAGAGCAGTGGTGATGGAATAAATTATTGTACAAAGTAAAGCTTCTATCAGGGTTTAATCACGCGATGTCTGAAGCAATGTTTAGGGTACCGCACAAGGACCACCGGCCACAACCCCAAAACGCCGCCGCCGCTACATATTTCCTGTAGATTTCATACATTTTATATGGACTCGCCACACACGGTTGACGCCAGAAGCCGCTGCTGGCTTCTTGTGGACCGAACCGGCCACTAAACGCCGATACAAAGCGCCGCCACACGCCATTCGCGCATTTAAACCTTCTTCGACAGAGTCCATTATGATACTGCGCGCATGGGCTAAAAAAAGTAGCAGCCACTTGCCACAACTGCTTGTGGCCGCTAGCTTCTCGTGGCTGCGTTTGTGTTTGTTGTATTTGGCCTATGTGCGGCGGCACTAAATCACTAGCGTAAAGTGAAGTGACAGTTTACATCACCTAAGGGCTATATTTCACCGGGACATCAATGGTGGTGGTGTTGGTGAAATATAGCTTTAAGCTACCAAACTAGACACCATACAACTCCAGAGTCGCCACACGTTCAAGCTGGTCGCGCCACCAAATTGGTTGAGCAACCAAACGGATACCTGGTGAGTACCTCTCTATGTATGGAGATACATTTTGTTGGTAGCGGCGACTGATCGTGCTTTTATTGTGTCTCGGTGAAATATAGCCCTAAGCTACCAAACTAGACACCATACAAACACCAGAGTCGCCACACGTCCGAACTCCGTTTGGTCGCGCCACCAAATTGGTTGCGCAACCAAACGGACATCAGGTACCTCTCTATGTATGGAGATACATTTTGTTGGTAGCAGCGACTGATCGCGCCGCCATGGTGTCTCGGTGAAATATAGCCCTAAGACCTTACGTTCAGATTTGTATAGAATGAACTGGTTAGCAACCCTACTTCCTCTCTGACGAGGGATCGACCTTGGTTATGTCATGTGAATATAAGGTTTCACTCGCATCCAAGTACTTAGACAGAATTAACGAGAAAGAGAAATCTTACGTGTTATTGAACTACAGATAAAGAATATTGTCTATGGTTTATTTGTGTGAGTATAATGATTGTATGTAAGGACGTCTTCCAATCAATAGGAACATGGAAGATTTGTAAAAAAGGTCTTTGGTGGTTTCTCTCTATTACTATGACAAAGGCGTACCATAGACGTGGTTTGCGGACGGTGGGCAATGAGTAGCTCGCTGTCCGGCCGTCCGGTGTCCATCCGGACCGTGCGCACCTTAAGGAAATATCAACAAAGCTGTAGGAGGACCCATAAGGGTCACAGTCTACTGGGGCCCCATGGATTGATTTCTGAAAGGGTAACTCAGGGCCTGGAATGCTAGGCAAAGAAAGAACACTGGCGCGGTTTCAGTGAGTAAAATTCTGGCTCTCCCGCTTCACCCTAGAAAGGGAGAGATCATTGGACAATTTCCCAACTTAAAAAAACCATGACGAAGGCGTGATTTTTGAGAATAATTATATTATTATTAATAACCAATGACAACAATAAAAATAAAAACACACAACAAACAACAACAGCACCAATAATTATTATTATTAAAAAAAAAACGTCTGTCACGTAGCATAGCATTAACCTTCTGTTAAAATCCAGGTCATTGAGTTTTTTCACCTTTTCGGGCAGTTTGTTATATATTTAAACCACTAACATGTTCTTAAATCTATTTTAGCTGTAATATACTAGTTCTATCCACGTCTTCCCTCGCTCCATTGGGACAAAAACAACATAGTATCTCTTCGTAAATCACAAATTATCTGTGAGCCCAATTTCACGAAGATCGATTGAGGTACGGAGGCGTGAAAACGGGACTCTACCAAATAAACACTGTTCCCATTTTTACAATACTAATTGTTTTTAGCGGCTTCGCGTGCGTGAAAGTAGAAAATATTATCCCTAGGGCAAACATGCCCAGGATAAAAATGATCTTATGTGTTATTCTGGGATATGGTCTACTCGTGGGCCAAATTTCATTCACATCCCTTAATCTGTCTAAGGTTGCCTTTTTTTTGTTTTTTTTTTCGGTGGGAAAATTCATTCAAAGACAACCCCCGCTCTTGGGTGGAGCGGGAGATAGTGTCAGACTCTTACTGACTAAAAACCACCCCGTTCTCTCTAGCCTCTTCATACCGGGGCTCGAGCTTCCTTTCGGATAACCCTGTAGGCTTCGACCCAGCTGGGCTGTTGCTGCCAACTCCTTGAGGCGCGCGGGAACAGTGCGCGCCGTCGTCTAAGGTTGCCTGATAAATATATCTGTTAGCGATAAGACCACCATTGTACCCAAAGATTTAAGTTTATGTTATGTTTATTCTATTCTATCATATCTGTTCGATCGATGACCGATGACCTAGACAGGGTCGCGGGAATCCAATGGATGCGTGACGCACAGGGCCAGTCGTTGTGGCGGCGCTTGGGGGAGGCCTATGTCTAACAGTGGACGTCTTTCGGCTGATATGATGATGACGATATCCGTTCGAGTGTGAAAAAGTAATAGACATACAAACACTCACAAACTTTCATATTTATAATATTAGTATGATTATTATGATTACGGAAAGGGTCTTTGCATATTTAACTATTTATATTGTGATAGTAAACAGTTGCAAACGTGGAACTAGGTCACGCAGAATTGAATTTGACGAAATATAGATCCATACGCATTAAACTCACCTTTTAGTATCTACCAGGGCCTCAAGTCTGCTATTACAATAGTGTCAGAATGGTCTGTCATTGACTTCATAATTGTTGATTTTGATAAGTTTTGGTAATCTACTAATATAATGGCGTCATAATGACTTTCCAATGGTCAACCACTGACATTTCATTGAAAGAAGTGGCTTAAAATGCTAATCTCGTACATAATGACAAATGAATATCTGACGTATGCGGTAATTTGCAAAACTTTTGACAGTTGTTTTGATCAGTGACCTACCATTAGAACGTTATTGTGCAGTTATTGGTTTTAATTCATGAATCCCCAAGCGACCACCGGTGGCCGCGCATCTATTGTCTTACTATTGTGTCTCTAATTGACGGTATCTGAAGGGTTAATAAACTTGATATTGTCATTCTACCATCACTCTATTACGAGACCATTGACCGATCAATGATTGATCATTATGAGTTAGCAGATTACGAACTTTTAGCAAAATGGCAATGGGATCGTGTTGGAATGACGAGTTTATAAAAATAGCAGACTCGGGCCCACATCGGGATTACATCTTGTAGGTAATGTTTTATTCACTAAAGTGTTATAAAACAAAGCGGATAGGTTCCCTTTACCTACACTTAAGTAATGTCATGTTTTACTCTGACTAACATTGAATAAAAACATAAAACGAAAGTAATTCATGTTCTTTTTATATTTTTATTACATCAACGTTACGTCTTAGTGGATAACGATCATAAGTTAGCTAGCAGAGCGCCTGTGTGAATTCTGTAATTCAACGTTAGCGGGTTCATTCAGTGTTGCTCGGGCATTTGCCGCAGGCGCTCGCGTCCCGAGCTCAGCCTCCTTTTAATTTATCTACGAAGTTATGTTTTGAATGAACTTCCAACATAATTATGTTTAAATATGTAACATCTTGTGTTTTGTGATAAAATCTGTGTACTGTGAGAATATTCAATTTCAATGGACCCGTGGTTCGTTCAAATTGTCCGGGAGTGATTTGTTCGGTTCTCGAGTCTGTAAAATGAAAATCAGGCTTATTAAAAAGTTATTAATAGGAAAACTTAGAGGCGAGCGAAGATTTAATTAAATCAAATGGATAAAGCTTTATACAGGTAAGCTATATTGCTGTCTTTTTGTTCGTGAAATTAGTCATTAATGAAAAATGTAAAGACATTTCATATGTTCACAATGTTGAGACAAGGTTCTACACTACTAAATTTTAATCATTTTAATCCCGTGAAGGGCCGATCCGGTACATGGAATACTATCGATTTGTAACGATAAAATTAAAAAATAACCTAGCTTTTTTAAACTCGTATTAATTTACGCATGTACGATATGCGGACAGCGGTGCAGGCATAGGTACTTATTTGGCCTATACCTATTCCTTTTTAATACCAAAGTTTGAATGAAAACGCAACCTTTTTGCAACATTTTACCGTAACACCAACACATCAACCTCTTATACAAATGCCCAAAACTGGCACAAAGGGTGCTTTACCCTTGAATTTGCAGCAAATTCTAAAAGTTACGATCGTCTCCGAGGAAAATAATATAATAAAAGGAGCATGGCCCGGGCTTTTCATGGAGGAGCATACCGAGAATGGAGTACCGGCCGGTGTCTTTGTAAGGCCGATGTACCTTTGCGAGCCCCTAAAAACTGACTGAGGTAGTGAACTCAGGTAAACGTTGCTTGTAGACTAAATAATCTGACAAAGAATCGGAATGATTGCATGTATATAAGTTCGGGTTTTAATCGATACATTTTTATTTACAAAAAAAATACAACCGACTTCGTCATTCGATCAGTTCGATATATCCGGAGAGGATATATCGACCCTTCTTTTTCTGTCAGTCATCGAATACACGTATAAACAAAGCAATTTTACTTGTTACGACAGTTCTGTTGTGATCCTATGAGGAGTTCTGTTCCATATCTTCGAATTCCATGATCAGATCAGAACAATATTTCTATGGGAAAAGAAAGCGTAACCTATCAAACAAAAAAATATTTTTCAAAATTAGTCCATAATTGACCGAGATATTGGTGAACATGCATAAAAAAAAATCCGCCGTCGATAGAACCTCCTCCTTTTTGAAGTTGGTTAAAAAGTGATTTTAAGAGGCATCTTCGTGATTTTTTCCTGTTGTGCTAAATTAGTTGCATTATATTTGGAACACACCATCTATCTAGCATTTATCCTGAATAATGACACATATTTTTTTCTGATTCTGTTTACTACAGTGTATCGCCATATACTTTTGCTCATTATAAAACTCACTATTAGCTCCTATAATCTTCTTAAAATAAATAGATGATATAACATTCAATAATTTTCCTTGAGATGCAGTTTTTTGTGCATCAACAGTCTTTACTCATTTTATAGTGATCTTCATATTTCTTCTTTGCCACAGATAAACAAATTCATTGGTTAAAATTGCATTTACAAGTCAAAATATGTTTTAAATAAAATGAAATATGTACTTAGTTGTGAAAAATTTTGCTACAATTATTTCCACGAAGCATAGATACGTATTATTTATTAATATAACACTATCAGAGGATATATTTGGCCAAAACCTACCGTTCATTAAATTCTGACCATCAGTCTATCCAAGGAGTAGATTATGTTGCCCAGTAGCTGTGTTGTAGATGTCTGATGGGCAGTCGCTTCATGTAAAACAGGAATTCAACCACATCCGGTTAGACTGGAAGTCGACCCCATGCTAGTTGAGAAGCTTGCGGACGGTGAGCTATGGGTAGGTCGTCCGATAACTGTCTGGACCGAGCTCAAGACGTCGATGGCGTGCACTGTTCCCGCGCGCCTCAAGTAGTTGTTAGCAACAGCAGGGGCTTAGATGGGTCGAAGCCTTCTATACTTACTCCGTGGTCAAGCCTACTGGGGCCAGGGTTAGTCCGAAAGGTAGCTCGAGCTTCCGTATGAAGGCACGAAGGAACGGGGTGGATTTTTAGTCAGTTTGAGTCTGACACTGTCTCCCGCTCCGCCTAAGAGCGGGAGTTGTCATTAAATGATTTTCCCCACCATAAAAAAGGTAGTTGAGAAAAAGCTAGGTAGATGGTAATAGGTTTGGAAGTATATTTATGACAATATCTTTATGTTCAACAATGCTGTTTGAACTCTTTGTTTGTCTGAAGAAAAGTTCCTTTGTCCTTCAAAACGTCTCTATTTCGGGGCATCTTCATTCACACTGACTTAGACACTGCGACTGTTTGCTTTCGCTCCCCTCCTCCATTTACTTACGTCAATGGTTACTACTTTAGACAGAGGAATGGCAACAGGTCGCCAGTTAAACAGTAAATAACCTTACTACTCGTAACTAACTATACCTCATCTCTCTAGCCTTTTCGCAACTGGCATAATAATAACACGACAAATAGAAGAGAGAGAGCAATGGTGGCCGAATGGTAACGGCCCTGACTTACAAGTTCTAGGTCGCGGACTCAAACTCAACCAGGCGCATTACTTTGTGTAATTTATTTCATCACGACTGACCTCAAAACGGTGAAGGATAATATCGTGAGGTAAACTGAATGTCCTAGAACCGAAAATTCGAAGGCATGAACATTCACTAACCTGCACTGGGCCCGCGTGATGGATTACGGCCCATTCCCTGTCCTAGAGAGGAGACCTGAATCCCAGCCTCCTTCTGCGAAGCAGTAATGCTAGCAAAGGAGGAGGCCGATCGCATCAGGCAACGGCGCTCTCGCCGCCCCGCCGCCGGGATTCCGTAGACGCGGGCTCGCGGACGGCGAGCCATGGGTAGCTCGCTGTCTTACCGTCCGGTAACTGTCCGGCCCGAGCCCAGACGTCGACGGTGCGCACTGTTCCCGCGCACCTCAAGGAGTTGTCAGTAACAGGAGGGACTCAGCTAGGTTGAAGCCTACTGGGGCCAGGGTCATCCGAAAGGAACTCGAGCCCCGGTATGAAGGCTAGAAGGAACGGGGTGGGATTTTTAGTCAGTAAGAGTCTGACACTATCTCCCGCTCCACCCAAGAGCGTGATTTGTCATAAGATGATTTTTGCCCACCGAAAAATAAAAGGCCTGAATCCCAGCAGTGGGAACATCAAAAGCCTCATTATGCTATGGTAATGGTCACCGCGCTTGCTTACAGCTTCGACGGCCCAAAACCTATTTTCCACAATATTAATTCAGTAGATTACGCACATGGTTTTCGTAAAAAAATATTCCTGTTCCTAAGCTCTTTCATTCGTCAAATTATTCATATATTTCTAAATGAGGGAAACTCAAGAGGCTTTCGGGAGGACCTACATAAATCGTCACAATGATATAAGGGCCAGCGCTCATTTGAACAAGACTGTCTTAGTCAGACTTGTCTACGACGTCGCACAAGTCTGTCTAAGACGTCTTATCTCAAGTGTGCGCAGGCCCTAAGAACACGTTAAGTAGGTGTGTCTCTAGGGACGTTCGCAAATACGCGTTGAATACAGTCCCGGGAGTCCCGGGGAATCTTCACTGCGGGAACTTGGCAAAAATCGGGCACAGATCCTACCACGAGGTCTTAAGAGGACCCATTTCCACTCGCCTATCGTTAACATCGAGCATAGTATAAAAGCTGGTTGCTTCTTCTAACGCAATCTAACGCGATTTTTGATGAAGAGGCAAAGCAAAAATAGAGAGATAACGCCTGAAAACTCTGTTGGCATTCGGTAGTTCCGTAATTTACTAGAATATTTCACGAAAACTTGTTCCAGGAAATACGTGTCTTTTTAAAAGTTTTTTAGAAAAATGGTTGTCATTCAAAATCTTGATTAATCCAAGACAAAGCACCAAGACAAAGCACCAAGACAAAAAACAAACAAGACAGAAGACACCTGCAAAACTAAGACACGCATTTAAAACTATACAAACTATACAACGCAAGTTAAACTTACGTTATATAGTTTATTAGTTAGTTTGAAGCAGTGGTGGCCGAGTGGTAATGGCTCCGACTTACGAGTTGTAGGCCACGGGTTCAAACTCTGCCAGGCGCATTACTTTGTGTAATTTATTTTATTACTACTGCTCTCAAAACGGTGAAGGGAAACATCGTGAGGAAACCGACATGTCCTAGAACCAAAAATTCGAAAACATGTGACATTCACCAACACGCACTGGGCCTGCGTGGTGAATTACGGCCCGTCCCTCTCCTAGAGAGGAGGCCTGAGTCCCAGCACTGGGAACATTAAAAACGCTGATGATGATGATGATGTATAGTTTATATCACCGTTATACTTTATTACTTACTAGCTTCTGCCCGCGACTTCGTCCGCGGAAAATTTCTTGTTTTAAAATAAGATTACACTCGATTAGACGATGCGTACGTTCAGCGCTAGATTCCTGAGCACGGGCCTGTGATGTTATGGCATTTTGCCTAGCGAGCCGCTGCGAGCGCTCAGCGCTAGTCTCCCTATCCCTTGTCTCAGAGACATGCTGCCTTAAATGAGATAGACGCTGCGCACGTTCAGCGCTAGATTCCCGAGCACGGGCCTGCGATGTTATGACATTTTGCCTACCAAGCCGCCGCGAGCGTTTAGCGCTAGTCTCCCTATCCCTTGTCTCAGAGACATGCTGCCTTAACTCAGATAGACGGTGCGCACGTTCAGCGCTAGTTCCTCGAGCACGGGCCCGCGATGTCCTCACATTTTGGCTAGCGAGGCGCTGTGAGCGCTCGGAGCTAGATTCTCTAGCGCGTGCTTGCGAAATATATTCTCTATTTCTCGAGAGGCGCTGCTCATTTTCAGGGGCAGATTCTTCCGTACGGCGTACTCGAGCGGCTCTTGTCTGTGATGTCTGCCGGGACAGTTGAGATTTCCTTTTAGACATGCTCTCAACAAACTACGCACAGACTTGAAAACAATTATGAACAAAAGGAGAGCGACTCGAACACCGTCCGCCTTTACAAAACAAAACAATCGTAATATCGAATAACTCGTATCGATTATTACGATAGAACGAAGTACGAAACTACGAACATACAAAAACGTACAACGAAATTACGATATTTTCGATTATGAGGTATCTATCAACAACAACAACCATACGAACGAAACAACCGAAACCAATAAGCAACTGACAGAAGAACTCCAACTAACGACAACGTGGGCATAATAATTCGAGAGGGTCATCAATCCACAGAAAGTCTTAACACCGCGATTCAGAAAACATGGCAAGTTCGGGAGGTTCCTGCACCGAATTAAAGCGAAAGAGACGCCCGAGTGTCGCCACTGTGCGGAACGCCCGGAGGACACGGTGGAGCACACAGTCGAGGTGTGCCCTGCCTGGGCAGAGCATCGCCGTGCCCTCGTGGGGGCGATCGGCGGCGGACACCTCTCGCGGCGGGCTCTGGTTGAGGCCATGGTCCTTAGCGAGGAGGAATGGCAGGCGGTCGCCTCCTTCTGCGAAGCAGTAATGCTAGCAAAGGCGGAGGCAGACCGCATCAGGCAACGGCGCCCCCGCCGCCGCCGCCGGGATTCCGATCCCGATTTCCGGCCACCGTAGACGCGGGCTCGCGGACGGCGAGCCATGGGTAGCTTGCTGTCCGATCGTCCGGTAATGGACCGAACCCAAGACGTCAACGGCGCGCACTGTTCCCGCGCGCCTCAAGAAGTTGTCAGCAACAGCAGAGGCCCAGCTGGGTCGAAGCCTACCGGGTCCAGGGTTATCCGAAAGGGAACTCGTGCCCTGGTTTGAAGGCTAGAAGGAACGGGGTGGGTTTTTAGTCAGTAAGAGTCTGACACTATCTCTCGCTCCACCCAAGGGCGGGGGTTGTCATAAGATGATTTTTGCCCACCATAAAAAAAAAATAGGTAAAACGTCTGCACAATGAAAGTTACGCTAGGGGCATTTTGCGTTTTAGTAATTTTATATTATCTTCGAAACTGTATGACCAATTGCTATGCTGTAAATGGCAAATCTTATCTGTATAATGTTCTTGTGATACTGAAATAATTTATTGTCATAAGAATTAATATTTTGTTGCTCAAATAATCAACCAAACGTAAGTATGCCGAAAAAAAATATTTTTAATGCAATAAAAGAAGTATAAAAGATGAAATATAAAAGATAGAGATATGGTACCGCGGACTTTTTTGTAGAAATAATTAAGACGAACCAGGTAGCCATACATTGTTTTTAATTTTAAGCAACTGTTTAGGCAGCGCACGCAAATAATTCTATTTTATGAGGTATTTTTTTCCGACTTGCTAGACAAAAGTTGTGATAGCTCGGTTAATATACATGCTATAGAAACAATTTATAGCCTATAGCACTCAGGAATAATGTAGCTTTCTGCCAGTAAAAAAAATTTTAGAATTGGATTATTAGTTCCAGAGATTACCCCCTACATACAAACTTACAAACTTACAAACTTACAAACTTACAAATTTTACCTCTTTATAATATTAGTATAGATAAACTAGGCTTATTTAAGCACCACAGTCATATTAAATGCGTGTCTTAGTTTTGCAGGTGGGGCACATTACCGATTGTGGCATGTGTGCCTGCGTTACCATATTAAAAAACAAGCTTTTAATGAAAATCATTTTTTCATAGCAAGCTTTTATAGCTCGGTATACATATATAATTAATACTCATCAAGACAAATCATACGAGCCCAAACTCGATGGGGTTGTGTTGTTTAACTACGAAGTTCCTATAGCCACGTTCCGGTTCCATCATCGGATCAGCTCCATGTCGTAATAATTTTGCATTGTCATCTGATTTACACATGAATGCAAAATTTCAGCTCAATCGGTAACCGGGAAGTGGGTCAAATTTAATTTGCAAGATTTGATTACAGACAAACATCGGGACAGGTGAAACTAAATAAAAGCATGTAATAATATTAAAAGGGTAATCTATACTAATATTATAAAGAGGTAAAATTTGTAAGTTTGTAAGTTTGTAAGTTTGTAAGTTTGTATGTAGGGGGTAATCTCTGGAACTAATAATCCAATTCTAAAATTTTTTTTACTGGCAGAAAGCTACATTATTCCTGAGTGCTATAGGCTATAAATTGTTTCTATAGCATGTATATTAACCGAGCTATCACAACTTTTGTCTAGCAAGTCGGAAAAAAATACCTCATAAAATAGAATTATTTGCGTGCGCTGCCTAAACAGTTGCTTAAAATTAAAAACAATGTATGGCTACCTGGTTCGTCTTAATTATTTCTACAAAAAAGTCCGCGGTACCATATCTCTATCTTTTATATTTCATCTTTTATACTTCTTTTATTGCATTAAAAATATTTTTTTTCGGCATACTTACGTTTGGTTGATTATTTGAGCAACAAAATATTAATTCTTATGACAATAAATTATTTCAGTATCACAAGAACATTATACAGATAAGATTTGCCATTTACAGCATAGCAATTGGTCATACAGTTTCGAAGATAATATAAAATTACTAAAACGCAAAATGCCCCTAGCGTAACTTTCATTGTGCAGACGTTTTACCTATTTTTTTTTATGGTGGGCAAAAATCATCTTATGACAACCCCCGCCCTTGGGTGGAGCGAGAGATAGTGTCAGACTCTTACTGACTAAAAACCCACCCCGTTCCTTCTAGCCTTCAAACCAGGGCACGAGTTCCCTTTCGGATAACCCTGGACCCGGTAGGCTTCGACCCAGCTGGGCCTCTGCTGTTGCTGACAACTTCTTGAGGCGCGCGGGAACAGTGCGCGCCGTTGACGTCTTGGGTTCGGTCCATTACCGGACGATCGGACAGCAAGCTACCCATGGCTCGCCGTCCGCGAGCCCGCGTCTACGGTGGCCGGAAATCGGGATCGGAATCCCGGCGGCGGCGGCGGGGGCGCCGTTGCCTGATGCGGTCTGCCTCCGCCTTTGCTAGCATTACTGCTTCGCAGAAGGAGGCGACCGCCTGCCATTCCTCCTCGCTAAGGACCATGGCCTCAACCAGAGCCCGCCGCGAGAGGTGTCCGCCGCCGATCGCCCCCACGAGGGCACGGCGATGCTCTGCCCAGGCAGGGCACACCTCGACTGTGTGCTCCACCGTGTCCTCCGGGCGTTCCGCACAGTGGCGACACTCGGGCGTCTCTTTCGCTTTAATTCGGTGCAGGAACCTCCCGAACTTGCCATGTTTTCTGAATCGCGGTGTTAAGACTTTCTGTGGATTGATGACCCTCTCGAATTATTATGCCCACGTTGTCGTTAGTTGGAGTTCTTCTGTCAGTTGCTTATTGGTTTCGGTTGTTTCGTTCGTATGGTTGTTGTTGTTGATAGATACCTCATAATCGAAAATATCGTAATTTCGTTGTACGTTTTTGTATGTTCGTAGTTTCGTACTTCGTTCTATCGTAATAATCGATACGAGTTATTCGATATTACGATTGTTTTGTTTTGTAAAGGCGGACGGTGTTCGAGTCGCTCTCCTTTTGTTCATAATTGTTTTCAAGTCTGTGCGTAGTTTGTTGAGAGCATGTCTAAAAGGAAATCTCAACTGTCCCGGCAGACATCACAGACAAGAGCCGCTCGAGTACGCCGTACGGAAGAATCTGCCCCTGAAAATGAGCAGCGCCTCTCGAGAAATAGAGAATATATTTCGCAAGCACGCGCTAGAGAATCTAGCTCCGAGCGCTCACAGCGCCTCGCTAGCCAAAATGTGAGGACATCGCGGGCCCGTGCTCGAGGAACTAGCGCTGAACGTGCGCACCGTCTATCTGAGTTAAGGCAGCATGTCTCTGAGACAAGGGATAGGGAGACTAGCGCTAAACGCTCGCGGCGGCTTGGTAGGCAAAATGTCATAACATCGCAGGCCCGTGCTCGGGAATCTAGCGCTGAACGTGCGCAGCGTCTATCTCATTTAAGGCAGCATGTCTCTGAGACAAGGGATAGGGAGACTAGCGCTGAGCGCTCGCAGCGGCTCGCTAGGCAAAATGCCATAACATCACAGGCCCGTGCTCAGGAATCTAGCGCTGAACGTACGCATCGTCTAATCGAGTGTAATCTTATTTTAAAACAAGAAATTTTCCGCGGACGAAGTCGCGGGCAGAAGCTAGTAATTTATAAAATTAATTAATTTAATTTGGAATGGCTCCGACTTACGAGTTAAGGTCGGGGGGGTCAAACCCAGCCAGGCGAATTACTTTGTGTAATTTATTCCATCACTACTGCTCTCAAAACGGTTAAGGTAAACATCGTAAGGAAACTTCTAGAAGTTCTGTTCTAGAAGATCTGAGTTCTGCAAGATTTGGTTACACACCAACATTTGGACAGGTGAAACTAAATAAAAGCTTGTAAAAAATGGCTCTATCGCTCTTTCTCGTTCGCATGACTGAAATTTTAACAGATCATGGTAAGACCTTTACCCGTAGTCCGAGGTTCAAAGTCAAAGTCAAAATATTTTATTTCACATAGGCCTACATGGGCACTTATAAAACGTCAGAAGTTAGTGAACGGTTCCAAATTAGTCGTTTCCTATGGAGAAGAACCGGCAAAAAACACCATGGTAACTCTTTAAAAAAAGTGTAGTGTAATATTGTAATATTGATAGATTTATGTAAGAACAGTGTATACCAGTCAACATTGTACACAAAAGCACAAAATTAATCATAATAAATAAAAAAAAGTAAGTCGTAATAAAAAGTAATCTAAGAGTTTGTGGATTATACAGTGTCCTCACATTCACATAACAAAAAAAGCCTCTTATTTGTTATGTGAATGTGAGATATAAAAAAAGCAGGAAAAACTAAAATAATTACAACTATCAATAAATTGTTAAAAAAATAAATTACTAACAAATTTAAGGCAGTTGAAGTCTAAATAATAAAAAGTATAATTATATACTAATATTAAAACTATTAGTACTAGAGGTTCTCATTAGCATGCGAGCACACGGCCTGAACATTGCGCCATCATATCTCATGCATTCAATTCTGGGTGCCTCCATTAAGTTTGGGTACGAGTTAGCTACTGGCAAATAACGTTTTGTATACGTAGACATGTCTTCAAGATTTCTTTAGTCCTTTTTTTTGCTATAATATGCTATATTAAACCATTTAATTATTTGGTATGTATAAATGAATCATAGGTACTGTTCTAATATAATATATACATGTCAATTGCCGTTAGACATAACATTTACCGCTTAGTTGTTCGTTTCTATTCTATTCTCTTGTGTCGAACGCCTCGAGTTGGCCACACCTCCTATTCCTTTGTGACTGAGCATTGAGATGACGTCAGAACAAAGGAATCGGAGGCGAGGCCGACTCGAGGCGTTCGACACAAGAGAATAGAATAGAAACGGTTGCAACTTTGGCTAGGGGTCTGGTTACGACAAAAAAACTGATAAAAACAAAACAAACAGTAAATTAATTACAGAACAATAATAATAATTAAGATATTTTCGGTTCCCAGAAACGTGAAAAATACTTACACTTAGAAGTAATCAATGCCATCAGTAAACTGTACCTGTACCATATCAATTAATTTGAGAGTATAATCAATAATATCGGCACCAATTAACTAAGCTATTTCCAATTAATACCGAAATTGATAGTGCTTCAATTATACAAATCGTTGTATTAAATATCTTCATATACTACTTTCGCATAAATCACTCTGTCTATTGGTGAAAATTCCATGAAAGTTCGTTCAGCAGTTTTTGGATTTATTGCATAGACTTACATAGACGGGAGACTTTTTTTTATGAGATGTAAGCTAGCCGTAATCCGAGGCACCGACTGTTTGCTGTTTCTGGGAGTCGTAACGTCTCCCGAGCCCAATCTCCCATCCCTCGTGCAATCTCCGCGCTCAACGCTCTCTTGGATGCCGAACCTGATTGTGACGTGTTCGTGAATGAATGGAAGAATATTTTGTCTGTCTGTTTGCAGTTTTGTGAGATGAGTGTATGACTGTGGTGTAGTTATTATTTTGTATTGTTACTTCGTAATTTTTCAATTGTATTATGCCTTTAACTAATGTAATTGGCCTTTGGCCGTGTTCATCATCATTTCAGCCGATATACGTCCACTGTTGGACATAGGCCTCCCCCCAGCGTCGCCACAACGAACGATCCTGTGCTCTGATGCTCTGGATATGTGCAGGACGGAGCGTAGACATCATCAGTCGAGATCTTTCAAGCTTGACATTGATATACAATGTGCCTCTTACCATGTGGTGATCACTCCCGGTTTTCACCGCATTGATCACAAAGACATCATTGAATATCTTCTTCGTCGACATGATGAAGTCAATAGCATTTAGTCATCTCAGTTTACGTTTGGACGTGTTATGTTAAGAGGGTCCTTTTCCACTCGCTTATCGTAAACATCAAGAATGGCTTAAAAGCTTGTTGCTTCATCTACCGCAATCTAACGCGATGTTTGACGAAAAGGCAACGCAAAAAAAGAGTTATAACGCCTGAAAACTCTATAGTATTCAGTAATTGCGTGATTTACTCGAATATTTTACAAAAATTGTTCCAAGAAATAGCTTTAAACCCTTAAAAGTTTTTGAAAATAATTGTCGTCATTTAGAATCTTAATAAAATTTGCAATGCTTCTATAGTTTTACTTTTTTGACTTTTTAAAATATTTTTTTTTTTTAACTATTAAGTGTTTTGTTAGATTTTCAAAGGTTGTTACACAAAATTAGAAATTGATTTCAATAGAGGCCTAGATAATATCCACAAGATAGTATGTTTAAAAAATATCTAATGAAAAATGTGTAATAACGTCATAATCAGGTAAAAGCGGTTGTTCGAAAAAAAGTGAAAATGTGTGTCGAGATAAGGATGGGGATTCAAGAGATGCCTTTAAGTTTTAGACTGCGGGATTGTTCGAAAGAGTTACCGTGGCTTTGGGCGCAAAGGAACACAGCAAAGCAACTAAAGGAACACAGGCGGGTTGCCGTAGTCAGTAAATTTATGACACTCCCCCTCGCTTCATTTAGAGCGGGAGGAGTTATTTGATAAAACAGGTTTTTTTTATACCAACCTGCACTGGGCCTGCGTGGTGGATTACGGTCTTACAGTCCATTCCTTCTCCAAGAGTTGAGGCCTGGGTCCCAGCAGTGGGAACATTAAAAAGGCTGATTATACTATGATATTATGTATTTCTGTACAAATTTATTTATTTATTATTAAAACTTTATGCACTAATACAGTACAAAGGCGGACTTAATGCCTTAGGCATTTTCTACTAGTCGACCTTAGGGTGGTGCAGAAATAAAACATGGCAGGTGCAACATAAAGGCAAACAAAACAATAAAAAACTAAAACTAAAATAAATATACAATAATATAAATAAAACTTTTATAAATAAATACTTATATAAATGCATACAAATAAACAAAATGTACTTACATACAAATGTATGAACAATCGGCGCTCGAGGGGTGTAAGAGCATGTTCTTACACACGAGCAGCATGTTCCCAACGGCAGAGGTAGCTGCAGCCGACGACTTCCGTTGACGCGTCGACGGATTTCAACTTTACTTACAACGGACGTCGACATTTCAACTTCGAAGATCAGCGGCAGTCGTCGTCTGCTCTCTTAGTATAGGAGTCAGTTAGACAAAATGGCGGACGCGGCACACTATAACTGCAAGTGTCGCTATAGGTCGACTGCTGCCGTCGACACGTCCACGGTTGCCGCCGACGCGCGTCGACGGCTGCAGTTAGCTCTGCCGTTGGGAACATGCCGCTCGTATGTAAGACACAACACTACCAAACAGAGCCTATATTAGGACAGTCCGCGCTTCCATATCATTGACTAACTCTGTATTTTTAATTTAGTCTATCTAGAACTAGAAACTAGTCTGAGCTATTAATTACCTTTACAGCTAAAACCTATATTCAGGGCCCTCGTCACCTTTCCGGCGCTCCCCTAAAGAGGGTCATCTATTTTTAGCTCGCGACTGCCGAAACATGTTGAGATAGGGTATGCTATGCCCTGGTTTCTGAAAGCTTTACCGTCATTGATCAATTGAGACATCAACGAAAAAAAAAACTCGTTAAAGGCCCGACAACGGTGAGTAAAAAGAGAGGTATTGCGAGTATGCACGCATATAGTTTTCGTTATTTCTGGTTATTGAAATAAAATAAACACGTTGGTAATTCAAATAAAATAATAATAAACGAAATAAGCAAACTAAGTATCTTGATTTAGCTCGCGAGGTTGTCGACATGTGGGAAGTGGATAGAGCAATCATTGTGCCGATAGTCGTGACGGCCAATGTTTTTTTATTTTTTTATTGTATATTTAAAAATGAAATTTATTATATAGCTTTTACCCGCTGCTTCGCCCGCGTTTATTAATATACTTTAATTCCTCTACCCTTTTCTTCTCTCTTTCTCCCCCTTTTCTCACTTAAAACAAATATATTATCCCTATGTCCGCCTCCAGGGTCCCAACTATCTCTCAACTAAAATTCATTTTTTTTTTCGGTGGGCAAAAATCATCTAATGACAACCCCCACTTGGGTAGAGCGGAAGATAGCGTCAGACTCTTACTGACTAAAAACCCACCCCATTCCTTCTAACCTCTTCATACCGGGGCACGAGCTTCCTTTCGGATAACCTAGACCCCAGTAGCCTTCGACCCAGCTGGGCCCCTCCTGCTGCTGACAACTCCTTGAGGCGCGCGGGAACGGTGCGCGCCGTCCACGTCTTGGGCTCAGTCCGGACAGTTACCGGACGATCGGACAGAGAGTTACCCATGGCTCTCCGTCCGCGAGCCACTAAAATTCATCACAATCGGTTTTGCCATTTAGGCGTGAAGACGTAACAAACAAACAAATAAACAAACAAACTCACTTTCGCTTTATAATATTAGTAAGGATTTTTGCAGCATTTAACTATATCATTTTATCAATGAATTGATATTTTAAAAACTCGATGCTTTCTTAGAAGCCGATAACATGCTATCAAAGTGAAAAACCAAATCAAAGTTTTGTTTCTATTCGCCCTTAAGTTTCTGTTCACCCCATTTTACGGTAATACATTTTATTTTGGACTGCCAGAAAGTTAGTTCAAAAGCTTAAATATTTACAGAAGCCGGAAAGGGTTTGTTGATTTTAAAATTATGGCGAGCAAGGAGTATATAAAACAGCCAGAGTAACTATAAGTATATTTTTAAGGGCTTATTAGACAGTAAACGGGACTGAAACCATGCAGAAATCTGCGAAATGTTAACACTCTACCGACTATTTTATAAAACAATTTCACTGCCTTTAGTTGCCTCGCTGATCCAGTAATAATGACTCGATTGATGGCAATATGCTCGGCCGCTATCACATGGCACCCTAATCTAACTGGTGAATGTAATATATTCAAGGAAGGAAGTCAACTTCTGGAACAGGGGTGTTATGTATCGTATATGCTATGTTGACGATATACTTACTATATTTCGATAAGGATATAGTGGTTGGTACACGACACGGGTAGATCACAGACTTTGATTACGATAACAGATAGGTTTGCAGATAGATCATACGTTTATTCATCATCAGTCTTTTTAATGTTCCCACTGCTGGGACTCAGGCCTCTTCCCTAGGAAAGGGAATGGGCCGTTATTCACCACGCGGGTCCAGTGCGAGTTGGTGAATGTCACATATCTTCGAATTTTTTGTTCTAGGACATGCCGGTTTCCTCACGATGTTTTCCTTCACTGTTTTGATAGCAGTGGCAATTAAATAAATTACACAAAGTAATGCGCCTGGCAGGCATTGAACCCGCGACCCTTTCGGGAACGTTATGTTTGCGCTATGTTAACGTGGGGCTGGAAACGTTTTTAATAGATCCTTCGATGGGAATCTAAGGCTGCGTTTCTACCAGAGATGTGCGAGGATGCGTAGCGAGGGATGTGTTGGTAAAGAAACAATAGAATCGCTTCATTTACCTCGCCTCGGTCAGCACTGCTCTGGTGAAAACGGCTCAGTGGTGCTTGATTTTTGCGAATACAAAACAAGCGAGGAATGTGTGCGAGGGATGTGTGTTGAAAAGGATGTGTTGCGAGGTTCGTGACTTACTGTACCAGACAGTCCATAGATGGAGAACACATTATTGTGCATTTTCACAGCTCCGCTACACATCCTCGTACAACACATCTCCCTCGCACATCTCTTATGAAAACGCAGCCTAAATGTTTGATGCACGGATAGAACATTGCCTAGACTAGGATAAAGGATAACTTAGATCATTATGCAAGGAATAAATCTAATCAAGATGTTTCTTTTAAATCAAAGACTAAAGTTAATGTTATATATGTTTTTAATAATGAAAAATGAGTTTACACCATGACAAGTTTTCTCAGAAAGGTTGATTCTTATAGCATACAAGTTCCAATACACCTGCAGTTAATAACTTCATGGTCTGGGCAGCATCTCTTCTTATTCTTCTTCGTAATCACTTCTGTGTTCTTCTTTGTAATCATTGCTGTAAAAGAATACAATATCACAAACATAGTTTTAAAATGTGCTGAAAGAGCGCACAGATCCAGCTACTAAACCTTACGTTTTTGATTTTACAGAGCGTTAGGCTAAGAACTCACGAAGCGGTTTTAAACCGCGTCCGCATCTAAAGAATGCAAGTATATAATTCTTTTTTAATTCTTCTGTGGAGTAAGTATAACGCAACAGCTCGTTTCTGGTGTGTGTCCATGGCGGTCTGGTTCAACTGCTAATTAACCGCATCGTGAGCTTTAGGACCTGCGCTCACTTGAAACAAGACTTCTCAGCGTTCTCCGTAATTATTCTTCAATTTTAATTAAGCATTTATGCGTAGAATAGATGGATGGATTGTTATATTAACATACATCACAGAAGTCGTTTGTCTTGGTATGGTCATGTGAAGAGGAGGGATGAAATGCATGTTACTAAAAGAGTTATGAGCTTACATGTGGGTAGATGCAGAGGGAGAGGGAGGCCAAAGAAAAGATGGTTGGGTTGTGTGAGAAGTGATATGAAAGAAAAGGGAGATAGTGATAGCGTGACGAGTGACAGGACAGAATGGAAGAAAAAACGTGTTGCGCCGACCCCAAATAAAACGGGACACGGGCAGAAAGATGATGATGCGTACCAAAAAGTAAAATATTCACAGGTCTGCTGGAAGAAATTTCGTTAGAGATAAGCAGATCCTTTGTACTCTTCTATTCTTATTTGTTCTTTCTTTTTTAAGTGTTTGTGTAATAAATAAATAAATAAATATTTCTCAAGTGGTTTACAAATACATGTTGATATGTTCAGCTGTTTAAGTACTACGATAATATCGACATTTTGATATATCGATATTTTATCAACAGCCCTAGCGCCCCGTGTCGCAGACAAAACTATTTTGTCTAAGACGTCTAAAACTGGTCTCAGACGTCTCAAACTGGTCTGAGACGTCTCAAACTGGTCTGAGACGTCTCAGACAGTTCTGTCTTGTCTTAGATATGCGCAGGCCCTTACTCTCCTACTAAACTGAATCATGACAATGAGATCGAATCGTTCAACAATAGAAGGTGCTTCTTAGCAAGACTAACTTATTAATCTATATTTTTTTGTTCACCAAGATAATAAATACCTAATACAATTTGCGCACTAACACTCTTCTAGTCAATCTGAAATACACAGAGGTTGCCTGTACACAAGATGGGGTTGCTTTTGGTGTATTTCAAAATAGGGTTAACAATTGATGAGACAACGTAGTTCACGCTTAACACTTAAATACCTACTGACTTAAATTAATACAGCAAAAATGAATCATTTAAGTAGAGAAGTAATATTCCTTCACAAATCTTTTAAATATAGGAAGTAGTGGTCTGGACAGTAAAGGACTTATCGAGAAACGTACTCAGGTTATCTAATGACCTAAGTTTAGTTCGGGACTCACAAAGAAATTCAAATGGTTTCTTGAGATAAGGGCAAAGAGCACAATAGGGAAAGAAAATGACCTTTTCATTACTCATACTTTGAAAATAGGTCTGAACTTGCCTGCGGAGCGGGCTGAAAAGTATCACACTTTTCATCCCTAGGGAGTTTTACTTTCAACTAACAGCTGATAAATTATTTGAAAAAACTAGGTCTATCTTCTTGTATTCGTAATGAAAAGCACAGTGCTTACCTCGGGGTTAAAGTTACTTATTTAGTCCCTCGAATTAGCGACCTCGCTGTGCTCGGCCGCCAACTCTTTCTCGGGACGAAATAAGTAACTTTCACCCCTAGTGTAACAATGTACTATTCCGGCGAAGGCCAATTGGCAACCACAATGGAATTTGCATCAGTTACATTCTCGGGCCTCTTCCAGAGATCAACAAACTGACTGAACCAACGGATTTGGCTGGACACGGAAGAAGCTTGAATAGTAATAAAGGATGGTCACACATCCTTGAACAGTCTTCATTAAGCTTTGGTTAAGCTGAAGGTGGGGTTGTTCTACTGTTATTATTCACGAGACCAAATATTGTCTTGAAACTGATGAAGTCACCGAACTGATGCAACGTACTCGTTAATTTTTCAAATGCCTGGGACATAGGCATTTGAAAAATATCCAAAAGTAGTAAAATATTAATATAAATAATAAACAATTCTACTTACTCAACAAGTATGCAGGACCCATCATACATTCGGACAGAATTGGGGGGACAAAGTTCAGGGTACAAAATATTTCTCTTTAACCGTAGCTCCCCTGGAGCGTGTGGTGGTCCGGGCGCTGCGCTGGCAGCCGGCTGCGCGGCACACAGCGCGGCGAGGAGCGCGACCAGCACGACCACTGTGTACAGCTTCATGTTGTCTCGTGCTCACTGCTCCACTGCTGTCAGAGGAATGCATTGCACGCAAGTCCTGATGCTCATTTATACCACTTCACTATCTTTGGGTAAAGTTATAAATAACTAGGAAATCCTGTGAACAGGAAAAAATCGTCAAATTGTGTCAGACGGAGTTAATTATTTTAACTTAAAACTTAATTTAAATAAACCAAATTTGTCTACGAATGTTGCAAGCAAAGAACAGAAAATGTCTTCATGAACTGATTTTGAAAAAAGAATGTACGTTAAAATGTACGGGATGTGAACTTCTATTTCTCTTCTTTGCTATGGCTTGACAACTCACTGCACTGAAGTTATAGTATAGGTAGTATAGTCGGCCTTATAATGTTCCCACTTTTGGGACTCAGGCCTCCTCTCTAGTAGAGGGAACGGGCGATAATCCACCACGCGGGCCCAGTGCGGGTTGGTGGATGTCACATGTCTTCGAATTTTTGGTTCTAGGACATGCCGGTTTCCTCACGATGTTTTCCTTCACCGTTTTGAGAGCAGTGGTGATGAAATAAATTACACAAAGTAATGCGCCTGGCTGGGTTTAAAACCGCGACCTACAACTCGTAAGTCGGGGTCGTTACCACTCGGTCACCACTGCTGTCACTGAAATTTAACCTCACGGGAAAAGGCGTCACTTTCATTTTCCTTCTGGTTATTTGCTCCTTGTAGTAATCAAGATTTCTACGTACAGATCAGAGGTTCCCACAATTTTCTTTTCTGGAAATATGGTCTTTCACACAGTCACAGAGGATAGTTAGATACGATAACAATCCTGTCAACTGAGTTTTGATTTGACCCATTCGCGTTAAAAAATTTATTCCTCCCAACTTTTGAAATCGGTTAAAAATAATCTCAAGTCTTATATATTTGATTCCTAACAAAGTTCATCGAATTATTATAAAACTAGCTGCTCTCAGCGGCTTCGCCCGCGTGATAGCAGAAAATTATCCCAAGGGAACATACTTCCGGGATAAAAAGTACCCTATGTCCTATTCCTGGACATGTCTATCCGTGTACCAAGTTTCATCAAAATCGATTTTGCCATTTAGGCGTGAAGGCGTAACAAACAAACTCATCATTTCAGCCGACAGACGTCTACTGTTGGACATAGGCCACCCCCAAGCGTCGCCACAATGATCGATCCTGCGCGTCTCGCATCCATCGGATTCCCGCAACCTTCACCAGGTCATCGGTCCAACTTGTAGGAGGCCTTCCGACGGTGTGTCTTCCAGTACGAGGTCGCCACTCCAGAACCTTTCGGCCCCAACAAACTCACTTTTGCTTTTATAATAATAGTAAGGATACTAATGAATAAACGAAATCAAATAAATTCAAAGTTTAGACTGAATAGGTTTCCTGGGACGAAGGTAAAGAAGGAACAGGAGTAGGTTTTCAGTCAATAAAAGTCTGATACACAATTTCTTCTGTCCAAGAGCGGAAGATGTTATTAGGAAAAAAGGAAGAAAGAAAAAAAATCATTTTGGCGCACAAAACATTGTAAACAACCAAATCTTATAACTGGCCTGTTAGTCTAGTGGTTAGTGGCCCTGACTGCTATGCCGAAGGTCGTGGGTTCAATTCCCACCAAGGACTAATGTTTATGTGATGAGCACGATCATTTGTTCTGTTTCTGGGTGTAATTTATCTATAATTGATTAATTTATCTGTAATGTGTTCTTTTTTGTAACTGTTGGTTCTCCTAATAAATAAATAATTATGTATGTATTTAGAAATATATAAGTATATATGTTTATCAGTTGTCTAGTACCCATAACACAAGCTCTGCTTAGCTTGGGATAGTTGTGGAATGTTATTATAAAAAAAAAACATGTTGTCATGGGATGATTGTCCCACCTAAAAAAGAAGAGGGAATAGGTAACTTCTACGCAAGCGCGCTCATATCATCGACCACATCATCGCTTACCATATAATTCTTCTGTGCGTTCGTGTGTATGTCCTTTACATGTGGATGGATGGAGAGGGAGAGGGAGGCCAAAGAAAAGATGGATGGATGGTGTGAGAAGTGATATGATTGAAAAGGGAGTTAGTGATAGCGTGACGAGGGACAGGAGAGAATGGAAGAAAAAAACGTATTGCGCCGACCCCAAATAAAACGGGATAAGGGCAGGAAGATGATGACGTTCGTGCGTTTTGTCACTAAACTCGTCCTAAACTGCTTGACCGACTCTAAATGGTTTGAAAATACAATTGAACCCTGTAGGTACTACAAGTGAGTTTTTAATGTGTTTTACCAATAGCCAGCAGGGGCAGGACAAAGTTTGTAATAACAAATCAGTGCCTATTAAAGTTCAGATGGCTGTGATCTAAAAAATGTAAAAACAACATATAAACAATGACACAAAAACAAAAATAATTGTTGTCTAGCGGTGTAAATACCCGTTCCTCTTACATTTCATCGATCATCATTATCTTTCTGCCCTTGTCCCACATTATTTGGGGTTGATTACGCATTTTTCTTCCATTCTGTCCTATCACACATCACGCTATCACCAACTCCGTTTTCTTTCATAGCACTCCTCATGCAATCCATCCAGCTTCTTTGGTCTTGTCCGGTAACTGTCCAGACCGAGCCAAGGCGTCGACGGCGCGCACTGTTCCCGCGCGCCTCAAGGAGTTGTCAGCAACAGGAGGGGCCCATCTGGGTCGAAGCCTACCGGGGTCGGGGTTATCCGAAAGGAAACTAGAGCCCCGGTATGAAGGCTAGAAGGAACGGCGCGGGGTTTTTAGTCAGTAAGACTCTGACACTGTCTCCCGCTCCACCCAAGAGCGGGTTTCGTCAATGATGATTTTCCCCGTCGACAGAAAAAAAAAAGCTTCTTTGGTCTGTCTCTCCCTTTACATCCATCAAACTACATTAGACCGACACACACGTGGACCACACCTGATCTGTACGCAGAACGACGTCGCGTGGCGTGAATCTAATGCAGCTCTACAAGTCTAGATGGCATGTGAAATGTATGGAGATCGACGCGCCCTGATCGGTGTTCGTGGCCCAAGTGTGCGCAATGTCGTTCTAACTAAACTTTCACATTTCATCGATATAGGTGCTACACAAGGTGGACCGACGACTTGGTCAGGGTCGCGGGTATCCGATGGATGCTTGACGCACAGGACCGGTTGTTGTGGCGACGCTTGGGGGAGGCCTATGTCCAGCAGTGGACGTCTTTCGGCTGATATGATGATGATGATGAGGTGCTACACTATAGGTAGTTGCAATATGTATTCTCCAACAAAAATCGCTCTGAAATATCTGCTAATCTTTATTTGACGCTAGATTTGACAACGGATTAAAATAAATAAAGTTTCAGAAGCCCGGAGGTGCTCGGGGTTAGTAAACAGGTTGCTACAAAAACAATTATCCCAAAATAACCATAATAAACCTTTTGTTGGCGGGGGATATTAAATATGTATCGGAAGGATCCCGGCCGTGTTTTGACGAGAATACGGATTACTTGAAAGCCTTATCCCAACTTTAAGGAAAAGTATACTTCTAAAGATTAAAAAGTTACTTCACTATGCGATATTGAACCTTCTTCCTTTAACACACAGTTTAGTTTCAAGTGTATCTTCAACCGTTTTCAAGACTTTTTGAAAGTTTCAGTCACCAATGAGACTAAATTTATTCCGTTTCACGCTATTAATTGCTCTGAGGGTCCATGTAAGTGTCTTGGGATTTGAAATGTAATGAGACGACTGAGAGTAAAATGTAGGACAACTTAACTATGTCAAGTTAAAGGTGTAAATATTGATGTTCACATTAAGGGGTGACCAGACGGTTGCAATTTAGCGTTCCAGCCAGGGTGACCTTGATTTATGTGTTTGGTTTGTGTTGCGGCTACATGGATGTAACCACGCATCTACACGTTCGGTGGTTGGGAAAACGCGCCTCCTAACCGAGGGTCACTCATTTAGTGCGTGAGTGCAGTGCAATGTGCGGTCAAGTACGGACGTATTTGCGCTGCTACATACGAATTTTATATCCGCATGTAGTGCAGCTGTAGCCATTGCCCATTTTTTAATCGCTATGAGTCAACCACTCATAGACAACTGGCACTCATCAAACATGCCATTGACCGCATGAACGAGGTAGCATTCGGCAGATCTTCAAGTCAAGTTTCAAAGAGGAGGAGTTAAGCAGTGCTAAGCTGTTGCTGTTCAAAACGCTGGGCAAAATTGACCAGATGCAATCTTAAAGGATGGTGGCTAGGGAAGTGAGCAGGATGATGAAGAGCACCGACTCGGATGAAGTGCCCGCTCTCGTGGCGAAGGAGCTGCATAAACTGTTCATAAAGTGGCGATATTTGGGGGAAGCTTAAGTACAATAGTGGATGTTTTTGAGCTGAAATGGTGACGTCGATGACAATGATAAACAGAGGATAACATCTAATTTGTATGAAAACGCGTAGTCGCATATTTGTACTGCGTCTTATTTCGGAAGCCTTTCGGGGCGCTAGTAGATTGAATAAATAAGTGGAGTGTTTATTTTTACGTATAAAACAAAGGTTTATTCCATAAACACATTGTAACTGTTGTCTTCTTGTTGCTATTGAAACTAGTTAATGGGATCTCGAACCGAGATTGGTAATTTCGAGATGTCATTCAAATACGAGTCGAGATTTGGCGAGATTTTAAAAAATTAAATGTCAAAGAAAACTAACTAGAACATTTAGAATAAATAAAACTATTTGACTATTACTTCACAGAAAGATCTTTTATTATGGTAAAGGCAACAAAATATAATTTGACTTGGCAAAGTCTTGTCTAGTACTTCACAAAAGGTATTAATAAAAAATATAAATTCACTTGTCTCTTGTCTCAAATTTATGAAAATAAACAAAAAAAAGTAACGGTGGTTTTGATAATACTCGTAACTCCTCAGAAAGCGCAGAGTACTCAAAGTGTCGTTTTCTAAGCACTCGCAGTCACAAATTCTCGGGATCTAAAACGAGATTACAAAAACGAGATCGCGTGACGTCAAGATTGAATATCGAAAAAACGTCCGAGATCTTTCGAGATTCGAGATCTCTTGACATCAATTGCATTCTCTAGTTTTAACCAAGTTTTCTTGCACAAAACTCCAAAATTATTTTGGTAAAGCATCTTAAGTATTCACTCGTAAAGACGTCCAAATATTCTCTATGGCCAAATAATATAGCTAGAGCGACGATTATGATAATCTCAAGGGCCCATTTCATCTTCAGATGTAAATGATCAATCTACTCTAAATCATGGGGTTGGGTAAACATGCGGGCAAAACAACAAGGCTTTTACTATGTTATATGTCGAATAAATAGGACACAAACAAGGTTCGCTTAGGATAAATTCTTCTCACGTAGACAGTTGTTTAGGAGTCGAGTTTTTTTGTAGGATTTTGTACGGGTTTGAAGCTTGCCGTAGGCTTTTGATTTGTACCCAATTTTGTGAGATATTTTTTTGATTCTTTGTTAGTATTGTAAATCGAGATCAACCCTATTATTAAACTAATATTGTAAAGATGAAAGTTAGTTTTGTAAAGGAGGTTTTTTTAGAGGTTTGATTTTTTAACCCTTCAGATACCGTCAATTAGAGACACAATAGTAAGACAATAGATGCGCGGCCATCGGGTGTCGCTTGGGGATTCATGAATTAAATGAAATAAACCACATATAAAAATAAAAATTGCAATAGTATTGGCTTTATTTAAAAGATATTCTTATGTCATTAGTGCTTGGAAGTAATTACGCGTATATGGGTGCCATATGAAGCGTAATCGAGAAGTCCAATTTTTGGCCAATTTGTATAAATGTTACTTTATGTTTATTACTTTTTAAAAGGCCCAATCGGCTGAACGGATTTGAATTAAACCTTTTTATTTTCTCTTTTTTTTTAAGGACTTTAATCTCAATGAGCATGTCAGCCCCATCGTAACCTAAAATAAATTTACAAAAACAACATAACATACTAATCAACACAATTGTTGATGAAATGAAATGAAATGTAATCTTAGAATGAAACCTTACAGTAGGTCGACATTATCTACGTAGATACAATGATTTAGATTCGAAAAATATATCTGCTATAATTTATATTGTTGGGAAGCATCTCTTTCATACGAAGCCGCTGGCAGAAGCTAGCCAGAAATATATAGGTAACAAAAGTGACGTAGCCAGATCATCGAATTGGCACTTTATAAAATGTCTGGCCATTTCGCGAAATGTTACACTGAAAGTTGGCCATAATATGAAATGGCAAACTCTTTTGCGGAATGGCCAATTCTACGATCCGGGTACGACATACTCGTAGGTACTACCATAATCTAGCCTAGGTTATAAAAGTAGCGAAAAAGAGAATTGGGCCTGAATACCTAATAGGGAAAAAATACGTAGGTGGTACATCTTTTTTATGTGCTTTATAAAATAGTTATTTCATTACTCATACTCTGAAATTAGGTCTGAAGTTGCCTGAGATGATCACACTTTTCATCAATAGGGAGTTTTACTTTCAACTAACAGCTGTCAAATTATTTAAAAAAAAAACTAGGTCTATCTTTTTGTATTCGTAATGAAAAGCACAGTGCTTACCTCGGGGTTAAAGTTACTTATTTAGTCCCTCGAATTAGCGACCTCGCTACGCTCGGCCGCCAACTCCTTCTCGGGACGAAATAAGTAACTTCCATCCCTAATGTAACAATGTACTTATTACCTCTGGTTAACTAATATGAAAGATTTTTAACAGTATCTTCACCAGTGACAAAGTTATTTTATTTCTTTCTCAAGAATATAAGGTTCATTGTAAGAAAAGCCAATTGTGGGTTAAGCTCGCTTCTGCAAATACGCTGTCCTATTTTACAAGCTTTTATCTAGTTTCACCTGTCCCAATGTTTGTATGTAATCAAATCTTGCAAATTAAATTTGATCCACTTCCCAGCTACCGATTGAGCTGAAATTTTGCATGCATGTGTTAATTAGATGACAATGCAAAATTATTATGATATGGAGCTGATCTGACGATGGAACCGAAAGGTATAGGAGCTAAGTAGTTAAACGACACAACTCCATCGAGTTTGGGGTCGTATGATTCGTTTTGACGAGTATTATTTATATAGATATTGTACTGTGCTATAAAAACTTCCTATGAAATTTTTTTTTTTAATAAAAACTTGTTCCTTGTTTTTTACTCAACTTTAAAATATACAATGAATAAGAACAATTAGAAAGAGAAATTCTAGGGATTCTGACGTCAAAGTCCATCGCACCCACAGGTACGGTCGCCATTGTTTTTCTGGCTTTCTTTTCTTCTTATCTTATCTTTGTGGTCCGGTTTCTGCACTTAGTCCTTATCTGACCACTGTGCGTGGGCCATGGTGGCCTTTGACCTTCACTCCAACCAGCCCACCTAACTCCAGAAACAGATGAGTTCTGTTCAGTTTGCTCAGATCTATTTTTCCTTTGTCATCGATAAACTGGTTCGATAACAAATAATTATTTCATGCACATTTTCCTAATTACGTAAGGAGAGGCGACAAACGGAGCCAAGGGGGAGGTCTATGTCCAATAGTGGATGGTCTTTCCTTGAAATATATGTATATATAATAATATATTTTATATTAAATTATATATGTATGTTTATTTTGTATTTGTTTTTTGAGTCCCTTTTTTTCTTAGTCAACTTTTGTTTTAATTTTATTTTTTTTATGCACCTACCACGTTTTTCTCTTTACCACCCTAGGTAGACTGGTAGAGAATGCCTAAGGCATTAAGTCCGCCTTTGTACTTTTATGTTGCATGAAGTTTTAATAAATAAATAAATAAATGGTAATGATGATGTTTTTGTTTATTAGCTCAGTATTTACGGTAAACCTAACTATGTTTAAATATAAAAATACATTCAGGCGCTGAACAACTAATCCACATCACTGCCACCCGGAAAGTCTTAAACTTACAAATGGCGGCCTAATCGCTTTCCGCGATCTCTTGCAGGTAACCTGGAATGGACAGAGATAGCCTGGACACAAAATGGGGTGATTATGTACCTAACTGAGCCAGTAAAAATGTCAATTAAAGTAACTTATAGCGAGTACTGCGGGATGAGCTGGATAGAATAGATATAGGTGCAGAAAACCTCAAACGGCGTATATGTATTTTTTATTTATTAGGTTTTCTTCAATACAAATTATATAATACTAGCTTTTGCCCGTAGCTTCGCCCGCGTACATAAACTATAGCCTATGTCACTCAGGAATAAAACAGCTTTCTATCGGTGAAAAAAATTTAGCATTCGGACCAGCACTTCTAGATACCGTAAAAAACCCTCTATTATATGCTTTAACTTTTTTGCATAATCTAATAAAGGTTTTAGACAAGTGTCAGGTTTAAAAAAAACTTTACCTTTAGAATACCGTCAATTAGAGACACAATAGAAAGTCAACGACTTAATGAATAACTACATTATGTAAAATGAAAAACTTGGTCCTTATTTTAGTGCTAAAAAGCGGCAGATATGGCGATAAATAATATCCTATCCATTTACTGTATAGATCTGTTTTCTGTCAGATAGAAAAACAGTTGTAACAAATGTGCTTATACAGTAATACACCTTGTTTTTCTTCCTTTTATTTTTTCGTGACAATTGTGAGAGCAGGATAGTGTATGCGAATGAGTGAGACAGGTATATCAAGGGTAGACGTCGGGTTACTGATGGTTATTAGGACATTGACCTATTTATTTGGATAGAGAAAAAAATAGAGTAATAGAAATCAGTTATAAGCCATCCATTTGTTGATTAGGTACTGATCATAGGGCTTTTCTGAGGTTGTGGATTATTTGAAAGATACCGTGGCCCTTGCGAAGGTCAACTGACGTACAAAATACATAATCGGTCTTGAAATGTCTCCACTGCTGAGACTCAGGCCTCGTCACTGAGAGAGGGAATGGGCCGTAATCCACACAATGATTTCCTTCACCGTTTTAAGTGCAGTGGTGATGAAATAAATTACACAAAGTTAAGCGCTTGGCTGGGTTCGAACTCGCGACCTACAATTCTTATGTCGAGGCCATTACCAGTCGGCCACCACTGGTCCTCTGCTTGTGTCAAACTAAATCCCAATTCGTCCAGACGCTCGAGCGTGAAAAAGTAACAAAATAATGCGATGGAATCATAACTAGTACTGCTAAACAGCTGATTTTTTTGTTTCATATTACGGTTTGAATTCATTTATTTATAAATATTACAAATCATCTCTACAGAAATATATATGTACTTAATATTACTTGATTACATTTTTGCTGTCCAGGAGTAGCAAGAACTTACATGTTAACATTTGGTATGATGTAAGGTAAGTACTAAATGTTTTGTATTGTCTACCACCTTGTTCTAGAATCAAAAATTCGAAGACATGTGATATTCACCAACCCGCACTGAGCCTGCGTGGTGGATTACGGTCCATTCCCTCTCCTAGAGAGGAGGCCAGAGTCCCAGCAGTGGGAACATTAAGAAGGCTGATGACACAAGGGTAGACTATGTCCTGGAATAGCACAGAGGGTACTTTTTGTCCCGGGAGTAGCAAGTGAAGCCACTGACAGCAGCTAGTAATTCAATTTCATTGTCGACTGTGTTATAAAATACTGAAAACAAAGTATCGTGAAATAATCTTCTTACAAAGTTAAAATTGTTAATTTTGCAAATATTTTTGATGAATTCTAATAAAACTTCTTGCTCTTGTTATTCGTAAGTTTAACAATATTTGACATAATGAAAAAATTCTTTGCGTGCCAGGGCCGCAGTAACTCTTTGTAGTAGGGCCGCTGAGATGGGAATTTTGCGGGATACTCGAACGCGTCAGAAAATCATATGGGAAGAAACCTTGCATCTTGTAGGACTAGCCTGTTGATCTAGTGGTTAGTGGCCCTGACTGCTATGCCCGAGGTCGTGGGTTCGATTCCCACCCAGGACAAATGTTTATGTGATGAGCATGATCATTTGTTCTGTGTCTGGGTGTAATTTATCTATAATATGTATGTATTTAGAAATATATAAGTATGTTTATCAGTTGTCTAGTACCCATAACACAAGCTTTGCTTATCTTGGGATTAGACGACGTTGTGTGATAGTTGTGGTACATTATTATATGGTGGGGTTCGTTGAGGGCAGCCCGTCAGATTGGTAAAAAAGAATTATTGACTCTCGGAAAAACTCGAGCGCGTCAGATTAAGAAAAGTGTGAGTGTGTGTGTGCGTGTGTGTTTCAATAATTAGACAATTTGAGCGCGGCTTATGCAAATGGATGAGTCATAAAGTTAGTTAAGTAAGGCTCCTGTTAATATTTTATTGCAACGAGTAGGTAATTGTTTAAGGCTGCAGTCTTCATTATTCGTCTTAAATTATTAATTTAATTTTTTTTTATCAAAATAATGAAACAACTTGAAATATTATTATAGCACAGTTTTAACCATAGTATGAGTAGTAGCCAGTTATTTTTTTAAGTCAATTGGGTGCATTATGTTTGGTAAATCAAGCGTTAAACATAGCTCTTTCGTGCCAACATCATTTCGACTTATGTTTGTGAGCTATGTTAATGGCAATAATATAATGAATTTACAAATCTTTTGAATGGAAAATTAGCGCAACATTATCATCTTTGAAATGCATTCATGGCTAGTTCTAATTATGTTTCATTTTCTTATTTTTTAAGTCACAATTTCATCAAAATTCTCAACATTTGGCTCTTATTAAATGTTTTTTTTTCACAATAACTAAGCATCGTACTTAGTTACAGCATAATTAAATTATTTTGATGCCAAAACTTCAATAAAGTAAACACAAATGACAACCATTTTTGTTTGTTTAGCAGTCCAATAAAAATTTTTCATACACGATCCCGTGTATGAAAAATTTTTATCTAAAAGACTAAAAGTTCTTATTTCAATGCAAATATTAATTTTAAACAAACTAAAACTGCACATAAAACTTTATTTTTACCGACTTCCCAAAAAGGAGGAGGTACTACGTTCGGCTGTTTGTATTTTTTTTTTTTTTTGTATGTTTGTTCGTCGAATACTCCCCCAAATGTGGACGGATTTTCAAAATTCTTTTTTTGTTCGAAAGTAGATAGTTCTGAGGTGGTCCCATTATCACCAAATTAGGATCTGATGATGGGATCTTGGAGAAATCGAGGGCAACCTTCAAATTTTATAGGCTCACTTATTGATTTTCGCATATTTTATGAAGTATCTTGTGTATTTGCGTATGGTCGTCACCATCTCAGGTAGCTGGGCTAGCTGATGGAAGGTAAAACTCCTTAACAGTAAGAAGTTACTCGAACAGGCAAGGACTGTTTTAGTAAATTGTTTTGATGTTTGATAGGGCATTTGCCACATTTGGTCTCATGATCATCAAGTCATGACCTGATGCTGCAGTCAGGATAGTCTGCAGAGTACCTAAGTCCTCGACAACAAACAGCAGATATATCGAGTTTAGGCTCATTGAAAACGGCTCGATGTGTGGATAAACGTACTGCTAATAAAGAACACCGAAGTACATAGAGACCTGATGCTGAAGCCAGGAGCATCAGGAAAAGTACAAACCTTGAAATTACAGCACCGTAGTCGTGTTTGGGCTCATTTTAAACAGGACTAAATTTTAAGTTCATTGCAATGTTGACATAAATCTGGCCTGATGCTACAGCCGGGATTATCAGCATCTAGTCTAATGACTGATTGAAAGATTTACCTTTCGGCTTCATCATCAGATCAGTTCGATATATCCTTTCCCTCTCCAGCATCTAGTCTAATGACTGTTTGAAAGAAGAGGGGGAGAGGATATATCGAACTGATCTGATGATGAAGCCGAAAGGTAAATTAATGTAATCTAACCGTGTTTGGGATTATTAGAACCGTTATGAGATGCGCTCTGACTATAAGGTATTTAAGTTTGACTGAGGGGTACTTTTTAGTGGTGGTAGCATAACTAAAAAGTGTAAAATAAAAAAAACTTTTTACAAAAAAAATATAACCGACTTCATTGATAAAAAAAACTGAAAAGTATCAAATAACTTTAATTTTGGAAGTCGGTGTTAAATAACGAAGAGACTAAACTATTATAGAAACACCGACTTCCAAAATTAAAGTTATTTGATACTTTTCAGTTTTTTTTATCAATGAAGTCGGTTATATTTTTTTTGTAAAAAGTTTTTTTTTTTAATGATTTTTTTCTCACTGTTTTAGGTCAATTAAATTAAAAATCATTTGGGGTGACTGAGGTTTTGCGCATTTAACGTTACATTGATAGACTCGCGTTTGACCACTATCTCATCTGATGGTAAGCAAAAAAACACACAGCAAACACAGAAGCAAACAGCAGATAAAAGTCGTAAAAACAAGAGTCGATTGAGTCAAATCAAAACACATGATCTGAAATTCTGTTACCGATATCCGGATGGCGGAGAGTATCACTAATTATATAACTGCCATGCTGTCCGGTTCGATTGCATTCCAGCTGTCCGGTTATTCGGCCGTAGACCACATAATCATACCTATCAACTCCGCCCGTCCGCCTCGGTCCGAAACCATTCCGGAATACCTGATCGCCTCGAAACTAATTTCCTATAAATATGCGCGGGAAATATTAATTTTCTACTTATAATTTTTTTTTTAAATAGGATTTTAGACAAGTATATTTGTATTTTAATTTATGGCACAGTGTGTTTTGGAATTGAACAATTTAATTCCGGCCAGTCCGTTCCATCATCAGACCACCAGATGTACGGCGTTGTGCCATCGGTACATTATGGAGATCCCACGCATACGTACAAAACGGTTTAGTACATTCATTATGCGTACAGTTTCTTCTTCTTCCTGCCTTTATCCCATATTACTTGGGGTCGGCGCAACACGTTCTTTTCTTCCATTCTGTCCTGTCACCCGTCACACTATCACTCACTCCCTTTTCTTTCATATCACTCCTCTCACAATTCATCCATCTCTTCTTCGGCCTTCCTCTCCCTCTCCATCCATCTACATGTATACTTAGAACTCTTATTGTAATATGCGCTTCATCCCTCCTCTTCACATGACCATACCAAGACAACCGATTATTTTTCAGTTTTTCAGCTAAAGAGTGGAATTCCCTGCCGGAGTCTGTTTCCTGATAGCTACAACTAAAGGATATATAAGTCAAAAGTGAATAGGCATACCTATTCAATTATACTTCTAGGAAAGCAAGCTCCATCGTCAGTCGGCCTCATCATCTCTTATCATTAGGTGAGATAGTGGTCAATCGCGAGCCTATTCATAATGTTACGTACGTAGGTAATTAAATGCCGATTTACCAATAAAGAACTTTATTTACCACAAACAATAAATAATTAGTCCAGTCAACAATAATCCAAATCACAGTAAGCACTAGAGTTCCGTTATACTATCGCCTCGGTCGTTAGATAAAATCACTTCGCACACTTAGGTAGATCGCTCTTGATCGCAGTCGAAATCAGAACTCACTCACTTCCGTTCGGGGGCTCGTATTTATACGCGGAGCAAAGAAAATTCTGGATACTGACGTCTCAGGATAGTTCCGGAACAATAGAGTCGCGTCGCGAGGCCATAAATCAATTTTATTGCTTTGTCCTTCGCGAGTCACTCACGCGAATTTCGACTCTATTGTTAAAGGCGGAAAGTACCATTTCCCTTATCCACCTACAGATACCTACAGATTACATACCTACTAAATACTAGGTACAACAAGTACTTAAGACGGAATGTTCCAGATCTTGCCAGGCTAGTTAGGTACTTTGGTTCTAGAGCTTTCGAACAGTAATGCGTTTTAATTATTCGTTGCTACTCTTTAATTTGTCGGAGATATGACGTGTTGAAATTTTATCGGCGTAACAGTGCCCCCCTCTTAGTCATGCTCGTCCCGAGCATTATTAGATCCGTGATACGGCGCCAATCTGTCCACATGGACAACCTTAGGCTTCCCTCTTAACCCTTTCTTGATGCGGTAGGTTACATCGTTGATCCTTTTTAGTACGGTGTAAGGTCCCTCCCATCGAGCTTGAAGTTTCGGCGACTTCCCTTTTCGTCGAAGCGGGTTGTGGAGCCAAACCAGTGCACCTTCCTCAAATCCCTGGGCGTTGGCATTACGGTCGTATCTCGTTTTCATTTTAACACTGGTGTTCATGCTATTCTCACGTACTCGTTTATGCACTTCGTCCAATTGATCTTGAAGGTCACTTACGTAGTCCGTAACTGGCTTAGTCTTGTCAGGTGGCACGCCAGTTATGGCATCGACTGGAAGTCTCATTTCCCTGCCGAAATTCACTCTTGCTGGGGTATGTCCCGTGCTATCATGCACTGCCGATCGGTACGACATCAGAAATAGTGGAATATACCGGTCCCAGTCTTTCTGATGGTCATCGACAACCTTAGCCAGATGATTCTCCAGGGTTTGGTTAAACCTTTCCACCATTCCGTCCGACTGAGGATGCGCCGGTGTTGTGCGTGTCTTATAAATTCCCAGAAGAGTACACATTTCCTGGAACAGCGCAGATTCGAAGTTACGGCCTTGATCGGAATGGATTTCCAAAGGTGCGCCATACCGACATACTACTTCCTCGACCACCTTCTTCGCCACTGTCGTCGCTTCCTGATTGGGTATGGCGAAAACTTCGGGCCACTTTGTGAAGTAGTCCTGGATCACCACTATGTACTTGTTTCCGTCATCCGTAACTGGGAAAGGTCCAGCGATGTCGATGGCAATGCGTTCCCAGGGGGCTCCCACATTGTACAGCTGAAGCCTGCCCCTGCTTCTAGTCTGTGGTCCTTTCACAGATGCGCACGCTGTACATTTCCGACACCATTGCTCTATGTCATCTCTACAATTGAGCCAGTAATACCGCTGTCTCACTTTCAGTAGAGTCTTCTTAATTCCCAGGTGTCCTCCAGAAGCGCCATCGTGTATTTCTTGTAGCAGGGGGACCACTTCACATCGTGGTACTATCACTTGTGTGGTCACCTCCTTGCCATCGTTCGATTCCCATTTCCTACAAAGCACATCATTTTCTAGGACTAAACTGTCCCACTGTGCCCAGTAGCTCTTTGTGACGGGACTATGTGACGATACTTCACTCCACTGAGGCCTAGTTCCGCTACGCTTCCAGTCCAGTATAGGTCGGATATCGTCATCTTCTTCCTGGGACTTCTTGAAGTTGCCTTCAGTCCTAATTAAATTCACGTGTTCTCGGGCTTCATTCTGTTGGCAGTGTCTACAGTCCTCATTGCACGGACGTCGCGACAAGGCGTCAGCATTATTATGCCCTTTTCCACTGCGATGTTCCGTCACAAAGTTGAACTCCTGCAGTTGCTCGAGCCATCTTGCGACTTGGCCCTCGGGGTTTTTAAATTGTAGAAGCCATTTCAATGCAGCGTGATCCGTCCTTAACGTAAACTGCCTTCCTATGAGGTACTTGTGGAAATGCTGCAAGGTCTTTACCACAGCCAGCAGTTCTCGTCGAGTCACGCAGTAGTTCCTTTCTGGCTTTGAAAGTGCCTTACTGAAGTAAGCAATCACGACCTGTCTGTCACCTTGCACTTGTGACAACACTCCTCCAATTCCCGTGTTGCTGGCATCGGTATCAACGACAAATCTTCCGTCTCTGCTCGGATACCCCAGTATAGGCGCTTCACATAGCCGTTGCTTTAGCTCGTTGAATGCTGACTCACAGTTCTTGTCCCAGATAAAATCTCGTTTATCCTCAGTCAGCTGATGTAACGGTTTTGCAATGTCCGAAAAACTCATAACAAACCGTCTGTAGTATGTGCACAACCCTAGAAATGCACGTACTTCCGTTTTGTTCTTAGGAACCGGCCACTGTTGGACTGCTTTTATCTTCTCAGGGTCGGTTCTCACTCCATCGGCGGAAATTACATGTCCCAGGTAGCTGACCTCCTTCTTGAACAGGGCACACTTCTTTGGGCTTAGTTTTAGATTAGCCCCTCGAATCCTTGTGAACACTTTCTCCATGTTCCTTAGGTTTTCCTTAAAAGTGCGGCCCATTATAATGACGTCATCCAAATATACCAGACAGACGTCACCAAGAAGGCCAACCATGACTCTCTCCATGAGGCGTTCAAATGTCGCTGGAGCATTGCACAACCCAAAAGGCATGACGTTAAATTGCCACAGGCCGTTGCCAATACCCGTACTGAACGCTGTCTTTTCTTTATCTTTCTCGCTGATTTCCACTTGCCAATAGCCACTTTTCAAATCAATGGTTGAAAACCACTTCATACCACTGAGCATATCCAGCGTATCGTCTATCCTCGGCAAGGGATAACTGTCTTTCTTTGTTACATTATTCAGCATTCTGTAGTCCACACAGAATCTTGTACTGCCGTCCTTCTTCTTCACCAGAACGACTGGAGAAGACCATGGGCTCGTAGAAGGCTCAATTATTCTGCTATCAGCCATGTCCTTTACCATTTCTGCTACCTCAGTTTCCTTAGCCCAGGGTATGCGGCGCGGTCTCTGTTTAATTGGTCTAGCATCACCTGTATCTATCTCATGCTTGACGAGACCTGTTCTTCCGCAGTCTTTTCCCGTTGCAAAAATATCTCGAAACCGTAGCAGAAATTCCCTGGCTTGCTGTAGTTCCGAAGCCGATAAATTGCTCTTAGAATTTTCCAGAAGTTGCTGGATGTGATCCGGTTCACCTTTTATTGCGTCTTGTTTCACTGAAGATGTATTGATTTGCCGGAGATAATTCACTCCTTCACATCTCCCAATAACACTGTTTTTCTTCAGTTGAACCTCTTCCTTTCCAAGGTTCACAATCCTTACCTTGGATCTCCCTTTCGTCATTACTAATGTTCTCGCGGTGATGAGCTCCGGGTGCCGGCCAGTATCTTCAACCAAAACACATCTTGTTTGCCTGATTTTCTTAGGAAATTTTACTTCGACTAAGGTTTCTGTTCTTGGAGCCAGTGTAACATTCTTTAAACAATACAGGTTGCATGAGTTATTTCCTCGCAGGAAGACTTCTTGATCTGGGAACTTCAACACTCCCCTATCGATATCTAAAATACATCGGTTATTCCGCAGGAAGTCGAGACCCAGTATGCAATCGTCCGTAATATTCGCTATTAACACAGACTGGGTGTACACTTGATCACCGATTTTAAACTCGATTACTGTATCACCGAGGACGGAGACTGACTGACCGGTTGCTGTCTGAAGTCGGCAGGATGGAGACTTTCTTTGCCACGAGATGGTTCGTTTCAGCAACTCAGGTCTTACAATAGTTCGCGACGCCCCGGTGTCAACGGTAAAATTGCAAGTACTATGATTCAGCTTCCCTTCGACGATCAAACTATTCCCGTCGTGAACTTGATTGATGGTGATGGTTGGGGCCTTCAGTTGACCAGCCAGCACCCGCCCCGCGGCCCTGGCGACTTTTAGTTTAACGACTCCTCGTTAACTTGAGTTCCGGAGTCCACACTTCCCCTCTTCCTCTTGGGGCAATCGGTACGAATGTGCCCTTTTTCCCCACACCCGTAGCACGTCGGAATATAGCGGGACTTTGTTGAAGAAGAAGCCACCACTTCTCGGTGACGTGGCTGCGTTGTAGGCGAGACCACCACTTCCCGAACTCTGTGCGTACGAGAATCTTGTCGTACGGCTTCCACTTCCAAAGCGTGTGCCATCGCACTCTTAAAAGTCTGGTGGTGTCCGAGTCGCACCGTAGCCCTGACTTCAGGATCCCGTAGACCGTCGATGAATGCTTGCACCAGATTTACTTCCACCATCTCTGGTGTCATCGACATGTATGCACGCCGGACCAGTCGTTCGACCTCGACTCCCCATTGCTGGAGGCTCTCGTTCGACCTCTGCGTTCTCTCGCGAAGCTGTGCGCGGAAAACATGCTCAAGGTGCTTGTCACCATAGCGAGTGTCCAGTCCCTCCATGAGACGCTCCAGTGTCCTGCCGTCCGGAGGGAGGTTCTCTAGGACCAGCAGAGCGTCCCCTCGTAGAGCCAAAGTTAAAGCCGCAAAAGACTGCTTATCATCCCAGCGATTTGTTTCAACCAATGTCTCAAATTGGTACTTAAATGCCGTCCAGGAAGACGTGCCATCAAAACGCGGCACATCAAATTTTGCGGCCGATGCACAGGGGATGTGCGATGGTGAGCCAACAGCAACGGGTTCGCGTGCTTCGAGCTTG
Source organism: Mythimna lalbum (assembly GCA_949319445.1). Lineage (NCBI taxonomy): Eukaryota > Metazoa > Arthropoda > Insecta > Lepidoptera > Noctuidae > Mythimna > Mythimna lalbum. Next base: position 3,684,592 of record OX439358.1, read on the forward strand.
ACAATTTTTTTATTGATGTCCAGCAGTCGATCTTCATGGCCATCAATTCTTGTTTCGAGGCTATCAGCTCGGGTGGAAACCTCCTTGACCTCTAAGGTGAGATTCTTTACCTTCTCGCCCAACGTGACGAGGCCTTGATCGATTTTGTCGAGAATCAGGTTCTGCTTGGCCTCTTGATCGCGGCGAGCGGCTTCTTGGTTAGCTGCGATTAGGTCCTGAAGCTTACGCTGGTTAGCCTCTTGTTCGCGGTGGGCAGCTTCTTGATTAGCCGCGATTAGGTCCTGAAGCTTGCGCTGGTTGGCCTCCATACTAGCTTGCATGGCGGCCAACACCGCAGCGAGGTTCAATTCCGAGGATGGTCCTGTTGGCACTTCAACAGCTGCCGTTGCTCCCATACCAGCCTGATCTTCCTCCTCCATACGATGACGCGCAGCATCCATCTCTGCTTGCCTCCTTGTTCGTGGTCGCTGTTCGTCGTCCTTCTGTGGTAACGGCATTCCACTTCTGACACCAGTTGTTACGTACGTAGGTAATTAAATGCCGATTTACCAATAAAGAACTTTATTTACCACAAACAATAAATAATTAGTCCAGTCAACAATAATCCAAATCACAGTAAGCACTAGAGTTCCGTTATACTATCGCCTCGGTCGTTAGATAAAATCACTTCGCACACTTAGGTAGATCGCTCTTGATCGCAGTCGAAATCAGAACTCACTCACTTCCGTTCGGGGGCTCGTATTTATACGCGGAGCAAAGAAAATTCTGGATACTGACGTCTCAGGATAGTTCCGGAACAATAGAGTCGCGTCGCGAGGCCATAAATCAATTTTATTGCTTTGTCCTTCGCGAGTCACTCACGCGAATTTCGACTCTATTGTTAAAGGCGGAAAGTACCATTTCCCTTATCCACCTACAGATACCTACAGATTACATACCTACTAAATACTAGGTACAACAAGTACTTAAGACGGAATGTTCCAGATCTTGCCAGGCTAGTTAGGTACTTTGGTTCTAGAGCTTTCGAACAGTAATGCGTTTTAATTATTCGTTGCTACTCTTTAATTTGTCGGAGATATGACGTGTTGAAATTTTATCGGCGTAACAATAATAATAATATTAAAAAAAAAACATTTATTTAATGGGAATGAGAGTCTAAGTTAGTTTTTCCATCAGTATACTTTTATATATTTACTACTAACTTTAGCCCGCGGCTTCGCTCGCGTAAAATTCGGGGTAACACGGTTCCCTTGGGAAGTGGGGATTTAGATAGAGACAAAAAATTACTTATGTAACTCTCCATCTCTTCAACTGTCTCCACTTAAAAAATCACGTTGATTCGTCACTCCTTTTTGCCGTGAAAGATGGACAAACAGACACACCAGCTTTTGCCAATATTATAGAGAATACATGAATTATACAGATTGCCGGTTATATACACGGTTACACTTGTTTTTTTTGTAAAATTTATCCTGTTTACAATCAAAATGTAAACAGGATAAACTTTACAAAAACAAAAATGTGTAATTGGGCCGTCTTAACACATAGGGTTCCTCTTCTCTTAAAAGAGTGTCCATGGTGTTTCTTGCACATTATTTTCCATAAAGAGCTTTAGAATGTACAACTAGAACTTTTTTTTACTGACTGTCTTCATGACGATTCAAATGGTTTTTTGTTTTATTATCTAATACAAATCTTGTAATTTGATACACTTCCCGGTTACCGATTGAGATAAAATTTTGCATGCATGTGTAAATCAGATGACAATGCAAATTTATTATGAGAAGAGTTGGTCTGATGATGGAACCGGAAGGTGTCGTTTAACTTGATAGTTAAACGACATAACCCCATCGAGTTCAGGCTCGTATGATTCGTCTTGATGAGTATTAATTATACAAGGTATAAGGGACAGCCCTCCGCAAACTTTAAGGGCTTGCTCAGTAGATGAAACTGAACAACCTTCCACAAATTTTTTTTTCGTAACGAAAAAAAAAATCTTCGCCATACAAATTGTCCAACCAAATTTATAATTTTGTATGGTGAGGCTGATTTTTTTTTTCGTTTCCGGACAAAAAATCTTGTGAAAGGTTGTTCAGTTTCGGTTACTGAGCAAGCCCTTAAAGTTTGCGGAGGGCTGTCCCTTACACCTTGTATAGGTATACCGAGTTATAAAAGCTTGCTATGAAAAAAATATTTTCATTAAAAGCTTGTTATGTGGTCATTTGTCCTCAATAATTACACTTCTGGACACATCTATTGGCCCACCTTGTATTTTCAGTTTCGTTTGGTACTAGCTAAAATTTTATATTAGGTCGAGCAAAAAGTTTTTATGCAGTTTTGAACCTGGCACATTCACAATTTCATTCAATAGTCTTTTTTGAATTTCGAACACAGAATTTAAAGAAGCAAAAGACAATTTGGAGCCTGTTTGTTGATATCAAACAATCGAATACTAAGAAAACTTGGTTTTATTGGTTTACTTGGATTTAATTCTTGAAAAAGTGATTGATATCTTTGGTTTTGCAACAAACATTACTTATTCTTAACATTGAGGTGAGGTTCTATCAATAATCTATGGATACTTCACCTGAAGTCGCCGCCCAAGCTGTGGCACTTATTCAGGCCGGACACAGCCAAAGAAACGTGAGTGCTCAACTTAATTTAAGTCGATCTGCGGTCCGAAATGTTTATCAGAGGTACCTAGAGACTGGCTGCTTTATTCGTCGCCAAGTAAGGCCACGATCTCGGGTCACAACTGAAAGGCAGGATCGATTCATCGTGACGACCAGCTTGAGAAATCGTCATCTTGCCTCCATTGAGATACAAAACCAACTTCGCGACTTCCACGGAGTATCTGTGAGCGCTCGAACTGTTCGGAGAAGGTTAAAATAACGCGATATGGTACACACAAGCCAGCTAATGGGCCCAAACTAACGCGAGTCCACCGAACAGCGCGCCTTCATTTCGCACGCAGTCATTTAAATTGGACACAGCAAGATTGGAGCCGTGTACTCTTTTCTGATGAGTCTAAAATTGTGTTACATGGCAATGATGGAAGGAAGAAGGTCTACCGACGTAAGGGAGAGCGTTTCGCACAATGCTGCTTTGAAGAGAGGGTTGCTTATGGCGGTGGCTCATGGACTGTCTGGGGCGGTATATCCGCGAGCGGCAAAACTCAACTTGAGTTTGTTACAGGACCACGGCTGCCAACATTAAATGCTGAAAGGTACATTCGTGAGTGCTTAGAATGCAAGACAATGCAAGAGCCCATGCGGCCGGCATCGTCAGGGAATATCTTCGGGATGTGAACATCACAGTTATGGACTGGCCAGCTAGAAGCCCAGACATGAACCCCATTGAGCACATGTGGGACGAGCTAAAAAGACGTGAGGGCTCGTCAGCCAGTTGCCCAGACGATGCAGGAGTTGAAAACTGCCATAGAAGAGGAATGGGAGATGATCCCTCAAAATTTCATAGAGCGGTTGATAAACTCATGCCTAATCGTATGAGAGCTGTGGTAGATGCCCATGGAGGCAACACGCGTTATTAAATTAAACTTTTATTTGATAAAACATGTTTTTTATTCAAAAATCAATTGCCTTTAACAAGGCGCATATCCGACTTGTTAGGCGTAGCTCCATGTCGTATGGTATTCTGAATTCAAATTTAAAACAATACGATCGAAAAAGATGATAAAATGTATCAGGTTTAAAACTGCATCAACAGTTTTTGTTCAATCTAGCAATCATATTTCGGTAGGGGCCATCGAAACCTAAACTCTAAGGTGGGCCAATAGATGTGTCCAGAAGTGTATATTTTGAATTATTGCCTGATAAGTTCTTAGCACGATCAAACTTGTATGCTGAGTAAGTACGTACCTTTGGAATAATTTCGCGGGCAAAGGCGCTCACGAAAGGTAGTGATAAATTAATAATAGGCGAGGTGATGTAGGTACGCCACGCGTTTACTTTACTCAGAACGGTTTACTTCGTCGTAAATAGTTAGATCTACGATTAATTCATGCGTAGGATGAAAAATACTTGAGCAAATGTTTTCCTAAGGCGTACCTAGTTCCTTGAACATCTGGTCGGGTTATATCACGGAACAGTAAAAACTCCGTGGGTTAAATGCACACATACTCTTACTCGTGAGGAAACCGGCATGTCCTAGAACCAAAAATTCGAAGACATGTGACATCTACCAACTTGCACTGGGCCCGCGTGGTGGATTACGGATTATTCCTTCTCCTAGAGAGGAGGCCTGAGTTCCAGCAGTGGGAACATTAAAAAGGCTGATAATGATGATGATACTCGCTGATCTTTAAAACCATTTTCTTTTAGAAATATTGGTGGGTGGGAAGCAATGTATATTCTGAAGAACACGTCTTAATCTGCATTATTTTCTTGTACATTTCTAATAGATCAAACCCGTTTGAAAGGAGTAGGTAAGGAAAACAAGAAAGAAAAAATGCCGTAATGGTTCTTTTGCTAATATTGTGTTAGTTGTACGAAAAAATCGTTGATAATGTTATATAATGTGAACGTATATATTTTTTAATCAATTTATCCAACCGTTACCGAGGAGTATATTTCAAAGAGTGTATCTATTTTATAGCACTAAATGGGAGCAAGGTCCTCAAACACTTCGTAATGTGCTTACAAGATGTTTATAAATAATAAACATGTATGTGAGGATGTGGATAAAGGTAGAACTACGTAGAACGACGCACACGTGTACCACACCTGATTTGTACGTAGAACGACGTCGCGTGGCCTGGTTCTAATGTAGTTCTACAAGTCTAGTTTCCATATAAAATGTATGGACACCAACGCGCCCAGATCGACGTGTGTGGCACACGTGTGAGCAGTATAGATTTTGTATGAGTATTCCACGTGTGAGAGCAATGAACCATACCTTCGGCTAAGTTCGGTTTATCGACGAATGAACACCATGTACCTGTCAGCGAATTTGTTGCTAAACAATTGGAAATATAAACAGCTGACAATCGCCTTTGTATTGACATCAAGAAAGTAATTGAATTACTAGCGTATGCCAGCGGCTTCACCCGAGTAAAAGTAGGTTTCAGAGTTCATGTACATTGGCGAGCCTAACTCAAAGTTGGGTTTTGAACGTGTGTCAACCTTCTACATGGATTCTAGACATTCCAGTAATGAAGTTTCTCATCTGCTGATTAAAACGTATTAAGAGGGCCATTCTCGAGTAATGCTAGCAAAGTACGCGGCAGCAAGCGCGAGGTCTTGGCCCTAGCGTCCCAGCCGATACCACACCACCACCACCACCACCAGCGACCAGCCGATTTTCGACTACCACAGGCGCGGGCTTGCGTACGGCGAGCAATGGGTAGCTCGCCGTCCAACCATTCATTAACCGTCCGGACCGAGCCCAAGTAGTCGACGGCGTGTAGTGTTTAACGCGCGCCTTAAGAAGTTGTCAGCAACCGTAGGGGCCCAGCAGCGTCGGAGCCTACTGGGGGCAAAGAAGGAACAGGAGTGGGTTTTATTCAGCAAAAGTCTGACACTATCTCCCGCTTCGCTCAAAAGCGAGGGACGTCATTGGTTGATTTTCCCACCAAAAAAAAAACAATGTGAAACACGGGTATTCAGCCGCACCCTGAGATTAGGTTGAGATGATGATTGCTTTTTTTTAGGTTTAAAATCATCTAATGGCATCTCCCGCTTTTTCTATGTCAGACTTTTACTGTCTAAAACCCACCCCTAGTTCCTTCGTTGCCTTTTAGTCTAGGGCCGGGTTTTGCTTTCAGAAGCGAACCCATGGATGATGATTGGTTTGAAGTATATTTACATCGATGATTTTATTTTTTTCAAAATTGTTAGGTAGTCACTTCAGTACCTACCTAAGTAGGGACTATATTGCGACATTTATAATTTTATATTTCATCTATTTTCCTTATTATTCCAAATGCTGTGGTTAGAGTTGACGTATTGATGAACTACTAAGAAATCCCTAAATGGGTGTGTGTCCCTATATGCTATTAATAAATAATTATTTCTTGTACCGATTGCATGTACACAAGACTATAAAATGGGGTTTAAGGTGGTGCATCACGACTCACATTTTCACTGTTTTTCATACAACCGCTCATAACTGATTATGACGTTATTACACACTTTTCATTAAATATTTTGGAAACACAGTATCTTGTGGTTATTATCTAGGTTTCTAAAGAAACCAATTTCTAAATTTGTGTAAAACTAATCCAGTAAAAACCTCTGAAAATGTCCTATTTTGTATGAACTTTGAGACTTCATAATTTGCCTAAAAATTAAAAAAGTCAAAAAAGTAATTCTCTAGAGACCTTGCAAATTGTATTAAGATTCTAAATGATGACAACTTTTTCCAAAAACTTTTAAGGGTTTAAAAAAAACAGCTATTTCCTGGAGCAAGTTTTGTGAAATTTTCGAGTAAACCTCGGAATTACCGAATACTAACAGAGTTTCCAGGCGTTATCTCTCTTTTTTTGCGTTGCCTTGTCGTCAAACATCGCGTTGGATTGCATTAAATGAAGTAACAAGCTTTTAAACCATTTTCGATGTTTACGATAAGCGAGTGGAGAAGGACAGTTCATTACATTATACTCATTTCATTGTAGCAGTAAGCACGGCAGGACTTGACACCATGAAGTTCTTTGTTACATTTGTCGTGATGGTCGCGTTACTCGCCGCGCTGTGTTCAGCGCAACCAGTTGACAGCGCAGCAACCTCCTTCCGTTAATGTACGCGAAAGACGAGCAGTAGTAGAGTATGCGCCCTCGTGTAAACCAGGTTTCGTTAAACTGAGAAATCTTTGCGTTACCTGCGAAAGGTAAGTCCAATTCATTTCAATTACACTAATATCATAAAGTTTGTTTTTTTTTGTTTGTAGGAGTAATATCTTAAATTACTGCTCCGATTGCTAACATTTTTTTCACCGATAGAAAGCTGCTTTATATTTTACTGGCGACCCGCCCCGGCTTCGCTCGGGTAACAGTATTTCTCCACTATTTAATGGATGTTATTATACATATAAACCTTCCTCTTGAATCACTCTATCTATTAAAAAAACCGCATCAAAATCCATTGCGTAGTTTAGATTTAAGCGTACATAGGGATATAAATTTATATGTATAATCCCCCAGCAATGATTATTATTCCTATAATTCCTATTTCATTTTTTACAAGCTTTTATTTAGTTTTACCTGTCCCGATGCTTGTCTGTCATCAAATCTTGTAAATTAAATTTGACCCGGTTCCCGGTTACCGATTGAGCTGAAATTTTGCATGCAGTAAATCAGATGACAATGCAAAATTATTATGACATAGAGCAGATCTGATAATGGAACCCCCACAACCTCAGCGAGTTTGGGCTCGTATGATTCGTCTTGACGAGTATTAATTATATAGGTATACCGACTATACCGAGCTATAAAAGCTTGCTATGAAAAAAATATTAACATTAAAAGCTTGTTATTCGTTTTTTTTTAGGTACGTAGATCTAATGGGAGAAGAATGCCCCAATTACGAAGAAAATTATATATTTAAATATAGACGTGCAAGAATATACTAAATAGTTTTCAAGCATCTGAAAACCTGAAGCAGAGAACGTTTGATTTTGAAGTCCTTTATAAGTAACTATTATTTTACAAACTGCCTGTGACTATTAAATTTAATAAAACACTGTAAACGAATCAGTTCTTTAATTGATTTCCTTTTATATGCCTATTACATAAAATGCTGAATAGAGATATACAAGGTGTTGTCATAAAATAGATAGTCAATCTCATGTATGTAATTCACTTTTTATACCTACGCTCGGTGGACGCTCACTAAGGAGCTTTTGAGCCGGAACTGTTCGACGAGCGGGCCGAGGCGCTCCGAGATATCGTGTCCGTGAGCGGTGTCTATGTGTGCGTTGCTTGAGCGCGCTTTGTACATGTAGATTAACTTCTATACAGAAAGGGTCTTTCATATAGAGCGGGTCGATGTTGACAGTTTGTGTCGGCCATGTTGTCTTGGTGGCAACTGTCAAATCCATCCATGTCCAAATGATAAAACTTTATTATCAAAATCAGTGTTCATTAGTGCAAACGTTGCGCACACTACGTCCATTTTATGGCAGACACGGTGGCCCTTCAAAGTCGACTCTCCAACGTTTGGTGATCAAATTCGAAACAACCGGTTCGGTAAACAACAAACCAACACCCTTACGTCAAAGGAAAGTCAGATCGGCCGAGAACATCGCCGCTGTCCGTGAGAGTGTACAGGCGACTCCAAGGCAGTCAATTTCTCGTTGTGCACAAGAACTCGACCTTTCACAGACTTCAACGTGGAGAATTTTGTGTCGGGACTTGGGCCTGTATCCGTACAAGATCTAGCTGAACCAGGAACTCAAAGTTAATGACCACAGGCAACGCCGTTTGTTCGCTAACTGGGCTTTGGAACGTTTGGAAGAGGACCCCGATTTTGGCCGAAAAATTTAGCGAAAAAAGAACTTTAGCGACGAGGCGCATTTTTGGATTAACGGTATAGTTAATAAGCAAAATTGAGCATATGGGGCGACCACAATCCACATGAGGTTTACCAAGTAGCAATGTACCCACAAATAGTTACTGTTTGGTGTGGGTTTTGGTCCGGCGGCGTCGTAGGTCCGTAATTCTTCGAAAACGATGTTGGTGAGGCCTCGAGTAATTGAAAATTGAGCCTCTTGGATTCGTGTTACCGATCGAAGCCGCGGCGGACATTTGAACGTTGTCATATTCCACACATAATGGCATAAATGGGGCTTTCAGATAAAAAAGTAATATCGTTTTTAATTCATACGCAGTTTGTTTTATTCAGATTCAACATCAACCCGTCCTAGTTAGTTAGTTTTGTGTAATTCAAAGTAAAGACGTGGTATTCTATTATTAATAATAGTAGCTTATTGTACTATGTGTATGAAATAATACTAGAAAAAGTATTTTATTTAAATCTATCAATCAAAAAACTACACGCATTTTTATTGAACACTTCCTATTCAATCCACAAAGTATTTTGTTTATATAAAAAAGTAAGTATATTTACAATCACAAAAACAAATGGAAACAAAAACTAGGCAAATGTAATTAGATTATACTACTATGTTTACGTACCGCGCGGCTGTAGGCATTTATTTCAAAGTTACGGCCGAGTTACAATACTGTATAATACTATTACCGTGCCCTTTATATAGGGTGACTGGTAATTAGTGACCGATACTTATTCACGTGATTGTACCCAAGGTTAATATTTTGTGTCATAGTTTACAAATGCTGTCTATATGGATTGAAACTCAAGGTCACCTTGGTTCGGACGTTGGTTTGCAACCAATCTGGTCACCCCTTAAGACCTGACCACATTTTTTTTATTTTTTTATTGATAGGCTCGCGTTTGACCACCATCTCACCTGATGGTAAGCGATGATGGAGCACGCTTGCCTAGAAGTAACCTATTCACTCTTGACTTAAAGACCCCCAAGTTGTAGCTATCAGGAAACACAGACTCCGGCAGGGAATTCCACTCCTTGGCTGTACGCACAATAAATGTGTTCCCAAAACGCTTTGTGCGTATGGGTGGGATGTCAACCATGTACCGGTGACGCAACGCCGTACGTCTTGTGGTCCGATGATGGAACGGACTTGGCGGAATTAGATTGTGCAATTCCAGTGCACACTCCCCGAAATGTAAACGATAGAAAACCGACAGACTAGTTTTAATTGAATATACTTTTAGCAAGTTTGATAAGATAATTAATTGAATAAAGCTGGCTGACTTGCAAAGGTCGAAAACTGATTATCCTCTTAAACAAACTTGAAGGCAGATAAGGACTGTTCTCAGAATTATTCATTACTTGATTAAGCGCAATGATACTGCTCAAATCTGCGGGATTATTGAAGGGTTGCCGTGGCCCTGAACACTAAGGGCAACTGAAGTAATACGGGTGGGGTTTAGTCAATGGAAACCTGACACTCAATCTCGCTCTACGCAGAACGTGAGAAGATATTAATGATTTTTCTTTTTTATATTATTCATAGGCTTTTTTTTTCGGTGGGCAAAAATTATCCTTTGACAACTCTCGCTCTTGGGCGGAGCGAGAGATAGTGTCAGACTCATACTGACAAAAAACCCCACCCCGTTCCTTCTAGCCTTCACACCGGGGCTCGAGTTCGTTTGACCACCATCTCGCCTAATGGTAAGCGATGATGTGGTCGACGATGGAACACGCTTGCCTAGAAGTAACCTATTCACTCCTGACTTGAAGAACCCTAAGCTGTAGCTATCAGGAAACACTGACCGGCAGGGAATGGTTAAATTATCATCACATGAGAATCAAAGTTACCAGCATATTCAATAAGAAAGGCCAAACTTAACTGGTAGTGGGCAGGGCACACCGCTCGCAGAACAGAAGCTCGATGGGGCTGATAGATTCTGGAGTGGCAACCACGTACCATAAGACGAAGCGTTGGAAGGCCCACAAGGTGGACCGATAACTTGGTTAGAGTTAGTAAAGTTAAATTAATTGAGTATACACATTGAATTATAAAAAAAATTGTATATCAATGAGTATACAGGGTTATTTGTTAAATACTAGCAACCTCTCAGGACTATGTTATGTACTACTACTTTGTTATGTTGCTAACATAACAAATTTTTGTTCTATGACTTTTAAAATTTGTTATAATTTAGTTCATCAGATTTTCATACAAAAATAAAAATATTTAAATTATCTAACCAAACTAAAGCGGCAGTGGACAAGGCACATTGCTCGCAGAACGGATGGACGATGGAAAGAAAAGCATCTGGAATTGCAAATACATACCGAAAGACGCAGCATTGGAAGGCCCCCCACAATGTGGGCCGATGACCTGGTAAGGATCGTTGGAATCTAATGGATGTGAGATGCACTGGACTGGTCATTATTGCGACACTTGGGGGAGGCCTATGTCCTACAGTAGACGTGTGTCGGCTGATATGATGATGATGATGATTGAGCTTTGGTTTTAAGCTAGGCTAAACTTTGTATTCCAACCGAATTGAAAATTTACCTTTTATGATATATTTATTTCCAATTATTTATGAAATAGGTAGTTGAGGTAAAAATATAAAGACATGAAAATGTTGCGAATATGTTTTGCTTTATTTAAATATCAATGAATAAGCACAAGATGATGATAATTTTATGTCTCTCACAACATAATCATTCATTTTCTTCCGAGTAGTTTTCATTTCCATAATCCTCATGTAACCTTGAAAAAGAAGATAAAATATTAATAATCCACAACTATCACATAACGCCGTCTCGTCTCAAGCTAAGCAGAGCTTATTTTTTTCTTGTCGACGGGGAAAATCATCTTTGACGAAACCCGCGGGTGGAGCGGGAGACAGTGTCAGACTCTTACTGACTAAAAACCCCGCGCCGTTCCTTCTAGCCTTCATACACGGGGCACGAGCTCCCTTTCGGACAACCCTGTCCCCAGTAGGCTTCGACCCAGCTGGGCCCCCCTGCTGCTGACAACTTCTTGAGGCGCGCGGGAACAGTGCGCGCCGTCGACGTCTTGGACTCGGTCCATTACCGGACGATCGGACAGCGAGCTACCCATGGCTCGCCGTTCGCGAGCCCGCGTCTACGGTGGCCGGAAATTGGGATCAGAATCCCGGCGACGGCGGCGAGGGCGCCGTTGTCTGATGCGGTCGGCCTCCTCCTTTAAGCTAAGCAGAGCTTGTGTTATGAGTACTAGACAACTGATAAACATACTTAAATATTTTGAAATACATACATATACAAGGTTATTTGTAAAACACTGGCAACCTCTCAGGACTATGGTACTAACATCATAAACAACTTTTGTTCTATGACTTAAAATAAAAAACATTTTAGTTCATCTTATTTTCATACAAAAATTAAATTATTTAAATTGAACGTTCTAAATGTTGCGAAGTCTATGCTGGCGTATCATTTTTTTTTTGTGTGAAGAGTACACGAAAATGGTACAAATGCTTGCTTGGTAGGTGTGATGACAATTTTTCGGAAGCCTGCTTACTATTATTACGAGAACAGTGCACGGGAGCCGTAAGTAGATACAGCAAAATACAGAGTAGAAATGTGCTAGATAGAACAACGAAACCTTAAAGCTTTTTTTTTGGTAATTATGTTAATTTTTTGTAAAAAGTCATAGAACAAAAGTTGTTGTTTATGATGTTCTTAACTAGCACCTAAGAGGTTGCTAGTGTTTTACAAATAACCCTGTATAGATAAATTTTATTACTCCTAGACACAAATGATCGTGTTCATCACACAAACATTTGTCCTGGGTTGGAATCGAACCCAAGACCTCCGGCATAGCAGTCAGGGTTACTAACCACTAGACCAACAGGATAGTAAAAAAAAACCTTAACTAGATGAAAAAGTTTCGTCAACAAAACCACTTATTAAGAAGAAGCCGAGGACACACTTGTTAAGAATCGATCTACAAACTAACAGAAATGGGTGGATTTAATTTTGATGCTACTTTATCATATCATAAACTTCTACCATTGGACTTTGTTTATTTAACTTCATGCAAAAAAAAGTACACAGGCAGACTTAATGCCTTAGGCATTCTCAACCAGTCAACCTAGGGTAGTGCAGAGACAATATGGCAGGTGCATAAAAAAGAGAAAATATTATTTAGAAAACAAGTATTGCAAAAATTTCAGACCAAATATACATGTATAATTATACAATAACATACATACCTACTTTGTTTGCTTATACGAATTCTACAATAAAGTTGACTAATGGACGTAATGATGTATTTGACTTTTGAGTTCCTATTAATATTGAAATGGTTAATCCAAAGAAAATCTGTAGAAGTATAATAAATCTGGCACTTGGGGGAGGCCTATGTCCAACAGTGGACGCCTTTCGGCTGAAATGATGATGATGATGATGATGATAATAAATCTGTATAAATTTTTAGTTGTGCGCGCATCACGTAAAATATACGAAATGGATATAGATAACTTTTATACATTCACTAGCTTTTGCCCGCACGGCTTCGCTCCCGCTCTTCCCTACTCTACCCTACTCTATCCTACTCTACCCTTCTCAACCCTACTTTACCCTACTCTACCCTACTCTACCCTACTCTACCCTACTCTACCCTACTCTACCCTACTCTACCCTACTCTACCCTACTCTACCCTACTCTACCCTACTCTACCCTACTCTACCCTACTCTACCCTACTCTACCCTACTCTACCCTACTCTACCCTACTCTACCCTACTCTACCCTACTCTACCCTACTCTACCCTACTCTACCCTACTCTACCCTACTCTACCCTACTCTACCCTACTCTACCCTACTCTACCCTACTCTACCCTACTCTACCCTACTCTACCCTACTCTACCCTACTCTATCCTACTCTACCCTACTCTACCCTACTCTACCCTACTCTACCCTACTCTACCCTACTCTACCCTACTCTACCCTACTCTACCCTACTCTACCCTACTCTACCCTACTCTACCCTACTCTACCCTACTCTACCCTACTCTACCCTACTCTACCCTACTCTACCCTACTCTACCCTACTCTACCCTACTCTACCCTACTCTACCCTACTCTACCCTACCAAACTTCACATAAACCATCTACTAAATAGTCCGAACAAAGCCTAAAAATTTGGTTTGGATAGGTGAGCCCGTCCTTGAGTTATAAAATAACAACGAAAAGTGGCATTGATTTTTATATATATAGATATTGTGTGTAACTTAATATATTACTTAGGTTTTGTTTCATCGCAATCGGTTGACTACATCGAAAGATATACTTCAACGTTACTTCTACGTTAACGCAAGTAGAAAACTTCAAATGTACGGGAATGACGTCATCTGAACGCTCAGTCACGTGGTCAGAACAAAAGAAATGGGGGCGTGGCCGACTCGAGGCGTTTGACGCAAGAGAAACGAAACGTTTGTGACTTGGCTAGGGGGCTGTTCCTTTATTAGAGTACTACTAAGTTGAGTGAGCGTTGGAAGGCCTCCTACAAGGTGGACCGATGACCTGGTGAAGGTTGCGGGAGTCCGATGGCTACGGGACGCACAGGATCGTTCATTGTAGCGACACTTGGGGGAGGCCTATGTACAACAGTGGACGTCTTTTCTATTTTTTTATTATTGATTGGTTTGCGCTTGACTGCTATCTATCGGCTGAAAAGATGATGATGATAATAAACCTCAGTTTATAAAATTTAAACGACATGGGATTTTAAAATGACAGGCAATACATTTCTCTGACCTGCTGTGCAGGCGACATAGAATATGAATGAATCCTAATCTAACCACTATAATTCTTAGCTAAGAAAACGTGAACCATGTCGTATATTATTTATATTTGAAAGCCATCATAGCTAAGTTTAAATATTTTGAGAATTGTTGCCTACAGTGAAAAGAAATGATTATGTTTACAGTTAGTATATTTTGCCTACTTGCAAAGTATGTATAAAATTATTGTACTTACTGTTTCTGGTTAACGCATGTTGGCTCCAGTTCAACAAAATCTGGTGGGCACCTTATTGGTTTCGATAGTGCTCTTTCAACCCGTACATTAGCTGAGGAGTCTGGTTGCTCGGGTGCTGCGCTGTTAACTGGTTGCGCTGAACACAGCGCGGCGAATAACGCGACCATCACGACAAATATGACAAAGAACTTCATGGTGACGGTGTGTTGGACTGCTGAGAGCTAGATGGTCTTATAACCAGATAAAATATACCTATTTGGCATTTATTTAAAATATGTACATTAGACGTTACTCAGGCTAACCGCAGTTGTTTACTTCGAAAAATAAGGAAAACTAAGAACTTTTAATGATAGTAATGCAATTTTCAGTTAATTTTAATGTTATTTAACTTAATTCTTTTAAACTAGCTATGCACGCCGACAAATTCATCACGATTTTTTCTTCATTTACACAAAATTTACTTCATCTATTGAACAAGTGAATACAAAACATAATAATAACGTATCACGTTCCAAAATATAAAAAAAATCACCAAAGTTAAAAAAAAATCCATTAAAGTGCAAAATAACTTTCATTTCGTAAGTCGGTTTTTTTAATAGTTTTGACTCTTCGTTATTTAATTCATGAAACCCCAAGCGACCACCGGTGGCCGCGCATCTATTGTCTTACTATTGTATCTCTAATTGACGGTATCTGAAGGGTTAACACCAATAATTTAGCTTTTACAAGTAAATAATAAAGAAGATTTAGCACCAAAGTTAAGTAATTAATTCATGAAACCTCAAGCGAACGTTCGCGCACCCATTGTCTTTCTATTGTGTCTTTAATTATCACGATTGAAGAGTTAAAAAAAGTAAAATTGCGTAATGTTTTAAATTGCCGCATTTTACTATTACTGTACTATTGTCGGCAAATAATACTATTAATTGTTGAATTTGGCGAGGCAAGTCGTTAATATATAATAGAAACAATAACGGTCCAAGTACACTACCTTGCGGTACACCTTATTTGAGTTCTGTATAGCCGTATGCATATTTGTATTCTCGTTTCGTTTTCACACATATCCTTGATATTTCTGTGCACTGCTTTCAATTGGTAAGGTATGATTTTATTAGATTTAAGATATATCCTCTAATGCCGTACGAGTAAAGTTTACAAAGTTTAAAATATTAACTAAACTCATTATTCAATAACAGTTTTTAACCAACAATGTAAATCAGCTTTACTGTATGTTTTTCCTGTGTTCTTTGAGCTAGACAGTAAATAAAACCTCAAGTCATAAAACCATAAGCTTGACGCCAGCTGCTTTCAGCTAACCGAAACAAAAATAGTGCAGCTGAATTTAGTTTTTTATTTTATTTGGAAAAAGGAATCAAATAACTTCACCCACTCTGGGTTGGAGCTAGAGGGCGTGTTACAAACAGTTGCCCTTTAATTTGAATTATAAAAAGTCTGACACGCCCTCTCGCACCACTATAGAGTAGGAGAAGTCATTGCTTGATGTCCCACCTTAAAAAGGTAATTTTAAGCCAATTATAGTGATAGAAAATTGAAGAAAATCTACTTGAAAACGAATATACTCGTAATTTAAATACTGAAAATTTATTTCAGCAATTATAAGAACTGTGATTTTTAAATAGATGATTGAGAGATGTAAGTTATTTATTACACTTCTGTGATTTAAATAAGATATTTTTGAGATAATTGTTTTTTTAATTTCATACTATCAAGATGTTGGTGGTAAACCTGCAAACTGTAATGTATCTTTAACTGTATATTTGATTTTGCAATTTAAGCTGCCATTTTATAAATGATTCTTGTGATTTTAGAAATAAATATTATTTTTTTTAAGATTCTGTACCTAATTCAGCAAAAATGGATCACTTTGTTCGTTTGCACATCTGTCTCTATGTCTGTTTAGATCCTTTTACTCAGGAACGCATAGAGATAAGTTGATCTCTCTAATAAATACTTAATCCTATGAATTTGATCTCAAATTAAGGGGTGTTACAAGTTTAAAATGAATGTATAGAAATTATTATATAATAATATTCCACAACTATCACACAACGCCGTCTAGTCTCAAGCTAAGCGGAACTTGTCTTATGAGTATTAGACAATTGATAAACATACTTATATGTTTTTATGTATTTATATAATTGTAAAATTACAGATACATTATAAATGTTTGACAAATCAACAATTGTTGCCAGTGACAATTGATAAATATATGTTTCAAAATTATGCATTTATATAATTAAGTATATTATAGATACATTATAAAAATGTGACGAATCGACAATTGTGGCCAGTTTAGAAGGGTTCTCCAACACATGCTAGGCCTGGACATTCTTCGTCTCCCGTCAGCTCCATATATCTACAATATAAAAAAAACACAATCAGTGAAAAGTCAAGAAAAAAATAAATAAAATAAACAGAAAAAAAATAAAAGGAGGGTTAGTGATGGAAGAACTGAATTTAGATAGAATCAGAATAGCAATTAGCCTGACAAAATTTTAGAAAAAAGCTGATGTGTATAATTAGGTGAACCTAGTGATACCCTAACTATACCCTATTCATGTTAAGATTAGACATTTAAAGAAAACTTTTTTACTGTCTGTTCAACCGATTTTAACTTCTATTTCGTAGGCATAAGGATGTCGTTAAAAGCAAAAAAGTTGTTACAAAACCAACTATTTACTGCAGCCGCCATTTGTCATGCCACCAACGTAATAAGAGTCAAAATCGGTTGAACGGACAGTAATAAAAGGTTTTCATAAATGTCTAATGTTATTTTGAACAGAGTTTAACATCGGCAACCCGTTCCACAATAATACCGCGTGAACCGTGAACGATTTGTCACTTGAACTTGGTGCGAGGGTATCAAAAGAAACAGAAAAATTTACAGGAAGTTGCAAATTACTTGCTTTCCATGATTGCTAAATTGGTTTTGCGGAATATGGAACGATATAACGTTAAATCCAATTTATAAAGGTATAAGAGCTGGTGAACTTCAATTGAGGTGCTGTACAAAAGGCTGACTTTTGGCCATATTAAAAAAAAAAAATAAGATGGTGGCAACCTCGAAAGGCTCATCGTGACCGACAAAGTGGATGGGAAAGGCCTCTTGGACACTGCCCAAGAGCACCGCTCTTGATTCTACGCTATACAATGCCCGTCACACCACCAGATACAGAAACAGATGGAGGAATTTTGTTCGAATGAAAGTGATGAAGCAGGGAGGTAACGACCTTCAGCATTGAGGAGTACAACGTAAGGAGGAGGAAAACAAAACAAACCGAGTGTACAATTATACATACACAGGTGACACAAAATACGAACACACACACACAGGTGACATAAAATATGAACATTTTGTAAAAATAACATAATGTACTTACGTTTCGCATGTAACGCAACGTGATCTCAAGAAAACTTTACTTGATGGACATCTGCATAACATACCATTTATCACTACATTTCTCTTGACCCTTAAATAAGAGCCAAGTGGTCCGAGTGCGCTGTCAACTGGTTGCGCTGAACACATCTCGGAGAGTAACGCGACCATCACGACAAACGTAACAAAGAACTTCATGATGACGTGGCAGTTACTGGCGTGCTGTATACAATATTAATGACAATTTACCGCCACTAAATCATTATTTTATAGTATCCCTTAGGTACATACAAAATAGGATTTAAACGCAGACACGGTCTGAGATTTAATACCGTCATTTTGATGACTCAGTCTTATATGCGAAACGGATATTTAAGTCACGAAGTGGATTTCTAATATTTTGTGACGTGATTGAGTTTTGTGCGGAAGTTCTTAATTTAAATCCCGTCACGTTAGATGAACAGCAATCATGACGTCACCACGTCAATAATTTAAAAAATCTACTCATTCTGTGACATCATCACTGAATCATGAAAATTTTTGTATTAAATACAAGAAAGAAAAAGAGTTTATTTGCCTCAAATATGGCGCATATCTTAAAAAAACTGCACAAGTGCGAGTCGGACTCGCGCACTGAGGGTTCCATGCAAACTACAATTCCCGAATGGAGTCTCGAAGCTTTTTCCGAATTGCAATTTTTTTTTGTGACGTAGTTAACAACAAATTTACTGTTTTCAGATTTATTCCTTAGATACCTGTGCTATAAGACCTTGCTTTGTGCCAAGTTTCAGGATTCTGGGTAAACGGGAAGTACCCTATGAATTCGTTCTTTGAGAAATCAAAATAAACGTTTTTTTGCGACATAAACGGCCATATCTTTTTTATTCGTTAACTTAGAAGTTTGACTTTTTCACAGCTTGAAGGGACCGCAGACTTGAGTATATGGTTTTAATTTCAACTCGATGCCTTCACGCGTTCTCGATAAAGGATAAAGAATCTTGACAGATAGACAGACGGATGGACGGACAACCAAGTGATCCTATAAGGGTTTTGTTTTCGCCTTTTGAGGCACGGAACCTTAAAATAAAACAAATAACAATATCGATTTAAAAGTAGCAAATAAGTAGAAAATGCGTCACATCAAAGCCAGCGCTCAACAAAATGCTGGGGCTCGTGTAAGACAGACAGCGCTAATTTTCAGCCCAGTCGTCAACGGTGAGACGCTGATACTAATAGGTATAGATGAGATGAGACGCTGATATAATACTTGACTGCCTCTGCTTATGAATTCTTTTTTGTCTACGTATTATTTATTTATTATTTATTTTATTGTACACCGTTACACATAAAAAAAGGAAACTTAAAACTAAAACACATACATACAATGGGCGGCCTTATCGCATTCCGCGATCTCTTCCAGGCAACCTGGAATGGACTGGAGCATTGCCTGGACAAGAAATGGGACCTGGACAAGAAATGAATTCTTTTTTGTCTACGTAAACTGTACCCCTAGCCAAGTTGCTAATTTGCAATAGTTAACTCAAGTAGAAAGCTTCAAATGTACGGGAACGACGTCGTCTCAACGCTCAGTCACGTGGTCTGAATAATTGGCGGCAAGGTCAACTCAAAGCGTTCGACGCAAGCGAAACGGTTGTAACTTGGCTAGGGGGCTGGTAGTGTTTTTTTAGGTGAGAAAATCATCCAATGACATCTCCCGCCCTTGGGCGGAGTGGGAGGGGGCGTGTCAGACTTTTACTGACTAAAATCCCTCTCCTGTTCCTTCGTTGCCTTCGTCTCAGGGCCTCGGGTTTCACTTACGCACTATCCGTGGCCCCAGTAGCCTTCAACCCTGCTGGGCCTCTACGGTTCATTGACATCTCCTTGAGGCGCGCGTGGGACAATACGCGCCGTCTACGACTTGGGCTCGTTCCGGACTGTCCTGGACGGTCGGACGGCGAGCTACTCATTGCTCGCCGTTCGCAAGGCTGACGTAAACTGGTATACTTTTCATCCCTTTGGTAACATGTATTTTGTACAGGTAGTCCTGCCCCCGTAGCCAAGTTACAACCGTTTCGCGTTCGTGACCTTGTCGTAAATTCTTTTGTTCTGACCACGTGACTGAGCGTTGAGATGACGTCATTCCCGTACATTTGAAGCTTTCTACTAGCGATAACTATTGCAGATAAGCAACTTGACTAGGGGTACTGTAGTGAAGACCTACGTAATAATACGTAGTTGGCATGTGTCATTATTATCAGCTACGTAATATTGCGTAGTTGACACAGATGGGTTTAAAGCCAGACTCCAGTCTTACCAAGTAGTATGGTGTAACCCAGTGAGTGGGTTGTGACGTCACTGTTATGGCCTCAACGTCACTGTTAGATTAAGTAATGACACAGAATTGTTAAAGGAAAAACTAAACAAGTTGATGCGTTATTTCCATACGTCACCTTTAATACGAGTATGGGCGGTGTCACGGTGACGTAAATACCACAAAATAGATATGTACAGAAGACAATCTCATGTATGTACTTCACTTTGTATATCTACGCTCCGTGGACGCACACTAATGAGCGTTTGAGCCGGAACTGTGCGAACAGTTCAGGAACGGAACAGGCGCTCTGAGATATCGTGTCCATGAGCGGTGTCTATGTGTGCATTGCTCGAGCGCGCTTTGTATGTAGATTGACTTCTGTCCCTACATATTTTGTGTAAATCGCCGAGTAAAAACCTGTTATTATTAGAGTTATAATTATAGTTTCATAGTAATACTATGAGTAATTACATAAATGCATTGAAAAGACATATATTACACCTTGAGGCATGCAAATCACAAGCGTTATTATTTTATTACTTGCAATAATGATGTAGGTATAACTAATAGTATAATTTAGTTTTATTCACATCACCGTCGCAAATAACAAAGAAACATACTAAATTAAGTTAATAATAATATCACTTGAAAAAATTAAGTTTAAAATGTAATTTGTTTAATAATACTGTCAAGATACAATCCCTACTAATATTATAAATGCGAAAGTAATTCTGTCAGTCTGTCTGTCTGTCTGTTACGCTTTCACGCAAAAACTACTGAACGGATTTAGATCAAATTTGGTAGGTAGGTAGAAGAGACACTGGAATAACACATAGGTTACCTATAATTCCGCTGCTGAGCACGGGTCTCGCGACACACGGCCCGCGCGATATAAGCTGTAGTCCACGCGGGCGAAGCCGCGGGCGGAAAGCTAGTTATTTAATAAATTGACAATGAAAAATGATAATGTCAATAATTTAATTAAAATGTAAAATGTCATGTATTAATTACTCACCAGTGTAAAGGGAATACATATTCCTTGATCACACGTACCGAATTGCTGGGTTACGCGTGAAAGAACGGATATCTACATACACCAGCTTCTGGGACCCTGATTCTGACTACCAGCCAGCGTAGGTGTGGGCATGCGGACGACGAGCTACGGGTAGCTCGCCATCACGTCGTCTGGTAACCGTCCATACCGAGCTCTTTGATGGCGCGCAGTGTTCCACGTTCGCTTCAACGAGATGTCGTGGCCTATTAAGGTGGTGCATCATGACTCACATTTTCACTGTTTTTCATACAACCGCTCATAACTGATTATGACGTTATTACACATTTTTCATTAGATATTTTGGAAACACAGTATCTTGTGGATATTATCTAAGTTCCTAAAGAAACCAATTTCTAAATTTGTGTAAAACTAATCCAGTAAAAACCTCTGAAATGTCCTATTTTGTATGAACTTTGACACTTCATAATTTGCCTAAAAATTAAAAAAGTCAAAAAGTATCCTCTAGAGACCTTGCAAATTTTATAAAGATTCTAAATGACGACAACTTTTTCCAAAAACTTTTAAGGGTTTAAAAAAACAGCTATTTCCTGGAGCAAGTTTTGTGAAATTTTCGAGTAAATCTCGGAGTTACCGAATACTAACACAGTTTTCAGGCGTTATCTCTCTTTTTTTGCGTTGCCTTTTCGTCAAACATCGCTTTGGATTGCATTAAATGAAGTATCAAGCTTTTAAACCATTTTCGATGTTTACGATAGGCGAGTGGAAAAGGACCCTCTTAAGGCTATGAGTTGATTTTTAAAAGGGAAACCCGTGGTCCTAAATCGCAAGAGGCAACTGAAGGCATATAGTGTGGTTTTAGTCAGTAAAAGCCTGACACGTCCTCCCAATCAGACCTGGAGCTGGAGAAGTTATTATATAATTTCCCATCTCAGTACCTCTTTCAAATATTTCCGCAGCCCACACACGTTCCCGCAGCCATATTGGAAAAAGATTTAAATGAATTAAGTATAGTCGAAAAGGTGGACCAACGACCTGGTCAGGGTCGCGGGAATCCGATGGATGCGTGAAACACAGGACCGGTCGTTGTGACGACGCTTGGGGGAGGCCTATGTCCAGCAGTGGACGTCTTTCGGCTGATATGATGATGATGATGAAGTATAGTTGATAGCACATGTCTTCCGCGCGCCTCACGGAGTTATCAGTTGTGTTTGTTGTCCAAGGTTTTTTTAGTAGCAATTTTTTACCATTTACTTGAGATCTCATCGCCACGTGTGCTGTCCAGGGTGGCTGCTGGGTTAATAAATAAAAGTCACTCAGAACGGGTTCACTAAGCTGCCGTAGACACGTGTGCACCCGCTGACGGTTGAGCAAGTAATGCCCTTTCTGTACCGTCCACGTGTATACGTCATCTTACTCTTTATTAGTACGTCACATCAGCAAACCGTAGGGGCCCAGCAGGGCCGAAGCCTGCTAGTGCCAAGAATCGATTTCTGAAAGAAAGGTCTGACCCCGGCATGAAGGGCTAAAAAGGAACGGGGTGGGGTCAGTAAAAGTCTGACAATATCACCCGCTCGGCCAAAATGCGGGAGATATCATTGGATGATTGACTTGTTTAACTATTTTTAAGACCTTATGTAACACATGTGATATAGCAATAAAGAATTGAATTGAAAAAAAAAATGGTGTAATACAAAATATTGTTTTATTTGCTGATTAACATAAAAACTAACAATATATTAACCCTTCCTCCTCCCTCCTCCTTGCGTCGTTTATCCTCAATGCTGAGGGTCGTGACCTCGACGAATAATCTTTTTATGGACTATATTTCGCCATGTTGTCCTGTCTTCGGCGATGTGGATGGCGTCGCAGACTGTGGTCTCCAGTGTATCACGGATTTGGTCTGACCAACGTAATGGACTCCTGCCCCTGGGTCTTTTCCCATCAATTTTTCCTGTCAGAAGCAACTTTTCGAAGTTATCACCTCTCTTTCTGGCAATATGGCCAAAGAAATCAAAGATTCTTCTTTGGCATATTGTGGTGAGTCTCATGGGTGCTCTGAGTTCGGCTAATATGGAATCGTTGGTCCGGTGCTCTGACCAGTGGATTCCAAGCATTTTCCTCCAACACCACATCTCAAAAGCGTCAATGCGGCAACGGTCAGCTTTTTTAAGGGTCCAGATCTCTGCGCCGTACAGGAAAATGGAGAAAATGAGGGTGGTGACAAGCTTTTTTTTGGTCTTACACGAGATGTTCCGGTCGGTCCAGACGCGGTTCAGCTGTGACATGGCGCTCTTTGCCATCCCAATGCGTCTTCTTATGTCCTGCTCACAAGAGCCATTATTCGTTATGGTAGAGCCCAGGTAAACAAACTCGTCTACTGTGTCCAGGTTGAGAGTGCCAGACAGTGTGAGGGACTTACTTCGGTCCACAACCATGACTTTTGTTTTAGCCCTGTTTATATGGAGCCCCAGTTCCATGCTGATCCGCTCTAATCTTTCCAGTAACACAGACATCTCCTCCTCAGTAGCCGCAAAAAGTGTGGTGTCGTCGGCATAGCGCAGGTTAGTAATTTTAACCCCGCCAATCGTGATTCCACCCTCCCAGTCCTCGCAAACACGCCTCATGATGTACTCTCCATATATATTAAAAAGTATGGGTGATAATATGCATCCCTGTCTGACTCCCTTTTTAAATTTAAAGGGCTTTGAGAGTAAGTTGTTGATCTTGACCTTGCCTTGGTTGTTATGGTAAAGTGACTGAAGTAGAGCGGTGAGATGCTTCGGCACTCCCAGTTCCGATAAAAGAAGCCAAGTATTCTATAGAATGCCTAGGCAATATATAGGATACCTGGGACGTCCTGGCCAATATAAAATATTATGATCATTATTATCTATTACATACTTAGGAGTGATTTTACTTCAATCAACTATCAGCCTAGGCATACAATTGGATAACAAACGCCCTAGGCGTCTAATTGAATGGCTAATTTAACCAGATGACTGCGACATATACAATTTCTAGAGATTGTATAGAGTACCTGCTGGTCCATCGGTAATGTGTAAAATAAATAGATTTTGGTCTATATGTATTAATTTTAAGTTCCTTGAACATCTGGCCAGAGTTGGATGGACACATGTCCCCTAGGCGGCAGCACGAGTATCTGTGCATTTAATACCGGCCAGCTGCGTCCGGAAAGAGCCCCGCTGACTCTTAAATCCATTTTCTTTGCGAAATATTAATTGATTTACATATACTATTCTTGCACATTCTTCTCCATGAGATCTACGCTGTGGAATGTGCAATTAGCATCACTTTTCTAACTATTAAATATTATAAATTAATAGGTATATACAAACTTAAAATAATAATATGTACAAACGAGTAACTGATTAACCTTTTGACAATTCAAAAGATTTAATAACAAATATGTCCGCTGAGGATGCCGATTATCATTGAAGCTCTTTCCATAGACTCTGTTTTGTGGGTGATGGCTGGGTATCGAGCAATAAACAGACTTTTCCAGATCATACAACTGATTTATTATAATGCAAGCTTTAGGTTTTCACTTCACATAACGAGCCGTGAGACAATCCCCGAGAATAGGACGTTGCACATCGCATGACTGCCGACAGAGGAATGAGCCCCGGGCCTCTGCGCTCGGCACTTTTATCTGCTCGGTTTGTGCAAACGTCAGACCGGATTTTGTCAAGTGACATGTGTCACTTGTCACTTAGCTCGTTCATTCATTCTCAAGCTTCCGTACTATTGACTGCTCCGACAAATATATTATTTTATATTGAAGTGAGCAGATTTCTTACAAAAGTCGAATTAGTGCCAGACAGCGAGCCGCCTACTGCTTGCAGTCCACAAGCCTTCGCCTACGATGGCCGGCAATCGGGGTGTGAATCTCGGGAGCTGGGACGCGAGGGCCATTGCCTCGTGCGTGCGGCGGCCTCTTTTGCTAGTATTACTGCTTCGCAGAAGGAGGCGACCGCCTGTCACTCTTCACTCCGGACCGTGGCCTGTACCAAGGGCCAGCGCGAAGGATCACTGCCGCCGAGCGCCCCCACGAGGACAAAGCGGTGCAAAGCCCAGGCGGGGCACACCTCTACCGTATGCTTGCTTCACCGTGGTCTCCGGGCGGTCCACAAAATGGATACCCGGGCGTTTTTTTCGCAAGAATCTGGTGCAGGAATCTTCTGAACTCACCATGTTCGGCCAGGGCATGCGTCATGCGGAAGGTAAAGACACCGTGTTGTCTTTCTAGCCACGCCTCTAAGAGGGAAGTTACAGGATAATTATATTTAGCTCATTTAATCTATACATTTATTGTAGTTTTCCTTATTCTACACAAATCTATCTGCACAAGTCCCAGTCATCGGCCCACGCTGAAAACCGACGCTGTGATTTTGTTGCATTATGGATTTATACTGAGCGTTTGGCCATTTTGCGCGGAAATAACGTATCTTCTCTTCTCAGTCGGAATCACTCTTGACAGAGTGGTCGTGGTCATCACTTCAGGTGTTGGTGGCAAGCTTCACAACACGCCACCACTCCTCTCTGATGGCCGCCTTCTTCGTGCATTTGTGCAGTGATTATGACCCATTTACTGCAGCTTTTATTTGGTCAGTCTACCTCATAGGCGATCTTCCACCGTTCCCTTAACCACAAGTCGCTCAATAGCCACCTCCCCTCGGCGGCACACGTGACCAAAAAAGGTGAGGATACGAGACTGTACCTAAGAATTATCATCTTGAATACGCATACGAATCAATAATGTATATTTTTCCTTAATAAAGTCAAAGTCAAAGTCAAAGTCAAAAACGTTTATTTCAAATAGACCATTTACAGGTTGAATTGTCAAAATGTCGATCGAATCTTTACAATTCACTTTTGAATTGTAACGATTTGATTGTGAGCTAATTTTAAAATTGTGTCAATTCACGCAAATATTTTTTTTTTTCCTCTTTTTATCCTTTCACAAATCAAAATGGTACGAGTTTTCTTAAATTCCACACAAATATATAACGATATTACATAAAATTCAAAACTCAAAGGAACCAATAAATAGTAAATACAAAAAAAAAAGAATAACGTATTTTAAATATAAAGTTTATTTGTATTTATAATTACAAGTTAAAGTCTAAAGATGTCATAAATTAAAGTAACTCGTTTTATAAAACGGCATATTCATAGTTTAAATTAAGAACTGTATTCTGAATATCTGTTATAGTCAGTTAGTAGTTTCTTCTTGGATGAATTTATTTTTGTTACATAACTAGTAGTTTAATTTAGCATTCTGGACATGTTTCCTCTCCCGTGAGATCTAAATACCTAAACAATAAAAAAAAAAAAAAATTAAAAACAGAACAGGTTTGGGGACTTTAAACAAACTTTGAGGAACCGACCTACTTGAACTGGTACACTTGGCCATGGAGAGTTACTGAAAAAGAAGCCCCTGGTACCTATTACAACGCAAAGGGCAAATGAAGGATACAGGTGCGGTTTCAATAAGGAAAAGTCTGACTCGTTCTCTTGCTCCATTCCAGAGCAGGACAAATAATTGGATAAAAAACAAAAATTGTTTTCGTTCTATACTTTGTTCAAAATAACATTAGCCATTTATGAAAACCTTTTATTACTGTCCATTCAACCGATTTTGACTTTTATTACGTTTGTGGCATGACAAATGGCGGCTGCAGTAAATAGTTGGTATTGTAACCACTTTTTTGCTTTTAACGCCATCCTTATGCCTAAGAAATAGAAGTTAAAATCGTTTGAACAAACAGTAAAAAAGGTTTCTTTAAATGTCTAATCTTAACGCGAACAGGGTATAAATCTTATTTTGTTTTATCTTTATGTACCATTGACGGAAATTTGAAGATACTTACTTTTCGCAAGAAACGCAATAATTTGCCAGATAAATTAATCCTCCTTTACAACTGCATCCAGGTTTAAAACCAATTGTCAGAAATCTCTTGTGCCTTAAATAATTTGACGTGTCTGGTTTTTCAAGTTCTAAAGCATATAGTTCCTCTGGTTCTGTAGAGTGCTTTTGTTCAAGCTCTGAAGCTTCTGGTAGCTCAGGTGCTAAGTTGTCTGTCTGTATGTGTGTTGAGCTGTCAACTGGTTGCGCTGAACACAGCGCGGCGAGTAACGCGACCACCACGACAAATGTAACAAAAAACTTCATGGTAACTGTGATTGCACTGGGTGCTTACTACTCGACTACAGCGAACGTAATGTAATTAAATACAAGTCATTACTAATATATAGGAAAATAAACTGAATTATTAAATAATTCCTTGTTATATCGCTTGTGGTATATACATGATTCAACTTGTGATGAAGACAATTTCCTAAAAATGTTTTGTTGGTCGCTTACTCATTACAGAGCAAAGACGTAGTCTAACCCGACTACGGCAAGGCCAAAAAAGGGTTATGATTTTGACAGACTATGTATGTGTGTATGTTCATCTGTTCGTCATAGCTCCTAAACTACTTATCTCAACTCGCTCACACGTTATATTACCAACCAACTTTAATAACGTGTGACTTCGGCTTTTTTGATCTTGTTTCTCTAGTAATTTTATTTATTTCAGCATCCTGAAAATCTTGTTTCATACTTTGTCAGCGTATTTTTTTTGTCGTAGTTGGGTTTTCATTTTTTAACTTTTTGTACTGTAGGTGTGAATATCAAAATACCAGGCCAATTAGAAAGTTTAGCAAAAAAAAAGTTTTATGTCTATAGTACTGGCCACTTGTAGTTATTTTGAAAGTTTTGATTAATTAAAAATAAAAATACCATTGTTCGAATTTTGAATTTCCCTCCACATTTTTTCGAGACCCAAATCAAACTAAATTATCGTGTCTCATTTTAAAATGGCATCGAGAATATTTTCGTGCAATGATTTTCTACGATTTTAGATGTGGCCTAAAACCTGATGAGTCATTTGATCGACTTCAAATTGCTTTTATGAATGAAGGACCTTCAAAAGCTAAAAAAAAAAAAACAAAAAAACAAAGGAACCTTCAAAGGCTAGTTCTAGTGCGGCTGCCCTTTTTTGGGGGATGAACAAAGGAGTGGTCGTCCTACGACGGCTGTCACGGAAGAAAGTGTGCTAGCAGTAAAAAAAAAAAATATTCAAGAAAACAGGCGAATAACATACGACAAGATTGAGCATACACTGCAGATTGGTTCGAGAAGCATTCATAAGATTCTACACGAGCACCTTCGCATGAGGAGGATAGTTTGCCGCTTGGTACCACACAACCTCACTGAAGTTTAGAAGCAGCACCGTGTGGAGTGGTGACGTGATATGATTCAATTTTAAGCAGGCTCGTCTTAGCGCGTTTATGACATTGTGCCAGGTCCTGTCTAGCACCGTGTGACTTCTTTTATTCCCTAAATTAAAAAAATCTGCTGAAAGAGATATAGTTTTCATCGCCGGAAAACGCGCTAGCAGCGTTCGAGAAGACCGTGGAAGGGGCCGTGTGCGGCGGACTGCGAAAATTGTTTAGAATATTGGTTCAGACGCATGAATCTTTGTATAGAGGCTAGTGGAGAGTTCAATGAAAATATTTAATAAAAATATAAAGAATAGAATTTATAATGCGTTCCAAATGAGAATAGGATCGATTGCCTTTTGTGACGTCACGATTTACTGTCAAATCGAGGAAAAAAAATTTTAAACTTTAATTAATTTACGAAAAATTTAATTTATTTACGAACTATGAACGAAAAAAGTTTAATCAGAATCCAGTTTTTAAATTTTAGTTATCTTCGAGATCTTCAATTTTGCCAAAATTACTTTGACTTGACAGTACGACGTAATGACAAAAAAACGCAATCGATCCTATTCTCATTCGGAACGCATAGTAGTTTTTTACTTTCTCAAAACTTTCTGAGTGTCCGACGAATGAATCATGAGTACAATGACGCCATAAGCATTGTTCACTAATAACCAGTCACCCCATACAGAAATTAGCAAAAACCATAAAAGGCAGCAGTAGTTATTAAAAGCTTTTTAAACGAAATAAGAAT
Organism: Mythimna lalbum; assembly: GCA_949319445.1. NCBI lineage: Eukaryota > Metazoa > Arthropoda > Insecta > Lepidoptera > Noctuidae > Mythimna > Mythimna lalbum. Next base: position 3,713,901 of record OX439358.1, read on the forward strand.
CAAACTGCTACATTTATAAAATAACCAATATACCGCCGGATTGTTCACAATTCCCGCAGGAATAAAACCAAATGAGATAATCAACTTTTGACACGCGCAAATTTACGAAGCGTACATAATAATATAATTTTATAAGAGATGAATTGGAATGTGGCTGATAATGTCACAAATTCGCAATGAGGTTACATTAATATACAACGTGGAAAAAATTGGTATTTTGGTCCCACGAAAGAAGCAAATGTAGCTGTGCAAACTTTATTGATTTTAGCGCCGAATTAAGTCTTTACGTGACCATTTCAAAAGTATTACCACAAAATATATAGGTACAGAAGTCAATCTTTATACAAAGTGCGCTCTCACAACGCACACATAGACACCGCTCACGGACACGATATCTCGGAGTGCCTCGGCCCGCTCGTCGAATAGTTCCGGCTCAAACGCTCATTAGTGTGCGTCCACCGACATACATGAGATTGTCTGCTATAAATATCTATTTAGTGGTATTATTCACAAAAATTAAGGAAATAAAGTAGTGAACTGTGTGGAACTTCGACCGCAAAAAATAATTTAAAACGTTGAAACCTCTCACTTAATCAGACTGCTTCAGTATTGATAACGTTAATTTGTAAATGTAAAAAATATTTCCTATTCCTTTGTTCACAACATCGCGTGTAAACTGGTGGACTAATTTCGCTATTTTTGAGGGTTCCGTACTTTAAAAGGAAAAACGGAACCCTTATAGAATCACTTTATTGTCTGTCCATACGTCCGTCTGTCTGTCTATCATCTAGCCTTTATCTCGAGACCGCGTGTAAGCATCGAGTTGAAATTATATACTCAGGTCTGCGGTCCCTTCAAACTGTAAAAAAATCAAACATCTAAATCAACGAATAAAAATGATACGGACGTTTATGTCGCAAAAAACGAATATTTAGGTACTCGCAAAAATCGACATTCATAGAGTACTTTCCGTTGACCCAGAATCCTGAAATTGGGCACAAAGCAAGGTCTTATAGCACAGGTATAAGAAAAATCTTCGTGACTCCATTCGGGTATTGTAGTTTACACGGAACCCTCAGTGCGCGAGTCCGACTCGCACTTGCCCAGTTTTCTTGTTGGTTTTGTGTCAGGAGAAGCGATTGTAGTACTACTTATCATCATGTGAGTTCACAGTCAAGTACTGGTTTATGAATTAAAAATGTTTAGGAGAGCGTTTGAGGGTTCATAGCTAAGATAGGAAACGTTTATTGGGTTAGCAAGTATATTTTCAAGTGACATCTGATTTGATCTTTTATTTGATTTTTTATTTTATTGTATTCCTTTTTTTAATTTAATTTAATATGATGTAATTTAACTTAATTTAATCTAATTTAATTCTATTAGTCAATGGTTCAATTATTTAATTCAATGTGACATTTATCTGTTTTTTTAATGTGATTTTTAATTCCCATTTTTATTACTTGTTCTCTGTTTTTGTATAGTTATTATTGCCGACATAATTTGAACCTTAATTATTAACTTATTAATCTCCTAGATATACTATACAATTGAAAATTAAATTACTGGTTTTATGTGTTTGTATGTTTTTAAAGTTCTATAATATTAATGTAGTGATTGACTACAAGTGTTGCCAGCACTTGATTAGTTATAAGAAATGATCCTGTAAATTCCCAGTACTTGTAATGTTGACGATCCTAAGAAATAAATAAATAAATAAATAACACCTCATACTCTGTTGTACTTTGACCTAATATTTACAAATAAAACATTCTGATTCATACATAATATACACGTACACTCGAAAAACATAACATTCCCTTCTGACGCAGCCAAGTTTCATTTGTAAAGTCGTAGGTAAACTGATTAAAGAAGCACATGATTCGTTTAAATACTGGTTAACAGATTTTTAAATGAAGAATTTGCCAAGTTTTACTACTCGTACGTCATATTAAAAAGGTGAGTATAGACTACAACATTTACTTGTGACAGAACAACGAGCCGCTCTATGATATGTTCTAGTGTATCATCCTTTTACGAACGAAACGTCGAGCACGCTCGCCTCTTTGTTACAAACCAACGAGCATATTGGTGTAACATTTCATCGAGACACGAGTGCGGGCGATGCGCGGTTGCTGGGTGATATTAAAAAAAAAAAAAAAATGAACGCAAGGTACAACGAAATGTTGGTAAATTGCACACGCACTGTGAGCATTTACCTGTAACATAACGCCGAGCATTCGCAGGAACATTACATTACATGGAAATGCTTTGGAAACTGAGCTTTTGCCTGTATTGTACCATTCGTAAGAACGTTACATTACACAGAAATGCTCCAGAAAATGTTGTAGTCTATACTCACTTTTAGATTTTTTTTATTATAAACTAGTTTTTGCCAACAGTTTCACCAGCGCGTAAGTGGTTTCTCTGTACAAACTTTGGGCCCCCAATTCATTGTTTTAGTGTGTGCATTTTGGAAAATCCTCTCTTAGTGTTCGCTTACGTCATAAAAGGAAACCTCGTGCACAGTTACACGCTCTTACCTCCTATAGTTTTAGCTGTATACGTATACCTACATATATATACAACGTGTAACGTTAAATGCGCAAAAACTGAAAATAGTTTGATCAGAATAATGAGCAGAATAAATTAAACCACTTTTTAAAATAGGTTACATTTTTCAAAAAAATCTTCATTAAAAACGTCGACCTGTCTATTTATGAATAGGTCAAACCATCACGTGCCCAAACGCGCCCAAATAGGTAAACAAACATAAATAGTTGTAATCCAATCAAATTTTCTCTTATACGGGATAATAAAAGTTCTTATTTCAATGCAGATATGAATTTTTAAACAAACCTAAAATTCACATAAAACCTTTAATTATTATTTTTATGTTTTTTTGTCACATAATTAGGTCAATCGAATTCAAAATCATTTGGGGTGTCTGAGGTTTTGCGCATTTAACGTTACACGATGTATCTATACTATATAGGTATATGTACTTAAATACTGACATAATCATATTGTACTATATTATTATAGTGACTAATTATTACATACCGAGTTTTGATATTATATCAAAACTCGGTATGTAAACGATTTAGACGGATAGCAAAAATGGGTGGGGATTCTCCACCGACATTTTGACAAATGTTTGTGTACTGTGCGTTCCAAATGAGAATAGGATCGATTTTTTGTTGTGACGTCACGATTTACTGTCAAATCTAAGAAATTTGGTCAAAATTGAGGAACTTGGAGATGAGTTAAATTGAAGAACTGAACTCTGATTAAACTTTTTTCGTTCACAGTTTGTAAATAAATTAAATTTTTCGTAAAATAGTTCAGGTTTCAAAATTTCTGTCCTCGATTTGACAGTAAATCGTGACGTCACAACATGCAATCGATCCTATTCTCATTTGGAACGCATTGTAATGAGCACGATCATTGAGACATAGGCCTCCCCTAAGTGTAGTCACAATGAATAGTCATGTGCGTCGTGCATCCATCGGATTCTGACAACCGTTACCAGGTCATCGGTCTACTTTGTAGACGGCCTTCCAACGCTGCGTCTTCCGGTACAAGTTGCCAGTCCAGAACCTTTCGACCCCAACGTCCATCTGTTCTGCGAGCAATGTGCCCTTCCCATTGCCACTTGAATTGGGCGAATCAAAATCAAGAGCATTGATAATTTCAAATAGACCATTTGCAGGCACTTTTGAATGGTCAAAATATGTCTGTCAGTCAAAAAAAAAAAAATGAAGCTAAATTGCACGTTCCAAAGCGTAGGTCTCTTTGGAGAAAAACGAGCAAGAAACTCCATGGACACTCTTTTGAATTATATTATGGGTTACATTTATAATCTTAGTTACACTTTTCTTGTTGCTTCTATTATGTGAGCAATTAATTAAAAAATAGAGGAGCTAGGAGCTGACCACTGTCAACTGACGGCACCCGTCTTCGAGCATGACGCGTGCACCATCCACTCAGCTCAACCATTATGAAGGGAACCGAATGACCCAATAACACGTGCCATCAACAGCAAGATATTTGAGTGAGCATGACAAACTCTCAACTGCCATGCTCGTAATGTCAAAAAAAAGAGTTGTAATCTAATAAAAATGCTCCACGGTACTTTACATTTACAAAAAAAAATCTTCGTGCTATGTCGGTAACCTTGGTTCTCTTGCGGATATCTTCATTCCTCAATTTATCATGCAAGGAAACTCCGAGCATAGCCCTTTCCGTTGACATTTGGGTGGCTGTAAGCTTTCTGATGAGATCCATTGTGAGCGAACCGCAGCAGCTTGTGAATAAAATTTTGTGTTGCACCATGAATTTAACTTCAAGAGAGACGTCAAAATCTGCTGTGTCTTTGATGGTAACCCTTCAGGGCAAACGCATTCAAGGGAGGGTAGCTACCTGGGTACAAACATCAACCATAATAATAATAATATGACACCAGACAAGGAAAAATGTGACGTGTCACGAACGTTATTAAGTCGATTCTACCTTGAGGATGTTTCTGTAACGTTTTAGCTGTCAGCCTGTCGTTCAAGCAGCCAATGTAAGAAAACGAATATGTTTTTGATTTTTCCTTAAAGAATAATTCTCTTTTCAATAGAAGCTTTCTCGTAATTCTTGATGAGTGTGAAATTAATGTTTTCATACTTACGGAGCTACTTAAGAAAATTTAAAGGAAATACGACATTTTAATATTTTTCTTTTTTATATCAGTGAAACCCTACGCGTGTTTTGTGAGGTTTGTAAAAGTGTATTTAAGATCAAGTGGAAGACGAGAAAACGCAAAATACTTTAATTTTACTTTCGACTTGACAACTTGATACAATCTGACAAATAAATGCATTTTATTCTATTCTGTAGTATTATATTATATTGTGTTCTATAAAATAATATTACCTCAATTCGATTATCAGAACAAAAACCACGCAAAAGAAGAAAAAGTTCATCGCCAAGTTGTCGCTTCGAGCGTTTCTCTTTAATTTTTTAAATTCTATCGACAATATTGAAACGTCTTTTTATTTATTTAGACTATCTAAGACACTAATCTGCTTGGTTCTCATATGATTTGACCACTACATGTTGACTGCATGGACTCTAAAAGAGACTAGACTGACTAGACTAACCCCTGAGTATATTTTGATATTTCTTTTCAGGGTAGTCAGCTAGGAAACACCGGCCTCTACTAAGTTAAACAGACGAAAAAAAAATTTGATGTGTAAAAGTACTTTTTAAAACCTATTTGCAAAATAAATATCATTTATCATTTATCGTGGGGTCCGAGTGCTCACAAATTATTAAAGAACTTACGAAACGCCTCGTTGACACTTCGCGTGACCCAAAGGCTGGCTTGTACTTCGGTCAAAGGATAAGCATTGCCATTCAGCGTGGCAATGTCGCCAGTCTTTTGGGTACATTACCAGTCGACAGCGATGCGGAGGAATTTTTCGACGCCTTACTTTAAATTGCATTCTTTTTTGTTCTGTAGGGTTTTATTTTTTAAGTTTTAATTAATTTAAGTTTATTTAACTATATTTTTGCAATTTTTAAGTGATATATATTGGACCCATTTATCATTTATTGGTTAAAGTAATTTGCCTGAAATCAACAGTACGTACAGCCCCTTGAAATATAACTCAGATGATCGATCCTAAGTCAAATGTACTGGCTAACTGTTTAATTATGTATTGAAATATATCTAGCAGTCAGGTTCAGTCCTTGAAGAAAATCGAACTAATTAGTTTGGTTTAGTCCGGCTTCGATCTTAGGTTGTATAATACTGAAATGTTTTGTAAAAGATTGATATCATTATTGGAATATTGTAATACCTGTTTATCAAAAGTGCTACAGAAAAAGCTACAATTAAATATTTAAAGAGAAAATTACTAAAATAGATATTACTAAAATAGTATACATGTAGATGGATGGAGAGGGAGAGGAAGGCCGAAGAAAAGATGGACGGATTGTGTGAGGAGTGATGTGAAAGAAAAGGGAGTTAGTGATAGTTTGACGGGTGATAGGACAGAATGGAAGAAAAAAACGTGTTGCGCCGACACCAAGTAATAAAGGATAAGGGCAGGACGAATAAGAAATATTTAAAGAAAAAAATCTTTTAAAACATATTATGTCACATTCGACTTACCTAACTGTAAACACTTTTTCTGTGACGAAAAATAAACAAATACTGTTTCCACCCCGAGTGGAGCGAGGGAGTCTTCTGACATTCCCTCTGGCTAAAACTAAACTATGAAAAGCTTATCTGTGTTACAACAGTTGTCTTTGGCGTTCCATGGCCACGGGAAATCTTTACATATTCTAGCAGCTGTATTGGACCTACCGGCCTACGTCTATTTTTCTGACAGCTACTTTGTTCTTTCTGGATGACGAGCTACCCATTATCCGCCTTTCGAAAGCCCGCATCTACGGTGGCTAAGAATCACTCTGTGACTACCTTCGCCCAGAGCTTCTTCTGCGGTGACTGGGGTGTGAGAATTTCCTCTCCTGCATGTTTTTCGCCACTTCCTTGTTTGCATTACCGTTTCGCAGAAGGAGGTGACTGCTTCCCGTGCCTTTTCACTCCGTACTATGACCTGAACTAGGGTAGGGCGCAAGTTATCAACGCCGGTAATCACCTAGTGTTCCGCCCAAGCAGTACAGCTTTTAACACATCCTCCTGCTATTTATAACAGTGACATTGTTTGTGAGAAATAATTATAATAAACGATTTTGATAATTATTCACAATTATGGTTTTTTTTTTTAGCGGTGGGAAAATCATCTAATGACATCTCCCGCGCTTGGCGGAGCGGGAGATAGTGTCAGAGTTTTACTCCTGTTCCTTCGTTGTCTTTCGTACCGGGGGCTGAACTTTCAGACTAATCCTGGCCATTCACAATTATGGTAACTATTCTCATTATGACCAGCGTAGAAGAATGACAGGCTTATAATTAGAGGTAATGAAGCAATTTGAAAAAGCAGAAGCAATTAACATAATGCATCACAATTTATATAAATGGTATAATTGAGTCGTTCATTCGCACGCTCGCACCGCGCCGCATTAACAGCTGGTTCAAAATTAGCCAATTTAATTCAACACACAGGCACAAAGCAACCACTGAAATTATGTTAGTATTCAAAACAATGTTACTACATACACTGAATTTCATTAAACAAAAGGTGGATGAAAAAGTAAATATAGTTAGGTATATAAGTATTATATATACTACTACTAGCTTTTGCCCGCGGCTTCGCCCGCGTTTATTAATCTATGTCCGTCTCCAGGGTCCCAACTATCTCTGTAGCAAAATTCACCAAAATCGGTTTTGCCATTTAGGCGTGAAGACGTAACAAACAAACAAACAAACTCACTTTCGCTTTTTATAATATTAGTAAGGATTATTATTTAAACCGAGAATCCGATGGATGCGTGACGCACAGCTCGTTGTGACGACGCTTGGGGGAGGCCTATGTCCAACAATGGATGTCTTTCGGCTGACATGATGATGATGATGATTATAAGTATTTATTAGGAACTTTAATTTAACATTTCACACTCTTATTTTCTTATTTTTACGCACTATTTTCTACATTAAAAAGAAATGTAGAAATCTCTTCTTTCGCAGGTCTGCTGGAAGAAATTTCTTTTAGAAATAAGCAGTACCTTTGTAATTTTTTTTGTAATATTTAATTTCCTTCCTGTACGTACAAAAATTACAAAATAAATAAAAAACAAAATCTTATTTATGGGGACTTGGTCAACACACAAGGGTCAACATATCGATATCACCGCGTAATTTTAATTATAATACAACTTCTATGGTAAAATGTATCTTAACTCTCTAAAAACTCTTCTAACTTATGTGGTGGAAACATTGTCCAGCCGTTGTAAGGTGACGTCTCCGCTCCGTAAATGGGACATATATAATGCACACAGCTTGCTCGCCCCTTGCCAAGAAGTTGCTACATATCCCTTTAATGTACCGCGTGCCTCGAAGTGCCGGTCGAGAAAAACATTGTGAACATCCTCGATCGTGTTTTACTCTGTGCAGTTTAAGTGGTGTGCGAATTTATTTGATGAAATGAGCCCGGACTGAAGTCTCAATAGTGCAATAAAAATAAATAAAAGGAAGAAAGGCGCATTCAAAGAAAATGTTATATGTCGGTTCAATCAGAATGGGTATTTTCCCCACGTCGGGTGATAAGTAGGTAAAGAGCAACATTTTTTTTTTCTATTTATTTTGGGGTTTTTATACACATGGATACGTCAACCCCATCGTACCCTCTTAGATCTAGTTACACTAACTAAATAATTACTTTGAGTGAGAGAAAATCATCAATTCTTGCCAAACTACTCAGTCTTTTTGCTACTGTTGGCAGCATTATATTCCAGACCACGCAACTGCTTCATTATGATGTACGCTTTAGGTATTCAATTTATAACGAACCGAGAGACAGTTCCTAGGCAATGTTGGTCACACAAACTCTAGAGATTATAATAATAGCAATTTATTTCTCAGATAATAAAATCCATAATTGTTAGTAAAGACATAAACAATTTATAAACTAGTGTTAGTGCGTTTATACATCTGTCAATTAATAAATACATTTTTTTTTATCTGATATAAACTAGTACTTGATTGCAATCCCTCCTGATGGTAAGCGGTAATGCAATCGTTGATGGTGAGGCGCACTAGTTTATTAAGAGCCTACTCACTCTCGCCTTGAAGACGCTCAAATTGTAATCGGACGGCAAGACCGCAGCAGGCAAATTGTTCCAGTCCTTCGATGTACGCGCTATAGATAAATCCAATAAGCATGTCAACAATAATAATTAAATCACACAATCAAATAACATTAAAAAAACACACACAACACACATGACACTACTTCTGGGCATGGTTTGAGGATATCACTTGCATCCTCGTCCAGTGTTTCAGTATAAGGCCATTAGTCCTATCTGCTACGGTTTTTAAGAGACTGTTGGCGCTGCCCCGTACCCGCCCCATCAGGGATTAGACACGCTTCCGCATGATAGCAAAGAAGTCATCAATACGTGCCTCTGCAAACATCCCCGAGCCGAATTAAGAGCTCCTTGATCACTTTTTTATAGCCGGACACACAACGCTTCATTTCGTTGTCAAACTAGCTTCCGCACTATTAGGGTCGCCGCTCACGGGCCACCGGCCACGATCATAAAACGCCACCATTAATATTTCCTACAGTTCTTATACATTTTATATGGATTCGCCGCACATGGTTGACGCCAGTGACCGCCACATTCTATAAATCGCTGCTGCTCGCTTCTTGTGGTCCGTAATGACCACTAAACACAGATACAAAACGCCGTCATACGCCACTCGTGCATTTAAATCTTCTTCGTCAGAGTCCATTATGATACTGTAGCGACATCTATTACGCCACATAAGAACTACGAAGAAAATACGAAATCCTGCATCGCGCAATCAAAGTTCTCCGCGCGATTTGAACATATAAGACAGCCCGATATCAACTATCGGGCAGTCGCCCACCAGATGATAACATCCTGTCTGGTCGGAGGATCCTCCCTTTTCAAAGGAGGTCTGTGGGACTTTACTCTCTGTTCCACATCCCTCCAAACTGGTGACCCTCGACAAAGAACGTCAGCGCAGCCTTCGTGCAGCTACTACTTCGTGACGTCATCATCACTTCAAGCTTTCGAGCAACGAGCCATACAGCCAGCACCCACGGCTAAGGGTCTCCTGACCACCAGTATGCCTACACTAACATAATAAAGAGGTAAAGTTCATTTTTTTTTTGTTTTGTTTGTAGTAGGTAATCTCTGGAAGTACTGGTCTGATTGGTAAAATTTTTTTACTGATAGAAATCTGCTTGATTCCTGAGTGACATAGGCTATATTTTATGTACGTGGGCGAAACTGCGGGAAAAAGCTAGGGGGTTAATAAAAGTAGACGCCATCGGCCAAAAGTAACTGTCACGCGCTTCAGCTTCTTTACTGGCCGCTTCTAGCTTCTCGTTTGTGGTTGTGACGTGTGTGGCGAAACATAACGACGCCGACATAAACAAAAATAAACCATGTCCAGCCACCGCAGGCGTGGGCTTGCGGACGATGAGGAATGGGTAGCTCGCTATCCGACCGAACCTGATTCTTCGACGGCATTTCAGCTGAACTTTCTAAGGAACCAGCAGGCCCGAAGCGTGAAACGTGGGGTCTTGAGACACATAGGAAAAAAAGGACACTGAAGTCAGTAACATTCCTTCCACTCCCATACTCACACTCCCACTCCCATACTCATACTACCACTCCGCCCGAAAGCAAAATAAGACATTAAAGGATTTTCCACCTTTAAAAAAACCCATAAATCTACACTAATATAACAAAGAGGTAAAGCGTGTTTTTTTTTTGTTTGTAGGTTCTATCTCTGAAAGTACTGATCTGATTTCTAAAATTTTTTCACCTGTCGAAAGCTGGTTTCTTCTTGAGTGACAAAAGCTATACTTTATGTTCGCGGGCGAAGCTGGTGGCAAAAACTAGTATAATATAATTCCTCATCGTAGTTCCACAACATCATTTGCATAGCGTCCATGCATATATTATAACTTTCTTCCAAAGTTTATCGATACTGTATCAATAGTATACGAGTTTTAGTTTTAAAGCATTAGACCAGATGGACAGGAAAATCAGCTTTGCAAAAACTGTCGAATCTTGTTATCGATTAATCATTCTTGATAATTCAATTGAACAATAGTTTTCACAGTTGGACTATAATTACGTATTGTTGAACAATACTCGCTGCTGCTAGCGATTTCGCCTGGAGGTAGCAGAAAACTTATTCCAAAGGGGATTATGAGTATAGAATTATTGTTCTGGGGACACAAAAATCACAAAAATAGGAGCAGTGGTGGCCGAGTGGTAATGGCCCCGACTTACGAGTTGTAGGTCGCAGGTTCGAACCTAGCCAGGCGCATTACTTTGTGTAATTTATTTCATCACCACTGCTCTCAAAACGGTGAAGGAAAACATCGTGAGGAAATTGGCATGTCCTAGAACTAAAAATTCGAAGACATGTGACATCCATCAACACGCACTGGGCCCGCGTGGTGGATTACGGTCCATTCCCTCATCTAGAGAGGAGGCCTGAGTCCCAGCAGTGGGAACATTAAAAAAGCTGATGATGATGATGATGATGATGGACACAAAAATTACTATTTTAATCGCACACACACTACTGGATCCTATGTACCCATACTCCATAGGATCCAGAAGTGTGTGTGTACTCGGAATTTGAAAAAAGAAAAAACGTTTATTCGTACCTTACACAATCATAATTATGAACTAAAAATACACTACCTATATAAATAAATAAAGTTATAATCAGTGCAAGGCCAAACAGACGCCTGTTTAGCACTTTGTATACAATGACTGCGATCCCACCTGATGGTAAGCATTGATACAATCGGCTATAAAAAAAGGCCGCCTCGAATAGAAGCTTGAAGCGGCGTTTTTTTGAGGCCCATGTGCAGGAACACATACAGCCAATGACACAAACGCAAAAAGAAACTGCGGAACCACCCAGACAGAAATCATCATCAGCCTTTTAATGTTCCCACTGCTGGGACTCAGGCCTCCTTTCTAGGAGAGGGAATGGGCCATAATCCACCACGCAGGCCCAGTGCGGGTTGGTGAATGTCACATGTCGTCGAATTTTTGGTTCTATGACATGCCGGTTTCCTCACGATGTTTTCCTTCACCGTTTTGAGAGCAGTGGTGATGAAATAAATTACACAAAGTAATGCGCCTGGCTGGGTTCGAACCCGCGACCTACAACTCGTAAGTCGGGGCCATTACCACTCGGCCACCACTGCTCTACTGCAGACAGAAATAGTCAAACAGAATTTTATTCAAATAATTGTCATATGAACATTGCCGACGTGACAACTAGTGGAATCAAATCCTATTCGAATCAGAAATATTGAGTAGTCGTTAGATTTATTTAGATTCAAAACGTCTCGAACACACAGGAAATTGCAGATTGTGGATACGTTAAACTTTGCGGTTTTATTTTTCAGAGTAACGGATTTATTTTTCTTTTTTATCCCCTTGTAATTTCCTTCGAGTATTTCTACCTACCTAAAGTTTATGTAAGCTACTTTTTAACTTTTTGGCAATATTCCAGTAAGGTCTGTCTGGCTGATACCTGCTAGGGCATTTTTTTTTAGGTTAGGGCAGAGCAGGAGGGTTTGTCAGACTTTTACTGACTAAAACCCACTCCTTTATTCCTTCTTTGGCTTAATTTTAGGGCCCCGGGGTCTTCGTTCATAAAGCCCATGGCCTCAGTAGGCTTCGATCCTGCTAGGCCCCTACGGTTTTGCTGATATCTCTTTGAAGCGCGCGTGCCACACTGTTGACGACTCGAGCTCAGTCACGACTGTTATTGGACGGCCGGACTTCGAGCTGCCTATTGCTCGTTGTCGGGATATATCAGGGGTTGTGACCAGGGCCCTCGAATGCACACAATAACTAAAGGACACAGGTGGGTTTGCACCAGTAAAATTTGGGCACACCCTCTCAATCCACCCTAAAGTGGAAGAAGTTAATGGTTTACCACTTCAAAAAGTTTTCCTCTTAGATAATATAATATATATTAGCTGCACCCAGCGGCTTCGCCCGCATGATAGCAGAATTTTATCCTAAGGGAACATACTTCCGAGATAAAAAGTATCCTATGTCCTATTTCAGGACATGGTCTATCCGTGTACCAAGCTTCATCAAAATCGATTTTGCCACTTAGGCGTGAAGACGTAACAAACAAACAAACAAACTCACTTTTGCTTTTAAAATATTAAAGTAAGGATTATCTAAGAGAAAAATGGCTTTTGCACTCAGATATAATATAATATTATCCGAGTTCAAAAGCCATTTTTATCCACTAGAGGATAAAGTAAATTGAATTTAGAACATCGTGTACACTACGTTTGTGAATTCAAAACATCATTAAACTTATTTACTTCTATCTCCATGACGCCAAATTTATCATACAACTTTTTTAAATTTGTTAAAATCTCAGACTCGGACGGCGGACCCTTTTTGGTATACTTTTTTGTTTTCTTTTTGCCATTTAGTCATTTCCTCGCCGAGGTTGGATGAAAAGTTACGTGTTGCGCTCGAGTGCAAAGATTTTTCGCCTTGTGCTCTTTTGATTCTCTCACTTACGCTCAGGATTCAATTTTTTTAATCATTCGCTTGCTATTAAAAAATTGAGCACGTGGTTAAAAAGCAACTTTGCACTCTTGTATAACAAATAAATATTGGATATTATAACAAACTGGATATTCGATATATATTGTTCTTATTATGAAAGTTGTTTCTAATTAGTATTTTTATTCTCTAAATCATCATCATATCAGCCGAAAGACGTCCACGGTTGGAGAAAGCCCTCCTCCATTCTCTAAATATTTCCAATTAATTCAAGGTTATCCTGATAGGTATCACAAATAGTTATGTGACATTGATCACGTACCGGTACACGTTTTACCTGTAGAAGCCAAACTGTATAACTGATGGGAATATACCTAAATTAGTACCTAAAGTCTTTACTGTTTTCCGTAATAATGTAGGTAACTAATGATTAAATGTGTACCGAGTAGTTATTAGGTAAACCATATTTACGTAAATCATTGCGGTTAGAACCAAGGTAAACGAGTCAATGCGCAGTCCAAAGTTGTAACAAATCGACGACAAAGACGGAAATAATATTTATGCGCAGACATTTCAGTCGCACGTCGAGCGAGCATTGAACCCTACAGCAGGCCAATTTATTTATTTACTAGCTTTTACCCGCGGCTTCGCCCGCGTATATTAATATACTTTACACTTTCTCCCACTTTTTGCACTTTAAAAAAAAATGGCCTATGACCGTTTCCAGGGTCCAAACTATCTCTGTACCAAAATTCATCAAAATCGGTTTTGCCATTTAGGCGTGAAGACGTAACAAACAAACTCACTTTCGCTTTTATAATATTAGTAAGGATTACAGCTTAGCTTAGAGTACTTAAAGCTTATAAAAAAACTGACACTGACGACTGCTAGCCAATTACAAGTCCTCACATATATTGAGAGACTTAAAATTGAAAAGTGAGCATAAACAGACCTGAAAGAATTCCGCTTTTTTTTCACTAAAAAAGTCCCTAAATCGCGATTTGGCAAAAAAAAAAACTGGCAATGTTGAGACGTATGTGCAATTGGCACTCGAGGGCATATAGTTATATACCTTACAACAGTTCAGTTTAGGTCGTAAAATGGATCGAGTTAAGAGCTCATGTTAGAGCCCGTCCCCATCACCACGGCGCGCCGCTGCCACCGTATACCGTTGCGGTGCCGCGCCGTCACACGGTGCCGTGAACGGTGCGCCGCGTATTCTCAGATTTCTCAGTCGATATTACGCAGTTGGCGTGCGCGCATGTGTGTAAAACAAAATGGTGAAAAATATCGATACAGATTTCTTTGTTTCGTTAATGGATGCACGTCCAGTCATTCTAAAATATTAAAAAAAAAACTCATTTCCAACCACCGAGCAAAAGCACGGTGGCGTGACGTTGCAGGGTGACGGCACCGCGCCGTGGTAATGGGGACGGGCCCATAGGGCCTTACTGTCTCCGCACACGGGCTTCAAAAAAACGCCACTTCAAGCTTCCGGCCTTTTTTTGTGGCTCGTGTGCGGCGGTGCCGCCTCAAAAAAACGCTTGAAGCGGCTTCAAGCTTCACTGGACATAAGAGGTGTCGCGCGAGCTTCAGCTGTTGTAGCGTTTTTTGGTGGCGCTCGCTTCAGCTGTTTTTGCGGCGGCTTTTAGCGTTCTTTTGTGGCCGCTTCTGGCGTTTTTTTGAAGCCTGTGTACGGGGGACAGTTAGATACACGTCTATATGTAAATATTTTGGTTTCACTTGTCTTGTCTTGTTAGTTAAGGTTGTCAGAATGGTTACGTTATTTTTATTAAATGTGACAGTACACAACCGCTATTTGCGGAATCAAACCTTTGCGTGAAATTGGAAGATTTTTCTCAAGAAAATGTGTAATACCTTTTTTGAGGCAACAACATTTCCTACTGACTTCTTATTTTTTATCTAAAACTAGCTACTCGCCCCAAATTTGCTTGGGTGTTGGAAATATTTATAATTCTCGTTTTTTTTTCTACTATAATACATATTTTCTACTGTATTTTAATTTTAATGTATCCTGATTTTACTGTATTTTTATTCTACTGTATGGTTATTTAGGTCTGTCGACCTAAGTTACTATTCCCAAATTCGTATTGCCACTCCACTAATATGACATTACGGGAATTATTGAAAGAGTTATTGTGGCCCTGGAATGCAATGGGCAACAACCAATGATCGTGCTTATCACACGAACCCTTGCCCTGGGTGGGAATCGAACCCACGATCTCCGGCATAACAGTCAGGGCTACTAAGCCAACAGGGCAAGTCCAATTAAAAAGGTTAATTTTCTAAAACGGTTTTATTAATTCTTCGGAGTTGGTGATGAAGTAAAGTAAACTGCCTATTGAGTCAAAACTTACACTCTAAAAATTTGGTCACCACTTCAATGCATGAAGTTTACACTCGCTTAACCAGTCGCGTAGCCGCGTAGCGTTTGCGTAGCGGTTTTTCGTAGCAATATCTTTAGCAGACTTTCGTAGCAGTTCCCGTAACTATTGATCGAGTATCATTGGGAAAGCAAAATAGAATGATTGTTACAATGTAAGAGAGGGACAGAGCTATACAGTACAAATAGCGCTATCCCTTTTTCATGACAAAATCATGATAGTATTGAGATGTTTACCCGAATTATAACGAAAGTTGTGACTAAATAACGAGCTGAAGAGTTCGTTTCTTTGTCTGAACACGCTAGTCTCAGGATTTGCTGATTCGCATTAAAATTTATTTTAGTGTTGGATAGCCTATTCATCGAGAAAGGCCATAGACTATACAAGGTGTCTTGGCATCGACGCACAAACAAAAACCACAGATCCAGTACATGATTCTGGACCATGTGGTGGAATTTTTCGTACTGGATACTTATACTATTTGGTTGGCGTTGTAAAAAACCAATTAATTCAGTGGAGGTTATCACATTTTCCCTTCGCTTAGTTATAAAACTAGCTTCTGCCAGCGACTTCGTACGCGGATCCTGTTGCTTATGCCAGCGACATTCAGTGTTATAAACGTAAGAGTAGACAAAAATAAACAGAAAGCTCAGAACTGCTAAGCTATCGGGAGTTACACGTGTTATTGTGAGTTAACCATAAAAGATAGACGTATGCTGTCGTGGGACATTTTTTATATAATTTTGAGGAGAACATTTCCGTAATACATGTTTTCTGTGTAGCTTTAACCATTAAGGCTGCAAACGCGACGGAAGCTTAAAAAATGGAGTAATTTCTCCCGTTTCCCCAACATTTCCCTTCACTGCTCTGCTCCTATTGATCGTAGCGTGATGAAAAGTATACTATAACCTGCCCAGGAGTATGAAGAATGATTGTACCAAGTTTCGTTAAAATCCATCGAGTAGTTTTTGTTTCTATAAAGAACATACAGACAGACAGACAGACAGACAGACAGACAGACAGACAGACAGACAAAAAATTTACTGTTTGCATTTTTAGCATCAGTATCGATCACTAATCACCCCCTGATAGTTATTTTGGAAATATATTTCATGTACAGAATTGACCTCTCTACAGATTTATTATAAGTATAGATGAGAAGTTTGATCACGTAACCAATAAAGAATAGCTTGACTTACAATTTCTTATATTATATTACTACCGTCCCAGCTACAAGCGTGTTAGTGACCTTAAAATTTCCAACTTTACTATAATATGCATACATGTATACACTTAAACCTTCCTCAAAAATCACTGTGTCTCCCACCGCGTCTGTCTGTCTGAATATTGTAGCGTTGCTCAGCTCACGGTAGGCTTCGCGTTGGGATTTTTAGCTATAAAGAAAAGAAACGGACCGGCACACTTCTGTATTTTTATTTGTTGATTACACGAGCTTATCTTACAAAATTCACTTCGACACTAAAAAACCAACCAAACCATTCTAGAACTGCAAAATTCCTCAAAGTATATTTTACAAAACAGTTTGTTGGCTATATAAAAAAAACAATTCATGCGATCTCCTTTCGATATTACAATATCATACAGGCAAGCAGACTGAGTGGGAGACTAAAAAAACATCGTGAGGAAACTGGTATATTTATTTATTTATATATACTTTATTGCACATCAAGAAAAAAATACAAAAAGAAACCATACAATAGAAAACACAATTGGCGGCCTTATCGCACCAGGCAATTTCTTTCAGGCAACCTAGAATGGACAGAGATTGCCTAAAATGAAAGATTCGAAGACATGTGACATTCACCAACCCGCACTGGGCCCGCGTGGTGAATTACGGCTCATTCACTCTCCTCGAGTGAAGGCCTGAGTTGGAGCAGTGAGAACATTAAAAGGCTGATTATGCTAGGAGATAAAAAGCAATTTTTTTTACTAAACATTGCTTGGTACCTCAAAAGAATTGAGTGTAGTAACAAAAACTTTCATTTTATTTACTCTCACCGAATTTTAATGTTCACCTTTGTTGTAAACCTAATTGGTTTGACCTACATTTTCAGTAAACTATGAAGGAAAAGCCTTGATTCAAATATCATAAGGCCTTTTTGTTTGAAATTGTGAAGGGAAAATAAGCGAAAACTTATTCCATGCTTGTTTTGTTCCAGGTAAATTTGCTTTGGGTGTCCTCGGGAAAGTGATCAACGGCAGCAACCTTTGTGCACTGGTCTTTGGCTCAAGCCATGGTCAGCGTGTGTCACGGGTATATACAATCTTTGGTCACTCGCTCCTCAAAAGATGCCCGCAAAACTATAGGAGCCCAGCAGGGCCGATGCTCCCTGGGGCCATGGGCTTTTCTGAAAATGAAATTCGTTGTCCTAGAACACAATGGGCAACTGAAAGAAACAGGCGGGGTTTTAGTCAGTGAAAATCTGACACGCCTTCTCACACTAACTCCGAGCGAAAAAAATCATTAGATGATATCTCACCTCGAAAAAAGGCAGAATCAGTTTTACTGGCTTCAAATTGTCGTAATACCAATGTCATTGTTGAGGTCTAGACCTGAACATAAATAAAAAACAGTGGACTGTAAAACTGACAAACGTACACAGGTGGTCTGAAAAGTCTCCGACCTAACGAAGATACAAGACATTTTTTCTTACAATTTATTTTGTTTTTTACATTGTCTCCTTGTACTCTATACACTGCTCCCGGCGATGCTTTCATCTCTCTACAAAATAATTATTCACAAAGTTTGCCTTCGCATTTGGCAAAAATCTCTATACTCCGAGCGTAATTATTAGAAGAGGGTACAAAAGATCAAGCAATTCAAACCGAAATTTGTAGATTATCGCCTCGGCAACCGCTGAGGTGTGACACGGCGCGTTGTCTTGGTGAGTAAGGATTGTCTTTGTTTTCGAGGGGCCCATCTGGGTAGGAGGGGCCCATCTGGGTCGAAGCCTACCAGGGTCGGGGTTATCCGAAAGGAAACTAGAGCCCCGGTATGAAGGCTAGAAGGAACGGCGCGGGGTTTTCAGTCAGTAAGACTCTGACACTGTCTCCCGCTCCAGCCAAGAGCGGCTGGCGTCAATGATGATTTTCCCCGTCGAGAGAAAAAAAAACCTCACCTCGACTCACTCAAATGACTGCCAAATAAAAACTGCGCGTCTAAAATGGTTGAAATTTCGGTGAGTAAAGCTTGGGTTTCCAGGATAGCGGTGCGTGCCGTCATATAGCGGCCGTTTTCCGGAACAACGACTATTTTCTTCTTCTGATGATAGTTCATCCTCCAAGTAAATTACTAAAGCTAAATCAAGGTCGTCCATTTTCTATCTTGGATACTTTTCGTATGACGTTTGTGACGTTTGTTTTGAAAAAATGACTGACGATGTGTTAAAACGGCCGCTATATGACGGCACCGCTTTCCTAGGAAACCAAAGCTTAATAGTTAAAAAATGCACAACTACATTCACTAGCTTTTATTGGCGAGCGGTGCAATCTTCACAGTGTGTTCGGAAACTTTTCACACGTATATCCAAAGAAATGTTTGGTACAGAGAGGATTTTACAAGGCGACGTGTGTCGTCGGTCGTTTTCGCTAGTGAAGTGTGCGATGCAGCCCGACGAGTGACGAAGGTAGCCGACGGCGCCCGAACAGTCATAGAAAGACATTTTGCTAATTTGAAATGTCACTTTGACAGTTTAATAATACAGATTGATTTATGCATTGTTAATGCGGTTAGACACTAAAATGGCTTGTCTGTGTTGATTAGTAATTTGCCCGCGACTTCACTCACTTGAGTTTTGAATCGTTGTTATTTCGACTTACCAAATTTAAATCAAGTTGCCTAACACAAGGAATATGATTTTTTTATAGAAATTTTGACAACCCTAAATCGTTTTGTATGAAAAATTAACAACGTCATTTTTTATTACTCCTTCACGTTTAATTCATGAATCCCCAAGCGACCACCGGTGGCCGCGCATCTATTGTCTTACTATTGTGTCTCTAATTGACGGTATCTGAAGGGTTAAACGGCTGAATGATAAATGATATTAATTTTGCAAATAGGTTTTAAAACTACACTTTTTTACGTCAATTTTGTTTTCAGTCAGTTTTAACTGGGTGAGATCGGTAGACAAAAGGGGTTACCATGAGCATGACGATCAAAGTAAGATTATTTTAATCTTGTTTCAGTGCTAGACAACCATACAGGTTGTATAGCTCTGTCTCTTACCCACAAACAATCTTACTTTAAACGTCCTAGTCTAGGTCCAGGTCCTAGAACAGCATAGGAGCATCAGGAGCATCTTCTAGTATTGCTTTAACAGTTCCAAAGCCGCTGGCACAAGATAATAATTACGTAAAGCGTTAATTACAATCATAATTTCAACCACAAGGTTTATTAGATGGGTTCCTTACACAAAGATTCGCTGGAAGCACTCTTATGAAGTTGTAATTAACTCAAGTAAACGAAGTAATTAAATCTGAGCGCTCATAACGCGTTGAGGAGGCAATTACGCTGGATAAACACGCCTGAGAACTAGTATTTGGACTTGGGTATAGTAGGTACTTCAGAGCAATAAATATGCTAGTAATGGGTTTTTTGGGAGAGCCTATATATTTAAGGCCAGGTTCTGCTCATGTAGAACTCTTTTAAACCTGTGGAAATCCACAAATATTTTATTACACCACCTGCTCGATAATGCCCTTTCATACATGTCATACAAACATCACTTAAAGCAAGCCATTCTGTCCCTAGGGAGATAATACAGTATGGGCGATCTCTAGGGAATAATGAGATTACTCAATGTTAATGTATTAACATTGAGATACTCATTTCGTCATTCAGCTTAGTGATTTATAAACGAAAATATGACATTATGACATGACATTTTGTTGTTCGTTCAAAAAAGCACGTCTTGATTTTTAAATTCCTTTAGAGGTACCTAGGTATTATTGACATAATATACGTAACCTAACCAATTTTAAACTGCTTCTTTAATGCGAGGATTTTATTAATAGTAATGTCTAAGCCAATCTATTTAGAAATTTTATCTACGAATACTTTGTATACTTTTCACACTAGCCGGTAGAAAAATATGTCAGCAAGATTTCGTTAGAGAGTTTGCCATTATTCTGACATTTAACTGGCTAGTTTGTCTAATGCCTGGGTGAGAATCGAGTTTGTGGACTCGATTCTCACCCAGGACAAATGTTTGTGTGATAAGCACGATCATTTATATCGATATTTAAACTATAGTATTTATGTTTAATACAAGCTCAAAACACAAGCTCTGCTTAGCTTGGTACTAGACGGCGGCGGCGTTGTGTGATAGTTGTGGAATATTACTCTTTTCTTCAAAGAATGACGTTGGATTTAGCGCCAAGATGACTTTACATATCGGTTGATGACACTGTATTTATGCATTAATTTTCCCGTTTTGTTCATCCTAATGATGGATAATTAAGCATGACTCTTTAAATTGTTTTGCTATGACGCAAAAAACCACAATATTGCTAACCGAATGTTAGCAATATTGCGGTTTTTAGTCAAAGGAAAGTAAACGTTTTACATTAGTCAATAAACTGATATATCACCTTTGTTCTTGAAAATTGTAGTGTATTTCGGCGAATTTAGTTCGGTCACACTCGGAAAACTCATTGTTTGTAATAATTCACACCAATACAATATTATTTTTAGTATATGCGAAACCTGAATACAGTTTGTTCAGAATCAGTAACTGAATCGATTCCAATAATTATTACATCATGTCATATTTTTTAATTTAACCCTTAAGATACCGTCAATTAGAGACACAATAGTAAGACAATAGATGCGCGGCCACCGGTGGTCGCTTGGGGATTCATGAATTAACTGACTTCTAAAAAAAGAGGAGGTTCTCAAATCGGATGTTTGTATTTTTTTAAATGTTTGTTCGCGCTTAACTTCGTCGTTTGCCAACCGATTTGAAAAATTCTTCTTTTTATTTTTTTAAATTCTTTTATTATTTATTGCAGCACTCAACTCCATAACACCCTCACCTACGGCTCGGGCGAATTCCACCTCAGTTGCAATGGCAAGCTTTCTCCTCTTGTGTAAAAAATGTACTAATCAGTTCTATTATAAGTTCTTCTGCGGCATCTACTCCACTCACGTTGGCCTTATAAATTACTCGTATAATTTCCCCTTTCTTACACTTACTCACTGAATAGACACTTCTTCACCATGAGTGTCACGGATAGTCATCTGTGATGAGCATGCATGGTATCGGAGGGAACTGCCACATACGAGCTCCTCGAGCACATTGCCGTCAGTTTAATAAGAACACGAACTTTGAGAGCATCGAATTCACTCATAGACACCCTGAGTAAATTGGAAGGTATCATCTGCTTCTGGAGAAAGGTGTACTGGTTTGAATTAAGGTGACCTTGACCTACATACAATGATCTAAAGGGACTAATTGCGGAAACCAGACGGCAAAATTAGAATATCCCTTTCTTCACCAATTATCGATAAACGTTCAACAACAGTTCGACCTCTGTGACCTTTCTGAAACTCTACTCCCCCAAATTGTTCACCAACAGGTGGATGATGATGCCAATTTTCCGGATATAATCCCTTGCTTACCACTTAAGAACCCGCCGGGAATCGAGGTCGTTTAGTTGGAAGCAGTATAAGTGTTCTGCCATTTATTTACAATGTTGCAAGTTATTACGTACCTAGCCTTATGTCAAGCGATCTTGTTTAAACTTGGAATAATGAAATTCGTATTCATAGACGCATATTCGGAAAGTAGGCCTTTTTTATCATAATCATAATAATCATTATCATAATCATTTATTTGTTAGAACATGGTAAGTATGTACATTACATGGTCTTAGATCTCGTCACGTTCTGCCACATGGGCGTACAAATATAAAAAGTTATTTATTTAGTTACATAAAATAGTGATATAGTTAATATAATTGAAATTTGAGATGTCAAATAAAATCATATAAATAATCATTGAATTTATATGTCAAAGTGTCATTTAAGTAGTCATTTAAATTATAGTAACATTTATAAAACAAAAATTCTTTAAATTTTTTCTTAAACCCGGTTATGTCCAACTCTCTAATAGTCGTTATAACTCGTTATCGTATTAAATGACTTTAAAGCCTACTGTCCACGGACGCGTATTCGTCATTATACGCTTGGTGTACGTTTGCACACACAGTTCGTTCGTTTGCACAGTGCATACACAGTCGGTAGGACTGTCTATGCACTGTGGGCGGCCCGCTCGCCGAACTATTCCGGCTCAAACGCTCATTAGTGTGAGTCTACCGAGCGTAGGTATAAAAAGTAAAGTATCTATCTATTTTGTGCTTACCATTCGTGTCGTTACCGCTTCATCGACATAATTTCACAGTTTTTTACACCAAGCGTATAATGACGAATATTTGCGTTTATGAAGCTACGCGCCCGTGGACAGTAGGCCTTAGTTTAACCAATTGTTTAAAAACTTATATCAGTCGGCGGATTTTGAATTCAATATTTTGAGATAAAAAAGTCTCAAAACTTACTTGAGTGCCAAATGGACAGGTTTTCAAGCTAAGCAATATTCAATTTCAAATGCATAAATCAGAAAAAAGATGATTTTTAAATCTAGGTAAAAAAAATCTAATACTTTTTTTTTCTTTACAGCTTGATATATTTATTTGTTAAATTCTGTTCTAGCCATTTTGAAAATGCAATTAACAATTCTGTTGATGAAATAACTGAAATATTTTTTAAAAAAGAATCAGTAAGTAATTCTGTGTCTAAAACTGCGAATCAATTCATGCATAGAAGAATAAGCATCGGAGAATTTGTAAGTAAGGTAATCAGTTTGACAAAGGATCTTGGAATCTCTCAGGAAAATCATTCAACTATTTTAGAACCCGCATCGAAATTAATCAGGAAAGAAAATGCGGAGTTGGCACACCACTAAGCCTTGGGTGCGAAGGGACGTTTGCATATAACCGGGTAAGCTTACTCGGCTTATCCCAAAATTCCCTTTCATTCAGCAATACGAAATCAAATCAAATTAATTTTGGAAGAGCCCCTTTGTCTGTCTCGTTGGTCTTATTACCAGCTCTTTGGTTGAGCATAAGGTCTTGGTTGATTGCCGGGTTGAGCTAATATATAATTAGTGGGCTTGGCAAAATTTCCATATTCTTAAAACTTAAATAGTAAGCCAAGTAAATAAAAAAGGTTCTCATTATTTGTTTTTCATAAGTACTCCTATAAAAAAGTTTAGGGGATGTTGTTTGTATGGGAGAATCTTATTCCTTGGGTTAATAAACTTAACTCTAATCAAAATAAAAAAAAAACTGCCAGTACCTATTAGATTTTTTAAATTGTATAGTTAAAAAAACCTCAAAACATGGAAAGAGGTGTTAAAGTTTTTATGAAAATACTAGCTGCTCCCGCCCGCATGATAGCAGAAAATTATCCCAAGGGAACATGCTTCTTATGTCCTATTCTAGGACATGGTCTATCCGTGTACCAAGTTTCATCAAAATTGGTTCTGTCATTTAGGCGTGAAGACGTAACAAACAAACAAACAAACTCACTTTCGCTTTTTTTTTTCCTCATATTAGTAAGGATTCTCGCGAACGCATTCACTGGTAAAATGCTAGTCAGTTAATATGTGCATCCTAGTGGTAGAGGAGCTAGAATAATATTGAGCCAAGCATTTTCATTCCAGGGCCTCCTCTTTCGAATATTCCATTCGAGAATCTTGTCTATTTATAATTATATGCACTCTAGTTGACTACTTAAGGCTTATAGTCCCTTGAACATCTGGCCGAAATTAAATAGTGTGTCCATTTAATTTCAAACACTCGTACCCGTATAGGCAGAGGCGTGTACGAGTATCTGTGCATTTAATTGCGTTCAGCTGCGCCCGGATAGGTTCCTGCTAACTTTTAAATCCATTTTCTTTGCAAAATATTGATTGCATATGCTATGTTATCTTTGAAGAATATTTAACCAAAAATTTTTATATGTAACAAATTAAAAATGTTTCTAAAAATCTTAGCCGTTTCAAAGGAGTAGGGAAAAGCTGCGAAATTGCTAAATATGTTTTTTGACAAAACTATTAATCGCACAAAAAATCCATAGTAATAATGTGATAATGTTGTTCATAATAAAATATTTTTTTCAAACCTATTAACCTGGTCGTTACCGAGGAAGTAGGCTTCAGAAATTTACTGTTTTATGGCACTTCTCGGGCACTCGGGCTTTAAGTAGGAGTTAGAGCAGAAAGTTTAACCTCTTGTTCATAACATCGTTAGCCTCATGCCTCCCCCGCCCTATTCAATTCGTGTCAATGAAATGGGGGCTATTACAGAAACTGTAGGCGTTCTACAGAGCCAGATATTTGATGCCATCTAATCGAATATTATAAAGAGGAAAGATATTTTGGTTGTTTGTTTGTACTCGTACGTTACGATTTAAGAGTTCGATTGCTGAACCACAGATTCTATTAGTCAAAACCAGCTATGTGGCTTCTACTAAACCTACTTGATTCTGAGAAAATAATGTTTCAATCACAGTTCTGTTAAAATAATTAAAATGACTGTTGATTGAGTTCGAATAAGGCCTTGGAGGAAAAATACTGCAAATATTGGTTCTGACTACTTTCACAATTATAAAATATTGATTTTATTTCAAAATTAGCTTATGCTAATAAGTGTTTATTTATTATTACTAGCTGTTGCCAGCGGTTTCGCCCGCGAAAATTGAAAATATAGGTCTATGTTGCTCAGTGATAGAATATGTTAGACAGTGACGGGGCCTGAATCTTAGCAGTGGGAACATAATAATGCTTATTATGCTAAGCTAAGCTATTTGCGTTAAGGTAAATGCTCCAACCAGCCCTCGAAATTCAAATTCTCCTACGTTTACTGCAATTTGCAGGCCAGTGACATGTTGTAACTTTATCAAAATGTTTTGATCATTTTTATATTTAAAATTATACTTGTTATTGCCACGAATCATATTTTGGTAAAGTTACAATATGTCACTGGCCTGCAAATTGCAAAAAACGTAAGAAAATTTGAATTTCGCGGGCTGGTTGGAGCATTCACCTTAAGCTTTTACGATAAATAGTGTCATGGTATACTAGTGTACTGATTTCCATCAGTAATCTAAAAACTAATAAACTTAAAACGAATATACTTTCTTGTTTCTGCGGTCACAGAAAAAACAACCCATATTTTTTTCTAGGCGAGTAAAGCCGCAAACGACGTAATTAAAACAACGCCTAGGATCTTAAGCTTAATAAATACTGGTACTAGAAGATACTACGAGTATGTACGATTCCTATTGAGATGAAATTTTATAAAGAGAAATTCAATGCCAGTTTCTTAACTTTTTATGTTTTTAATGTAAAAAAAAAAAACAAAACTTCAAAGACATGTGACATTCACCAACCCGCGTTGAGCCCGCGTGGCGCGCTCATTCCCTCTGGGAACATTAAAAAGGCTGATGAGGAATGATGATGAAGATTTTTATCGTGTGTGATGGCCTTTAAGACAAGTAGGAGCTATACACCCTATAGAGTTGCATCTCTTTAACAGTTCAGCTGTAGAGTACCAACTCGCACTGGGCCCGCGTGGTGGATTACGGCCCTTTCTCTTTCCAAGAGAGGAGGCCTTAGTCCCAGCAGTGGGAACATTAAAAAGGCTGAGGATGAGGATGATGAGGATAACGGTTCACTTTAGGTCGTCAAATGGATCGCATTAAGTGTTCGAGGTGGGTCTCAAATCTAATGATTCACTGTTTGTTTTGCCTCCAAACTTGTTGACAAAAACAACTTGATTTTAGTACATAAGTATTTGCTTCTCTCACACTATATAACAGGAAAATATAGCCAGTAAATAAAACCGTAATGGGTACTTTGAGGTATCTCTACATCAGAGTTATAGGGCTTCATTGTATAAGTCTCCAATGATGATTTTCCCCGTCGAGAGAAAAAAAAAAAAAAAAAAAAAAAAAAAAAAAAAAAAAAAAAAAAAAGCATCAATTTGTATTTTCTCTTTGATGGAATATTAAATCGTCGCAAATTAGTCTCCTTTTAATTTATTGTATGGCGATTCAATAACAGAAATAAATTGTGTTCGTGGGAAACAGAATTTAATAAGTTTTACCATGTTTAGTATTACGTTGATTATGTTTCTATACAACCTTATTTTATTTATTTTTTTATTTATTTATTTTACAATTCATGTACACACTGAACTTATAAAAGAAAACAAGACAGAAACAGAAAAATAGGTACATAGGTGATGCTTATTTCTAAAGAAATCTCTTCCAGCATACCCGCGAATTGGAAAAAAAGAGATGTAGACACCGTGTGTAAAAGTGAAAGGAATAAAGAAATAAATAAAACAATTATTATTTTATGTATATGCGAAACCTGAAACACGTGTCCAGTATTTTTATGTAAAGAATCTATGTACAAAATTTCAAAAATGTGTTATGAAAAGTAACAGTTATACTGAAGGGTTGTTTTAGTTCCGCCCCCAACTGTGCGCCGGGGCTTAATGCCGGCTATGACCTGCCGTGATCGTCCGTCGATCTGTCTGTCCTTTATCTCGAGAACGCGAGGACGTGTTAAAATTAAAACCATATACTTCTGTCTGTAGTCCTTTGAAGCTGTGACAATATCAAACTTTTAAGTTAGCGAAACGAAATGTCGCAAAAAACGTATATTTCGACACTCAAGGGAATCAAAATTCTAGGGTACTAGGGTCCCGTTGACTCAGAATCCTGAAATTTTCCATAAAGTAACACAAGTTTAGGAATAAATCTGAAAACTGAAAATTTATTGGTACGTCACAAAAACATTTGGAAAAAACTTCGAGATTCCAATCGGGAAATGAATTCTATACATTGGAGAGTTTGTACGGAACCCTCAGGGCGCGAGTCTGACTCACACTTGCTTAGTTTTTGAATTAAAAATGTCGAATAAGGTCGATGGGCCAATGTCCGTTTAGTCATGCTAAAATACTTAGTAAGTTTGCGTCGATATTTAGAAACTTTTTGACTCGCCTAAGTTCTTGTAAACTTTACTTTCTAACTACTTTTAATGTTAACGACTTGGCTGGAAAGTCTTGTTGACTTTTGAGACTCGTACTTGGAAGAGGTATTGCAATCATTATGTTCCAGTACTAGTACTAGAGAGAGAGAGAACTTGGGGGAGGCCTATGTCCAAAAGTGGACATCTGTCGGCTGAAATGATGATGATGATGACCTATTAGAGACAGATGGTTATGGTTAACCTTTTCGACGCCCATCTATATAATACGCGATGTGTCTTCCCGCGCCACACAACAAATGTAAAAAATTTTTTTCTGGCGTTTTTGTTTCTATTGAATATAAAACAAACAAGAACTTACTATGTGTGACAAAGTTAAAAAAATGGCTTATAACAGAGCAATTTTTCATAACAACAAAATAAAAGGTCTTGTAAAAGTCGTAAATTTATTTTATAGTATTATTACTTCTAATCATGTAGTGGCGCTGAGGGCACGAAAATCTTGAACTTGTATACGTGTGATTGGCGTTCAAAAGGTTTAACTTTATAATCACTTGTATAGCACAGCATTAGTTTTAGTGAGCGAAACCTGAAACAGGTGTCTAGTATTTTTATGTAAAGAATCTATGTACACAATTTCATAACTGTATCATGAAAATTCACAAAGTTATAAGCTTGTTATGTCAGCAAAAAAAAATAACCATCCCTCAGCCGCCTGGATGGCCCCAGGCGACTGAGGGATTATTTCGCACTTGAACCTAGCTGTTTGCTGGCGTTTAATGCCCGCTATGACCTGCCGTGACCTGATTTGTATTTAGTGTCGATGGTATGAAACTTGTGACCTTTTTAAATATTTTTGTGAAAAAATATAACATGGTGTAAATTTTTTTGGAATCGATTCAGTTACTGATTCTGAACCAACTACCCTACCTACCCCTAACCTACTAGTAATATATACACGGGCAAGATGAAGGTACTGCGTAGGTACAGAACTTCAATTTGATAGCCAAATATTTTTATTTATATAGGTATATCAATATGTACCTTCAAGTTATCAAGCAAACAGATAGGAGTCGAGGTTAGATACCAACTAGACTTTACTATTTTGTAGTTACTTTCTAAGTTAATCTAATGCGGAGAAATGTAACAACCTCGTCGCCAGTTATAGTTTTGAGCCGTTTCGGGTTGAAACTCTTAGGCCGTGGGGTCCGAGTGCTCATATGCTTTTGAAAGAATTATCCAAACGCTTAGTTGACACTTCAATGAAAGGAGATATTGACTGAATATCTGGCGTTTTGCGAGAAAACCGAATGAGAAGTTTAGGTTTATTATTTGTTATATTTTCTTTATTGTGTTTTACATAATTTGTACCTATTGTAATCAGTGTAATTGGCATTTTGTCATTTTGGTTAAATAAATAAATAAATGAATTCACGTGACCCTAAGCCTGGCTTTTACCTCAGTCAGAGTTTAAGAATTGCCGTAGGACATGGCAATGTCGCCAGCCTTTTAGGCATAAAGTCGTTAGCGATGTGGAGGAGTCATCAAGCCATATTTTAACTAAGAGTTAGGTAAACAGGGTTATTTGTAAAACACTGGCAATCTCTCAGGACTATGTTACTAATCAGCACACACCACGATCACGTCGGGGTCACCAGTTTGGAGGTAGGCGGAACAGAGAGTAAAGTCCCACATACCTCTGTTGTAAAGGGAGTATCCTCCAACCAGACAGTTGTTATAGTCTGGTGGGCGACTGCCCGATAGTTGATGTCGGGCTGTCGTATATGTTCAAATCGTATGTGTACAATATGTGGCGTTATAGATGTCGCTACATTTATTTGTAAAACGCTGGCAATCTCTCAGGACTATGTTACTAATAATAATAAATTTTTATTGACACAAAAATTATAAAGGTAACAAAATTTGAAGCCCTTGCTCCCGAGCTAGGTAGCAGCCTGTGTTACAGGAGCCAGTGTCTTCACCCAGTCGCAAGTGGTACACATGATCACTTATTTATATACGTTTGATAAAAGTAAATAATAAAAAAAATAAAAAAAAAAATAAGAAAAGAATTAACATGGTAAATAAAATGAAAAAGAAAATGCACGCATGCTCAAAGTGTTATATAGCGTATTATGTGTGTTTGAGTGTGTGTGTAAGTATGCATGTGTGGTAGTATGTTTGTGTGTATGTGCATGTGCACTAATAGTAGGATGATATTACGGAACTATATACTTACCCTTTAAAGTTGTTAACAACTAATAGTTAAAGATTCCTCGCTACCCAATGATCGAACTATGTAAACAAGCGATCGTGCCTGTGGTGATCGCATCAACAAACTTTCAGAGTAAACAACGAGCAACTGACCGGAATATATAATAAGTACCGATCTTGTTGTTTTCTCAGCTCTAAAGAACCGGCGGCGGATATTTAAGGGGGAGACAACAGGAGCTGTGGGCGGTAGTAGACGGATGATTTTTTTAAATGTTATTGGCTGAAACAGGTAAGCGTCCCTACTAGATTTTTAAGTTTTTTTTTTGTTGGTGGTAACTTTTCTTTTATATTAGAATTTGAACGTAGCATGAATCTTCTACATTATTCTATTAGAATTTGAACGTATATTCTACATCAAATGTAACTACAACTTTATGTCTTCAGTTCTTATGACATTTGTGGAGGAGACACCACAATTTTGCCAATAATTAGTTCAAACTATTTATTAGTAGGCCGTCAAACGCTGGAGAATATTTAGCGAGTATTAGCAGTAATCTGGCCAAATGGGGCTTTCTCGACCCATCTCTAGCACAGTGCCAGTGTGGAGCCTCTCCACAGGACATGCGCCACCTGCTATGCTGCCCATCCTGCATTATATATACGAGGTTAACAATTAGAGCCGTACAGGTTGCCAAATATTGGTCAGAAAAAGTGTAGTTTGAGAGCATCGACACGAAAAGAAGAAGAAGAACAGTAATTAAAAAAACTGGGCAAGGGCGAGTCAGACACGCGCACGGAGAGTTCCGTACAAACTCACAAAACAGTTTAATTTCAGAATTGAGTTACGAAGATTTTATCGAAACGCAAAAAAAAAAAATTTTTAATGATGTTTTTTTATCTTATATAAACTAGTGATTGACTGCGATCCTACCTGATGGTAAGCAGCGATGCAATCGTTGATGGTGAGGCGCATTCTAGAGTGAATTGGCTCTTAATAAACTATATTAACTCTATTAACTCTAGCTTTGACGACACCCAAATTATAATCGGACGGGAAGACCGCAGCAGGCAAATTGTGCCAGTCCTTCGATGTAACTTACAGTTTTCAATTTTTTTTAAATAAAAAGAAAATAATCTCGTAGGAAAAGTACAAGTCAGCTGTCAGTTGTCAGACTCAAAGCAAAGTTAATATGAGTAGTCGCACTCCGCTCATAAAAGCAAGGCAGTCGCAACGCATTCCATTCGCAACTTCATTCGCAGGAAGTTCTATACAAAGTTGCTCGTAGGCGGGAGGTTCGCAGCTAATGGTTATTTGACGGCTTCACAGCTATAAAACTTCATGTGGAAAATGTTATTGTTAAAAATCGTGACATTTTATGAGCGAGAGATTAAAGCGCTACACACACCATGCTATGATGTAGGAAACTTTTAACAATCACTGAAAAAAAACCCCAGTCCAAAATTGTCTAAAATGGGCAAATTAATGTTTCATGCCTCGGAGGATGCTTGAGAGGTTTTCCGCAATCAGTAAATAATAAAAAAAATTTGTGTGTCAACATTTGAAATTGAATTCCACAAAATTGGTCTTTCCTTGGATATAAAGCAAAAAGCCAAATTAAACAATTATGGAGGAAAATTACAGAAACAAACAGCAGGATAAATGTACCCAAAATACCTAGGTATTTAAGAATTATAATTTAAGTTGCGAGTTCATTAAATAACTTCTATTGTCCCGCTTTGGGCATAGCAACAAGGACTGTCAGACTTTTATGAACTAAAACCCACGTGTGTTTCTTCAGAAGTTTTTTTTGCTCTATAGGGCCGCAGTGATTAAAAAAAAAATTAATACATTATATTTCACATAAGCCTACAAATACTTAAAGTAGGTTGACAACCTTTTTATTTAAATACTAGCTTTTGCCCACGGCTTTGCTCCCATCAACTGACTACTCTACCCAACCCTACCCTACTATATCCCACTCTACCCCACCGTACTCTACAGGATAAAACCTATGTTCGTCTCCTGGTTCTAAGCTACCTCCGCACTAATTTTCAGCCAAATCGATTCAGCCATTCTTGAGTTATATTTAAACAGTGTAACTAACACGACTTTCTTTTATTTACATAGATAAGAGGTTTGTTAATCAGGTTTTGTTGGGCCCGGGGAATGCCCCGTCCAGCCTTTTAGGGGCTAAGACACTACGCAATATTCAGACCGATTAAGTCTATGGTTCGACGTATCGCGTAGTGTAATAGGGTTTTTTTTTTCGGTGGGCAAAAATCATCCTATGACAACCCCCGCTCTTGGGTGGAGCGGGAGATAGTGTCAGACTCTTACTGACTAAAACCTCACCCAGTTCCTTCTAGCCTTCATACCGGGGCTCGAGTTCCTTTCGGATAACCCTGGCCCCAGTAGGCTTCGACCCAGCTGGGCCCATCTTGTTGCTGACAACTCCTTGAGACGCGCGGGAACAGTGCGCGCCATCGACGTCTTGGGCTCGGTCCGGACACTTACCGGACGTTCGGACAGCGAGCTACCTGTGGCTCGCCATCCAGTGTAATAGAGATTGTCTTTTTATGAATGAAAAATAGGATTAGTCTGAATATCGTACGCGATATTCAGCGTAGTGTAATAGGCCATGTAGCTTGTTACGCTAGTGGTTACGAGCCGTAATTTGAGAGAACTTGTTGTGGCTTCTGATAGCCACATCCGTTAAGGGATGGTGAGTACCGGAGGCTCATAGTTTGTTCAGAGAGGTTAAGTTTGGGAGCCCTGCGGAAAGTAAATATTTATGAACGCTGATCAAAGTTGTAAAGATGGATATGAGAACTTACAGTAGTGATCCCACTTTTACCCGACTCCGCCTGAAGAATAGGTTATGTTTTCCGAGTTTTTGCATGTACCTACTAGCTTTACCCGCGGCTTCACCCGCGTTTATAATACTTTAAACTTTTTCCCCCATTTCTCACTTAAAAAAAAAATTGCCTATTTCCGTCTCCAGAGGTCAAATCAAAATCGGCTTTGCCATTTAGGCGTGAAGACGTAACAATCAAACAAACTCACTTTTGCTTTTATAATATTAGTAAAGATATATATTTCTCTGACAAGCACTAGAGTCTAAACGACTTGTTGCAGTTAGGCTGGAGAGGTGTAGTTAGATTCCTCTATAATTCAGACGAATCTAAAGACACCTTACAAGCTTAACAAAATTACTCATTAGGTAGGTACATCAAAACTAAAAAAAAAATTTGGCCTTCCACAAGATTTTTTGTTCACGAAAAGAAAAAAAAATCAGCTTCACCATACAAAATTATAAACTTGATTGGACAGTTTGTACAGAAAGGCCGATATTTTTTTTCGTTTCCTAAAAAAAAATTTTGTGGAAGGTTATTCAGTTTCGTCTACTGAGCAAGCCCTTAAAGTTTGCGGAGGGCTGTCCCTTACACCTTGTATATTTTTTTTCGTGTTTTAATCTAACTGAGGGTAGTTAGATTATCAAAATAATAATAATAATAATAATAATAATAATTGTTTATTGACCAAAAAGGGTACAGATGTCTAGGAAAAACCAAACTTAAACTACTCACAATCAAGTTATACTAGATGGATGTTTTACTACATTATGTGGGAGAATATATTGGAGGAAATACATGGTACATCTGTTTACATGTTGCGTTTCCCTGTCTCTTAAACTAGGGTATACCTGTATCTTAAGAGGCAGTGAACGGCCATAAGGTTTAGCTTAAGTTAAATATTAAGTGAGGACCCTGTCGATCTAGCCACAATTTAACAATTTTCAGATTGGAATTAATTAATTTACATTAAATAAATCAAAAAATTAAGTGAATTAAATCAAATTTAAATAAATTAAAATGAAATCAAAATAAAAACAAAATTAACTCAATATAATAATAATAATAACAACAAATTTGAATTATAATGAAATTAAATCAAATCAACTCAAAATTAATTTATAGACTCATTTTTTGTGAATGTGAAAAGTATGTTTATGTGTGTGGTGTATAGCGTGTAATGTGTGAATGTGTAAGTGTGAGCATGAATGTGTATACATGTGCTATGTTATGTAAGTTAAAAGTGATTCTGTGAATTCATAGTCTTGTTGAAGTAGCCACTCAGTAAGTTTCTTTTTAATATCCCTTTTTGTGAGATCAAGTATGTTTAGGTGATTATGAATTTTTCTGTAAATGTGAGAGCTCAGAATATTATACTGATGTTTGGCAAAAGCAGTTCTATGAGGAGTACTTGGGGGGATGAAGGTGCGTTTTTTTGGGTTGGAGGGGGGAAGGGATGGATGTTTTTTGAGGACTGAGTTGAGCACAAAGAGTTGACGTACTGTGAGAACTTTACAGTCTGAATACAGTTGAGTAGTTGGGAATCTGAAAGGTTTTTTGGTCATAACTTTTAGTATAGCTCTCTGTGCTCTCTCTAGTTTGAGAATGGATGTTTTACTCGCCCCTCCCCATACTGTAATGCAATATCCTAGCACAGATTGACACAGGCCAAAGTACACCATCTTTAAAGTGTTGAGAGATGCTGATTCTCTCAAGGACCTAAAAATGTGTAAGAGACGGAGGGTTCTGGTGGTGATAGCGTCAATTTGTTTATCCCATTTTAGTTCACTATCTATTTGTACACCTAGATATTTTACGCTGATTGCTCTGGTAAGATTAGGACAGGAACATAACGTTAGCGAAGTAGATGGGACCCCACATGAGTGAGCAGTAATCAAAAAAGTATCTGAGGGCGAGTTATTGCGTCTTATAGCAAAAGGTACGTAATTAGATTTGAGTAAATTGAGTGTAAGTAGGTTTGAATTTAGCCAGGCCATTATGGAACTCAATGCAGACTCTGCCGTAGTTTTAACACTATCCCATGTAGGTCCATGTACTATTATCGCAGTATCGTCAGCGTAAGTAAATATTTTACACTGCGGAAGCTTTAGATTGCATAGGTCATTTATATAAATTTGGAATAAACTAGGCCCCAAAATGCTACCCTGTGGAATACCGAAGGAGACAAGTTCTTCGTCACTGAGGTAAGAATTGATTTTAACACGTTGTGTGCGGTTATTTAGGTAGTCTTTAAATATTTCCAGAGCAATTCCTCTCACACCAAGTAACTCCAGCTTATTTATCAGTAAGGAAACAGAAACTGTGTCAAAGGCCTTGGTCAGGTCTAGAAATATACCAAGGCACTTGGTATTGTGGTCCAGGTTCTTCGCTACATGTTGCGTCAAGTCAAGTACTGCGTCTTCCGTTGATATTTTTTTTCGGAAGCCGTACTGATTCTCAGCGATTATTTTATATTTTTCCAGAAAATTTTTGAGGCGGTTGTTAAGTATCCGTTCGAGAATTTTAGAGAGTACCGGTAGCACTGAAATAGGCCTGTAATTATTAACACAGTTCCTGTCTCCTCCCTTATAAATTGGGTTGACAGTCCCGGGCCGTGAAAACTTTTTTCAATATTCTCGCAGCGATAACGACTGTGACTTACGTATCGCTGGTCGGTTTGAACCTCGACAGGCAAACCGACCAGCGATACGTAAGTTACAGTCGTTATCGACAGGCAGCAGGCTCGCGGTCGGCGAGCTATGGGTAGCTCGCTGTCCGATCGTCCGGTAATGGACCGAGTCTAAGACGTCGACGGCGCGCACTGTTTCCGCGCGCCTCAAGGAGTTGTCAGCAGCAGGAGGGGCCCAGCTGGGTCGAAGCCTACTGGGGACAGGGTTGTCCGAAAGGGAGCTCGTGCCCCGATATGAAGGCTAGAAGGAACGGCGCGGGGTTTTTAGTCAGTAAGAGTCTGACACTGTCTCCCGCTCCACCCAAGAGCGGGTTTCGTCAAAGATGATTTTCCCCGTCGAGAAAAAAAAAATAATAAAAAAAAACCTCGACAGGCAATTTGTTTCGGATATTTAACCACTGTTCTAAAAACGGTTACGGACAAACTGTTAGAAAAACGACATGTCTTAGCACACACTCTGGGAGGTCGTGGCTTAGCAGTGGGAAGGTATTAATCTACACTAATATAATAAAGAAGTATAGTTTGTTTTTATGTTTTAGGTAATATCTGAAAGTACAGGACCGATTGCAAAAATTAACACCGATACTTGATTTGCTATATTTTATATACGCGAGTGAAGCCGCGGGCAAATAGTTTTTGCCTTGTGCCAGGGCTATGCTCGAAGTTTCCTTCCGTGATCATATCAGAAATGAAGATATCTGCAGGAGAACCAAGGTTACCGACATAGCTGGAATCGATCGCCAGAGCAAATACAAATACAAATATACAAATATTTTTTATTTGTTAAACATAGAGGGTTTCGGTACAGATGTTCATTATTTTTATAAAGGAACGCTATGTCTAGCCGTCGTTGGCGTACAAATATTTTACGTATACATGCTAATTACTCGTATAACAAATCATTATTTCAATAAAATCAATATAAAAATAATATTACATTTAAATCAATTAAAGTGAAAATATCAATTCGCAAAACAAACACAAAATAATAATAATATTACATTTAAATCATTCAAAAAAAATGTCAATACACAAAACAAACACAAAAAATAATAATAATACATTTATATAAAAAAAAAAAAAAATAGGAAAAAATTTAGGATATCAAAACTCAAACACAAAATTTTCTCATAGGCCTACACGAGCACTTATAAAAAGTTAGAAGCTAGTGCATGGTTCATGCTAGTGGTGGTTAGTGGTTAATTTTAGTTGGTGCATGGTTAGTGGTTGGTCATTTTTTATGGAGAAAAACGAGCAAGTAACTACACAGTTACTCTTTTAATTCATGAATCCCCAAGCGACCACCGGTGGCCGCGCATCTATTGTCTTACTATTGTGTCTCTAATTGACGGTATCTGAAGGGTTAATAAGATGATGATGAGTATTGTCATTTTAACCCAAAAGATTGTCTGGTACATAACGCCTTGTTGCTTTAAGTCCACCTATGTATCACTATTATACAAGAAGCTTAAATAAATAAATAATAGATTCGACCTGAAGTTCCCAAAACTTCCTCTGAAGCGACTGGAATTATATCAATTTAACAGAATGTAGACTCGTCTAGTATTTGCTCTGGAAAAATATGAATGGACAAACACCCCTGCCTTTCCTTGAGTAATTACGATCGCAACGTTACGTAATGAATTGAAAATATCTGTAATATAAAAGTTACCACTCACTTATTAACCCTTCAGATACCGTCAATTAGAGACACAATAGTAAGACAATAGATGCGCGGCCACCGGTGGTCGCTTGGGGATTCATGAATTAATCACGAAATCTCAGAAACTATAACACCTACAAACTTAATATTTGGCAGGTACCTAGTTTATTTATAGGTGTAAACATGTACTAAAACGGATTTTGCGAAACTCTTATCCTAAAGGGGTAAAACGGGGTTGGAAGTTTGTATGAAATTCCTATTTTCGTGCGAGCGTAGCCGCTGGCAGAAGCTAGAAGATTTTTTATTTTTTGTTTTTAGCCTATACTGTGCCACTGCTGGGCGAAGGCCTCCCCCAACTTCTTCCAGGCATTCTTTTCCCGAGCCACCTCGAACCAGTCTCCACGGTAGGAATCCAGGTCGTCTCGCCACCTCTTCCTTGGTTGACCTCGGCGGCGTCTTCCATCTTCGGGTACCCACTTTGTGGAAACTCTTGCCCAACGGTCAGAGTGCATGCGAATGATGTGACCCGCCCAATCCCATTTAAGCTTGGCAGCAGATTATAAGAAGTGTTAAAAAGTAGCGTCTAAAGTTTCTGATTGATAGGCCAATAATTCAATTGTATCGCATGACGACGCGACGTGTACGTAATTATTATTCATAAGAAGCCATATTTCGTATTGAAGGAATCTTTTTAACGACTTCAATAGGATGGAGGTTACCTATATGTTCGGCTGTATGATTTTTTTTTATGTAGGTATGTTCACCGATTTTATGAGATATTTTGGTCCAATTATTAATTAATTATTATTATACATATGCGTGTGTCACTCAAATAAACTCTTTTTCTTTCTTTCAATTTTGAAATTTTAAACTACTTAAATTTTCTGAGGGGTACCACCATAAAAAAAGTGAAAAATGTGTTGTTCGCACGGTTGTTCGTAAAGTAAATATATCAGGTTTGAAACCATTTGACTTTGACCTTTGTTTAGTCTTTTTTTTCTGACCTGCTTACCATAGTCGACATTATAATATTCCCACTGTTGAGACTCAGGCCTCCTCTTTAGTAGAGAGCATTGGCCGTAATCCAACACGCGGGCCCAGTGTGGGGTGGTGGATGTCACATGTCTCTGAATTTTTGTTTCTAGGACATGCCAGTTTCCGCACGATGTTTTCCTTCACCGTTTTGAGAGCAGTGGTAATGAAATAAATTACACAAAGTAAAACGCTTGGTTGGGTTAGAACCCGCGACCTACAACTCGTAAGTCGGGGCTGTTATCACTAGGCCACCACTGCTCTCACCTGCTTAGTGGTCAAATAATATTTGTATTTATTAGTTCAAAACAACATCGAAATAAACAAACCATATCTTGGAAAATTACCATTTCCAATTTATTTTCGTAAGCTTGACTGGATTGTAAACACAGAGTCAAAGAGATATGACGATCAACGGCGACATGTCTCATAAATTACAATAAAAATGTTTATTGGTATAACTTCGTACCTAAAAGAAAAGAATGAACATGAAACTCTCCGTGGGTTCTTTATAACTTGAGAAAGTAGGGCGAAGTTAAAAGTTCCACTCATACCAATTGACGCGGGACAGAATAAATTAAGGAAAGAATTCTCAAATATAAACCGACGACGTAGTCATTGGAGAGGGACGGGGAGATAAATATTAAAGAGTCTCTTTACTTATAAAAACATACGAAAGTACTTAATGAACTTTTTAGATAAGGTTTTTTACAAGCTTTTATTTAGTTTCACCTGTCCCGATGTTTGCTGTCATAAAATGTTGTAAATTAAATTTGACCCACTTCTCGGTTACCGATTGAGTTGAAATTTTGCTTGCGTGAATTAGATGACAATGCAGAATTATTATGACATGGAGCTGATCTTGATGATAGAACTGGAAGGCTATTGGAGCTTGATAGTTAAACGACACAACCTCTGGCACAAAGTTTAGGCTCGTATGATTCGTCTTGACGTGTAATATTATGTAGGTACGAGCTATAAAAGCTTACTGTGAACCACACCTATTCTCCCTTTCTTTACCTTTTGCGTTCCAGGACCTCTGGTTTCTCTTTCAGAAGTCAATCCAAGGCATACGTAGGCTTCGGCCCTGCTGACGACTTCGACGACCTGGACTCGGTTCAGACAGATACCGGACCCTGGAGTCCTGCCCGATTATTTACTCTTTGACTGTCAATTTGACTACTACATCAATTAATTTTGGATTACGTAAAGCTTAAATGAATATACTCTATAAAAATCAAGTTTTACACTAGAGTCTCCCTAAAGTAACGAACTTTCATAAATTTTACTATTGAGAAAATGATGGATCTTTTAAAAGTTCTGGCTGTGTGAAATGTTGTCGTTGAGTTTTACCAATGGTACCTAAATACCACCAAGCCCTTGGTTTCTACGAGTAACTAATAAGTGTGATAATAAAATATTCATATTCAGTTACCTTGGCTTAAGTAATTTTCGATCATCAACAATATAACAATCGATAAGGCTATTATAAATTGATGATTTTAACCTTTGGTATTATGACCTACGTTACGTAAGCGCCGTAACTAGGGCGGTGCCAGCGGTGCCGAGCCACACAGGGTGCAGACCATGCAGGGGCGTAATTATGAAACACGAGCACCAACTAGGTCGTGAGAGACGGGTATCCATGGCACAACGTGTTCTTGCCTGCCGCCCTGCAGCTTAATGCTTATCACAACAAAATTGAAGGCTAGGTAGGCTGACTATGTAGATAGTTTTGATCTCTCGCTCTTGCATCCTTGTTTGCAAATTCGGCAAACTTACTAGGATTCTGTTAGTGTGAATATTAAAGAGAAAAACTAACCTACCCTACGCGGGGTTTTCAAATATTTCAGCTTTTTTCGCTCGCTCTTATATTGTTAGTCATGAATCTTTTTCCAAGGGGCACAGTTATAAAAGCTAGCGCCTGGCGTATAATAGGCTAGTTACGGCCCTGCATAAGTTTGTCGAACGAAAATGAGAAGCATTGCTCTAAAATTGTGGAATACTGATTAATTAGTAATATCTAATTGTGATAAAAAAATGTTTTTTTATGGATAATAAGTTGAACAGTACTTGTTTAAAGAAAGTAAATTTTAGCACTTATCCCAAGAGAAACATAAAATGTGTTTGAATAATTTAATCAGAAGGGTAGATGAAGGCTCTTTCCTGTTCCCTAATTCTCTTTCATCATTCGCAAAATACTCACGTTTTTTTTTCTCCATGAGAGGCCGTAAAAGTGCCACCTACTGAAATGATTCATACATTTTTCTCTTTATTGAAAACTCACTGATCAGCGCCTTGCTTAGCGCCTAGTGTAAGGCGCTATGGGAATTGCAGGCCTACCCAAGTTACGACGTCATCTCAATGCTCAGTCACGTGGTCAGAACAAAGGAACCGGAGGCGTGGTCGACTCGAGGCGATCAACGCAAGAGAATCGAAACGAAACTGTCGTATCTTGGCTAGGGGGATTGCTCCCGGTAAGACTTACACACATAAGTGGGCATTAATCGGCACAGCCGGGCGATAACGATTATAATAATATTAATAAAAAATATTTCAGAAATACTTTCATGTATTTGTTGGTAACAGTGTTTTTTTACTTAGTATTAGTAACAATATAATAAATCAATACTCGTAGCAATATTAATGGCGCAGACAAGGCAGACTACAAAAGTGGCGACATAATAAAAACAGCAGGAAAAACATGGATTGGAGTGGCCCGAGAAAGAACAACGTGGAAATGACTGGAGGAGGCTTCTGCCGGTGTCTAGTGGTCCTTGTACAGACCACATATATAATTATAACCCATAAAGACATGTAAGAAAAAAACCCGTGAAGAAAAACAATCGTGAGGAAACGAATGTCCTAGAACCAAAAATTCGAAGACATATGACATTGGCCGGCACTCGACCTGCGTAGGATTACGGCCCATTCCCTCTCCTAGAGGGGAGACCTAAGTCCCAGCTGTCGGAACATTTAAAAGGCTGATGATTTTGAAGAAAAAATAATGTAAATGAAAAGTAAAGCTTTTTTTATTTTTAATAGTAATATGTTAGGCGCTTGCTCTTGCGTGTAAGCCTGTTCAGGTCAGGATGGCACTGGAGCCGCCACGTACCCGCGCCAGCAAAGACGCACTGCGCTTACATCACGGTGTGAAAGGCGCTTTCGCGAGTGTAGCACTTGCGCTACAGTACCGCGGCAGCCCATGAACGCCATTATACATGATCTCTATTTTTAATTAGTATAAAAAAAATGGGGATCGGTACCCGTCACTGATCATATATTTGTATTCAAAAAGAAAAAAAAACAAAATCCCAAAATTTTCCACGTTTTATCGTAATTGGTAAATTCATAATCCGAGTAGAATCAATAATTCATATCAATTGCTACTAGAAAATACTACGTGCACGTGTTTTTCTATTTTGATCGTCATTTATTCATTCATAATCAATAGGTTGTACAATATTTCCATTATTAAGTGACAAACGCTAATAACTTTACGGTTTATGAATATTATTTTATTGAGACTTTACTTAAATGATAACAAGATCTTTTATAATAAGCCCTTTAAATCATCATCTTCCTGCCCTTGTCCCATTTTTATTTGGTGTCAGCGCAACACGTTTTTTTCTTCCATTTTGTCCTGCTCGTCACGCTATCACTAACTCCCTTTTCTTTCATATCACTTCTCACACAATCCAACCATCTTTTCTTTAGTCTCCCTCTCCCTCTCCATCCATTCACATGTAAACTCATAACTCTTTTGGCAATATGCGTTTCATCCCTCCTCTTTACATGCCCATACTAAGAAAAAACGGTTTCCTTTCAACTTTTCAGTCACTGGCGCCACTTTCAAACTTCCTCAAATATACAAAGCCCTTTAAATATTTGTACTAATTAAACATTAGTGGTGGCACACTAAGTAGCTAAATGTTTTTCAGGCCGCCAATATTACCAAATCGAATAATGTGTCGACTCAAATGTACTACCAGATTGGCGTATGCCGAATGAAACCTAACAAGTGTAGTAATTGGTTCGTGTCGACATTGTTGTTCGACTCATACTGCCTGTAGAGCCTTTACGAACATTTTAGTAATACATCGCTACACGTGACTCGTTAGGCTCTAGACTGTTAACCAGCCATCTTTATTTTAGGTGGAAAATCATCAATAACTATTGCTACCTGCTTCGAGTCGAGCGAGACGAAGCGTCAGACTAAAACCCTCCTGTTTTCCTTCATTTGCATTTTTTATGGTGGGGAAAATCATCTAATGACGACCCCCACTCTTGGGTGGAGTGGGAGATAGTGTCAGACTCTTACTGACTAAAAACCCACAACGTTTCTTCGTGCCTTCATACCGGGGCTGAGCTTCCTCTCGAAACTAACCCTGGCCCCAGTAGGCTTTGACCCAGCTGAGCCCCTGCTGTTGCTGATAACTCCTTGAGGCGCGCTGGAATAGTGCGCGCCGTCGACGACTTGGGGACAGTCACCGGACGGTTGGACATTAAACTATCCATTGCACGTCGTCCACTAGCCCGCGCCTAGGGTTTCATTTGTTCTTTGACGTTTCTCTTTCGAATAATCACTCAGCCCTACCAGGCATCAGCGGACAGATGGACAAACAAACGGACAGTTCAACAAAATCACTTAAAAACACTTTGCATAAGTTTCATGGTGAGAATCCAACAGAATATACCGGCTGGTCATACACGCGCGCCGGTTGTTAGTACTACGACCCTGACGGCTGAGCTGAAGGTTAGGGTATGTCCTTCAAGGCCACGCCTTCTCACATACAGTTCTTCATCTATAATGTATGAAGCGAGTAACAGGCAATACCTGACCAGCTCCATTGTTCTTTGTTCCTATGTCTATGTGGAAGCCATTTTGTATAACACGTTGTTACAAATAGGCGCGCCAGATTAAAACACGTCACTGTAATGTAATGCGTCTATCTCACGTTTAGCCAAATCTCAATCTGACTGAAATAAATTACGCCGCATTAGATGCGCACGTAACGTTGAGCTCAAATCTTGGTTGCATCGTCTTTTTGACTTTGACAGTTTTAGTTCACATAACCATTGTAAAAAAAAAAAAAAAACTGGGCAAGTGCGAGTCGGACTCGCGCACTTATTTTATTTATTTTTTATTTTTTAAACTGAGGGTTCCGTGCAAAGTACAAGTCTCGAATAGAGTTATTTATTATTATAGACTCTCAAAGATTTTTCCGAATCGCATTTTTTATTTTTGTGCGAAGGTAACAACAAATTTACTGTTTAGAGATTTTTCCTAATCTTGTGGTTTAAGATCTTGCTTTGTGCCAAATTTCAGGATTG
Source organism: Mythimna lalbum (assembly GCA_949319445.1). Lineage (NCBI taxonomy): Eukaryota > Metazoa > Arthropoda > Insecta > Lepidoptera > Noctuidae > Mythimna > Mythimna lalbum. The sequence goes on from OX439358.1 coordinate 3,757,383, forward strand.
TGGGTCAACGGGAAGTACCCTATGAATCTGAGAGTATGAAGTACCCAATGAATTTTTGCGACATAAACGGCCGTATCTTTTTTATTTGTTAACATAGAAGTTTGATTTTGTCACAACTTGAAGGAACTACAGACTGAAGTATATGATTTTAATGTCAACTCCATACCACCACGCGTTATCGAGATAAAGGGTCTTGAAAGACAGACAGATGGACGGACGGACAACAAAGTGATCCTATAAGGGTTCCTTTTGAGGCGCGGAACCCTAAAGAAGACGTCAGAAGCAGATAGCTATGTAAAAACAAAATAGATCGAATCGCGTTTGCCAGTTGGTTCAAATGAATGTAACATCACAAACATGCCTGGTGCTCTCTCGTTATGGATTCTGGATACAAACAATTGATAGGTTCAACACACAGACGCCTTTGTTTAGTTAGCTAGTGCTCTCATTGGCTATGTGAAGTATCTTTAGCGAAACTAGCTTGTAGACATGTATAATTCTTTCAACAAGCTATGGATCTTTCAGGGTTTACTAGAGTTGTTCCACTGAGCAAACGTTTTGAAATGCCAAAACAAGATAGCAGGCTCGCCCGCGTGAAAGAAGATTTCTGTATAGCATAGCATAATCAGCTTTTTAATGTTCCCACTGCTGGGGCATAGGCCTCCTCTGTCTAGGAGAGGGAATGGGCCGTAATCCACTACGCGGGTCCAGTGCGGGTTGGTAAATTTCTGAATGGACTATGAACCTCCTTTTTTTTACGGTGGGCAAAAATCATCTTATGACAACCCCTGCGGGAGCGGGAGATGGTGTCAGACTCTTACTGACTAAAAGCCACTGATTTCCCACTGTTGGGACACAGGCCTCCTCTGTCTAAGAGAGGGAATGGGCCGTAATCTACCACGGGGGCCCGGTGCGGGTTGGTTAATTTCTGTATACAAACTATGAACCCCTGTTTCATCCCCTTAAGGGGTAAATTCTAGAAATCCTTTCTTAGTACATGCCTACGTCATCATGACTCTTTGCATGTCTCAGCTTTACTCGTACAGAGTTCGAACTGTGTGTTGATGGATCAGTCAGAGATGGCTGCCTTTACATATAGACTATTCATCTAGTTTGTACTGTCCCACAGCTGGGCAAAGGTTAGCTTCCCTTCCTTCCACTAATTCTTAAGAAAGACATTAACGTCATCCCGCCCACTCCTTCGTGGTTTGTCTAGACCTCGTTTCGAGATTTCAGATAGCACTTTAGTTTGTAATAATTGATAGTATTACAAATTAAAGTACTAGTGCTAGCCGTAATAATAGATGAATGTAGTTCATCATGAAAATTTGATAAACTAAAATAACATTAACAACCAAGCCCTGGTAATTTATTTTGGTCAGCTGCATCAAAGATGAAATGTTTTCCTCTCTTTGAGGCGCTGGAAAGACAACACGGCGTCCTTACCTTCCGCATGACGCAAGTCCTCACCGCGGCACTGGATTCGTGCGGAAGTGACGCCCAGATGTGTGGACCACCTGGAGAACATCATCATCATCATCGTCATATCAGCCAAAAGACGTCCACTGCTGGACATAGGCCTCCCCCAAGCGTCGCCACAACGACCGGTCCTGCGCGTCACGCATCCATCGGATTCCCGTAACCCTGACCAGGTCGTCGGTCCACCTTGTTAGAGGCCTTCCAACGCTGCGTCTTTCGGTACGTGGTCGCCACTCTAGAACGTTTCGTCCCCTTCGACCATCTGTTCTGCGTGCAATGTGCCCTGCCCATTGCCACTTAAATTTGGCGACTCTTCGAGCGTCGGTAACCTGGGTTTTCCTGCGGATATCTTCACCTGGAGAACACGGTGGAGCATACGTTAGGGGTGTGCCTGGGTGGACTGAACCCTAGCCGTCGACGGCGCGTAGTGTTCCATGCGTGCCTCAAGGAGTTGTCAGCAACCGCAGGGGCCTAGCAGGGTCGAAGCCAACAGGGGCCATGGGTGATGCGAAGGAGATCCCCGGGACACTGGAACAATAGCAAAGAAGGAACAGGAGTGTATTTTTAGTCAGTAAAAGTTCGACACGGCCTCTCACTTGCGCGAAAGATGTATTTAGATGATTTTCGCCCCTAAAATAAGAAATTGATTGTTGCCAATTTGTGAAAAAATGTTGTACTTTTCCACAAAATTCAGTACTATATCTTATCATTAGTATTTCCCACGAAACTCAAATCAAAGAGCTTTCATGTTACTTGTGATACATGCTGCCTACTATAGTCGCTTGCCACAGAATCTAAAAATATCTTTCTCAGAACCTGTCATGCCGATTGGCTGTATGCGTGTTTCTCTACCATTCAATTTGAAAAGGTTACTCCGAAATAGACACAATCGTTCTAAGGCAGTACGATCGAAAATAAATAACAGTTCGTAAAAGCGAAATTGGGCGTATTTGTAGAAATGAAAAGATGCTATATCGGGTAATAGCGTATAATTGCCATTCGGGTCGTTTGAAGTTTACACTCGTAGATATTTAATATATATATACTTTTTTTTCTTTTCTAGCACATTGCTTTTGCAATATTTTTTAAGTTATTTAGACTTCAACTATCTTAAATTCGTTGGTTATATGTTTTGTTCACATTTTATTGATCATAATCATCATCATCGGCCTTTTTTAATGTTCCCGCTGCTGAGCCTGCTGGGATGCAGGCCTCCTCTGTAGGAGAGGGATGGGCCGTAATCCGCCGCGCGGGCCCAGTGCCGTTTGAGGATGTCACATTCATGTCTTCGAATTTTTGGTTCTAGGACATGCCGGTTTCCTCACAATGTTTTCCTTCACCGTTTTGAGAGCAGTGGTGATGAAATAAATTACACAAAAAGTAATGCGCTTGGCTGGGTTTGAACTCATGGCCAACTCGTAAGTCGGGGCCATTACCACTTGGCCACCACTGCTCTCAATCAAAAAAATTTTTTTTTTATTTTTTTATTGATAGTTGTAATTATTTATATTTTTCTGCCCTTTTTATAGCCACTTTTTTATAATGTGAATGTGAGAACACTGTAGACTCCATGAATTCTTAGATTACTTCTTATTACAACTCCCTTTTTTATTACGATTTTTTTGTGCTTTTGAATATAATATTGACTGGTCTACACTGTTCTTACATAATAATATTATCTATTATCACTGTAATATGGAAGTATTTTAACAACAAACACTTTTTTAAAGAGTAACCATGCAGCTTCTTGCCGATTCTTCTCCATAGGAAACGACCAATTTGGAACCGCGCACTAGCTTCTGACGTTTTACAAGTGCCCATGTAGGCCTATGTGACAGAAAAATATTTATAATAGGTATAGGTCCGATGATGGGTGTTTCTGAAATACCAATATCTCTCCGTGTCACGGAAAGCTCGTGAAGCTGTGAAGTTGTTTGTTCTGCTGTTATTTGTAGATATAATTAACGCCTGCGTACGAGCGCACTGCTCCTTCTATACGGTGCTGAGAGTAGAAAATCTAACTGTGCATAAATATGTAGGCGTTCATTTAGAAGTTTTCTAGTTTAGACGTATCATTCTCAATGAATACAACGTCGACGTGTCCAGGCACGTTGGGACGTTGTATTACAATATGCTGACGTGTTGTGGAAATTCACGATGTGTATCGTAAAAAAGTCACTATTTTCTTCGTGTAACGTAGTTAATTTTCATTCCATGACGTGTCGTATTTTTATGTTATACTCGTACAACATTCACACACAACCACATCTAAATAATTGGGAGAAGACACTGATTCCTGTAACACAGGTGTTTCACCTAGCACAGGAGTCAGGGCCTCACTGTATTTGTACATGTTTTTGTGACAATAAATTTATCTTATTTTATCTTAACATAATTTTTAGTATATGTGATGAGGATAGGACCGTTCATTGTGGCGGTACTTGGGGGAGACCTATGTCCAACAGTGGACGTCTTTCGGCTGAAATGATGATGATGATGATGATATGCGATACCTGAATATCGCATATTTTGTTCAGAATCAGTAACTGAATCGATTTCAATCATTTCATCATCACCATTTTATATTTTTTCCCACAAATATTTAAAAACGTTACAAGTTAAGTACAACTCAGGTCACGTCAAGTCATAGCGGGTATTAAGCGCCAGCGCACAGCTTGTGGAGCAGTCTTAGCCAAGTGGTAATGGCCCCGACTTACGAGTCGGCCACGGGTTCAAACCCAGCCAGGCGCATTACTTTTTGTGTAATTTAGTTCATCACCACTGCTGAAGGCAAACATCGTGAGGAAACCGGCATGTCCTAGAACCAAAAATTTGACGACATATGACAATCACCAACCCGCAGTGGGCCGGCGTGATGGATTACGGCCCATTCCCTCTCCTAGAGAGGTGGCCAGAGTCCCAGCAGTGGGAACATTAAAAGGCTGATTATGCTATGCATAAATGCACAGCTAGATACGGGATTGAAAGAACCTCACTGTCGGCCGGATAGCTCAGTGACCATGTATTTGTGCGGACAACCAGGTATCATAACAAGCTTATAACTGTGTTTTTTTATGATATAGTTAAGATAGGTTCTTGACATAAAGGAACTTCCTAACACATCGATTACAGGTGTGTTCGAATATTGTGCAATAGAATTAAGCAAGCAGGGATTAATTGTTGTATGCATTTACAGACCACCAAACATGTCAGGCATTAATACCTTTATGGATAATTTAGACGCCTTGTTAAAGAAATTGTGTAATAAGGTCAATCAAAAAATAGTCTTATGCGGTGACTTCAATATTAACACACTTAAAAAAAATAAATTTACTTCAGATTTTATAAATTTGTTATTAAATTATAACCTTACGCTAGAATTCAATCAACCGACTAGACTAAAAAGTGGTACTTGTTTAGATAACTTTGCTCATAACTCTAGACAAAAATGTGAGAGTAAAGTTATAGACTTAGCATTATCCGATCATACCGCACAGATTTTAAAAATACAGGTAAATAAAACATGTAAAATTAATTCTTGGCGCACTCGCAAACGTAACTTTTCCAAAGAAAATTTAATGTTATTTAGAAAGCACATGCAATCTCTATGTTTTTCAGAGGTTTTTGAAACAAACAACCCTAATGAGGCATATGATAATTTTATTGACTTGTTTCGTTTATTGTATGACTTATGTTTTCCTAATCAACTAGTTAATGTAAAACCTGACAAAAAAATAAAATGGATTTCACGAGGAATAAGGATTTGTAGCAGAAAGCAAAGAACCCTTTTATGGAAATATAGAAAAGCACCTTCACCTGAAAACAAAATTATATTTAAAAATTATTCGCAAAGACTTAAAAAAATTGTAAATCTCACTCAGAAAGCTCAAAACAATTATCTAATTAACGCCTCACAAAACAAGTCAAAAACAGCGTGGCAGATAATTAATAATTGTACACAAGTTAAAGAACCAATCTTACAAATTAATACAGGTGACAAATTAGTAAAGAATCCGCAGCAAATTGCTAATTCTTTTAATGATTTTTTTGCTGACCAGGTTCAAAATGTTTCTAATAACCAGCCGTGCAACGTTATTGGAACTTTACATATACAGAATTCTTTGTTTATGCTTCCAGTTGTGCCTCAAGATATCGTACGTGTAATCCAAAAATTAAAAAATAAGAAAAGCTTTGGACTTGATGGTATTTCTACCATTGCCGTAAAGTTTGTTTCTGACATTATAGCAAAACCACTAAGTCATATAATAAATGCAAGCATAAGCTCAGGTATATTTCCTGAAGAATTAAAGACTGTGGTTATAAAACCACTACATAAGAAAAACAGCAAGGAAGACATGACAAACTACAGACCAGTAGCCTTGATCTCAGTATTTTCTAAGATACTTGAAAAAATTATATATGAATCATTGTACTCATTTATGACTAAAAACAATATATTATGCGATGAACAATATGGCTTCCGTAAAAATAAAAATATTAATTTGGCTATTTTTGATCTTCTTAAAGTTATAATGAATAATGTAGATAAGAAAAATCCTGTATGTGCAATTTTCGCAGACATGTCAAAAGCATTCGATTACGTAAAACATGACGTACTATTAGCTAAATTAAACCACTACGGTGTAAGGGGTAACGTTTTACACCTAATAAAATCTTACCTCATGGGCAGAAAACAGTACACAGAAATTACGAGAATTTGTAGTAGAACCAAACGTGAAGTAAAATATTTATCAAATTGCAGAATCATTAAATTCGGGGTTCCTCAAGGAAGTGTACTTGGGCCTTTATTATTTTTAATTTATATCAATGACTTGCCACGACATATTACTCAACCGATGACATTATTTGCAGACGACAGTACAGCCATAATTGAATGCAGAGATAAAACTCAATATGAAAAAGAAATAAATAATACGCTCAAATCCATGATAGATTGGCTAAATAAAAATAATTTGGTTATAAATTTACAAAAAACTAAAGTCATGCATTTTTGGCAGCGGCTTCAGCCGCAGAACATAAATATTGAATATGATGATCAAACTGTAGAAACAACCTCGGAGGCAAAATTCTTGGGAATAAATATAGATCGCAAATTAACTTGGGAATCTCATGCTAATATCATATGCCAAAAGTTAAGTAAAAGTGCATTTGTACTTTATAATTTAGCAAAAAAAATGAATTTACATTCCTTGTTGACGGCTTACCATGGTTTGGTAGCCTCATTGTTAAGATTTGGTGTCATATTTTGGGGAAATTGCAGCGAAAGGGAACGCATATTTAGAGCACAAAAGCGTTGCCTTAGGTCAATCACTGGTCTTAAGGCAACAGAAAGCTGTCGACCAGTTTTCAAAACTCTGAAAATTCTGACTTTCCCATCGTTGTATATATTAGAGGTCGCAATATTTGTGAGAACGAATCTGCACTTATTTACGCCAATGAGTGATATAAGGCAACACTTAAGAGTAATAAGGTCCCAATATAAAAATCAACTATATACCGGTGGTCATAAAACTGCTTTATTAAAAAAGAGTATTTTATACATGGGTCCCATTATTTATAACACATTGCCAAGAAATGTGAAGGAGTTACCCATACGAATATTTAAAAAGCAATTAGGTAGATTTTTACTGGACAAGTGTTACTACTCAATTAAAGAATTTCTGTATGACAAGACAATCAAGTAAAATGTTGCTCCTATATTATGTCATTTTACCATTTATATGACATTATATTATTTGTATGACATTATATTGCTTGTATGACATTTTATTATTAGTATGACATTGTATTATTAGTATGACATTTTATTACTTGTATGACATGGTAATATTTGTATGACATTGTATTATTTCGAGTATGACATGGTAATATTTGTATGACATTGTATTATTTCGAGTATGACATTGTAATATTTTTATGACATTGTATTAGATTTTTTTTTTGTGACATTTTATTTGAATTTGTATGACATTGTTTTTTAATTTGTATTACATATCATCCGAGTTAAACAATTAAGTTAATGAGCTGACAATTTTTAACTTCTGATTTACTTCATACATAACATTATGAATATTTTGCATGCCGTAAGACAAAATGTATTGGGACAATCAACAATTATAACATCTTATCTGTATACCTACATTATTAGCAAATAAACGATTATTATTATTATTTAGAAAAACGTTGATTGTTACTTAGCTCTTTGGCTAGTTTTTAGCTACATTAACGGAACAAGCCAAGTCAATGTAGCGTGTGTGTAGTTGGTGTAGAGTGGATGTTATGAGGAGAAATTTCATTTTCCTCTATCTGCATGAACTTTCTAACTATTCTGCAGGTGTTCAAAATTGCAGCTTTTTGGAGAGAAATGTAGGTAGAATATTTTAAATCAATTAATTTGAGACTATTGTGAAGATGGTTAGGTATAACTCCTGTAGAAGAGACAACTATAGGCACGACATATACTTTTTCTTGCCTCCAGATTCTTGTTACTTCTTCTTTAAGTTCTGCATATTTACTTAATTTCTCTCCTATCGTCTTTTGTAAATTATGCGTGTTGGGGACTGCAATATCTATGAGGTATGTAACTCTATTAACTTTATCTTGGAGAATGATGTCTGGTCTATTGTAGTGAATAGTTTTGTCAGTTAGAATGGCGCGATCGTAGTAGAGTTTGTGTGTAGTATTTTCTAAAATAGTTTGTGGGACGTAATTGTAATAAGGAGTGATAACATCTTGATTTTCAATGAGTTTATGTTTGGTTGCTAATTTCTGGTGAATGATATTTGCCACCTGATTGTGTCTATGAGTATAGTCAGTCTGTGTGAGCGTTGTACAGGCCCCTGTAATATGTTGTATGGTCTCTGGTTGACTGTGACACTTACGGCATTTATCATTCGATATTGTGGGGTCTTTGATTATGAATTTCCTGTAGTTTTTAGTATTGATGACTTGATCTTGAATCGCTATAATAAACCCTTCGGTTTCCGGAAATAAGCTACCTACCTTAAGCCATTTATTTGAAGCTATTGCATCTATGTGGGGTTGTCCTAGATCATGGGGGTGTCGTCCATGTAACACTTTCTTTTTCCACTCTTCTAATTTTTGGTTTTGTGAGTCATTATTAATGTCGTATGTCGTGTTTACTTCGTTTAGGTAAAGTGGGGTGTAGTTAGAATCGTTTGTGACTATGGCTTTATGCATAGCACTTGTTTGAGATTTTGTGTGAAAGAATGTTTTTAATCTAACAATTTGTTTCTGCCAAAGGTGATGGATATCTATTAGGCCTCTCCCTCCGTATTGCCTTTTGATAGTCAGTCTTTCTATTGCAGATTTAGGGTGCAGGTTATTGTGTTTAGTAAGCGTGGTTCGTGTTGTTCTCTCTATTTGTTGGATGTCAGTTTTTGACCATTTGATGACACCAAATGAGTATGTTAGTATTGGTATCGCATAGGTGTTCAATGCCTTTATTAAATGTTTTCCTAAGAGTTGAGTTTTACATACTGCGATCACTCTCCTCTTGTATTCAGTAGTCAATGTGTGTTTAATCGCGGTGTGATCTAAACCTTTGAGTTGCCTGTATCCTAAATATTTATATAAATCTGTTGGTTCCATCGCTGTAATTGTTTCATTGTTATTAATTGCATAGTCACCAGGTTTAATTTTGCCTTTTATTATGTGTACCGTTTTGCATTTGTCTAATCCGAATTGCATGTTGATATCTTTACTAAATTCCGTAGTCACTTCTATTAATTTTTGCATCTCTTTTTCAGTTTTTCCATATAGTTTAATGTCGTCCATATAGATAAGGTGAGAGATAGTAGTTAGTTCTGTTGCGTGTTTAAGGCAATATCCAGCATGAGTGCGCTGCAGTAGGTGAGATAGAGGGTTTAAAGCGAGGCAAAACCATAAAGGGCTCAGGGAATCTCCCTGATAAATGCCTTTCTTTATGGCTATTTGTCGCGTTGTTATGGTGTTGTCGCGGCAAGTTAACTGCAATTTAGTTTTCCATCGAGACATAATATTTTGCAAAAAACCTACGATTTTTGAGTTTATTTTGTAAATCTGTAATATTTGGATCAACCAAGAATGTGGAATACTATCGAAAGCTTTTTTGTAATCAATGTAGGTGCAGTGTAAGTTTCTATTTTTTGTGTGTGCGTGTTTGTGTATTACTGAATCTATAACTAATTGTTCTTTACACCCCATGTGACCTCGTCTGCACCCTTTTTGCTCTTCCGCTATTATGTTGTGTTGTTCTATGTGTTTATTTATTTTTGTTGTGATGGCTGACGTTAGGATCTTGTAAATTGTGGGTAGGCATGTTATTGGTCTGTATTGAGAAGGTTGTGGTGAGTATTTAGTTTTCGGCAGCATATATGTTATTCCTGTAGCAATAAACTCAGGTATATTTTGTTTCCCTAGGACAATGTCAGTTAAATTTTTTGCCAATATTTTGTGTAGTGATTCTAATTTTTTAAACCAATAATTATGAATTTTATCTATACCTGGGGATTTCCAGTTGTGTAACCTTGCTGTAATACTCATTATGTCAGACTCAGTAAACTCAACGAACTCCATTTCCTCTAATGAACTCCACCTAGTAACTTCATCTGTTATCCAATTTGATTTATCATTATGTTGTACTCCCTCTTCCCATATACCAGACCAAAATGTTTCAAGTTGTTCTACTGTTGGTAATTCTATAGTATCCTCAAGTATTTTGTCAGTTTGTGGCTTAGTCTGTAAATTTCTATAAAAGTTCTTTTCGTTCATAGCAAATAAGGAGTTGTCATTTTTACGCTCCTGTGCTTTCTTGTATCTTCTTAACCTGTGAACTTTAAGAGCTAATTTCTGTTTTAAAGTATCTAAAAATTCTTCCGATTTCCTATTCTCATCTTCGTGCCTAGTATGAACAGTCATGTTCTTAAATATTGCTTCTACTCTTTTAACTACCTTGTTTGACCTATTGTTATTAATATACTGGGTTAGTCTACCACAGTCTGCTCTAAGTTTTTCTATATCTTTTTCAAGTCTCTGCTGCCAAGCTGGCTTACTATTATTTTTTGGTCTTCTATTTACTGCATATTCTGTGATCTTATAATTAAGTTCTTCGGAAATAACTAATGCTGTACAATATACCAGAGTATGAACGTCTATTAGTTGAGTTTCTTCGCTAATATATTGGTTGAGAATATTTTGATTAAATAAACAAACAAGCTGGTTTAGTTTTGGTGTGTACCTAAGTTTAGGCAGCTTTGGTCGAGCTGTCGGATCCATTCCGGAAAATTGAGTAAGAGCTGTTTTAAATTTATCGTGTATTTCTTGAATATGCGAATCTGTGAGATGATTTTGACCGATATTTGCAAGGATCTCGATGTCATTTTCTAACGTTAAAGCAATACTTTCAGTTTGCGTTGATGCATGTATGGTTTGTGAATATGCTTGTGACTGATAGAATATTTGAGATTGTGTGTTAGAATCTAAGTGGGTGTAAAATTGTAAATCTGGTTGAATATTTTCCGTTGTGTTCTGTGTTACGTCGAAGTCAATCGTGTTTTCATTACTTCCTTCCTCTGCCTGTAATCGCATTCGGACTTCTTTTCTTAACTGATCTATTATGTCTTGTGATAGAAGTTTATTCCTAACTATTATCCTGCGTTGGTCTGAGATCCTTTGTTCTGTTACACTAACCTCTGGGTATTGGCGTGTAAAAAGTTCATGCAGTTGTTTTCTGTAGGTTGTCATATCGGTCTCTAATTTCGTGATATATAGGTAAGTTCGCATGATAAATAGGTTTACTTCCTTGCTCCATCTCATGCGAACTCTTGCTTTGCCCGCCTTGGTGGACGCGGGTAAAAAGGTAGATACCTCCCGCGCAACATTCAAGGCCGAGGTGGGTCGGACTGTATTAAAATTAGTACTGGGGGGTGGTGACGGTGGTATGGATGGAGTTGATCTTCCAGAAGGTGCATACGATACTGTACTAGGACTGTACGGTTCTACAGGGGTGTTTGTCCTGTACGTCAGTCTGTCACCATCGTCAGTGGTTTCGGCTGTAGCATCTTTACCGGTGGGAGCCCGCCTGCTCAACTCCTCACCGCTGACGGTTCGCATGCTGAGACACCCAGCGTCAGCTCCAGGTGCGCCCCGGCGATCGCCCCCGGGCAGCGGTCCTATACGTTTTCTCTTTGAACGAGTCTCCATTTTTGATGGGTTTCCAGAGCCACGTTAGCCACGCCAGTAATTTCTCATTCGTGTGTCCGCCCCCCACGTGATTAGATGGTCAATCAGGACGTGTGGTTGTTTAGGGGGCTTATTATTATTATTATTATTATTATTATTAAAAATACTACACATGTGTTTCGAGTTTCACTCATACTAAACCTAATGTTGTATATTCCAAATGTTACCATGAATATGACCTTGTTTTTTAGGGTTCCGTACCTCAAAAGGAAAAACGATACCCTTATAGGATCATTTTTTAGTCCGTCGGCCTGTCTGTCTGTCAAGACCCATTATCTCGAGAACACGTGAAGGTGTCGAGTTGAAATTAAAACTATATACTGAAGTCTGTAGTCCCTTTAAGCTGTGAAAAAATCAAACGTCTGTCGCAAAAAAAAACGTATATTTTGATATTCTCAAAGATCAAAATTCATAGAGTACTTGCCGTTGTCCCAGAATCCTGGAAGTTGGCACAGAGCAAGGTCTTATAGCACAGGTATAGGAATAAATCTGAAAACAGTAAATTTGTTGTTACTTACGTCACAAAAAAAATCTTTACAATTTGGAAAAATCTTCTCCATTCTGGAATTGCAGGCAGCACGAAACCCTCAGAGCGCGAGTCCGACTCGCATTTGTCCAGTTAAAAAAGGAATAATTCTTGCATCGTGAGTTCACAAAAATGTAAACTCATATATATACAAAAGACACTCAGATCCGTAACATTATCTGTACATAAGTCATACTTACATACATAATTTAAATCGATTGCTTTACCAACCGAACCATCAAAAAGTTATTTTAGGCATTACAGTATTTTTATAAAATACCAACGATGTTTTCGTTTGTAAGGACTACTCGAGATGAGAGAGTAGCAATATTATGAGACGTAAAAGAGTCCAATAAAATAAAATACACTGTGATTTTCGTAGTTCAACTATATTTATTTTGTACAAGAAGATGACATAGAACGGAGGTGGACTCTTGCAAGATGTAGAACAAGATAATAATTGAATATATTTTGTTTAAGTTACTTGGGAGTAAGCTCTGTCTATATGGGGCATTCGACATTGAGAGAAGCGACCCTTAGATACCCTCAGCTCAATGCTCTCTAATAAAGAATCTTAATCTTTGATGACATCTCGAAAACTACTAACATTAAGTAGATTGAGTAAATAACTGCAGTAGGAGGCTTACTTGGGATTTCAGAGGCCTTTCACATTTAATTGATTTTAACTCTCAGCCGAAAAGATGGCATTCGTGTTGACCTCAGAAATCTTTAATTAAAGTTTTGGTTTTCATCAATAGGCGTGATTTCGACAGACTTCACAGAATGTTCTGAAGTTTTAACTCAAGCCTTGCTCAACAAATTCCAACAAGGGCTTCAATCGAGCGAACCTTTTTCTAGATAAGATTTTCAATAAGCCTCTTTGGAAAAAAAGTAGTGTCTTGAATTTTAAGTTTTCTTTTTATTTATATATTTTTAGTTGTAGTCTAAGCGAAAGTTTTAGTAGTTTATGTACGTGTGTGCACGCATATATATAAAATAAAATCAGGAAGAAAATAAATAGAAAAATATATAAAATCATGCTTATTTAAAAACAAAAACAGATATGTAGACAACGTGTGTAAGAGGAGTACGAAAGATAAGAAAAATAATTTGATAGCTTATAAAGGTATTTAAATAAGCACAGGAGAGCCAGTTTATGCCAAGCCCTGATTTTTACCCACCAAAAGAAAAACGCCTTGGGCATGACCACTCACAGTGTGTGGTCGCATCTAGTGCCGCCACATCGGCGGCCTTAGCAGTCTATGAACACGCTCAGTAGGCTATTCAAACTGGCCCGCATACACTTCATAAGAAAGGCACAAAGCTTTTTTATGATGACATGAAAGCCGTATACGCTTTCACCGCATTGCTGAAGCGGAGTTAAACCAGTGTTGTGTACGATTATTATGATTGTCTAGGTCGGATCTTCGGATCCCACCGTAGACGCCTCTGAAATTGGAAGTCGCAGGACGACTGCCGGCCACCGCACGAGGGTTTGCGGACGTTAAGGCATAAGTTGCTCGCCGTTCGGCCGTCCGATCGAAGAGTGCCAGGCGCATCTCAAAGAGTTGTCCTCAAAATTGTGTGGGCCAATCAAGGCTGACGCCTGTTAGGGCTTGTGTGGCCATGTTTTGAAGAGTTACTTCAGCCCTCTCAATAAAGGAATTTTTTGGGTTGAAAACAGTGAAAGTCTGACAATCTGACCTCCTCCACACAGAGCGGGACAAGTTATTGGATGATTTTCTACGCTGGTCTTACCATGACGTGATAAAATGTCAAGCACACCCTATATAGCTCTATCCCCTTAACAGTTCAGTCACAAAATAGATAGGTACATAAGACAATCTCATGTATGTACTTCACTTTTTATACCTACGCTCGGTGAACGCACACTAATGAGCGTTTGAGCCGGAACTGTTCGACGACTGGGCCGAGGTAGTCTAGTCCGAGATATCATGTCCGTGAGCGATGTCTATGTGTGCGTGGCTCGAGCGCGCTTTGTATATACTTCTGTACCTATCTTGTTTGTGGTTCAGTTTTGGTTGTCAAATGGATCGTGATAAGAGCTCTTGGTAAGGCCTCTGATTTGGGTCATGATACAGATTTAGTTCTTTAAACAGCTGCTGATTTCTTTCATTCTCTGAAGAAACGACCTGCTTTTTTAGTTTATTTTTGGAGTTTATAGGCATTTAGCTTGAGCGAGGTCAAAAGAACAACGTGCCTTTAATACTGTGGGTCGTAAATAAGCCTGTCAGTTTATTTCTTAGTTTTTATTCAGATAAGCTCCGAGGTTTAATGAAAAATCTCATCTAGCTTGTTGTCAGGGCTGTCAGCTGTTTTTGCAACGCAATTACTTGCCAATAACACGGGTAATGTTTTTTTTAAATCTGATATAAACTAGTACTTGACTGCGATCCCACCTGATGGTAAGCAGTGATGCAATCTTTGATGGTGAGGCGCACTAGTTTATTATGAGCCTATTCACTGTAGCCTTGAAGACGCCTACATTATAATCGGATGGGAAGACCGCAGCAAGCAAATTGTTCCAGTCCTTTGATGTACGCGATATAAATAACGAGGTGAAACGCTTAGCTCGGACCGTAGACCGTTACTTATGTCAGCCTCGCCTTTTTTTTCAACTACGTTGGGGTCAGATTCCTGTATAACTGGATACGACCTTTTCTTAAAGTGGGATATCACCCACTGTCTTCTGGCTCTCTAGGGCGAGTTGGGAAGGTGTGTCAAACTTTCACTGACTAAAATCACAACTATGTTCCTTCTTTGAACTTTGCGTTCTAGGACCATAGGTTTCTCTTTCGGAAGTCAATCCATGGCCCCAGCAGGCTGCGGCCTTATTAGTCCCTACGGTTTTGCTGACATCTCTTTAAGGCGCTAGTACCATATAAACAGCAGGGGCCCAGCTGGGTCGAAGCCTATAGCATTTAAAAAGTACAAACTAATTTTAATTTCGGAAGTCGGTGTTTCTATAATAGATACCTAATTTTGTCTCTTCGTTATTTAACACCGAATTCCGAAATTAAAATTATTTTGTACTTTTTGAAGTCGGTTTAATTTTGTTTTGTAAAAAGTTTTTTATTTTTCACTTTTTAGTTATAGTAGCACCACTAAAAAGTACCTACCCTTCAGCTAAACATAAATTACCTTATAGCCAGAGTGCATCTCATAACGATACTATTAATCCCAAATATTACATGAATTTACCTTCCGGCTTTATCACCAGATCAGTTCGATACATCCCCTCCCCCTTTTATTTTAGTCAGTCATCGACTACACGTATAAACAAAACAATTTTACTTGTTACGACAATTCTGCTATAATTCTATGAGGAGTTCTGTTCCATATCTTCGAAGTTCATGATCAGATCATAACAATATTTCTATGGGACCAATTTGGAAGCATAACCTTACAATAAAAAAAAAATATTTCACAATCGGTCCACAATTGACCGAAATATCGGTGAACATACATATAAAAAAAAAAACATACATTCAGCCGAACATAGAACCTCCTCCTTTTCGAAGTCGCTTAAAAAGTGAAGTACATACATGAGATTGTCTTCTGTATCTATCTATTGTGTGACTGTAGTGTGATTTCCTGTCACCCATCATAAGCAGACTTCAACAAACTTTGCTTAACCTAAGTCATCGATCCGCACGGTAGATATTAGCCACTAGGTCCTCAATACGGCAATACCATAGGCAATAAACAGTATCGATATTGATTGCCCGAGCCAAGCGTATTATCACCTTAGGCTCTGTTTCCACTGACGCAGAACAGCAGCCCCCCTAGCCAAGTTACAACCGTTTCGCTTGCGTCGAACGCTTCGAGTTGACCTTGCCGCCAATTCTTTTGTTCTGACCACGTGACTGAGCGATAGACGACATCGTTCCCGTATGTTTGAAGCTTTATATTCGCGTTAACTATTGCAGATTAGCAACTTGGGTAGGAGTACAGGCCTAGCCAAGTTACGACCGTTTCGTTTCGAATCTCTTTCTACACTCAGTAATGCCTCCGATATCTTTGTTCTGATCACGTGACTTAACGTTGAGATGATGTCATTTCCATACATTTGAAGTTTTCTACTAGCATTGAAGATATCAACTTGGCTAAGCCCAGCGGATTGGAGAGGAGCGGACTGATAATTAACCAGTCACAGTGCTGTGCTCCAGTGGCGACAGTGTAAGTGGAGCGGAGTAGACTTGAACGGACTTTCAAATAATACAAATGAAGCATGCCCCCGAGCCAAACAGAACGGAGTCGAGTGGAAAGCGCGAACCGGAGGGTAGCTCAATAGGGTAGTTTCCAAGGTTAAAATAAGTACATTATATTTAGTCCGTATTTTAGATTGTAAAAGAATATTGGACACGTATTTTTTCTTTTTTCGATTAAACAAAAAATAACAAAGATATAGCCCATTAAAGTTACGTGTGACGTCACCCCATGCGAAAAATGCAGCACGTAACTTTAATGGGCTATAAATATCTTTTTATTACAGGCTTTTATTTAGTTTCACCTGTCCCGATGTTTGTCTGTCATCAAATCTTGCAAATTAAATTTGACCCACTTCCAGGTTACCGATTGAGCTGAAATTTAGTATGCATGTGTAAATCAGATGACAATGCAAAATTATTATGACATGGAGCTGATCTGATGATGGAACCGGAAGGTGACTATAGAAACTCGGTAGTTAAACGACACAACCCCATCGAGTTTGAGCTCGTATGATTCGTTTTGGCGAGTATTAATTACATATAGGTATACCGAGGTATAAAGGCTTGCTATGAAAAAAATATTTTCATTAAAAGGTGTTTTTTTTTTATTATTGATAGGCTTGCGTTTGACCACCATCTCACCTGATGGTAAGCGACGATGTGGTCGACGATGGAACACGCTTGCCTAGAAGTAACCTACTCACTCTTGACTTAAAGACCCCTAAGTTGTAGCTATCAGGAAACACAGACTCTGGCAGGGACCTATTGCACTCTACTTTAATGGAAGCATTTGCCACTTTTCTCTGCTCTTCTCTAATCCACTCCGCTCCGTCAGTAGAAACAGACCCTTTTAGTTCCCAACTAGCTTTTATTTTTCAAACGAGGTATTATGTGTTCTCCGTCATTTTATGATCGTGTTTTGTTTTGTGTCTGACCTTTTGCTAAACAGCGATGTTTATCACGTCTCGACAAGGCATTCTGTCTATTCATATTTTAACTTTGAATAGTCGAGCAGGGTTCTAAATAACATTCACCAACTGTAGGGTTAGGTACTAGAGATATAATAACGTAGCTGGTTTGTAAAATTTCTCATTTAAATATTCACTTGAAATTTCTATTAAGTTGGTGCATCACGACTCACATTTTCACTGTTTTTCATACAACCGCTCATAACTGATTATGACGTTATTACACATTTTTCATTAGATATTTTGGAAACACAGTATCTTGTGGATATTATCTAGGTTTCTAAAGAAACCAATTTCTAAATTTGTGTAAAACTAATCCAGTAAAAACCTCTGAAAATGACCTATGTTTGTATGAACTTTGACACTTCATAATTTGCCTAAAAATTAAAAAAGTCAAAAAAGTAATCCTCTAGAGACCTTGCAAATTTTATTAAGATTCTAAATGATGATAATTTTTTCCAAAAACTTTAAAGGGTTTAAAAAAAACAGCTATTTCCTGGAGCAAGTTTTGTGAAATTTTCGAGTAAATCTCGGAATTACCGAATACTAACAGAGTTTCCAGGCGTTATCTCTCTTTTTTTGCGTTGCCTTTTCGCCAAACATCGCGTTGGATTGCATTAAATGAAGTAACAAGCTTTTAAACCATTTTCGATGTTTACGATACGCGAGTGGAGAAGGACCCTCTTAAGGGTTTGTCAAACTGACCTTTGAAAGGCTACTTAGTTAATGCTTGTGTAAATTAATGTTGTGAAGTTATCATAACTTCTCTCAGTCTGGGTGGAGCGAGAGGGAGTGAGAGAGAGTCCTTCAGTTGGTAACTCAATTCAACAATTTTACAACCCTGGCAGGTTCACCTTTACTGCACCAATAAGCTACATAGCAAAGCTTCTTTATGCCCACCGTCTTATTTCTCTATTTTATTAAATGACTTGCTTTTACCTAATTAATAACATTAGTAAATAAACCTTCGCCCTACCTTTTGCAAGCGAAAAACAGCAATGTAAAATTTAATAGCTACCAGGGTTGTTATCCCATCTCCTTAATTATAAACTTTGAATATTTGTTCTCCAAAAACTGTGTTATGACTGAAAGGGTTATTTAAGAAATAGAATATTTGGAATTGAAACGCCTCCTCCGCCTTGAGTCGTATTCCTCATTACTGAGGGTCGTGAAGTACCCGCTGGATTAGCTTCTTATTAATGGTATCTCGCCATCTGTGACGGTTCTTAGCGTCATAAAGTGCGACGTGCAATTCGATGTCCAGTGTGGAGCGGACCTTATCTGCCCATCTTATTAGGCTTCGTCCTCTTGATGATTTGCCATCAAGCATGTCAGTTACGATGAGCTGTTCAAGGTTGTGGCCATTTTTCCTGGCAATGTGGTCAAAGAACTCCAGTACTCTGCGCATGGAGGGAGTCAACAGTCTGATCTTGATGTTCAGTTCACGTAAGATAGAGCGGTTTGTACGGAAGGCAGTCCAGGGAATTTGAAGCATCAATACGGTCGCGGTCCGCCCTGAATTGAAACTAAAGGTTTTCATATATGACTAGCTTTGCCCAGCGACTACGTCCGCTACAAAATAGTACTAGTTTTCGTACCCCCGTTTAAGTCTTTGTTTAGATTTATTAGAATTGTCATGAGATGCACTTTGACTTTAAGGTACTATCAAATTGATCTAATGATGGAGCCGGAAGGTGTCCTTGAAGTGTTTGGACTAATATTGAAAGGGGTGAATATTAGAAAAACCTTTCTTATCCTTTGTAAACATCATAAAAGGAAGTTTTGTGCAAAATTTCAGCGCTCTAAGTCCAACGGTTTGGGCTAAGTTACCCGTGGTCCTAGAATGCAAAAGGCAAATGAAGGAACATAGATGTGATTTTTTATTTTTTAGCCTGTTCTGTCGCACTCCAGGGCAAAGGCCTCCCTCCACTTCTTTCATCTTTCGTGCGCCCGGTTTTACTCTTGCCAGTTCTGGTGGAATTTGTCTTGTTCGTCGCGCCGTCTTCTTCGTGGTCTAGCACGACCCCGACGCACTGATTCAGGGCACCAACTTTGTGCTACTTTGGCCCACAGTTTGTCGGGCATGCGGCAGACGTGTGCTGCCCAGTCCCATTTCAGGTTTGGTTTTAGTTAGTAACAATCTGACACGTCCTCTCGTTTCGTCCTAGAGTGAGAAAAGTCATTAGATGATTTCCCCCTGTAAAAATTGGTTTGGGCTGAGCGTTGCCGAGTGATTCCGAACTTTTATGTATAGATTTTCGTAATCGTAACAGGCTACGCTGCTTAAGTTTCGAATTCGTTAAATAATAAGATTAATTTCTGAATAAAAGCATTTCAGTAAAACATTTTCAATAAGCTTAAATTTCGCAGAGCGAGCTACTTTTGTCTGTAATCTGTAATTGCGTCATAGCTGGGTTGGGGCAAAAATATTCGAAGATTGGATGGAAGAGGTTAACAGAGGTATTCCACTTGCCAGTTTTATCTCAGAACTTCTAGGAACTCACAAATAAAATTGTATAAAGTTTTGCGTTGAACAAGGAGGGTATATGAAAGGAATTTACAAGGCCAATGGCAGGGCATCACCGGGAAGGCCTTGAAGGACATTCCGCAATCGTTATTGGTGCTAACCTTCAAAAAGGTCGGGCGCGTACTACTCGCAACCGGTACGCGAGATGTATACGTGTGAAAATGGGAGGTATGTAAGGATTGTAGTACGTGCGATTCTAGTTTACGCTAGGGTAGACATCACGCCACGCAAAAAAAATCGTGAGTTTCTTTTTAAGGTTTCAAATGATTTTTCGGTGTGGTAACATTATTTGTATTGCTGATTCAATTTGGTTCTTCAAATCGTATTACGGTAAAGTTTTAAACAGTTACCGTGATTCTGAGAATAATAGCTAACTGAGTGGACAGTACACTGCTGTAATTTACATGTTGTGCTGTAATTTTATTTACTAACACTTAGTTTAAGATTATTGTAATTAACACTAAGTTTTGCGATTTAATTTTTAAATTTTAAATTCGATTAAAGATTTATTGTGGAGAAAGATTTATTAAGGACGTATAAGACTATTAGAGAGATAAAGCTCTCTAATAGTCTTATACGTCCTTGCACTCAACCTTAAAGCGGAATTTACACTAATATTATCAAGAGGTGAAGTGTGTTTTTTTTTTCGGTGGTTAAAAATCATCCAAATAACATCCCCGCCTTTGGGCGGGAGAGTGTCAGACTCTTACTGACTAAAAAACCCACCCTGTTCATTCTTGCCTTTCATACCGGGGCCGACCACCCCTTTCAGAAACAGACCCTAGCCCCAGTAGGCTTCGACCCACGGTTAATGATGACTCCTTGAGGCGGGCGGGACCAGTGTGCACCGTCGACGACTTGGGTTCAGTCCGGACAGTTACCGGACGGTCAGACTGCGAGCTACCAATTGGTAGCTCGCGCGACGCGAACGCGATCGCGAACTGCGAGCAATGGCTCGCCGTCCACAAGCCCGCGCCTGCGGTGGCTGGAAATCGGGCTGGGGCGTGAGCGCCAATGCCTAATGCGGTCGGCTTCTTTGCTAGCAGTACTGCTTCGTAGAAAGAGGCGACCGCCTGCCACTCCTCCTCGCTCCGGACCATGGCCTGTACCAAGCCCAGGCGCGAGAGATAAAAACTTTAATATCTCCAGACAGCGTTATACATCGAATAATACAATAAACACAGATCCTGAAAGTACTATATTTAAGACCACTTATAAAACACATAAAAGTTGATTCTTTGTGAACCACTTAGAGATATCGGCGCTTGAGCGCTCGGCGTCAGAGTGGTGATCGCTTTGCGCATTCCATACATTGGCGAGCCAATCGTCGTCGTTGTTAGATACATGCAGCAAGCGCAGAACGAATCACGAGTGACGTCTATGACACGATGGCGTGTGAGCCAATCACTGACGCTCCCCGCCCCCGCGTCTCACTTCGTCATTCCATTTGAAGCCATCGCTCAAGGTTCGTGCCGGTATCTATACTAGCCGCTAACAACCTGAAACAAGAATAATGTTATTTTTAATAAAACAATTCAATACGACCTTACTATGATTATGAAGTAGGAACTGTAACATAATATTGCATTAAGGAGTGGCCATATATATTCAAATTCGGTGTGTGAGCCCTTCACGACCTTTTTGCCTGAATGTTTTATCACATTGAGCATGAATCTTCTATAGATACGATAGCAGAATAATGGATGTTAAGTGTCCCCGCACAAGTGTCCAAGCTTCTTTTTGAGGCGGCCCTTTTTTGTGGTGGTTTTTTATAATAATAATAATGACATACGCCGCAGCATGCAATTCGCGTATTTAATCCTTCTTCGTCAGAGTCCATTATGATACTGCACGAATGGCCACAAGCTATCACCTGCTTCAGCTTTTTTGTAGCCACTTCTTGTTTTTTTTTGGGGCGGCTTTTTTTTGAAACCCGCGTGCCCCCGCACACCCGCGGGTATCATTGATATGATAGATAAAAAATATTCTATTGTCTTCAAGGCTAGAGGGATTTCAAGTCTATGCGAAGTAAGCGAAAGTACAATTTTAGTAACTTAGTCCTGAGAGGTTGCCAGTGTTTCACAAATAAACCTGTATACTTTTTTTTTTAAAGTAAGAAATCATCAAATAACCCCTCACGCATTGAGCGACACTCCCTGTGTCAGACTTTAACTGACTTAACCCCATCTATGTTCTTCAGTAGCCCTTTGCTTACCAGAACCGAGTTAAGTCTTTAAAACAATTCCGCAAGCCGTTCTGTAATTCTATGCCATACTTCACGTACTCCTATTGTTAAAGTGCATTTATTGTTATTGTTATTGTTACAGCGCGATGACTCCGCACACTCTCCGGGTGGAGAACTGCTCCTCCCACTGCACCACACCCTCGGAGAGGCAGGACAACGTGGTCTCCGTCAAAGTCGGCTTCATTCATATCAACCCGGCATCCAAGTGAGTGCACGAACCTATCATCGTCATCATCCGACTTTATAATATTACCACTGCTGGGACTAAGGCCTCCTCTGTAGGAGAGGGAAAGGAAGGAATCAAAACACATGTGACATCAACTAACTAGCACTGGGCCCGCGTGGTGGGTCACGGTCCCTTCTCTCTCCTAGAAAAGGGGATGCCAGTATTATTATACATAGAACAACTTTTTTTGACCTCCACAACCCCCACAACTAGGTCACACGATATCACACGATGACCTGTGTCAGATTTTCTGGCTCCTGACTTCCTGGCATAGCCCAAAGAATCACCAAATCTGAACAGATCTGATGGTCAATGGGCTGAAAAGTTCTGGAGTGGCGACCACGTAGTGGAAGACGCAGCGTTGGAAAACCTCATCGGTCAACAAGATGACCGATGACCTTGTGAGGGTCGTAGGAATTCACTACATACATTCAGTCAGAAAAGTATCGGGAATGGATGATTTGTTTATGGTTCCAAATTCAAAGTTTTGTTTTTTTTGTAGTTGTTAGATTGACACAACTGTTGTTCATTTTGGCGCGGAGTTTGAGTTGCATCTGTTATTTATATTAAATACAGTGCTGGTTTTAGTAATATCATATATAGTGTGTATTGCGAATTTCATAATGGACAAAAATATCGAACAAAGAGTTTGTCTTAAATTTTGCATCGCCAATGGAATTTCGTGTTCGGAGTCACTGAAAATTTTACAGAAGGCTTACGGTGAATCGACTTTATCAAAAACTCGTGCTTATGAGTGGTTCAAAGCGTTCAAAAGCGGTCGAGATGTGATGGAAGATTTGCCTCGCTCTGGTAGGCCGTCAACGTCTGCAACTGAAGCTAACATCGCAAAAGTGAAGGAAATAGTGACTGAAAATCCCCATTCAACTCTGAGAGAGATAGCCGCCGAACTTTCTGTATCTCACGAGTCGATCCGTACCATTTTAACTAATCATTTGGGTATAAAACATGTTGCTGCTCGGCTAGTCCCAAAAGATCTGAATTTTCTCCAAAAATTCAATCGCATGAAAGTCGCTGAGGACATGCTAGAACGAGTCAGTTCGGACCCAACATTCATGAAACGCATTGTTACGTGGGTTTACGAGTTTGACATGCAAACTAGTCAACAAGCTTCGGAATGGCGCCTTCCAACTGATCCGAAACCGAAAAAACCACGCCAAAGTCGATCAAAAGTCAAAGTCATGTTGACTGTTTTCTTTGATTAGCGCGGTTTTGTGCACTCTGAATTCTTACCGGAAGGTCTAACGGTAAACAAAGAATATTATTTGAGCGTTATGCGGCGTTTAAGAGAGCAAATTCGACGAAAAAGGCCAGATTTGTGGAAAGAAAATTCTTGGATTTTGCACCACGACAATGCGCCTTCGCACAAGGCTATCACTGTGAACGAATTTTTGGTCAAAAATTCGTTCACACTTACGTTACACTCAACAAATACCATCCAGCAACCACCATATTCACCATATATGGCTCCTGCTGACTTTTTTCTTTTTCCTAAACTCAAATTACCACTTCGTGGCACTCGTTTTCAATCGATAGAATACATAAAGGAGAATTCGCGGCGAGAACTGAACTCAATTCAGGAAGCAGCGTTTAAAAAATGTTTTGATGAATGGATTATTCGTTGGCGCAAGTGTATCGTTTCTAAAGGACCATACTTTGAAGGTGATAAAATAAATTTGGATGAATAACAGACATTTTGTGTGTTATTGATCTTTTCCCGGTACTTCCTTGACAGAGTAGTAGATGCAAGATGCACAGGATCGGTAGTTACGGCGACCCTTGGGAGAAGCTTATGTCCAAAAGTGGACGTCTTTCGAACTACTCGCACTGTCGAAGATCTACAAACAACGGTGACATTCCGAGTCATGGAGGAGTCTTGGTCACCCATCCACAGCATGGCCTCAGCATCTCAACAAACTCATGCTTAAAGATCGAGGTCAACTGTTCTAATTTAAAAAAAGAAAAAAAAAAAGTAAAAAAAAAAAAAAAAGAAAAAAAAAAAAAAGAAAGTTAAAGAAAAAAGTAAAAGTAAAGTAAAGTAAAGTTATCTACACTAAAATAATAAAGAGGTACAGTTTTCAGAGCACATCTCTCAAAGCACAGTTGCGATTACTAATATTTTTTTACGGATAAAAAGCTACTTATTTTATTTCTTAGTAATACAGGCTACATTTTATGTACGCGAGCGCAGCTGCGGGCAAAAGCTAGCATCCAATATAGCAGTGTTTACAAGAAACCGAAGCCATAGTTAATTGCTAGTCTGACATAATCGTCGACAAAGTGGTGACCTCATGAACTTAGGCGGTTATTACACTGTCACGCACCACGCAACTTAGCGCGTGAAAACGCACCTACGCACGTACTTGCGGCAGTGCAGATCTACATCATCGTGCGGGTTTTTACGCACTCACGCGCGTAGCTGCGTTTTGTAAATTCACGCATGTACACAGTAACTTCATACAAAATCACGCACGGTACTACAACACTCAGTATGCCATACCTTGCGTGTCGCCTTGCACCCACGCGCGTGAGTTTATGTTTCACCGCATGTAGCGCATGTAGGTGCTTGCTCTGCATGAACGCGCGTGGATGCATTTTCAGTGTATTGGACTGTGCGTGTTTTGTATACAAACTGAGATACTTACAAGCAACGTTAAGAGGGTCCTTCTCCACTCGCTTATCGTAAACATCCAAAATGGTTTAAAAGCTTGTTACTTCATTTAATGCAATCTAACGCGATGTTTGACGAAAAGGCAACGCAAAAAAAGAGAGATAACGCCTGGAAACTCTGTTAGTATTCGGTAATTCCGAGATTTACTCGAAAATTTCACAAAACTTGCTCCAGGAAATAGCTGTTTTTTTTAAACCCTTAAAAGTTTTTGGAAAAAGTTGTCGTCAATTAGAATCATAATAAAATTTGCAAGGTCTCTAGAGGATTACTTTTTTGACTTTTTTAATTTATAGGCAAATTATGAAGTGTCAAAGTTCATACAAAATAGGACATTTTCAGAGGAAAAACCTCAAAAAACTGGATTAGTTTTACACAAATTTAGAAATTGGTTTCTTTAGAAACCTAGATAATATCCACAAGATACTGTGTTCCCAAAATATCTAATGAAAAATGTGTAATAACGTCATAATCAGTTATGAGCGGTTTTATGAAAAACAGTGAAAATGTGAGGTCATGATGCACCACCTTAAGACACGCATTCACGCGCTACGCTGCGTGGTGCGTGGCAGTGTGATAACCGCCTAATGTTCTGTATAGCCGACTAATTACTGAAGGGGAATCAAGTGCGTAATCCACAGTCGCCATATTGTATTATATATCTGACCTCCCCAGAGAGTCTTCTCTTTTAGTCATTATATGGTTTAAATGAGTTTTAAAAGATGAGCTGGAATTTTCCGTGCATAATAAAAACAGGCACAATTGTATAAAAAAGTTTAATAAGCTGTTTAAACACTTTCCTATGAGAAAACAGAGGCTCTGTTACATGATATTGTTTAATTAGACAACTCACACACTATTCATACAACTTGTACTAAATTTCATTTCAACACACACACATCACATTCATCTCACAACACACAACACTTTCACGTCACACACACCACTTTCACGTCACACACACCACTTTCACGTCACTACACACACCACACATCACGCTTCACGTCACGCGTAAAGTAATTTAGCACTGTTATGGAAGAGCGGAGCCTCCTAAAACATGCATTATTAGCCTAAAAGGAGGCTTAAAATTCAAATTTGTAATAATACGCTGATTGTGACAATAAACTATTTTTGATTTTTTATTGTTTTTTTTATGTGAGAAATCGTTGTCTCGTGCTCTAGGGTAGAGCAAGAGGGCATGACAGACTTTTACTCATTAAAACCTCTTCAGTTCCCTTTACGTCCAAAGACATGCATCCCATTCAAATATAGCCGTATAAGACCTATGGTTTATATAGATTTTATTTTGAGGTGGGAAGCTACGAATAACTCCTACTACTTTGGGTCCATGGGTAGTCCGAAAGGGAACCCCGGGGTCCTGGGATGCAAGGCAGAGGAACATAGGTGTAGTTTAGTCCATAAAATACTGGCATGCCCACTATGCGCTACTAGTTATTTTCCAATATAAAAAAAGACACTCGGAGACTGCCGCGGTAAAGCTATCGCATAGCATTTTTATCAAATTATGCAATTAAATTGTGATTGAAGTTGACAAGTTGCCATGACAACCATTTAGTGGCCGGTGTTAGGTTTTTTTCGTTACGGAATTTCTGGATTCGGTCTCCACGCTCAAGGCCCGCGATAGATGCTATGCAATAGCTTAAAGATCACTTTTTGTGAAACGAAACTTTTTTTTTACTTTTCTCACCTCACCAGTATTACTTCAGTTACCGTTTGCATTCCAAGGCCGCTGTAACTCTTTAGACCAATTCAGCCCATGTGTCATATAACTGGAACATAATGGTCGTACCCTGACTGTTTATAGGTCGTTAGCAAGCCTATTTACAGCAATATCTATTTACCGACTTATTTTATAACCTCAGGAAATTGATGTCAGCAAAGTCGTGTGTGTTGACTTTATGACATGTTACCGGGGTTGGTTGTTTCAAGAGCCAGTGAAATTTTTTCATTTGGTCCATTGGCAGTCGTTTATTAATTAGGAGGAAAATGCAGTAGGTACCTACGCAGAAATTAGTTCTATGTTTTTTTTTGTTTTAAGTGGGAAATTCATTCAATGACCCCCTGCTCGTGAGTGGAGCGGGAGATAGTGTCAGACTGTCAAAAAACCCGCTTCTTTTCTTCGTTTCCATTCGTACCGGGGCTGAATCTTCCTTTCAGAGAGCCTTGGCCTCAGTAGGCCTTGCTGGGCCCCCACGGTTTGCTGACAGCTCCTTGAGGCGCGCGGGAACAGTACGCGCCGTCGACGACTTGAGCTCGGTCCGGAGGTATGAAATTATTTTGTATTAATTTCAACCTCCGCTCGTTTATGAGAAAATAAGTCTTGACAGATGGACGGATAGACAGATGACGGACAAAAAACTAATTGTAATAAGGGTTCCATTTTTGATGAATTAGATACAGAACCCTAAACTACAAAATATATACGAGTAGGTACAGAAGTCAATCTACATACAAAGCGCACTCGAGCAACGCACACATAGACACTGCTCACGGACACGATATCTCGGAGCGCCTCGGCCCGCTCGTCGAACATTTGTGGCTCAAACGCTCATTAGTGTGCGACCACCGAGCGTAGGTATAAAAAGTGAAGTATATACATGAGATTGTCTTCTGTACCTATAAATTTTGAGCCTAAACATATAAAATATGGCTATAAATAAGAGGAGGTACGTTTGGTACACCTACGTAAACCAACCTTAGTTAATTTTCATAAATTAGACTTCTTTTTTATAATTAACTGCAAACTGTGAAAATATATATTACTAGCTTTTGCCCGCGGCTTCACCCGCGTACATAATCCTAGGTTAAAAAGTATCCTATGTGTTATTCTGGGATATGGTCTACTCGTGTACCAAGTTTAATCGAGATCCGTTCAGTAGTTTTTGCGTGAAAGAGTAACAAACATCCATACATCCTTCCATACATCCATCCATACATCCATCCATACATCCATCCATACATCCATCCATACATCCATCCATACATCCATCCATACATCCATCCATACATCCATCCATACATACAAACTTTCACATTTATAATATTAGTAGGATTAGTATATCAACGTACCTCATATAAGTAAATTACATTTTCTCATTAGCAAAACTTAGAAGCATTTGTAAGTTATGTTTATTTAATTTGAAAAGTTAATTAGTTTAGCTAATGAGATTGTAGGCGTACTAATTATCTTTAGGTTATTTGTATTGTATCTACTAAGTGGTTTGTCTGAGATTAATTTGCCACTTGTAAGAAATTAATTTATAAGTATTTGTACATGATAATTTAATAGAATCATATTTATTATGTAAATTTGCTTTGCTGGCAATTGCTATATTTGGGTAGGACATATGAAATGTAGCTGCCGGAGTCTGTTTCATGATAGCTATAAGTTAAGGGTCTTTAAGGCAAGAGTGAATAGGTTACTTCAAAGCAAAGATTCTAGGCAAGCGATTCCATCTTCGACCACATGATCGCCCATCTAAAAAAAACACGCATGTTTTTGGAACAAACTTTGTAAAATATTCGGATAAACAATACTCTTTTTTCATGTTGCCTCTTTATCAAACACTAGCATTGCCCACGGTTTCGTCTGCTCACATAAAATATATAGCCCACCAACTACTACTACTACTATTCACTCAGGAATAAAACAACTTTCTATTATATTTCGGATCTGTACTTTCAGAGATTACCTCCTACAAACAAAAAATCAAACTACCTCTTTATTATATACTAGTGGCCCGTATCGGCTTCGCACGGGCAGTACACTGTAATAATAGCCTATGTTACTCAGGATGAATGAAGCTATCCAATAGTGAAAGAATTTTTGAAATCGGCACAGCAGTTTTTGAGTTTATTCATTACAAACACACACACAAAAATAAAATTTTCCCCTGTTTATAATATTAGTGTAGATATAGTTATATCATCATCAGCCTTTTTTAATGTTCCCACTGCTGGGACTTAGGCCTCCTCTCTAGTAGAGGGAATGGGCCGTAATCTACCACGCGGGCCCAGTGCGTGTTGGTGGATGTCACATGTCTTCGAATTTTTGGTTCTAGGACATGCCGGTTTCTTCACGATGTTTTCCTTCACCGTTTTGAGAGCAGTGGTGATGAAATAAATTACATAAAGTAATGCGCCTGGCTGGGTTCGAACCTGCGACCTACAACTCGTAAGTCGGGGCCATTACCACTCGGCCACCACTGCATAGTTATATAGTTTGGACTAATGTAGATTGTTTAGGAAGAAACAATAAGCCTTAAACCATGCTCACGTTAACGATAAATGGATCGGGGACGGCACTCTTAAAATATAAGCCATTGTTTTAAAGCAACTTACGTTAAGAAGGAGACTTTTGTATGTAAACCGTACTTGTATATTGATGAAGCCTTGCCTAAGGGTATCGGACAAAGCCGATTATAAAATCAATTTATAACAATTACTTGTAACAAAATATCCGACGCACAACAAAATACCCAAAGCTCAGACTTCGGAAAATAAGAGTACTTTGTCGGAATATTAGGTAAAGAATTTGCGAATAAGATGAACACAATTGTTTCTAACGTTGTATCTTAGATATATAATATGAAATTTAAGTGTTATTTTGTGGTTGTTAACCCTTCAGATACCGTCAATTAGAGACACAATAGTAAGACAATAGATGCGCGGCCACCGGTGGTCGCTTGGGGATTCATGAAGATGTGTTTCGTTGAAATGAATTCTTGTATAGTATGTGATTGATAGAGCTTGGACTTATGACAATAAAGTTAACTTACTGTGGTGTATAGGAACTTTATAGTAGGCTACGATCTCTATAGTGAATGACGTACGTAAATTGTCAATGTCTAATATAATAAATATATTGTGATTAAAACAGCAATGCAAAACTTTAATTCAGTATTTATTACTTACTGTTCTTGTTTTGGAATTGTACAGATAGAGAATTATTTACTAATAATTCTATATATAAGTAGAATAAGTACTAAATTCTAATGAAATATTTCCCAGTTTCGTAATTTTTCGAAATGTAAAAAAATAATAATTGAAGAATAAAGTGTTTGTCATAGTGACGTTAATACTAACGACAGGCCTCTGCTTTGAAAGGTGTGAAATCGGGTTTTTTCTTCTACCCTTCACACTTTTTTTCTTTCTTTAGTCTGGTTTTGAGGAGCGCATCTTCTCGGTCTTTTGAAGGTAGAGTATTGTTTTATGCTGATTATGTATTATACACTAAAATCTTTTTTTTATCAATCATTCTGTTTCTTGGTGAACCTCTTATTAAAATCAATACTCAGTAGCAGTTTTAAGTATATAGTTTACAGACAAACAAACGTAATGGAGGATTTTGTCTTAAAATATGTCTATAATGTAATATATTTTGTTTCGTTTTGTTATATACGTACATCTGTGTGCTCTAATTATTAGTTTTAAACAGTGTTTCTCAGTAAGTGAATTATGAGATGCGATTCTTTATGAGAAATTAAATTATTCTTAAACCTTATATCTAAAAAGATTTCTAAACAGAAGTACACTGGCATAGTTTCTTGTTGACACTTCGCGTGACCCAAAGGCTGGCTTTTACCTTGGTCAGAGATTAAGCATTGCCATACAACGTGGCAATGCCGCCAGTCTTTTGAGCACACTTCCAGTCGACAGCGATGTGGAGGAATTTTTTGACGCCATATTTTAGGTAAAAGTTATTGTGTATATATAGTTTTAATTAGTTAAGTGTTTTTATTTTTCATGTCTTTCTATACATATAATAAATCATCATTCCTTTTCCTCAACAGAAGTATCAAAAAGTAAAATGGAGGAGTGTCTAAATCATTTTATCGAAATAAATTCTTTACCAGCAGACTTGTAGAAACGGTCTTAGAAATTAGAAACACAAGCTGTAAGATGCAACACACTACTTATCCTTACTCGAGAAGAGGTTGCAGTTAGTAGTTCACCGCTTGAACTCGTTAAGGAGATTGGCAACAACATCTGCTGTCCATGTAATTACATTTTTGTAGATTAGGAGAAACAATAGTTCTGCCAGTATTAATACAGAGGCAAAATAAGTAATCTAAGTATTATACGATTTGTTTTTTATTCCATTTACCTTTGGAGCGAAAAAGTGTTAGATTATTTATTACTATCTAATACTATATGTGTCTTCAGTTGCTCTTTGGTTTCCAGGACCACAGTAATTGTTTCAAACAGACTCTAAGCCCTATTCATACTTGTTCTTTTTATCATAAACTAGCTGCTCCCAGCGGCTTCGCCCGCGTGATAGCAGAAAATTATTCCAAGGGAACATACTTCTGGGAAAAAAAGTATCCTATGTCCTATTCTAGGACATGGTCTATCCGTGTACCAAGTTTCATCAAAATCGGTTTTGCAATTTAGGCGTGAAGACGTAACAAACAAACAAACAAACTCACTTTCGCTTTTATAATATTAGTAAGGACTTAGCCGTAAGTAGTCATTCCGAACATTACAGCAGCCACATAGAACTTAACCTTACTACTGTACAGGGTTATTTGTTTAAAATGCTGTCGACATGTATTGTATTGTTTTACTATTATTATACTTTTTTTTAATCTATAATAATTGTAATTTTAATGACAGCAAATCATGATTTTATTGACTACTTTTGACGTTCAAATTTATTTAAAATTATGCTGTTGACATGTGTATTGTATTTTTTTTTCTGTTATTATTTTTTATTTGAAAAAAAAATTGACATTTTAATGATAATTGTACTAACTAATTTATATAATGACTATTTGAAATTGAATTATATCTAGAACTATGCTATTGGAATGTAATCATACCTAAACTAAATTTAACAAGTACCTATAAAATTTTGATGATCACGGTTTATGCACCATCTCTTCCTAAATATTTGTACGCCACGATATGCGGCTGAACATGCCACTACTTACTTACTTACTTGTAAAACACTAGCAAACTCTCAGGACTATGTTACTAATACCATAAACAAAACGACAAAGCATTTTGGAAACACATTCATTACGTACAGCTAAGGAGTGGAAGTCCCTGCCGGAGACTGTGTTTCCTGATAGTTACAACCTAGGGGCATGTAGTAACCTATTCACTCTTTAAGGCAAGAGTGAATAAGTTAATTCTAGGCAAGCGTGCTCCATCGTCGGCCACATCATCGCTTACCATCAGGTGAGATAAGTGGCCAAACGCGAGCCTATCAATAATTAAAAAAAAATTACATTGCACTGACTGCAACCATTCCTGTAGTTGTTATGGGTGCCTGGCATAATTTTTTTTCCGTAGTTGAAATACGAGCTTTAAATTGGAAATGTTTTTCATTATTTCTGGGTATAAAACCCCAACAGGCCAACACTTTTTTATCCCGGATTTATATGTTCCGTGGGTTTTTATTTTACTAAGCCACTGGCGTCTTGTTTAATAAAGGTGATGTTATATAGCATAATCAGCTATGTACCCACGGCTGGGACTCTGGCCTCTTCTCTAGGAGAGGGAATGGGCCGTAATCCACCACACGGGCCCAGAACTGTTCGTGAATGTCATTTGTCTTCGAATTTTTGGTTTTAAGACATGCCGGTTTCCTCACGATGTTTTCCTTCACCGTTTTGAGAGCAGTGGTGATGAAATAAATTACACAAAGTAATTCGACTGGCTGGGTTTGAACCCGGGATCTACAACTCGTAAGTCCCGTTTTATAAAAAGAGACAATTTTCTGTCTCTGTCAACCCATTTCAAAATAGAGTAGTAAAGATAGGCGAAAGGATTTACGTCAATAAGTCCCATCTGGATTTAAATCTTATCTCGACGCCTGAAGCATCTGCAGTATTTCAGCGACGCAAAACAGCCATGCTAATTTTTCAGGGTTCCATATCCAAAGCATAAAAACGGGACACATTACTTTTACTCCGCTATTTATTTATTAAAACTTTATGCAACACAAA
Source organism: Mythimna lalbum (assembly GCA_949319445.1). Classification (NCBI taxonomy): domain Eukaryota; kingdom Metazoa; phylum Arthropoda; class Insecta; order Lepidoptera; family Noctuidae; genus Mythimna; species Mythimna lalbum. Next base: position 3,790,508 of record OX439358.1, read on the forward strand.
GGCACAAAGGTCGACCTAATGCCTTAGGTATTCTTTACCAGTCAACCAAGGGTGGTGAAGAGAAAATATGGCAGGTGCTTAACCAAACAAAAAAAAAAACCGACGGTCAGTTTGTCCGTCGCTATCCGTCTCATCAGGCTGTATCTCATAGACAGTGATAGCTATAGAGTTAAAATTACAGATGGTGTATTTTTTATTGGCACTATAACAACATATACTAAAAATAAAATAAAATAAGTAGCTTCCATAACAACTAACGTGGTTTTTTTGCCATTTTTTGCTACGGACGGTAGGGAACCCTTTGTGCGCGAGTTCATCTTGAACTTGGCCGGTTTTTTTTCTTTTATTTTGCACTTGGTGAGTATGCCATAGTAAGCTTAGTATTGAGGCGGATTAGTTGGCTTACGGAATACTGCGCCAAAACGAGAAAGTGAACGGCCGTCATGAAAATTGAAGAGAAATATCGAACAGGAGTTTTTTGGATTAGGTTGAAAGTAGAAATATTATGGAGGTTCGATACCGAATTCGAAAGTTTGAAACTTCCAATTGATTTGCACTTTTGATTCCGATTTTGGTTTTTTATGAAAACAAAACACATGACCCTAGAACGTAAATGGCATCTGAAGAATAAAATTATGGTTTTAGTCAGTAAAAGTCTGACACGCCCTCTGGCTCCACCCTAAAGCGGGAAAGTTATTGTATGATTACCCACTTCAAAACAGAGCCCAGTAACTTAGTAACATAATACGAAACAAAAAGGAAATATCTAAAAAACATTCTATTCAAATTCCCTGTTTTGTTAAGTTACACGCGTCGACGGTGCTTGAATAGGAAACCCAGGAAACCTCACTTTGATGTTGATGAAAAAATTGTTCCTTCTTTGCGTTTGACCTTTAAGACCTCAGGGTTCACTATCACTTAACACATGGCCTCAGTAGGCTTCGCCCCTGCTGAGGCCCTACGATTTGCTGACATCTCCTTGAGGCGCGCATGGAATCCTATGCGCTTTTGATGACTTGGGCTCGGTCCGGACGGTTACCACCGGACGACCGGAAGACGTGTTACTCTTTTATATTTTTTGCTCTTCGTCCTTCTGAAAATCAGGACATGATCTCGGCGGCTGGGGCGTGAGGAAGTCCGTTCTGTAACGCGTACTGTCACGTCCTTCGCTAGAATTACTGCTTCGCAAAAAGATGCGACCGCCTGCAATTCCTAATTACTCCGGGCTACAAGAGCCGACGCAAGAGGTCACTACGTCACCGCACAAAGGAGAGCTCAATTTTAACGTGCCTCGTACTTATAAAATCCGCTATGTATATATATACGTTAGTCTGTCCAGATCCGCACCACTCTTGACTCTACACTGTCCAATGTCCTTCACACTGCCAAAGACAGAAACAGATGGCGGAATGAAAGTGACGAAGCAGGGAGGTCACGACCCTCAGCATTGAGGAGTACGACGCAAGGAGGGGGAGGAATATCCGCTACAGATGGTCTCGAAGTTGTTCAATCTGTAACAAAGAGTCGCCCATCTACGGACTGACCGTGACCTTCATTTTATACTTCAAGTCAATCTATAACAATCCACAGCAGGACATCGGGCATTTCCAAGTTACGCTTTCAAACAGTCAAAGAATTTACAGTAATAGCTTCTTGCAGGGCAGGCCTAGGAAGTGGTCAGTTATGTCACTGAGCTAAGAGCCGTCTCATTGGACCATGAGAATAAGTTTCCCCGCACACGGGCCACAAAAAAGCCGCTTTAAGCTTTTTCTTTTTGAGGCGGCCTTTTTTATGGCTCGTGTACGGCGGTGCCGCCACAAAAAAATGCTTGAAGCCGCTTCTAGCTTTTTTTTTGTGGCGGCGTTTTTTATAATAATGACGCCGCCGCTTGCCATTCGCATATTTAATCCTTCTTCGTCAGAGTCCATTATGATACTGCTCGCATGGCCACAAGCTGACGCGCGCTTTAGTTTTTTTTGTGACCGCTTGTAGCTTTATTTGTAGCGGCTTTTTTTAGAGCACCCCCGGTGCGGAGACACTAAGGGAACAGAGAGTGCACGTGTTTGCGCACAGTTTCGTGCACCGTATTATGTCCTGCAAACTTAGCTAAACTCTGTACAGACCAGCTGTCGCAATCGAAATTGCTTCGGAAGGAATATACTGTTACCCAAATTAAATTATTTATTATTAAAGAACGAACGAAAAGAAAGAAAAACGTCGATTTGTACTTCACAGATATTTTTAGATTCAAATTTAAAAACATTTAAATTAGGATACATTAAAAAATACCATAAAATTTAGTATAAAAAAAAAGATAAAAATCTTAAAATCTGTGTAATGTCAAAAAGGCGCCTAACTCAACATTTATGCTGCGATATCTATAGAGATAAATAACCCAGCGCTGGTTTTACACACCAAGGCCTTCACCACATTGTTATATACTCCTATAAACCTTTAGAATGAATTCTACCGTAGCATTCGAGAAGTCGAGAATCATTCCTTTGTATGTAATATAATTTTGAAGAGGAATGGTTTAGGGTTTAGGGTCCCGTTACAAACGTGAAAGAATAGCCGTAGCGAGGCTTTGGAGGAGTCTCTTGATATTATAGATTGTTCGCGTTTGTTGTCGGAATACATGCAAATAAATATGTATGTTGAAGATATTTGACTGGCCTGTTGGTTTGGTGGTTAGTGGCCCTGATTGCTATGCCGCAAGTCGTGGGTTCGATCCTCACCCAGGACAAATGTTTATGTGATGGCCATAATCATTTGTTCTGTGTCTGGGTGTAATTTATCTATAATACCTACGTATGTATTATTATCCGATGGATGCGTGACGCACAGGACCGGTCGTTGTGGCGACACTTGGGGGAGGCCTATGTCCAACAGTGGACGTCTTTCGGCTGATATGAAGATGATGATGATGATGATGTATGTATTTAGGAATATATAAGTTATGTTTATCAGTTGTCTAGTACTCATATCACAAGCTCTGCTTAGCTTGGGACATTGATGGGATGCATTTTGGAGTGTGCACAGGAATTGCTTCATTAGATTCCACCATTTCAATTTTACCATCGGACAACCCGACGTACAGCGAATATCCACCCTTACGCGTTTAAGCGTTTCGCCTCGTCGTTTATACCGCGAACATCGAAGGACTGGAACAATTTGCCTGCTGCGGTCTCCCCATCCGATTATAATTTGGGTGTCTTCAAGGCTAGAGTGAATAGGCTCTTAATAAACTGGTGCGCCTAACCACCAGCGATTGCATCACTGCAAAGTCAAGCACTAGTTTATACCAACTAAAACAAAGACAGTATCTATACTTAATATTATAAAGAGGTAAAATTTGTAAGTTTGTATGTAAGGGGTAATCTCTGGAAGTACTGGTCCGATTGCTAAAATTTTTTCACCGATAGAAAGCTGCTTTATTCCTGAGTGATATAGGCTATATTTTATGTACGCGGGCGAAGCCGCTGGCAAAAGCTAGTGTGTAATAAATAGGTACGGAACCATTATAAAGTTTCGAATTCACACTTGTAAGGCGCACTTGCAAGACATGTATTTCGAATTATATATCTTCATCTTCATAAATATATAAGACTAAAAGAAACGTACAATACAAAGGTACAATAGAACCTGAATAAGAAGAAGTATGGAAATCATGTCTAGGCAATTTATTTTCACGTGTGACATATATTTTTAATAAATGCGCATAAATAAGTCATACATTGTGTTATCCTGTGCTTGCGTTGAGTTGTCGACCCGGCTCGTATTGTTCGCGTGGCTGGTATGTAGTCTAGGTACAGTCAAACAAAGTATAAGGTGAGTTTTTCAACAATTTTTGTGTTATGATTTAAAAAACAAATCATATTTTAGTTCATCAGATTTTCATCATCATCATCATCATCATTTCAGCCGAAAGACGTCCACTGTTGTACGCACAAGACCGTTCATTGTGGCGGCACTTGGGGTAGGCTTTTTTTTTTTTTGTCGACGGGGAAAATCATCTTTGACGAAACCAACCCGCTCTTGGGTGGAGCGGGAGACAGTGTCAGACTCTTACTGACTAAAAACCCCGCGCCGTTCCTTCTAGCCTTCATACCGGGGCGCGAGCTCCCTTTCGGACAACCCTGTCCCCAGTAGGCTTCGACCCAGCTGGGCCCCTCCTGTTGCTGACAACTCCTTGAGGCGCGCGGGAACAGTGCGTGCCGTCGACGTCTTGGACTCGGTCCATTACCGGACGATCGGACAGCGAGCTACCCATGGCTCGCCGTCCGCGAGCCCGCGTCTACGGTGGCCGGAAATCGGGATCGGAATCCCGGCGACGGCGGCGAGGGCGCCGTTGCCTGATGCGGTCGGCCTCCTCCTTTGCTAGCATTACTGCTTCGCAGAAGGAGGCGACCGCCTGCCATTCCTCCTCGCTCCGGACCATGGCTTCGACCAGGGCCCGGCGCGAGAGGTCTCCGCCGCCGATCGCCCCCACGAGGGCACGGCGATGCTCCGCCCAGGCAGGGCACACCTCGACGGTGTGCTCCACCGTGTCCTCCGGGCGTTGCGCACAGTGGCGACACCCGGGCGTCTCTTCCGCTTGAATCCGATGCAGGAACCTCCCGAACTTGCCATGTCCGGTGAGGACCTGCGTCATGCGGAAGGTAAGGACGCCGTGAGGTCTTTCCAGCCACGCCTCAAAGAGGGGACTTACCGCCATAATCGTGGCGTGCCCTGCACTGGGTTGCTATCCAGGTTGATTGATAGCCGTTGACGCCATTTCACCATGAGGCACTTGGGGTAGGCCAAGTGCCGCCACAATGAACGGTCCTGTGCGTCTCGCATCCATCGGATTCCCGCAACCCTTACCAGGTCATCGGCCCACCTTGTAGGAGGCCTTTCAACGCTACGTCTTCCGGTACGTGGTCGCCATTCCAGAACCTTTCGGCCCCAACGGCCATCCATTCTGCGAGCAATGGCCCTGCCCACTGCCAGTACCACAGATTTTCATACAAAAATAAAAATATTTAAATTGAAAGTTCTAAATTTATGCAAAGCAAGCGATAGTATAACGGAGGGTAGAACATGAACTTGACCTATTTACGGGTGACCCTCACTAGTCGATCGGTCACCTTGATGCGCTTGCATCGCATCATGCGTGTTCTTGTAGCGGAATTCGGCAGTGCGGGTGTGTTATCTTTACATGATGGTGTATCAATATTCTAATATCGATTACATGTTTGTTGTTGTCATTGGCTGAATACTATAATATTATAACAAACTCAAATAACTGCGTATATTCCACGTTTACGGTATCACTTATTCGATTTAAAAAACGCATCCTGATTGGGAATGTACAGTCTCGATTCTCGAGAACTATGACGTTTTGTTGAATACAATTCTCGTTTATCCAATGTGTTTGTTTGACTGTACTATCAACATACTTGTTTGTTCAAGAAGACAAAGCAAAAGTTAGTTTGCCTTATTTGATCTTTAAACGTGCTAATTATGGAGTTTCTATAACTTTGCGATCACAAAGTTTAGTTGTAGAAGAGCCCTCTTTGAGGGAAGTTGGAACTAACCGTTTCACTTCGTCGTTTATACCTGCTGCGCTCTTCCAATCCGATTATAAGTTATGTGCCTTCAAGGCTAGAGTGAATAGGCTCTTAATAAACTAGTGCGCCTCACCATCAACGATTGTATCACTGCTTACCATCACGTGGGATCGCAGTCAAGCAATAGTTTATGTCAAATAAAATAAAAGTACTGCAACTATACTTAAGCGTTTTTGTAGCTAAGCAGTGTTGATGTGATCCTGGTTTGAAAGGTAGATATTTTAGTTTTAGGATTGGTAAATCATTTATTAAGCGTAAAGCTCTAAGCAGTGGAATTCGCTGCCGGAGTCAAAAGTGAATAGGTTTCTTTTAGGCAAGCGTGCTCCATCGCAAACCACATCATTGCTTACCATCAAGTGTGATAGTGGTCAAAAACATCAAATAACTTTTCCTGCTTCGGATGGAGCGACAGCGTGTGTCCGACCGTCCCCTGTACCTTCAGTTTCTTTTGCGTTCCAGGGGGCCGATTCTCGATTTTAGAGATGGTGTCGAACTCGACAAAAATTTCTAACGACGTCATTTTTTCGACAAATTTTAAAAGTCGCTATTCTGGGGATGTCGAATTCGACATTTGTCGAAGGATAACGTTAGAGTTCATGTCGAGTGCTTCTGAGCAGTAGAGATGTCATGTCGATTGTAGAGATATGTCATTTCTGAGTGAATTCGTTGAGTTTTGTTAGATTTTTAGTGCGTTACACTAGGTTTTCTTTGTTTTAAAATACGGCTTGGGTCCTCATATTGGAATTTCGATATGCTTTGTGATTTGTGGATCGTGTATTGTTTTGGAACAACGACCTTCGAGTACAATAACGGACTTGTAATTTATATATCCACGATTGGACTCGAAACCACTAAAAAATAGACGAGTTTATTAACATATTTATCTCGGTGTTGTTGGAAAGTAGTGAGCAACTGGCACATACACGGCGACAACAGTCCACTTATCACGCCGTCGATGTTTACGACTTGAGCGAAACAGAAGTCAAGTATTTTTTCCCCTCTGTTTTTTAAAGTATAAAACACAGTACTTATTCTTATGGTATAAAACGCACAACAATAAACAGCACAGTTCACAAAATCAAAAGTTTTGAACCGCGAATTCTGACAATCAACTGTCAAACTAATTACTTATGCACGAAACGTTCCGTTTTATACATAAAGAATTAGATCTAGTCAGCGTTTTAAAACCAAATCATTCATTCATTCATAACTACATAAAACGGAACGTCCGATTACACGAACTTAGTCTATGGTTCTTCCTAATGGTAACATTATCTTCACTCGACTCGACATTTTCGTGAAATTTATTTCTATTTTGACTGAGAATACGGAATTCTGCTCAATTCGACATTTTTTTGTTGAGATAGAGATATTTTTGATAGACATAGAGATGAATGGCGAATATCGAGAATTGGCCCCCTGGGCCGCGATGATTCTCGCTAACAATCTCGCTGCCCTGAATTGAGTTCAGTTATAAGCGCTTTAGACTTTCCTTGCCTATTGTTTGGAAACATACCCGAGATCTCGAAGGACTGGAATAATTTACCTGCTGCGGTCTTTCCGTCCGATTATAATTTGGGTGTCTTCAAGGCTAGAGTGGCTTTTAATAAACTAGTGCGCCTAACCATCAGAGATTGCATCACTGCTTACGATCAGGCGGGATTGTAGTCAAGCACTAGTTTATAACAATTAAAAAAAATTAAATAAAAAGGTTCTGATTTTGCAAAAATCTATTATACAACATAACTAAAATAATTGATCATCTTTAACCCCAATTAGAAAATGGTGATAAACTATTTATTTGAATTCATTTACATTTAAAAAATACTTAAGTACACTTACTAAATAACTATATACAGTAATTTAAAAAATTAAAATTAAAATTAAAAAAACTCTAAGCTAATTGAAACTACCTAAAATATGACGTCAAAAACTCTTCCACATTGCAGTCGACTGGTAATATGCCCAAAAGACTGGCGGCATTGCCACGCTGTATTGTATGTATGTATTAGAAAATTAAGTATAATTCAAGCAATAAAATTAATTATGTTACTAGTTGTATAAAAACATTGCAAAGTAACACAAAAACTTCTAAAATAAAAGATGGAATTACTATATAAATTCGAAAACACACAAAAAATTACCTTTAATGTCTAGACGTAAATTTGGGCCCAATAAGATTTACCAACTGAACCAAATAATAAACTATAAGATTACTTACTTACATCTTTTCACAAATCTAACGTAAATACAGGTTTTCTATCGTTTCTATTTGTAAAGTCTAAGTAGAATTTATACACGGTTAGGTGAGTTTTCTATCAGCTTAAGAGAGTAAAAATCGTAGTTCAAAAGACTTTTCTTCGATTTTATCTTATGTTCTGTTTACTTATATTTCTTTTCTAAATAAAACTAATAAAAACAGACAATCAAACAAAGGATATCTTTGTTTGAACTATTTTATTACTTCGGGCGTAAGATATATTATCCAAAATACGGTTAAATCTTTTGTTAGTAATATCTATATCTAGCCGGCGGTGTAGCTACGTTTTTTTTTGTTTTCGAGGGGAAACCTTCAAAAGGCGCACGGACTTTGGGGATAAGTCCGGGGAGTGTGGGATTTTTACCTCACTAAAACCACTTCGGTGATCACCATCGCCACGTAGAAGGAGCCCCGTTACCTCGCAACGCCTGTTAGGGCACTTCCCTGAGAGCGGTGTAGCTACCTTGGTACACCAAATTTATATGTAGTTCGGCTAATTTATAATTTATATCCCGGATAGATGCTAAACTATTTTAAACAACATTGTTTTTAGTATATGTGAAACCCGAAAAACGTGTCTAGTATTTTTTTGTAAAGAAACTATTTACAAAATTTCATAAATGTATCATGAAAAATCACAAAGCCATAAGTTTGTTATGTTAGCAAAAATACATAGTCACCGGGCAATCAAGGTGACTAAGGGGTCATTTAGCACTTGTACTCAGCTGTTTGCAGGCGCCTAATGCCCGCTATGACCAGCCATCACCTGTATTGTACTTAGTGCCGATGGTTTCCAACTTGTAACCTTTTAAAATATTTTTGGGAAAAAATATAATATAGTGTAAAACCTATTAAAATCTATTTAGTAACTGATTCTGAACCAACTACATTCAAGTTTAGCGTTATATACTAAAAATAATGCTGTATATAAAAACAGAAGGCCTTTTTTTTTTTTTTTTCTCGACGGGGAAAATCATCTTTGACGAAACCCGCTCTTGGGTGGAGCGGGAGACAGTGTCAGACTCTTACTGACTAAAAACCCCGCGCCGTTCCTTCTAGCCTTCATACCGGGGCACGAGCTCCCTTTCGGACAACCCTGTCCCCAGTAGGCTTCGACCCAGCTGGGCCCCTCCTACTGCTGACAACTCCTTGAGGCGCGCGGGAACAGTGCGCGCCGTCGACGTCTTAGACTCGGTCCATTACCGGACGATCGGATCGAATATACTAAAAATAATGCTGTATATAAAAACAGAAGGCCTGACTCACCAACTCCTTAATTGCCTCAACCCTTGGACCTAGAAAACTGTTTTTTTCACAGGATTTTTTAAGATGTAGACGAGAAATACGATCGGATTTTACGAAATTTACAAAACGGGCTCGAAAATGGTTTAAAAGTTTTATGCAAATGGAGCCGCTGGCAAAAGCTAGCCGATTATAAACGTAAAGGATCATACTCCAAATTTTCCTAAACACTTAAACCGACGTAAAGGCAAGGTGTTCAAATTAATTTTGAGAACATTTCTCATTATAACTCGCAAAGTTTTTATTTCACTAGTTGGGCCGCTTGCCAGCATTGCCGCTACATGCTGACCTTTCGTTCAACCTATGAAACTGAAATATTGAAAAAAGTTCCACAACTGACAAGACCGATATTGAATTCTGTTTGCTGAGTTTTGTGAAATGAAACAGTTGCAATTTTAATTGTGTGTGCGTTATCGGTTTGTTTTTCATAAAAAGTATGCGGTACAGATGGAATAAATAAATAAAGAAGACCCAAATATAAATGCCCAATTAAATTTTTCCCCTTTGAAAATTGTTAATCTATGAAAATGTGAGGCAACATTTTACATACGTGAGATTTTATTCCTCCACATGTGTGTTCTCGCAGGATGTGATAATCACATAAGCTTCTTATAAAATATTTACCTACCTTACACGTGAAGATATCTATTTTTGGAATTCATGTATTTTAACATGCTTTTATTTAGCTGGAGGGGGAGAGGGAGACCAAAGAAAAGATGGATGGATTGTGTGGGAAGTGATATGAAAGAAAAGGAAGTTAGTGATAGCGTGACGAGTGACAGGCCAGAATGAAAGAAAAAAACGTGTTGCACCGACCCCAAATAAAACGGGACAAGGGCAGGAAGATGATGATGATGATGATGATGAACATGGTTTTATTTAACTTGCAATGTTTAAATCTGTGTTTGCTGTCAAATTTTCCTAATGAATTTTATTAAATAACATTTGGAGCCGTGCATTAGCTTCTGACGTTTTATAAGTGCACGTGTAGGCCTATGTGAAATAAAATATTTTGACTTTGACTTGACATAATCTGTTGGTCGCCTCCGATTTTGGTTATGATGACATGTTTGGGATGAAACCCATACCGAATTCGCTCAGCAGCGACTCGTGTTTGTCTTTAAGATCATTTTGGAATTATTCCATCGGCAAATGTTATACTTCTTCAATGTTATATTGCAAACTAGCTTATTCCCGCGGCTTCGCCTGCGTACATAAAATATAGCCTATGCCACTCAGTAACAAAGCAACTTTCTATTGGTGCAAAATTTTAGCGATCGGACCAGTATTTCCAGAAATTTTTCCTTCAACAAAAAAAAAAAAAAAACAAAAATCTAATTTTACTTTTTTATAATATTAGTATAGATTACACTATTAAATGAAAAAAACACTTAGAACTTTGCAATCGCACTCAGGTCCGTCACAGCAAAGACAATCTCCACAGGAGAGGGCTGTCAGACGGTTTTGACTTGCAGTGCTTTTGCGGCGTCTCTCTCCTTAGACCGTGTCCTATCCTCTGTATTGCGTTACCTGTTCACGTAAACATCTAATGTCAGCGTTAGCGGACGCTATTGCTACAAAATATATAGGTGCAGAAGTCAATCTACATACAAAGCGCGTACAAGCAAAGCACACATACACGATATCTCGGAGCGCCTCGACCCGAAAATCGGCCAGAAATTGTGAAAAATGGGATGAATTGCACTTTAGTTTTCTTTTTTTATAATGGATATGCTTACGTAAGACCATTATCTCACGTGATGGAAAGCGATGATATGGCCGGCGATGGAGCACGCTTGCCTAGGAACAACCTATACACCCTTGACTTAAAAACCCCTAGGATGTAGCTATCAGAAAACAGAGACGCTAGTGACGCTATATTGAGCTTCTAAAGCCAACGTAGAATGGATTTCACATAAGAATATGGAGTTTCATTTGTACGATACCTTCTCGCAAATTCACAATAAGCGGTTAAAATACAATTAACTATTTGTGTAATGCGACTGTGCTATAAAGGATCCATAAGGCGCGATGCGCCATCGCAGCATAACTGAGGAATACTCAACTTTTCAGAAGGCACAAAAAATTTAATCGGACCTTGACGCAATTTAAATGTGCTTCTGATTTATTCAAATATCTAAAAATATTGATTTGTTTTAAACACTTTCTCTTGTTTTTAATATTTTGAGTGAGTGTAGAGTATCTAGTTATGAGATATGGATTCAACGTGATTAGTGATGTAAGTACGTGATAGATGGCACTACATGTATCGAATGAAAATTTTGCGTGATACAATTTTTTTTTCCAGAAATGTACCTACCTAATATATATTTTTTTTGATTTCGTACCCGAGGTTTCCGAAGTTATCGACATGTGTTGGATACCTTCACCTAAGAATATAATGATCTAATTTGTGAGGAATAATATTATGATTTAATTTTTTAAAGTCAATTACAAGAAATCGTTGTAGAAACTCTTTCTAAACAAAAAATAAATAAAGGAATTGAAGGTATTATCTCTAAATTAGGATAAGTCAAGAGTGAAAACGTAGTTTCTAGACGGGCATGCCCCATCCACACCATTACTAACTATTTAGTGAGTGATACATGAGAGAACCTTCACCAGGTCATCAGACCACCTTGTTGGAGGCCTTCCAACGTTGCGTCTTCCGGTACGCGGTCGCCACTCCAGAACCTTTCGGCCCCAACGGCCATCTCATGAAGGTTGCGGGAAGCCGATGGATGCGAGACGCGCAGGAGCGTTCGTTGTGGCGACGCTTGGGGGAGGCCTATGTCCAGCAGTGGACGTGTATCGGCTGAAATGATGATGATGATGATGATGACATGAGAGAACTAGATAGTGGTAAAACAAAAGACGATCAATAGAAAAACAGCTACGAAGGTATTGAGCCCTGTAAGGCTGCATTCCCGCTATGTCGTAACGTTTAATTTATCATCGGACGACTATTGTCTCTGGCTGTTCCCATTATAACAAATGAAGGGGTAAGTGGACAAAGGTGTCAACTACTATTTCGATTCTCTGGTAATATTTCTACTGTTAGCACATTGCAAATCTGAAATATATACTTGATTGACAGTTAAAACCTTTGTTAGCATCTGGAACTATGTAACGAATTAGAATTGGGGTGTTTTAAATCCATGGATCGATTTACCATCAGTTAAAACCTATGTTCATACAAATGAGCCGGTTTTTTTGATTTTGTCAGATCTGATTTTGTCCTTTACACCACTGGCCTCAACAGGGGCCGTATTATAACCTCTTAAAACCATCATGTTTTCGGTGTGAAAAAGAGACGGAGCTATACAGGACGAATAGCACTATCCTTTTCTCACACAGAAAACATGATGGTTTTAAGATGTCATAATACGGCCGCAGATAATCGAAACAGCGACAAATGATATACCATCATGGTTTAGCCTTATCGTTTTACGACTATCATGACAATCTGTTATCACCGCAAAAAAGTCGTGAACAACTGTTAGATGTGTCATCCCATATATGAACTCCTCCATTTAAACATATAAGCCACGATACTTAAAACTACACAATTATCTGTCGTCACGACAAAGTGAGAACGCGGCCTAAGAGCATTAATTAATTGAGCTCTCAATAAGGACGCTAACGGGAACCACATAAGTGCCCTTTTGCGCCCTAAACAAGCACAAAAAATTGTTTCACTGGTAAATTACCAGTTCTTGTTTCAAAGTAAAATATATCCTGTAGCAATAACATCATGATATACATTCGTTCTCAATGCTCTATCCGCGTCAGATCCATTTCACTGGTGAGTTATCCGTATCCATATATATTTGGATATTCGACGTCGAAACTTCGAAAAGCAATCGGCAATAATTCGTCTCGATATCTCTGTATTGAGATTGATTTTGGTGTAGTAAATAAGACATCTTTTACGGTGATATATGCGTGATGTTGAAATAGCTAGGCTTAGGTAATATCTTGGCCTAGTTTTTTAAATAATTTGACACCTTTTTGCTAGCAAAGTTTATCTCGTAAAGTTTTAATTGATTCTGTAGAGTTATGGGGAAGTACAGTCTTGCTGTTCTGCAACCCTCCAACCATTGAAAAGAGACGATGTTCCGTAAGCCCTCGACTACGGTGGCCAGAAATCGGGATTGGAATCCCGGCGGCGGCTGGGGCGCTGGACTGAAAGCGAACTATTAAAGGGTTGTATAATTATGTTCTAATCGTGCAAAAAACTGTGATTACACGATGTAAAATTTTTAATTTTCGTGGCAATATAGTTCTGTTCGTCAAGATTATTGGCGCTGTGGGAAAGTTTGAAAGAGAAAAGTAAAGGACAACTAAACGGCACAGGTAAGCTTTAGCCAGTAACAGTTTAACACGCTCTCTCGTTACACCTTAGAGCAGGAGAAGTTATTTGACGATTCCCCACCTAAAAAAATTTTACTGATTATGGCAGCCATGTATATTGGTTATCCACCAATACACATGGCTGCCTTATCCTTTATCTATTCCCATGACCTTCTTATTCGTCTTCATTTCTTGTCATTGTACTCTTACCATTTTTTTCTGATCAGTATTTGGTAACCTGAACGGCTCTGTTATTGGCCTCGTTTAGATCCTGTAAAGTGCAGGTGAATGTTATTAATTAAGGTATTAATAAATATTGAGCTAGGAATTCTTTACATTTTACAAACATAATAAAGAGTGGAATGTCAGGAGGGACTTGGGGTAGGTTTTTTTCTCAGCAGTGGGACACTAATGACTAGGAAAAAAAAAACACCTTTTGCGTTTCTCGAAGGGTTATCCCTTCGAGATTTGCAAAGACGTGATTTTTTTGCAGTGGTGAAAATAAGATTACTTTCAATTCGAACGTTGAATGCTTAAATAGGTATGATGTAAGCGTTTGTTTATACCTATATATTAAAAATATTTTGTTTGGTCGACTCTTCGCGTGACCAGAGGGCTGGCCTTTTCTTCGGTCAACGAATCAGCATTGCCATCCAGCGTGGCAATGCTGATTCGTTTCGTCGTATTCGTTTCGTCGATTCTGGGCACATTTCTCATTGACATCGGAAGTCGAAGACATGTGGAAGAATTTTTTGATGCCCTTTGAGTTTTCCCCGTTTTTCTGCCTTTTTTTACTCGTTTACATATTATTATTTTAAGTTGTGTATACCTAATAATTTATAATATTTAATAGTTAAGATGTACTTATATATCTTATTAAATATTCATAAAAGAAAAACTATCGGTATAGAATACACCAAATACCGAAACAAATTGTATCAAAATTAATCAAAAGAAACCATGACTGGATCAAAATTCCCAGACAATATGGCAAGATGTGTGTGTCATTTTGTCAACGTAATGAAATTGTATTCGATTTCGTCATATTAAAACATTTATTTATTTGAAGACAACCAACAAAGCATACAGTAAAATAGGTATATGCTAATCATTCCATAATTGTATAGAATAGCAAAGCAACATTAGTTTTTTAATGTTCCCATGGCTGGGACTCAGGCCTCCTCTCTAAGAGAGGGAACGGGGTGTTATTCACCACGAGTTTCGGTGGATGTCCCATGTTTTTGAATTTTTTGTTCTTAGACATGTGTTTACTCACGATGTTTTTCTTCATCGTTCTGAAAGCAGTGGTGATGAAATAAATTACACAAAGCAATGCGCCTGGCTGGGTCTAACCCACGACCTGTAACTCGTGAGTCAGGGCCATTACCACTGAGTCACTACAGCTCATAGATACATTTGAGTGTAGCCTTAAAGGCTGCCAAATCATGCATGACACATAGACATGGAGGAAATGCAGGTACAAAACACATTTTGGTAATAAGCTTGATAAACTTATTTTATGAGTTTCACCCGTCCTGATGTTTGTCTGTAATCAAATCTTGCAAATTAAATTTGACCCACTACCCGGTTACCGATTGAGCTGAAATTTTGCATGCACGTGTAAATCAGATGATAATGCAACATTATTTTGTCAAGGAGCTGATCTGATGATGGAACCGGGAGGTGACTATAGGAACTCGGTAGTTAAACGAAACAACTCCATCGAGTTTGGGCTCGTATGATTCGTCTTGACGAGTATTCATTATATAGGTTTACCGAGCTATAAAAGCTTGTATGAAAAAATGATTTTCATTAAAAGCTTGTTTTATATTGTTGATAGGTTCACGCTTCACTACTATCTCACCTGATTGAAAGCGACGATGTGTCGACAATGGAACGCACTTGGGATTATTTATATTTGAAGATCATTTGAGAATTGAGCGAAGTTTTTCAGTAATTAAGCAATAGTACTCTCATACATTTACTCCACATTGGTATATTTGTGTCCTCGTGATGGTAAGTAATGATGTATGTAGCTGTACTGTTGACTTAAAGACCCGTAGAGGTTGTACCTATCAAGAAACACAGAGTCCGGTGTGGGCACCGTCGCTGCCGACCGGCGACCATGATAAACGCCTGCCAGAGGGTCATGGCAATACGGATGGTGCGGGGATACCGCACGATGTCCCACGTAACGTCGAGCCTTCTTGCTGGCCTACCACCGTGGGATCTGGAGGCAACAGTCCTTGCACACATGCACGATATATGCAAGGCAAAATTCCGGTGCTGTAACTGGTCGCGGCATGATGGACAGAGCTCCGGCGGAATCTCATGGTGAAATGGCATCAGCGACAATCGCAACCCAGTGCTGAACACGCCATAATTATGGTGGTAAGTCCCTCTTTGAGGCGTGGCTGGACAGACCTCACGACGTCCTCACCTTCCATATGACGCAGGTTCTCACCAGACATGGTAAGTTCGGGAGGTTCTTGCACCGGATTCGTGCGGAAGTGATTCCCGAGTGTCGCCACTGTGCGGAACAACCGGAGGACACTGTGGAGCACACAGTTTAGGTGTGTGTCACACTTGGGCAGAGCATAGCCGTGCCCTCGTGGGGGCGATCGGCGGGCCTTAGTACAGGTCATGGTCCGGAACAAGGAGGAGTGGCAGGGGATCGCCTCCTGCGAAGCAGTAATTCTAGCAAAAGAGGAGGCTGGCCGTATCAGGCAACGGCGCTCACAGCGCCCCAGCTGGCGCGGGCTTGTGGACGGCGAGTAATGGGTAGCTCGCTGTTCGACCGTCCAGTAACTGTGCGGACCGAGCCCAAGTCGTCGACGGCGCACACTGTTCCCGTTGTCAGCAACGGCCTGGGCCCAGCTGGGTCGAAGCCTACTGGGGCCAGGGTTAGCTCCGAAAGGTAGCTCAGTCCAGCTACGCAAGGCAATGAAGGAACTGGAGTGGGTTTTTAGTCAGTAAAAGTCTGACACTATCTCTTGCTCCGCACAAGAGCGGGGATGTCATTAGATGATTTTCCAACCGAAAAAAAGGAGGGATTATATGGGTGTTGTTCCGTAATTAGTTTATAGAGGTCAGATTGCAATTACTCTTCGCTAAATAATAGAACAAGTAGGAAAACTCAGGAAAAGGATTTATAGCAACAATGTGTCTTCATGGAGAGAGTAAATAGGCTCTTACTAAACTAGCGAGCCTTACCATCAATCATTGTATCACTGCTTACCATCAGGTGCGATTGCAGTCAAGCACAAAATTTATATCTATTATTAAAAAAAAACAAGCTTGACTTTTCTGACTGTAAGAAAATTGTTAAAATATTTAAAAAACAGCTTTATTTCAAAATCAATTACTAAGTGCTTTTAAGAGGCATGATTAAAAAAAATAGGTTTGAGCAATCCACACGGTTTTCATTACCTTTTTGATTTAAAACCCATTGTGTACACGTACCTGAAAAAATATTCACAGAATATTCTTCAAATAAAGGGTTACTAAAACAAAAGTAAATCACAAAAAGCCGGGAACAAATGAAAAGTATGAGTATGCATACTAAGTGTTCATTGTTATATAAACTGTCAGGCTACAAAACTTTTATTACAGCTTTATTTAATTAACAACATAGTACATAAACAAACTTAAACTATTTATACTAAAACCTAAATAAATACATAATGTACATAAATAAAATACAAAAAAGTACACTCAGGCGTCGAAGTACTCCTCCACATCGCTGTCATCCGGAAATGTTTCCAGAAGACTGGCAGCATTGCCACGTTGAATGGCAATGCTAATTCTTTGAGCGAAGAACGAGCCAGCCCTCTGGTCACGCAAGGTACAAAAAAGTTTGTATATCTTTAGCTTTTAAGGTTTCTGAAGCATTAAAAATCAAAATGGCTACTATAGGTGGCCAGTGCGATTTTTTTCTTTTGGTTTCGCATGATTTTTTTTACACTTAGCCAGTCCTATTCTATCGCAAAGTGCTCTAGCTTTTGCTATTGAATACAGTCTCTTTATTTTCCATATGGACGTAACTAGACGTTGCACTTTCAAATGGTTTTCCACGGTATTTGGCAGAGCAAAACAATCGAGACTGCCTTCTCGGCAAGCTTTTCTGAGATATATGCCTACATCAATGATTTTTATATTTTACAGTGGAATAGAAATCAATTGGAAAATAATTAAAACTGCTACTGAATTTCATTCGAAAAATTCCCTGATTAATTGCACTACAGCTTAGGATGGTTGTCATTGGCTGTGTTGATTGATGATATTGCCATACACCTATGCAGAGAGAAATTTATAAGTCGTCTTTGTTTTCGTTTTATGCAAATCTCTGAGGTTTACCTACAGGCTAAATCAATTATATTCTAGTTAAATCAGCTACGTGAAAAGGATTGTCTATTTTGTACCTAGGTATTTACAAAAAACATTATTTGTACTTTTAATTATTATTTTTCATGGAAATATACGTAACTATAATACAAATAAGTTATTATAGTAATAAGCTCGTAAGTTCGTTTGAAGTTATGCGTATATTGAGCTCATTTCTGAAAGGCAAAGGGCAACTGAAGGATCACAGGTTAAAACCCATCTGTGTTCCGGTCTGTAAAAGTCTCATATTCCCTCTCACTCCACTTAGTGATAGAAGTTATTTAATGATTTTCCACAAAAAAAGGATTTAAAGATTTGCGCAATTTCCACACCGATAAGTATCCAAATTTATCTCCTAATTTACTTCCAGAGGCAAAATTATTGCGAAATTCTCCACAAACATAAATAAAACTAAGCTCAATATAAATTCGCATTATTTTCGTCTCTCTAAAAACGATTTTCCCTCGTTAAGTTGAGAAGTGTAAATGGTCGTGAATAATTTAAAATGTTTAAGTACGGGTGATACTTAAAAATCTTGCTGTTGTACGTTTATAAATACACTGATCAAAAACCGGTATTTGAGAATACGCGCACAATCCGTTTTTTTTTATTTTTTTATCGCAGTGTAGGTACTATCTTTTGGCTAAGTCAATTAGTACAGGAACCAATTTGACTAAGAGACAAAGCAAATGAGGCGTGCTTTGGCTTAGCCTAGACCACGGATCATTGTACTTGCTCCGTGGTCTAGACTGGAGTTCGCACGAACCAAGCGAATAAAGGAAAATACTGGTCAAAGCACTGCCACATGGCTTGCTGTGTTTTTTTTTTCATTTATATTCTACAAGTATCGCACTAGGCGTAGTGCTCAAATATTATGACGCTTCTCATTTTTTATTTTAAGTAACTCTAATTAATGTTTGTAAGTCGCTGTTCTGTTGATTTCTCGTCACTCGCACTTTTTTTTTTTTTTTGTCGACGGGGAAAATCATCTTTGACGAAACCCGCTCTTGGGTGGAGCGGGAGACAGTGTCAGACTCTTACTGACTAAAAACCCCGCGCCGTTCCTTCTAGCCTTCATACCGGGGCACGAGCTCCCTTTCGGACAACCCTGTCCACAGTAGGCTTCGACCCAGCTGGGCCCCTCCTGCTGCTGACAACTCCTTGAGGCGCGCGGGAACAGTGCGCGCCGTCGACGTCTTGGTCGTCACTCGCACTCAGTCGCCCACTTACTAATTCTATAACTTAAATTTTTGTTACTTAAAACTTTAATTAACAATCACTTTTTTTATTTTTTATTATTGATAGGTTTGCGCTTGATCGCTATCTCACCTGATGGAAAGCGACGATGCGGTCGACGATGTTTAAATACTACCATAGAAATATATACTAACCCTTTAAATAATATGAAGAATTTTTTTAATAAATAGGTAAGTATGTAAAAACAGTGATGACAAAAGCATTAAGTCCGCCTCCGTACTTTTATGTTGCCTGAAGTTTTAATAAATAAATAAAACCACAACAGCTATTTCGAATAAGGAAATAGTCCCATGTATGGTTTACTTACGACGTCTCTGCGGTTTTTCACTATTTCATAAATTTGTGCTATACTGCTATGTACCCAATTAAAATACTTTTCTTATTTACAAAAGTACATACTTCCATTCTGGATTTTTTATAATAGTTTTTATCTTCGCAAGCTTAGGTTTTTCACTATTTCATTAATTCGTGCTATGTACCCAATTAAAATACTTTTCTTATTTACAAAAGTACATACTTCACTTCTGGATTTTTATATAATATTTTTTATCTTCGCACGCTTTGTGTATTTAGCATAGCATAGCCGGCCTTATAATGTTCCCACTGTTGGGACTCAGGCCTTGTCTCTAGGAGAGAGAATAGGCAGTGATCCTCTACGCAAGCCCAGTGCGGGTTGGTGGATGTCACATGTATTCGAATTTTCGGTTCTAGGACCTGCCGGTTTCCTCAAGATGTTTTATTTCACCGTTTTGAGAGCAGTGGTGATGAAATAAATTGCACAAAGTAATGCACCTGGCTGGGTTTGGCCATTACCACTCGGCCATCACTGCTCTCGTATTTAGTCAGAAGGTATCAAGTATTGAAAGTATTTCGTTTTTGATAGGACAGTCCAATAACATTTCATTAAGGTTTTCAATAAAATACGGAAGTCATCACCACCATGTTCCAGCAAAACATGTTTTTTTCTTCCATTATATCCTGTCACCCGTCATGCTGTCACTAACT
This sequence comes from Mythimna lalbum, assembly GCA_949319445.1. Taxonomy (NCBI): domain Eukaryota; kingdom Metazoa; phylum Arthropoda; class Insecta; order Lepidoptera; family Noctuidae; genus Mythimna; species Mythimna lalbum. The sequence continues at coordinate 3,810,677 of OX439358.1, forward strand.
TCCTAAGAAGTAAAACATACCAATTATTTTCTAGCATTTGCCACAAATATTATATGCCAGAAATTAGTCATCATCATATACGTATACGTAGAGTAAGATAGTACGTTGATATCATCATATCAGCCGAAAGACGTCCACTTGACTGTTGAACATAGGCCTCCCCCAAAAATTAGTACTGCTATATAATTCTTAGCTCTATTTTACAGAGATTGGGCCTGATTCATGTGAGTTGGTAGTCTAACGGTCATACCCCTAGGCTATTATTGCTTCTAGAGGTTACCTAAACACTCACTGACGTACCGTTCTCTTGGGGAACAGTCCAAGGGCCGACTGTTCTTTGGGTGAAAAGTTATTGGTCAAAACATTCTGTTGGTTAAGCATTCACTGACGTGAGTTATGTTGGCGAAACGTTCGTGGATTAAAAGTTCATTGGACGAAAAGTTAATGGTTTCAATATAATGTTGACCAACGGTTCATGAACCAATCGGCTGTTGGTAAACCATTTCAGTTTCTATGTTCATCACGTGTTTTATATGCGTATACGTTTAGTTTCGTAAATTGCAGCCAAGAAACATTGAGAGAATAATTGATAAATGACCAGAATAACAAGATGAGGCCGGTGTTTCTTAGCTCGCAAAAACCCTAAGAAGAAACACCGAAACAAACTCAGGGGTCAAAGTCTCTTTTAAAGTCCATACAGTAAAGAACATGTAATGGTCAAATCATATGAGAACCATGCAGATTAGTGTCTCAGGTGGTCTTTTGAGGAAAGAACCACACAGATTTGAGTGGACCTGTCCAGTCAGTGCTGCTTGCACTGACTGGGCAGGTTGTCAGTATTCTTCAGTAGTGCTCAAACTTAAGAATACTCAGGAGCTCAACGACTTGATGAACAATACCAAAGATAGAACATTTGGGTAGGACGCAATTAGCTCTATACATCACTATTGGGAATAATGAGCTTTAGATATTATTAAGATATCCGCATGAGAGCCAAAGTTACTGACGTATACATTACCGACATTTATAATTTCAGAAAAAAACTGACCAGCATTTTCAGCTTTTTCAATGCTTGAAAAAGGAAACTGCTGTACATTCGATAAATCAATGGAGTATAAAATATTTATCACGGAGATGACTACTGAAGCCTTTTATATTTTGCGGGACAAAAATTAAATTCAACCTTTGTCATGAGTATTTAAAATACAACACTGGGGGTTAACGCTGAAAAAAATGTGTAAAGCCATAAACTTTTGTTTATTATCTTTTTTTCTTTTGTAAAAAATGGCGTCCATTACTTTTTTTATCAGAACATGCCAGTTTTCTACTAAAAACTAACAAGATATTAATTACTGGTTATGCCTCATGGCCACTATAGCCTCCAACAAGATGGATTGATGACCTGGTGAAGATTGCGGGAAACCGATGGATGCGAGACGCACAGGATCGTTCGTTGTGGCGACGCTTGGCTTAAGTCCAACAGTGGACGTCTTTCTGCTGATATGATTATGATGATGATGGGTTGACTTCCGAAAGGGAAACCCGTGGTTCTGGAATGCAAGGGCAAAGAAGAACGTTTTGTTCAGTAAAAATCTGCATTGGCATGCGGACGGCATACAATGGGTCCCACCATCCAGTAACCGTCAGGACCGAGCCGAAGTCGTCGACAGTACAAAGTGATCCACGCGCACCTCAAGGGGATGTAAGCAAATCCGTATGGACCCCCACAGGTAGGGAAGAAAGAACATAGGGTCTTAATCAAAGTCTAACTCGCCCCTCCGCTCCGCCCTAGAGCGCGAGAAGTGGGATTACGAGTATGTAAAAAAACACTGTAAAAAAAGGTGGGTTCCCATTTGGTGGTTCATTGGATTCCCGCAACCCTGACCAGGTCATCGGTCCACCTTGTTGGAAGTCTACCAATGCTGCGTCTTCCGGCACAAGCTCGCCACTCCAGAACCTTTCGTCCCCATCGACCGTCTGCTCGAAGAATCGCCAAACTTAAGTGGCAATGGGCAGGGCACATTACACGCTGAACAGATGGTCGAGCCAACACATGGCCCTAATTATTTAACACGGTAACATTCACTTCCAAGTATTAGTTATGACGTTAATCCTTGGTTAGGCTGGAAGTCATACTTTAGGCTTTATTGACCTACACACATACTACAGGACTACCGAAAACAACATTTTTATTTCCACTCTGACTCATGTATGAGTTTGGGCACGTAAACCAGGCCCATCAACCACCACCGTAGACGCGGGCTAGCGGACGGCGAGCCATGGGTAGCTCGCTGTCCGACCGTCCGGTAACTGTCCGGACCGAGCCCAAGACGTCGACGGCACGCACTGTGCCCGCGCGCCTCAAGGAGTTTTCAGCAACAGGAGGGGCCGAGCTGGGTCGAAGCCTACTGGGGCCAGGGTTAATCGAAATTAAGCTCGAGCCCCGGTATGAAGAGACTAGAAGGAACGGGACGGGTGGGTTTTTAGTCAGTAAGAGTCTGACACTTTCTCCCGCTCCACCCAAGAGCGGGGGTTGTCATTGGATTTTTGCCCACCGGAAAAAAAGGCCCATCAACCAGGTCATCAGTCAACTTTGTGGAAAGGTCTTGTATGCGATCACCTGTCAAGAACATTTCAGAACTATCGACTATAGCACAACATAGATAGGTACAGAAGACAATATATATACAAAGCGCGCTCGAGCAACACACACATAGACACCGCTCAGGGACACGATATCTCGGATCAATCGCCCAGTCGCACTCTTCGTACAGTTCGGAGTAATGCGCTGACGTGTGTGCCACAAAATATATAGATACCGCGTACGAACACGATATCTCGGAGCGCCTCGGCCCACTCGTCGAACAGTTCAAACGCTCATTACTGTGCGGCCACCGAACGTAGGTATAAAAAGTGAAGTACATACATGAGATTGACTTCTGTACCTATCTATTTTGTGACTATAGTATAGCGAATGTATGATACCTACGCAGTGAGTAGTGACATGTAGTAAAGTAATTCGGGTACGCCAGTGTAAGATTTATAGCACTACGGTAATTATTTGACCTTGAAGGACAGGAGCAATTAGCCTGCTGCGGTCTCTCCGTCAGATTAACATTTGGGTATTTTCAAGGATAGATAGAATAAGCTCCTAGTAAAGTAGCACCTATATCATCAATGATTGCATCACATCAGATGGGAATTGCAGTCATGCACTGGTTTATATCATTAAAAATAATCACACTATTATAATTTACTCTTTTATTTAATTGAATAAACACAATAATTTTAAATACATACATACATTTATACGGATTTAGGTTTGCAAATTAAGAGTAAGTTAAGATACAAAGTTTTAACATCCATTAAATTACTAAGTCTAAATACTTTGGCATCATGACCACCATATTTTTTTTTATATCTTTCGGCAGGTTCTCCAATAAGCGTTCGCTATCCCTGGACTATACGTTCTGTGAGCAAGTGTCTTGCCCATTGTCACTTAGGTTTGTTTACTATTCTTCCCATGGATGATAATCATGACAAAACCAAAGCAAAGTTAATTGAACAGTAGTTTTATCTTTTCCAGACGGGGTCGGAGGATATTCCTGCTGCAGATGCTCATCGTTTGCTTCGTACCCCACGTGGCACTGCTCATCCAGAACTGCTCCAACATGGCACAGCTTTCGCAGACGTTAGACTCATCATTATATCTGGATTCTGAGGTAAGCTGGCACGTAATTCTCCATAGAGATCTACTCTTTGGAACGTGCAACTTAGCTTCACTTGTTTGTTTGACTGACCGACATTTTGACAATTCAAAAGTGCCTGTAATTGGTCTATTTGAAATAAACGTTTTTGATTTTGATTTTTTTGTAAGACAGACAGACAAAACAAAGTATGAAACATATACGGGTCATCACCATCATCACCATTTGAGCTGAAAGACGTCCACCAAGCGTCGCCACAACAAACAGTAAATCTTGCACGGGACTTAGATGGGTACTTTCATAATTATATTGATCATTAGAAGTTGAGACGAACCGCATGAAAAAAGAGTAGATAGTTTTTTTTACAAGTGGTATTAAAACTTTCATACGTTTTTATCTTATTAGGTGCTGCGTGAAGTAGAAAAAAAATAGATTCTGATCTTTTTTGTCGGAAATAAAAAAAAACCGTTTATAAAATCATTTGCATTAAATATTTGATGGTTACATAAACAGTTTTCTTGAATCACATATAAATTCCCATTTTCCCATAATATTGTCCATTAACAAAAATATCTTATGTAACCTACCTTATTAGCGACTCTTCATTGCGCTACTTAAAAAAAAAGAAATTTTTTTTTAGTAAAAGTTAATAAAACACCAAAGAGGCAGGTAATAATGCAATAAAGGCATGCTTAAAATAAGATTAAAAAAAAACAAAATCGCGTCCTGAGCCCGACGTTCGAATTTTAAATATTTAAATCTTGTTTTGTAAAAACAAAAGAGAATATCGAAGAACGCCATTCAACTTTTGGCGGGATTTCTTAGAGTTTAGAAAACTTTAGTGTCTGTTTTAATTATTTTGCAAATTGATTCCTAGTGGATATTGTAATGTAACATTGGTGTAGTTTTGTATTTCAAGTGTCTGCGCAACTAAACAATGTGTGAACATTGAAATAAGCGCGATCTAGGTAAGATGGAGCTGAGAATTTATTGTAGTGTAGTATGTCTTTGTGTAGTGACTACCACAGCTAAGCTTTTAGAGAAGGCTGATCCGATACATTTGCTGCGCGTTTTAATGGAATTCAAAGCAACTTAAATTGACTGAAAACTTAATACTTTTTAAACTTGACACTGGTTATATGTACAAACCAAAATTAACAACAAAATAACCCCATTGTTCCATTTTACAAAACAAAATGCTGATTGTTTGTGATCAAAAACGCGGGAAGCTTTTTATTGTGGGAAATTTTTTTATTCGATGACATCAAAGTGTAAAATGGGTACGTGAAACCTTTTTTTTTTCTCTCTCTTTACCTTCTGTTTGAAATTAATTATGAAGTTGTTTACAATTAATCGCGTTAAATTTTTTTTTTCCTTCTTACAATTTTCATAATTACTTACAACTTTCTCAAATTTTCTAACAAAACATGTTAGTAAAATATGTTAGTAAAACCGCCAGTCTGCTGCGCCAAGTCTGTGCCCAAGTCGTTATCGTGTTTTGTTTCATTTCAAAAATGAGTTTCGGCGACGAAGATGTGAAAGCCGTTTTGGCAATTGTAGATTTTATTCTTCGACGAAGAAATATAAACAGATTCCGTGTTCGACCTTATCTACCTACGGCCTCGTACTTTTAACTTATACCATTGAAAATTCATGACAGATTTGGTTTAACCCTTCAGATACCGTCAATTAGAGACACAATAGTAAGACAATAGATGCGCGGCCACCGGGTGTCGCTTGGGGATTCATGAATTAAAAACATTTTTCGTTGTTCAGAAAGCGATTATGAAGAGCTTCTGTCATTAATTTTACCTGACATACAGACAGACCGCAAACAGCGTGGTGGAGTGATGTTGTTACAAGAACATCACTCCGCCACGCTGACTTCTATAGCATCTAGTTTCTTAATTTGGTTTTTACGTTCACTACATGTAACGTCCCAAAGCACAGGTCTTTCTGGGATTAATTGTATGAACAACAAAATGCTTTCTTTATTCCAATCCATCACTGACGTCATCCGGCGAGGACAAACATGAAATGAATGACCCCGCATACACGAACGCAGGAGATGTTATCCATTCGTGTCTGCAAACATGTTAGCGTGTTTTTTCTAACAAAACTGTTAGGCCACGCCCTTATTCGGTTAGCGAACAAAGTTAGCATGTTAGGTAACATGAAAACACGGCGCAGCGGACCCGGCTTTATAATAATAATAATAATATTCCACAACTATCACACAACGCTGTCTAGTCCCAAGCTAAGCAGAGCTTGTGTTATGGGTACTAGACAACTGATAAACATACTTATATATTTCTAAATACATACATATATAGATAAATTACACCCAGACACAGAACAAATGATCATGCTCAGCACATAAACATTTGTCCTGGGTGGGAATCGAACCCACGACCTCTGGCTTAGCAGTCAGGGCCACTAACCACTAGACCAACAGGCCAGTCAAAGTTTATCGTTCTGTAAAATATAGCTTTTCTCTTGTTTTTTAAGATGACCATTGCGCATTGGCATTTGCGAGCCCACTCCTACGGTGGCTGAAAATCGGTATCGGAGTTCCAGCAATTGGAGCGTGTGGACGTCCGTTTCCTTACGTATGTGGCCGCCTCCTTCGCTAGCATTACTGCTTCGCAGGAGGCCCGGCGCGAGAGGACATTGCGATTCTCGGCCCAAGCGGGGCACACATGCATTGTATGTTGCACCGTGTCCTCCGGGCGGTCAGCGCAATGACCCGGGCGTCTTTTCCGTATGAATCAGAAGCAGGAACCTCCCGAACTTAACATGTTCGGTGAACACTTGCGTCATGCGGAAGATGAAGACGTCGTGATGTTTTCCCAGAAAACTGCACCTTGCGTAAACAATTATTGCCAGCCTCTCTATTCGATGTACCACCATTACTTATATCAAGTTTATTTAACAATGTAAAAATTAAAAAGTCTTGTCTTGATAATGGACAAAAAATCCTAGATGTGTTAGGGTTGGTTTCCCCTAGTAAAAAATACTGAATGATGCTTTAGTGTGTATGTTTTCACAAGTCTTATAAAAACTTATTTTTGTTTTGATTTCTCCAGGTTCATACAATATTGTCGATGGGAGACCTCATCATCAGTCTTCAAGATGAAAGACATATCATCAGCGATTACCTGCTCAAATCATCACCAATTGACGTGTAAGTCTATTTTTATTATAGCTGTACTTAGTATAGAGGTAAATTTGTTTTGTTTACAACTATATGGTAGAAATAGTATAGGAAACTATTGACTGTTTATTATGAATGCCTTGATCACACGTACGGAGGAGTGCCTCCTTCTGCGAAGCAGTAATGCTAGCAAAGGAGGAGACCGATCGCCTGAGCAACGGCGCTCACGCCCCAAATTTCCGGCCACCATAGGCTGGGACAGCAAGCTACCCATTGCTAGGGTAGCTCGCTGCCCGACCGTCCGGTAACCGACCAGACCGAGCCCAAGTCGTTGACGGCGCGCCCCAAAGAGTTGTCGAAGCCAACTGGGCTAGGGTCTGTTTACAAAAGGGAGGCTCGGCCCCGTTATGAAAGGCAAGAAAGAACGGTATGGCTCTTTTAGTCAGTAAGAATCCGACACTATATTCTGCTCCGCCCAAGGGTTTCAGGGGTCATTTGGAGAACTTTTACCCACCGAAAAATAACTACGTCCGGTGAGGACCTGTATCAGGAGGAAACGACGAGATCGTGAGGTCAACGTGGCGCCTCTTTAACCACTCTCTTCAAAGGTTGGCTATATCTTTAGCCTAGCCTATGGACATAGATAGTATGTCCATAGACTAAGGCTTTTTTTTTCTCTCGACGGGTAAAATCATCATTGACAAAACCCGCTCTTGAATGGAGCGGGAGATAGTGTCAGACTCTTACTGACTAAAAACCCCGTGCCGTTCCTTCTAGCCTTCATACCGGGGCTCTAGTTCCCTTTCGGATAACCCCGACCCCGGCAGGCATCGACCCAGACGGGCCCCTCCTGTTGCTGACAACTCCTTGAGGCGCGCGGGAACAGTGCGCTCCGTCGACGCCTTGGCTCGGTCCGGACAGTTACCGGACGATCGGACAGCGAGCTACCCATAGCTCGCTGTCCACGAGCCCGCGTCTACGGTGGCTGGAAATCGGGGCTGGAACCCCGGCGGCGGCGGCGGTGAGGCCACCTGGAGTGGTCGGCCTCCTCCTTTGCTAGCATTACTGCTTCGCAGAAGGAGGCGACTGCCTGCCACTCCTCCTCGCTCCGGACCATGGCCTGAACCAAGGCCCGGCGCGAGAGGTCTCCGCCGCCGATCGCCCCCACGAGGGCACGGCGTTGAGACTAAGGCTGGGTTTTTAGCCCTGATAAATGTTTGGCACTAGTGGGAAAGGAATAAGAAGTGATGCGAAGCGAAGGTACTCGTTACAAAAACTGTTGCAAAAATAATTCAGCTTAATATAAATCCAGAACGATTCACTATCCGGTATAAAGCACCAAATAAAAGTGTGTCTTAGTTTTGCAAGTGGGGCATGTTACCGACTGGGGCACGTTTTCCCTATTACTATTGTGATACTCCTAAACTAGTATTTACGTCAATAACACATGCGCAGAACATGTAGTAAATAACTATAATAGACAATTCTAATTTAATTCATTAAACCCCAAGCGAATGCCAGCGTTCGCGCACCCATTGTCTTTCAATTGTGTCAAAACAATTTAAACATGATATAAAAAAAAAGGAAGGGAGGTTTAAAAGGAAGGTACATAAACGATAAAAGTAAAAAAAAAACACATAGGTCTACATAAGTACTTATAAAACGTCAGAACCTAGATGAAGAGATCGAATAATTGTAAATCAATCAAAGAAAAACAAAATAGTTTTGTTTTCCAATTCTCAGACTTGTTATTTATAACAAAAGGTGAGATTATATTTAAAAAAACAAAAATATATTCCTGTTAAAGATAAATGATATTTGTTTTAGCAAATAGGTTTAAAAAACACTTAAGAGCCAAATAAGTATAATAAATGTAGTTCATGGAAATAAAAATAAATTTTTCCTCGAAGTTGAATGACGTTGGTATGCATAATTCACAAACAATATACTGATTACACTCAAGTTATCAAAATATACCTGTTTGTTTTGGTTTACATCATTAATTCACTAAATAACTTATGTACCTATAAATGGCAGATATCCAAAATAACAATTAATACACCCATAGGATATTATAAAGTTTCTTTACTTATCTGCATTGTTTTGAGCTAATATATTTCTGTAAATAACAATAAAAGTACTTACATTTTTTCTGAAAACAACATCAGCATTGGTTAATTAATAAATGATTATAGTTTTAAATGCTGCAACAAATATTCGAAATTGGAGAAAAATTCCTTTAAAGTTTTGTTTCTATTCACCCTTGAGTTTCTATTCAACCCATTTTACCCGGTAAACAAACGGTACAAAATTTTTAATGAGTTCAAACAATTACCTGTGTTATTTATTTTTTGAGGTTTCTTGAGCAGGCAGATAAAAAGGAAAAACGTGAATTTTCCTGTTGACATGTAGTTTAAAAATCCTTTCATTTGGTCGAAAAAATATCTCTTTTTCTTGCAGTTAAATGATTCAAGAGTTTTGACTACGAAGTCTAATCTATTGAATAAGGAAACGGTTCTGGAACCTAAGGCTAACAGGGAATACTAGCTTTTGCCTGCGGCTTCGTTCGCGTTGATTTCGGGTTAACACGGTTCCCCATTCTGCTTATTTTTAACCGATATTTTCAACAAATATCGTCAATGTACACAGAAATAAATACAAAACTCAAAAAATTATATACCAAAACCTTCCTCTAGAATCACGATATCGAGTGGTGAAAACTGCTTGAAAATCGGTGCAGTAGTTTTTGAGTTTATCGCGACAGACAGACAGACGCGGCGGGGGACTTTGTTTTATAATATGTATTGATAAGAGAGGAGTTTAAACAGCGAAAATTTGAGCCCTAGAGCGTGAGAAGTCATAGGAGGATAATTTCCCACCTAAAAACAGAATCTTTTTTTCGTGATGTAATTCCACATCTCTCTAAGCGTTAGCATAATAAGCAACCAAAAATAACTACTGTACAAAATAATAGTGTTTACTTAGGTACCTACTTTTATACTAAATAAACAAACATTTCTCGTTTACCTTATTTTTCTTATGAATGGCAGAAATTCTGAATAAGGTTTACTATATAATTACATACAATATTATAGTAGGTAGGGTACATAATTTAACTATCCACTTTGTTGTAGAGCACAATAAATCAATGAATGTGTCATAGGAATGCATTCTGATTTTCATTGCTAATGATGTTTTGAAGTCTGTTTACGCTGGAAGTATATGTAGGTTAGTTTTTTACATAATTATCTATGTTTACTTGCTGGTTCAATCGATTCTTGAAATTTTGACATAACACATTCATTTGTTAATTTGCTGAGTTGTTAGCTGGTCGGTTTTCTATCGTTTACATTTTGGGGACACACTCCCCGAAATGTTGGAATTAGAACGTACGGTAATGCACTACCGGTACATGGTGGACATCCACGTACAAAACGTTTAGGGAATACTTTCAACTTGGGTATATCTAAGGAGTGAAATTCCCTGTCGGGGGCGTTGTTTCCTTATACAGAGAAAAAAAAATATTCGTTGCAATACAAAATGCACATAAAAGCACAACTAAATAAATTACAAAGAACCAAGCACTTACACCGAAACCATCAACAAAAAAAAAAAAAAAATAACAAAATGATAGCTATACCTACTAGTCTTTAAATCAAGAGAGAATTGGTTACTTCTAGGCAAACTCTTCTAGCCTAATCAAAGTTGGCCAATCTTCTGTCAAGGATTTTGATTAGCTACAGCTAAAGGTAATTCAACCAATTTCAATCGTTGCTAGAGAATTTGACAATATATATTAGCTTTTATTTATCATTGATAGACTCGGGATTAATTACTATTTCATCTGATTTCGGTTCAGTTGACGATGGAGCACGTTTGCCTAGAAGTTCAGTTGACGATGGAGCACGTTTGCCTGAGGTATTCCACGAAGCACACCCATAAATAATGAATTTTTTAAGGCTCGCGTTTGACCACAACCTCACCTGATGGTAAACGATGATGTGGTTGACGATGGAGTACGCTCTCCTAGAAATAACCTATTCACTCTTTACTTCTAACAACTCGTGTATTAGACAATGAAATATGGGACTCATATTTTATTGTAAAAATTTGGGACTCATATTTTATTGTTTACACGAGTTTTGTTAATACTTTGGAAAATTCCCGGTATTCGAGATAGTTATGAACAACCTCGCAGCTAGGACATTCTGCTTAGTTCATGATACATTAATTCTTGAATCAGAGTCAACCTGGGAAATACATTACGGTTTAATCACCCTATATACCTCTAATGTATATATTGTAACAGAGTATAAGATACGTTCCATCGTTGTGTCATCAAGCGGTGCGTTTGCAGTGGTTTATATGAGATAGCATAGCGAACATAATTTTTTACTGCGGTCATTATTATTGACCGCAGTAATACCTAATTTTGCGCTTTAATTTGACTCAGTCATTTACTGGAAGTTTTTTTTAGGATTTCTGTACAAAATGAGTTATTATATTTTAGATAGCCTAGCGCTTGACTTTTAGAGCTATGCGGAACAGAGAGTAAAGTCCCAACATACCTCCGTTGAAAAGGGAAGATCCTCTGACCAAACAGGAGTTATGGTCTGGTGGGCCCAAAATCTACAATACTGCCCGGTAGATGATTTTGAGCTGTCGTATATATTCAAATCGCGCGGAGAACTTTGATTACGTGATGCAGGATTTCGTATTTTCTTCGTAGTTCTTATGTGGCGTCATAGATGTCACTACAGGCTACTATTTCACCTGATGGTAATTTATGTTGTGGTCGACGTTAAAATATAGCCTTGCCTAGACGTAACCTATTATTTTACTCTCGCCTGTAGATTATAGCTATCGAGAAACACAGACTCCGGTATCAGTTCCACTCCAAAGCTGTGTCTTTTATGTATATGTACAATGCATGTGTTCCCAATACGTTTTGTGGGTATGGGTGTGATGTTCACAATGTACCGGTGGCGCATCGCCATAAGTCTGGTGGTTAGATTATGGAACGGGTTTCGTAGAATTAAGTTTGTATTTCCCGAAAAAAACCGACTGGAGAGCAACTCAGCATTGGTGTTCAAGACTTTGGAGTTCCGTCTCAGCGAGTATATCATTACCATTGATCTTCTTGGCTCGTTTCTCAACTGTCTGATAGATCAAAAAGCTGGTATCTGATAGATCCGTCACAAAGATGAACGGTTTGTCTGTCTAAGAGAGCATTTAGATATACAACGTGTAAAATTAAGTTTGCAAAACCTCAGACACCCCAAATGATGAAAAAAAAAAATATATAAAAAAAATAATTAAAGGTTTCATGTGCAGTTTTAGTTTGTCTAAAATTTGTATCTGAATTGAAATAAGAACTTTTATTATCTCGCGTATGAGAAAAGTTGATTGGGCTACAACCATTTGTGTTTGTTTACCTATTTAGGCGGGTTTACGCACGTGATGGCTTGACCTATTAATTAATAGATAGGACAACATTTTATTGAAAAATGTAACCTATATTAAAAAGTGGTTCAATTGATTCTGCTCGTTATTATGATCAAACAATTTTTTTAGGTTTCACGTATAATTTAACGTTACACCACAGTTACACGTTGTAGGGATACTTAAAACCATATGCTGTTAGTAAAAATAGTATTCCCTTTTTTTCTATCTACCGCGTGACTTTCTGAAGTCTACTCCTCAGTAACAGTTAGGTTAATAGATTTGAAAAAAAAAAATATATATATACATAACGGAGGATCGATATCAGTAGGTCGCGACATCGGAAATAACACTCACAAAAACCTTTGATAACACTTTTAATTACTCGTAACACACTCTCAGTACAAAATAATCGACATACATATGTAACATTATCACGATTTTTTTGTAATACTTTTGCCAAAAAAAAAATTATAAATATTATTTTCGATATACGGTTTTGATCTTTAAATATACGCAAAAAAAAATTAATGGTTATAAGTTTGAGTAAAAAGTCAAACGACTTGGGAATGTTGTATAATATTTAATTATTAAAAAAAAACCCTTAAATTTGATACTTTTTATAAGGTTTTTCTATCAGTATACAATGATCAGGATTTCTTAATCAACCTTAATTATTAAACCAGTGCTGATTACATCAGATTTCATTTTGCCCTAATAATTACCTTAGTCGTTTGACTTTTTAGACGGACTACAAGTATTCTTCAGAATGTATATGTACATAGTATATATATATCAATCAATATTTCACGAACAAAATGTTTTAGAAGTCAGTGGGGCTCTATGCGGCGGTACCAAAGAGAATAAGGCGGTACAAATGTATGCGTTTAATTCTAGCTGAAATGTTCAAGGTACTATACGCCTTAACACATTACAATTAAGAGTTTTAGGGTTAATGGGTGTTACAATGGACAGAGCCTTTAAATGTAGCCAGAGGTCTGTAGGGACTTATATCAGTTGTATGACTTTAAAGGTCAGTTTCATAGTTTTACCGTAAGTTGGTTGTTTACACGAACTTTACATAGTTGGCAACCGGCTAGACAACAGCCAGACGAGACTTATGAATGTGTCTCGGTAGAGTAAATACTGGGTTATTTGTGAAACACTGGACCTGAGTCATTTAGAGAAAATATTGTAGGTATTATTTTGATAAAATAAACTACTAAATAAACTAGGTCTTTACTGCAATCCCGCTTGATGGTAATCAGCGCACTAGTTTATGAGCATTCTATTCATTCAAGAAGACGCATTAATTATGACAGTAAGACCGGAAAGACAGGAATACCGCAACAGACAAATTGTTCCAGTTCTTCGATGTACACAGTATAAACGACAAGGTAAAACGCTTAGTCCGGACCGTAGATGTTCACGGTGGCGGAAGCACGCGCGAGGCAATGGCTTTCGTGCCCCAACCACCGGGATTCAGATCCTGATTTCCAGCCACCGCAAGCACGGGCTTGCGGGGTGAGCAATGGGTGGCCCGCTGTCCGACCGTCCGGTAACCGTCCGGTCCTAGCACAAGTCTTCGACGGCGTGTATGGTGTTCCACGCACGCCTCAAGGGGCCCAAGGGGTGCGTAGTAGCCCAGCAGGGTCAAAGCCTTCTGGGGCCATGGGTGTTGCGAAAAAGATCCCCTAAGCGCTGGAATAATGGCAGAGCTAGAACAGAAGTGAGTTTTTCGTCAGTAAAAGTTTGACACGCCCTCCCGCTCTCCGGCCAAGGGCAGCAGATGTTATTTAAATGATTTTCCCACCCAAAAAAAGAGGTTCCCTGTACGTCGGGTTGTCCGATAGTAGAAAAGTGATGGCAGAATCAAGTCATGCAATTCCCACGCACGAAGCATTTCGGAGAGGCCGAAATGCTTCTGGTAAATAAGGAAAGGGAAAACCAATAGGTTGGTTGCCTATTGGTTTTCCCGACTGTGATGCAGACTTTGCAGAAGTATTATATAGGTTATGCAGTACATAACACGATACATACATACATGTTTACGTTAATGCCTCATCAGATTAATATGATTGCCTTACGTTTAACCTCGTATTACACGATTTTCATGAAAAATATATAACTAAACTAATGGAGCATTGGTGGCCGAGTGGTAATGGTCCCGACTTACGAGTTGTAGGTCGCGGGTTTGAACCCAGCCAGGCGCATTACTTTGTGTTATTTATTTCATCACCACTGCTCTCAAAACGGTGAAAGAAAACATCGTGAGGAAACCGGCATGTCCTAGAACCAAAAATTCGAAGACACATGACATTCACCAACCCGCACAGGGCCCGCGTGGTGGATTACGGCCCATTCCTTCTCCTAGAGAGGAAGTCTGAGTTCCAACAGTGGGAACATTAAAAATGCTGATGATGATAATGACGATGAAACTAATGATTCTATAAATAACTATAACAATTTAACTCACACAAGAAAAGAGGTCACATTTTAATATCGATTGTGACAAACAACCCAGTTAGGACAGACAAACAAAAATATTTGTCTCACTAACGTTATTCTAAGTATCCAAAGTTTGGATGTTGTTGACAGATTTGAATGTGCTGAAAACAATAATAACGAAATAGGTTGCTTGTATTTAACTCGTTATTTATACCAGGAAATTGAATTAAAACGTAATACTAATATTCGCAACAACAAGACAATGGTAGGAATAGCACGCGGGACACGGTAAAACCCAAAACTAAATCATTTGGGTATTTACATATTTTAGAGTGCGCGCAGAAATTGTATGACTTGATTACGCCATCTCAATTCTTCCATCGAACAACCCGACGTACGATGAGTATAAATCCATACGTTGTTGAAACCTCTACGGTCCGGACTAAGCGTTTCGCCTCGTCGTTTATACCGCTTACGTCGAAGGACTGGTACAATTTGCCTGCTGCGATCTACCCGTCCCATTATAATTTGGATGTCTCAAGGGTAGAGTGAATAGGTTTTTAAAAAACTAGTGCGCCTCACCATCAGAGATTGCATCACTGCTTACCATCAGATAGGATCGCAGTCAAGCACTAGTTTACATCAATTTAAAAAAAAAGTAAGATCATGAAATGTCTTCCTGTATTTATGCTTACGTGGTTTGCTTGTATAAAGAGGGTTTTGAATTAAGAATTTGAAGTAAAAATTTATACTAAACTCTTCTTTAACGCCATAGTTTGACACGTATTCATGCCAAAGAGTTTAGAGGGTCCTTCTCCACTCGCTTATCGTAAACATCGAAAATGGTTTAAAAGCTTGTTACTTCATTTAATGCAATCCAACGCGATGTTTGACGAAAAGGCAACGCAAAAAAAGAGAGATAACGCCTGAAAACGCTGTTAGTATTCGGTAATTCCGAGATTTACATACTCGAAAATTTCACAAAACTTGCTCCAGGAAATAGCTGTTTTTTTTAAACCCTTAAATGTTTTTGGAAAAAGTTGTCATCATTTAGAATCTTAACAAAATTTGGAAGGTCTCTAGAGGATTACTTTTTTGACTTTTTAATTTTTAGGCAAATTATGAAGTGTCAAAGTTCATACAAAATAGGACATTTTCAGAGGTTTTTACTGGATTAGTTTTACATAAATTTAGAAATTGGTTTCTTTAGAAACCTAGATAATATCCACAAGATACTGTGTTTCCATAATATCTAATGAAAAGTGTGTAATAACGTCATAATCAGTTATGAGCGGTTGTATGAAAAACAGTGAAAATCGTGATGCACCACCTTATGCATCACGATCACCTTAAACAAATACTTAACTTCAAATTCATAATTCAGGAATTAGGGGTAGGTATATTTTAAAATTTCATTTGTCGAACATACTTGAAGCAATGGTTTTTGTGGTTGATAAACGATAATAGTTATTTATTTATTTATAAAAACTTTATGCACAAGTAAGAACTGTACAAAAGCAGACTTAATGGTTAGGCATTTTCTACCAGTCGACCTTAGGGTGGTGTAGAAACATAAAATGGTAGGTGCAACTTAAAGGCAAACGAACTAACAGAAAATTAAAACCAATATAAATATATAATTATATAAATAAAACTTTTATAAATAAATACTTTTATAGAATACATAGGTAAAAGTAAACTAAAAATATTATGAGAAAACGAATCCATCAAATTAGCACCGTGATGATTCTGCCAACTTCTTGCATAATTGTTCACGTGCTATTGCTTTATAGCTTCTTTGCATTTTTTTTTGTTTGGTTTTTCTTTGCAAATGTAGAGAATGAGCAAAGAAACCATGGACACATTGCGCGAAAGATAATATGTCTGAAAGGAGGTAGGTACTTTGGTTTCCCTGCCACCGATCGCTTTCACGAAAGTACGGCAGTGCTCTTCCCAAGCGCGGTAGGCTTCTATCGACGACCTGCCTCAGACGTAGGTCAGACAAACTCACGCTTTTCAAACCACTCCTCAAAAAGAAGGTTTCTAGCCGCAATTATTGTGGCGTGCATATTGGAGTGTCACCCTGGAAAATGCCACGCTCGATCCTTCTTGACTAGCTGTTCTCCTGGACCTGCCGTCACTCTGGATGGTGAAAGACCGTTCTCAACTGTCCTGAAAACGATATTAGTAAAGTGCTCAGAGCTGTATTAAAATTATACAGCACTCTCCATAAGCCATGCATTAATTTGTTGGTTTTTGGCGGAAAATGTTTTGACCGCACCAAACTCACTACACTACTGAAGTTTTAGTTATCTTATTATTGTTATTTTAGGCCTACTTTACTCACGGATAAGTAGCTTTTACGGTTACAGGTTTAACTTAAATTTAGATATAAATAATAATTGTTACATGTACGATGAGATCGATTGGGCTATTACTAGTTGATGTATCTTTATTGTCAAGGCAAGATTTATATCTGATGAATATTGGTGATTAGCATAACTAGTATAATCAACCTTATTCCCGTTGCTGGGACTCAAGCCTTCTCTTTAGGAGAGGGAATTGGCCGTAATCCACCACGCAGGCCCAGTGCGGGTTGGTGGATGTAACATGTCTTCGAATTTTTGGTTCCAGGACATGCCGTTTTTCACGAGGATTTCCTTCAATGTTTTGAGAACAGTGCTGATGAAATAATAATGAATAAATTTTGGTTTAATAGTCATAGATAAAATAATAATATAATCACTTCATTCGGTTTCAGAAACGTTCTTCAAAGGGCGTTCGTGACGATTGCTGACCAGTTCACCAGTGTTCCTGACATTCAGGATCTTCTGATGACCTTATAGTAAGTTAAGTACCAACAACTTATTCAGTTCAGTAACTAATAAAGCTTTATTGAATAAATTGTGTTAATGCATTGTTTGAATTAATTAAATATTTTTAGCGTTTAATTCATGCAAACAATATCACCTATAAAGTAACCACAAAACAGGACAAACTCATAAACAATACATGATACTATCGGACACAGCCAGCAACATGTTTGCTACAGCAATGTCCGATATAAGGACCATCAAATCTCCCGGCAATTATCGCCAGAACCGTACCAAGGACGTGCACCGTTTGCACATGGTGATGTGAAAACAGTCGATGTGCGTATCCACAAACATGCCCGAGGCACTTCAAAGCGGGGCAGCTCCAATACCACCCTGAACTCGTTGTTGAACTGAATACGAAGGGCATTGTAAACCGCTCGTGTGTAGGAAATCATAAGCTGATCGTGTATAACCAAGTGCAAAAAGCTTTAAAAAGCGTGATCTAACTTAATTTGAATAACTTACAAACCTACGGGCTATCATATTCTTTTTTTAGACAGTGCCCTTAGTTCCCTTTCGATGTCAATATTGTTCCTCAGGTCAGCAGCTGTATTGGTAGTAAAAATAACATATCTAATATTTTTTAACCGACTTCGAAAAGGAGGAGGTTCTATGTTCGGTTGAATGTATGTTTTTTTTTTTTAGTGGTGCTACCATAACTAAAAAGTGAAAAATAAAAAAACTTTTTACAAAAAAAAAAATTAAACCGACTTCAAAAAGCACAAAATAACTTTAATTTCGGAAGTCGGTGTTAAATAACGAAGAGAAAAGATTAGGTATCTATTATAGAAACACCGACTTCCGAAATTAATTCATGAATTCCCAAGCGACCACCGGTGGCCGCGCATCTATTGTCTTACTATTGTGTTTCTAATTGACGGTATCTGAAGGGTTAAAGTTATTTTGTGCTTTTTGAAGTTGGTTTAATTTTTTTTTGTTAAAAGTTTTTTATCTAAAATTGAGTTTTATTAAGTGACGGAATGATATAAAATATATATTATACTTAAGTGTTATACCACTAAATTAAGAGGAGATTAGGGACAGAGAATGATACATTAAAAAAAAAAAAGATAAATGCAATGACTATTTATTATACAACTGACTAATTACAGCATGTGTTTTTCCGTTTTTCAACTCTCCTTTTGTTCGATACGTCTATATTACCTATTATCGAGGGCAGTATTATTATCGGAGGTTAGCCAGTAGTAGTTAATATTCATGTACAGTAAAGGTATTGATTGCGTTTGTGCCATCCCAGCTAACTCGACCGAATGGAGTCGCTAGCTTTCTATTATTCACAGAGGCCGATATAGTACGTGATAGCATGGGAAACACGACAGCATACCTAATAAGGATGACGGCAGATATTTTGTGTTGAAAAATGCAGAATATGTTAGTGGGTTAGATAATAATGTAGTTAATATTCTATTATTAAAATGCGTTCATTATATTATATTTAATAGCCATTTACGCAGGACTTGCAAGGAAAATCTCTTAACGATGTGTCACGTGTAAACTTAAGTTCAAAAACAAGGTGATTTGTTCGAAATTAACTTTATAGAATTGCGTAAAACAATGCTATTATTAAACACAGATAGTGCTACGAACGTAAGACATACGGAAAATTTGTATTTATTATGTTATTTACACCATTGACATATATATTACTAGCGATTTACACCATTTCAACATGCAAAAACAATGCTGTTGATTCAAAATTAGTTAGTTTCTTTTCCTTATATGTATTTGGCATTAGGCATTTAGGGAAAATTTAATACCATAAGGTGATCTCATCTTTACTAATTTTATAATTTACAAAAAAATACTTTAAAATACCAGCTTTTACTAGCTTCTTGTCACGCTTTTTAGCGTGTCTATGGCAAAACTAGTTAAATTCCTTGCCTGGTCCAGTATTCGGCCACCGATGCTGTCATTAAGATCTTTAAGTGAACAGTACCCCTAGCCAAGTTCCTAATCTGCGATAGCTAACGCTTGTAGAAAGCTTCAAATGTACGGGAACGGCGTCGTCTCAACGCTCAGTCACGTGGTCAGAAGAAAAGAATTGGCGGCAAGGTCAACTCGAAACGTTCGACGCAAGCGAAACGGTTGTAACTTGGCTAGGGGGGCTGGTAATAGGGCACGTTATGCATAATGGAATGTGGGACATGGTCTGCGGATAGATGCCGCACAAACACTGAAGGTCGAAACCGTCCAAGAACCCCCATCTTTGGAGATTGTCTTTGCTGCGCCCAACCTTTGTGGGTGGTTAACTAGCTAACCTAACACTATCGTACAAACCGTACGTGTTTGCAAAATTGAAGATCAATTCATTACTGTTTTATTTTTTTTAAAGTCCCGCGCTTGCCCACTATTTCGAAAGATGACAAATGTCAATGTGGACGAGACATTTGCCTAGAAGTAACTTATAAATAAATTGTGATAGATGTTGCTATAACTAATGATACCGTGCTAATTAATGATCCAAAGTCATTGTGAGACAAAAGCGGCAAAACGACTTGATCCAGGAAATACTACTTATACTACTATTTTTAAAACCTTACAAATTTTTGGGAAACATTTTCGTCACTAAGAATTACGATTAAATGTGCAAAGTATACAAGATACAGTACATTATGAAAGGCATTGCAGATTTTCAGAGGTATTTAGTGGATTAGTTTTACTCAAAATATTTTAATTTCAATAGAAATCTAGATAATATCCACAAGATATCTGTATTACCTATAACTGGATTGGTAATATCGCCATAATCAAGAGCGGTTCTATAGAAATACGTATCACATGCCGCGATGAAATCCCACAGAGAATTCATACCAATTATTTTAATCGATAATTTCAATAGAATGTGTTGTCATATTGTCGCGTTGCGCTCTTTGCGGGGAGCAGTTATGCGAGAAAACTGTACCTGTAAAAATAAATGAAAATGTCTTCTTTTTTTCATGCAGCCATTTTAGGGAAGATCTTATGAATATCAAGTGAGTATTATCCCTTAATATTAAGCCAACTGACCTTGTATTATTATGTAAAGTGTGTTTCTAATGCTCTTCAAGAAAGTTTTTAAGAAAATAAATTTTTAATGGCGTAAATAGAAATTATACTTCAATGTGTCTTTAGAAATGTAGAGTGGAAAGATAAATTCCTTTTTGAGAAAAGTTTCCAGGATAACTAAGACTTTAGGGAACCTGCAAATTTTTCTCACTTGTGCGATTATTAATTCATTAAACCTCAACGGACCCGTTGTCTTTCTATTGTGTCTCTAATTATCACGATTGAAGATTAACTCTCTTCAATCGAGACACAAAAAAATAATTATTGATTGTGAAAAATGTATGATATCTCATTGACATGCCTATAATTATTAGGTTACGATGGGTCTGGCATGGTAAAGTTCAGCCTATCCTGGAATATATTTACACATATGAGATTTGATTTGATTTGATTGATTTATTCAAGAAACAAATAACATTGTATGCGAATATTAAATACTTAAAAACTATTACAAAATAATATTACTAATGTTGAAATGAGTGTAATTGCACCATTACTTAAACCTTAAACCACACAACATGCAGGCCTTTACTTTAACAATATTCGTCAGTAATTAATATGAAATAGTTTAGATCCGTTAGTAAATAATATCAAATAGTCTAGATACTTTTATCAAGGAATTTAATCTAACTTCCAAGGAATATTATCAAGTAGAATAAGGAAGCACACTGTGTTCGGACTGAAATGACTAAATTACTAGACGCAATGCGGACTGCCCATGTAAACTGTGCGTATAGCGAAATTTGGGGATGCGTACTTAAATCTACGTTATATTACAAGCTTGATGATTTACGGAATAAGTTGGCTTTTGGCAAACCGAATGGAATGGAAATTATAGCTGTTAAACTATGTTTTTTTTTATTGAAGACATTGATTTATTTATTTATTTAAACTTCATGTACAGTAGTGGTACATAGGCGGACTTATGCAACAAGACATCATATTTTTGTGACGAAGATGAGTTTTGGGGACGCTGGTTCTCGGGATGTAGTGCTTGTACTAAAAACGCTGGTCACAAGGCATTATTTTGTCTTTTTAGCGTTTTTGTTGTCTGCACTATGCAGACGCCAAAGGAAGCTTGGAAGTGTGCGAAATGATGACCGCATTTTGTGTATAATATTTTAAACTAAAAACCATACAGATTGTGATTTTAAATGTTGCCAGGAGGTTTACTGGTCCATTTTTTTTATACCTTCCCTTAGAAATCAAGGAAACGGACAGAACAAATTAATATGGGATCAGAGTCTGTAAATGTAAGTTTCATAGACTATTTGACGTCCGTAAATCTGTTTGTGACGTCACAGAAAGTATGATTTGTAATCATTTTAATGATTTATTGAAATTGTAAAAATATAGATTAATTCATTGAACCCCAACCGAACGCCGTCGTGCACCCATTGTCTTTCTATTGTCTTATCACGATTAAAGAGTTAAGTAATCCTAGAAGGCACCACTACTGTACATGAAGTTTAAATAAATAAATAAAAACGAACTGAAAGACACAAATGGGTTCTAGTCAGATAAAGTTTGACAAGCTTTTTCGCTCTGTCCTAGTGTTGGAGAAGTTATGGAATCTTAAATATTTGGGACTTTTCGTCAGTCATTGACGCTGATATTATTTGACACTTTTGTGTTGGCCTTCCCGTCTTATCACACAAAACACATGACATGTAGTTTCAGGTAAATATTTCCTTAGAACTAACACGATAAGAATATGAGGAAGAAGAAAACTTACAAGGTTTGCATCGTAAGGATCCACAAAGAACTGTCTTATCTTGTATTATGATAGGAAAACTTTTCCCGTGTTAGAGAATTTTCCAAGTTCAAGATAAATCATAAGTTTGTGTCCATTTTTTTTTTCTAGTTTATTAAATTAGCTCCACGACCTTTTTCTTCCATAAATACAATAAAATACACTGTGGAGTGAGTGTGGTATAGGAATATAATTTAGTTTTAATAAAACACAAATCAAAAATCACCAATATAAAATGGATACTATCTTCGTAGTCATCAGGACTGACAGTCTGAATTAGATAGGCTGAATTGAGTGGAGAAAATGATTTGTGTTATGGTTTATTTTTTAATCGACTTCAAAAAGAAGCTGGTTATACGAGTATCACTAGCGACGTATCCCAACGTCTCACGTGTGTTAGAAATCTCTGAAATTCTCGGCAACAATTTGCATGTATTATAAACCTAAACGTTCCTCATGCTTCACTCTTTCAATTGAATTAATTAATTTATTGAGGTTAATAATAACTTGTTTTAATTACTACGCCGCATTAATATAATTTATGGTAGTGTAGTAGTGTTTCAAGAAAGTTAGGAGGATAAAAAACACACACCACAAAACCAAACCATAGGTAAATTGACTCATGGATTTTGTTAGGTGTCTCCACAATTTGATTTGATGCAATTACAACTAAACATCCATTTCGGAGATTCCCAACTAGGACAAATGTTTGTGCGATGAGTACGATCATTTGTTCTGTGTTTGGGTGTAATTTATCTATAGAAATATATAAGTATGTTTAACAGTTGTCTAGTACTCATAACACAAGCTCTGCTTAGCTTGAGACTAGACGGCGTTGTGTGATAGTTGCGGATTATTATTATTTCACTAAAATATGTGGAAACACGCGTTTAAATTATACGCGCAAAAGAAATTTTCTCGAAAAATATAATTTAGAAGATACAGGTACTTCACCGTCAATATGAAATATTCATATATTTTTTTTTACTTTCCAGGAATTTAAAGGCGGAAGCGTTCAAAAGAACGAGAATATACGAAGAAATTAACACATTATTGTTGTTAAATGTCGCGAAGAATGTCAAAACTACCACCTCGTCATTATGGAGGTAAGAGTACGTACTTTTCTTCATTATTAAAAGCTTCAGCCAATACTAGCTTCTGCAAGTGGCTTAGCATGTGTAAAAGTTGAAAATGATCGCGCAATCCATGCAACAACTTTGTTTTTGTTATTACGATGGCAATTGTAAATCTGTTCTTCGAGGTAAATCCCCGGATTTACCTCACTACCTAGCCTCGTATCATTGTTCTTACTATTGTAGTATATATTGGTACATATAACATTAATAATATGTGTTAGGTTGGGGGTACTTAATAAATAAATCAGTGACTAACCAACTTGCGTGCGTTTCTCTATATAGTGGCAGCGGGGTTAAAACTAAACAAGATTTTAATGAAAATCATTTTTCATAGCTCGGTATAACTATATAATTAATACTTGTCTAGACGAATCATAAGAGTCCAAACTCGATAGGGTTGTGTTGTTTAACTACCAAGTTCCTATAGCCACCTTCCGGTTCCATCATCAGATCAGCTCCATCTTAATTATTTTGCATTGTCATCTGATTTACACGTGCATGCAAAATTTCAGCTCAATCAGTAACCGGGAAGTGGATCAAATTTAATTTGCAAGATTTGATTACAGAAAACTTAGGGACAGGTGAAACTAAATAAAATCTTGTAAAAGATATTTAAGGTGGTGCATCATGACTCACATTTTCACTGTTTTTCATACAACCGCTCATAACTGATTATGACGTTATTACACATTTTTCATTAGATATTTTGGAAACACAGTATCTTGTGGATATTATCTAGGTTTCTAAAGAAACCAATTTCTAAATTTGTGTAAAACTAATCCAGTAAAAACCTCTGAAAATGTTCTATTTTGTATGAACTTTGACACTTCATAATTTGCCTAAAAATTAAAAAAGTCAAAAAAGTAATCCTCTAGGGACTTTGCAAATTTTATTAAGATTCTAAATGACTACAACTTTTTCCAAAAACTTTTAAGGGTTAAAAAAAAACAGCTATTTCCTGGAGCAAGTTTTGTGAAATTTTCGAGTAAATCTCGGAATTACCGAATACTAACAGAGTTTCCAGTCGTTATCTCTCTTTTTTAGCATTGCCTTTTCGTCAAACATCGCGTTGGATTGCATTAAATGAAGTAACAAGCTTTTATACCATTTTAGATGTTTACGATAAGCGAGTGGAGAAGGACCCTCTTAAGGTTAAATGTAAAAGTAAGGCCTGTTGTCCACCGACACGTCGCTTTATAGACGCGAATACGTCACTATACGCTTGGCGAACGCCTACTCACAGCTTAAATACAAAACTATGAAACTCTGTCAGCAAAGCGGAAGCGTCGTGCAGTCGTGTCATCGTATCGTTATTAACAGTCGTACACCAAGCGTATAATGACGAATACGCGTGTATGAAGATTTTTTTAGGTGTGAAAAATCGTCCAATGACATCCCTCGCTCTTGGGCGGAGCGGGAGATAGTGTGAAACTCTTACGAACTAAAAACTCACCCTGTTCCTTCGTGCTACCTTTCGGACTAACCCTGGCCCCAGTAGGCTTTGACCCAGCTGGCCCCTACTATTGCTGACAACTCCTTGAGGCGCGCAGGAACAGTGCGCGCCGTCGACTTCTTGGGCTCGGTCCGGACAGTTACCGGATGGACAGACAGCGAGCAGACAGACCGACAGATCCATAGCTCGTCGTTAGCAAGCCCGCGGTCGCGGATCGGAATCCCGGCGGCCGTGACGAGAGCGGCGTTGTCTGATGCGGTCGACCTCCTCCTTTGCCAGCATTACTGCTTCGCAGAAGGAGGCGACAGCCTGCCACACCTCGCTCCGGACCATGGCCTGAACTAAGGCCCAGCGCGAGTGGTCTCCGCCACCGATCGCCCCTACAAGGGCACGGCGATGTCTATGAAGATACGCGTCCGCGGACAGTACGCCAAGTCGAAAGGTTTGTTCTGTATTATCTGTTCAATCATTAGGATGAAGTTCAGGTACAAACAGTTGCATATAGGTACTTGCACAGACTGTAATCTAAAGGCGTCTTCAAATTAGCCGCCAAGTGCCACGCGACGGCGGCGCGGCTGCAGCGCTGCCTAATTTTAAGGCACCTTAAGAGGCTGCTTTTCCATTCGTCTATCGTTAACATCGAGCATGGCTTAAAAACTTGTCACTTCATCTAACGCAATCCAACGCGATGTTAGCCGAAAAGGCAACGCTGAAAAAAGAGAGATAACGCCTGAAAACTAGGTTAGCATTCGATAATTCAGTGATCTACTCGAATATATTTTTAAACTTGTTCCAGGAAATACCTGTTTTTTTTTTTAACCTTTTAAAGTGTTTGAATAAAATGGTCGTCATTTAGAATCTTGATAAAATTTGCAAGGCTTCTATTGTTATACTTTTTTGACTTTTTAAATTTTTGAGTAAATTATGAAGTGTCAAAAGTTCATGCAAAATAGCAGATTTTCCGAGGTCTTTACCGGATTAGTTTTACACAAATTTAGAAATTGATTTCAATAGAAGCCTAGATAATATCCACAAGATACTGTGTTTCCAAAATATCGAATGAAAAATGTGTAATAACGTTATAATTGCGTAAGAGACGTAGCTTGAAAAACAGTGAAAATGTGTGTCAAGTTGCATCCACACTCCTTTTCTTTCGTTTACGTTCATAAATCTAAAATAGATTGACGACGGATGTGAGTAGGTAAAACATCACTAATAAGGTCAGAAATACGTTTATATTATTTCTTCCTTGTGTCGTCACTAGTCACAACGCGCTTGATATATCCTTTTTTGTTTAAAAGGTAAATGCATGAGTTATTTGGTTGAGTAATCTATATACATAATATAAAAGTGAAATACCACTCTCTAGTTAATTACGAAATTTCAGAAATTATAATATGTACCTACAAACTTAAAATTAGGCATCTACCAAATTTTAAATTTGACTTTTAAGGCACCTACCTGCCCAATTCAGGGTGTAGACTGTATCCACAAAGAACTGAGTTTACTAAACTCCATCCCTAAGAGGGTCAAACGTGGGTTGGAAGTTTGTATTTAGAAATCAACTTTTACGCGGGTGAAGCCGCTGGCAAAAGCTAGTGCACTTATATTTTTGACTTTGAATCACAGATCTAGGGCTATGATTTGACTTCCTAAAAGAAAACCCAGGATTCTGGGACGCAAGGCAAGAACATCATCATCGCTCATCGTCGGCCTTATAATGTTCCCACTGTTGGCCTCCTCTATAGGAGAGGGAATGGGCCGTAAGCCAACACGCGGGCCCAGTGCGGGTTGGTGGATGTCACGTGCCTTCGAATTTTTGGTTTTAGGACCTGCCGGTTTCCTCACGATGTTTTCTTTCACAGTTTTTAGAGCAGTGGTGATGAAATAAAATACACAAAGTAATCCGCCTGGCTGGGTTTGAACCCACGACCTACAACTTGTAAGTCGGGGCCGTTACCACTCGGTCTCCACTGCTCCGCAGCCAAGAACATAGGTCTAGTTTTAGCCAGTAAAAATTTGACACGTTATCCCGTTCTGCCCCGGAGCAGGAGGAGTCATTGGATGTTTTCCCACATTAAAAAAAGGATATTACATAGGTATTGCTTCTCTGAAAGAGGTACTTTTAATTTAATTTCGACACTTATTTTAAATAACAAAACATTTAATAAACAGGAAATTCTAAGAAATAAACTGTTATAAATATTATAAGGTTTTTGTTTACCTATATTATGTCAGTTATTCGTAGAATTAACGTGTTTGTAACACTTCATTATAGTTCAGGCAGGAACAAACAATAATATGTTATTTATGGATTTTTTATCTTCAAGGACCATAAGACAAAATGATGCATAATAACAAATAACAAAATAGTTACGTATGAATCACTGTCCTATATAGTCAAAGTACTCCTCCACGTTGCTTGTCATCCAGAAATGTACCCAGAAGACTGGCAGCATTGCCACGTCAAATGACATTGCAATTTTTTTTTGGACGAAGAACGAGCCAGCCCTCTGTTTACGCAAATTATCGATCAGTCGGCGTGAAATTTCCTTGAAAAGGAAACGCGCTCTCCGACCCCATGAACCAAGCGTTTCGACCTCAAACAGGTCTAAACTATAATTTATTAATGTTTTTATTTATTTATTTCCGCTCGCTCGAACACATAATCGTTAGTCCTCCTAGGCATGCTGAATATCAAATTATCCACTAACTCATGAAAAATCTGTACCATTTTTGAATGGTGTTTTTTTTCTCTGATAGAGTTAAAACAGTTCCTTTATGAGCATTCCATGGCCAAAGTCAATAAGTATATAAGTTTTATTAGTTACTAGCTTTTGCCCGTGGCTTCGTCCGCATACATAAAATGTATACAGGAATAAAACTGCTTTCTATAGGCAAAAAAAAAATCGCAATCGGACCAGTATTTTTCGGAGATTACCTCCTAAACTCCACCATAAACAAAAAAAAAAAACAAATTTACCTTTTTGAATTATTAGTAGACTAGCTTGCTGCCAGCAATTATTACAACGGAACATACTCCCGGCATAAAAATGATGCCATAAGCTATTCCAAGACATGATCTACCCGAGTACCAAGTTTCAACGAAATCCATTCAGCAGTTTGTACGTGAAAATTTTGAGTCACAAACATCCATACATTCATACATCCAAAATTCCACATTTGCAATGATATTTGTAGATTCATTCGTCAGTGTCTCAAGATAACGACACTTTTAAAAGTGGGAAATCATTAAACAACTTCTCCCGCTCTGGGTAGAGTTTGGAAGTGCCAGTCTTTTACTGACTAAACCCACCTGTGTTCCTTCAGTTGTCTTCTACGTTCCAGAGCCGCGGTAACTGTTTTAAACAATCCAGCATGGCGTATAGCTATTATTCGAAACTTTTATTACAAGACGGATTAAGAAATCATAAATTAATATTAGGAGTAAGACAGGATTACATTGTAAAGTACCCATAGTTTCCTCATGCTTGGAAACCACATTATGTTACTGCGAAGTTATAAATTATGTAGCATCTTATTAATATTATCACTCGAATGTGTATTTGAATGAACCTGATACACGTGTTTAGTATTTTTATATATCATAACTGTATGATGAAAAAATCACAAAGTTATAAGCTTGTTATGTCAGCAAAAATACATAGTCACCGGACCATCCAGGTGACTGAGGGGTTGCTTTACACTTGCACCCACCTGTTTACTAGTGCCAAATGCCTGCTATGATTCGCCGTGACCTGTGGCTTATTAGTGTCGGTGGTGTCCAAATTGTAATCTTTAAAAAAAAGTGGGATAAAGTAGTAACATGGTGTAAAAACTATTGGAATCCATTCAGTTACTGATTCTGAAGTTACTGAGCATAACTTCAGAATCAGTAATTGAGTTTCGCATAAACTAAAAATTTATGTTTTATGTTAACTTTTTAAATACCGTAATTAGAGACACAATAGAAAAACAATGAGAGAGAGAACGCTGGCGTTCGCTTAAGTAGGATAGCATGGTGTGCTGTTTTGATATTAGACGCATGATGAACAGCTGGCAAACAGTCAGTACGTTGCAGGACTTGTATAGCAAGTCTTTAAATCATCATCATCAGCCTTTTTAATATTCCCACTGCTGGAACTCAGGCCTCCTCTCTAGGTGAGGGAATGGGCTGTAATCTACCACGCGATGCCGGATTCCTCACGATGTTTTCCTTCACCGTTTTGAGAGTAGTGGTGATGAAATACATTACACAAAGTAATGCGCCCGGCTGGGTGTGAACCCGCGACCTGCAACACATAAGTCGGAGCCATTATAACTCGGCAACCACTGCTCTCAAGTCTATAAATATAATACATGCAAACAACAACAACAACATACATTAGTAACAATTCTGGAACTAAAGAATCACGTGACTCATACTAACCAAGCTTAGGTGTTTAGCTAAATATTGGTTCTACATTGATATAAAGATTCAAGGTTTTTTTCGGAAGAATAAGTTTTTAGCATATTATAAGCATAGCATAATCAACCTTATAATGTTCCCACTGCTGGGACTTACACCTCCTCTCTAGGAGAAAAAATGGGCCGTCGAATCTACCATGCGGGTCCTGTGCGGTTTGGTGAATGTCACAAAATATGTCGTCGAATATTTCCAGCACATGCCGGTTTGTGTGCCCTGCCTGGGCGGAGCATCGCCGTGCCCTCGTGGGGGCGATCGGCGGCGGAGACCTCTCGCGCCGGGCTCTGGTCGAGGCCATGGTCCGGAGCGAGGAGGAATGGCAGGCGGTCGCCTCCTTCTGCGAAGCAGTAATGCTTGCAAAGGAGGAGGCCGACCGCATCAAGCAACGGCGCCCTCACTGCCGTCGCCGGGATTCCGATCCCGATTTCCGGCCACCGTAGACGCGGGCTCGCGGACGGCGAGTCATGGGTAGCTCGCTGTCCGATCGTCTGGTAATGGACCGAGTCCAAGACGTCGACGGCGCGCACTGTTCCCGCGCGCCTCAAGGAGTTGTCAGCAGCAGGAGGGGCCCAGCTGGGTCGAAGCCTACTGGGGACAGGGTTGTCCGAAAGGGAGCTCGTGCCCCGGTACGAAGGTAGGAACGGGGCGGGGTTTTTAGTCAGTAAGAGTTTGACACTATCTCCTGCTCCACCCAAGAGCGGGTTTTGTCATACGATGATTTTCCCCATCGCAAAAAAAAAGCACATGCCGGTTTAAATGCAATATGTATTCAAGATACTTAATTGGATAAGCATTAATGCTGTATTGATTAAAATTGCTTCGTATATAAGCCATTATTTTTCGTAAAAAGTGAAGGATAAAAAATGGTTGTTCATATTTTTAAGGTGTACAATAATATTGTAGTTCATTTTTTTTATCTATCTCATACGGTTCAGTCACAGTTTGCAATGTAAGGGCAAAACATTTTTTTATCTACGACACCACATTAAAAACCTCTACAATATCAGTGTTCCTCTACTACATTATGCATGTATTTATAAATATAAACCTTCCTCTGAATCACTCTATGTATTAAAAAAAAACGCATTAAAATCCGTTACTTAGTTTCAAAGATAGCAGACAGCGGGAGGCCTCTTTCTTTGATACTATATAGTGAAAATGAAAACAAAGCTTTTAATTAAAGTAATTTTTTTCAAAGCAAGCTTTTATAGCATAATATTATAATTAATATCCGTCAAGACATATCAAACACGATGGGGTTGTGTTGTTTAACTACCAGGTTCCTATAGCCTCCGGTTCCATCATCAGATCAGCTTCATGTTATAATAATTTTGCTTTATCATCTGATTTACACGTGCATGCAAAATTTCAGCTCAATCGGTAACCGGAAAGTTGATCAAATTTAATTTGCAAGATTTAATTACAGACAAACGTCGGCACAGGTGAAACTAAATAAAAGCATGTAAAAAGTTTTAGTTTTTTAATTAAAACTATTTATTAGATAAAGAAACATTGGAAGTTTAATAAGAGTTTATAAAATTATTAGATAGATACTTGTTGGTTCAATCTGTTAAATAAAATAGTCAACTAGTTAAGAAATTTTTCAAGGAATCCAACGTGCGTAGCTGTGACTAGGCGACGCCGACTTGTTCGCGTTATGATGAACTAATTTATTTAATTATTGCGTTTTTATTACATATATTGATGTGTTTTACCGTCACAAACCGCACGGTTACCTTAGGTAATCACACCACCAATAACATTCCTTGAAATTGTACCTGTAGGAGTTTTTCTCAGTGTGACGCACACGCGTTTAGTAGGAAGTTCTGAAATGGCACAAAACTTGTTGACGAGACCTACCACAATGACGAAAAATCCTTTCATCGAATGAATATGCCTTTTGGGTATTTCTACCTTCCGATCACAACAACCATTGTGTACACAAATAATAACGTACGCTATTTTTGTATTGGTTTTGAGATACATTTATTATTGATATTTATTAAGCATATTGGTTGTATATTAGCGTTGCGTGGTGAGCCGATCCCAATTAAAACGGGACAAGGGCAGGAAGATGATTATGATTAGCATTGAGTAAAAAATTATGGGCGGAAATTTCTTTCCTACTTCTTTAAATGAGGCGAAGTGAGGTATAGATGAAGGCGAGAGTCGAAGAACCATATTTAAAAATGTTTCGTACTAGTTTAAATAAAAAACGGGATGTAGGTAATTTGTTTTTTGTAGGTTCAAGGCAAGATTTTCTCTAAGCCAATGTATGACAATTTGCAGGAATTCTTCAGCAAGTTTTTTTCCATGTAATATAGTAGCTGTGTCATCGGCATAGGTAAATAATAATAATAACAATAAATTTATTAACGGAAAGGTATTCAATATATTATGTTTCCTTTGAAAAGATAGAGTCAATGCCGATGTCCATGCTAGTATAAACTGTGTGACAGACATCGGCGCCTTCCTCCTACAACTTTTAGTGTCTAATAGTACAGTATTATAGGAAGATTTTGATACAATTTAATTTTGCTAACTGGTCCGAATATAAAATATGATTAATAATTACAATAAAAAAATTGATTGATAATAATAAGAATTAAGTACAGTGCTTATAATATTTAAGAACATAATTGAATAATTAAGTAACATAATTTAATATAATTTGACAATTTCATTAATAATAAAAACAAAAAAGGAAAATTAATAAATTAGTTAAAGCATGCAAATATATTAGCAATTGATAAAGTGAAATAGGAAAGTAAGTGCACAGAGCCTTGATGTAGATGAGGAAACCCGTAGGGTCGACGACACTGTCTTTCGGGACTCCGTAAGACATTGTATCATCAGCACTAATATGTGTTTCTATCTGCATACAGATTTTTCGGTCTGTCGTGAAACTCTTGAAAAGATCTCAATCAGTACCTCTTATGCTGGTGCTATCTATAGCTACAAGTTTATTTTAATATATATTTTTTTACAAGCTCAGTTAGGTCTAGCACTGCATATTTCATTTTATTTTGTTTTGTTTGTGTGGGTTACAGCTAACAATACAAGATAAAATAGATCACGATGAACCATTTACAAGCCTCCACATATAATATGGGAGTATCGTGGAAAGTTACACTTAGAGAAGTAATTGAGATATACAAAGTTTGGTAGCATGATAATAATATATTCTGAAGATACTCCTTTCTTGAAACTTTACTGATACATATGTATAATAATACTATCGCCAAGATCGACACAGGAAACTAGATAAATTGAACCGAAACTTCAGCATTTAATTCAACATGTGAAACGTGTTGAGTTAAGAGGGTCCTTTTCCACTCGCCTATCGTAAACATCGAAAATGGTTTAAAAGCTTGTTACATCATTTAATGCAATCCAACGCGATGTTTCACGAAAAAACAACGCAAAAAAAGAGAGATAATGCCTGAAAACTCTGTTAGTATTCGGTAATTCCGAGATTTACTCGAAAATTTCACAAAACTTTCTCCTTAAAAATAGCTATTTTTTTTAAACCCTTATAGTTTTTGAAAACGTGTTTCGCCGACCCCATATAAAACGGGACAAGGGCATTAAGATGATGATGATAGTTTAAAAATGGTCGTCATTTAGAATCTTAATAAAATTTGCAAGGTCTCTAGAGGTTTACTTTTTTTAGTTTTTTAATTCTTAGGCAAATTATGAAGTGTCAAAGTTCATACAAAATAGGAGATTTTCAAGAGGTTTTTACTGGATTAGTATTACACAAATTTAGAAATTGGTTTCTATAGAAACCTAGATAATATCCACAAGATACTGTGTTTCCAAAATATCTAATGGAAATTGTGTAATAACGTAATAATCAGTTATGAGCGATTGTATGAAAAACAGTGAAAATGTGAGTCATGATGCACCACCTAATATGTTGGTGACTCGCTCGATTGTAGAACTACAGATACGGTTTTCGCTAGCGTAATGACACCTTCAGGATAAATAATCAGTTTCTTTATTATGCGCGTCAGCTTGTAATTTTAAGTTCTTCTGATATTTCTAGTTACATAAATTGAATGCAGCTGAATATAAAAATTTTTCATGGACGGTTTTTTTTTTGTTGGGAAAATCATCTAATGACATTCTTCGCTCTTGGGCGGAGCGGAAGATAGTGTCAAACTTTTACTGACTAAAAACCCGCACCGTTCCGTTGTGCCTTCATACCGGGGCCGGGGTACCTTTCGGAGCTAACCCTGGCCCAGTAGGCTTCGACTCTGCTGTGGCTGACAACTCCTTGAGGCGCGTGGGAACAGTGCACGCCGTCGACGACTTGGGCTCGGTCCGGAAAGTTACCGGACGGTCGGACAGCGAGGTACCCATTGCTCACCGTCCGCGAGCCCGTACCTACGGTGGCTGGAAATCGGGATCGGAATCCCGGCGGCGGTGAGGGTGCCGTTGCCTGATGCGGTCGGTCTCCTCCTTTGCTAGCATTACTGCTTCGCAGAAGGAGGCGACCGCCTGCCTCCCCTCCTCGCTCCAGACCATGGCCTATACCAAGGCCCGGTCATGGAATAACTGCTTATCTGAACTCCACAATCCAGTAATTGGGTCGCACCATACCCTTTGGCCAAGATTGTTTTCAGATACCTTAGCTTCCAATCACATATCCGTAACGACAGTGAAAGATCTATAAATTGCTGCCAATGTTTAATTAACATTTATTTAATAATTGTTTTCAGACAGCTGTCCGCCTGCTCCGATCTCCTGAGATCAAGAGAAGAGCTGTCACTCGCCCTGACGTCCCACTCGTACTACACAAAAGAAGAACAGATGGACACACTAGTAATAAGCAGTATACAAACGCACATAGACTCAGGCAGACATAGTCTTAAGTCTACAATACAGTATTTGGAAACAGAGAAAATTGTTAAGGAAGTCAAAGAATTGAATGAAGTTTTAATATTGTGAGTACTGTTTTTTTATATACACATTAGTTTTTTTTACGGTGGGCAAAAATCATCTTATGACAACCCCCGCTCCTGGGAGGAGCGGGAGATAGTGTCAGACTCTTACTGACTAAAAACCCACCCCGTTTCTTCTAGCCTTCAAACCAAGGCTCGAGCTTCCTTTCGGATAACCCTGGCCCCAGTAGGCTTCGACCCAGCTGGGCCCCTCCTGTTACTGACAACTCCTTGAGACGCGCGGGAACATATACACATCAGTCAATGCGACTTACGGGTTTTCCCAATTCATCAAAATATTTATTTAATTAAATGTGGAACTGTAAAAACCAAGACATGTGGTAATTCCCGACGTTACAATCTTTACAAGTTTAAGGAAATACCTTTAAAACCTAGTAGATCAACATACAGTATTTATAGGCGCTGTCATCCGTAAAAACTCAAATATACTTGTTTTCTTAAAAAAAAAAACAATTTTAATTCTTTTTAATTTCAAACTATGGAAACAATATAATATGTTATTACTACTAAACTATATTTTCAATTACGTAATTGCTTAGTAAAGCCGTTTAAAAAAGCTTATTGTTATTGATATGCTCGTGTGTAATCCTTACTATCCTTACTAATATTATAAAAGCGAAAGTGAGTTTGTTTGTTTGTTACGTCTTCACGCCTAAATGGCAAAACCGATTTTGATGAATTTTGGTACAGAGATAGTTGGGACCGTGGAGACGGAAATAGGATTTTTTTTTTTAATTCATAAAATAATAAAAATATTAATAAACTCGGGCGAAGCCGCGGGTAAAAGCTAGTTATTCGATAATTAATTAGCAATAATGTGGTCGACGATGAAACACATTTCCGTGGAAGTAACCTTTTATTTCTCCACTTAAAAAATCCCAGATGGTAGCTATCAGGAAACGGACTCCCGTAAGGAATTCCACTCATTAGCGGTACAAATAATGAATCTGTTCTCAATTTTTATACGATGGGTAAGACCACCATAAACCAATGTGCATAAAATTGACTTTGTAAACTTGATTAGGAAATCGATTATTTGAAACTGACTGTACATGGGTTTATTTAAATTAGGTAAATGATTAATGTTTGGGTTCATCGGAACGATTTGAGGACTCGTAATTGAATCAATATTTCCAGAGATGACCATTCACAGACATAATTGAAATGAAGATATCCGCAGGAGAACTAAGGTTGCCGACATAGCACAAAGAATACCCAAACTTAAGTGGCAATGGACAGGGCACATTGCTCGCCGCAACAAATGGCATTTGGGGCCGACAGGTTCTGGAGTGGCGACCGCGTACTAAAGACGCGGCGCGGAAGGCCTCCTACAAGGTGGATCGATGACCTGGTGAAGGTTACGGGAATCCCATGGATGTGGGACGCGCAGGATCGGTCATTGTGGCGACACTTGGGGGAGGCCTATGTCCAACAGTGGACGTCTGTCGTCTGAAATGATGATGATGTGAAACATAATTAATTTATTAAACCCCAAGCGAACCGGCATTCGCTCTCTCATTGTATTCCTATTATGTCTAGACTCTAATTACGGTATTTAAAAGGTTAAAAAACAGTTTTACCGCTGTATGTAATTAATTTACCTACATAATAATTGTTTTATTTTTAGCTTCGAGGAGCTGAAGCAGACAATAGTGAATCAACCGAGAATCGAACCAACGGCTGCTAATATCAGCCGATATTTATACACAGATGTAGACTGGTCCATCTACCTAGACAGGATGAGGATAGTTCAGCAAGATCTGTGGGTTATAGTGGGGTGAGTATATTTTACTAATCACTACATACATAGTATAAAACAAAGTCGCTTTTTTTGTCCCTATATCCCTATGTACGCTTAAATCTTGATGCGGTTTTTTTAATAGATAGAGTGATTCAAGAGGAAGGTTTATATGTATAATAACATCCATTAATTCATGAATCCCCAAGCGACCACCGGTGGCCGCGCATCTATTGTCTTACTATTGTGTCTCTAATTGACGGTATCTGAAGGGTTAAATAGTGGAAAAATACTGTTACCCGAGCGAAGCCGGGGCGAGTCGCGAATCGAGTGCCTTCGATTTCGTCAAATTTTCATCATCAGATACCAACTTGGTGACTATGGGATTATTTAGGATATTTGGGAAGTATAAGTCTTTTCAACAAAAAAAGATTTTTTCTAATCGGTTGGCAAGCGACGAAGTTATGCGCAAACATAAAAAAAAATACAAACATCCGAATTGAGAACCTCCTCCTTTTTTAGAAGTCAGTTATATAATCACTACGCTATGTACCTATCAAAATCTGCCTGCCTTTGCCCCGAACGGTGTAAACATATTAGGTTTTTCGATCCCGATATGTCGGTACGGGTCGGTACAAATAGGTACCGGTCAAACCACATATGTATAAAAACAGGTAAATCTGTATGTGAAAAACACTACACTGACCAATGCTTAAAACCCGTATGACTCGGTCCAGGCACTCGGTACCGGCAAGAATAAACCTATTTGTTTATAAATTGAGCGTGTTATATGTAACGATGGATGTCATTATGTACGACGTAGTTAAATCATGTATTTTAATCTAACGTAACGTAATATATTGTCTGTGTTCAAGGAAATAAACTCGTCATACTTTTTGAACAATAGTAACTGTGGTTACAGCCTCGGCTTACACCCATGACGACGCGACGCGGGCGCGCGTTTGACGTTCCAAATTAGAATAGGATCGATAGCCATGTTGTGTCATACTGTCAATCTGAAAAATTAGTTGGGTGAGCAAAACCAGATTTTTTATAAATTTAATTTATTTACGAACTGTGAACGAAAAAAGTTTAATCAGGATCTAGTTCTTTAAATTAATTAGCTCACCTCTGAGTTTTTCAATTTTGTCCATTTTTTTTTGCAATTTACAGTATAACGTGACGTCATAACAATCATGGCAATTGATCCTATTCTTATTTTGAAAGCATTGTACTTGTAATTAAATATGTCATGGGTTTAAACCCAGGCTGCAAATTTTGATAATACTAAAAACAAACACAGGCAGTGTTTGTTTTTAGTATTATCAAAATTTTGTTTTGTTTCCAGTTATGTATATTGAAGTTTCATGTTAATGAGGAATAGCGGTAGGAACTCTATAAAGGATTTGGTTTGTTTTTGTTTGTTAAAGTTTTTTGGTTGTTAAAGTATTATGACAGGTACTTTCTGTACTATAGTAGTCTTGTGATTTTTTTTTCTATTCTCATTAGAACTTATTCTCGTTTAGTGTAGTTAATAAGTTCCGCGTTTTTAAGCTTCCGTAGTCAACTACCCTTATAGTTTCGCCATGTCTGTCTGTCTGTCCGTCTGTCCGCGGATAATCTCAGTGACCGTTAGCACTAGAAAGCTGAAATTTGGTACCACTATGTACATATATCGGTCACGCCGACAAAGTGGTATAATAAAAAGTGAAAAAAAAAATATTTGGGTAAAAAATCTCCCCAACTTACTATGTCTGGTGAGGATCTGCGTCATGCGGAAGGTGAGGGTGCATTGACGTCTTTCCAGACACTTCCCAAAGAAAAGACTTACCACCATATTTATGGCGTCCTCAAACATTACGATATAACAACGATATAGTTTTTGACTCTCCTTTGTTTTTTACAGGTGCATATTACTCGTATATTGATTAAATACATAAACTTAGTTAAAATCCATTTTCACGTCGTTTGGGAGGGGTTAGCGGAGAAACAGACAGTCGCGAAAAGTGACCTCATTTTATCTCCATACGTATATACTAAAACATTTCCTCACAGCGTTCTAAACCTCATGCGGTTTTTATACCACTAGACAGAGTGATTCATGAGGAAGGTTTTGATGTACATACGAGTAGTGTATATTACAGTAAATAACAACCGTGAATTTCAATGGATTGGAACACCCATGCGAAGTTGGGATGAGACGCATTGTGTAAAGAAAAATAAAAAAACGAAATTCAACGCAATCGCGAATGCAAAGCGATGCGCATCACAACAAACAATTTTATTAATACTCTATTGATGTAGCTAACGTGACCAAACGCACGTGGGTGCGGTGTGGCGACTAGCGAAGCTATGCGGACGCGTTGTTGGTTTGATAGTTTCTTGCAAACTCTTTCGGTGTGGTGTTTGTAGCATGTGGTCGTATCTGAAGAAAACATTCTCACCAAAAAAGGGAATTCTTACGCTATCTTTGATGTAGTGAGTGCCTACCAAGTTTAGTTTAACATTAGTTTGATGAAACTGCAAAGAATTGCAAAGATGATAATCTTTGCAATTCTTTTATTGAATATCAGCAAGGTGTACCTATGATCTGGTCAATTCAGCGGGAAACAGAAGTCGTATATTAATATAATATAGTTGATTTCAAAGTTTCCTGACTTTGAGTTTCTTGCACATTCTTCCATAGGGAGTTCTACGATGGATTACTTTTTAATCCCTACTAATATTATAAATGCGAAAGTAACTCTGTCTGTCTGTCTGTCTGTTACGCTTTCACGCAAAAACTACTACGGATTTAGATCAAATTTGGTTGGTAGGTAGAAGTGACACTGGAATAACACATAGGCTACCTATAATTCCACTGCTGAGCAAGGGTCTCTGCCCGCGCGATATAAACTGTAGTCCACGCGGGCGAAGCCGCGGGCGGAAAGCTAGTTTTCTATATGTTAACATGTCTGGCAGTTTTGAATATTATAAGCGGCCTACCCAAATATCCTCTCTTTGGTATTGTTCGTCAATTCGTTAACCTCTTTACTAGTCCTAAGTTTAAGCTACAAAATGCTGACAAATGCTTGCACTGACTAGAGAGGTCTACTCAAATCTGTTTGGTTTTTTTTTAAAAGGACCATCCGAGATACTAATCTCCATGGTTCTCATATGATTTGACCATTACATGTTTACTATATGGACTTCAAAAGAGATTTTGACTACTAAGTTTGTTTCAGTGTTTCTTTTCAGGGTAGTCAGCTAGAAAAAACAGAAGAACCCAAAAAACCGGCCTCATCTTGTTTAAACTGACTGAAAAAAAATTTACGTGTATAGTCTGTCAACTTGAAAATTATTAAATGAAAAAAAAAATTGTTATACAAATTACATACAATACTTTGTATCAGATTCTATTAGTAGATCTCTTAGCAGCCCAAATTGTTCAACCAGTGTTGACTACATCAGATTTCAGGAATTTGATTATTTGATTAGATTACCCAAATCGTTTGACTTTTTAGACATACTCTAAAAGTGTTTTTTTTTTAAACCTATTAGCAAAATAAATATAATTTATTTATCATTTATGCTTTAGAGCGAGCTTCAACTACTGTTTTTTGTTACTGTTGACCTTGATAATTTAAAAAAGTTATAAATTGTTTAAGTTTATTCATCATCACGTCTGCAAAGTACACAGATTCTTTATATTAATGAAATAAATATTAATTATTGACTTTGATTTTAATTTATTGATATTGTTTTATTCATTTTTATTTTATGTTGATTTTATTGTATTCTATTTTATTGTGTTGCATTGTAATATTTTATACAAAAAATGGGTATATTTGACCTGAATAAAAAGTTATTATAATAATAATGTGTTAACCCCTTAGGTCGTCGGGTCGCGCGGTGGTGTGGGTGGCGCGGCGCACACTCGGCATCGGCGTCACCATCTTGGCGCTGGTGCTGCTCGCGTCACCCCTCATGCTGCTGCTGCTGCGCCACATCGCCTACACCATACAGGTACGATAGATGTAAGCACGGCCTATGATGAACGACTTTGTGTAGCCTGTTTTTCTTACGATGATTGAAATGTCAAAATGATTAGAATTGATCATGAGACATTTTTGTAGCGCTGTCAAGTCTATATATTTTTATAGTGTATGGCAAATTCATACATTTTCAATTTTCAAATCAAAACAAAATGGTCATTTGCAATCAATTTTGCAATAATATAACAAAATTATTATTATTATTATTTATTTTATTTACAAGGAAAAAAATTTTAAGTATAAATGTCCGTGTATTCTATCAGCAAACAAGCATGCGAATTATTCATATTTATGTAATATTTTATGCAGTTTCCCGTTTATTATTACTTTTAAAATAAAATTAATACCTATATTTTCATACAATTCAATTAATATTATTATTCTATACAATTTGTTATCAAAAGAAGGTGTTTGTGCTAGAAGAATTTCACTGTGCTGTGTACTAGAAGAAAAGCTACAAATTGCTACGACATACATTGTCGAAAAAAATTAACGTTCTTAACATAGCTTAAGTATACCATCAATGTATGTCAGGTACGTAGCTTACACATAAGTTGAACTACAATAAATTACCTTCTTACTAGGACCTAACGTAGACAACTTAACGTACGGCGAGTGTCCACCCTTACCTACATTGTTGACACCTCTACGATCCGGACAAAGCGTTTCGCCTCGTCGTTTTATACCGCGTACATCGAAGGTCTGGAACAAATTGCCTGCTGCGGTTTTCTGGTCTGTTTATATTTTAGATGTCTGAATAGGCTACTACGCTTCATCATCAAATATTGCATCACTGCTTGCCAGGTGGGATTGGGATCGTGGCATTAATTTATATCATAAGAAAAAACCCATAAAAATATAGTTGACTGGTTCTTTTTTTCAGTGGCTGTAATAAAAAAAATAAAACCTCTAAGCTTATTGTCACTTAACATCGTAAGATCCAAGGATCTTTTAATGACAAAAATATTTAGACATTCTGGCCCAAGATACTTTTTAAAATTATAAAATTACAACCAAGCGATCTAAAATTATGACATGATATTGAAACGATTTGTTAAGTTTAATAAAATCTCAAAAAAAATATTTACTTTGAAATGGGTATCTAGGAAATATCGTTTAAAAGAATTTAGCCAAAAGCATTACTTTTGAACACTTTTTCAAAATTTCTGGGCCACAACTACTTGCAACTATTTTTAGTACATTGGGTCGTAATATACAGGGTAATTTGCAAACTCTCAAGACTATTACTATAATCATAAACAACTTTCATTCTATGACTTTTAAAAATGTATCATATTTTGGTTCATTAGATTTTTATACAAAAATAAAAATATTTAAATTGAACGTTCGAAATATTACGAAACAAGCGAAATTACAATAGCGGGAAAGAACGGGATCAGGTGGTGGGGTGCTTGATGCGCTTGTGTCACGTCGTATAGACGTAAATAGGTATAGCAAAATCCAGAGTTGAAAACAGTTAGATAGAAAACCGAAATCTTGAAGATTCGTTTCTGGTAAATGAATCAAGTTTTGTAAAAAGCTGTTGTTTATGATGTTCGTAATACAGTCTTGCAAGGTTGTTAGTGTTTAACAAATGAGCCTCTATCTTCATAACGACCTAAGTTTGTGTTGGGCCTTATGAAGATAAAGTGAGACGAACAATTCTATGGCAGAGTTGATGAGATTGTTGCTACACCGTGCAAATCTTCGGATCAGCATATTGCATCGGACAGCCAACGCCCTGCGTTCCCTGTCAATGTCCAGGTTATCACTTAAGTCATCAGTGACCCAGTGACCCAGGTACTTGAACTGTGTGACTCTCTCTCTGTGTCTCT
Organism: Mythimna lalbum; assembly: GCA_949319445.1. NCBI lineage: Eukaryota > Metazoa > Arthropoda > Insecta > Lepidoptera > Noctuidae > Mythimna > Mythimna lalbum. The sequence goes on from OX439358.1 coordinate 3,852,751, forward strand.
CTCTCTTTGTGTCTCTCTCTCTCTCTCTCTCCTTTCCTTTGCAGGAAGGAAATCCATCATGTGACTCAACTAAAATTACATGTTGGCTACATGACGGATTTCCTTCCTGCATAGATTAGGAAGAATTTTGTGAATTCTGACTGTATGTCCCAGGGCTATGTGTATCATAAAAAAATCTTCTTCATAACTTTTTAATTTTTTAAGTTGAAAACAAAACAAACTTTTCGCAATTTTGCTTACCATACGAGTATTTCAGAAAATTTTATCTGAGTCTCTACTGGTGTACAGCAAACGGAATTATTTTATTTTAGTGACACTTCGGTATAAAAAAAATCTGCATATGAAAAATGTTTATCTGCATTTATTATATGTTTAGTTAAGTACAGTATCATAGTGCAGGCAACTCAGCATAGTGTCTTTAACCACATTACACATATTGAAACATAATTTGTGTTGCTTATAAATGCCTACGGCAGTTACGAATTGCTACCGTTGCTACGATTTTTCGTAGCATATTTTTTAAGGTCCTATCCTATAGGTACATTGTCGGGTTTTAAAAGTATTTTCCTCATAGTCAATTTTCTCCGAATCTACTGAATGAAGTGATTCAGTTGAACTTGAGTACAACATTATGAACTTTTTTTACTTACCTGCCTTAATTATGAATATGAAAATCAATAAAAATCTTGGATACATTGCGACTTACCAAAATAAACACGTTATAAAGGTAACAATTTTGTTTTTCATAATTTTAAGATAATTCGTTTTAGTTACTTATTTAAATCAAGTTCAGACTATTTATATAAAAAAATTCTTTCAGTTTGGTTCGTCATTTATAGGTTAGGTTATTTATTTAATTCATGAATCCCCAAGCGACCACCGGTGGCCGCGCATCTATTGTCTTACTATTGTGTCTCTAATTGACGGTATCTGAAGGGTTAAATAACATCAAGTGTCCTATCGCAGGTCTGCTGGAAGAAATTTCGTTAGAAATAAGCAGGTCCTTTGTACTCTTTTATCCTTATTTGTTCTTTTCGATTTTAAGTGTTTTGTGTGTACATAAATAAATAAACATAATATTCAAAAAACAACAGTTTGATGCTGACCCGACAGCCCCCTCATATACGTAAGTATATTGGAATAATGAAAAAATTACTTATTTTCAATATTTACAGACTACTTTATATAGTTGGATACATGCCTACTAATATTATAAATGTGAAAGTAACTCTGTCTGTCTGTCTGTCTGTTACCCTTTCACGCAAAAACTACTGAACGGATTTAGATCAAATTTGGTAGGTAGGTAGAAGAGACACTGGAATAACACATAGGCTACCTATAATTCCACTGCTGAGCACGGGTCTCTGCCCGCGTGATATAAACTGTAGTCCACGCGGGCGAAGCCACGGGCGGAAAGCTAGTATCCTATAAATAAAACGCTCAATATTTTATTATCTATGTGGACGCCGGCGTTCGCTTGATTTTAACTACGCGAATCACGCGCAAACCACGTTCGCTTGAGGTTTGAGTGGTAAAATATAACCTTGGTTGAACTTTGCACCTTGGCGTTATATCAGCGTGAATTTGTAAGTCGTCATTAAGTCTAGAACATTCAATTTACATTCAAACAAACTTATTATGCATATTGTGTGCATTGCATCATTGCATAATATAACAAACAGTTCTAAGAACAAATCATACACAGCAATAAAATAATTTGAATTTATTAGCGCCGAAGATTGACAAAAGGATAAAAATGTTCAGGATATACGTTTTGAGAACACATTGTAGATATATATTATAAAGGTAAGCAATAAAATTCCCTATAGGAGTTTGTGTTTTCTGATAGCCACAACCTTGGGGTCCTTAAGTTAGGTGTGATCAAATTACTTCTAAGCAAGTGTGCTCCATCACCGATCACATCACTGCATCAGGTGTTATAATAGTCACGCGCGTGGCTAAAAATACATCACATAGTTTATAATATTTTATATAGGGTGACTGATAATCGTTGGTATTATATAAAATATTATATAATATCGGTCACTTTAAAATAATTATCGGTCACCCTATAAATTTAATTTGGGCTATGAAATTTACTGTTTTTGCTGATAGCACATTACTTTGTCTAACTAGGATTAATTTGTTGACCTACTTAGTTTTTAGAAAATATTTTTTTTTTAATTTCACAAAATTGTATACATTTTTAACTTTTTCTGTGATAATAACTTACATCTGTGTCGGAATAGTCCAACCATACACTATTTTGTTTTAATTTTTTATTTTGTATATTATGAAATACTAAGTAAAAAAACTTCTTATTTACGTTATTGGATACATACCCTATTAATAAAACGCTCAATCTTTGACTAACCGAATGGCGTGACATCACGCGAACGCCGGCGTTCGCTTGGGGTTTGACTGTCTAATATTTACAGTATAATAATTTGTATGTGAATAAAATTTAATGTAATTCAAGTTGAATGACATTACGTATTGTATGCTTTTCATTTGCAACATTAATACCTGAAAATGCCTAATACTAGAAATTATTTTTAAATAATACATAATTGCTTCCTATTTAAGTGTTTAATGCTGAATAACCACGTTTCAAATCAGGTTCCGAGAGTTCAAGCACCAACATTTTCATGGATCACAATTTCTGAAAAAGAAAAATATTCACTTATAATATTCACTTTTGATATTTTAGTCCATCAATAAGCTTGTTATAGAAAGTTTATAAAATCGTTCTGGAAAAGAGTAACTTAACCTAGATCTTAGACTAAACTATGGCCACCGTAGAATCGGGCTTACGGACGGCGAGCCATGGGTAGCTCGCTGTACGACCGTCCGGTAACGGTCTGGACTGAGCCCAAGACGTCGACAGCGAGCACTGTTCCCACGCGCCTCAAGGAGTTGTCAGCAATAGCAGGGGCCCAGCTGGATCAAAGCCTACTGGGGCCAGGGTTATCCGAATGGGAGCTCGATCCCTGGTATAAAGGCTAGAAGGAACGGGGTGGGTTTTCAGTCAGTAAGAGTCTGATACTATCTCTCGCTCACCCAAGAGGCGGGGGTTGTCATTGGATGATTTTTGCCTACCATAATAAAAAGACCAAACCTTCCGTTATTGTCTGAATTAGTATACTTAAAAGTAAAATATAAGTTTAGAATCAACGGGTTCCATTCCTGGCTTAGAAACATAATGTTTTAAAAATCCCACGCTGAAGTATTCATCAATATCGAGCTCGCTCCTTACAATTTAGATTTGGCGATTTATACCTTTTAAAAAAATTATCCTGTACAGGTACAGCCGAGCAAAAGATATCAATGCATTGTCACGTTTTCTATCTATCTTAACTTCTGTCATTCGAGAAATAAGTGTACGACAATCAATTTTACCTAACAATTAAACAGATAATTTAAAAAGACTTTGTACTACACCCATTTCATAAATAGCAAATATGATAATGTATATATCTTATTGCTTCGTGACTGCACATCTACTGCTCTATAAACTGCTCTCTAGCCAAGTTACAACCGTTTCGCTTGCGTCGAACGATTCGAGTTGGCCACGCTCCCAATTTTTTTGTTCTGGACGTGACTGAGCGTTGAGGTGACGTCAATCCCGTACATTTGAAGTTTTCTACTAGCGTTAACGATTGTAGATTAGCAACTTTGCTAGGGGTACTACAGAACGTAAACAAATGTTCCTACTCTGATGGAGGATAATTATCTGTTTTGAAACTTTCATAAACTCTTGACTTGTGTATTTTCAAACATATAATTTAAATTGGCTCAGGAATACAATCGCTACCTTTGTTTGTGTGTGTTTAATCAAAGCAAGTATACTTCGAATGATAATTAAAATGCATGAGGTAAGATTTGTAGAGGTCACACACGCTTTAAGTTTCTAAATCACATACAGTTTACACGTGTTTTTGTTAGGAAGACACTGGTTTAGCCACGTGAATGAATATTGATTTGAATAACTAATACTACATTATCTAAATTTGGTTAATTTCACAAGGTTATACGGTTTTACACGTTTGAGTTATGACACTAAAATCACAATTTAATAAAAAACAGTACCGAGACAGCTGAAACCAATAGCCCTTATGGATTATAAAGTTAGTATTATGCAGATGCATACATAACAAAATCAACCTTATAATGTTTCAAATGCTGAGAATTAAATCTCCTCTCAAGGAGAGCGACTGGGTCGTAATCCACCACGTAAGCCCAGTGCTGGTTGGTTGATACACAGTTTTATTTGGGGCGGAAAATCATTTAATTAATGATTTTACCCGCTCTTGGGTGATCTAAATCTGAAACAGAAGCTCCCGAAAATGCAATTTTTTAATTTTATTTTATTCATTTGTTACATCAATAATCTTAATATAACATCTGCCAAATTGCATAACAGTTTGTCAGCAGTACGTTCTCGTGAATTCCGCTTATAACTATATAAGACCACATCCAGTCACACCCCAAGTTCGTAGGCATATTCTCCATGCTGAAGAACCCGTGTCATGCGGAAGGTGAGGACACCGTAGCACCTCTCCAGCCACCTACCTCGTGTCAGTTTATACCACTTTTATCACGATGTTTTACTTCAACGTTTTGAGAGCAATGGTTATGAAATAAATTAAGTACACAAAGTAATTCTTTTAGGCAGGCTTAAACCCACGACCTACAACTAGTACGACTATATTCTATTGCGTAATACATTATTTTTAACTAATTTAAAATTCACACAAACAGCCTATTTTAATAGATAAATAATTCTTGAATGAACTCACTCCTTTCATAAAACATATTTCCCCGACACGAATATGTCCAACAGGGCACTTCTTGGGGGTATTAAACTTCCCAGGGTCAGCAAACCCTAACGAAACAAACGCGGAAAGCACAACAAACAACAAAAGATACCACTTCATTTTCACGTGTTCACATATAGCACTCGAATGTCGACAGATGCGCTGATATAAACCTTTTATACATACTGCAGACGTCTCTATTTACATTGATATTTATAGTCTTCAAAACAGGTTTCGGAAAGTATTATATTGATTCAAGGACGGTAACTTGTTTGTTTATGTGTTTGCTGAGAAGTTTGAGCTTGTAGAATAGCTTTAACATGTTTTGGGACTCTACCATAACGTCTTAAAATCATCATGATTTCGGTATGTAAGAGTGAAAGTGCAATACGTCTTTTAAAGCTCTCTGTCTCTTTAATAACGAGAATATTTAACTGTCATGGTAAGGTCGCTGGTCCTGTCAGGACTATTTGAATGAGTTACCGCGGTCCTTTAATGCAAATGGTACCTAAAGAAATACTGGTTTTAGTCAGTAATTGTCTGACACTATTACTTCTTCCTATAAACCCCCTTCGGTTTGCTGACATCTTTATGAAGAAGGAACGCGTGAAACACTGCGTGTCGTTGACTCACGTTCGGTCCTTACCGGACAGTAGGACTGCGAGCTACTTATTGGTCGTTGTACGGTGGCCGGAAATTGCCCTCTGACTCCCAACATCCGCGTAAGGGTCTCCTGTGGTGACGTCATCTAGTGCATAATGCCATAAAGCCGTCACCACTATAACCGCAACCGTGAGAGAGCGAACATCTTCATGGAAGGTCACTCCCTTACTGTTGCTCTTATCCCCTTTATTCGAATTACTACTTCGCAGAAAGAAAGTGGTAGCCTCTTTCTGCGAATTCTCTGACCTGATCTAGGGCACGTTATAAGAGGTTACTCTAGCCGATTCCTCCAAGTGGAGCAGATTGCCACCCTGTTCTCCGGGTAATGCACACAATGGTGACATGCGGGCGTTTCTTCCGCTTGAATCCGAAACTGGAACGTCTCAAAATTCTTATACCATCCAGAAAGTAAATCTAAGCCGTCGTGTTTGGATATAGAAAAATTATTGTTCAGCACATGCTCAACCTGACAAATTGTAGGAAAGAGATAACTTTAAAGATCAATCGTTCGAGACTTGCTCATAACTTTTAGGTACAGGTATGAATTCAATCGTGGTAAATACTGTGACCACATAAGTGTATTTTCAAGCTTAGCAGTCTAGTAGCTTAGAAACTAACGTGATAAATAGGTGAATTAACGTCCTCAATATTAATGAATGCACACTGACGCACATTGACCTTAAGATCGACACACGTGTAGTTTTGTGGTATGAGAATTGCTTAATTAACACTATCTACATAGATAATTCAGCAAATAAACGACTTAAAGAATGCAGTGAGATTATTATTTGAAAGAGTAACCAGGCAACTGTAGGAAGGCCGCTGGTTCCTGGCCCGAGCTTTTCCTAACAATCCCGCAGTCCCGACAGGTATTGAGTCTGACAGCTCCTTGAGGCGCACATGGAACACAACAAGCCGTCGACCCGAGCCTGGTTCTTATCAAACGGTAAATTACCCGTTACTTGACGGATGCATGTCCATAATAGCCAGCCATAGTGGCTCGGGCGTAAAGATGGTCTCTGTCACGCTTTCCGCTACTTCATTTTGCCCGCATTACTGCTTTGCAAAAGGAGGTGACTGCTTCGGACAGCAAGCTACTTGTCACTCGCCGTCCTCTTGCGATCTTACGACTTTCAACACCCGGGGTGTCTCTTGCGAAGACTGGGATGAGGATGTCCTCTATCTTACGGTTTCCATCATCTCCTTCGCTTGCATTACTACTTTGTAGAAGGTTATGTGAGGATTTCCCATTCTTTCTCGTTCCTTACTTTCGTACTTCGCTCGCTTCCCGCCATAGTCCAAGTCATATTGCCTGAACTAAGGCTGGAAGGAGAAGTGACCACCGTGCGCCTTCGGTGTCCCTAATCGTGCTATTTATGATGACTTGTACTCCTCTTAGTTTATTATATTAAAATTTGTGATCCAGTCACTCAAGTCACAAAGGCTATGCTAATATTTAGGAACATGATTTTGTTAAAAGCGCTATTGATAAAAATTAAGACAGCTACTGAGGAGCATTTGTAATGTAGTGTGCATTTGATTTGGCCATGGTATCTCGTCCGGATTCCGATGATTTATAGAGACCTGGGCTGCATATAATTTTCCAATGATGAAGTTTTGTCTCAGTGTTGGATCAAATAATTTCCTTCGATGGGCTTAGGCAGTTCTTATAATTACCTGGTAATTATGCCAACACTAGTACTCTGTCTAGTATGAGGAATCATTGTCAATCTGAAGCGTGATCGTTAGCAGACTTTGGACAAAATCAGTTAGTGATATGATAAGTACGTCTGTGGGTGGGCTGTGGGGACGTTTCGAAAACGTGGCCCTAGAACATTTTGGCAACTGAAGGGCACAAGTGGGATTTAGTCAGTAAATTCTGACACGCCCTATTGGTCCAACCTAGAGCGAGAGAGGTCATGATGATTACCACCCTCAAAAAAATTTTTTGGGTATTTTCTCATAAGTTTGTTTACAAGTCTGTTCATTTTACAAAGATTCAAAGAATTATCTTATGACTTATTTTCGGAGGAATTGATTGATGTGGCATTTTACGTTACCACTTGACGGTAACGTAGGTAACTTATGCGTCAAACGGTGACGTAATATTTTTACGCAGCAAGTAAACTGTCTAAGGAAAAATAGATTTATAAGAAGTGCATTTGAATAAATAGAAGCGACATTGTCGTTTACAACATTCTGCATAGAACCTTTTTGTAGTAAGCACAGGTTGCTTGTTCATCATTTACAAAAACAATGAAGCTCTTTTACACGTGTGTGCTTCTTACCTTACTCGCCACATCATGTCTACCGTCAGGTGCTGGCTCTATCATCAATCACCCACAAACTTCAGTGCTAACCCGATTCAAGAGGCAAAATGTTGCAAATGGGGGCTCGTGTTCGTGCCCCGACAATTTTACTTTACTGAAAGGGCACTGCATTCCCTGCGAACAGTAAGTGGAATTGAATTTATTAGATTAATTTGCGTATTACTTGAGATATAGTCAGGTTAAGTTAAGAACTTAGGAGTAGTTCTATTTTAAATAGAAAGTCTGATTTATGTAGCGGTTGGAAATTGAGTTAGAGGGCTCTTCTCTACGAGAGGGAATGGGTCGTAATCCACCACGCTGGCCCAGTGTTGGTTCTAGGACAAGATGTTTTCTTTCACCGTTTCGAGACAGTGGTATTGAATAAATAATTTACACAAAGTAATGCGCCTGTTATTAGACTAAAGACTCTTAAAATTTCTTACCTGTTCGTAACGTTGGTTTAATCCTATCTATAATTAATAATTAATATTTTATGTTCATTGAATCTATTTGTTAAAAAAATTTTTTTTTCTATCAGGTACCTGGAAACCACAGGATACGACAACTGTCCAGTTTGCTCTTAAAAGGAACGTTATAATCTATTTATAGAATTATTCATAGTATATTTTTTATATAAAACCGTTCTAAATCTCTGCGATAAAAAACACTTACATGATACATGGTAAAAAAAAACAGTGTACAAAATGAGTCTCACTGTACTCGTGATAAAGTGCTGATTGTATGGGAGGAATCCTTACTAATATTATAAAAGCGAAAGTGAGTTTGTTTGTTTATTTGTTTGTTTGTTACGTCTTTACGCCTAAATGCCAAAACCGATTATGATGAAACTTGGTACACGGATAGACCATGTCCTATGTCCTGGAATAGGACATAGGATACTTTTTATCCCGGAAGTGTGTTCTCTTGGGATAATTTTCTGCTACCACGTGGGCGAAGCCGCTGGGAGCAGCTAAATTGTATAACTTAAGTGGGGACACTTATTGTGACGGAAGAGAAACTACGGAACCCTACACTGAGCGGATCCCGACACGCTGTTGGCCGGTTTTTTAGTGTTAACTACATTACACTATTTGATCCAAAAGCCCAGCACGTCTTCAGCTCCATTTATTCAACAAACGCTTGACGCACAGTCTGCTGGTCACAGCCTAGTGTTCTGTTTGTAAATTATTTATATAATATACTAGCTTTTGCCCGCCCGCTGGTCTTCCCTACTCCACCCTACTATACTCAACTCTACCCTACTATACCCTACTCTACCCTACTCTACCCTATTCTACCACCTTTCCTTTTCCTTTCCATAACAACCTTCTCCTCACAATAACAAACACAACAAAAAAATAATGGCCTAATTAGTCCAAGCGTTGTTGAGTTATGCGCTTACCAACACATTTTGCGATTCATTTTTATATTATAGATAATAATCGTTTAGAGGTCGTGGTCCAACTACTTTGTCCAACCAATTGGACCACGGGTCTTCGTTAGTCGCAGTTGTTCAACTAAAAGCTTTGATTGGACAACTGCTCCTACCGAAGACTCGTGGTCCAACTGATTTATTTTGCCACCATGGGATTTGGAGGCAACAGTCCTTGCACCGTGGAAAGAAAATCCCCTTGCAACAATAATATTATTGACCAATGTTTTTTTTTAAATTGATGTAAACTAGTGTTAGACTGCGATTCCACCTGATCGTAAGCAGAGTGTTACAATCGTTGACGGTGAGACACACTAGTTTATTAACCGACTTCAAAAAGGAGGAGGTTTCATGTTCGGCTGTATAGATTGCGACAGTCGCTGTCACCATTCTTTCATGAGATTCCGCTGGGACTCTGTACGCCATGCTGCGACTTGGCGCGGCTGCGAAGTTTCGCCCCAGCGTTGCATCTCCACGCGCAAATCGCTCATAATGATGTAATAAGTCTTCGGTAGGGGCAGTTGTACAATCAAAGCTTTTAGTTGGACAACTGCTTCTGCCGAAGAGCCGTGGTCCAACTGGTTGGATTAGGTTACAGGATAAAACAAACAGCTAATTATTTTACATAAATTAACACGTAGGCATACACGAACAGGACACACATTTAGTTAGATGAGTAATTTTAGAATTAGTATTTTAGTTAACTTAAATATTCATATTTGCATAATAATATTATAATATTATATATATCGCAGGGAAATGAGGATATCAGGGATTTCACGAAATCCCGGATGACGTCGAATATTCTTGTTTATTGCGTCTTGTTACTAAAAGTATCTAGTGATATCAAAACGCCAATTTATCGTCAGTAATGTGATATACGTAGTTCGGGTGTCAGAGGCTTCATGAATTGTATCAACCTTATAATTATGACAATAAAGAATGTCATTATTATTATTATTTTAAACAAATTCCAAAATGAATCCAATGTTTTTTTTTATGGTGGGGAAAATCATCCAATAACAAACTCCGCTCTTGGGCGGAGCAGGAAATAGTGTCAGACTTACTGGCTAAACAAAAACCCCACCCCGTTCCTTCGTGCCTTGATACTGGGGCTCGAGCTCTCTTTCGGATAACCCTGGCCCCAGTAGGCTTCGATCCGGCTGGGCCCCTGCTGTTGTTAACAACTCCTTAAGGCGCGCAGCACCAGTGCGCGCCGTCGACGACTTGGGCTCGGTCCGGACAGTTACTGGACGGTCGGACAGCGAGCTACCCAATGCTCGCCGTCCGATATGAATCCAACGTCAAAAATTAATAAATTGAGAAAAATAAGGTACAGTCAAGTTACTAAAAAATAAGTTTATTTTAATTTCCTGTTTCTTCGTGTGTAAAAAAAACATCCAACTGTAGACATTTATCATTAAACTCTCCATTACAAATACGAATTATAATTCTGGAATCCGGTGACGTTATGGCGCTGAGTATAAATGCCAGTGTAAACATCGACATAGCAGTATTTTGCTCCCAATACTCGAGTAGTAAACACATCCCAACATGAAGCTGTACATTATTTTCCTAGTTGTGATGTTACTCGTCGCAATGTGTTCAGCGCAACCGGTTGATAGCTCAGCAGTTGAGCAACCGGAACCTTCAGCTAAAATACGGGTCAAGAGACAATGGATTATTGGGAAACCAGCCTGTAGGTGTCCGAAGGACATGATTTTTTTAAAAACGAAGTGCATTACCTGTGAAAAGTGAGTACCTTTCATATTCTGTGACGTTAAGATAAAAAATATTAGTTTTATTGCCTTAAGGACAAGTACCGTACAAACATGTAAACGTAGTATGTGCAGCCCTAAGTGTATTTTGATAAAAAAAATAAACGTATAAATAAAGAAGGGCTTGTCATGGGTATCTTTTCAAATTTAACTTTTCTCTAATTTTTTGCTGTGACTATGTTAGATTCTACTAAATCATAAAAAATATCATGCCTACGTAAACTTATAGCTAAAAATTTAGCCCTGAGGCTACCCAAAGTGTTGATTGTTTATACAACGTGTAACGTTAAATGCGCAAAACCTGAAAATTGTTTGACCAGAATAACGAGCAGAAACAATTAAACCACTTTTTAACATAGGTTACATTTTTCAGAAAAATCTTCATTAAAAATGTCGCCCTGTCTATTTATGAATAGGTCAAGCCATCACGTGCGCACTCCCACCGAAACAGGTAAACAAACACAAATAGTTGTAGTCCAATCAAATTTTCTCATACCCGGGATAAAGTTCTTATTTCAATGCTTATTAATTTGAAACAAATTAAAATTGCACTTAAAATCTTAAATTTTTTTTTAATGCTTTTTTCTCACAGATTTAGGTCAATTAAATTAAAAATCATTTGGGGTGTCTGAGGTTTTGCTCATTTAACGTTACAGGTATATTAGTTTTCTGTTCCTGAATAAAATTGAAAAACAAAATAAAACATCGAGTAAAATTAACTGGTATTGAAAAATAGTGACAAATGAAACTATCAAATGCTTCTCATAGACTAAATATTTATTTTTAAAGTTTTGAATGCTACAATAGACAATAATATTATTTAACGACTTCGTAGATTCAACTAACTATACTATACTTTGACACAAGTTTTGCATTAACCAATACTAGACGTCTCAATACATAAATCTTTTTTTTTTAGGTACATGGATTTAACAGGAGACGATTCATGCCCAGAATGTACAATATAATAATCGGAAACAAAATAACACAAGTACCTATTTGTTACAAGAAGACCCTATAGTTTTTTGTAAACCTACATTGTACCTGTTTGTTAGAAAACAAAAACTACAAAGACTGTGAAAAAGTTATTTCTGAATAAACAACTTGCAATTTAAAATTATCGTCATCATCATCACTTCAGCCGAATCACGTTCAGTATTAAAACATAGGCCTCCCCAAGTGTCACCATAACGACTGGGCCGGAAAAATATGCTTCTCGCATCCATAGAATTCGCGAGACCCTCACCAGAAGAGGGAGGCCTTCCACCGCTGCGTCTTCCAATACTTGGTCGCCACTCCAGAAACTGTCGTCCTCATCGATCACCTCTTCTGCAAGCAATGTACCCGGCCCACTGCGGCCACTACCACTTAAGTTTGATGATTGTTCGAGCAATGTCGGTAATTTAAAATATTACGTAATTATGTGTTATAAAGTTTTAATAATTATTAGTAGTTATTGTGATTCATCATTGTCAACACTTTGTCCTCAATTTGAATTTATTACAATAATTGTTTACAGCTTTTTATCCTGTGTATACTTTGTACTCGTATTCGTACAGTAGTTGTTCCTATCCCTAAAAATAAAACTGTACCCTAAGCCAAGTTGATAAACTGCAATCGTTAACGCTAGTAGAAAACTTTAAATGTACGGGAATGACGTCATCTCAACGCTCAGTCACGTGGTCGCACCTATTTTAAAGACTCCACACATTGTCCAGTTACGTTGACACTTTCTTGTTGAATCAATTTGCTAATTAAAACAGATTGATCATCACACGAAGAAATCCCGCCAAAATCTCTCCGACCGTCACTATTGTTGCAAGAGAGAGTTCTATTACAGAACTCTCTCAAAATTATAAAATAAATCCAAAATGACCTTCTCTTTGGAGGAGGCCTATGTCCAGCAGTGGACGTCTTTCGGCTGATATGATGACCTTCTCTATTGTTGCCAGAGAGAGTTCTATTACAGAACTCTTTTGAAATTATAAAATACCTATATAGAAACAAACTCACCGTCACTATTGGCCGAGAGAGAGTTATATTACAGAACTCTCGCAACAATAGACACAGTAAGTTTGGTTTAAATTTAAAGTTTTATTGAGATAATCTGATTGAGGTACTAAGCAGGCCACCATTAGGGCTTAGATAGAGCAAGCATAATGTAAATAAAATACGTTATGCAGATTATAAGGTATTTAGGTCCTTAGTTCGATCTTGTTATGTTTTAAGTTCTCCTAATGATTTAATATTTTTCATAGTATTTATTAGTTTATGATTTTAGCTTTTCTGTTTGATGTATCTGTTATTTGTACTGTGCAAACCGACCACAGTGTCGTTGACTGGTAGAGAATGCCTTGTTGTATTAAGTCCGCCTATGTATCATTATAAGTATTACATAAAGTTTAAATAAATACAGTTCTATTCAGCTCTAGAATTTAAAATGCGATAGATACCTACTGTTTTATTTTCTGGTCAGTATGTGATATAAAACGACTTACTTGGCAATGCTAATAAAATAAAACTTGGGACGTGGCTATGTTTTTTGATTTTTTTTTTCCTGACCTGAATTGGTCTCAATATGTTCCATCTGTACGGATGGAGCTGCCTCCCATACTGAAGGTTATATATAGGGTCAACAGGGTCAAGTACCTTGGAGACGTATGGACATTAAACATAGGAGAAGGAAGGGCAAGATGGAATCTATCTGCTAATCCCAAACCCCGCAACGAAGCGCTCGAGTCCACATGCAAACAGAGACAGGTGGCCATCTAGTAGTACTAACGCGGCGTACGGTGGCGTTCTAGTAGCTCTTGGAGAAGACTTTTTTGGCAGTCCTCCCTATATTGGCATTGGCGTCTTCTTGAGATTGATATATCTTAACACCCAGCCTCTCAAATTCAGTACGTTTCATGGTGATCAGTCGGCGTTTGTTGGATTAATTATATTTGAAAGTAGTTTTGCTTGATGAAAAATGTTAAGAACTGGTTAAGATGATGATCTAATGAGACCAAACTCGACGAGTTTACTAGTAGGCATTTCAAGGTTCCATCAACCACGTCCCAGTTCTAGCATTAGGTTCTCGTCGTTATGAAAAACGAACAGAACTATTTTCAAAATAAATCTAAATGACCCGAAACTAGATGGGTTTATTAATAGGCATTCCAAGGTACCTTACCTCCGACCTCTATAATCAGACTAGCTTGATAGCGTCGGCATGTAGGTACATGAGTAATTCAAACAAAAGGTCATATATTTGTGTTTATTAGTAAACTATATACTCATTAAGTGTTTAGGATCCCTGTTACAGCCAACGAATGAGCTTGAAAACCTGAAAAGATTTTCATAAATCGTATCTAAGAACCATCTCGATAACGTCAGCTTTCAAATAAAAAAAAAACCGCATCAAAATTGGTCTATTCGCTGAGGAGCTACGATGCCACGGACAGACACGCAGACACATAGACACCTCAAACTTACACTCCTCTTTTCCGTCAGGGGTTAAAATACTTTTTTTTAACTAACAACATATCCCAGACTTTTATTAATAAAATATTAATCTTAAACACTAGTCTATCTATCGAAAGCGTGCCTGAGAATCACAGACTCCAAAATTCAAGTTCCTTACAAAACAACAAGTAGAATCCATTAGTACTTATAGCTAATGCAAAATTCAGATAGAATCCATCCATGCTACTGCAAAAAAAATATACTAAAACGAGTAAAAATTTATTTTTTGGTATATAACATTAATTTAGTTTATATTAAATTATACTACATAACTTAATAATTTAATTAACCCAATGTTTATTTTATCGTGTTTAATTTAATAGACTTAGAATCAACTTTAATGTTTTTTAATGCTACTTTTGTCGTATATTTCGCAGGAAAATGAGGATATCAGGGGTTTCACGAAATCCCGGTGGATGTCGAATATTCTTGTTTATTACGTCTTCTTACTAAAAGTATCTAGTGAAAAATACTAATATAGAGTCAGTGATATGTCATTTCATTAAACTAAAATAAGAGTATCTAGTGACTAGATACTTTTAGTAAGAAGACATACATGCGTACTAGGGTGTAGAGGTAGTGGGGTACTTCCACTACCTCTACAGTCTCCTCCCCTAGGGATTTCGTGAAATCTCTGATATCCATATATGTATAATCCACTTGATATTTCTTATTTTTATTCACATTATAAGAGGTCCTCAATTCGAAACTCCTAGAGTTTCGTCTACTGAGCAAGCCCTTAAAGTTTGCGGAGGGCTGTCTCTTACACCTTGTTTGCTTCTGTATATTTTTCATCACTAGACTCTAAAAAAATATGCCAGCAAAATTAGGGTTATCGGGGCCAGAAAGATAAAAACCGGGCAAATGTGAGCTGGACTCGTGCACGAATGGTTTCCTAACGTCCATGCCCGTAGCAAAATACGGCAAAAAACACGTTTTTTGTAAGTTGGGCCACTTAAATATTTATTTTATTCTTTTTTTTAGTAAATTTTTTTATAACGGTAACAGAAATACATCTTCAGTGTAAGTTTCAACAGTCTAGCTATCACGGTTCATGAGATATACAGCCTGGTGACAAATGGACAGACAGACAGAAGGACGGACGCATAGCGTAGTCTTAGTAATAGCAACGTAGCCTTTGGTTACGGGACCTAAAAAACAGTATTTTATGGATATTATCTAGGCTTCTATTGGAATCAATTTCTAAATTTGTGTAATACTAATCCAGTAAAGACCTCTGAAAATCTCCTATTTTTATGAACACTTCATAATTTGCCTAAAAATTAAAAAAGTCAAAAAAGCAAAAGTATAGAAGCCTTGTAAATTTTATGATTCTAAATGACAACTGTTTTTCAAAAACTTTTAAGGGTTTAAAAAAAACAGCTATTTCCTGGAGTAAGTTTTGTCAAATATGCGAGTAAAATTCGGAATAACCGAATACTAACCGAGTTTTCAGGCGTTATATCTCTTTTTTGCGTTGCCTCTTTGTCAAACATTGCATTGGATTGCGTTAGATGAAGTAACAAGCTTTTAAACCATTTTCGATGTTTACGATAGGCGAATGGAAAAGGACCCTCTTAAGAATTAATAAATACTAATGAATTAATCACATATATATTAAACAGAATTAATTAATATCATTACATTCCGCTCTCAGCAGTCGAGTAGTAAACACGCTAGTGCAGTCACAGTCACCATGAAGTTCATTGTCACATTTGTCGTGGTGGTCGCGTTACTCGCCGCGCTGTGTTCAGCGCAACCAGTTGATACTTCACATAATACACGGGTTAAGCGACAATTCATTACTTGGACTGCAACTAATTGCCCGTGCAAAATGGGTGAAGTAAAGCTGCAAAGTAAATGCGTATCCTGTGAACAGTGAGTATAATTTTATTTTTATTTTAGGTATCGCCGTCGCAAGTGGGTGAATTAAAAGTTTTGTAACCTAGAATAATTAGAAACTTTTCTCCGAGACTTTTAATTTGAGAATTATAAAATACTATGTGAAAAGTTAATTGCAATATAATGTGCGAGAAAACGAATTGACGGTCAAAGGTTTCTAAAATTTATTATTTGTCTTACTACAACCCGAGCGCATATCGTGATAATTAGAGTGCGAACGCCGGCGCCCATTGTCTTTCTATTGCGTTTCTGATTATCACGATTGAAGAGCATGGCACCTGACTAGAAAACAATTGCCACATTGAATATTCAAAAATAGTTTGTATTGTCACGTTTAATAACTGTCCTCGCACACGGGCATCAAAAAAACGCCGCCACAAAAAAAACGCTATAAGCGGCCACAAAAAAAAGATAGAAGCCGCCGCAAAAAACAGCTGAAACGCGCGACACCTTTTGTGCCCGGTGAAGCTTGAAGTCGCTTCAAGCGTTTTTTTGTGGGAGACAGTAAAGCATTGTAAATTCGTAAAATAAGTAGTATACATTTATGTCATGAGAAAACTACTCCGCGATAAATAAATGTATTCAAAAAAACTAAAATAAAATTCAATGTACTCAATACTTCAAACGTCATTTATCAGTTGTCATGTTAATGCGCACAAGTTCCAATAATTATATATTACGCCTTTTTCATTATTTGTGCGAAATTGAGGCATGAACTAATCGAAGTGAAAATGTATGTGTGTGAAAAAATAAACAGGTCATCATAAATTGATTACTTGCAAATAAAAACGTAATAAGTTTTAGTTGCCGTTGCAATGTTAATACTAAAGTATCATTCTCAAATATTTCTAACTTTAAAATTTGCCTTCTTGAAAGGTTAATTCGCCTGCTATTATACTTACTTTTTCGTTTATTTTTAAGATTTATTATTTAATCTAACTTTCCTTATTATATTTTAGGTATTTAGATCTAACGGGAGATGAAATGTGTCCAGCATGTTAACTATTAAAGAATTCTAATTATGAAGCTCCGCAAACTGATGAATCCTCATCAAGCCTGCAGTTATTTGTGTCTAGAAAACTTGAAGAATGGAAATAAAACTTGCTGACAGATTCACGAAACTGATAATTTTATTGTAATTTTTTTTTAAATTCTTCTCGACTATATTTTTTACTACTTATGTGATCGTATTTGCTTTCAAGCTAGTTCTTGAATATATTTGTTATTAAATAATTATTAAAACTATCTCCTGGAGTACTAATTTTTTTTTTCACCACTTTCATACAACGCTGTCTAGTTCCAAGCTAAACAGAGCTTGTGTAATGAGTACTAGGCAACTGATAAACCTACTTATATATTTCTAAATACATACATATTACAAGTAAATTACACCCAGACACAGAACATATAATCATGCTTATTACACAAACATTGGTCCTGGGTGGGAATTGAACCCTCGACCTCCGGCAGAGCAGTCAGGGCCAACAGGCCAGTCAAAAGATTGATGCACTTGCACTAACCGATCAAGAAGATGAGGAAGACTCAACTTATTGATCAGGAAGCAAGCAATAGCCGGTCTGATCAGTTATTTTATAAGTAATAAGAAAGAGATGGAAAATACTAAATTACTTTATCATTGCTAGTTGGTTGAGTTCCCATTAGAAATGCTTATGCTAAAATTATATTATTATTTGTGTTAATCTATCTATGCAGGGTTATTTGTAAAACACTAACAACCTTGCAGGACTGTATTACTAACACCATAAACAACAACTTTTGTTCCATAACTTTTTACGAAACATAATACATTTACCAAAAATAATCTTTCAATATTTTCTTGTTATATTCGGCGGAGGTGCTTGACGTGACGCTAGCGCATTAAGCACCCCGCCGACCTATTCCCTCCCCTCCACTATTGTAAAATGGCTTGCTTTGCATAGACTTTGTAAGATGTAGAACATTAATTAAATTAAATTATTTTTAATTTTGTATGAAAATCTGATGAACTAAAATATAATAAACTTTTAAAAGTTATAGGAAAACAGTTATGGTTTATGATGTTAGGAACATAGTCCTGAGGGTTGCCAGTGTTTTACAAATAACCCTGTAAATATAAAAATGAATAGCTGGTCGTTAGTTTCGTTAATACCTACTCGAGAACGGCTGGACCGATTTGATTTTTTCTTGAAATATTTGTGATAGCCCAGGAAAGTTATTAAGTATTAACGTTGAGTAAATCTGGTAAAAAATACGAAAAAAAAAAAAAAACAAATACAACTCTATTCTACAAAGTGGTCTAGTCAAGGCAAGCTAATGACCTGTGATGCTATTGTTGTACTGTTGACATCAGACTGCACAACTGTTCATACTGGGACGCTGATCGAGGGGTGACATGTCAATCCCAATTCCCACCAGAACTTTTTACTCCACTAATTTTAAAACTGAACCTTTTGAAACGCGTTTTCTCAAAATCGCTGCTCTATGGGATGGCATGTTATTACTTGTCTGCGTTTACTTTAAATAATTTATGTAACTGTATCAAACGTATTGGTAAATGTACTATTCTTCAAGATACAGGATTGTTTCCTAGTTTGAAGGACAGTGATCTTATTTAAGTAAAATAGCCACTCTCATTTTGGTGTTTCAACCCTGATGTTACCTATGGGCTTATAATTTTTTTGTGCAATAAATAATTACTTACTTACTATTCTCTAAGAAAACAGCCTTGAGCGCAGCGCTGGACGCAATGACGAGTCGAGAGCACAGTACATAGAATTAACAACCCAATCTATTGGTATATTGGATTGTTAATCCAATGTACCTATTTGAATTTCGTCGCTACGGTCAGCGCT
This sequence comes from Mythimna lalbum, assembly GCA_949319445.1. NCBI lineage: Eukaryota > Metazoa > Arthropoda > Insecta > Lepidoptera > Noctuidae > Mythimna > Mythimna lalbum. Next base: position 3,872,011 of record OX439358.1, read on the forward strand.
GCACTCAAGGCTGTTTTCTTTAGAAAATACACACCTGATCAGATTCTAGAAGTCTGCTGAATATAAAAAGCATAGAAGTAGTCTTTCGATGCTTTGGAGAGTTTTATATTCAGCTGTTAACTTCCTTTGACTGTGTTTTTAATAAAATTTGAATATACACTTTTTATAATATAGTTACAACTCGTAACTTTGTAAGTCAGAACCGTTACCACCTGGCCACCACCGCTCTCCAACTTTACATTACACGCAATTAATTTTACAAATTCCTAATAATGTCATTTTCCTGTTTTATTACAACTTGTTTTGTAATTATTTATTTATGTATTATAAATCAATATTTAAAATATAAACTCGCACATAACCCATTAAATTTTCATTCCGCTCTCAGCAGTCGAGTAGCAAGCACGCCAGCGCAGTCACTATCACCATGAAGTTTTTCATTATATTTGTCGCCATAGTCGCGTTACTCGCCGCGCTGTGTTCGGCGCAACCAGTTGACAGCGTAGCACTCGGGCAACCAGATACTTCTATTAATGTACGGGTTAAGAGACAAGAAGTTACTGACACGATTTGCCGCTGTCCACAAAACCATACATTGTTATTTGGCAGTTGCGTTACCTGTGATAAGTAAGTATAATTTTATTCATAATGTGCATTTATTTTCTTTCGCCTGTTACTAATGAAAGTTAAATTTTGGATATTATAGCTCAAGGAAAATAGACAAAAATTTAACAAAGTCTTGACAAGGTATCAAAGAAGATTGTTTTTAATAGCATACATATTATTTTATTAAATCCCAAGCGAGTGCCGTGGCGTTCACTCTGTTATTGAATTTCTATTTTGTCTCTAATTATGGTAATCGAATGGTTATGTATGTTATAAAAAAATATGCATAACCAATTATATAGGGTTATATAAATTGTGATACTTTTTGGTGTACAATAAAGTTTATTCTATTCTGTTCTATTCTATTCTATAAGTTCTTCTTTGGATGGGCAGGTTTAGCGACAACGCCTTGCTAAGACCGCAATACTGCTCTTTATTTCACATATTTATTTATTTTGTATCACCGCACAGACAACCTAGAACAATAAGGATTTTATCTCCGAGATTTTTAATGTAAGCATTATAAAATACTGTGCGAAAAGTTCATTTTTCTGCAGAAAAAATTGTTCATTCATATTCATTTATTAGCATCTACAATATTGGTAAGATGGTACAAAACAAGCTTAGAGCTATGCATCATTGTAGTGTTTGGGCACAGCAGGATATTATTTGATCTTTAAATTAACTGAACATTAATACTCTAAGAGTTTTTCATTACACATGCTGACAGTCAAAGGTTGCTATCGATTATATTTTTAGTTTTCTCATGGTGTAATAATAAGCCATAGTAACTTTTATGTAGAACTTATGCGAAATTTATTTAGGCAAGATAGTTTTGTGTAGGTATATAAAAAAATTACTCGAAATAAAAGTATTTCAATGAATCTAGGTAAAAATGTATAAACATATTATAACATAATTGTAGAAGAAAATACTGGCTTATTTATCCCGTAATGGCTAGACTACTATCCTGTACATTATATAATTATATATCTGCAAAGAAGTAAGTGTGTAGTGGTAACTTTTAGTTCCCGTAGCCCTAGTACGCAATGGGCAACTGAAGAACACAGGTGTAGTTTTAACTGAGAAGTCATTACGCCACCACATATAAATACAAGGTGTAACGTTAAATGCGCAAAACCTGAAATTAGTTTGATCAGAAAAACGAGCAGAATCAATTAAACCCCTTTTTAATATAGGTTACATTTTTCAAAAAAATCTTCATTAAAAACTTCGACCTTTCTTTTTTTTTTCCCCCGATGGGGAAAATCAAACCCGCTCTTGGGCTTCGGCCCAGCTGGGCCCCTCCTGCTGCTGACAACTTCTTGAGGCGCGCGGGAACAGTGCGCACCGTCGACGTCTTGGACTCGGTCCATTACCGGACGATCGGACAGCGAGCTACCCATGGCTCACCGTCCGCGAGCCCCCGTCTACGGTGGCCGGAAATCGGTATCGGAATCCCGACGGTGGCGGCGAGGGCGCCTTTGCCTGATGCGGTCGGCCTCCTCCTTGCTAGCATCACTGCTTCGCAGAAGGAGGCGACCGCCTGCCACTCCTCCTCGCTCCGGATCATGGCCTCAACCAAGGCCCGGCGCAAGAGGTCTCCGCCGCCGATCGCCTCCACGAGGGCACGGCGTTGCTCCGCCCAAGCAGAGCATACCTCTACTGTGTGCTCCACCGTGTCCTCCGGACGTTCCGCACAGTGGCGGCACCCGGGCGTCTCTTCCGCTCGAATCCGATGCAGGAACCTACCGAACTTGCCATGTCCGGTGAGGACCTGTAATCCAATCAAATTTTCTCATACACGAGATAATAAAAGTTCTTATTTCAATGCAGATATGAATTTTAAACAAACTAAAACTGCTCACAAAACCTTTAATAATTTTTTTATGTTTTTTTTTTCTCACGTAATTAGGTCAATCGAATTAAAAATCATTTGGGGTGTCTGAGGTTTTGCGCATTTAACGTTACACGTTGTATAATTTTCTTTGGGTATCATTTAAGCTATCGCCAATTTAATTAGTTTTGTGTTTCTTAAATAATAGAGTTTGCCCGCAAAATAGTAGATTTGTCACCAAAATGTAGTCACCAAACAATGTGAAATCAATTCCACAATAAATCACCTAAAATCATGGAGATATAAGGTCTAGTACCAAATAATTGATTTTGTATATATTATAATAGGTTTGTCCTAATAAGCATTTAAGCAAACTAATTGAAAGAGATCACCAATAAACTTTATATTATGTCACTAGAAAATTTCATAAAGTTCCAAAAAAAATTAAGGGTTGTCGTCATCATCGTTTCAACCAAAACAGTCTACTACTTAAATGGACATACGCCTCCCCCAAGGATCTTAATTTCCAGAACCACAACCCAACAGATAGTATAAATATATTTCAATAAAATTTCTAGCAGAATAGTAAATAAAACACTTAATTATAGTCAAAATAATCAATATTTATTGTTAAAAATAATAATCACTGAATAATCAGCGCTAGTTTGGCTTTTGAAGGGCGCCCTCTTTTGGGCGCCAATTTGTCTCCGCCTCTTTGAACATATTTTCATTAAAATTATAAATTGATGTATTAAATTGGTAACGAATACTATTATTTTAGTAACCGAACGAAATAAAATGTAACTACTGTATTGGTGACAAAATAACAAATAAAAAGGAGTTGCAGTCAGGGATCGATAAATCGATTTATTTGGTGACAGATCTACCATTCTGAGCACAAAGCTATTAATTAGGTAATAAAACTATTATTATAAGAACGAAGTTTATATTAATCTAATGCACTACAGTTTTATTGGTAATCCATCTCTTATTTTACACGTATAATAACATTAATTTGATAATTCATACCGGGGAACACTTTTTGTTTATCTGAGAACGAAAATATTTTGTGGCGGTAGATCTATTTATTAGGTAATACAACTTGATGACAAATATAAAGTTTGGTGACAAGAAATATAGTCCCCATTTTCTTTTAAGGTTTAAATTAAAATCTAGTTATTTTTTAATATTTCAGGTTTATGGATCTTACGGGAGAAGACGAGTGTAAATTATGTAAACCAATATAAGAGAATCCACCCTGCAAAGTAACGGATCCGCAACAAGTCTGCATTTATTTGTATCTAGTGAAAAAACCTGTAATGAAGAATGGAAATAAAACTTACTGATAGATTTATGAAGCTGATAATGTAATAAAAGTTATTACAGACTGTCCAATTTTTTTTTATAAGCGTACTTATGTAATCGTATTTACTTTCAAGTTAGTTCTTCAATATGTTTCTTCTTAAATACACGCAGTAATGATAGCGTACGAAAATTTAACTTGAACCTGGTTTTATGGAGCGTACTGAATGATTCGAATGAGTGGAGAAGGCTTGTCTTGGTGTGACTCTATCTAGTAGGCCCCCTCCGAATGCTATTGTATGATACTCGTATAAAAGACTAATCTTTAAAAAAGTGGCTCGCTGGCTGGACGTTTGTCTAAATAACGAATATCTTTTAAAGTATAGCTCGTAGAAAGTCGAAATTTTGGACTTGTAAGGTATATAATAGTTGCTAAATCCGAGAGAAGCAGAAAGTATAATAACAATAAAAAAAATCATAATGGGCTCACTAGCTAGACACTTCTCTTCACACTAGAAACGTCATTAAATCAAAAACTGTCGAGGTACAAAATATATTTTATTTATTATCTTGATAAATCTCGCTGGGGCCTGCTAGATAGACTCACACCTTGTCTTGTGGTTAGCAAAAATTCATATTTGAAGACGTCTAGACTAATGTTCAGGGGCCTGACCATGACGTGTCGCTATTGCATTAGGCGTATTAGGCAATTATCACACTTGCACGCATCACGCTGCATATTGCGTGTCAACGCACCAACGCACGTAATTGCGGGAGTGCAGCGGTGCTGTTCTCTAAGAAAACAGCCTTGAGCACGGCCGGCGCTGGCCGCAGCGACGAGTCGAGAGCGCAGTACATAGAATTAACAACCCAAAGTATAGGTACAGTGGATTTGTAATCCAATGTACCTATTTGAACTTCGTCGCTGTGGCCAGGCTGTGCTTAAGGCTGTTTTCTTTAGAAAATAGCACACCATATCTGCATCATCGCGTGGGTATTATACGCACTAACGCGCGTAGGTGCGTTTTGTAAATTCACGCAGGCTCTGACTCATTTCATACAAAATCGCACATGGCAGTTACGAGACTCGGTGTGCCATACCTTGCGTGTCGCTCTGCATCCACGCGTGTGTGTGCATGTTTCTCTGCATGTAGGCGCGTGATCTGCATGAACGCGCTTGGATGCATTTTCAGTGTGTTGGACTATGCGTGTTTTGACAAACTAAGATACTTGCAAGCAACGTTTAGATACCCATTCACGCACTCCGGTGCGGGGTGCGTGGCAGTGTGATGATCGCCTTATTTATTTATTTATTTAATCTTCATGCAACACAAAGTACATAGGCTGACTTAATGCCTTAGGCATGCGCCTTAATGTAAGGTTTTTATGTGCACATCAATTTACCTATTTAATAATATTTAATATAGTTGATACCTAGATGTCAGTCAGATATTGCAAAACGTGAAAGTAATTTTCATGTTTTGCGATATAAAAATCATATGAAATAAAACAAAATAATCAAATCAGTTCTTTAATTTGTACGTTGATCTGGTAAGTGTTCCTTTCCTTAGTGAATTTCAGAAAGTTGGTTTCTAAATAATAATTGCTTTCACATAGTAATTTTGCATTTTAACATTTACTGATAATAAAGGATAAATTATAAAGGATAATAATATACACATTAATTTTAGGCTCTCAACCGCGGCTGAGGAGAGTAATGAATTCGGTTCATTAACCTTAATCGGCTAGTTGAGGGGTAAAATCTACAAATCCGTGATAAGGATCATACTGTATGGATTATAAAGAATGTTGGGCTGTGAAAAAGACGGATGAAAAAAGATTGCATGTAGCGGAGATGAATGTTGTTGGATGTTGAGATGGATGTGTGGTGTGACAAGAATGGATAAAGTGTGAAATGAGTATATTAGGGGAAGTTTGAAAGTGGCGCCAGTGACTGAAAAGTTGAAAGGAAATCGTTTGTCTTGGTAAGGTCATGTAAAGAGGAGAGATGAAACGCACGTTGCTAAAAGAGTTATGAATTTATATGTGGATGGATGGAGAGGGAGAGGGAGGCCAAATAAAAGATGGATGGATGATGTGAGAAGTGATATGAATGAAAAGGGAGTTAGAGATAGCGTGACGAGCGACAAGACAGCATGGAAGAATAAAGCGTATTGCGCCGACCCTAAATAAAACGGGATAAGGGCAGGAAGATGGTGATGGAACTTAATCGGTAACTTGTGTACCTAGCTACCGGCAAAATTGCAAGCTTTATTTTTATAATAATGGTGCCTGAAAGATTTTCAAATATTGGAGTTGAGTAGTGGACTTAAGCTGGTTGTGGATAAAAAATGAAGTTTTCTGTATTGAACTCGCTTTGAGCTCACCTAATCTTGGATGATATCACACAAATCTTACGTCTCGCTGACTAGCAGTCTTCTTAAGATAACAAACAGCACTGCCGAAGCTACTAGTTACACAACACGATTTGGCACCATTAAAAATTTGTCCTTGATTTATAGTTTTTTGCTTATCAAAAATGTAACTTGGCCGCGTGGCGAGTCGTTTTCAACTAAATTCGTAGATGATACCACGCTCCTAGTGGATTGGAATGTCATTAGCTGATTGATTGCTAACAAAACAGGTCAACCTATGACCTTTGCGCTGACAACTGAAAAAATCATAGGCCGTATACAGAACAAGCTCAAATCTACAAATATAAGTACTAGAAAACGTACCGAAAGACGCAGCGTTGGAAGGCCTCCCACAAGGTGGACCAAAGTCAAAGTCAAAATATTTTATTTCACATAGGCCTACATGGGCACTTATAAAACGTCAGAAACTAGTGACCGAGGACCTGGTCAGGGTTGCGGAAATCCGATGGATACGAGACGCACAGGACCGATCGTTGTGGCAACGATTGGGGGAGGCCTATGTCCAACAACGGACGTCTTTCGGCTGAAATGATGATGATGATGAACTACTATTCATAGTAAAATCCTTGTGTGGAAGTATTTGGCTAACTCGAACCATAAGGAAAGATTTTGCGTCACACAGTTTTTGGTATTAGTCCAGTTTAATAATTTTTCACGGAATACCTAGTAAGTATTGCTGCTACTGCATAGATCATGGCTGTTCATTATTCTTGTAGTGGACAATCTTCTTCTGTGATTTCTTCATACCTGTAAACAATTAAAATACTTTTAAAATTATTGTCATCACGCGTCAGAGATTTGATTTTTGAACAGGGAATTTAGTTTAAAGTATAAAAGTATGAAAATTGACTCAGATAAGAAAAATGCTGGCCACAAAAAAGTTTGTTGAATTCGAATTTCGATATGTTCATGAAATTAAAAATGTATACTTTTTCGAATTTTACTCATTTTTAAATATGGAGTGGACGCTTTTAAAGAAGACCGTGTTGCAGTTATTGCGTTGCATCGTTCCGGTTACGCGCCAATTTTAATTTTTGATATACTGATTTGAATATAACCAAAAGATTCATTTATCGTACCATCAAACGATACAATGAAGACACCACTGTAAATGACAACTCAAGAAGTGGTCGTCCTTGCTCTGTTAGGACTCCAGCAGTGATAAAAACTGTGAAGGCGCGAATTCAAAGAAATCCCAAACGTAAACAGAAACTCTTGGCCCTTCAGATGGGTTTAATCAGAACCACGATGAAAAGGGTGTTAAAAAAAGGGGCCTTTTAAAGCAGAACTTTTTTTCTTCATAACATTATTTTGCATAACAACGCATTGCATAATCTTCATTTCGCAGAAAGTTGTTTGGCATACACTCATTTATCATATCAAAAACTCATAATTTTGTTTGTCCGAATCATCTTAAGGCATAATTTTCATGTCCATAATAATTGAAAAGCATCCATCATATAGCAGAAAATTCGCAGTCAGTATATTTATTAACACTATATTTTTTTCGTCACGAATTTACGACGATAACATTAATTGCTACATCTTTGTGATCAGGCGCTAATGAAATCATTTATTTTTAGTAGGAGGTAGTTATCAAATCATTTTATTGTGTTGATCAAAAGTCAAGTTAAAGTATAAATATGGAAAAGTGTGAAGAAAGTCAATTAAAAGTGTTTAAAACAAACGGGTTCCTTCTATTTGGCAGAATCTTGATACTCCGAATTTTATTTGGCAAAACACACTTGGCATAATCTTCTTTAATCGAATATTTTTAAGGCATAAAAAATATTTAGCATAACTATTGATTGGCAGAATATTTACATGTCCGAATTTGTAACGGCATACTTTTAATACAGTACAAAATACAGTCCTGACGAACCTTGTAGAACCTGTTTCTCATACCATGTACCCTGCACTGGGTATTCGTATTATTGTATAATAATGTGAAAGATCACATTCTCATAAAATAAAGAGAAACGTTATAAATATTATAACAACACCTTTTGTACCTAGGTGTTAAAAAATCAAGAATATCTTGAATTTGAAAAGCGCAAACAATTTTATCTTTTGTCAAGTGTATGAAAATATTTGCAAATGCCTCTTTCTATTTAGCGACGACATAATAATAATTCTCAAATGTGAAAACGTTATCACCAGTTATCACCATATGATGCGTCCAGATCTGGCGAATGCGCCTTTCACGGCTCGTTCGTTCGAAGCCCCTACGCTACGAGCGCTTCATGCGAATATGTAATGCACGCGCGCAGTTCGTATGCGGTTCGCGAACGGCTCCTGAAAAGCGCATTCGCATTATGCCTGTATTCATACTTGCAGCATGTGTATCAAAAAGAAAATATGACAACGGTTAAGACTCGTTGAGTTTTTTATAAATGTACTTCGGCTGCAGAGCTATAATGTAAAGAATACAATAATCCACAACTATCACACAACGCTAGGCTAGTCCTAAACTAAATAGAGCTTGTGTTAGGAGTACTAGACAACTAATAAACATACATAATTATGTATATATTTCTAGATACATACATACACATAATACAGATAAATTACGCCCAGATACAAGACAAATGATCGTGTTAATCATAAAAACATTTATATTGGGTGGAAATAAAACCCACGACCTCCGACGTAGCAGTCAGAGCTACTAACCTCTAGAAAATTTAGGGCTTAACTGGCCAAGAAACGTACTATGCCATGTCAATGACATTATTATTTCCAGTGCTGTAAACTGAGTTATAGACCAGGTTCGCGATTGATAGCACCATCCCTTTTTACAATGTACTCATCTGAATAAAAGTGTCATAGAATGGTCCAGACAGCCGATGACCAAACTTTTTTCTTCATGTGCAAGACATCACTATAGGCTATATTTATATCTACGAAAATGGTTTTTACAGTTCAAAAAATGATAATAATCTTCATGATTTGTGCATTCATTTAATAAGTCGTGCATTAATTTAAGAGAGATACCTGCCAAGTGCTCGAGCTAGTAAGAAGCTAATCCGGTCCGAAAGTCCGGTCTCACTTCAGGCAGTCTCCAAGTGGGGTGAAGCCAATCTGGTGGGATTCAACCAGCAAAACACAAGCGTGTCTGTTCACCGCCAAAAGGAGCTTGTTCCTCTTAGCTCCTGCTTTCAAAATGTATCCCTGAAGTGCTCCGACTTTCTTTAGCTCTTAGGAGTAAAAATTTCCTCAACCCAAATTTTGGGTGGCTCATTGAGCCCAAAGCCAAGGCAGCTACTAAAAAACTAAGCATTCTTACAAAGGTCCGGCAGTACTTCACACATGGTCAATTTTTTATGTTATACAAATCACAGGTTCGATCGTGTGTAGAGTACTTCAACCACATATGGGTTGATGCTGCAAAATGATTATATAATTATGACTAAGAATCTTGATTAAATATACAAGGTTGGTTTAGGCATGCATTTATGTTTAAGACAGTTAATAATGGCTATTGTGACTATTTCTAAAAGACCCTAGGCTAATAAATTTTTTCATGAGTTTTCCTACATGAAGGTATGAAAGTCGGTTCCCCCGAAAGGGGAAGGAGTGAGCTCCATCTCCGCTCGCCCCTGTGGTTCTCGTCCCAGAGGCTTGAACAAAACTCCACTGACATAAAGATGAAATCTATAAAGTACGAAGTAGTCCAGTACCTTATAACACTATTCGGTCAAGGAAAGACTTGAAAGAATTTTGAAGTGAGACTTTGCAATTCATGATATGAAATACATTAGAAGTGACTTTAGAAGGATAAAATACGAGTAGAACATTAGGTCATGGGAGTAACCCACACACAAGCGTACGAGCATCAGATGTTTGGTCAATGATTATTACTTACACGGTACCTCACGTCCAAACGTCCCGTCACGGCACTCAGGGCAACACTTCCATAAGTGACGCATGCGACTTTTTAGGAACAACACGTCGACATCGTGGTCCTATTGAAACATGGTCCCTAGCAGTTCTGTCGAACTGTAAAACATGATGAAACCATGTTTTACAGTTCGACAGAACCCTTCCCTGCTGCTAACCGTGCGAGTGTCCTTGTCTAGCAACGGGGCAAGCTAGTTCCAGTGCAATGCATTTACTTCATGCTACTATTGATTCAATGGTCCATAACAGTCCTTGGACTGTATAATATGTGATAAATATGGTCAACCCATCGCCAGGTCGTGCGCCGTTTGTACAATAAGTACGTCTGCAAGATAAAGTGCTCATATATGACCGAAGTAATGGTCGCAGATAGAGTATATAAACTCAAAAGTAAATGCTAATACTAATAAATATATAGACGGGAGCCATCACTCCAATGATAAATGGAGTTGAACATCTCAACTTTCTTGACTGCCTACATAGACAGCCCCAAAAGCGCTCCCACCACTCACCACTTTCTAGTGTTTGAGCTGGAGAGAAGAAGTGGAGGAACAAACTCCCCAGCCACACAGTTCTGTCTATTTAGTTATTAAGAATTTTAGAAAACTAGCTTTTCCCGCGGCTCCGCTCGCAGGTCTGTGTATAGTAACACAATATCAGCTTAAGATAAATTAGAATAATGAATGACTCACCCATTCACATCAACAAACACAATATAATATTTTGTTATTAATTTGGAATCGCACTACATCACACAGACTAGTCATCTAGATAGTCACACTATCACCATCGTTATCTGTCGTATTCGAGCGTTGTTCACCAATTTTGACTTTATTGCCTAAAATAATAAAAAGAATATTTTTTACTTTATGCAATAACCATGTCGGTAAGCCCATCTTCGAGAAGTGGCTGGAAAGAAATCAAGGTGTCCTCATCGGACATAGTAAGTTCGGGAGTTTCCCGCGCCAGATTCTTGTGGACACTTGGTTGTCACCATTGGGTGGACCACCCGGAGCACCGCGCCGTATCCTCATGAATGCGATCAGTGGCGACGATCTCGCGCGCCGAGGAGAAATCGCAGGTGACACCTTCTTGTGTGAAGCAGTAATGCTAGTGAAGAACCGCACGCGTGACCGGACGGTGGTGCTCCATCCAAGTGAGGCACACATCTACCGTATGCTTCACTATGTTCTCCGTGCGGTGCACACAGTGGTGACACCCGAGCGCTTCTTCCACCTGAATCCAATGCAGGAAAACATTTTCATGTACGTTTAATATTAGCTAGTTTGTGCAGACGACAGCCAATTATCTGATACCGTTACGTTTGGCATGGGCTGAAAGTTTTTTAGAAGAGTTAATGTGGCTCTGAAATGTACAGGGTGTAGGAACTCAAATGAATTTTAGTCAGTAAAAAATTGTTATGCTCTCTCACTCTAGTCAGAGTAAGAAAAACTATATGATGATATACCACCTTCAAAAAAAGTATGTTCGCAAACACAAATGTACATTCTATCTTCAGGCTTAAAATCTGCACAAATAAGTGTAATGACGTACGTACACAAACGGTTGATGTTGAGTAAGATCCTTGGTGAGGTGCGTGACTGATCGTGAGTGATCTTGGAGTAGCAGTCTCAATCATTAATCGTTTCTTACCGTGTTGACGTATTGGCAACCGTAGGTAAGTATGTGAAGTATGAGAATAATTTTTGATCAGACAGCATTATGAAGAAAAATATATAAATAATAATAATATAAATATTATCCCACAGTTTACATAAAAAATATAAGTTAACGTTTAACTAAACGATCTTAAAGTTAATGTTTTGACTAATATCTTTTTATCTTCAAACATAGCCTAGAAAATATATAATATATTAACGAATATATTATTTTCGTTTTTTACTATAACAATAAATCAAGAACCGGTACAATGTAATATACGCTGTACTTTATCTAGACAATCCTACATAAGGAAAGATACAATAAACACAATGGTAGAAAGGAAGGAATTGTAAATAAACAAATAATTACTTACTGTGAACATGTGACGCATATATTTTTTAGTCTAACTTGACCTGTAGGACAATAACTCGTGTTTATAAAACTCCTTCTGTACCTGCCCACGCCTAAAACACCAGTCGACACTGTAAATGTTGTACGTGTATATTCAATAAAAATGTCTAACGAACTTTTACTAATGTCCGATTCTTCAATGGCACTATCGGAGATTTTGCTAGAGGCTGTATTGACAAGGTCGTTAGTAGTATGACTCAACACGTGAGACATACTCACACTAGCGCACGCGCACAACACAACAAGATTTATCAAAAGATGCATGTTGAGTTAACACGACTTTCTCACTCTGCGATTCAACTGTGAATGGTCCGTGAACCGCCAAATAATGATACCATCTTTATTTATTTGTGAATTTGATTATTTGAGGTAATAGTTTAATTCATGAATCCCCAAGCGACCACCGGTGGCCGCGCATCTATTGTCTTACTATTGTGTCTCTAATTGACGGTATCTGAAGGGTTAAGATAATATTTGGATCATTGATTAATATATATATCTCTGACATTTTCACGTCCTATATCTGATATAATTATATTTTTTATGACATAATCTAGTATTTGACTGCGATCCTACCTGATGGTAAGCATAGATGCAATTGTTGTTGGTAAATTGCACTAAGATGGAAAAAGAGCCCATTTACTTTAGAGTAAACGAAGGTTAGGCCTTGAAGACACATCAATTATAATCGGACGGGGAGACCACTGCAGGCAAATTGTTCCAATCTTTTGATGTACGCAGTATAAATGACGAGGTGAAACTCTCACTCCGGGTCGTAGAAGTGTTTAACAATAACCGACTTCACTAAATGAAACACTAAAATTATCAAAATCAATTAAATTTTCTAAATTAAAGTGTTTTTGATCATTATAGTGTTTCTTTTGTTTTAGTGTTTGAAATCGGTGTTTCTCGATAGATAGAGTTTATTTCTTATTTAACACCGATTTTCGAAATTAAATTTTTAATCGTTTGTGTTTTTTTAAGTGAAATTGTTTTTTTTTTCACATTTTTTGGTAGCAATCCTCTTACCCTATAGCCAAAGTACCTATTTCTCATGAAAAATCCAATTAACGCATACACTGCTAGGATACATTGTTTTATTATGAAGTTCTCGTGTCCACATTCCACCTTCTGGCACCATCACCAGATCAGTTCGAGAGTACCTTATAGCCAAAGTGCATCTCGTGACAATTCTAACAAACCCAAACGCGAGTAGGTTACATTAATTTATTACATTAAAAAAAAGTTTTCGGTCGTACATATCTGTCCACTATGACAAGGAAACTCGCTCAAAGATAAAAATATCTTTTGTTTAGTTAAAACATTCCATTCATAGGCTAATTTCAGTATCCCTGCTAATATTATAAAAGCGAAAGTGTGTTTGTTTGTTACGTCTTCACGCCTAAATGGCTAAACCGATTTTAATGAAACTTAGTACACGGATAGAACAAAAAACAATCTTCCATCAAACTTTGAACACCTATACTATTTTTACCATAAACCTTAAAATGTATCATTATCTTGCTAGTTTGCAAAGCTTGCGACCTCCTTAGACGGCTACACTACCTACTAGCATGAATCACTTGATTCATGCTAGTAGGTATGTTATTGTACAAATCGTATGTTATATATATAATGTATCGTATATTAGGTGTTAATCATAGAGTAGGTACGAGACATTTATTAAGGTAGTAGGTTTTCCAGCTAATGGAACAGGCAATGCTTAGGTTAATACCAAAAAAAGCATTTGCTTGTGCAAATACAAACCACAGGAAAACATTTTGTTTATAGGCATTGGACGTAGATAATGCTAAAGTTGTGTCTTCTGTCACGGGCGTCATATTGAATCTCGAGCGCAATGAAGGATTCGGGATTTAACTCACGAGCAAAGCGAGGGAGTTAATACAAGAATCCTGAATGCAGCGAGGGATTCAAGCTAGCCCAAGGCAAACACACCTTTAGCCCAGAGGAGGATACTCTACTTTTTACACCTACTGTGAGAAAATAATAGTCACATTATTGACCAGCGGGTCATAATGAAATCCAGTACAACATTATTGACCGGCTGTGCCCCCGGCCCATAGATATAATATATTTCTATGCCCCGGCCACTAATGACTCACTTTAGGTTAAGGTTGCTTGACATATAATTTGACATTTTCGAGCAGGTGGTGTGAAAAATTAATTATTGCCGTGCCGAGAGATCTTAATGTGAATTCTTCCTGGAATTTTCTTTAGTGATTTTTTTTTTTAAATTGATATAAACTAGTGCTTGACTGCGATCCCACTTGAAAACATCATCCCAAAAGATGAAGGCGTTCGGTGCACCCCAGGGATAAATTCTGTGCTTTTCAGAATGTATCCCTGGAGGTAATCCGCGCCAAGGTGATCAGACACGCTTGTATTTCGGTAGCGTTGAATACCACCAGATTGGGTTCATCCCACTTGAAGACTGTTTGAAATGAGACATTAGCTCAACGCTTGATGAAACATTGAGCTCAAAAATACGCACCTTATCATAGCCTCTCTTTAGGACCGGATTAGCTCCTTACTATCCCGAATACTTAGCAGGTATCTTTCTACAACTGTGTACTATACAAGCTACGTACATATACCTGGAATTTTTCTTCAAAACTAGTATTTAAACACTGTACCACAATTAAATTAATATGTGAGTAATACTTACTTAATTAATATTAATTTAATTGTTACCAGTAAATTACTTATAAATAATTTAATAGTGATCACTATCCACTAACATTTTATAATATACTCGATTATTTCCTTAACCTAAGTGGGCTTAACCATGTTAGTACATAGATTAAAATAAATAATCGAGTTTTAAATATTTAGGTACAGTTGTTGTTATTTTACAATAATACTCACTGTATACTGTTATCTTGTTTCAGACATTTACCCACTCAATTGAGCAGAGCACACAGAAGTTGGTAGCAGAAAAACAAAAGAGTGACCTGTTGTTATCCAGAATGCTGCCATTACCTGTGTTAAGGAGTTTACGGGCACAGCGAGCGGTGCCAGCCGAAGCCTTCGACGCTGTCACGATATTCTTCAGCGATATTGTTGGGTTCACCAACATTTCAGCCAGTAGTACTCCCATGGAGGTGATAAACATGCTCAATATGCTCTACAGGTCCGTTGGCTAAACCACGTTCCATTAATCTTGTTAATTGTTAAATCAAAGGTCAATCATTTCTTTCTTCACTGCTTCTTGTTGGGTCGATGGTACTTTTAAACTTTTTGGCCAAACCCGTTTCATCATTGGATTATTAGACACCTCACCGATACGTACAAAAAGTTAAAAAAAACACACATTTATTGTACGTATAGCTGAGGACTGGAATTTCCTGTCAGAATCTGTATTTCTTGATAGTTACAACCTAAAGATCTTTAAGTTGTGCCTACTCAAGAGTGAATAAGTTAGGTACGACTAGGCAAGCGTGCACCATCGTCGGTCACATCATCGGTCAATTGTTCTGTGTCGGTAACTGGAACAAAATGTGTCTCCGTTTGCGCAGCGCCTTAAGGATAGTCACACTAACATGATGAAAAACACTGGAAATGATTTTTTGTTATTGGTGTTTGTGCAGATTATTTGACGAGAAGATTACTCATTACGACGTCTACAAGGTGGAGACCATCGGCGACGCGTACATGGTCGTATCGGGGCTCCCGCAGAGAAACGGTGAGCTAGCAACAGTCTTTTACTTTGAGATTAGTTCACGCTTCTAAACGCGTGAACCCTAATGCCTTGATCACATGTACCGAGTAAACAGGTGAGATAGTGCTCTCACACACAACAGTGCTGTGTAAACACAGCGCCGAGTGCTCGGCCAAACGTTTACCTCTACAACTCGCTAACATCACTGTCTCGGCCGAGCAACAGCGGTAAAATTACTGTCTCGCCGTTTTACTCGGTACGTGTGATCAAGGCATTAGGGCTATATTTCACCGAGACACAAAAACAGCACGATCAGTCGCCGCTACCAACAAAATGTATACAGCTATAGAGAGTTACTCACCTAGTGTCCGTTTGGTTGCACAACCAATTTAGTGGCGACTCTGGTGTCTGTATGGTGTCTACTTTGGTAGCTTAGGGCTACATTTCACCTTGATATCATGGCGGTGCAACTAGCCACCATAGTGTACCAGTGATATATAGCCCTAAGGGTCGGAAAAATATTAGTCAGTTGAATGTCTAAAGTACTAAGGTTGCCGACATAGCGCAAAGAATTGCCAAACTTAAGTGGCAATGGGCATTGCTCGCGAACAGATGGCCGTTGGGGCCGAAAGGTTCTGGAGTGGCGACCGCGTACCGGAAGACGCAACGTTGGAAGGCCTCCAACAAGGTGGTCTGATGACCTGGTGAAGGTTGCGGGAAGCCGATGGATGCGAGACGCACAGGAACGTTCGTTGTGGCGACGCTTAGGGGAGGCCTATGTCCAGCAGTGGACGTGTATCGGCTGAAATGATGATGATGATGATGAATGTCTAAAGTGCGCCGATTTGTCGATTTGTCATTTTTGTATGAAAATCTGATGAGCCAAAAAAATGATTTTTTTTTAAAGTCATAAAATAAAAGTGATTGTTTATGATGTTCTTAACTAGCACCTAAGAGGTTGCTAGTGTTTTACAAATAACCATGTATTTGTAAAACAGTTGCAAGAATAGTGAGTTCCTTGATATATTTCAATGATTGAGCTGCTCCCCACATTATTAAGTGCAGCGTAGCTGAACCATTGCGACTGCTAGACTCATAGATATAAGAAGTTTTCTATGGCTAGACTACTTCGTTTGCCAGGCAATTTTATAGCTTACTTGAATGACGTCTATTTATTTAAGAAATTTTAATAAAATATCTGTAAGTCAAATTTGTTTTTGTGTAAATATTGCAAATCCTTAACTTTATGTGTTATTAGTTGCTAATAATAATAAAACACTGTCAGCAAGAAAATAAGCAACTTTCAAAAACTATTCTAATTCTATTCGGTCATGCTTATAATTAGTAATAAAAAGTCTCAAACTGGCATAAAAAAGCTACAAAACGCAAAAAAAAAAACATATTTTGACAGCAATAACTCAAAAATTAAAAACAGTGTTTTAATAACATTTTCTTGTATCTACAACTATTATAGTATCTACCCTTACTGCTCTGTTTCAAATATCTACCCTGTATATTGTTTATGCTCATAGTTTATATCATCAGGCAACCGGCACGCCTCAGAAATAGCGGACATGTCGCTGTCTCTGCTGCGCAGCCTAGAGGGCGCGTGCGTGCCGCACCGGCCGGGCGCGCCGCTCATGATCCGCGCCGGCGTCAACACGGGGCCCTGCGTGGCGGGCGTAGTGGGCACCACCATGCCGCGCTACTGTCTCTTCGGGGACACCATCAACACGGCTAGCCGCATGGAAAGCACAGGCGAAGGTACACAACCACATCAAATTTCCATTCCTGCAATATACATATTTAGGGGCAGCGTTACATGTCTTGTTCTATTATATACCTTCTTTATTACTCATAACCTTAGCAGTTATTCTATTCTATTCTATTCACTATTTTTTTTAAATATCTATCCACCATATTGATAGCTGATTTCCGTTGAAATTAACCATAACAGAATATCAGTCGGTAGGACTATCAACTAGTCATACTGAGTTTTTTCCGAAATGTAAAATTTATTGTACAAAAAGAAAAGCCGCAGTCACACGTTACGGGTAGTAACCGAAACACTTTAATAACGTGCGGCTTTTTTTTGTTCTGCTCTTCATTTTTCCAGTTATCTTGTTTATTTCAGCATTCTGAAAATCTTGTTTCATACTTTTTCATCGTCGTTGTTTTTTTTTTTTTGTCGTAGGGTTTTAGTTTTTTACTTTTTTTTGACATAAATAGTTTTTTTTTAAGTATTATATTTTTGTAAAATTTATTTAATATTTCCTTAAATTATTTTGAATGTGACGACTATGTGGCTTTTTCCTTTCCTTAACTTGTTTGTCTGGCAATTTGAGTATTTTTTACGTTTTGTTTCCTTATTTTTTCTTAGGGTCCGCTACTAGACTAGGTAGGTAACTAGGTAGTCTAAACCGACGAAAAAATGATGTGTAAAAGAATGTTATATATATTTATATCTATTTGCAAAATATGTATCATTTATCATCTTACTATTTAAAAACTGAATTATCTAACTTCAGTTTTGTCTACAGCTATGAAAATTCACATTTCATATACAACGAAAATAGCACTCGACGAGATTGGGAACTATGAGTTCGAGACGAGGGGTGCCGTCAATATTGCGGTAAGAAAACTATTATTGATGTCTTGTTCTAAGGCTCTTTATATGAGCTTACTCATTTTTACCCTAAACCTGAAAAGTTTTTTTTATTGATAAAACGTAGTGCTTGACTGTGATTGCGCTATGTTATATATCGACTATTATAAAAACCTTAAATTTAGATTCAAAATAGCGAAAGACTAACAGCATTCTCTTTTATTTGTTGTCATCAACTGAAAACAACAATATCTAAACATAATCATATCAGCCGAAAGACGTCCACTGTTGGACATAGGCCTCCCCTAAGCGTCTCCACAATGACCGGTCCTGTGCGTACGTATCCATCGGATTCCCGCGGCCCTTAAATTAACAATATCAAAGTACTTGAGGGAAAATAAACAATCTCTGTGGAAGTGCTTTTGTTAATATGTACCTGTTTATTTTAATACAGAAAAACACAGCATATTAAATAAAAATAAAAATTGTGCCTGTTTTAGACTATCAATGTATAATTACACACTGAGAATCTAAACGAGCCACAAACGCGCGCCAAACGTCGTCGGGTATCAAGTGACTCTCCCGAACACTGCCGAAGGTGTTAGAAATCATGACAGTCACTGTAACCAAACACAATTTATGAAAAATGGGTCACAGTACTCGTCTTGTTACTTAAGGCAGTCATTATATCCAACATTTTTTATCAATTATTTTATAATTATGAAAACCAAACTTCGTTGTGTAATAACTTCATGTTAAGCAGTTGTTCAATTAGCAGAGCCATATGTTTTTCTTTTTTTCACAACTATCACACAACGCCATCTATTGGGACTAGATGGCGTTGTAAATAGCTAAGCAGAGCTTATATATTTTTAAATACATACATATTATAAATAAATTACACCCAGACACAGAACAAATAATAAGGCTCATCACATAAACATTTGTCCTGGAGGGAATCGAACCCACGACCTCCGGCATAGCAGTCAGGGCCACTTACCACTAGACAAACAGGCCAGTCAAATTTTCTACTGTTATTGTACCTAGGTATGTACTTCATGTCCTTCTTGTATTTTGTGCAGGGCAAGGGTTGCATGGAGACGTACTGGCTGGTGGGCAAGGTGGGCGACTTCCGCAGCGAGAGCCCCCGCGGCCCGCAGCTGCAAGACTACCACAACAACCTCATGGAGTTGCTTATTCGGTCCTAACTTACACTGTAAAACTTGAAATAAAATTTATTTCATGTTCTGTAATTTTTTATTCACCCTTTGCATGATTTCCAATAAGCGTATTAAAGGAATGGCATGAGAACAATAATATTGTTCGGTACACGCGTCTCCTGAAGGATTTCTACAACCACCGATCCTGAAATAACCACCAATAGCCACCGACTGGTGAAGATTTTCATTCATTCATCATACTTTCATGAAAAAATCCGTTATTCTAATAAATCAACAACAAGCTTTTAATGAAAACTCATTTTTTGATAGCAAGCTTTTATAGCTCGGTATACCTACCTATATAAATAGATAAAAAAAATATTCGTTGCAACACATAATATATATAATTAATACTCGTCAAGACGAATCATACGAGCCCAAACTCGATGGGGTTGTACCGTTTAACTATCAAGTTCCTATAGCCACCTTATGGTTCTATCATCAGATCCGATCTTTGTCATAATAATTTTGCATTGTCATCTGATTTACACATGCATGCAAAATTTCAGGTCAATCGGTAACCGAGAAGGGGGCAAATGTAATTTACAAGATTTGATGACAGACAAACATCGGGACAGGTGAAATTAAATAAAACCTTGTAAAAAGAATTGTTAGTACAGCATATCGATTAAAAATATTAGATTGCTTGACATTTTCTAAGATTTACTGAATCAAGGTAACTTTAATAGATGTCGTCACAGGCCACATTTTAGATTTTGCTAATAAATGGTACCTATAAGATTTGTAATAGGCAAATTTCCATCAACAATATTGTATATTATTATATATTTTATTGTACACCTCATGTGAACAGGATAAATATTGATAAAACTAAGTTTACAATGGGTGGTTTAATAGCACAGGGCAAATTGCCCTAAGGTAATCTAAGGCAATCCATCTTATGGTAAGGTAACCATAAGATGTATTGAAAGAAAGGAGATAGATTAACAAAAGATTTATTATTATTATTAATAACAAAAGAAAAGTTAAAAGCGATTTAGTCAAAAGATTAGCTGTTGATTATATTAACAATGGTTTTCTTCGTGTTCTATAATTAAAAACGTTAATTTTTAAACGTGGTTCGGTACGTGATTATGACGAGTGATAAGTTACACATCTTTCTCTTGATATTTTGGATAGACATCTAACTTAAATTATATTTATATTATCTAGGCTTCTATAGAAATCATAACATAAAGTGTAAAACTAAACTAAAGACCTCTGAAAATCTGACTGACAGCTGTCAAATTATAAAAAAAAAATAGTTATATTTTCACTTTTTTATTGAATTATAAAAACAATTCATTTACTAACAATAAACCTTCAAAATTTCCTTGTTCTATCAATCGATACATATGTACTACGTGTTCTATCTAACACATTTCAACTCTTTATTTTGCTATACCTACCTATCCGCCTGTATACGACGCGACACAAGCGTATCAAGCACCCCCGCCGCTCGACCCCGCTCCCCTCCGCTATTGTACTATCACTTGCTTTGCTTATACTTCGTTATACACGTGTGTTTTATGTGTTTATATAAAATAATACATTTATTTAAAAACAAACCAAGGATCTTAGTTTTTAGAATGTTCTGCATTTTTTTTCTTAATTTTTTTTTTAATTAAAATTTTTTAGTTTTTATAATTTGTGTACAGTAATTAATATTTTTTTATACCGTTTAAAACTTTAACAATATTTCAAGACCAAAATAAACCAAATTGGTCCAGGCGTTCTCGAGTTTTAGCGAGACTAACGATTCATTTAATTTTTATATAAATATATAGATTAATTGATGTCTTGCAAATTAGTCCCTCTTTGGGATTTATAGAAGAATATTACATATAATCTAGTACTTATATTATGTACAATCAAATACTGCTAATAAATATCAAGGCAAGAATTCTCATGAGTGGTGACATTGTTTAAACCAGGTACCTACTACTCTTTCTTCATAAAACCCCTGCTAATTCAAACACCTGTAGTTCCCTGCGAGTGAATATCATAAAAGCTTGTTTGTCATCATCATCATTTCAGCCATGAGACGTCCACTGTTGGACATAAGCATCCCTCAAGTGTCGCCACTCACGTGATTCTGTGAGTCTCGCATCTATCAGATTCCCGTAATTCTCACCAGTTCATTGGTCCACCTTGTGGGTGGCTTTCGGTCGCTACAGTGCGGTTGTTCAGACAAGAAGGGACTCATTTTCTATTGCAGTTTTAGGCGATAGAAACAATTTTTTACTGAACTTTTGGTGCTGCTATCTAGGTACATATTGAGGTCGGAAACTTTTCAAACCACCCCCGTAACATTGTTATTTACTAAAGATAAATTAAATGAATTATATTTCTACGAAAATGAATCACAAGTACATAATAATTAGGTATTAGTATTATAATGCAGTTTTGTAAACAAGACGAGGAAAATACAGGTAAGGCATGAATATAAAGTGTCGCACATAACTAATAATGTACATTCCGTTCGCAGCAGTCGAGTAGTGAGCACATCTATCACTCTTACCATGAAGTTCTTTGTTACATTAGTCGTGATGGTCGCGTTACTCGCCGCGCTGTGTTCGGCGCAACCAGTTGACAGCGTAGCACCCGGGCAACCAGATACTTCTATTAATGTACGGGTTAAGAGACAAGAAGTTACTGACACGATTTGCCGGTGTCCAGAAAACTATACATTGTTGTCGGGCAATTGCGTTACCTGTGATAAGTAAGTATAATTTTATTCATATTTATTTATTTATTTAATGTTTATTGCACATCAAGAATAAAAATTATATCTAGAAATAATTATTTTATTGTTTGAAATAAATAATACTTACGGTCATCAATTATTAAAAAAAAAGGAATAAAAATTTACAAGAAAAAACGATATAATAGAAAACACACAATTGGCGGCCTTATCGCACCAGGCGATTTCTTTCATGCAACCTACAATGGACAGAGATTGCCTGGACACAAAATGGGGTTACATTTGGTGCAAAAAATAAAAGTGAACAAAAAAAAACTTAATAAATACTTAATACTAAAAGTAGATACACATATACATACATACAATATATAATATGCATTTATTTTCTTTCACCTGTTACTAATGAGAGTGAAATTTTAGATATTATAGTTCAAAGAAATAAATTATTTTTTTGTAAAAAAATGAATATTTTTCTATTTATAATAGGTACAGACAAAAAATAGATAATATTCACAAAACAGTCTATAATCCTAAAAATGCAAGTGCCTTTGCTGAGATTAAAATGCTAACCTCTGACCAAATTAATTGGACTGCATTGGACTCGGCTTACAGTATCTGTGGCTTAAATAAAAATACTTGTTGCGATCTGGAAACACGTATACAAGTACAGTTAAGAAGTTCCTTCGGCATAATGTTGGCTCCCCTGTCTGTCTACACAAAAAAGAAAGGAAAAAACGAAAGAGTTGCCTACTCTACCAAAATTGTTCCCCGAAATGCGAAACGAAATCGATTTTAACGGTAGTTGCAACACTTTTTGGAGAATTATGAGGGGAAAGGGATTTCATTTAAAAAAAGCAGGTCTAAAAGGAAGTTGTTAATAGAGATACGAAATTGTGGCTTGGCGTTCTCGGTATTTGGACGAATTGCAGGACAATCGGAATGGAGCCCAACCTCTTATACTTTTTTCAAAAATAGTTAAAAAAAAAAACAAAAAGCAATTGCTAAAAATATTGCAAAACTGTTTTTCCGTATTGCCAACATTACGGCAAAGGAACTTCTTAACTGAAACGCACTGTATGTGAAAGATACTGGACACTTAATTTATTGGTAAAATCAAAAAGGCATTATGATTTTTGAGAGATTACCAATTTTCCTGGGTCAATATTTTTATGTGTAAAATTTCAAAACAGTTTAACAGAATAGTTGGTGGTCTTAACTCTATTATCGAGCTCAGTTTTTCTGAAGATTTATTGGCTATCTTTTGTCTTCTTCATCAGTTTTACTTCACCAAGTGATACAGAGTGTCTCAAAAGCACTTTTAATAATAATAATAAATCATTTATTGTCAGGCATCTTGGCCCATAAATATATACCTTACAGACTAACATATATATATAGAGTAAATACAAGTTGTTGTGTGTTTGTGGTTCAAGTTGTTGTTGTTATGTTGTTTTGAAAATACATAAAAGTTAACAAACATAGATATATATTTGTTAATTATATGCACGTTAAATTAAAATGTCAGAAAGAAGATATGAGAAAACTGTTTTTTTAAATCAACATTATTCAAAATGTCGTCCTTTGCGGCTCTGGCACTCTTCAAAGCAATCTTTAACATTCTTGAAAACACGTCTCAGAGGTTGAGTAGGAAAATTGTTGATTTCTTGACGAAATAAATAATCTGTGTACACTGATATAATAAAGATATAAAGTTTGTTGTTTGTTGGAGGTAATCTCTGGAAGTACTGGTCCGATTGCTAAAATTTTTTCACCGATAGAAAGCTGCTTTATTCCTAAGTGACATAAGCTATATTTTTTGCACGCGGGCGAAACTACGGCTAAAAGCTAGTATTAAATAACTTAGAGAGGAAAATCAAAATTAAAAAAATTGAAAAGTTTTGGTACTGTTTTGGTATACATTAAATTTTTATTTTATTCTGTAAGTTTTGTAGGTCAATATTCCACCTTCTTTGTTAAGTGACTTAAAGCTAAAAAGCACTAGAATTGTGTTTTCTAGGTTTATCTATAGTGTTTGAGTAATTTGATAGAAGTACGCCGCAGACTACCCCTGTATTATTTTAAGTTCTTCTACAATCCATCCTGAGGTTGTCTGTCAACAATATCTACTATTTTTGTTAGCGATAAATCGCCATTATACTCGTACTCACAGATTTAATTTTATATCTATGATGTGTTGCTATTTATGATGTGAAATAAAGTTTATTCTATTCTAAATACCTCTAAGTTGGGCACGCCACGATTATGGCGGTAAGTCCCCTCTTTGAGGCGTGGCTGGAAAGACCTCACGGCGTCCTTACCTTCCGCATGACGCAGGTCCTCACCGGACATGGCAAGTTCGGGAGGTTCCTGCATTGGATTCAAGCGGAAGAGACGCCCGGGTGTCGCCACTGTGCGCAACGCCCGGAGGATACGGTGGAGCACACCGTCGAGGTGTGCCCTGCCTGGGCAGAGCATCACCGTGCCCTCGTGGGGGCGATCGGCGGCGGAGACCTCTCGCGCCGGGCCCTGGTCGAGGCCATGGTCCGGAGCGAGGAGGAATGGCAGGCGGTCGCCTCCTTCTACGAAGCAGTAATGCTTGCAAAGGAGGAGGCCGACCGCATCAGGCAACGGCGCCCTCGCCGCCGTCGCCGGGATTCCGATCCCGATTTTCGGCCACCGTAGACGCGGACTCGCGGACGGCGAGCCATGGGTCGCTGTCCGATCGTCCGGTAATGGACCGAGTCCAAGACGTCTACGGCGCGCACTGTTCCCGCGCGCCTCAAGGAGTTGTCAGCAGCAGGAGGGGCTCAGCTGGGTCGAAGCCTACTGGGGACAGGGTTGTCCGAAAGGGAGCTCGTGCCCCAGTATGAAGGCTAAAAGGAACGGCGCGGGGTTTTTAGTCAGTAAGAGTCTGACACTATCTCCCGCTCCACCCAAGAGCGGGTTTTGTCAAAGATGATTTTCCCCGTCGACAAAAAAAAAATACCTCCAAGTTGAAAATTTTATTTTTATTAATTAAAAAATTAATTTAAGAAATGAAACCAAAGTCAATTCGCCTCATAAATATATTTTACATTTTTTTAAAGTTTTAAATAAATTCAGTTATTTGTTTTTTTTTTTTTAATTTAGGTATCTGGATATGACAGCGGACGACGATTGTCCAGTCTGCGGCATCAATGGATGGACCCACATCAAGGCTACTTGAGATGATATTACGTTTTTCTACAATTACTATTGATTTATTTATTTTACTATTTATATATACACAAAAATATATAAAAAAAAAGATAATATATAAGAAACATTACTACAAAGGTACTGCTTATTACCAAAGAAATTTCTTCCAGTAGACCTGCGAAAGGAGAAATGAAAAAGAAATGTAGACAATAGTGTGTAGGAAGCAAAAAAAGAATGTGTGAAGTCTTAATGCAAATATAACTAAATATAAAAATAATATATAACTTTACTATAAAAATATAACATACATGATATATACAATATATAAATAAATATTACAGTTGAGAGGAAAGATAGTGCCCTTTTAGTCGATTTTTAAAGAATTGTACTTCTAATATGCTTATCCCGGTATTGTCTCTTAATTTTTGGTCTTTTTTAATAATTATGTTTTATTTGTTACTAATATTTATTGAGAGGAGGCCTGAGTCCCAGTAGTGAGAACATTAAAAGAGCTGATGATGGCTAATATTGATATTTGAATTATTGTAAGTACGAATTAAATGTAATAGATTCATCTCTTTCAATTTAATTTATACTTAATTATGTGATTTTGTAACTTTAAACAACCACTGTGAATAGTGTGTTGGTCTTTTTTACATAAAACTAACCGCTAAACATGTAATTTAGATTATATTGTTAGTAATAAAAATAAAAAGTCCATAACTATGATTGTCCAGAAACTTGTAACGAATAATGATAATTTTATTAAACTGATGGTTTTATTTAGATTAAATTTATAAAATTCGCCATGAATAATACCTAAGCTGCACTTTTTTTGGCAATTCGCGCAAGTCCGCGCGAGTTGGCACCTTCCAATTTCATCTACTTTTTCTGTCGTCATCTCGCTCAAACGTATAAAGTACAGTCAAATAAAAACAGGTTGAAAACAATTACCTACTATAAATAACTATTATTGCCCGCGGCTTTGTTTACGCAGGCTATACCAGTGATCTACTTAGATTTCGGGATATGAATGAGGCGAGTAGGATACGGCCAATGGTATAGTTACCTACTTTAAAAGCGTTAGTTTTTTGGTTTCTGCATCGGGTTCAGATGGAAGTCATCATCATCATCATCATTTCAGCCGATACACGTCCACTGCTGGACATAGGCCTCCCCCAAGCATCGCCACAACGAACGTTCCTGCGCGTCTCGCATCCATCGGCTTCCCGCAACCTTCACCAGGTCATCAGACCACCTTGTTGGAGGCCTTCCAACGTTGCGTCTTCCGGTACGCGGTCGCCACTCCAGAACCTTTCGGTCCCAACGGCCATCTGTTCTGCGAGCAATGTGCCCTGCCCATTGCCACTTAAGTTTGGCAATTCTTTGCGATGGAAGTAACGACCTGATATCACTAATGTGTGGACCATCCGAGCACACGGCAGAGGTGTGCTCCGTTTGGGTAGAAGACCGCTGTATCCTCGTGGAGGCAATTTGTGGCAACGTCCTTAGGCGACGGGCCCTGGTTCAGACTATGGTCCGGAGCGAGGAGGAATGGCAGACGGTCGCCTCCTTCTGTGAAGCAGTAGTAGTCTGTTAGCGGAAAAGGAGGCCGAAGGTCATTCGGTCCCCAAAATTCCAATCCCGACGACCAGCCACGGTAGACGCGGGCTTGCGGACGCCGAGCAATGGGTAGCCCGCCGTCCGGTAATTAACTGGACCCAGCCCAGTCGTCAGCGCGTAGTGATTCACGCGCTCCTTATAGGGATGTCATCAAACTGGTTAGAGCCCAGCAGCACAAGGTAGGATCGCGAAAATTTCCGGAAAGGAAACCCGTAGTCCTAGAACACAAAGGGCAACTGAAGGACACTGGTTAATCATGAAACGGAACGCATCCAAGAAAGATTTTGTTGAGCGTGTGGGCGCTCTTGATTTAGTGACACAAATGACGTATCGATACTGCATATTCACTCACTCACGTGTATTTCTGAATCTCCCATTCCACTTACTCAAACGAGTGCCAATTTTTTTTTATTTTTTTTTATCCCACAACTATCACACAACGCCGTCTTTTGGACTAGGCGGCGCCGCGGCGTTGCTAAGAAGAGCTTATGTTATAAGTACTTGACAACTGACAACCATACTTATATATTTCTAAATACATACATATTATAGATAAATTACACCCAGACACAGAACAAATGATCATGCTCATCTCATAAACATTTGTCTTGGGTGGGAATCGAACCCACGACCTCCTTCTCCCTCGGCCTCATTAATTAATATTTTTACGTAAACTTTGATTACTTATTGCTGATTTGAGATATTGTTGGTAATTAATAGGTAAATATGCAATATTATATTATTGTCGTGTTGATTTGTATTAAATATCTTTCTCATAAACGATATGAGTTTTATTTTAAAGTCAAATCAAATACAATTTCTAATATATTTATAGTGGGTGGGCCCTTAGGGCTATATTTCACCGAGACACTACGGCGGCGCGATCAGTCGCTGCTACCAACAAAATGTATACAGCTCTATGAAAAGTTACTTACCTGATGCCTGTACCCCTAGCTAAGTTGCTTAATTTGCAATAGTTAACGCTTGTAGAAAGCTTTAAATGTATGGGAATAACGCCGTCTGAACGCTGAGTTACGTGGTCAGAACAAAAAAATTGGCGGCAAGGTCAACTCGAAGCGTTCGACGCAAGCGAAACAGTTGTAACTTGCTTAGAGGGGCTGGTGTGCTGTTGGTTTCGCAACCAATTTAGTGGTGCGACCAGCTCGGACGAGTGGCGACTCGGGTGTTTGTATGGTGTCTAGTTTGGTAGCTTAGGGCTATATTTTACTGGGAAACCGGCGCGACCAGTGGCGCCGCCGTGGTATACCGGTGAAATATAGCTCTTACAGTTGTTGTCGAGCTGACCAAATCATGCAAAAAACTTTATTACCACAATGCTGGATATGTGCGGCGGCATAGATGCCTTCAGTAATATTTAGGTTTGGAGAAATTGCGACTGAAAATAATGAAGTTATGTTATGGTGGGATCGGAGCTGACTCATCATCTTCCTGCCTTTGTCCCGTTTTATTTGGGGTTGGCGCAACACGTTTTTTTTCTTCCATTCTATCCTGTCACTCGTCACGCTATCACTAACTCCCTTTTCTTTCATATCACTTCTCACATAATCCATCTATCTTTTCTTGGGCCTCCCTCTCCCTCTCCATCCTGACTACTGTTGATAAAATGTAAATAAGTCTTTTTATAGTTATGAATTCTACTGACAGCAGTGGTGGCCGAGTGGTAATGGCTCCGACTTACGAGTTGTGTTACGCAGCTAGGCGCATTACTTTGTGAAATTTATTTAATTATCAAAACGGTGAAGGATAACGAACCAAACCCTGTATAGCCTTTGTGAGTATGTATCTATTATATTAATGTTCTGTTTCAGCTTTAAGTGCAACCCCTTTTTGTATTGAATTCTGTGTCTATTCCAGGTTACCTGGAAGAAAATCACGAAATGCCATAAGGCTGACAATTGTATTAAAAAAAAAAACACAAAAGTTTTTATTTCACATAGGCTTACATGAGCACTTATAAAACGTCAGAAGCTAGTGCATGGTTCCAAATTAGTCGTTTCCTATGGAGAAGAACCGGCAAGAATCTCCATGGTTACTCTTTTAAAAAAATTCTTACAATATTTCCATATTACAGTATTAATAGATATTATGTAAGAACAGTATAGACCGGTCTATATTGTACGCGATTATATGAAGGTATTTAGGCTGTGTTCAAACCAAACGGACTGTCAGCCGACGAAAATGAGCGAACGCTTCGCAGTTTATTTTATTTCCATACATATTTACTTTTTCGTTCACATCTAACCGACGATACGTTATTACACTATACGTAGACGCTGACATTCGGCAGCCGATTAATATAGCGTGGAACTACGCTCCGCGGACGGGTATTGTATATTGTATAGCGTATTGTCAGCATACTGTGAACGAAAAATACCGTTTATACTGGGCTCACAGTGAGCCTGCTCACAGTGAGCCTGCTCACAGTGAGCCTGCTCACAGTCGGCACTGACGGTCCGTTTGGTTTGAACACAGCCTTATAGTAAGGTTGCGTTTTATAAATTATAGTTTTGATGTACATATCAGCATTCAACTTCGGTTTGCATTTGTTACCTGTACAGATAGTCTTAATTCGAACGAAATACCAACTATATATATGTATATATTTTTTTTCTTTACAACTACCACGCAACGCCGCCTGGTCTCAAGCTAAGCAGAGCTTGTGTTATGAGTACCTACTAGATAACTGATAAACATGCTTATACAAGGTGTAAGGGACAGCCCTCCGCAAACTTTAAGGGCTTAGACGAAACTGAACAACCTTCCACAAGATTTTTTTTTCATCATACAAAATGATAGATTGACCAATTTGTGTTGTAAAGTTTGCGGAGGGCTTTTTTTTCTGTCGACGGGGTAAATCATCTTTGACAAAACCCGCTCTTGGGTGACAGGGTTGTCCGAAAGGGAGCTCGTGCCCCGGTATGAAGGCTAGAAGGAACGGGGTGGGTTTTAAGTCAGTAAGAGACTGACACTATCTCACCCATGATCGGGGGTTGTCATTGGATGATTTTTGCCAACGAAAAAAAAAGGTGTTATGGAGGAAAAATGTGAACGCTGTTCTGGTCATCATGTTTTGAAGTTCACGTTTGTCTGCAGTAAATAATCTTGAGTTATTTTTGCAAGTTATTTGGACATTCTATTAATTAACATTTGTTATTTGACTGGCCTCAGTTGGTCTAGTGGTTAGTGACTCTGACTGCCATGCCGGAGGTCGTGGGTTCGATTCCCACCCAGGACAAATGTTTATGAGATGAGCATGATCATTTGTTCTGTGTCTGGGTGTAATTTATCTATAATATGTATATATTTAGAAATATATAAGTATGTTTATCAGTTGTCTAGTACTCATAACACAAGCTCTGCTTAGCTTGGGATTAGACGGCGTTGTGCGTTAGTTGTGAAATATTATTATTATTCCATTTATTTATTAACATATATATATATATACATCTTAATTATTAAATATTATAAACTAATAGGTATACATACAAACTTAAAGTAATAATATGTACAAACGGGTAAAAAACAAAAGGAACATATAGGGCGTCAAAAAATTCGTCCACATCGATGTCAGTGGGAAATGTGCCCAGAACGCTGGCAGCATTGCCACGCTGGATGGCAATGCTGATTCGTTGACCGAAGAAAAGCCCAGCCCTCTGGCCACGCGAAGAGTCGACCAACTGTTTGCTGATGTCTCGAACAACTCGATAATTATTAGTTTATATGTACATATTATTTACATTTTTAAATATTTCTTAAAAACACACATTTAAAAAAAATATTACTATTATCACTTATTATTCTTCCTCTTCAATAAGCTTTTCAAACCTGAATAAAATAAATATTAATTAATACAAATATGATCTTTTTACAGTTAAAAAAGAAACATTTTCTCACACTTGTGTCGTGAATGCGTTTAAAAACATGTACAGTCCCATGCGCAAGACATCTGGACCCGGAACCACTATCTGCAGGACATCATCATCATCATAACCTTTTTTTAATGTTCCCTCTGCTGGGACTCAGGCCTCCTCTCTAGGATTGGGAATGGGCCGTAATCCACCACGTGAGCCCAGTGCAGGTTGGTTAATGTCACATGTCTTCGAATATTTCCATGCGGAATAAGTACAGCATGTAGGTATGGCGATGACATTACCTGTGGCAAATACTCGCGCCAAGTAACGCGCTTAGCGTTTGGCGATAACGTTAACAGAAAAGTCATTAGTCTTTCCAGACAATAATATAGATTCTAAATTTGGCATTTGTTGTATATTATTGTACACCTGTTTTATTAACTTTAATCTAATTAAGTAGTTAGGTACTTATTTCAACTTACTCTTCGCAAGTATAACATGCATCTTCTACTATTACTCCTTCACCGGTACAGTCTGAGCGTGAATTTTTCTTGAAACGCAAAACTCCTGAAGAGTCTGGTTGCCGAGGTGCGGAAGTGTGTACTTGCTTGGTTGCTGAGGCTCGATTTACTTGCGCTACAGTCAGCGCGGCGAGTAACATGACCATCACGAACACGATGCAGAGCTTCATGATGACACAAGTCTAACAATCGAATACTGCGAAGAGACTGCAATGCAGACAGTCTTCGAATACTCTATTTATAATATTTCATTGTTGACATTGAATTGACCACTCAATTTAATTAATTGTGCCGGTTATACGACTTTTATATAAATATTGCGTTTTGTTTTTATATTCTCTATATTCCTATTAGCGTATAAAAGTCAAGAGGAGTTATCACAATGACTACATTAGAAACTCAATAATAAATATTAAAATTATTGATGTAAAGGACATGGCTATTGCGCTAAGATGAAACCGGGCTGACTATATCTGTATACGGTGGTAGAACAATAAACTTAAATACTAATTGGATTTTAAACAGTAGCAAGCGACAATATTGCAGCCCTAGAGAAAGATGATGGATTTAAAGACCGCCGGTTGTAACTCTCATGAAATATAAATTTCTTAGCTATTCTGATAATCAACGGTTCTTAAAACTTTTTATACATATCCCACCCATATGACATCACCATGTACCGATGGTGTAATGCCGTATTTCTAGTAATTTGATGATGGGATGGGGTTAACCGAATTAAGTTATACAATCCCAACCACGGAACAAGTGAACCCAACTCACACTTCACAAAAGACAATCGGCAGGAAATCAACAAGCCAGGAACTCGGCATCGATGCTTAAGACTTTGAAGATTTTATTCGATGCATCATTACTAATGATCCTCTTGGCTCGTTTTTCAATTCATTCGAACGCATCAAGCTGGTGTCTGATAGATCCGTCACCATACTCGTCACCGTACTTCATACATGATCAAACATACGCTTGATAAAGTTTGAGCACCTGTTCCGGCAGTTTCTCACCTTCACTAGGATTCCCAAATTTCTGGCAGCCAGCTGCACCTTTCTTTCCCTTCTATTTCCATTCCTTTTAGCGAAATTGTATTGAATCTTTTTAACGGAAAAAAGACTAGCCTGAGTTTTTGCACCATTAAACCTGATCAAATTAGCATGACTATATTAAGAAACCACTTTCGAGGACAAGTTCAAGCACTCAATTAAAGCCTCTCGGAGAAGGCAACAGGAACAATGTTACCGAGAGGACCTACCCCTGAAGAATACTCGTATTAGCCATCAATAACCATTTTTTCGGTGGGTAAAATCATCCAAATTACATCCCCCGCCCTTGGGCGGACCGGGAGATAGTTTCAAATTCTTACTAAAAATCCAACAGTTCCTTCTTTACTTTCATATAGGGGCCGAGCTTCCCTTTTGGAAATAGACCCTAGCCCCAGTAGGCTTCGAACCAGCTGGGCCCCTACAGTTGCTGACAACTCCTGGAGGTACGCGGGAACAATGCCCGCCGTATACGACTTGGGCTCGGTCCGGACGGTTACCCGACGGTCGGATCAATAACCACTTGAATAAATTGATCACTTTGTAAATCTGCAATACAAGCACACAATCCAGTTGGTAGACCAAAGGAAGGAAACTTACCAACAACTCTTTCATGTCAGACTTTGTCGAATGGCTTCAAGACGTCGAGGAAGATAAAAAGCGCTTCTCCGTGCTTCTTAAGGTGGTGCATCACGACACACATTTTTACTGTTTTTCATACAACCGCTCATAACTGATTATGACGTTACTATACATTTTTTATTAGATATTTTGGAAACACAGTATCTTGTGGATATTATCTAGGCTTCTATAGAAATAAATTTCTAAATTTGTGTAAAACTAATCCAGTAAAGACCTCTGAAAATCTCCTATTTTGTATGGACTTTGACACTTCATAATTTGCTTAAAAATTAAAAAAGTAAAAAATTAAAACTATAGAAGCCTTGCAAATTTTATTAAAATTTTAAATGACGACCACTCTTTTCTATAACTTTTAAGGGTTTAAAAAAAACAGCTATTTCCTGGAGCAAGTTTTGTGAAATATTCATGTACATCTCGGAATTACCGATTACTAACAGAGTTTGCAGGCGTTATCTTTTTTTTTGCGTTGCCTTTTCGTCAAACATCGCGTTGGATTGCGTTAGATGAAGTAATAAGCTTTTAAAACATTTTCCATGTTTACGATAGGCGAGTGGAAAAGGACCCTCTTAATGGATTAAGATGTATCCACATCTGAAGTCCATCCATTCAGATTCAGATTCAGATTCGATTCAGATTCGTTTATTTATTGTAAAACATAGGTAGGTACACTACAAGTTCTTATTTAATACATTGAGCGCGCTATGTTTTGCCTCTAGGGCATACAAAGTAGTAATCATGCAATAATAAAATAAATTAAAACAAGAAATTAACATAGATTTTATGAACCACAATTAAAGAAATAAAATAAAATTTAGATCATTCCAAAAAAGTTTGACCTGCTGGAATATGCCCAGTTGACCAATTTCAACGAAATTTATATTGAAGATGTTGTTATCTTTTAGATATGCCAGGAGTTTAGTGTTATAGACCCGTTCTATACTCTTACAGAATATAAAAGAATATACGAATTTTTAAATCATTTATTTAATCAAAGTAAAATTAACTTCTTATACAAATAAACAATATGCTAATGTAAAGATCATGTTATTCTTTCGCAGCTTTACTTAACCTTGAATTTGAAAAAAAATGCAGTCTAATAATAATTTGAATTAACAATTTGCTTGCAAATTCATTTTCTAAAGGTCATCCAAATGAAAACATTGTTTGTTGGATTGTTTTTTTTTTAATTTAAATTATCAATATAAAAATTAATTTACATACTAGTTAGAAAAATTAAGTAGTTTTGAATATTTTTTTTACGTTTTGTTTAGATTTATGAACAGAGCTTTGACACTTATTTATACTCGTATAAACAAGATTATTTATTTTTGTTCAGTCAACAAACTGGTGAGTTTGACTGGCCTGTTGGTCAGTGGCCCTGTCTGCTATGCCGGAGGTCGTGGGTTTGATTCCCACCCAGGACAAACGTTTGTGTGATGAGCGTGATCATTTGGTCTGTGTCTGGGTTTAATGTATCTAAAATATATACAGGGTTATTTGTAAAACACTAGCAAACTCTTAGGACTATGTTAAGAACATCATCATCATCATCATCATCAGCCTTTTTAATTTTCCCACTGCGGGGACTACCATAAACAAAACTACTACTATGTTAAGAACATCATAAACAAAATATTTGTTCTATGACTTAAAAAAAAAATCGTATTTCAATTCATCAGATTTTCATACAAAAATAAAAATACTTACATTGAACGTTTTAAGTGTTACGAAGTCTATGCGAAGCAAGCGATAGTACAGTAGTTGAGGGTGGCTGAACATAAACTTGACCTATTTACGGGTAACTCTCATTAGTCGAACGGTCGCCTTGCGCTTACGTCGCGTCATACGTGTTCTTGTATCAAAATTAGGCAGTGCGGACGTAATTATCTTTACATGATGGTAGGTATATCAATATTTTGATGTCGAGTACACAGTTGCTAGGTGTAATGATAATGTTTCGGAACCATGTTTAATATTATTTCGAGAACAGTGTGCGGGAACTGTAAGTAGATAAAGCAAAATACAGAGTTGAAATGTGTTAAAGAGAACAACGAAATCTACAAGGTTTGTTTTTGGTAAATGTGTTAAGTTTTGTAAAAAGTCATAGAACAAAAGTTGTTGTTTGTGATGTTAGTAACACAGTCCTGCAAGGTTGTTAGTGTTTTACAAGTATGTATGCTATTTTAACCCTTCAGATACCGTCAATTAGAGACACAATAGTAAGACAATAGATGCGCGGCCACCGGTGGTCGCTTGGGGATTCATGAATTAAAAGCTGTGTAATTATAATGCTATAGCGACACTGATATCTTAGGTATTTTTGGTGCTGTAGAGCCTTCACGCAGACGACGTCGCGGGCAGCAGCTAGTATGCAAGTATTTTTATCAGATGCATAGTACTTACTCATAGCACAAGCTCTGCTTAGTTTGTAGTAATTAGTAAGTAGTAATTGCGGAATATTATATTATAATTTTACAGACCAAGAGTTTCTCTTGTCAAGTATAAAATTTCAATTCATCATCTTCCTGCCCTTATCCCGTTTTATTTGGGGTCGGCGCAACACGTTTTTTTCTTCCATTCTGTCCTGTCGCTCGTCACGCTATTACTAACTCCCTTTTCATTCATATCACTTCTCACACAATCCATCCATCTTTTCTTTGGCCTCCCTCTCCCTTTCCATCCATCCACATGTAAATTCATAACTCTTTTAGCAATATGCGTTTCATCTCTCCTTTTTACATGACCACACCAAGACAAACGATTCCCTTTCAACTTTTCAGTCACCGGCGCCACTTTCAAACTTCCCCTAATATACTCATTTCTCACTTTATCCATTCTCGTCACACCACACATCCATCTTAACATTCTCATCTCCGCTACATGCAATCTTTTTTCATCCGTCTTTTTCACAGCCCAACATTCTGATCCATACAATACAACAGGCCTTATCACGGACTTGTAGATTTTACCCTTCAACTTGACGGGCATCCGTGGGTCACAAGTTGTTCCCGTGACCTGTCGCCATTTCATCCATCCTGCGTTGATCCGATGTGTTACGTCCCGGTCTACCTCACCATCCCCTTGGACAAGCGACCCGAGGTACTGAAAGTCGGAACAGGTCGGTATGGGCGTTCCGGCGAGAGCTAAAGGCACTGGAGTGGAGAGACCGCCGAAATCGCAGAACAAGTACTCCGTTTTGGTTCTGCTCAATTTCAGGCCAACACTTTCCAGTCTGTGCCACCACACCTCCAATCTATTCTGGACCTCTTGGCCACTCTCGGCAATCAGCACAATGTCATCGGCAAACAACATACACCAGGGAGCCTCTTCCTGAATGTCCGACGTCAGAGCATCCATTATCATCAGGAAGAGGTAAGGGCTGAGGGCCGACCCTTGGTGTAAGCCGACAGCCACATTGAAGCTGTCAGTAGTGCTCACTGTAGACCGGACTTGGGTACTGCATCGACTGTACATAGCTCGGATCAACTGCACATACTTCCCAGGCACACCTTTCTCCTTAAGGGCCCACCACAGAACCTCACGAGGTACCCGGTCGTATGCCTTTTCGAGGTCAACGAATACCATGTGCAAGTTTTTATGCGCACCTCTATATTTTTCAAGTCAAGTATAAAATTTCAATTACAAAAAAAAAATTACAAAAATATTTATTTAATCTATAACATTGTGAGATAAATAAATTAAGGCAATTCCAGTAATTTAGAACAGTACATGCTTTGGGTATGTCGCGCACTTCCCTAATCAGCTAGCCGAACAATTTATCTAACCAATTTATAAATACAAACATCAAAAAAGGTAAAAAAAATACCATTATATACTTAAACAACGTTTGGAGTGTAAGGTGTGCATGTAAAATGGTGTTGGTGTATTTGAGTGTGTGTGTGGTGCAGTTTTTAATTTATATATCATGACTTATCGTTACCAACGTGTTTTCTAAAAACACTTAGGCATTTATGGCCTTTTTCCACTTTTTTACTAATCTCAGATGTCAGTTTCAAGTTCATCTCACGTTGAAAATCCTCTTCTGAAACCATACTATGCATTTAATAGATTATTATTGTATATTTGTAAGATTATATTAGTATAGATTAATCACTTGTTGACATTTTCTTCTAATTGAAGATAGTACAGATATGGAAAAGGTCCGTGCTCTTATGCACGAGAGTTATGGGTTCGCCACACGGTTGCCAACTAGCGTTCCATCCAAGGTCACCTTGGTTTGTGTTGCGGCTACATGGATGTAAACCACGCGCCAACACGTTTGGTGGTTGGGTAAACGCGCCTCCCAACCAAGGGCGTTGAAGGTCCTGGATTACAACTGCTCTCTACAGGGATTGCAACTACCAAAGTCACCTTGGTTGGGACGTTGGATTACAACCAATAACCGTCTAGCTAGTCATTCCAAGGAATTACAAAATCCCTACTCATAACTAATTACATAATTGCGTCCTGTCATACTAATATTATTATTGTATTGTCTTGATAACGATCCCTTCTAATTCTGGCAAACTGGACAATCTTCTTCCGTTATGTTGACATACCTGAAAAAAAGAAAACCTCGCTTAAGTACAATCAATATGACATCACGAAGGACTAAAGGACTATAGACAAAACGACGTCACGCTTATAGGACTTCAGTCCCAGTGAGGCAGAGGTACACCTATGTTTAGCTACGTTTCAACAATTAAATATTGTTAGGTCTTACGTTTTTATTATTATTATTGACTAGCTTTTACCATAGGCTTCGCCCGCATGAATTGAGAAAATATACAGGGTTATTTGTAAAACACCAGCAACTTCTCAGGACTATGTTACCAAAATCTCTTAAATCTTTTAAAAACGTAACATTTTAGTTCATCAGATTTTCATATAATAATAAAAATATATAAATAGAACGTTCTAAATATTACGAAGTCTATGCGAAGTTATATTACATTAGTACAGATGGGGAGCAGGGATCGTGCGCGGGAGGCATTGGTGGGTACAGCAAAATCCAGAGTTGAAATGTGTTAGATAGAACAAAGAAATCTTGAAGGTTTGTTTTTAGTAAATGTATTATATGATACTCGTAGAAGGAAATGTATAAAATTAAAAACTAAGTACCGAAGAATAAATAAAAAACGATTAAATGAGAATCATAACGATTATTTAATAAGAGGGACTTGTCAGATAACAAATAATCTTGTTTGATTATTTATGGATCAAACTGAAATTGTTTAGTTTTTTTAATTGTTGATAAGTTCACCATCTCACCTGATGGAAAGCGAAAACGATGGAAAGCGCTTACCTAGAAGAAACCTATTCACTCTCGACTTAAAGATTCCCGGGTTGTATCTATCAGGAAACACAGACTCAAAATCTGTTATTTTGCATGAACTCAGAAATTTTACTCTAAAATTAAAAAAGTAAAAAATATAACAACTAAAACCTTGCAAATTTAACTAAGATATCTAAATGAAGGCCATTTTTTTCAAAAACTTAAAAAATCACGTATTTTCTGGAACAAGTTTTCAAAATCATAGAATTACCGAATGCTAACAGAGTTTTCAGGCGTTATCTCTTTTCTTTTTCGCGTTGCCTCTTCATCTACACATCATCGTTTACTGTTAAACATAGGCCTGCTCCACTATCAGGACAACTACCTGCCCCGTGCGTTTCGCATCTATCAGATTCCCGTGACCCTCACAAAGTCATCACTTTACCTTGTTCAGGCCTTTTACAACCTGTCGGCCCGATCGACCATCTGTTCTACGAGTAATGTGCGTGCCTGTTGCCGCTTAATTCACTAAACCCCAAGCGAACTTTTTTTTTGTGGTGGAAATATTCATCCAATGACAAACCCCGTTCTTGGGCGGAGCGATAGTGTCAGACTCTTATTTTTTTTTTTAATTTTTAGGTTTGCGCTGACTTTCTTATTGACTAAAAACCCACCCCGTTCCTTCTAGCCTTCATACCGGGGCAGGGTCATCTGAAAGAGAGCTCAAGCCCCCAGTAGGCTTCGGCCCGGCTGGGCCCCTGCTGTTGCTGACAACTCCTAAAGGCGCGCGGGAACAGTGCGCGTCGTCGACGATTTGGGCTCGGTCCGGACAGTTACCGGACGGTCGGACAGCGAGCTACCCAATGCTCGTCATCCGCAAGCCCGCGCCTTCAATGTCCGGAAATACAATACCACTTATTAGCATTGTATGCATGACTTGTAAAACATATGTCTTTTGTTTATACTCGTAATCAAAAGACATATATATCACTTTTGAGAGACTACTAGGTGAACCAGATCGACGAGGTCGCATAACTTAAAAGGACAGTTTACCGAAACGATGAGAAGGCTCTACATCCGTAAGCAAATATAAATAAACAAAATTATTATTAAATACTGCTATTATTAGTTTTTCGAAATGGATCAGAATGTT
Source organism: Mythimna lalbum (assembly GCA_949319445.1). Taxonomy (NCBI): domain Eukaryota; kingdom Metazoa; phylum Arthropoda; class Insecta; order Lepidoptera; family Noctuidae; genus Mythimna; species Mythimna lalbum. The sequence continues at coordinate 3,911,684 of OX439358.1, forward strand.
GGGCTGTGAAAAAGGGGGATGAAAAAAGATTGCATGTAGCGGAGATGAGAATGTTGAGATGGATGAATGGTGTGACGAGAATGGATATAGTGAGAAATTAGTCTAGGAAGAAAGAAAAGTTGAAAGGTAATCGGTCTTGGTATGGTCATGTGAAGAGGAGGGATGACGCGCATGTTACTAAAAGAGTATACACGTAGATGGATGGAGAGAGGAAGGTCAAATCTAAAAGACAGACTAATTACATTTTTGGCGGCAACTAGCCTTTTTTTGATATTTTTCGTTTTTCTTGTACTTTTGACTACAAAAACATGTATTAATTACTAATAACGGGTAGATACGAACCGATAGAGCCCCATTTTTTTTGTAGTAATTAAAAAATAGAGGTGTATAATAATAATAAATTTGTGTTTTGGTCTTAAGTAGACCTGAGCACAAGGGATGCACTTTATTTTTAATAGAGCTTGTCCTTCAGGGCACGGGCACGAAAGGCTTCCTATGATCGCCTGTCTTTTGTACCGGGTATTAAATCCTGAAGTTTCTTCTAGCTCGGCCGTTGAACTATCAACCGATTTCGTCAAACACAGCGTGGCAAAAAACGCGGCCATCACGAATAAGTAATATATCTTCATATTGACACAAGTTCTGTTATCGACCGGTTCGAGACGAATGTATGATGTTTTGATCTTTAGCTTCTTTATTTATGGCCTTCATTATAATTTTAAGATCTAGGGGAATGGGGTATTGCTAGGAAGGGGTATTGCTGGAATCCATGCATCATCCCGAGTAACATAGGCCATTGAAAATATCATCATCATCATCAGCCTTCTAATGTTCCCAATCAAAAAAAGCCGTAATCCACCACGCGGGTCCAGTGCGGATTGATGAATGTCACATGTCTTCGAATTTTTGGTTCTATAATATTATATTATATTGAAAATATATAGAAGTGCAATGGAATTGATATGATAAATAAATGAAAACCTACCCAATCTTTTATTTGTTTTTAATCGGTTAATGCATGTGATTGACCGTCCGGTCCGTACCGAGCCCACACGCAAGCATGCATTTTGTGGCCTTTCCGGCAAATAAAATGTTTTTCTTTCTTTTGTTTCAAGTCGTCGACGGCGCTTACTGGGACCAAAGGTCTGTTTCTAAAAGGGATGCTCGGCCCCGGTATGAAAGGCAACGTAGGCACGGGGTGGGTTTTTTAGTAAGTAAGAGTTTGAACTAACTTACGTTTCACTGATGATATTGTCCTTTTCTCTCCCACAGCCACAGGACTAGAACAAATGCTACAAAATCTGAGCGAGGTCAGATTGAAGATGAACATGTCGAAGACCAAAGTTATGACCAACAGCTCCAAAAGGAACATACTCGAAGGCGGGGAGAACTCATGCGAATGGTGAAGACACCGTGAAGGTCTTTCCAGCCACTCTTCTAAGAGAAGACTTGCCGCCATAATTATGGTGTGCAATGCTCATCTTTGAATTGCTGTATCTTCACAAGTAATGGGCATAGTTTGAGCAGGTTTCGCTCAAAATTGTAGCACTTTTAGTTATTTTTATTAAAATATCTAACAAATAAAGATACTTGAAAAACACTTTGTTAGGATAGTATTTACGAAAAAACTGAAATTATTGATATTATTCTAATAAGAATAATAAAAAAAAAGAAATATCTTATTCATTGCTTTTTCATCATTGTTTACGAAACTAGGTACTCTTCGTTTGAGAGCACTAGTAGCAGTCTAGTCAAACGTCTACTGAATTTAACCAGAATTAGGTTAGAAATAACATCTAGTACGTCTCAGGAGTAATGGGCAAAACAGTGATTCACAGTGTTTGTTTACCTAATTCGATTTCAATTAGAAAGACACTCGGCATTTTTAGAACAAATTCTTACGAAAGAGAACGGCTTGATCTCACAGCTGACCAAGGGAAGGAAAAAAAAGAAGAGAAGAGAAAAGATTGAATGAAGCGCTTTGCCCTGCAGTAGGTAAGAATACACTGACTTGAAGTATGACAGTTATTAATTTGATGAATATGAAGTATTTGACGATTAATTTGGACGAAGGTGTTATTGTTATATTTATTGTCATTTTATGTTTTATTCATTTTTGCGCATTGGCTACAAATAGAGTGTATAATTAATTTATAAGATTTTTTATTCATTTAGTAAAATTGATTGTATTTACTTAAATTATTTTAATGATAATTTTATTCAAAAAATTTATATCAATTAACAATTATTTTATCAAAATAGCCTTTAGCGACTGACAGGATGAGTTATTTTTGCATTTAATATTAAATCGGATTAAAAAATTATAGATTGCACAAACATATTTAGATGCATGGTAGTGTGTCCAGCTAAGTTCGCAATTCAAGACACTCAAAAAGGTGATACACCAGTCGTCTAAATAATATAATTATAAGAGGACAAACTGACTGACATATCAACGCTCAGCTGAAACTACGGGCTTATTCTTTTTTTTTCTGTCGACGGGGAAAATCATCATTGCCGAAACCCGCTCTTGGGTGGAGCGGGAGACAGTGTCAGAGTCTTACTGACTAAAAACCCCGCGCCGTTCCTTCTAGCCTTCATACCGGGGCTCTAGTTTCCTTTCGAATAACCCCGACCCCGGTAGGCTTCGACCCAGATGGGCCCCTCCCGACGGGCTTATACTGGGCCTACGAAAATGTAATTTTTCCACAAGGCTTCCTTTTATGGCGTAGGTGAGCACTAAGTAGTATTTGAAAATTCAATTTTACAAGGATGAAAAGGAGAAATTTCGTTTGTATGCAAATTCGACGTGCCAATATTCTTAAAACTTAGCAGAAATAGTAACTTAACTAAATAATAAACGTTGTCATTAATAGTTTTCAAAACTATCTTCCCACAAAATAGAAAGGAATACTATTGTATGTGCTCTTACATCTTAGTTTTGCATACTAGTACTTACCGGCATAAAATAGTATATGTATCACATAACATAAAATACTTTTATAATTAGCAACGTACATTGTTGTATGTAATCAATACAACATTTAATATGGTTGTAACTACAAGTATGTTAATGATGCTCAACGTTCAACGCACTCGTGGACCCTGGATTGGATTTGTTTGCTGTTGAATATAAGACGATATTATGAGGGTGGATTATTCACGACCTGGGGATCTACGCTACTCACTTTCTCCGAAAAACGAAGTTTCGATTGAAATTTCCCATGTTTCCTACCACGGTACCTTTCGTTTCCGGAATTTCTCACGAACGAAAATTGTTTGTTTGTTTGATTTAATTAGTTATGTTTCGAAAAAAAAAATAATTTTAATAGAGGAATGTTTGCTATTTTAACGTCAAATGAATATCGTTCGTTTACGAATGTTTCGTTTTGGAGAAAGCGAGTAGACTCCCTAAATATTAATAAAACTAAACTAGAAGATTTTTAAAATTATTTTTATTTTTTGACATGATCACCACTTTTTTTATTGCATTTCTGCCATCTAGTTTCTAAAAGCTCGTACACCATTTAAAAGAATGCCTTATTTTTGCCCTCAAAATAGGCATTAACGGGAGCTTCAATTTCTTCATTATATGAAAATTTCTGTCCTAAATGTTTTTTTTAGATTGGAAAAGAGGTGGAAGTCAGGTGGTGCCAAATCAAGCGAATGAGCAGGGTGTGGAAGTAATTCGAGTCTACAATCATGGGTTTCAACCAACGTTTCAGCATTCGCTTCTCTTAACGGTGATCCTTCGGGCTATGTCGGTTACCTTGGTTCTCCTGGAGATATCAAGTCATTTCTGATGCGATCACGTAAGGAAACTCCAAGTATAACCATTACCACTGCATTGTTTGTTATATTATAGACACATATTTAATTACATTTATCAGCAAAGCTGGTATAAGGAACTTGGCTTTCTTTCACATTCATGTTTTTGGTTCTATTAATGACATATTGATAATCTTTTGATTTTTTAAATTGGTTAACAATTCTACCAAACCACAACCATGTTAGTGTCGTGTAGAAGATTTATTGATACAATGCCTCGTAAATTAAAAAAAACGGGTTGGGTATATTTTGTGTATTTAATTTTTTGCCCATATTTTTGAGTTTTTGTCTGTAGTAGACGAATATTAATTCATGAATCCCCAAGCGACCACCGGTGGCCGCGCATCTATTGTCTTACTATTGTGTCTCTAATTGACGGTATCTGAAGAGTTAATGAACAAGCTACATACGTTATTTTTGGTATATAATGCATCACTCAAAACAGGTGTCTAGTATTATTAATAGGTCTTTACCTATGAAATTGCCGTTCTGCAGTACTGGCCATTTCAAATCAAAATAATTTTTGTTTGGCTAAGAATTCTAATTGAAATTTTTTTTTATTTTAAAACATGGTTTTTTTTTCCAAAGGTAGTCGCGCGACCTCATACTGCACAGCAGACGGTCTCCAAGTGGCAAGAACTGGGGTTGGAAGCTCTCCGTCATCCGCCCTACTCACCAGACCTTGCGCCTACAGACTACTACTTTTTCCAGAATTTGGATAACTTCTTGGCGGGAAAAAAATTCAATACCCGAGAGGCAGTACAAAATGCCTTTGAAGAATTTGTTGCCTCCCGTCCAGCTGATTTATTTAAGAAGGGCATCAATGAAATGCCACTGCGTTGGCAAAGATGCATTGATTGCATGGGTGATTACTTCGATTAATACAAATAAAAAATACATGAAAAAAATATCGTTTAAATTTTTTCATACAAAACGGCAATTTCATAGGTAAAGACCTATCTAAAGAATTTATGTTCAAAATGTCATAACCTTATCACGAAAAAAGGTCGACCTGTGAGGAGGTGGCGGGATCACCTAGACACCTACCGCAAGAGCTGGTTCGAAGTGGCTCAAGAGATAAAAACCTGGAAAGAGTTGGGGGAGGCATTTGTCCAGCAGTAGGAAAATATAGGCTTAACTCTTCAATCGTGATACACAATAGAAAGACAATGGGTGCGCTTGGGGTTTAATGAATAATAAAATATAAATTAAAAGTAAAAAAACCTTTTAAAAACAAGCTTTTAATTAAATGCCCTAAAAAGAATAAAATAAAATTTTCCTTTAGAACTTTCACTATTAACTTATAGTATAACGTCATTACCCAATTTATATGATATAAAAGCTTGACGCGAGATTTAAGAACTTATTCGTGTTTAGTTAGTTTGAAAATTAAAATCAATCAGATCGAGTTATATAATTCAATTATTATTTATTGATGATCCTTCGGTAACCTTGGTTCTCCTGGAGATATCAAGTCATTTCTGATGCGCTCACGTAAGGAAATTCCAAGTATACCCATTAACACTGCATTGTTTGTTATATTATAGACACAGATTTAATCACATCACCAGAAAAAAATGGCTTTAGACATTTCAACTGCCATCCAGCCTAATGGCATAAAGAAAAAGAAAACATGACATTTGACATGACATCTTGCCGTTCGTTCAAAAAGGCGTTTTTAAAATTCATAAGGAGGCACGTAGGTATTATTGATATAATTTATACGTAATCTGATCAACTTTAAACTGGAATATCTTTAATATATGGATTCTATTATATAGTAGTCTGAGAAAAAATTATTTTGAATCTATAAACTTCTGTATATTTTTCATCACTATACGCTAAAAAAAATGTGCCAGCAAAATTTTATTCGGGACTTCACCATGATCCTTTGCACATGACGTGTCAAACGATGTTTTTCAATACATTACGATTACGACTCGTGGGGGTTGCCGCTTGCCTCGTGGTTGTCGACACGCGCCCAGCCTGGTACGATAAATGTAACAAAACCGTGGCGGGAGTGAGCATGCGCACTTTTCTGCACTGATGCGGAAAACAGTCAAGTCATTTTTTTTTGCGATGGGGAAAATCATCGTATGACAAAACCCGCTCTTGGGTGGAGCAGGAGATAGTGTCAGACTCTTACTGACTAAAAACCCCACCCCGTTCCTTCTAGCCTTCACACGAAGCAATATACTTACTCCGTGAGCCTTCATACCGGGGCACGAGCTCCCTTTACAGTCAAGTCACTGTATATTGAAAAGGTTTTTTGGGTCATCCATAGGTTTACCTCTCCTTTATCTTTTTAATTTCAAGAATGGTCGCATACATTGAGGGAAGAAAAATTAGGGAACATTTCCTGTCAACATGACTTATAAATATGTATGTACAGTGCGTTTCACTTAAGAAGTTCCTTTGCTGTAATGTTGGCAATACGGAAAACAGTGTTGTAATATTTTTAGCAATTAAATTTCTTAATATTAGGGAGATTAACTTATATTTCGTTACTTTTAACAATTACGGTACGTCTTTTTTTAAACTATTTTTAAATAAAGTATAGGGCGCTGGGCTCCATTCCGCCACAATATCGTACCTCTCTATAACAACGTCTTTTTAGACCAGCTTTTTTAAAATAAAATCCCATTCCTCTCATAATTCTCCAAAAAGTGCTGAACTACCGTTAAATCGATTTCGTTGCGCATTTCGGGGAACAATTTTAGTAGAGTAGGCAACTCTTTCCTTTCTCCCTTCTTTTTTGTGTAGACAGACAGGGGAGCCAACATTACGCCGAAGGAACGTCTTAAATGAAACGCACTGTATATAATAAGTATTTATTTATTGTTAATAATATGTTTATGTATAGTACACAATACACATACTGTTTAGTATATTTTTAGTTTTAAGTTAAATTCAATTTATGTGTTTATTTTTTTCTTTTTGTTGTACCTACATTTAAGTTTCCTTAAATGCGAAATTTCACTTTCATTTACATGATTTGCTGAAAGTAAACCCAGTTGTTAGTTAAGCTCGCCTATGTACATCATTAATGTCCTATTTTTTTTAGTAAAATTTTTGTGTACAATAAAGAATAAAGAATGAGGTTCTGTTACAAAATAGAAGTGAATTTTAATCTGTTCAGTACTTACTTAGCACATGAAACGCATGTTGATGCTATTAGAACGAAATCCTTTGGGCACTGGCACTTAAATGTTCCTATAACGTTTCTATGGAGGCGTAGTACTTCTGGATTTAGTTGCTCAGCCTCTGAAGTTCCTGGTTGCTCGACTGTTGAAGGGTCTCGTAGCCCAAGCACTGACTTGCGTGCTGAAATATCTGGTTGCTCGGGATCTGCATTGTCTGGCTGTTTAAGTACGGAGGTGTATGAGTGCTTGAGTGTTGAGCTGTGAACCGGTTCCAAACACAAAGCGAGGAAAAACGCGACACTCGCTAATGTGACACAAAACTTCATCTTAACACTTGTTCACGATAAGACTGATAACCGTGGAATGCGAGGATTTGGTTGATAGAAAGCACTAGGAACTAGTTCTAAAATTTCTAAAAATTTAAAAATATAATTTTTTCTTCACCTCCAGTAGCCATTCTAAAACTTGATTCTGTTTGTTAAGAGGGTTTGTTTCAAGGTACATTTTCATACAACCGCTCTCACGTGATTATGATGTCACACATTTTTCTCTAGATATTTTGGATACATAGCTATCTTATGGATATTATTTAGGTTTCTATAGAAATCAAAACATAAAATGTGTAAATCTAATCTAGTAAAGACCTCTAAAAATCTGCTATTTTTTTTACGTACTACTTACTACTTTGGCCCTCCATAATGTACCCATATATTAAAAATTAAAAAAAGTACATAAATAGAAGCTTTGCACATTGATCGAACTTTTAAATGACGGATTTTTATGAATAACTTTTAACCCTTCAGATACCGTCAATTAGAGACACAATAGTAAGACAATAGATGCGCGGCCACCGGGTGTCGCTTGGGGATTCATGAATTAAGAGTTAAAAAAAAAAACACGTATTTCCGAACAAGTTTCCGAGCGTATTTCCGAACAAGTTTTATTAACGAACAAGTTTTGTTACATATTCCAGTAAATCACGGAATTACGGAACGTCAACAGAATTTTCAGGTGTTATCTCTCTTTTTTTGCATTGCCACTTCATCAAATATCGCGTTAGATCAAGCAACAAGCTTTTAAACTATGCTCGATGTTGACCATAGGCGAGTGGAAAAGGACCCTCTTAAATACATACTTGCTGAGTTTCTAATCATAAAATTATACGACAGGATGAAACTCGTCTGCGGTCTGTTTTATAACAAGCTATTAATAAAAATCATTTTTTCATAGCAAGCTTTTATAGCACTTATATAATTAATACTCGTCAAGACGAATCATACGAGCCCAAACTCGATGGGGTTGTGTCGTTTAACTACCAAGTTCTTATAGCCAAATTCCAGTTCCATCATCAGATCAGCTCTTTGTCATATTAATATAATATAAATTTTGCATTGTTATCTGATTTACACATGCATGCAAAATTTCAGCTCAATCGGTAACCGGGATTTAGGTCAAATTTAATTTACAAGATTTGATGACAGACAAACATCGGGACAGGTGAAACAACGAAGTAAATACTTTGTGGGTGAAACTAAATAAAAGCTTGTAAAAATGCAATAGTGTACTGTTATAATTATAATAACAAAATATATTATTAGGGTGGATAGAATCGAACTCGTAAGAAAGTATGTACAATAATACCATCGGGTGATGGGTCAACAGGGAACATGAGGTTTTTTTTTGAGATGGAGTGTCATCCAATATTTTTTTCCCGCTATAGAATGAAAACTAAGAAGAACGCAGGAGAACTAAGGTTGCCGACATAGCGCAAAGAATTGCCAAACTTAAGTGGCAATGGGCAGGGCACATTGCTCGCAGAACAGATGGCCGTTGGGGCCGAAAGGTTCTGGAGTGGCGACCGCGTACCGGAAGACGCAACGTTGGAAGGCCTACAACAAGGTGGTCTGATGACCTGGTGAAGGTTGCGGGAAGCCGATGGATGCGAGACGCGCAGGAACGTTCTTTGTGGCGACGCTTGGGGGAGGCCTATGTCCAGCATGTCCAGCAGTGGACGTGTATCGGCTGAAATGATGATGATGATGATGATGATAGAATGAAACAAGAGGCTTCTTAAACTTTTACTGACTAAAACCACACTTGTGTGCTTCAGTTGTCTTTTGTTTTCTAGGATCGCAGGTTTTTTTTTTAGAAATTTTCTGTTGCTTAGTACGAGTATGCAACGGCACTGCTTGACTCCCAACAGTTTTCCTGATTTCTTTTTGAGGCGTGCGAGGAACACTTCTTACTGTCAACATTTTACAACACAAGGTTATAGGCTACAACAAGAATAATACATGAAATATTTTATTTTAAATTCAGTTTCAGTAAACTAGTGCCTATTTTAGTGAAAAACAACAAAATAAACAGCCTAATGATAAAATTATAATAGGAAAAGATCTTCAAGTTGAAAATAGATGGCGTTACAGTAAGCCCGCGACACGCCATCTAGTTTTAATATGAAGCAACTCTATTTGAGGTAAACAACTGTCAGGCGACCTCGTCATTAAGGTTGCAATTAGTTCTTTAGTAATCCGCTAGATGGCAAATACATGTTATAGAAATTAACCCTTCAGATACCGTCAATTAGAGACACAATAGTAAGACAATAGATGCGCGGCCACCGGTGGTCGCTTGGGGATTCATGAATTAAAATCTAGCATACTTTTTCCTGAGAAACATTTTATAAGTAGTAATTTGATTTTTTTTTTTAGATTTTTTTGGCAATATTTAAAAATGTGACCGAGTGTGTGTATGAATAAAATAAGTATAAATGTTACTCAAAAAATAATATATTTTCGATTTACAATCTTAGGCCCACGGCGACTTTTTGGAAAAGATACCATCGCGGTAAAGCATCGCGACTGTGGCGAAACAACCGCGCGACAGCACCGGTACTTACGCACGTTAGTCGTGTTTGCAAGCGCTAAGAGAAAAATGCCCACGCGCTGCTAACGCAAAACACCATTACGCGAGTTACACAATGTTTGCACTTCATACGCTCATAGCAGCCAAATGCTTCGGAAAAATTTGCGTTTTTTAGGGTTCCGTAGCCAAATGGCAAAATCGCAACCCTTATGGATTAGTCATGTCTGTCCGTCCGTATGTCACCGCCACTTTTTTCCGAAACTAAACGAACTATACTGTGGATGTATTCTGTGAGCCGCATTAAGATTTTCATACAAAAATAGAAAAAAAAATTATACATTTTTGGGGTTCCCCATACTTCGAACTGAAACTCAAAAATTTTTTTTTTCATCGAACCCTAGTTACTTGTGGGGGTATCTAGGGGCGAGCAATGGGTCAAGCTTACCGTCCGGAACCGACCGTCCGGTAACCGTCCGAACCAAGCCCAAGTCGTCCACGGCGCGTAGTGATCCACATGCGCCTCAAAGAGAAGTCAGCAAACCGTAAGGGCCCAGCAGGGTCGAAGCCTACTGGAGCCATGGCTTGCTTCTGAAAGGAAGACCTGGCCCTGGTATGAACTTAAGATAAAGCAAAAAACAGCAGTAGCTAACTTTAACAAGTAAACAATTTATTCCTTCATAATATTAGTTTAGATAAGAAATCGCTTGTTGTCTGCTAATATTTGGAAAAACACACCCAGAACTGGTAAATAAGTTAGCAGTGTTATCAAAAACGCACAATAAAGTGACGTTTTGTTAGAGACCAGCGTCTGCCCGAGCTGAATTCGTCCTTGTGGAAGTAGAAAATTATCTCGAGGAAATATAACCCTGGAACAAAAAGTATACATCGGTAGACCATGTCTTGTTTCAGGATAATAGTATGATTTACGCATGTTTCAAATTTGTTAAGAGTTTCGAACATGAACGAATAACAAACCCCATTAAAATTAAAACTCAACATTCACTGTGAAAATATAATGCGATTATAATTATTTAATGTTAAAATATCCAAAAATACGGGATTGACATGCGTTAGCAATTTCACGTGCTTAAGCACATCCCTTAGGTATATCATGATGTACCGTCGCTATCATTTCTGCCAGATCACTTAAAAAATTGAATCCTGCCTCGCGGAGCCAAACCAAACCCTTTAAAATGTTTTATTTCAAGTGCAAGCAAAAATGAACTTAGCAGTAGTCAGGCGTAAGTGTCTTTGATAGTACCTACCTATATTGATGATAGTTGCATGACATATAAAAATATATTATCGAGATAGAATAAATAATTGTGGGTGAATCAGTTACGGTTTTTTTTTACAGTGACAAAGTAATTGCAATATTTCGTGTATCAGTGTATTAATTGGTTAAAATTTTGTATTGTCAAGTGTGTTTAAGATTGTTTTCATTATGGCCATGTTTAGTTTATGTTTGTGTTATTTAATGTATGTACTCAATCTTAAAAGAATGTATACTAACCTGCATTGGATAATTGTTTACTTTCGGAAGGGACGCCAATTTGTCACTCACGGTGGTTGCTGAAAATCAGCACTGTAGATTGCTGGATTCGTCCAGCGTCACAGTATAAGCTGAGCAACGGCCTATTCTTGCCTTGATGCGACGCACAAATTTGAATGTATTTATATTGTATCTGATTTATTTTTGCTTTTCTTTTATTTTTGTTTATAATTTTGGTGTTTGTCTCTGTCAGGCACGTGTCGGCCGGTGTCGCATAGACTATAAAAAAATATTGTTTTAATAGACAACCCAGACAGCTGAGTTGTCTATGGTTCAAGCAAGTTAAGCCCGGTTCACACGTGATCTCATAGGGCAACTAATTTTTGTTTTAATTTGTTTTTATTTTTTGTTTTTTGAAAATTATTTGTGTGTCTATACGGGCAGAATAAACATGTTTTCTTTCTTTCTTTTCTTTTGTTTTCTTTCTAGATAATATATTATCAAAAAAAAATATAAAAATAAATATTAATATATACTGTTGGAACAAATTAGCAATATTGAGAAGCATAATAGTTTTATATATAAAATTATTTTTATTGAACAAAACTTACTATATGAAATGAACACTTAAATGGTGAATCAGTACCTATCACGTGCAATATAAAAATTAATTATCAACATTTATTAGTAATTGTAATTTAAATTAAATAGGTAAGGTAATCGCGTTTAGAATTGTTTATTATTTTATTATAGTTAGTCTTTGATTGATTTATTTTAATGTCTTTTTTATTTTTATTTTATGTTTGAATTTAATTAATCATTTATATCTATAAACTGTATATTATGATATTTATAGAATTTTGCAACGTTTTTAATTAAATGAACCCCTGAATCCTTAGTTTTCTCATTGTCTTTCTATTGAGTCTCTAATTATTGTATTTGAAAGTTGAATTGATCTAAAAATCAAAAATATGTTTGTGTCTTCACAGGGTCCTATGATGTATTCTAAGTCAGTTAGTTACCATTTTACTAAAATTAAGAAAGCAAACAAGCTTTTAATGAAAATCATTTTTATATAATTAACACTTATCGAGACGAATCATACGAGCCCAAACTCGATGGGGTTGTGTCGTTTAACTGGCCTGTTGGTCTAGTGGTTAGTGGCCCTGACTGCTATGCCGGAGGTCGTGGGTTCGATTCCCACCCAGGACAAATGTATATGTGATGAGCATGATCATTTGTTCCGTGTCTGTGTGTAATTTATCTATAATATGTATGTATTTAGAAATATATAAGTATGTTTATCAGTTGTCTAGTACCCATAACACAAGCTCTGCTTAGCTTGGGACTAGACGGCGTTGTGTGATAGTTGTGCATGATTATTATTATTATTATTAACTACCAAGTTCAGATCAGCTCCTTATCATAATAATTTTGCATTGTCAACTGATTTACTAAGCATGCAAAATTTCAACTCAATCGGTAACCAGGATGTGGGTCAAAAATTTACAAGATTTGATTATAGACAAACATCGGGACAGGTGAAACTAGATAAAAGCTTGTAATGAATATGAATTTTGATGAGAGGCAGAATGGAAGAAAGAAGTGTTGTGGTGACCCGAAATAATAATAATAATATTCCACAATTATCAGACAACGCCGTCTAATCCCAAGCTTAGTAGAGCTTGTGTCATGGGTACTAGACAACTGATAAACACTTATATATTTCTAAATACATACATATTGTAGATAAATTACACCCAGACACAGAACAAATGATCATGCTCATCACATAAACATTGGTCCTGGGTGGGAATCGAACCCACGACCTCCGGCATAGCAGTCAGGGTCACTAACCACTAAACCAATAGGCCAGTCAATTCAATCAATTGTCAAAGTAACTCTAGAGATTCAGCTAGCTAAATGGTCACATGAGAAACAACGAAGGGTTCCTATCTCTAACATAGTCACTGGGCATAGTTTATATTTATGAAAGTAAAATAAATACGGTCACGAGGTAAACAAATGTATTGTTGTGTGTGTGAATTATTTACAATATCGATAAGACACGGTTGGACAGCGATGACTGTGGAGACGAAATTAGGTACAGTTTTTTTTTTTGTGCAGTTTTTATAATATTTGTAGATGCTTGTAATTATAGATATATTTTGTAATTTTAGAGCTTGTAATAACATTTTATTATAAAGTATGAATGGTTTTGGACAAGCTTGACTGCAATCTCTATCACTACCATCTTACTATCAGATGATGGTAAGATGGTAGTGCTGCAATGGTTGATGGTGAAGCGCATTAATTTATTGAGAACCTATTAACTCTTGCTTTGAAGACACCTTAATTATAATGCGGGAATATCACACAAGGCAAATTGTTCCAGTGCTTTGATGTACTTAGGTGGTATAAGTCCGAACCGCAGAAGAGTCAACAATGTAAGGATGGATAATGGTCGTACGTCGTGTTGTTCGACAGTAGAACTGCGCTAGATACGATGCTTGGGTAGCCTGCCTTATGGTATTCTATAGCATGCATTATCTTATCTTATAATAAATTGGGCTTACCCAAATGACTGGCCTGTTAGTATAGTGGCCTTGCCTTGACTGCTAGGTCGTGGGTTCAATTCCCACCCAGGGCAAATGTTTATGTAATGAGCATCATTTATTCTGTGTCTGGGTGTAATTTATCTATAATATGTATGTACTTAGAAATATGTAAGTATTTTTATTAGTTGTCTAGTACCCATAACACAAGCTTTGCTTAGCTTGGGACTAGACGGCGTTGTGTGATAGTAAAAAAAAAACTTTGTCCCCAATTAGCATTTCACACGCCTCTCTACCGAATCCAACTTAAGGACTAAGACATCACCGCCATGTGAAGAAACGTACAGCAACAGGTCTACAGAGAAGGAGTTAAACTATTGCTCCACACTTGTCTGATATCAAAAGGCTGGCTACCCTATGCCAGTTGGTTTTCAACCGTCTGGTCACCCCTTGGCATTACAGCCATGTAAAGAAACACAACGCAACAGGTCTGCAGAGAAGGGATTAAACTATTGCTCCACACTTGTCTGATGTCATGATCTATTGATTAACTGAAGTACTTATCGCTCCCAAATTCTTGGAGTAGGTATGTTACAGGGCAATAAATTGCTCCAAATTGCCGGTGTGAGCACATTTATGCCGTCATTCCATTAACGGGCACTAAAACATTGTAAGTAACATCTTAACTTTATTGTGATTCTGAAGGACTGTATTTCATGAACCTTGAGAATTAGTGTTACTAACAGAATACCTACTTTTTTTTAAAGAAAAATAGGAATAATTATAAATTTTATAAAGAACAATTCGTTACATAATTAGTTGCAGTTAGCTTACCATGGCCCATTTGGCACATAAACAAAAAAAGAAATAACAAAACCAATCCGTGACAAATTATAATAATATTATTGACCATAATGCACCTCACCAGTTTTATAACAACGCCAAAGTACATATTGCACAATTAGTTTACTGACCCAAATTACTTACACGTTTTAAATTACCCAATACAATTTAATTCTATTGTCGTAAAGGGTCTAATATGATCAGGAATGCATTTTCTACACGCACTGTCAAGGCTCAGTTCAAGGCAGGAAAAAAATTAGCACAGTACACTCCACGCCACTCAATGTCTTGTCCGAATTGCACTTTTAAAATCATTACTAAAAGTAAATCCCGAACAGTGTTGTAAAGACAGTTGCGCCGTAATCATTGTGTTGAAAAAAAAAGTATTCTGTTTTTAAAATGACAGATTCGAGTGTTTAAATTATTTAGTTGTCAGTGTGATTCTTTTTTTAAATTGAAGTGTTTGTTAGTTTATTGAAAAGAAAAAATGGCACGGTTTTTGACATTGTCGTATCTGATATTGGTGACTTTAATTTACGTTAGTACGAGGACCATACAAAAAAGTAAGTGGTTTATCTTTTGAAAGTAAATATTAAGTAGTAAATAAGGTGATCGTTCATTGGTTGTGGGTTGAATCAGAGGTTTATTATTAGGTTAGGTTAGTATACATACAATGTAATCACTTAACCTCAAATCGTTATTATGACATTCTTGTGGTTACATGACCTCAAACGTATTTCGATCTATTCAACGTTCAAATCTATTTTTGTACCTACTAATGTGAAGTAATTAATTAATAATGTTTCCTCACAATGAAGGTAAGTTTTAATTACAGAAATCTATATAATACTAATTTTTGCCCGTGGCTTCGCCCGCATACATAAAATACTTATAGCTGGTGTGACTCTGGAATAAAGCAGCTATCTATTGGTGAAACAATTTTCGCAATCGGACCAGTACTTTCAGAGAATACCTCCTACAAACAAAAACACAAACTTTACCTCTTTATAATATTAGTGTAGATATAAAAGCGAAATCCCACTCACTGATTAATCACGAAATCTCAGGAACTATAACACCTACATATTTAAAATTTAGCAGGTAGGTGCCTTATAGGGTGTAAACATCCGCTAAGAATGGATTTTCTGAAATTCACCCCCTAAGGGGATGAAAGGGGGTTCCAAAGTTTGTATGGAGAAACCGACTTTCACGCGGGTGAAGCCGCTGGCAGAAGCTAGTGGTAATATAATTCTTTCATGTATCATTTTTGCTTTTTTGATAAACCAATTTTTGTGCGGTGAAATATTCCTGGAATGTTTAAAGCGAGGCAGTCCCCGCGAGTGCGCTCACTTCTGGCACAAAATTTATGGGTACAGAAGTCAATCTACATACAAAGCGCGCTCGAGCAACACACACATAGACACCGCTCACGGACACGATGTCTCGGAGCGCCTCGGCCCACTCGTCGAACAATTCCGACTCAAACGATCATTAGTGTACGTTCACCAAGCGTAGGTATAAAAAGTGAAGTACATGCATGACATAGTCTTCTGTACCTACCTATTTTGTGCTTCTGGGCAATGAACTTGTGGTGTTCGCTAGAATCACTAGTTAGGGACTTGGGTTTATAAATGAGACAACCAAATTATCAGTAAGCAGGTACAACCCAAGGAGTGACATCTAGTCGTAGCCCGGGAAGAATCGCGACTGCCATGACGTCAACTACATGACTTGTCCTACATTTAATGTGTATACCACAGAACTCCCTTAGAAGTTCTACAAATATGAGTCAAACTGCGAAAATCAGTGTCAATCACATAAGACTGCACACAACAAAACTAGAATTAGATGAACTACGGGATCAACATTAAAAAATATGGAAAAAGACTAGCTTCAGGCAGTAGGCAATGGAAAGGGCTATGCTTGGAGTTTCCTTGCGTGATCGAATCAGAAATGAAGATATCCGCAGGAGTACCAAGGTTGCCGACATAGCACGAATAATCGCCAAACTTAAGTGGCAACGGGCAGGGCACATTTCCCGCAGAACAGATTGCCGTTGAGTCCGGTTCTGGAGTGGCGACCTCGTACCGGATGACGCAGCGACGGAAGGCATCCTACAAAGTGGACCGATGTCCTGGTGAATATTGCGGAAATATCCAATATAACTATGTCCAACAAAAGACGTCTGTCGGCTGAAATGACGGTGCTTTTTTGATGTTAGTTATTTTATACTGTAAAGTTTCATCCAAATTTGTTCAGGCGTTTGTTATGATGGATTAGGTCATTAACCTTTCGAATACCGTAAATAGAGACACAATAGAAAGATAATGAGAGAGGTTAGCTCTCTCATTGTCTTTCTATTATTATCTCTAATTACGGTATTCAAAAGGTTAACAAACACGCACAAAAAATATATAATCGTACGTAATTCAACATTGTATATATTTTATTTACGGTCTCAAGCTGCTTCTTTTGTGAAAATATTTTTATTCATGAGTACCTACTTCTACGCCTTTTTAAGGTTCAAAAAACGGAACCCTTATAAATTCGTTATATCTGTCTGTCTGTCTATCCGTCCGTATGTGACAGCCACCTTTTTCCGAAACTATAAAAACTACACCGTAAGTGATTGTAGCCAAGTTACAACCGTTTCGCTTGCGTCGAACGCTTCGAGTTGGCCACGCCTCCAATTCTTTTGTTCTGACCACGTGACTGAACGTTGAGATGACGTCATTCCCGTACATTTGAAGCAATCGTTAACGCAAGTAGAAATACTTGCGTTAACGATTGCAGATTAGTAGCTTGGCTAGGGGAACTGTATTGACATTTGAGAAAAATCCTACAATGTTACTTGCAACAAAAGTGAAAGAAACCAATAATTAGGGGTCCAGTGTAGCCTCTTTGGTCCAATTTGCGATTGGTTCAATTCACCTATTTGCGATTGCTCCAATTCGCAGTTGGTCCAATATGAAGTGTTTCCAAAATTAAATTAAATAACTCGTTCTAATGTAGGCCACGCTTGGGGGAGGCCTATGTCCAACAGTGGACGTGTATCGGCTCAAATTATGGTACTGTGGTAGCTATTTTAATAGTAGCTACACGACACCGGACAAGCCGCTAGGTAGTCAAAATACAAATGTCAAAACGGGCCTTTTGTTTTTTGACAACTTTATCGCGTGAATATTCAAGTCACGTTATCGCGACAAAAACATCGTATTCAGGAATACGCACGTTGTTGTATAAATTGGAGGTCAATCTCATTTCTAAGCAGGTGTAAGCGATAAATAATGCGTGAGCATATTCGCAAGAAATTGGTAGAATCATCGCAGTAGGTACTGATTGGTTGGATTTGTTTTTTCACTACAGCATTGCTTATTTATATATGTATGTATCTAAGTATCTATTTACTAATGTATTTGTTTTTTTTTCTGTTTATCTTTTATTAAGTTGCCGGTCGACTGGTAGATAAGACCTAAGGCATTAAGTCCGCCTTTGTACAGTTTTATGTGCACAACGCTTTAATTAATAAATAAATCGTGAAAAATAAAAAGACGGAAGTGGCGACTTTCGCATAGGTGCTTTTTGGTTAATTTATTTGGTGGAAAGTGAAGAAAGAGCAGAAAGTGGCAGAAGCAGTGAAGTGTTGACTACACTTCAAGCGAATTATTTCCGCAACAAAGCCACAAAATATACCTATAGGTACAGAAGTAAACGAACAACGCACACAGACACCGCTTACGGACACGATATCTCGGAGCGCCTCGGCCCGCTCGTCGAACACGCTCATTAGTGTGCGTCCACCGAGCGAAGGTATAAAAAGTGAAGTACATACATGAGATTGTCTTCTGTTCCTATCTATTTTGTGACAAAACCCTTTAATGCGAAAATATAAACATTACTCGTCGTGAACTGGCTCGACTGAACTATTATCTTGTTGTGTGACAAAAGATCTAGTCTTGTAACTCATTAACTAAGTAGTTAAGACTTAAACAAATATTATGTTGAGGTAAATGATACATGTAATTTATTTAGCAAATAGATTTTTTAAAACACTTTTACACGTCAATGTTTATGTCAATTTAAACTAAATGTATCTGATGTTTCTTAGCTGACTACCCTGAGAAGAAACATCGAAACAAACTCGGGAATTAAATTTTTTTTTACAGCAAACATGACATATAATGGTCAAATATTATGGGAACCATTACCTTTGGTACAATTTTATATTATTTTGTTGATATAATATGTATATTATAAGTAATATCTGAACTGCGGGATTGTACAAAAGAGTTACCGATACTTTTAAATGCAAAAGTCAATTACTGACATATGTGGGTTGATTAGTAAAAATTAAATACTCTCCCTCGCTTCACTCAGGGTGACAAGTTAGTTCACGATTTTCCATACTCAAAAAAAGATAGTATTTGCAAATAAAGATTATAATAACAAAAAATATTATTATTAGCTTTGTATGGATATGATTGGTTATATTATTGTTATTGTTATTATTGGTTGGTCTGTGTTTCCTGATAGCTACAACTTAGGGGTCTTTAAGTCAAGAGTGAATAGGTTACTTCTAGGCAAGCATGTTCCATCGTCGACCACATCGTCGCTTACCATTAGGTGAGATGGTGGTCAAACGCAAGCCTATCAATAATAATAATAAATAAAAAAACAAAGCCAAGGAAAAAAGCTAGTAATTTTTAGATGACAGCTCGATTCACGCAGTAGCTGACCGATTGGACGCGTTGCGTATCGCGGATTCGCGGGTCGAATTTCCACACTGAACACATATTTGCATGACCTACAAATCGTTGTTCCGGGTCTGTGTGTCTGTTGTATTTATACGTAAACGCGTAAACTCATATACAATAGACAACCAGACTAACTCTTGTATCGTGTGTGCATTGTCGTTTGAGAATGCACCCACGATACAAAAGTTATTTTTACACCTACTGTGAGAAAATAATAGTCACATTATTGACCAGCGGGTCATAATGAAATCCATTATTGACCGGCTGTGCCCCCGGCCACTAATGACTCACTTTAGGTTAAGGTTGCTTGATATATATAATTTGACATTTTCGAGCAGGTGGTGTGAAAAGTTATTTCTTGAATTAGGAAATGTTTTTTCATTCATTGCATTCTGTCCTGTCACTCGTCACGCTATCACTTCACCCTTTTCTTTCGTATCACTTCTCACACGATCCATCCATCTTTTCTTTGGCCTCCCTCTCCCCCTCCATCCGAATTAGGAAATGTTTTTATTTTAAGGAATAAATCACCAGCATCATTCTGCTCTTGTCCCGAGTTATTTTTGGTCGGCGCAACACTTCTTATTTCCATTACTTCCAACCGGTCAAGCTATCACCAACTTCCTTTTCTATTATATCACCGCTCACACAATCCATCCATCTTTTCTTTGGCCTTGCTCTCCCTCATCATGCGTTTCATACCTCCTCTTCACATGACTATACCAAGATAAGCGATTCCCTTTCAACTTTTCAATCACTGGCGCCACTTTCAAACTTCCTCTAATTTACTAATTTCTCTCTTTAGTCTTTCTTAGTCTAAGATGGGGAGGTGAGATGTTGTAGACGCCACTAACTAGGGTAGGAACTTTCTACCCTAGTTTGATATGATATATCGACGAAGCAACACGTTTTTTTCTTCCATTCTGTTCTGACAATATGTTGATAAAAAATTTAAAATGTTTAAATCAAAAAATTTAAGAAATAATAACAATCACACAAATTGTTATGAGAATATACTTTTAAAATGATTGTAATTAATGTGTACGAATATCTTGCCACAATAAATCACATTCCCAGCATTCAGAACAATAAGATACAAATGAAAGGTACTTGCGTATGTAAAAAACATTTAAAGTTTGTTTATCCAAGTGTTCATCAGATTTTTCGTGAGCAAATCAATTAATTTTCATTGTTTTAATTTGTTAAAATTCGGAAACCTGGCCTGTGACAACATAAGTAAGGAGTATTATTTGTAGTGTTATTATTTAAAGTATTACATAATTTTAAAAAGAATACTATAGAATTTCATACGAAAAAAATGTACAAGAAATAATACAATTTTAGTTTTTACCTTTTGTAAAACGTAAAAGTGTTGTTACAGTGTTTATAACCATTATATACCCATATTTTAACCATGATTTTGTATTTTAAGTCAATAGTTAGGTTTAGTATAATAGTCTAGTTATTATTTACTAAATCGATTTTTTATAAAAAAAAAAACAAATATTATATATGTATCACGAAGGGAAGTGACTCCATAGCAAAACATAGTCGGCTTTATAATGTATAATGCCCCACTATTGGGACTCAGGCCTCCTCTCTAGGAGAGGGAATGGGCCGTAACCACAACGCGGTCCCAGTGAAGGTTGGTGGATGACACATGTCTTCAAATTTTTCGTTCTAGGACATGCCGGTTTCCTCACGATGTTGTATCAAGTGTTGGAGTCACTTAACACCGCTCTGAATGAAGGAGAATAAGGAGTGTCAGGCTCAGACTATTACAAAATAAAAATGCACCGTTTTAGTTTTCCTTCGCATTTCATGGATATGGTAATTTTTTCACACGAACAACCTTTTCAACAAGTCCTTACTTTTTGATTTTATTACAATCGTGAAAGTTCCGTACACAAAGAGTAAAACGGGACCCTATTCTTTTCACTGTCCGCCTGTCTGTCACCAGGCTTTATCTCATGAACCGTGATTGCTACACCGTTGAAATTATACAATGATTTCTTTTGTCGCGTGACAACAAATACTGAAAACAATAAAATAAATATTTAAGTAGGGCCATACAACAAAAGGTTTTTTTTTGCCGTTTTTTGCTACAGACTGTACAATGTCCCATTTTCCTTCTTTTTTCTTTTTTTTCTTGTAGAATAGGCTTGAACCTATTTGCGTTAAGATTAGACATTTAAAGAAACCTTTTTTACTGTCGGTTCAACCGATTTTAACTTCTATTTCGTAGGCATAAGGATCATACTTGAATGGATAAAGTGAGAAATGAGTATATTAGGGGAAGTTTTAAAGTGGCGCCAGTGACTGAAAAGTTGAAAGGGAATCGTTTGTCTTGGTACGAGTATATAGTCATGTGAAAAGGAGGGACAAAACGCATGTTGCTAAAAAAGTTATGGGTTTACATGTGGATGGATGGAGGGAGAGAGGGAAGCCAAAGAAAATATAGATGAATTGTGTGAGAAGTGATATGAAAGAAAAGGGTGAAGTGAAAGCGTGACGAATGACTGGGCAGAATGGAAGAAAAAAACGTGTTGCGCCCATCCCAAATAAAACGGGACAAGGGCAGGAAGATGATGATGATGAAGGATAGCATTTCACACAAACAATACCAAATATTTACTGAAGCCGCCATTTATCATGCCACCAATGTAATAAAAGTCAAATTCGATGGAAAGGGCAGTAATGAAAGGTTTTCATAAATGTCTAATGTTATTTTGAACAGAGTATAGACTGCGTCACCTCTGTTTTAGGAAAGTACCAAAATGCACCTTTGAACTGCAGACGAGACGTCATTTATTGTATATTTTACCGGTGTCAAGGGGAATATTCCATTTAGTGCCTACAGTTTTGTAAACGTCAGCTCATGACGTTGCAATATGACGGTAGGATTTACACCGAATACCGGAAAAAAGGGAACTGTTCCGATTGATTGGCTTCTCTATACAAAAAAAAAACAACTGTTTAGAATTTTTATCAAGTTGTATTAGAATTGTTTTATTAGAGGTAGTTCTAAAAACAAGTAATGACAGTTTGTATTACTTATTTAGGTTACTATTTGTGCTAACTTTCAAATAAATACACAGAATGAAAACACACAATTTCGCCCTTTTCGACTCCGTATTGAATTTCTAAAAACCCCCTTCTATTATAAAAGGAAGTCCTATCCAAAATTTCATATTCCAGTAGTTTCGGCTGTGCGTCGATATGTAATGCAATAGGTTTCTCCTTTTATATGTATAGATGAGCGTATGGGCTATCTCAATACTTATTTAAATACCTAAGCGGTACGTGAACACGCTTTTAAAACATTGTCTTGTCTCTACAATGTCCTTCATCAAGGATGACATGAGGTTTTCCGGTAGCTTACGTCAATACAATACATTGTCATTTTGATAACTACCATTGCCGATTGTCTAGGCCTTCTGACAAGCCAGACAAAGTAACAGTATCAACTATTGAGAAAATGCCAACATATTTGAGATACACTGCGTAAAATTTCTGTAACGCTTGTCATTTCTAACCATTTTTTAATTTTAGACCATTATAATAGCTGATACACAATATCGTTTTTGTCTTGGCCTGCTCATTCTATTTTTAAACATCAACTAAGTAATTAGTTCCTGTCTGTCTGTGTATTATATTCTTGTAACGTCTCTTACACAGACGCACAGGATTGTTCATTGTGGCAGTACTTGGGGGAGGCCTATGTCCAACAGTGAACGTCTACCGGCTAAAATGATGATGATAATGAACGTCTCTAACTGGTATGTCATATTAACACAAAGATACATGCGTACTACACATAGCCTGCAATTTTAAGCCTGCAGTATTCATGGGATCATCATCAGTATCATCTATTCACAACATGAGTGAAATAAATAAATTATCTCCCTCACAGTTTAACAATCTCCAGATGTATGAGAATTGCATAACCTGATTCCGCCTAGCCCGTTCCATCATCGGACTACCAGACGTACGACAATGCGCCACCGGTACATGGTGGACATCCCACCTACACGCACAAAACGTTTTGGAAACACATTCATTGTGCATGCAGCTAAGGAGTGGAATTCCTTGCCGGAGTTTGTGTTTTCTGATAGCTACAACCCGGGAATCTTTAAGTCGAAAATGAATAGGTTTCTTCCAGTTAAGCGCGTTCCAGCGTCGACCGCATCGTCGCTTTCCATCAAGTGAGATAGCGGTCAAGCGCAAACCTATCAACAATAATAAGAAAAAAAAAGAATCGTAATAAATCAGTTCTTGTAAAATATTGACAAATCAATTTTTAACAACAGGAAACCGGTAAATTCAAAGTGACGTAAATCCAACCACGTAAAGGATAAAGGTCAATATCATACCTCAGCATCATTGCTCGGATGACCTGTTCACTGACCCTTCAATCCATCTTCATTTATGAGCCAAGTTTCTTCACAATTACCTGAAGATTCCCTTTTAAAATGTTGTAAATTGTGCGTCATTTTGAAGCCTTTATCCTTGGAATTTAGCCATCTGGAATGAAGGCCCTAATTGTATATTTGTTAGTGAATCACATGAGTCTGTATCAAATATGTTACAAGGCTTAATTCCGATTTAAAAGTTTGGATCTTCCAATTAAGTACGAGATCCGTAAAAAAAAATATCTTCCCTCGTCTGTTATTTGATTACTGAAAATCAATCAATTGATCAATGAGTTGATTGAATAATCAACACAATTGACTAAATGTTTTCTGCCAAGGTTAAGCTCCCTTCCGGTTTGATTTTTGACACATTCCACCAAAAGATGCATCATCAATAACGCGTCACAATTTGGGGGAATCAATTTTTTTCATCATATGGCCAATTTTTTTGAAGGGATAGTGTCCAGAACTAATGCGGTTACGACATGTATGTATTTACACAATTATACTCATTAAAACCATTCTAAAAAAAAATACTAAAATGTGCCCATTTAATAAAACCTTAACGTTATAAATCTTGTCTCTAAGTTAGAGATAAGAAGAGGTAATTAGGTTCAGTTGAAAACCAGCGTCAGGCTACTACCACGTAGTTGTCTGGTATTTTTAACTGGACCTATTTGGCGCCGCCGTAAGGAACACATTGTTAGTTGTCTCTTTTTTATATAATCATTGGTGTCTACATGTTGTTACTACATTGTGTGTATCTACGAGTGTATATGCCAAATAAAATAGTTTTCTGCAAATAGGTATATATTTTTTACCTTACTATCCGATACTGTCAAATAGTCTCCATTCATCATTGTGGTCTAATTCTTATAATTGAATTTTCAAATGACCAAATAAGTCCATCAGTGACTCAATCAGATTGCACAGTGAATGTAGCGGGGAATTCTACTTAGGTAGAGCCCTTTGGGTTTTCTAGTTAGTACCATTTCTCAGTATTTAGGTATTGGCACTGTATTTGACTAGTTGACCGATATAACAGCGTAAAAGCCCAAGTATGTGTAATTTATTTTCCTTGTGTTAATATCGGTAAGGAGTTTTCTTTTGATTTCACGAAGAAATGTGTGCGTTTGTTTTGTATCTTTATTATATTTGGTTAAACCTGTAGGCTAGGGCCGATGCCTTGCAGGGCTACAGCATTGTTTGGCAGAGTCACCGTGATCCTGAAAGGATGGGTTTATTTGGGAAAATTCTGACACTCACTCCTCCACCCAGAGCGGGACAAGATATTTAGATACCCACTTGAAAAAAAAAACCCAGTACGCCTTATTATGTCAAGCCTATACTGTCCCATTGTTGGACAAATGCCTTCCTCCATTCCTTCCATGGTTTCCGGCTTTGAGTCTCTTCTTACCAATTCTTAAGGAAGACATCTAAGTCACCCGCCATCTCATTCTTGGTCCGCCTCGACCCTGTTGTGCGATCAGAGCACCAACTAGGCAAACCATTTCAAAAGATTTATTTTCAAACTTCTTCGCGTTATCTTCGCTATGGTACTTGTACCTATTACCATTATTTTTATTAGCCCCAGCAGCCGTCATTCTATCTCAAACCAAATTGTTAAAAGTCTACACTAAGCTACAACTAACTCTAATATTGACAACTAAGAAGAACCATTTGAATGCAAAAAAGATAAAATTCGTCTTTCCACGTAATTTCTCCAAATGTACTCATAATCTTTAAGTCTCCCTGAGACTGTAATAAATAGTAAAAAAAAAAAATATCATACAACCAAAATCAACCTCTAACTAATAAAAAAGATTCGTCCGTTTATGTCGCAAAAAACGTATATTTTGATACTTTCAAAGATCGAAATTCATAGGATACTTCCCGTTGACCCAGAATCCTGAAATTTGGCACAAAGTAAGGTCTTATAGCACAAGTATAGAAAAAATCTGAAAACAGTAAATTTGTTGTTACATACGTCACAAAAAAAATAAATAATTTTGCAATTCGGAAAAATCTTCGAGACTCCATTCGGGAATTGTAGTTTGCATGGAACCCTCAGTGCGCGAGTCCGACTCGCACTTGTGCAGTTTTTATTTATATAGAAGGTAAATTCTAATTGCCTCACAGTTCAACACGTACTCGTATCTTCAAAGCAAATGCTAGCTTGACCACCTTCACCAAACAAATCGTATCAAAGTATTATGCAATAATTGTAATGCAACTGAACTTCGCAGAATTCTACCTATTCAATCTATGCACGCATGCATGTTGATCCCAAGAGAGTACACAATACACAGCATTATAATCTCAACCTATAACATAATTATATACGAAACACAATCCTCTAATAGTTATGTGTAACTAGGGTAAGGTGTTGTTCTTAATGGGGGAGCGATAGAACGAACAATATGTAGTGAAATAACGGACGATTGCACAATTTTCGGAATAGGTTAGGATTAGGGGATTAAGGCTTGACGGGAGTTTAAACATGACATTGATTGTAATGGCTGTTGTCTGTAGCCTTCGAAAGCAGCCACATAAGCTACGGCTTTTATTTATACGAATTTCGGTAGTCCGAAATATCCGGGCTTACAATGTTCGACATCGAGTGACAATATGACAAGTATCACTTCCCAAAAATGTTTAATAATACACTATTTGTTTCAAGCAGAAAAATGCGGGAATTATTTTCACTAGTTGAACTAAAACACGATGTGCGTGAAGGTTTATTTAGCATTCTGTAGAATTCTGATTTATCTTATTTTCTGAACAATGTTTTTAGTTTTCCTTTAAGTAAGAACCTTTTACAAAATATTACAAAACCTAAAAAGTCGTTCTGAAGTTATTGCATGACCAAGGAAAACTAGGATTAAATTTTAAAAAGGCTACCTAATACTCGTATAGATAGATTATAGTTCCGAGTTCTGACGTATTGTTTACACTTGTATCAGTCTTATAGTTAAGATATATATTTTTTTAACCACTATCATACAACGCTGTCTAATCCCAAGCTAACCAGAGCTTGTGTTATGAGTACTAGGCAACTGATAAACATACATATCTTTAAATACTTACATAATATACATAAATTACACCCAGACCTAGAACAAATCGTGCTCATCACACAAACATTTGTTCTGGTTGGAAATCGAACTCACGACCTCCGGCATAGCAGTCAGGGCCACTACCACTAGACCAAGAGGTCAGTCAAATTTTAATTGTACTTGGTTTAAGTTCATTGTCATATTACTCAATAAAATTTCTTCTGTTTCTTTCAATTTTTTTAGCGAGTAGCTTTAAACCAAAACATGTTGAATGCATTTTTAATTTCATCACCATCATCATAATCAGCCTTTTTAATGTTCTCACTGCTGGGGCTCAGGCCTCCTCTCTAGAAGAGGGGTTTGGCCGCAATCTACCATCCGGGCCCAGTGCGGGTTGGTGGATAATTTATACATTTACATTTTGGTATTTTTAATTTATTAAAAAAAAAAAATACAAATCGAAACTTCACTTACATCACAGATACATTCCCCTATAACTTCGCTTAAATATATCCGTTGCAAACATCGCCGATCAACACTCCGTCAATTCCATTTAGTCTGCGATTAAGAGCTGGTTACACAATGCCGTGCTTAAACTCCAATTACTATCTAGTAGATCACGATATTGTGGACGTTTTAAGAGAACGTGACGCAAGCTGAAAGGCAGGATGATGTTTTGAAATTGATGTTTTGTACATTAAAGATGAATGTTTAGTCTTAAATGGTGCTTGATTTCCATAACTTGTGTTTTTTTTTGTTACTTTGAAATTTAAGACACTTAGGTTATAGCTGTAAGTAAACACTGACTCTATCAAGGTATTCCACTCCTTCACTGTACCCAAAATGAAAGTGTTCTCGAAAGCATAAAAGTATATGTAGCCATTGGAATATGGGTAGCTTAGATTGGTCAAGGATACTATTTGAGATACAGATCACAACTTAATTCTACAGATCTGATTAACACCATTAATCAAAATCGCTTTATCTAGTCTTAAAAACACCACCACATAAACAATAATATAGTATTGAATCGGAGAGTCTTTGAAATCAATAGGCAAATTGTTTCAAAAAAAAAGAAGAAAATTATACATTAAAAGTAGTAGTCCTTGCATATCTGCGAGTAATTATGAGTTACTTGACTAATCCCAACATGAGTTGTGCATTTATAGGCTTGCTGTTAACTTCAGTTTAAAGTTAAAGTCAAGAGTGAGTAGGTTAATTCTAAGCAAACGTGTTTCGTCATCGATCACATCATTGCTTACCATCAGGTGAGAAGTGGTTAAACGCGAGCCCTAACTGCTGGCCTACGGACGATAAGCGATCCGTTTAGGAGCGAGCCTGAGTAAGTGGTAGACGGCGAGTAAATATATGTACCACTAGCTTCTAAGAGTAAAAATATTGGGCAAGTGCGAGTCGGACTCGCGCCCTGAGGATTCCGTACAAACTAACCTGTTTAAAGAGTTCGACTCCCGATATTTGTAATGTAACAACAAATTGACAGTTGTGTTATAAGACCTTGCTTTATGCAAAATTTTAGGATTCTGGGTCAACGGGAAGTACTCTAGAATTTTGATTCCCTTAAGTGTCAAAATAAACGTTTTTTTGCGACATAAACGGCTATGTCCTTTTTTCCGTTTACTTAGAAGTCTGATTTTTTCACAGCTTCAAGGAACTGCAGCCTTAAGTATATAGTTTTAATTTCAACTTGATGTCTCCACGCATTCCCGAGACAAAGGGTCTTCAGAAACAGACAGACTGACGAACAACAAAGTGTACCTAAATGAGCTCGATTTTTTTCCTTATAGAACCCTAAAAAGATATAAACAAACTTCATTCGCTATAAGTTTTCTATTTTAAGATCTAAAACCACAGATTATTGCATTATTCGCGAATCTAGATTACTTTTTTTTACATCTAAACCAGTGTGATGTTTTTTATACCAGTTTCCATAATACCCCGGAGCAAGGTCATCTTCAATTCTTTATTCAAATCAGGTTTGGTTGCTAAATGATCATTGTGCGGTTACGTGCTCTTTTGGACGAAAGTTGGTTGACTGGTTGTGCAACCTTGACCCTGTTGCTGTGGTGTCATTGACTCCAAAACTTGTATCAGGAATGATACATTGGTTTATTTACATCTGAATTAATTGCTTCCGGGTTTTTCTGAGTCGTTCAACCTGTTTGTTGTATAAAGTGAATGTTGCGTGCGGAAGCAGGTACCTACATTGATGTGGATATCAGCTTGTATTCAGTAAACTAGCAGGTCATAAAAGAATATTATAAATAAAGGGGTTAATTTCCGGTGAATGGTACATCATGTTTACCTTACTTGAATCAAGTAGTAGATATTAAATGCTAGTTCCTACTAAAGGTATTCATACACCCTAGCACAGAAAACAGGAATCATACATTCTTCTGTTCTGTGCACCCTAGTGTATACCTGACGAGTTTGCCTGCACAGTAAGACCTGTCAGGTAAGCTTGTATGGAAACCTGCACAGTTGTGCAACTTACACACTCCAGTTTACCTGTACAACTTACCTGTACAGGCAAACTTGTCAGGTATACCCTAACGTGTATGGCTGACTTTAGACCACTAATGCAGAATCCAATGCCTGGACTATACCTCATGTTCTTGAATGAATATGGGCCCCTAATGGGGCCATGGGTGATGCGGAATAGATCCCCGGGGTCCTGGAACAATAGCAAAGAAAGAACAGGTGTGGGTTTTTAGTCAGTTAAAGGCTG
Source organism: Mythimna lalbum (assembly GCA_949319445.1). NCBI lineage: Eukaryota > Metazoa > Arthropoda > Insecta > Lepidoptera > Noctuidae > Mythimna > Mythimna lalbum. The sequence continues at coordinate 3,941,378 of OX439358.1, forward strand.
ACACTATCTCCCGCTCCGCCCAAGAGTAGGTCATTAAAAAAAATTCCCAGCTAAAAACTTTCTAAGCTTCACTTCAATGATACTGATGGCAAAATCAAGTTTTTAATAATAAATATCATTATCGTAGGCAGTCTCTATGTATTCTTATATTAAGTACTGTAATAATGGGATCTTGGGCTGGCGAACCTTAATACAAGTTATAGTGTAACCATGCTAAACTCGTTAAAAAATAAGATGCCCGTTTTGAAATTTGAGAAAAACCCTTGAACTTAACTTGGAACGAAACTGAAGGAAGCAATAAAATAATAATCAGGGATCCGGTGTAGTAGTAGCTATTTTAGTAGTTGCTACACTAAACTAAACAAGCCACTAGGTAGTCAGAATACAAATGTCAAAACAGGCCTTTTAATTTTTGACAACTTAAGGATGCCAAGAGACTCGACTCCTGGCGTCCTTCTACTACTTTGTAAACTGGCCATTTATTTCATAAAGTTAGGAACAGTCTAAGTCTCTCAATTTATGAAATGAATATTATTACAGTTTGCCTAAGTAAGATGATTTTGTATGTACATGGAACACAATGTGCGTGTTTGGTAAAACTCATACACTTTTACATAGTGTTCCTGTGTAAATATCAGCTTGTGCAGGCAAAACTATGTTGAAACTGTGTGTGGTAGGTCTATAAGCCTTATTTACTAGAACAATGGCGCAAAAGGAAGTTCCTTTAAGTTTTGTAGATTCTTTAACAATTTGTCAAGTATCATGATTAATACATTTTCTATGATTCAGACGTAAAAATGTCGCCTCTAGTGCGTAGGAAGTAGATCCGGTAAAGTAGATTTAAGTAAGAACCATCGATTTGATTTCAACATAGGTACTGACGTCTCAAGACGTCATACTGCCATTACTTGCGCAGGCGTGGTTTTAAAAGCGTCATTTAGAAGTAACGTAGATTGAAAGAAAAACTACCATAATTTTATTATGACTTTTCCTCAAAGGAATGCATATTTCTCGCGTTTGATTACTATATCACCTGATGGTAAACGATGATGTGGTTTACGATGGAGCATGCTTGCCTAGAAGTAACTTATTCACTCTTGACTTAAAGACCCCTAGTTTGTAGCTATCAGGAAAGACACTCCGGCAGGGAATTCCACTCTTTAGCTGTACCCAAAAAGCCATAAGTATGTAGCCATCAGAATACGAATAGCTTTGTTGCCAGCTATTTTTATGTTGTGGAATATGAAAAACGTCTTGAGAACACGTTTATTGTAGAACGTGTTCTAAAAACGTTTTGTACGTATGGGTGGGATGTCTACCACGTACCGATGTATCTACTATACAACTTGTAACGTTAAATGCGCAAAACCTGAAATTATTTTGATCAGAATAACGATCAGAATCAATTAAACCACTTTTTAATATATTTAAACAAAAAAACTTCATTGAAAACGTCGACCTGTCTATTTATGAGGTCAAGCCATCACGTGCGCCAACTCGCCCAAATAGGTAAAAAAACACTAATAGTTGTAGTTCAATCACATTTTCTCATACACGGGATAATAAAAGTTCTTATTTCAATGCAGATATGCATTTTAAACAAACTAAAAATGCACATAAAACCTTAAAAATATTTTTTAAATGTTTTTTTTTTCTCACTTAATTAGGTCAATTGAATTCAAAATCATTTGGGGTGTCTGAGGTTTTACCCATTTAACGTTATACGATGTATATGGAACGGGCATCGATGGAATCAAATTGTGCAATTCCAGTGTACACAATATGCAAAGCACATGTTTTTGCACAAAAGAGCTCGGACATTAACAGTTCAAGATTAATTCATGAATCCCCAAGCGACCACCGGTGGCCGCGCATCTATTGTCTTACTATTGTGTCTCTAATTGACGGTATCTGAAGGGTTAAATCTGTGACAATTACCTACTTATTTATTTTAATCAACTAAACCGGACCTCGTCTAAAAAGCCTTAACAAGATTGAGTCATAGTGCCATATTTATGAGTCATTAGTGTTATTATTATGCTTTATTAGTTTTTGCCAAAGGTTTAGTTACGTTAAAACAAAATTGGTTAACTTAACACACGACGCGGCGTCTACATACATCTTTTTCTACCTTCGAATATAGCATCACCTTTATCCCTTCAGATACCGTCAATTAGAGACACAATAGTAAGACAATAGATGCGCGGCCACCGGTGGTCGCTTGGGGATTCATGAATTATACCTACTGTACTATTTTCCCCTGTTATTTGCAGTGCGCGCAACACGTTTTTTCTTCAATTATGTCTTGTCATCTGTCATGCTATTACTAACTTCTCCGTCTATCTTTTCTTTACCCTTCCTTTCCCTCTCCATCCATCCTCATTTATACTTATAACCCTTTTAGTAGCATGCGTTTTATGCCTCCTCTTCAAATGACCGTACAATTCCTCTTCAACATTTCAGTCACTAGTGCCACTTTCAAACTTCCTCTAATATTTTCATTAACACATTTACATACTCTATCCATTCTCGTCACACCATACGTCCATTTCAACATTTGCGTCTTCACTACATATTTTTTTTTTTGGTGGGAAAGTCATCTAATGACATCTCCTGCTCTTGGGCGGAGTGGGAGACTTTTACTGACTAAAAACCCACTCCAGTTCCTTCGTTGCCTTTTTTACCGGGGGCTGAGCTACCTTTCGGAGCTATCCCTGGCCCCAGTAGGCTTCGACCCAGCTGGGCCCCTGCTGACCACTACATATCTACATATAGTCAGTCTTTTTACATGTACTCACTCATAATACTCATAAAATCCATCTGTTTGTATGACTGCACATTAAGAATATTATTTCGACAGCACTTTGAATAAGTTTTTTTTTTGTCGACGGGGAAAATCATCTTTGACAAAACCCGCTCTTGGGTGGAGCGGGAGATAGTGTCAGACTCTTACTGACTAAAAACCCCGCGCCGTTCCTTCTAGCCTTCATACCGGGGCACGAGCTCCCTTTCGGACAACCCTGTCCCCAGTAGGCTTCGACCCAGCTGGGCCCCTCCTGCTGCTGACAACTCCTTGAGGCGCGCGGGAACAGTGCGCGCCGTCGACGTCTTGGACTCGGTCCATTACCGGATGATCGGACAGCGAGCTACCCATGGCTCGCCGTTCGCGAGCCCGCGTCTACGGTGGCCGGAAATCGGGATCGGAATCCCGGCGACGGCGGCGAGGGCGCCGTTGCCTGATGCGGTCGGCCTCCTCCTTTGCAAGCAATACTGCTTCGCAGAAGGAGGCGACCGCCTGTCATTCCTCCTCGCTCCGGACCATGGCCTCGACCAGGGCACGAGGGCACGGCGATGCTCCGCCCAGGCAGGGCACACCTCGAGGGTGTGCTCCACCGTGTCCTCCGGGCGTTGCGCACAGTGGCGACACCCGGGCGTCTCTTCCGCTTGAATCCGATGCAGGAACCTCCCGAACTTGCCATGTCCGGTGAGGACCTGCGTCATGCGGAAGGTAAGGACGCCGTGAGGTCTTTCCAGCCACGCCTCAAAGAGGGGACTTACCGCCATAATCGTGGCGTGCCCAGCACTTTGAATGGGTCAAGTTTACGTTTAAGATAAGATTTAGATAAGACAAACCATTATCATAATGTCAGTTAGCACGACATCATAATGATAATGATGGTTATTATCCATAGTATTTTTATACAGTTCCTGATTTGATCTCTAACAGCTTAAACTACTGAAGATATTGACATGACAAAATAAAAATGTTATCATCATAATTTCAGCCGAAAGGCGTTCACTGCTGGATATAGGCTTCTCCTAGTGTCGCCACAACGACTGGTTCTGTGCGTTTTGCATCAGTTAGATTCTGGCAACCCTCACCAGTTCATCGGTTCACCATTTAGAGTGCCTTTTAAAGTATACGGTAGGTACTTCCGGTATACGGTTCACCACTTTAGAAACTTTCAGTCTCATCGATCATCTGATCTGCACACAATGTGCTCTACCCACTGCCAATTACTGTACCCGCACACGAGCCTCAAAAAAACGCCGCCACAAAAAAAAGCTGAAAGCCGCCGCAAAAAACAGCTGAAGCGCGCGACATCTTGTGGCCGGAGAAGCTTGAAGCGGCTTTGCTCGTGTGTGGCGGCACTGAGCCACAAAAAAAGGCCGCCTCAAAAAGAAACTTGTAGCGGCGTTTTTTTGAGGCCAGCGTGCGGGGAAGCTTAAGGTTGGTGATTCTTCGGGCTACGTCGGTAACTCTCACATCCTTTCGAAAATATTCATTTCTGTTAGGACCAACGTTACCTATACTCACAAACCGGACACTTTTGAAAATGCCTGCGTCATGTTATTTATGCAGAATAGAATAGATTAGAATAGATAAAGACATTTCCTCGATAACCTTGTTAGAGGGAACAGAGATACTCATACCTTCAGGACACCATCACAAAATATAAAGGTACAGAAGTTAATCTACATACAAAGCGCGGTCGAGCAACGCACACATAGACACCGCTCACGGACACGATATCTCAGAGCGCATCGGCCCGGTCGTCGAACAGTTCAGGCTCACTCATTAGTATGCGTCTACCGAGCGTAGGTATAAAAAGTGTAGAACATACATTTTATTTTTCGGTGGACAAAAATCATCTTATGACAACCCCCGCTCTTGGGCGGAGCGGGAGATAGTGTCAGACTTTTACTGACTAAAAACCTACCCTGTTTCTTCTAACATCTTCATACCGGGGCTCGAGCTTCTTTTCAGATAACCCTGGCTCCAATAGGCTTCGACCCAGCTGGGCCCCTCCGTTGAAGTAAATACATGAGATTTCTTTCTGTATTATCTATTTTGTGACACCATACTGTCGAGCGGTACCTACATTATAACAATGTGGTTAGTTCATTAATTACTAATGTTACAGAACATTACATGACGTACATTTCATTATTAAATCTTTGTAATACCACATAAAAACAGGAACGCAGGCTTTGACGGGTCACTGACTGTTCTTTCACAGTAATTTTAATGACACCTTTTTCATAACAATATATAACCTACAGTCATTGCCTACAGTAATAGTGGTTTTTTATTATGAAAATAGGTTACATGTACTAGCAGAAGGTGAAACCAGTATTGATTGCGATGTTTTCACTAGGTATAAGTTAAGAACAAACAACCTAGCTTTGTTTTCTTTTGTTTTAATTGGTCAGCATTTGTTTACCTCCCAGTGAAAGGATTTTTATAAAAAGCAAGCATTTCCCAAGGTTAGGCTCTTTTCAAACAACGATAAATAGGTGTTTGTAAACGACAGCTAAATAGGAATTTAAAAAATATTGATAATCACTACATAGTATAAAACAAAGTCGCTTTTTTCTGTCCCTATATCCCTATGTACGCTTAAATCTTTAAAACTACGCAACGGATTTTGATGCGTTTTTTTTTAATAGACAGAGTGATTCAAGAGGAAGGTTTATATGCATAATACTGCACCCGAGCGAAGCCGGGGCGGGTCGCTAGTCAGCTATAAAAAATAGTAAAGATAATATTCACTGGGTTTTGCCAGTCCACATTCTAAACTGTTTTGCATTTATTTATTTTTATTGACGTAACCTGTTTTATTCTTACTGTAATAGAAACGTGAGTAATAATATTATGTCGCAGCTAATTTGTAGAATAAGCCGTAAAACATTATGGATAGCCAACTTTTTTTTTGATTTTTTTCGATGGGGAAAATCATCTTATGACAAAAATTGCTCTTGGGTGGAGCGGGAGATAGTGTCAGACTCTTATTGACTAAAAACCCCTCCCCGTTCCTTCTAGCCTTCACCGGGGCTCAAGTTTCCTTTCAGATAAACTTGGCCCCAGTAGGCTTCGACCCAGCTGGGCCCCTCCTGTTGCTGACAACTCCTTGAGGCGCGCGGGAACAGTGCACGCCGTCGACGTCTTGGGCTCGGTCCGGACAGTTACCGGACAATCGAGACAGCGAGCTACTCAAAGTTCGCCGTCCGCGAGCCCGCGTCTACAGTGGCTGGAAATCGGGATTGGAATCCCGGCGGCGGTGGCGAGGGCGCCGTTGCCTGATGCGGCCGGCCTCCTCCTTTGCTAGCATTACTGCTTCGCAGAAGGAGGCGACCGCCCTGCCACTCCTCCTCACTCCGGACCAAGGCCTGAACCAAGGCCCGGGCTAGCCAACTTGTAAAACGGTACTGTTTTGTACAAGAGTGCCCCACGCTTACCGGCTAAGCGTTGATCCACCCTTATCATTGTCACTACAATATTCTCTAAATTACGGAAGAACACGTTTGTCCGTAGGTATTGTAATTAAGTTACAGTATATAATAAAATAATAATATTCCACAACTATCACACAACGCCGTCTAGTCCCAAGCTAAGCAGAGCTTGTTTTATTGGTACTAGATAACTGATAAACATACTTATATATTTCTAAATACATACATATTATAGATAAATTACACCTAGACTCAGAACAAATACATACCTACACATAGCACAAAGAATTGCCAAACTTAAGTGGCAATGGGCAGGCCCACATTGCTTGCAGAACAGATGGCCGTTGGGGCCGAAAGGTTCTGGAGTGGCGATGCGTACCGGAAGACGCAGCGTTGGAAGGCCTCCAACAAGGTGGACCGATGTCCTGGTGAAGGTTGCGGGAATCCGATGGATGCGAGACGCACAGGAACGTTCGTTGTGGCGACGCTTGGGAGAGGTTTATGTCCAATAGTGGACGTGTATCGGCTGAAATGATGATGATGATGACAGAATAAATGATCATGCTCATCACATAAACAGTTATCCTGGGTGGGAATCGATCCCACGACCACCAGCGTAGCAGTCAGGGCCACTAACCACTAAACTAACAGGACAGACAATACAGTTTTGTAATACCACAGATTCCTATGTTTAGCTGCAACATTATTATTGTTATACTTACGTATGACGTCTATTTAATTGGCGTCATAAGATAACTGTCTGCTTGAGAAACGCCTTTCTTACGTCAAGTTGTGGGCAAAACTTGATGTAACTTGTTCAAAACCAGCTTATGAGTAAGTGAAGGTCAAGTCTGGATGTTTATTTATAGTTTATGGCAGTTTTGACATAATAATTACGATTTTAGAGGGTTTTTCTCATGGATGTTGACGCATTGAGTTGGCATTTGAACTTGGTAATGCTGGCGTCAATACTCGTATGTAATTGTTATATCTATCCTTACTAATATGATAAAAGCGAAAGTGAGTTTGTTTATTTGTTTGTTACGTCTTCACGCCTAAATGGCAAAACTGATTGTGATGAAACTTTGTACACGTCTAGACAATGTCCTGGAATAGGACATAGAATACTTTTTATCCCGGTAGTAATTTCCCTTGGGATAATTTTCTGCTATCACGCGGGCGAAGCCACTGGGAGCAGCTAGTACAAAAATAAATTAGCGCAGGTGAACCAAGGTTACCGACATAGCTCGAAGAATCGCCAAACTTAAGCAGCAGTGGGCAGGGCACATTACTCGCAGAAAATATAGAGACGAAAGGTTTTGGAGTGGTGACAACGTATCGGAAGAAAGCGTTGGAAAACCTCCCATAAGCTGGACCGATGACCTGGTGAGGGCCTATAAAAAATTTGATTCCATATTTGATATTTTACACGAATATAACCTAGTAAATAAATAAAAATGATTTTTATTAGACCAATAGAACAATTTACGAAATTTTAAAGATTATACCTATATGGAGGGTTCTTATTTTTTGGGTAAATAAACTTGAAACCAGACTCAAAAATTAACCAAAATGAATATTGTAGATTGATTGTTATTTTTTCAAAACCCTTAAAATCCAATTAAAAGGGTGTCAAAGTTTCAATGAAAACAATCTTGTAAACGAAGCTTGCATAATGCTAGATAGGTATATGACTGTAATGATACATTGTACGGCTATGATAATTGATATTTTATTGTAACTAACAAAGCAGGCAGGTAAGAGTCAAGCCTCTAATACCGGGAAATCTACGCTTTAAAATTTCACAATATAATGTAAAACGCCTGCATACCTACCGTTCAATTGACGCATCATCATAAAAGGCGTATCTGCGTGCTACAACTTCGTTATTTTATGTGATAAAAGAAAGAAAGAAATAATAAAGAGCAAGAAATAACGAAAAAAAAAAATGAAATGAAGGAAATAAGGAGAGAAGTAAAGAAGGAGATAAAAGAAAGAAGGAAGGAATAATAATATAATATTCCATAACTATCATACAACGCCGTCTAGTCCCAAGCTAAGCAGAGCTTGTGTTATGGGTACTAGACCACTGATAAACATACTTATATATTTTTAAATCCATACATAATATAGATAAATTACACCCAGACAGAGAACAAATGATCATGCTCATCACATAAACATTTATCCTGGGTGGGAATCGAACTCACGACCTCCGGCATAGCAGTCAGGGCCACTAACAACTAGACCAACAGGCTAGTCAAAATGAAGTGAAGGAATGAAGGAAGAAAGAAAGAAAGAGAAAAAGAAAGAAAGAAAGGAAGAAAGACAATTTATTTAACACAATACAAGGCACACACACAATAAGTAAACACAAAAGAAAGAAAGAATCAAATATACAACTGTGTGCCTCACAGCTGCACCAAAATAGCTATAGTTCACGGCTAGTAAAACATCCACGTTCGGAAGTTTAGTCAAATTTTTCCATACAGTAAACAATTCGTAATTTTATATTCATAAGTCGTCTCTGAAGGCTGTGTGCGAAATAATTCTGTACTTTGGATGCTTGTCACGTCAATTTTCGGCTAGACACGAAACAAAAGTGAAAGTCTATTAAAGTTATTTACTTCAGTTAATAATATGCATGATAAGAGTGTCTGAGGTACTATCTGACTGAGTAATGTACTGTTGTTGGGGTAGGCCCCGAATGAATGGCTTATGAACAACCCCCGCTCTTGTGTGGAGCAGGAGATAGTGTCAGACTCTTACTGAGTAAAAACCCACCCCATTCCTTCTAGCCTCTCCATACCGGGGCTAGAGTTTCTTTTCGGATAGCCCTGGCCCCAGTAGGCTTCGACCCAGCTGGGCCCCTCCTGTTGCTCACTCCTTGAGGCGCGCGGAAACAGTGCGCGTCGTCGACGTCTTGGGCTAAGTTCAATGGGCTGAGTAGATCTTAATATAGTAGATAGACTTTAATATCTTCCACAGTTCAGATACGCTTCGATGGGAGCGTGTGCACTGATCCAATTTTTCATGTTTGTTTTTACTCATAGTCGGCCTTATATTGTTTCTACTGTTGGGACTCAGGCCTCCTCTCTAGGAGAGGGAATGGGACGTAATCCACCACGCGGGCCTAGTGCGGGTTGGTGCATGTAACATGACTTCGAATTTTGGTTCTAAGACATGCCGGTTTTCTCACGTTGTTTTCCTTCACCGTTTTGAGAGCAGTAGTGATGAAATAAATTACACTAAGTAATGCGCCTGGCTGGGTTTAAACCCCGCGAGTTACAACTCCTAAGTCGGGGCCGTTACCACTCGGCCACCATTGCTGCCACAGACATATCAACGCACAGCCGAAACCACAGGGTTAGGCACATAAAATTTTGCACAATGCTTCCTTTTATGAAGTAAGCGAGCACTAAGATATGATTTTCCCAAATTCGCCGCTACAGGGATGAAACGGGGTTCCAAAGTTTGTATGGAGAAACCTACATTCACGTGGGCAAAGCCGCTGGCAAAAGCTAGTCTATATATAAAAGGAGAAACTGACTGACTGACATATCATGGCACAGTCGAAATTTTATTTTATTTTTTAAATCAAGAGTAAACAGGTTATATCTAGGCAAGCGTGGATTACGCGCGTTATCCATTCCAAAAAATGAGCCCTCACGCAATCTGTACCAAAATAAAAGTATCCCATCGGGGTCACACAACGGATGCATCTACGTACTTAAGGTGGTGCATCATGACTCACATTTTCACTGTTTTTCATACAACCGCTCATAACTGATTATGACGTTATTACACATTTTTCATTAGATATTTTGGAAACACAGTATCTTGTGGATATTATCTAGTTTTCTATAGAAACCAATTTCTAATTTTGTGTAAAACTAATCCAGTAAAAATCTCTGAAAATATCCTATTTTGTATGAACTTTGACACTTCATAATTTGCCTAAAATTAAAAAAGTCAAAAAGTAAAACTATAGAAACCTTGCTTTTATTAACATTCTAAATGTCAATTTTTTCTTCATGTGTGTCATGATGCACCACCTTAAGCATTGCCACTCCTTAACTACACGTCACCTACGCCCTACGTCACACTTAACCTAGTTACAAATGTAAGAATGTTAATTATATCACAAATAGTAGTTTTTTTCCGATATGACGTATATTGTACTCGAATAAACGTCATCATAATTTCCAAATGCGCCCATCTCTACGTCCGCCCGACATTATACGGGCGCGTACGCAAATCTCAGATTTGTAATAATACTAAACCAGTTATTATTTGTACTAACATAATAAAATATATATATGAGAAACTTATCTATATCTATATATATATATATATATATATATATATATATATATATATATATATATATATAGATAAGTTATATATATATATATATATATATATCTATATATATAAAAATCAATGCCACTTTTCGTTGTTATTTTATAACTCAAGAACGGGCTCACCTATCCAAACCAAATTTTTAGGCTTTGTTCGGACTATTTAGTAGATGGTTTATGTGAAGTTTGGTAGGGTATAGTACGGTAGAGTAGGGTAGAGTAGTGTAGAGTAGGGTAGAGTAGGGTAGAGTAGGGTATAGTAGTGTAGATTAGAGTAGTGATAGAGTAGTGTAGGGTATAGTAGGGCAGGGTAGAGTAGGGAAGAGTGGGAGCGAAGCCGTGCGGGCAAAAGCTAGTACACTTCAATACAAATGTAGGTACATAATAAAAACTTAAATACTAACTAAATGATTCTCAAACTAGGAGGGCAATCAAAGGTGAACTTACACGTGTAAGTTAATAATTAAGTACGTCATAAAACAAAAACCTGTAAATGGCCACAACGAACGGTCCTGTGCGTCACGCAGTCATCGGATTCCCGTGACCCAGACCAGGTCATCGGTTCACTTTGTTGGAGGCCTTTCAACGCTGCGTCTTCCGGCACGTGGGCGTCACACCAGAACCTTTCGTCCCCATCGATCTACCTACTGTTCTGCGTGCAATGTGCCCTGCCCACTTAAGTTGGCGATTCTCAAAGCAATGTCGACAACCTTGGTTCTCCTGCGGATATCTTCATTTCTGATGTGATCATGCAAGGAAACTCCAAGCATAGCCCTTTCCATCGCCCTTTGGGTGACTTTGAGTCTTTTTATGAGGCCCATTGTAAGTGACCACGTTTCGGGAGCCATATGTCATCACTGGCAACACGCACTGGTCATAGAGTTTCGTCTTGAGACACTGTGGTATATAGGACGAGAAGACACCGCAGCTTCCCGAACGCTGCCAACCCTACATCAATTGCTCATTAAATCCATAATTTATTACTTCGATAGTATGTCGGTTTGAAACACATACTATTGCGTAACATCAATTACACTTAGTATTGAAAAAGATAATACCTCACACCTAGCACGTGTATTAGGTACCGCAAAACGTCAAACGTCATCATACCATTGCAATTGCTGACTATTAAATAGTTGTTAACCTAGACTAAGTACATTTAAAGTATGTACATCATGCCACGTGCTCAGTGCATACGTGCATAGCGACCAGTGCAGTACATTAATTATTAAGGAACTTGGTAACTGTATTCGGATGACGTGTGACCGCGTCATGCGGCGCTAGCACCGCACTAGTACCTAGTAGGCGTCATGCGGTTGAAGGTAGAACTACACTGTGCACTCGTGTCACGTACGCCGTTCTACGGTATCTGGGCGCGTCAGTCTCCACAGATTTTATATGGCAACTAAACTTGGCAACATTAGATCCACGCTACGCGACGTGGTACTATGTACAAACCAGGCGTGGTTCACGTGTGTGTTGATCGAATAGAGTTCTAGCTTTAGACTCCTCATAGCGTAGCAGACTGGCGTCGGGCGAAAGTGATTTGTCGCTTTCGCCTTGCGATATTGTTACAAATAAGTTTTATTGCAATAAGGGTTATTTCAATATTTCGTCTCATCGACCCAAACAGAAATGCCACTAGATTGATACTCATCATAAAAATCCACAGCTCGAAAATAAACTTTTAGCAAACTTTTCTGTTATTATAATAAATATTATGAATTAGATTTTCTTTTCGGATTTAGTAAATAAGTGTTTTGTTTATAAACGCTGATAATTAATATCCAAAACTAAAAATGTTCCTAAATATTACTACCTTACCCATTCGTGTTCCTACTTTGCCATTGTTCCAGGGCCTCGGGATCTCACTCATGGGTTCAGCGCTATAAAAGCTTGCTATTAAAAAATGATTTTCATTGAAAACTTGTTCATCCCATTCGAATACCTATTTACATTGTATAAAGTACTGAATCAACATAATTAATTAATTAAAATGAAATGGGATTTATATTTATTTCCTACTATTTGACAGTATTATAACAATAGAATCAATATGCGGAACCTAGGCTACTATTGAGTCACGTGTCTATTCATAACATTCTGGCGTTTCGCTACTGTTACAATAGTATGTTAATTCTATAACGAATACATGCATGTTAATTTGCGCTCTTGCATAATTTTGTATGTTGTATTGTATCTTCAATAAGGTCACTAAAATGTCATACGCTTTTTATATTTCAGTGGACACACACACTATAGAATATTTATTTATTATTTACTGGCTTTTGCCCGCAGCTTCGTCCGCAAACATAAAATATAGCGTAATGTCACTCAGGAATAAAGCAGCTTTCTTTCGGTGAACTTTTAGCAATCGCACTAGTACTTTTAGAAATTACTTCCCAAAAATTATAAAACAAACTTTACCTCTTTAAAATATTAGTGTAGATGTAAATTTAATCAATTACAACGGTTAGACAAACAATTAAAGAAACTAAACAAAAAAAAAAACAATATGTACATCAATCTATCTCACAGTACTTCTGACATGCCAATAAAATCATCTTCCATTCATCCGCAAAAAGATCGTGTGTTGGATAAGAATCTACAGACACTATTGTGCAGAATCAGATCGCCCGAAGTGCAAGTTGTTAGTGTGATTAAAGCTAAAATTACATTAAACCAATGCACATGTGTAGCACGCCTGATTTGTACGTAGAACGACGTCGTGTGGCGTGCATCAAGTGTAGCTCTACTAGTCTAGTTTCCATTTAAAATATATGGGGACCGACGCGCCTAGATCGGCGTGTGTGTCACACGTGTTAGCAGTGTAGTTTTACCTTTACATGTCAATATTGTCTTCATTTACATAAAACTCTTGTTTATTCAGCAGTACACCTGTGATGACTGGTTTTGATATATCTCTTATAGGTAGTGTAGGCGTTAAGGGAATAACCCGTTTCCTACTTAGGCAATGTGCACTTCCTTACATGTACGTAAGATCCTAAGAAAGCAGGGAAGACCCTGGTCTTCATTATCTGGATTTTATTATTCTGAATATATCTTTCGTGTGGAGACGCTTATTGTGTCGGACGGGAAACTACGGAACCCTACATTGAACGTGGCTCGACACGCTCTTGGCATATTTTTTTTCAGTTGTGATGAAATAAGTTAACCCTTATGTGAGTGACTAGGTACCCAGGTGCCTTTGGAGTTTTTAAATAATAAAACAAATATGTTTTACGCCCTGTAGGTAGCTGTGAGTTCCTGAGAGCTCCTAACTATTTATGAATTACATATTTTTTAATGTATTGACCAAGTCTACTATTTACAATGTTTTGTGGAAACTAAAACATATTATAAAGTCACAATTGAGTGACGAGGTACCCGGGTACCTCTTTATGACTATGATGAACTACCATGTGTGACTATGAAGTAAGTATTTATAATTTCATAAAAAAAATGAATAAGAAGCATTTTGTTAGAGTGTTCTATTCGTATAAAAAACATAAATCTTTGTTCACACAGAATTAGTACAACTTTCGAAGCAGGTGTTACATGTTGGACGAGTTACTGCATGTTCATCACAAACTGGTTTTTTGCAGTTAGTGCAAGCTTTTCGAGTTTTTCTTTGCTTTCGTTTGAGTTCTCTGCATAGGTAACAACTTCCGACGACTGCAACACGCCCTGTTGAATCTCGTCTAGTCTGACTTATAGAAGTTGTAGATCCAGAAGAAATTGACGGCCCAAGTTCTCGGCCAAGCACGTCCTGCATTGCAGATCTCACATGTAATTTTGAAGTCACAATGCTATTTTTTGATCTCTCATCTATATTTTTACCACACAGTTGCAGACTCAATGATTTCAAAAACTTTCTACGTCTGTCGCTCGAGACTAATTGTGGGTTATGTTCCATGTAAATGATGTATGTTGCCAAAGCTGCAATGTCAATGATATTGTAAAAAAGTGCTAAAGGCCACCGATTTGTTCTGCGTTTTACAGTATATTCTGCTAACAGCTTATCCATGTTATCCACTCCACTTTTGGTTTTATTATAATATAAAATTATTTCTGGCTTGGCAGTTTCATTACTACTTTCAATAACTGGTGACATGTGCATTGATGACAACATTATTACTGCTTTATTCTTTTTATATTTTTTCGTTTCATAAGAGGAAACATTGTGCACAATTTAAGGAAACCCGCTTCTAGTGTTCGCTAACGTTATAACAGAAAGCATTGGGCACAATTTAAGGAAACCCGCTTCTAGTGCTCGCTTACGTCATAAGAAGAAACATTGTGCACAATTTAAAGGAAACCCGCTTCTAGTGCTCGCTAACGTCATAAGAGGAAACATTGTGCACAATTTAATGAAACCCGCTTCTAGTGCTCGCTAACGTCATAAGAGGAAACATTGTGCACAATTTAAGGAAACCCGCTTTTAGTGCTCGCTAACGTCATAACAGGAAGCATTGTGCACAATTTAAGGAAACCCGCTTCTAGTGCTCGCTAACGTCATAACAGGAAGCATTGTGCACAATTTCACGTTTCTAGTCTCAGTGGTTTCGGCTGTGCGTGGATATGTCACTCGATCAATTTATTCTTTCATATATATAGCAAAACCTTGTGTAATTTCACGTTTCTGTCTCAGTTGTGCAGTTGATATATGTCCATCTGCCAGTTTTAAATTTTATATCATCATCATTATCATTAGCTTTTAATGTTCCCCCCGGTTGGGACTTTTTTTTTTTTTAGACCTGCTCTCTAGGAGAGGGAATGTGTAGTAATCACGTGGGCCTTGTGCGGGTTGGTGAATTTCACATGTCGTCAAATTTTTGATTCTAGGACATGCTGGTTTCCTCACGATGTTTTTCTTCACCATTTTGAGAGCAGTGAAATAAATTACACAAAGTAATGCGCCTGGCTGAGTTCGAACCCGCGACCTACAACTCGTAAATCGGGGCCATTGCCACCACTGCTCTCAAAAATTTAAATTTTATATAATGCTGTCAAAAATTTAAATTTTATATACTGCTGTCAAAAATTTAAATTTTATATACTGCTCTCTTAAAATTTAATTTTATAGACTAGGGGAGGCCCCTTTAGAGTCTTCCTAAGATGTGCCCTAACGATACTACTGATGGTGATCACAGGGTGGTTTTAGTGAGGTAATAATCCCACACTTCCTGGTCTTTCCCCCTAAAAGTCCAGAAGCCTTTTGAAGGTTTCCCCCAGAAAAAAACAAGTATAGATAGAATTTAAAAAGAAAAAAACATCAATGACGTCGTCGTCGGTTGAATAATTTACATTTTAAATAACATTGAGACAGAGTAATGATTATGACGATAAAATGCTACGTTAACTATCGTCATTGAAGATTTAAAAAATACCTCAAGAGCACGTCAGAATGTTTAAAAACTTATTTTAAAATTACAGACACATACATAACGTAAAAAAAAATGGCATTGACGTAATGATTATGACGTTTAAATATCGCTTTGGCACGTTACAAAATGTGTTAACTAATATAATAATTTCAAGGACCACAAAGGTCTTTTATGGTCCTTGAAATTAGATTTAAAACCAAAAAAATAAATGCAAATAATACAAATCTCCATAAACACGTGTTGAAATGTTTTTTTTTTTACTCGATTTAATACCACGAGTTAATAAAAGAATTAATAAATCTCGAATGCAGCCCCCCTAGCCAAGTTACAACCGTTTCGCTTGCATCGAACGCTTAGAGTTTACCTTGCCGCCAATTCTTTTGTTCTGACCACGTGACTGAGCGTTGAGGCGACCGACGTCATTCCCGTCCATTTGAAGCTTTCTACTAGCTATTGCAGATTAGCAACTTGGCTAAGGGTGCAGGGCATGTTTTATTCATCATCTTCCTGCCGTTGTCGCGTGTTATATAAGGTCGGCGCAACACGTTTTTTTCTTAGCCCTGGCTGTGGAGGCTTTGATTTTACATCAGGGACGCCACAGGCAAGTCCGATTAAGCAGACGACAACCTCCTAGGTTGACTTGCGAGAGACCACTCGAAAAAAAAAGTTTTTCTTCAATTCTCATGCTGTTTTGTTGTCATAATACTTGTTAACTTTTTAAGATATTATTATTGTTTGTTTTCTATTTTGTATAGAACTTCCATTAATTACGCTAGGACGCCGTAGTCTATCCTCTAAGAGGTGGGCATTAATGGCTGCGACACAGTTTTATTGTAAACTACTGTAGCTGATAACGAGCATTGTATATTGTAAAAAAAAATATGTTCTAATAAATAAATTTATTCATTTATTATTATTATTCTGTCCTGTCACTGTCAACTCGCTTTTCTTTCAAATCACCCTTCACACAATCCATCCATCTTTCAAACACGTACTTAACGGAATAACTATTTTGGTAATTCTATTGTAATTTGTAAGACGAATATTGAATAATAAAAATAATAAAGCCATCCACATATTAAATGCCAAATCGACATTGACGTAGATAACATAATGGTTCTGACGTCAAAAGATCATGTTTACGTCATGAATGATTTTAAAAAGCTTTTGAATTAGTCATTTTGTCGTCAGAATTATTTAAAAAAAAAAAAAAAAGATCATCATTTCTTTCATATTTTAAATTATATTTCAAACCATGTTATATTTTCCACGCGCGCCTCAAGGAGATGTTAGCAAAACCGTTGGAGCCCAGCAGGGTTAAAACCTACGGGGGCCATGAGTTGACTTACGAAAGAACACCCGAGGTCCTGGGACGCAGGGCAAAGAAGGCATATAGGAGTAGAATGAATTCCCAACTAAAAACAAAGCCATGTGATACTATTATTATTATTTTAACTCAATTTTATATGCCACCGGAAAATAATAGACTCTGTATAATTGTAATAAATCATTAATAGATTATATTACTCGATATATTATTTAAAAAATCATTTTGTATACAATAAATCACATTCAAATTAATTATTTTGCAACATAATCATGTCTTAAAAAATTACCAATTTCTCACAATGTTTAATAATCTCACGGCTTTGCAATTTCGGTGACATATATAATTTACTAGCTTTTGGCCGCAGCTTCGCCCGCGTACATAAAATATAGCCTATGGTCACTCAGGAATAAAGCAGCTTTCTATTGGTATTTTTTTTTAATGTAAATTTTAGCAATCGAACCAGTACTTTCAGAGATATACCTTTTAGAAACAAAAAAAAAAAAAAACTACCTCCTTATAGTATTATATTAGTCTATAGTCTACCTACACTAATATTATAAAGAGGTGAAGTTTGTTTTTTGTATTTTTTTCTGGTGACATAATATTATATTATGTAATTTATGAAACTTAAGCTATATTTAGATTTTGCATTAATTAATAAACATAGATACCATTCGGTTTTTCCCTACTACGGTAGTATTGGGTTTTTCCATACTGTTGCTTCATCTAACTCCTGAATCGTGGCTCGTGGCAAAATAATTGGAAATTGATGAGTAATCTTTTTGTGGATGACCAATCGCTCGTGCCTTTAATGGGTTTTAAAAAATAAAAAAATGTGTATTTTTGGGTAAAACCACTCTTTTTATTTGAGATCGGTAATCATTTGATAACTTATCCCGCTCTTGGGTCATCATCATCATCATTTCAGCCGAAAGACGTCCACTGTTGGACTTAGGCATCCTCCAAGCGTCGCCACAATGAATGGTCCTGTGCGTCTCGCATCCATCGGATTCCCGCAACCTTTACCAGGTCATCGGTCCACCTTGTAGGAGGCCTTCCAACACTCATTCGTACAGTGAGTGGATGGGACTGTCAGACTTTTACTGACTAAAGACTAAAGTGTTGTTTATAATATTAGCAACATAGTCCTGAGAGCATGCCAGTGTTTTACAAATAACCTTGTATAGATAGTTCCTCAGACTGGCCTGTTGGTCTAGTGGTTAGTGGCCCTGACTGCTATGCCGGAGGTCGTGGGTTCGATTCCCACCCAGGACAAATGTTTATGTGATGAGCATGATCATTGGTTCTGTGTCTGGGTGTAATTTATCTATAATATGTATTTAGAAATATATAAGTATGTTTATCAGTTGTCTAGTATCCATAACAGAAGCTCTGCTTAGCTTGGGACTAGACGGCGTTGTGTGATAGTTGTGGAATATTATTATTATTAACATCTAAATATTTAACAGTCTAGTTTAAGTCGACTAATGGATCTCGTTAAGACCTCTTGTTAACACTGCTGGCTTTTGTGATACAAGATCTCCTGGGACAAAAATTTGGACAATTGGTACTTTCAAACATTTGTGATGGGATATTGAATTTTGAAGTTGATTTTTTTTTTTTTTTTAATGTTTCTACTATATTTATTTACAGGTACTAGAGAAAATTAAATTATAAAATAAACTTAAATAATTAAAAATAATATATACACTAAAGGCCTAACTAAATATGACGTCAAAAAACTCCTCCGCATCGCTGTCGACTGGAAGTGTGCCCAAAAGGCTGGCGGCATTGCCACGTTGTATGTTATGCCTCGTATTTATCTTTCTTATGGTGTAGCTAACAGAAACGTCGTCTTTTTTGCCGTGAGGAGGCCACAACTTTCATTTGGTTTAATTTAGGAAAAATTAGGGAAAGAGATGAATCCCGATTTCCGGTCGCCGTAGGTAACTCGCTGTCCGACCGTCCGGTAACTGTCGGGACCGAGCCCAAGTCATCGACAGCGCGCACTGTTCCCGCGCGCCTCAAGTAGTTATCAACAATAGCAGGGGCTCAGCTGGGTTGAAGTCTACTGGAGCCAGGGTTAGGTCCGAAAGGAAGCTCAGCCCCTGTATGTAAAGCAAGATAGAATGGGGTGGGTTTTTTAGTCAGTAAGAGTCTGATACTATCCCCCGCTCCGCCCAAGGGCGGGGGATGTCATTGCCACCAAAAAAAAAAATTTGAATGATACATAATGTCTATGGCATTAAGTCTGCCTCCTTTTGGAATTTAATATCGAAATAACAAAGGAATAATAGTGAAATAAAGCGAACGGCAATCCCTTTTTTGTCAAATTGAAATCATCATCAATTTTAATTATTGCCTGATGATAAGTGAGACACGCCCTTTCACTCGCTTCACCCTAGAGCGGGATAAGTTATCCGATGATTACTCATCTGAAATAAAAAGCTCATAACAATAATCATTATAGTACCCAACCATTATAGTGGTTTTATCAACAAAAAAAAAATGTTTTTACAAACCAATTAGAGGCACGTGTCACGAGTCATCCGAAAAAAACAATTCGCATCAATTTCCAATTATTTTGCCACGAGCCACGCTAGATGGAGCAACAGTATGGAAAAACCCACTACTACCGTAGTAGGGAAAAACCGAATCTGTATTTATGAATGCAAAATCTAAATATAGCTTAACTACATAGTATAAAACAAAGTCGCTTTTTCTGTCCCTATATCCCTATGTACGCTTAAATCTTTAAAACGACTCAACGGATTTTGATGCGGTTTTTTTTAATAGATAGAATGATTCAAGAGGAAGGTTTATATGTATAACATTGCACCCGAGCGAAGCCAGGGCGGGTCGCTAGTAATTTATAAATCTATAGACATAAAACAAATTTGTGTTTGTTACACCATTTATTACTCAAAAACGGCTAGACGAATTTTAATGATCTTTACTTTATTATATATTAGGTCGTTTAAATATTATAACGCTTCTCATTTTATATTTTAAGTAACTCAATTTGATGTTTGTAGTTCCGTTGATTTCTCGTTGCTCGCAGTCAGTCGCTCTCTTGTTAATTCTATCACCTAATTATTATTATCACTTAAATTCATCATCATCATCATTTCAGCCGATAAACGTCCACTGTTGGACATAGGCCTCCCCCAAGTGTCGCCACACTGATCGATCCTGTGCGTCTCGTATCCATCGGATTCCCGCAACCTTCACCAGGTCATCGGTCCACCTTGTAGGAGGCCTTTCGACGCTGCGTCTTCCAGTACGATTTCGCCACTCCAGAACCTTTCAGCTCCAACGGCTATCTGTTCTGCGAGCAATGTGCCCTGCCCATTGCCACTTAAGTTTGGCGATTCTTCGTGCTATGTCGGCAACTTTAGTTCTCCTGCGGATGTCCTCATTCCTGATTCGATCATGCAAAGAAACTCCGAGCATAGCCCTTTCCATTGATCTCATACGTACGTCATACTCAAAACCTTTTTATTGCACTTATGACGTCATAAATTAACAGCGTACGTCAAAAGATAACATGATCTTTTGACGTCAGACTCATGTGCTATCAACGTCAATGGCGATTTGGCATTTAATATATTATGGTTAGTGTTTTTTAGTATTTGTTTTACAAATTATAGAATTACCAAAATAAATATTCCAAAACATATTTACTGAGGTTTGTATCGTTTGCATAAACGTTTTCGTTTTATTTTAAGTTATTCAAAACATCTTTGAAATTCTTTTTTTATCTTTTTTTTTACGGTGGGCAAAAATTATCCAATGACAACCTCCGCTCTTGGGCGGAGTGAGAGATAGTGTCAGACTCTTACTGACTAAAAACCCATCCCGTTCCTTCTAGCCTTCATACCGGGGCTCGAGTTTCCTTTCGGATAACCCTGGCCCCGTTAGGCTGCGACCAGGCTGGGATCTTATCTAACCTGAACAAGAAATTTAAAACTGGCAGATTTTCTACGTAAAAAAAACTGCTCTATAAACATTAATGGCAACGGCTACAATGCAATTTAAACAAGATAAGTTTAGCATGCCTAACTGCACGATTGATTATAGACCTTTCACACGGCCACGCATCGGAATTTCTCTATATTATAACACCTTTGATACCTACATTATCAGCCGTTGGTCTTCTCATAATCTCCCTTTTCCCAACTAGCCTGGGGTCGGCTTCTAAATTAACCAGCTGCGGCTGAATACCTGTCTTTTATATGTAGCTACTGCTTATTAGATCTCCACAATCCTTGGATGGACTGACGGAAGAAAGGGTTATGGCTACAATGACGTTATTACAACAAAACAACTGCATGATTGGTAAAAATAAAGTAAGTCTTTTCTTACGGCTACGCATCGGAATTTCCCTGTATTGTAACACTTTGGATACCTACATGACATCAGTCGTTTATTTATTTATTAAAACTTAAAAGGCAGACATTCTTCTCAATCAAAACAACTGCATGATATCATCTCCATAGTAAGTAAGATAGTGTTTTCCCAACTATCTTCGGGTCGGCGTCTAACCGATTCCGACGAAATATCTGTGTTTTTACTCGACTGTAAGAAAGTTTATGTTTTATATGTAGCGATTGCCTATCAGACCTTCACAACCTAGTTTTTGGACAACACGATAGTCCTTGGATAGACTGATGGCGTCTTTCTACGTCTTCTTTGGCTTCTGAAAACCAGTCAGTACTGTTCAAGTTTTACGAGTAACCACTGGGACCAACTGATTTACGTACTATCCGAGGTTCGGGGTGAAAAGTAAATGTGAATTGAAAAATTTACATTGGTACATACTTACCTCCTTTTGAACCCACCACCTCACGCATCAAAAGTGGATGGATGCTTTAAAAGTTCGTCTTCTATTTTCATAACTTAGCATCAGCTTTTTAAAGTTCCCAACTCTGTGACTCAGGACTCCTCTCTAGGAAAGGGAATAAGCCATAATCCACCACACAAGCCCAGTGTGGGTTGGACAATGTCACATATCTTCGAATTCTTGGTCCTAGGACATGCCGTTCTCCTCACGATGTTTTCCTTCACCGTTTTGAGAGAAGTTTTCACCGCCACCTACAACTCCTTAGTTGGGGCCATCACCACTTAGCTACCACTACTTCTATATTCATTAAATACAAAATATAAAGATTGCAAAAAAAAAAAACGGGAAAGGCTAGAAAGAACGGGGTGGGGTTTTTAGTCAGTAAGAGTCTGACACTATCTCCCGCTCCACCCAAGAGCGGGTTTTGTCATACGATGATTTTCCCCATCACAAAAAAAAACCCTATTCATTATTGATCCGTAATGTCGCAATTGGTTTTATCTTAAATATATTAGTCACTCAAAAACTATGTGTTCCTGTTCCTGATCATTACGTAAATGATATCAATAGTTTGCCTGCCAAATATCACACACAAAATTGCATAATTGACTAAAAAATGAATGGGTATGCATTCTTTAAAAGTAATGCCAAATATTTACAAAAAAAGTAGTAGCTTTACTTGTTAAACATTCCTAAAAACAGTAGTCATTCAAATACGATGCGTTTTTTACGTAAGTTGATGTTTCCTGCTATTAAAATACCGCATCACATAAATATCAAAGTCTGCTAATAAATGATTATCATAATAACAATAAAATTTGTTATCACATTCCATTGAAAGTGTCTAAGGGGCTTCTGCAAGTTGTTTCAGCTCCTCGTACAGTTCCAAAGGTCCAGGACCTCAGTGTCCTGAGATATACTTATGCATCATCATTTCAGCCGAAAGACGTCCACTGTTGGACATAATTATGCCTCCCCCAAGTGTCGCCACAATGAACGGTCCTGTGCGTCACGCATCCATCGGATTCCCGCAGCCCTTACCAGGTCACCGACCCACCTTGTGGGAGGCCTTCCAACGCTACGTCTTCCGGTACGTGGTCGCCACTCCAGAACCTTTCGGCCCCGACGGCCATCTGTTCTGCGAGCAATGTGCCCTGTTCATTGCCTCTTAAGTTTGGCGATTTTTCGTGCTATGTCAGTAACTTTGGTTCTTCTGCGGATGTCCTCATTCCTGATTCGATCATGCAAAGAAACTCCGAGCATAGCCCTTTCCATTGCTCTTTGGCTTTTCTTATGCATATAAAATAAAAATAATAATATTCCACAACTATCATATTATACCTGAGACGGTTATACAGTACGTTATGATATAATAGGGGTCAAAATAACTACACGTTATTTAGTCCATATTTTAGATTATAAAAAAATATTGGACACGTGTTTTTTCTTTTTTCGATTAAACCAAAAATAACAAAGATATAGTCCATTAAAGTTACGTATGACGTCACCCCGTGCGAAAAAATGCAGAACGGCGTGACATTACACGTAACAAGGAAGGTCTTCCACAAGGTAGACCGATGACCTGGTCAGGGTCGCTGGAATCCGATGGGTGTGAGTCGCACAGGACAGGTCGTTGTGGCGACGCTTGGGGGAACTACGAATGATGTCACTTAAAAACTATGTATCCATTTATGTCAACGATATTAAGAATTTACCTAAAAAAACATCCGCTAAATCAATATCATAATTGGTTACAAAATGAAGTTGCATTCTTGATAAGTGATGTCAAAAATTTACCTAAAAAATTAGTAAAAACTTTGTGTAAACACATTCCTAAATACAGTAGTCATTACAATATTATGCACCTTTTACGTAAGTTGATGTTTCCTGCGATTTGCTAAAATACCGCACCACATAAATACGTCAAAAACGATTTCCTGATACGTTCTTCGATATTATATTTAATTATGTTCCCTGATTCGAGGCGGCGCGGGAGAAGAATGTCAGGAAGGACTTGGGGGAGGCCTTTGCCCAGCAGTGACTAAGAAAAAAAAATGTGTGACTAACTGCTGCCTCTGGCTTCACCCGCGTGGTAGAATAGAATAGAATAGAATAAACTTTATTGTACACCAAAAAGTAGTAGAAAGTTATCCCTTGAACTACGAGTACTCTACTCTCTACTATAGGAATACTCCTGGGAAAAATCCTATAATCTTATCCTGGATATGGTTTACCCGTGCACCAATTTTCATCTAAATACGTTCACACACATGTACGTAGTTATAAATACGCATGTTAAAAATTAGTGCGATAGTATGATAAGACTACATTAGACCGACGCACACGTGCAACACGCCTAAATTGTACGTAGAATGACGTCACGTGGCGTGGATCAGTTGTAGCTCTACAAGTCTAGTTTCTATGTGAAATGTACCTATGTAAGTAGACCGACACGCCCAGATCGGCGTGTGTGACACACGTGTCCACGTTGTAGGTAGTTCTAGCTTTACTGGTTTGATTTTTCTTGGATTCCCAGATATGACTGCAGATTGTACAGTAAAATATTTTATTTGTTACGTGTCTGACTTTCACCTTATTCAAGTAAATTCGGTTTCGTCTTAGTGAATGGAGAAAATTGAATCATGGGATTTTAATAAAAAGGTTTTATAGTAGCCGCCCTTTCGACTTTTTAGTCCCTGACACCACTTTTAGAGTTCCTCTTATATAAGTGCTTACTATACTCATTCAATTTTGTTTATGTGTGGTGTCTAATAAAATTGTAGTACTTTATTTATTTTTAGAAGTGTGTTACTGCCGCCCACATGGGCCTAAAAAAAAAACGTTGGAAGCGGCCACAAAAAAAAAGCAAGAAGCAAGCCGCAAAATAACAGCTGAACACAGAACAGAAAATATAGATAGAAGTGCCCCTAACGTGGCTAAGCACGGGAACCAGTGTCACCAAACTCACACATTTGCGTATCAAATTGTACATTACACACATAAAAAACAGTAATATGATTGGCTACGAAGCTACCACGGAATAAAGAAAACTAGAGGAAATGCCTCTTAAATATGGCGCCTGTGTCAACAGTAGACGAAATTCGCCTATTACATATTATATACTAGTGCAGGTGAATATGGCATCTATTTCAAAGGCACTAGCGTTCTGAATAGAATAAATTGGTTACAGCGCCATCTAGCGTTGAGTAGCCGAACTCGTTGCAAATTGGTTAAAACTTCTTTATTGTTCGTGTCATGTCAAATAATAACAACTTTCTTACGTTGTAATAGGACCTAATTTATGAAAGCAATAAGAATATGATTTGTAAAAGTTAAGTTTGTAATTCGTAGCTTCGTAGCCAATCATATTACTGTTTTTTATGTGTGTAATGTACATTTTGATACGCAAATGTGTGAGTTTGGCGACACTGGTTCCCGTGCTTAGCCACGTTAGGGGCACTTCTACCTATATTTTCTGTTCTGTGGAAGCTACAAATTACAAACTTAACTTTTACAAATCATATTCTTATTGCTTTCATAAATTAGGTCTTATTACAACGTAAGAAAGTTGTTATTATTTGACATGACACGAACAATAAAGAAGTTTTAACCAATTTACAACGAGTTCGGCTACTCAACGCTAGATGGCGCTGTAACCAATTTATTCTATTCAGAACGCTAGTGCCTTTGAAATAGATGCCATATTCACCTGCACTAGTATATAATATGTAATAGGCGAATTTCGCCTACTGTTGACACACGCGCCATATTTAAGAGGCACTTCCTCTACTTTTCTTTATTCCGTGCAGCTGAAGCACGCGACAGCTTGTGGCCGGGGAAGCTTGAAGCGACTTCAAGCGTTTTTTTTGGCGGCACCGCCGCACACGAGCTACAAAAAAAGGCCGCCTCGAAAAGAAGCTTGAAGGGGCGTGTGCGGGGACACTTACTTTCTTATTACAATACATCATCTTGTGGCTTGTGAGACCAGTGGTAGCCCAGCGGTAACAAGTATAACTTACGAGTTGTAAGTTACGGTTTCAATTCCAGCCGGGCGTACGAGTAATACTTAGTGTAATTTCTTTCATCACCACTACAAAATTTAATTATTTCTGAAACACCATATACCTACAAGATTAGTTTTTGTATATGATCTATGTACAAAATCTCTTCGCTGTATCATGAAAAATCACAAAGTTATAAGCATGTTATGTCAGCAAAAATACATAGTCACCAGCCCATCTAGGTGACTGAGGGACTTTTTTGCACTTGCACCTAACTTTTTGTTAATGCCTGCTATGACCTGCCATGACCTGTATTGTACTTAGTTGTTGTCGATGGTGTCCAACTTGTGACCTTTTTAAA
Organism: Mythimna lalbum; assembly: GCA_949319445.1. Lineage (NCBI taxonomy): Eukaryota > Metazoa > Arthropoda > Insecta > Lepidoptera > Noctuidae > Mythimna > Mythimna lalbum. The sequence continues at coordinate 3,967,895 of OX439358.1, forward strand.
AAATTTTAGGAAAAAGTATAACATGGTGTAAACACTATTGGAATCTATTCAGTTACTAATTCTGAAAAAACTATATTCAGGTTTCGCATAAATTAAAAATAATTTTGTATATATACCGTTGATCGTATGAATTAGCATCTTTATGTAAAGGCGGGTCTACACTAGAGAACTATGAGTGGAGCACGAGCCGAGCATGAGCTTAACTTACCCACATTTATCGTATCTAAATCTAACAATGTTTACGGAACACGGACGTGCTAATGCATGCCACCATGTTAAATGAACAATTTAACTCAGGAAATTAGTAAGTCAATAAATAAGAAGAACTGCTCAAGAGTAATGAAGAGATTTTTTCTAGATTATAATGCAATCTAAAAAGCATCTTTTGTTTGATGACCTATGTAGGTATATTCTTTAATTCAATTCAATTCAATTCTTTATTGCTATATCACATGTGTTACAAGATCTTAAAAATTCAAACAAGTGCACATGGACCCTGTCGGGCACAGCAATTATATAGACATAAGTAGGTAGTTAGATTTTTTTTTTTAATTAAAACTTAGAGAAAAATTTATTGAAAACAAACAACGGATATACAAATCAAATCAAATAAAAAGTCAATAACACAGTCAATGTATGCAAAAAGTCAATAAATAATAAATGTCAAAAAAAAATATCATAAATGTCAAAGTTGACTAGCATCAATATTAAAATAAATTCATTATAAATGTCTAAATAAATTCATATTATATGTCGAAAATAAACTTATTACAAATAGCAAAACAAAAAATTATTACAAATGTCAACAAGTAAGTTATTACATTGGCAAAATAAATTCATAATAAATGTAAAAAAAACTCATTATTCTGAATAATATTCTCATACTCAATATTCTGTTCGCCTATGTGTGGTTTGGCGCCGAGTTTGTCGCTTCTGACATATATCACATGGTTTGAGCTGTCTTCTGTACTTATATATTTTGTGCCTTGGTCTTCCCCTGCTTTCTTAGAACCTTACGTACATGGAAGGAAGTGCACATTGTCTTAGTAATTAATGGGGTATTCCCTTACGCGCACACCTACATTACCTATAAGAGATAATCAACACAGTCATCATAGGTGTACTGTTGAATAAACAAGAGTTGTATGTTAATGAAGACAATACTAATAATTGTCAAGTAAAGGTACACTGCAAACAAGTGTGCCCTGTACGCCGCTCTGGGCGCGTCGGGCTCCATACATTTTGTATAGAAACTAGAAGTGTACAGCTACACTGTATCCACGCCACGCGATGTCTCGCGACATCATCCTACGTACAAATTAGCCCCCCTAGGCAAGTTACTACCGTTTCGCTTGCGTTGAACGCTTCGAGTTGACCTTGCCGCCAATTCTTTTGTTCTGACCACGTGACTTAGCGTTGAGATGACGTCATTCCCGGACATTTGAAGCTTTCTACTAGCGTTAACTATTGCAGATTAGCAACTTGGCTAGGGGACAGGAGTGTTGTAACACGAATGCATCATTCTAATGTAGTTTTAGCTGAAAACGTAAAAAAAGCAACACTATACGAATTTGACCTTAGCTCGTACTCGGCTCGTGTTTGGCTCCTCTAGTGTAAACGCACCTTAATAACCCCTTGTATGCACTTCGGTACGTCTCAACCGATCTTACCATCGTGCTTACTTAACGTAAAACAGGTCAACAATATGCAAAGAACCCGTTCAAGTGAGCGCTGATGACCCAAATAGACGAGTGAGTGGCTTTTTAGCTCAGGGGCATAGTTCGATTCCCACATATTAATGTTTTCTATTGTTAGTTTCTCATAGGCAATTGTTTGATTCAGTTGATTATTCTGGTAGGTTAGATGGATATTAGATATTCCTATTATTGCTGTTGCAAGTGTGGTTGTTGAGCATAGGATCCTGGGTTAGATTCGCGGGTCGTTCATAAAATGCTATTGTCTTTTTCGATAGGAATTACTCTGTAGCAGACAAAGCCCAAAGCTTGGAAGTTTGTAGTGTGACACTTCTGAGCTGCGGAAAGCATGTAAAATAGTTGGTCCTGCACTTGATCTCTGTCTGATCATGTCGGAAAGCCGTCCCAAAATGAGAATAAATTAACTATTATCTCTCCTATCTATCTCTTGAGATTTATTATCTTCAAAAGTATTTGCAATCTTTTAAGTATATTACCAATGAATAAAAATTCATCCAGTACTTGAATTAGTATTTTTCATTAATATTTTATTTATATTTTCTCTTCTACAGCTGGAGACACACCAACATTTGATGAGAAGAATAAGGATCACTGGAATTTGCAGGCACAATGGATATTAAGAACAAAGGTATGTCAATGATTTACCTATTTTTCTTTATCATCATCATCATCATTATTTCGCCGAATCATTCAGCCGATAGACGTCCACCGTTGGACATAGGCCTCCCCCAAGCGTCGTCACAACGAACATTCCTGCGCGTTTCTTAATAACAAAATTAAATCATAGTCTGGGATTTTATTGCAGAGAATATACATGAAAAAATATTTGTTATCTAAGTAGTTTATCAATAAATATACAAAAGTAGAATATTGAGTGTGAAAATAATATTTAATTCATTAAACCCCAAGCAAACGCCGAAGTTTGCGCACCCATTGTCTTTTTATTGTGTCTCTAATTATCGCGATTGAAGAGCTAAAAAAAATTGTGGAAAAGCAATTCAGAAGTAACAATTATTTAACCCTCCGGATTGATCCGACGAGTCCTTTCATATCCTATTCGCCAGAGTCGTGTGTCTAGGTACTCCATCTCGTTTGGCATTTTGAGCCTCATAGGTTTTTTTTTTCTCGACGGGGAAAATCATCTTTGACGAAACCCGCTCTTGGGTGGAGCGGGAGACAGTGTCAGACTCTTACTGACTAAAAACCCCGCGCCGTTCCTTCTAGCCTTCATACCGGGGCACGAGCTCCCTTTCGGACAACCCTGTCCCCAGTAGGCTTCGACCCAGCTGGGCCCCTCCTGCTGCTGACAACTCCTTGAGGCGCGCGGGAACAGTGCGCGCCGTCGACGTCTTACTGCCGCACTCAGAGACGCCCATTAACGCTAATCTCTGATTTACTAATTTTGTCATTGAATAATAGTCTATATCTTTATGACGTTAAGTACCTTAGGTTTTGCTTTAATTGACATTAAAGTTAAATGACGTCTCTGAGTGCGGCAGTTAGACTCGGTCCATTACCGGACGATCGGACAGTGAGCTACCCATAGCTCGCCGTCCGCGAGCCTGCGTCTACGGTGGCCGGAAATCGGGATCGGAATTGAGCCTCATAGGTGAAAGAAGAGCTAACGAGATAGAGTATTTTGATGTGGACATCCACGATATTCTGCCGGAGTAAACGCGAGAGTGTTTATAGGATGTATCCGATAACAGAGGTGAAACAAAATTATATTGTCTCTCAAGACGCCATTTTCAACGGCGGCCATATTCGGTGTGATGGACTTTGACGTCAAAGTCCATGTTTAACTTTTCTTTCTTATGATAGTAGCTTCGAAACTTTTTAACTTGAAGACAAGGGCTACCAGAGCTAAAACATATTTAATTCACTGAATGAAAAATTTTACGCGAATTTGAAAGTTTCCAAATTGAAGTCAGTGACTTACCTAAGTTTTAGAAAATAATACTGCTTGATTGGGGAGGTAGAGTGAAAAGAGAAAAAAGTGCGACAAAGGTTTTTATATAATTTTTGTCCCTCGACCTCATACCAGATTCTCATTAATTTCGAATTTGGAACGGTTTCATGTTACTTTAGGCGTAAGGTTATTGGTTCCGGGCTGTGGGAATATTTAAAAGAGTTGCCCCACTGAAATAGATTGTAAAGTAAAAAAATATCATCCTAAGTACATTGTATTTAAGTGGATTTTTTTGTCATTGTTCTAAAATAATAGTAGCGATATGAAACTTGTAACCCAGATATTTGAAATAATTATATGACATGATTGAAAAGAATTTCGATGGAGTTTCTTGCACTTTCTTGTTCATAGTGATTTAATGATAGAAAAATTATGTCTATTGCACGTTACAAAGTCTACGACATTTCAAATGTGCCTTTAAATAGTTTATTTTAACAAAAAATGCTTAGACTGTTTGTAAATATTAATTAATTCATGAATCCCCAAGCGACCACCGGTGGCCGCGCATCTATTGTCTTACTATTGTGTCTCTAATTGACGGTATCTGAAGGGTTAACACGAACTTAAATCCATGTCACACCATAAATCTTGTTCACCCTTCTTCCAACTTGCATTATAAGTACTTCTCCCGCTTTAGGGTGGAGTGGGAGGGCGTATCACTTTCACTGACTAAAACCCACTCTTATGTTCCTTCATCGCCTTGCTTTCCAAGACCCATCCAGATAAGCCATAGGCTTTTTCCGCTCTAAGGTGGAGTGCAAGGGTATATCAAACTTTTACTGACTAAAAGCCCACCTGTATCTTTTAGTAGCTCTTTTTCTCACTACTGAGTATAGGCACAAAATAGATAGGTACAGAAAACAATCTCATGTATACTTTTTATATCTACCTACGCTCGGTGGACGCACACTAATGAGCGTTTGAGCCGGAACTGTTCGATGAGCCGGCCGAGGTGGGATATCGTGTCCGTGAGCGGTGTCTATGTGTGCGTTGCTCGAGCGCGTTTTGTATGTAGATTGACTTCTGTACCTATATATTTTGTGGTATAAGCTTCTCTTTTCTTGTGCTAAGACCCAAGTTTCTTCACTAATCTTATCTAGTTTTTGGCCTACAGTAACAGTGTTGACTGGTGAAGGTTAAGGGAAACCGATGGATGCGAGACGCACAGGATCGTTCGTTGTGGCGACATTTGGGGAGGCCTATGACCAACAGTGGACGTATATCGGCTGAAATGATTATGATGAGTAACAGTGTTCTCTGCCCTTCTCGCTACCGGACGACCCTCGACCAATTTATTACACACCAATTAAAGGAAAAACCGTGTCCTTTACCCTTTTAAAAAATGGTTTTTCCTTTTCTTCATGCGTGGTTTTACTTCAATGAATCTCAATTGGTCATGTATTACGTGGTAAAAAAAATTATGATACCTATCAATATACCTTTGACGGCGACTTCATTCATGCGACCTTTTCACCCACATACATATTAAATATCCAAAAATCCCCTTCTAAGTGATCGCCTACACCATAAAAGGATATCGTGTATAAAATTTTACGTTCTTAGTTCGTAGTAAACTCTATTGGGGTTTTAGCTGTGTGTTGATATGTCAGTCAGTCAGTTTCTTCTTTTATATATAGGTATGTAGATAAAACATTTACAGGTAATTTAGAATCGCCAAAGTTGGTTAGTCACAAAAAAAACTGGGCAGTTTGGCAGCCTGTTCTCTGGAAACTTACGTATGTAAATAGTTTAATTCTCATATCTTCGAAGATTTTTCAGAATCACAAAAAAAAATTTTCGCTTTAATTTAGAAGTTTGATTTTTTCACGTTCAAGTTCACGTTTCAAGGGAGCGTAGACTTGAGTGCACGTTAAAAGCATCGCAGTAAAAAACAATTCAATACACAAATCATTGAAAATAAATTGTGGCAGCTTTTTAAGCTCTTTCTATAATTTTATTAATGGTGTACAATAAAAAATATATCTATAATTTATGTATTTAGAAATATATAAGTATGCTTATCAGTTGTCTAGGACTCATAACACAAGCTGTGGTTAGCTTGGGACTAGACGGCGTTGTGTGGTAGTTGTGGAATATTATTATTATTATATTATTGCCTATAAGCTAAGAGATGACGAGTCTCAACCAACGGCACTCGTTCACGAACATGACTACAACTGTAGTCAGATTTTGAAGTTTCTCATTCTCAATTCCAGCTAGCAAGTGCTCTAAACACGAAGGTAGCAAAGAACGTGATCCTGTTTCTTGGAGACGGCATGAGCATCACGACCCTGGCAGCTACCAGGGTTTACCTGGGTCAACAGTATGGTCACCTAGGAGAAGAACTGAAGCTGAGTTTTGAAGCTTTCCCTTACACTGGACTGGCTAAGGTACGTAGACTTGATTAGAGTTACTAATTGCAAGAGCACTGGTAGCCGAGTCGTAATGGCCCCGACTTACGAGTTGTAGATCGTGGGTTCAAATCCAGCCAGGCGCATTTCTTTGTGTAATTTATTTCATCACCACTGCTCTCAAAACGGCGAAGGAAAATATCGTTAGGAAACCGGCACGTCTTAGAACCAAAATACGAAGACATTGACATACATCAACCCGCACTGGGCCTGCGTGGTAGATTACGGCCCGTTCCCTCCCCTAGAGAGGAGGCTTGAGTCCTAGCAGTGGGAACATTATAAGGCTGACTATGCTATGTATATACTTATCGATATAATCAGGCAATTAAAATAATAAGGGACACTGATACATAAAACTTCTTAAGTTTGTCTACGCTAAAGAAATCATGTGCTTCTTACGCATGATAAAATCCGTACGATATTACAAAACATCCTTAGGGAAAGGAGAGAGAGAGACAAATGTTTATAAGAATTGCAGGATTTGTGTAGTGTTGCCAAGCTTAGGAAAGTATGATTGATGCAGTAGTCGAGCGATTGGTTCAACTACTGCGGTTCAATTCCCAAACCAAACTAATATTTGTATGACCTACTTGGCAAGGTAGTGATTTCAGGTCTTGTGTTTACATGATTGTGAATGCACGAATACACCCAGGAGTGATTCCTAGTATGAGGGTAGTTGATAAGAATATTGTAACAAACATTATTTTATTTTTACCACAGGTACAGTCAGAGCAGAGACTGTCATTTTGCTGTTTTTTTGACTGGCCTGTTGGTCTAGTGGTTAGTGACCCTGACTGCTATGCCGGAGGTCGTGGGTACGATTCCCACCCAGGACAAATGTTTGTGTGTGTGTGTTTGTGTGTGTAGGTATGTGTGTTTGTGTTTATGTTTTGTTGTTTCATAACACAAGCTCTGCTTAGCTTGGGACTAGACGGCGTTGTGTGATAGTTGTGGAATATTATATTTATATTTATTTATTTATTTAGATATTTCTAGTAAATCCAAAGCTAATAGTATTTTGACTGGCCTGTTGGTCAAGTGGTTAGGGGCCCTGACTGCTATGCCAGAGGTCATGGGTTCGATTCCCACCCAGGACAAATGATTATGTGATGAGCATGATCATTTGTTCTGTGTCTAGGTGTAATTGATCTATATATGTATGTATTTAGAAATATATAAGTATGCTTATCACTTGTCTAGTACACAAGCTCTGCTTAGTTTGGGACTAGACGGTGTTGTGTGATAGTTGTGGAATATATAAAAAAAAAAATATATTATATAGTTCCTCTATTTCAAATTCTCCAATTGCACTAAGTCCATTTTTGTAAAAAATAATTTTATTCAGACGTACTGCGTGGACCACAACGTCGCTGACTCCGCGTGCAGTGGCACAGCCTACCTCTCAGGAGTGAAGGCCAACAGTGGGACTGTGGGCCTCAGCGCTGCTGTCAAACGTGGTGACTGCAAGGGACAGAGAGATGGACTCCACTCCGTCACTGGACTTATGGACTGGGCACAGAAAGCTGGGAAGGGGACTGGTAAGAAATTATACACTTTTTTTTAATCAAACCCGTTAAACATTAAAAACAAAGGATTTTTAATTTTTATGGTGGGGAAGATCTTCCAATGACAAACCCCGCTGTTGGGCGAAGCGGGAGATAGTGTCAGACTCTTACTGACTAAAAACCCACCCCGTTCCTTCATGCCTTCATACCGGGGCTCGAGCTCCCTTTCGGATAACCCTGAAATAAAAGACCCTGGACCGAAACTGAAAGAAACAATAAAATAATAATTACGAGTCCGGTGTAGTAGCAGTTATTTTAGTAGTAGTTACACTACACCTGACAAGCTGCCAGGTAGTCTAAAAACGAATGTCAGAATGGGCCTTTTAATTTTTGACAGCTATATTTGTGAATTTTCGGATAGCGTAAAACTGAAGTTTGTTAGTCCTAACGTCATAAAATAGCATTAGTAAAGGATCAGTGCACTAGCTTCTGACGTTTTATAAGTGCCCTTGTAGGCCTATATGAAATAAAATATTTTGACTTCGACTTTGAATGTTTTTTTTTTTCATTGTGACACTATATTTCATAAATATTTTTTTTTGGTGTTGTTAGGTTTTTTTTTCTATTTAATTTTTATAACCAACGTGGGCTATTTTCACGCCTCTTCAAACGTAGGGCAATGGTGTCAAATTCAAATTCAAAATCATTTATTTCAAATAGACCAAATGTAGGCACTTTTGAATAGTCAAATATCGGTCAGTCCAAGAAAAGTAAAGTTAAATTGCACGTTCCAAAGCGTTAATCTCTATGGAGAAGAACGTGCAAGAAACTCCATGGACACTCTTTTAAATCATATTATGTGTTACATTTAATGTTTGGTTACATGTGGTGTGGTTTGAAATGAATAAGAATTTGCTTAGATAATTTAGTTATGTTGAGAGGATAGGAACCTCTCCGCTTTACCTTAGACCAAGCTCAAAAAAAGGGATGTGACTCATTTCGTTGTGTAAAAAAATACAAAAGATCATGTCATTTTCCACGAAATAAACAAAATATTTATGCAAAACAGGTGATATAAAACTAAAACCTATACAACTAACCTTTACTTCAACAGTTGAAATTACAAAACACATGGCCCTCTTAACCCTTCAGATACCGTCAATTAGAGACACAATAGTAAGACAATAGATGCGCGGCCACCGGTGGTCGCTTGGGGATTCATGAATTAAGCACCGGCCACACAGAACAGACGCAAGGCACGGACCCGTCGCAGTCGCGAAAAGATACATACAGAAAAGACGGCGTACATGCGCGCGGCGACGGCTGTATACATTTTATATGCAAGTAGACTAAACGGGCGCCGCGACAGCGACGGGTCCGTGCCTTGCGTCTGCTCTGTGTGGCCGGTGCTTTAGGCACTAAAAAGCAAACAACGCTTATAACATCAATTGCATTTCAAAGAAATACAGCAATTTATTCACTGTAAAAGAACGCGTCCAATAATTTAAAATTAAATTAATCTTTACCAAATGTTCAAAATACTGCGAAAATAGGATTAAATCATTTTTGTTTTTATATTTTAAGAATTTCCTCTTTTTCTTAGTAGTCAGGTATGTAATTGTAAGAAATCAACTGTTTCTTTTTAATTCAAGAGAAACAATAATAACAATTATGATAAACTAGCCTTTGCCCGCGGCTTCACCCGTGTACATAATCCCAGGATAAAAAGTATCATATGTGTTATTCTGGAATATGGTCTACTCGTGTACCAAGTTTCATCGAGATCCGTTTAGTAGTTTTTGCGTGAAAGAGTAACAAACATCCATACATCCATCCATACATCCATCCATACATTCATCCATACATCCATCCATAGATCCATCCATACATCCATCCATACATCCATCCATACATCCATCCATCCATACATCCATCCATACATCCATCCATACATCCATCCATACATCCATCCATACATCCATCCATACATCCATCCATACATCCATTCACACATCCATCCATACATACAAACTTTCGCATTTATAATATTAGTAGGATGTGACTTAGCTCGCGAGGTTGTCGATATGTGGGAAGTGGATAGAGCAATCATTGTGTCGACAAGGCCTATTACTCTGTCGATGAATACCTTAATAACAAATTTTTGACAAGATAATTTTGTATCGTTTAATTTTGATAACTGTTTTCGGTGAAATTGTATTATTAAATATATTTTACGATTATAATTGAGTAAATTTTGATAATTTTAATTCTTTGTTAACATTTTATATGACTTATTTTAAATTGATTTCATTTTGACATTTTCTAATATTGCTGACATTGTACTATTTTTTGATGTATCATTAAAATTTTTGTCAATTTTCATTCACTGACATTGTTATTATTATTAATATATATATTGATTTTTTTTTCTTATTTATTACAATTTTACCGTTAATTTAATTTTGATTGTATACATTTGATTTAATATTTTGTATGCCCTTCGGCGGATCATAGGTTGGACGAAACATTTTATATAAGATCATTGTAAGTACCCTGTATTCACAAAATTAATAAATGAATTTGAATTTGAACTTGATAGTCGTAACGGCCAATGGCTTAATAGCTAAGAGTCTCCACCAACACCTTGGGAGGCTCTTGTTAGGCGACTGGAATAAGGGCTTGATTCTGAAGGCGGTACTCCTGGACACGGAGTGCATAGTTAGGAGATTCCTCTCTTAGGAGCCTTGACCACCGGTAGCTGGGACCCTGTTCCCGATACCTGTGCGCTACTATTTTTAAATGTGAGAAAAAACAATGAGAGAGCAAAGGCGTTCGCTTGGGGATTAATTAATTAAGATGCTTTTTCTAAAGAACTATTTTAAAATGTCTTCTCCTTGCCCCTATCCCTTATTATTTCGGTCGGCGCGACACGTTTTTTTCTTCCATTCTGTCCCGTCACCCGTCAAACTATTACTAAATCCCTTTTCTTTCATATCACTCTTTACACAATCCATCCATCTTTTCTTCGGCCTTCCTCTCCCTCTCCAATCATCTACAAGTATACACAGAACTTATTTAGTAATATGCGCTTCATCCCTCCTCTTCCCACTTTTAAACTTCCTCTAATATACTCATTTCTCACTTTATCCATTCTCGTCACACCACACATCCATCTCAACATTCTCATCTCCGCTGCATGCAATCTTTTATTAATCTTCCTTTTTCAATATTTAAAAATGTAATAAATATAAATATGTTAAAAAAGTAAATAAATGGAATAATTATGATAATAATTTTATCGTTTCACAGAACTGACGGACTTTGTGAAAGAAATTAAGTAATCATTACAACACAATCAAGTTTATTTCTTTGAACATTGTAATAAATTAATATATTTCAGAGAACTCCAAATCTTGGATATTAATTATTGCTTAATTCATGAATCCCCAAGCGACCACCGGTGGCCGCACATCTATTGTCTTACTATTGTGTCTCTAATTGACGGTATCTGATGGGTTAAAGAATAATAAACTGCAAAGGTTAGCCGTAAATGCTCAAACCAGTTTTAATTTATTGGAAATCAAAATAATAATTCAATTATAATTTTATGTTTTTTTAGGACTGATTGATTTTGTAACAGCACAAAAATATTAATAGCTATCGTTCTAACACCATTTTTCATTTGTGAGAAATAATTTAATAAATATTTATTACATTTCATAGAATTCGCTCAATTATTATTAACTAGCTTTTGCCCGCGGCTTCGCTCGCGTTAAATTCGGAGTAACACGGTTCACCTTTCCGCTTTTTTTTCCCGACATCTTCAACGAATATCGTTAATGTACACAGAAATAAATACAAAAACTTAACAAATTATATACTAAAACTTTCCTCAAGAATCACGCTATCAAATGGTGAAAATTGCTTGAAAATTGGAGCAGTCATTTTTGAGAGACAGACGCGGCGGGGGTCTTTGTTTTATAATTATTGTTAAGTAGTGTTTCACTACGGTTTCATAAATAATAAATGATATTTATTAAGTAAATAAGTTTTGAAAATCACTTTTCCGAGTCATTTTTTTTTCGTCTGTTTATACTAGAAAGGGTTTCTATAAAATACCCAATATTCCTTGAATAAACTTGAAAATTGTCATAATCACTATTTTATTAACGAAGTAGCGGAAAAAGTATTAGTTTAGTATTCAAAACTTTTTTTTTATAGGATATTTATCCACAAGGATACGCCAACACTATTGTACCTTAAACAATATACCTATGTAAAAATACATTTAACAGCATAAAGAAAAACCTAAAATAATTTCAGGTTTTGTGACTACTACGAGGGTGACCCACGCGACGCCGGCTGCATCGTACGCTCACTCCGCGGACAGACGCTGGGAGGCAGACAGCGACCTGCCGAAGAAGGGGCTTCGGTGCGACGACATCGCTACACAACTAATTAGGGGACGCGTTGGCAGGAAGATTGATGTGAGTGCATTATTTCAAACAAACCTGTGTTACTGCCCGTTCAAACGATTTTGACTTCTATTCCGTAGATATAAGGCATGCAATGCAATGGCATCGAAAGCAAAAAAGTGGTTACAATATCAACTGGTTACTAGCAGTGATCAATCATACGTGGGTGCGGTGCGGCAACGAGTGAAGCGAAGTGAACGTCTTCAGTTGGTTTGACCAATCATGGTAGCTGCGGTAAACCGTTGGTTGTTTATTGTGAATGCCATTTGTTATGCCATAAACGCAATAGAAGTCACAATCGGACGGAAAAACGGGCAGTAAAAAGTTATTTAAATTTTTTTTTTTCAAATTGGGTATAGATCGTACATTGCTACGTAGGTTGTGCAAGAAGAGGGTGGCTACGATAGCTAGGTAGTTCATTTGTATGCTGGACCTCACGTCCGAAGCGTGGTCGTGACTGCAGTCAATGATCTCGCTAACATATTTATTCAAAATTAGGCAAAGCACTTGTGCAAAGCTGAGTTGTGGGCTGCTGATGAGTGGCGCCTTAACATTGTAAATGATATAATATAGAACAAGTTAAATAATTACTGTTAAAGAACGAGAAGATCCATCTCAACACTCTCAACTAAGATCTACTGTCGTCAGATGCGTAGCTTCCTAGTTCTTTATACTTTCAAATGTTGACGACAAAACGGCAACAATACCACTGCACGATATTGCCGTTCCGTCGAAAGTTTCATAGTTTTATATGCAAGCTGAAGTATCCCCGCACACGGGCCAATAAACAAGCCGCCATAAAAAGAAGCTAGAAACGGCCAGCGAAAAAAAGCTAGAAGCGGCCGCAATAAAAAGCCGAAGCACTCGACAGCTTTTGGCCGGAAAAGCTAGATGCGGCTTCTATCTTTTTTTTGTAGCCCGTATACGGAGTCACTGAGCCTGCAGGCTTATACCAAGCGTATAATGACGAATACGTACCTATAAACATCTATATTCTATAAAGTCTCCATCATACGAAGTCTCCACGACCATACATTATAAACATTAACTTTCTCAAAGCCGATTTGCTATCATAAACATGATTTTTATCCACAGGTCATATTTGGAGGAGGACGTAAAAACTTCTTCCCCATAACCCAAAAGGATCCTGAAGGTTACCAGGGCCACAGAAGCGATGGAGCAGATCTCATCAGGGAGTGGAAAATAAAGAAGGAAGCACTCAAACAGACTTATAAATATGTCTACCATAAACAGGGTCTTATGAGCCTAGATGAGAACCTCTATGATAGTGTCTTGGGTCTATTTGCTCATGACCATATGCCTTATCATCTAGAAGCTGGGGATGATGACCCAACCCTCAGTGAAATGACGCAGAAAGCAATACAGCTGTTGAAAAAGAAGAAGAATGGCTTTTTCCTATTTGTTGAAGGTAAAATTTATTAGTCTAAACTGATTTAGAAAATTACCCCATAGGCTTCCTCGATAAAGGAACGTCTTAGCAAGGCGTCCCTCCCATTTTTTCATTCTTCTGACCTTAGCCACTTTGGGCAAATCTGGCAGAAGTCTGAATCCTCACGCCATCTCCTTCTGGGCCTACCGCGTCACCGGCTCCTGTTGTTCGGGATCCAGTTAGTGGTGGTTGTCTTCGCCTAATTTCTTTGAGGCATTTGGCAGATGTTGCCGGACCAGTTCCATTTTAGTTTGCCAGCCGAGTTAGCTACGTCTGTTTTTTGGTTTTTGGAACAAAGTACAAGTTTTGGAACTGTTCCTTATGCGATCTGTTCTTTTGACTTCGAGAATACTTCGTTGCATTGCTTGCTCCAGTCCTGAATGATATAGAATACTTTCAACATACAATAGCTTACAAATATTACTATTTTAATAAGTACCTACAATATATTTTTTCAGGAGGAAGAATAGATACCGCTCATCACGAAACAAAAGCCCGTAAAGCGCTTGATGAGACCGCTGAATTCGCGAAAGCGGTGGAAGCGGCTTTGAGGATGGTGGACCTACAGGAGACACTAGTGGTGGTGACGTCAGACCATAGCCACACTATGACGTACAGTGGGTACAGCAAACGAGGAACTGATATTTTAGGAGTTGTCAACAAGGTATTTACAGCGGCAAAATTCTCTATTCGATTACTTTTTTTTTTCAAATAATATTAAGTAGTGCTTGACTTCGATCCCGCACAATGATGAGCAGTGATGCAAACGTTGATAGTATGACGTATTCGTTTATTAGGAGCCTATTCACTGTAGCTTTGAAGATACCAGAATTTTAATTGGACCGAAAGACCGCAGCAGGCAAATTGTTCCAGTCCTTCGATGTACGCGGTATAAACGATGAAGTGAAACACATCCGGGCTTATTACTCTTATCTTCTTAGCAATAAGGTTTAAATGTGATTGATTGGAAACTTTGTCAGATACACTACATACTATTTTAGAGCATATACTGGTATACGTTCCTGCAACCTAAAAGGAAGGTAGGGAAGAAGTTTGCATGCCATTATGCTTTAACAACTGATTGAAAAATATTTCAATAGGCTGCGAGTGACTTGCATGCTTTTTTGTGCGAGTTACATGTATTATTATTATTAATCCAGGATTGCTGTAATGGATTATCGTGCTCTCGCGTCAATGTTTTTTTGCCATGCATTGAATACAAAGACAATTTTATATGATGTTTCTTTTTCACGATGACTGAATTAAAAAAGTACACATTTGAAAATATTTCGACTTAAAATAAGATTAAACTTTGACTATTTTTTTCTAAGTTCTCTTTTTTGTTATTTCAAAGAAAAATCACAGTAGTTACCTTTATAGGTGACAAAATACCAATAAAAACACACAACAATATCGAAATAGCACATTCCACTGAAATAATTGGTATTGGGATTCATTTTAATTTATCACATTGTCTAATTTTCATTTTCTTTTTTCACGTCTAGAATAATGCTTCTGACCACATTCCATACACTACCCTGAGTTACGCCAACGGACCGGGTTACAAGGTACTGGACGCAAACCACAGGAGATATAACGTGGCCAAAGATGATAGTTTCAGTAAGTATTCAATAAACTAATATTTTAAAACGTGTTTGTGCGAATAAAAAATGAATTAATTATAGCTACAGCTGTAAATTAAATAGATTTCTTTGTTATTTAACTGTATTTACTATAAATATAATTAAATACGAAAAATAAATGTGATTTTCATAATGTATATTTATTATTAACATCGCTTTTAGTTTTTTAGTAAATTACGAACAATATTATATGGATCTCAAATCTGAAAAATAAACTTTAACGCCGATTGCGATTGCGTCTTTTACGCGCAAATAAAATGGTTTTCTTTCTTTCATTAATCACAACACTTGCCGGCAAATGATAATTTTGTTTTTTTTTCCTTACAGCCCATCTGAACTACACATACCCATCCTTAGTGCCAATAGCCAGAGAGACTCACGGGGGCGAAGATGTGGCGGTATTTGCGAAGGGCCCCTGGGCCCATCTTTTTACAGGCAACTATGAACAGAACTTCTTGCCTCACGCCATAGCATATGCAGCATGTATGGGACCTGGACTCACTAGTTGTAACTCGTAACTAGTTTTAAATTAAGTAGAAAAAAATGAATTGTGTAACTCGGAAAATATGTTGACCGTTATTTCGAGTCCGGGTATTAAGCGCCCGAAATTGGAAAACGCTTGATAGGTTATTGAAATTGAATATAGATAAAAATAAAAGCTTTTGTGTAACTCGGAAAAAATGTTGACCGTTTTTACGAGTCTGGATATTAAACACTCGAAGTCGGAAAAAGTTTGGAACATCATTGAAATGGAATATTAAGAGGCATTTTTTTTCATTTGTTAACTAACTTTTTAGATAAGTTTTTCAGTTTGGTTTAGCATAATTATTTCCTCACCAGTAACTTATTAACAAAATTACTAGGAATACTTCATAAATTTATTAGAGGCAATTATAAAGTCAATTATTGGCTCCTAATATCTCCTCAAGCACAGAGTAGTATAAGTTACAAAAATACCAGATTTTGTTTTGATGTAATGCAAAATTGTCGCGTTGTCGCGTTGTCACGTTGTCACGTTGTCACGTTGTCACGTTGTCGCATTGTCGTTAAAACGCGTGTTCTTTAAAAGAATCACTTTTAAATGCTACTTGCACTTGCACTTTTATAGCTAAATTATTCTGACCCTTTTCGTTTCTTTTATTTTTTCACCAATATCTGGGCTTATTCCACCTCTTACACGCTGCAAATCAGTTTTTAACTCTTCGTAGAAATAACACAATTTAGAACAATTCGATTATGGTAATTCCATTTTCCAAGAGACTTCAACAGAGACAGAGTTCAAGCCATGCGATTTTGAACTTAATACCGTTAATATAGAGTCGTAAATATAATTTCGTGGACTGGTTCTATTTTATATTTACATTTACATACAAATTAGTGCTGTACGTAGTTAAAATAAGGTTTAAAATCGTAACTAGGTAACATGTTGTCCTCGGTTGTTATGTAGTGTACTCTTATGATGTTTGCAAATATTACATGTAGTTGGTATTTTAATTAGAAAAACAAATATTTATTCTTAGTCTATTTACATAGTTAGAAATAACCAAATGTATACTTGTATAGTGTAGAATTTAGATTACTCGTAGAATAAATGGATGTAGATACTTTAACTAAACTAACCTAACATAACTGAGGCTTATTTTTGGTCGGCAAGGCATCCAATGACATCTCGCGCTATAGGGCGGAGTGGAAGGGCGTGTCAGACTTTAAATGAATAAAACCTAGACTTATGTTTCTTCTTTCCTTTTATTCTCCAGTAGATTACGGGCCTTTGGAGGGCCAAAGGCCCGTAACGCACCAGCAGGGGCTGTGCCCCTACGGTTTTGCTGATTTCTCTTTGATTCGTACGTAGAACTTAGTAGTACGTAGAATCTGGGCTCGGTCCGGACGGTTACCGGACGGCTGGACGGCGAGCTACCTATTGCTCGGCATCTCCACGCAACTAAAAAAACACTGCGGGTTTTAGTCGCTAAAAGTCTGATACTCCCTCTTGCTCCATTCAGAGTGGAAGAAGTCGTATCATGGTGCCCGACGTAATAAAAAGGTAAGTATTTTGGCTCTGTTCACTGCTGTAATAGGTTACTAAAATGTACTAAATAAATTTTACATTAATTAAATCTTTAAATAATAATGATAATAATTTATTCAAATAACGTTTACAAAAAATGAACGTAAAGCCACCAGTAATAGGCTTTTTCATACAGTTCAGTGCCTAAAAAAATACTAAAACTAAAATATTATTATAGGTGCAAATAATCGTGGTTCGGATATACAATGTTTGTTAGTGGACCACCCGAACTAGGTTAATTTAATTCTGTGTTTCAGGCTACAATTTTGGATAGTCGATATTTAAAGATTTAATTAATATAAAATTTATTTTAAGTTATATTTAGACGTCTTTTACTCGTTGTTTAATTGCACATCAATATTATTATGTAAATTGTCGAAAAACTCAATAAAATATCAAATTATCTATTGTTATGGTGCAATGTGCATTATTTAAAAAATAAACGCAACTTTAGGCGATTTTTTGTTCGCCCTTGTAGTGTTGATACTTTAGGAATACTTTTTATCGAGTTTGTCAACATTTTTCTGTCAGATTGTTACAATAATTGCTAAAGTTACCATTGAAATAGATTAAGCATACTTAAGTTAATTATAAGTTAAGTTATTAAAATTAATTATAATTTTAAGTATTTTTGTACATGAATTTGTTTAACAATTTAACAGCCAATTATGGTTATAAAAATGATTAACTTAAATTAGTGTTTTTTTATTATTTTTTATTTCCTTTATGCCACGGTTGGTGTAGTGGTTGAGCGATCGGCGGCCAAGCTTCCTGCTACGGGTTCCTTTCCTGTACTTAACAAATATTTGTATGACATACAGATAGTGGTTTTGAGTCTGGGTATCTTTTGTATTTGAGTTTACAAGTTTGTAAACGTACCTACGATACTGGAGCAATTCATAAGTAGGGTAAATCTTTAACACTCTCTATACAGGGACTGCCCGTAAATAGGTCAAGTTCATGTTCAGGAACCCTCCGAAATATCACTTGCTTTGCATAGACTTCGTAATATTTAGAACGTTCAATTTAAATATTTTTATTTTTGTATCTGATCAACTAGAATATGATCAATTTTTAAAAGTCATTGAACATAAGTTGTTTATGATGTTAGTAATACAGTCCAGCAAGGTTGTTAGTGTTTTACAAATAACCCTGTATAAATTTTTTTTTTTCTTAAGAAGCAGGCCTAGCGGCAGCGCGATGATAACATATTTTTATGCAGCTAGCGCACTACAATTGAACTAACTTTTGTTGCAAGCCATGTGGGCCGCTGTAGTCCCACAAATTCATATTGATTTTTTGTCATTGGCTTGCTACGAGTAGATAAGTAAGCATTAGTACGTAAGTCAGTTGGAATATTTGTGTTGGCGGCCGGCGGACCACATGGTGTTGGGAGTGTTAAACTTTACATAAGAAATGTTTAGAAATATAATATTTTCTCCTTCATTTTGATACATTTAAGTTAATGCATTGAGGGAGCATAGAATCGTTACCGATAGAAAAAAGTGTAGGGTGGCCTTTGTTCTTAATAAAAAAGTAACTTCTAAAGAGCTTTTTGATTGGTTACTTTCTAGATACGTTTTGTATCATTAGAAGCCAGATCTCCAGTAGATTGGACCTTGTTTTTACGAAATCATTTGTTTAATATTTTTTTAATTACAAAGTCGTCATCCTGTTGGATGGAAAATCCTATGGAAGATAGCATTTTTAAGTGGCGCATCTTTTAAAATGTTTTTTTTTTTGCTCCGGATTATGGTGCACATAAATAGACAAAGTGCAAATCAGTCTACCTGTAGTCTAGTGACTACGCTTACTAACGTACTTCATTTAATTATTCTCCTTTTTGTAGAAGCTCTTAATAAACTAGTGCGCCTAACCATCAGATATTGCATCACTGCTTACCATCAGGTGGCATTACAGTCAAGTGCTTACATCAATAAAAAAAAAGACCAAAAAATGGATACGAAAATTAAACATTTTACAAATGTATCATATTTTAGTTTATCAGATTTTTTCATACTAAATTTAAATATTTTCCAATTCTAGAAGACAACAAAAAATGGATACGATAATAATAGGTTTCGCTACTGTTTTTAAAGTACTAGTATTGCTTGTTACGAGTAATTTAACAGGTTCCTATTAATTTAACAGTACAAGGAAGTCAGTAACTAAGACGATTTCAATTTGCTGAGCTTAGTCCTAAACTTCAGATTGTTACCTGAACTTTGAGATTGAGTCCCTGTGTGATATAGAGTTCCCTGAGTCAATCCAGTGAAACTTACTGAGAAGATTGTCTCGATATATTGGCTGATAAATACTGCAAAAATACATTAGAATGTGTTAAATTTTTCAGAAATAAAGTGACTCAAAAAAATAACAAATATTTTTATTTCACATAGGCCTACTAGGGCACTTATAAAACGTCAGATGCTAGTGCACGGTTCCAAATTGGTTGTTCTAAGGAGAAGACCCAGCAAGAAACTTCATGGTTACTCTGTTAAAAAAAGTAGTTGTTGTTACAATATTTCTATATTACATTAATAATATAAGAACAGAGAATTATGTAAGAACAGAGTAAACCAGCCAAAATTATACCCAAAAGCACAAAAAAAAAACATTATAAAAAAGTGAATGGTAATAAAAACTACGACTATTTACCTACATATTAAAAAAAAACAAAAAAAAATATTTTAACCCTTAACCAAAAAAAGAAATAGTAGAAACGATAACATGGTTCATGCATTATTTAAAACGTAGGATGTTTGAAATAATGCCTAACAATAATAATGTTTAATTGTTTTGTGTTGTTGTGTTGCATGCGTTCTTAGATTCTTAGCTACGAGCCACTTAGTCTGATCAAATATTTTGGTTTAATTGTGTCTAATGAGAATCCTACTTAATGATAGTTAGAAGGAAGTTTCCGAGCTCTATTCGATAGAGCCGTAACCAATTTGGGTCAATGAGGTCACGTCTGTTCTCCCCTTTAGTCTGAATGCAACATGCTTAGTTGTGTTAGTGTGTTTGAGCCTTTATGTGGCGCTCAGAGGCCTTACTTTAAAATGCGTGCGAGCCAGAAAGAAGCATGCTTGTGATCATCGACCTCTATATGCTCCTAATGTACAAACAGTGAGAGGTAATGTACAGCAGGGTCGTTTCCGAGTGGAAACGACCCTGACCCAACCAGGCGCGTTACTTTGTGTAATTTATTTCATCACCACTGCTCTCAAAACGGTAAAGGATGAGGAAACAAAAATTGCTAGGTCCTAGAATCAAAAATTCGAAGACATGTGACGTTACCAACCCGCACTGGTCCCGCGTGGTGAATCACGACTTATGCACACCTCCTCTCTAGGAGAGGGATCCTAGAGAGGAGGCCTGAGTCCCAACTGTGGGAACACTATATGGCCGACTATGCTATGCTATATGTATATTGTCCCTTATAGTGTATTTACCGGCAAGACTCATGTTAAGAGCTGTGATGATCTAGTCTTGAGAGAAAAAAATTGTATCGAATTGTTCAAATATCACTGAAACAGTCCTTACTATATACACTTCCGAGCATTACTACTACTACTACTACTTCTACTACTATTACTTCTTTCTTTTTTTTATTTATCTACTGTCTTTTGTTCAGCTCTAATACTATCTGTAAAATACTTGTTATTGAACTTCTTTCATCATTTTAGCCGACAGACGTCCACTGTTGGACATAGCCCAAATGACCGGCTTTCTTTCAGTATTTTTCGACTATCTAGGTACTCTAGCTGTAAGTTTTCCGAAGGTATTACAATAAAATATAAATCAATCTCTTAAACAATTCATTTTAGGTCGTCAAATGGATCGTATAGAGCTGATTTAAAAAATAAAATAAAGTGTTTTTGCTAGTGCTAAATGTCACTTAGTTGGTATAATAGTCAGTTAAATAATAATGGTAGGACCGCTGATAAGCTGTGCTTTGTCAAAATTTAAGATGGAAGCTTAAAATAATGTACCTATAAGATAAGACCGCCTCTGGTTGTTACACGCCATTAATTTTAAGCTCCTACTGTAAGTTTTTATGAAATGCAATAAAGACTGTATTATATGTCTAACATAAACACAAATATCCTTTATTCAGATCAAAAATTAATACCTATATAAAGTGAGGATCTAACTTCTGCGCTATAGTCTGTCTAAAAAGTCAAATGTCTTGGGAATTTTGTGTAATATTTAATAATTTAAAACAAGCTTTTAATGAAAATCGTTTTTTCATAGCAAGCTTTTATAGCTATATACTTCCATATATAATTAATACTCGTCAAAACGATATGAGCCCAAACTCGATGGGGTTGTGTAGTTTAACCACTAAGTTTCTATAGCCACCTTCCAGTTCCATCATCAGATCAGCTCCAAGTCATAACAATTTTTCATTGTCATCTAATTTACACACGCATACCAAATATCAGCTCAATCGGTAACCGGGAAGTAACTTGGTCAAATTTATTTTGCAAGATTTGATGACATACAAACATCGGGACAGGTGAAACTAAATAAAAGCTTGTAAAATACTTAAGTATATTCGATACTTTTTAGAGGGTTCTTCTATTAGTAAACAATGATCAAGATCTTTGAATCAACCTGGATTATTGAACCAGTGTTGACTACGTCAGATTTCATTTTGCCCTAATAATAACCCAAGTCGTTGACTTTTTAGACAGATTAGTTTTACGCTAATCAAAGGGTTTACGTTTGAGCTACAGAATTCTAAATCAATTCAGAATTCAGAATCTACTCCTAAGCTGTAGACTCCAGATATATTCAACAGGTATTTCTAATCAGCTTACGTCGTATGGCTTCTTTTTACCACAATAAGTTTCTACCACCTCAATTGCCATAAAAAAATAAAGTTTCTACTACCGGTTTTACATGAAAAAGAATGTACTCCTGCGATAAAAAGTTTCATTATTATACACTACTAGCTTTTACCCGTGGCTTCGCCCGCGTTTATTAATATACTTTAATTCCTCTCCCCTTTTCTTCCCTCTTTTTCCCCCTTTTCACACTTTTATTTTTAAATTAGCCTATAATGTGTGTCTCCAAGGTCCTAACTATCTCTGTACCAAAATTGATCAAAATCGGTTTTGCCATTTAGGCGTAAAGACGTAACAAACAAACTCACTTTCGCTTTTATAATATTAAGTAAGAATTAGTAAGGATCCCAAGACATGGTCAACCCGTGTGCCAAATTTTATTAAAACCCGCTCAGCCGTTCAAGCGTGAAGAAACAAAAAATATAGACAAACACACATACACACACAAACTTTCACATTTATAGATAATATTTTGGTGACTAGCTTCTGCCAGCGACTTCATCTGCGGAAAAGTACACAATTAGCTCGAAGAAACATTTTTTCAAAATAACAAGCATCCTATGGACTTACTATTCTAGGACATAATCTACCCGTGTTTCAAATTTCATTCAAATCCTTTCAACCGTCTGAGCATGAAGGAGTAACAAACATACACACATATACACATTTTCGCCTTTATAATATTAGTGTTATTTATCATGTGGCATTAGTTCTAAACCCTCTGAAGAGGTAACAATGAAAACCCTCACATCACCTACGTCCGTTAGTGGATACAATGGTCCACTATTATTTTCTTAAATATACACGAGAGCAACATGAACATTCATCATCTTCAAATTAACCTAATACCAGAAAATTTATGTTATAATTTGTGTTCATCTTTAGCAAAAGATGAAGAGTTATGTGAAGTTATTTGTCCTAATTTGACCCAAATTAGGACAAATAACTTCACTACATAGTATAAAACAAAGTCGCTTTTTCTGTCCCTATATCCCTATGTACGCTTAAATCTTTAAGACTACGCAACGGATTTTGATGCGGTTTTTTTAATAGATAGAGTGATTCAAGAGGAAGTTTTATATGTGTAATATTGCTCCCGAGCGAAGCCGGGGCGGGTCGCTAATTTATAATATCATATTCCACAACTATCACACAACGCCGTCTAGTCCCAAGCTAAGCAGAGTTTATGTTATGAGTACTAAACAGCTGATAAACATACTTACATATTATTATAGACACCTAGACACAGAACAAATGATCATGATCATCACATCAACATTTGTCTTGGGTGGGAATCGAATCCACGATCAGCAGAGCAGTCAGGGACACTAACCACTAGACCAACAGGCCAGTCAACTCTCAGTTAAGTAATAATAAAGATGAGCGATGGGGCGAAAGGTTCTGGAAGACGGCCTGGTTGGAAGGCCTTCAAGTCAGAGTGTCGCTGGAATCCGAGACGCACAGGACCGGTCATTATGGCGACACTTAGGGAAGGCCTATGTCCAACAATGGACGTCTTTCGGCTGAAATGATGATGACCATCGACATTACTGCATGTGTCATTGACATTGACGTTGGTTATATCTTGTTGCAACTAATGAGAGCGGAGCAGTAAACAAAGATGCGGGTGAAACCACGGGGAAAGCTAGTCTAAATAGATCGAAAACACTTTATACCGCATAGTTTGTTTTATCCTCATTCTTCCACGATGGCGTTGTAAACATGAAACAAATAACAATGATTTATAGCGCATGCCCTGTTGACCTCACAAAATTAATGTGGTGATAAAAACAACGTACAAAATAGTTACAAAATTTCTCGTTCGTTAAATAATAATAATAATAATAGTCTATTGTAGCCAATAAGCCTGATATAGTGGTGGTGGACCGAAGCGAGAGGCGTGCAATGATTGTTGACATATCCGTTCCACATGACGAGAACCTCGTGAAAGCCGAGAAAGATAAACAAATCAAGTATATTGACTTGGCTCGCGAGGTTGTCGACATGTGGGAAGTGGATTCAGCGATTATTGTACCGATAGTCGTTTCAGCCAATGGCTTAATAGCCAAGAGCCTCGACCAACACCTTAGGAGGCTCTCGTTAGGCGGCTGGATCAAGGGCTTGATTCAGAAAGCGGTACTCCTGGACACGGCTCGTATAGTCAGGAGGTTCCTTTCTCTGGAGCCCTGACCGCCGGTAGCTTGGACCCTGTTCCCGAAACCGGTGGGACACTATTTTTTATATTTTTAAATGTTTTTTTAGTTTTTATTTAAATATTTAAAAATATAATTTATATGTTTGTACAACGAATAAAGGAAATAATAATAGTCTTAGTAGTTAGTCAATAAGAGCATTTGCTCTTCAGCCGTGAGACTATTTCAGACGATAGACGTCCAGTGTTGGGCATAATCCTCCCTTAAGTGTCGTCTGACCAGTCTTGTGCAGCTCACATCCAACGGACTTTTTTTTCTGTGGGAAAGTCATCTAATGACATCCCCCGCTCTTGGGCGGACTAAAAACACACTCCAGTTCCTTCTTTGCCTTTTGTACCGAGGGCTGAGTTACTTTTCAGAGCTAACCCTGGCCCCAGTAGGTTTCAGGCCAGCTAGGCCCCTGCCGTTGCTGACAACTCCTTGAGGCGTGCGGGAATAATGCGCGCTGTCGACGACAGTGCCATACAGGGAGCTACCCATTGCTCGTTGTCCTCAAGCTCGCGCCTACGGAGGCCGGAAATCGGGTTCAAAATTCCGGCGGCAGCTTGGGCGCTGTGAGCACCGTTGCCTGAATTTACGGTCGGCCTCCTCTTTTGCTCGCATTACTGCTTTGCAGAAGGAGGCGGCGGCTTCCAACCCTCCTCGCTCCGGACCATGGCCAGTACTAAGGTCCGGCGAGAAAGATCGCTGTCGCCGACCGGTTCACCTTGTAGGAGGCTTTCCAACGCTACGTCTTATGTTATGTACATGTTCTGTTCTGCGAGCAATGTGCCCACCGTCACTTAAATTTCACTTAAATTAAAAAATCCAATATCAGTGAGCAGTGGTGGCCAATTTGGGCACGGCACGATTATGGCGGTAAGTCCTCTCTTTGAGGCATGGCTGGAAAGACCTCACGGCGTTCTTATCTTTCGCATGACGCAGGTCCTCACCGGACATGGTAAGTTCGGGAGGTTCACCGGATTCAAGCGGAAGAGACGCCCGGGTGTCGCCACTGTGCGGAACGCCCGGAGGACACGGTGGAGCACACAGTCGAGGTGTGCTTGGGCGGAGCATCGCCATGCCCTCGTGGGGGTGATCGGCGGCGGAGATCTCTCGCGCCGGGCCTTGGTTGAGGCCATGGTCCGGAGCGAGGAGGAGTGGCAGGCGGTCGCCTCCTTCTGCGAAGCAGTGATGCTAGCAAAGGAGGAGGCCGTCCGCATCAGGCAACGGCGATCCCGATTTCCGGCCACCGTAGACGCGGGCGCGTGGACAGCGAGCCATGGGTAGCTCGCTGTCCGATCGTCCGGTAACTATCCGGACCGAGCCCAAGACGTCGACAGCGCGCACTGTTCCCGCTGTATCTGAAAGGAAACTCGAGCCCCGGTATGATGGCTAAAAGGGATGGGGTGGGTTTTTAGTCGGTAAGAGTCTGACACTATCTCCCGCTCCACTCAAGAGCGAGGTTTGTCATTGGATGAGTTTTGCCCACCGTAAAAAAAAAACCGTCCCTTAAATTTGATAATTCTTCAAACATTTCAACACCGTTTATACCTAAAATCACTTCGTATAAAGTATTTCTTGATAAAAACTACTTCATTTTTTCTTCAGGCTTTTTTTAAATTTTTATGGAGCGGGTGGGGCTACAGAAACTTTCATGCCAGCCATACACACGCATTTCTATAAGCCCGTACGCGTTGCTATTCCGCAACACGTAGGAATTGGAGGTAATAAAAACCTTATTCTCGTGTTTGTGTAGAAGGTATTCCAACGAAATTACTGTTTTACATTGATATAAAAATCACTCGCATTCTTCGGCCTGATAGCCTTTGTAAATCTCTAATCCAAAGAGATATAGGCGTTCTTAGGAGCTCTAATCTCACTCTCTCAATTAATTCTCTAAATAGTATTAATACAGGAGCAGTAATCTGACAATCTTGACTTTGGCCATAAACTCAACTTAGTGTTTAATTCGTATTTACAACTAGCTGACCCGGCAAACTTCGTACCGCCAAAAAGTCAATGAATTTAGTATATCTTTCGATATAGTAAACCCGTTGCGTTAGGTTTTGTTTGACCAAAGTAATAGATCAAGTTACACACGTAGTTAGTTTACAACACACATATTAGCAAAGCCTATATACTTCAAACGAGGCAAGAGTCTTGTACAAAATTTATCACAACCACTTAAAATAAACTGTATCACAAAATTTGGCTACGATGGAACGACATAGTCTAAATTGAGACAAAGTTCCTTAAGAGGGGTCCTTTTCCACTCGCCTATCATAAACATCGAAAATGGTTTAAAATCTTGTTACTTCATCTAACACCTGAAAACTCTGTTAGTATTCGGTAATGCCGTGATTAACTTGAATATTTTACAAAACTGGTCCCAGGAAATAGCTGCTTTTTTTAACCCTTTGCCCTTAAAAGTTTTTGAATACTATTTTCGTCATTTAGAATTTAAATAAAATGAGAAGGTTTTTATAGTTTTACTTTTTTGACTGTTTTTATATTTCGACGATAAAGTGACAAGAACCTTTATCTACCAGAACATAATTTTGTTATTGTGTTAGTTCATTAGGTGATCTTGTCAGCAAATTGGATGCATACTTGCTTAATAGTTATTGTCAGTTATAGTTAACTCGTTAAAAAATAAGATATAAAATTAGCTGCTTTTGCCAGCTCACGCAAACGATTATTTAAAGTCTATCTACGTAAAAAAAAAACCCAAAAATGTCACTTAGGAGTTCTTGTCACTTCATCGTCGATTTGAGTAAATTATGAAGTGTCGAAGTTCGTGAAAAACAGCGGATTTTCTGAGGTTTTTACTGGATTAGTAATACATAAATTTAGAAATCGATTTCAATAGAAGCCTAGATAATATCCACAAGATATTTTGGAAAGATATTTATATAATGAAATATCTAATGAAAAATGTCTAATAACGTCATAATCAGGTAAGAGCGGATGTATGAAAAACAGTCAAAATGTGTGTCGAGTTGCATTCCCTTAAGGGGGGAGACGCGCACTCAGACCCAATGGAATTCTATATCATCACTGACCAGCCCGTCTATTGTCCAGCTACCGTTATTAAGTTACAATAAAAAATACAGTGCAGGCATAGACACTAATAAAACTCTCCACATAAAAACCCAGTCGACTTTTTTCTCCTCAATTTTAGAAAGGTCACATTGTCATATGCTGGATAAATCATCATCATCATCATCATCCTGCCCTTATCCCGTTTTATTTAGGGTCGGCGCAACACGTTTTTTTCTTCCATTCTGTCCTGTCGCTCGTCACTATAAATATACTCTCTATATTAAAAATCGTAATCCTTACTAATATTATAAAAGCGAAAGTGAGTTTATTTGTTTGTTACGTCTTCACGCCTAAATGGCAAAACCGATTTTGATGAAACTTGATACACGGATAGACCATGTCCTGGAATAGGACATAGGATACTTTTTATCCCGGAAGTATGTTCCCTGGGAATAATTTTCTGCTATCACGCGGGCGAAGCCGCTGAGAGTAGCTAGTATATGATAAAACAAAAAATAAACAATAATTTTGCCTGCTTAGTCATAAAGAACTTTATTTGAAAAGGTTTTTTTTTTTTAAAACGTGTTTCAATAAATTTTCAAATCTTCTTTCCTTAGTTAGGTCTGTTTATGATTGGTTTTTGTGGAAAAACAGTCAAGTTATTACGTGTATTTCTTGAAACCATTGGCGCTTTATAAGTGTTATTGATTGCCAAAAATTCAAACCCCATAGAAACGTCACGGAACCCTTGACATTTTGACATTTCGGTAATAGCGATCTTCGATAGATTGACAGTATATATAGAGAGCAAATCTTTGATAGAGAGAGACTTGTCACTTCCAACTCAATAGTATAGCTACGCTAACAAAATAGTCAAAGTTATTTATATTCATGAGCGCTTTTACCCCTTGAAAGATTGCCAAAAGATTAAAAGTCACAATGTATAGTCGTTGCGTTTTAGCATAACAGTAGCGGTCATTAACATTTGATTTATTGACATTCCTAAAGTTAAAATCAGAAATCAAACTATTCTGAATCGATATTAACGAGTACAGAATAGCTTGATTGTAATCTTGTAAAACATTTATTAATAAAAAAAAAAACTAATCTATCTACCTATACAGGGTCCATGATTGTTTCTTTTGACATGTTTACCACCTAAGCCTACATTGTGGAATGCAATAAAGAATTGAATTGAATTGAGGCGTCCGCCTGCCATTTCTTCTCATTCCGGATTCTCGTAACAGGGCCTGGTACGAGAGGTGGCTGTTACCGATTGCAGTTGTTATGTATGTCCTCCGGGCGGTCGGCATAATGATGACACCCAGGTGTTTCTTTCGCACAATTCAGGGTCCAGTGAGGACCTGCGTCATGCATCCACCGCATTTCCGCAACCCTATCCAGGTCATTGGTCCACTTTGTGGGCGTCCTACCAGCATTTCGTTTTCCGCTGCACAGTCGCCACTCTAGAGCCTTTCAGCTACATCGGCCATTCATTCTACGAGCTATGTACCCTGTCCACTGCCACTTAAGTTTTTTGCATTTTTTTTTTAATAATGAATAGGCTCACGTTTGACCACTATCTCACTTGATGGTAAGCGATGATGTGGCCGACGATGAAACACGCTTGCCTAGAAGCAATCTATTCACTCTCGATTCATTTTTCGGTCTATGTCGGCGACCTTGGTTCTTCTGCGGATATCGTCATTCCTGATGCGATTACACAAGGAAACTCCCTTGGCGAGTACAAATATACATGATATTCAAACTTATTATGTCACACCTAAGCTATGAAGCTTCATATTTTTCCATACTAAAACAGCCATAACACTCGCTGTAAAAGACATCAACGTTTCAAGTTGCATAATAACAATGCAACGCGTAAGCATATTTTATTTTATAGTGCAACCATAGAGGGATGTAAGAGTTGTTTTTATTTTATATATTATAAGAGTCCTCTGAAGACACGTGCTGAAAACGTGGGAGGGTACTTGCGTAAGTCTTTCGGGAGACATACTTATCTAGTCTGTATGGAGAGCTATTTTTAAAGTTATGCTGTTTTTATTAGGGTTCGGTTACTCAGTCGGCTAAAACAAAGCCTTTATAGCATTTGTCTGTTAAGACTCTTTTTTCCAAGGCCTACTGTCTACAGACGCGTTGCTTCATAGACGCGTATTCGTACTAGCTTGATGTACTCGACAAAGTTTCGTAGTTTTCTAGCCAATAATGACGAACACACATTTATGAAGGTACGCGCCGGAGGAAAGTAGGACTAAGTTACGTGTCGAAGTAGGATATTACAAATTAATATCAAATACCCAAATCTGTTACCCTATGGATCAGTGAAAAAATCAAACTTCTAAGTTAACGCTATCTAAACATTAGGCCGTATATGTTTTAACGCTCGCAAGAGAATCAAAACTTACAAGGGACTACCTGTTAACCTAGAATTATGAAATTTGGCAAGAAACAATGCCAATCGGCACTGAAAATCCAGAAGACCGCGAATTTATACTTTTTATTTTTTATTACAAACTAGCTTTTGCCCACGGCTTCACTCGCGTATTTAAAATATAGCCTATATCACTCAAGAATAAAGCAACTTTCTATCGGTGAAATCATTTCAGCAATCGAACTTTCAGAGATTAACAGAAGGTAATCTTTTACTAGGAACAAACAATAACACATAAAAACAAAAAAAAATACTTTACCTCTTCATAATTTTAGTGTAGATGTAGATTAATTACTTTTTTGCAATTATAAACTTTAAGTTTGTACGGAACCCTCGGTGTACGACTCCCACTCATACTTGACAAAATATTGTTATGCTTCTAAAAACAATGAAGATACAATGTAAGTGGTGTCAAATTGTTCGTTTGTTAGGTTAATCTCTGCAAACACTTATCCAGTCGCAGAGATTGTTACACTAATAGAAAGCTTTGTTTTTGTTGAGAGCTTTTACCCTGGCTTCGTTACTTCTCATTCCGGAAAAGGTACGGTACCTGTACGAGACATCACGTGGGCGACGCCGCAGGAAAATACTAACGCAGTATACTGTTGTGCAAACATTAGAATTCTTCAGTTTGTATAAACCCATTTGTATAAACAACATGACTTAGACACGATGTACTAGATTATACAGGGTTATTTGTAAAACATTGGCAACCTCTCAGGACTGTTACTAACATCATAAACTACAACTTTCGTTAAATGAATTTTAAATAATATTTTAGTTAATCAGATTTTCATACAAAAATAAAAATATTATATTAAACGTTCTAAATATTATGAAGTCTATGCTAAGCAAGCGATAGTACAATAGTGGAGGGGAGTGGGAATCAGACGGCAGGGGTGCTTGATGTGCTTGCGTCGCATAATACACGACATAGGTAGATATAGCAAAATACAGACTTGAAATGTGTTAGACAGAACAGTGAAATCTTGAAGGTTTGTTTTTGGTGAAAAAATGTTGTTTATAATGTTAGTGATACAGTTCTGCAAGTTTGTTAGTCTTTTACAAATAACTCTGTATAGCTTTAAAAAAAAAATTAACACGAGGTAGTAACGGGTATATACGGTCTCTTTGACGTCGTTGCACAAACGAATACCATAAATCCAATACATGATTCTGAAACCAACGAAAAATTACACCACTAGGGAATCCAGAATCATGTACTTGATGTCAAAAACACCCTGTTTATGTTATAATTACATAACATGTAATATACTAAATGTACATTCTATAAGTAGTAGTTTGTCCAGAATCGGCTAATGAATCGATTAGTACTTTTTTTGCCATAAAATAATCAAGATATACAAAATGAACTTGACATATTTTTGACTGCATCTGGCAAGTCTATGCATTAGAGTTCCACGCGCGCCTCAAAGAGGTGTCAGTATACCGTAGAGGCTCAGTAGGGATTATGCTTGCTGTGTCATGTCATGTGGAACAATATGAAAGGGATATTTATGGTCCTAGAACACAAAAGGCAACTGAAGTAACAAAGGTGTTTTGGTCAGTAAAACCTGAAAGGCCTATCACTCTACGATAGTGCGGGAGAAGTCACTAGATGACTTACCACTGTTTACCACCTAAAATAATTAAGCGAGAATGTGTGTGCGTGCGTAGTTACCAACACAAAGTACTTTGTAATACACTGAAAGATACTAATACGGATGCGCTCAACCGGGGCCGGGGTTATCCGAAAGGAAACTTCAGCCCCGGTATGAAGGCTAGAAGGAACGGCGTGGGGTTTTTAGTCAGTAAGAGTCTGATACTATCTCCCCACCCAAGAGCGGGTTTTGTCATAAGATGATTATCCCCATCGACAAAAAAAAATACTGATGCGTATACTAACGTAGTGCATTCTTTTGTGATTCACAGTTGATTTCTTCACTCATTTTATTATTTGCCTACAATTAAGGTAACCAATTTCTTAAAAAAACACGATCTATGTTCAGTTACGCAAAATTTCGGGCTTGATATTAAATAAATAAATAAAAAAGCCTTATATTTCTTGCATTACAAATAGGTATTTACAAGGTAAAGTTAAAGTTACAATATCTGTGAAATAATCAAAACTGACACTTATTCATGTGCAAGAACCCCTCCCTAGGCGAAGGTGAAGGCCTCCTCTAAAGAATTCCATTTGTCTCTATCTTGGGCTATTTGCGTCCAGCAGGGCCCCGCTATTTTTATTATTTCGTCTGCCCATCTCGAATATGGACCTATTTACCTTTGAGACGTTTGCCGTATGGACCCTTCCACTTTATCACCCGGCTAGTCCACCTGTCATCCTCTAGCCTCGCTACATGACCTGCCCACTTCCATTTTAATTTTTTAGCAAAACTTAGAGCATCTTTGGCTTTGGTGATTTTTCTAATTTTTGTGTGGCGAATTTTTTGTACTTTTTTAATGTTAAGCATGCTTCGTTCTAATCCACGTTGGCAGGTAATTATTTTGTTTTTGATTTTTGATGTATACTTCCAAGTTTGACAGGCGTAGGTTAAGTATGGTAGGTCGTCATCACTTTTGTTTTGATCTTTATTGGCATGTTGCTTTTAATTCATGAATCCCCAAGCGACCACCGGTGGCCGCGCATCTATTGTCTTACTATTGTGTTTCTAATTGACGGTATCTGAAGGGTTAAATATTTCGCTTAATGACCAGTACTTATTCCAAGTATTTTGTGCCCTTCGTTCTACTTCTAATTCATTGTGTTTTCTGTTGAAGCTAATTTGTTTTCCAAGGTAGATATATTTTTCTGTATATTTTAATGTTTCATTGTCTACTGATATTCTTCTGTTTGTGCTGTTTGACATAACCATTGTTTTTGAAAGATTCATTTCCAGTCCCACCCGTTTACTGGCTGCGTTTAGGGTATCGAGCATGTTTTGAATAGAATAGAATAGAATAGAATAGAATAAACTTTATTTTAAAAACTTTTTTTTTTTTTTTTCTTTGTTGTATGCTAGACTCTGATAAGAGAACCAAGTCGTCTGCAAAACGCAGGTGACTTAAATATTTACCGTTAATGTTGAGTCCAGCTTTTTCCCAATTTAATTCTTTTATTATTGACTCTAGAATAGATATAAATAGTTTTAGGGACAACGGGTCTCCTTGTTTCACTCCCCTTTCAATATGAAATGTAGGGCCAGCAGATTCAAGTTTTATTTTGGCTTTGCTACTCTTGTAAATATTTCTGATTATCTCTATATACTTATGTTCAACTTCCTGAGCCTGTAAAGCCGTCCATATACTAGAGTGTGATACAGTATCGAAAGCTTTTTTATAGTCAACGTACGCGATGTAGAGCGCTCTTTGCTTTTCCTGGTATTTTTCCATTATTAGTTCTAGAGTATGTTTATGATCAATCGTCGAAAAACTCTTTCGGAAACCTGCTTGCTCTATCGGTTGTTTTGCTTCTATTGTAACACTTATCCTGTTATTTATGATGGTAGAAAATAGTTTGTAGATACATGAGAGTAAACTTATAGGCCTGTATTTCGTAATATCTTTTTAGTCTCCTTTTTTGTAGATTAAAATTATTTCTGACTCCATCCATTGCGTTGGTATTACCGCAGTTTCTAATATCCGGTTAAATAAATTTGTTAGGTATGGTGTCAGTAACGGACAGACAACTTTTATGGCCTCATTGGTAATACCGTCTGGTCCTGGACTTTTGTCTATCTTCAACCGTTTTATTGCTTGTATAACTTCATTTTCAGATATCGGTGTTACATTTCTGCTCGTGTTTAAATTAATAGAATTTTCTATATTATGGTCCGTGCAGTCTTTCACTTGAGCACTATATAAGGCTTTATAGAAATCGGTTGCTATCTCTATAATATCTTTACGATTATTTATAGTTTTACCTTCTCGGTTTAAGCCATCTATCCAGTATTTATGCGTGTTTAATTCTTTGAGTGCTTTTTTTGAGCTTCCGGCTTGTTTTAAATGTTTTTCTATAGTCTTATATCTGTAAGTTTTATAGTCATGTTTTATATATTTACTTATTAGTTTGTAAAGTGCAGATAATTCATTTTTTGTTGTCCTAGTTTTGGTATTAGTATGATGTAGCTCCTGTCTTCCTTCTTCTCTCAATTATGTTACAGCTAATTAGTCAAAATTCTTACTCAGTTAAAATGTGCTAGTTTTAATATTTAAAAAAATACGAATCATTTTAGTAATCTAATTAAGTTTTACTATAGAAACATAATAATAACAGATTTTTGAGAATACACACACAATACACAGTTATTTTCAAAAAAAATATTTTATCCAATTGGAACAACCAACAGTTTACGCTTCTTTCTTTATTAATAAGTTCACACTTGACCACCTGAATATGGTATGCGATAATAATACCCCTTCCCCCCTAGCCGACTGACCAGACTACCGCCTAAACCACAGACACCACAGACTACACCCTGTTTTATTTTAAGTTCTTATCCATCAGGTTGTCTGGATGATATCGCTGTATAAGACCGCCATTGTACCCATAAATTTAAGTTTTATGTATAAGCTGTTACTTTTAGTTGTACAATAAAGTTTATTCTATTCTGATTTAGTAAAACTACAGGAAGCGATCATGTTCTCTATTGTGACCAATATAGCCTATCAGTTGTAGCAGATGCGATAATATGGTCGCCACGGTGAGTGTATTTAAGAGTGAAATACCCCTAGGTTGCAGCTATCAGGAAACATAATCCAGTAGGGAGTACCACTTCTTAGCTGTACGTACAATGAATATTATAGATATTAAAAACACAATAACTTAAAAATATTAATGAGTAAATTTTAATTTGACTGGCCTGTTGGTCTAGTGGTTAGTGACCCTGATTGCTATGCCAGAGGTCGTGGGTTCGATTTCCACCCAGGACAAATGTTTGTGTAATGAGCATAAACATTTTTTCTGTGTCTAGGCATAATTTATCTATAATATGTATGTATTTAGAAATATTTAAGTATGTTTATCAGTTGTCTAGTACCCATAACACAATCTCTGCTTAGCTTGGGACTGGATGGCGTTTGTGTGATAGTTGTGGAATATTATTATTATTTTTATTTATTATTAAATTGGTAGGACATACCTACACTCTTCATGCATGATTATATCTATAAATAAGGTGGGTTGGGGTAAGATCGGCATAGGGGTAAGAACGTATAAATATAAATTATACCACTTATTTAGCTTTATTTTTAAAGCCAGCCACATTGCTGGGCAAGGTGGACATAATGACGCGACACGCAATATGACTAACACTAAAAGTAATCTTACGCCTATGCCGATCTTACCCCAACGTACTTTACAAAAACAGAAAAAACAAAGTACTTATTAACTTAAGAAAATTAATAAAGTTTATCTCAGTGCCCGAGTGTCTCGCAAGAGCCTTCGAAAACTTTTCTTGAAGCATTTACTCGTAAATAATTATGTTTTCACTGGTCATAAGTACTTTTAACCAATGACTGCAGTTAAAAAAAAAAAAAACATACTTTCAGCCGAACATAGAACCTCCTCCTTTTCGAAGTCGGTTAAAAAGTGATTCTGACTAACAGTTTTGACTGAGACATAGTAAATAAAAAATCTGAATCTTCAAATTTATTCTTTCCGAAAAAAGATTACTTTGTGCATCTCCCTGGTGCCCGAGATATATTTCTTTACTTTTCAGTTATGATGTCACATCTTTGTTAGTAAAACTCACACACAAACACATTTAACCCTTCAGATACCGTCAATTAGAGACACAATAGTAAGACAATAGATGCGCGGCCACCGGTGGTCGCTTGGGGATTCATGAATTAAAAGGGATTATAAAAGTTTGTTTTTGGTTTGTAGAAGGTAATCTCTGAAAATACAGGTCCGATTGCTAAAATGTTTTCACCGATAGAGAGTTGCTTTATTCCTGAGTGACAATGGCTATATTATATGTACGCAAACAGAACCGCGTGTAATAGATAGTTATACATTTAATTCATGAATCCCCAAGCGACACCCGGTGGCCGCGCATCTATTGTCTTACTATTGTGTCTCTAATTGACGGTATCTGAAGGGTTAAATAAAACCTACTTACACATATTATAGTAGTACCTACATACATATAATATTGCGCGTCCTTACAATTCAATTTCACTGCTGCCCAGCATCTCTAGCTAATATTGAATCATGAATTTTATTGTATATCTCTCAAATTGCAAATATTTTTATTTATCACATTTTATTAAAAACGCTAAACCTATTCCAATGCCTTAACTTTGCCAATAATTTCTAAGAAAAATTACAGCTAAAAGATTCTATTAAAACTCGTTTTATGTAAGAAAGCCCAATTAAAAGTTTCTACTTGTAGGAATAAAATTGACAAACAGACATAAACAGCGTGAAAGTTACAAATAGAAGACTAAAATATAATATAGGTAATTAGCATTACGACTTATTAACAAGAAAGAATTTATTTCAAACAATAAAATAATTATTTCTAGATATAAACTTAAATTAATTAAAACTAACTTAAAGAATTTAAATAAAACCCTAGAGAACTAAAATAAAAATGGCAATTTAAAGTAAGGCATCGAAAAATTCCTCCGCATCGTTGTCGACTGGTAATGTACTCAAAAGGCTGGCGGCATTGCCACGCTGAATGGCAATGCTTATATATAAAAAAAAAAAAACAAGAAAACATATATCCAAACAAACATAAATAACAATTTCATGCCATAACGAGATGGAGTACCGTAAAATAAGTACAGATAAACAATATTTGAAAGCGCACTAATACACCATTACGTAAATTGAATTCTCCCAGAACTTTCACGGGCGCTGAATTTATTTTCAGCTATTATTATTGTAGTGAGCAACAGTTCAGGTTTTGAAGCACTCCGTGTAGGACCCCCTTGGTCCAGCTTTTCAGTTGTCATTCCACCCTCGCGGAGGGCGGTTGTCTCGTGTCGCGGAACCCTACTCCCGTAGAATATCGTGTTTATACTAAAACTGACAACATCGATGTGAAAAACAATACCTTTGTGCGTTTTCAAAAACAATGGGTAAGTAGCTTTATATAATTGAAAAATAAATTCTCTGTTTTCATTTTCAGTTTGCAATTTCTTATTTTTGCATAAAATGGTTTCAGGGAAGAGTTATTGAAGCGATATTTTATAGGATTGTTTCAGAATTTTTTGTTATTTTTTAGGATGCGAGGTAGTAGCGATATATTTTTGTATTGCGGATAGCTGCATACGTGCTAGACTTATATAAGTGTATGAATGCGGTATGCTTGAGCTGTACTTTATTGGTTTTATGTTAAATATTATATTTATATTTGCATACATTATTACATTTATAACATATTAATATCACTTTAGTGTGCTTTTTTAAGTTTAGTGTTTGTGTGTACCTAAATAACTATATTTGTATACGATATTCACTAATAGCTTGCATAATACAACCTGCGGCTGGTTTTAAGTCAACAATGAGTAGATTACTTTTCCCCAAGCATGCTTTACCATCGACTACATCATCGCTCTTCATCAGGTGAGACAGTGGTCAAACGTGAGCCTATCAATGATATTAATAAAAATAACAACTTTAACAAAAGTTTGTTAATCGTGACTATAAATCCCTTTCTTATAATTATATTCGAAAGTTATAATATTCATATTAATCAATCAAAGAAAATAACTATGAACTGAAACAAACCAAAGATCGCATATTAATGTCGTTCTTAAGTTATTGACTCAAGAACTAACTAACACAGGCATTTTTTATGTTTACTAAACCAAAAACTTATTATGAAAATTAAAAGTTTGAGAAATGTGAGATCACCCTGAAGTTTAAATTCTGAAATCTCTCTACTAATATTACTCCGAATCATTTTTGACAAGACAATCGAATATTGGTTTTCTATAAGTACTTTGATATAAGATTGCATTTCTTCAAGTGAGCGTTGGAATCATCAACATCATCATTTCAGCCGAAAGACATCCACTGTTAGACATAGGCTTCCCCCAAGAGTCGCACAATGAACGGTCCTGTCTCCTGTGTATCTCGCATCCATCGGTTCCCCGCAACCCTTACCAGGTCATCGGTCCACCTTTCAGGAAACCTGTCAACGCTATGTCTTCCAGTGCGTGGTCGCCACTCCAGAACCTTTCGGCCCCAAGGGTCATCTGTTCTGCGAGCCATATGCCCTGCCCATTGCCACTTAAGTTTGGCGATTCTTAGTGCTATGTACGTGTTTCCTCTTGAAAGGGTATTTAAGTCAAGAGTGAATAAGTTATTTCTCGACAAGCGTGCTCCATCGTCGACCACATCAATGCTTACCATCAGGTGAGATGGTGGTCAAACGCGAGCACATGAATAATAAAAAAAAGTCAGTTTGTTCTTAAAAACTTATTATGAAAATCAAAACTTTGAGAAATATATAAATCTTCCTGAAGTGAAAATTCTGAAATCTCTCTACTAATAAAACTCCAAATCATTTTTGACAAGATAATTTAATCGAATATTGGTTTTCCATAAAACGATTTCTTTTATATAAGATTGCATTTCTTTGAGCGCTGGAATAGCGTAGTTTAATTCCGCCAATTCCATTACTTCGTCGGACCACTAGACGTATGGAGATTAGGGTGGAACGAAAAGAAAGATCTGCTGCACAGTTCCATTTGCCAGCTAAAATTTGTGTTTTTTTCTATGAATTAATATACCTATATATATCACAAAGCTGAAATTTTGTATGATCATTTTTAAGACTATGGATCATACATTGGTAATCCAGGAGACACGAATATAAAAAAAAAATGATATAAACTAGAGCTTGACTGCGATACCACCTGATGAGTGAGACGTAGGTACTAGTTTATTAAGAGCCTATTCACTATTTCACTCTAGCCTTGAAGACCTCCAAATTATAATCAGACGGGAAGACCGCAGTAGGCAAATTGTTTCAGTCCCTCGATGTACGTGGTATAAACGACGAGGCAAAACGCTTGGTTCGGACCGGAGAGGTTTCAACAACGTATGAGTGGTACATTATATTATTTATTCACCGTACATTGCGTTGTCCGGTAGTAAAAGGGACATAATCCTTACTAATATTATAAAAGCGAAAGTGAGTTTGTTTGTTTGTTACGTCTTCACGCCTCAATGGCAAAGCCGATTTTTATGAAACTTGGTATACGAATAGACCATGTCCTGGAATAGGACATAGGATACTTTTTATCCTGGAAGTATGTATCCTTGGGATAATTTTCTGCTATCACACGGGCGAAGCCGCTGGGAGCAGCTAGTTTCATATAATATTCCACAACTATCACACAACGCCGTCTAGTCCCAAGCTAAGCAGAGCTTGTGTTATGGATAATAGACAACTGATAAGCATACTTATATATTTACATACGTATATAGATAAATAACACCCAGACACAGATATGCTCATCACACAAACATTTGTCCTTTTGTGGGAATTAAACCCACGATCTCCGGCATAACAGTCAGGGTCACTAACCACTAAACCAACAGACCAGTCAAAATGATCGATGAAATGTCATCAAGTCATGGAATTCCCGCGCACACTCTCCAAAATACATCCTGTAAAATACCGAAAGGCTGGCTACCCTACACCTGTGCTCGAGGCTTTGTAGATTGGACTTAATTACATCTGGATCACCAATTAGCCTCTTCGCACGCCATTCCACCAAGTCTAAAGTTACTAGACGGTATTTTGTAGTATCAGACCATATTATGTGGCTGCATTTGTTTTAAATAGCGTTTCGTTTGTTTGATCGTTGGGTAATTTTAAGCAAATTATCGTACACCTATTTTTTGAATGGCAGAAGTTTAGATTTATATAGAAAATGTGACAATGTAATATCTTATGAGCAGTGGTGGCCGAATGGTAACAGCCCCGACTTACGAGTTGTAGGTCGCGGGTTAAACCCAGCCAGGCGCATTACTTTGTGTAATTTATTTCTTAACAACTACTCTCAAAACAGTGAAAAAAACATCATGAGGTAACTGGCATGTCCTAGAACCGAAAATTCGAAGATGTGACATTCACCAACCCGCTCTGGGTACGCGTGGTGGATTATGGCCTATTCTACTAGAGAGAAGGCCGGAGTCCCAGCAGTGGGAACATTAAAAAAGGCTGATGACGATGAGAAGTAAAAATATACAAGGTATAACGTTAAATGCGCAAAACCTGAAATTACTTTGTTCAGAATAACGAGCAGAATCAATTAAACCACTTTTTAATATAGGTTACATTTTTCAAAAAAATCTTCATCAAAAATTTCGACCTGTCCATTTATGAATAGGACAAGCCATTATGTGCGCAAACCCGCTAAAATAGGTAAACAAACACAAATAGTGGTAATCCAAACAAATTTTCTCATACACGGGATAATTAAAGTTCTTATTTCAATGCAGATATGAATTTTAAACAAACTAAAACTACTCATAAAACCTTTAATTATTTTTTTTTCGGTAACGGTGAAGGAAAACATCGTGAGGAAACCGGCATGTCTTAGAACCAAAACTTCGACGACATGTGACATTCACCAACCCGCACTGGGCCTGCGTGGTGGATTATGGCCCATTCCCTCTCCTAGAAAGGAGGCCTGAGTCCCAGCAGCGGGAACATTAAAAGCCTGATGATGATGATGATTTTTTTTTCACATAATTAGGTCAATTGAATTAAAAATCATTTGGGGCGTCTGAGGTTTTGCGCATTTAACGTTACACGTGGTATAGAAAATGTGACAATGTCATAATAATCTTATTGCTCGTAATTGTACAACTAAAGAGGGTAATTTCTTACTGGAGTCTCTGTTTTCTGATAGATACGACATAGAGATTTTTAAGTCAAGAATGAAAATGTAACTTGTATTGGTTATATAATGTTCCAATACAAGCATCTAAGATCCACACAGTGACTTGAGCTATTGACGCCCACTCATCAAGACAAAGAGCGGTGAAATATAACGCTTAAGTGTCACTTACGAA
The DNA here is from genome assembly GCA_949319445.1 of Mythimna lalbum. Classification (NCBI taxonomy): domain Eukaryota; kingdom Metazoa; phylum Arthropoda; class Insecta; order Lepidoptera; family Noctuidae; genus Mythimna; species Mythimna lalbum. The sequence continues at coordinate 4,008,714 of OX439358.1, forward strand.
GATGTGGGAATTCTCACAGGAATTTCAGATGAATTTAGCAGGCAGCAGGCAATTAAAAGAGGGTTATTAAAATACACACGTACAAAGCTTTTGGTAACACATTCATTTTGCGTACAGCTAAGGAATGGAATTCCCTGCTGGAGTGTGTGTTTCCTGATAGCTATAACCTAGGGGTCTTTAAGTCGAGAGTGAATAGATTGCTTCTAGGCAAGCGTGTTCCATTGTCGCCCACATCAACACTTACCATCAGGTGAGATAGTGGTCAAACGCGAACCTATCCATAATATAAAAAAATATATAAAGAATGATGCCTGGATTTTGATATTTGGGCAAAGTTTTTAATACCTATGTATGTTATTGTTAAATAGATAGATTTGAGTGGAATCTAGTGAAAAAACCTGCAAATTAAATCACAAAATACCAAAACAAAATCTGCTAAGGCTTCACTATTTGTCTGTCTGTCACCAGGCTATATCTCGTGTACCGTGATATCTAGATAATTGAACTTTTTAACAAATGTATTTTTGTTGCTGTTATAACAAGAAATAGATACTAAAAACACCAAAATATGTGATTTTTTGCAGTTTTTTACTCGATGCCCAGTTTTTAGTATTTTAATAATACTTACAGAACACACACACGCACACACGCAGATAGACTAATAGGTAGATGCTTGAATGTACTATTCACACAATCTTTAGTTGTATAGTCACTTTAAAAATAAATAATTAAATTAAAACAAATATTTAGATTTGTATTTTGTGGGATATTTAGATTTTTATTAAGGTGACGCATCGCATTCCGGCTTGCACTTTAAATTTCTATTTAGTTGCTGGGTTGTGAAGATTAGCTTGGCATGAAAATACTGATACTCTGTTACATCCTGTATTCAGGTAAGCCGACCTAAACACTAAACAGATAAAGGAAAAGACATATGACTATTGGATTGAGACAGCCTTACCAATGTAAGCCTAGAGATTTAGTTGTGGGCTTTGTTAAAGTAAACGCGTTTTCCTTCGATTTGGTCAGGAACCGGCTTTAAGGGGATGCAACTCGACACACATTTTCACTGTTTTTCATACTACCGCTCTTATCGCGTTATTACACATTTTTCATTAGATATTTTAGAAACACAGTATCTTGTGGATATTATTTAGGCTTCCAGCCGCCGTCTAGTCCCAAAATAAGCAGAGCTTGTGTTATGAGTACTAGAGAGCTGATAAACATACTTATATATTTCAAAATACATACATATTATTGATAAATTACACCCAGACACAGAACAAATGATCATGCTCATCACATTAACATTAGTCCTAAGTGGGAATCAAACCCACGATCTCCAGCATAGAGGCAGGGCCACTAACCACTAGACCAACAGGCGATTAGTCGAAGATGAAGCATGCTTGCCCAGAAGTAACCTCTGTCTTGCCTTAAGACTCCTAAGTGTTATGATATATATGATATATATTACTCGCCAAGTAAACACAGAAAGTCGTCACCGCAGACAGAACAAACAGAATGAAATCCTTTGTTATTATAATATGCCTTGAGGACAAGCTTACTGGACTTGCTTCCGTTATTGCGGAATAAATAAAAAGATAGAACTTGCATTTAATATCTGCTTGGGAAACATGAATCCTTTCCTTGTTTTGTTCAAGGAAAAAACAAATCTACGTAATATTATATGTCTTCTATCTTCTATCTTGTAATATACAAGGTGTAAGGGACAGCCCTCCGCAAACTTTAAGGGCTTGCTCGGTAGACGAAACTGAACAACCTTCCGCAAGTTTTTTTTTCAGAAAACGAAACCAAAATCAGCCCTACCATACAAAATTATTAACTTGGTTGGACAGTTTGTATAGAGAATCCGATTTTTTCTAGCGCCAAGGCACCAGCATCAAAACTACCACCTTTTCAAAAATCAACCCAAGGCCTATGTAAATGTGGATGGGTGGAGAGGGAGAGGGAGGCCAAAGAAAAGATGGATGGATTGTGTGAAGAGTAATATGAAAGAACAGGAAGTTAGTGATAGCATGACGAGTAAGCATCGGCTCTGCTGAGCCCCTATGGTTTTACAGAAATAGACATTTTAAAGAGTTAAGCGTGCGTAAAGAAGCTGTGAGGTTAGGTGATAATACACATCAATCTGATGAAGTCTACCATCAACATATTCCTTATTAGAAAAGACTGTTTTTCTTTCTAATACGTTAGGTATTAGAAAGAAAGACAATCTAATCCATACTTATATTATAAATGGGAAAGTGTGTGTGCCTGTTTGTCCGTCTTTCACGGTAAAACGGATTAACAAATTGACATGATTTTTTAAAGTGGATATAGTTGAAGGGATGGAGAGTGACATAGGCTACTTTTTGTTTCTTTCCAACCCCCACTTCCTGAAAATGGGGGAATTTAACAAATTTAACGCGAGCGAAGCTGCGGGCATAAGCTAGTACCTAATATTCCACAACTATCACACAACGCCGCCGTCTAGTCCCAAGCTAAGCAGAACTGGTGTTATAAGTAACGTGACCATTTATTCTTTGACTCAAAACGAGACATTGCTTTATAATAATAATAATAATTTATTTATTTAATTTGACAACATCGGTCCACTGGTAACGTAAACGTAAAAAAAAACACTTTTTAAAAGTTATCTATATATATAAAAATCAATGCCACTTTTCGTTGTTAATTTATAACTCAAGAACGGGCTCACCTATCCAGACCAAATTTTTAGGCTATGTTTGGACTGTTTAGTAGATGGTTTATGTGAAGTTTGGTAGGGTAGAGTAGGGTATAGTAGGGTATAGTAGGGTAGAGTAGTGTAGAGTAGTGTAGGGTAGAGTAGGGTATAGTAGGGTAGAGTAGGGTAGACTAGGGTAGAGTAGGGTAGAGTAGGGTAGAGTAGGGAAGAGTAGGGAAGAGTAGGGTAGAGTAGGGTAGAGTAGGGTAGAGTAGGGTAGAGTAGGGTAGAGTAGGGTAGAGTAGGGTAGAGTAGGGTAGAGTAGGGTAGAGTAGGGTAGAGTAGGATAGAGTAGGGTAGAGTAGAGTAGTGTAGAGTAGGGTAGAGTAGTGTAGAGTAGGGTAGGGTAGAGTAGGATACAGTTGGGTATAGTAGGGTGGAGTAGGGAAGAGCGGGAGCGAAGCCGCGCGGGCAAAAGCTAGTTTATTTATAAAAAGGTAGTTGGTTTAAAAGTTACAAATCACAAAATATAGATACCCAAAATGATTAGTTATATTTATAGATATATTTATCAGAAGAACAAATTTGTTTTAATATAGCTGGTGACGATTTCAAGTAAAGATGAAACTCTTGGCACGTTTTATTTATATTCATTTTAAATATCAACATCGCCTTTAGAACTGATATTTGTAACTGGGTTTTCTCAGATGTCCACAATTTGTTCATAATAGAAAATACTCTTTCTACCGGAGCATTTGTAGCAGGCAAACATAAAATATATTCAATTACAATAGAAAAATTTTCATGCTAAAGATTGTTGGCGCGAAAGTGTTTGATTATTTCCATTCAACGGGTTTCCATGGAAACATTTCAATTTTTCCATTCCGTTACTTTTTGCGAAGTAATGTAATTAGAAATTAAAGATTTGTCAGAAACTTCACTATCTTTATTACAGTCAATATATTGCTTTTCAATTAATATATCCAGAGATTTTTCGATGTCTTCCCATGTGGGGACCTTTTTTAAATCTGCCCAATAAAACAAGCTTTTATTGAAAATCATTTTATCATGGCAAGGTTTAATAGCTCGGTATACCTATATAATTAATACTCGTCAAGACGAATCATTCGAGCACAAACTCGATGGGGTTGTGTCGTTTGACTACCTAGTTCCTGTAGTCACATGTCATAATAATTTTGCATTGTCATCTGATTTACACATGCATGAAAAATTTCAGCTCAATCGGTAACCGGGAAGTGGGTCAAATTTATTTTACGAGATTTGATGACAGACAAACATCGGGACAGATTAAACTAAATAAAAGCTTGTAATAAGCGGTGTCCGGTCGTCTGCTACTCAAATTTTCGCGCGGTTTCTGAAAACGGGACAATTTCCGCCCTAAAGTTCATTTCGGGGACACCGGGACTCGTAAATTTAAAAAGAGACAGTCCCGTTCAAAATAGGACGTCTGGTCACGTTAGTTATGAGTACTAGACAACTGATAAACATACTTATATGTTTCTAAATGCCTACATACATGTTATAGATAAATTACACCCAGACACAGAACAAATGATCAAGCTCATCACACAAACATTTCTCCTGGGTGGGAATCGAACCCTCGACCTCTGGCATTACAGTCAGGGCCACTAACCACTAGACCAATAGACCAGTCAACACTATAATTTTATGAGTTATGCACAAGCCCCTTACAAAACTGTTAAAATGATGGATGGATCCCTTGAGTGATCTCGAATCTTTGCAATAAAATTATTTTGTTCAAATACCGCAGAGCTTCCATAAAAGCCTTAGGGCCTTTGAAGAATATATAACTACTTCTAAAGGCGCAAAAATGATGAAAATATTCATAGACGTTTCGCACATACTTGACAATGTGAAGAAAAGTTGGATCGACAGCATATTTATCACTAGACCAACCGACATTGAACCATACACACCGACCCTTTAGCAGCAATTTGACAAGAGTTAGGGGTCGAAATGAATTGGTTTCTATTTATCTTTTGGAGTCAGGCCAAACGATTGTTTTAAATTATATTTTTGTTCCTTTGTTATCGCGTTTATTAGCATAAATATTATTTTCCTTAGTACTTTATCCGAATAAGTGGATGAATTGTACCAATATTATAATTAAATAGCTGTATTTTGGTTGTTTAATTAACTACCTTTTTTTTTGGTGGGCGGAAATCATTCAATGACAACCCCCGCTCTTGGGTGGAGCGGGAGATAGTGTCAAACTCTTACTGACTAAAAACCCACCCCGTTCCTTCTAGTAGGCTTTGACTCAGCTGGGCCCCTGCTGTTGCTGACAACTCCTTGGTTCAATTAACTAGCAGCTGCCAGCGACTTTACCCGGGTGAAAGTAGAAAATTGTCCCAAGGGACCATATTCTAGAATACTTTTTATCTGGGATAAAAAGTATTCTAGATTGCTCTTATGTGGAAAGCATATTGCAGAGCCCCGCAGAAAAATAAATTTCCAAAATTGATTAGAAAGTTGGGGTTGACCAATTTTAAGAAGAAATTTAAGGAATTTTTATGTAATAAATGCTACTATAATGTTTTTGACATCTAATTCAATTATTATATGATTTTATTTTGATTGACATTTCTAATTATTTTAACAATTTAATGTACTTACTCCGTGATGTTGTGAACGTGTGAACCTTTTTAACGTCTTTAATAAGATTGCCGATTTTTAATACGGAATTTTAAGCATTATAAGTTCAAATAAACTTTATATTAAAGGTACGTTATAATTTTTTCACAATTAGGGAATTACTGCTTTTTTACCGACTTCCCAAAAAGGAGGAGGTTCTACGTTCGGCTGTTTGTATTTTTTTTTTGTGTTCTTTATTTTTTGTAATATCACAATGTTTAACCTAAAAAGGTTTTTTTTTAAATGTAGAATAACAATTTAAGTCACTATTTCATACAATTTCAAATAAAATCAAGAAATGCGTTTCACTACTAACCTTGACGTGATGTAACAATTTTATTTATATAGGGATCTTAATTAGACTTAAGGTGGAGAATTATTAGTGTGATTAAGCTGAAAGGATTTGCGTTAAACCATGGCCTGAATTAGGTCAAAGTACAATTTTACGACCAAATGAGGGCCGCGGAAATCCGACGGATGCGAAACTCTCAGGACGGGTCATTGTGGCAACACTGGGCCAACCTATGCCCAGCAGTGGACGTGTTCCAGCTAAAATTGAGATGACGCTTTTGGTCCTCGTTGGATGATTATTAGGAACTAGGTTCTACCACCAGATTCGTCCATTCAAAAGTAAGATTTTTCTATACAGGCTTTGGATTCCCATTTCGTTCCTTTAGGGGGTGAATTTTGGAAAATTCCATTTTAATGCTTCATTATCATCAGCCGTTTTAATGTTTCCACTGCTGGGACTCAGGCCTCCTCTCTAGGAGAGGAAATGAGAAGAAGAAAGAAAGAAAAGAAAGAAAAACATTTAATTTACGTGAATTAGACGCATTCTTATAACTAAATAACAAAAAAATCAGTGAATAGGGAAGATATGCGTCTCATCCGCGCAAAACGGCCCAACGCTCAGCATAAAGCTGTGACCTCACGCATAATGCGATGAGCTCACAGCGCTGGTTTTCAGCGTGGGCTGGTCGCTGTGTCGACGTAAATGGGCTGTAATCCACCACACAGGCCCAGTGCAGGTTAGTGAATGCCACATATCTTCGATTTTTTTATGGTTTCCTCGCGATGTTTTTCTTCACCGTTTTGAGAGCAGTGGTAATGAAAATAAATTACACAAAGTAATGCGCCTGTGAATCCGTGACCAACAACTCGTAAGTCAAAGCCATGATCACTCGGCCACCACTGCTCAAAATGCTTGCCTACGTCATAAAAGAAACCCTTGTGCATAATTTCACACTTCTAGTCCTGGTAGTTTTAGCTGTGAGTTAATTTGTCAGTCAGTCACTTTCTACTTTTATACATTATTTTCGAGTTTCACGTGCGTAATGGTGCTGACACAATTTAGGTGCTTATAAGGGTAGGGTATCTTATTTCACGTTACCTAACCTACTTCGATAACGTTCACTTCAACAAAAGGGTACCTACCTACCTGGCTACATAGACAGACAAAACGTTTTGAGAACACTTTATATGTACGTACAACTAAGGATTGGAATTCTTTGCCGGAATCTGAGCTTTCTGATACATAGGTACATAAAACACCACATAAAATAATAATAAAAACAACAAAAAAAACGGAGTACAGAAATACAATACAGTTCCATTGAATGTGCCCGAACCGAAAGGGTCACCAACTCAGCAATTGCTGTGTCAAACACCCAGCGCTGATTTTCAGCTAGCATACCGCAGTGACGCACGGATGATAGTAGGTAGGTGGTCGCCACCTTCTGTGAAGCAGTAATGCTAGCGAAGAAGTCAAACTCACGCCCAGTTGCCGCGACCCCGACACCGACCCCGACTACCAGCCTACCGCCATGTAGACGCGAGCTTGCGACATGCAATAGGTAGCACGCCGTCCGGTCGTCCAGTAATCTTTCGAACTGAGCCCAAGTCATCAATAGCGCGTAGTGTTCCGCACACTTCTCAAAAAAATGTCAGCAAACTGAGGGGGCCAAGCAGGTCTGATGCCCATTAGGGCCGCGAATTTTCAGAAAAATAAACTCATGACCCTAGAATGCAACGGTCAACTGGAGGTGAACACAGGTGTGGTTGTGATTGTAAAGTTTGACAGGCCTTCTCACTTCACCTAAGAGCGCAACAAGTCATTTTGATGATTAGAAAAAAAAACTTTCGACCACATCATCACTTACTAACAGGTGTGATATCAAAAATTAAAAAAAAATACTAGGTACGAGTATTAATTTTAGTAACCAAGACGTATAAAGCCAAAAAAGTTACTACTTTTACGAGCTCACGGCAAATATTTTAATGGAATTTTTGTATCCGACACATTCGCTCCAGGATTTTATTGTACCATTTAATGACTGCCATATCTTTTGCGTGAATGGCGCTGAAAATTATCTATGTCACAACCTTGATGCTAGTAATTAAAAGCGCTACTGCTGACATTAAGGTTTTATTTTTTGAGGTAGAAAATCATCAAATTACTTCTTCAGCTCTGGGTGGGAGCTGCGATAGTGTGGGAGAAAAGAGTTCTGAGTATACATATAGATGGATGGAGAGGGAGAGGGAGGCCAAAAAAAAGACGGATGGATTGTGTGAGGAGTGATATGAAAGAAAAGGGAGTAGTGGTAGTGTTACGGGTGACAGGACAGAATGGAAGAAAAAAACGTGATGTGCCGACCCCAAGTAATATAGGATAAGGGCAGGAAGAAGAAGAGCTGTGAGTGGGAGTGAGACGGAGTGTCAGATTTTTGACTAAGTCACCTGTGTTCTTTCGATTATTGTGGCCCAGGGTCACGGTAACTTTTTTAAAAGATGCCACAACTCGAGCAGGCATTAGCCTTGGTTGATCGCGTCCATCTTGCAGACAGATCTATGCAGCGCGCGTGGTATACAACGTGCTGGTGCTTGTCGGTTTAATTCCAGGGACAAGTAGTGTTTGGAATTTTTTATTCACCTTCGAAATCATCTAATGACTTCTGCCAATCTAGGGCGTAGTGAGATGTCATACTTTTACTGACTTATAACGCAGTTCTTTGTTCCTTCTTTGGATTGCGTTCCAAGACCCCGGGGTTCCCTTTTGGACCACCCATGGACGATATTTTCCGACTGGATCCGGGCCGTATGATAGCAATTGTCTCGACAGCGGTACGGTAATTGAACTCTGCGTGGGTGTACTATTATAACAAAGTTACTCGCTTGAGTAGGTCTACAGAGGATTGAGGCGTGATGTAACATATTGTGATACGAAGTGTAGAAACGTCCCTTTGAAACCTTGTTTACAAATATCAATGAGAGATTCCCGGCAATGAATGTATAGCTATGTATGTATTGTTTGATATATTTCCTATATATTGTATGTATTGTTTGAACCTGAGGTATATTTCCATAGAATCGCTCTTACGTGATTATGACTTTAATACACATCTTTTTCTAGGTATTTTGTAAACACAAGTGTTTTGTGGATGTTATTTACGTTTAATTTAAATCAAAACATTTTGTGTTAAACTAATCCAGTAAAAACCTCGGAAAATTTAGCATTTTGTGTGAATTTTGGCTCTTTATAATCTATAAGTACAATTAATCTGTAGAAGTTTTTAGTTATGCGCACATCGCGTATGATGCACGAAGTCGATGTAAATAACTTTTGTACATTCAAATTGTGTGTAACTTAATACACTCTTTAGATTTTGTTTCATCGCAATCGGTTGACTTTATCGAAAGATATACTATATTCATTGACTGTTAGGCGGTACGAAGTTCGCAGGGTCAGCTAGTGTACTCATAAATTTAAAATTTAAAGAAAATTATCTACAGGAACATTGCAACATAGCGTGACGAATGACAGGATAGAATGGAAGAAAAAAATGTGTTGCGCCAAACCCAAATAAAACGGGACAAGGGCAGCAGTGCGATTCTGTAAGACTTCATTCTAAACTTCGCATCTGAATCCGCCGTGAGTTTCTTGATTGGCATTCTGAAACTCAGTTGATAATTCGAATCTACACTAGCGCTGCTCTTGCGAGCGTGTTTGCGAGTTGAACTAAATTGACCGCGGAATTTTGACAGATAAAGTATGAGATGACGTAAGAAGTGGCATTCTATAAGGTAATTCCGCCGTCACTTCGACGCTCACTTCGTACTCGAACCCGATTCAAAGTGTCAAATTAAAAGCATCTATTTTACGAGTGAAAATAGAAGAAATCATAGTTAAATAGTGTTTAAATAAAGTTTTTAAACACACTTTAAACCAAGGTTCGTCGCACATTTTAAGTGGTTTGCTTTAAGGAATGATAAGTGGTTCTAACATATAAAAAAGCACTGCTAACCTTAGTCCACTGTTTGTATGTTTTGATAGTGCCACTTATACTGTTTAGGCATAAACTCTACCAGAGTTTCAATCTGAGCCGACGATCGGTGAGAGGAACGTGTTTCATTTGGACTGAAACGTTGTTGTTGTTTTAGAAAACAAAATAAACACTTCTTTTATTAATATTATTTTTGAACTTTACAACCAGAAATATAAAACTACGTCATGATTATTTCACAATTATTTTTGGCACTGAACGATCAAAAACAAACAAAACGTAAACTAAACAAAACAACACAACGCACGACGCATTATACAACTTCAACGCATAAATATTGTCCACAGATTACTAATGATATTATCTGTCAGTCATTTTTTTTAGTAAGGTAAGCATAGATTATATTCACGGCACGAACTTAGACTTTTCTGTTTTTTTTTTACTTATTAGCTGCCTCAAATTCCTTTAAATAAGATATTTTAGTTTAAACATCCATAATAGCTAAAATTCTGTGTCAAAAACTGGTAAAATAAAAAACCGATAAATCTCAACTTACATTTAGTTGAGTGTGGTAATCACTAGTACAGTATTGGTCGCTTCGGAGCTCACTTCACTTCGCAAGTGCCTAGGTGATGCTTACAGAATGCAAAATCAAGGTCGTTTTGAACCTTATGTGAAGTGAGAGTGAGTATCGAAGTGAAATGCGAGTTGTTGTCTGAATTTTACAGAATCGACGTACAGGAAGATGATGACGATCATCTACTTGAACATTGCATATTCAATCGCAATTCTGAATGATGGATTTTTTTTTTTTGACCATGTTAAATAGCTATTTTAATTCTCTAGACTTAGAACAACTCAGCCCTCTGGTCATGCAAAGTGAAAAAAGGCCAAATTGTACGTACCGCAATTTCCTTTTAAAATTCAATTTAAAACGCTCTCTTTCATTGTTCTCCAAAGGTTTCTTAGCTCTGCAAGATCCGTAACCTCATTACTATTTAATATTGTTCAGACACTAGAAACTGTTTATTCGTTTAGACTGGAGCTTATTATATGGAAGTGCAGGTACGTTGGCACGCTAAATTGGATGTGTGACGCATACCTATTGGATACAGAGTAAGGTAAACATGATGTTGTCTTTTGATTGAAAAACTTTAAAAAATAGTAACACATTATTTCTAGTACTTGCGAAATCTGAATATAATTTGTTCAAAATCAGTAACTGAATCGATTCCAATATTTTTTACACCATGTTATACAAGGTGTAAGGGACAGCCTTCCGCAAACTTTAAGGGCTTGCTCAATAGACGAAACTGAACAAACTTCCACAAGATTTTTTTCAGGAAACGAAAAAAAAAACAATTGTGGAAGTTTTTTCAGTTTCGTCTATTGAGCAAGCCCTTAAAGTTTGCGGAGGGCTGTCCCTTACACCTTGTATTTTTTCTCAAAAATATTTAAAAGGTCACAAGTTGGACACCACCAACACTAAGTACAACACAGGTCACGGCATGTCATAGCGGGCATTAGGTGCCAGCGCACAGCTGAATGCAAGAGCAAAACAAACCCTCAGTCGACCGGGTGGCCCGGTGACAAAGTATTTTTGTCACCTACCAGGTTTAGGCATACATACATTCGTGATTTTTCATAATAGGTATAGTTTTGAAATTCTGTACGATAGATTTTTAACATAAAAATACTAGACAGATGTTTCAGGTTTCTCATATACTAAAAACATAACCCTTCTTAAAGTTGAGAAAAATAAGGATGTATATATAGCATACAGTGAAAGTGCTAGTTAGCTGTTCATTTTGTGTAGCTGGTGCCTTTTGTTCTGCGGGGGCCGCTCTGTTTCCAAGTGGTAATTTTCTCTCAAATCTCATTGTGCATTCAGCTTTTAAGGTTTTGGAGAGGCGACCGGACACGCGGCGTTGGGAGGCCTTCTACGAGGTGGACTATGACCTGGAAAGAGTTGCGGGAATCCGATAGGTGCGAGATGCACAGGACACGGGCATTATGTATCATCTACTTGGGAGGCCAACAGGGGACGTGTTTCGGCTGAAATGATGATGATGATGATGATTCAGCCTATTCCAAGCTGTTGCCAGTCAGCCAGGCCACCGGTCGCTTTCGCAGCGAAGATGCCCATACCGAGATCAATGATGGTATAGTCATATCCATCAAATCGGAGTATGTCTGACTAGTGATAGACAAAAAAGGTATTTTAGTTTTCGAGTAATCATAAAATACTGCTTTTTGACAGTAGGTACATTCGTTCGCTGTTTGGAACAGAATCATCTTCCTAGCTTTTTTCCCAACTAACTTAGGGTCGGCTTCCAGTCCATCCCAAGGCAACTAAATGGGTTTTTGACATGGAGCGACTGCTTATCAGACCTCCACAACCCAGTTACTGGGCAATATGATACTTCTGGGAGACATTAAGTTAGTTAGCCCTTTTATGTCCCACTGCTGGGCAAAGGCTTCCTCCTCCCTTTTCCACACACGTCTGTATTCAGCCATTGCAGGCCAGTTCCTCCGGTAGTTATATAGCTCATCTCTTGTGAAATCACGTAAATTTCATGGTTAGAAGTTTCCAACATGCAGTTAGAAATCGCATTCATTCAGTGTTTCTTTTTATGAAAAAAGAGATTTTTTTCATGTAGTGGAATAATATATAGGGAAACATTACACTAATGACCCATAAATATTTAGTACTCCAGAAAGAAGGCCGTAATGGCGCTGATAATATTATGTACGGATAGCAACGACAATCCCATAAGTCACGTTGAAGTAAAAAATATTGTATATTTCGATAAATGGAAGAACTGCAAAAAAAGGAAATGTAAAGCCTTTTTTATGGTTGGGAAAATCATACAATAACAACTCACGCTCTTGGGTGGAGCGGGAGATAGTGTCAGACTCTTACTGACTAAAAGCCCACCCTGTTCCTTCTAGCCTTCATACCGAGCTCCCTTTCAGATAACCCTGGCCCCAGTAGGCTTTGACCCGGCTGGGCCCCTGCTGTTGCTGACAACTCCTTCAGGAGCGCGGGAACAGTGCGCACCGTCGACGACTTGGGCAGGAAATGCAAAGGCTTGAACCACAAAACAAATAGGAACAGAAGACAATCTCATGTATGTACTTCGGCGTTTGAGCCGGAACTGTTCAACGAGTGGTTCGAGACGCTACCGAGATATCGTGTCCGTGTCTATGTGTGCGTTGTTCCAGCGCGCTTTGTATGTAGATTGGCTTCTGTACCTATATATTACATTAGTAGACACTTATTGACATTAACAGTGGTGATTTGCCAATTGGGTGGTCGATTCATTTACTTAAGAGGGTCCTTCTCCACTCGCTTATCGTAAACATCGAAAATGGTTTAAAAGCTTGTTACTTCAGTTAATGCAATCCAACGCGATGTTTGACGAAAAAGCAACGCAAAAAAAGAGAGATAACGCCTGGAAACTCTGTTAGTATTCGGTAATTCCGAGATTTACTCGAAAATTTCACAAAACTTGCTCCAGGAAATAGCTGTTTTTTTTTAAACTCTTAAAAGTTTTTGGAAAAAGTTGTCATCACATAGAATCTTAATAATACTCGTATTTGCAAGGTCTCTAGAGGATTACTTTTTTGACTTTTTTCATTTTTAGGCAAATTATGAAGTGTCAAAGTTCATACAAAATAGGACATTTTCAGAAGTTTTTACTGGATTAGTTTTAGAGAAGTAGACAAACTATCATTTTATTTTATTTCGAAATCGTGTCGCAGCTACCCTCCCCCGTATCAAAGTAATATAAGCCTTATAAACAAATAAGCTTATCGACAGTTATGAAGATTGAATATTTTCACAAGCTCTAATCTGCCTGATGAGTTTCTCAATGTTTATAGGTATATACTTTCCGGTTCATTAGGAAGATTGGCTATTTATTTGTGTAGGTTTTCTGGGCGTATCCGGTACCTATCTATTTTGTGGTATGGAATAGTAAAGATTTTTTGCTGAACTGGACCTTTTTTGGCGCAATCGTGAGACATAAATGTTACCTTTTTGAATTCCTTTCGAATGTTACCATGATCCTCAAGTCATGACCTGATGTGATGCTGCAGTCAGGATAGTCTGCAGAGTACCTAAGTCCTCGACAACTAACAGCAGATACATCGAGTTTAGGCTCATTGAAAAGGGCTCGATGTGTGGATAAACGTACTGTTAATAAAGTACACTGAAGTACATAGAGACCTGATGCTGAAGCCAGGAGCATCAGAAAAAGTACAAACTTTGAAGCTACAGCACCGTAGTCGTGTTTGGGCTCATTTTAAACAGGACTAAATTTTGAGTTCAATGCAATGTTGACATAAGTCTGACCTGATGCCAGCTGAGGCCGGGATTATCAGCATCTAGTCTAATGACTGATTGAAAGAAGAGGGGGACAGGATATATCGAACTGATCTGATAATGATGCCGAAAGGTAAATTATTGTAATCTAACCGTGTTTGGTATTATTAGAACCGTTATGAAATGCGCTCTGGCTATAAGGTATTTAAGTTTGACTGAAGGGTACTTTTTAGTGGTGGTACCATAACTAAAAAGTGTAAAAAAAAAAAAAAAATAGGACCGACTTCAATGTTAAAAAAACACTGAAAAACACCAAATAACTTTAATTTTGGAAGTCGGTGTTAAATAACGAAGAGACTAAACTATTATAGAAACACCGACTTCCAAAATTAAAGTTATTTGGTACTTCTCAGTGTTTTTTTAACATTGAAGTCGGTTATATTTTTTTAAAAATTATGTTTTTGTTTTGTGTTTGTATTTTTTTGTTGTCTACAATGTTTTGTGCGCCAAAATAAATACTTTTCTTTTTTTCTTAGAGATTGATTATTTTTAATTCATTAAACGGCGGGAGTTTTGCTGACTTCTCTTTGTGATGCGCGTGCAATACTACGCGCTGTCGACGGTTCGGGCTCGCTCCTAATAGAGTGAATAGACGGCGAGCTACTCATTGCTCGTCGTAGAAGACTAAGAATACTATTACTATGTTTATTTTGTTTTGCCAAAAGGTTCTGGAATAACGACCACGTACCGTAAGACGTAGCGTTGGAAGGCCTCTTAAAAGGTGGACCGATGACCTGGTAAGGGTTTCGAGAATCCCATGGATGCGGGACGCACGGGACTGTTCTTTGAGGCGCCACTTGGGCAAAGTCTATATCTAACAGTGGACGTCTTTAGACTGAAATGATGATGATGATGAATGATACCCAAGATACTCAAACACAAGATTAATTCATGAATCCCCAAGCGACCACCGGTGGCCGCGCATCTATTGTCTTACTATTGTATCTCTAATTGACGGTATCTGAAGGGTTAAAAACATGAGCAATTATATCAGTTGTTTTGGATTTTTGTCAACCACTACTATTGGTTTCTATGCACACTTTCGATTATGCCGTTTCTATTACGTAAGTGTCAGTGTTCTGTGGGATTATTTTCTACGATTCAGTGAATATATTACCATGAATTTTATGTCTCACGAAATGGCTGCATACAAATTGAAAAATGCACGTACCCAAGTGACTACACAGTATCAATTTAAGCAAAACTTCTATTTCATAAGAGTTTATTGAACGAAAGAAATTACGAACAGTTCACACATATTTTCCATACCTATTTCCTCCTTTGGTAGGAAATAGGTATGGAAAATATTAAACAAAAATAAAAAATGGTGAAACTTTTCATGTGACAAAAAGAAGATAACTTTTATAGACCATTGTAATCTTTATGGAATATAAAGTACACCTTACCGAAATATTATATTAACCTTAAGAAATCCCTAATAATATTTATAAAGGAAGAAAAATTATGGGGCAGGATAGACCTAAATAAATATGCGTTGGGGAGCTGGGTCAACATTCAAGATTTGATGGAGAAAAAGGGATCTTCTTATCTCACCGTGCATACAACATCAATTTACGTGGAAGTTAAAGAAAAATGGGGTCAGTTTTTTTATTATGGATTGGCTCGCTTTTGACTACTGTCTTCCCTAATGGTCAGTGGCAAATTAGCCCTGTAGCAAATGCTACATGTCACATGTCTTCGATTTTTTGGTTTTAGTACATGCCGGTTTCCTCACGATATTTTCCTTCACCATTTTTAAAGCAGTGGTAATGAAATAAATTACACAAAGAAATGCGCTTGGCAGGGTTTGAAGACGCGATCTACAACTCGTAAGTCAGAGCCACTCGGCTACCACTGCTCTCCCAAAGAATTTTGCACCGCCTAAAAGTATAATATATGTGAATTTCTTTCGATATAGTAAACCGATTGCAATGAAACAAATTCTAAGTAATATATCAAGTTACACACAATTTAAATGTATAGAAGCTATTTACATAGATTTCATACATTTTACCTGATGCGCGCACAACTTAAAACTTCTACAAATTCATTCTTACGTATAGTTAGGCTCGCGATTGACCACTATCTCACCTGACAGTAAGTGATAATGTGGCCGACAATGGAGCACGCTTACCTAGAAGTAATCGATTCACTCTTGACTTAAAGACCCCTTGGTAGTAGCTATTAGGAAACACAGACTCCGGTAGGGAATTCCACTCTTTAGCTGTACGCACAATAAATGTGTTGAAGACACACACTTATGCGCATGGATGGCTGCCAAAGTAGATGTAACTAGATACTACTATTTTACATGAAGCAACTACTTATCTGATGTCCACAATCCAGTAACTGAGTATCAGATTTCCTGGTTTCTGAGTATCCGTGACGACTGTCAAAGATCTAAAAATGACATCCGGGACCAAAGATCTCAAGGTCGAAGCACAAAGTAGAGGTGCGCCTCGTGATACCAATTGGCGGTGGCAACCTCTGGCATTGAATCCTAGTTCAGGTTATGGTCTGAAACGAGAGGTAATGGGATGCAGTGGTCTCGTTCTGTGGAGTAGTAATGCTTCAACAGTAAGGGGAACAGACATCCTCAAGTCCTAGTTACTGTTGATCCAAGTATATCGGAAGAGCGGGCTTTTGGACGACCAGCAATGGTTATCTCACCATCAGGCAGTCCGGAAACGCCTTTCACGACTGCCAGAAATGACGACGACGATTTTCAGTCGTCGACGACATGTAAGCAAAGCTAGCGCCAAGCGCCTCAAAAAGATGATCTAATGATAATGAATTAACGCACATAAGTGCCTAACTCTGTAGGCGTAGGGTTGCGTACCACCGTCTGCAAGCCTCCGCCAACAGAGTTAGGTACTGCGAGCATTGAGTAGCACTCCGTCCGGTCGTCCGGTAACCGTCCAGACCGAGCCCAGATCGTCAACAGCGTGCAGTATTCCACGCGCGCCTCAAGGAGATGGAGATGAGAAGCAGGGTCGGGCCTACCGGGGGAAAAGTGAAAGTGAACCCCAGGGCCCTGGAACATAAGTTTAGAAGGTACAGGAGTGGGTTTTAGACAGTAAAAGTCAGACATGCTCTCCTGCTCCACCCAAGTCATTGCATGATTTCCCACCATAAAAAATGTACCTAACTCTGTATCATTCAAAAACAATTTCTTTTCAGCTCCCGAAACCATCAAGATAGAAGATGGGTCCAGATGTGGTCCCAAGCTTCAACGATGGTGCACAAGCCGCCGATGCCAGCTCTGGAGGCTCCTACTTTTGCCGTTCATCCCCATCCTGGCACTCATCGTACAGACCACGCTGTCTCTGAAGAGTAGCATCACTAATGGAAGGGATGTGGCCGATGTTGAGGAACAGGTACGGACTTATCATAATTATAGTGTATTTGCTTACTTATTTCTCGCTATGCAGGGATTGACTTCCAATCTGAAGGATATTACTGAGTACCAATACTTTACAAGAGTATTATGAATACAAAATTTCGAATCTGGATACGGATATAGAAATAAATATGAAATTATTTCGGATTATCCTCTATTAAGTTTGACGATTCTTCGGACTATGTCGATGTGTTGTGATGTCAGTTGTCTATCGTTCACATTTCGGGAAGTGTGCACTGAAATTGCATAATCTAATTCCGCCAAGTCCGTTCCTTCATCGGAAAAAGCGATAAATCCCACACGCACAAAGAGTTTTTGAACACATTTATTGTGCCTACAGCCAAGGAGTGGAATTCCCTGCCGGAGTCTGTGTTTCCTGAAGGGGTCTTTAAGTCAAGAGTGAATAGGTTACTTCTAGGCAAGCATGTTCCATCGTCGACCACATCCTCGCTTACCATCAGGGTGAGATGTTGGTCAAACGCGAGCCTATCAATAAAAAAAAACCTTGGTTCTCACGATTTTCATCAACACGTAAAATGAAAGAGTCAAGATCAAGTATTGATAAAACACGTGTCGTCATCAGCATTTTTCTCTTCGTTTCTCTTATCTCATACACAGAATATCAACTAAAGGGTTCTTTGAATCTTCAATCTCATACATTTTCATGAGCTGGCGACAGAAACGTCCATCACAAGCTGGTTTATCGGATTTGACGTAAAATAAATTACTTGTTGCTAGTCACTGGAGGTTTTTTGAGTGGTTTACTTTCGTGCTGGTCTTGTCACCGTGAATATAAATGTGGCTGCTGGGTTTTACAAGCTTTTATTTAGTTTCATTTGTCCCGATGATTGTATGTATGTAATCAAATCTTGCAAATTAAAGTCCCACTTCCCGTTTGCCGATTGAGCTGAAATTTTGCATGCATACGTTAATCAGATGACCATGCAAAATTGATCTGATGATGGAACTGGAAGGTGGCCATAGGAATTCAGATAAGCCTATCTTGTTCGAGCTTTTTGTAATGGTCTTGATGAGTATGAATTTATCTCTATAAAAAGTTGGTATGAAAAAAATATTCTTTAGGTCATTGCTAATTACAGACATCCAAGTTAGAAGGGGTGATCCAAGAACAGTATTCATGTGTAGGCCTTGCCTAAAATAAAGACCTGAAGAACATAATGACTAGGCAAGTAGTCTTATGTTCTTCAGATCTTCTCATTAGATGACCATACCAACTGAGCCTCGTGTCATTGACTTTTTCTCCAATTGGGCGGATCTTAAAACTTCCCCTGATGTGTTCGTTTCTAACCCTAGTGTTGAGAATTACACCTCCTTGCTCCTTGCTCATCTCAGCATCTTTATCTCAGTCGTGTGCATGTTGTGGCATGGCATTAAATTAGATTGGTGGTGAAGGCAGTAAATCGGCTGAAAAACGGAAAAATTTAATGTAACAATTAAACAGTCATGTACTTTAATCATCGTTATTCCTTATTACCTAACTTTCTAATAATTAATTAGGAAAATAAAATTACTGAAATCAAACGTACACATTTCCGTTTTTAAAAGGTGTATTGTACTGCATTTTGGAAGGTTTTACGGTCACACACATATATCGCTCATTATTTTTTGGAGCAATCGTGTAGACAAATGTAATCAATTTCGAAGACGTGCTCTCCCGAAATCAAGATGAGTTTTCCGACCCACTACGGGCAATGAAACCCCGGTCCTGTGGGAAAATTAGAAGTAGCTTAAGTACTCATTAATAACAATAGCTTTATCCCAGTGGAAGTGCAAATTTTGTTCAACTGTTAAATGATAAATTATATTTATTTTGCTAAAACACTTTTATAAGTCAATTTTTTTTCGTCAGTTTAAACTTGATGAGGCCAGTGTTTCCTAGCTCACATACCCTGAGAAGAAACATCGAAACAAACTCGAGGTTCAAAGTCTCTTTTAAAGTCCATACAGTAAATAATATGTAATGGTCAAATCACATGAGAACTATGCAGATTATTATTATTATTATTATATAGCTTTATTGCACACCTTAACTTAAAAAAGTACAAACATTTATAAATATAAGTGTACAATAGGCGGTCTTATTGCACAGGGCAATTTCTACCAGACAACCTTTGGATGGACTTAGATAGAAGGAAAAGACTTCGGGCTGTCAGTGTACAACAACTTACAAAAACAATGTAAAAATAAAATAAAAATACAATACATAAATAAAAAACCAAATAATAAACTAATAAATATAAAATATAATTTCAATTAGAAAGGAGTAGAAAAACTAAAGTGATAGATAATGCTCCTTCACCATTCTTTTGAACGTTTGTAGTGTTTGGGCTCGCCTCACTTCTATGGGTAATGCATTCCACAAACGAGCTGCTTGTATCGTAAAGGATTTATCAAAGAACGAAGTGGAATGCATGCGAATTTGTCAAAGAACGAAGTGGAATGCATGCGATTAGTCTGAGATTAGTCTCAGATTTGATTGGACCGTCCAGTCAGTGCAAGCATGTGTCAGTATTCGCAAAGCTCAACTCAGGACTACTATGGAGCTCAACGACTTGACGAACAATACCAAGGAAAGGACATTTGGGTAGGCCGCAGAAAATACTCAAATTGCCAGACATACGAAGCCGTTTAGAAGATTTATCCTGCAATTTAAAATACTGTTTCTGCGGGAAAAAGAAAGGTACCCAAAGTAACATCAGCTATCCATTAATTAAGTTGCAGCATAATTATTCCAGTCGTTTCAGGAATTAGACTGACAAAATTTTAGAAAATTACATTTTTGTTCTTGGTGTAGAATTTACTTTCAGTACACCGCAGACTACCCCCTTTTTTAGTTTAAGTTCTTATATTCTAGTCTAAGGCTGTCTGGAAGATATCGCTGTCAGCGATAAGACTGCCATTGTACCCATAGATTTTTACTATTTTTGGTGCACAATAAAGTTTATTCTATTCTATTCTATGCTATGCTATGCTATGCTATGCTATGCTATTCTATTCTATTCTATTCTATTCTATTCTATTCTATTCTATTCTATTCTATTCTATTCTATTCTATTCTATTCTATTCTATTCTATTCTATTCTATTCTATTCTATTCTATTCTATTCTATTCTACTCTATTCTACTTTCATATACATACGTTATTTTGATATTTGAAAAGGACACTCCAATTTTATGAAATACGACCAGCGGGTGAGATAATCTATGTAGATAGGTGGTGAAGATATTAGTACGGTCTACCTCAATAGGCACATGTGCAATTATCTCCTCCTTTCCCAAGCCTGCTCTGCTGAGGCGGCACTTCGTCATGCCAATTAAACTTATTTGAGCAAATCAGTGATCCGAACATAGACGCCGACAGGTAGTGTAAATAATTGGTCTTAAAATCAATACCGTTGGTTGTCAATAACGGTTCAAATAATTTAATTTAGTCTCATACGATGCTTGGAGATGCCAATTTTGAGAAGCCTTATGGTCTAGTGGTCAGTGGCTCAGACTGCAATGCCAGAGGTCGAGAGTTTGATTCCCACCCAGGACAAATTTTTGTGTATTGGAAAAAGGAAATAAATAGAAACCTTATACTCGTAGGATCATTTTGTTTTCCGTCGGTCTGTCTGTCTGCCAAGAGCCTTTATGTCAGGAACGCGTGGAGATATTGAGTTGAAATTAAAACCATATACTCAATCTAACTGTTTTAAGGTAAATGAAGCTGGCATAAAAATTGTAGAAAGTAAAATACCACCAAACCGATAACGGGGTATAATACTAGTGTTATGTGTTCTTTCATAACATAGAGGGGTCGAAGTACAAATATCTTCGAGTATTATCGACCTGTTGTCCTCATTACAGTTTGAAACTTACGACCGTATCGGAACAGGTTACTGTTAAAACTTGCCATTTCTAAACGCTTTTATAAGCTCTCTTTGTCATGCAGATCAAGTTAGTTGATGTTTATGAATCAAATGTTTGTTGAGAGAAAGTTCTTATCATAAAGTTTCTCTTAGCAAATATTATGTTGTTCTCAACAAACAATAGACAACAAACTTTGTCTTCAATTGAAGAGACCAAAATGCTATAATAATAATATATTCCACAACCATCACACAACGCCATCTAGTCCCAAGCTAAGCAGAGCCTGTGGTATGGGTACTAGACAACTGCTAAACATACATAATAAATACATACATAATATAGATAAATTACACCCAGACACAGAACAAATGATCATGCTCATCACATAAACATTTGTCCTGGGTGGGAATCGAACCCACGATCTCTGGCATAGCAGTCAGGGCCACTAACCACTAGACTAATAGGTTATGAAAAAAGCTAATGTCACGGAAAACCCAGTCTATTGCCTCTACAATTTCACTGTCTCCACTAAGTTGAAGCTATCAAAACAAAAATAAAATAACAAACAAAAGTCTCTCTAGCTCTATAAAATTTTACTATCCTTAGGTATAGTCGGCAAAGGAAATAAGTACAGTCAAATGGGGGGTGTAGAAACAGAAATTCAAATGGTATTTTCACGATATTTGAATATTTTTTACAACATATAACTATATCAATTTATCAACAAATTACCAACCACAAACTACGCACGCAAGTAGGCCGTTGCAAACACAACCTGGCAAAGTGGGGGATTATAGACCCATCCAACACCCAGTGCGAGTGCGGTGCTCCTGACTAGACGATGGTCCACATATTGGAGTGTTCAAAGTGTCCCTACACCTGCACTTTGGAGGACTTATAAAACGCCACTAACGCCGCTATTAACGTGGCAACCTACTGGGCCAAAAAGCATTGAGGGAATAGAACACCATTGATTTGAGAGAAGAAGAAAGTGAAAAACTAATCCAGAGTTTCGTTTCTATTTACCCCTGCGTCTCTATTTTCCCGTTTTATGGTAGCCAGGGTCGTCGGATATATTTGAAGTTTCCATGGAAACCAATGGCTGATTTGAATGAATTTTAATTTTGTTACTGAGTTGTTTATTTACTTTGAAATAATTATCATCATTCCACCCAAAAGGTGTCTACTGCTAGATATAGGCCTTTCCATGTCTTGCATTTTTTTAAAATAGAATATTCGTAAATTGTTAGTTATACATACAACCGATATAACCCGAAGAATAGCCAAATTTATGTGGTAGTGGGCAGAGCTCATTGTTCGTGAAACAGATGGTCGATGAGTCCTCGAGTGGTGGCCGTGAATCGCAAGAAAGGGCAGTCACGAGAACCCAACGGATACGACACTTCAAGGATCAATCATTGTGGCGACGCTTAAGAAAGCCTATATCCAGCAGTGGACGTCTTTCAGCTTTAATGATGATGATGGGCAAGTTCTTACTGAGAACACCAACTGCTGACATTGTGAGGTCACTAAACCTTTTTTCTTTTGTTGTAACAGGTCAGCAGAGCAACAGAACTGGGGAAATTGGTGACCAGGTTGCAACAAGAGAGGTCTGAAGTGGCTTTCTTCATCTTTACCAATGGGAGCACTTTGAGGTATAACTTTTATTTGACAGTTTTCCACCAATATTTTTCTAGATATTTAAAAAATTATATACATGATAGTATATACCAATTCCTTCGTAAATTCTTAATCTAAAATATGAATAATAATAAAAAATATATTAAACGTCAACAACTAGACTTCAGATAACAGTGGTGTGGACTTTCTATTTGCAATCCTTACTTCCTTACCAATATTATAAAAGCGAGTTTGTTTGTTCGTTACTTCTTCACGCCTAAATGGCAAAACCGATTTTGATGAATTTTGGCACAAAGATAGTCGAGACCTTGGAGACGTACAAAAGTTTATTTTTAAAAAATTGAGAAAAGGATGAGAATGAGTCAAGTATAAACGCGGGTGAAGCCGCGGGTAAGAGCTAGTTTTTGATAAAGTTAGGTACTTTTAGATCTAAATAATTGGCCACACACTCAATCAAAGAAAAAAAATCATTGCTTAGTGTCTTTTCTATGAATAAAATGAGACTCATTGGGGCCTTTCACCGGTTTACATCATCCGCAAAATTGCGCAGAAAATCATTTATTCTTGTGAACTCGTAACCACAAAGTTGCACTTATATTACACCAAGTTATAAAACATTTCAGAGGTATAATTAATATACTTTTATTAATTTGTCAGCCATCATTACTCACTACAAATTTTTTTCACACCTACCTAATGTCATAAATTTTGTGGTTAATATTTTCTTATGTTTAATAAAACCATGACATGGTTTTACCAAACATAAGAAAATATTAACCTATTATTATACAATGTATTTATTGGGTAAAAGTTTACTCAATATTGTTTGAGCAATCGGTTGTTATTTGGACTATTCTTTTTTAATAACTTATTTCCAAAATTGCTGATGGAAAGATTTCTACAATTTTTTTTTAATGGATGGGCTCACGTTTGACCACTATCTCACCTGATAGTAAGCGATGATGTGGCCGACGATGGAACACGCTTGCCTAGAAGTAACCTATTCACTCTTGACTTAAAGACCCCTGGGTTATAGCTATCAGGAAAGACAGATTCCGGCAGGCAGTTTCACTCCTTAGCTGTACGCATAATGAATGTATTCCCAAAACGCATTGTACGTATGGGTGGGATGTCCACCATGTAGCGGTGGCGCAACGACGCCGTACGTCTTGTAGTCCGATGATGGAACGGACTTATTATTAATTATTGAGTAAGTTACAAATTCTTCAAATCTGGTAAAAAGGAAATCTATCAAGGGACCTGATAAGGATAGACACACAGAAATTTGACGTTATCATCGGCTACGTGTGTACTAAAGAGAGCAAAATGTTCCCAACACGCAGAGGCGTGTCAGAGACTCATCCTGATACCTACAAAGTGCGTTTCACTTAAGAAGTTCCTTTGCCGTAATGTTGCTAAAACGGAAAAACCGTGTTGCAATATTTTTACCAATTAAATTACTAGTGATAATAATTAATATAAGGGACTTATATTTTGTTACTTTTAATAATTGCGTTTTTTTTTGTTTTTTTTTTTTTACTCTTTTTGAATAAAGTATAGGGCGCTGGGCTCTGTTCCGATTGTCTTGCAATTCTTTCAAATACCGAAAACGCCACGCCACGATATCGTATCTCTCTATAACAACGTAATTTTAGACCTGCTTTTTTAAAATAAAGACCCATTCCTCTCATAATTCTCCAAAAAGTGCTGCAACTACCGTTAAAAAATCGATTTCGTTGCGCATTTCGGGGAACAATTTTGGTAGAGTAGCCAACTCTTTCCTTTTTCCCTTCTTTTTTGTGTAGACAGACAGGGGAGCCAACATTACGCCAAAGGAACGTCTCAAGTGAAACGCACTGTACCAACATGACTGTCAAACGCTCGAAGACCCTTTTAGAATTTATGACTTAAAATTTTTGAGTAAATTATGAAGTGTCAACGTTCATGCAAAATAGCAACTTTCAGAAAATGTGTGTTGAATCCCTTTAAGTAATTTGTGTAGAGATAATGAACGACTATATCATCAAAATAAAAAAAAAACAAAACTATTGTCATTTTCTCTTAGTAATAAAGTTTATTCTATTCTATCAGTCAATACAGAGCGCGTCAATTGACAATTGAATCAAAATTATAATTTTCTGTCATTATTGCAGTAGCAGACTGACAATGGTTTCATTTGGCTCAAGTAAATGATCAATTTTCGCAACAGGGGCCTTAACTACGAGTATGACCTGTTAAATGATCAATTTTCGCAACAAAGGCCTTACTCATAACGTGTTAAAATTTCAGTTTTGCGAGCAAAAAAGATGAACTGTGTGGAAAAATAAGTCGGGCCCTGGAGGAAAACTACCTTAAGAGAGTCCTTCTCCACTCGCTTATCGTAAACATCGAAAATGGTTTAAAAGCTTGTTACTTCATTTAATGCAATCCAACGCGATGTTTGACGAAAAAGCAACGCAAAAAAAGAGAGATAACGCCTGGAAACTCTGTTAGTATTCGGTAATTCCGAGATTTACTCGAAAATTTCACAAAACTTGCTCCAGGAAATAGCTGTTTTTTTTTAAACCCTTAAAAGTTTTTGGAAAATGTTGTAGTCATTCAGAATCTTAATTAAATTTGCAAGGTCTCTAGAGGATTACTTTTTTGACTTTTTTAATTTTTAGGCAAATTATGAAGTGTCAAAGTTCATACAAAATAGGAGGTTTTCAGTGGTTTTTACTGGATTAGTTTTACACAAATTTAGAAATTGGTTTCTTTAGAAACCTAGATAATATCCACAAGATACTGTGTTTCCAAAATATCTAATGAAAAATGTGTAATAACGTCATAATCAGTTATGAGCGGTTGTATGAAAAACAGTGAAAATGTGAGTCATGATGCACCACCTTAAATCCTTAAGTTGGCTCATTTTGCATAAAGGAGACATTTCCTTTATTTTCAAAAAGATCCAAAACTGCGTTCAAAGATTTTCTAAAACTCGCTTGCCTTGCCCGGGACTCGATAAGATTATTATTCAGAATAAAATTTATCTAACAAAAATTTGGTCTTACTCTAGTCCGAGTACAAGATATCTTGAAATCTTGTACTCGGACTTATTTTTCTACATTGTATAGCTCCATCGAACCAAAAAATCGAATCGCGTTAAGAACTCGTAGTAGGGTCTCAGTTGGCGCTATTCACATAAACATTCTCAATTGCAATTAACTATTCTGATTCAGTTTATATAATACTTTGTTCTTGCAGGTCAAACCTGTCCCAACGGTTTGCGGGTACCAACAGAGCTATAGAGCAGATGGGCTCTCTTCCGATGCTGGTCTTCAAGAACCGGTCTAAGCCTGTGGATGGAGAAGCCTTTAGAACTGAGCTTGAGGAATTGAGGTACGTACTTATTAAACGGGTACCATCGCGGTTATTTCTGCCTGATCACTTTAAAAAAAATTCGCATGAACACTGCGGCGCTATGCCAAACCAAAGCCTCCTTTGAAGTTTTCGTTTCGACTGCAAGCGAAAATGAACTTAGAGGTGGTCAGGCAGAAGTGTCTTTGATGATACCCACAACTTATTTACCCTAAATCAACTATCGCAACTAAAAATCAAACTTAACACCACAAAATACTACAAAGTACGCCACATAAGAACTACGAAAAAAATACGAAATCCATCGTGCATCGTGCAATCGAAGTTCTCCGCGCGATTTGAACATATACGACAGGCCGACATCAACTACCGGGCAGTAGCCCACCAGACTAACACCTGTCTGGTCGGAGGATCCTCCCTTTTCAATGGAGGTTTGCGGTACTTTACTCTCTGTTCCGCATACCTCCAAACTAGCTTTTGTCCGCAGCAATAAAGCAGCTTTGTATCGGTGAAGGCCTATGTCTAACAGTGGGCGTCATCGGCTAAAATGATGATGCTGATGCCTCAAGGAGTTGTCAGCAGCAGGAGGGGCCCAGCTGGGTCGAAGCCTACTGGGGACAGGGTTGTCCGAAAGGGAGCTCGTGCCCCGGTATGAAGGCTAGAAGGAACGGCGCGGGGTTTTTAGTCAGTAAGAGTCTGACACTGTCTCCCGCTTCACCCAAGAGCGGGTTTCGTCAAAGATGATTTTCCCCGTCGACAAAAAAAAAAAAAAAAAATGATGCTGATGATATTGGTGAAACAATTTTAGCAATCGGACCAGTACTTTCAGAGATTACCTCCTACAAACAAAAAAACAAACTTCACCTTTTCATTATATAGATGTAGATTATTATAAGTTTTTTTATGTACATATGTAAATTCCCCCTAAATAAAAATATTTATATTAGTGTAGACAAGTTTAAAAGTGAATCCCTGTTTCTCTTGATCATCACGCTTTAACTTGAGAAAAAATTTACCGATTTCATTCGTACTTTTTTTTACTTTTTTCAAACTTTGTAGAATGTTTTTACATAAAAAAAGAAAATTAGAAAACTTCAGGAGTTTGACAGTTCTCGCGTGGTCAGCTATAGAATTTTTATAAAACATGTCTGACCCTCGACTTTCCTTTTCTGTGTTTTTTTTTTGTTTCGCAATGATTGTGCATTTAGTCAGTGTCAAGTTTAGAAATGATTTCGTTTTTAATACGATATATTATAATATTGTCACTTTGTTTTCTATTTAACTGCGGATATAATCCATCGTAATCTTTTTGCAATATGGTATCAAAACTTTGGATGGAGGTGGAGAGAAAAGGCCAAAGAAACAAATGGATGGATTGTGTGAGAAGTGATGTGAAAGTAAAGGGAGTTAGTGATAGCATGACGATAGACAGGATAGAATGGAAGAAAAAAACTTGTTGCGCCGACCCCAAATAAAATGGGACTAGGGCAGAAAGATGATAGTACAGATGATGATAGTAGCAAATCTTTCGAGTCAGTATTTTCAGCAAGCTGTACTGAGACTTTTCAATCATCATCATCATCATCAGCCTTTTTGACGTTCCCACTGCTGGGACTCAGGCCTCCTCCCTAGGAGAGGGAATGGGCCGTAATCCACCACGTGGGCCTAGAGCGTGTTGGTGGATGTTACATGTTTTCGAAATTTTTGGTTCTAGGACATGCCGGTTTCCCCACGATGTTTTCCTTCGCCATGCAGTGGTGATGAAATAAATTACACAAAGTAATGCGCCTGGCTGGCAGGCTTTTCAATATATATATATAAAAATGAAACCCGTTTTTCGTTGCCACGACATGGCATGAAAACGGCTTGACCGATTTGGCTGTTTTTTTTTTGTTGTGATTGTTATTGTGAGGATAAGGTTCTTATGGAAAAAAAAATAAAATTAGGGTAGTGTAGGGTGGAGTAGAGTAGGGTAGAGGAGGGTAGAGTAGGGTAGAGTAGGGTAGAGTAGGGTAGAGTACGGTAGAGTAGGGTAGGGTAGAGTTGGGTATAGTAGGGTGGACTAGGGAAGAGCGGGAGCGAAGCCGCGCGGGCAAAAGCTAGTACTACAATAAAATTCTCAGCTCTATTTCACCAAAATTGAGTCTGTTTCAATTATTTTACGTATTGTCCAGCTGTGTAGATGGGCCCGAGTCATCTACGGCGCGTAGTAATCCATGTGCGCCTCAAAGAGATGTCAGCAAAACTGTAGGGACCCAGGAAGGTAGAAGCCTACAGAGGCCACGGGTAACCCGAAAGGGTACCCCAGGGTCCTGGAACGCTAGGAAAAGAAAGAACATAAGAGTGGGTTTTAGTCAGTAAAAGTATGACCTCTCGCTACGCTCTAGAGTAGGAGGAGTCGTTGGATGATTTGCTAACTAAAAATAATAATAATATAATAATTAAAGAGGGATCGATAACCTTGTCGTGGAAATCCGATGTGTGCAAGCCGTAAGTTATGGCGACATTTAAAGGAGGCATAATTTCCAGCAGTGGAGATGTTAATACTATACTAAATTCTCCGGGATAATAAACCACATTTTTTGGTTTCAGAAACCATTAAATAAAGTTTTTTTCTACTCTAGGTGGAGCGAAAGGGTAGAGTCAGTCTTAACTAATTAAAATTCAACCGTGTTCTTTGAGTTGCCCTTACTTGTTCTACCTCCTTCTTTAGTCGCTCTTACCTGTTCTTGTTTCAAGGTCACGGTGACTTTTCCAAACAACCCCATGAAAGGTCAATGCCACTTCGATAATTACAACGAAAGTAAGTGACTTACAAAGACTAAATGAAGCCGTGAATCGTTCAGATTTTCATTAAGAAGCTAATAAAATTCAAAGAATTGGAATCCAATGCTGTTTATCTCGATTAGTCTTGATAGAAAAGCAATGAGATCGTTTCGTTTACCTGCAAGGGATTTATTGTCAATAATGGGTCCAATTTTGTGACTGTGATACAAAAAAATAACGTGTCAGGAGTGGCTTAAGAAGTCTGTTGTTTAATAATGTCTTTTTAATGTTCTGGAGGTTCTGCTTAAGTAAATCTAAGACTCATGGTGAAGGAAAACATTGAGCGTAAACTTTTTGCTAGATAGTAAATTAGGCGACAGATTACCACATGTAACATAATGATCATTACGCCAAACTGGAAGCATCTTTACTCTCCATTATCGAACAAAAAAAATTGATACATTTTTAAAATATATGTTCATTTATACGTGTAACAGAGTTAGGTATACAATTTAGTATCATCATAAAGCTAAGCGTCCCTTGCGTCAGGATCGGAGCGTACGGAGGGAATGGATTTACTGGCCTGTTGGTGCAGCGTACGGATCGACTGGCCTGTTGGTCTAGTGGTTAGTGGCCCTGACTGCTAAGCCGGAGGTCGTGGGTTCAATTCCCACCCAGGGCAAATGTTTATGTGATGAGCATGTTCATTTGTTCTGTGTCTGGGTGTAATTTATCTATAATATGTATGTATTTAGAAATATTTAAGTATGTTTATCAGTTGTCTAGTACCCATAACACAAGCTCTGCTTAGCTTGGGACTAGACGGCGTTGTGTGATAGTTGTGGAATATATTATATATATATATCTATATATATAAAAATCAATGCCACTTTTCGTTGTTATTTTATAACTCAAGAACGGGCTTACCTATCCAAACCAAATTTTTAGGCTTTGTTTGGACTATTTAGTAGATGGTTTATGTGAAGTTTGGTAGGGTAGAGTAGGGTATAGTAGGGTAGAGTAGCGTAGAGTAGTGTAGAGTAGAGTAGTGTAGAGTAGTGTAGAGTAGTGTAGAGTAGTGTAGAGTAGTGTAGAGTAGTGTAGAGTAGTGTAGAGTAGTGTAGAGTAGTGTAGAGTAGTGTAGAGTAGTGTAGAGTAGTGTAGAGTAGTGTAGAGTAGTGTAGAGTAGTGTAGAGTAGTGTAGAGTAGTGTAGAGTAGTGTAGAGTAGTGTAGAGTAGTGTAGAGTAGTGTAGAGTAGTGTAGAGTAGTGTAGAGTAGTGTAGAGAAGTGTAGAGTAGTGTAGGGTAGAGTAGGGTAGTGTAGGGTATAGTAGGGTAGAGTAGGGTAGAGTAGGGTAGAGTAGGTTAGAGTAGGGTAGAGTAGGGTAGAGTAGGGAAGAGCGGGAGCGAAGCTGTGCGGGCAAAAGCTAGTATATTATATATTTGTATGGTACAGCATGCACTGGATTGGAAATAGCCGATGCTAAATCGGAATGCAGTAGACGCAATCGGCATTCTGTAAATACCGACGTCTCGTACAATGCGTACGCTCCGATTCTTCTCCGAGGTCGTGAGTTAAAACCCAACTAGATACTTTACAGATACTTGTCACAGATACTTTGTGTAATTTATTTCATTATTTCTGCTCTCAAAACGGCAAAGGAAAATATCGTAAGGGAACCGACATGTTCTAGAACAAAAAAAATTGAAGGCATGTGACATTCACCAACCCGCACTGGGCCTGTGGTTTACGGACCATTCGCTCACCTAGAGAGGAGGCCTGGAACCTAGCAGTGGGAACATCCACAAAGGTTAATTATGCATAAGTCATAACCATCCTAAAATATAATAACTAGCTTTTGCCCGTGGCTTCGCCAGCGTACATAAAATATTGCCTATGTCACTCAGGAATAAAGCAGCGTTCTATCCGTGAAAAAAAAATTGCAATCGGACCAGTACTTTTAGATGGGTGAAAAAAAAACAATTTTACCTCTCTATTGTGTAGATAGTGAAGGTTAATTAGGAATACACGTGCCAGATAAAAAACAATTTTGCTTGACCTTACAAGAAGGTGCGCCAGTGGTAGTTCCCCAGATGATTTTCAATGAGAACTGTACTGTTTGAAGTTATTCCAAGGCCATTTACTGATCTTATGATACAGGAAAACATTAACCAAAATCATGAGATTGGAAATAACGAATAGGTATTCCACGCCTGGATATTCCACCAATACAATCAGATTTTCCCACGATGATCAACCTGAGCCAAGAAAGGTCATATTTTGAACCGTTTGGGGTTGAAACTCTCAGATCGCTAGCTCCAAGATATTGTATGAAGATCTGTCTAGTGCACCTAACCGTCAATAATTGCATCACTACTTACCGTCAGGTGGGATCCCAGTCAAGCACTAGTTATATCAATTAAAAAACTGAACCTATCTAAAGCTAACTTAAAAATTAAAAGCCCTAAAAAACTAAAAATAAAAGCAATTTTAAGTAAGGCGTCGAAAAATTCCTCCGCAACGCTGTCAACTGGTAATGTACCGAAAAGACTGGTGGAATTGCCACGCTGAAAAGCAATGCTTATCCTTCGTCCGAAGTAAAAGCCAGCCCTTGGGTCACTCAGTCTTAAAATAATTGAAGGTTTGTTTTTAGTAAAAAAATACTTCAAGTAAACAGTAATTAAAAAAATATGTCTTATTGAAACTGCGCGTGATCCTTTGACAGAGGATAAACCGTACCGAGATAAACATAATGCCTTATAGAGTGGCCGCCAGTTTTTTGGGCACATTTGGCGATGAGGAGAGATATCAACAAAACCGTTGGAGCCCAATAGGGTAAGATTCGGACCCCGTACGAAAGACAACGAAGGAACAGTATTGGATTTTTAGTCAGTAAAAGTCTGACACTATCTCCCGCTCCGCCCAAGGGTGCGGAAATGTCATTAAATGATTTTCCAACCTACACAAAAAACGGGCCTAGTAGGGTCGACGTCCGCTAGGGACGCGGCAGTTTTCAGCAGCGTTATCTTGGCCCTGGAACGCAAAAAGC
Source organism: Mythimna lalbum (assembly GCA_949319445.1). Lineage (NCBI taxonomy): Eukaryota > Metazoa > Arthropoda > Insecta > Lepidoptera > Noctuidae > Mythimna > Mythimna lalbum. The sequence continues at coordinate 4,040,830 of OX439358.1, forward strand.
ACCTGAAGGATACAGGTGTCTTTTAGTCAGTATAAGTTTGACACGCTCACTCACGCCATCCAGAGCTGTAAGAGTTATTTGATGAATAAAACCTTTATAAACAAAATTTTACATACAGCACGTATGTATATAAAACTCTCTTATTGCGTTTGTCTGTTTATCCGCTAACTATAAATTTATTAAATTTATTATTCCTTTGTTACAAAATGTCCCTTAAAGTTATCTTATAGTATTTTTATTGTAACATAAAAATTAACAAAATCAGTTAGACAGTGGCCTCCAAACTAGGCAGTGCCTGAATCTTGACGGCCTGAGTTGCGTTAACTTAAAATTTTCGAAAGTAAAGTTTGAAGTACTTAAAATAATAATAGATACAATAATTTTAACACGAAACAACTGTTTCTAAGATTTTGATTAACTTTTCATTAACAGAAAGACCAATAAATAAGTAAGTTTAAGTGCGAAGTCAGACGGATTACTAATCTCATTACATTGATAGACATCTCAATAGTCATGTCATAACATAATTTTATCAAAGTAATTAATTATGCTGGCGAGACAAAGTTTTATTTCCTGCAAAGAAGATTCACCGATCTATCAAATAGTTAATCTTCAAAGTTTTTATTACCAACTACCTAGCGTAACTACTTTATCTAGCTACCGCGCTGCTGGTAGGTTTAATTTATCTTTTTAGGGATCCGCGGCTCTGGAACGTAAAGAAAAACTGAAAACACAGGTCGGTTTTAGTCAGAAAAAGTCTACTGTAGCCAGGGTAATCCGAAAGGGAGCTCGAGCCCCGGTATGAAAGCTAGAAGGAAGGGGGTAGGTTTTTAGTCAGTAAGAGTCTGACACTATCTCCCGCTCCACCCAAGAGCGGCGGTTGTCATTGGATGGTTTTCCCCATCATGAAAAAAATAAGTCTGACCTGGATTATTCCTTAATATGGGTTGCAGACCAAGAGCTAAGCTAAGTTAGTTTAGCTTAGCTCGCATAGCTGACGCAGTTTTCCATATTTGTGTGCAGACTGCAAACTATGCAAACTAAGCTATGTGAGCTAACTAAAATAAGTAGGGTAAGTTAGTTGTGTATGCCAATGCGCAGTTACGCGACCCAAGCAAAGCCTTAAGAAATTGAATGTGTTGACATATCCAAGGTCTTTTTTTATGGTGGGAAAAATTCGTAACGTATCCATCATCGGAGTTTTCTTCATCGATTATATTCATGGCGAGCGTCGTCCGTCTAATTAAACTTCGCGACACTGACTGAGCTTTAGGTTAGCTCTTAATGGGCACGCCATTTATTTCTAGCTTAGCTTAGCCTAGCTTGCTTAGTTTAGCTTTGGCATAGTTTAGTTGTCGGTCTGCAACCGGCCTAAAACGCACCGACTTTGATAAGTTTTGAAGTGACGACCACGTCCTGTAAGACGCAGCTTGGAAAAGCTTCCCAGTAGTAGGACCGGCCGACGATCTGATGAGGGTCTTGGGAATCCATTGGATGCGAGACGTTTAAGACCTTGTGCTATGATTACTAGACTACTGATAAAAATACTTATATATTTCTAAATAAATCAAAAAGATATACAACGTGTAACGTTAAATGCGCAAAACCTGAAAATAGTTTGATCAGAATAACGAGCTGGATCAATCAAACCACTTTTTAATACAGGCTACATTTTACATTTATAAATAGGTCAAGCCAACACGTGTGCAAATCCGCCGAAATAGGTAAACAAACACAAATGGTTGTAGTCCAATCAAATTTTCTCATACACGAGATAATAAAAACTCTTATTTCAATGCAGATATTCATTTTAAACATACTAAAACTGAACATAAAGCCTTTAATTTTTTTTGTAAGGTTTTTTTTCACAGTATTAGGTCAATTAAATTAAAAATCATTTGGGGTGCCTGAGATTTTGCGCATTTAACGCTACACGTTGTATAAATAATTACACAGAATAAATTTTAATGATCGTGCTCATTACACTTGGAAACATTTCTTACCAAAGACAAATGGTAAGAAATCAATTCTTACCTGACCTGGTCAGGGTCGTGGGAATCCGATGGATACGTGACGCACAGGACCGGTCGTTGCGACATTTGGGGGAGGCCTATGTCCAACAGTGGACGTCTTTTGGCTGATATGATGATAATGAAGAATAATTGAATTCATGACCTCAGGCATAGCAGTCAGGGCCACTAACTACTAGATCATCAATTGACTACAGAACCCACCCCCGATATGATTCCTCAGTACCTGACTGGGTTATTTTATTCAATCTCGTGCAACATCGATCAAACTATAAAGTAAAGAGGTATAGATCTAGTTAAACTTTGTACGAGCGATCGCTTTTAAAACAGCTGATACTTTTCTCTATTCTCGTGTAAGAAGCAATAAGAATAAGAATGAGATAGACTCCTAAGGGCAGTGCTGGTATGCTAACTCCTCTAGCCAAGTTACAACCGTTTCGTTTCTCTTCCGTCGATCACCTCGATCGCCTCGAGTCAGCCATGCCTTCGATTCCTTTGTTCTGACCACGTGACTAGACAAGAGCAGTGGTGGCCGAGTGGTAATGGACTTACGAGTTGTAGGTCGTGGGTTCGAACCCAGCCAGGCGCATTATTTTGTGTAATTTGTTTCATCACCACTGCTCTCAAAACGGTGAAGGAAAATATCGTGAGAAAACCAAAAAAAATGTTCTAGAACCCAAAAATTCGACGGCATGTGACATTCACCAACCCGCACTGGGCCGTAATCCACCAATTACGGCCCATACTGAGTCATCCTCTCCTAGAGAGGAGGACTCAGGTCTCCTCTCTAGGTGGATCCCAGCAGTGGGAACATTAAAAAAACTGATGATGATGATGATAACCACGTCACTGAGCATTGAGATGACGTCAGAACAAAGGAATCGGAGGCGTGGTTGACTTGAGGCGATTGAAAAAAGAGAGACGAAACGGTCGTAACATTGGCTAGGCCAGCTTGAAAAATTTTTTGAAATTAAAATCATGGATTTACGTAAATAAGAGCGGCTTTCAGAATTGAGTATTCTGAGTTCAAAACTTCTCAAACCCTACTTTAAAGCCAAATTTTGACAGAATTTCAGAGTAGAGTTAGAAAAATACATACTCAACTTCAAATCCTTAAATAGAAATCGGGGGTAGTCACAGAAGGTGGACAAAATGGATAAAATTGGTTTCTTATTTAGCCTTTAATTTTGGCATGCAAATATAAAATGTACTACCGACGTGGGACCGAGCCCGAGTCATCAACAGCGCGTAGTATTCCACGCGTGCCTAAAGGAATATCAGCAAACCCATAGGGGCCCAACAGGGCCGATGGCCGCTAGGGCTACGGAAAAATCGTGAAAAGCAATCCTGTGGTCCTAGAACACATAAGGCCACTAAAGGAAACAGGTGTGGTTTAGTCAGTAAAAGTCTGAAACGCTCTCTAGGTCAAACCTAGAAAAAAGTACATGACTATCTTTTGAACTCGAAGTTTAACCCTTCAGATACCGTCAATTAGAGACACAATAGTAAGACAATGGATGCGCGGCCACCGGAGGTCGCTTGGGGATTCATGAATTAATGACTTATAAAACTTCTTCTCTTCTTCTTATTCGTTTCACTCTTGCCAGAGTTGTCTTGTTTATCACGAAGATAGGTCTCCGGAAGCCGTCAGGGTACGTCGTACAACTTCCCGCCATTTTTGTCTACTGGCAGTCCAGGAATCTAGGCGAAACTTACAATGCAACAAATAAATATTTTTTTTGAATTATGAGTATGACATTATTTGAGGGGAGGTTTGATTTATGTTTGTATATCATGTTTGTACGTTTGTTACTCCTTCACGCTCTAACGATTGAACGGATTTGAATGAAAAGGAAACGAAAAAAAATATCGGCCTCTCCATACAAACTGTCATGCATAATTTTGTATGGTGAGGTAGATTTTTTTTTCTTTTCCTGGAAGAATGTCTTGTGGAAGGTTGTTCAGTTTCGTCTACTGAACAAGCCCTTACAGTTTGTGGAGGGTTGTACTATAGGTATACATACAGGGTGCTGTATGTATTGTAGATTTTACAATTAATAACCACTAACTATCAACTAGTAATCGCGTTAATTTATCAGAAAGCTTGCAACATGCACTATAAAATTTTCCATGGTATCCTAATGGTGTCACTTATATTCCATAATGGATATTATAATCGTTGGCACTCCTATAAGTAATGTGTTTGTTGGGTCATTAAAATCCCATGAACAACCACTCTTTTAGATGGGGTAATCGTTGGTAAATATTGTGTTAGAACAGCAGTAGAGAAGGGGTGATTTTATGCGTATGTTTGAAGTTTTGAAGGAGGGTTCGATTCCTTGTTTACGATTCCTGTTGGTTTCCTATATAGTAAATCTAACTGCTCTCAGCGGCTTCGCCCGCGTGATAGCAGAAAATTATCCCAAGGGAACATACTTCTGGGTTAAAAAGTATCCCATGGTCTATCCGTTTACCAAGTTTCAACAAAATCGGTTTTGGCCATTTAGGCGTGAAGATGTAACAAACAAGCAAACAAACAAATAAACTCACTTCCGCTTTTATAATATTAGTAAGGAAATAATAATAAATTCTTTAGCAAAGCTATATAATAGTCATCCTTTATAATGTTGACTGGATTGAATGTAGACTGAAATTTTGACTGGCCTGTTGGTCTAGTGGTTAGTGGCCCTGACTGCTATGCCGGAGGTCGTGGGTTCGATTCCCACCCAGGACAAATGTTTGTGTGATGAGCATGATAATTGTTTCTGTAAGTTAGTAGTTTCTTCCACTTTGGAAGTGTCTCTCGCGCAAACTATTCAATCTAGAAAAAAAGTGATATTGGAAAACTCGATATCATTTTTAGACCTAAGCATACATACCCTACAAGTATGGGTTTGATAAAAAAAAAATTAGTTTCAGTTCTAAGTATCCAAAAATTTATTGTTTTTTTTTTTCTATTTTTGTATGAAATTCTTAATGCAGTTCACAGAATACATCTACTTACAAAGTTTCAACAGTATAGTTTCGGAAAAAAGTGGCTGTGACATATAGACGGACAGACAGACAGACATGACGAATCTATATAAGGTTTCCATTTTTTGCCATTTGGCTACGGAACATTATGCCTCACCGTAGAATAATCAAAAACCAACCTAATTTTACCGAAATAATAATCGTAAAAATGGCGTATTATTAGTGTATGAACAATTGGAGCACTTCATATTGGTAATTTTTTTTTTTTTCGGTGGTCTACAATTATCCAATTACAATTCTCGGTATTGGGTGGAGCGGAAGATAGTGTCAGACTCTTACTGACTAAAAACCCACCCCGTTCCTTCTAGCCTTCATACCGAAGCTCGAGTTCCTTTCGGAAAACCCTGGCCCCAGTAGGCTTCGACCCAGCTGGGCCCCTCCTGTTGCTGACAACTCCTCTCACTCTTGGGCTCGGTCCGGACAGTTACCGGACGGTCGGATAGCGAGCTACTCATGACTCGCTGTCCGCGAGCCCACATCGTGACGGCGGCGGCGAGAGCGCCGTTGCCTGATGCGGTCGACGTCTTATAGGTCATCAGACAGGTAAAAATTTACAATATATAATTTCCCACTTTCTTACTCACAGTTCTTACTAATTATACGACACACTTCAAACCAATGGCGTCAAAGACTTGATCACGCACAACAGGCATGTCATTTCTTTTGTTGACTATCCTTAAGAGAGTCCTTCTCCACTCGCTTATCGTAAACATCAAAAATGGTTTAAAAGCTTGTTACTTCATTTAATGCAATCCAACGCGATGTTTGACGAAAAGGCAACGCAAAAAAAGAAAGATGACGCCTGGAAACTCTGTTAGTATTCGGTAATTCCGAGATTTACTCAAAAATTTCACAAAACTTGCTCCAGGAAATAGCTGTTTTTTTTAAACCCTTAAAAGTTTTTGGAAAAAGCTGTCATCATTTAGAATCTTAATAAAATTTGCAAGGTCTCTAGAGGATTACTTTTTTGACTTTTTTAATTTTTAGGCAATTTATGAAGTGTCAAAGTTCATACAAAATAGGAGATTTTCAGACGTTTTTACTGGATTAGTTTTACACAAATTTAGAAATGGTCTCTTTAGAAACCTAGATAATATCCACAAGATACTGTGTTTCCAAAATATCTAATGAAAAGTTTGTAATAACGTCATAATCAGTTATGAGCGGTTGTATGAAAAACAGTGAAAATGTGAGTCGTGATGCACCACCTTAAGGAACCTACTAAATTAATAACAACACCATTATGAACTACGTCATTATATAAAACAGCAACAACAGAACGACCGCGGTGACGTCACTGTAGAAAAAGGAGATGGGTGCTTGCCGTTTTGCCGAAAGGATTTTGACAATATTTCATTGCCCGAACCAATTTTAACAACCTTTTTTTATACTATTGCAATATTTCGAATGATTTTAGTACGCATATTTTTGTTTGGGTAATTTTTTTCTTGGCAAAATATTACCAAGTATAATGTCATTATGGTATTTGGTCTTTAATTCATGAATCCCCAAGCGACCACCGGTGGACGCGCATCTATTGTCTTACTATTGTGTCTCTAATTGACGGTATCTGAAGGGTTAATCAAATGATTTATTACAGAAAACAATCTTCAGATAATAAACGTTTGGTGAAATGATTTGTTAATTATTTAAAAAAATGGTTAGGTTAGGTTAGGTTAAAACTGTGACCAGACACGACTTGCATTAATAGAAAAAAAAAAATGGTTTTCAGTAGGTCACTTGGAAGTCAACTATTTAGATTAGATTAATTTCTTCTTTAAAAAAAAGGGTAGGTAAGATTAGTTTAAAACTGTGATCTCCAGAAACGACTTGCATTAAAGAAAAAAGAGATTGTTTTTAGCAGGATTTTGCGTAAAAACTGTTATTCCAACTGAAATATTTGAGTAAATAAAAAATGTTAAAAGTAGTAGTTAGTAAACAAGTTATAGTTTAAGCGTTCATTGCCCAAACATTAAGTTTGCGTTACAATTATTTGTGAATAGTTTTTTTGTTAAGTAATAATTTGGCAAATGAAATAATGCGAATTTTTTGGGAAGTGATAATTTTTAAAATTCCTTTCGATCAAATAAGGGAGTCCCTTGCCATAGCACAAAGAATTACCAAACTTAAGTGGCAATGGGCAGGGCACATTGCTCACAGAACAGATGGCCGTTGGGGTCGAAAGGTTCTGGGGTGGCGACCGCGTACCGGAAGATGCAGCGTGGGAAGGCCTCCAACAAGGAGGAATGATGACCTAGTGAAAATTGCGGGAAACAGATGGATGCGAGACGCACAAGATCGTTCGTTGTGGCGACGCTTGGGGAGGCCTATGACCAACAGTGGACGTATATCGGCTGAAATGATGATGTTTCTGACACGTATTCAATGCGAAACTGGAATATGGCTGCCTATTATTCCAAGCACGTTAAATTGAAGACACGTTTAGGTGCATAAAAAGCAATAACACAAAATATCTAGATTTTTATTCTTCTATTAATGTACCCACCCTCTCCATAAAATGCTCGTTAAATTTTATAGGCAATTCATTGCAGAAATCATAAAAAAACTGTAAGGATAGGTAGGTAAATAATATTTTTTGTAGACAGGCCCAGATGCCTCTGAACACTAATAAATCGTGGACATGATGTCTTGTTTTGTTTTGGCAAAAACGCAACTACACAAAATAGATAGGTACAGAAGTCAATCCACATACAAAGACATTGCTCACGGTCTCACAGACACGACATCTTGGAGCGTCTCGGCCCGTTCGTCGAACAGTTCCGGCTGAAACGTTCATTAGTGTGCGTCCATCGAGCGTAGGTATAAAAAGTGAGATTGTCTTCTATATCTATCTATTTTGTGCTAACTCCAACCGATATAATACCGATTCGATACGATAAAATTACCCTTTTCAACTATCTGATACTCGAGGATAATAATAATAATAACAATAACCTAACCCTGCTTTCGACAACAGCGGACAACTACTTTTGATTTTTTTTAAATATGTATTTAAGAAATATTAAAAAAAAAATATGTGCAATAAATAATAGAAATAATAATATTCCACAACTAAGCTACAACAACTGATAAACATACTTATATATTTCTCATAGGATAATTCCTGAGTGTCATGTCAATTACTCATTTTATAAGTAAATAAATAAAATAATCTTCAATTCGGACACTCATATGGGTTAGTAAACAATTCGGAAAAGAAAAGAAAAATGTGCAAATAAAAATAAACGAAAAGAAAAATTATTCAGACAGTTTTTCAGGTTGTAACCGAAAATTTAGTTAGAAAAATACTCTATTTACAACTTTTCATTCAAAATAAAGGAGACGGATACACTTTCATACAACTTTGGGCCTGGATGTAAAAAGATGAAACTGGTGTCAATTGATAGCTACTATATTAACAAACAATCACTTTAATACCGAAATAATATTATTTATAATATTAATAATTAATTAATTATTATTATTAAAGTATATATATTATAAATAATATTCGGAAAATAACACCTAAGATATTTTTTTATAGAGTTAGGAAATCATCCAGCCCTGGAATGTAAAAGACAGGAACGCAGGTAGGTTTTTAGTCAGTAAAAGTCTGACACTCCCTCTCGCTAAACCCAGAGCGGGAGAAGTTATTTGATGATCTCATATACATCGAGTGCAAACGCACTCAAGACCGACTTTATTTATTGAGATCGCCCCCGTATTTGAGCGTCATATATGTATGTATACATGTATGTGATGGCCTGTGTATGTGTGTTTTGTTTGCTTTCATAGATTTGAAATTCTATATCACTATATCAACGGCTTAGATTTATCATATGTCATCATCTTCCTGCCCTTGTCCCGTGTTATTTGGAGTCGCCGCAACACTTTATTGTCTTCCATTCTATCCTGTCACCCGTCATGCTGTCACTAACTTCCTTTTCTTTCATATCACTTACTAGCTTTCTGCCCGCGGCTTCGCCCGCGTAGACTACAGGTTATATCGCGCGGGCAGAGACCTGTGCTCAGCAGTGGAATTATAGGTAGCCTATGTGTTATTCCACGGTCTCTTCTACCTACCTACAAAATTTGAAGTAGTTTTTGCGTGAAAGCGTAACAGACAGACAGACAGACAGACAGACAGACAGACAGACAGAGTTACTTTCGCATTTATAATATTATATAGAAGGGAAGGGATTTATCATATGTACATAAATCATATCACACTAATATTATAAAGACAAAAAATTGTATGTGTGTATGTTCGTTACATCTTCACTCTCGAATGGTAGAACTTATTTCAATAACACTTGTTACATTAGTAGATCATGTCTAAGCACACAAGATACGTTTTATCTCGGTAGTATGCTCCCTTGAGACAAATTTCTTTTGGCAGCATCAAGCAAAATATATTTTGGTAAACTCCCGCACTAATAAAGCAATACGTCTTTATTCGTTTCTTAGAATAAGCCAGGAAAGTAATTGTTTTGTAAAATAATGCGGTTTTCCATTTATATAACTGTATTAATAAAGCATGATGCCATTGTTGACCCCACTAATTTACTGACACTAATAATAACTAATACGGTAAACAAGACCTCTTATGTCTTAGTTTCCGCGAAACGGGTGTTTTGTTGTCATTAGTTCAGTACTTACACGTAATTATAGTCATTGCATGTAATAAATCTGTAGAAGTTTTTAGTTGTGCGCGCATAACGTAAAATGTACGAAATGTATGTCGTCATTTCAGCCGATTGACGTCCACAGTTGGTTTTTTTTGGTTGGCAAAAATCATCCTATGACAACCCCCGCTCTTGGGTGGAGTGGGAGATAGTGTCAGATTCTAAACTTTAAGCTATTAATTCTCAGATTATGCTCATCACATAAACATTTGTCCTGGGTGGGAATCGAACCCACAACCTCCGGCATAGCAGTCAGAGTCACTAACCACTAGGACCAACAGGCCAGTCATTATTCACGTCTTCTCCCGCTTTCGGGTGGAGTGGGACTGTGAGGATGTGTTTGACTTTTACTCTCCAGACTCTACAAAGGTGAGGTTTTTAGTTAGTAACTGTCCCCGCACAAGGTACACAAAAAAACGCCGTTTTAAGCTTCTTTTTGAAGTTGCCTTTTTTGTGGCTCGTGTGCGGCGGTGCCGCCACAAAACAACGCTTGAAGCGGCTTCAAGCTTCTCCGGACACACCGGTGTCGCGAGCTTCAGCTGGTTTTTGCGGCGGCTTCCAGCTTTTTTTTGTGGCCGCTACTGGCGTTTTTTTGAAGCCCGTGTGCGGGAACAGTTATTGACTAAAAACCACGTTTGCGTTCTAGGACCATGGGTTTCCAAGGAACCCCAACGGTTTGCTAACCTTTCCGGCGAGGTACGCATTGATCTTCTACAAGCCTACACTTACGGTAACTGATAGTCAAGGTCAGGGTCTCACCTGCTGGGGTGTGACCGTTTTCTCCATAGCATTACTGCTTCGCAGAGCAGCTGCCACCCATTGCCCCTCGCTTCAGGCCATGGCCTGCACCAGGGCCAGCGCAAGACGTCACCGTTACCGATCATCCCGACAAAGACATGGCAGTGCTCCATTCAAGTTGGGCACACCTTCACTGTATGGTCCACCGTGTCTTTCTGGTGATCCGCACAATGCTCCGTCTGAATCTGGTGCCGAATTTACTATATCCGGTGATGACCTGCATCATGCAGAAGGTGAGGATACCGTGACGCCTCTCCAGTCCTCAAAGAGTGTACTTACCACCATGTTTATGCCACCATACCGCCATAAGATCCTTTTGGAAATCTGTCCGCCAGGCCACGCCTTGCCATGGCAGCGGATTTTCGCTCCGGTGTTGCATCCGTGAAGAACAGATGACCATTAGGGCCGAAAGGTTCTGGAGTGGCGACCACCTACCAGAACAAGCAGCATTGAAAGGCCTCTCATGAGGTAGTCCGATGACCTGGTGAAGGTTGCGGGAATCTGATGGATGAGAGACGCACAGGATCGCTCATTGTGGTGGCACTTGGGGGAGGCCTATATCCAATAGTAGACGTTTATCGGTTGAAATTATGAATATAAAAACATTGCAAGATTATAAAAAGCTTGTAAAAAAGGATTTAGCTAGCGGTGTTGCGGTTGCATGATTTATTTTATCATCGCGGTAAAATCAGTGTTTTTTTTTAATGCAATTCAATGAATCATCTTAAAATCTCTTATAGACAGTGTTTTCATCAGGTTTAATTAATGTGAGGGTGAGTCACTACAATGTCGTGATGGCAAGGTCATTTTTATGTGAATCATTCTTGAGGACGTCTGGCTGCGGTTTAGAAAGAATGTAAATTATCGTGAACACCTTTTTTTTTATTTGGAAATTGCTTTGCACGTGTGCTCACACTCATGATCTATTTATATCTATTATGTAAATATAAAGATTGTTGATCTAGGTAAGCATGTGAATCATTTATGAGCTTTTAGGCCTAGGTTATAAATATAAGTTAGCGTTATAAGCCTACGGTTTTGCCGAAAAGATCCCAAAGGATTTCATAAGCATCATCTCTCAAAGGATTTACAACAACAAAAATATCAAGCTGATCCTGGAAACGTTGTTATGCCATATAAATTATTTATTTGTTTATTATAACTTCATGCAACATAAAAGTACAGAAGCGGACTTAATGTAAGGCATTTTCTACCAGTCTACCTAGGGTGGTAAAGAGAAAAACATGCCAGGATCATAAAAAAAAAAGATTATTAAGAAAAAAAGGACTCAATTATTATCAAAGAAGAATGTGAAGAGATCTTAAATGTAAAAGAAAGAAAGAAAACTATTTTATTTGCCATACACATAATGTAGTAACAACATGTAGACATTAATTATATAAAAAGAAAGAGACAACTAACAATGCGTGTCTCACGGCGGCGCCAAATAGGTCCAGTTCAGCGAAAATGTCAGACAACTACATGGTCATGGTAGGTGCCTGATGCTAATTTTCAACGGAACTTTATTTCGAGTGTACGGTTGATAAATCAGTTTATATTTAGGTACTCAGTTATTTTGTTCTTTTGGGAGCGGGAACGGGATGGTGTGTCACACTTTTAATCTGAGGACTAGGTTGATTACTTTTTTTTTTCTCGTAACCGTATGTCTGGCAATTTGAGTATTTTCTGCGGTCCACCCAAATGTATTTTCATTGGTATTGTTCGTCGAGTCGTTGAGCTCCTTAGTAGTCCTGAGTCTGTTGAGCTTTGCGAATACTGACAAATGCTTACACTGACTGGACGGGTCCACTCAAATCTGTAATGTTCTGTCTTCAAAAGACCATCTCAGACTGGTCGGCATGGTTCTCATGTGATTTGACCATTACATATTTACTGTATGGACTTTAAAAGAGACTTTGACCCCTGAGTTTGTTTCGGTGTTTCTTCTCTCAGGGTAGTCAGCTAGGAAACACCGGCCTCATCAAGCTTAAACAGACGAAAAAAAAATAATTGACGTGTAAAAGTGTTTTTTTAAACCTATTTGCAAAATAAATATCATTTATCATTTAATGACTAAAACCACACCTATGTTGGAGGAGAAATGTCAAAACTATGTACTTAACGTATGTATGACATGTCTCATGGTGGTATGCCGACAACAACTATCACAACCCAACGCTGGGCACGACATAATTTTAATAATTATAATTACTTTATATGACTTTATTTTGGTGAACGACAATTGACATACTCTAATTCTATTTCTTTTTTAATGTTTTTTTTTTTTTATTTGATTGACTTGACATTTAAGCTATTGTATTTGCATGGCTTTTTGCCTTAACTTTGTACGCCATTCTTTTGGCAAAACATAGTGCACTTATTTTATTTTATGTAATACCTTAATTCACCTATGTTTTACAAAATAAATGATTGATTGATTGATTGATTGACATAACCATGGCGGTAAGTCCTCTTTGAGGTGTGGCTGATAAAACGTCACGGCATCTTCACCTTCTCACCTTAAAATAACTGGGCAAGAGCGAGTCGGACTCGCGCACTGAGGATCCCGTAAAAACTTACCTATAAAACAGTTCAATTCTTGAATTGAGTTACAAAGATCGAATCGCTTTTTTATTATGACGTACCTAACTATAGGTATAAATTTCCAATTTCAAATTTTCAAGAGATCGCAGACCTGAGTATATGATTTTATTTTCATCTTGATATCTTTACGCGTTCTCTAGATAAAAGGCCTTTACAGACAGACGGACAACAAAGTGATCCTATAAGGATTCAGTTTTTTTTTGAGGTAGTACAGTACAGAATCCTAAAAAGCACAGTGACGGAATATTTTTCGTGACAATGACACTTTGTCAAATACTGGAATGACTATGCGTCAAGGAGCTAAAGTTTCATACAGCAAAGACGATGATTCACGACGCGCTCATTAGTCAAAAAAGCCCCCGTCGTTCCCTATTAGTAACAAATTAGCACTTTGAGGGGGACAACGGGGAATATTTTGTTCTAATTGTACGTACTCTCTGGGGAATTACAATTTACTGAATTTTGTGCTATTTGTCAATCTGATGTATTTTATTGACAAAGACACTTAAGGTCACTGTTTCACAGGTTCACTGTTTTTAATACAACCGCTAATAACTGATTATGAAGTTATTACACATTTTTAATTCGATATTTTGGAAACACAGTATCTTGTGGATATTATTTATGCTTCTATAGAAATCAATTTCTAAATTTGTGTAAAACTAATCCAGTAAAGACCTCTGAAAATCTCCTATTTTGTATTAACTTTGACACTTCATAATTTACCTAAAAATTAAAAAAGTAAAACTATAGAACCCTTGCAAATTTTATTAAGATTCTAAATGACGACAACTTTTTGCAAAAACTTTTAAGGGTTGATAAAACAGCTATTGCCTGGAACAGGTTTTGTGAAATATTTAAGTAAATCTTGAAATTACCGAATACTAACAGAGTTTCCAGGCGTCATCTCTCTTTTTTGCGTTGCCTTTTCGTCAAACATCGCGTTGGATTGCATTAAATGAAGTAACAAGCTTATAAACCATTTTTGATGTTTACGATAGGCGAGTGGAAATAGACCCAACCATTGATCATGAGTCAGAATTTCAAATGTAAAATTAGCAGGTCATTCCATAGCAATGTACCATCAAAGACACTTACGCCTGACCACCCTTAAGTTCATTTTTGCTTGCACTCGAAACGAAAACTTCAAAGGGTTTGGTTTGGCGTCGCGCCGTAGGATACAAGCGAATTTTTTTTTTAGTTATCAAACAGAATTACCGCGATGGTACATTCACTCCTTTTCAAAAGGATACTGTGTTTTTGATTGCGGAAATATAAAGGTTTATTTACCCATGAGTTCAATTGATGAGTCACATTGGTTTAATTGATTACAAACTCAAGTTCATTATTAATTGAACTAATTTTACTATAGGTTCTAAATAAGCGTTTACGTCAACAAAGCAGCGAGTGACGCTCTATGATAATATAATTTTTAGGGTTCCGTACCTTAAAAGGTAAAAACAGAACCCTTATATGATTACTTTGTTGTCCGCCCGTCCGTCCGTCCGTCTGTCTGTAAAGACCCTTTATCTCAAGAACGCGTGGAGGTATCGAGTTAAAATTAAAACCATATACTCAAGTTTGCGGCTTCTTTAAGCTGTGTTAAAATCAAACTTCTCAGTTAAATAATAAAAAAGATACGGTCGTTTATGTCGCAAATAAACGGATGATTTCATAAGCTCAAAGATCGAAATTCATAGGGTACTTCCTGTTGACCCAGAATCCTGGAAAATTGGCAGAAAGCAAGGTCTTATAACACAGGTATAGGAATCTGAAAACAGTAAATTTGTTGTAACTTACATAAAAAAAAAATTGCAAATCGGAAAATCTTCGAGATTCGGGAATTGTAGTTTGCACGGAACCGTCAGTGCGCGGCACGCACTTGCCCAGTTTTTAACTTTTACGTGTATTTTTATATATAGTAAAGTTAGTTAAGTTTTTCAATAATGTATTGTCAAAAAAGTAAAATCTAATTAAAAGACTAAAATAACAAGTCTCCCAAATAAACCAAATGAGTAGGCATCAAAAACTGTTTTCCCAAACACCTAATCGTCGCCAATGTTGGTTGTTGTAAGTTGGCCCAACTGTTTGTTC
Organism: Mythimna lalbum; assembly: GCA_949319445.1. Classification (NCBI taxonomy): domain Eukaryota; kingdom Metazoa; phylum Arthropoda; class Insecta; order Lepidoptera; family Noctuidae; genus Mythimna; species Mythimna lalbum. The sequence goes on from OX439358.1 coordinate 4,056,074, forward strand.
GACAAATGTTTGTCTGCTTAATTTAGAGAGTAATCTTCGTTCTCATGCATTGAATACTGATACAGGCTTTAGTTTATTGATTTAGTAGTTCAACGCTCTAATAAACACAGCTTTGGATAACATGTGGCGCTAAATTGTCCTGTAATCACTCTATTATTGGAAGCCGTGGGCTTTCATCGATATAAACGGTTTAGACAGGGACTTTGCATAATTAATTTCATCATCACTGCTTTTATAGCAATAATGTTATTCAATATGTAATTTAATTTGTTTAAAATAGATGGGCTGGATTAACTCCTTGAGGCGCGCGGGAACAGGGCGCACCGTCGACGTCTTGGGCTAGGTCCGGACAGTTACCGGACGGTCGGATAGCGAGCTACCCATGACTCGCCGTCCGTGAGCCCGCGTATACGGTGGCCGAAAATCGGGATCGGAATCCTCGGGGTGGCTGGGGCGATGTGAGGGTCTTTGCCTGATACGATCGGCCTGCCTTGCTAGCATTACTGCTTCGTAGAAGTAGGCGCCCGCCTACCACACATCATCGCTCCGGACCATGGCCTGCTGTTACCGTACTGGGCCTCAAGTCGGCTATTACAACAGTGCCAAAATGGTCTATCATTATTTTCATAATGATTCATTTTGACAAGTTTTGGTGATCTGCTAAAATAATGCGTCATTATGACTTTCAATGGACTGTCAATCCATTGAAAGAAATGGCATAAAATGGTATGCGGCAATCTGCTAAAATTTTGACAGTTCCTTTGATCATTGAACTACAATTAGAACATCATTGTGCAGTTATTGCTTTTAATAACGTTGATATTGTCATTTTACCACAACTCTATTGCGTGACCATTGACCGATCAATGATCGATCATTATGAATTAGCAGATTACGAAATTTTAGCCAAATGACGACGGGATCGTGGCCCCTGATATTTATTTATTTATTTATTTAAACTTCATGTACAGTAGTGGTACATAGGCGGACTTAAGGCAACAAGGCATTCTCTCCCAGTCAACGTTTGGGTTAAAAAAGACAACACTGTGGTAGGTTTGCACAATAAACAAATAACAGATACTACAAACGGAAAAATATAAAATAAGTTATTTATAATAATAAAATACATAAATATGCTAAAATAATAAACTAATAAATACTATGAAAAATATCAAATCATTACGATAACTCAATAATAACAATTCTGACGAAGACCGAACTAAAGTTGAGAGGACTTCAAGTAGCAGTTCTGAATTTTACGTTTGAAGGATAATTTACTTTCAGCACAAAGAAAAAAGTATGTGGTTATGGAACTGCTTAAAATTAGTATAATTTTAAGATCGACCGCAAACCTCCTGATAATTCAAATCAGCAGTCGTTGTTTGCTTTCACTTTCATTATGGTTAACAAGACATGAATCATAGTATAAAAATAAACATAGGTGCATATCGAGGTGGTGAATCAATCCACAAGCTAACCGGACCAACCGTTATTGAACCGGTAGTTAAAGTAAGTTGTGACCTGAAAACTTGGTTTAATGATAAAATTTAACAATATGCGATACTCCAATTTAACTTGTCAGTAATTCGGGGAATTAATGAATTAATGGTTATTAACGGATCAAAAAATATTCTCGATATACCTATATAAGAGTATACGGGGTTATTTGTAAAACACTAACAACCTTGCAGGATTGTATCACTAACATCATAAACAACAACAATTTGGTTCTACGACTTTTTGCAAAACATTATTCATTTAACATAAACACACCATCAAGATTTTGTTGTTCTAACACATTTTAACTCTGTATTTTGCTATACCTACCTGTCTCGCATCCGTTTGACGCGACGCAAGCGCATCAAGGAGTCATATCATATAGGAGGTGCAAATTGCATCAAGTTTTTTGACCACGGATAAAATGTTTTTTTCTTCTTCAGTATTTTCAAACATACATATATTATTTTTTTGGTTTTTCTTACCTTTACTGTCCCACTTTTAGGCAAGACTCCCCCAAATCAACATGACATGACTGGTTCAAACCACTTTGAACCAGTCATGTCTTAATCAACTCATTACCTCTACTTGCCGCTTTCCTTCTGCAGGAACCCACAGAGACTCTCGCCCGCGAGAGAGAATATCGGTCACTGTGCATGACGTGACCGATAGTATAGTCATGCGTAATCAAAATGTCACGTGCCTAAAGTCAAAGTATCCCCGAACACGGGCCTCAAAAAAAGGCGCTTCAAGCTTCTTTTTGAGGCGGCCGTTTTTGTGGCTTGTGTGCGCCGATGCCGTCTCAAAAAAACGCTTGACGCCGCTTCAAGCTCCTCCGGGCAGTCGCGTGCTTCAGCTGTTTTGTGCGGCGGCTTCTAGTTTTCTTTTGTGGCCGCGTCTAGAATTATTTGTGCCGGCGTTTTTTTGAGGCCCGCGTGTGGGGACACTTATACTTTAGGCACGTGACATTTTGATTACGCATGACAATACTATCGGGGAGAGTACATTTTACGACCGTTGAAAATCGTTTTTGACAGTTAGTTATTATTTTGTTGATAAACGTCGCTTCGTCCATAACCTCTTATTCATGTCCACAGAGCGAGCATAAACGCTGGCACATCAATGACGGAAGCAGTTGAGTGGTATACCAACGCCAACGCTGCCCTGCTGAGCCACCTGACGAAGGAGATAAAGGATACCGATAGCAGCACTATATGGAGGTCAGTGAGTTCTATGCCTAGCATAATCAACCTATTACCGAGCCCAAGTCGTGTTATCAGCAACCGTAGGAGCCCAGCAGTATCGAAGCCTACTAGGGCCAAGGGTCTAGTTCCGAGAGGGAGGCTTGGCCCCGGTATGAAAGGCAGTACATGTCTGACACTATCTTCCGCTCCGCCAAAATGCGGATGTCATCTGGATGACTTTTACCCAACGAAAAAAAAAAGAACCACATTGAGAGAGCAAGTGGGCCGTCATACAGGTCCCGTGTGGGTAGGTAGATGTCACAATATACTTACTTATGATCTTATGTCCCCTAGCTGGGGCAGAGGACGTTGACAATAGTCACCCATCACGATCGGTGTTGAGCTTTACTTCACCTTGCTCCATGTCAATCCGATGGCCGTCGTTTCTGCTAACACAGTACGTCACCAGGTTTGCCGAGGATGGCCCCGCTTCCTTTTCCATTCGGGATTCAACGCCTGCTCAGATATGTGATCGGAATCCCTCCTAAGCGTATGATCGATCCATTTCCACTTACGACGTTTGATCTGGTGGTCGATCAGGCTTTTGTGGCATTTCTCCAGTAACTGTACGTTTGAGATGGTCTCTTGCCAGTAAATACAGGATGCGACTTGATAAAACTTGAGATACTTTGCCTCATACTATTCGAATCGAAGTTGTCGAGAGCAATTAATTACCATTTCACACTCTTTTTTTTAAATTATATTCTATTCTATTCTATTCTATGGAGATGGAAGTTCATGGATGGCTTAGACAGCCTACCACGATCTGTACGAGATCCAAATATACGTCCTAAACTGAATTCTTAAAGGGATTGAGCTATTATTTATTATGTATTTACTATTATTTAGTACAGCATAATTGTACCTTAATGCTTTTACTCTGTCTTCTCAAAGAATTTGCAAACTTTCTAATAATATCGTCTTCCATTCCTTAGTAAACAAATTTAATCCTGGGTTGCCCTCCATGAGCTGTGTAGAGAGGGGGATATAGCTCAATCCCTGTTTCTCACTTCGACGGCTTAGAGTGAAAACCTCGGATTTGCAATTTTATGTACTTTTTTTTATTTTGTTTCTGGAAAAAAAAAACTCGGAACGCAATTTAATACGATAACTCTAGAACCATCAACGATGTTGAACGTATACCTTGTTTCAGTCAGTTTGGTGTCATACCCTCGCGAAGACGCGTCAAAATAAGTCGAAAAAATTGAAAAACAAGAAAAATAAGTGCATGAAATAAGTCAATATCTTTAAATGTTTGGATAAACCACGTAGAAGTATATTTAAATTTTAATCATAATAAAGATCTAATTTGGTTTCTTGTGCCTCCTGAAAAGTTACGTATTTCGTAATTACGAGGTATTCACTCTAAGCCATTGACTTGCTCCTTAGGTATTTTAACACGTCATAGTAAGGCCTTCGGTTTAGTGTCTGAACTTTATATCTATTGACGATAATGACCCAATTTACAACATCGCTAATGACAACTGCTTCAATGACTGAAGTTACGAACTTTGGACCGATAATAATATAATATTTAAACTTTTTGAAATTAATACGCTAAAAACATTTTTCAGCGATATCAGTTCCTAATAGTTGTATAGCGAAACCCTAAAATGAAAAGGAAAGTTAACCAAGGTCAAGACCAAAAGCCCGGACATCTCATACTTAAAAATGTTCTGAGTTCCGTAATTTACACACAATCTTAATGCTGTATTCTGTAATCATAACTGTCATCATTTTAGATCCACAAGAAAGGGGTCAGGGTTATCTGAAAGGAACTCGAGCCCTGTTATAAAGGCTAGAAGGAACTGGGTGGGTTTTTAGTCAGTAAGAGTCTGACACTATCTCTCGTTCCACCCAAGAGCGGGGGTTGTCATAGGAAGATTTCTGCTCACAGTAAAAAAAAGGGTCAAGACCAAAAGCCCGGATATCTCATACTTAAAAATTTTCTGAGTTCCGTAATTTACTCACAATTTCAATGCCGTATTCTGCAATCATAACTGTCACCATTTTAGATCCACAAGAAAAAAATTGATTTTATGTAAAAGATAATTTACAAAGTTAGGTAAATATTATGGCACATTATTTCTTTCATTATGTATTTAAATAAGCTTTTGACATGTATATAAACGGTCGGCTCGTGCGCAGCACGTGTGATTCATCGATTAAGTTCTTACTGTATGCTCAGGGCTGTCCAAAATGTACATAAATACATAAAATAAATCTGTGAAAGTTTTCATACGACGACTACTAACGATAACTTTTATATTAAAATTGTGCGTAACTTAATCTATTATTTAGGCTTTATTTCATCGCCATCGGATGACTATATCGAAAGATATACTGCATTCATTGACTGTTAGGCGAAGTTCGTCGGTTCAGCTAGTTATTAATATAAATTGCCAAATGTACACCGCCCCACGTCCGTTTTTTTACCTATGGTCTGGATGAGGCCTATACTTATCAATAGACGTATTTCAGCTGAAATGATGACAACATCCAAGAATAAATTGTTGGCAATTTTCTTTTTAATGCGGGAGATGTCATTCGATGATTTCCCACCAATAGCCGTTTTCATTGCCATAGTAACAATACCACAAAATAGGTACAGAAGAAAATCTCATGTATGTACTTAATTTTTTATACCTACGCTTAGTGGACGCACACTAATGAGCGTTTGAACCGGAACTGTTCGACGAGCGGGCTGAGGTGCTCCGAAATATTGTATCCGTGAGTGGTGTCTATGTGTGCGTTTTGTATGCAGATTGACTTCTATACATATATATTTTGTGACAATACTAAAACGCAACTATACTTCCTTGCCACCAACAAGTGCTAACCCTAGTTTTATCGAGGTGTTTCCCGAGAAAGGTTGAATCACACGGATTCAAGACAAGGCTACCATGACAGACACCTACTTTGAAGAAACCACTACGTAAATTGTTTAGCGTTCGGACGGACCTCGCGTGCCTCACATTAGCATTATACGCATTTGAATGAGCCGTGTGGTCATATGACTAAGGAATAGCAAACTTGTAAGAACCACAAACGGAAATGTACAGTAGGGTGTTAGCCTATGTGTGAGCGGATGTTGTCCCAAAATGGACATCCGTATAAAAAAGTGGTTGCGTTATTCATCTTGCTGTGATGTTTAAATTAGATCAAATCAAGATGAAGTCATTTTTAGTTAAAAAAAAAAGGAAATTGCTCTAATTAATGATAAAAAATAGTTAAGTCCGTTCTCTGACAGATAATTCACAATTTAAACTGTTGGGTCTGGACTGTCTGGACACAAAGATATAGGATAAGTTTTGTCCTCATCATTTTAGCCAAAAGACGTCCACTGTTATATGCCTCTCCAAATCTTGCTATAACTGGGCCTATCATCATCATCATCATTTCAGCCGATAGACGTCCACTGTTGGACATAGGCCTTGCCCAATTGTCGCTACAATGAACGATCCTGTGCGTTCCGCATCCATCAAATTCCTGCAACCCCGTTTTCCGTAACTGGGCCTATGCTTCTAGCAAATTTCTGCGACCTTCACTCAGTCATCGGCCGACATCGTAGGCGGCCTTCCAATACGGTACACGTCGCAGTCTACAACCTTTCGGCTCCATCGAACATTGTTCTGCGACCAGAGTGACTAAAATGGGGAGGCCATATGTGCCGCAAAAAGACTGGATCCCGAACAAGGGTGACGCGGTAGGCCTAGAAGAAGAAGATGTAACAAATTGGACTAAAAGAATAAAGGGTTGGACAGAGAAAAGTGGAAGAATAGAAGAAAGGCCTTTGCCCTGGAGTGTGACACAACAGGCTTAAAATAATAAACATCTTTGACGTGTTAAATTGGGGACGACAATTTGCGTGGGGGCTATTATGCAAAATTACAAATTCCATCGAGCTATGTCAATCATTTTTCTAAAACGCCCACGTGCCATTCCGAAAAATTTACATAATAATATACGCTACTGCTCTATAAACGTGATAACATCATTCATTGAATTCCCAAATACATTTAGGTCTAGAAGTATATAAACAAGAAATGTTTGAAGAATTGCAAACTTAGCGTCCAGATATAGTTAGTTCAAAACTTGTTTACAGATGACAAGGCTATTACAAAAGATGGTCCTCCGACTCCAAAGAGCCTGCTAAATGTCGTATGATACCGCTTAGATTCCTAAGAGAATATCTCAAAACTCAAAATTTTAGTAGAACACTGTCCGTTGGTTCATTAATAGTAGATTATCAAGCCAAAAACTGCTAAATCTAAAGTACTGACATGATTTATGACAACAACATGGTACACTTCATTATCATCATCATTTCAGCCGATATGCGTCCACTGTTGGACATAGGCCTCCCTCAAGCGTCGCCACAACGAATTGTACACTTAGTTCGCAATAAATGTTTTGGCTTTGACTTTATCATGTTTTTAAAGTTCCGTAGTATAAAATATTTTTTTGATATTCGAAAAAATCTTATTACAAAACTATTCATTTAGGTTAGTTTCTACGAAACCCTCGATGCACGTCTCGACTCGCATTTGACCGGTTTTTTTTTTTTGATAGGTTTGCGCTTGACTTGATCTCACCTGATGGAAAGCAACGATGCGGTCGAAGATAGAGCGCTCTTACCTAGAAGTAACCCATTCACTCTTGCTTTAAAGATTCCCGGGCTGTAGCCATCTGGAAATACAGACTCTGGCAGAGAATTCCACTCCTTAACTGTACGCACAATGAATGTGTTTCCAAAACGTTTTGTGCTTTGGATGTCCACCAAGCGTTTGGTATAAGTGGGTAGGCAATAAGAGGGTAGTAAACTTTTGCTAACAAAGTGAGAAATCAAGATATTAGGAAAATCACCAAGGTACAAGACATAGCAACAACAATAATAAGCCAAAAATTTATATGGGCTGCGCATATCCGAAGATCACCAGGAACAATAGGTCCAAAATTGTTACGAATTAGTACCCTATATACAATAAAAGGCGAAAAGGCCGGTCAAAAGTTGGAGTGATGACATAGTTGCCACGGCTGGAATTACCTGCAACAGACTGGCAAGGGATAGGAACAAATGGAGAGAAATGGAGGAGGCTTTCACTGCCAGAGCAGTCCTTACAAAAGACAATACTAACAAACTAGGATAAACAGATATGTACTAACACGACCAAAATGATTAGATATGTAAATCTGTGTATGGAATGAATAAAGCTATTATTAGCATAGCATAGTCGGTCTTATAATGTTCCCACTGTTGGGACTCAGGCCTCGAGAGAGAATGGGCCGTAATCCACCTCGCGGGCCCAGTGCAGGTTGGTGGATGTCACATATCTTCAATTTTTTTTGGTTCCAGGACATACCGGTTTCCTCACGATGTTTTCCTTCACCGTTTTGAGAGCGGTTTTGATGAAATAATTTACCCAGAATAGTGTGCCTGGCTCGGTTTGAACCCGCGACCTACAACTCATAAGTCGGGGCCGTTACCACTCGGCCGCCAGTGCTCTACAAGCTATTAATATTAAACTCTCGTTAAACCCCTGCTAAGTGGCTTATCTTTTTGTAACAAACGCCATGAACTTAGCACAACTCACGCTGACCTTACAGCAACCGTTCATTATTCTAATTGATGTTCCTAGGTTCTGAATTGAACATTTATTTATGGTCTCTTGCAATGTAGACGGTTCAGCTTAGTGACCCGATCGATGTGGCAACTCTTAAGGCGGACTTAGCTGGAGCAGTTGACGTCTTTCGATGTAGTGAGGAAAATGATGATTCATTCGTCATTAATTTTATTTCAATAAAAGTGTGGGATTATCCTTATGCAAAGAGAAGTACAAAGTCCAAGGTGGAAAGATAATATGCATATTGATGTAAGCAATACAACAGTAACTTATCTTCAATGGGTACCTCGCCGTCCGACCGTCCGGTAACCGGACCGAGCCCAAGTCATCTTAAATAAATGTCAGCAAATCGTGGGGGGGCAGCTGGGTCGAAGGCTACTGGGGCCTGATGATGCGAAAGAGAACCCTGGGGTCCTGGAACGAAAGCAAAAAAGGCACTTGAGTGGGTTTTAGTCAGTAAAAGCTTAACACGCCCTTTCGCTCCGCCAAGGGTGGGAGATGTCATTAGATGATTTTCCAACTAAAAAAAGCCCTAGAACGCAAAAAGTAGATAAAGGAACACAGATAAGTTACTGTCAGTAAAATTTGACACTCCCTCGCTCTCCACTTAGAGCGAGAGAAGATTATTTTATTTTTTTATTATAAACTAGCTTCTGCCAGCGACTTCGTACGCGGATCCTGTTGCTTATGCCAGCGACAACGGAGTCGTCAAAATCAAAGACCTGAAACGTCTGGTGTCGAATTCTAAGAGCCTGGAAAACAACGTGATGCGCGTGACGATTCGAGACGTTCCAGATCTCTCCCTTCCACTTACGCGCGTGACAGTGTGCACACACCTTGGTGCCATAGACAAAAATAAACAGAAAGCTCCGAACTGCTAAGCTATCCGGAGTTACATGTGTTATTGTGAGTCAACCATAAAAGATAGACATATGATGTCTTGGGATATTTTTTATATAATTTTAAGGAGAACATTTCCGTCATACATGATTTCTGTGTAGCTTTAACCATTAAAGCTGCAAACGCGACGGAAGCTTAAAAAATGGAGTAATTTTTCTCGTTTCGCCAACATTCCCCTTCACTGCTCTGCTCCCATTGATCGTAGCGTGATGAAAAGTATACTATAACCTGCCCAGGAGTATGAAGAATGATTGTACCAAGTTTCGTTAAAATCCATCGCGTAGTTTTTGTTTCTATAAAGAACATACAGACAGACAGACAGACAGACAGACAGACAGACAAAAATTTTACTGTTTGCATTTTTGGCATCAGTATCGATCACTAATCACCCCCTGATAGTTATTTTGGAAATATATTTCATGTACAGAATTGACCTCTCTACAGATTTATTATAAGTATAGATATAGATAAGCTCGCGTATGACCTCTGCCTCACTTGATGGAAAACAATAACGTGGCCGACAATGATGCACGCTTGTCTAGAAGCAACCTATTCACTCTTGACTTAAAGACCCCTAAGTTGTAGCTATCAGGAAACACAGACTCCGGCAGGGAATTCCATTCCTTATAACGCATAATGAATGTATACCTAAAACGCTTTGTACGTATGGGTGGGATGTCCACCATATACCATTTCTCACTCTTTAAAAAAGCTAGGTAACTACTGCCCTGATACAGCTAATTATAGAGAGATGATTCGAAGCATTCCAGTTGCACCATATTGGTATGTTTCGATGAGTAACGTTGATGTCATCGCTGTGATAACAACCGTAACTAAAGAATGTTATAAAAATAAAAGTTTTCAGAAGTCACAGATTGTTTTTTTGTGAATAACTTTTTTTTTTGAGATATCGGTTGTCTTGGTATGGTCATGTGAAGAGGAGGGATGAGGCGCATATCACTAAGAGAGTTCTGAGTATACGTGTAAATGGATGAAGAGGGAGAGGAAGGCCAAAGAAAAGATGGTTGAATTGTGTGAGGAGTGATATGAAAGAAAAGGGAGTTAGTGATAGTTTGACGGGTAACAGGACAGAATGGAAGGAGAAAACGTGTTGCGCTGACCCCAAGTAGTATGGGATAAGGGCAGGAAGAAGAAGAAGAAGGTTTGATTATTTTTTAGGGTTATAGGTACTAAAACAACGAGACCCTATTATTCAGACTCCATAGCCTGTTTTTTTTTTTGATAGGTTTGCGCTTAACCGCTATTTGACCTGATGAAAAGCAACGATCGGTCGACATAAAGCGCGCTTACCTAGAAATAACCTATTCACTCTTAAATTAAATTACAGCTCTTTTTGGCCTGCAGGACTGTCCAGTGTGTTGTTCAGTTTGTCCTAGGTTTATGCTTTTGCTAATGCCACGGCTTTCTTAGCTTTTTTTTTCTTCTTTTTTTTTCTTTCATTTTTCTGCTTTCTCTTTTTTTCAGCTTTCAGACTACTGTACTATTACAAAAGTAATAGTACAAGTTACAAGTTTATTCTATTCTATTCTATTAATAAATTTGATAAAGATTTTCAGCGATAGAAAACTGTTTTATAACTGAGTAACGTAAGTATGCTATATTTTATGTAAGCCGGCGAAGCCGGGGGCAAAAGCTAATAATTGATATGCAGCGAATTTTATAAAAAATATTCAGAGTAATATGTAACCTACTTTGCCAGAGTTCTTTCTTATCGAATTAGATGCGTTCTTGCATGAGACTATGCAGAAATATCTACGCCGCGTGAAAGGAAGAATTTATTTCATCACTAGTTACTGCTACCGGCTTCGCCTGTATAATAGTAGATAATTATGACAAGGAAAAATATTCCCTAGATAAAAAAAATCTGTCTGTGCCAAATTTTGTCCAGTTCCGTTTAGCCGGTCGAACGTAAAGAAGTAACAAACATACACACAAATACATCCTCGCAAACTGTGATTTAGAGAATTCAGTGTCGAATAGACACTGAATTTCTCTAAATCTATTTTGAGATATAAACAGAGTATGTTGTCTGGATTATAAAACCATCATCATCATTCCAGCTCAAATCGACCACAGTTGGACATAGACCGCTCCTGTGCGTCTGTCCATTTAATTTCTACAACCACAATCAGACGATATAACCTTTTCAAAGTAAACACAAACCGCCGAAAGACGTCTACTGTTAGACAAATGCCTCCCCAAAGCGTCGCCAAAACAACCGGTTCTGTGCGTTTTGCTTCCATTGAATTCCAACAACTTTCACCAGCCTATAAAACTATATTGATTACGTCATCATCAGCCTTTTTTTTATATTCCCACTACTGGGACTCAGGCCTCCTCTCTAGAAGAAAAGAAAAACAGTTTATTTACGCGAAAAACACGCAATCTTATAATTAGCTAACAAACATAATATAACAAATTGAAATTGATAGGGAAGATATGCGCCGCATCCGCGCATAACGGCCGAAAGCTCAGCATAAAACTGCGGCCTCACGCATAATGCGATGAGCCCACTGTGCTGGTTTTCAGCGTGGGCCGGTCGCTGTGTCGACATAAAGACGCGAAGAACGGTGCAGTGAAATAAAACATGTGGATGAAAAAAAAACTAAAAATACAGTTGAGCTAAAAATAAAAGCTAAAATAAATAGATAAGGTGACTCTAGGAGACGGAATGGGCCGTAATCCACCACGCGGGCCCAGTGCAGATTGGTCAATGTCACATGTCTTAGAATTAAAACCTTATGTACCAAAACCAAACTACCAATACCAGTTAGACCCTTCGTGAATCATAACTGATTCATCAGAAATTTTTAAGGTTTTATGTCAATATTTGTTAACAATCTTTCTGAATCCTTTTCTTCTGAGTCAACGCATCCTGCTAAATGACATTGCCTTTCTCTAAATAATGAATGATGTCAACCCCAGCCGAGTTCTACACGGGCCTCAAAAAAACGCTGCCACAAAAAAACGCTAGAAGCCACCGCAAAAAAACCACTGAAGCGTGCGACACCTTGTGTTTGGAGAAGCTTGAAGCCGCTTCAAACGTTTTTTTGTGGAGATACCGCCGCACACGAGCCACAAAAAAGGTCTCAAAATGAAGCTTGAAGCGGCGTTTTTTTAACTTGCCAACCAATTTGAAAAATTATTTTTTTGTTGGAAAGGGTATACTTCCTAAATGGTCCCATAGTCACCAAGTTGGATTATGAAATCTTGGCGAAATCGAGGCAAATAAAATCCACGAAGTCAATTCTATTTTTTTTTAGCAAATTTCGGTTACTTTTTATTTATATGATATATCTTCAAATCCTCACTAGGTCATCAGACCACCTTGTTGGAGGCGAATCGAATCGGCGGGAAGCCGATGGATGCGAGACGCGCAGGAGCGTTCGTTGTGGCGACGCTTGGGGGAGGCCTATGTCCAGCAGTGGACGTGTATCGGCTGAAATGATGATGATGATGATGATGATCTTCAAATTACTTCTCACGTTCTGGCTGGAGCAAGAGGGAGTGTCAGACTTTTAATGACTAAAACATTATTCTCTCTCAGTTGCCCTTTGTTCCACAGCCGCGATGACTCTTTCGCATAAACCTTTTCAGTGTACATAACCCTTTTTGATGGAAAAATATCAAATGATTTTTTCCGCTCTAGTTTTCTTCTTCGGCTTCCCGCAAATGAAGATATAAAAACATACGAACATCCGAACATAGTACCTTCTCCTTTTTTGTGAAGTCGGTAAAAAATTACACGCACGGTATTTCGTGAACAAACCGGCCTGCGCAGGCTGTGCAATTTGGTGGGCTGTGGTTTATCTTGTGCGTGTGATGTGAGTGTGTGCCTATATGATTTTAGTTGTTAAGGTGCTCCCACATTGCCGTTAGAAAATGTTTAGTAACGTTAGGAAACATTTGTTAGCAAACATTTAATCACGAATATAAAAAATCTTTACATGTTAGAAAATTGTTTAGTAACGTTAGTTAACAAATTATAACAAAACAAAAAAGTTAAAGCTATTCCAATGAGCAAATCCGCTTACATTTTCGTGTAGATGCCCTCAGAACGCAAACCAATCTGCGAGCTAATACCAAATTTAAATGTTATAAAATGTTAGTAAACATTTTCTTTTAGTGTAGAAGCACTAATAACATGTAACAGTTCCTAAAAAAATGTAACAATTGACGACATTTGTTAATAAATGCTTTTATGTTAGAAAATGTTTACCTGTTTCGGCAATGTGGGAGCACCATTACGTTTGTTACACGGCACATCTTAACTCTCATGCAAAATAATCTTAGTATCGCTGTAAATTGCTTATTGTAATAGCCCGTCTTTAGTAGATATCCTCTGTTTACTTACGTGAGATATAAATTTGACAACGCCGGTTATAAAACACACATTAACTTGAGCTTCTAAATTTATGGAGATTTAGTATAGGTAGTAGATACTATAACTCTTAGTAGTTCCGCCCTTTAAAAAGAAAATTTGGTAACGCAAGTGGATAGTTTCTCTAAAAAACTTTTTTACAAAAAAAGAATAACTGACTTCATTACAAAAAACTTTTTATTAAAAAAAAAACTAACCGACTTCACTATAAAATTTTATTGATTTTGAGGTGTTCCCTCGATTTCGCCAAGATTCCATCATCAGATTCCAACTTGGTGACTCCCATAATCACCAAGTTAGGATCTTGGTGACTATGGGACCATTTGGGACCTTTTCTACAAAAAAATATTTTTTACAATTTTACATAACTTTAGGTTTAAAGTATTAGTTTCATAAGTCCTAATATATAGTTAATTTTACACATAGTTATTTGTTGGATACTAGCACAGTTATTAATTTAAGATTTACTTGTTGCAAATATATGTAATAATATTGTGTAAAGGGTTTAATAAAGATTTATTATTTTATTAATAAAGATTTTTATGATTGATTGATGGTAGTCATCATCATCAGCCTTTTTAATGTTCCCACTGCTGGGACTCACGCCTCTTCTCTAGGAGAGGGAATGGGCCGTAATTCACCACGCGGGCCCTGTGCGGGTTGGTACTGATGGTACTATTTTTATTTTCATCAAAATCATTCAGTACCAGCTATGTATTTTACGGTGGAGCACACAGTTGAGGTGTGCCCTGCTTGGGCGGAGCAACGCCGTGTCCTCGTGGGGGCGATCGGCGGCGGAGACCTCTCGCGCCGGGCCTTGGTTCAGGCCATGGTCCGGAGCGAGGAGGAGTGGCAGGCGGTCGCCTCCTTCTGCGAAGCAGTAATGCTAGCAAAGGAGGAGGCAGACCGCATCAGGCAACGGCGCCCCCGCCGCCGCCGCCGGGATTCCGATCCCGATTTCCGGCCACCGTAGACGCGGGCTCGCGGACGGCGAGCCATGGGTAGCTCGCTGTCCGATCGTCCGGTAACTGTCCGGACCGAGCCAAGGCGTCGACGGCGCGCACTGTTCCCGCGCGCCTCAAGGAGTTGTCAGCAACAGGAGGGGCCCATCTGGGTCGAAGCCTACCGGGGTCGGGGTTATCCGAAAGGAAACTAGAGCCCCGGTATGAAGGCTAGAAGGAACGGCGCGGGGTTTTTAGTCAGTAAGACTCTGACACTGTCTCCCGCTCCACCCAAGAGCGGGTTTCGTCAATGATGATTTTCCCCGTCGACAAAAAAAAAAAAAAAAAAAGCTATGTATTTTAACTTTATAGTTGTTTAACTATCTACATTGTGATATCAGCTATGTGAGTGTGAAACAGAGCCTCTATTGGTTAATTACGTACATTTTCATCAGTTTCACTTAACCAAACGATATTTTTTTGACTGTTGAAGTGCTTGAGTTCTCGATGAATATAATATAACTACAGTATTATTATGAGTGCCTATAATATTTGAAGAGATTCCACAATCCTTACTAATATTATAAAAGCGAAAGTGAGTTTGTTTGTTACGTCTTCACGCCTAAATGGCAAAACCGATGTTGATGAATTTTGGTACAGAGATAGTTGGGACCCTGGAGACGGACTATTTATTTTTAAACAAAAATGAGAGAAAAGGGAGAAAGAGCAAAGTATATAAACGCGTGCGAAGCCGCGGGTAAAAGCAAGTTTATCATAATTACCTATCCAATCAACAAAACTAGTTTTTTTTTTTAATTGGAACAAACTGGAAACATGCGGGAACAACCATTAAAAAAAATACATACAACCGAATTGAGAACCTTCTCCTTTTTTTTTTAATTGCCTAAAATACATTACCTACCCTTATTCTTTAACCCTTCCTACAAACGGTATAGATATAGATAGATCGACCCTAACCCGTCATGATTGTCTATGACAAATAGACCAAAGCAAAGATTAACCCGTTGGCCGCGATCGTTTATTGCTGAATGTCGCACAGTTAATTAACTTTTGTAGTATTTTTATCTGTGTGTGACGTATTACAATAAATTGATTGACTTTATTGCTTCTATGTGCTATTAATCGGTCAATGTATATTTTTCTGTAAGTATTTATTTATTTATTTTATTCTTCGTGCACAAAAGAGTACAAAATCGGACTGCCTTCAGGCATTCTCTAACAGTCAACCTTAGTATGTTATTCGATGCAAAAGAAAAGCGGATTTTTTAGAAAAAAAAAATGGTCTTTGAACATTGAAAATATCATAAAACTATTAAAATTTGAAAAGAAGAGCTCGTAGCTAACTTTTTTATACCTGTGGAACACAACGCGCCATCTTCGACTTGGGGTCGGTCCGGATTTTTACAGGACGTTAGGACGGCGAGGTACCCATTGCTCGTCGTCAGCAAGCCCGCGCCTACGGTGGTGGTAAACGGGGGTGGAACGCGGGTGGATTTTAATTAGTAAGGGGAACAGTTATTTGACGGTTACTCACCTCAAAATAAAAAGGTGTGGGTCACTCTTATTAGAACCCTTCGTAGAATACAGCCGTGTTACAACTCCTGTGATATTATGTTACGTTCATGAGAAAAAGGAATGAGTCTTTGTAGTAACACGTCATAAGTACACTTACATCTTCCTCTTACGTCTTACAGCCACTTATCACAATAGATTGTCATCAAATTAGTAACTATAACTACTATGCTATGACACCATGGACTCGCCATACGACCATTCAAGGTACCGCATGACTCAGCGTTCATTACAAAATGATTCGGTTTCTTCAACACATAAATTGTTTTAAAGTTCAAGATGACAAACACACTGAAATTCAGCACGCATTATTGTCTAACGCCTTCTGAGTCACAATTATTAATCTTCGACTTTTTCTGATTTTTTGCGGTATGTGAATGACTCAGACTTTCTCAAAGAATTTCCAGTGTGCTAGCAAAACGTAGAGACACATTTTTTAAATTAAATATGTCGTTGCATTGAATCATGATGACCACAGTGTCTCAAGACGAAAGTCTATGACCAGTGCGTGTTGCCAGTGATGACATATGGTGCCGAAACGTGGTCGCTCACAATGGGCCTCATCAGAAGGCTCAAAGTCACCCAGAGGGCAATGGAAAGGGCTATGCTCGGAGTTTCCTTGCGGGATCGAATCAGGAATGAAGATATCCGCAGGAGAACCAAGGTTGCCGACATAGCCCGAAGAATCGCCAAACTTAAGTGGCAATGGGCAGGGCACATTGCTCGCAGAACAGATGGCCGTTGGGGCCGAAAGGTTCTGGAGTGGCGACCTCGTACTGGAAGACGCAGCGTCGGAAGGCCTCCTGCAAGGTGGACCGATGACCTGGTGAAGGTTGCGGGAAACCGATGGATGCGAGACGCGCAGGATCGATCATTGTGGCGACACTTAGGGGAGGCCTATGTCCAGCAGTGGACGTCTGTCGGCTGAAATGATGATGATGATTGAATCATGAAAAAAAAATTGGCAATCAAAAAACAAGGAAAAAAGTACAGCTAAGGAGTGGAATTCCCTGCTGGAGTCTGTGTTTCCTAATGGCTACAACTCGAGAATCTTTAAGTCAATACTGAATAGGTTACTTCTAGGTAAGCGCGCTCGATCGTAGACTACATCGTCCTTTTTCATCAAGTGAGATAGTGGTCAAGCGCAAACCTATCAACAATAAAAAAAAACTTAACGAAGTTTTTACCTCACATAATGGATTTTGTTGCGATTTTCTGTAATAGACCGAGCGATAAATTAGTAAAGTGGTCTCGTTTACAGTGTTTTATTTTTTTATTAATGATAGACTTGCGTTTGAACACCATCTCACCTGACGGTAAGCGACGATGTGGTCGACGATGGATCTCGCTTGCCTAGAAAATTGTAGCTATCAGGAAACACAGACTCCGGCAGGGAGTTTCACTCCTTGGCTGTACGCACAAATAAATGTGTTCCCAAAACGCTTTGTGCGTGGGTGGAATGTCTATTATGTCCCGGTGGCGCAACGACTAACATGATAGCAAAGCATATTTTGGAAAGCATAGACCAACTGAAAAAAAATTGTGGGCTTTAGACAGTAAAAGTTATATGCTTATATGAGAACATAGAGTGCGTTTAAAGCATGTTTTAAATATGGACTCATTTTTTCAATTTCGGAAGTTGGTGTCTAAAAATTAAAAAAAAAAATGACCAAACAAAATTAGAAATTAAAGTTCAGTTAACATTGGCTTTAGAATTTCACTTAGTTTAGAGACTGGAGAGTTGTTATGATCGCGCAACCAACCGTACATTTTGTTGGCAACAAGACTTGGTAGTGACGCCATGGTGTCTCGGCGGGGAAACCCTTTCAAATATTTTTAATCTTGTAAGTAACAAATAAATAAAAAATATGATTTAGTTAAGAAAATCATGAAGATTGTACTAGATAAAATAGACTAAAAAGCACAGGGGATAGAATGAACATAAATAGTGCTTATTCATAGTATGTTCGTCCTCAATGTCATTGATTTTCAGCAATGATTAAGATTATAATTATATTGAGTTTCAGCTCATAACAATAATCTATACTACGCCAATATAATAAAACGTAGATAGTGTTTTTAGGGTTCTGTAGTCAACTAGGAACCCTTATAGTATCGCCATGTCTCTCATGGTCTGTCCGTCCGCAGATAATCTGTGACCGTTAGCACTAGAAAGCTGAAACTTGGTACCAATACGAGTATGTATATCAATCACCCTGACAAAGTGCTAAAATAAAAAGTGTTTTTTTTTTTTATTAGTATACCCCTACATGTAAAGTGGGGAGTGACTTTTGTTTCCATTTCAACCCTACCGTTTCAACCTTACCGTATTGTTACCGTTGGGTAGGTATTCAAACATGAATAGGGGTTTGCTAAATTCATCTTTTTTGATTGAATAATAAATTGACATTCTAATTAATTAAATATAATGTTAAAATGACCAAAATTAATTAAGAAACGATTTGAATTATATTAAAATTATATTTCCTTATATATAAATATTAATAAGTAGAAGTAAAATATGTAATAAATAGATCCCACCCTCTATCATCTCTCTCTATCGCTCAAAGGTTTGCTGGAAGAAAACTCATCCTTGAGTTAAGCTCGCCTGTGTACATGAATTTTGTTATCCATCTATTTTATAAGTTTTTATAGTGTACATTAAAGAATTAAAGAAGAAGAAGATGAATATAATCTAATACTTAGTCGAATAATTCCAATGTTATGCTTGAAATAGTTTATGGTGATGATATATAATAATAAATGAATTTGAAATGTGTTTACCTATTGTTAGATTTGGTAGTAGAATAAAAGGCTATTTTATTTTATAAATTCATCTTTTGATAGTGTTAATAATTACGGAAACAATCGCTCCAAAAGTAAAAAACAATGTGTACTCTAACTTTTGAACCATAACTTTAGAAAATAGGAAAAAGTAGAATTTTATAAATTTTTCCCTGACACGCTTTTGGTCAGCTTTTTTTTTTGAAGAAATTAATTCATCAAATTGTAGGCTATTAAATCAAAATATGTTAAAAGTCATAGAACAGAAATTTTTGTGATGATGTTAGTAATACAGTCCAGCAAGGTTTTTACTGTTTAAAAAACTACCCTGTATCTAAAATTTTAGGGAATGATTGTGTATCATTTATTAATTATACATTTTACTATAAGATCAGATAATAATTACACTAGGTTAAAGGTTTTACTTACTAAAATTATGAATTTTTACAGTCCAAAAAATTAAAATAAAAAGCCAAAATAACATACTGTTTACTGCATACTTTTTTCTTATTTTTAAGGTGGAAAATCATCCAATGCCTTCTCCCGATCTGGATGGAGAGTGTCAGACTTTTAATGTCTAAACCTACACCCTTGTTCTTCAGTTGCCCTTCGCGTTCTAGGACTTTGGGTTTCCTTTTCAGAAAATCGCCGCGATACTGCATACTCAGTCGTCAATATACGTGTGCGACATAGTATGACTGCTCCAGTATACAGGGTTATCTGTAAAACACCAACAATCTTGCAGGACTGTACGAGTAGTACTAACAAAAGTTGTTGTTTATGATGTTACTAATAGAGTTCTGAGAGGTTGCCAGTGTTTTAAAATAACCCTGTATATGGTAAGGCGCGCACTGTTCCCGCGCGCCTCAAGGAGTTGTCAGCAACAAGCTCGAAGCCTACTGGGACCAGGGTTAGCTCCAAAAGGTAGCTCAGCCCCTGGTATGAAAGGCAACGAAAGAACTGGAGTGGGTCTTTAGTCAGTAAAAGTCGGACACTATCACCGGTACATGGTGGACATTCCACCTACACGCACAAAACGTTTTGGAAACATTCATTATGCGTGCAGCTAAGGAGTGGAATTCCTTGCCGGAGTCTGTGTTTCCTGATAGCTACAACCCGGGAGTCTTTAAGTCGAGAGTGAATAGGTTTCTTTTAGGTAAGCGCGTTCCATCGTCGCTTTCCATCAGGTGAGAAAGCGGTCAAGCGCAAACCTATCAACAATTTTTTTTTTTTAAACTATCTCCCGCTCCACCCAAAAGTCATTAAATGATTTTCACACCGAAAAAAAAACACTGTATATGGTGGGTACCTATTACCGTAAGTGATTACAGGAGGAACAAAAAAAAAATAACATCTAAGCAATAATGTCTACCTTCGGAAGCCCAAAAGCGCAACTCAATCAAAAGGAGTTTCGAGAAAAGGAGGGATTTGTAGACAAAATGATTTTCGTGTAGCGTTTTTTTATTGTTACAATAAAGTTTCGGGTTTTTCGATGAGCCAGCCTGATGAGGAAAGTTTCAAGAACCCAATTAAATGTCTTCAGATAGCTCCATACTAACAAAATGCTAAAAAGAAAAACAAATAAGTCGTCAAGTCAAGAGTCAATAGGTTACTTCTAGGCAAGCGTGCTCCATCGTCACTTGATGGAAAGCGATGATGTGGCCGACGATGGAGCACGATGAAGCTCACCTTTGACCACTATGTCAGAGGCGAGCTTATTCACAATAATAAAAAAAAAATCATAACAATACAAACTACTTTATGAAGAACTTCTTATTTACGTTCTTGGATAAAGTCGAACGAGTTAAGTGAAAGTGATCCCCAGGGCAATCAGTTAAAGTCTGATACGCCCTTGCGCTCTACCCAAGAGCGAGAGCAACCATTGGATGATTTCCCACCTAAAAAAAAAAAATTACAATTACTTTATTATACTAAAAATAATTGATTCGTGCATGATAATTAAGAAACTATGTGTGTATGTGTGGTTTCTCAAAGAGATAAATAAATAAGTTATAGCTAACATTCCAATATCATCATCATCATATCAGCCGAAAGACGTCCACTGCTGGACATAGGCCTCCCCCAAGCGTCGCCACAACGACCGGTCCTGTGCGTCACGCATCCATCGGATTCCCGCGACCCTGACCAGGTCGTCGGTCCACCTTGTTGGAGGCCTTCCAACGCTGCGTCTTCCGGTACGTGGTCGCCACTCCAGAACCTTTCGTCCCCATCGACCATCTTCATTCCAATATGCTTCACTTTAATTCCAGTTCTTGTTGAGTTATTTCTTTGAGCTACCATATATGGAATCCGATCGTTCTGTTATTCAATTCAACGTGCAACAATGTTGCAAATATCTTTGTTTTCTTGTCTTCACAAATAGAAATAGAATACGATTATTTTCAACGTAGATAATATAGGTAGGAGTATTAGCCAAGGTCAAATACAACCAAATTAAATGTGGGTGGATTTCCTGGGATTCACGGTTTAAATTTACATTTTCTCTATGTAACTGGTTCTCAACCTGTTACATTCCCGATCTAGTCGTGGTCCGCAATAGCTTAAATACGATCCACAAAAGGTTCCTAAATCCAAACTTTTTCGCTGAAAACTTACATAGACGCGAACGGATTTGTTCCCAATAAATGATATTGTGTAACTGCGTGATATAGTTCCATATAAATGTGTAATAATTTGGCTTTCTTGAAGGTTCATGTACTTAGGAATTTGATTGAAATAAAATGTAATGTTCCTTTCAAGAGGTCAAGCGTATATATTAATAAAAAATGGCGTCTAACCAACGTTACAATGTTCGAGGAGCAGGGGTGTGGGAACAATATGGACAACCAATCAGAAGCGAGATCGCGTGATATTTTTGGTATCTTATTGGACGACGATGACGATGATTATTTGACGTAATGCTTCTCAACAGATATGTTTAATAATGTTTGTTATTCTACATTTATGAAGACTACTAACATGTGGATCAAAAATAAATTAATAAGTAATATACAATATTATTAGTTAATTAATAAAATAAAAAAATGTAGATTACCTGCTGCCAGAAGGTTCGTCCGCGAGATAGTAGAAAATATAAAATGTATCAGTGCTTTTCTGAGTTTCATTGAAGTCCATTTAGCCACCCGAGCTTAAAGTGATAACCAACGTTATTTTTTTTTTATTTCAATTAAGTACATATTAATTTATTAAACCTCAAGCGAACGCCGGCCGTTCGCGCACTTATTGTCTTTTTATTGGGTCTCTAATTATTACGATTGAAGAGTTAAAATAAACTTTTTTTATCATACACACATATACTCTCAAACTTTCACTTTTATAATATTAGTCTGACACCTACAATGTGATAAACAGCATCAAATTTTCTTTTAAACTTCTGGTCCCAATTAACAGCAAAGATACCAAAGTGGTCCCTCATGAATTCGATAAAAATTTGGGGACCGTTGCTTTAAATGGAAAACTCGTAAAAAATACGGTTTGTCCTTACTTGATATCCCATGTGGGTAAAAAAATCCCCATAACACGCCCTGTTTCAATTATTATGTGACCGAGTTTTAGGCGGAAATTTTATGTTTAGGACGAAATTACAATGCGCTACGTTTTTATACGAGGTGGTCATAAAACTCGAATCATATTTTATTTTTGTTCGTTGTTTTAGTTTTTCTCAAATTTTTAGTGATATTTGGAATAACGCACTTAATAAACCTCTTAAAAAAAGGGATCACTCTTTGTGATTATCACGCGTCTTGTCACTGTGTTGTGGGCGATGGAAAGGGCTATGCTCGGAGTTTTCTTGCGTGATTGCATCAGGAATGAAGATATCCGCAGGAGAACCAAGGTTGCCGACTTAGCTCGAAGAGTCGCCAAACTTAAGTGGCAATGGGCAGGGCACATTGACGCAGAACAGATGGTCGATGGGGACGAAAGGTTCTGGAGTGGCGACCACGTACCGGAAGACGCAGCGTTGGAAGGCCTCCGACAAGGTGGACCGACGACCTGGTCAGGGTCGCGGGAATCCGATGGATGCGTGACGCACAGGACCGGTCGTTGTGGCGGCGCTTGGGTAAGGCCTATGTCCAGCAGTGGACGTCTTTCGGCTGATAGAAATATAATATGATGATTGTCACTGTGTGCATGAGTGCGACAGCCTGTATGAGGTTTTGCCCACTTACTCTCCGATACGCTTATATACCGATTACTGTAAAGAAAAAAAAACCTATTATAGCCATGTGCAGATCTGAACGGACCAAAAGACAGTGTCTGACTTTTACTGACGTCCTTTAGTTGCCCTTAGTGTAATTCCAAAGCCGCAGTAACACTTTTGAACAATTCTGCAAATAAACTAAAATGGGTGACTTATTTTATAGGAGTACTTAATAATTTTACTTTTCTGAGGCTGAAAGTATTTATGAATACGAATAACTTTCTCATTTTTTTTTTCTTGCAGCATTAACAAAATACTTGCAGAAATAACTCAAATCACAATATTTTAAAGGCCTTTTTTACGTTTTTATTACTTTAAGACCATAAATTCATTGTTACATACAAATAACATGAAGAGTGGTGGCCCAGCGGTACTAGCCCCGACTTATGGGATGTTATAATTACACATTACGTTGTGTAATTTCATCCCCACTTTTCTCAAATCGATAAAGGTAAATATCGTAAGGAAACCGCCATATCCTGAAATCAAAATTCGAAGACATGTGACGCCCATCAATCCGCTCTGAGCCCGCGTGCTGGAACGCGGCCGATTCCAGTTTGAAGTTAAATGGATCAGAAAGTAAAGTCCCGCAAACCTTCGCTTAAAAGGGAGGATCAACCGACCAGACTGGTATTATGTCTGGTGAGCAACTGCCCTGTCCTAGAGAGGAGGTCTGAGTCACAGCAATAGGAACTTTTTAGGGCTGATTATTCTGCTATGAGTTCTGTAATAAACACTTCGTAGCCTAAACAAGAGACGTATTTATGTTTTATTTTTTCAGGTATCTGGTTGGATTCAAGAACCTGCTGCGAAGCATAGAATGTAAGGGGATTGGCTCTGTATTAGGCATCAACTACTTCGCCAGAGGATATCTGCAACCACGGGCCTATGAACGGTAATCGAAGTACATCTAAGAAATTAAAATTTTCTTGACTTGATAATTTTTCTATCTATCTATATCTATATCTATATCTATATCTATATCTATATCTATATATATATATAAAAATCAATGCCACTTTTCGTTGTTATTTTATAACTCAAGAACGGGCTCACCTATCCAAACCAAATTTTTAGGCTTTGTTCGGAGTATTTAGTAGATGGTTTATGTGAAGTTTGGTAGGGTAGAGTAGGGTATAGTAGGGTATAGTAGGGTAGAGTAGGGTAGAGTAGGGTAGTGTAGGGTATAGTAGGGTAGGGTAGAGTAGGGTAGGGTAGAGTAGAGTAGGGTAGGGTAGAGTAGGGTAGGGTAGGGTAGAGTAGGGTACAGTAGAGTAGAGTAGGGTAGAGTAGGGTAAAGTAGGGTAGAGTAGGGAAGAGCGGGAGCGAAGCCGTGCGGGCAGAAGCTAGTATCTACTATATGTAACTTTAGTTTTAGTATAATGCGAAACCCGAAATATGTGTATAGTATTTTTATGTAAAGAATTTGTGTACACTTCATAACTAAATCGTATAAAATTACAAAGTTAAAAGCTTGCCATGTTATCTGGTTATCCCCACAAATACATGGTTTTTTTTTTTTTCTCGACGGGGAAAATCATCTTTGACGAAACCCGCTCTTGGGTGGAGCGGGAGACAGTGTCAGACTCTTACTGACTAAAAACCCCGCGCCGTTCCTTCTAGCCTTCATACCGGGGCACGAGCTCCCTTTCGGACAACCCTGTCCCCAGTAGGCTTCGACCCAGCTGGGCCCCTCCCGCTGCTGACAACTCCTTGAGGCGCGCGGGGACAGTGCGCGCCGTCGACGTCTTGGACTCGGTCCATTACCGGACGATCGGACAGCGAGCTACCCATGGCTCGCCGTCCGCGAGCCCGCGTCTACGGTGGCCGGAAATCGGGATCGGAATCCCGGCGACGGCGGCGAGGGCGCCGTTGCCTGATGCGGTCGGCCTCCTCCTTTGCAAGCATTACTGCTTCGCAGAAGGAGGCGACCGCCTGCCATTCCTCCTCGCTCCGGACCATGGCCTCGACCAGGGCCCGGCGCGAGAGGTCTCCGCCGCCGATCGCCCCCACGAGGGCACGGCGATGCTCCGCCCAGGCAGGGCACACCTCGACGGTGTGCTCCACCGTGTCCTCCGGGCGTTGCGCACAGTGGCGACACCCGGGCGTCTCTTCCGCCTGAATCCGATGCAGGAACCAGTTGCCATGTCCGGTGAGGACCTGCGTCATGCGGAAGGTAAGGACGCCGTGAGGTCTTTCCAGCCACGCCTCAAAGAGGGGACTTACCGCCATAATCGTGGCGTGCCCAGCACTGGGTTGCGATAGCCGCTGACGCCATTTCACCATGAGATCCCGCCGGAGCTCTGTCCGCCATGCCTTGACATGTTGCGGCAGTGGACTTTCACCCCGGCGTTGCATCTCCACCACATCATCCGGGCGGCTGAGGGGTTGTTTTGCACGCATATCTAACTGTGCGGTGGCGCATAATGCACACTTATAATCCCATTTGGTCCGACGAGCTTGGTTTTTCCACGTGCACGAAGTATTTACAACTTTACAACATAATTTTACATATTTATTACATTAAATATAAATCTAAACGGAGAAATAATTTATAAAGACTTGGTGATAGTTCCAATCAGATTAATGCCAGTGAAAATTCATACAAAACAGTCTAAGTAATTCAATCTTCCGCAGGTACATAGCCCACATGATTCTGGGGCGGGATCTATTGGACAACACTTTGAATTTAGTGCCATCTCTCATACCACTTCATAAGGATATAAAAGAAGACAGCTTCGAGTACCAAGATTTGGAGAAGAAGTAAGTTGTTCGATTTAATCTTCGTCATCATTATCATGCCCTGACATGGAGTTGGAATAGCAAGTTTTCTTCTTCTATTCTTCTCTTATTTTGAAAAGATCCTTTTGTAGATTTACTTTTACCCTCTTTTTGGAGAAATTCTTTTGTATCCCCCATAACAGAAGCATGATTATGAGTCCTGTGGTACAAATTCATTTGCTTGCAACCGTAACTAGAATTCCATGGTCTCTTCGCTACCGTTACACATTCATTAGTACGAAATTTTTTAATTAAAAAAATCTTAATTTAGATCATCATCTTTCCGCTCTTACTCGTATCTCATTTTATTTGGGGTTGACGCCACACATTTTTTTCTTCTGTCCTATCATCCGTCTAACTCCGTTATTTTTTTCATACAACTTCTCCCACTATCCATCCATATATTCTTTGGCTTCTCTCTTCATCTCTATCCATCCATATTTATACTCATAACTCTATTAATAAAATGTGTTTCATGCTTCCTCTTCACATGACTGTACCAAGACAAACTATTCTCCTTCAAATTTTCAGTCAATAGCGACACGTCAAACTTCCTCTAATAAGGTACTTATTTCTCACTTAATCCATTCTCGTCACACTACACATATCCGTCTCAACATTTTCATCTCCGCTACTAGCTATTAATTTAATAAAACTGACAAATTCTTGAATAGCAAAAATTGTTACGCCATTATTAGGTCACATCTGATGCCATATTGTTTCCTGATGTGTGTCTATTTCCAAACCTTGTTGACCCAACATTTGGGCCATCATAGTATGTTTCAAGGCCAGTCAAAATTGTACCACGTCTGTTGTTAGGCTGGTCTATTATGTTTTTACAAGCTTTTATTTAGTTTCACCTATCACGATGTTTGTCTGTAACCAAATCTGGTAAATTAAAGTTGACCCACTTCCCTATTACCGATTGAGCTGAAATTTTACATGCATGTGTGAATCAGATGACAATAAAAAAAATTAATGACATGGAGCTGATCTGATGATGGAACCGGAAGAATAGGAACTTGGTTGTTAAACTACACAACCCCATCGACTTCGGGCTCGAATGATTCGTCTTGACGAGTATTAGTTATATGCTATAAAAGCTTGCTATGAAAAAATTACTTTTATTAAAAACTTGTTTGTTATTGAAAATAATGTGGTCTTTTCTGACAGGAACCAACAAATTGTGGACAATAAACACCAAGATGGCAGCGTTGCTGATGCCATCGAGTATTTTGACCAGACGGCCACCTTCCTTGATAAACTCAGAGCAGTCCAAAAGCAGCTACGTGAGGATATCAGGTCAGTACAGCTGTAAAGGTTCACCATAGATCACAATGCATCAGTCATAATAATTGTTAACAAGCGAACAATAAGTGTTCGACCAGACATTTGCTGCCAGAATGTTACTTACTCATTTCAACACATTTAAATTTGGCTTTCGACAATTCTGTCCCGAACAATTTTCCTGAACGAAAGATTTGAGTGATTTTGGTGTTTGGGGGGTTTGATTTTTGATTTTAGTTTTTTTTTTTTGAGGTTTTGGATTATTTTTTTTTTGTTTTTGATTTTTTGGTTTCTTATGTAATTTTTATTTTTGGTGTACAATAAAGAATTTATCTATCTATCTATTTATTAATTTTTCAGTGCTGACTCATCGCATTGTGCATGGGGTTACGGCATCATATTGCCGGATTTTCCCTATGGCATAAATTTATACCATAATTGTTAGCTAGTCTCAAGAATGCGACATTGCCCGCAAAAAATGTTTCTTTTTTCCTTTCTTTTTTTATCATTCCATTCCCGTCTTAAAAATAAACTTTACGTGGTATAAAAAAAGCTAATAACGTAGTCGTTTCTCACACAAGATTGTCGCCAATTGAATAATATAGATACACGTGAATGCACAGTTCCGCAACCTTATTGCAAATACATGTGATCGCTCTAAGGCAATCACACCCGATTTAATTTGAAACGTGACTTGAATCAGCTTCTTTAATAAACCTATTTTAACTCCAATTGCCAATCATTTAAGGTTCATTTTTACTTACGGTGGCAATTTCAATATATTTTTAAAGGAGTGAAGATTTAGAAAATAATTCTCAGTTTTGTTACCTTTCTTGTAAGGTTGATTTTAATTTGATCTGAGAGTATTCATTTTATCTAGAAATCGGAATGTCATAGGATCCCACAAAAGAATGCCTTGCGATGCAGTTCCTGTTAATCAGAAACTACTTTTATCCTCTAAATAAGAAAGCTTAGAGATTTAGTTCTGAATAAATCTATTATTCTAAAATCAGGTAATATTATTATTTACCATATAGGTAAAGGGTTTTGTTTTCTAAATCGTTTTATATAGTGGTTGCATATAGTTTTATGCATACCTAATAATCATGATCTATTTTCAGCAGTTTTGTTTAAGTAAAGTTTGGTTTAGCACCGAAAAACTGCAGTGACAAAATAACTTTTGCTCTTGATACTCAAGCGACGTTTTTCAACACGCTCGACAATAATAAATAAAACTTCATAAACATATTTAACCCTTGTATAACGCTATTTTAAACCTATATACCTAACAGATAATTTTGGGAAATGGCTCATGTATTTTTTTTACGTAAAGTAGGGCCTGCACTGCAGCCATTGCGGGCAAAAAAATAGAACATACTCTGGTGACCACTTGTCGCACTAGTGCACAGTATATTGTGTAAAAGCGGTAGAAATTGGACCAAAAAATAAAATAAAATAGGTGTTGGAAAAGCTCTGTTTTCCTCTTTTATATTTTAATTTATTACTTTTGTTTTTTATTTTATAATTTTGTTGATAAGACAAATTTTTTACCCGTCACACACTCAAGAAAAAGAAGTTTGTGTTTTCGACTATTTTAAATGTATTGTGTAGAGTAAAGATACATATTTTTTTATTCAGTGATATTTATGTGATAAATAATATAGTAAGTCAAAAAAATTCTATTTAAGTATGTATTTAGAAATATATAAGTATGTTTATCACTTTTCTAGTACTCATAACACAAGCTCTGCTTAGCTTGGGACTAGACGGCGCTGTATGATAGTTGTGGAATATATTATACTAGCTGATCCCAGCGGCTTCGCCCGCGTGATAGCAGAAATTTATCCCATACTTCCGAGATAAAAAGTATCCTATGTCCTATTCCAGGACATGGTCTATCCGTGTACCAAGTTTCATCATAATTGGTTTTGCCATTTAGGCGTGAAGACGTAACAAACAAACTCACTTTCGCTTTTATAATATTCGTAAGAATTATTATAAATACCTACTCTGCGCGTATTGTCGCGTGTACCACCATCGTGGTAAAGTGCATTTTTATTGGTACAGGAATTTTATTTTT
Organism: Mythimna lalbum; assembly: GCA_949319445.1. Taxonomy (NCBI): domain Eukaryota; kingdom Metazoa; phylum Arthropoda; class Insecta; order Lepidoptera; family Noctuidae; genus Mythimna; species Mythimna lalbum. Next base: position 4,085,429 of record OX439358.1, read on the forward strand.
AAACCAGTTTACTTGACTATAATCGCGTCTAGCTCGGCGCCACCACTAGACACGTTAATGTCGCTTCATAGCACAATTATCTACAGTAATTACCAGCAGTAATGCTGGGTAATAACTTAACTAGACAATTAGTGGCACACGGTTGCTGCGTGTGTGGCTAGCAGAGATATACTCGTAGCTTTTAGGAACTTGATATCTTAAGTAGACACAGCGTAACATGGCGGTATATAATCTCTCGCGCAACGGGCGTGTATTATTATTACGTGATTGCGCGTTTTTACGTAAAAAAAAACAAAAAAAAAACTTTTTCCGGATTTTTCAAAAAAAAAATACATACCAACGTGTGTACAATTAAGCGTTTTTCAAGGTCATTCAAGTTGTACATACGGTATGTACAATCGGCGCTCGAGGTGTCACGGCGCCCAAGGGCGTGGGATGTCGTCTGAATGATTTTTACTCAACAAAAAAAAAAGATGAGAGTGTGAGAGAGAGAGATCACTTGCAGGACGACAAAGTAAAAATAATAACCTGCAATTTTGCCATATGCTGATTTTGCTGTAATTTACTGGTTTTTTTTATTATTGATAGGCTCGCGTTTGACCACCATCTCACCTGATGGTAAGCGATGATGTGGTCGACGGTGGAGCACGCTTGCCTAGAAGTAACCTATTCACTCTTGACTTATCGAAACCCATCAAGTTTGTATGTGATTGTGTAGTCCAAAAGGAGACCCCGGGGTTCTGGAATGCAAGGCAGATTTAGGCGTGCTTTTAGTCAGTAAAAGTCAGACACGAATTCCCGCTTCGCCTTAGAGTAGGAGAAGTCATTAGACGATTTTCCATCTTAAACCAAAAAAACAACATCTGTAGAATTTTATTAGGTTCTTATTTTTTTTTAGGATATACTTTCCCACTGCTGATCAAAGGCTTCCCCCAACTTCTTCCAAATATTCTTAACTCAGCGCTTGCAGTAGGCGTCTAGGTCATATGATATATATGCCTTGATCACACGTACAGAGTAAAAGGGCGAGACAGTAAAATGTTGCTCAGCCGAAACAGTGATGTAAGCGACTTAAAGAGATAAGCGCGCGGCCGAGCACTCGGCGCTGTGTTTACACGTACCGAGTACTCGGCCGAGAGCACTGTCTGCCCGTTTACTCGGTACGTGTGGATCAAGGCAATAAAGTACCTACTCCTTGTTTCTTATTCCTGAGGGTCGTGAAATCCCTGCGTAATCACTTTCACTTTTATGATATTCCGGAGTTTCAGGGCCTTGTATACCGTGGAATCAAGAGCGGAATGGATCTGGTATAACCAACGAATCGGACTGCGCTTTTTGAGGTTTCCATCATCTTTCCTTGCATTGTGACCGAAGTATTGCAGAATTATACAAATATATTCTTTACTTTTTTATTTATCAGTAAATTACGAAGGGCCAAAATGAAAGTAAAAAAGCAGATTTTTTACAGATTTTCATTGGATTCGTTTTCAAGGACCTGCGCATACTTAAGACAAGACATCTTGGACAAAACAGTTTGATCTAAGACGTTTTAGGCTTATCTGAGACGTCTTAGACCAGACTGTTTTGTCGGGGCCCTAAGACTGTTAATAAAATATCGATATATCGAAATTAATTTGACTGGCCTGTTGGTCTAGTGGTTAGTGACCCTGACTGCTATGCCGGAGGTCGTGGGTTCGATTCCCACCCATGACAAATGTTTGTGTGATGAGCATAATCATTTGTTCTGTGTCTGGGTGTACTTTATCTATAATATGTATGTATTTAGAAATATATAAGTATGTTTATCAGTTGTCTAGTACCCATAACACAAGCTCTGCTTAGCTTGGGACTAGACGGCGTTGTGTGATAGTTGTGGAATATTATATTATTATATTAGATTATATTATTCGTTCGATATTTTAACGTCTAAGACAAGTCTGTCTAAGATGTCTTGTCTCAAGTGAAATCAGCATTAGAAATCTAGATAATATCCATAAAATATTCGTATTTTATGAATATAATTTGCCTAAAAATTAAAAAAGTCAAAAAAGTAAACCTTTTAAAGACCTTGCAAATTTTATTAAGATTCTAAATGATGACAATTTTTTCCAAAAACTTTTAAGGGTTTAAAAAAAACAGCTATTTCCTGGAGCAAGTTTTGTGAAATTTTCGAGTAAATCTCGGAATTACCGAATACTTACAGAGTTTCCAGGCGGTATCTCTCTTTTTTTGCGTTGCCTTTTCGTCAAACATCGCTTCGGATTGCATTAAATGAAGTAAAAAGCTTTTAAACCATTTTCGATGTTTACGATAAGCGAGTGGAGAAGGACCCTCTTAATAAAAGGGCACAGGTTTTATTTTCATTGGGAAAAGGGTCCCTGGTCTGGTCCCCAGGTCCCTTTAATCCTACATGCATATATTTTGTACTCTGCAAAGTCGAGCCAGGACTAGTGTGCTATAAAAAAAAAACGGTAACCGTTCATCGAGACAATCAAAACACGACTAAAAATATTACCTACTTATCTACACTAATATTATAAAAAGGCAGTTTGTTTTTATATTTGTAAGAGACAATCTCTGGAAGTACTAGTCTAATTGCTAAAATTTTTTCTCCAATAAAAAGCTGCTTTAGTACTATATTTTATGTATGCGGGCAAAGCCGCGGACAAAAGCTAGTTTATAATATTCAGGATGTAATTCTTAAACATCGTGTTGGTTTACGATAGTAAGAATATTAAGTGTGTGTGTCACAAGTCACGCATGGTGACTCAAACGTGGGTATAGACGAGTCGGCGCCGGCGCAGGCGGCAAGTGGTCTGAGCAATCGTTACTCAATTGAGTAATTGGACAAATCAGTTTGAATGGCCCTCACACATTATACCCATCGTGTTCATAGATCTATTTATTTGAGACGACTCATACAACTGAGTCATATATAATCTTAACGTTTTTTTTACAAAGACGTTTCTTAGGGTTATGTTCGCAACTTTGTGGGAAATTTTCCAATGTTGCATCTTCCGTTACGTGGTCACCATTCCAAAACTTTTAGTCCCCCCATCAACACTCTGTTCTGCAAGCAATGTGCCCAATCCAGGCCAGCAGGCCTAGCCAAGTTACGACCGTTTCGTTTTTATTCTCTTGCGTCGAACGCCTCGAGTCTGTCACGCCTCCGATTAATTCTCAGTGCTCAGTCAAGTGAACTAAGGATCGGAGGCGTGGCCGATTCGAGGCGTTCGACGCACGAGAATCAAAACAAAACGATCGTAACTTGGCTAGGGGGGGGGGGGCAGTATAGTTTGACAATTAAGTGGGCTAATACAGTAACCTTGGTTATCTTGCGTATATCTTCATTTCTGATCCAAGCACGCAAAAAAACTCCGAGAGGGCTATACTCTTTTGTTATGTGAAGGCTTCTGTTGCCTATTGTGAGCGACCACATATCACAGAGTATGTCATCAATTCATCATTGGCACAATACGCACTGATTTATGGAGTTTTTTTTTGAGATACTGTTGTGTTGGACGAGAAGATACCGTCCAGATTTAGTCGAGAGGGTCAGTGTGTCGGAGTTTGTCGGCATGTGCATAAAACTGGAAAAGAATATTAAGAAAATAAGGATACAAACCTGTAAGTTTTAATAGAAATTTTTGTAACGGCTTCACCAGGTATTATTATCTTAAAAACTTCTGTATGAAATCTGAGGTAGATTTTTTTTTGACATTTTGCGACTATGATGCGAAAGTTTTACCATAAACTTACGGGATCGCTTCAGATAGAAAACTATTCAGTAGGTATGCTTTTTTTATTCAGTGGTAAAATAATCTAATGACACCCTCCGCTCTTGAGTGGAGCGGGAGATAGTGTCAGACTTTTACTGACTAAAAATCCACTTCAGTTCCTTTGTCGCCTTTCGTACTGGGGGCTGAGCTAACCCTGGCCCCAGTAGGTTTCGACCCAGCTGCGCCAATGCCGTTGCTGACAACTTGACGCGCGCGGGAACTATGCGCGCCGTCGACGACTTGGGCTCGGTCTGGATAGTTATCGGACGGTCGGACAGCGAGCATTGCTCGCCGTCCGCAAGCCCGCGCCTACGGTAGCCGGAAATCGGGATCCGCCGTTGCCTTTACTAGCATTACTGCTTCGCAGACGAAGGCGATCAGTAGGTATGCCGAGATCAATTAGTTATTTATTCATCGGATCATCTGACGAAAATAAAGACTACAAATCTAGTTATCATATAAAATATATAGAAACCGACGCGCCCTGAACGGCGTACATAGCCCACGTGGCTCCAATGAAGCTCTATCTTAAATCAACACTCTGTATTATCAGGCCCTGTTCACTCATGCACATGTCTCACACAATGCACCGGAAAACTATAAACACTTGAATAGTTTCGTTATCTTCACACTTCAATGCCTTCACTGGGTGAGCTCATCTCCATGTTTTATTGTTGAATCAAGTCAAGTGGCTTGCAAAGCTTGGTATCTTCGGAAATATTGTTTTTATCGAATACGCAAAATGCATGTAATTTATTGTATGCAAAATTAAGTAATTTTTAGCTTTAAAAGGGAACTCCAGGGTTCTGGAATGTAAGGCAAGGAAAGAACAAGGGTGTGGTTTTACTCAGTAAAAGTCTAACACGACCTTCTGCTCCGCCCTAGGCTCCGTGGGACAAGTCATTGAAAGATTTCTCACCTTAAAAGAAGAAAAAGAAAGTCTATGTTACTGTTGTATCTGCCAAACGAGCAAAGAAGCTTTTGGATGCTTTTGGTCGAAGCTGCAAGCCAGGAAATCTAGATAATAAAAAACTATGACATAATTATTGACATATCTTCATTAACATCAAAGTTCAAACCAGCTAATGAGAAAAAAATCCGATGTGTTTTTTGACGCTACACTTCATCACGCCCACACAACCGCCCATAGCGAAGACACATTTTGATGAGAGACAGATAAATATTTTTATTTAAAGCTGATAAACCTTCTTCTTACCAAAGTCGATTTTGTTTTCACTGTCAATATTCTATTTTTGTATATTTATTGATCAAATAGTTATATTTTTTAATCTCTTAACCGACTGTGGATCCAGGTTGGCCGCTGTTAAAACAATCTGGTCAAATCTCTGGTCTGGTCTGGTCTTCCTCGACCCATCTCTAACACAGTGCCAGTATGAAGCCGCTGCATAGGACATGCGTCACCTGCTATGCTGTCCATCATGCACAATCTTGCACTATCCAGGATCTATAGGATCTACAGCTCTATTATCGAGACCAATAATAGAGCTGTATAGATTGCTAAATACTGGTCAGAAAAAAAAAATTGAGGAAATCAACACGAAGAAGAAGAAAATTTGTTTTTTTTTTGAATAGTGAGTTTCCCTGAGTTTCCTATTTGACGACGAAACTTGATGATTCACTTGACAGAGAAGGACAAAAAGATACGTAGGTAGCTCGTGGTGTACTATTTACATTTATACAAGACATAAATTAATAAATTACATATAGGTATTGTAATACAAACAATATATAATATTATATAATTATGATAGCAGAATTATTCCTCTGCTTATTCATGTACCTACTTATGACGACATTCAAATGAAGCCAAAGGAAATTCTGCCGATATGTGTATAAACGTACCTACGGATATTATCCTTTTCTGTATCCTTCATTATTTGTATCTGGAATGGTTGGCCTGGACACTTTGCAGCTCAGGCGAAAATTAATGCATATCATGCATTATTATTTATTGTTAAATAATAAAGTTAACAATTCGTCGGTGCGAGAGCATATTCATTTTTATGTTTCACAACAATACCTACGTGGCGCAGGACGGCGGCGTCATCAGCTCCTAGCATGCCCCCCGACATGGAACATTCGTCAGACCAATACCAGCCCAACAGCAAGAGCGGTTGCTCTCATTAACGAATATCTTGACCACAGTCCAAATGCCGAAATATTTGTTGATAGTTTAAATGTGCTTAAGAAAGATGTGATGACCTTTCTTGATAAAATGTGATATCTGATTTTTATGTAATTTGTGATTTGCGTTTTATTTAATCTTTAATGCAATTTTTTATGACAACTGTATTGATATGACAACTATTGACAATTTATTTATTATGAGGTTTTTTTTATTTTATTATTTGTGACGAGTTTATTATTTATGACAATTTTATTTTACTTGACCATTTTATTTTAAATAACAATTTAATTCTATGTGGCAATTTTATTTTATTTTATATGACATTTTATTTTGTATGATTTGCTTTCTTTTATTATTATTTTGTATCAAAATTGTACGATAATTAATTTTAATTCATTTTCTGTTGTTTACTAGTTATAAGCGTTTTGGTTTCAGTACTGTAAGCTTGTAATTTCTTAATAAAGAAATAAATAAATTCAGGAGGAATGGTAGTGATCCTTAACCATATTTTTAAATTGTGAGGGTTTCAACTTGGCTTGCAGACACGGGTAACAGCTACAACCACAATACTAGTCATCGACGCTGAATCACCAAGTTACGCAGTCCAATAGGGAACCCAGGTAGACCCTAGTAACTATTAATGACTAAACATCCAATATTAATCACGAACAGTCTGCTGTGGGACTTTCCAGGCAAAAATGAATTCGTTTGGATCGGTCGCCATATTTATAGCATATTATTATGGCCGTTTTAATGTTTCCACTGCTGGGAATCAGGCCTCCTCTCTAGGAGAGGGAATGGACCACGGAGTTAGTAACTCCGTGGAATGGACCGTAATCCACCACGCGGGCCTAGTGCGGGTTATTACAATTACGTACCTATAAGCAAAAAGCTTGTAGGTACGTAATTGTAATAGCGTCAGATCAAGGTGAAGGTGGAGAGATGAGCTTGATAACTACCGGAGGGACTGGCCTGCCATGGCCAAAGATAGACGTGTGTGGAAAAGGGAGAGGTAGGCCTTTTCGTCCAGCAGTGGGACATAAATAGGCTAAATAACTAACCTAATTGTAACGACCCAGTCGAGATTTAGGCCAACTTGTATTCCAACAATCCAATTCAGACATATACAACTGTAATTTTTAAATAATAATATTTCACAACTATCACACAACGCCGTCTACTCCCAAGCTAAGTAGAGCTTGTGTTATGAGTACTAGACAACTGATAAACATACTTACATATTTCTAAATACATACATATTATATATAACTCACACCCAGACACAAAACAAATAATCATGCTCATTACATAAACATTTGTCCTGGGTGGGAATCCAACCCACGATCTCCGGCTTAGCAGTCAGGGCCACTAACCACTAGACAAACAGTTCAGCCCCCCTAGCCAAGTTACAACCGTTTCGCTTGCGTCGAACGTATCGAGTTGACCTTGCCACCAATTCTTTTGTTCTGACCACGTTACTGAGCGTCGTTCATTTCCGTACATTTGAAGCTTTCCACTATTATTATCTTTTGCAGATTAGAAACTTGGCTTCCCCTAGTCAAGTACAGCCCCCGGCTGTACAAATACAAATATAGCGCTCTATCGATTCGTCTCATCAATAAATGAAATTATAAGTCAAGCCACACTCATTTTTGGTTACGTGATCAGACTTCTCAATTTAACACTAAGCAACAAAAAAATGAGATAGCTTCTAAGGTTACTCTTATTGATAATTGTAAATCTATTGTTAAATCTACACTGTAATTAACACTATATTATTAATATTTAATATGTTATAGAGGCAAAGATTGTTTTTTTTTTTTTTGTTTGTAACTGTCCCCGCACACGGACCTCAAAAAAACGCCGCCACAAAAAAACACCAGAAGTGGTCACAAAAAAACGCTTGAAGCCACCGCAAAAAAACAGTTGAAGCGCGCGACACCTTGTGTTTGGAGAAGCTTGAAACCGCTTCAAGCGTTTTTTTTTTGTGGAGGCAACGCCGCACACGAGCCAAAAAAAAGGCCACCTCAAAATGAAGCTTGAAGCGGCGTTTTTTTAAAGCCCGTGTGTAAGGACGGTAAGAAGTAAGCTCTGAAAGTACTGTTTCATTTGACAAAATTTTTTCACCGATAGAAAGCTGCTTTATTTCAGAGACACACAGGCTATATTTTACATATGCTAACAAAGCCGCGAGCAAGAGCTAGTATTCAATAATTTTATTTTTAATTAGTACAAAATAATAAAACTCATGATTGCCCACGGGTCATAATTGGTAAATTCATAATTGAATCAATTAATACATAACAATTGCTACTAGAAGTACTACGCGCACTGTTTTTCCATTGTTTTTCATTCATAATCTCTGTACATATTTCCATAAATTGAGCGACACTTTGGGATATAAACAAACTCCAATAACTTTACTGTTTATGAATATTATTTATTGAGACTTTACTTAACCTTTTGAATACCGTAATTAGGAACAGAATAGAAAGACAATAAGAGAGTGAACGCCTGCGTTCACTTGGGGTTTAATGAATTAAATAATAATAAGAGCTTTTATAAAAAGCTCTTTAAGTATTTGTACTAATAAAATTAATGGTGTATAATAATAACAATGTTATAAAAAGGAAAATAATGTTTTTTTTTTTGTAATGAATTAACTCAAAATGGATCCATTACAAAAATCACTCACAGAATGAGGCTATATCATTGAGGCATATTATTTTCTTCTTTCTAGCAGACGAAGCCGCCAGCAAAAAGTACTTTGAAATATAAATAAAAAATGATATTTATTTATTTACATACATATATACATCTTAATGATTAAATACTAGCTTTCCACCTGCGGCTTCGCCCGCGTGGACTACAGTTTATATCGCGCGGACAGAGACCCGTGCTCAGCAGTGGAATTATAGGTAGCCTATGTGTTATTCCAGTGTCTCTTCTACCTACCTACCAAATTTGATCTAAATCTAAATCCGTTCAGTAGTTTTTGCGTGAAAGCGTAACAGACAGACAGAGTTACTTTCGCATTTATAATATTAGTAGGGATTATAAACTAATAGGTATATATACAAACGTAAAGTAATAATATGTAATTGACATCGATGTGGACGAATTTTTTGACGCCCTTTAAGTATTTGTACACATTATTTCTTTAAGTTTGTATATATACCTATAAAATAAAAAAATATAATAAGTGATAGTTCTTCCCACCTAAAACAAAGGTAAGTTATAAACGTAATTGTCCTGTTATTAATCCGTGACGACACGAGCAATTAAACCGCAGACGCGTGACACATTCAATTATTCAATTGGTTCGTTGAATGAACTTGCCCACCGCAGAAATGTGATGTCACTGATTTGTAACTTGTAACAGTTGTAACTGCGCCGTTATTAATTCCAATTATGTGTTTATAAAATTAATAATGGTTTATGTTGATATGCAATTTCATTGAACCTGTTTGTTTATTTATAGTATAAACGGTTTTCCTGTTTATTATATGAGAATTTATAGGTATACGTATTTTGAAGGTAGTTTGAGAGTCTTTAGCATAGAATAGTCGGTCTCATAATGTTCCCACTGTTGGAACTCAAACCTCCTCTCTAGGAGAGGTAATGGGCCGTAGTAAACAACGCGGGCCCAGTGCGGGTTGGTGGATGTCTCATGTCTCTCTGTTGTTGTGATGACAGTCTTTATTTGATTATATTTTTTTCATAAGTTTCAATTTTATTAACCTAAGAAATACAATCCTTCATACAATTTTTAAATTCTTCTAAATTGATCTAATTGGGGTAGTTTTGAGAAAAAATAATGACAAGCTTTATTATTTACTAGCTTTTCCCCGCAGCTTCACCCGCGTACTTAAAATATAGCCTATGCCACTCAGAAATACGGCAGCTCTCTATCGGTGCTAAATTTTTAGCAATCGGACCAGTACATCCAGAGATCCTACAAACCAAAAATAAACAAACTTTACCTCTTTATAATATTTATTTCAAGTATTTTGCATACAAATGAGAACATTGCAATATAACAAGAGGAAACACCCCCTTTTCACACCCTTCTTCTTCTTCTTTCTAGCCTTACCCCTTTTTTTGGGGTCGGCTCTCCTCGTCTTTAGGCGCCAGGATAGTCTATCCTGGGTTGCCTGTGCATCCAGCTGAGCTCGTTCCAGATCTTTGGATAAGGTTGTCCACCACGTAAGCTAGAGGGCGCCCTCTGCCTTTTTTCCCCTTTTCACACCCTTCTAGATTAATTTTATCTGATACACTTACATTATTAAAGTTTTATTATAATAATGAACTTTACAAAGCAAGGAACTTTACAAAAAAATTGTAATTTTTCAAACAACAAAGACTCGATAGAAATCGACAGTTTTTTTTTTCTGCCACTGCCTGATTCATTGCGATTTACTTTGAGGACAATGACCCTAAAAAGGGGTTTCCCTTCAGTTAAACTTACAAAAAGAACCTTGCGTGCAAACTTAATTAGGGGACCATTCTCTTCGACGATGAACTAACTTGGCCTTGGTACAGTTTAACATATAAAAAAATTAATCATAATCATTTATTTTGTTTGTAAGTTTATTAAGTATTTAATGAGCAGGCGTCACAACGGATCCCAACGTCTAATGAACGGCGCAAGAGTTCAATTATCTGGGTTATTTACCGCCTCTGTACTTTTGTGTGCATGAAGTATTAAATAAATAAATAAATTTAACCAGATAGCTGCGTCAATACATATTACGTTAAATCATTTATTTGATAATCTTTTTTTTACCTTTATAAGTTCCCGGACTTTTGGAGAAGTCGAAGAAGAGAGTGCAGAATTCTTAACTTAATAAACTCGTTATAAAATGAAAGGCCTGTTTTGATATTTGAGAATTGAATTGATGATAATGACTTTCATATATTTTTATGAAAAAAAAAAAATACATTAAATGTACAATCGGCGTTTGAGGAAATAGTTCATTAGACCCGAAGCAAACGCCGGCGTTCGCGCTGTCATTGTCTTACTATTGTGTTTCTAATTAAAGGTATCCGAAAATGATTTGATGGAATATAAATTACGAGTATTCTTTTTGCGTGTTTAATGATTGGGTTTTCACAGATGTGTTTTATTTTATGACAACTTTAAAACCACCCTTGTGACCACCATCAGTGTAGAAGTAGCTCCCTTACCTCTTGATAGACCACTTCAGAACCCATCCTATGAGACTCCTGTTATGGCCATTCTTGAGAAAATTATAAAAGGGCTCTCATGGCCGCCATTTTTCCTGGAATTATTCGACAAGCGTGTGCAGGGATTAAAAGTAAGACTGGGCTAAAGCACTCTTAGCTTTAATCCCAGCACAAACTCTTGTCTGATTTTTTTTACTAATTGCATATTATGATATAATTATTCTTACCTATAGCGTGTGTTTTTTCTCCAAAACATGTGGACAAATTTTGAAGAAACTTTTATTGGATTTTTTTTACGAGTCTAACGCAGGCGAAGTCGCGAGTACCAGCAAGTAATGTAATACAATGGTTTCTGATTTCAGGGACGGTGTGACTAAAAGTCTAACAGAAGCAAAACGGTCGGAAGTCGTCTGTGCTGGGATCCTTATACTCGTCTGTGTGGTGTCTCCGATCATCATAGTGTTGGTCAGAAACGCGGTCAACACTATTCAGGTAAATCTCATTGTAATCATTTCCATCTGTACGTAAAAAACTTAAATGTTAACTCATCATCATTTGCCTTTTTAATGTTCCCACTGCTGGGACTCTGGCCTCCTCTCTAGGAGGGAATGGGCTGTAATCCACCACGCGGGCCCAGTACGGGTTGGTGGATATCACATGTCTTCGAATTTTTGGTTCTAGGACATGCCGATTTCCTCACGATGTTTCCTTCACCATTTTGAGAGCAGTGGTGATGAAATAAAATATTGTCATCATCATTTCAGCCGAAAGACATCCACTGTTGGACATAGGCGTCTCCCAAGTATCGTCATAATGTTCGCTCCTGTGGGTCTTGCATCCATCGGATACCTGCGACCCATACCAGGTTCCGCAAACCACCCTTAAAAAAAGGAGGATGCTACAAGCAGACCGCTATTGTCTGGACAACTGCCTCGTAGTTTTGACATTTTGTACATGTCTATTTCCGCGGGGAAATCTAATACCGTAAAACGTGGTGAATAGAAACTCAGGGGTGAATAGAAAAAAAACTTTGATTTGGTTTTTCACTTTGATATTATATTATCGCCCTCTAGCAAAGTATCGACTTTTTAGAATAACAATCCATTAATAATTTGATATAGTTAAATCACGGAGTTACTCCGTGAGTTAAATGCTGCAAGACACATTTAAATATCGAGAAAATACCCTTTGAAGTTTTGTTTCTATTCACCCTTGAGTTTCCATTCACCCCATTCTACCCGGTACCGTAAAGTACATATAATATTATGATAAGGTTCTAGACAAAAAGATATTCTGATAATTATAATAACTGTCAAAAAGTCTAAATATAAAGTATTGATTACATAATAATTTGGTAATATAATTTTAAACTTTATATAAAATCGTTTTCGTTAATAAAATGGCACGAGCTAAGAACTTTTTGTTAATAAGCACCAAAACTCTGGTAGCATAGTGGCAGGACTTCCCCGGAGCGCTCGGGGAAATACTACTAGGTAGGTATTGTATTAACATCTGTTCAAAGTATCACATTATTATCATAAAATTAAAAGTTTGTTTTTTTGCTACACGATTTGACTGGCCCTATCAAGCTATCTGGCTTATAAGTGGGTCGTCTTGTATAAGTGTGGCCAGTCATGGCAAGTAAAATGTAATAAATATTAATTAATTTGTATAGGTAGATACCGGCACGGACCTTGAGCGCTGGCTTCAAGTTCGGGATAGCGTCTGACTTTTACAGACTAAAAACCCACCCTGTTCCTTCGTTGCCTTTCGTACTGGTGTCAAACCTTCCTTTCAGAAACGAATTCTTTTGCGCGGAAGTGACGCATATCTTCCCTATCGACTAATGTTATGTTATGTTTGTTATCTAGCTTTAATTATGCGTCTTATTTCGCGTAAATAAAATGTTTTTCTTTATTTCTTTCTTTCTTTTCTGTCCTTGGTCCAAGTAGGCTTTGACCTTAATGGGCCCCTACAGTTTGCTGACTTCTTGAATAGGTTTTTATATAGGTTTTTTAGGACTGTAGTTATACGTCCACGTGAAATATGTAATAACAGTCACCTAAGACATTTAATTGAGGTAATTGCCTTCTTTTTGCCTCAAGAGCTCATTAAATGAGTACCTATACTACGATATGACTCGCGCATCATTGCTCCGTAACCGGGCAATGCACTACAAGGCCAATGTCAGTTATATTGAGCTCAACAACCCAGTATTACTCATGTTGAGTACTACGTTATGTAACTCAAAGCATGTGCACGTGCAGCATGTTTATAATTTACAATTTGCTTTGACTAGAATATAAATGGAAGGAAAACGGATTTTTTTTTGTGGGTAAAAAAGTATCTAAATGTCATTCCTCGCCTTTGGGCCGAGCGGGACATAGTGTCAGATCCTTATTACTGACTAAAAAACTCACCCCGTTCCTTCTTGCTTTTCATACCAGGGCCGAGCTTCCTTTCGGAGCTAACCCTGACTCCAGTAGGCTTCGACCCAGCTAGGCCCTTGCTGTTGCTGACAACTCCTTGAGATACGCCGTTGACAACTTGGGCTTGGTCCAGACAGTTACCGAATGGTTGGACAGCGAGCTGCCCATTGCATTTTAGCTTCCTAAACAGATGAGATTAAGTTGTTTATCTTAGCAGGTATTACTATGTAACGTCAACCAAGCACGTTAATATGCTCGAAAAAGCTCCATTCGTCATATTATTTGGATGACCATATTTGAACTAGTAACTTTATACAAGAGATAGCACATTTTATTAAAACTATAAAAATAATATAGATTCCAATCCAAGACCTCCAGTATGGCAGTCTTTGGGGCCAGGGTTATCCAAAAGGAACTCCAGCCCCGGTATAAAGGTTAAAGGGACCGGGTTGGGTTTTTAGTCGGTAAGAGCCTGACACTATCTCTCGCTCTGCTTAAGAGCAGGGGTTGTTATTGAATGATTTTTGCTCACCGAGAAAAAAGAGTCACTAACCAGTAGACTAACAGACCAGTCTAACAGTCAAACTATGTAATAACTCTTCCTTTCCAGGTGTATGCCAGCAATTTGGCGGAAAAAGCACGAGAGCTGGAATATGAGAAGGAGCTAAGTGACTCTTTGCTGTACCAGATGCTGCCTCCAAGCATCGCTAAACAACTAAAGCAAACTCAACAGGTAAAGCCTTGTATTAATTGGAAAAAATGGGGAAATTTCCATCGTATTTCCCCCTTAAGAGGGTCCTTCTCCACTCGCTTATCGTAAACAATCAAATTAAAAAAAAACAATCAAATTCAAATTAATGCAATCCAACGCGATGTTTGATGAAAAGGCAACGCAAAAAAAGAGAGATAACGCCTGGAAACTCTGTCAGTATTCGGTAATTCCGAGATTTACTCGAAAATTTCACAAAACTTGCTTCAGGAAACAGCTGTTTTTTTAAAACCCTTAAGAGTTTTTGGAAAAAGTTGTCATCATTTAGAATCTTAATAAAATTTGCAAGGTCTCTAGAGGATTACTTTTTTGACTTTTTTCATTTTTAGGCAAATTATGAAGTGTCAAAGTTCATACAAAATAGGAGATTTTCAGAGGTTTTTACTGGATTAGTTTTACACAAATTTAGAAATTGGTTTCTTTAGAAACCTAGATAATATCCCCAAGATACTGTGTTTCCAAAATATCTAATGAAAAGTGTGTAATAACGTCATAATCAGTTATGAGCGGTTGTATGAAAAACAGTGAAAATGTGAGTCGTGATGCACCACCTTAATCATTATCTCTTGGTGTTGCTGTGTCTACTTAATAAAAAATTAACGGTTTCTTAGTTTAGTGGTCAGATTTGTCCTGCTGTAGCCCTGGGCTAGTTCAGACAAATTTTTCTTCATCATGACCAGCTTATAGTTTACTGCTGCATCTACAATCGTTCGTTCGTATCACATTCTATTAAAAGTAACTAAATGGCCCCTGCAAGTTATTTTCGGTTCCTTATATGCCTTCCAAAGGTTTGGGACCGCGGGGTCGAATATATAATGGCATATAGGTAATAATAATTTTGGCTTCCATATCGTTTCTTCCCTTGCAAGAGTATTTTGTATCATTACATTCTGATTCAACTTCACTTAAGATCCCATAGGCAAAATACTCACGAGCGTTAGGTGACTATGGAAAGGGAAGGAAAAAAGAGTTCTTTGACCCTGTACAAGGCGCATCGTTCATCGAGGAAGGGCTGATGACGCCCTCTTCAACCCCCCTAAAAAGGTTTAGGATTGACAGATTAAGGGACATGTGTCAGTCCATCAATCTCGTCTCATCAATCTAGAATAGCTGGTGGCGCGCAGTGTTCCACGTCTCTCTTTGGTGTTTAGGAGAACCACTCTCCAATACGGAAGGAGACCCATGGGTATCAGATCACTTCTGGTCTAGGGCAGCAGAACTCAAACTACACCCTCAGCCCCCGAAACAAATGTACAAGGGAGCAACGGAGTGGTGTCAGTAAGATTTTAACAAACATCTCTACCTACTCCAAGGCGGGGATCATTTCAGCTGAAAAAGTCCACTGTTGGTCATAGGCCTCCCCCAAGTGTCGCTACAATGAACGGTCCTGTGCGTTTCGCATCCATCGGATTCCCGCAATCCTTACCAGGTCGCACCGCTACGTCTTCCGGTACGTGGACGCTATTGCAGAACCAACGGCCATCTGTTCTGCGAGGAATGTGCCCTGCCCATTGCCACTTAAGTTGAGATTGAGACATCAGATTCTACAGATTTCCACCCAGAAAAAAAAGTGACGGAGAAAAAGACGTGGGAGTTCAGTCACAATAATCCGTGATGATTATGATAGTTATCACTAAAGGTGAAGGCATATGACTAAGCTAAAAACTAAAAACAACTCGAACTCAACGCGCTAAGTAGACAGTCTTGGGGAACTCTTCTTGCCAGATTTAGTTTGTTTATGCTCGTAGCTATGGTGAAAAGTTTTACGAAAATATTCGTTGCTTCCACGAAGTGTGCCTACATAAATTTTATTTGTTTATCACTCTACTCTCGCTCTTATAGCAACGGAATCTATTGTGGTATTATAGTGTCAGTGGGTTTTTCTAATGTCATTGCCCTCACACATTTGGCTAGTTGCCAAGCGTTGTGGTAAAACGTGTGTATGTTTAGTCAATATCAATATTTTTAAGTGCTCAGGTATAAGTAAACTACTCTGCTGCACCTAAACTCAAGATATTGTAATATGGATGTCGGTTTTGCTTAAACGGGTTCACATCTATACTTATAATAAATCTGTAGAAGTGAAAATTCTGTAAATTGAAAATATCAAAAAAATTAACGGCAGGGGGTGTTACTAGACCGACACCAAACCCAAAAATGTGATTAAAAAAATTTTGTCTGTCTGTCTGTTTGTTCAGGCATCACTCAAATACTACCGCTTCGATTACGATGAAACTTGGTATAATTATTCTTTAATATCCTGGGTACTTTTACAAAAAATCGGTTTCGTCATATAAATTGTCTAATCAAGTTTATCTTTTTTTTTTCGTTTCCTGAAAAAAAATCTTGTGGAAGGTAGTTCAGTTTCGTTCACTGAGCAAGCTCTTAAAGTTTGTGGAGGGCTGTCCCTTACACCTTGTATATTAGATTATAGATTCTATTCAACATCAAAATAAAACGAGAGAAACCAAAGATACAACAAATGCACTAATAATTATTTTTAGATCCGTTTCTAAGTAAGTGTTGCTGATCGAATTGAAATTACAATACATTATTGTTGGAATTATAAATATCGTTATTGTTCTAAATAAGATTTTTTCAGAAAACCATTACACTATTATTAGAAAAACTTAAATCACAGTATAAATATAGAATAGCATCTCACTTTAATGATGAATTGATGATGAAAGAATAATTCTTAAAACAGGATCAAGTAGACAGAAGACCAAGGACATAAGCTTCCTCCAAGTTTCGCCACGACGAACAGTATTGTGCGCCTCGCATCCATCGGACAGCTATAACCCTCACCAGATCATCAGTCCACCTTGTAGGAGGCCTTCTAAAGATTTTTGCGAGTTTTTTGTGTTGGGGCTCTACAAACACAAAAAATCGACGCATCGGAAAAACTTGCAAATTGATTCGCATCGCATATTATGGTCACTTGAACCTTTGTGTGGGAGCCCATAGTGTGCCTCGATAAATAAGCTATCCACGACTAAAATATATTTCAATTCCAACCTTCCCCCCTAGCCAAGTTACAACCGTTTTGCTTGCGTCGAATGCTTCGAGTTGACCTTGCCGCTAATTCTAAATTCTGACCACGTGACTGAGCGTCGAACCAACGTCGTTTCCGTATATTTGAAGCTTTCTACTAACGTTAACTATTGCAGATTAGCAACTTGGCTAGGATGGCTGCTCCTGAGATTAGCACGCTTTATAATATAGCTTTAGCTAATGCCCGCAGCTTCGCCCGCGCACATAAAATATAGCCCATGTCACTCAGCAATAAAACAGCTTTCTATCGGTAAAAAAAATTTAACAATCAGACCAGTACTTCTAGAGATTACCACCTTCAAAAAAAAAAACAAACTTTTCCTTTTTTTAGAATACTAGTGTAAATAAGTAAAGATAGGTATAACTTGTCCAATCGTGCACTAACTCAATTGCAAGTTGTTGCATTGTTTAATTTTCTAGGTCAAGTAGCGTCATGCGTCAATATAAGTCTACCATTCCGAGCATTTATTCATAATTTTCCTACTATTTCTCATAATCCACTGTATCTGTACCTATAAACCATATAGAACTGTGAATCAAACGATTTACGGATACTTCAGAATATTTTGTTTTGTCACCCTGTTTCGGATCAGTTATCTCATTTTTCTGTTTACCTAGTAACCGTTTGCTCATGAGTGCAGTGGGAAAACCCTTGGGTTTTACCCATATCCCTGATTTTGCTACTTTATAGGTATATACCAAAATCCAAATTATTTTGTATTGTCATGGTACTTATTTACTTTGTATTTTATTTAGGTCAATCATTTATGGGAGATATCCAAGTTACCAAGTCCATTACTGTTATTCACAAGATATCTGACCTAATATGCTAATAGTTTTAAGTACGATATTGTTACATACTTGTTACATTTATTTATTTTTAGGATGTGCGTCATGTTGGACGCAAATAAACTCTTTTTCTTTATTTAATATATCTTTGCCCTTATTTTCGTCGCCTATTGTCATTTCTTCTTACCATTGTGATAGTTATTTTGGATCTACAATTTATCTATACTAATATTATAAAGAGGTAAAATTTGTAAGTTTGTAAGCTTGTAAGTTTGTATGTAGGGGGTAATCTCTGGAACTAATAATCCAATTCTAAAATTTTTTTTACTGGCAGAAAGCCACATTATTCCTGAGTGCTATAGGCTATAAATTGTTTCTATAGCATGTATATTAACCGAGCTATCACAACTTTTGTCTAGCAAGTCGGAAAAAAATACCTCATAAAATAGAATTATTTGCGTGCGCTGCCTAAACAGTTGCTTAAAATTAAAAACAATGTATGGCTACCTGGTTCGTCTTAATTATTTCTACAAAAAAGTCCGCGGTACCATATCTCTATCTTTTATATTTCATCTTTTATACTTCTTTTATTGCATTAAAAATATTTTTTTTCGGCATACTTACGTTTGGTTGATTATTTGAGCAACAAAATATTAATTCTTATGACAATAAATTATTTCAGTATCACAAGAACATTATACAGATAAGATTTGCCATTTACAGCATAGCAATTGGTCGTACAGTTTCGAAGATAATATAAAATTACTAAAACGCAAAATGCCCCTAGCGTAACTTTCATTGTGCAGACGTTTTACCTATTTTTTTTTTATGGTGGGCAAAAATCATCTTATGACAACCCCCGCCCTTGGGTGGAGCGAGAGATAGTGTCAGACTCTTACTGACTAAAAACCCACCCCGTTCCTTCTAGCCTTCAAACCAGGGCACGAGTTCCCTTTCGGATAACCCTGGACCCGGTAGGCTTCGACCCAGCTGGGCCTCTGCTGTTGCTGACAACTTCTTGAGGCGCGTGGGAACAGTACGCGCCGTTGACGTCTTGGGCTCGGTCCATTACCGGACGATCGAACAGCAAGCTACCCATGGCTCGCCGTCCGCGAGCCCGCGTCTACGGTGGCCGGAAATCGGGATCGGAATCCCGGCGGCGGCGGCGGGGGCGCCGTTGCCTGATGCGGCCTGCCTCCGCCTTTGCTAGCATTACTGCTTCGCAGAAGGAGGCGACCGCCTGCCATTCCTCCTCGCTAAGGACCATGGCCTCAACCAGAGCCCGCCGCGAGAGGTGTCCGCCGCCGATCGCCCCCACGAGGGCACGGCCATGCTCTGCCCAGGCAGGGCACACCTCGACTGTGTTCTGTTCTCCACCGTGTCCTCCGGGCGTTCCGCACAGTGGCGACACTCGGGCGTCTCTTCCGCTTTAATTCGGTGCAGGAACCTCCCGAACTTGCCATGTTTTCTGAATCGCGGTGTTAAGACTTTCTGTGGATTGATGACCCTCTCGAATTATTATGCCCACGTTGTCGTTAGTTGGAGTTCTTCTGTCAGTTGCTTATTGGTTTCGGTTGTTTCGTTCGTATGGTTGTTGTTGTTGATAGATACCTCATAATCGAAAATATCGTAATTTCGTTGTACGTTTTTGTATGTTCGTAGTTTCGTACTTCGTTCTATCGTAATAATCGATACGAGTTATTCGATATTACGATTGTTTTGTTTTGTAAAGGCGGACGGTGTTCGAGTCGCTCTCCTTTTGTTCATAATTGTTTTCAAGTCTGTGCGTAGTTTGTTGAGAGCATGTCTAAAAGGAAATCTCAACTGTCCCGGCAGACATCACAGACAAGAGCCGCTCGAGTACGCCGTACGGAAGAATCTGCCCCTGAAAATGAGCAGCGCCTCTCGAGAAATAGAGAATATATTTCGCAAGCACGCGCTAGAGAATCTAGCTCCGAGCGCTCACAGCGCCTCGCTAGCCAAAATGCGAGGACATGCTCGAGGAACTAGCGCTGAACGTGCGCACCGTCTATCTGAGTTAAGGCAGCATGTCTCTGAGACAAGGGATAGGGAGACTAGCGCTAAACGCTCGCGGCGGCTTGGTAGGCAAAATGTCATAACATCGCAGGCCCGTGCTCGGGAATCTAGCGCTGAACGTGCGCAGCGTCTATCTCATTTAAGGCAGCATGTCTCTGAGACAAGGGATAGGGAGACTAGCGCTGAGCGCTCGCAGCGGCTCGCTAGGCAAAATGCCATAACATCACAGGCCCGTGCTCAGGAATCTAGCGCTGAACGTGCGCATCGTCTAATCAAGTGTAATCTTATTTTAAAACAAGAAATTTTCCGCGGACGAAGTCGCGGGCAGAAGCTAGTATTATATAAATCAACGACTCCAAAAGCGATCATTTTAGCAATTTTACGCAGTCTAAAGGATAGGCTAGTATTTTCTGATTCTTTCTCTATTTAATCGACTCCAAAAAGAAGTATTTATGTATTTCTTTTTTTATGTATGTTAACCGATTTTGTGGTAAATTGAACCGACTATGGTAAGGGTAAGCTTACTCATCGCCCGCGTGGTGGATTACAGCCCATTCCCTCTCCTAGAGAGGAGGCCTGAGTCCTGGCCTGAGCTGATGATGACGATGATGATGATGTTAAGCTTCTGAGTGGGTCTCATAGAAAAATTTTATATTAAAATAATGAATTTCAAAGTTACAGAACGGATTTCTTTTTATGATCACAGCAATTACTTTGTATAAACTCGTATGTGTAATTGATAACTGACTGAAGGAAGAGGGAGGGGATATATCATACTGATATGATGATGGAGCCGGAAAATAGGCACCGGAACTCCACAATAAATCAATGTAACCACATGCACTTTGACTATAAGGTATCATCAAGCTAATCTCATGTTTTTTTTTTATTGTGGGGAAAATCTTCCTATGACAACCCGCGCTCTTGGGCGGAGCGGGAGATAGTCTCAGACTCTTGCTGAAACCCACCCTGTTCCTTCTCGCTTTTTTTAAGGCAAGTGTTAATAGGTTACTTCTAGGTAACTGCGCTCCATCGTCGACCGCATCGTCTCTTTCCATAAGATGAGATAGCGGTCAAGCGCGAAACTGTCAACAATAAAAAAAAATGTTGGTGTTAAATAAAGAAGAAACTAAACTATTAGGTACAGAATCACTGACTTCCAAAATTAAAGTTATTTGACACTTTTTTGTCTCAAATCCATACTAATATTATAAATGAGAAAGTGTGTGTGTTTGTCCGTCTCTCACGGCAAAACGGAGTGACGAATTGACGTGATTTTTTAAGAGGAGATAGTTGAAGACATGGAGAGTGACATAGGCTACTTTTTGTCTCTTTCTAATCCCCCACTTCCGAGGGGAACCGTGTTATCTCGAATTTAACGCGAGCGAAGCCGCGGGCAAAAGCTAGTTTCTTCTTCATTATCACACCCTACTTCTAGATTACTTGTAAACCATAACGATCTGTATATATATTTTAATGCATTACCATCCTAATTTTCTCTTAGTTTCACTTAACTACTGTTCTATTACGTATAAATCCAAATAGACACTTCGTTCATTTACACTTTCATTCATTATTCCATATGCCAGCTGCAAGTGGGCAGTGGTTCAACAATTTCATTCATTAGTCACGTTTCTCTGCCAAACCGGTTTGTTCGAAACCGCGATTGTGAGGAATGGAAAAAAGGAATTTAATAATAATATTTGTACTTGGCTTCCCTCTTTCTCCCCTTTTCTCACTTAAAAAAAATAAATTGCCTATGTCCGTCTCCAGGGTCCCAACTATCTCTGTACCAAAATTCATCAAAATCGGTTTTGCCATTTAGGCATGTAGACGTAACAAACTCATTTTCGCTTTTATAATATTAGTAAGGATTTAATTGTATAAACGATTATTCAGTACCATTAAGAATAATATGGTTGGAATAACGTACCTATTTCTGTAAGAGAAATTCTGTGATAATTTTAACTTTTTTCTTTCAACCATTTTCAAACTTATAATTAGTTTGTAAGGTTTCCGAAACTTGGGAAAGCAATTTGTTTTTTATTGTTATGGTTTCATAGCAAAATGGCCAAGTGTAAATCTGATTTGCACACTAGGAGTTCCATAGTTTTATTTCATTTTCGTAATAGAAAACACAGTACCTATCTTTACTTACTGTATTCTCTTTTTTATTTTTTAACAACGAGACTGAACTCTACGCGACAAAAGTTTAGATTTATTTTTAACGCTTCTGGTTCCAGAAATACGGTCATTAAAAATACAGTAACTTTTACAAACTAAGCTTTAAGCTCGTTTTTCTCAAAACGACTTTTTCAAAGTTACTGCGTTCTTTGTTACGACGGCAGAACTATAATTAAAGATCTGTCAAAACGTTTAGTTGACACTTCGCGTGACCCAGGGCTGGCTTTTACCTCGGACAGAGGATAATCATAACCATACAGCGTGGCAATGCCGCCAGTCTTTTGGGCACATTATCAGTCAACAGTGATGTGGAAAAGTTTATAACGTCATATTTTAGTTGGATTTTAGTGAGTTCTAATTAGCATAGGGTTTTATTATCATTTCCTTTATTTTCAATAATCACATATAAATTACATTTTTAAATATTTCAATATAAAAAAAAATTATTTAAAAATATAAAAAATAGTAGCCCACCGGTATCGGGAACAGGGTCCAAGCTACCGGCGAGCGAGAGTTTTTCAACGAGTTTGGGGAGGAGTAATCTATCTAGGGGATCACAAAAGATCCATATGGGTCGAAGTGTCCGAGTTGTTGTGTGCCCCTCAATAAGATAAGATAAGAAGCTACCGGCGGTCAGGGCTCCAGAGAAAGAAACCTCCTAACTATACGAGCCTATTTATTATTATTATTCCATTTATTTCTTTATATGTACATATAATTTACATTTTTAAATATTTCTTAAAAAAAAAAACATAAAAAAAACATTTAAAAATATAAAAAATAGTAGCCCACCGGCATCGGGAACAGGGTCCAAGCTACCGGTGGTCAGGGCTCCTGAGAGAGGAATCTCCTAACAATGCGCGCCGTGTCCAGGAGTACTGCTTTCTGGATCAGACCCTTGATCCCTTGATTTACATTACGATAACTACTACGCACTACGCACTTAAGCAAGCTGGTCGCGTCATAAAATTCATTGATAACAACGCCCGTCTGCTGACAGTCTGGTAGCACAAACTTAACGTACGTAACGTTATCGTTACTACATCATAAGTTGTATCGCATTACAATGCATTGAACTCGTCCCATTATCACTTAACGTTCATTTGTGTTCATGCGTATGGCCTCGAGTACGATAGCGTCATGACGCGTTAGTAGTCAATTACGATCACGTATAGCGATACCCATATCGCGATACGCGACCTCAATTGTCTACTTGAATGGGAACGCACATTACGCAACGCCATGTGTACTAATGACATTTTATGAGCTGACTTTATTTTCTTCCTTTTCTTTATTTTCTTCATTTTCTTTCTTTTCTTCCTTTTCTTTCTTTTCTTCCTTTTCTTTCTTTTCTTCCTTTTCTTTCTTTTCTTCCTTTTCTTTCTTTTCTTCCTTTTCTTTCTTTTCTTTCTTTTCTTTCTTTTCTTTCTTTTCTTTCTTTTCTTTCTTTTCTTTCTTTTCTTTCTTTTCTTTCTTTTCTTTCTTTTCTTTCTTTTCTTTCTTTTCTTTCTTTTCTTTCTTTTCTTTCTTTTCTTTCTTTTCTTTCTTTTCTTTCTTTTCTTTCTTTTCTTTCTTTTCTTTCTTTTCTTTCTTTTCTTTCTTTTCTTTCTTTTCTTTCTTTTCTTTCTTTTCTTTCTTTTCTTTCTTTTCTTTCTTTTCTTTCTTTTCTTTCTTTTCTTTCTTTTCTTTCTTTTCTTTCTTTTCTTTCTTTTCTTTCTTTTCTTTCTTTTCTTTCTTTTCTTTCTTTTCTTTCTTTTCTTTCTTTTCTTTCTTTTCTTTCTTTTCTTTCTTTTCTTTCTTTTCTTTCTTTTCTTTCTTTTCTTTCTTTTCTTTCTTTTCTTTCTTTTCTTTCTTTTCTTTCTTTTCTTTCTTTTCTTTCTTTTCTTTCTTTACTTTCTTTTTTTTCGTTCTAATTAATGCTCTAAATGCCCATACTCCTGCACTTTGGAGGATTTGATCAGTGTTTAGTAAATAAGTCCTTTAGCTCTGGATTTGAAATCATGTAACAAGCAGTCAAGTTCGATACGTGCTCAGTGATAAGACTTATCTTATAATGGATAATAAATGTTAACATGAACAGTATTATGAGGATGTAGACACTTGATAACGGCTGGAAGTAAGAGTTTGTTTATCAAAGTTATCTCAGTTCCGTCACAAAATAGGTAGGTACAGAAGACAATCTCATGTACGTACTTCACTTTTTATACCTACGCTCGGTGGTCACACACTAATGAGCGTTTGAGCCGGAAATATTCGAAGAGTGGGCCGAGACGCTACTGAGATATTGTGTCCGTGAGCGGTGTCTATGTACATATGTAGATTGACTACTCTACCTATATATTTTGTGGTTCCGTTTATGAATCAATATTTACTTATTTAATCTTATGTACGAAGTGTTTAGTTTTACTTTATTTACATTGTTTTCACATATTAGCGATAAGAACCATTTAACAAAGATATTTGTAATATATAACATGTTATGTATTACAAATATTAACAATAAGGTTTTAACCACACTAGTCCGTATTGGTAATCAAAAGGTCACAGTTTGGTAACAAGTGCCATTCCTCTATATCTGTCAGTAACCTCTTTCTCTCCGGCTATGTCTGTCAGTAACCTTGGTTCTCCTAACGATGTCTTTATTTCTGATGCGATTAGGACGCCGTGATCATTATTATTATATCTGTCTTTAAAATAATAATGCATAATGAAAGACACGGCCTTATTGACTGATTTGATTTATGTTGCCAGGTTCCTGCTGAGTTCTTTGCTTCGGTGACAGTCTATTTCAGCGATATTGTCGGATTTACTGCCATTGCAGCCGTATCTACACCATATCAGGTAAGTGAACCTTTGACAGGCTTGTTTGTCTAGTGGTTAGTGGCCTTGACTGTTATCAGAGGTCGTGGCTTCGATTCTCACCCAAGATGTTTGTGATATGAGCACGATCATTTGATCTATGTCTGGGTTTGATCAGTGGTGGGATATGTATATTAGTATATATCCCACCACTGATCAAACCACCCACCTACCCAGACATAGATATGATAGATAGAAGACGTTTGTGATATGAGCACGATCATTTGATCTATGTCTGGGTATGATCAGTGGTGGGATATATTAGTATATATCCCACCACCGATCAAACCCAGTATCACAGGCTCTGCTTAGTTTGGGACTAGATGTCATTCATCTTCAGCCTTTTTAATGTTCCCACTGCTGGGGACTCAGGCCTCCTCTCTAGGAGAGAGAATGGGCCGTAATCCACCATGCGAACCCAGTGCGGGTTGGTGAAGGTCACATGTCTTCGAATTTTTGGTAGGGCATGCCGGTTTCCTCACGATATTTTTATTCACCGTTTTGAGAGCAAAGGTAATGCAATAAATTACACAAAGTAATGCGCCTGGCGGAGTTTGAAGCCGTGACCTACAACTCGTAAGTCGGAGCAGTTACTCGGCCACCACTGCTCTCCTAGATGTCATTGTGTAATAGTTATGGAGTTTTCGACACAATTCTTTTTGTTACAGGTGATAAGCTTCTTAAATTCAGTGTACAAATTATTTGATGAGAAAATTGAATGCTATGACGTATACAAAATTGAGACAATTGGAGATTCATACATGGTTGCCTCAGGATTACCTGTAAGAAATGGTAAGTTTGTCTCAAACGCCTGTTATAACCGAAAGGATATTGCCAATCTTTGTATGGGAGTTGGACCAAGTACTGACCAGAATGCACACATAGTGCATTTTGTTTCTCAGACCAATACCAGTCAGCAAACTGAAGCGCTCCAAAATCTGTCCCAGGAGTCATGAGAAAAATAATTGTTTTTGAGAATAATTTGTTTTCGAAAAGTACCTTAGTAATTGTTTTTAGCGCAATTGATTATAGACTATATTATATAATCAGTAATCATTTACATTGAAAATGACATTGTCAATCTTTGTATGGGAGTTGGACCAAGTGCTGCTCAGAATAGATACATAGTGAATTTTGTTCCCCAGACCAACACCAATCACTAAACTGGAATGCTCTAAAATCTGACCCAGGATTCAAAAGAAAAATAATATTTTTTGTGATATTTTTTTTTCGAAATGTTGATTAATAACCGTTTTTTTAGCGCAATTGATTCATTAATCAATTACACTGATATTTTTTATTTTTTTTTATTTTTTTTTTGATTAACGATAAATTTCTTAAATTTTGCAGGCAATAAGCATGCAACAGAAATAGCAAGTATGGCGTTAGAGCTATTGGAAGCAACATCCATGTGTAGACTGCCACACCGACCTGATCAGGTACTAATCTAGGTAATACTATGTCTGTGTCTTCGCTTTTAATGTGTTGATGCCTATATTCTCCTTTATTTCCCAAAAGCTTTTGTTAACTGTCACAATTGTAGCAGCATTGAATGTGCTTTTAGTTATCAACTCTAGATTTAATGCGATCCACATATAATGAATGTCTCAACATACCAACGGGGAGTTTAAAAGTATCTATGAAGTTTCTAGCACGTTCTTTCAATAGAGGAATTGCTTTGAAACTAGTTCACTTTGCTAGTTTAATATTTGATAGTTTAATATTTTACTGAAATAACACCCGATTTGACCATGCGTATTTAAATCATGAAAGCGGCTTTTGATTATTTTGATAAGTCCTAAGTTTTTGCAAACATACGAAATAGATGTCCCGTAGCAAAATGCCAAAAGACATAATACTGTAGTAATAGGCAAAATAAACTAACCAAGCTATGGCTATATTATATTTGTGTTATTTTCTTATTGTAAACCAGCTTTTGCTCGCAGCTTCGCCCGCGTGCAGAAAATATATCTCAATCAAGAATAAAGCAGCTTTTTATCGGTGAAAAAAAATTTTGTAATCGGATCAGTATTACCAGACCCTACATAAAAAAAAAGAAACAAAATTTACAGTTTTATAAAATTTGTGTAGAAATGCAACTGAGCTTTATATGCTTGAAAAAGTCCTAATGTGGGCGTTTCACGTCTAATTGGTAGGTATGTATCAATAGTTACATCTAAAAAATATTCTGTATTAATATCAAGTTTTTCGCTGTCAATACAGTGATTAAATTGAGGTCAACTTGAGTGACAATCGGCAATGAAAACGATACGAAACTGCAATGCGACATTAACATATACACACGTCACTTCCTCTATCACAATACACACGTACTATTACTCTCTAAATTTAGAACTGATTGCATTAAACAGCGTGTCTCTTTAAGCACACTTTAAATAGTTACACCCTGTTCAATGCAATCAGATCTAAATTTAGAGAGTAATAAGGCAACAGCTCATCAGTACCTAATTATTCCATTCATATTATAAGACATTGAACGAAGTAGTCTTACCCATGCTTAAGAGTGTTAGGGGAAATTCGAAAACTACTTTTAGTCGCATATAGGTGTCTACAGAAGCTGATTTAAGGGCGGTTCAATTTAAATGTGATCAAGACTGATCTAAACTGAGTTCAAAAACCGTTGTTTTCACCAGCACTGTGGCATATTGCTAATAGCTTTGAAATTGGTTTGATTGTGACGATAGCAATGATAACACTTGATGACTTACATAAAATGCATGAGCTTTTATGGGTGTTCACACAGTTGCAAACTAGCGTTCCAACCAAGGTGACCTTGGTTTGGTTTGTTCCACTCCAACCAAATCCGCGCGCCAACACGTTTCATGGCTGGAAAAAAGCGCCTCCCATCCAAGGGCGTTGAAGGTCATGGATTACAACTGATGTCTACACAGGTTGCAACTAGCAAGGTTACCTTGGCTGGGACGTTGGAGTACAACCATGTGGTCACTCCTTAAGTTGCTTCGCTTTTTGATGCACATGCCTTTTTCATGGTGGGGAAAATCATCCAATGAGAACCCCCGGTCTTGAGCGTAACGGGAGATAGTGTCAGATTCTTATTGACTTATAAAAACCGTTCCTTCTAACCTTCATACCGGGGCTCGAGCTTCCTTTCAGATTGCCCTGGCCCCAGTAGGCTTCGACCCAGCTGGGCCCCTGCTGTTGCTGACAACTCCTTTGATGCACATGCCTACGTTTCAAACGGCAATACTCATAGTGAGTTTTGTTTACAGACCCTTTGTATGAGAAGTGGTATTCACATGGGACCCTGTGTAGCTGGTATTGTGGGCAGCAAAATGCCCAGGTACTGCTTATTTGGTGACACCATTAACACGGCAAGCAGAATGGAAAGCACTGGAGAGCGTAAGTAATGAAGTTTTTACACCACCTGCTCGATGATGCCTTTTATATGTAATTCAACTCTCACCTAAAGCAAGTCATTCTGTCACTAGGGATCTAATGTAGTATGGCCGTTCCCTAGGGAATAATATGTCTTTGTCTTGGATGACTTAAATTCCTTTCTTCATTCAGGTTTCTATTAACTTCCTCTCTATGCTCGAAAGTTAATTATATAAATCCCTCGCTGCATTCGGGATTGAAACTTAGCAACCTTCATTTCGTTTGGAATTTAGCATGCCGCACTACTTATCCCCTAGTCACATAATCTACCATCGTCTTATTTCCAGTGACAGGGTTCCCACCTTCCAAATCTTTCTTTCAGGTGATCTCTGGTTAGGTTGGACCTATGATCAGATTGCCATACCATTATTATGGCCACCAAGAGAATAGCGTTTTTGTTGTTTTTTTAGCGTTGAGACAAATGAATTAACATTATTCAAAAATGTTGTTTTATTTCGATATACAACCATCAAAATTCTTTAGATTATTTTAGAAATATTGTAATTTTAGAGCAGCATTACGTTGATAACTGATGTGATTTCCATTAAAAGGTTGCAACTTTTACAGCAATGAAGATTCAAATATCTGATGACGTGAAAAGAGCTCTTGATAAGACGGGGTTGTTCCTGACAGCTCCTCGTGGCGTCGTTGATGTCAAGGTAAGCATCTCAGACAATCTGCTTACAAAAACGGTGAAGGTTTCCAGGATGTTTTATTCTGAGGAAACCGTCAATAAAAAACCCGGTCTTATTGTTTCAGGGCAAAGGTGAAATGTTGACTCATTGGCTTGAAGGCAGGATTGGACCTTCACCGGAACGGCAACAGACTTCATCTCTGGACTGTACTCCAAGTTTTTTAGCCAGAATCCATTCCCAGAGATCACCGAGATACCACACGGATAAACAGCGGAAACACTAAATATGAAACTTTCTATTAGATTTCTTACTAGAAAAAAAAAATGTGTTGAATATGTCAAATGTGCTTTTGTATTTAGATTTTAAACAAATAACAACTTGGCTGGTTTTAAAAAGCAGTCTTTTGTATTTTGAACCATAGACCCAAATCGAAACTATCTTCTCTATCTTCTTTACATATACAAGGTGTTAGGGACAGCCCTCCACAAACTTTAAGGGCTTGCTTTGTAGACGAAACTGATCAACCTTCCACAATTCCTTTCATTAGGAAACGAAAAAAAAAACAATCGGCCTTGTCATACAAATTGTCCAATCAAGTTTATCATTTTGTATGGTGAGGCCGGTTTTTTTTCCTATCCTGAAAAAAAAATCTTGTGGAAGGTTGTTCAGTTTCGCCTACTGAGCAAGCCCTTAAAGTTTGTGGAGGGCTGTCCCTTGCTGTCCCTTACACCTTGTAGAGCAGAGAACTGGCTTTTTAGTATTCTCTGAATAAAGTGAGTGAATCGTCTTATTCCATTCCTTAAAGCTTAGTGTCCACAAATGCGTAACTTCATAGACCCGTTCCATCGTGTTGTTGCCAATTCGTCGAAAGAGCTTCATAGATTATTTTCTAAATATACGCAAATAATGAATAATGTTTTGTATAATTACAAATACTATGCGTCCCAAACGAAAATAGGATCGATTGCGATTGTGACGTCAAGTCATACTCTCAAATCGAAGAAGTCAGGAAGTTAGCAAAACAAGACAATTTTATAATTTATTTACGAACTTTGAACGAAAAATTTTTAATCGGAATCGTTCTTCAATTTTGTTCATCTCTGAGTTCTTCAATTTTGCCCAATTTCTTGAAATTTATGACGTTTGACGTGACGTAATAACATGGCAATTGATCCTATTTTTATTTGGAACGTATTGTACGCGTATATGTGCGTCCGTGCACTGTGGGCCTAAGTTTCACATAATGTGTCCCTACGGAGAAATCTGTTTAGGATAAAATTGATTTTAGATAAAATGATCACTTTGTGAAATATCACGAAAGAGTTAACAAGTCCCAGGTAAATATTTTCAATGGAAATTATATTCCCCATCACAAGGTAAGTATTATGATCAAACAGGATGTCTCAACATAACTATTTTTAAACTACTAACAATATTCAATTGAGTTATTATGATTTTACCAAAAAATAATAAATTGAATCGCATTGAGACTACAACCGAATCACAAGGCTTGCAATTCAGTTCTTCTGCCGTAAAAAGTTGTGAGATCTATCTCTCTCCCTACCAAGACCAATATTTAATTATAACTGGTCCGTAGTGTTAGCGCAGTATGCATTTTGACGTCGATATCCTCAATTGTCGCGCCAACTGGGTAAGCCTTAGCTGCTTAACTCAAATAGATTGGAACCATAAGAGATTTTGCAGGGTGCAACTGCTACCAGGTTGATCGTTTTGCAGAGAATATCGATGCTGTGGCTGCCAATGTCGATGAAAACGAAAAAAGATGGGCCCTGCGAATTTTAGTGAAAGACTTTGATTTCACATCGGTTCGATTGGCAGACCGATGATCTGATCAGGGATGCGTGATACACCGGACGGACTGGTCGTTGTGGCGACGCTTGGGGGGACTTATGTCCAACAGTGCACGTCTTTTGGCTGATATGATGATGATGATGACTTCGACTTCTTACGACTGGTATTAGAGGAGAAGGGCTTGGTGAACACGTGGTTTGAACAAGACAAACTACAGACACAGCATGAGCTAGTCGTGTAGTCTCCCTTTTTGGCGATTTGGCATAGACAGCAAGATTTCTGCTTTAAGAGGGTCCTTTTCCACTCGCCTATCGTAAACATCGAAAATGGTTTAAAAGCTTGTTACTTCATTTAATGCAATCCAACGCGATGTTTGACGAAAAGGCAACGCAAAAAAAGAAAGATAACGCCTGAAAACTCTGTTAGTATTCAGTAAATCCAAGATTTACTCGAAAATTTCACAAAACTTGCTCCAGGAAATAGCTGTTTTTTTTAAACCCTTAATTAAGGCTGCGGTCTTTTAAAAATTCACCCGCGGCAAATTATTAGCGCATCTTTGTATGCTTTTTTTGAACAAAATAATGAAAAAACTTGAAATATTATTATAGCACATATTTAACCATAGTATGAGTAGTAGCCAGTTATTTTTAAGTCAATTTGGGTGTATTATGTTTGGTAAATCAAGCGTTAAACATAGCTCTTTCGTGCCAACATCATTTCGACTTATGTTTGTGAGCTTCGTTAATGGCATAATATAACGAATTTACAAATCTTACGAATGGAAACTAAGCGCAACATTATTATCTTTGAAATGCATTCATGGCTAGTTCTAATTATGTTCCATTTTCTTATTTCAGAAGTCACAATTTCATCAAAATTCTCAACATTTGGCTCTTATTAAATGTTTTTTTTTTCATAATAACTAAGCATCGTAGTTACATCATAATTAGATTATTTTGTTGATTAAACTTCAATAAATCAAATGATAAAAAAGTTAAAATCACCATAATTTATCAAAAATATTGATTTTAAAAGATGTCCAAAAAATGTGTATAAATTATTAGTATTTAGAAAAACTTGTCGTCATTTAGAATTTTAATAAAATTCGCAGAGGATTACTTTTTTGACTTTTTTAATTTTTAGGCAAATTATGAAGTGTCGAAGTTCATACAAAATAGGAAATTTTCAGAGGGTTTTACTGGATTAGTTTTACACAAATTTAGAAATTGGTTTCTTTAGAAACCTAGATAATATCCACAAGATACTGTGTTTCCAAAATATCTAATGAAAAATGTGTAATGTGTAATGTGTGTGTCGTCACTGTTTTTCATACAACCGCTTATGAGCGGTTGTATGAAAAACAGTGAAAATGTGAGTCATGATGCACCACCTTAACCGCCCTAGACTTCTTTCTCTGAGGCGACTTGAAAATACGGGCTTATAGCAACAAGTCTCAGAACACACCTATGCTATGTGTCAATGGGTGTAATATTATCATCACCATCATCATATCAGCCGAAAGACGTCCACTGCTGTAATAATATTTATGAATAATTACTAAGTATAATTTACTAAGAATTATCAAAGTAAAAAATGGCCCTCAAATTGTTTCATTGTCTGGCCGTATCTGTCTGCAGAATGATTAATGATATTAAACGTGACCGATACGATCTCTAGCCGGTACCTAACAATCACTCCACACTGCGCTAAAATAAACAGACGAGGGATTTCCCCACACGTGTTCTACAAGAATGTTTATATAAACGTTGCCAACTTTATTGAGTATCACATATACCTAAAACATTTTTTTCTCAACAACTATCACACAACGTCGTCTAGTCCCTAGGTAAGCAGAGCTTGTGTTATGGGTACTAGATAACTGATAAACATACTAACATATTTCTAAATAAGTACATACATATTATATATAAATTACACCCAGACACAGAACAAATGATGATGCTCATCACATAAACATTTGTTCTGGGTGGGAATCGAACCCACAACCTCCGGCATAACAGTCAGGGCCACTAACCACTAGACCAACAGGCCAGTCATCTATACAGGGTTAATTGTAAAACACTGGCAAACTATGGTGCTAACATCACAAACAACAACTTTTAAAAATGTAATATATTTTAGTTCATCAAATTTTCAAACAAAAATAAAAATATTTAAATAGGACGTTTTAAATATTACGTAAGTCTATGCAAATCAAGCGATAGTACAATATCGTAAGGCAATGGGGATTGGTTTGCGGGGGTACTTGATGCGCTTGAATCGCATCATACTTAAGTTTAGCAAAAGGTATAAAAAGCCATAAAACAAAAGTGGTTCTTTATAATAATAATAATAATAATAAGTAGTGCCATTAGGATGGAGTTTGGTGTGGACAAATGTGCGATCATGCATATAAAGCGAGGGGAGATTGTGGAATCCGTGGGTACCCAACTCTCGGATTCCATAAACTTGAGGTCCCTCTCTCCAACCGAAACCTATAAGTATTTGGGTATGTCGGAAGCGTTAGGCATCAATGCCACTGACATGAAGCAATCGTTGAGGGAGCGCTTCCTTGGCCGCCTGAAGAAGGTACTTAAGAGCCTTCTGTCAGGTGGAAACAAGGTGCATGCCTTCAACGGTTGGGTCATGCCGGTATTGATGTACGCTTTCGGTGTACTCAAATGGACTCAAACGGAACTTGACGCCCTGGATAGGAGGGTTCGTACACTGTTGACTGCATACCGAATGCATCACCCTCGGTCGTCGGTAATGAGACTGTATATCCCGCGGAAGTGTGGGGGTCGAGGCTTTTTAAATGCTAAGACCCTACACAATCGCGAGGTATGCAGTCTCAGGGAATACTTCCTAGCCGCCGACGTGGGTATGCATCGTGATGTAGTGGCAGTGGACAAGGGACTCACCCCGCTCTCCTTGGCTAACGAGAACTGGCGCAAACCTGTAGTGCTTGACACTAACGTACGCAAGGAAGTATGGCAGAGTAAGGAACTTCACGGACGCTTTTTCCGGGCCCTTCATGGGCCCGATGTAGACCAACTAGCGTCCGTAGCCTGGCTGCGCGTCGGTGACCTCTTTGGGGAAACCGAAGGTTTTGTCTGTGCAATTATGGACGAAGTTATCATGACGAATAACTACCGGAGATTTATTGTGAAGGACGGCACGGTTGACATCTGTCGGGCATGTCACCGACCGGGTGAATCAATCCGCCACATTATCTCTGGTTGTTCTCGTCTAGCTAACGGGGAATACTTGCATAGACATAACCTTGTAGCCAGGATTATACATCAGCAACTTGCTCTGAAGTACTCTCTTGTGGAATCGGAGGTGCCATACTACAAGTATGTGCCCGACCCAGTTCTCGATAATGGCGATATCACGTTGTACTGGGATCGGTCCATCATCACTGACAGGACTATTGTAGCCAATAAGCCTGATATAGTGGTGGTGGACCGAAGCGAGAGGCGTGCAATGATTGTTGACATATCCGTTCCGCATGACGAGAACCTCGTGAAAGCCGAGAAAGATAAACAAATCAAGTATATTGACTTGGCTCGCGAGGTTGTCGACATGTGGGAAGTGGATTCAGCGATTATTGTACCGATAGTCGTTTCAGCCAATGGCTTAATAGCCAAGAGCCTCGACCAACACCTTAGGAGGCTCTCGTTAGGCGACTGGATCAAGGGCTTGATTCAGAAAGCGGTACTCCTGGATACGGCTCGTATAGTCGGTTCTATATTCGTATAGGAGGTTCCTTTCTCTGGAGCCCTGACCGCCGGTAGCTTGGACCCTGTTCCCGATACCGGTGGGACACTATTTTTTATATTTTTAAATGTTTTTTTTATTTTTTATTGAAATATTTAAAAATATAATTTGTATGTATGTTAAATGAATAAAGGAAATAATAATAATAATAAAATTTTATTTCAGAATTACTTCCATATATTGTTAGTAACAAAGTTTCTTAGCCTAGTGTTAGTAAAGGATATATTTTTTTTTTTTAACATAATAGTGGAAACATATTAGGCGCTTGGTCTTGCGTGTAGGCCTATCAAGTGCGCCATCAGTACAGAGTCCCATCGGCCGGCGCACGCGGTCAGGATGGCGCTGGGGCCACCGCGTACCCGCGCCAGTAAGGACGCACTTCGCTTTCGTATGACAGCGTGAAAGCCGTCCACGCGCGCCTCCGCGAACATGCCACTCGCGCTACAGTACCGCGGCAGCCCCATCAGCACCCTGAACGCGTTATTATATTGCACGCGCAGGGCGTCGTATGTCCTCCGCGTGTATTTGGCCCACAAACTGCACGTGTAAAAGGTCTGGCAGAAAGCTCTAAATAAAGTGACCTTCACTTGCTCAGTACACCGTGCGAATCTGCGAGCCAACATATTACAGCGAACAGACAACGCCCTGCGTTCCCTCTCCACATCCATGTCATCTTTAAGATCCTCGGTGACCCAGTGGCCCAGATACTTGAAGTGAGTGACTTGTTTTAAAGCTGCACCATAGAGTGAGACGGGAGGTACCACTCCGGCGACCTCTTTTCTAGGTGCTTTAAAAACCATTATCTCACTCTTTGTTACATTGTATCTGAGCCCATCCGAGCTTTATGATGTTAGTAATACAGTCCCGCAAGGTAGTGATAGTGTTTTACAAATAACCCTTTCTAAAGCGAAAGCAAAATACCAATCACTGATTAACCCTTCAGATACCGTCAATTAGAGACACAATAGTAAGACAATAGATGCGCGGCCACCGGTGGTCGCTTGGGGATTCATGAATTAATAACAAAGTCACCTACAAACTTAAAATTTGACAGATAGGTTCCTTATAACACATCAATAAGAAAAAAACGTGTTGCGCCGACCCTAAATAAAACAGGACAAGGGCTCAGAAAATGATGATGAGATAGGTTCCTTATAGGGCGTAGACATCCGTTAAGAACGGATTTTATGAAACTCCATCCCTAAGTATATCTTGTCATTTTTGGTTTAATTTACATATAAAAAAAATGCGTGTCACTTATTTTTGAATAATCTAAAAGACGGACTAATTACATTTTTTACGGGCCTATTAAACAGTGATATTTTTCCCTTACGACATTTAAAAGATCCATATTTGAAGTGCAAAAGGAAAATGGAGTACACAAGGTTAGCGCGTGCCGATGAGGAATTCCATTATGCTAATGTTACGTCTTCAAATGAATCATAGTCGATATTGACGCACCTGCGAGAGTGGGGAAATCTTAATGCCATGCAGTTTGTGCATTCTTTAATCCTAGTAATCCTTGAAAGAAAGAAAAAGAAAGAAAGAAAAAGTGTTTATTTGCGCCCAACATGACGCATATCCTTCTTATTAACGACTAGCTTTTGCCCACGGCTTCACACGCCTACATAAAATATAGTATGTCACTCAGGAATAAAGTAGCTATCTATCGGTGAAAAAATTTTAACAATCGGACCAGTACTTTCAGAGATTAATTCCTACAAACAAAAAAGTAAAATTATAATATTAGTATAGAAAACAACCGGAAGACGTAGCGTTTGGAAGGCTGCAAGGTAGACTAATGACCTGGTAAGGGTTACGGGAATTTAATGGATGCGAGGCATACAAGACCGTTCATTGTGGCGACGCTTGAGGGAGGTTTATTAATCGCCCAGCAGGGTCGAAGCTTACTAGGGCCAAGGGTCTGTTTCTGAAATAGGCTTGGCCCCGGTATGAAAGGCAACGAAGGAACGGGGTGGGTTTTTTAGTCAGTAAGAGTCTTACAAAAAAACACTACGATCCTTCTTGTGCGTCTCGCATCCATCGGATTCCTGTGACCCTCATCAGGTCATTGATCTAACTCGTATAAACAACACTTAAAAATATTGTTGGTATATTTTTGAAATGGGATTTCTCGAAAACGAAAATCGAAAAACCCGAGTTTCTAATCAGGTTCAGTTCATCAACAGTGTGCTACAGTTGGGGTTACCAACTATACTGTTAAAACAGTATTATACTGTTTTTCACTACAGTATACTTTTTACTGTTAAACAAAAATAAAGTATACAAAATACTGTTTTTAGCACCAAAATGCTTAACACTATACTCGTAAGTTTTAGACTCAGGCACATTTTTTTTTTATCAAATCACAATAATACAATTTTAGAAAGAATCGAATCGAACTCCTTATTAATTTTAAAGTACTGTTTAATATTCTTCTTAGATGAAAAAAAAAAAAAAACAATTGCTTGTAAAAAAAAGTTGGCAACCCAAGTTATTGCCTCTATACAGTTTTGTCTCACAAATTAACAGATCAATTTGCGTGGCAGCCGTGTGATTCATAAAATTAGCTTGAACTCGTGCGCTGAGCGCCGGGCGCCGGGCGGTGCGAACGCATGCCAGGCGCGTGCGAACGTGGGTTTATTTGGCTTGACACGATATTGTATGTTGACACGTGTTTTGAATTAAATTAAATTATTGTACTTTCTACTAAAACTAATTTTTATAAAAGGTTTTTTTTCGTCTTTGTAATTTCTTGCTTAGGAATTGGCGAGAAGTGAATAAAAAAAGTGGTCGCTTACAATGGGCCTCATCAGAAGGCTCAAAGTCACCCAGAGGGCAATGGAAAGGGCTATGCTCGGAGTTTCCCTGCGTGATCGCATCAGAAATAAAGATATCCGCACGAGAACCAAGGTTGCCGACGTAGCTCGAAGAGTCGCCAAACTAAAGTGGCAATGGGCAGGGCACATTACACGCAGAACAGATGGTCGATGGGGACGAAAGGTTCTGTAGTGGCGACACGTACCGGAAGACGCAGCGTTGGAAGGCCTCCAACAAGGTGGACCGACGACCTGGTCAGAGTCACGGGAATCCGATGGATGCGTGACGCACAGGACTGGTCGTTGTGGCGACGCCTGGGGGAGGCCTATGTCCAGCAGTGGACGTCTTTCGGCTGATATGATGATGATGATGATGAATCAACACCGGAAACAATGCAAGGAATAGAGGAAGGATTTGCCCAGCCGTGGGACAGTATCATCATCACATCAGCCGAAAGACGTCCACTGCTGGACATAGGCCTGTGGGACAGTATAGGTTGGATATAATAACAATATTTTTTTTAAATAAAATACATAGTGGCTCTTTTAGCCCACAGTTCATCCGACATGCGCCAAACATTGACTAAGTAAGAAATTAAAAACTCTCTATGACCTTTTTAGTAACAAGTCAAAACTAACATTGTGAAACCACAGAAGTGAAACCGTTATGAAAGAGCTTTTATTTTGGTGGGCAAAAATCATTCTATGACAACGCCCCCTCTTGAGTGGAGTGGAAGATAATGCCAGACTCTTACTGATTAAAACCCACCCCGTTCCTTCTAGCCTTTACACCAGGGCGCTCCTTTTCAGATAACTCTGGCCCCAGTAGGTTTCGACCCAGCTGGGTCCCTGCTGTTGCTGACAACTCCTTGAGGCGCACGGGAACAGTGCGCGCCGTCGACATCTTGGGCTTGGTCCGGATTGTTACCGGGTGGTCGGGCAGCGAGCTACACAAGCCCGCGTCTACGGTGGCCGGAAGTCGGGATCGGAATCCCGGCGGCGGTGGCAAGAGCGCCGTTGCCTGATGCAGTTGGCCTCCTCCTTTGCTAGCTTTACTGCTTCGCAGAAGGAGGCGACCGCCTGCCGCTCCTCCTCGCTCCGGACCATGGCCTGAAACAAGGCCCGGCGCGAGAGGTCTCCGCCGCCGATCGCCCCCACGAGGGCGCAGTGATGCTCCGCCCAAGCAGGGCACACCTCGACTGTATGCTCCACCGTGTCCTCCGGGCGTTCCGCATAGTGGCGACACCCCGGCGTCTCTTCCGCTTGATACCGGTGTTTGGGAGCTTCCTGCTCCCAAACATGCCATATCCGGTGAGGACCTGCGTTATACGGAAGGTTAGGACGCCATGAGGTCTTTCCAGCCACGCCTCAAAGAGGGGACTTACCGCCATAATTGTGGCGTGCCCACCCATATGAAACAGCTAGTTTATTAAACAGGTAGATAATCAGATGAGGAAACAAACAATGACTATATTAACATAACTACGTCAGAGTAAATGTTGTAGTTTTTAACGTGGCTTTTATTTATAGATTCCCATCATTTTCCTTTACTTGATAATTACATTTAATTTCTGCGGTGATTAAGAACAGCACGACACCACAGAATAGATAGATACAGAAAACAATCTCATGTATGTACTTCACTTTTTAACCGACTTCGAAAAGGAGGAGGTTCTATGTTCGGCTGGTGGCTGATGTATGGTTTTTTTTTTTGTATGTATGTTCACCGATATCTCGGTCAGTTGTGGACCGATTTTGAAAACTTTTTTTTGATTGAAAGGCTATGCTTCCAAGTTGGTCCCATAGAAATATTGTTATGATCTGATCATGAACTTCGAAGATATGGAACAGAACTCTTCATAGAATCACAGCAGAATTGTCGTAACATGTAAAATTGCTTTGTTTATACGTGTAGTCGATGACTGACTGAAAGAAAAGGGGGAGGGGATGTATCGACCTGATCTGGTGATAATGCCGGAAGGTAAATTCATGTAATATAACCGTATTTGGGATTATTAAAATCGTTATGAGATGCACTCTGGCTATAAGGGAATTTATGTTTAGCTGAAGGGTATGTACTTTTTAGTGGTGCTACCATAACTAAAAAGTGAAAAATAAAAAACTTTTTACAAAAAAAAATTAAACCGACTTCAAAAAGTGCAAAATAATTTTAATTTCGGAAATCGGTGTTAAATAACGAAGAGACAAAATTTGGTATCTATTATAGAAACACCGACTTCCGAAATTAAAATTATTTTGCACTTTTTGAAGTCGTTTTAATTTTTTTTTGTAAAAAGTTTTTTATTATACCTACGTTCGGTGGGCGCACACTAATGAACGTTTGAGCCGGAACTGTTTGACGAGCGGGTCAAGGCGCTCCGAGATATCGTGTCCGTGAGCGGTGTCTATGTGTGCGTTGCTCGAGCGCTCTCTGTATGTAGATTTACTTCTGTACCTATATATTTTGTGACGACACCGTGCTTGAGTCATAGAAACTAACTAACTTTTTCCCTATAGTAGCACTAGGCTGTGAGCCTGTGACACATCGTGAAGTGAACATAGTTTTTACTCTCAATTTTAGCTCGTACATCGAAGCAAAAGGATAAGTGGCGATGATACACTATCTATATAAGTCTAGAGCATCGACGCCTAGTTGCTAGCCTGTCGGTTTTCTACCGGTTGCATTTCGGGGAGTGTGTGTCGGAATTGCATAACCTGATTCCGCCTAGCCCGTTCCATCATCGGACAACCAGACGTACGGCGATGTGCCACCGTTACACACGGTGGACATCCCACCTACACGTACAAAACGTTTCGGAAACACATTCAGCTAAGTGCGTGCAGCTAAGGAGTGGAATTCCTTGCCGGAATCTGTGTTTCCTGATAGCTACAACCCGGGAATCTTGTCGAGAGTGAATTGGTTTCTTCTAGGTAAGCGCGTTCCATCGTCGACCGCATCGTCGCTTTCCATCAGGTGAGATAGCAGTCAAGCGCAAACCTATCAACAATAAAAAAAAAGCAAAAGTTCAACTGGCTGCCTAAAAATTGGCGAGAGTGAGACGGCACTTCACGTCAGAACAGCTGCTCAACCTTTATAAAGCGCAAGTTCGATCGTGTATGGAGTACTGTTTTCATCTGCCTGATACCAATTTGAACATGCTGGAGTGAATTGAGAGGCGAGCCAAGATTATCATTGGCAATGATGCACTTGTTGAGTCGAAGCTCCAAAGCCTTGGGTATCGCCGCCGAGTTGCTAGCCTATCGGTTTTCTATTGTTTACATTTTGGGGAGTGTGCATAATCTCATTCTGGCAAGTCCGTTCCATCATCAGACCACTAGATATACGGCGTTGCACCACCTTGCTAATAAACGCAATTTTCTTTCACCCATATATCCCACCCACATTCAACAAAGCGTTTTCACATCACATTTTTTGTGCGTGTGCGTGTGCGTGTAAGGAGTGGAATTCCCTGCCGGAGTCTGTATTTCCTGATAGCTACAACTTTACAACTTAGGGGTCATTAAGTCAAGAGTGAATAGGTTACTTTTAGGCAAGCGATCTCTATCGTCGGCCACATCATGGCTTACCATCAGGTAAGATCGTGGTCAAACGCAAGCCAATCAATAATAACAAAAACAGAACCCAAACTTTTTATATTATTTAATGACTTCTCTTTTTATAAGGCAGAAGACATTAATTGTTGTGCGTCCAGCTAAGAAGTGAAATTCCCTTCTGGAGTCTAAGTTTCCTAATAGCTACAAAATGGGGATCTTTCAGTTAAAATAATTATGTTACTATTAGGACTTTAGTTCACCGAGACATCATGGCGGCGCGACCAGTTGCGCCGCCACGGTGTCCCGATAAAACATAGCCCTAAGCTACCAAACTAGACTCCATACAGACACTTGAGTCTAAACTAGTCCAAGCTAGTCGCGCCACCAAATTGGATGCGCAACCAAACGGACACAGGTGAGTAACTCTCTATAGAGCTGTACATTTTGTTGGTAGCGACGACTGGTATCACCGCCATGATGTCTAGGTGAAATATAGACGTTAGACAAGTGTGTCTCATCGTCACTTTCCATCACTTGAGATAGTGGTCAAGTGCGAGCCTACCAAAGATTAGTAAAAAAGTTTGTTAATAAACCTAATAGCAGAGCTGAGAAAAAGATAGCGCAGCAAAAAACCGAAACAGTAGTAGCTACTACTATCGCAAACTCAGAAACTGGTTTATCAACGTAAATTAACCTCATTTAATTCAGATAATAGCTTACAACTGACCTTCAGAGAGGAAGTGCAACATGATTGCATCAAATTAGACGTCTGGGTATTTCCAGCAGTCTGGTCGCGTGCGTGAATTAATAAGCAATTAGTTTTACGTAAGTTATTATAGTTGTTTTTTGTTACTTTTTTGGTTAGTTTATGTTTGAGGAGTCGGTTGATTATCGAAAGCACGGACTTGCGGACAGCGAGCAATGGGTAGCTTACCGTCCGGTCAAGCGGTAAGCAATCCCGAGCCCGTTTTGATCGATCGTTATGTTCTACGCGAGACTATAAGAGATTTCAGTCGTCAGGTTGGCTTTATTTTTTACTCGGCTCGTTGTTCAAAACCGCGTGGCGATGATTGTTCGTGTAGCAATCATTGTCGGCGTGCCAACAAGTTCGGGAGATTTCTGCATCGGATTCGAGCGGAAGAGACGCCTGGGTGCCGCCACTGTGCGGAACGCCCGGAGGACACGGTGGAGCACACAGTAGAGGTGTGCCCTGCTTGGGCGGAGCAACGCCGTGCCCTCGTGGGGGCGATCGGTGGCGGAGACCTCTCGCGCCGGGCCTTGGTTCAGGCCATGGTCCGGAGCGAGGAGGAGTGGCAGGCGGTCGCCTCCTTCTGCGAAGCAGTAATGCTAGCAAAGGAGGAGGCCGATCGCTCCATTCGCCGTCACCGCCCCCGCCACCGGGGTTCCAGCCCCGATTTCCAGCCACCATAGACGCGGGCTCGTGGACATCCGATCGTCCGGTAACTGTCCGGACCGAGCCAAGGCGTCGACGGCGCGCACTGTTTCCGCACGCTTCAAGGAGTTGTCAGCAAGAGGAGGGGCCCATCTGGGTCGAAGCCTACCGGGGTCGGGGTTATCCGAAAGGAAACTAAAGTCCCGGTATGAAGGCTAGAAGAAACGGCGCGGGATTTTTAGTCAGTAAGAGTCTGACACTGTCTCCCGCTCCACCCAAGAGCGGGTTTCGTCAATGATGATTTTCCCCGTCGAGACTCTCAAAATTATGTTGGTTTGATCCTGCAAATAAGACAAATATTACAAGATATTGAACATACTAATTTAATTGTTTGTTTGCCAACATTTATCTTTGGTAATTATGAATATAATGTAGGAATAGAGACTTTCAATAACTTACTATATCTTGACATTTTATCTCATGGACACGCACTTCTCTTAGACAGTAATTTAAATTAAAAAAATGACAATAGTATGTTTCTTAAATCAGGTGCAATTAACAACTTTGGACTTCGGACAATATTTAAAGATATATTTAATTTGATAATTGACATCCAAAGCTATACTAAACAATCAAGCGGAGGTGATGCTAGAAGCAACGAAAACGACACAGAGTTTAGTCAATTTTTTCTTGACTAACCACCATGCAATGCATCAGAATATTGCAGGGTTACTTTCAAAAGCAGACTCTCTATCTGTCTGTTTGCGTGAATTATCAGATAAGGGTACTGAAGTCGATATCTTATGTATAACAGAACATTTTATGATGCAAGGTTATGAAAATCAATTATGTATAGATAATTATTGCTTGGCATCATGTTTTAGTAGAAAAGACAGTAAGAGAGGCGGATCATGTATACCTACTCGTAAAGAACGGACACCGGTGGAGAGAATTGCCTAATATTTCGAAATTATCTTGTGTCGGTGTATTTGAATGCTGCGCCATAGAACTTATTAACCACAAAACCATTTTCGTATGTATTTATAGAGTTCCTAATGGGAATAATTTATCTCTATTTCTCGATAAGTTGTCAACTCTGCTACAAATACTAACTAAAAAATCTCTAAAAAAAATTTGAAATAAAGGAGTATACGATAACGCTTGCCTTACTTCAATCCAACTTTTAACATAAACTCTTGGGTTTTTTTTTATTGACATGATGCAATCGTTGATGGTGAGGCGCACTAGTTTAGAGTCTATTCACTCTTGCCTTGAAGACACCTAATTTATAATCGGACGGGAAGACCGCAGCAGGCTAATTGTTCAAGTCCTTCGATGTACGTGGTATTAACGACGAGGCTAAACGCTTTGGGCGGGACCTAGGTATGCTATTATAATATAACACCAAGCTTCAGACTCCGGACAAGACATGTTAAGAGGGTCCTTTTCCACTCGACTATCGTAAACATCGAAGAACCCTTCTTAAATCCCCTTCTCATAAATCCAGTTACTACTCCTATTCTTTCTGTGTCCATGCCGTGAGGTTGTGGAACTCACTTCCGCCTAGCATTCGAGATTTAAAATCGATCTCACTTTTTAAAAATCGAGTAAAAGAGCACTATCTTTCCTCTCAACCGTGATATTTATTTATATATTATATGTATTATGTATGTTATATATTTATATTAGAAGTTATATACTATTTTTATATTTAATTATATTTGGATTACGACTTCACACATTCTGTTTTTTTGCTTCCTACACACTATTGTCTACATTTCTTTTCATTTCTCCTTTCGCAGGTCTGCTGGAAGAAATTTCTTTGGAAATAAGCAGTACCTTTGTACTAATGTCTCTTATGTATTATCTTTTTTTGTTGTTTTGTGTGTACATAAATAGTAAAATAAATAAATAAATAAATAAATCGAAAATGGTTTAAAAGCTTGTTACTTCATTTAATGGATTGCACTCATTTAACCCTTAAAAGTTTTTGGAAAAAGTTGTCGTCATTTAGAATATTAATAAAATTTGCAAGGTTTCTAAAATTTGGTTTATTTTTTTGACTTTTTTAATTTTTAGGCAATTTATGAAGTTTTTACAAAATGGGTGATTTTCAGAGGTTATTACTGGCTTAGTTTTACACAAATTTAGAAATTGGTTTCTATTGAAACCTAGATAATATCCACAAGATACTGTGTTTCCAAAATATCTAATGAAAAATGTGTAATAACGTCATAATCAGTCATGAGCGGTTGTATGAAAAACCAGTGA
The DNA here is from genome assembly GCA_949319445.1 of Mythimna lalbum. NCBI lineage: Eukaryota > Metazoa > Arthropoda > Insecta > Lepidoptera > Noctuidae > Mythimna > Mythimna lalbum. The sequence goes on from OX439358.1 coordinate 4,130,347, forward strand.
AAATGTGAGTCATGATGCACCACATTAATAACAATTCGATTGACACGACTGTTTGACTGGCTAGTCGACCACACTAACGAGCGGCATTCGTTAAAATTGCCGCTAAGGCTCGTACGTCAATCAACCATTCAATAACATCATAATCAATTAACACATCCGGCCATGCACCAGCGCCGCCGTGAGGTGCGCATCATGACACCATATTTTCTTATAAGCGCATGCGCCTACCAATAAGTAGTAGATGACAAAAATAAGCTGTCTAAATCCGATTTGTTTTGACTTTAACTGTCCTCGCACAAGGGTTTCAAAAAACGCCGCTTAATTCATGAATCCCCAAGCGACACCCGGTGGCCGCGCATCTATTGTCTTACTATTGTGTCTCTAATTGACGGTATCTGAAGGGTTAAAGCTTCATTTTGAGGCGGCCTTTTTTGTGGCTCGTGTGCGGTGGTGCCGCCACAAAAAATGTTTGAAGCGGCTTCAAGCTTCACCGGACACAAGAGTTGACGCGCGCTTCAGCTGTTTTTAGATAGATAGATAAAAAAAATATTCGTCGCAACATAAAATGCACACAAAAGCACAACTAAATAAATTACCAACACCGATGTAATCAACAAAAATAAAAATAAAAAATACAATATTAAAATTTTCCCTAGTGATAATTAATACACACAAAAATAAAATAACGAAAAGATTAAAGAGAAAGAAAAGAGAAAAAAAATTGCAAGATATACATTCAGTCAAAAAAGTATCGGGAATGGATGATTTGTTTATGGTTCCAAATTCAAATTTTTGTTTTTTTGTAGTTGTTAGATTGGCACAACTGTTTTCCATTTTGGCGCGGAGTTTGAGTTGCATCTGTTATTTATTTTAAATACAGTGCTGGTTTTAGTAATATCATATATAGTGTGTATTGCGAATTTCATAATGGACAAAAATATCGAACAAAGAGTTTGTCTTAAATTTTGCATCGCCAATGGAATTTCGTGTTCGGAGTCACTGAAAATGTTACAGAAGGCTTACGGTGAATCGACTTTATCAAAAACTCGTGCTTATGAGTGGTTCAAAGCGTTCAAAAGCGGTCGAGATGTGATGGAAGATTTGCCTCGCTCTGGTAGGCCGTCAACGTCTGCAACTGAAGTTAACATCGCAAAAGTGAAGGAAATAGTGACTGAAAATCCCCATTCAACTCTGAGAGAGATAGCCGCCGAACTTTCTGTATCTCACGAGTCGATCCGTACTATTTTAACTAATCATTTGGGTATGAAACATGTTGCTGCTCGGCTAGTCCCAAAAGATCTGAATTTTATCCAAAAACTCAATCGCATGAAAGTCGCTGAGGACATGCTAGAACGAGTCAGTTCGGACCCAACATTCATGAAACGCATTGTTACTGGTGACGAGACGTAGGTTTACGAGTTTGACATGCAAACTAGTCAACAAGCTTCGGAGTGGCGCCTTCCAACTGATCCGAAACCGAAAAAACCACGCCAAAGTCGATCAAAAGTCAAAGTCATGTTGACTGTTTTCTTTGACTATCGCGGTGTTGTGCACTCTGAATTCTTACCGGACGGTCTAACAGTAAATAAAGAATATTATTTGAGCGTTATGCGGCGTTTAAGAGAGCAAATTCGACGAAAAAGGCCAGATTTGTGGAAAGAAAATTCTTGGATTTTGCACCACGACAATGCGCCTTCGCACAAGGCTATCATTGTGAACGAATTTTTGACCAAACACTCAACAAATACCATCCAGCAACCACCATATTCACCAGATATGGCTCCTGCTGACTTTTTTCTTTTTCCTAAACTCAAATTACCACTTCGTGGCACCCGTTTTCCATCGATAGAAGACATAAAGGAGAATTCGCGGCGAGAACTGAACTCAATTCAGGAAGCAGCGTTTAAAAAATGTTTTGATGAATGGATTATTCGTTGGCGCAAGTGTATCGTTTCTAAAGGAGCATACTTTGAAGGTGATAAAATAAACTTGGATGAATAACAGACATTTTGTGTATTATTGATCTTTTCCCGGTACTTATACGATATCGTGGACAATTTTGGAATTTCGTTTTGGTTTACTTTTGAATACACAAATATGATAAGTCCCATTTTTTTGTGTACTAATAAAAAATAGGGGTGTATATTAATTAAGTACCTTTATTTTTTAATTTATTTTTTACTCCCTCTCATCCACACCTCGCAAAATAGAAGTAGGAGTAGTTGGTTGATGATATCTCTCAAAAAAAAAAAACTTGTCAAGGTATTTATCCTGCTGGAATAAAAAAAAAAATGCAACGCGATTGCATTTAAATTAGACGTCTGGGTATTTCTAGCGGATACCTCGCGTGCTGTTTAGTATTTGTTAGCAATCATTGTTACGCATATCATATTATTATATAGTTTTCCTCAATTTATCTTTTTGAAAAAAAAAAAAATGCCGGTTGTATGAACCGGTCAAAAAAACAGGTTTTAACATTAAAAAAATTGAAATTTTGGTGGTCAAAAATATTATACAGGGTTATTTGTGAAACACTGGTGACCTCTCATGACTATGATACTAACATTATAAACAACAACTTTTGTTCGATGACTTCAATTTTCATACAAAAATAAAAATATTTAAATTAAACGTTCTAAATATTACGAAGTCTATGCGAAACAGGTGATGTACAAACTATTGTACATCACCTGTTTCGCATAGACTACTACTTTATACTAATAAGGGAGCGTTTTCGCGAGGCAGAGGTGCTTGATGCACTCGCGTTGTGTCATATAGACGTAGGCAGGTATAGCAAACTACAGAGTTGAATTGCGTTTGATAGAACAACGAAATCTTGAAGGTTTGTTTTTGGTAAATGAATTATGTTTTATAAAAAGTCGTAGAACACAAATTGTGGTATATGACGTAGGTATTATTATTATTTTGGAAATAATAAAATTTGTTTATTTCCACCACAAAATATTACATTTTTGTATATAGTTCAATATAGGGGTGGACTGGAGCCTAAACTAGGGAAACCCTGTATTTCAGGTCTCCAGGACACTCACCCGCGAATTAATACATTCCGTTACATTAAATATAGGTATCACAAGAACTGGTAGGATGAAACAAATATAAAAATAAAAGAACAAGAAATAATATGTAAAACTACCGTGAGTGAATGTGTGATGGTGTGAGACTGCGTGAGCGTTGTGTGTGTGTACGTGCGTATGCGTTGTGTGTGTGAGAGAGATAATGCTACTTTATGATAGTTAGGAATGACTCTGTGTCATCATAGCTTAAATTCAGTAAATAATTTCTAATTAAACTATTGGCTTCATGTAAGTTTTTCGGAAAAATGTTAAGCAATGAGTTAATCTTATTATAAATGTATGGTGCAAGGAAACATGATTATCGTCTAAAGAAAGCAGTGCGATGTAATAAGGGGCTATGCATCTCCCGTAGTGTAGGGGATGTAGTCACTGCGACCTAAAAGATCTATTGTGACTCGCCACCTTGTTAGAGTAACTTTTTTAGCCCGGAGGCTTCCAGGAAGTCTAGAATACTCATAGCTTTAAGAGTTTTAATCTCCTCCGGGCGAATGACGTAGGTAATATGGACTATATTACCTACGTCATTCGCCCGTCATTTGCAAGGTTGTTAGTCCTGTATAGCTGCTTTGGAAATAAAATATGATCCTAAATTGATAATAACATCAGGATGGCATCCAGCCGGCTCTCCTTTAATGGCACATGAACACTTTCGGAAGAAATTGGCAGAATCATCACAGCAGTGATTTGTTATACTCATTTCTCATAATAATTTTGTTTATTTGTATGTATTTATATAAGCATTTATTTTTATAATTATGTATTTAATTTGATTTTAATTTTCTTTTTGGTTTTTTGCCTTGAAGTGCACCTACCATGTTGTTTCTGTACCACCCTAAGGTCGACTATTAGATAATGCCTAAGGCATTAAGTCCGCCTTTGCCCATTTATAATGTTGCTGTGCCCGATAGGGTCCATCATTGTTTAATTTTATTATTATTGACTAGCTGCTCCTAGTGGCTTCGCCCGTGTGATAGCAGAAGATTATCCCAAGGGAACATACTTCCAGGATAAAAAGTATCCTATGTCCTATTCCAGGACAAGGTCTATCCGTGTACCAAGTTTCATCAAAATCAGTTTTGCCATTTAGGCGTGAAGACGTAACAAACAAACAAACTCACATTCGTTTTTAAAATATTAGTAAGGATTACATGACATGTGCATTAGGGACTGCAATTAAGATTTGATTTGATTTGAACTGACGGCAGTTCCTCCTATGAGTTATAGGTCCAGGAGTATCTTTTTCAGAAAATTTAAGTTACTACGGTTTTCTGTCATCTCTTGAGGAGTGCGTGGAGCACTACGCGCTGTCAATGACATTGGTTCGGTCCAGACGGTTACTGGACGGGCGGACGGTACGGTCGAGGTCAGGCTCACGGCGGCTGGGCTGTGTTGATATCTGTTCCCCACGCGTGTAGAAGGGGACGATCGGTGTCTATAATAATTCTTCGTCACACCAGACCACGGCCTGATGGCCATGCAGGAAACTCCTGTCACTATGATCGGTGAAGAGCTGCGTCATGCGGAAGATGTCGATGCCGGAACGTCTCTCCCGTAACTTTTCAAAGAGGGGACTTACCGCCATGACATGCCCACTGGAAATATGGGTGTGGCAAATAATATGATGTAATTACGAACACAATAATAATGGCTTTGTAATATGATGAAATTTTAAAATTACGCTTTGAGTCTGGGATATAATGAGTCAGTGTCTTTCTATACTAAACGGTAACAACAATAGGATGTCAATACAAACAGTTGTTACCTTTATCAGTTGAGTAACATGCTACTCATTGAGTAATGAAATTACGAACAAATTATAATTAATTATGTATTGTGATGGATATGTCCTGATTATAATATTTTTGGCCGCAGCAAGTTAGTAATTGGATGAGTCAGTCCTGCTCGCTGCTAAAATGACACCCCATAAAATAGTCATAATATACGTGTAAGAAAGATAATGTTATTGGAACGAAGTTGCTTATCGCACGTTGTGAAAGAGGGCTAGACGGAAAAAATTCTCACAAAAAGTTGTAACGACACTTTTTTTTATGTCAACATGTCCTACAGATGGAAATTGTTGGAACGAAGTTCCTTATCGCGCGTTGTGAAAGGGGGCTAGACGGAAAAAATCTCACGAAAAGTTATAACGACACTTTTTGTTATCAATTTGGCAATAGCTGCGTTTGAACTACCGGTAGCATTTCGAAGAGTGTACATAACCTGATTCCGCCTAGCCCGTTACATCATCGGACTACCAGACGTACGGCGATGCGCCACCAGTACATGGTGGACATCCCACCTACAAGCACAAAACGTTTTACATTCATTGTGCGTGCAGCTAAGGAGTGGAATTCCTTGCCGGAGTCTGTGTTTCCTGATAGCTACAACCCGGGAATCTTTAAGTCGAGAGTGAATAGGTTTCATAGGCTTCAAACCTACCAACAATAAAAAAAAGCTGCTTCTCGTCGTGTAATTGTCAATTAACTGCTTCATATTTGTTTTAATTTGTTGTAAGCTGCTTCTATCTGAAGGATTGCTTTTACTCGGAGACACCTTTATCTACAAGGTGTAACGTTAAATGCGCAAAACCTGAAATTACTTTGATCAGAATAACGAGCAGTATCAATTAAACCATTTTTTAATATAGGTTACATTTTTCAAAAAAATATTCATTAAAAACTTCGACCTGTCTATTTATGAAGAGGTCAAGCCATCACGTCGACGCAAACCCGCTGAAATAGGTAAACAAACACAAATGGTTGTAGTCCAATCAAATTTTCTCATACACGGGATAATGAAAGTTCTTATTTCAATGCAGATATGAATTTTAAACAAACTTATATATTAAAATTTTTTCACATAATTAGGTCAATCTAATTAAAAATCATTTGGGGTGTCTGAGGTTCTGCGCATTTAACGTTACACGTTGTATACACTAGCTTTTGCCCACAGCTTCGCCCGCGTACATAAAATATAGCCTATGTCACTCAGGAATAAAGTAGCTTTCGATCGGTGAAAAAAAATGTACTTCTTTATTATATCAGTCTAAATAACAGCTGATAAGTCCGTGGCTTAAGGTACTTACCGATAACTCAACGTCTCACTAACTAATACCACTAATTGCGGCAATCATTGTTGTTATAAATAGTAGGTATTTTTATAATTTAGTTCATAAACAAATTGCTTTTGGAACAATGAACACCATGTCAACACACACTAGAAATTCTCGCAATTGGAACATTGCGCTGTGATTCAAATCCTTGTTAGAAAAGGAAATACGCCCAAAAACCTTTTAAAAGAAGTGTCATCAGTTTTTCAAGATTCTGCACTTTCATTTACGATAGTTAAAAAAAATGGGCTGGGCTATTTCAATAAAGCAGAGAGAAATGACAAGACGACTTTCGCCTGGTCCTGCGGCCCTTTGACGGTCTTGACCGAAGAAAACGTAAAAAATGAAAAAAAAATAGCACTGGTTGATCGCAGTTTTAAATTTTGGCAGATTGCAGAAAAACTACAAATTAATAAAATGTAAATTGAAGAGCTTTTGCATAAAACTTGTACATAAAAAAAAATTGTGCGCGTTGGGTACTGCAAATCTGAAACGATTTTTTGGAGTTGTACCAGCCACATCTGGATGAAATTTGTAATTGCAATGTGACCTTGAATATATAGAACTTAAATTCAACCAAGAGTCGATGTAATTGACCAAAAGAGCTAAAAGCCACCGTCAATGACCGTCAAAATTACTTTAATTTCAGAAATTGGTGTTAAATAAAGGAGAAACAAACTATAGTTAAAAGTTTTTTATCTAATAAATAGAGAAATGATAAGAGCCATCGCTACTCGTTCTAGCCACTTCCGATGACGCAACGCTGACGCCGCGATGGTAACAAGTGATGTTGCGTGTGAGTCATTGACCTATCATAATCATCGGCATACTCAATCTTCATGAACGTAATGGGACACAGTGATTGCGTGACGGTTGACAAAACAGAATGGAAGAAAAAAAAATAGCCATTTCCAAATGAAATGGGATAAGAGCAGGAAGATCATGATGATAATATATAAATCCATTTTTGATCTGCTTGTTCGAAATTTACGAGTAAGATAGATTTGCAAATATCTTGCGGTGAAACTGTTGGCACTTATGATGTTGATTTTATAAATTTATTTTTTTCTTATTCTACAGTGCTCATACCTGTTCTCTCACCGAACTACAAAAGTTTCGCCTTGGAGTTCGCCAGAGAGGTATGGGCGCAGCATTCTGGGCGTAAAAAGAACTGACTGAATACGGAACGACACGCTGCGCTCCATAACAGGTATAATAGACGTGGGCAAAAAGGCTGCCAGGCTCAAATGGGATTGGGCGGGTCATGTCAGCCGCATATACGGGGACCGCTGGGCAAGCGTCGCTACACATTGGGTTCCTGAACTGAAGGAAAGCGCTGTCGAGGCCGGCCTAGAAAGAGGTGGCGGGATGATTTGGACGCCAACTACGAGGACAGGTTAGAAATTTTGAAACGAATTCGGGCAGGCCTTTGCCCAAAAGTGGGACAGTAATGTCTAGTACAAAAAATTTTTTTTTTCTTTATTGTCATTATATGCCAGCCAATTAAAAGGTTTCCAGAGTGCTTACATATGCATAATAGTTTATTAAGAGCAATAGTTTATTACGAGTAATATAATATTCCACAACTATCACCTATCACACTAATAGAATAATAGAAGGATTGTCTTGTTGTTAAGTCACTGATTTGAAATCCACCCAGCATTTTTTCGGTTTTGAGATACAGCTTAAAACCATATCGCTTGTAAAATGTAATTTTAACGAAACAAATCAGTTGGTACTTTATCATACTAAACCATTATAAAATTATCGACCTGATTTATCTACGTGTATCTATTACTAGCTTTTGTCTGCGGCGTCGCCTGCGTATATACAGAAATAAAGCAGCTTTCAATCAGTTAAAATTTTTTACCAAACACACCAGTACTTCCAGATATTATCTCCTATAAACAAAAAAACAAACTTACTAACACTTAGTAATGAAAAAGACACAACAGGGCCATATATGTCATGGTGTTTCCTCAATGGAGTACTGGTCATATTGTGTCACATTTACTAATGAGCCAATGAGCAATTTTGATAAGCCATGATCTAAGAACATATTGATACGAGTGAGTCAGACGCCAGTCAGGTATCAACTTTTTTTACGATAAGGAAAATCATCTTTGGATCTCATTTTATGATGAGGCTATCGCCTATCGGCGATAGTTTCAGACTTTTACTGACTAAAAACCCGTCCCGTTCCTTCTAGCCTTCATACCAGGGCTGAGCTACCTTTCGGAGCTAACCCTGGCCCCAGTAGGCTTCGACTCAACTGGGCCTCTACGGTCGCTGACAACTCCTTGAGACGCGCGGGAAGTTACAGCTACCGGACGGTTGGCTCGCCGTCCGCAAGCCCTCGCCTACGGTGGACGGGGGCTTGTCTCAGAGAATACGTTGATAGGCCGCATCCGACCGCGAATATAATCAGTATGAAAACAATATACCCAATGCAATAGGTTATAAATAGCACTGAATTTCTCAGGGGCGTCCCATAAGGACTGAACCGAGGGGGAATTAAACACATTGATACCCGTATCGAATGATAACCAACTGTTAATGTTAATTGATTGCATCGCAAGTGACCATACGAGCACAAAATAGATAGGTACAGTAGACATTCTGTGGACGCACACTAATAAGCGTTTGAGCCGGAACTGTTCGACGAGCGGGCCAAGGCGCTACGAGATATCGTGTCCGTGAGCGGCGTCTATGTGTGCGTTGCTCGAGCGCGCTTTGTATGCAGATTGACTTCTGTACCTATGTATTTTGTGGTACGAGTATATGACACAACAGGTACATGAACTTTGTCCACATTAGTAGTGTTTGTACACAAGCTCCATCTTTGAAGAGTGGCTGGATAGGTAACACGGTGTTGTCACCTTCCACCTGACGCATTTCGGCACCGGAATTGGCTGTTTTCAGAGGTTTTGTGTTCGGGTGATTAAAGGCCTGGGTGTTGTCAATTTAATGATACCTAAGTCCCAGCAGTGGGAACATTAAAAGGCTGATGATTATGCTTGTTATGCTATTTACGTCATGTCCTGTGTCTGCCTAATATAAATCTATATATATAAAAATTAATGCCACTTTTCGTTGTTATTTTATAACTCAAGAAGGGGCTCTCCTATCCAAACCAAATTTTTAGGCTTTGTTCGGACTATTTAGTAGATGGTTTATGTGAAGTTTGGTAGGGTAGAGTAGGGTAGAGTAGAGTAGAGTAGGGTAGAGTAGGGTAGAGTAGGGTAGAGTAGGGTAGAGTAGGGTAGAGTAGTGTAGAGTAGTGTAGAGTAGAGTAGTGTAGGGTAGTGTAGGGTAGAGTAGGGTAGAGTAGGGTAGAGTAGGGTAGAGTAGGGTAGAGTAGGGTAGAGTAGGGTAGAGTAGGGTAGAGTAGGGTAGAGTAGGACAGAGTAGGGTACAGTAGGGAAGAGCGGGAGCGAAGCCGTGCGGGCAAAAGCTAGTCTATATATATAAAAATTAATGCCACTTTTCGTTGTTATTTTATAACTCAAGAACGGGCTCACCTATCCAAACCAAATTTTTAGGCTTTGTTCGGACTATTTAGTAGATGGTTTATGTGAAGTTTGGTAGGGTAGAGTAGGGTATAGTAGGGTAGAGTAGTGTAGAGTAGAGTAGGGTATAGTAGGGTAGAGTAGAGTAGTGTAGGGTAGAGTAGGGAAGAGAGGGAGCGAAGCCGTGCGGGCAAAAGCTAGTAATAATATATATATTTGACGCACAACTTAGAATCTTAGATTGTATTATGTTTTTCTTTTATTATTTTATTCTAATGTTAATTTTTGTGTGTTTGTCTCTGTTATGTCCGGCGTCAAAATGCCACAGATAACCTAGACTACTTCGTTGTCTCTGGTTACGATGAGCAATACTATTATGCCCGATACACACATGGCATACATTTTGGTAGAATAAACATATTTTCTTTCTTTTCTTCTATATACAGGGTTTTTGTAAAACACCGGCAACCGTTTAGGGCTATGTTACTGACATCATAAACAACAACTTTGTTCTATGACTTTTAAAATTTTATCATATTTTAGTTCATCAGATTTTCATACAAAAATAAAATATTTAAGTAGAACATTCAAAATATTACAAAGTCTATGCAAAGCAAGCAATAGTACAATAGCGGAAGGTGTCCCTGTCTAGCGGTGGAAGTGCTTGATGCGCTTGCGTTGGTAGATATAGCCAAATACCGAGTTGAAATGTAAAACAACGAAATCTTGAAGGTTTGTTTTTGGCAAATGAATTATGATTTGTAAAAAGTCATAGAACAAAAATTGTTGTTTATGATGTTAGTAATACAGTCCTGCAAGGTTGCTAGTGTTTTACAAATAACCCTGTATATATTTTATTGGATGTAGAGTATCAAAAGTCATCAAATAAACAGAAAATCTTAGATTCGGTAGAGAAATGGTATTAAACTAAATAAGACATCACAATAAGTATATAAATAGATATTTTCCTTATTACGTATTTATTATTCATACACAGTCAAGTAACTTGCTTAAACGGAAAATGTAATAATTTCATTATTCACGTACGTATTTTGGTATAATTCGATATTACGGGAAATTCCTGGTTTTACCGGAAAATACGTCTTTTAAGAAGGATAAAATCTATGTAAATTAGATTAGTATGAAAATTATTGGAAAACGCATCTCTTGAGGATGGACTGGAGCTTTACCATGGCCAATTAAAATGACAGGCGTGTGAGTAAGTTCTTGGTGCAGGCCATGGTCTGGAGTGAGGAGACATGGCAGGCAGTCGCCTCCTTCCGCGAAGCAGTAATGCTAGCAAAAGAGGCGGCCGCACGTGCCAGGCAACGGTCCTCGCGCCCCAGCCGCCGGGACTCCGATACCGATTTCCGGCCACCGTAAGCACGGGCTTGCGGACGGCGAGTAATGGGTAGCTCGCCGTCCGACCGTTCGCAAATATGGTTATTATGTAAAAAAAATTCGGGAAAATTGTGAGATAAGGGAAATAAACGGTTTTTTATAGATTTTTTGGGTCGTTAGATAATAAATCATGTAAATATTAAATAGATTTGTTTACCTCAAAAAATCAATCGGCAATAAATTTATGGCTAAAGATTACTTTCAATAGTAAAATCTAGGTAAAGCAACATTTTATAATAGCAATTTATATTTTAATTTAGTGACACCAATAGACACAAAATTTATTTATATGTATTTCCCCTATATGAATAAACTTTAAAATATTGAAAAACACCAGTGTTCACAAAATGAATAAATTAATTTGAATTTGAACTAAATATAACTGATCATACGCACGTGCTGGAGTGGCACCGCGTACCGTAAGATGCAGCGTCGCGAGGCTTCCTACAAGGTGGACTGATGACCTGGTGAAGGTTGCGGGAATCCGACGGATGCGGGACGCACAGGATCGTTTATTGTGGCGACACTTGGGGGAGGCCTATGTCCAACGGTAGACGTCTATCGGCTGAAATTATGTTTTTTTTATGGTGGACAAAAATCATCCAATGACAGCCTCTGCTCTTGGGCGGAGCGGGAGATAGTGTCAGACTTTTTCTGACTAAAAAACCTAACTAAAAATCTACCCCGTTCCTTCAAGCCTTCATACCAGGGTTCAAGCTCCCTTTCGCATTACCTTGGCCCCAATAGGCGCTGAAATGATGATGATGACAATATTATCACTTCTAATGTTAATAACTACAATGGAACAAAAATGATAAAAATTACATCACTACGAAGTAGCTTCTCCACACAAGTTGCGCAATATTTGAATCACAGATCGTTTATTTCATAACATTTTAGTAGTTTTTTACTTCAAATTTTCGCGCTATTTTTAGCGGGGATTTACCCAAAAATCAGTCCATGAGTCGACCACGGTACTTTTTATACAATCTCCAATGTAATAATAGATATTATGTATATTACTAACAAGAATATACGTACAAAAATATGTTATTATATATCATCATCATCATCGACGTCCAATGTTGGACATAGGCCTCCCCCAAGCGTCGCCACAATTAACATTCCTGTGCGTCTCGCATCCATCGGTTTCCCGCAACCTTCACCAGGTCATCGTTCCACCTTGTAGGAGGCTTTCCGACGCTGCGTCTTCCAGTGCAATTATTATTATATGACATGATACATATAGTTTGTAAGTACGTGGCTATGTGTGTATGTGTGTAGTATGTTATGATTTTATTTTCTACTTTCACACGATCATGGCAAAAACTTCTATATATAAAACCTCTATCGGTTATCTTTGGGATAAAAAAAATTGTTCCTGTTCAGAACTTAGAAAGAAAAGAAATAAAAACGTTTATTCGGGCCTGTAAAAATACACAATAAAAACGAAAAAAAAGGTATAATCAGTGTGAGGCATAAAAAGCACTTAACTTAGCATAATTATGCTGCGTTATTTAAAACGATAAATTACGCAGCGCTGATATTCTGTTAGGGCTTGCTGTGACGTCACAAACACATTTACGGACGTTAAATAGTCTATGGAACTTAGATTTACAGAATCTGATCCCATATTTATTTCAACAGCAAATATTTCAAGGTCACACACAAACATATAATAAATAAAATCTTAAGAAAATATAATTATATGTATTTGATCACAAGTTGAACATCGGAACCGCCGGGGACACCTACTGGGGCTCTGAAGGCCTCCAACAAGGTGGTCTGATGACCTGGTGAAGGTTGCGGGAAGCCGATGGATGCGAGACGCACAAGAACGTTCGTTGTGGCGACGCTTGGGGGAGGCCTATGTCCAACAGTGGACGTGTATCGGCTGAAATGATGATGATGGATCCCAGTAAGGTATAAGTAAATCAGGATGAGTAATTATTTAATTATATATATTTTTCCTTAAAACTATATCTAATTTTTTAGTACGAGTATGACACAAGCCAATGATGCCCAATATGATCAAGTTGCGCCATAATTCTCTGAAATGTGCCCGCGCAACTTTCCGATTATATAAAAAAACCCGACATATGCTTAAAACAAACACTTATTGCCAATCAGTCAACAAGAGCAGACCTCTTATACAAAATGGCTACAATTTTATCCTTGTACGTACTTCTATGTGTAGTCGCAGTTTTATCAAAACCTACTCAAGATTTAGCACCTACAAAACCTTCGCACAGTGTACTAAAAAAGGTTTTATTTGACACAGCATTGAGTTCTAAATTTGAAAATTTGCGTGCTTCGGAACAAGTGCCAAGTTCTGACAGTGTAGCATCACCAAGTTTGACGAACCCGAACAGTGGTGGCTTGAGAAGAAGTAAACGACAAGTTATTTCTATGCACGGGTGTTCTAGTAAAACGATTTGGTTCCTGAGCAGATGCATGTCATTCGAAACGTAAGTGCATTTTCTTTTTACAAGCTTTTATTTAGTTTCACCTGTCCCAATGTTTGTCTGTAATCAAATCTTGTAAATTAAATTTGACCCACTTGCCGGTTACCGATTGAGATGAAATTTGCATGCATGTGTAAATCAGATGACAACCAAAATTATTATGACGTGAAGCTGATCTGATGATGGAACCGGAAGGTGGCTATAGGAGCTTGGTAGTTAAACGACACAACCCCATCGAGTGTGGGCTCGTATGATTCGTCTTGACGAGTATTAACTATATAGGTATACCTATCGAGCTATAACAGCTTGCTATGAAAAAAAAATTCATGAATCCCCAAGCGACCACCGGTGGCCGCGCCAAGGCTCGGATACCGGTTAAATTGTCAAACCGTTATTATGTACTTGACGCAAAACCTTTTACATTAGGTTTCGTTCGCATATACCGGTTTTTTTAAACCGATATTTGGAAGAGTATTTATATAAAGGTTTTTTCGGATTAAACGGTTTAGAGCAATAAAAACCGGTTAATACGGACGCACAATAAAGAAACGTCGCGCGCATTTCAGATTTTATTCAGTAGTAAGAATTGTTTTGTTTTGGGTCGGACGTTTACGTCAGTGCATCAATAAGCTACGCTGCAAAAACATGAAAAAAATATACATCTCATACCGCGCCGCTATGCGCGACATGCCGTTCGCCGAATAAACCGGTTAATTTAGGTTAAAATAAAGTTCTTAAAACGTTCACGTTCTTAAGAAAAGTTCGGAGGAAAACCGAAATAAACCGGTGTTAACCGGTATTTTTTAAACCGGTTCCGAGCCTTGGGCCGCGCATCTATTGTCTTACTATTGTGTCTCTAATTGACGGTATCTGAAGGGTTAAAGGTGATACACTAGAAAAAGCTTCTATACTTACCTTTATAAATCCCTGGCATAATTTATCAATAAAATGTATTGATTTAGAAGTATATAAATAAATAAATAATATTCCACAATTATCACACAGCGCCGTCTAGTCCCAAGCTAAGCAGAGCTTGTGTTATGGGTAATAGACAACTGATAAACATATCTACTTATATATTTCTAAATACATACTTATTATAGATAAATTACACCCAGACATAATGCTCATCACATAAACATTTGTCCTGGGTGGGAATCGAACCCACGACCTCCGGCATAGCAGTCAGGGCCACTAACCACTAGACCTACAGGCCAATCTGGTATATGTAAATAATACAATTATTGCGATTGAACATAACAATTTAATGAAGTGTGCCTAGCAAGGAAAATCTAAACTAGTAAAACTAGTTCAAGTTAATAATGCCATTACGTTGAACAGGTATAAAAAAAAAAAAATCTACACACATGTATTTCAATATTTTTTTATTCTTGTTTCAGGTATGAAGAACTAGTAGGGAGTAACGACTATTAAAGAAGACTAGTAGAATACTGATAAAAAATACTCAAAATTTAGGAAACTATACTCAAGACTGTAGGAATCGCAGAAAACGATGAAAGAGGATAAAAAGGAAATACTTTCCGATTTGTACTACAACCTGTGTCGCCGCTTGTCTCACACCCTTTAACTCCACTACAGGCAACAAACTGATACGAACGCGCACTACGCATCTAAAAGACCACGCACACTTAGATCGCAAGTTTGCTATTGGTAGTTGAACTATGAGCATTGCCCTACTTGGTGGCATAACTGCCCCGCCAACAATGTCATTCTAACCTCTTTCGTCTGAGCTGTGGTAGGAATGGCCTCTTTGTTCATCATGCAGAAACAGAAGAATCGAAGTCAGCTGTCCATCACCAAACAATGTCGGAGGAAGCTGCAGCTGGGTGCCAGTATTTCATGTAAGCTGGCTGTTTATACAAAGTTATTTGTAAAATACTAACAACCTTGCAGGACTGTATTACTAACATCATAAACAACTTTTGTTCTATGACTTTTTTTATAAAACATAATAGGTACATTTAACAAAAACAATCCATAAATATTTCCTTGTTCTATTCGGCGGCGGTCCTTGACGCGACGCTAGCGCATCAAGCACCCCCGCAGACAAATATTCTCCGCTATTGTACTATCGCTTGCTTCGCAAAGAATTTGTAATATTTAGAACATTAATCAAATTACTTTTATTTTCGTACGAAAATCTGATGGACTAAAATATGATAAATTTTTAAAAGTCATCGAACAAAAGTTGTTGTTTATGATGTTAGTAACATAGTCATGAGAGGTTGCTAGTGTTTTACAAATAACCCTGTATATAGTATATCCCTTAGGTCTCTAAGGGATATACTATATACAGGGTTTCCGATTTTAAATTAACCACAAGAATTAATTTCTTTCTAAGTCATTCCTAGTATATTTTTGTAGTTGTAGGACAGTAAAACCACAAAATACAGAGGTACAGAAGACAATCTCATGTATGTTCTTCACTTTTTATACTACGCTTGGTGGACGCACACTAATGAGCGTTTGAGCCGAACTATTCTACGAGTGGGCCGAGAGTCCGAGACGCTACCGAGATATCGTGTCTGTGAGCGGTGTCTATGTGCGTTGCTCGAGCGCGCTTTGTATGTTCATTGACTTCTTTACCTATATATTTTGTGATAAAACTCTAGTCTTTGTGAAACTGTATCAGTTTTTTTTTTTTACAAAATATTTTCTTTTTTAAGCGTTGTAAGTACATATCGTAAATATTTTGTTAAAAAGAATCTTTTCCGTCCATTGTTTTCGAATTAATTTAATATTTTGAATGATATAAATAATTATATTATTACCTTTAAGTTATTAATTTATTCTGTTACCTATAAGCTTTCATTATTTGTTTTAATTTAGTATTTATTTAAATGTACAGCCAGTCGTTTAGAATGATTAGCAAACCACTTAAAAAATAAACTGGGGCACCTCACCATCAACGATTGCATCACTGCTTACCATCAGGTGGGATCGCAGTCAAGCACTAATTTATATCAATTAAAAAAAAGAACTTTCTCATTATCTTTTGTTTCCATTCAATGTTTCAATGTAGTGATTTGTTAATTATTGTTTAGTAAATTATTCAACTAGAATTGTGATAAAAAATGTGTTTACTTTTAAGTGTTTGTAGCAGCTTTAATAATAATTTAAATATATCATCATTACCATCACAATTTCCGCCGAAAGACATCCACTGTTGGACATAGGCCTCCCCAAGCGTTGCCACAACGATCAGTCCGGTGCACCTTGCATCCATCGACCCTCAGCAGGTCATCGGTATACCTTGTGTGAAGCCTTCCAACTCTGCGCCTTCCAGTACGTGGTCGCCACTCCAGAACCTTTCATCCCTATAGACCATCTGTTCTGCACGCATGTGCCCTGCCCATTGTCACTTAAGTTTGGCGTTGTCATAAATATCTTTTTGTAATAATTTATTTTTAATATTTTAAGACTCTCAATTATATTTGAGAGTTAAGGCTTTTAACTGTTTATTAACTAAAAAAGTGTGAATATATAATTTGTGTCATCATCATCATCAGCCTTTTTAATGTTCCCACTGCTGGGACTAAGGCCTCCTCTCTAGGAGATGGAATGTGCGTAATCCTCCACGCGGGCCCAGTGCGGGTTGGTGGACGTCACATGTCTTCGAATTTTTGGTTCTAGAACATGCCGGGTTCCTCACGATGTTTTCCTTCACCGTTTTGAGAGCAGGGGTGATGAAATAAATTACACAAAGTAATAATACACCTGGCTGGGTTCAAACCCGCGACTTACAGCTTGTAAGGCGGGGCCATTACCACTCGGCCACCACTGCTCTTATATTTCTATAATATGTGTAATATTCATTTATTTTTTAATTAATAAACAGTTTTTTAAGAAAAAAATATGGTTTCCGAAAAATCTATTACATTGTTAAAATTTTGCCTGTGTAATTTTTAAATAAATTATATTAAGAGTAATTTTGTATTTTTTTTGTCATTCCATTTATAAAAAAAAAAACTTTTTACAAAAAAAATATAACCGACTTCAATGATAAAAAACACTGAAAAGTATCAAATAACTTTAATTTTGGAAGTCGGTGTTTCTATAATAGTTTAGTCTCTTCGTTATTTAACACCGACTTCCAAAATTAAAGTTATTTGATACTTTTCAGTGTTTTTTATCATTGAAGTCGGTTATATTTTTTTTGTAAAAAGTTTTTTTTATTTTACACTTTTTAGTTATGGTACCACCACTAAAAAGTACCCCTCAGTCAAACTTAAATACCTTATAGTCAGAGCGCATCTCATAACGGTTCTAATAATCCCAAACACGGTTAGATTACATTAATTTACCTTTCGGCTTCATCATCAGATCAGTTCGATATATCCTCTCCCCCTCTTCTTTCAAACAGTCACTAGACTAGATGCTGGAGAGGGAAAGGATATATCGAACTGATCTGATGATGAAGCCGAAAGGTAAATCTTTCAATCAGTCATTAGACTAGATGCTGATAATCCCGGCTGTAGCATCAGGCCAGATTTATGTCAACATTGCAATGAACTTAAAATTTAGTCCTGTTTAAAATGAGCCCAAACACGACTACGGTGCTGTAATTTCAAGGTTTGTACTTTTCCTGATGCTCCTGGCTTCAGCATCAGGTCTCTATGTACTTCGGTGTTCTTTATTAGCAGTACGTTTATCCACACATCGAGCCGTTTTCAATGAGCCTAAACTCGATATATCTGCTGTTTGTTGTCGAGGACTTAGGTACTCTGCAGACTATCCTGACTGCAGCATCAGGTCATGACTTGATGATCATGAGACCAAATGTGGCAAATGCCCTATCAAACATCAAAACAATTTACTAAAACAGTCCTTGCCTGTTCGAGTAACTTCTTACTGTTAAGGAGTTGTACCTTCCATCATCAGCCCAGCTACCTGAGATGGTGACGACCATACGCAAATACACAAGATACTTCATAAAATATGCGAAAATCAATAAGTGAGCCTATAAAATTTGAAGGTTGCCCTCGATTTCTCCAAGATCCCATCATCAGATCCTAATTTGGTGATAATGGGACCACCTCAGAACTATCTACTTTCGAACAAAAAAAGAATTTTGAAAATCCGTCCACATTTGGCGGAGTATTCGACGAACAAACATACGAAAAAAAAAAAAAAAAAAACATACAAACAGCCGAACGTAGTACCTCCTCCTTTTTGTGAAGTCGGTAAAGACGATCGTTTTCAAAATCAATAAATATTTTGATAAAAATCAAAAGCTTTTCTATTATTGTTACCTTTTTTGAGCTGGAAAATCTGCAACTGCTTTCGCTCAAGGGTGGTGCGGAAGAGACGGGGGAGATATTACCTAAAAACGATATATTGTTACATCACACCTTCATTCTCACGATGGATAGATGTACATATATGTTGTTATATTTTCTAATAATAAATAAATAAACAACAAATACACTGCCATTTTATTGGTTTAATAAACTACGTAGGAAAATTAAATATTAACCATAAATACATTTCACAAACCTAACTACATATATTCACATAATACAAACACACAAAATACACTCAGGCATTGAAGTACTCCTCCACATTGCTGTCATCCGGAAATGTGCCCAGAAGGCTGGCAGCATTGCCACATTGAATGGCAATTCAATTCAAGGCTTTTACTCACTCAAAAGCCTACCCCGCTCCTTCGTTGCCTTTTATACCAGGACCAAGCCTCCCTTTCAGGAATAGACCCTAGGCCCCAGTAGGCTTCGACCCTGCTGGGCCTTTACGATTGCTGACAACTCCTTGAAGTGTGCGGGAACCGTACGCGCCGACGACGACTTTGGCTCGATCCGGACGGTTACCGGACGGTTGTATAGCGAGCTACCCATTTTTGATGTTTCATCATCATCATCATCATTTCAGCCGACAGACGTCCACTGTTGGACATAGGCCTCCCCTAAGTGTCACCACAATGATCGATCCTGTACGTCTCGCATCCATCGGTTTCCCAAAACCTCCGCCAGGTCATCGGTCCACCTTGTAGGAGGCCTTCCGCCGCTGCGTCTTCCAGTACGAAGTCGCCACACCAGAACCTTTCGGCCCCAACGGCCATCTGTTCTGCGAGCAATGTGCCCTGCCCATTGCCACTTAAGTTTGGCGATTCTTTTTGATGTTTAGGAAATTAAAAAAAAGGTACAATTATTCCTTGAATTAAGATACTCGTAGACGGAAAATGTGAAAATATCTATTTATTATTGGTCGTGACTGTACACGGTGCGTCTGTGCACGGATTTTACAAGAGTGTTACATTGAATATTCATGATATAAGAAGTCCTTTGCCACTGATCAGACAAAAAATTGGACTCGTCCTTCCTTGCTTCGTATTCCTCAATGCTGAGGGTAATAGTGACTTCTCTACTTCATCACTTTTAATTTTATGATGTTCCTCCGTCTATTCCATTCTCTGGTGGTTTAAAAGGTATACCATGGAGTCAAGAGTGGTGTGGATCTGGTCGGACCAACGGCTGCGCACGCGAGGCCTATTTTTATAAGTTCTTAAATTTTATTTCTTTAGTCTGGAACAACTATCCCTCTCACTGGAGACTGCGCCACAGTTTTGACTTTTGCAGTTTTTATCTTTTGCTTCCTGTATTTAGTTTTTAGTTCCCAATAAACATCATTTTCCTGCCCTTATCCCGTTTTATTTGGGGTCGACGCAACACGTTTTTTTCTTCAATTCTGTCCGGTCACTCGTCACGCTATCACTAACTCCCTTTTCATTCATATCACTTCTCACACAATCCATCCATCTTTTCTTTGGCCTCCCTCTCCCTCTCCGTCCATCCACATGTAGATTCATAACTCTTTTAGCAACATGCGTTTCATCTCTCCTTTTTACATGACCATACCAAGAACTAGTTCCTAATAAACGATTATTATTATATCATTATTTCCATCTACAGTCACGATGAGCCTTTCGAGGTTGCCACCATCTTTCCTATTTTGGAAAATTGCAGTACAGAGTGCTAAATAGAACTTGTAGACTAAAAAAAAAACTACCAGACCAGGAAAAACTACTTATGACATACGTATAAGTAAACACACCAGATTAAACTTCGCCACTAGCAAGCAAGCTGATACCACTAGAAGTCATTTTGCTATCTAAAAGTGGGATATTCTATTCGGAATTTTTTTTTATTTATTTATAGTACTGCCACATCACCTACATTTAACATTATTGAAAAACAATTGCATTACTATGGTCTGATGTACGTGGCAATGAGAGCGTACATACGTACATTTACAATTTTACAGCTCATAAAGAAAAAATATACAATAAAATTATTAAGTCAAAATTATTTATATTATAAATGTCGCAATTTAATTAACACAATATAATTTAATATGATTTAATTTTATGTAATTATAATTGAATTTAATATTTAAAAAATAATAATTTAATTAAACAATTTACATTCAAATTCCGAGTATGATTTTGACTTTTTCTTAAAGTCACGTGGTTTATCGAGGAGCACATCCTTAACATAACCTTTAGTGATTTATTTTTATTTTTGATAGGCTAGCGTTTGTCCAATATCTCACCTCGTGAGATAGTGGTCGCCCGGTGGACACGATGCAGCATACTGCGTCTTCCAGGCGGTCTGCACAACGGTGACACCCTGGCGTTTCTCCCACACGACTTAGGTGCAGGAACCTTCTGAACTTACCATGCCCAGTGAAGACCTGCATCATGCGGAAGGCGTGGACGCCATGACGTCTCTAAAGCCACACCTCAAACTGGGGACTTACCGCCATAATTACGGTGTACCCATCCCCTGGTAGATAAAACGTGAATGTGTTTAAACAGTAATAATTCAATTCAATATCTTTATTTCAGACATAGTCCATATACATTTTATAAAACAATTAAATTCAAATAAAACATTACAATGAACAATGATTAGAAATTATAGCATCAAATGAAACAAACAAAACAAAATATAATTAAATTAAAATATAAAATCAATTAAATTACAATACAAATTGAAATTACAAATTCAATTCAATTCAAATATAAATAAAATAAACACAATCACAAAATTAGACGTACACAATATTGATAACAATTATTTTTCACACACAAAATGAAGTAACGTATATACATATTATGTACATATATTGCGTTGACGACTCAAATATTAATCATACTTTTATAAACTTAGCACTTCTAATAAAGAAATGTTATCGTTGAGCAATACCATTGCGCAATTCCATAATGCTTTTGCCAAGTTCATTGATCCTAAGAAATATTGTATGATGGAAATATTTGAAACATTTATGTTGCTTCTTTTAGTGGACACACACTGAAATATTATATATCATTGAGCAAGTAGCTACTATCAAGCATGATAGCATGATCGGAGTTTTTCGGCCAAGGGATATGTAAGTCACATGAGGGCACATAACAGAGCAACAGATCTAAACTCACAACCACCATGAGGAGTCAAGGAATGTGGCCGCTATGGCCGAAATCGGCCAGATGGTTTCATCATCATCATCATCATCATTATCAAGCAAGATTAGAATAATCTAATAGACTAGAGATTAAATTTACATTCAGTTCCGGTTTTAATAAGTTGAAATAAAATGGGAGTGGACTCAATGTCGGAAATATGATATTTCCTCCATTTTACCCATTTTTTCATTTATTTATTAAAAATTATTTATTTAAAAATTTGCAGTATTTTTATTTCAATATTTTAAGTTTGGGTTTTTCCCCCTATGAGTTTTGATCTATAACAATCTTTTTTTTTCTCCAGTAATTCTTTATTCATGTCACTAGAAAATCGTAACAATTTTTGAAATTCATATTTTGTAATATAATTCGAGTCTGGGTTTTCCCCACAACGACATATTGTTATGTCTTCAGACAACAATAAATAATAAAAAAATATGCGAAAGCGTTGTAATTTTTTGGGAAAAACCAAAATTGAATATTTAAATTGAGATTAAATTTAGTTCCTTTTTACTGAGTTAAAATAAATTAATTTACGGGGTTTACTTTTGCGTAGAACAATTCATTTCTGTGACGTATTTGGTATGGTGCGCTGACTAATATACCACATAGCGGACGGAGGTCCCCCTCTATACCTATATAATATCGTCGCAAGCGCATATCAGAGTCATTCGAAGCGAGAGAGCGAAACATAGCAGTCGTGTACATTAAAAATGGCGCCCGAAATGGTTTTCGTGTTTTTCCTGACATTCTTTTTACGTGTATCATATTCGCTGCCTATTGCATCAGATGTGAAGACGGTCCAAACAAATAGTGAAACTGTGCTTACAGAAAAAGTGCTTGAAGTGGAGATTATCCTCAACCTTGATGAGAAAACTAAATTCATGCAAGGTTTAACAACAGAAAATGTACTTAATGCTTTTGGAAGTGATGAAGCAGATCATGGCAAAAGGGTTAAGAGAAATATTCTCATTCCTGGGGTGCATTGTGCTGGAGGCACAATTCCATATGGCGGTCAATGTGTAACAAAAGAAAAGTAAGTATCTCTAATTATTTTTAGTTAAAATAGACTTATTTTCTCATTTACTAATTGTGTCAAAGCTTAAATTTCGTGTGACTATCAGGGAAATTCTAATAGATCTACCTTAATTCATTAAACCCGTAGCGAACGGTGGCGTCCGCTCTCTCGTGGTCTTTCTATTGTATCTTTAATTACGTCGTTTATTTGACTTTTATTTTAAAAGGTTTATTAAAAGTTGATTTTGATTACATTTTTTTTTCATTCTATTAATTTATTATTTTCAAGATATATTGCTTGAAATATAAATAATAAAACCTGGTCTCGCCACATACTGTAAATTTATTTCAAAAATTCAAAATCGTTTATTTCAAATAGACCAAATATAGGCACTTTTGAATAGCCAAATGTCCAAGAAAAGTGAAGCTAAATTGTAATATTTAGTAATTTTTGTATGATTGATATTAAAGTTCTGTTTTTATTTCTAGGTTTGCCGAGTTAAATAATATTCCGGAAGGTGAGGAAGTTGATGTTGACGGTGATGATTACGTTGCTGATCCATAGTTCTACTCTGCGAAGTGGACCTCTGACGTATTAGTAATCACCATCGTCATCAGGCTTTTTAATGTTCCCACTGCTGGAAAATGGGCCGTAATCCACCACGCGGGCCCAGTGCTGGTCGGTGAATGTCACATGTCTTCGAATTTTTGGTTCTAGGACATTGTTCTTATGTTTCCTCATGATGTTTTCAATAGTGATAGTGAACCATTGTTCAATAGAGTCAGTGTTATTTTGTGTTTCTAGTCATTTTAAATCGCAAGTTTAAGTATGGACGTAGTTTCGAAGTCGAAACTTAAATCAATTTAAATGTTACTGTCTCCGCGCACGGGCTTCAAAAAAACTCCGCTTCAAGCTTCATTTTGTGGCGGCTTTTTTTGTGGCTCGTGTGCAGCGGTGCCGCTACAAAAAAAACGCTTGAAGCGGCTTCAAACCGGTCAGAAGCTGTCGCGCGCTTCAGCTGTTTTTTGCGGCGGCTTCTGGTTTTTTTTTGTAGCGCTTCAAGCGTTTTTTCGAGGACACATTGTTTTTAATAATTTATAACTATTTTAAATTATTAGTAGTTATACTATTTATTGAAACAAGCATATGATATCCAATAATATGTAATTATTTAAGTCGGCATCTACCTACTTACTTCATAACACAAGTGTTATCATAACAAGTTGGTACGATACTAAATAGTCCTTAACACTGCATTTATGTAAGATACGTTATCTGTGATATATTTATTTTATGTTTAACTTAGTAATAATTTATTTGTAATCGTAAATATTAGTGTAATTCAAAAGCTTTAATTACATCATTATCATTAATAATTTATTTTAGGTAAGACCTCAGGTACTCATAAACATTATTTATTTTAAATACAAATCATGCATTTGAGGATTTTTATATCAATTGTTGTTTTAGATTATTATCATAATTCGAATTTAGACAATACAAATATTGGGTAAATAATTTGTAAAATAAAAAAATAAAAAATTAAACGAATACAAATAAAAGAATTAATATTTTACAATTAAATGTAACGTCAGATTTTTATTAAACTCAATTTGTATTGTCTAAATTCGATTTATTATATTGCTCAAACATATTACATTGTAACTAAAAGCATTAAAAAAAAAGTCAGTTATATTTTTAATAACCTGATTTCATTTCGAATACGTAGGGTATTCGAAATGAAATCAGGTTTAAAATCTATTTTAATATTTTTATTATAAACGTATTATTTTTGAGGTCAATTATTATTAGCCACTAGGTATAAACTATTAGCAGGATTTATCGAAGATTTGTTTTTTTCCAGAAATAAATTTAGTCTTAGTATTTATTAAACTGTTGTTAATTGAAATGTACCTGGTTAGTTTGATAGTAATTTATTTATTAATTAAATTAAATTATTGCTCATTTTTATAAAAACGATATAAAATTTATATGGTAGATGTTTTAACTGATTACCTCGTTTTAGTTGAACTACTATCATAGCTAGATTTTTCTGTGATATGTGTGAAATATTTGTGTAAGGCTGCTCGCCCACGTCCGATAATAATCAGTGGCCGATTTTTTGTAGGAGAAAAATAGAACACACTGATAGCAATAGTGTAACACACACGTCCTACAAAAAGTCGGTCAGAAAAACAGAACAATGTTACAAATATACAAAATCGGCCCGATTATCTGTCCTACAAAAAGTCTGATGTGGGCGGGCAGCGAAACTCGTTGTGTTAGTATTAAGTAGCAGTTTTTATAATATCATAAAGTTTACATTTATCGTTTTTATGGTCATCACATAAATATGTATAGAGCTACTTTATTGGTATTATGATATTGTAAAGCATACTGTTAAAAAAAAAATTGTTTTCAAGTCTTTTTTATTTAGTCTGCGCTATTTCCAAAAAAAAAGAAATAGACCTTCTGTTACTCATTCCATCACTGAAAAGATGTATTTAAAAAATAAATATGTTTTATAATATATCTTCTTTATTTAACAAAAAAAAAGAACCTCATTTCTGAATTCCCCGACAGCCAGTCATAAACTTATATGTAAAGCAACTTTTCGCCTGTTATCATTGATTCGTGTGTAATGCCTACTGACAAACATGTTACCACTTTTTCAAAAGACACTTTTATGGTTACAGCTGAGGAGTTCTTCTCGTTTCTTTTGAATAACTAACAGGCATTATATAATAATCAGGATTTTTGCAGTATGTAACATGATTTTAAAGGCTGACCGTGAAGCTTCTTGCAAGTTCTTCTCCATAGAGATTTATGTTCTGGAATGGGAGGACAGATTTTTTTTTTTATATTTTAAATGGTTTATTTGAAGGTCTTCAAATAGTACTTTTTTATTTTGACTGAGCCCAGTCGTCAACAGCGCGTAGTGATTCACGCGCTCCTCAAAGATATATTAGCACCGTAGGCCCGATGCCTGCTAGGACCATGGGGATTTTCTGAAATAGAAACCGCCTGTCTTGTTCTGTCCTGTCCTGGAACACAAAGAGCAACTGAAGAAGAGTGGTTTTAGTCAGTAAAAGTATGACACGCCCTCCCGTTCTACACAGAGCAGGAGAAATCATGGGATGATTTCCCACTTAAAAAAATAGAAGTCATTGTATGTATTACAAAAATTCTGGTTACATCGCTTCTGCCATGTGGAAACAACATCTCATCATAGCCTATCCCCAACTAGCTTGGGGCCGGCTTCTGGTCTAACTGGGTGCGGCTGAATTTCTATGTTTAACGTGGAGCGACTGCTTCTCAAGCCTTGACAACCCAGTTACTGGGTGACAAGATAATCCTTACACTGATGGTCATAATTTCTGTCGTCTGACTACCTGTAACGACTGAACCATGTAAGAACAATACTAATAAATAGGCCATTGGCATATAAGATATGACCGGTCTCAACTGAGTGGCCATAGACGGAGCCACTGGTAAAAGCCAGTCGAATCTATACAGGGTGTAAGGGATTGTCCCCTTAGTCAAGTTACAACCGTTTCGCTTGCGTCGATTGCATTGAGTCAGCCCCACCCCCGATTCTTTTGTTCTGACCACGTGACTGAGCGTTGAGATGACTTTCGAAACCATAAATTCACTTACAGTAAACCTACAAGTGTTAACGATTGCAGATTATCAACTTGGCTACAGGTACAGGTGTCCGAAAACTTTAAGGACTTGCTCAGTAGACGAAACTGGGACGTAAGACCAAGGCAAGGAAGGAAGGGCTTGCTTAAGACCCAGGGCCCCGGGTCTCATCTCAAATTTCCTGTGGCTTCGACCCTGTTGGGTCCCTACGGTTTGCTGACAACTTTTTGAGGTGCGTGTGGAACAAAACGAGATGTCAACGTCTTGGTCTGGATGGTTACCGGACGGTCAGACGGCGAGCTACCTATTGCTCGCAATGGCTATGGTGGCTGAAAACCGGGATTGGAATCCCGGCAGCGTATGGGGCGTGAGGACCGTTGCAACGTGTGCTGCCTCTTCCTTTGCTAACGTTTCAGAAGGTGGTGTCCACCTGTCACTCCTCTTCACCTTTTTTTTTTGTCGACGGGGAAAATCATCTTTGACGAAACCCGCTCTTGGGTAGAGCGGGAGACAGTGTCAAATTCTTACTGACTAAAAACCCCGCGCCGTTCCTTCTAGCCTTCATACCGGGGCACGAGCTCCCTTTCGGACAACCCTGTCCCCAGTAGGCTTCGAACCAGCTGGGCCCCTCCTGCTGCTGACAACTCCTTGAGGCGCGCGGGAACAGTGTGCGCCGTCGACATCTTGGACTCGGTCCATTACCGGACGATCGGACAACGAGCTACCCATGGTTCGCCATCCGCGAGCCCGCGTCTACGGTGGCCGGAAATCGGGATCGGAATTCCGGCGACGGCGGCGACGGCGTCGTTGCCTGATGCGGTCGGCCTCCTCTTTTGCAAGCATTACTGCTTCGCAGAAGGAGGCGACCGCCTGCCATTCCTCCTCGCTCCGGACCATGGCCTCGACCAGGGCCCGGCGCGAGAGGTCTCCGCCGCCGATCGCCCCCACGAGGGCACGGCAATGCTGCGCCCAGGCAGGGCACACCTCGACGGTGTGCTCCACCGTGTCCTCCGGGCGTTGCGCACAGTGGCGACACCCGGGCGTCTCTTCCGCTTGAATCCGATGCAGGAACCTCCCGAACTTGCCATGTCCGGTGAGGACCTGCGTCATGCGGAAGGTAAGGACGCCGTGAGGTCTTTCCAGCCACGCCTCAAAGAGGGGACTTACCGCCATAATCGTGGCGTAATATAAATAAAATAAAATTGTTTATTTGCACCTTCAAGTTAACACGTTTTACAAATAACAGTAAATTAGGTTACAAGGTATATTAATTGTGATATTTAAGTGTTACAGCTAATACCTAAGCTAAGATAACTTAATATCTTGTAGTTATAAGCATCAGCGCCCACCCTCATAGTCACAAGTAGATTTAAATATCCTCATATTCACAACCAATGGATGCAAAATTAAAACTAAGAGAAAAAAATAAAATAAAAAATAAGTAGATAACGGCATGTTTGGACTGTGTGTGGTATGTGATGTGTGGTGTGTGGGGTGAGTGTGAGTGTGAGTGTATGTGTATTTATGTAAGTAGCTTCCTCTCGCTCAAGCGGTTAAGTAGATTTGGGTGGACACTAGCACGGGGGAAGGCCATGTGCATAGCACACAGGATACTTTGTACCCCGACTATTTCCAGTTTCACACATCCGAAACCGCTGGCAGAAGCTAGAAATACATACATATTAGATATAACTACATAACAATAAATATTTTAAATATATATACATACATAACTATCTCCATCACTGTATACCAATACCCAAAGTAAAGACATCACTATAAAACACTATTTCAGTATGGTAAACAGCTTCTCCGTTTCGTCATAGGTAAGAGACAGGAGCCAAGTGTTTACGTTCTGTTTGCATTCTTTTTTTGTCATGGATACAATTTCAATTTTTTTATTTGCGATGTTAAATAGTTTTGGACCTGAAAACATTTTGTATCTTTGAGCAAACGAAGTTCGGCAGGGTACTGATTTCAATACATCAAAACGCCTTCTTCTAGTGTTATCTTTTTGAATAAGAACATTTAGCCTGACACTGGAGTGTTCCTTCATGATCAACGCTAGCACAAAGAGCTTGCGTACAGTAAGCACCTCACAATCCTTGTATAAATCAGTGGTTGGATAATCCTTGGGCTTAAAGTAACTGAATTTCAACAAAGCTATTTGTGCTCTTTCAGCAATTAAATTATGACACTTTGCAGCACCGCCCCAGCAAGTAATACAGTATGTTATAACCGATTGACACAAGGAATAGTAAATCATTCTCATTATATGAGTGTTGGCCGAGTATCTAATTTGTTTTAAACACGTATATAAGTTTCCTAATTCTGCTTGCCAGGTTAATTATATGTTGTTTAAAGTTCAAATTTTTGTCAAATATAAGCCCTAAATATTTTATTTTGTCAACATTAGTTAGAGTGGGACAGGAACAATCCAGTGAGTCCCCGTGGCAGGCGTGGGATGTAATATGATGCGTTGATTGCTCTAACTCACTAAGGTTACGTATTGAGAACGTAATGTATTTAGTTTTTTCAGTATTAAGTGAAAGGTGATTAAGAGCAAGCCATTTTGAAACCATGTTAAAACCTTGTTGAGCCATATGAAAAGTTTCATTCTAAGTATCACCATGGAATGTCAAAGTAGTATCATCTGCGTATGAGATAATTTTGCAGTTTTCAATTTAAAGTTGTGTGAGATTATTAATATAAACTAGGAATAAAGTTGGACCTAAAATACTACCTTGTGGCACTCCGTGGGTAACAGGTAGACTATTACTAGTGTGATTGTCAATTTTTACCCTTTGTTTTCTTCCAGACAAATAATCTTGCAGTAATTTGAGTTGATTTCCACGAATACCAACCTGATATAGTTTATTGACTAGGGTGGAAATAGAAACCGTGTCAAAAGCTTTCGCAAGATCGAGAAATATCGTAAGGCATTTCTTTTTGCTATCTAAAGTTGAGACAATGTGGTCAGTAAAGTCATTTAAGGCATCTTCAGTAGATTTACCTGATCGGAAACCATATTGACATTTTGAAAGCAGATTATACCTTTCTAGATAACTAACAAGTCTCTTATTTACTATCTTTTCAAATATTTTTGAGAGAGACGTTAATATAGAAATAGGACGATAGTTGGTGACACGGGTTCTATCCCCACCCTTAAGAATGGGTCTCACTATAGCATATTTTAGTGCTTCGGGAAATATACCCATCTCTAGGCACTTGTTAAAGATATAAGTCAGCGGGGCTAATATATTATGTTTTATCAGCTTTAGTATATCAGATGAGATTTCATCATCCCCAGCAGCACAGTTACTTTTCAGACCAATGATCAGTTTATCAATTTCATCTTCATCAGTGTCAAGCAGCACCAATGAGTTGCTAGTCAATGACGAGTCACTTTGTGAAAATTTACTAAAATTTGGTACACTATTTGGTGTTATGATTTTATTGGCTAAACTTTCTCCCACAGTGGCAAAGAAACTGTTTACGGCATCGACTGATTGGCTAGGGGTTGATTGAATCGTAAGTAGATTAATTGAGTTATCAGTCTTGATATTTCTATTCGTGATATTATTTATGGCTTTCCAAATGTTTTTATTACTGTTTCCAGCTTCTAAAAGTACTTTCTTTTCGTATTCGAGCTTTATTTTTTTAATAATTTTATTGAAATAGTTGCGGTATCTTTTATATGTAATTTCTAGGACTACGTTATCTGGATCTTGTTTCAGTTTCCTATGCATGCGATCCCTATTACGGGCACATCTAACTAGTCCCATTGTCATCCAAGGTTTTAATATTCTAGATTTATTTGTTATATTTAGAAATTTGGTATTACTCTGCATAATTTGAGTGATCTTAGAAATAAATATATCCATGGCAGCATTAGGGTCAGTCGCATCAAAAACTGTTGTAAAATCCAGTTGATCACACGCCAATTCTATAGCTTCGAAGTCAACTTTAACTATTTGCCTTTTCAGAGATTTATCAACGCTTTTGACTTCTGCACAACACAATATGGGTGCATGATCAGTGATGAGCGATTCAATAATAAATGTCTTGATGGGTATTTTTGTCTTCAGGATTACATGATCTAGACAACTATGTGCACGTGTTGGTGTGTGAAATGCTGGAAGTAGGCCGTTAAGGGATATAAAATCAAGGCGATCAGTGCTATTGGTAGCAATATTTACGTTAATATCACCCACAATTATGATATTTTTATAAGATTTCAAGCCGTCAAGTATTTTTTGTAAGGATAGTAAAAAAACGTAAATATTTTTGAAACAAAAAGGACGATATATCGCCACAACAGCCACATCATCATTTATTCTAATAAGTATGCAGTTTGCTTCACATATAACGGGTTCTTCCAGAGAAGCTTTAATATTATTTTTAATAAATACCACAACGCCATCGTTCTGGTTATAATGAGAAGATGTTGACATACTCTGATATCCATCCAATATAAGTAAGCTTCGCACACACGACATCCAGCACTCAGAGAGTACTATAATGTCGCATTCAAATTGTAGCCTCTGAAGAAGGATATTAAGACTATCAAAATTAGCATTAAGACTACGAATATTTTGCGATATTATTTTTAAGAAGCGTTTGGGTTGAATGAGAAAAGATGCACAGTTTTCAGGTTCACAGCAAACAGTATCGGATATCGAATATTCATCAATCTCACTTAATAAGTTTTTATCGAATTTTAGTTTTAAGAATTACAGTGGTTAATAACTTTGTCATCTGACATTTGCGCTTTAATTTTGTCAAAACGTATTTGAATTTAGTTAAACAATTGTTTTTGTTTTTAAATTGGGTTCCAATTGATTATCAGGGGTTCGGATCATTTTACACACGGAAAACAGGTGCTTCTCCAATAAAGAATTCTATTATTCAATGTTCTAAAACCCAGTGATCAGTAATTAGAAGTAAATCTCTTCAAACATTCCACAGAAATGTAGTCGTAAACAACAGTGTCACATTGGTGGTTTTGCATTACCTTCATTCGGCGGCGCGCAGTGAGTCACCCAAACTTAACACATTCGTTGTTTTGATTGCGCTTGCGCTCACGCAGCGCTGTCGATGACGCACTGCTGGAGGCGGGCTGTACGTATCACTCGTCTCTTTCACGTTTGACTACTTGACTACTATCGACTTATGCACGCCTGGTACTTCGCCCGAATTAGTTGCTATTTTGCGCACATTAAAATAACTTAAATTATATTTTTGGAAAAAAAAATTAAAAACGAGGAATACGTCTATACGCTACCGCGACCCGAGGGGAAGGCGTGCCCAACTCCTCTTCACCTCGGACCATGGCCTGTACCAAGGCCCGGCGCAATTGATCGCTGTCACCGATTGCTCCGCGCGATATTTCTGCGCGAATCCGGTGCAGGTACCTGACGAACTGACCGTGTTCGGTGAGAACCTACGTCATGCGGAAGGTGAGGACGCCATGAGGTCTTTCCAGCCTCGCCTTAAAGAGGTTTATAGATAAAACAACATTCTACAAGCGACAACGAAATTCTAAAATAAAAAATATTTCGTTCTTCCGCATAAAAAAATCATATACCTACACATACAGATTTGTGTTGAGTCATCCGGTTCCCGTATTTAATTGATTGAAAAAAAAAAACAAACTAGTATGATTATTATCATAGTAGTTTGTTTTATTATTTCTTTAATTCATTAATTTTAGAAAAAAATAATTAAACTAGTTTCTGCCAGTAGCTTCAACCTGTATCTTATTCAAGAATGTAGTCTACCTGTGATCCAAATTTTATCCGTTGTGTTGTTTAAGTGTGAAGGTGTAACAAACTTACACAAATATACACAAATTTTCACTTTTAAAATAAACCTAAGCATGTTTTTTAGGGTTCTGTGCCCAAAGAGAAAAACCAATTACTAAGACAGTGCTGTCTGCTGCTCTCATAAAACAAACGTGACCTACGGACGATACGGAACCCTTCGTGAGCGAGTCCAACTAGCACTGGACCTGCGGGTTTGCGGACGGCGAACAATGGGTAGCTCGCTGTCTGACCTTCCGGTAACTGTCCAGACCGAGCCCAAGTCGTCGACGGCGCGCACTGTTTCCGCTCGCCTCAAGTAGTTGTCAGCAAAAGCAGGGGGCTGGGTCAAAGTCTACTGGGGCCAGGGTTAGTTTCGAGAGGTACCTCAACCCCGCTATGAAGGCACCTTAGTTCCTTAGAACAGGGTGGGTTTTTAGTCAGTAAGAGTCTGACACTATCTCCCGCTCCGCTCAAGAGCGGATGTTGTCATTAGATGATTTTCCCACCATAAAAAAAAACTAGCACTGGACCGATTTTATAATCATTAATTTAATCTATAATTTACTTGTATAACTAGTGAGTTAGTCCATTTGTGTCTCACTGCTGGGCAAAGGCCTCCCTCACCTTTTTCCATACACGGCATGCTACATGTCGGACGAGCTGTGGGCTTAAAGACCCACTTACTGGGTCCTATTAAATGCAAAGTGATATAGTGGCAGACCACAAAACGTCGACGGCGCGCACTGTTCCCGCGCGCCTCAAGCAGTTGTCAGTGACAGGAGGGGCCCAGATGGGTCGAAGCCTACTGGGGCCAGGGCTATCCGAAAGGAACTCGAGCCCCGGTATGACGGCTAGAAGGAACGGGGTGGGGTTTTTAGTCAGTAAGAGTCTGAGACTATCTCCCGCTCCACCCAAGAGCGGGGGTTGTCATAAGATGTTTTTTGCCCACCGTAAAAAAAAAATATAGCCGCAGACCAAAGCGAAGGTGGAGAGATGAGCTGGACGAATACCGGAGGGAAAACCCAGACTTATTTTATTACCTCAGCCATTGCAGGCCAGTTAAAATAAAATAAGTTTGGGGTTTTTCCCACGATAATTTCGTAACTATATTTCAGGCACAGTGATAAATGAAATCAAAATTACCTTTTATGGTAAATTGATTTGTTTAATTTCTGATATCCTTATTAACGATAATATTAAACTCCCGTCTGTTACTATATCTCCAGGAGATATCTGTCAAAAAACGCGTGTCTGGTGGGATTCTCCTGGAGATATCGTGGATCGGGTCGGATTTAATGCAAAATATTGCCTGTCTAGCCCTTCAGATACCGTCAATTAGAGACACAATAGTAAGACAATAGATGCGCGGCCACCGGTGGTCGCTTGGGGATTCATGAACTAGAGTATACCTTTCTTACTCTAACTTACACAGACTGTAGGTGAAAGAATGAGAAAGGCATAAAACATCACATGCTAAACATTCAACAACATTTTTTATCGGAACGTTTTTCTGTTGTTTTGTTCGGTGTGCGGGTTGACACTTGAGCCGTGTTTTTGTTGTTTTTGTTCAGCTTGCAGATGAAAAATATGTATACAAATGTGTGTTCTTTTACTTGATTATTGTACAATAATGTGTTATTATGTAAACAAAACAATAACTTTGGAAAAAATAAAAAAATGCGTTTAATTTATTAATATGACGACTTTTGTACCAAAAACTGGGAAAAAGTAGCTAACCCTACTTTCAATTTCGAATCAACAATAATTCCACGTTAAAACTGTACAAAACTATAGAAAATCAAACAGAGCTTATTTCATAACGAATTCAGTGACATAGGGTGTGTCGAGCTGCGCTCTTTAATTTAGGAGCTATCGTAGTTTTAGTGAATGCGGAGAAATGGCGCGAGTTCGTCCGGGCGCACTGTGACAGTTCCGCGGAGTTGCGCAATAGTTGCCAAACGTGTCAGAGGTTAAACTGTATTAACTGTAATATGACTAATATGCGACGTTAAGCGGACTAGAAGACCGCCTTCCCGCTCTATACATAATATGTATGGAGGGGGAAGCCTGTGTGTGTGTATTATATTTTAATAGCCGCAAGCGCATGGTAGACTCATTCGTGATAAGACAACAGACCACACCGGTCGTGTCCGTTCAAGATGGCGCCCACAATTATTATTGCGTTTTTCCTGTCAATCTTTTTATGTGCATCATTTTCGCTGCCAATTGTGCAAAATGTAAAAACGATGAAAACAAATAGTGAAATTGTGCTTATTGAAAATACAGTGCTTGTTGTCGAAGAAAATATTGAACTCGTTCAAAGTTTAACTACAGAAAATGCCCTTAATGCATTTCAAATTGTTGAAGCAGGTCATGGCAAAAGGTTTAGAAGAGGTGTTATCACTCCAAAGGCGCATTGTCCTAATGACCTATTCCCATATGGCAACCAATGTCTGACAAAAGAACAGTAAGTTTTTCTTAAAATTTTTTTTTGGTTTAAATTCACTCGTTACAGTTTTTTTTTTTTTAATAATTGATAAGCTCGCGTTTGACCACTATTTCACTTTATAGTAAGCGATAATATGGCCAATTTTGTAATTGTATCAAAGCTTAAGCTTCGTATAGTCATACAAAACTGTGAACTGGTGTATTCCGGCAGTCTCCAAAAAACTCCCAGTAGACCTACTTTAGTGCCCCTATTTTGTATAAAATTTCATAAATTTTCTATACATGTATAATTTTATAAATTAAATATTTAAATGATTTTTATGTACACGAAATTTTTATTACATCACAATTATATTTGGTTACACTGTAGTGTATATTTCTTTAATTCAATTAACTACTATTTTAAACGGTTTAATAAAAGCAGATTTTGTTTATAAAATTATTTTGTTTTTTTAAATTTAAGTGCATACTTCAGAAATTATAAAGCATAAACTGCAGGTTATTGTGTTTGAAATATAAATTTTATATTGTTCTTCTATAGAATATTTATATATTTTTAACATAATAGGATAATTTTTGAATTTTTGATATTAAAGTTTCTTTTTTAATTCCAGGTTTGACAAGGTCAATGATGTTTCGGATGGTTCTGATGATTACGAAGAGGAAAGTTAAATACATCACAAAGTGGACTTCTGAAGTGACCGTGACAAATTGTTGAAGTACACTAAGTGAAATCTGTGTTAACATAACACTCTAGTCATTTTAAATCATAAGGTAGTCCCAAAGTCGAATTAAAATTCAAATGAAATGTGAGACATAAAAAGTGTTTTAAAAAATTATTTTTTACGCAATGTTTTTGATAATTTATAACTACTTTAAATAATAATAGTTATAGTATTTATTGCAACAAGCATTTTTTTATTATATGTAGTCATTCAATAATAATCACTTATTGAATTACTTTGATGTAGGCTTTGTACTTGCTCCGTGGATGTAGGTATCTACTTACTTTATAACATAAGTGTTATAATTTTAAGTTGATACGATACTAATAATTCCATATCGTTGCATTTATTTAAGATGAGTTTTCTGTGATAATAATGATTGCTATTTAATTTTAATAATTATTTATTATTATTTTTAAGTGGTAGTAGGTTATATACATTAAGTATTAGTAAAATTATACTACTATTATTTATTTAAAAAATTTAAGCGATAATTTTTTTTTTTAATAAAGAAACATTCCGCATTACTATTTCAGATATTACATTAATTTGACGCATTTGTGTGGAATTTGGGCCGTAGGCTCGGTAAGGCAACGGGTGACTCGGTCCAGGTAATTCTTGGTGCAAAGGATGGCCATCGCTATCAGCGAGAAAATACGACGATTGTTATGAGCACCTTTGCACCGGGAACGATCAGGGGCGAGTTATTTATTGACATCATTCTGACGGTACATTTAATTGTAAAATATTTATTCTTTTGTTTGTATTTGCATAAATTATTATTAAAACTAAAATTTTATTTGACG
Source organism: Mythimna lalbum (assembly GCA_949319445.1). Lineage (NCBI taxonomy): Eukaryota > Metazoa > Arthropoda > Insecta > Lepidoptera > Noctuidae > Mythimna > Mythimna lalbum. The sequence continues at coordinate 4,166,869 of OX439358.1, forward strand.
CAATGTAACTTAGAGGGTTTATATATCTTCTTTTTTTACAGAATAAAAAAGAATATGCATTTACAAATTTTAAGAATTAATTATTCGCATTGCTCAAATTATTTTATTCTTAAAAACTAACTTTGTTCTTAAAAACTAGTTACGACTAAAAATCTCAGCGAAAATTATAAGAATTTAGTAATTATTTAAAATTTAGTTTTAGAATTTAATAAAACAGAAGTAAATAAAACTGTATCTAGTCAGTTGTGTAGTATTTTTATATAAAAATGCAGTTTTGTTTATTTACATGTTCTGCGTTCATAAATGTATTTTTTCTACTATTATTTATTTAATTCAATTATTCATCTAAGCTAGATAGCAAGATATCTGTGATATAATTTATTTATAAACTATCTGTGTAAATTGATGTCTTCATATCAATAAGCTGTTTTCATAATGTTGTTTGTCATCACCTCAAAATATATAGATAATATACCTTTTTATAATTCCTATTGTTAAAAAATATACTTTATTTTTCAAATTATTTCAAATATTTTTATTTGTCTGCACAAAAATAAATATGATATACATACCTTCCTCTTAACAAAAGAAATCCAAAGACGAAATCAAAGTCACGGAACGAGACACTCGAAAAGAATAGGGAAGCAATTGCTGTCTCTCAATCTTAGACTTCTTGAAGGCTTTCGACAGCAAGTGGCACTCTTGCCTTTTGATCAAGCCTCCAGCGCACAGCATTTCCCCTGGTCTGAATAATTGAGTAAACTACTTCTGGAGAGGGCGGTCTCTCGGAGTTGTTGTCGACGGATGCTCATCAGAGCCCATGACGACTAATGCCGGACTTCCTCAAGGGTCTCTTCTCTCTGCAATTCTCTGCCTGCTGAATATCAATGATCTGCTGATGCCCGGTATCTGGGTATGCAGACGATAGCACAATTGTAGAGAGATACCTGCCAAGTACACGGTCCAGTATGGAGCTAATCCAGTACGAAAAAGAGGCAATGTTATAGCGTACGAAGGTCTCACTTCAAGCGCTCTCCAAGTGGGGTGAAGCCAATGCGGTGGGATTCAACGCAAACAAAACACAAGCGGGTCTGTTCACCTTTCACCTTGGCTTCTGCTTCTCAGAATGTAGTGGAGTGAACCGATTGCAATCAGCTCGTGGGAATTGAAATTCGCGGTTCATTGAGTCTATAACCAAATTAGCTGTTAATAATTTTTCCAATATTATGCTGCAGCCCTCTCTGGGAGAAATAATCGGTGGATGTCACAAATCTTAGATTTTTTTATTCTTGAACATGCTGGTTTTCTTACGACATTTTCTTTGACCGTTTTGAGAGCTGTGATTATGAAATAAGTTACAAAATATTAGACACTAGAGTAAGTTTAAGCTTGAACTTTCAGGTTTTACTACTGAACGCAACAAAAAACTTTGTCAAAAGTGTCCAAAAGAACCAACAACCAGCATTTTAGAGTAACACTGAATATGCATTTAATTATGTTAGTAGACTTAAGGGGATGCAACTTGACACACATTTTCACCGTTTTTCATACAACCACTCTTACCCGATTATGACGTTATTACACATTTTTTATTAGATTTTTTTAGAAACACAGTATCTTGTGAATATTATCTAGGTTTCTATTGAAATCAATTTCTAAATTTGTGTAAAATTAATCAAGTAAAAACCTTTGAAAACCTGCTATTTTGCATGAACACTTCATAATTTACTCAAAAAATTAATAAGTAAAAAAAGTAAAACTATAGAAGCCTGGCAAATTTTATTAAAATTTTAAATAACGACAATTTTTTTCAAAGACTTTTAAGGGTTTAAAAAAAAACAGCTATTTCCTGTAACAAGTTTTGTAAAATCTTCAAGTAAATCACGGAATTACCGAATGAATACTAACATAGATTTCAGTTAAATTTTTTTCTCTCTTTTTTTGCGTTGCCTTTACGTCATACATCGCGTTGAATTGCGTTAGATGAAGCAACAAGCTTTTAAACCATTCTCGATGTTAACGATAAGCGAGTGGAAAAGAAGCCTCTTGATACTGGTTTTCTCCAGTATTAACAAACTTTTAATTAATCATTTATTTTCAAACTTCAAAATTAGTCAACTCCTTATTTTTCTTATTTGTACGGTTTTTAGTTTTTTACATTATATAAATAGTTTTCAATGCAAAACAAAAATGTAACTGCAAGTATTTGTTTACATTCTAGGCCCAGTTTAACAAGAAAGTCAAAATCGCCTTTTAAGGTAAATTGGTTTGAATTTAATTGGGTTTTACCTGTTTTACCACAATTAGAATAATTTTATGGAAACTAGAGTAGTACGAAATGACGTATAGTATGACGGTGATGTGGTTTTCTGACACATTACAGACCTCTCGCTCTATATAATCATCGGAAACGCTTGGTAGCTTCATTCATATCCAGAAAATTGTCTTGACTATACGTGACCTTTCAAAATGGCAGGCATTAGTATTTTTGTGTTTGTGCTGTCTCTGTTACTTCGTGCATCATTTTCTTTGCCGATTTCGCCAGATTTAAAAACAGTTCATTTAACAGACAGTGAAAATCCGCTTGCTCAGAAAACACCTATGTTTAATGCTGAATCGATTCCCGAACTTGACAAAGAAATTAAACTGATGCAAAGTGTTATTGCAGAAACTCTTCTCAAAGCTTTTGAAAGTGTTGAAGCAGATCACGGTGTGAGGTTTAGAAGAGGTGTTATGAATTCTTTGTCACATTGTCCTGGAGACACGATTCCATATGGCCATCGATGCCTGACGCCTGAAGAGTAAGTACCACACATATTGTTTTTAGATAGAACTGAGGTGAAGGAGACCGTACTAGAAGACGGAGTGTAGGAAGGCCAGACACTTTCTTAAAAGAGTTTCTCTTAGTCCTAGTAGTTTCAGATTGCGTTGAAACGTCAATTAGTTTGTTTCTCCTTTTGTATAAACATATAGGGGTATTATTATTACATAATTGCGCGTTTTTACGTATATAAAAAAAAAAACTTGTTTTGGTTTTTTCTTGGAAAAACTCACTTAGTTCGCAATAAATATTTTGGCTTTGATTTTTTTGCCGAATTTCCTTAAGGAAGGTACGGACCCTTTGTGCGTGAGTCCAGCTCGCACTTGGCCAGTTTTTTTTTACTATTTAGAGTGACAGTGATGTTATTATGCAATTTTTGAGTGATATTTAATTATGGAAATTTTCTTTCATTTACAGATATGCTGATGTTTGATGTATTAGATGGTCCTGTTGATCACAAAATGGAAAGTTAAACAAATTACTTTTTTTCTTCTTCTGCAACCTGGATTTTTGACGCAATGCTAACCAAAACTAACGGTTGAAGTATATTACGTGTAACTAGCATTGTCACTAGTTATGTTAGACAATAACTGCTGTTAAGACATTGTGGATTTGTGGTGGATAAAGTCGAAACAAAAGTAAAATAGAATATACATACAAATATAATTAATAAACACAAAAAAAAATTAGGACACTATGAATTTGATAATAATTAGTAAAAAGTTTAACGCCATTAATTCATAAATCCCCAAGCGACCACCGGTGGCAGCGCATCTATTGTCTTACTATTGTGTCTCTAATTGACGGTATCTGAAGGGTTAACTAGTTAGGGTATTTAAGACATGGCGCTTTTGCACCAGATAGTTGCTCAACAAACATTGCTGATGCGTCACCGAAACGTAAAAGTCACAACAGTAATCTGAACATGTTGTTAAATTGGTCCCGCAGAATATTTTATGCCTTCTGGGTATAGAAATGTATCTAGTCATAATTAAATTACCTATCATAAGTTTATTGGTACTTACCGACTTGCTTCATAATTCACAAGCGTTACGATTGATAAGATTGTATTTATGGTATTAATAATTTCCATTATTTAATTATGAGATAATCTATCTGTGATAATAATGTAATATTTATAATAATTTTAGTTATTTCTAAAAGTGCAAAAGTAATTAAATAATTATGTTTAATTATATCTGTATCATATTTTACAAACTTTTTAAGTGTAAATGCAATTAAAAATCTTTAGTTATACCAATATCATAATTTATTAGCCAAGATTTTAAATTGCTATATCTGTCGTCTTATGTAAATATATATATATCAAATAAACGTGTATTAAGTACTAAATGCGTATTTTATTATTTAACATTGAAATGTCTTCAACATTAATTTCTACACACACATACTACATTTTATATAAATACTATTTTGATGCAGAATCAAACTTAAATGTTATAGTGACGAATATAAAATTATTTATGATAGAGCTCATAGTTAAGGTGACTTTGCATTTAAAAATGTTTAAAAATAAATAAAACAATATACTTAAAATTTTAATAGCATTCAGTTATTGATTAAGTTTTTTTTCAAAATTTATTTATACAAGCGTTTATTCAGTCTACACTTTTATGATAAAATGTTGCTTCTTTTGATTTTACTCTCTTACACAATTTATTTATTTATTAAAACTATAGTTCTGTGATAAACTAAATATTTGTGTAACTTGATATGTTTTAGTCAGGTAGTTTTAACATATTTACAAAATTAAAATGATTAAAATGATTATTGTATAGTTATTTTTGAGTTTATTATTTAAATAAATATACCTTTTTTAAATTAATTTAACTACAATATTTCTATGCGATTTTTAAAATACCTATACTTTTATTAGTTTTAACAAACATATTATATACCATCACGCACACTCACAAGCTTTCACCTTTACAATATTAGTGTGATTCCATTTTTTAAGACCCATTTATTTTTAATATCAGTTAAAATGTTTATATAATTAATTAATTAAAGCCCAAGCGAACGCCGACGTTCGTTCTTTCAGTGCTTTCTATTGTGTTTCTAATTACGGTATTCGAAAGGCTTAAACCTTTTTATTATTATCTAAAATCATTGCCACTGCTCTCAAAACGGTGAAGAAAAACATCGTGATGAAACCGACATGTCCTAGAACCAAAAATTCGAAGACATGTGACATTCACCAATCCAGACTGGGCTCACGTGGTGGATTACCGCCCATCCCCTCTCCTAAAGAGACGGCTTGAGTCCCAGCAGTGGGAACATTAAAAAGGCTGATGATGTTTATCTAAAATCAAAATGACGAATCAACCAATATTCTGCAAATTAGTGGGAGTCGAGTAGTATACACCACCCATATTTTACAACTGTTAAGTCCCAAACGCCCGAAAAGCCGTAAAACACAGATTTTCTGAAGCTTACTCCTCGACGGTAACAGCCAAGTTAATAGATTTGAAAAAAATATATGTTTATTCAACAATAACATAACAACATGAACAGCATTATCAACTATTGATTTTTTCGTGCGATCAATACTTTTGTCTAAAAAAATATATTTAGCTATTTCGCAACTTATCCCTGCTACTTCAAAACGACTTGGATTTTTAGAAAAAAAAAAATAACGCCTAAAAATCGCTTGAAATGAAAATTGGACTCTAGATACATGCACCTGTTTGCGTGCAGCAAGTAATCAATTTTTTACAGAAATTATTATTAGTTGAAACTTAATGCATATTAACACTGACCAGAATAAATTATTTCACATAGGCCTACATGGGCATTTATAAAACTTCAGAAATGATGCATCTCGACACACATTTTCACTGTTTTTCATACAACCGCTCATAACTGATTATGACGTTATTACACATTTTTCATTAGATATTTTGAAAACAGTATCTTGTGGATATTATCTGGGCTTCTATTGAAATCAATTTCTAAATTTCTGTATAACTAATCCAGTAAAGACCTCTGAAAAAATTTTGTATGAACTTTGACACTTCATAATTTGCCTAAAAATAAAAAATGTCAAAAAAACAAAACTATAAAAGCCTCGCAAATTTTATTAAGATTCTAAATAACGCCAATTTTTTTCAAAAACTTGTAAGGGTTTAAAAAAAAACAGCTATTACCTGGAACAAGTTTTGTAACATCTTCAAGTAAATCACGGAATTACCGAATGAATACTAACATACTCGTAGATTTCAGTTAATTTTTTTCTCTCTTTTTTTGCGTTGCCTTTTCGTCAAACATCGCGTTGGATTGCGTTAGATGAAGTAACAAGCTTTTAAACCATTTTCGATGTTGACGATAGGCAAGTGGAAAAAGACCCTCTTAATTCATATTGGTCCCAACCCATGGAGAAGAATTTGCAAGGAATTATAAATTTTTACAAGATTTTTGTGTTATAATATGGTGGTGGTGGTCAATGTACAACCGGCTACCGAAAGCACGGGCTTGCGAACAGTGAGCAATAGATAGCTCACCGTCCAACCGTCCGGACCGAGCCCAAGTCGTCCACGCGTAGTATTTCACCCGCGCCTCAAGGAATTGTCAGCAACCGTAAGGGCCCAGCAGGGTCGAAGCCTAACGGGGACATGGGTGATGCGAAAGAGCCCTGGAACAATGGCAAAGAAGGAACAGGAGTGGGTTTTTAGTCAGTACAAGTCTGACAGGTCCTCCCGCTCCGCCCAATGGCCGGGAGATGTCATTTAAATGATTTTCCAACCTAAAAGAAATGGACAATGGAAAAAAGTATTCACTTCGTTCAAAGTAGGAATCAATCTATGCATTCATATTCATTTATTTGCATCTACAGCTATGCATCATTGTAGTCCCTGTTTAGGCACAACAGGATATTATTTGATCTTTGAATTAATTAAACATTAAATACTCCAGGAGTTTTTCATTATACATGCAATTTATATTTTTTTGAAATGAAATTGAAAGAAAATAATAATATTAAATCCAATAAGTTTGCAGTGTGTTCTCTTTTATTATAGTTTTCATTATACCTACGTGAAAATCTTTTCTCAAAATTGGACCTATCCAACTGGACCGTCTGTCCCAGATAAACGTAGTTGTCAACAACTTTCGTCACAACATCATCCGATCTTGATGCGACAGGGAGACGTCAAGCGTCCATCATGTCATGTAAATATTGATTAGGGACAATTGTTAGTCCATAAACAGGATTATGTGAATACTTAAATTGGAGGTATGAGTGATCGTCATCATACATCCAAATTAAGTGTTCCGGGCAAATTATGGCCAGGATTGTTGGTGAGTTATTTTTGTGGGTCGAGTCACCCGCGTCGTAAGAAGACTACCCGAAGCAAGGCCCTACTCGTGGTCTTTGGGTGGTGCTAATCAGGTGACACTAACTGGTGGTAGGTTTCAACCATTAGCTTGTCGATAGTGACCGTTACGACATCTGCTATCGGCGTCTCCGTAACCTTGAAGACTCTTGTTCTCAACGCTTTGAACTTTGATCGACACAGGCCTAGATTTGTGAGAAATCGCTGTCAGCGATAAGACCGCCATTGTACCCATAAATTTAAGTTTGTGTATAAGCTGTGTTACTTTTTGGTGTACAGTAAAGTTTATTCTTTTCTATTCTTGTGCCTACCGCACGCACAGCGGAGATCAGGCAGATGGCAGATATGGCTCAGCAACGGTGCCCTTCCGCCTATTTGGTGTTACTGGGGGACTTTGATGCCCCTCACCGAGAGTATCTTTTCCCATACCATGCACAGATCATGCTGGTCGAGAGATGCGAAAGCTAGCGCTAGCCACCCAGCTGGTCGATGTGAATTTGCACACAGCCAATTGCTTAGACCTTTTGCTGCACTGCAGATCTGGCCCACTAGTTTGTTTCGGTGTTTCTTCTCAGGGTAGTCAGCTAGGAAACACCGGCCTCATCTCGTTAAAACTGACTGAAAACAAAATTGACGTGTAAAAGTGTTTTTTTAAAACCTATTTACAAAATAAAAATCATTTATCATTTATCATTTACTACTCAGTGTTGATATTTTCGCCTTTAGGTTGTTCCACCCACTGTCTGGTTAAGTTTGTGTCTTTCTACTCCCCGCTCGATCCCAGCCCTAAAGGCACCTTGCGGATTTGGAGATACAGGTCAGCAGATTAGGCGGTATTTCTTCGCATACATTCCTTGTCACATCGGTGCTGCTGCAGATATTGACATGGAGGTAAAGATGCCTGTCATACTGAACGGCCAGCACCCTGTGGCTCGCCTTATTCTTCGTCATTACCACGTGAAGGAGGCTCATGGCAATTAGGAAATGGTAGTTAATCTGCTAAGGGAAAAGTATTGGTTAGACCTACCGTGAAGACTGTAGTGTCGCAATGTATGTTGTGTCGCATCAAGAAGTCCAGACCTTTTGTTTCTTGTATGGGTGACTTACCTCAGTCTGGCACATCATCGGCGACTCTTCTCTCACTGTGAGCTAGACTTGTTTGGACCGATTTTGGACGCCTTCTGGGTGAAATTCAGAAAGCCTAAAATCACTCACCTCCAACTACTGTTTTGCTGGGTATGTCGTCAAACTCACCTGTTATTGGATATCGGAGCATTTGATGATTCCAATCTGTACTTGTACTGACAAGTAACGATTGGACGACATGTTTTGGCAGTAAGAGTCTGATACTATCTCCCGCTCCACCGAAGAGCGGGAGATTCGAATCATTTCGATGATTTCCCACCAAAAAAAATCAGATTATTGCATTGTCATCGGTCTTTGATGGGTCTACAAAGTTTAAAGAAAATCCGATCACCCAAAGTTAGCCAAAATCGAGCTCGAAGGCGTTGATTACAAGCATACAGGTGAAGCTTATTAAAAAATAAATAAAAATAAGGTGGCACGTAAGTGGAGCTTCGTCGTTTGTACCGCGTAGGTACATCAAAGGACTGGAACAATTTGCGTCCTGCGGTTTTCCCGTCCGGTTTATAATTTAGGTATCAAAATTAAAATGAATAGGTTCTTAATAAACTAGTGCGTTTGGTTATTAACGATTGCATCACTGCTTACCATCAGGTGCGATCGCAGTCAAGCACTGAATAAAATAAAACCGTAAAAAATTTTGGATTAGTGTTCTGCAATTAATGGATTGAAAATATTTTTTTTTTTTTGCATGATAATTATTTATACAGTGAGCCCTCATTCTGATAATTATTTATACAGTGAGCCCTCATTCTGATGGTTATTAATACCGTATAGTATCAACATCATCATGATCATTTCAGCCGAAAGACGTCCACAGTTGGACATAGGCCTCCCCCAAGTATCGCCACAATGAACGGGCCTGTGCGTCTCGCATCCATCGGATTCCCGCAATCCTTACCAGGTCATCGGCCCACCTTGTAGGAGGCCTTCCAACAGTACGTCTTCCGGTACGTGGTCACTATTCTAGAACCTTTCCATCCCAACGGCCATATGTTCTGATCGTAAAGTATCAATTGTATTAATTCATGAATCCCCAAGCGACCACCGGTGGCCGCGCATCTATTGTCTTACTATTGTGTCTCTAATTGACGGTATCTGAAGGGTTAAATAGTGTGAATATAATTTAATGACGTAGCTCTACGACTGACATACTTAAGTGAACTTTACACTCTGAGTAAGTGAGCAGTCATTCCCTGGATACTTATTAGGTAAAATTCCCTAAGGAAGAGAAAATATATGTCAGCAGAGATTTCGAAAGAGTCGCTCCATCATATTTTTTACTCCAATCTTTTATAATAACTTTTTTACGAAGTATTATCTAGATCGTTTTGTGTCAACGTTATGTTCACGGACTACGGTAAGTGTTTTGATAGAATTGAACATGCACTTTTAGTGTGCAAACTCATATTGGTTGATGGTAAGGATCATTTATAAAGATGGTTCTTTGTTATTAGTGTAGAATAGGTTCTCAAGGGCAGTTCTGAATGGATTTACGTCGAGAGCAGTATTCAATCCATTAGGGATTCGCCTAGGATTATTGTTAGGACCTCTTTTATTTTATGTAAATAAATTTTGGGTCAATAGTAATTTTTAAAGATGCATGACTATTACTATAAAAAAATTATGCAATGACTTAGACGGACTAAAACCACCCTAGAACGCAAAAGACAAAATCCGTTGCTCTTTGCTTTCTAGGACTACGGGTTTCCTTTTCAGAAATTCCCCGTGGTTCTAGCTAGCGGGCACTGGCCCTACCGGACCCCTACGGTTTGCTGACATCTCTTTGAGGAGCGCGTGGGTCACTACGCGCTGTTGATGACTGGGCTCGGTCCGGTTAATTACCGGACGGCCGGACGGCGAGCTAGCCATTGCTCGACATCTGCAAGCCCGCATCTACCGTGGCTGGTAGTCGGGGTCGGGATTGTGGTGGCTGGGGCGTGAGTACTTTCGTCCCCTCACGCGTGCCGCGTCCTCCTTCACCAGCATTACTGCTTCCCAGTAGGAAGCGAATCAATAATGCTGTCCTCCTCGCTCCGGACCATGGCCTGTACCAAGGTCCGGAGCGAGAGATCGCCGCCGCCGATCGCCCCCACAAGGACACAGCAATGCTATGCTCAAACGGGTCACACCTCCACCGTGTGCTCCACCGTGTCCTCCAGGCGGTTCACACAGGAACCCGGGCGTTGCTTCCGCACGAATCCGGAGCAGGTACCCCCCAAACTTACCATGACCGTGAGAAACTGCGTCATGGGGAAGGTGAGAATGCCGCGATGTCTTTCCAGCCACGCCTCAAAAGAAGACTTACCGCCATAATTGTGGCATGCCTAGCACTACGTTGCGATAGTCGCTGACGTCATTTTACCCCTACTAAGATTATTTATCAACCATCATGTCATGATCATGTCACGTTAATAGTTAGTTACGTTACATTGTAATGTAAAAAGTCTGTCTCCACGAGATCACAGCGGTATTTCCCACTGTACCAAGCAGAGCACACCTTCACCATATGCTCCACAGTTACTTACAGTCCGCACAATATAGACTCCCAGACTTCTCGTCAGACTTGTATCATGACAAGAACGACGTAGCGCCTGGCCTGCCACTCCTCAAATATTTCGGAATTCTGTCAGCCATACCGCAAGTTGCGGCCGCAGAGTAATAAAAATTGCTGATCAAGATTTCATTTTATCTAATATCTTGTGACTAATATTACACATTCCTGTAGTGTCATCCAGTTTCCTTAGTGAAAAATAAATTAGCAATTGATCATCATCGTGTCTGACATTATTTTCCTCTTTCTTCAAACATTCCGTATTTATCTGAAGCTCAGTCTATTTTTCTTTTATAATTTCGTTGTCTGGGTTTTTCCTTGCAACGAAGTAAAATTTTGTTCATGCTTTTATATCCTTTAATTAGATATTTGATTTTTAAACGTTAAAATCAATTGAGTTCGCTTGAAAACAGGTTTTGTTCACAAAATATAGAGTTTCATAAGAAAACAAATACATGTTACTGATTTTTTTTACAATTTATTGTTAATTTAACTACTAGGTTTCCGTTTAACTACTATCAACCTGATGGTAAGCAATGATGTGGTTGACGATGGAGCTCGCTTACCTAGAAATAGCTTCATGACTCAAAGTCCCCTATAATGTAACTATCAGAAAACTGACAATTAATATGATCTCAAAACGTTTTAAAACAAATTAATATGTACGCGTTATATTTCTGTCATCCTGAATATAAGTCATTAATTTAATGGGGATTACTTACATATGCCTGTTAATTCTGTGACGACATTTTATGTGGTGTGGTGACACATCTCTCAAGCTTTGAATTCCCCCCCTATATAATCATCGCAAGCGCATGGGGACCTCATTCGTAGCCAGGCTGCAGTCTAGAACAAATGTGTGCATTCAAGATGGCGACCACTATTACTTTCGTGTTTAACCTTTTTCTGCTACTTCGTGTATCGTTTTCGATGCCGATGTCACTTGATGTGAAAACAGTGAAATCAAAAAGTGATATTACCATTGTTACCGAAAAACCTATTGTGCACGTAACTGAAACGATTCTTGGACTTGAAGAAGTAACTAAAGTTGTTAAAACTTTAGGAACAGAAGCTGTACTTAATGATTTTTATAATGTTGAAGTAGATAAAAGAGTTCGGAGAGAAATTACAAGGTCTAAGGAGTTTTGTCCTGGAGACATGATTCTTTATGGCAATCAATGCATCGATAAGTAAGTTTATCTTTTTTTAAGTTTTAATCCAGGCAAGGTTCTTGCGATTATGAACGTGGCTAAATTAATTAGTAAAACATTAACCTGTTTGTCTTAAAAAAAAAAAACACCATATCAAATGATCAAAGGGCATAAACATAGTTGACCGATAGGGAATTCCCATTCGGTATGCATTTGTATTCTGCATAGCATTACATAATTACGCATGCACTCTCCTTTTTTTTTTTAAATGCAATTAGTTCAGATTTAAATGCAACATATTTTATTTAAATATTTATTTTAAATCCTGAATATCATTAATAGGGTTTTATTAAAATCCGTTATTAATTTATTTTTGTGTACTGCAAGTTACATAATTCTACTGTAATAATATAATAATAATAATATATTCTACAACTATCACACAACGCCGTCTAGTCCCAAGCTAAGCAGAGCTTGTGTTATGGGTAATAGACAACTGATAAACATACATATATATTTCTAAATATATACATGTTATAGATAAATTACACCCAGACACAGAACAAATAATCATGCTCATCACATAAACATTTGTACTGGGTGGGAATCGAACCCACAACCTCCGGCATAGCCACTAACCACTAGACCAACAGGCCAGTCATCAGTAATGTGTGTTTGTCACCTAACTCTTCCGAAACGATTTGACCGATTTGTATAAAATTTTGTGTATGTATTTGTATTTGAGTGAAAAAACAATTGAACCCGGTAGGTGGAACTGCAATCCGGTAGTCTATTTTCTTTTTTAACCCTTCAGATACCGTCAATTAGAGACACAATAGTAAGACAATAGATGCGCGGCCACCGGTGGTCGCTTGGGGATTCATGAATTAAGAGAGCAGACTGGTGGCCGAATGGTAATGGCCCCGACTTACGAGTTTTAGGTTGCGGGTTCGAACCCAGCCAGGCGCATTACGTTGTGTAATTTATATCATCACCACTGCTCTCAAAACGGTGAAGGAAAACATCGTGAGGAAACCGGCATGTCCTAGAACCGGAAATTCGAAGACATGTGACATTCACCAACCCGCACTGGGCCCGATTACGGCTCCCTCCCTCTCCTAGAGAGGAGGCCTGAGTCTGAACATTAAAAAAGCTGATGATGGTGATGATGATGATGATTTTCTTTTTACGAGCAGAACAACCTCTGTCGGGACGTCCAGTTGCAAGATAATAAATTAATAGTCCTTGTGCTATTCCAGGAACCGTACCCTTGTACCAAATTTTATCCAAATCTGTTCAGCCTTTCGAACGTCCGAAAATGATGGACATACACTCATATTCTTTCGCATTTATAATATTACTGCGATAGGAAAGAATTTAAAAATTTAAAAATCTATCATTATCTTGTATTTTTTTTTTTTATATTGATTTTATTAATATTTTTTTCTTTGTTTCTAGGTATGGTGACTACAATGATGTTTCAGAGAGTTCTGATGATTATAAAGAAGAAAGATAAATCGGCCATCATTTCATTTTACTCTGCAAAGTGACCTCAGGCGCATTAATGTCTTAAAAATTCGCAAGAACAACCTTTTAATCGCCGACGTCGGATATATCCGACTAAAAACTCTCTCGGCTCTTTTGTCACCTGTGTGTATTGAAGAGCTAATTAAGATAGAGTATCTAGTCGCAAACATACAGCCCTGGCGATTAGGATAAGAAAATGCTCGTCGAGCAAATCCGACGCAAGTAGTTAAAGGGTAAATCAAAAACAGACGTAACTCAAAAAGAAAGTGTAGCGACATCTATGACGCCACATAAGAACTACGAAGAAAACACGAAATCCTGCATCGCGCAATCAGAGTTCTCCGCGCAATTTGAACATATACGACAGCCCGACATCAACTATCGGGCAGTCGCCCACCAGACTATAACACCCGGTCTGGACGGAGGATCCTCCCTTTTCAACGGAGACATGTGGGACTTTACTCTCTGTTCCGCATACCCCCAAAAAAGTATTAAAAAAAAGATTTTAATGAAAACAATTTTTATAGCAAGCTTTTATATAATTAATACTCGTCAAGACAAATCATACAAGCCCATACTCGATGGGGTTGTGTCGTTTAACTACCAAGTTTCTATAGCCACCTTCCGGTTCCATCATCAGATCAGCTCCATGTCATAATAATTTTGCATTGTCATCTGGTTTACACATGCATGCAAAATTTCAGCTCTATCGGTAACCGGAAAGTGGGTCAAATTTAATTTACAAGATTTGATTACTGACAAACATCGGGACAGGTGAAACTAAATAAAAACTTGTAAAAAGAATCTTTTCAGATTCAAATACCTTGTCTATGAGTTAGGTCTATTTATTGTTAATCATTATACTACAAGTATACTAAGTGAACTCAGTATAATCATAATGTTCCTAGTAATTTGTAAATGTTTGTGTGATGAACAAAATCATTTGTTCTGTGTCTGGGTGTAAGTAATTTATCTATAATATGTATATTATATTATATTATATTATATTATATTATATTATATTATATTATATTATATTATATTATATTATATTATATTATATTATATTATATTATATTATATTATATTATATTATATTATATTATATTATATTATATTATATTATATTATATTATATTTTTGACCATATTTTGTGCTATTACTCATACTGTGATGATCAAATGTCTACGTTGAAACTAAGTAAAAATAACTTAATTAGCTATAGTATTTATTGAAACATGTTTAATTTATTCAATGAATCTAGTCTTGTTATAATTATAGCTCTATTAATTAATAAGTCAGTAACTTCAATACTGCGTTTGTGTTAGACGAGTTTCCTGTTATTTTAATAATGTAATGTTTAATTTCAAAAATAACTTATTAATATTTTTAGGTTTTAGAGTAGTTCAAAAGCTTTAATTATGTTAGTGATAAAAAAATGTCCAATAAGAGATAATGCAACATTCAGGATGTAACACAAATGAGTGATTATATTTAAGATATATTTTTTATCCATGGAAAAAACCACTTTCTTCAGGCAAATCATATTATATACCCAAAGGAAAATTCGACTTTGCATACAAAGCCGTATTCAGCTGACAAAAATTAGTATGAAAGTTAATAAATTCTGATACAACTATGAATTTCTTAAAGAAAGTGTAATATTACTATATGATGAAAAAATATTTGAAACATGGCTGTCCATTTCTGTTAGGTACGTCCTTAATATTAAATGTATATTTTTTAAATTGTAATGTTATAACGTGTATCATCACAACACTATTTTGATAGAATTTAATACTCATTTTATATGGACTTTTTTTTTATATTGATGCGGAACTAACTCAATTGTAATTTTATTTGTTTATACAACTGTTTTTCTTCTTCTTCTAAGAGTGTCTTTAGCAAAACAAATTAAATTCCAAGCCTAGGTCAGTAGTCGGACACGGCAATGCCGTCCACTGATGCTGTCATTAGATTCCTCCGTGAACTGATAATACGTATGCGATGGCACGTTATGCACTTTATTTATATAATACTAGCTTTTGCCCGCGCGGCTTCGCTCCCGCTCTTCCCTACTCCACCCAACTCTACCCTACTCTACCCTACCCTACTTTACCCTACTCTACCCTACTCTACCCTACCCTACCCTACTCTACCCTACCCTACCCTACTCTACCCTACTCTACCCTACTCTACCCTACTCTACCCTACTCTACCCTACTCTACCCTACTCTACCCTACTCTACCCTACTCTACCCTACTCTACCCTACTCTACCCTACTCTACCCTACTCTACCCTACTCTACCCTACTCTACCCTACTCTACCCTACTCTACCCTACTCTACCCTACTCTACCCTACTCTACCCTACTCTACCCTCCACTACCCTAATTTTTTTTTTCCATAAGAACCTTCTCCTCACAATAACAATCGCAACAAAAAAAAATCAGCCAAATCGGTCAAGCCGTTTTCATGCCAAGTCGTGACAACGGAAAACGGGGGTCATTTTTATATATATAGATAGATTTACTTTTAATATGTATTGAATAGAACTTTATTGAAAACCAAAATAGTTACCATTTCACAGAAACTTCAATCAAGTGTATAATGACAATTAGATGCTAATGAAAGAAACTGTTTTAATGAGATTTATTACATAAATAAATTGTTTTCAAAATAATGTTTTTTTTTCTTATAATTTCCAAAAAAATATTTACTATTTGGGAGTTACCTAAAACATACTTTCAAGGAATCAGAAAACGATAACACAGTTCGTTCTTCAGACAATCTCTCTTATTCACTTCATCATCTTCCTGCTCTTGTCCCGTTTTATTTGGGGTCGGCGCAACACGTTTTTTTCTTCCATTCTATCCTGTCACTCGTCACGCTATCACTAACTCCCTTTTCTTTCATATCACTTCACACACAATCCATCCATCTTTTCTTTGGCCGGTCTCTCCATCCATTTACATGTAAACTCATAACTCTTTTAGCAGCATGCGTTTCATCCCTCCTCTTTACATGACCATACCAAGACAAACGGTTTCCTTTCAACTTTTCAGTCACTGGTGCCAATTTCAGACTTCCCCTCACTTCCATTTCTCACTTTATCCATTCTCGTCACACCTCACATCCATCTTAACATTCTCATCTCAGCTACATGCAATCTTTTTTCATCCGTCTTTTGCACAGCCCAACACTCTGATCCATAAAGTATGACAGGCCTTATTACGGACTTGTAGATTTTACCCTTCAACTTGAGGATCATCCATAGGTCACAAGTTGTTCCTGTGACCTATCGCCATTTCATCTATCCTGCATTGAACCGATGTGCTACGTCCCGGTCTACCTCACCATCCCTTTGGACGAGCGACCCGAGGCATCGAAAGTTGGAACAGATCGGCATAGGCGTTCCGGCGAGAGCTAAGGAGAGGATTGGAGAGACCGCCAAAATCGCAGAGCAAGTATTCCGTCTTGGTTTACTGTACTGGATCGAACCTCCACGGGATTAAAACGATCAAAATTTAGCGGTGTATGTATATGTACAAAATTTCAAAACTGTATTATGAAAAACCACAAAGTAATAAGCCAGTTATGGTACCTGGTTGGCGATATAAATATATGATCACCGGGCTACTCAGGCAACTGAGGATTTGTTTTGATTCCGCACCCAGCTGTGCGCTGGTACCTATGCCCGCTATGACCTGCCGCGATTTTTTTGTTCTTAGTGTCGGTGGTTGTCCAACTTGTTACCAATTTATTTATTAATTTATAAAATATATATTTATATATAAACTTAAATTAATTAAAACTAACTTAAAAAATTAAAATAAAACCCTAGAGAACTAAAATAAAAAAATAAACATAAATGGCAATTTAGAGTAAGGCGTCGAAAAATTCCTCCGCATCGCTGTCGACTGGTAATGTACCCAAAAGGCTGGCGGCATTGCCACGCTGAATGGCAATGCTTACCCTTTGACCGAAGTAAAAGCCAGCCTTTGGGTCACGCGAAGTGTCCACGAGGCGTTTGGAAAGTTCTTTAAATAATTTGTGAGCACTCGGACCCCACGATCCAAGAGTTTCAACCCCAAACGGCTCGAAAACATAATTACCAACAAGGTTATTATATTTCCGCCGCTTGAGGTTCTCTGCAGCCGCTGCAGCAGCACCAGCACAGCACGACGAGCTAGGAAGATGGGATGGCGCAAGAGTATCGACACAAGTAGCGTCCCACACTAAAGGCCTACCCATCTTCCATGGAAATAGAGACATACCGTCCGGTCTTTTGCCATCGTCGCGTGCCAGGCCATGAGGTTCCAATATGGCCGGAACGCCGACGGTGACAAGAGCGCGACGGATGATGTCGTTGATATTTGCGTGCCGCGCTATGCGTCCCGCACTTCGGCTGCATGACAGACCGTGGCAACCGTGGCTGTTGGCTTCGCCACAGTGGCAGCGATGAGGAGAACAACAAGGAGCGCCAAGACGTAGGGAAGTAGCGAGGCGGAAGGTAGTATCATCGAGCAAGGTGCCTATGTTCGACGACGGTAGTGCGTGAAGCCAGAGTCCCGATTCCCATTTACCCACAGCTAGCAGGCGCGCACGTTCTGCAGTAGTCACTGATGTTGCCAACAGATTTTCTTGTACTACTTTGCAAAGCGGCTCATCCCACCGTCTTTGGGAAGAAAGGTTGTCGGGCTGTTTAGAATTCGGGCAAGCGAGTCTCCAAGCGTCTATAGCCTCGGTGAAGCACGGCACATTAAAATCAATCAGTGAGGAAGATAGGATATTCCTGATTAATTTTTCAGTGCCGTAAACTGAAGATATAAAAGCTGGTAAACTGATACTGGTAATTTTACGGACGCCGAGGCCTCCCATACGGATTGGAAGGGTAGCTTGAGCCCAAGCTCGATCGTCCAAAGCCTTGTTACCTTTTTTAAATATTTTTGGGAAAAAATATAACGTGGTGTAAAAAATTTAAATCGATTCAGTTACTGATTCTTAACAAACTATATGCTGGTTTCGTATATATTAAAAATAATGTTACATACTACAATACAATATTGTTTTGACAAGATACCTGGTTATGGGGCCGTCGACTTTAGCTTGAGTTGACATCTTCAAAAGCTCCTCAATAACGATGGATCACCGCCCAGAAACCGTGTTACACTGGACTCACAGAGCATTAGCACTGATTTATTTATGTTATATGCACTAGTTAGTAGCAATATTGAGCAATAAATTGAAATAATTTTGCAACAACAGTTGTGCACAGCTCGTGTAGTTTGTTTCACAATACTTTCCACAATTTTAATTTCACGCATTGCGTGAGAATTTTCTTAAAATACAACTCCATATTGATTCTAAGAAACTTATTGATGCTATAAAAAAAAAGACAGCAGTAATAAAACAGTGGCGATTGCATCACTTCTTACCATCAGGTGGGATCGCAGTCAAGCACTACTTGATATCAATTTAAAGAGCGAAAAGGAGTGGCAGGCGGTCGCCTCCTTCTGCGAAGCAGTAATGCTAGCAAAGGAGAAGGCTGCATGCGTGAGGCAATGGTGGTTACGCCTCAGCCTCCACCGGGATTCTGATCCCGATTTCTAGCCACCGTAGACGCAGGCTTGCGGACGGCGAGCAATAGATAGCTCGCTCTCTGACCGTCTAGTAACCGTCCGAATCGAGCCCAAGAAGTCGACGGCGCGTATCGTTCCACGCGCGCCTCAATGAGTTGCCAGCAAACCGTAGGGGATCAGCAGAATTAAAGCCTACTAGGGCCAAGGATTTGTTTCTGAAAGGAAGGTTCAGCCTCGGTATGAAAGACAACGAAGAAAAAGGAGTGGGTCAAAGTGCTGAGTCAGTAAAAGACTGTCACTATCTCCCGTTCCGCCCAAGAGCGAGCGAGGGATGTCATTGGATGATTTTGCCACCAAAAAAAAAAAAAAATTTTTTTTACGATAGACAAACAGTTTAGTGTACGGAGAGTTTAGTTTTAACTGACAGACATTACACACAGGCCTAGTTATGAGTATATCCATCAAAGAAGCTTTTTAGGTCTTGCACCACTTTTTTTGGGTCGAAGCCTACTGGGGCCAAGGTTATCAAAAAGGGAAGTTCGGACCCGGTATGAAAGGCACGAAGGGACGGGGTGGGCTTTTAGTTAGTAAGAGTCTGACACTATCTCCCGCTAAACCCAAGAGCTGGGGTTGTCATTGGATGATTTTTCTTCTGCTCTAGGGTGGAGCAAGAAGGCGTATAAGACTGAAACTCATCTGGTTTTTTTGTTGCCTTTTGCATTCCAAGGTTCATAAATGTAATATATGTAATGTGATTTGGTAAGAATTTTGAGCAATGAATTAAAGAAATTATGCAACAACACATTTCACAATATTTCCTACAAACACGTGAGATTTTTCTTAAAATCAATTGATTCTAAGAAACTTAGCAGAGTCGGCCTTATAATATTCCCACTGTTGGGACTCAGGCCTCTCTAGGAGAGG
This sequence comes from Mythimna lalbum, assembly GCA_949319445.1. Taxonomy (NCBI): domain Eukaryota; kingdom Metazoa; phylum Arthropoda; class Insecta; order Lepidoptera; family Noctuidae; genus Mythimna; species Mythimna lalbum. The sequence goes on from OX439358.1 coordinate 4,186,923, forward strand.
GAACGGGCCGTCACGCGGACCTAATGCGGCTAAGTGGATGTCACACATCGTCGAATTTTTGGTTTTAGGACATGCCAGTTTCCTCACGATCTTTTTTTCACCGTTTTGAGAGCAATGGTGATGAAATAAATTACATAAAGTAATACGCCTGGGGAGGGCTTTGCCCAGCAGTGGGACAGTATAGGCTAATAAAAATATATAAAAAAAGTGTGTAATCTTAATAATAGGCAAATAATTTGGGCATCGACGCAATTTTTAGTAGCGCATTGGTATCTACGCACGAACACACAAGTGTTAGTGATGCAATCAAGACATCATTTCCTAAATATATTTTATTTTTGGATAAAAAAAATGCTATGGTGAGATAGTGGTCAAACGTGAGCCTATACATTATAAAAAAAATCTTAATTATAACAGATATTAATCGATTCAGTAGCCAATCTATTTTCAGGATGTGCGTATAATATATTTTATGAATATATTTTAAATCATGATCTTCGAACATATAAATGGAGTACTGTTGCAACACAGAACAGTTGCGCAATTTCACAATTTGCTCATTATTATTTTTACGATTGATTCCTAAAAAGTTTACTGTAAGTATGATGCAAATCAATTTAAAATGTTGCTCCTTTAGGTATATAATTTATTTAATTATTGGACAATAACCTACTATCAGTGACTCAATTAAGTTAAGATAGGACAGTTATGTCAATAGACCCATCATTAGATTTTAAACCATAATCTATATATATAAAAATCAATGCCACTTTTCGTTGTTATTTTATAACTCAAGAACGAGCTCACCTATCCAAACCAAATTTTTAGGCTTTGTTCGGACTATTTAGTAGATGGTTTATGTGAAGTTTGGTAGGGTAGAGTAGGGTATAGTAGGGTATTGTAGGGTAGAGTAGGGTAGAGTAGGGTAGAGTAGGGTAGAGTAGGGTAGAGTAGGGTAGAGTAGGGTAGAGTAGGGTAGAGTAGGGTAGAGTAGGGTAGAGTAGGGTAGAGTAGGGTAGAGTAGTGTAGAGTAGTGTAGAGTAGAGTAGAGTAGAGTAGAGTAGTGTAGAGTAGTGTAGGGTAGAGTAGTGTAGAGTAGTGTAGAGTAGTGTAGAGTAGAGTAGTGTAGAGTAGTGTAGGGTAGAGTAGGGTAGAGTAGGATAGAGTAATAGAGTAGAGAAGAACAGGAGCGAAGCCGTGCGGGCAAAAGCTAGTAACGTATATAGATAAGGCCAGATAGACCACATTATTTTTAGTATAATATGCGACTCTAAACACGTGTCTAGTATTTTTTTTTTGTAGTAAACAGGCTCTACCAACCGCTCCGCCCAAGGGCATACAGATTTATTTATTTATTTATATCTAGCCCATATTGTCCCACTGCTGGGCAAAGGCCTCCCTCCACTCCTTCCAATGTTCCCGGTTTTGAGCCACTTCTTTCCAATTCCCAAGGAAGACATCCAAGTCGTCCCGCCATCTCCTTATTGGTCTGCCGCGACCCCGACGTGCGATTTCAGGGCACCAATTTTGCGTTTTCCTGGCCCACCGCTCGATCGGCATGCGACACACATGTCCAGCCTAGTCCCACTTAAGCTGGGCAGCCTTCTGAACTACGTCAATGATTTGCGTTTTGGAGCGCAGTGTAGTGTTTCGAACGTGATCCGTTATTTTAACACCTAGTATGCTGCGCTCCATAGCACGTTGGCATACAGATGTCTTTGGATAATTTTCCAACCTACAAAAAAAAATATTTTTATGTAAAGAAACTATGTACAAAATTGTATACCTGTATCGTGAAAAATCACAAAGCTATAAGCTTTTATGTTATCTGGTTGTCCGCAGAAATACATAGACACCAGGCCATCCGGGTGACTGAGGGGTAGTTTTGCACCCGCACCCTGCTAATGACTGCTATGATCTGCCGTGACCTGTGTTGTACTTAGAGTTGGTTGTATCTAACTTGTAACCTCTATTAAATATTTTTGGTAAAAAATATAACATGGTGTAAAAATTATTGGAACAGATTCAGTTTCTATTCGCTTTCTCCGAAAAACGAAGTTTCGATTGAAATTTCGCGTGTTTCCTACCACGGTTCCTTTCGTTCCCAAAATTTCGCACGAACGAAAATTATTTTACATACCGTATCTCTAAACTTACTCTAATTAGTTATGTTTCGAAAAAAAATATAATTATGACAGAGGATTGTTTGCAATTTTAACGTCAAATGATTATCGTTCGTTTACGAAAGTTTCGTTTCGGAGAAAGCGAGTAGACCCCCTGATTCTGAAACTAAATTCAGGTTTCGCGTACGTATATTAAGGTATGATTTACTATCTAATAACTAAGTTTCGGCTAGATGATCCAAAAATTGATTTATATAATGTGAAAAAATTACTAATTTGATTTGATTTTAATTGTTACTATTTTTTGGTATACAATAAAGTTATTATTATTATATTCTATAAACTACGTGTTGAAAATGAAGACCTCCGCAGGAGAACTAAAGTTGCCGACATGGCACAAAGAATTGCCAAACTTAAGTGGCAATGGGCAGGGCACATTGCTCGCAGAACAGATGGCCGTAGGGGCCGAAAGGTTCTGGAGTGGCGGTAGCGTACCGGAAGACGCAGCGTTGGAAAGCCTCCAACAAGGTGGACTGATGACCTGGTGAAGGTTGCGGGAAACCGATGGATGCAAGACACACAGGAACGTTCGTTATGGAAACGCTTGGGGGAGGCCTATGTCCAACAGTGGATGTGTATCGGCTGAAATGATGATGATGTTGATGACGTGTTATACTAATGAGTATTATTAATTTATATACATGTAGGATTTAAAAAAATGTGTACTTAATAGTTAGAATCATAAGCATGAGTGAGGGTGAGCGAGACGACATATGTGTATGAGAGAGAGGAAGGATGGAAGGGGAAAAGTTAAGATGGCGATAACCGTAGAACCGAGAAGTGTACTCTGTAAATTTTGGAATTCTAATAAAAATCTAAAGTAGTGAATCTGCCTTTATTTCACCGCCCCGAATCTACATACATTCTTCTCACTTTGTTAAGTGCTCCTGTTGGAGCGACCAGAAATATAGAACCGAGGTATTTGTATTATGATATAAAAGAGTGTTCTTGTGGTTTCTTACAATCATTTGATGATTTACCATTCCAAAAAAGTGGGTACCGTTCTCACATAGGTTATCTGACTAGTCTATAAAATTATATTTTGCCAAGTTGTGTTTGTAGCGGCCTGCCTGAATTCGCGACCAATTCAGCGCTTTATAAGTCACTATCATTCACATTTGGAATATGAATTAATATAGGCACTGACTAAAATGTACTAGAACAGATAGTCTTTCGCAAAGATGAATAGAAACCCAGAAAAAAGTTGTTTTCCTGTTCACAGGTAAATCATAAGGTGGTAAGTACCTGGTTTTACCTGCAAATCTTGTGATTAACGTAGTTTGGGCTTTTACCTTAGGTTACATCCTTACTTGAATATATTAGGTACAGGAAAAACTACTACATGACAGATTTTGTCCATTCCTCAATACTTCGCAATTAATCAATGACCCTGTTAACAATTGGGTTTTTCCTTCAGGAAATAGATACTGTCTTTTTTATTGAAGTGGCAGATCATCATATGAGTTCTTCCATTCTAGGGTGGAGCGAGAAGAAGTGTCAGACTTTTAATGAAGAAAATACACCTGTCAGTGTTATTTATGTACATTCATACATTGTGTTTGCATGAAGCGACAAGATGATTTAAAAGTGTTTCTACGAAGTTTCTTGACAGTTCTTCTCCATAGAGATTTACGCTTTGGAACGTGCAATTTAGCTTCACTTTTTTTGACTGACTGAAATTTTGACAATTCAAAAGTACCTGTAAATGATTTAAATGAACGTTACCGATTTCTGATATTATATCTTTCAATTGCCTTTTGCTTTCGGGGCTACAGTAATTTTTTCAAACCACCCTAAGCGAGTTTCGACCCTTGAAAGAAAGAAAGAAAACAAGTGCATTTGGCACACAGGTAGGTAACTACTTACAATGAGATAACACTTATAGTTATAGTAAAAAACTTAAACTTAGAATACATCTACATTGTATGTCTCACGGCTGCACCGAATAGGTCCAGTTCAGCATGATGCCACTACGTAGCAGTTGCCTGACGCTGGTCTCCTTCACTTTTGCAGACATCTCTAGGACACGTATGTAGAACCCTCGTTGCCGGAGGGCTGGACGCCTATAGCTAGTTGTCTACAAGCCTGCGTCCACGCTGATCAGGAAACGCTCTCCTATTCTTGACGCTCAGGGAATCTCCTGTGCCGGCTGCTGGGGCGTGAGGATGTGCTGACCGTCACGGTTGTGGGCATTTCCTTCTCCTTCGCAGAAGAAGGCGACCGCTTCTTATTTTCACTACGGACGATAGTTCAAATCAGGGCCGGAAACGAGAGGTCAACGCCTCCGACCGCCTTCACAAGGAAAAAATCCAGTTCAGAATTTACGTAATTTTAGTAGCGTAGCGACATTGACTTTGAAATATTATGTATCATGTTAAATTAAAATTATTAGTCATCTGAAGTGCAATAGAAAGGGCTATGCTCTGAATTTTCTTTCGTGATCGCATTAGAAATGAAGATATTCGTTGGAGAACCAAGCCCGAAGAATCGCCAAACTTATGGAGTGACCAAGGTACGATGGATGATCGATAGGCATGAAAGGTTCTGGAGCAGCGACCACGTACAAGAAGCCGTAGTATTGGAAGGCCAAAAATGACCTGGTGAGGATCACCGAAAACCGATGAATCCAAGACGCACAAGATCAGTCGTTATGGCGACTCTTGGGGCAGGCCTATGTCGAACAGTGCCTTTCGGCTGAAATGATGATGATAATTTATTTATTTATTTATTTTACTATTTATGTACAAAATAATATATAACTTCTACTGTAAATATATGACATACATAATACATACAATATATAAATAAATATCACAGTTGAGAGGAAAGATAGTGCTCTTGATAATGTGTATTTTAAATATTTATTTCCTCTTCCTATGCTTCTATGCCATCACCAGTAAATATCTATAAAATAAATGAGTCATACACAACTTCTTTCCTTATAAGTGCTAGTCATAATCAAATCCTGCCAGGCGCATTACTTTGTTATTCCATTATCAAAACGGTGAAGGATAACATCGTGAGGAAACCGACATGTCCTAGAACCAAAAGATTTGAAGACATGTGACATCCACTAACCCGCACTGGGTCCGCGTGGTGGATTACAGCCCATTTTCTCTCCTAGCTTTATGGCCAACTATGCTAGGCTATGCTATGTACTTTACATATTAATTTCCTCTTTCTATGCTTCTATAGCTGTCACCAGTAAAAATCTTTAAATGAGTCACCTTTTATTTCCTTATTCAATACATCTCATAAGTATCACTTCTAATCATAGATATTTTACAAGCTTTTATTTAGTTTCACCTGTCCCGATGTTTGTCTGTCATCAAATCTTGTACATTAAATTTGACCCACTTCCCGGTTACAGATTGATCTGATGTCACTGCAAAATTATTATGACATGGAGCTGATCTGATGATGGAACCGGAAGCTATAGGCACTTGGTAGTTAAACGACACAACCCCATCGAGTTTGAGCTCGTATGATTCGTCTTGACGAGTATTAATTATATAGGTATACCGAGCTATAAAAGCTTGCTATGAAAACATGATTTTGATTAAAAGCTTGTTTGTATACGATTGAGAAAAAAAGCTTGTACTTACAGGAAGTTTACTAATTGAAACAGATTTAACCACATTTAAACCTCATGCATTTGAATGAATAAATCAAATACTTATTGTATGATTCACTCTCTTAACGATTGGAGTCAATTTGGTTTATACATATATCGTTGAACGACCTTGCCCTCTGAGTAGCACAATTTTATATAAATATTTAAATATTCATTTGTCAGTTGCAATGGAGGATGTTTTCAAGGTTCTGGACTGGAGTGGACTAGGCATTAATGTAAATAGCGAGTACATCACTCACCTTCTGTTCACCGACAATTTAGTAGTCATGGCTGATATTACAGAGGAGCTCAGTACAAGAATCGCCAAACCCACAAACCCGCAAGTGGCAGTGGGCAGGGCACATTGCTCATAGAACGGATGGTCGGTGGGGCCAAAAGGTTCAAAAGTGGCGATTGCGCACCAGAAAACACAGCGTTCCAACGTGAACCGACGACCTGGTACGAGCCGCGAGAATGCGGTGGATGCGAGATATTTGGGGGGAACCTATATCCAACAGTGGGGGGAACCTGTATCTTTCGACATTGAGTGTACTTTACATAATTATTTCCTCTTTCAATGCTTTTATACTGTCACCAGTAAAAATCTATATATAAATGATGTTGGAATATAACAAAAACAAATCCATCTTGCTTCAACACTATGGTCTTACTCTTTCTAACCAATAAATATTATATTTAATGGTCAGAGTCCCATGAGACCACTTAACTGAAATCCCTAGTATGGTTATAGTTACTGTATTCCCTTAGCCTTGCTTAGGAGCACACGTCTAACGTAATATTACTGAAACACAGATTCCAATATAAAGAAAAGGATAATAAACAGTTATTTACCAAAGAAAAACAGCGTTTTAAGGATTTAAATAATCCTTAAAACGCTGTTTTTCTTTGGTGTCTTATTAACCCCAACAAATGAGTCACACACAAGATCTTTCCTTATCAAATACGTCTTTAGATGTTACACTACTAGTCATAATAGATATTTTTGAGTACGATTAAGGAAAACCCTAATCCAGAAAGGTTATAATAAAACGTGTAACGTTAAATGCGCTAAACTTGAAAATAGTTTGACAAGAATAACTAGCAGGATCAATTAAACCACATGTGCGCAAATAGGTAACAAACTCAAATGATTGTAGTTCAATCAAATTTTCTCATACCCGTGATAATAAAAGTTCTTATTTTAATTCAGATACGAATTTCAAACAAATTAAAACTGCACATTATTTTATTTTTTATTTTTTTTTTTCTTACAGAATTAGGTCCATTGAATTAAAAATTATTCGGGATGTCTGAGGAATGTTACAAGTTGTATATTGAGACACAATCAAAACCGAATATAGTTGAATGAGTGGATAAAATATTACATGTATGACTCACTCTAGTGACGATTGAAGCCCGATCACATATATCGTTGAACGACCTTGCCCGCCGAGTGTACCTTATTTTTATTAATTCGTATAAACTAGTGCTTGACTGCGATCCCACCTGATAATAAGCAGTGATGCAACCACCTTACAAACAAAAAAAAAAACAAACTACCTCTTTAAAGCATCCCTCAATCTTCCTCCTTCTCTTTTAATTTTACCTCTTTATTTGCTTTTTATAAAATAAAAAAGATGTTTAAAAAAAAACTCGTTTATTTATTTTTAATTTGTAAAAAGGATGTTGTAAATTATGCACATAGTTCAATAATTTAGATAAAAAACTAAAGATATTCTATTATATACATTATGCGCAATATTTATAATGGAGCCAATTTGAGACAAAAATTCATTTATTGGCGTTTCACTATATAAATCCTACTAATATTATAAATGCGAAAGTTTGTATGTATGGATGGATGTATGGATGTTTGTTACTCTTTCACTCAAAAACTACTGAACGGATCTCGCTGAAACTTGGTACACGAGTAGACCATATCCCAGAATAACACATAGGATACTTTTTATCCTGGGCCTGGGCCTGTACGCGGGTGAAGCTGCGGGCAAAAGCTAGTTAGTGCCTGGGTTCTATAGTGCTTCGACAATATTTGTCAAGACTGGCTGACTCAACAGGAGGGGCCCATCTGGGTCGAAGCCTACCGGGGTCGGGGTTATTCGAAAGGAAACTAGAGCCCCGGTATGAAGGCAAGAAGGAACGGCGCGGGGTTTTTAGTCAGTAAGACTCTGACACTGTCTCCCGCTCCACCCAAGAGTGGGTTTCGTCAATGATGATTTTCCCCGTCGACAGAAAAAAAAAGACTTGTTACTTTAATGATTTACTATCTGTAAATCATTAACTGTTATATTTTATGCACGTGAATATTAATGACATCATCTGACGTGCCCTTGTCACCTGGCCTGGCACGCGACGCCGGTAAGAGACCAGGGGGCCAATTCTCGATACTTGCCATTAATCTCGAGTTCGAGATTGCAAGTCTATCTCTATGTCTATCAAAAACTATCTCTATCTCTACCAAAAAATGTCGAATTGAGCAGAATTCCGTATTCTCAGTCAAAATAGAAATAAATATCACGAAAATGTCGAGTCGACTGAAGATAATGTTACCATTAGGAAGAACCATAGACTACGTGTTGCCAGTGATGACATATGGCTCCGAAACGTGGTCGCTCACAATGGGCCTCATCAGAAGGCTTAAAGTCACCCAAAGGGCAATGGAAAGGGCTATGCTCGGGGTTACCTTGCGTGATCGAATCAAAAATGAAGACATCCGCAGGAGAACTAAGGTTGCCGACATAGCGCAAAGAATTGCCAAACTTAAGTGGCAATGGGCAGGGCACATTGCTCGCAGAACAGATGGCCGTTGGGGCCGAAAGGTTCTGGAGTGGCGACCGCGTACCGGAAGACGCAACGTTGGAAGGCCTCCAACAAGGTGGTCTGATGACCTGGTGAAGGTTGCGGGAAGCCGATGGATGCGAGACGCGCAGGAGCGTTCGTTGTGGCGACGCTTGGGGGAGGCCTATGTCCAGCAGTGGACGTGTATCGGCTGAAATGATGATGATGATAGACTATTTAAGTTCGTGTAATCGGACGTTCCGTTTTATGGAGTTATGAATGAATGAATGATTTGGTTTTAAATCGCTGACTAGATCTAATTCTTTATGTATAAAACGAAATGTTTCGTGTAAAAATAATTAGTTTGACAGTTGATTGTCAGAATTCGCGGTTCAAAACTTTTGATTTTGTGAACTGTGCTGTTTATTGTTGTGCGTTTTATACCATAAGAATAAGTACTGTGTTAAAAAACACAGTACTTTAAAAAACATGGAGGATAAAAAATACTTGACTTCTGTTTCGCTCAAGTCGTAAACATCGGCGGCGTGATAAGTGGACTGTTGTCGCCGTGTATTGGCCAGTTGCGCACTACTTTCCAACAACTCCGAGATAAATATGTTATTAAACTCGTCTATTTTTCAGTGGTTTCAAGTCCAATCATGGATATACAAATTACAAGTCCGTTATTGTACGCGAAAGTCGTCGTTCCAAGAAAATACGCGATCCACAAATCACAGAGCAAATCAAAATTCCAATATGAGAAGCCAAACCGTATTTTAAAACAAAGAAAACACAGTGTAACGCACTAAAAATCTAACAAAACTCAACGAATTCACTCAGAAATGACATATCTCTATAATCGACATGACATCTCTACTGCTCAGAAGCACTCTACATGAACTCTTACGTTATCCTTCGCCAAATGTCGAATTCGACATCCCCAGAATAGCGACTTTTAAAATTTGTCGAAAAAATTACGTCATTAGAAATTTTTGTCGAGTTCGACACCATCTCTAAAATCGAGAATCGGCCCCCTGACGGTGTGTCTTTATTTCTATGAAAGATAGGTAGGCCTTTAGTGTGGGACGCTAACCTGTGTCGACACTCTTGCGCCATCCCATCTTCCTAGCTTGTCGTGCTGTGCTGGTGCTGCTTCTACGGCTACGGAGAACTTCAAGCGCCGGAAATATAACAACCTCATCGGCAGTTATCTTTTTGAGCCGTTTGGGGTTGAAACTCTTGGGCCGTGGGGTCCGAGTACTCATGCGCTTTTTAAACAATTATCCAAACGCCTTGTTGACACTTCGCGTAACCCAAAGGCTGGCTTTTACCTTGGTCAGAGATTAAACATTGCCATACAACGTGGCAATGCCCCCGTCTTTTGGGCACACTTTCAGTCGACAGCGATGCGGAGGAATTTTTTGACGCCATATTTTAGGTAAGAGTTATTGTGTGTATATCTTATCTTATATCTTCTATCTATCTTCTCTTCTATATTATAAAAATGAGCCCCGTTTTCCGTTGTCACGACATGGCATGAAAACGGCTTGACCGATTTGGCTGATTTTTTTTTGTTGTGATTGTTATTGTGAGGATAAGGTTCTTATGGAAAAAAAATAGGGTAGTGTAGGGTAGAGTAGGGTAGAGTAGGGTAGAGTAGGGTAGAGTAGGGTAGAGTAGGGTAGAGTAGGGTAGAGTAGGGTAGAGTAGGGTAGATTAGGGTAGATTAGGGTAGATTAGGGTAGAGTAGGGTAGAGTAGGGTAGAGTTGGGTATAGTAGTGTGGAGTAGAGACGAGCGAGAGCGAAGCCGCGCGGGCAAAAGCTAGTAAAATATAATTATATAGTTTTAATTAGTTAAGTGTTTTTATTTTTCATATAACTTACTTTTAAATTAATATGAAATAAAATAATATACAAGGTATAAGGGACAGCCCTCCACAAACTTTAAGGGCTAGCTCAGTAGACGAAACTGAACCACAAGATATTTTTTAGGAAACGACGGTCCTGAGATAAATAAATATATAAAAAATAATAATGACAAAATACTTTATATTGAGTTTATATATATTCGACTGGCCTGTTGGTCTAGCGGTTAGTGACCCTATGCCGGAGGTTGTGGGTTCGATTCCCACTCAGGACAAATGTTTGTGTGATAAGCATAATCATTTGTTCTGTATCTGTGTGTAATTTATTTATAATATATAATGTATCTGCGTGTATATATTTAGAAATATGTAAGTATCTATGTTTATCGGTTGTCTAGTACTCATAACACAAGCTTTGCTTAGCTTGGGACTAGACGGCGTTGTGTAATAAACGTGAAATATTATAAATAAAAGACTATGTAAACGTCTTAATTTGATCCCAGTCAATTAACGCTTGCCAATAGTAACTTTTGTGGCATAAAAAATGAATTTAATATATAGACCAACCTATATCGGTATCTATAGTAGTATTATATCATGCTTCTATAATATAAAAATGAATCGCAAAATGTGTTGGTAAGCGCATAACTCAACAACGCCTGGACCGATTTCGCTAATTCTTTTTTTGTTGTGATTGTTAGTGACAGGAAAAGGTTCTTATGGGGAAAAAAAATTAGGGTAGTGTAGGGTAGAGTAGAGTAGGATAGAGTAGTGTAGAGTAGTGTAGAGTACGGTAGAGTAGGGTAGAGTACTGTAGAATAGGGTAGGGTAGAGTAGGGTAGAGTTGGGTATAGTAGGGTGGAGTAAGGAAGAGCGGGAGCGAAGCTGCGCAGGCAAAAGCTAGTTTATCATAAAAATATTGTTGAAGTGAGCTTCAAATTCAAGCATCAGATGGAATACCAACTAGTAACAAATTTCGTTGAGAAAATTTAAAAGAATGTCAGCATTAAGTCATTCCAACCTCCGGTTTCATTTTATTGTGACGTCAAAATCGGACATCAATTGCACAAGATTGTAGTAAATTGCCTAATAAAGCTAAAGGAAAATATGCAGGATACGTAGTTTTAGTCATTTTCTACTGAACCGTTAAATATTATCTGTATATTTAACTAAACCACTCAAATCAAATCACCGTCTACAACGTGCTCTACTGGCCCCGCCCACGGGCCTCAAAAAAACGCTAGCAGCGGCCACAAAAAAAAGCTAGAAGCCGCAGCAAAAAACAGCTAAAGCGCGCGACAGCTTGTGGCTGGAGAAGCTTAAAGCGGTTTCAAGCGTTTTTTTTTGTGGCGTCACCGCCGCACAAGAGTCACAAAAAAAGGCCGCCATAAAAAGAAGCTTGAAAAGGCGTTTTTTTGAGGCCCGTGTGCCCGTGTGACACTTCGATAGACTAGATTTCGAAATAAAGCTTTACTAAGCGAGTTTTTCACTTTATTTTCCTGTCTCTCACATGCTCTGTCTTATTCATTACTAGTCATCAGACTGAGTAGACGTGGCCTTAAATTATGGCGTATACAATCATGTTCGCGTTATTTATATTCCTACTATTTCGTGCAGCATTATCATTGCCAGTTTTACAAGAAATAAAATCCTTTCAGTTATCAAAGACGCAAAAAATACCTGTTGTGTTTGGTCATGATACAGTTTTGAGACGTGGCGAAGATGGTGAACAAATTACAAATTTAGACAGTGTTGTTTTAAATGCAGGTGTGAGAAGAACGAAGAGAGAAACTATTGTAGGAAACAATAGTTGCGCTCAAGGGATGAAGTGGATTTTTAGCAAACTTATGTGCGTGACACTTGAAAAGTAAGTTTAATTTTAACCCTTTAACCGCCCGCGTTGGATTAGTCCGATGAGTGTTTTCGCGTCCTATTTGCTAAGGCAGTGTGTTAGCGACAGGGTATTCTATCTCGGTTAGCTGCTTAATCCCCATAGATGACAGAAAAGCTGACGAGATGGAGTATTTGGTCGTGAATATGCGACCCTAGTGGAATAACCGCTAGAATGTTTGTCGGATATATCCGACGTAGGCGGTTAATAGGTTAAACTAGCTTTTGCCCGCGGCTTCGCTCCCGCTGTACCCTACTCCACCCTACTAAACCTTACTATACCCTATTCTACCCTACTTTACCCCACACTATCCTTATTATGTATTTATTTTATGTATATCCATAAGAACTTTCTCCTCACAATATCAAACACAACAAAAAAGGATTAGCGAAATCGGTTCAGCTATTTTTGAGATTTGCGCTTAGTAACACATTTAGCAATTGTTTTTTTATATTATAGCTCAATACTCAATACTTTATTGCATTCCATATGTGTTTATGATGGTATAAAAAAAAAGAATCAATATGGCGTGCACAGCAAAGCTAGGAGAGAGGACGAAGGCTAACTACATCGATATATATTATGTACTACGTACCCTAATAATATTATTTTTTTTACTTTTTTTTGGAAGGAAACCTCCAAAAGGTACCTGTTTTTTGGTGGGCAAAAATGATCCAGTGACAGCTCCCGCTCGTGGGTGAAGCAGGAGATAGTATCAGACTCTTAATGACTAAAAACCCACCCCATTTCTTCTAGCTTTCATACCGGGGCTCGATCTCCTTTTCAGATAACCCTGACCCCAGTAGGCTTGAACTTTTACAAAAAAATACCAAGGAGGATTCTTTTGGTATTAAAACTATTCATGTGATCAAACCCCTCGGTGCAACGCCTGTTAGGCCACAATCATCCCTGAGTATAAACCTTATTTAATTACCTTTCAAATACAGTAATAAGAGACACAATAGAAAGACAATAAGAGAGTGAACCGGGCGTTCGCTTGGGGTTTAATGAATTAAATTCCGTTAAAAAAATATCATTATACCAAGTTTTACATACACTTTTAGAAATGACTTTTTTTTCGACATATCCTTACTAATATTATAAATGTGAAAGTGAGTTGGTTTGTTTATTTGTTTGTTACGTCTTCACGCCTAAATGGCAAAACCAATTTTGATGAAACGTGGTACACGGATAGACTATGTCCTGGAATAGGACATATGTTACTTTTTATCCCGGAAGTATGTTCCCTTGGTATAATTTTCTGCTATCACGCAGGCGAAGCCGCTAGGAGTAGCTATTTATTTTATAATTTTAATAATATATTTTTTTCATATGGTTTTGTGATTAATGCGATCAACTTCCTTACTAGCCTTAGTCTTGACCGTGGTCTTGACATATTCTACCAAAAAATACTAGATATCATCAATAAATCCACACACATAACAATTTAGGGAATCTATTTTTTCATCAAATAGCCATTTTTTTTTGGTGGGATAGTATCCCGAACAAAGCCCTAAAGCTTCTGAACGTTTTTATTACGTATCTACTAACTAAGCAAATAAAAGTTATTATTTGTATTAAATAAATTATAGAAATATTTTGACAGAATAATGCCGATTTTTGCTTGTAAATCCGTGAACGTGTTGCGCCGACCCTGAATAAAACGGGATAAAGGCAGGAAGATGATGAAATCCGTATGTGCAAATAAAAAACCAAAGTTAGTTTAAACTATTTATTTGTTTTATTATATGTATTTTTTTTATTTCCAGATACGCTGAATTATATGAAGACGAATACGACAAAATCACGACGACAACACAACGTCCTCATACGAAACCCCGTCCCCGAACGACTCTACGTCCCAAATCGACGTCGCGTCCTCAAACGACTTTATTTCCCAAAACAACGCCGCATTCTCGAAAGACACCAAGTCCCAAAACAACGCCACGTGTTCGAACAACACCGTATCTGCAAATGAAGCCGTGGCATCGAAAGACACCACGGGTCAACGCCGCAATGTGCCGTCGCCTTCAAACAGAGTACCACGCTCATCGTAAAAGGATACGGTGTCGTGACCTTACGCGACACAATGACGTAGAAAAGTGCCGGCGTCAGAAGGCGTGGCGTGCCCGTCACAGAGGTACCCGATGTCGTAACTTGGGGCAACCCAGTAACGTTGAACGGTGCCGTCACCGTCATCGACGCCGGCGCCTTTACGAACGCCAACGAGCCGCTTGTCAGTTCTTAAATTCACTATCTTCAGTGCATTAGCTTTCAAACCGTATCAGGTTATCTTCACGCGACTCAATTTAGAGCCAGACCCAGAAGATTTTTTTTGGATATCACTGCATATCTTGATGACTTTGGGTAGCCTTAGTTTCTATTTTTTATATTCGTTAATACTAACTATTACGTTATTTTCTTGTTTGAATAATGCACTATTTATATTATTACTTTTGTGTCCCATTTTCGTGATGTCTCAAATTAATAAAATAACGTACTTATGGCATATTAATTTCTGAGTCTTCAACAAGCGAAACATTTCCTTCTCCTTTATAATCGCAAGCGCACCTAAGCTAACAGCATTCGTCGCTAGTCAGCTCACTTGTATAGACGTCTCACAAAATGGCGACTACAACTTCGGCTATGTTGTTTGTGTCTTTAATTTTCCTTGAAGCACTCGCTCAGCCTATTTCGCAAGATCTAAAATCAGTGCAGTCCTCAGAAAGTACGCGAAATGTAAATGACGGGCTTGTTGTGTTCAATTTAAATACATCACGAAAACTTAGTGAAGATACTGAACAAATGAAAAGTTTAGACGGTGTACCGTTCGATCGTGTTTTGGATAGAACCAAAAGATCCGTCATTGATGGACATCATGCCTGTAGTGAAGGGCAGAGGTGGCTTATTACGGAATGCGTGCCAATTAAGGTGTAAGTATTTTTTTTTTCCGTTGGATTCTTGTCCCTTGCTAGGTAAAGGCTACTCCTAGTGAATCAGAATCAGAATCATTTATTCGTAAACATAGGTGACAATTATATACAAGATCTTAAAAATTTGGTAGTGCGCTATGTTTTTTCAGTTGACATACAAATTATTAAGATAAAAAATATACTATTAAATTAAAATACATTAATTCATGAATCCCCAAGCGACCACCGGTGGCCGCGCATCTATTGTCTTACTATTGTGTCTCTAATTGACGGTATCTGAAGGGTTAAATAGTGTCAAAGAGATTCTACATATGTTTATTATTGTTAAACCACTAGATTTAAATTAGGTTGTCACGCATACTCGTAATACGAGTTTGGTTTTTTCTTCAATACTATGTCAATTTCAAATATTTTATAAAATTTTATTTTTGTTCTTTACAGGTATGAGGAAGCAAAGGAAGATGATTATCAAGAAAGTTGAAAATAACCTTTTTTATTTGTTTGCTGTTAGATAGTCCAGCAAACGTACTGAAAAGTGAAGTGTTCCTGCCCTTTTTCTTCTCACACAGTTGTCTTAAACTTTCAATCCAATATTTAAGTTTATTCAAATGAGGTGTGTGAACCTAATATTTATTCGATCTATTTATTTAGGTATAATATATAATATATATAATATAATAATATCTTTCTAGTCAATTAAAATAACTTGTGGACCTCATGCCATATTCTTTATTTTTTAGTGACATTTATTTATATTAGGTAATACTTGTGGTTTTGTAGTATGTATTTTATTATTTATAAAAAATGCGATTGTAAAAACTGGTTTTGAAAACATAATCAGGTTTCATTGAATCGAAGCCTTGACGACTGTTAGGATTTTTATTTGTATATTTTAATAACTATAATTTAAAAACTTATAATTAAGGGAAACTTAATTGATGCTGTTTTTTAAATATTTTGTTAAAAGTCATTTTAGGTATAAATGTGTAAATATCGTTAATTGTTCTAAATTCAATTTGACCAACTGCAATTTTTGTCTTAGATTAAAAAATATGAAACGTTTTTATATCTATAAGTTCCTAACTAATATGTAATTCCTAAGTAATACTAGAAAAATGTTTTTTTTTTTTTAATATTTATAAGTAAAACCTATCATTACTTTTAAATGTTAGTAGATTCAAAGCAGTTTTGACTAGTCAAACGTTTTTCTAAACAATTTTAGCACTTCAAACTAGTTTTGGCCAATTGGTAGTCGAAATTATGGCGTATACATAAGTATGTACATAGAGTACTGTTTAGTTAAGTTTTTTTATAGTGTTTATATTTCTGTTAAAAATAAATATTTGAAGATGACGTCCTCTGACATTTCTTGGCTGTTGTTTCTAAAGAACCTAATCTAATAAAGATTATTTATATTAGCTTTAGAAAACACACCAAAGTATTAGATAAATACTAAGATAAGTAGGTATGTAATTATTTATTGAGGTTAAAGCAAAGCAAATGTATGTAGAATGTTATGTTTTTTGTTGCGATATAATGAACCTTGATTGGTTTAATTAATAAATTGTCTATTAAAAAACTGGTTTGTTTCTATTTTCATATGTAAACAGTGTTGATAACAAATAAAATTATAGTTTGTACATTGAAGTTTGTAGTATTATCTATACTCCATGGTTTAGGTAGTTAATTTATCTTGACATGTCTTTTTAACCGACTTCTAAAAAAGGAGGAGGAGTTCTCAATTCGGATGTTTGTATGTTTTTTTTTTATGTTTGTTCGCACATAACTTCGTCGCTTGACAACCGATTTGAAAAATTATTTTTTTGTTGGAAAGGGTATACTTCCCAAATGGTCCCATAGTCACCAAGTTGGCATCTGATGATGGAATCTTGGCGAAATCAAGGGAACTCCTCAAATTCAATTAAATTTTTTAGTGAAGTCGGTTATTTTTTTTTTAATAAAAAGGATTTTATTTAAAATAATTCGTATAAAAGACATACAAAGATTATTTAAATTTAGTTAATTACCTAACATCGGTTTAGGTAAATACCTAATTGTAAACATTTTTAATACAAGCTTTTATTTAGTTTCTCCTGTCCCGATGTTTGTCTGTCATCAAATCTTGTAAAATAAAAAAAGCCCAAACGCGATGGGATTGGGTCGTTTAACTACCAAGTTCCTATAGCCACCTTCCAGTTCCATCATCAGATCAGCTCCATGTCATAATAATTTTGAATTGTCATCTTATTTACACATGCATGCAAAATTTTAGCTCAATCGGTAACCGGAAAGTGGGTCAAATTTAATTTACAAGATTTGATTACTGACAAACATCGGGACAGATGAAACTAAATAAAAGCTTGTAACAATACAGATAATACAAATATGGACATTACATCTAAATAACAAAACCATTTTTTTAGTTAGAGCTGATTTAATAACTTCATCCTTTCTAAAGTGAAGGTAGGGGTCAACGCTATGTAGGTACTTTTTTTTTTTTTTTTTTTCTCTCGACGGGGAAAATCATCATTGACGAAACCCGCTCTTGGGTGGAGCGGGAGACAGTGTCAGAGTCTTACTGACTAAAAACCCCGCGCCGTTCCTTCTAGCCTTCATACCGGGGCTCTAGTTTCCTTTCGGACAACCCCGACCCCGGTAGGCTTCGACCCAGATGGGCCCCTCCTGTTGCTGACAACTCCTTGAGGCGCGCGGGAACAGTGCGCGCCGTCGACGCCTTGGCTCGGTCCGGACAGTTACCGGACGATCGGACAGCGAGCTACCCATGGCTCGCCGTCCGCGAGCCCGCGTCTACGGTGGCCGGAAATCGGGATCAGAATCCCGGCGGCGGCGGCGGGGGCGCCGTTGCCTGATGAGGTCTGCCTCCTCCTTTGCTAGCATTACTGCTTCGCAGAAGGAGGCGACCGCCTGCCACTCCTCCTCGCTCCGGACCATGGCCTGAACCAAGGCCCGGCGCGAGAGGTCTCCGCCGCCGATCGCCCCCACGAGGACACGGCGTTGCTCCGCCCAAGCAGGGCACACCTCAACTGTGTGCTCCACCGTGTCCTCCGGGCGTTCCGCACAGTGGCGGCACCCGGGCGTCTCTTCCGCTCGAATCCGATGCAGGAACCTCCCGAACTTGCCATGTCCGGTGAGGAACTGCGTCATGCGGAAGGTAAGGACACCGTGAGGTCTTTCCAGCCACGCCTCAAAGAGGGGACTTACCGCCATAATTGTGGCGTGCCCAGCACTGGGTTGCGATAGTCGCTGACGCCATTTCACCGTGAGATCCCGCCGGAGCTCTGTCCGCCATACCTCGACCTGTCGTGGTAGTGGACTTTCACCCCGGCGTTGCATCTCCACGCGCTTATCGTGCATGTGTGCAAGGACTGTTGCCTCCAGATCCCACGGTGGTAGGCCAGCCAGAAGGCTCGCCGCTTCGCGGGAGATCGTGCGGTAACCCCGCACCATCCGTATTGCCATGACCCTCTGGCAGGCGTTCAGTATGGACGCCGGTCGCTTTGCCAGCGACGGCGCCCACACCGGCGCCCCGTAGAGGGCCATGGACCGAACGATCCCCGCGTAGAGCCTCCGGCAGGAGGCGTCTGGACCCCCAAGGTTGGGCAGGAGCCGCTTGAGAGCAGCCCCGGCCAGGTTGAGTTTGGGAGCCAAACGTCGGAAGTGTTCTCCGAAATTCCATCGGCTGTCGAGAACGAGTCCCAGATACTTCATCGTCGACCCGACGCCGATGCGAACTCCTCCTACCGTAAGTTGGGAGTCTGATGGTGGCGCATTCCGAGGGCCGTGGAAAAACATGGCCTCGGATTTGTGCAGCGCCACCTCGAGTCCCAACTCCTGGATCCTACCAACGACTATCGCAACCCCGCGTGTCGCTAGAGCGACCGCCGCCTGGTGCGACTCTCCCTGCGCTAGAACCAGCGTGTCGTCTGCGTAGCAGACCACGCTGACCCCGTCAGGGAGGTCGCCGCGCAGCACGTAGTCGTAGCCGATGTTCCACAAGGGTGGGCCTAGAACCGACCCCTGCGGAACACCGCACGACATCTCTCGACGTTTCCAGTCTCCCTGGTGACCGGGGTAGATAATGGACCTGTCCGACAGGTAAGCCTCGACCACTCGACAGAGGTATTCGGGCACCCGGTGGTACCGTAGTGCCCTCCGGATCGTACTCCAGGGCACTATGTAGGTACTTCAGTTGCCCGTTCTGTTCTAGGATCACTAGTCTCTTTTTTAGAAGTTATCCCATGGCCTTAGTAGGCATCTTCCCTGTTGGAACCCTACGGTTTTGCTGATATCTATTTAAAGCGCGCAAGGACACTTTGCACCATAAAAAGCTCTGGCTAGGTCTTTATAGGGAGAACGGACAGTCAAATACCAATTGCTAGCTATCTACAAGCCCGCGATAATAGCGACCCGAGATCGCTCTGCGATTCCCGACGCCTGGGGAACCTCCTGTCGCAATGGCTAATGGCGTAAGGATGCCGTTCCCTCACGCATGTGGCCGTCTTTGTCGCCAGCATTACTGCTTCACAGAAGGATGCAACCGCATCCCATTCCCTGTGTCTCCAGACCATGACCTGAACCAGGGCCCGGGGCCGTCGACATGCACTGTTCCCGCACGCCTCAAGGAGTTGTCAGCAAAAGCTGAGGTCCCGCCGGGTAGAAGCCTACTGGGGCCAGGGTTATCCGAAAGGGAGCTCGAGCCCCGGTACGAAGGCTAGAAGGAACGGGATGGGTTTTAAGTCAGTAAAAGTCTGACACTATCTCCCGCGCCACCCAAAAGTGGGAGGCATTATTGGATGATTTTCCCCACCATAAAAAAGGGCCCGGAGCAAGAGTTCACTTTTAAATAATTAAAATGTGGGGGTATGCGGAACAGGGTGTAAACTCGCTCAAACCTCCGTCAAAAAGGGAGGATCCTCCAACTAAATGGATAATATGACTGGACCCTATCCAGTCATAATATCCATTTAGTTGGAGGTAGAACTGCCCGATAGTTGATTTCTGACTATTTACATATTTTAATCATGCAGAAAACTCTTATAATGTGATGCAGGTCAAAACCAATTGAATGTCAGAAACTGGTTGTTCTGGTTTTCAATTTGACACTGGCTTTCAAAATCAAAGTCATTTTAGCATTTGAGGTACAATAGATAAAGCTGTCGATGACCAATATGAAGAAAAAAAATGGAAAAAAATAAAATTAAGAAATTTTAACATTTTTAAGCCGATTAAAAATCAAACATTAGCGTTATTTACATGACTACTCTCTTTTATTAGTAGCACTACGCACAGATATAAAAAAATTACGTCATATAAATTCTGCGAACTACATTCAGTTCGCAGAATTCATATGACGATAATCTATACATCTATACTATTACTATTTACTATAATATTATAAAGAGGTAAAATTTGTAAGTTTGTATGTAGGGGGTAATCTCTGGAAGTACTGGTCCGATTGCTAAAATTTTTTCACCGATAGAAAGCTGCTTTATTCCTGAGTGACATAGGGTATATTTTATGTACGCGGGCGAAGCCGCTGGCAAAAGCTAGTATTTTATACATTCGACCACCACAAAGTTTGTCAGCAACATCGCTGTGTTGTTGTAGAACAATGAATCACAATTTGTCATGTGATGCAATAAAATTTATACGGTCGAAAATTTTGGTTTCTACATTTTTGTTTGTCCTGGAAAAATCCAGTTTTTTTTTTTTTAATACATACAAGGTGTAACGATAAATGCGCAAAACCTGAAATTAGTTTGATCAGAATAACGAGCAGAATGAATTTAAACTACTTTTTAATATAGGTTACATTTTTAACCGACTTCGAAAAGGAGGAGGTTTTATGTTCGGCTGAATGTATGTTTTTTTTTTTTGTACGTATTTTCGCCGATATTTCGGTCGATTGTGAACCGATTTTGAATTTTTTTTTTTATTGAAAGGTTAAGCTTCCAAGTTGGTCCCATAGAAATATTGTTATGATCTGATCATGAAATTCGAAGATATGGAACAGAACTCCTCATAGAATCATAGCAGAATTGTCGTAACAAGTAAAATTGCTTTGTTTATTCGTGTAGTCGACTGACTGAAAGAAAAGGGGGAGGGGATGTATGGAACTGATCTGGTGATAAAGCCGGTAGGTAAATTCATGTAATATAACCGTATTTGGCATTATTAGAAAAAATCATTAAAAAAATAATTAGAGGTTTTATGTGCAGTTTTAGTTTGGTTAAAATTAATATCTGCATTGAAATAAGAACTTTTATTATCCTGTGTATGAGAAAATCTGCTTGGGCTACAACTATCTGTGTTTGTTTACCTATTTCGGCGAGTTTGCGCGCGTGATAGCTTGACTTATTCATAGATAGACAGGGCGACATTATTGTTGAATTTTTTTTTTTATTGTAACCAATATTAAAAAAAAGTGGTTTAATTGATTCTGCTCGTTATTCTGATCAAACTATTTTGAGGTTTTGCGCATTTAACGTTACACGTTTTAGAGGTCTGATGGACCTTCAAATCAAGTATAATACTGGTATGCAGTCACATCCGGTTAGACTCGAAACCAAGCCCAACACAGTTTGGAAAAGGTGAGTGAGATGATAAGAAATAAACTGAGCACAAAGCTCGGAAATTAAATTTTAATAGAAAACAAACGGAACAACAAAATTATTTCACATTATATGAAAATTCTACATGCGAAAAAAAATTACTATGCCATAAGGAAAATAAACGTATCGGGCTTTCCCAAACAAACTAGGTTTAGTTTTAAGCAAAAAAACTGGTTAGTTTAAAATCAAATTTCGAAAATTTTTCCTTAATTTTTTTAATTGATTCTAAATATCAACTTTTATATTCAACAGCTTAGTGCCCATGGATAGAATCAACTAAAACTAATTATGATAGCTCATGTGAAGCAATTACACAAATAGGTAAACTCAGGTTTTTCCCATATTTGATAATGATACGTCTTAATACATTTAGAAACACGGTTGCAAATAAAGTTGATATAAGCTTTATGAAGGACGCTATAGTTGTAACAGCCTGCTGCGATAATAGATAAACAAATAGTCAAAAAGCAGGTGCAGTCCATCCCCGCGCGCCTCAAGGAGTTGTCAGCAACAGCAGGGGCCCAGCTGGTTCGAAGCCTACTGGAGCCAGGGTTATCTGAAAAGAAGCTCGTGCCCCGGTATGAAGAGGCTAGAAGGAACGGGGTGGGTTTTTAGTCACTAAGAGTCTAAAACTATCTCCCGCTCCACCCAAGGGTTGTCCTTGGATGATTTTTGCCCACCGTAAAAAAAGGTGCAGTCCATCGAATGACTATAAAGAAAATTTAGGTAGTGTGTACTTTACATACATTTTTACGTTGGTCTTAGAACACAACCACTCTTTTCCCTAGTATTTTCCCAACTAGCTTGGGGTTGGCTTCCCGTATACTCGTATGCGACTGTGCTTTACGTAGAGCAACTGCCTATCAGACCTCAACCCAATTACTGGATAACATACTGGATAACAATTGACTGGCCTGTTGGTCTAGTGGTTAGTGGCCCTGACTGCTATGCCGGAGGTCGTGGGTTCGATTCCCACCCAGGACAAATGTTTATGTGATGAGCATGATCATTTGATCTGTGCCTGGGTGTAATTTATCTATAACTAGCTTTTGCCCGCGTGGCTTCGCTCCCGTTCTTCCTTACTTTACTGCTCCTACCTGCTTCCTACTCTACCCTACTCTACCCTACTCTACCCTACTCTACCCTAGTCTACCCTACTCTACCCTACTCTACCCTACTCTACCCTACTCTACCCTACTCTACCCTACTCTACCCTACTCTACCCTACTCTACCCTACTCTACCCTACTCTACCCTACTCTACCCTACTCTACCCTACCATACCCTACCCTACCCTACCAAACTTCACATAAACCATCTACTAAATAGTCCGAACAAAGCCTAAAAATTTGGTTTGGATAGGCGAGCCCGTTCTTGAGTTATAAAATAACAACGAAAAGTGGCATTGATTTTTATATATATAGATATGTATGTATTTAGAAATATATAAGTATGTTTATCAGTTGTCTAGTACCAAGTGTTGTCAAGCTCTGCTTAGCTTGGGACTAGACGGCTTTGAGTGATAGTTAAAAAAAAAAAAAAAAAACATGGTACTTCTTGAATAGACTGATGATAAGACTCTCTGACGTTTGGCTGTCAAAGATTCAGAGCTGTTATGAATGTCAAAGATTCAGGTACAAACAAGAACCGGAACCAACTACAGCTGTAAGTACATGCTTGCTGAGGAACTTCTAAGTTTATCTTGGAGATTATTGGCACCCCACCAATAGTGTACAAGATAAACTTAGAAATTAATGTACATGTGAATTGAAAAATTTGTGCATTTAATTTAATGATATTTAATGTTTGGGCATTTTTTTTTGTCGACGGGGAAAATCATCTTATGACAAAACCCGCTCTTGGGTGGAGTGGGAGATAGTGTCAGACTCTTACTGACTAAAAACCCCGCGCCGTTCCTTCTAGCCTTCATACCGGGCTCTAGTTTCCTTTCGGATAACCCCGAACCCGGTAGGCTTCGACCCAGCTGGGCCCCTCCTGTTGCTGACAACTTCTTGAGGGGCGCGGGAATAATGTGCGCCGTCGACGTCTTGGCTCGGTCCGGACAATTACCGGACGATCGGACAGCGAGCTACCCAGGGCTCGCTGTCCACGAGTCCGCGTCTACGGTGGCTGGAAATCGGAATTGGAATCCCGGCGGCGGCGGCGGCGATGGCGCCGTTGCCTGAAGCGGTCGAAGAAGGAGGCGACCGCCTGCCACTCCTCCTCGCTCCGGACCATGGCTTGATGTTTGGGCATGAGAATTGAGCTGAGCTGAGGGTGCATTAACAATTGAGCTATCACAACTCACCCTCCGAATACAACCAATCTTAAATTTGATAAAACAGCGACATCAACCATTGCACAAGAGCCAGATATGATTACAGATTTATGCCAACCATAGGTAAAGCCGCTATTAGTTTTACAGTAACGCTAAAGACTAGGCTTTGTCTCAACTGACCTAATAGTTAGATAATGATCGGAGATGCTTTTAATCTAGCAGATGCTTGAACAACATGGCCATGAACTACACAATACCTGACCGCGTGAAATTTCGATATTCATAATAAATATTGCTCAACTTCGTGTCCAACTCGGCTGACGTATTCGTTACTAGCTATCTGTACCGCGCGGACGTGTTATCGTTTTATAATGGCAGCTACAATTTTAGTTTTGTTTTTCGTATACCTACTGTTCCGTACAGCATTATCTTTACCAGTTTCTCAAAATGTAAATTCAGTGCATTCACCAAAGGCAGTTTTTATGGATCGTTATAAATTTTTAAGACAACTAATGGACGTTAAACAAGTTAAAAGTTCAGACAGTGATTTTGTTGGTAATGTGGCTAGAATTAAGAGACAAGCGATTAATCTCGGTGGCTGTTCTGACAATTGGGTGTGGATTATGACTATTTGCGTGAAACAAGAACTGTAAGTATTGTATTTATTACTTTCTCTATCAGTTGATGCATCTTATTAGACCTAAGCTGAACCGCCATGGGTAGCTCGCTGTCCGATCGTCCGGTAATGGACCGAGTCCAAGACGTCGACGGCGCGCACTGTTCCCGCGCGCCTCAAGGAGTTGTCAGCAGCAGGAGGGGCCCAGCTGGGTCGAAGCCTACTGGGGACAGGGTTGTCCGAAAGGGAGCTCGTGCCCCGGTATGAAGGCTAGAAGGAACGGCGCGGGGTTTTTAGTCAGTAAGAGTCTGACACTGTCTCCCGCTCCACCCAAGAGCGGGTTTCGTCAAAGATGATTTAAAAAAAAAAAAAGCTGGACCCATAATATTATTATTGCCGTCCCAATGCTTATTACATGCCTTCACGAATAACTAATTGACTCAGAAATAGGCACTCGATTGTTTTGAAACTTACATAAAAACAAAATTATAATATAAATATTTACCCTTGATATTCCAACTCATTTATGACGCTATTTGTTATCAAATCGATAAGTGATCATTAGTTTTTTATAAAACTACTAAATAAATACGTAATATTGTTTTGCAAAAATGGTGACATAGTTAAAAAAAATGATTTTAGAGGAGTGTATTTTTTCATTTAAATTAATACCTATTATAAATACAAAATCATTTATTTGAAATAGATCAAATGCAGGCACTTTTGAATAGTCAAATTAATGTCGATCAGTCCAAGAAAAGTGAAGCTAAATTACCTCCTATCATTCATTATCTTTTGATTAAAGATTGTTTTAAGTTAAAACAAAATAAAATGTATTCGATAAATTTTGTAATTATGTTCTATATTACATAAACAATCTTTTTTTTTAGTTTTGTCGTCCTTGGTGCGTGTCATGGGAGTTATAATAAAATTTAAATTTTGTTTGTTTAAATTATTATTTCTTTATTATTTCCAGATATGACAAAGCAAAAGATGGAAATGAAGACGAGATTATGACGACACTTGATTATCAATCGACGCACAGGCCTGTAACTGTGCCTCTAAGTCCTCGAACGACACCGAGTCCTCAAACTACACCAAGTCCTCGAACGACAGCAAGTCTTCGAACGACACCAAGTCCTCAAACGACACCAAGTCCTCGAACGACATCGAGTCCTCAAACAACACCAAGTCCTCGAACAACACCAAGTCCTCGAACGACATCGAGTTCTCGAACGACACCGATTCCTCAAACAACACCAAGTCTTCGAACGACAGCGAGTCCTCGAACGACGCTAAGTCACCAAACGATGCTGAATTCTGGAACAACACCCCGGACTCCATCAAAACCACGTCCCCTAACGACGACACTAAGTCCTCCAAAAAGCATTGAGCTCTCCTCAGGCAGTTGTGTCTTAACCCCTGGCTTCGGTCAACCTCAGTGCCTAATTTTTGTATTATTTATTGTTATTATGCGTAACTATTATATTCCTTTATAATAAGAGTAAAAGACATCATTATATAGTGACGTAAACTGTCGTATTTTAGTGACGTCGTACCTGCTCAGTACAAATTAACAGTAATTTTGTAGCGCTAAAGAAATTTTCCTCCTATGAACAAGCGCATATCAACATACCTATGACGTCTTAAAATTATTATGTGTGAAAGAAACGAAACTGTGCAGAATGAATAATAGGTACCATCCCTTTCTTATATCAATCCCTTATGGCCGTCACTTTAATAATAATAATATAATAATATTTCACCACTATCACACAACGCCGTCTAGTCCCAAGCTAAGCAGAGCTTGTGTTATGAGTACTAGACAACTGATAAACATACTTATGTATTTCTAAATACTTCCTAGTGACGCATTTACACTACGTGCTACCCAAGATTTAGAATCGGTGCGTTTGTCAAAAAGTACGTAAGAGATACTAAATTAAAAATAAACCAAAAGAAACCACAAATGTGCGACATTTGAGAAATTACTGAACACAGAAATAACAATATGATTATCTAGACACGAG
Source organism: Mythimna lalbum (assembly GCA_949319445.1). Lineage (NCBI taxonomy): Eukaryota > Metazoa > Arthropoda > Insecta > Lepidoptera > Noctuidae > Mythimna > Mythimna lalbum. The sequence goes on from OX439358.1 coordinate 4,213,760, forward strand.
GTAGCGTGTCAAGCCAAGTTCAGGTAACAGAACTGGTGAGCAGCACCGTCTGTAATATATTTAATTTGCTCAATTTGTTTGTGTCCTACTAGATAGATTAATGTACTGAACTATCACTAATTAACAGTAGTTGTATATGAAACCTTTTCGACAGATTTAATCTGACAAAAATCTATCCAAAGTTTAAGGCAATATTTAAAGTAATTTAATTTATTTGTAAGTATATTTATTTCAAGTTGTATTTTTTAATAATTATTATCTAGTCGTTTAAAATAGTTATATATTTATCAACGCCTAGAAGATTACTAGCAATATTTTCCAAATATTTTTGTTAAGGTATCTAATATCTATAAACTACTTTACAAAATGATATATTTTTTATGCTAGTAGTTTCTTCTGTTGGTCTTGCCAAAGTGAAAGTAAAACCTATATAGCCTAACATAGGCCTGAGAGGTAGCCAGTGTTTTCCAAATAACCCTCTATATCCGTCCTAAACAGTAAAAGAATAAGTTAAAATGTATTTAATACTTTTTAGTTTATTTTTTTATTAGGTAATAGTACATTGTTACACTAGGGGTGAAAGTTACTTATTTCGTCCCGAGAAGGAGTTGGCGGCTGAGTGGAGCGAGATCGCTATTTCGAGGGACTAAATAAGTAACTTTAACCCCGAGTTAAGCATTGTGCTTTTCCTTACGAATACAAGAAGATAGACGTAGTTTTTTTTTTAAATAATTTGTCAGCTGTTAGTTGAAAGTAAAACTCCCTAGGGATGAAAAGTGTGATACTTTTCAGCCCACTCCTCAGGCAAGTTCAGATCTACTTTCAGAGTATGAGTGATGAAAAAACCTTTTTTAGTACTTGGAAAATATGTGAATATTTACTTACATTAATTTGTGATAAAACGTAAGTTCATATTTTGTATAATATATAGTTTTACAACTAAATGAATGAGCTGTGTGCATAATTTATTACTGATTACAAATATATATAAAAGAAAACTGGTTTATTTATTTTTTAGTTTTGACCTATTCATAAATTGACAGGTCGAAGATTTTTTTGAAAAATTAACAATTTTCAAAAAAATCTCTCCTATATTAAAATCCTATATTAAAAAGTAGTTTAATAGATTCTGCTCATTATTCTGATAAAACTGATTTCTGGTTTCGCAGATTTTAACGTAACACCTTGTATGTACAAAAAAAAATAATAATTTAAAAAACACATTCTATTGGAAAACATAGCGACTGTGTTCAGTCTGTATCTAAAACTAAAAACTTGATAGTGGTTAGCCTTAAACCATGCAAAGCCAAAAGAAAAAAAAGCGTAGTAGATACCAACCGGTAATTACCCTACTGTTAAGAAAATAAGCAATGCTTGCAAGATCGAACGCTTATTTAAAGCTTGCTAACGATTTAAAACTAGAATATCTAGTAGATAATAATTTATTAGTTAGGCAATAAAATAACCTGCCTGAATTAGACAACTTTAATTATTTTATCTTAAATTTACTGTTTGTTCTGGATCGTTTTAAAAATGTATGGTGCTAAAGGGCAAATGTAGGAATGTAGTGAGTTAAAGTCGGACACGCTCTTACGCCCGACGCTAGATCTGCTATCTTATGATAACCCCCGCCCTTGGGTGGAGCGGGAGATCGTGTCAGACTCTTACTGACTAAAAACCCACCCCGTTCCTTCTAGCCTTCAAACCAAGGCACTAGTTTCCTTTCGGATAACCCTGGCCCCAGTAGGCTTCGACCCAGCTGGGCCTCTGCTGTTGCTGACAACTCCTTGAGGCGCGCGGGAACAGTGCGCGCCGTCGACGACTTGGGCTCGGTCCATTACCGGACGATCGGAATGCTAGAGCGGTTATTCAATGATAATCCAACTCCAAAAAAAATACCGCTTATACCTCATTACATTTCTAGCGACCAAAGAAGTTAAGTACCACTCAATACGCAAACACTCGGACAGAATGTCTGTTCTGCAAGCGCTGAACAGCCACAGTTAACTCACACACACACAGTTAACTCTGGGCTGATTTACGAGGGTCATCAACGCCTCAACCATCTGGGTGTACACAACCAAATAACCATCCAATAAATCAGAGGACACAGCGATTCTTGAGGTAACGATGCAGCGGACTAACTCGCCAGAAGAGGTTTGAAAATGGCAGCGATAGAACCTGAGCTCATTGTGCCGCTCCCCTCCGGATACCTACGCAATCTGGTAAGGAAACCAACTAGAGACCTACATCACAGACTATGGGTAGACCATAGTGAGTGCAGGCAGGGTAAGGAGGCACTTCCCTCCATTGATGGCCGCTTCACAAAACAGACCCTACGACTGGATGGATCAAATGACACATTTGTCCCATCCGTACGCAAAATAGTTTACGTTTACGCACTTTGGTCGTGGAGTTGCGGATACCAGCCTGAAATGTAAATACTCTTCTAGCACCTCGTGATATATTACCTGACTGGCGATACGTCATACCGTCACGCCCATTTATTAAGTACTAGCTTTCCGCCCGCGGCTTCGCCCGCGTGGACTACAGTTTATATCGCGTGGGCAGAGACCCGTGCTCAGCAGTGGAATTATAGGTAGCCTCTGTTATTCCAGTGTCTCTTCTACCTACCTACCAAATTTGATCTAAATCCGTTCAGTAGTTTTTGCGCGAAAGCGTAACAGACAGATAGACAGACCGACAGACAGAGTTACTTTCGCATTTATAATATTAGTAAGGATAAAAGCTACAAGTAATATATCGATAAAAAAGCATCTCTATTTTATTATAGTATAGTATAGTTTTTTTTTTGTCGACGGGAAAAATCATCTTTGACAAAACCCGCTCTTGGGTGGAGCGGGAGATAGTGTCAGACTCTTACTGACTAAAAACCCCGCGCCGTTCCTTCTAGCCTTCATACCGGGGCACGAGCTCCCTTTCGGATAACCCTGTCCCCAGTAGACTTCGACCCAGCTGGGCCCCTCCTGCTGCTGACAAATCCTTGAGGCGCGCGGGAACAGTGCGCGCCGTCGACGTCTTGGACTCGTTCCATTATTTAATGTTCTTCAAATTCAATAAACTGAAATTGACAAATGAGTAGATATTACAGATCATGGGATGAATAATTGTAAACAAAGTAAAAGAATCGTAGCAAGCAAGCAAAGCAAGGCAGGTTTTAGTCAGTAATAGTATGAAATTTTTTCACACTGTACACAAAATAAAAGAACTAAAGGATTTCCCACAAAAGTAAAAATAAAAAATATAGTTCAATAGTTTCTGCCTGCCCCATGAGAAAAAGGTGAGTGTATTTATGTAGATGATATCTGAGAAAGAAACATACAACCTATGTGATTAAATACAAAGTATTGCATCACAATTTACATCTATATATATAAAAATCAATGCCACTTTTCGTTGTTATTTTATAACTCAAGAACGGGCTCACCTATCCAAACCAAATTTTTAGGCTTTGTTCGGACTATTTAGTAGATGGTTTATGTGAAGTTTGGTAGGGTAGAGTTGGGTAGAGTAGGGTAGAGTAGGGTAGAGTAGGGTAGAGTAGGGTAGAGTAGGGTAGAGTAGGGTAGAGTAGGGTAGAGCAGGGTAGAGTAGGGTAGAGTAGGGTAGAGCAGGGTAGAGTAGGGTAGAGTAGGGTGGAGTAGAGAAGAGCGGGAGCGAAGCCGCGCGGGCAAAGCTAGTATATTATATACTCTACCTGAATACCAAACACACACTACTACATACACTGCTCAAAACAGAACACTAAAAAGTTTTTCTTGTAGCGCCGATGTATTGTCGTAGGTCAGTGAATCATCTCTCGCAATTATTGCGAAATCAAATTCGCTTAAAACATAACACTACCTAATGTGATGCAATATTTGCTGGATGGTTTGAAACTTTGAAGTAGTCATCGTGTCTCTAGAACGCAATAAAGCCAACTTTACACACAGGTTTATAATCAGTTAATAAAAATTCGACAATCCGAAATCCTCTTTGTTTTTGACATTACGAGAATGGCAGTTAGGAGTTTGTCATGCTCACTTAAATGTCTCGCTGTTGGTGGCGCGTGTATTGGGTCATTCGGTTCCCTTGAAAATGGTTGAGCTGAGTGGGGCTGATGCACGCGTCATGCTCGTGTACGGGTGCCGTCAGTTGAGACTGGTCATCTCTTAGCTTAATTCAGTTTTTATCTTTTAATATATTTTTTATTTTTATTTTATTATCTACATTGTGCTCACATAATAGAAGCAACATGAAATAATGTAAACAAACATTATATGTAACACATAATATGATTTAAAAGAGTGTCCATGGAGTTTCTTGCACGTTCTTCTCCATAGAGATCTACGCTTTGGAACGTGCAATTTAGCTTCACTTTTTTTGGACTGACCGACATTTGACTATTCAAAAGTGCCTACATTTGGTCTATTTGAAATAAATGATTTTGAATTTGAATTTGAATTTGAAGATTTCCGAACCCATGATTCAACTTTGTCACCAACAATAACAAGCCGATTAGTATTCAAAACTTAAGTTCGAGACCTAATGCGTAAGAATTTGGTAGTAGCACGGTAATTAGTATCATACAGTATTGTAACTCGGCCGTATCTTTGAAATAAATGCTTACAGCCGCGCGGTACGTAAACATGCGATAGAGCTGACCGCCTCCAGCAATCTAATTACATTTAGCTAGTTTGTTTCCATTTATTTTTGTGATTGTAAATAAACTTACTTTTTTATATAAACAAGATATTTTGTGGATTGAATAGGAAGTGTTCAATAAAAATGCGTGTTGTTTTTTGATTGGTAGATTTAAATAAAATGCTTTTCTAGTATTATTCATACACATTGTATAATAAACCACTATTATTAATAAAAAAAGTACCACGTCTTTACTTTGAATTATACAAACTAACAATAATCGCGCGATTATTGTTAAAAAAAATCCGTCGTGTCCGTTCGTCACTGCGGCACAGTTGCAACGGTCGCGCGACTGTCTCCATGCTGAACGTATGCCAAAACCAAGGCGCGTAGATATAGTTTGCGTTTCGTCCGTTTGTATGAAGTTGGAATACTGTATGATATTATTACCGTGGCAGTAGTACTCCAATTGTCGAATTGGACCAGTTGGACTATATCAGTTAGGTATGTAGTTTATTAATTTGAGTATGTATTTCCTACTAATATTATAAATGCCAAAGTTTGTATGTATGGATGGATGTATGGATGTTTGTTACTCTTTCACGCAAAAACTACTGAACGGATCTCGATGAAACTTGGTACACGAGTAGACCATATCCCAGAATAACACATAGAATACTTTTTATCCTGGGATTATATACGCAGGTGAAGCCGCGGGCAAAAGCTAGTATTGTATAATTGTATTATTATTATGTTATATATATATATTAATATTATTAAATATATGGTTTATTAGTACCTATGGTTACGTACGTCACCCAAAGGTTGCCTGGCAAAAAATGCGCAAGGCAAGAAGTCTGCCTCTGTACTTTTGTGAGCATAAAGCATTTAATAAATAAATATTAACTGACTAAAGTGACTATGCCTTATTTTGGAATTTACATTTGCTAAAATACTGCGAGATTTATTATAGTAGGTACATTATGATATAAGTGTTTAATGTTAGTGATTACCGTTGAGGCGGTATTTAGACCCGAGCCATGGCGAGGGTCTTAAGAGAGCCGAGAACGGTAATCATTAATTACTCACGTGTATCATACGACGTTTTTCAATACACTTGTGAATAAAATAATTGTAAAACTAGTAAACTTTAGTGGTGGTAAAAATCTGTTTTCATATCGGCACCCATTTTTTTTTCCTTTTCCTCGTGGGGGACGACCTGCGCCCACCCTGATACGATAAATGTAATAAAATGATGGCGGTGGAGAGGTTGAACAATAAGGTTTTAACCACATTAACTACTAGTGCTTAATGGTAATCAAAATGTCACAGTTTGGTAACAAGTACCATTATATACCTAAGTGCAGGGCAATAAGAGTCACTTTATGAGCAAGTGTATTGAAAAAACCATTAACACAGCTTTCAGGATGCTAAAAAGAACGTGTAAACGTTATATTCCAGTTATTTTAACTCATTCCAAGGTTAACCCATTTTGTTGCTTAATTTACTGGACTATCGTAGGTCATTGAATCAGTACTAGCGTCAATAATGTTCCTACTGCGGCGATTCAGGCCTCCTCTCTATGAGAGAGACTGAGCCGTAATCCACCACCAAAGAGGGGACTTACTGGTTCGCCCAGCTGGGTCGAAGCCTACTGGGGCCAGGATTATCCGAAACGAAGCTCGAGCCCCGGTATGAAGAGGCTAGAAGGAACGGGGTGGGTTTTTAGTCAGTAAGAGTCTGACACTATCTCCCGCTCCCAAAAGCGGGAGATAGAGATCATCCAATGACAACCGTAATTGGATGATTTTTACCCACCGTAAAAAAAAGCCGTAATCCACCACGCGGGCCTAGTGCGGGTTGATGAATGTCACATATATGTCTTCGAATTTTTGGTTCTAGGACGTGCCGGTTTTCTCAAGAAGTTTTTCTTCACCGTTTTGAGAGCAGTGGTGATGAAATAAATTACACAAAGTAATGTGCCTGGCTGGGTTTGAACCCGCGACCTACCACTCGTAAGTCGGAGCCGTTATCACTCGGCCACCACATCTCTTCTGGATTAAGCTGATAGTATAGTCATCAGTGCCGTAAATAGCCCGCGGTGCCAGCGGTGCCCAGGTACAGGGCACAGTCCCCGAAGGGGCGCAAAAATTATATACCTAGTCCTTTTTTTTTGTATTGTACTTTTTCTAGGGGCGCAGTTATAGTAGCACGCACCGGGCGCATAAAAGGCTGGTTACGGTACTGATGGTCATAATTATTATATTACAGAATCATCACTCACAACTAATACAAAATCAAGTTCGCCTAAAGCATAAAAATATCTGATGTGATGTAATTTTATCTTTTATGATCCTATCATTCTGATTTATGGCACACTTTGGAATTTCCGTCTTTCTGCTAAAGTAACTCCAGCGCATCACGGAAACCACAAAACGGATTACAAGGAAAAGTATGTAGGATAGTTTGTTCTTAATACATTGCTGTGAAGAAGGCTCATCAGAAAGTTTAAAGTCACCCAAAGGGCAATGGAAAGGGCTATGCTCGGGGTTTCCCTGCGTGATCGAATCAGAAATGAAGATATCCGCAAGAGAACTAAAGTTGCCGACATAGCACAAATAATGTGGCAATGGGCAGGGCACATTGCTCGCAGAACAGATGGCCGTTGGGGCCGAAAAGTTCTGGAGTGGCCACCACGTACCGGAAGACGCAGCGTCGAAAAGCCTCCAACAAGGTGGGCTGATGACCTGGTGAAGGTTGCGGGAAGCTTGTGGATGCGCGATGCATAGGATCGTTCGTTGTGGCGACGCTTAGGAGAGGCCTTTGTCCAACAGTGGACGTATATCGGCTGAAATCAAAATCAAAAGTCAAAGTCAAAATATTTTATTTCACATAGGATAAGTGCTTATAAAACGTCAGAAACTAGAGAACGGTCCCAAATTGGTCGTTTCCTATGGAGAAAAACCGGCAAGAAACTCCATGGTTACTCTTTTAAAAAATGTGTTTATTACAATATTGATTGATTTATGTAATTGAACAGTGTAGACCAGTCAACACTGTACACAAAAGCACAAAATTAATCATAATAAACAAAAAAAAAAGTAAGTCGTAATAGAAAGTAAACTAAGAGTTTGTGGATTATACAGTGTTCTCACATTCACGTTCCAAAAAGAGGCTATATAAAAAAGCAGGAAAAATTTGAATAATTACAACTATCAATAAATGATGATGATGATGACATTGTTGTGAGCAATTTCACATGCACCTGTGTTAAAGGTGTCACAGTCAATTCTATTACACCTACAAAGGTTCGAAGTCGAATCAAACCACAAATGACTCTTCACAAAGAATTCTTCCAAAGTTGCACAATAATTTATAACAGATCACCATTCGCATACGTATTCGCGTCGAATCTTTAAAGCCTTGATCACACGTGCCGAGCAAATGGGTGGGACAGTGCTCTCGGCCGAGTACTTGGTACGTATAAACACAGCAGCGTCGAGTGCTTGGTCGAAAGAAGTGGCGAGACAGTACCACGGCTCCCGGTCTACCTGCTAGTCCCTCACGCTTTCCCGCACTGTCAGTCTGGCTAGCACACTCGGCAGGTATGAACCTGAACGTACACTATCTACTCAGTCACAGGATTGTTACTTTGTACATTTTTTAATAACCTTTTTTACAACCATCCAATCCATCGTGTCCGTATTGTAGTTTCAATTGACTGTCAGTCTAAACTGACTCTGCCAGTAAAAAAACATGCGTGAACAGCTACTCGTTTATATAATAATAATAATGGTTTACTGTTCAAGAAAAATACACTTTTACATCAAATAATTCACTGGTCTCCACACTAGGATTCCCTGTGTCGTGGAGACCATTTTACCGTCTCGCCCATTTATTCGATGCAGTGCGTTCCAAATTAGAATAGGATCGACTGCCATGTTGTAACGTCACGATTTACTGTCAAATCGAGGAAAGGAATTTTTACACGTTAATTAATTTACGAAAATTTTTATTTATTTACGAACTGAACGAAAAAAAAAACTTTTTACAAAAAAAATATAACCGACTTCAATGTTAAAAAAACACTGAAAAGTAGCAAATAACTTTAATTTTGGAAGTCGGCGTTTCTATAATAGTTTAGTCTCTTCGTTATTTAACACCGACTTCCAAAATTAAAGTTATTTGGTACTTTTCAGTGTTTTTTTAACATTGAAGTCGGTTATATTTTTTTTGTAAAAAGTTTTTTTTTTATTTTACACTTTTTAGTTATGGTACCACCACTAAAAAGTACCCCTCAGTCAAACTTAAATACCTTATAGTCAGAGCGCATCTCATAACGGTTCTAATAATCCCAAACACGGTTAGATTACATTAATTTACCTTTCGGCTTCATCATCAGATCAGTTCGATATATCCTCACCCCTCTTCTTTCAATCAGTCATTAGACTATATGCTGAATTATGTCAACATTGCATTGAACTTAAAATTTTTTCCTGTTTAAAATGAGCCCAAACACGACTACGGTGCTGTAATTTCAAGGTTTGTACTTTTTCTAATGCTCCTGGCTTCAGCATCAGGTCTCTATGTACTTCGGTGTTCTTTATTAACAGTACGATTATCCACACATCGAGCCCTTTTCAATGAGCCTAAACTCGATATATCTGCTTTTGGTTGTCGAGGACTTAGGTACTCTGCAGACTATCCTGACTGCAGCATCAGGTCATGACTTGATGATCATGAGACCAAATGTGGCAAATGCCCTATCAAACATCAAAACAATTTATTAAAACAGTCCTTGCCTGTTCGAGTAACTTCTTACTGTTAAGGAGTTGTACCTTCCATCATCAGCCCAGCTACCTGAGATGGTGACGACCATACGCAAATACACAAGATACTTCATAAAATATGCGAAAAACAATGAGTGAGCCTATAAAATTTGAAGGTTGCCCTCAATTTCTCCAAGATCCCATCATCAGATCCTAATTTGGTGATAATGAAACCACTTCAGAACTATCTACTTTTGAACAAAAAAAGAATTTTGAAAATCTGTCCACATTTGGCGGAGTATTCGACGAACAAACATACAAAAAAAAAAAAATAACATACAAACAGCCGAACGTAGTACCTCCTCCTTTTTGGGAAGTCGGCAAAAAAAGTTTCATCAGAATCCAGTTCTTCAATTTTAATCATCTCTAAGTTCTTCAATTTTGCCAAAATTTCTTCGATTTGACAATACGACGTGACGTCAAAACACCGCAATCGATCCTATTCTCATTTGGAACGCATAGTCAGTGTGATCAAGGCATTACGACCACACCTCATGTAGTGCTATGAGTATTTCCATACATTTGAATATAGTTACGAGAGGGATTTACCTTCTTACGACAAGCCCTTGGCCGACAACGTCACTAGACATCATACAGCCTACTGACTCATCTTTCACCAGGACTTTATGACGTGATAAGGATAGTAAATACTAAAAAGTACTAAAGTGATGACTGTCTCTTTGCAAAAATAACGTATTGCGTACAACTAAGCAGTGGATTTCCCTACCAGAGTCTGTGTTTTCTGATGGTTAGAATATAGGCGTGTTAGAATATTGAAGGGTGATGGGGGTATAACTATTATGTATTTATATCTGTCGCAGGGAAATGAGGATATCAGGGATTTCTCGAATTCCATAGGGATCTCACGAAATCCCGGTAGATGTCGAATATTCTCGTTTATTACGTCATCTTACTGTTGAGAATGTTGAGATGGATGTGTGGTGCGACGAGAATGGATAAAGTGAGAAATGAGTATGTAATGAAATGACATTTCATTAATTCAAATTTGCCGCGCTTCGCGCGTTGAAGTTGTCAATGGAATTTATGTTCTGTGGAACGGGGTGACGTGTGATTGAATGGCAGATGATGTTTAGATTATTTTGCATATTTTATCCCTAGGGATTTCGTGTAAACACTGATATCCTCATTTCCCTGTGACAAATCTACCTTCATATCATGCTAAGATGTAACATGAATAACTGTTATTTACTGTGTATCAAAATTCGTATGACTGGTGTTAGAAGGCTACTTCGACATTCCTGACCCTGCTCACATCAACTGTCTAACTTCCCCGTCTTGCTCGCTACACCGCTGACCAGTCCCGGCTCGAGACGCGTGTGCAGCACGAGCCAGCAATATGGTGGGGACCAGTTACAGCGCCATCTCGGTAGAAACAACTAACTACCAGAATAGATATTTTATCCTAAATCATATTCTGTCATTCATAACAAAATATAATATCTTTAGAAATATGTAGTTCTACTTATTTACATGCTTATCATAATAAAACTCAGTCTTACATAAGTTTCTTAGGGCGTAGTTAATTAAAATAAACCTCTAATAAGAGAAAAGCTCCTATCTTAAACTTATAAAAGTAAATAAAAATTACTTGGGTGCTAGGTGGTTTTTTTTTTAATGGGGAAAATCATCTTATGACAACCCCTGCTCTTGGCTGGAGCGGGGATAGTGTCAGACTCTTACTGACTAAAATCCCCACCCCGTTTCTTCTAGCCTTCATACCGGGACTCGAGTTTCCTTTCAGATAACCCTGGCCCCGGTAGGCTTCGACCCAGCTGAGCCCCTCCTGTTGCTGACAACTCCTTAAGGCGCGCGGGAACAGTGCGCGCCGTCGACGTCTTGGGCTCGGTCAGGACAGTTACCGGACGATCGGACAGCGAGCTACCACTACTTGCACTCTGGTCTCTCGTCGTTGACGATTTTTGTCTACCAAATGAAAGATGCATCACTTTTCTGTCACACTCATCATTTACATTTACATTTACATCTTAAATCAAGGCGACATCTGTGTCATCCATCATTGCAGCATCAGAGTTCTGCGAGTGATTATCTACACTTTAATAGTATAAAGAGGTAAAGTTTCTTTATTTTGTTTTTATATTTATTTATTTGTTTGTAGGAGGTAGGTAATCTTTGAATCTTTGGTCCGATTGCTAAAGTTTATTCACTGATAAAAAACTGCTTTAATCCTGAATAACATGGCTATTTTTTATGTACGCGAGTGAGTGAAACCGCGGGCAAAAGCTAGTAACATATATATCAGTCTGAAATTACTAATGGGCAGTTACCTGGACCTGACACAATACTGGTCTGGTCCGATCAACTATCCTATACTTTGTTGAAAGACCTACGAAATGGTGAAAGGCCTTATAACCTTTTCGTTTCGCACATGTCCAGTCAGGGGTATCCCCCTTAGATACGTCATTTCCGACCATACCTGTTTAGCGTGGGATGGTTAAAACGTCACGCCATCAATATTTTCCTTCTTGAAGACTGACGTATACTAGCAGATAATTATGTAAATAATACTCTGTGTAGTAACAGGAAAATATGAAAAATAATGTCATATATTATATCGATGCTTCCGGCAACAAATGTCGTAAACGCCATTTTGGCGAAAATGAGTTAAGAATGCAGCCCTACTTAATTTTTGGCGCTGCGTCGATCTAAAAATGTGAAAAAAATATTCGCCTAAAAAAAATACTTTTACACCCAAAATTTTTACTAGTATAATCAAGATTTTTTTAGAAATGAGGGTATGTATAACTCATATTGCTTAAAACCGAATAACCGTGCAGGTCGTATAATACAACGTACAAACAGCTGTCGGTCGTAAAAACATAATTAATTGTAATTACACCCCACAATCATTTTTAAAACGTAAGCTCTGTTGAGAAACAATTGTCGTAATGTCACTTGATCTTGGAGAATTGGTTTGAAAATTGAATAAAAAAAATTGGTATGTAATCTGTAGGTATCTGTAGGTCATCATCATCATCATTTCAGCCGATATACGTCCACTGCTGGACATAGGCCTCCCCCAAGCGTGTCTGTAGGTGGATAAGGGAAATGGTACTTTCCACCATTAACAATAGAGTCGAAATTCGCGTGAGTGACTCGCGAAGGACAAAGTAATAAAATTGATTTATGGCCCCGCGATGCGACTCTATTGTTCTGGATCTATCCCGAGACGTCAGTACCTAGAATTTTCTTTGCTCCGCGTATAAATACGAGCCCCCGAACGGAAGTGAGTCAGTTCTGATTTCGACTGCGAACAAGAGCGATCTACCTAAGTGTGCGAAGTGATTTTATCTATCGACCGAGGCGATAGTATACCGGAACTCTAGTGCTAACTGTGATTTGGATTATTGTTGACTGGACTAATTATTTATTGTTTGTGGTAAATAAAGTTCTTTATTGGTAAATCGGCATTTAGTTACCCACGTACGTAACAATACGTTTTAAAAAAATGTCGTGATTATAAAATCTTCTTGAAATCAATGAAACAAAATGATTACTTAACATTTTGAATTACGTCTGGCTGGTACACCGTTGGAGGTAGAACACTATAGAATAGAATAGAATAAACTCACTATAGGCATCTTGTAACAAACGCTTGATTAAATTATACGGGACGATACCTATCAACTTACTTAAGTGTAAATTTTTATACCTTTAGGACCTGCCAGGTCCTAAAGGTATAAAAATTTCGAGCCGCGACACAAACAATGATGATGAATGATGATTGATGTACAAAATCCTCTAATGGAAATTTAAGTGATTGGTTTAGACATTTTTTTACTTTGAATTTGTATTAGTGCCTTGCTTAACCATTATTTTGATTAAACGATGACGGTCAATGAATAAAAAACCTTTTTTAATTATGTCAATTTGTATTTTATTTTATTGTTTTTATTACAAGTAATGAAAACTCAACTTACAGTCTTAAATTCATTGATTTGCTTCAGATATTTCCATGTTTGTTACATACCATCGCATCAGATCGTGGTGTTTACACTCATTTTTATTTCAGTATATGGTTTTTAAAACCAAACCCAGAACTATTGTATTTAAAAACTGGTGCATACTTCTAACTTCCGTTAGACAAATCGTTCTCCATTGATTTGTTAGTGGTCGTAAATACCAACTTCTTGAATTTTCTGGGGTGTATGTCCAAGCTAACTTTTAAAATCAGGCTTTGACATAAATAGCAATAATATATTATGAAACACCATCGTATTTTACGTATTTCTTGTATAGATCACAATTTTACAACTTTTAAAGTTAAAAAGATATAAGCCAAAAACAAAATTATTTTTTGTTTTTCGTTGATTACCAAAAGTGCTATTTTGGTGTTTACGACCTTTGTTGTCGGAAGCATCGATATGGCATTTACGGTACGTATTTTCGTGTTTCTTGTATATTCACAAGCCAAGCAAATAGTAAAAAACCATCTTATAAAGAAAAACTTAATTACACTACCCAATTAGAGTTTTGAATACGATGTGGTGTTTTGTTTGTAAGTATCTGATTTTTGAGCAGTAGTGGCCGAGTGGTAACGGTCCCGACTTACGAGTTGTAGGTAGCGGGTTCAAACCCAGCAGCATTACTTTGTGTAGTTTATTTCATCACCACTGCTTTCAATACGGTGAAGGAAAACATCGTGAGAAAACCGGAACGTCCTAGAACCAAAAATTCGAAAACATGTGACATTCACCAACCCGCACTGGGCCCACGTGGTGGATTACGGCCCATTCCCTCACCTAGAAAGGAGGCCTGAGTCCCAGCAGTGGGAACATTAAAAAGGCTGATGATGATGATGATGATCTACTGAGAGACAAACAAAAACCCCCGTTATATAACGCCATGGCCGTGTTACAGTAGTAGTGGCCGGTATAGTAGTAGTAACGTTCACACCCAGCTAGGCGCTTTACTTTGTGTAATTTATCTCATCACCACTGCTCTCAAACCGTGAACGAAACATCATGAGGAAACTGGCAAAATCCTGGAACTTTTTCGAACATCATTTTTTTTTATTATTATTATAGAGGTTTCAACAAGATAAGGTTGGAAACTCGCCGTTCGTCGGCTTGTTCGATGGTAGAAGTGAGATGGAATCAAGTCATGTAATTCCTGCGCACACTCTTCAAAATGCATTCTGTAAAACACTGAAAGACACGCTCAAATAAAAACACTTTTTAATAGGTTCTGTACTTGTATGCTAATTTAAATTCTAAATATGTTCAGAGAAGTTCTAGATGTTTACTGTTCGGTGTATCAAACAACAAGGCCGGCCGTTCATTGTTCCTTCGAAGAAAAAGCCACTAAAACGTCATGACTGAATAAATTAAATGAGCTGCCAATCGAGTGATATAAGCTTTAGTCGATTAACTAGCTAGGGCGATGGCTGGCTTGGATTTTCCTTGCGTGATCACATCAGAAATGAAGGTTACCGACATAGCTCGAAGAATTGCCAAACTTAAGTGGCAATGGGCAGGGCACATTGCACGCAAACAGATGGTCAATGGAGACGAAAGGTTCTGGAGTGGCAACCGCGTACCGGAAGACGCAGCATTGGAAGGCCTCCCACAAGGTAGACCGATAACCTAGTCAGTGTCGCAGGCATCTGATGGATGCGTGACGCACAGGACCGGTCGTTGTGGCGACGCTTGGGGGAGGCCTATGTCCAACAGTGGACGTCTTTCGGCTGAAATAATGATGATGATGATGATGACCAGATACAAGCTAACAAACGTTACAGGAACTGGCTGTGGAAGGTCATAGTAATAACATCATCACCAGCCTAAGTGTCAACTAATGAAGTCGAATGCTGAACAGCAATATTTTACACGGAGTGGTTCTCAACCCAGTTACTGGGTAAAATATTAATTGACCAACGAACAGGTGACAAGACTTGATCTGATTAACCGTTTCATCGCATCGTTTAAACTGCGTACATCGAAGGACTGGAACAATTTGCACGCTGCGGTCTATCTATATTAATTTACCTATATATGTATGTATTTAGAAATATATGTTTATCAGTTGTATAGTACTCATAATAGCAGCTCTGCTTAGCTTAGAACTAGACAGCGTTGTGTGATAGTTGTGGATTATTATTATTATAACTATATATATGTAGTTTATAATTTGGGTGTCTTCAGGCTAGAGTGAATAGACTCTTAAAAAACTAGTGCGCCTCAATATCAACGATTGCGTCACTGTTTACCATCAGATGGGATTGCAGTTAAGCACTAGTTGGTATCAATAAAAAAAACTAAATAATGTAACATAACGTTCACATTACAACAGACGAGAATCAAAAGCAGGGCCTCGGCAGTTCATTCGTCAAATGATACTGATTGCATAACTGGAATTTAATAACGGTTATTAAATCAAACGTGTACAGCAAATTTTGAAACAGAGACCACCAAAAAACCCAAGGACAAATTATATCTATAGAAGTTAAACAACGTTGTTGGTGGGTTATTCCATTTTAAAGCGTTTGTTTGGAAATAAATAGTTGAAAGTAGATTTTTGGTACTATTAAAATTTGCGTAGCTTGTTCTTAATTCATATAATTTATTATACATAAAGATATAACATAACATAGAGATACAGACAGGTCACATATAAAGGCGAGCTTAACTCAGCAATGACTTTTTCCCCAGCAAATCTTTGAGTAACAGAGAGAGAACATATTTGAGGATGGATCCAGTGCACAATATAAACCTACATAACGAAGTCTAATACGTAATTATTTTATTTCAATAATGAAATTTTTCTCTTGAAGACATCTAGAGAAGGGCTGTTGTGAAGTTAGTGTGGCAGAGAGTTCCATAGATGCACTGCAGTTATAAAAAAGCAGCTAGAAGTATGACGCGGAGTACGAAGGAGAAGAGAAGAGGTGGTGGAGGCTAGAAAAACGCTAGAATCGGCCACAATAAAAAACTAGAAGCCGCCGCAAAAAACAGTTGAAGCACGCGACAGTTTGTGGCCAGAGTAGTGGCCGTTTTTTTTTTTGCGGTGGCACAGCCGTACACGAGCCTCAAAAAAAGGTCGCCTCAAAAAGAAGCTTGAAGTGGAGTTTTTTTGAGGTCAGTGTGCGAGGACATGTTGTCTGGCCGTCCGGTAATAGTCTAGACAGAGCTCGAGTTGTCGATGGCACGTACCTAGTGTTCCACGCGCGCCTTAAAGAGCTGCCAGCAAAACCGTAGGGGCCCAGCATGGTCGAAGCTAACTGGGGTCATAGGTTCGCTTCTGAAAGGAAAACCTGGGGTCTTGGAATGCAAGGCAGAGATAGAAGTGGGTTTTAGTCAGTACGAGTCTGTTAGTCTCGCTTCGCCCTAGATCAGAAAAAGTCATAAAATGATTTCCCACCTATAAAAAAAAAATTTGAAGTTAAATCTGTAGCGACATCTATGACGCCACATAAGAACTACGAAGAAAATATGAAATCCTGCATCGCGCAATCAAAGTTCGCCGCGGGATTTGAATGTATACTACAGCCCGAAATCAAAATCAATTAACAGTTGCCCACCAGTCTATAACACCTGTCAGATCTTCAAAGGAGGTTTGCGGGACTTTACTCTCTGTTCCGCATACTTCCAAAAAATTTTCTTTTTTGCCACAGAAAACCTGTCAAAGTTTAGCAGTCAAGTAGCGCTAGAGACGACGAATTGAGAGACCCACCATTACACTCCACGTATCTTTTTTGTGTCAAAAATAACAAACTCATTCTGAATGAACAAAATTACAATAAATTTAAGTAATCATATTTTAATTCATGAATCCCCAAGCGACCACCGGTGGCCGCGCATCTATTGTCTTACTATTGTGTCTCTAATTGACGGTATCTGAAGGGTTAATCTTATTTGCGAAATCTAGTTTCTGCATTCCAACGTCATGATTTATCAACCAAACTGGTTATGTTCGAAGCAATATTGATAATGACGTTTTCGGTGATGTCCAACACCATGTGCGTTCGTCAGATGCGAGTGTATATAAGCTACCTGTAGAGGTCCGACAAGCACTTTTTCGCACCGACAGTGAACAAGACAACACTGCAAAATGGCTACTCCAGCTTTGTTCGCATTTTCCCTATGTCTGTTGGTAAGCGGTGTAATCTCAAAACCAGCTATGCATGATACGGTATCATTGCAATCTCTAAACAGTGTTGATGGTAAAGTGATGAAAATTATCACTATTTTTAGTCCTGGGCTTGTGCGACACTTAAACAGTGGTGGTGTAGTAATGCCAAGTTTGAGTGATACGATCAAGCGAGTCAGTGGCACAGGAAAACGATTCAAGCGAGAATCGATTCGAGGACACGGGTGCCCGACAGGGTACATTTTTTACATGAGAAAATGCATGCTGTTTGAAACGTAAGTTTTTTTTTGTTTGTCTATTTTTTTTTCAATTTTAAATATATATATATATATATATATATTTATATTATGATAATAGAAACTTCTACCAAAAGTTTTGGTCGCATGAAAGTTGAAATTATTCTTATAGATACCACTTTGTAATAATTTATCATTCTATTGGTGAAAAAATTTTTTTATTTTTAAACAAAAATTTACAACTTTTCACTTCACCCCGCGGCTTCACCCTCGTACATAATCCCAGGATAAAAAGTATCCTATGTGTTATTCTGGGATATGGTCTACTCGTGTACCAAGTTTCATCGAGATCCGTTCAGTAGTTTTGGCGTGAAAGAGTAACAAACAGCCATACATCCATCCATACATACAAACTTTCGCATTTATAATATTAGTAGGATTATTATAATATACGTAGATTATGAAATCAATTATGTATTATGAACACTCAACTAAGAGGATATTCTGAAGAGTTGCAGTGGCCTTGTAACGCAAAATGCATCTTAGTAAAAATCAGACACGCCCTCTCCTTTCACTTAGAGATGGAGAAATAATTTTATAGTTTTTTACCTAAAAAAAAATATTTATGAACCAGACAAGCGATATTGAAAAATATTATTAGCTACCTATAATTTTTTTTTTTTTTTTGACTGGCCTTTAGTCTAGTGGTTATGTATAATGGTCCTGACTGTTATACCGGAGGTTGTGGGTTCGATTTCTATCCAGGACAAATTTTACCATCATGGAAGCATTTGTCCTGGGTGTAATTTATCTATAATATGTATGTATTTAGAAATATATAAGTATGTTTATCAGTTGGCTAGTACCCATAATACAAGCTCTACTTAGCTTGGGACTAGACGGCGTTGTGTGATAGTTGTGGAATATTATTATTATTTTATATAAATACAAAAAAAAATCAATGCATTTTTTTATTATTTTCTCTTTACATTGATAAAATAATAACGGATTTTATCTCACACATTCCAATAGTAGTTAAAAAATAAGTAATATAATTATATAGTAACTACAAATCATAAGAAAACACCAAACGAGGACAAATTGTTTAAACCAATTACGAAAGAATAATATAATTTGCAAATTATGCATTTACATAAAACCGATAGTCCCGACTGTGTGTGACAGATTCTTGACAGCCGTTACGAATTAAACAATTTCACTAAAATCGGTCAAGCCGTTTCAGAGAAGTTCGATCACAAATACCGTAATATATTAGACTAGTTTCTGCTCGTGGCTTCACTCGCGTTTTTTTTTCATAATGTGGGAAGTCGTGTAATGCTGAGCGGAAGGACGTCTCAGAATTTAACTGACTAAAACTACACCTATGTTCCTTCATTGCTCTTTGCGAATCAAGACTACGGGTTTTTCTTTTCGAAGTAAACCCATGGACCCAGTAGACTTCAGCACTACTGAGCCCCGACGTAAATGTAGCTTTCTTACCATCCAAACTTTGGAAAACCGCTTCAACCTCTTAGGGAGTAAATTAAAAATAGTACATTGTTACACTAGGGGTGAAAGTCACTTATTTCGTCCCGAGAAGGAGTTGGCGGCCGAGCGTAGCGAGGTCGCTAATTCGAGGGACTAAATAAGTAACTTTAACCCCGAGGTAAGCATTGTTCTTTTCATTACGAATACAAGAAGATAGAGCTAGTTTTTTTTTAAATAATTTAACAGCTGATAGTTGAAAGTAAAACTCCCTAGGGATGAAAAGTGAAATACTTTTCAGCCCGCTCCTCAGGCAAGTTCAGACCTACTTTCAGAGTATGAGTAATGAAAAATATATTTCTTATTCTTTTTACTCATGATAAAAAACACTCATATAAAAAAATCCAACGTTCTAGGTCTAAGGGTTTGGGTTGGGTATGAGTCAGGATATGACTGGTCTTTTGGTCTAGTGGTTAGTGGCCCTGACTGCTATGCTGAAGGTCGTGTGTTCGATTCCCACCCAGGACAAATGTTTATGTGATGGGCATGATCATTTGTTCTGTGTCTGGGTGTAATTTATCTATATTATGTATATATTTAGGAATACATTAGTCTGTTTATCAGTTGTCTAGTACCCATAATAAAAGCTCTGCTTAGCTTGGGACTAGACGACGTTGTGTGATAGTTATGGAATATTATTATTATTTTATATATTTATAAACAAAAAAAATTCAATGCAATTCTTTTTTCTTTTACAGATATGAACAAATATTGGATTAAGACCAGCAGATCAAGTGAAAGAAGATAGAACATCTTTGAGAAAGAGTAATACTGAAGACTTTTCCATGTCACAATGGACCAGCAACAGTGTGACACATCCAGCTCAATCATCTTTGAGAAGTCAGAAAGGAAATGTCATCAAAAACGCCTCTACATTTAATTTAAGGGCCCTAGTCGACGGCAAAGTTGTCACGTGTTTCGGAAGCCCATATCAGCATCGATGCTAAAGCGCGTTTATTTCATTTGCAAGCGCTATAGAAAAGACATCAACGCGATACAGCGTCGCGACTGTATCTGTAGCGACATCTATGACGCCACATAAGAACTACGAAGAAATTACGAAATCCTACATTGCGCAATCAAAGTTCTCAGCGCGATTTGAATATGTACGACAGCTCGAAATCAGCTATCGGGCAGTCGCCCACCAGACCATAACACCTGTCTGGTCGGAGGATCCTCCTTTTTCAATGGAGGTTTGGAGCCTGCAGTCTCTTCCCGACCCACTGGGACAGCACCACCCCAACTCACTGGGGCATCACCGCACAGTTCCAACTCACCGAAAACTATGCAGCATCGGTTCCGACTCACTGGAACCAACCTACAGCTGGCCTTGTACGCATCAAGAACCATCGATCTCCGATCTCCAGAGGGGAGTGATGTAACGACATCTATGACGCCACATAAGAACTACGAAGAAATTACAAAATTCTGCATCGCGTAATCAAATTTCCAAAGACCATAAGACCTGTCTGGTCGGAGGATCCTCCCTTTTCAATGGAGGTTTCGATTTTTAATTCGATTGACCTAATTACGTGAAAAAAAAAAACATATTAATTTTTTTTTAGGTTTTACGAGCAGTTTTAGTTTGTTTAAAATTCATATCTGCATTGAAATAAGAACTTTTATTATTCCGTGTATGAGAAAATTTGATTGGATTACAACTATTTGTGTTTATTTACCTATTTCAGCGGGTTTGCGCACGTGATGGCTTGACCTATTCATAAATAGACAGGTCGAAGTTTTTAATGAAGATTTTTTTGAAAAATGTTACCTATATTAAAAAGTGGTTTAATTGATTCAGCTCATTATTCTGATCAAACTAATTTCAGGTTTTGCGCATGTAACGTTACACATTGTGTATAGCCCACAGCTATTTTTTTCGGGTCTAAAATGCTTTAAATTTAACTGATTGTAAATACTTTTTGTTCCTATCAAGAATTATTACTTAATTACTACGAGTAGCTACACCAATAGACGTTGCACTTTTCATACTCAGTTCATAAGAAAACCCGTCAAATTTATACAGATATTTTATATCTGTTTTCGGGAAAGACTGTTTATGTGATGAGCATAATCATTTGTTCTGTGTCTGGGTGTAATTTATCTATAATATGTATGTATTTAGAAATGTATAAGTATGTTTATCAGTTGTCTAGTACCCATAACACAAGCTCTGCTTAGTTTGGGACTAAACGGCGTTGTGCGATAGTTGTGGAATATTATTATAATTATTAATATTAAAATTTACCCTATGTGCTATTTTAAGATATACATGGTCTAGGTACTCGTGTGCTAAACATTTCATCCAATCAGCTATTTGAGCCTGATGGAAGAACAAATATACACACAAATATGTACCAACTTTTCTCTTTATAATACTAGTGTGATTTATTTATAATAATGACTCTAGTCAATAATATTATTGTATTTGTCTATTTATTTTAATATTTCGTAATCTTAATTGTATGTTTCTTGTTCCTCTAGTCACATTACGACTATTTTGATTCGATTCTCTTGATTCGAACGCCTTGAGTAAGCCACGCCTCCAATTCCTTTGTTCTAACGTCATCTCAACTCTCAGTCACGTGGTCAGAACAAAAACGAAACGTTCCTAACTTGGATGGGGGGCTAAGCATGTTTAGAGATTTATTAGTAGCAGCCTCTGTGGTCAAAATTGGTGAATTTTTTCATGGCAATGTTCTCATCTAAAGCATTTTAATTTATTTATTTTTAATACTTTATTGTAGGTATAAGAAACATAACAAAGAAAAAGATGCTGAATAAGGCGAACTGTTACTTGAAAATGAAAAGTACCTTGTGACGGATTGTCTTATTAAAGCAATAGGTTAAAATGTAGGATAAAATTATTTATAACTAGCTTTTGCCCGCGCGGCTTCGCTCCCGCTCTTCCCTACTCCACCCTACTCTACCCTACTCTACCGTACTCTACCCTACTCTACCCTAATTTTATTTTTTTCCATAAGAACCTTATCCTCACAATAACAATCACTACAAAAAAAAAAAACAGCCAAATCGGTCAAGCCGTTTTCATGCTATGTCGTGCAACGGAAAACGGGTTTCATTTTTATATATATAGATAAAAGTATGCCTCTGTGATAAACCATAAACATTTAGAAATTAAGTATTTATAGCTAGCAAGTTTTAGTATAGTACCAACTACGAAAATATTGTAACTAATTTATTGAGAAAAAGTAATTAATAAAAATGTACAAAACAAAAATTGATTTCCTAACGATTGCACCCAAGGTCCGCTTTTCCATTTCCTTCCCTTCTCCCTTTCATTAAAAGGCGCAAAGGTTGAGTAAGTAGCTGCTGCGCTGCCTGTGGTAGGGAAAATCATTCAATAACAACCCCCGCTCCGCCTAAGAGCGGGGAACGGGGTGATTTTTAGTCAGTAAGAGTCTGCTCTTACTGACTAAAAATCCACCCAGTTCCTTCTTGTCTTCATACCGAGACTTGAGTTCCCTTTCGGATAACCCTGGCCCCAGTAGGCTTTGACCCGGCTGGGCCCCTACTGTTGCTGATAACTCCTTGAGGCGCGCGGGAACAGTGCACGCCGTCGACGACTTGGGCTCAGTCCAGACAGTTCAGGTTCAGGTCAGACAGCGAGCTATACAATGTTTGCGCTAATTAATGCTGTCACGACCAGGAACGCCACGACAGCATGGCTGTCCTGCAAGCGCCGAACAGTCACACTTTCAACTCTGGGCTAATATACGAGTATCACCAACGGCTCAACCAGGTGGGTAGACACAACCAAGTAAGCATTCAATGGATAAAAGGACACAGCGATTCCTGATGCAGCGGGCGAGCTCACCAGAAGGGGTTCGAGTATGGCAGTGATGGGTCCTGAACCCATTGTGCCGCTTCCCTTCGGATACCTACGCAATCTGGTAAGAACATGATGACTGCAGGCAGGTCAAGGAGGCATTTCTCTCCATTGACGGCCGCTTCACAAAACAGGCCCTACGACTAACCAAGCCTCAGTTACAGTAACAGCCGTTACAACTGTGCACGGGACCTTTAATAATCCCCTCTCTGTCATAGAATTTACAGATAGCCCACTCTGCAGAGCCCGCATGGAGGAGGACGAAACAGCAGCTCACCTGCTTCTAGGCTGCCCTGTAGTCGTTGGATACATGGTAAAGTAGTAGTGGACGACACATGATATTTTTTCGCTTGTTTTCCATACTTCTTCAAGCTCTTTTGATCTTTAGAAATATTATGTTTACATAAAAACTTGCTGTATAAGTGTTCTTCAGAATGTACTCGTACATTGCTTTTATAAATCGAGTATGGGTTTTAAAAGCCATATACGGGCGCAGGCGGAAGGTACGAGTATATTGTGCATTCAACTCCGGCCAGATATTCAAGGAACTGTACGTCTTAATAATACTCCGGCCAAAACTCCGGTTTAATAAAACTCCGGCCAGATATTCAAGGAACTATACGTCTTAAAAGGTTCGATGAAAAGTTATTCTTTTCCACTATGCACTAGTAGTGACATCCATGTAGATGGATAGAGAGGGAGAGGGAGGCCAAAGAAAAGATGGATGGATTGTGTGAGAAGTGATAAGAATGAAAAGGGAGTTAGTAATAGCGTGACGAGCGACATGACAGAATGGAAGAAAAAAACGTGTTGCGCCGACCCCAAATAAAATGGGATAAGGGCAGGAAGATGATGACTAGTAGCGACATCTATGCAACAAACCCGAAACTTAGCTTGTATGACATGTGTATGTTAAGGAAAACGGGTTCATTTAAATAAAACTTTGCCTATTTATGGACGTAACTTAGCTGATCGAATGTAGATGGCGTTAGTAGTTACATAATTTCGTTAAGGTAATGTTCTTAGACATGTGCAGGCTATATGGGTATGTTGTAAGTAGGGCCGTGAACACCGGTGTTCCGGGATCCCGTGTATTACCGTGATCATGGCGTCTTGAGTTTGCTCGTGCATATAATCTCGGCTCCAGTAAAGAAGGACAGTAAGGCGGTTATCACACTGCCACGCACCGCACTGCGCACTTTTCACGCGTAGTGCGTGAAAACGCACCTACCCATTTATGCACTAACGCACGTAGATGCATTTTGTAAATTCGTGCCTGCATGAATTTACAGCAGAATCACGCACGGTACTACGAGACTCTGTGTGGTATACTCTGCGTGTCGCCCCGAACCCACGCGCGTGAATGCGTGTTTTTCCGCGTATAGGTGCGTGATCTGCATTAACGTGCGTGGATGCAGTTTCAGTGTGTTGGACTGTGCGTGTTTTCTATTATACAAACAGAGATATTTACAAGCAACGTTTTTTTTTTATTGAAGAAGACGCTATGTCACAACAATTATTTTTTTAATTAATTTTATGTTTTCGTTTATACAGATTTGGGCCAGTAGATGTCGTTGTAGGGAGATCCCTTCAAAATTCATCTACAATTTATAGATGTAGCTGCTCCCAGCGGCTTCGACCGCATGATGAAAATTATCCCAAGGGAACATACTTCCGGGATAAAAAGTATCCTATGTCCTATTCCAGGACATGGTCTATCCGTGTACCAAGTTTCATCAAAATCGATTTTGCCATTTAGGCGTGAAGACGTAGCAAACAAACAAACTCACCTTCGCTTTTATAATATTAGTAAGGATAAGAAACATAATTGAAATTGAATTTGGCATCTTTGAATATTCATCTGAATTAGTTAAATGTAGTTAAAGAAATCTCGCCTCTAACAGCGATCCTTTTACATTTCATTGAATCACATCTGATTTGAATGAAGTCGTTTTTGCCCGGGGTAAATTCATCAGTATGAATGAACAATATGTATTAAGGTGGTGCATCATGACTCACATTTTCACTGTTTTTTATACAACCGCTCATAACTGATTGTGACGTTATTACACATTTTTCATTTGATATTTTGGAAACACAGTATCTCGTGGATATTATCTAGGTTTCTAAAGAAACCAATTTCTAAATTTGTGTAAAACTAATCCAGTAAAAACCTCTGAAAATGTCCTATTTTATATGAACTTTGACACTTCATAATTTGCCTAAAAATTAAAAACGTCAAAAAGTAATCCTCTAGAGACCTTGCAATTTTTATCAAGATTCTAAATGACGACAATTTTTTCCAAAAACTTTTAAGGGTTTAAAAAAAACAGCTATTTCCTAGAGCAAGTTTTGTGAAATTTTCGAGTAAATCTCGGAATTACTGAATACTAACAGAGTTTTCAGGCGTTATCTCTCTTTTTTTGCGTTGCCTTTTCGTCAAACATCGCGTTGGATTGCATTAAATGAAGTAACAGGCTTTTAAACCATTTTCGATGTTTACGATAGGCGAGTGGAAAAGGACCCTCTTAATGGACTGGATCGTGCTATCGACGAGAACAACATGACGATTTCATTGACCACGACGTGTTTTCTTTTTTAAGTGTGTTCCGCTCTGGGAGATGTGGGAGGTCGTGTTAGATTTTTACTGACTAAAACCACACCTGTATCCTTCGCGTTCTTGGACTACGGGTTTCCTTTTCGGAAATTCCCTGTGGTACTAGCTAGCGGGCACTGGCCCTGCCGGGCCCCTACGGTTTGCTGACATCTCTTTGAACAGCGCGTGCTTCAGTACGCGCTGTTGACGACTGGGCTTGTTCTTGTTAATTACCGGACGGCTTGACGGAAAGCTACGCTTTGCTCAACATTCGCATGCCCGCGTCTACCGTGGCTGGTAGTTGGGGTCGGAATTTCGGTGGCTGGGGCATGAGGATCTTCGTTCCCTCACGCGTGCCGCCTCCTCCCTCGCTAGAATTACTGCTTCACAGAAGGAGGTGACCGTATGCTATTTCTCCTCGCTCCGGACCATAGCCTGAACTAAGGCCCGGCCTCCGATTTCCTCCACGAGAACACGGCGATGCTCTGTCCATTCAGGGTACACCTACAAATATTCCAATATTACATCATAATCAAAGATAAATTTATTGCGCAATGAAATGTGAAATGTAACATCACAACAACTGTAGGTATTGTTTTAGTCACTCATTCAAACACGTTTGCATTACGTATTGCTGAAACAAAACAGGAACTGATTTTTTTTTCCCGTGAATTAGGAAAAACGTTAAATGTGAAATTACATCTGAGAATTAACATTTAATTATATTGTTAGGTAATATACTTTGTGTATATCAGCAATAGTACATATACATTCAGTCAAAAAAGTATCGGGAATGGATGATTTGTTTGTGGTTCCAAATTCAAATTTTTGTTTTTTTGTAGTTGTTAGATTGGCACAACTGTTTTCCATTTTGGCGCAGAGTTTGAGTTGCATCTGTTATTTATATTAAATACAGTGCTGGTTTTAGTAATATCATATATAGTGTGTATTGCGGATTTCATAATGGACAAAAATATCGAACAAAGAGTTTGTCTTAAATTTTGCATCGCCAATGGAATTTCGTGTGCGGAGTCACTGAAAATGTTACAGAAGGCTTACGGTGAATCGACTTTATCAAAAACTCGTGCTTATGAGTGGTTCAAAGCGTTCAAAAGCGGTCGAGATGTGATGGAAGATTTGCCTCGCTCTGGTAGGCCGTCAACGTCTGCAACTGAAGTTAACATCGCAAAAGTGAAGGAAATAGTGACTGAAAATCCCCATTCAACTCTGAGAGAGATAGCCGCCGAACTTTCTGTATCTCACGAGTCGATCCGTACCATTTTAACTAATCATTTGGGTATGAAACATGTTGCTGCTCGGCTAGTCCCAAAAGATCTGAATTTTCTCCAAAAACTCAATCGCATGAAAGTCGCTGAGGACATGCTAGAACGAGTCAGTTCGGACCCAACATTCATGAAACGCATTGTTACTGGTGACGAGACGTGGGTTTACGAGTTTGACATGCAAACTAGTCAACAAGCTTCGGAGTGGCGCCTTCCAACTGATCCGAAACCGAAAAAACCACGCCAAAGTCGATCAAAAGTCAAAGTCATGTTGACTGTTTTCTTTGACTATCGCGGTGTTGTGCACTCTGAATTCTTACCGGAAGGTCTAACGGTAAATAAAGAATATTATTTGAGCGTTATGCGGCGTTAAAGAGAGCAATTTCGACAAAAAAGGCCAGATTTGTGGAAAGAAAATTCTTGGATTTTGCACCACGACAATGCGCCTTCGCACAAGACTATCATTGTGAACGAATTTTTGACCAAACACTCAACAAATACCATCCAGCAACCACCATATTCACCAGATATGGCTCCTGCTGACTTTTTTCTTTTTCCTAAACTCAAATTACCACTTCGTGGCACCCGTTTTCAATCGATAGAAGACATAAAGGAGAATTCGCGGCGAGAACTGAACTCAATTCAGGAAGCAGCGTTTAAAAAATGTTTTGATGAATGGATTATTCGTTGGCGCAAGTGTATCGTTTCTAAAGGAGCGTACTTTGAAGGTGATAAAATAAATTTGGATGAATAACAGACATTTTGTGTATTATTGATCTTTTCCCGGTACTTTCTTGACAGAGTAGTATATACAAAAAATGACGCAACATTTTGATGATGACATATTGTCAGAACAGATTTAAATAGGCAGTGCTGTATTCATACATAGTCAGTCTTATTTAAGGATCGAAAAGAGAAGGTGTCC
Source organism: Mythimna lalbum (assembly GCA_949319445.1). Taxonomy (NCBI): domain Eukaryota; kingdom Metazoa; phylum Arthropoda; class Insecta; order Lepidoptera; family Noctuidae; genus Mythimna; species Mythimna lalbum. The sequence goes on from OX439358.1 coordinate 4,241,795, forward strand.
TGAAAATAACGATTTGAATATTTTACGTCATCAACCTGCCTGTGAAAGCTAAAGATAAGCACCTGCGTATAAATGCGCGTCCAGTTGTGCGTGATTTTTAATTAGTGCAAATCAGAGACAGTGAAACAGTACACATTGCAGTAATTAAAAAGACTATTAAGCTTGATGCTTCAAGCCCTGAAGATGGTTGTGTGCGTGATAGAAAACTAGTGAATATATCAGACAGTAATGCAACAGTGGTGCCAAGTTTAACTGATGGTGTCAAAGAACTTATACAAAATAATACAGTGACAATACATTTCGGTGGAATACGCTGTATAGCAAATTTATTGAGAAAAGGTAAGTTTTCTTTTTGTAAATTGATTTTTTCACTAAACTTTTTAGATCTGGTGGTTAGATATGATTTTTTTTACCGTTAATATTGAGGGTACTAAGTATCTTGTTTCGTTTGAGTTTTTGATTGTACTTGATGCAATTTCCATTTCCAAATTGAGAGAGAAAAAAATTGTTATAGTCAAACCAAATTTTTCTCTCTCACGCATTTGAACTAGACCTTTTTTTTTATTAAATGTAATCTTTACTTCAACATAAAAGTGTTATGTGGTTTAAATTGCGTGCAGTATAGATTTACACTAATCATCGATCAAAATTATTCTAATTTTTCCAAAAACTAATTTATTTACCATTTATAGGTACAAACAGATTTCAAAAATATGATGGAGAGGATATCGGAGTAAGTGGCGAATCACCAAGAACCTGCGGTAGCAATATCTACATAGCTGCTCATCAAATACATCATATTTTATTTTTAACTAAGAAGATAAAAATACTAGATTATTAGTATAATATTAAAATAAGTTGGTTCGTGGAATCAATTAAAAGTAAAAAGAAGTAAAAATACTGGGCATAAAAATTGTCAGCTTTTTAAAAAGTGGAGTAATGTGAACAATCGATTTTTCCAATCATTTTGACTTCAAGTTGTCAAAGTGTTTCGTAATTTTGTCGAAGCTTCGATTGTCTACACAAACTCCTAATTGTTTGTTGACATATCATTTTCGGATTGTCACTAGTATGGTCTTAGCTCGTCTTCTTGCAAGTATTGAAGACATTGTGCCGATCTTTTATGTTTTATTTCGTACTCGCTCTCCACTCTTTGCAACCTCGGTGGTTCAATCTGATCACTCATGTTATTCAAAGGACTGGAGGTTCGTATTTGGAAACAGGCTTTTATATCCTGTATGACAAAAGTGTAGTAGCAGTAGATTTATAAACAGTTTAAATGCTTTTAGTATTTAATGATTTTTGGGTAAAATTCCGACGGAGATTCCAGCCGCCCTCGGAATTCTACTTTAAATTAATATAAATTAATATTAATGCCTAATTTTTGTAAATTCAATTACAAAAATTAGGCGTGCTTTTTTTATTTATTAATTAAACTCGTAGATATAATAAAACTATATTGTTGTCTGCATGAGATAAATGAGTGCGGTCAAATGCGTGCGTCCTTTTCGGTGAGAAATGTGTGAGATAATTTTAAGGCATCATTGTTGCAGAGTTTATTTATTACAATTTATAAATTGCACGAAAGATATTAATTTTCATAGTAACGTAGATCTAGTTTCTAAAAAGAAAACTTGTACCCTTAAAATGCAAGGGGCTGCTGAAGGACACTTGTGTTGTTTTAGTCAGTAATAGTCTGACACGCCCTCACGCACCACCCAGAGTGGAAGAAGTAATTTTATGATTTCCAACTTCAAAAAAAATATAGTGACTTTCATTACTCAAAAGTTACGTGTTGTATTAGAAAGAAGAAAGAAAGAAAGAAAAAGTGTTTATTTGCGCCCAACATGACGCATATCCCAAAAATAAATAAATATAACAAAAATACCAATATCCTACTTAAAACTATCAGCTAGATAGGATATGCGTCACATCAGCGCAAAACGGCCAGTGCTCAGCATAATGCTGGGGCTCGTGCAGGACAGAGCCACAGCACTGATTTTCAGCACCAGCCGTTTTCGACGATGAGACGCCAAACATCAACTTACATTTTCCATTCATATTGAGAGGACAAGATAATTATGATGGCATATTTTCGATGCAATTGGTATGAAACAGTACGAAATAAAATTCGAAGGTCGTATACAAAGCCGTCCCTATTAGCACTTTGATAAGATAAGAGCACATGAACTGATTAATACGATAAATGATGTGTGAATGACATCTATTTATTTTTGTTAATCCGATAAGACATAGGAATCGTAAAAGATAATTTGTAGAATAAAGTTTTCATTCATAACAATCATCAGATAAAATCTAGTGGTTCCATTCATAAAATGTATAAGATAATTTGTATGAATGAAATTCCAAGGCCGCATGGCAAATCTATTCAGAATAGAAGGAAATTGAACGATATCATAGTCAGCTTGCTACGTTTGGCTGCAGTATTGTTTAAAAGGCGGCCAACGGCTCTGGATCACCAAGGGTAATTGTGTATATGTATGAGATTGAGTCAGCGAGAGGGAGTATCAGACACTCCCCCTTCTTCCACATACCACTAACTAGAAGAAAAAGTAGAAGATTCGATGCTTTTACACACCTTAAATAAAATCTTCATATTATGTTGAATTGATGAGACACCCGTATAACCTGTCTCTTTTAAAAGAGTTTTTTTAACTGTAATCTACGTTTTTATTTTTTTAATCTATCTACTTAGCCACTGTCCATTTGATTGAGGAAGGCTAAAACAAAATTGATTCGAAAAGAGGAATTAACTTGAATATCAGGATTCAAGCCTTCTCTCTGCAAGAGAGTTACACACTTTAATTATGCCATATAAGTAGAATTATTTTGTAAATTATTATTTTAGATAATTACTTAATTAAGACTGGTAATTTTATTAATATTTTGAATAATTTATTTCCTTTAATTAGAAACTTACAAGACTTACTTACTGTTTAAATATGCATTAATATTTTTTATTTCATAGAAAAACACCAAAGAATTATTTTCGTTGTATTATCTAGATTGTGCTCATTTTGATTTTTAAAATCAATTAGTAGTAAGTAGTAATTGTTTTGTCTTTAATATATCCAATAGCTGTTATGTTCTCAATGATTGTAATCCATTAATTCAATACAATTATTTATAAATGACTTAAAGACTTTAATAAAGATGGATAAAACATGCACTATTATAAAGTGCATATATATAAATATAAAATCTTTAAATGAATTGATTTTTATTGATTGATAATTTTAATAGAACCATCGAATCCCATACTTTTATAATATTCCTCTAATCTGTCACCATTACTTAAGGGAATACGTATATTTTCAATAATAGTAAACGATAAAATGATTGGGTGTGTTTTTTCACAACCATTTTTAATGTATTGGGTTTAATGTAGTAAACCTAAGGAGATGAACGAGCAAATCTACGTAAAGGATGATGAAATATTATTGCAGGAAAACAATTGTATAATAAAATGTTGTGCAACGTGAATTATTTAACTTGGTATTTTTTATTAGAAAATATTTCAAAATATAACATCAGCCCTGTGTTCTATCTGACGAACAGGCTCATCATTTACCTCGGTCACCAGGTAGTGTTGAAATGGCGAGAGATGTTCTGCGGTGTTCCGCAGGGATCGGTACTAGGACCGCCCTTATGCAACATCGGATACGTGCTGTGCAGCAACTTCCTTCCTTCCATCTATTACATAGACAACATGCTGGTTCTGACGTAGAGAGAGTCGTAAAGTCGGTGCCTTTAGAGAGCTGAATATTTAATAAGCTATTTTTATCATTATTTTGCTATCATTAAAGTTGAAAATACTTTGTGCCAACATTTCGATCTTGCTATCTTAGTGTGAGGGTACACACGTTGGCTAATTTCGTGAGTATAAAAATCAGCTGCTTATAAATGGGCCATAATATTGCGTCTAGCATTACAAGTAACGTTGAATTTCAATACAGTCAGTAAGTATCCTTTTGGTCCAATGGTAACCCTAGCGGTTTGATACGCAGGTGTAGCTGGTTCAAGTCTCATTTTAAAAATCTATCTTTTTGTTTTCCATCTCTTGTGTTTTAATTAATAAAAAAAAAATGTGTGTGTCCCCTCTAACTTTTGAACCTTAAGTTTAGAAAATATGAAAAAAATCTCAAAAGTAGAGCTTTATAAAGACTTTTTAGGAAAGACAAAATAATTTCTGAACTAAGTTTGTAATTTAACCGTATATGAAAAGCATTTTTTTAACTTAGTTTACATATTTTATCATCCTGAACGTATTTTCTTTCAAATAAAAATAAATATATATTAAAATCGGTTGCCGTAATCCAAAACTAACATCTATAACCCATCTAGTTTGTATAAATTAGTAAACTCCTTTCCCGAGAGATGGCGCTGTATTTTTTTAACTCTTAAGTGGGGACACTTATTGTGACGGACAGGAAACTACGGAACCCTATACTGAGCGTGGCCCGACACGTTCTTGGCCGGTTTTTTTTCTTCTATTTTATACTTCTTTTTTAAACTTAAACATTTTTATGCTGTGACGTAATCAAACCTCTTTATGATTATATTAAACACTAGCTTCTGCCCGCGACTTCGTCCGCGGAAAATTTCTTGTTTTAAAATAAGATTACACTCGATTAGACGCTGCGCACGTTCAGCGCTAGATTCCTGAGGACGGGCCTGCGATGTTATGACATTTTGCCTACCAAGCCGCTGCGAGCGCTCAGCACTAGTCTCCCTATCCCTTGTCTCAGAGACATGCTGCCTTAAATGAGATAGACGCTGCGCACGTTCAGCGCTAGATTCCCGAGCTCGGGCCTGCGATGTTATGACATTTTGCCTACCAAGCCGCTGCGAGCGCTCAGCGCTAGTCTCCCTATCCCTTGTCTCAGAGGCATGCTGCCTTAACTCAGATAGACGGTGCGCACGTTGAGCGCTAGTTTCTCGAGCACGGGCCCGCGACGTCCTCACATTTTGGCTAGCGAGGCGCTGTGAGCGCTCGGAGCTAGATTCTCTAGCGCATGCTTGCGAAATATATTCTCTATTTCTCGAGAGGCGCTGCTCATTTTCAGGGGCAGATTCTTCCGTACGGCGTACTCAAGCGGCTCTTATCTGTGATGTCTGCCGGGACAGTTGAGATTTCCTTTTAGACATGCTCTCAACAAACTACGTACAGACTTGAAAACAATTATGAACAAAGGGAGAGCGACTCGAACACCGTCCGCCTTTACAAAACAAAACAATCGTAATATCGAATAACTCGTATCGATTATTACGATAGAACGAAGTACGAAACAACCGAAACCAATAAGCAACTGACAGAAGAACTCCAACTAACGACAACGTGCGCCTAATACTTCGAGAGGGTCATCAATCCACAGAAAGTATTAACACCGCGATTCAGAAAAATTACGTAATTGCAGAACGCCATCTATGGGCAAATAGGTAAAATGTTGGGCACGCCACAATTATGGCGGTAAGTCCCCTCTTTGAGGCGTGGCTGGAAAGGCCTCACGGCGTCCTTACCTTCCGCATGACACAGGTCCTCACCGGACATGGCAAGTTCGGGAGGTTCCTGCACCGAATTAAAGCGGAAGAGACGCCCGGGTGTCGTCACTGTGCGGAACGCCCGGAGGACACGGTAGAGCACACAGTCGAGGTGTGCCCTGCCTGGGCAGAGCATAATAATAATAATAATAATTAATAATAATGCCTTCGTGGCGGCGATTTGCGGCGGAGACCTCTCGCGCCGGGCCCTGATTGAGGCCATGGTCCGGAGCGAGGAGGAATGGCAGGCGGTCGCCTCCTTCTGCGAAGCAGTAATGCTAGCAAAGGAGGAGGCAGACCGCATCAGGCAACGGCGCCCCCGCCGCCGCCGACGGGATTCCGATCCCGATTTCCGGCCACCGTAGACGCGGGCTCGCGGACGGCGAGCCATGGGTAGCTCGTTGTCCGATCGTCCGGTAATGGACCGAGCCCAAGACGTCGACGGCGCGCACTGTTCCCGCGCGCCTCAAGGAGTTGTCAGCTACAGCAGAGGCCCAGCTGGATCGAAGCCTACCGGGTCCAGGGTTATCCGAAAGGGAACTCGTGCCCTGGTTTGAAGGCTAGAAGGAACGGGGTGGGTTTTTAGTCAGTAAGAGTCTGACACTATCTCCCGCTCCACCCAAGGGCGGGGGTTGTCATAAGATGATTTTTGCACAACATATAAAAAAAAATAGCTAAAACGTCTGCACGTCTGCACAATGAAAGTTATGCTAGGGGCATTTTGCGTTTTAGTAATTTTATGTTATCTCCGAAACTGTATGACCAATTGATATACTGTAAATGGCAAATCTTATCTGTATGATGTTCTTGTGATACTGAAATAATTTATTGTCATAAGAATTAATATTTTGTTGCTCAAATAATCAACCAAACGTAAGTATGCCGAAAAAATATATTTTTAATGCAATAAAAGAAGTATAAAAGATGAAATATAAAAGATAGAGATATGGTATCGCGGACTTTTTTGTAGAAATAATTAATACGAACCAGGTAGTCACACATTGTTTTTAATTTTAAGCAACTGTTTAGGCAGCGCACGCCAATAATTCTGTTTTATGAGGTATTTTTTTCCGACTTGCTAGACAAAAGTTGTGATAGCTCGGTTAATATAGATGCTATAGAAACAATTTATAGCCTATAGCACTCAGGAATAATGTAGCTTTCTGCCAGTAAAAAAAAATTTAGTATTGGATTATGAGTTCCAGAGATTACCCCCTACATACAAACTTACAAACTTACAAACTTACAAACTTACAAACTTACAAACTTACAAACTTACAAATTTTACCTCTTTATAATATTAGTATAGATAACGTAACTTCTGTTTCTTTTCTTTGTTTCAGAGAAACACATCGGATTGTATTTTAAAACTATAACAAACAATACAATTGAAATAACTGCTTGGCATCCGTCAAGTCCATTTTGCCCAAGAATATCTGGATTTCTATCTGAGAAAAAAACATGTCACCTATTATACTGCCGAATATAACCGGCAGGTATAAGCAGCAGGAATAACTCTGGACTGCTTGTGTTTAATGTCTTCTCTGGAATCTGGTGAACTTGTAAAAATTGGTGGCCGATTCAGTAATAAATGTTAAGTGACGATATGTTATTAATGCGTGTAAACAACATCATCATCCGTATTATTTGGGGTAGGCGCAACACGTTTCTTTCTTCCATTCTATCCTGTCACCCGTCATGCTATCACTAACTTCCTTTTCTTTCATATCACTCTTCACACATTCCATCCATCTTTTCTTTAACCTCCCTCTCCCCCTTCACCCATCTACATGTATACTCATAACTCTTTTAGTAGCATGCGTTTCATCCCTCCTCTCTACATGAACATACCAAGACAAACGATTTCCCTTCAACTTTTCAGTCACTGGCGCCACTTTCAAACTTCCTCTGATATACTCATTTCTTGCTTTATCTTTTCTCATCACACCACACATCCATCTCAGCATTCTCATGTCCGCTATATGCAATCTTTGTTCATCTGCCTTTTTAGAGTACAGTATAAACAACAATGGATTGTAAGCAGCCACAATACCTTCTTGTCAGTACTTGTGTGTAATGTATTGGTTCAATAAATCGTAGTAATCTTCATTTGTTAGGAAGTGTTTAATGTGTTTATATTAAAGACATTAAACATATACTACAGTGCGTTTCACTTAAGAGGGTCCTTCTCCACTCGCTTATCGTAAACATCGAAAATGGTTTAAAGCTTGTTACTTCATTTAATGCAATCCAACGCGATGTTTGACGAAAAGGCAACGCAAAAAGGAGAGATAATGCCTGGAAACTCTGTTAGTATTCGGTAATTCCGAGATTTACTCGAAAATTTCACAAAACTTGCTCCAGGAAATAGCTGTTTTTTTTCAACCCTTAAAAGTTTTTAGAAAAAGTTGTCATCATTTAGAATCTTAATAAAATTTGCAAGGTCTCTAGAGGATTACTTTTTTGACTTTTTTTAATTTTTTAGGCAAATTGTGAAGCGTCAAAGTTCATACAAAATAGGACGTTTTCAGAGGTTTTTACTGGATTAGTTTTACACAAATTTAGAAAATGGTTTCTTTAGAAACCTAGATAATATCCACAAGATACTGTGTTTAAAAAATATCTAATGAAAAATGTGTAATAACGTCATAATCAGTTATGAGCGGTTGTATGAAAAACAGTGAAAATGTGAGTCATGATGCACCACCTTAAGAAGTTCCTTCGGCGTAATGTTGGCACCCTTGTCTGTCTACAGAAAAAAGAAGGGAAAAACGAAAAGAGTTGCCTACTCTACCAAAATTGTTGCCCTAAATGCGAAACGAAATCGATTTTAACGGTAGTTGCAACACTGTTTATAGAATTATGAGGAAAATGGGGTTTTATTTAAAACTAGCTGCTGCCCGCGACGTTGTCTGCGTGAAGGCCAGTGTCACTATGGCATTCATTATAAGTAAACAATTTTTAAAATAGCATTGAAATATTTTTTTTTTATTGCAAGCGAAGCAATTGAAGAGAGTTATATGGGAATCCTGCTGAGTTCTGTTATAAGATGTGACTGAAGGAAATAGAGAAAATGATGCAGGAATATATTCCAGGACACAAAAGAGTAAAAATACGTACAAAGGTATCATGCCTTACAACACTTCCCCATAAACTACGTTGGTAGTTATGCTGCCAGGAGCCAAAATATAAAGAGAGTCGACCCGCTGCCCTCAGTGTCTGCCCCTGCGACTTATTGATGGTCATCGCAAAGCAAACACTCACGGGGAACTGAACGCGCTTGAACTGGAACTTGAAGTTATGAGGTATGAGGGAAATGCGTGGTATAAATACTGCCTCGCCGACGCCACAACCCGTAAGAATTTCCGCCTCAATGGTGTGTCTGTGGAGCGAGATGACTTTAAGCCGGGTCCCGTTACACAACTTTGGAGGAGATAGGTTCCGAAGAAGCATAATCGGGACACCGTCCTTCAGCTTGATGGTATGCGCTGAAAGTCCACTTGCTGACAGGGAGTTCAGAAATTCCACGGGATAATGTGTGGTTTCATCTTGCTCGATGACAGTGTTTATCGAGGTGTAGACCACTTCATTCCCCTCAATTTCCGAGAGAATGCATTCATTAATGGCGTCAAAATGGCCCGCTCACACCCAAGAATTCTGCTGGTGCGGTATACGACTGATGTCTCCGTACACACAGCGAATGAGTCTAAGCTGGATACCATTCTACCGAGAGACTCTAGAAGCACCACCTGTCTACCTCTCTCTTCTCGTAGAGTGCCTTCGCCAAGACTTAGAAGGACATCGGAGATTTCTCGAGCCGAGCTGTCATATTAATGGTCAAGCGCAGCGTACGAACTCGTGACCACAACGAAGCATTCACCTAGTCAGCCCTCGGTCCCCGCGTCACCACAGGAGGCGTTTACTGGAAATCGCCACTGAACAGAACTGTGACACCACCCATCAAATGTTCGTTCCTGCGGATGTCCTGCAGGGTTCTGTCCACGGCCTCAACTGCCTTCCTATTGGCCACCGTGCACTCATCCCATACGATCTGAGAGCAATCCTTGAGCACATGTCCCTTATCGCTGTTACGTGACACACCACAAACAGGTGTTTAGGCGCTCTCTAAATCGATTAGAATTTTAAACATGGCATGTGCTGTCTTGTCACTCGGAAGCAGTGTGGCAGCGATTCCTGACGACGCTACAGCAATAGCAATTTTGCCTGGCCTCCTGTCCTCTGCAAGTATGCAGTATGCCAGTGGTAACAAATGTTTTTCCTGTTCCACCTGGAGCATCCAAAAAAAAACATTTTACCCTGGTTTTGCCCAACGCTTTCAAGGACGGTGTCATAAATTTGTTTTTGCTCTGAAGAGAACAAAGCGACATGGTAATTTCGTATCATATGGTGGTCATTTTGCCCAGATCGCAATTTGTTTCAGCGGTGATGATTGGGGAGCTAGTAACCCATATTCGATCAGTGGATTGCCGCCGATAGAAATGACCACAACTTGAAGTGAACGGGGACAGGTGTTCAGCACGCCTTTATCAGTTACTTCGACTTCGTCTCCAGTAGCACGCCTCAAAGCTCGTAGAAAATCTTCAAACAGACGATGACGATACTTTTCCCATACAGCTACCGGGTTTGCGACTCCACAAAACACCAAAATGACGGCAAACAGATGACGCATGCCATCACACACATCCCAATTTTGGTCACCGTCGAGAAGGTGACGTGCTACTCAGGCTGCGCGGTAAGTGGGATACTCCACGCCATCAAATGTCCTGAGAAAGGTGAAAGACGTTGGGCCTCGGACAGTATGAAGTAACAACCGCAGAAAATAGCATTTGCCATTATTCGGATGCACGGTATAAACCCTACCCAATGCGGTGTCCGTGAAAATTCCCAGAAAACCTTCCACAGCACCTCCTCGTTGACGTCGGTTAAATAAGGGTGTATTTGCTTTGCTTGTCGTATGTGTAATATGAAGGCACCTTGTCATACGTAAGGGATCTCGCAAACTGGTCGACTTCACAGAGCCTGAAAAATGCCAAGAGAGTTGTTTGGCGTGTATTTTCCAAGCGCTCAGCAACGTTGTCGGGATCAAAATAACTTTTTTGTAATACTTAACATCGCATTTTTTATTTTAATTATCTTCCTCAACTCTGGTCAAGATTTTGAGGGTTTTGTTGGAACTTGAATTTGTCAAAACGAACTATACGATATAACTTTTATAAAGAAAATACACATAGCCATCTATGAATTTTAAGAATAACTAACTACTAACCTCACCAACGTGATCAAATTTAAATTATTAATTTCCAAAAAGTGTTAACGTGTAACTTGATTTGATTTTTATGAAATCTCATAGATGGCGCTGTTTTAAAATTGTCTTTATACTACTAACATTCATTAAACTATGTTTCTCTGCCCAAGTTACTTAAATGGCTTAGTTTTTATATTGTAAGGCTAGATAATAGTATGACTTACTCAAAAACAACATTTAAATATGCGTCGTTAGATTACACGCTGTCACAGAATGCCTAGGACAAATAAAGGTTCACAGCTCCTCTCCCGTAGGTGATAGCGTGATAATATGTAGCCTATATGTTGACCCGACCTCTTAGTAATATTCATGCAAAATTTGAAGTAAATCTATGCAGTACTTTTTGAGTTTAGCCCGGACATACATACAGACAAACAGACAAACAGACAAACAGACAAAAATTCAAAAAACTATATTTTTGGCTTCGGTATCGATTGTAGATCACGCCCCAAGTATTCTTTTTAAAAAATATTGAATGTACAGTTTTGACTTTCCTACGATTTTATTATATGTATAGATATGCAGGTCTAAAAGGAAATTATTAAAAGAGAAGTACGATACTGTGGCGTGGCATTTTCAATATACTTTTCAAAAATAGTAAAAAAAAAGCAATTGTTAAAAGTAACGAAGTATCAGTTAATCTCCTTAATATTAAGTAATTTAATTGCTAAAAATATTGCAACACTGCTTTTCCGTATTGCCAACATTACGGCAAAGCAATTTCTTAAGTGAAACGCACTGTACCAATAGACGGGACATAGCGAAGAAAATTGTAATCCGAGACTTATTACTAAAGTAGTAACAAGTCTCTGTCACCTGACTGTCAAGTCGCATTTGTGTCCGCTATACGCATCAAAATAAATTATTTTTTGGAGGAATATGCCGACTTGCTCATTGCACCATTATAAATCGTATTATGGCAAAACGACTGGACCTAACTCCAGTTTATTTTCGTAAATATTTTTCGTCTTCACTGAAGCATAGAATGACAGTTTTTCTAAGATATTTCTTCTGATGGCCGCTCTATTGTATCTATTTAATTTAATCTCTTTGGTTTATATAATAAATAAACTGATCCTTGTTTCTTTCTTAACCATATATAAAACTTAAAATTCTACATAACACCTATAAAGTGGTTTAAATTGTCAAAATATTTAGCTATTTTCACTTTGTTTTGAGCAGGTTTGACAGTTAATGTAGTGAAGCTCTTGTTATAAAATAAAAACATTATCTATTTCTACTAATCATGTAACATGTTGATTAACTGCATTAAACTCTTTGTTTTGGAGATGAATAAAAGAACTTCTTCGATAGAATTTAGGCGTATATAAACAGGTATTTTTGGGTTTATAAAATTTATGCGTGTGCGTTATCGATGGATATAAAGAAAAAAAGGTGTGCCACAGTGGCGCGCGCGTGAGAAATTGGAACTACACCCCGCACTGAACCATCCAAGCGAAGGGACTCGCTGTGATGACGATGCGACATTCTTCTTTAAAAATAAAATAAGTATTTAATAGGCGCTATTAAAATAGGTTCTGGAGTGGCGACCACGTACCGGAAGACGCAGCGTTGGAAGGCCTCCAACAAGATGGACCGACGACCTGGTCAGGGTCGCGGGAATCCGATGGATGCGTGACGCACAGGACCGGTCGTTGTGGCGACGCTTGGGGGAGGCCTATGTCCAGCAGTGGACGTCTTTCGGCTGATATGATGATGATGTTGATGATTACAATAAATAAACTGTTTTTTTCATGCTCAAAACTGTATTACAATAATTCTACCCTATCATAAGCAGTTTAATATTCTAACTTCTTTTATATCTTTTAACTTTATATTATACTAGCTTTCCGCCCGCGGCTTCGTCCGCGTGGACTACAGTTTATATCGCGCGGGCAGAGACCCGTGCTCAGCAGTGGAATTATAGGTAGCCTATGTGTTATTCCTGGTTATTGTTAGTGTCTCTTCTACCTACCTACCAAATTTGATCTAAATCCGTTCAGTAGTTTTTGCGTGAAAGCGTAACAGACAGACAGACAGAGTTACTTTCGCATTTATAATATTAGTAGGGATAGTTATTTACATTACTATATGAGTAAATATATTATTGTTGTATGTAAATGAAATGCCTTTTCGTCAAACATCGTGTTGGAAGCGCATAATGTTGACGATAAGCGAGTGGAAATAAAACGTTATTCTTTTCCACTATGCACTAGTAGCGACATCTATGCAACGGGCCCGAAACTTAGCTTCCCGTTTGCACAATGACATGTACGAACAAGTTAAGGAAAACGAGTCCATTTATATAAAACTTTACCTATTAATGAACGTAACTTAGCTGATCGAATGTAGATGGCGTTAGTAGTTTTATAATTTCGTTAAGGTGATATATGAACTAAAATATACATGATCACAAACTGTAAGGGCTTGCTCGGTAAACGAAACTGAACAACCTTCCACAAAAATTTTTTTTTCAGGTAACGAAAAAAAAAAATCAGCCTCACCACACATGGGCACGCCACGATTATATGGCGGTAAGTCCCCTCTTTGAGGCGTCGCTGGAAAGACCTCACGGCGTCCTTACCTACCGCATTACGCAGGTCCTCACCAGACATGGCACGTTCGGGAGGTACCTGTTTTAGATAAAGTCGGAAGAGACGCCCGGGTGTCGCCACTGTGCGCAACGCCCGGAGGACACGGTGGAGCACACTGTCGAGGTGTCCCTGCCTGGGCGGAGCATCGCCGTGCCCTCGTGAGGGCGATCGGCGGCGGAGACCTCTCGCGCCGGGCCCTGGTCGAGGCCATGGTCCGGAGCGAGGAGGAATAGCAGGCGGTCACCTCCTTCTGCGAAGCAGTAATGCTTGTAAAGGAGGAGGCCGACCGCATCAGACTACGGCGCCCTCGCCGCCGCCGCCGGAATTCCGATCCCGATTTCCGGCCACCGTAGACGCGGGCTCGCGGACGGCGAGCCATGGGTAGCTCGCTGTCCGATCGTCCGGTAATGGACCGAGCCCAAGACGTCGACGGCGCGCACTGTTCCCGCGCGCCTCAAGGAGTTGTCAGCAGCAGGAGGGGCCCAGCTGGGTCGAAGCCTACTAAAGGGAGTCGTGCCCCGGTATGAAGGCTAGAAGGAACGATGGTGTTTTTAGTCAGTAAGAGTCTGACTCTATCTCCCGCTCCACCCAAGAGCGGGTTTTGTCATAAGATGAATTGTCGAAGTGTCATCAAAAACTCAAAACACAAAAACAGGTAAAACTAAATAGAAGCTTGTAAAATTAGTCATCTACACAGCGCGATAGCATTCCAACTTGATTCCAACTAAAAGATCGGCCGTTGACGTAAACCATATACGGGATCTTACCACGTGTCAGTGTCGGTAAGTCCCCTCTTTGAGGCGTGGCTGGAAAGACCTCACGGCGTCCTTACCTTCCGCATGACGCAGGTCCTCACCGGACATGGCAAGTTCGGGAGGTTCCTGCATCGGATTCGAGCGGAAGAGACGCCCGGGTGCCGCCACTGTGCGGAACGCCCGGAGGACACGGTGGAGCACACAGTTGAGGTGTGCCCTGCTTGGGCGGAGCACCGCCGTGCCCTCGTGGGGGCGATCGGCGGCGGAGACCTCTCGCGCCGGGCCTTGGTTCAGGCCATGGTCCGGAGCGAGGAGGAGTGGCAGGCGGTCGCCTCCTTCTGCGAAGCAGTAATGCTAGCAAAGGAGGAGGCAGACCGCATCAGGCAACGGCGCCCCCGCCGCCGCCGCCGGGATTCCGATCCCGATTTCCGGCCACCGTAGACGCTGGCTCGCGGACGGCGAGCCATGGGTAGCTCGCTGTCCGATCGTCCGGTAATTGTCCGGACCGAGCCAAGGCGTCGACGGCGCGCACTGTTCCCGCGCGCCTCAAGGAGTTGTCAGCAACAGGAGGGGCCCATCTGGGTCGAAGCCTACCGGGGTCGGGGTTATCCGAAAGGAAACTAGAGCCCCGGTATGAAGGCTAGAAGGAACGGCGCGGGGTTTTTAGTCAGTAAGACTCTGACACTGTCTCCCGCTCCACCCAAGAGCGGGTTTCGTCAATGATGATTTCCCCGTCGACAGAAAAAAAAAAAACCACGTGTCAGTGTCGTGTGTATGTTGACCTTTTACGTTTAAAATTATGCCACATAAGCCCATTTACACTACAATAGCAAAAAAATACATTTGATTTTTAACCGACTTCGAAAAGGAGGAGGTTCTATGTTCGGCTGAATGTATGTTTTTTTTTTGTATGTATGTTCACCGATATTTTGGTCAATTGTGGACCAATTTTGAATTTTTTTTTTTAATTGAAAGGTTATGCTTCCAAGTTGGTCCCATAGAAATATTGTTATCATTTGATCATGAACTTCGAAGATATGGAATAGAACTCCTCATAGAATCATAGCAGAATTGTCGTAACAAGTAAAATTGCTTTGTTTATACGTGTAGTCGATGATTGACTGAAAGAAAGGGGGGAGGAGATGTATCGAACTCATCTGGTGATAAAACCGGAAGGTAAATTCATGTAATATAACCGTATTTGAGATTATTAGAATCGTTATGAGATGCACTCTGGCTGTAAGGTAATTTATGTTTAGCTAAAGGGTAGGTACTTTTTAGTGATACTACCATAACTAAAAAGTGAAAAATAAAATTACAAAAAAAAAAATTAAACCGACTTCAAAAAGTACAAAATAACTTTAATTTCGGACGTCGGTGTTAAATAACGAAGAGACCAAATTAGGTATCTATTATAGTGTCTGTTTGTCCATATGTCACAGCCACTTTTTTCCGTAACTATAAGAACTATACTGTTGAGACTTGTTAGGTTGATGTATTCTATGAACTGCATTAAGATTTTCACATAATAATAGAAAAAAAACGACAAAATTTTGGGAGTACCCCCCATACTTAGAAGCGAAACTCACCAATTTTTTTTTTCATCAAATCTATACGTGTCTATGGATGTGGCTTCAAAAATGATATATTATAAATATATATATATATATATATATAAATGGTTTATAATTCTTGAGCTGCACTTTGGCTATAAGGTACTATCGAACCGATCTGATGATGGAGCTGGAACAAAGAGAATAAAACCACTTGAGAGCTGATAGACCGATTTTGTCTAGGCCAGCTATACTCTAAGTGTGTTCCGCGGAACTGCGGGGTTCCGCGATACCCCGGTAGGGGTTCCGCAAGAGTTTAGAAAAAAAATCAGAACACCTCTCTCTGGTCGAACGTTTTGACTCACCCCGCCGCGCCGCGCCGCCGCGCGTATGTATACCTACTTGTAAGCGCGCAGTCCTTTTGATAAAAGCCGCCTCTGAATTAGACACTATAGTTGTGAACAAGCGACTTTCGGCTCTAACTTCAAAACATAAAGTCGAGATTGTTTACAACGCAATTTTTGTATTTCTATTTTTATTTTATTTCCGCTTTTTGTTTATAAAAGGCGCCGACTCGAGTGTTTTTGAGAATGTTCGAGATCGAGTCTAGGACTAAGTATAAAAGCGGCGCCAAGGGTTTGAGTTTGAGTGAAAACGACGTGGTTTACATGTAATTATTTACTTTATATATCTTATATATATAAGTAAGATTTTTTTTTAATATCTTGTAATGTGCTTGCCATGTGGCATGTTAAAGTAAGTAATAATCAGTAACTGTTACATTGTACTTTTATTATGTTTAATAATAAAGAATACACTTCTAAAAACTCTTGTTTTATTGTAGGGTTCCGTCAAGTTTTTTCCAAAAGGGTTCCGTCACCAAAAAAGTTTGAGAACCGCTGTTCTAGATGATTTCCTGCACCATTTAATTACACAGGAACTCATTTTTGCTCCGGTTTTATGTAATAAATGTTTTTTATGGTACCAAAATTAAAGAATATGCACAGATCCAACAACTGGTCAGTACTAAAAAATGCACTGATATCGGCTTCTAATATAAGTGGAAAATAACTTATGTGTCGTGAGCTAGAGTCGCCCGTATGAGCGGTCAAGTGGTTGTATAGTCATTGAGCTGGAAGGTAGAAGGGAGCCACAGAAACTTCGTAATAAAACAATGTATTCTAGCAGTGTTTGGACTAATTGCAATTATCATGGTATGTTGGTACTCAGGATATTATACGTGTAAACCAAAAATATTAAACAAGCTTTTAATGAAAATATCTTTTTCATGGCAAGCTTTTATAGCTTGGTATATCTATATAATTAATACTCGTCAAGATGAATCTTACGAGCCCAAACTCGATAGGGTTGTGTTGTGTAACTACCAAGTTCCTATAGCAAACCTTCCGGTTCCATCATCAGATCAGCTCCTTGTCATAATAATTTTGCATTTTCATTTGATTTACATCCAAATTTTCAGCTCAATCGGTAACCGGAAAGTAGGTCAAATTTAATTTACAAGATTTGATGACAGACAACATTGGGACAGGTGAAACTAAATAAAAGCTTGTAAAAGACACTATTTAATCAAACAAATAAAAGTCGTACTTATTTTGCGAGACTTTTTGTTAAATATACCTAAGCTCGCAATATCGCAGAGGGAGCGCTTTCATCCCGCCTACTCATACAAGCAAGAGTCCCTTTTTTATGGTGGGCAAAAATCATCCAAAGACAACCTCCACTCTTGGGTGGAGCGGGAGATAGTGTCAGACTCTTACTGACTAAAAAGTTAAAAACCCAGCTCGTTCCTTCTAGCCTCTTCGTACCGGGGCTCGAGCTTCCTTTCGGATAACCCTGGCCCCAGTAGGCTTCGACCCAGTTCGGCCCCTCCTGTTGCAGCTGGGTCCCTCCTGTTGCAGCAAGAGTCCCTCAGGGCTCCGTACTTTTCTCCTTAGTACAACGCTGTTTACCAACCATACCTCAAAAATAGAAAAAGCCTAGTTGGCTTTTTCCTCTGACGACACGGCCATTTACTACACCAGCCCCCCCAGCCAAGTTTCAACCCGCATGCGTCGAACGCTTCGAGTTGACCTTGCCACCAATTCTTTTGTTCTGACCACGCGACTAAGCGTTGAGGCGACGTTGTTACCATACATTTGAAGCTTTCTACTAGCGTTAACTATTGCAGATTAGGAACTTGGCTAGGGGTACTGTCGAGACCCTGGCGCTATCACTCGCAATATCTAATCTTTAGCAAATATCTAGGACAAATAGCTCCGGAAATGGAGAATCAGAGTTGACCGCGTAAAAAATCTACGCGCGCGCGTCTCGTAGACCGCACACAAACAGTAGCAGCTCCGTAAATTTTTTTTTTATCAATTACGAATATGTATGAGCCTCATCAGAAGGCTTAAAGTCACCCAAAGGTCATTGAAAAGGGCTATGCTCGGAGTTTCCTTGCGTGATCGAATCAGAAATGAATATATCCGCAGGTGAACCAAGGTTGCCGACATAGCGCGAAGAATCGCCAAACTCATTTCGCAATGGACAGGGAACATTGCTCGCAGCCGTTGGACCCGAAAGGTTCTGGAGTGGCGACCGCGTACCAGAAGATACAGGCTCGAAAGACCTCCTACAAGGTGGCCCGATGACCTGGTAAAGGTTGCGGGAATCCGATGTATGCGGAACGCATAGAATTGATCATTGTGGTGACACTTGGGGGAGGCCTATGTCCAACAGTGGACATCTATCAGCCGAAATGATGATGATGATGATGACCTGGGTTATCCGAAACTAGGGCCAGGTTTATCCGAAAGGAACTCGAGCCCCGGTATGAAGGCTAGAAGGAACGGGGTGGGGTTTTTAGTCAGGAAGAGTCTGACACTAACTCCCGCTCCACCCAAGAGCGGGGGCTGTCATAAGATGATGTTTGCCCACCGACAAAAACAAGATGATGATGACGAATGTGGATAAATATCATTTCAATTTAAACTAATCGAAAGTTAAACGTGCGAGTGTAATGTTATCAATGTGTGAGTAAATAAAAAAATAAAAATCACAATAACAAAGATTCGTTCTAAAAAACTTGGAACTCAGTGTGACGCAAAGTGAGCGACTCATCGAAATATACAGTTTTGCGATTCATTGCCTTAAATGGGCATCTGAGCGCTAATTTATTCCTAATATTTTTAAGCTACTGCACTATTTCGACAACATTTCAACATAGCGCGCGCTGTGGCGCAATAGTTTAGCAACGGACATCAGCACTAAACTAATATGCGCATGTTTAAATCATCATCATCATATCAGCCGAAAGACGTCCACTGCTGGACAAAGGCCTCCCCCAAGCATCGCCACAACGTTCGGTCCGGTGAGTCACGCATCCATCGGATTTCCGCGACTCTGACCAGGTCGTCGGTCCACCTTGTTGGAGGCCTTCCACCGCTGCGTCTTTCGGTACGTGGTCACCATTACAGAACCTTTCGTCCCCATCGACCATCTGTTCTGCGTGCAATGTGCCCTGCCTTTTGCCACTTAAGTTTGGCAACTCTTTGAGCTACGTCGGTAACCTTGGTTCTCCTGCGGATATCTTCATTTCTGATGTCACGCAAGGAAACTCCGAGCATAGCCCTTTCCATCGCCCTTTGAAATGATTTTTTAAATCTTCTACAATCAAAATCAATTTTTGCGTTTTATAAGTAAACCTTTGGGTTTTATTTCTACACAAACTGCCCAAGAAAAATAATAAAACCGTTCATTCATCATCATTTACAGCCGATACACGTCCACTGCTGGTCATAGGCCTCCCCCAAGCGTCGCCACAACGAACGCTCCTGCGCGTCTCGCATCCATCGGCTTCCCGCAACCTTCACCAGGTCATCAGACCACCTTGTTGGAGGCCTTCCAACGTTGCGTCTTCCGGTACGCGTGCGCCACTCCAGAACCTTTCGGCCCCAACGGCCATCTGTTCTGCGAGTAATGTGCCCTGCCCATTGCCACTTAATAAAACCGTTGGTATTCAATAATGATTGATTTACCTATACTTTTTCTAAATCATTATTAACACACTACTCTGAAAGTGAAAATATTACAGTCCGTAAATCGTCAAGAGCAAAGTCAGTAGACAATATTTTGAATAATAATTTATGCACTAGCTCTTCATTACTAGATGGCGACAATGATAAGCTGGTGATGATGATGAATGACAGCGACTTTTCAAACCTTAACCCTTCAGATACCGTCAATTAGAGACACAATAGTAAGACAATAGATGCGCGGCCACCGGTAGTCGCTTGGGGATTCATGAATTAAAGATGAAATAAAAATGTTAACTATGAAATTAGAAAGTGCTCATTTAGAGATCGGAAATTTAAATAGTGAAAATTTACGCTTAATATTGGATATAGGCCATTATGAGGAGATTATCGAAACATAAAAAGGCAAATTTACAAGAAACAAACAGATTCACGCCGATTTCTGCTCGGAAAAAATTCTCATGACTCAAGTAACGCGAGTCATGAGAATAAGGAAAATTGAAGCATAGGTGGCGCTAGTTGTCACGTCGACATCGAGTCCGTATTTAAAATTTCTTCAAACAAGCTCTTATTTCTTCTTTCACTGTTGGCATGTTGGTATGCTTGTGAAGTTCCAAGTTTCGTATGAACCAGGGTGCATCACTGACTTGTTTCAGGATATAGTTCTGGCTTCTTTTCAAGTGTTACATTTAGTAAATACTATTTTATTATTGTGAATGTGGGAACTATGTGGATAACTTTTTTTTTCTGTATTTTTACATGATGTCTGGCAGTTTTGAGTATTTGATGCGGCTTACCCAAATGTCCTATCTTTGGTATTGTTCGTCAAGTCGTTGAGCTCCTTGGTAGTCCTAAGTTTGAGCTACACGAATACTGACAAATGCTTGCACTGACTGAACAGGTCCACTCAAATCTGTGTGGTTCTTTCCTCAAAAGACTATCTGAGACACTGGTCTGCATGGTTCTCATATGATTTGACCATTACATGTACTTTACTGTATGGACTTTAAAAGAGACTTTGACCCCTGAGTTTGTTTCGGTGTTTCTTCTCAGGGTAGTCAGCTAGGAAACACCGGCCTCATCTCGTAAAACTGACTGAAAACAAAATTGACGTGTAAAAGTGTTTTTTAAAAACCTATTTACAAAATAAAGATCATTTATCATTATCATTTGGATTTTGTTCTTGTTAGAGTCACAAGTTGCTCCCCACAACTGGATTCCATAGGTCCAAACAGGCTTTATAGCGCACTTGTATAATAAGAGTTTGTTGGCCAGGGACAGTTTGGAGTTCCTTCCCAGTAGCCAGTACAGGCCTTTGTATTTGAGGTTTATCTCATTACGTTTTGCCTCGATGAAAGGTCAAGGAATTAATTCATGAATCCCCAAGCGACACCCGGTGGCCGCGCATCTATTGTCTTACTATTGTGTCTCTAATTGACGGTATCTGAAGGGTTAAACATATTTTTCGACAGTTTAAACCGACTACTTGGGCAGTACTGCTTACAGTAAAAAGAAAATAATAGTATGTGGCGACTTTAACATAAATATATAATGCCAGGGTATTTCTTCGTAAAAAACAAGGGGAACTAGCGTATCTCATTAAAAACGAAAGTTCACTACAAGCACTTAAACAAAAAGAAAACTCCAACTACAAAACCTATAAAATTACTATTGAGATGGGCATTATCATACTTAAATTCTTTTTATCTATGCATGCCAGCTGATACCGATATTTAAAGTGTTTTCAAGCTTACTTTGTTTGTTTGATTATGTGCCAGATAGTTTTTAAAATTCTATGCGTTTATGTAATACTAAGAGTATTACATAAACGCATAGAATTGGTGCATCATGACTCACATTTTCACTGTTTTTCATACAACCGCTCGACGTTATTACACATTTTTCATTAGATATTTTGGAAAAACAGTATCTTGTGGATATTATCTAGGTTTCTAAAGAAACCAATTTCTAAATTTGTGTAAAACTAATCCAGTAAAAACCTCTTAAATTGTCCTATTTTGTATGAACTTTAACACTTCATAATTTGCCAAAAAATTAAAAAGTCAAAAAAGTAATCCTTTAGAGACCTTGCAAATTTTATTAAGATTCTAAATGACGACAACTTTTTCCAAAAACTTTAAAGGGTTTAAAAAAACAGCTATTTCCTGGAGCAAGTTTTGTGAAATTTTCGAGTAAATCTCGGAATTACCGAATACTAACAGAGTTTCCAGGCGTTATCTCTCTTTGTTTACCTTGCCTTTTCATCAAACATCGCGTTGGATTGCATTAAATGAAGTAACAAGCTTTTAAACCATTTTCGATGTTTACGATAAGCGAGTGGAGATTACCTGTAAACATAAATCATAATATGATTAACTTAAAAAAATGTACACAATCTTCAAAATCACCCATCACTCACACTCTACACACGCACACATACACTCCAAAATTATTCTGCACAACAATCCTGCTCAGTTGAACCCTCGTTTGCATACATATACATTATTATACATTTCTATATTAGTCGTCTTATTTTACAAATAAAACCCTATGTTGATAAGGTACCGTCCCCACACTGGTTTAGAATGGCTGATTTTTCAGCTACAGCACACATCTACCCGAAACAATTATATATATTTTTTATTTTGCGTAAATGGCTAATTTAACACAAATAACTGATGATATTGATAACACAGATATCATCACTTCCTACAAAATTGGTTCAATTGATGAATGTGTACACTGTCTCGGCGATACAGGGAAACAGTACACGGTAATCACGCAGGACATTCGCAGTATAAATAAGAACATTGATGATTTTATTGTACTACTGAGTCGTCTTCTTTTTTCACCTGACATCATTATACTAACCGAGTGCTGGTTAGATGAGTCATCACCTTGCTTTAATATTGACAACTACACGTATCACTACTCAAAAACATTCATTAACCAAAATGGCGGTTTTGTGGTTTACACTAGATCAAACTTGCATACCTACTGACATCTCAGAGCCACAATTCAAAGACTCAAACTGCTTGCTTATTAATATTGGCGATGAAGTGTCAATCATAGCCCTGTATAGATCCCCGTCCTTCTCAAATATTGGAAATTTTTGTGATTCGCTCAGCAGTGTTTTGGCAATGTGTAAAGGACAGACCTGTGCTATAGTGGGTGATATACATCTAGATATAAAATCCGATTACACTGATCCACGATCGACGGATTATCTGGACATGGCTGGTCACTTTGGCTATTATCCTGGTCATAATTTTCCAACTAGAGGTATGAATTGTCTGGACCATGTGCTTGTGAAATCGCGGTTGAAATCAACAGTGATTGTGTGTGAATCGGGCATCACGGATCACGATACTATAATATTTAGCATTCATGAAGAGCCAATAAAATCACATGCTTCTAGAACAATAACCAAAGTAGATTATAACGCTATAGTAGACGACCTTGCATATGTAGACTGGGACATGCTATATACATATACAGATATAAATCTAGCAGTTGCAAATTTCACAGAAAAACTGCGTAGTATAGTAAAAAACCACACTAAGACAACCTCTCTTCACAGCTCAAACGTCATCAAAAAACCGTGGATTACAAAAAATTTACTTAAATGCTATATTTTAAATATCTTTATGTAATTACCCATATTAGCAAATAAACGATTATGATTATATGATTATGAAAATATTTTAGATTCCATTTTACCATCGAGACCGATTTTTTTTTCAAATGAAGGAAACTCGATAAACATTCCACAAATTTTACGACACATTTCTACTATTTTATCTTATGTTTTCCTTCCATTTGCGCAAAAGTTACAAATAAAGCTATAAATAAATAAAACTGACTATCTAAAGGAATAAAAATAAGCCGTAAGAATAAAAGTAAATTACACTATGAATTAAAATATAAACATGATATGCCTCATAGAAACAAGTACAAGAATGATTGTAATTTATTGAAAAAATGCATTTTAACGTCACGGAAAAATAATAATACTAAATACATAAATAAAGCTCAAAATAAGTGTATGGCGGCATGGAATGTAATAAAAAAACATACTAGCACTGATTTAAAACGGTCCTGTATTTCAAAAATTACTATTGATAACAATTATGACTGTACAAATCCCAACTCTATTGCAAATTATTTCAATAGTTTTTGCATTAACACTGTAACCAATAATAGACTTGATAATAAAGGAGATAGTAAATCAAAACAAATGGAGCATATTGAATCAATCAGTAATTCTATATTTTTGCACCCCCAATGGCAGTGACCTTAAAAAAATAGTAATGTCTCTAAATGATTCCAAAGGGAATGGTTATGATGAAGTTTGCACCGACATTATAAAACTGTTAATTGATTGAATTCTAGAGTCACTTCTACACATTGTAAATCTCACACTAGAACAAGGAATATTTCCCGATTTACTAAATCGTGATTTTGATACCTAGATTTTTAAAAATTTTTGGAAAGGTGTTTCATAATTAATTGGCAAACTTTATTGAAAAGCATAATATTATTAAATACGAACAAAATGGGTTTCGTCAAAATAAAAACAAAAAGACATCTTTAGCAGCATTTCAAGTAATAAAGGAAATTACAGAATTGACAAGAAAATACCTGTTACGGTATTGTTCATGGATATGAGTAAAGCATTCGATTATGTTACTCATAAACGATTATAGGAAAAGCTTTCCAGATATGGAATCAGAGGAACAGCATATAGCTGGCTTAAATCGTATTTGTCTGATAGAGTACAATCAATAGAAGTTACAAATTATATTAAACAAACTAAAACGATAGAATCTGTCAAATCTTCGTTTATGTTTATTAGATATGGTGTGCCACAGGGTGTACCCTTTTAGGGCCACTAATTTTTTTTCTCTACATAAATAATTTCTCAGACATTATCCTTACTAATATTATAAAAGCGAGAGTGAATTTGTTTGTTACGTCTTCACGCCTAAATGGCCGATTTTGATAAATTTTGGTACCATGAGACACATTGATTGTCTTTTTAATTACATCTAAACTCGATTCAGCCGCTGAAAGAGAATGGAAGACTCATAAAAGTTTAATCAATAGTTAAAACGAGTCAAATTTACATTTATCTCTTGTTGCTTTAATTATTTAAAACTAGCTTTCCGCCCGCGGCTTCGCCCGCGTGGACTACAGTTTATATCGCGCGGGCAGAGACCCGTGCTCAGCAGTGAAATTATAGGTAGCCTATGTGTTATTCCAGTGTCTCTTCTACCTACATACCAAATTTGATCTAAATCCGTTCAGTAGTTTGCGTGAAAGCGTAACAGACAGACAGACAGAGTTACTTTCGCATTTATAATATTAGTAGGGAAGTAGGGATAGGGCGGACGTACTAGGAACTAGTAATTTGGCAAATAGTAAATTTTTATTTGAAAAAAATACAAGGAAAACGTCATCACATTCACAAATACAATTCAAATCTTTACTTCTTTACTAATATTATAAAAGCGAAAGTGAGTTTGTTTGTTACGTCTTCACGCCTAACTGGCAAAACCAATTTTGATGAAACTCAGTACGCGGTTAGACCATGTCCTGGAATAGGACATAGGATAATTTTTATCCCAGAAGTATGTTCCCTTGGGATAATATTCTACTATAACGCGGGCGAAGCCGCTGGGAGCAGCAAGTACAATATATTCCAGAAAGCTATTGTTGACTTTGATGGGTATCATTTGGTAGTTGGTCATGTCATCATCATCATTATTTCAGCCGATAGACGTCCACTGTTGGACATAGGCCTCCCCCAAACGTCGCCACAATGATCGATCCTGCGCGTCTCGCATCCATCAGATTCCTGCAACCTTCACCAGGTCATTGGTCCACCTTGTAGGAGGCCTTCCGACGCTGCGTCTTCCAGCCTGTCATGTAATAATAATAATATAATAACAATAATAATTTTTATTTGCCAAAACAATTACATACAAATTTTGTAAATTTTATGTGGTGCGGTAAGTAAATTCATAAACAATATAGTAGCATCTGTAGCCAAACTAGGCAAGGCCTGTATTTTGGCTATCAGAGCAATTCCCCTCGAATAGTTTATTACCTTTAATAACAAAATATTTTTAATGTATATTTTTTATGATAAAACATGCAAGCATGCCGTGTGATTAGATCATTTACCAATTTTTTCCAGAAAAAATGCTATATCATCCACAAACCGATTGCTTAGTTTTCCTTGTATATTGATACCTTCTCTGTCCCAGTCTAGATTATTCATAACGACTTATTACTTATGTAATAAGTATTTTATTTTATTTTTATTTATATCGACTATTCATAAGACCGTTATAAAAATTCCCGGCGAGAGAGGATCTCCTTGTCTAACACCTCTACTCACACCACCATCTAGCCCTGAGCTAATCAGAGCTTGTGTTATGAGTACTAGACAACTGATAAACATAATCATTTATTTCTAAATACTTACATATTATGTATAGACTAGCTGCTGCCCGCGACGTTGTCTGCGTGAAGGCCAGTGTCACTATGGCATTCATTATAAGTAAACAATTTTTAAAATAGCATTGAAATATATTTTTTTTATTGCAAGCGAAGCAATTGAAGAGAGTTATATGGGAATCCTGCTGAGTTCTGTTATAAGATGTGACTGAAGGAAATAGAGAAAATGATGCAGGAATATATTCCAGGACACAAAAGAGTAAAAATACGTACAAAGGTATCATGCCTTACAACACTTCCCCATAAACTACGTTGGTAGTTATGCTGCCAGGAGCCAAAATATAAAGAGAGTCGACCCGCTGCCCTCAGTGTCTGCCCCTGCGACTTATTGATGGTCATCGCAAAGCAAACACTCACGGGGAACTGAACGCGCTTGAACTGGAACTTGAAGTTATGAGGTATGAGGGAAATGCGTGGTATAAATACTGCCTCGCCGACGCCACAACCCGTAAGAATTTCCGCCTCAATGGTGTGTCTGTGGAGCGAGATGACTTTAAGCCGGGTCCCGTTACACAACTTTGGAGGAGATAGGTTCCGAAGAAGCATAATCGGGACACCGTCCTTCAGCTTGATGGTATGCGCTGAAAGTCCACTTGCTGACAGGGAGTTCAGAAATTCCACGGGATAATGTGTGGTTTCATCTTGCTCGATGACAGTGTTTATCGAGGTGTAGACCACTTCATTCCCCTCAATTTC
The DNA here is from genome assembly GCA_949319445.1 of Mythimna lalbum. Taxonomy (NCBI): domain Eukaryota; kingdom Metazoa; phylum Arthropoda; class Insecta; order Lepidoptera; family Noctuidae; genus Mythimna; species Mythimna lalbum. The sequence continues at coordinate 4,268,837 of OX439358.1, forward strand.
CGAGAGAATGCATTCATTAATGGCGTCAAAATGGCCCGCTCACACCCAAGAATTCTGCTGGTGCGGTATACGACTGATGTCTCCGTACACACAGCGAATGAGTCTAAGCTGGATACCATTCTACCGAGAGACTCTAGAAGCACCACCTGTCTACCTCTCTCTTCTCGTAGAGTGCCTTCGCAAAGACTTAGAAGGACATCGGAGATTTCTCGAGCCGAGCTGTCATATTAATGGTCAAGCGCAGCGTACGAACTCGTGACCACAACGAAGCATTCACCTAGTCAGCCCTCGGTCCCCGCGTCACCACAGGAGGCGTTTACCGGAAATCGCCACTGAACAGAACTGTGACACCACCCATCAAATGTTCGTTCCTGCGGATGTCCTGCAGGGTTCTGTCCACGGCCTCAACTGCCTTCCTATTGGCCACCGTGCACTCATCTCATACGATCAGAGAGCAATCCTTGAGCACATGTCCCTTATCGCTGTTACGTGACACACCACAAACAGGTGTTTAGGCGCTCTCTAAATCGATTAGAATTTTAAACATGGCATGTGCTGTCTTGTCACTCGGAAGCAGTGTGGCAGCGATTCCTGACGACGCTACAGCAATAGCAATTTTGCCTGGCCTCCTGTCCTCTGCAAGTATGCAGTATGCCAGTGGTAACAAATGTTTTTCCTGTTCCACCTGGAGCATCCAAAAAAAAACATTTTACCCTGGTTTTGCCCAACGCTTTCAAGGACGGTGTCATAAATTTGTTTTTGCTCTGAAGAGAACAAAGCGACATGGTAATTTCGTATCATATGGTGGTCATTTTGCCCAGATCGTAATTTGTTTCAGCGGTGATGATTGGGGAGCTAGTAACCCATATTCTATCAGTGGATTGCCGCCGATAGAAATGACCACAACTTGAAGTGAACGGGGACAGGTGTTCAGCACGCCTTTATCAGTTACTTCGACTTCGTCTCCAGTAGCACGCCTCAAAGCTCGTAGAAAATCTTCAAACAGACGATGACGATACTTTTCCCATACAGCTACCGGGTTTGCGACTCCACAAAACACCAAAATGACGGCAAACAGATGACGCATGCCATCACACACATCCCAATTTTGGTCACCGTCGAGAAGGTGACGTGCTACTCAGGCTGCGCGGTAAGTGGGATACTCCACGCCATCAAATGTCCTGAGAAAGGTGAAAGACGTTGGGCCTCGGACAATATGAAGTAACAACCGCAGAAAATAGCATTTGCCATTATTCGGATGCACGGTATAAACCCTACCCAATGCGGTGTCCGTGAAAATTCCCAGAAAACCTTCCACAGCACCTCCTCGTTGACGTCGGTTAAATAAGGGTGTATTTGCTTTGCTTGTCGTATGTGTAATATGAAGGCACCTTGTCATACGTAAGGGATCTCGCAAACTGGTCGACTTCACAGAGCCTGAAAAATGCCAAGAGAGTTGTTTGGCGTGTATTTTCCAAGCGCTCAGCAACGTTGTCGGGATCAAAATAACTTTTTTGTAATACTTAACATCGCATTTTTTATTTTAATTATCTTCCTCAACTCTGGTCAAGATTTTGAGGGTTTTGTTGGAACTTGAATTTGTCAAAACGAACTATACGATATAACTTTTATAAAGAAAATACACATAGCCATCTATGAATTTTAAGAATAACTAACTACTAACCTCACCAACGTGATCAAATTTAAATTATTAATTTCCAAAAAGTGTTAACGTGTAACTTGATTTGATTTTTATGAAATCTCATAGATGGCGCTGTTTTAAAATTGTCTTTATACTACTAACATTCATTAAACTATGTTTCTCTGCCCAAGTTACTTAAATGGCTTAGTTTTTATATTGTAAGGCTAGATAATAGTATGACTTACTCAAAAACAACATTTAAATATGCGTCGTTAGATTACACGCTGTCACAGAATGCCTAGGACAAATAAAGGTTCACAGCTCCTCTCCCGTAGGTGATAGCGTGATAATATGTAGCCTATATGTTGACCCGACCTCTTAGTAATATTCATGCAAAATTTGAAGTAAATCTATGCAGTACTTTTTGAGTTTAGCCCGGACATACATACAGACAAACAGACAAACAGACAAAAATTCAAAAAACTATATTTTTGGCTTCGGTATCGATTGTAGATCACGCCCCAAGTATTCTTTTAAAAAAATATTGAATGTACAGTTTTGACTTTCCTACGATTTTATTATATGTATAGATAAATTACACCCAGACACAGAACAAATGATCATGCTCGTCACACAAACATTTGTCCTGGGTTTGAATCGAACCCACGACCTCTGGCATAGCATTCAGGTGCACTGACCACTAGACCAACAGACCAGTCAAAAGTTAGTCAAGGACAACTGTGGAAATATGTTTTACTTTTACTAACTGAGCCATTTTCATTCCTAATTATTACATTAGGAATATTCCAATAAAATGTACTATTTCAGTCAGCTGCACTGAGTAGATGTACCGAAAACGAAACGGGGTAAGTATTAATTGTCCCTATTTTACAATAGTACATTATGATATAAGTGTGTAATGTTAGTGATTACCGTTGAGGCGGTATTTAGACCCGAGCCATGGCGAGTGTCTTAAGAGAGCCGAGAATGACGACGTTTTTCAATACACTTGTGAATAAAATAACTGTAAAACTAGTAAACTTTTGTGGCGGTAAAAAACCGTTTTCATATGCGCGCCCATTTTGTTTTTCTTTTGTTCGTGGGGGACAACCTGCGCCCATCCTGATACGATAAATGTCATAAAATTATGACGGTGGAGAGGTTGAACAATAAGGTTTTAACCACATTATAGCACTAGTGCGTAATGGTAATCAAAATATCACAGTTTGGCAACAAGTGCCATTATATACCTAAGTGCAGTGCAATAAGAGCCACTTTATGAGCAAGTGTATTAAAAATGATTGTTATCACCTTGCGGAAACGCCCCTGTTATGCCGAGAATCGATAAAGTGAGAAATGAGTATATTAGAGGAAGTTTGAAAGTGGCGCCAGTGACTGAAAAGTTGAAAGGTAATCGCTTATCTTAGTATGTGAAGGGGAGGGATGAAGCGCATATTACTAAAAGAGTATACATGTAGATGGATGGCGAGGGAGAGTAAGGCCGAAGAAAAGATGGATGGATTGTGTGAGGAGTGATATGAAAGAAAAGGGAGTTAGTGATAGTTTGACGGATGACAGGGCAGAATGGAAGAAAAAAACGTGTTTCGCCGACCCCAAGTAATATGGGATAAGGGCAGGAAGAAGAAGAAGGAAACGCCCCTATTACCTGGACATTGACCAAAAAGTTTCGAAACCTTACTTTTAAACCTTACTCAAATAGCATTCTTGATTTGTTGTAACGCTATTGATCATCATATTTGCTACAGTTGACGAGGAACGGTAATGTGAGGGTGAGGTGTTACACGGGTGACACACGATTTTTACCGAGAAAGTAGAAACTTTAGGCAATCAGATATATTTTAAACTTTGCACACTCATCAATCGTGATTATTGAGTGACGTCACGGATGTCGGTCGGGCCCGTCTGATGGTATTACAGTGAGCAGCCAGCCAAATATAAATCGGTCCTCACCGGGAACTCAACTTGCAGCGGTAAACCAAGGAATAGTGCCCGAGAAATCAACCATAGATCCAGAAACCAACCAGCCTATTCAATCTCTCTCCCCAATTACTGCGGATCCTCGAGAGCTCAACATAGCCTATTAAATTAGATGTTTTCGTGAGGAACTAAGTGCTATGAGATTGGAGTTGCGACTGTCCCTTCTGAAAGACGAGAGCCCCAATACACATCGTTCAATTGGTGTCTGTGAAACTGGGTATCAACATCGACGACCGTGACATTGTGAACGCAGAGCGTATTAGTGCGGTGCGCCGCAACTTCACTACGGCGAGCAATGAGGACATGGCAGAGGCGCCGCAGCCGCGCGCTCTCGCTGGGCTACTGGCGCGCCGCGCTGTCTGCGATCAACTGCTGTGCGCGGCGCGCGTGTGACGCGGCCTAACAACTACGGACCTTGAGCTGCGCGGATACCCGAGAAAGTTTTATTTAAATGAGCGGTTCACGCCGACTAATGGGAAGTTGTTTTTTTATGCACGTCAGGCTGGGCAGAAACATAGATTTAAGTATGTGTGGATCAAAGACGGCCATATTTTTGTTAGGCAAGGGGATAATGTACCACCGCAATGAATTTTTGGCAATGGTTCGGTTTGACTGGAATTTTGAATTTTTTAGGGTGACTGGTAATTAGTGACCGATGCTTATACACGTTATTGTACTCATAATTACAGACAACTTTTCCAAAGAAACTTTTTTATACTCATTTTTTAGCTTTATTTTCAACCGGACCATGTCGATAGGTACCTGCACTGATTACGTGACACTGATGGGTTTGCAAGCGGCGCGGGTGCACTATCACTATTGTAGGTATGGTAATGTGAAGTCGCAACGCGCGCGCGCGTATTTGCGCGAACAGCTGTTTTGTTATTGTGATAAAACTAATGAGTATAAAAAAAAGTTTTCTTTGGGAAAGTTGTTTGTAATCATGAGTATAATCACGTGTATAAGTATCGGTCACTAATTACCAGTCACCCAATATAAAAATACCTTTAAAATGAAGCTGTTGTTATTTTCCCGTGTCTGTTGATGTTTGTTTTGAACATTTCTTAATAAATTTCTGGTCCAGTCTAAAGGTTGCGTTTTTTGGTTGGCATTTTCGGCAGTCGCACAGTTTTATCGAAACCCCTTATCTTATCTTTTCTTGTTGAGGGGCCGAGAAACAACTCGGATACATCGACCCATATGGATCTTTTGTGGTCCCCTTGATAGATTACTCCTCCCCAACCTCGCTGAAAATCTCCTTCATAAGTTTCACAACGAGATGCGGGGATAAGAGCCTGTAATCCTCTGGTCTTAGATATCCTACCCCTAGAAGACGATACCCCTCATCCATCATATTAAGTTGTTATCTATACATATAATAAAATCGTAGGAAAGTCAAAACTGTACATTCAATATTTTTTTAAAAGAATACTTGGGGCGTGATCTACAATCGATACCGAAGCCAAAAATATAGTTTTTTGAATTTTTGTCTGTTTGTCTGTTTGTCTGTTTGTCTGTATGTATGTCCGGGCTAAACTCAAAAAGTACTGCATAGATTTACTTCAAATTTTGCATGAATATTACTAAGAGGTCGGGTCAACATATAGGCTACATATTATCACGCTATCACCTACGGGAGAGGAGCTGTGAACCTTTATTTGTCCTAGGCATTCTGTGACAGCGTGTAATCTAACGACGCATATTTAAATGTTGTTTTTGAGTAAGTCATACTATTATCTAGCCTTACAATATAAAAACTAAGCCATTTAAGTAACTTGGGCAGAGAAACATAGTTTAATGAATGTTAGTAGTATAAAGACAATTTTAAAACAGCGCCATCTATGAGATTTCATAAAAATCAAATCAAGTTACACGTTAACACTTTTTGGAAATTAATAATTTAAATTTGATCACGTTGGTGAGGTTAGTAGTTAGTTATTCTTAAAATTCATAGATGGCTATGTGTATTTTCTTTATAAAAGTTATATCGTATAGTTCGTTTTGACAAATTCAAGTTCCAACAAAACCCTCAAAATCTTGACCAGAGTTGAGGAAGATAATTAAAATAAAAAATGCGATGTTAAGTATTACAAAAAAGTTATTTTGATCCCGACAACGTTGCTGAGCGCTTGGAAAATACACGCCAAACAACTCTCTTGGCATTTTTCAGGCTCTGTGAAGTCGACCAGTTTGCGAGATCCCTTACGTATGACAAGGTGCCTTCATATTACACATACGACAAGCAAAGCAAATACACCCTTATTTAACCGACGTCAACGAGGAGGTGCTGTGGAAGGTTTTCTGGGAATTTTCACGGACACCGCATTGGGTAGGGTTTATACCGTGCATCCGAATAATGGCAAATGCTATTTTCTGCGGTTGTTACTTCATATTGTCCGAGGCCCAACGTCTTTCACCTTTCTCAGGACATTTGATGGCGTGGAGTATCCCACTTACCGCGCAGCCTGAGTAGCACGTCACCTTCTCGACGGTGACCAAAATTGGGATGTGTGTGATGGCATGCGTCATCTGTTTGCCGTCATTTTGGTGTTTTGTGGAGTCGCAAACCCGGTAGCTGTATGGGAAAAGTATCGTCATCGTCTGTTTGAAGATTTTCTACGAGCTTTGAGGCGTGCTACTGGAGACGAAGTCGAAGTAACTGATAAAGGCGTGCTGAACACCTGTCCCCGTTCACTTCAAGTTGTGGTCATTTCTATCGGCGGCAATCCACTGATAGAATATGGGTTACTAGCTCCCCAATCATCACCGCTGAAACAAATTACGATCTGGGCAAAATGACCACCATATGATACGAAATTACCATGTCGCTTTGTTCTCTTCAGAGCAAAAACAAATTTATGACACCGTCCTTGAAAGCGTTGGGCAAAACCAGGGTAAAATGTTTTTTTTTGGATGCTCCAGGTGGAACAGGAAAAACATTTGTTACCACTGGCATACTGCATACTTGCAGAGGACAGGAGGCCAGGCAAAATTGCTATTGCTGTAGCGTCGTCAGGAATCGCTGCCACACTGCTTCCGAGTGACAAGACAGCACATGCCATGTTTAAAATTCTAATCGATTTAGAGAGCGCCTAAACACCTGTTTGTGGTGTGTCACGTAACAGCGATAAGGGACATGTGCTCAAGGATTGCTCTCTGATCGTATGAGATGAGTGCACGGTGGCCAATAGGAAGGCAGTTGAGGCCGTGGACAGAACCCTGCAGGACATCCGCAGGAACGAACATTTGATGGGTGGTGTCACAGTTCTGTTCAGTGGCGATTTCCGGTAAACGCCTCCTGTGGTGACGCGGGGACCGAGGGCTGACTAGGTGAATGCTTCGTTGTGGTCACGAGTTCGTACGCTGCGCTTGACCATTAATATGACAGCTCGGCTCGAGAAATCTCCGATGTCCTTCTAAGTCTTTGCGAAGGCACTCTACGAGAAGAGAGAGGTAGACAGGTGGTGCTTCTAGAGTCTCTCGGTAGAATGGTATCCAGCTTAGACTCATTCGCTGTGTGTACGGAGACATCAGTCGTATACCGCACCAGCAGAATTCTTGGGTGTGAGCGGGCCATTTTGACGCCATTAATGAATGCATTCTCTCGGAAATTGAGGGGAATGAAGTGGTCTACACCTCGATAAACACTGTCATCGAGCAAGATGAAACCACACATTATCCCGTGGAATTTCTGAACTCCCTGTCAGCAAGTGGACTTTCAGCGCATACCATCAAGCTGAAGGACGGTGTCCCGATTATGCTTCTTCGGAACCTATCTCCTCCAAAGTTGTGTAACGGGACCCGGCTTAAAGTCATCTCGCTCCACAGACACACCATTGAGGCGGAAATTCTTACGGGTTGTGGCGTCGGCGAGGCAGTATTTATACCACGCATTTCCCTCATACCTCATAACTTCAAGTTCCAGTTCAAGCGCGTTCAGTTCCCCGTGAGTGTTTGCTTTGCGATGACCATCAATAAGTCGCAGGGGCAGACACTGAGGGCAGCGGGTCGACTCTCTTTATATTTTGGCTCCTGGCAGCATAACTACCAACGTAGTTTATGGGGAAGTGTTGTAAGGCATGATACCTTTGTACGTATTTTTACTCTTTTGTGTCCTGGAATATATTCCTGCATCATTTTCTCTATTTCCTTCAGTCACATCTTATAACAGAACTCAGCAGGATTCCCATATAACTCTCTTCAATTGCTTCGCTTGCAATAAAAAAAATATATTTCAATGCTATTTTAAAAATTGTTTACTTATAATGAATGCCATAGTGACACTGGCCTTCACGCAGACAACGTCGCGGGCAGCAGCTAGTTAACATATATTATGTTATTTTACTTACTTTTTACAATTATCTGGTATATCTCCTGATTTTTTTATGCTTACATTGCACTACGTATTTACACTATAATATTAGTATTTAATCATGAATCCCCAAGCGACCACCGGTGGCCGCGCATCTATTGTCTTACTATTGTGTCTCTAATTGACGGTATCTGAAGGGTTCAAGTAATTTTAATCCCACATTTGCCTAATTTAACATCTATACTAATATTATAAATGGAAGTGTGTGTGTGTGTCTATTTGTCCGTTTTTCAGGGCAAAACGGAGTGATGAATAGACATGATTTTTTAAGTGCAGATAGTTGAAGAGATAGAGAGTGACATAGGCTATTTTTGTCTCTTTCTAACCCTCCACTTCCCAGGGGAACCACGTTATCCCGAATTTAACGCGAGCAAAGCCGCGGGCAAAAGCTAGTTCTTTTATATTTTAATACCGTTTTGTATTTTTATTACGAAATGCCACTAATTTTTGTGTGCTACCTTTTTCCTCCGTGGACTGGTTTGCGATAACTGTGTCAGGTGACGTAGATGCTATGGTAGCTGAATTAAATTATAAAATTACTAGCTTTTGCCCGCGCGGCTTCGCTCCCGATCTTCCCTACTCTACCCTACTCTACAACGCCATGCGGCATCGGGACAGAGCAGTCGTCGAGCCACTGATCCGCCTACTTAGGCAATGACGAGCTGAAGTCGCTTTAGATGACGCGGGTATTGCTCAGTGCGGTTGATTTTTAACAGGAAACAGTGACCTGTCTTGGGGTGGATAACCCACAAATGTAATATAGCGTTATCTAACTTAGTAGACAAAAAAAAAAAACAACTGCATACACTTGCAAAAAAAAAACTTATATATTTTTTAAGGTATAATTATAATACCTTAGTTACTTTTCCCGCATTTTAAAAAACATTATTTAGTTTAAAAGTAAGACAATTGAGTCTTTATTGATGAATTCCGCATGCCAATTTACTACCGCAGTGCCCATTGGTTTAGCGAATCGAGCGTTTCCTTGAGATGCTTGCAAACGACCATAGAGGGCGCGGACTCCGCTTTTTCGCCGCCATTCGCATATACGTCGAATGGACACCGCTCCGCGATAAAAATCCCATATCTGTTGAAAACCTGACAATTCTCGTGGAATAAGTGCATCTGCTACCATGAGACATTGTGAACTTTATAGTGCAGTGGGGTTTTTCACGAGTTCTGACCAGTTCACCGGTGGATACACACAGCAACCACGCGCCCGTGAACGAGGCTTCATCCTTTTTCCTGGTTCTAATTGGTGTCCCTGGGATTCGCAAGGTACGTGGGCTTTCTTTGCTGCAAATAGATGTGGTGGTATTGGTCTCAGAAGAAATCATCAAGTCTTTTAATTATCTCACAGATAGTGTAAAAAGTAGAGTATGCAACACGGGTATAAAGCTGTCTTTGTCTTGGGCGGCTTGAATTCCTCACTTCACTCAGGTTTCTTTATGAGGTCTCGCAATGCTCGGGAGTTAATTATATAAATCCCTCACTAACGTTCGGGATTAAACTTAACAACCTTCGTTTCGTTCGGAATTCAACATGCCGCCCACGACTTAAAGACACTGCTTTACCACTGCTTTAGTCACATAAACTATTTTTTCTATCTTATGTTTTTCGCACTGTTTTTTGACATTTATGTGTTGCGGTATTTTATCGAATAGCAGGAAACATCAACTTACGTATCAAACGCATTGTATATGAATGACTACTATGTTAAGGAATGTTTGATACGCAAAGTTTTTAATTCATCGATATATGTACTCATCATCATCATCTTATCAGCCGAAATATGTCCACTGCTGGACATAGACCTCCCCCAAGCGTCGCCACAACGACCGGTCCTATGCGTCACGCATTCATCGGATTCCCACGACCCTGACCAGGTCGTCGGTCCACCTTGTTGGAGGCCTTCCAACGCTGCGTCTTCTGGTACTTGGTCGCCACTCCTGAACCTTTCGTCCCCATCGACCATCTATTCTACGTGCAATGTGCCCTGCCCGTTGCCAATTAAGTTTGGCGACTCTTCGAGCTACGTATATGTACTCACTAGAATATACATAAGTCAATGCTTATAGTGGAGTGCCGTAAGATGTAAAATTAGAAAATGCTCGGAATCCGGGTCAGTCAATGAATCTTCATATTTATAAACTATTAGACTGCATTGTCACACGTAATCGTATCTTTTTTATTCGTTAACTTAGAAGTTTGATATTCATAGCTTGAAGGGACCGCAGACCTGAGTATATGGTTTTAATTTCAATTCGATACCTCTACGCGTTCTTGAGATAAAAGGTCTTGACAGACAGACAGATAGACGGACGGACAACAAAGTGAATCTATAAAGGTTCCGTTTTTCCTTTTGAGGTACGAGCCCCTAAAAAAACACGAGGGTGATAATACATGACTTGTAAGCGATAAAAGGTTTCGAGTAAAAGTGTTAAAAAAAAAAATTTTTTTTACGTTTTTTTATACAGGATTATTAGTAAAAAACTGGCAACCTCTCAAGACTATGTTACTAACATCATTAACAACAACTTCTGTTCTATGGCTTTTAACAATATTTTGACTGGCCCTGGATTCCGAAGTATAAATCTTACAGCACTACACTATTATAGGTATTTTAAGTTATCTTTCTAAATAATTACAGATATAATCTAAGTAGAATTATATTATAACATATTGTTAAACGCCTCAGGTTTAAAATATAATGTGATTATAATTATTGACAGGCCTGGTGGTCTAATATTCAGTGACCCTGACTGCTATGACAAAGGTCGTGGGTTCGATTCCCACTCTGGACAAATAAATGTTTGTATAACGAGCACGATCGTTCAAGAACTAGTATAATTCATTAATATAAAAAAATATATTTCTGATTCTAGGATTTATCTGTAACTAGCTTTTGCCCGCGCGGCTTCGCCCCCGCTCTTCCCTACTCCACCCTACTCTACCCTACTCTACCCTACTCTACCCTACTCTACCCTACTCTACCCTACTCTACCCTACTCTACCCTACTCTACCCTACTCTACCCTACTCTACCCTACTCTACCCTACTCTACCCTGCTCTACCCTACTCTACCCTACTCTACCCGGGGGGGTCTTGAAAACGGGGGTCATTTTTATAATATGTATAGATAGATATAGATATAGATATAGATATAGATATAGATATAGATATAGATATAGATATGTATGTATTTAGAAATATATAAAAATTATGGTAATCAATTGTTTAGTATTCAAATCAAACGAGTTTAGTTTGGGACTAGATGGCATTGTGGAATATTTATTATTTATTTATTATTAGCTTTCCGCCTGCGGCTTCGCCCGCGTGGACTACAGTTTATATCGCGCGGGCAGAGACCCGTGCTCAGCAGTGGAATTATAGGTAGCCTATGTGTTATTCCAGTGTCTCTGCTACCTACCTACCAAATTTGATCTAAATCCGTTCAGTAGTTTTTGCGTGAAAGCGTAACAGACAGACAGACAGACAGAGTTACTTTCGCATTTATAATATTAGTAGCGAAGTAGGGTTTCTAAACAATTCCGAATACAATTTATGAAGAGAGAAATATAAGGAATAATATTTAAATCGATATCAGTATATTCCCATTTTTCGAACAAAGTATTTTAAAGTTAAACCACAAATAATGACTTGTACACAAATTATACAAACTAAATAAATAAAATTAAATATTCTGTTTAATGGTATTTGAAAATTTTACTGAACAAATAACAATTATCAAAAATCATCAAAATTATTATCAATTATCTACTTTCAATCCCTTAGTTCTACAAACAAATTAAAACTTATTTTAAGGAAAACCATCACCTAATTTCCATTTCCTCCTCCATCCCTGCGTCATATTCTTCATCTTCTGTGGAATGCGTTTCCTCTCGATATCAGGACGGCCAAAAGTCGGTATGCATTTAAGCGGAAGTTGCGGAATCATTTTCTTCACCAATAGCAGAATCGTCTCAAAACTTCTGTCTTTACTTTAATATTAATATATTATGTTAAATATATATGTAAGTTTATTTTAAATATGTACAGCGTGGCGATTAGGTTATCACATTAATTGACGCCACATACTCTTTATTAGGTATTTTATCATATTCGGTTAAAATAATTTAATAATAAACAATATTATACCCGTGGGAGATTTTTTTCCATTTTAATATTTCTCAACATCATGTATTGCATGAACTTAATCAGCTGACCAATAAAAGTAGGTCAAAGACCCGAGGTTGGTGAAGATACCTAGTTCACAACTTCAAACGTTGCCATTCCGTATTACCTACAAGCTCTAAACTATCATTTTACAAACTGTTTACGTTTGAATTGTTTATGTTTCTTCTAATCATTACTACAAACGTAAACAATTCAAGCGAAAAATGTCCTTATGACTAATAACTGAAGGTGATTTTTGTGTGCTAAATTAAAAGATGTAAATGGACCGCATGGGAGGTATGAAAAAATATGCAACAATATTCTTACAATTGACGACTTAAGGTTTAAATCTCTATGCGTGATATCTTTGGTGTGTCCTATGAATGAGTCTAGTCCGCCGCCAGCCCAAAATACTTGAGGGATAGTTGACGAGTAAACTATCTGCGCGCCGGCCCTTCGTAGATATCTATCATTGTTATTTTGTGGACATTGTTTTGTGTTAGTTTTATTTTTGTAAAATGAAGTAGATTAATAATACGATAGTATTATTAGTTGCACATTGTACTACATTAGTGAAAATAGTGTGTACTGCAGCATTATCATGTTGCTTAATTCGTTTAGCTAAATAAAAACTTTTTCGTTCGCGTTAGTTTACCTTTTTCTAATATTATTTTTTTTTGATTTGAACTTAGAATAGGAAAATTTGGAGGTTTGACAAGGAAAAATTTTATTTGTCATTCGGCGACGAAATTTTCTGAGAAAAAGTGCTTGATGAACACGAATTAAAAAGGAAATGTGATTATAAGTAATGATCTAACTGCGAAATGTTTGGTGAAACTCGGTAGTAAATAAAAAAACCGATAAGTGATAGTCAATATAAAGAACCGGTACGTATTTTAAATATTTTAAGTTTTGGCTGCTTTGAAGGTTCAGTTTCGTGTCCCATAGCGATAATTTTCCTTTTCTTCTCACGATAGATTATTTGTCAATCGGTTCTTGGAGTATTCTTGGAACATTCTTGGAACATTCTTGGAGTATTCTTGGAGTATTCTTGGAGTATTCTTGGAGTATTCTTGGAGCTTTCTGGATATAGACATAGAAATTCACAGAAGTGGACAGTACAGCCCACTGCAATTCATAAATGCGTGCGCCAACTAGCGCATGACGATACAAGAGAAAACCCCGGTGGACATCGTGACGTCACTCCACGTGAAGTTTTCATGATCCCTATTTTTCCTTATTCTATAGCAGTAGCAAGTAATATTTGAGTAGTTTTTTTTTACGCTATCTGTTTTATATGTATAATCACAGCAATTCGTGTAAAAAGGTTGCGGAATGAACTGATTTCTTTGATAGTTTACGAGTCCGCGCCTGAGGTCCCGTGATTGCAATCCCGCACCTATAGGCACAACTTCCAAATTATAAATTTTTATTTTTTTTATATATCCATCTCGCCACCTTACTTAAACCCTATTTTTATATATATAAAGTCGCCGAATTTTTTTATTTCCTTTTATAATTTTTTCTATGTTGTTTTTTTTAAATGCAAAATTATACGTGTACAAGTAGTGATTTTCTTTTTTTTAACGCTACAGTACGTACTAGAAGTCATCATCATCATCATCATCATTTCAGCCGACAGACGTCCACAGTTGGACATAGGCCTCCCCTAAGTTTCGCCACAATGATCGATCCTGTGCGTCCTGTGCTGTGTGTACTAGAAGTACTTAGATTTTTTTTAAATAGTGTAGATTTTAAAATTTAATTTGTGATGGTTTCATAAAACAATATCATAAAATACCTATGTTGTCAAAATGTTAATGTAGGTACTATCGCACCACGCGCGCGGGCCTACATCCACAAGCAGGTATTCATTCATAACTCGCGTACGCGTAGGTACGGCGCGTACTCGCCAGCGACGCGACGTTGCCGCTTTTAGAGGTCAGTAAACTGTTATTATAAAGGATGTTTTATTTTTTACCAATTATAATGCTATTTATTTTGTTTGAAAAATTATTTTTTTTAATTTTAGTAAAATTGTTTATTTTATTATTTTAACGGAATAATAACAACTTGTAATGCCTGCTGCATCATTTAATGTGATAACCTAATCGCCACGCTGTATGTATTCTTTTTTATTCTTTCTTAAATAAAATTTTCTTTATATGCGTCTACCATAATGTCTCTGCACCACCCTAGGTTGACTGGCAGAGAATGCCTAAGGCATTAAGTTCGCCTATGTACTTTGTGTTGCATGAAGATTAAATAAATAAATAAATAAATATTCCTCAATGCTAAGGGTCGTAATCTCCCTGCTTCATCACTTTAACCTTTATGATAGTTCTCCATCTGTTTCTGTATCTGGCGGTATGAAGGACATTGTACATCGTAGAGTCAAGAGCGGTGCGGATCTGGTCGGACCAACGTATTGGGCTGCGCCCGCAAGGCCATTTCGTATCCACTTCACCGGTCACAATGAGCCTTTCCTGCCACCGTGTTTCCTTGCAATGTGACCGAAGTATTGCAGAACCTTGCGAAGAGGTTCGGACGACAGCTGTGAGGAGATTTTGAGTTCTGGCGAAATGGACACGTTGGTCCGAAATGCTGTCCAAGACATACAGAACATCCTTCTCCAGCACCACATCTTAAAGGTGTCGATGCGTTTGCGGTCTGCAGCTTTTAGCAACCAAATCTCTATTTTGTATCATCGCTTCGTTCACTCATCATCGCGATCTGATGGTCACTATTCTAACCTGACCATGACCAAATCCAGGCGCGATTTTTATGCTCTACTCGCGATAAGTCTATATTTGTACTGGCACTGTATAGAATGTCATAAAATTAGTCAATTTGTAGAGTTTTTTTGATAATGAAAACTTACTTTATTGTGGTACACCTTTAGATATCAGGTTTAGAAATTCTGTAGTAAATTAGAGTGTAAGTTACTATTTTTGATAAACAGTACGTATTTTACAAGCTTTTATTTAGTTTGTTCTGTCCCGATGTTTGTCTGTCATCAAATCTTGTAATTTAAATTGGACCCACTTTCCGGTTACCGATTGAGCTGAAATTTTGCATGCATTCCTAAATTAAACGACAATGCAAAATTATTATGACACGGAGCTGATTTGATGATGGAACTGGAAGGTGGCTATCTTCTTCTTCTTAGCGTATCGATGGCAAAGCCAGTTAAATTCCTAGCCCAGCCCAGAATTCGGCCACGGCAATGCCGTTCACTGATTGACATTAGGTCCTTATGTGAGCAGGTAGCCGGGCACGTGGTGCAGGACGGAAGGTGGGACATCGTCTGCGGAGTGACGCCGCACAAACACTGAAGATCAGAACCATCTGAGAACCCCCACCTGTGGAGATTGTCTTTGCTGCGCTCAACCTGGGTGCGGACTGTTTAGAGTTTTCCAGGTTGGCCATGGCAACTCGTGTCCAGAAGAGAGGCTCTCTGATGGCTCGATAAAATCTTCAGGAGGTTTAAAAGGTAAAGGTCTAAGTCTAACTTAGTCTTTAATATACCATACAGATAAACTAGATCGATTACGGAACAACAAAGGCTTTCAGTATGTTACAAAGTACTCTGTGACAAAGGCAACGAACGATAAAGAGTTGGCGGGTCCTTTTCTTACCTAATAGAGGTAAAAAAAGGACCCGCCAACTCTACTCTTAATAATAATAATAATAATCTATTTATTTCAGAGAAAAAAAACCTTCCATATTTAATTTGTTAGTATCAAAATAACTTAACTATGTTAGTAGACACTATTTACAGGAGCATGTAGTTGGCTTAAATACCAAATTATAGGACAATCCAGTTTACTGGCAATGACACTCAGGTGGTCGTTGGTACTGGCACGCACCCTGCGCAACAAGGATGCTGCTCGTTTGCGCCTGACCGCAGCGAAGCCGTCCGTCTGGGCATCCGCGAACATCCCTGAGTTACTACAGAAGCGTGGCAGCCCCAACAGCATCCTGAATGCATTGTTGTACTGGACGCGAAGAGCATTAACGGCTTTTAGCGTGAAGTTAGTCCAAAGGCGTGTAAAATACTTGACAGTATGCTCTAAAAAGGGTGATTTTAACTAAACTTGTGCAGCGTGAGAACCTCCGTATCAACATATTACATCTCACCGCCAACGCTCTTCGCTCCCGGTCCACGTCCAGATTGTCCTTCAAATCCTCCGTCACAATAGGCCCAAGGTATTTAACTAGAGTAACCATAAATTTACTATTTAAGCAAATAGGCTAGTTGCCGTAAAAATATAACTAGCCCTTCTTTTAGATTATTCAAAAATAAGGGACATGTATTTTTTTATTTGTAAATCAAACCAAAAATGACAAAGATATAACCCATTAAAGTTACGTGTGACGTCACCCCGTGCGAAAAAATGCTGCTCGGTGGCGTGATGTTACACGTTACGTGTTTTAAAGTTATGTGTATTAAAGTTACGTGTGTCATCACCCCGTGCGGAAAAATTCATTCACAACCTTCCGCGAGGTCGTGAATCTGTACGCGCGAACTTCGGAGCGCAAAGTTTATCAACATTGGCACTGACAAGATCGACCTTGAAGCGAATTTTACGGTTTGATATAAAATAACATCCTTATAAGATACAGTTGTATCGAGATTGAGATTTACAAATGAAATACGGAAGTTTCCACAAAAAATAATTTTAGGCAGGGGTGACATCTCCTGGCCACCAAAAAGCCTCGATCTCACTCCAGCAGTCTTCTTTTTGCGGGATTACCTTAAGCTCAAAGTACACTCTGATAACCCAACAACCCTGCAGCAACTGAAGTATAATATTCGGCAAGAAATGGAATCCAGTTCGAGGATAAGTCAAACGGGGCCAGGGTTATCCGAAAGGAACTCTAGCCCCGGTATGAAGGCTAGAAGGAACAGGGTGGGTTTTTAGTCAGTAAGAGTCTGAGACTATCTCCCGCTCCACCCAAGAGCGGGGGTTGTCATTGGATGATTTTTCACACCGAAGAAAAAGGATAAGTCTAACGAAAGTTTTCCAAAAGTTTGATTCCAGATTGTCAGAATCAACATTCTTACAATCTGGTATCAAACTTAACCACCAAGGAAGTCACTTGGACGATGTAATTTTTTAAAAATAAATAAAAAAAATTAAATTCATTTAATTCACTTTAAATTGTAATAAATAAAGTTTTTCAAAATTATACAGATGAATTTTCAAAAGTGCGTTTATTTCTGGGCTAGCCTGTATTATAACAAATTGTATGAGTAATCTTGTAATAACAGAATTTGTTATTTATTTCGTGAGGAATGTTACATAAAACCAGGAAACATTAACTCTTACGTAAATAAAAACGCATAGTATTTGAATGACTACTTTATTTTGGAATGTCCAATAAGGTAAGATCATTACATTGCTTATAAATAATGCATAATATTAATTTTAACTAATTCTGATAATTTTTGTGAGATAGACTATTTTTTTGCAATTTACATAGTAAACGCATAGTTTTTTAGTGACTAATGCATTAAGATGAGACGCACAGGACCGGTCGTTTTAGCCGCACTTAACTCTTCATCATCATTCATCATCATTTCAGCCGACAGACGTCCACTGTTGGACATAGGCCTTCCCTAAGTGTCGCCACAATGATAGATCCTGTGCGTCTCGCATCCATCGGATTCCTGCAACCTTCACCAGGTCATCGGTCCACCTTGTAGGAGGCCTTGCGCCGCTGCGTCTTCCAGTACGAGTCGCCACTCCAGAACCTTTCGGCCCAACGGCCATCTATTCTGCGAGTGCCCTGCCCATAGTTCTTCAGATACTGGCAATTAGAGACACAATAGTAATACAATGATAGCGCTTTCGCTTTGGGTATAATGAAAGGGCGTCTCTTAAGTTCAACAGTGGACGTCTTTCGGTTGAAATGATGATGATGGTAATGAAATTACGACATTACTGGTGCATTGTTACTTGGTGGTTTTTTGGTGCATTCTATACAAGGTGTAAGGGACAGCCCTTCGCAAACTTTAAGGGCTTGCTCAGTAGACGAAAATAAACAACCTTCCACATATTTTTTTTTCATACAAAATTATAAACTTGATTGGACAGTATGTATGGTGAGTCCGATTTTTTTTTTCATTTCCGGAAAAAAATCTTGTTGTTTGTCCCTTACACCTTTTTTTAGTGTGGGCAAAAATCATCTTATGACAACCCCAAACCCAACTTGGGTGGAGCGGGAGATAGTGTCAGACTTTTACTGACTTAAAACCCACCCCATTCCGTTGAGGCGCGCGGGAACAGTGCGCGCCGTCGAAGTCCCTTACACCTTGTATGTCCTTGCAGAGTGGTATACCACAATTTGTTTGCCACAAGTCATCGCCGAAGTTTGGAAATCTAACCCAAAGCGACGCATCATCCTACACCATGACGACGCAAGCTTACATACCGCTGGTAAAACAATTGATTATTTGAAGCAGGAAAACGGAGAAATTCTTGACTATCCCGCCTACAGTCCTGACCTAAGCTATAACGATTTCTTTACATTTCCTAAAATTAATATAACTCTTCGTGAGCAAAGGTTCCGGTCCAGTGAAGAAGCAGTCGACGCTTTCAAGTCGGCCATTTTGAACATACTGACTTTAGAGTTGAATAAGTTTTTTAATAACTGGTTCGATCGAATGGAAAAATATATAAAACTTCGCGGTGAACTTTGAAAAAAAAAATAATACTTTAAGGTTCTAGTTGTGTTTTTTTCTTCAAACGACAAAATTTAAAACGCATACCTCGTACTACCATGTTTTTTTTTATCTGACCTAAAGTTTCTGATAACTAAAAACCGGATGAAGCTACTCAACAGTTAAACTAATAAAACAATAAATAATGCTTTAAGGTTCTAGTTGTGTTTTGTTCTTTGAACGATAAAATTTAAAAGGCATCCCTCGTATCGCTAGAAGCGATTTTTTACAGATTATTTTTCATTGGATGGATTTGACCGAGAAGAAGAAAAAGATACGCAGGTAGTTCGTGGTGTACTATTTACATATATACAATACATAAACTAATAAATTACATATATTACTAACAATATAATATATATAATTGCAGAGAAATACTGTACTTAATGACAAACGTTCAGGAGGAAAGATATTTATTTATTATATTCTTTATTGTACACCACATAAACAAATATATAGGACAAACATTTAAAGAAAAAAGTGTACAATGGGCGTCAACATGGCGATCTCTTACAGACAACCATTGGATGGACTGAAAGAAGGGAGATAGATTTAGGGTTGTCGGTGTACAAACATCAGAAATAATACTAACTAGATACATTAATACAAATACATACATACAAAACAAAAAAAAAACTAATAAATATCAAATATATAGTTAAACTAGGAGAAGATGAAAAAAAAAAATATCAAAGAGAAAGGTAATATTCCTTCACCATTTTTTTTAAATGTTGGTAGCGTTTGAGCACGCCTCACCTCCAGGGGTAACGCATTCCACAAACGTGCAGCTTGAATTGTGAAAGATTTGTCAACGAAGGAGGTGGAATGCATGCGAATACTTAATTTTAGGTTTTCCGATGATCTCAAGGACCTACTATGTGTGTCACTAAGAAACTGAAAACGTTTTTTGAGGTAAAACGGGGTACAAGAATTAAATAGCACATTATAAAGCAAAGAAAGTATAATATACTTTCTTTGTATCACCGGAATGCTCATATTATGAGCATTCCGGCGAAGGCGAATAGGAAGCCATTTAAGCTTAGTACGAAATTCAGAGACATGGTCATACTTGCGCAAGCCAAATATGAACCTGAAAGAGATTTTGAAGTCGCTCAAGCTTATCCAATAGGTCTTGGGTGAGATCAAGATAGCTGGCAGCAGCATAGTCCAGGATTGGAAGGAGAAGAGATTGGGCTAACGCAATTTTGATAGTAATGAGAAGAAAATTACGAAGACGTCTCAGGGAGCCCGCTGAAGCAAATTGTTTACGATCGACTTCCTGCAGTTGTTTGTAGATAGTGATTCGTAACCTCATTTTTAAAAGTTGTGAGTGTTTGACCTTGCATTACCGACACGGGCAAAGCATTCCACAGCCGCACATCCCGAACTGTAACTGACTTATCATAAAAGTTGGTGGAGTGACTTGGCATTTCTAACCTTTAGTTAGTTTTCCGATGACCTAAGTTATCTTGTATGTGTGTCATGAAGGAACTTGAAACGTTCTTTAAGATACGCAGGGGTTTTAGGATTGAACAGAACACTGTAGAGTAGAGACAAGAGTGTACGTTCCGGCGAAGACGTATTGGAAGCCACTTGAGTTTTGTACGAAAATCGGATACGTGGTCTTATTTGCGCAAGCCAAATATAAATCGTATGCAAACATTTTACTCATTTTCGTAATTGCTATTTTGTCTAATAACTAGTGATATGGAAAGAAAGAAAAAGAGTTTATTCGCGTTAAACATGGCGCATATCTTAAAAAAAAAACACTCTTTTTAATGGTTGGCAAAAATAATCATCAGCCTTTTTTAATGTTCCCACTGCTGGGACTCAGGCCTCCTCTCTCTAGGAGAGGGAATGGGCCGTAATCCACCACGCGGGCCCAGTGCGGGTTGGTGGATGTCACATGTCTTCGAATTTTTGGTTCTAGGACATGCCGGTTTCCTCACGATGTTTTACTTCACCGTTTTGAGAGCAGTGGTGATGAAATAAATTACACAAAGTAATACGCCTGGCTGGGTTTGAACCCACATTTGTCAAAAATCATCCTATGACAACCCCCGCTCTTGGGTGGAGCGGGAGATAGTGTCAGACTCTTACTGACTTAAAACCCACCCCGTTCCTTCTAGCCTTCATACTAGGGCTTGAGCTCCCTTTCGGATAACCCTGGCCCAAGTAGACATCTCCTTAAGACGCGCGGTAACAGTGCGCGCCGTCGACGTCTTGGGCTCGGTCCGGACAGTTACCGGACGGTCGGACAGCGAGCCACCCAATGCTCGCCGTCCAACACTCATGCTCATGCATAATGTTGCGAAATCAAGATGATTTCGCAACATTATGCATGAGCATGATCAAATACACAATGACATTATCAAATATTATACTATTTCTTGGTTAGTTTTTGCGTCTTGAACTCTTAGCATTCATTTCCAGAATATTTCTGAATGAAGTAGGTATCAGACACTCGTTATAAAACTGTTTCTAAAAAAATGTATTTGGGTTTGTACGGGGTTAATATAACATTGCTAAATCTTAATCAATTTCCTTGTTTAAAAAGAACAATCAATAATTTGGTTTTTCCACAATTTGATGGTCCGCAAGCTGGGTCATATATACATCAAACTGAGTCACGTAACAGTTCTTAGAGACGAAAACTACGCTGGACAAAGAACCTAAACTAGTGTGCAAAGTTGTGCAACATACACGCTCCGGTTTTTCCGTGCAACTTAGGTAAGTTGTTGCGTTATTTGTATAGGTATACAAATAAACCTACCTATACCTCCTATAGGGTATACCTAGCGTGTGTATATGGCGGGCATCACAAACATCCTCGCAGATTGTCGTAACATGCAGTGATTGTAGTTGCTTTTTTTAGGTGGGTAAAAATAATTCAAATGACATCTCCTGCCCTTGGAATGAGCGGGAGATAGTGTCAGACTCTTGCTGACTAAAAAACCCACCCCGTTCCTTCTTGCCTTTCATACCGGAGCTGTGAAATCTTTCGGAGCTAACCTTGGCCCCAGTATATTTAAATTGAACATTAGAATGTTCAATTTAAATATATCGCGAAGTTAATGCGAAGCAAGCGATAGTATAATAGCGTAGGGAAGCACCGATCGGGCGGCAGGAGTACTTGATCCGCTTGCATCACATCATACAGATGTAGATAGGTATAGCAATACACAGAGTTGAAATATGTTGGATAGAACAACGAAATTTTGAAGGTAGGTTTTTGGTAAATGAATTATGTTTTGTAAAAACTCATAGAACGTAGGAAAAAAGGCTGCTAAGCTAAAATGGGATTGGGCGGGACACCTCAGTCGCATGCACTCTAACCGTTGGGCAAGAGTTTCCACAAAGTGTGTACCTGAAGATGGACGACGCCGCCGAGGTCGACCTTTTTAAAATTAAATTATAAAAAAAAAATTGTCGCTTGTATCCTGCGGCGCGGTGCCAAACAAAACCCTTTAAAATTTTCGTATTTAGTTATGTTCGTTTTTAATATGATTTTGTTATTGGTTCTATCGAATGCTTTTTGAAAATCAAAGTATAATACATGCATCTTCTTTCCTCGGTCCATACTGGTAGTGATGTAATCGGCTAGTGTTACGAGGTTTGTGAGGGAGGTGATTTTTTTTTTTTGTCGACGGGGAAAATCATCTTTGACAAAACCCGCTCTTGGGTGGAGCGGGAGATAGTGTCAGACTCTTACTGACTTAAAACCCCGCGCCGTTCCTTCTAGCCTTCATACCGGGGCACGAGCTCCCTTTCGGACAACTCTGTCCCCAGTAGGCGTCGACCTGCGGGAGGAGGTCAATCTTCGTGTTGAGGATGTTCGAATAGAAAAGACTTCATGATGAAAATATACTTTGGTAAGATCTTAACCTATGACAAGCGAACACCGGCGTTCGCTTGAGGTCTAATGAGAACGTCACGTTATCACCTGAAGTGTCCTCTTGATGGCGCCAGTTGTTCGTAAACAAGGTTTGTGTGCATCTTTTGACGCGAAAACCGTGTTGTGCATCACACAGATATTTGTAAACTTGCCTGAGAATCTCTTTGTGTACGTAAATTATGTTCAAATACTTTGGCAGGTGAAGAAAGGATGGCGATAGGTCTGAAGTCTTCAACGGACGCCTTAACTCTTTTCTTAGGAATGGGTGTAACCTCGATACTTTCCACTGGGATGGATATTTACCTATATTGAGTGCTAAATTAAAAATGCAGCATAAAGGTCCAGTGAAGTATCGCTTTAAAACCTAAAGCATAGAAGACGGAATGTTATTAATATTATGAATATTAAATATGTCTGAAATAAAAAGATTTGTATTAATAACGTTTTTGTTTTTTATTTTGTTTAACCGTTTGTAAAATAAAAAACTTTTTACAAAAAAAAAAATTAAACCGACTTCAATGTAAAAAACACTGAAATGTACAAAATAATTTTAATTTCGGAAGTCGGTGTTTCTATAATAGATACCTAATTTTCTTAATTAACAGGTGGCGTTGGCGTCGAGTTAGATCGCGCTATGGGACCACTTTTTTAGAAAATAAAGATAGGAGCGCGTTTTCTTATAACCCATCTATTAATTACATCGAACACGGAGACATTGGCACCATATCTGAGGTGTGTCACACTGTCACGAGCGTAAGTGGAAGGGAGAGATCTGGAACGTCTCGAATCGTCTCTCACATCACGTTGTTTTCCGTCCCCGGGCTCTTAGAATTCGACATCAGACGTTTTAGATCTTCGATTTTGACGACCCGCGTACGAAGTCGCAGGCAGAAGCTAATATAAGTAATAAAAAGTTAACAAAAAAAAACTGTTTTCTTATTTATATAAGTCCTTATTATATTGTGTTGTAATAGGGCCCCTAAAAATGAATGATGCATCATAATATATTTATTATCTATATAATAAAACTATTCATCTGTACGTGTTTTTGTCGCCCGGAGGACACGGTGGAGCACACAGTCGAGGTCTGCTTGGGCGGAGCACCACGGTGCCTTCGTGGGGGCGATCGGCGGTGGAGACCTCTCGCGCCGGGCCTTGGATGAGGCCATGGTCCGGAGCGAGGAGGAATGGCAGGTGGCTGCTTCTTTCTGCGAAGCAGTGATGCTAGCAAAGGAGAAGGCCGACCGCATCAGGCAACGGCGCCCTTGCCGCTGCCGCCGAGATTTCGATCCCGATTTCCGGCCACCGTAGACGCGGACTCGCGGACGGCGAGCCATGGGTAGCTCGCTGTCCGACCGTCCGGTAACTGTCCAGACCAAGCCCAAGACGTCGACGGCGCGCACTGTTCTCGCGCGCCTCAAGGAGTTGTCCAGTTGTTGTGTGTTGTTCTTGTGTTGTGGGGCCCAGCTGGGTCAAAGCCTACTGGGGCCAGAGTTATCCGAAAGGAAACTCGTGCCCCGGTATGAAGAGGCTAGAAAGAACGGGGTGGGTTTTTAGTCAGTAAAAAACTGACACTATCTCCCGCTCCACCTAAGAGCGGGGGTTGTCATAAGATGATTTCTGACCACCGTAAAAAAAAAAAAAATGATGGTCGGACAGCGACAACCCATGGCTCGCTGTCCGCAAACCCGCATCTACGTGCCGCATCTACCGTAGGCCGAAGGCGGCGCTCTCACCGCCGCTGGGATGTTTCAAAGAGGGGAATTCCCGCACCACACAGGTCACCGCCTCACACGTGGGCGTCGGTGAAGTGTAGTGTAGCTTTAAGGTAAGGTTTTTATATACAGCAAGATCTGACGGGCGTGGTCTGTGGTCGGCTTAGATCCCGCCCATCAGATCTTGCTGTATATAAAAACGAGTCGCTCAATAAGATATCGCATTTGCTACGAGACAGTCGTATTGCGAATTGTAGCTGCTCTTCGTTTTTGGTCCTTACCAAAACTTTCAACATTATGAAAAAAATGCTAGTGCCGTTTATATTAGTGTTTACGATTATAACAAAAACAGCATCACAATCGTGTAAATGTGACATAAATGTGTGTCTAAAAGACCGTTGGTCATATAAAAGTGTAAAATATCTGAACGGTGAATATTTTGTGGATAACCAGACGCAGTTGAAAAGAGGATATATTAGCATGAAAGAGAAATGGGTTAGAAAATGCTGTCTACACGGAAAAGCGTACAAACCTCACATCTACAGCTGTGTAGATGAGCCGCATAAGCTCCATTTACCAGTATACCAAAGCATTGTAAGTACCCAATTATGCTACAGAAAACTTTCATATTGTTCATGGAAAAATTTGCTGTAACGCTGAGACAAATAAGACTTCTGTTCTGAGAAGAACTGCGGTCATCCCCATAGTGACGTTAAGAATATTTTCTTTAATTGCTATAATTTTTTTTTTAAGTGAGAAATCATAAAATTACTTCTTCTGCTCTAAGATGAGGCGAGAGGACATGTCAGACTTTTATTGACTATAACCCACCTACATTCGATCTTCAAACGATTCGAAGGATCTCTTGCAAATCATCCAATGGCAACCCCCGCTCTTGGGCGGAGCGGGAGATAGTATCAGACTCTTACTTACTAAAAAACCCACCCCGTTCCTTCTAGCCTTCATATCGGGGCTCGAGTTTGGACGGCGCGGTGACTATGTATTTTTGCTGACATAACAAGCTTTATAACTCTGTGAATTTTCATGATACAGTTATGAAAATTTGTACGTATCTAGACACGTGTTTCGGGTTTCGAATATACGAAAATTAATGTTATATTTAGAAAGTTAATTATCCTGACGTTATAAGGAAAATATCGAAATAGTAGTTACAGTGACCGATTATTTAAATAGTATGAAAACAATGACGTATGTACAAACGTCAAAAAATCAACTGACAAACAAACTGGGTCCAACCCTACTGAGGCCATGGTTAGCTCCGAAAGGTAGCTCAGGCCTAGTACGATCGGCAACGAAGGAGTATGAGTAGGTTTTTATTCAGTAAAAGTCTGACACTATCTCCCGCTCCGCCCAAGAGCGAGGTTTGACACTTGATGATTTTCCCAACGAAAAGAAAAACTATAAGTTTTCTATTAACTATTTTGTGTATCACATAATCTACCAATTACGGGTTATTAAGATGTCATCATTGTGTCATCAATATTTTATTGCGAATTTAAGCAATAATTCATAGAAATTGCAAAAGTCCCTAAATTACATCATTGAAATTTTTACGCAATTTTCTTGCAACATCGGAGTAAAATTTTCATAAGTTGAACGGTTCACACAATAGGCTTCTGCATAATTTAAATGGAAAGTGTACGGATATAAAAAAATAGGGGAAACCTTTAATTACCCAAATAAGGTAGATTGCGGTTATAAAATATTTGGTTTCCTTTCTTTCATCAATGATACATTTTTGGTGACTCAATTGCGTATTGCTGACATAATACCAGTAGGCAGAATAAAAATGTCCACTATAAAAAAACCTGCTTCTTCCAGAGCAGTTCATTATTATACAAGCAGCGAAAGTGTGAAGATCTCCTGAAAATGGGGACCATAGTTCTAAAACCCATTATTCTTTTCAACTTATTTCTACATATTGGACTTTCGAAATCAATAGCACTTGATACTAATTCAGAACTATCTTCAGACACCAACACTGAAGAAAATGCAGTTACTAAAAGAACTGCTAAGCTTGATGCTGTTAGTCCTGAAACCAAGATTGTGCTTAATATTGTAGCAACAAATGTAACTGATGGTATTGAACGCTTTCATCAGATCACGGCGGCGATGACTGAGGATGCATGGTCTAGTGAAATACTGCAGAAAAAATTGTTACATAAAAAAGTAAGTCAATTTATTTATTACTAGATGTTGCCCGCAACAATTTCTGTTATTATGATCGCGATTAAGAAGTTTTTAAAATAATAAATTTTAAAATACTTCTGTATAAATTATATTTTTTGTTTTATTTTCTTGTGGCAGAAAAACATACTGATTTTCTCCGCAACCCGATCTTGACAATGTGACATATAGTTTGGCCGTATGGAAAGCAGTCTTGACGTAAATCAATTTCTACGTGTTTAATTATGTTTGCCCCTGCGAGTAAAATATATATATACAACGTGTAACGTTAACAGAGACACCCCAAATGATTTTTAATTTAATTGACCTAATTAAGTGAGAAAAAAAAAAAAAAAAAAAATTAAAGGTTTCATGAGCAGTTTTAGTTCGTTTAAAATTCATATCTGCATCGAAATAACAACTTTTATTATCCTGTATATGAGAAAATTTGATTGGACTACAAAAATTGTGATAGTATACCTATTTCAAAGGGTTTGCGCACGTGATGGCTTGAGCTATTCATAAATAGACAGGTCGTCGTTTTCAATGAAGATTTTTCTGAAAAATATAACCCATATTAAAAAGTGGTTTAATTGATTCTGCTAGTTATACTGATCAAACTAATTTCAGGTTTTGCGCATTTAACGTTACACTTTGTATATATATATATATATATATATATATATATATATATATATATATATATAATATGTATAAAAAACCTATATATAGGTAAAAGTATAGATTTTGGTTCCCATAGATTTTTTTTAATTTGGCATATGATATATACCACTTTCTTCATTAATTACAACCATTTTAGATTAATTGCAATAAAAAATTTATAGACACTTATCTATTTTAACTTTTCCAGATACAAACAATTATGTAACAACGAGGTGCACCTGTAGATAACGAACGAACAAAGCTTGATACCGGACCCTTTACAACCAAACCATGTTCCTAAGCTTAGAAGCTAAATTAATATTTTAAGTTTTTAAAAGAGCCACTTATTGGGTCCCATTGAACGCAAGGCGACATCGCGGCAGACCAAGGCGAAGGTGGAGAGATGAGCTTGATAAGTACCGGAGGGACTGGCCCGCAATGGCCGAAGACAGACGTGTGTGGAAAAGGGAGAGGGAGGCCTTCGCCCAGCAGTGGGACATAAATGGGCTAACTAACTTTACTTATTATAATAGGTAGGTTTTTTAATAATTTTGAAATGTTTTTTAAAATCTTTAAAATTTTTATAGACATTTTCAACTGTACTGAGGTACTGGATTAGTATTTTCTTAGTAGTAACTGTAATGGATCAAACACAAAGCCAGTTAACAAGATAGTACAGATCTGAGTAAGTTTATCTATTTTGTAGCCTTTTGTTTTGAAAATATTTTAATGCTGACTTTGTGTACACAGTCAGTCAGCATCAAAATATTTTCAAAACGTGAACTAGTCCCGTACGTAATATAGTGAATTCACATGACATTATTTTAATTTTGAAATATTATTCGATAATTTAGAAACATGTTAATAGTTTTATTTTGAGCTAGTCATGATTAAGCTAATCATGACTAGCTCAAAAAAAAGTTTAATAAATTAATTTAAATCTTACATAATTGTACGCTGTTAAGGTTCATGACTCACATTTTCATACATCCGCTCATAACTGATTATGACGTTATCACACATTTTTCATTAGATATTTTGGAAACACAGTATCTTGTGGATATTATCTAGGTTTCTAAAGAAACTAATTTCTAAATTTGTGTAAAACTAATCCAGTAAAAACCTTGCAAATTTTATTAAAATTCTAAATGACGACAACTTTTTCCAAAAACTTTTAAGGGTTTAAAAAAACAGCTATTTCCTAGAGCAAGTTTTGTGAAATTTTCGAGTAAATTTCGGAATTACCGAATACTAACAGAGTTTTCAGGCATTATCTCTCTTTTTTGCGTTGCCTTTTCGTCAAACACTGCGTTGGATTGCATTAAATGAAGTGAGAAGCGTTTTAAACCATTTTCGATGTTTACGATAGGCGAGTGGAAAAGGACCTTCTTAAGTTGACTATCGTCAATACTTCACTTTTTGTCGACACTAAGGTTTTATATTTACAGATATGTTACACAACGTAATTTTCTATTGCTGGGAATATACTAACACTGCATGTTTCTGTATAATATGCAAATAACAGCTAGAAACAAAAAATCAAGTTTTTCATAAAACTTACAAATATTGCACGCCTTGATTTTAAATCTTTGTAATATAATTATCATTGTCATATAATTATCGTTTTTCACTATTCTCGTCTTTCTTCGTCCTGTTTGCAAGTGGTGAAGACCTTGTGACGTCTTTTATGTTTTTTGCTGTGCTCGCTCTTCACACTTTGCAGCCTTCGCGGTTCAACTTGATCACTAACTTTATTCACCTTTATGGAGGCCCGTACTCGGAAATGATCTTTTATATCCTGTGCAGAAACATGAGATAACTGAGCGCCTCCAAGTACGTGCGTCCACACTGTTGAAAAATGTGCGAGATAATTTTGAAGCAAACTAGTGGCAGAGAGTTATTTTTCAATCGAATAATGCACAGATTCAAATAATATATTATTGCACTGGCCTACATATGTACATTGCCTAACACTGTGTACCAATTTCAAGTAATTTGTGCTTTTATATATAACAGCATGAGTTAAATACTGAAAGTTTGTTACAAAGCCATCATTACATGCACAGAGATGGGGTGCACAGCGCATGAAATGATTGATTATTTTAATAAATGATGTGTTGTACTAGTTGTACCATTTACAACTTTTTTTAATCCTGGCATGTAATACTTATTGTATGAAATATTTTGGACATGTTTTATGAAAGAAGACCCATGGAAATATGTAGCAATAGCAGAAAAAAGAGAGATAATCATATATTGAGATCACAGTATGGTATAGAAGGCCTGAATTCAATCTGATATCCTTTCAGAATTATTTTACAATGTTTGTTAAGGAGCACAGCAACCTACAGCTATACTAGCCATAGTTAGCGGGTTTACCCACATAGGTTAATTATTATTATGTTCTTGTAAGATAAATGTACCTGATTATCCTAATTCCTATAAGAAAAGTCGTAGGATTCTTGTAAGCAAGGGTCGAGTTAGTAAGGTCACGGCTCACACTACCTCCACCCTTGTGCACCATACAACACTAAATTAGACGTAGATTAGCTACGTCAGCACCGCCCCTACTTCCACCCACCTACGAAGATACATATACAGCCGCCTCACGGCCAGTCGCGTTCGGTTGAACTTCGCGGCACTCTACAGTTTGGACTTCAACAGGTGGAACTACGGACGGAGATACAAGTAGAAAAATCCCACTGTGAATATCTGGAAAAATTTGCTTCTCGTGTGAATAAATCAACTGAAAGGATCAGCAATCTGGAGTTTTTGTCTTCTCGAGAATCCCATCAACCCCCGCGCCTGAATCTCTATCAAAAAGCTCTATAGCAAAAGAGCCACACTTACGGGACTTTTTTTGCCGACCGCACTTACAGTTTAAACTAGCACATCCAAAGAGTTAAGAAATTAATAATAATGATTAAATTACAACAATTGAACAAAACGACAAAATCATTATTTTCAATATTCATGAAACCTCAAGCAAACGCTGGCGTTCGCGCACCCATTGTCTTTCTATTATGTTTTTAATTATCACGACTGAAGAGTTAACAAATTTGACAATATTTTTTACAGATTGCTTTATATCACTAATTTATTTCTAATTTAAGTAACTATTTTTGTTAATGAATGAAAATAGTTTTGTAATCTCGTAATTTGTATCGTTGTAAATGTTTAAATTTCTTCAAAAGTGTATTTAAAGAATACTCATTACAATATACTATTTTTAAGAATTTGGAGATGACTAACATTTATTGAATAAAATATAAGAATAAAATTGAATTTTGTGATTTTATTTCACTATGTACCGTTATGTTTAATGATCAGTTAAAACTTGACTAACTACGTTAGTAACTTTACTAAGGCTAGTGAAACTTTATTTATTTATTTATTAAAACTTCAAGCAACATAAAAATACAAAGGCGGACTTAATGCCTTAGGCATTCTCTACCAGTCTACCTAGGGTGGTAAAGAGAAAAACATGGCAGGTGCATAAAAAAATAAATAAAAATAAATGTTTATTAAGAAAAAAAAGGACTCTAAATTAAGTGCAAATACAAAATAACGATATATACAAAATAAACATACATATATAATTTAATATAAAATATATAATAATAGCTTGCAACTTGCAAGTAGAGCAAGTAGGAGTATCCAAATTTAACTGTCTAAAATTGTGCCTACGACGCAGTTGTGTAATCTGCGTCTGCATCACTCTACGAAGGTTGAGGAAATCGTGGAGTATATGAAGATGAAGAGCAACTGGACTCTGACGGTCATAAAGCTGGATTCAAAAATCAAGTCTTTCGTGATACGAGTTACAACCCACCATCTACAGATCTTTTTTTTTATTTTATCTATGGAACTTAGTTACCTGATAATAAAGAAATAATAATAAAACTCCCGTGTTCTTTCAGTTACTATTTAAAAGTGAATGCTCAAAAAATACCCAGCTCGAGAGCATTAACTAGATTTCTCTCAAATTATCAATCATTTCAGCCGAAAGATGTCCACTGTTGGACATAGGCCTCCCCCAAGTGCCGCCACAATGAACGGTCACGTGCGCATACATTGGATTCCCGCAACCCTTACCAGGTCATCGGCCCACCTTGTAGGTGGCCTTCCAACCCTACGTCTTCCGGTACGAGGTCGCCTTTCCAAAACCTTTCGGCCCAAACGGCCATCTGTTCAGCGAGCAATGCGCCATAATGTGTAAATTATCAATAACAGTAAGTAATAAAACAAAATAACCTGGTATTATCGTGATCCTTACAAACATATAAAAATGGCAATTTATAAAAATCTTCAAAAATTGCTTAATTTTAATTCAAAATTCATTTTTTTAGCTGAATTATAAAAAAAAAGAGAACCTCCTCTCTCAAGTTTCAGGTTTTTTTTTTAAGGTATGCTTCCAGATTGGTTTTACTTTTTTTAAATCCAGTTCTGATAATTGATTCCAAAAGGAATCGAGGGAACTCCTCAAATATTATACACAACTATATGATGAATTTGATATTTATATCCAGAAATCAAGCATTTAGAGTCAAAAAGTAATATTCAATGAAGTGAAACTGGTGAAGAAGACCACAATAACAAGTTCACACTCACGTAGCTATCACAATGAAGATAGTTAAGCGACTAGACAATACTATACATAAATGGTTTTGAATAGTATTATTAAAAATGATATCACTGAAGTTATCTTAATGATGATGAGCCGTAAGGCCTACCTTTATCACCAAAATCACTATATAGTAACCTATAATATTTGAGGGGTTCCATCGATTCCTCTTGGGTCCCTTCATCAGAACTGGATTTTGAAAAAAAATTGTCCAATCTGGAAGCATATCCATTTAGGACAAAAAAAAATGTAAATTGGCCCATAAACGAAGGAGTGCTGAGGCAACAACATAAAAATATATAAGCATATAAAAAAAAACAAATATAAAAAATACAACTGAATTGAAAAAACTCCCCTTTTTTTGAAGTCAGTAAAAAAGAATTCATTATAATAAGCCATGTTAAAATATCGCGTACATCGAAGGAGTGGAACCACATGGTCTTCCCCGTCTGATATAAATTTTACGAGTGAATAAGCTTTTAATAAACTAGTGCGCCTCATCATTAACGATTGCATCACTGCTTACCAAGAAATGACCAATTATACGATAGGCACACAGTTTTTAAACGATTTCTCTGTTATTAGTGACTTTTTTTTAATTGTTGATAGGTTTGCGTTTGACCACCATCTCACCTGATGGAAAGCGACGAGGCGGTCGACGATGGAACGCGCTTACCTAGAAGAAACCTATTCACTCTCGACTTAAAGATTCCTGGGTTGTAACTATCAGGAAACACAGACTCCGGCAAGGAATTCCACTCCTTAGCTGCGACTTCTATAATTTGCCAATATCACAAAAGCAAACTAAGCTATGTTATTTTCCTAGGCTTAACCAATGACTTCACACACTATAGTTATATTTCTTCTTGTTTTAGTTTGATGGAATGAAATACGGAAGAAACACTTAGATAGTCTGAAAACTACGAGTACATATTATGGCTCCCAAAGAAAGTGTCTATTTATATCGATAAATTATGATTAATCTTGGAGTACCTCAGGGTGGTACTTTTGGCTCGACTTTGTTTGCCTTTAGTGGATGACTTATTAAGTTGACTTGTTGGCTAAATAATACTTCTATTAAATGTTATTGTTAATAGAAGTATTATTTAGCCAAAAATGATCAGTTTGTAGCAGCATATATATCTCCAAACCTAAAATGTAAAAAAAACTTGACATCACAAACCCTATATCGGTTAATCAAAGGTATCCCACCTACGCAAATTATCAGGCATCTACCTAAAAAGGTATTCGGAATAGGATATAAAGTTCCGACATCCTCAATTGAAATAGGAGAATCCTCCGACCAGACGGGTATTGTGCCTGGTCTAGGCAATTATCCAATAATAGCAATTTTTACTGTTTTATACAATAATAATATAATAATAATAATATTCTACAACTATCACACAACGCCGTCTAGTCCCAACCCAAGCAGAGCATGTGTTATGGATTTTAGACAACTGACAAACATACGTATATATTTCTAAATACATACATATTATAGATAAATTACACCCTGACATACAACAAATGATCATGCTCATCACATAAACATTTGTCCTGGGTGGAAATCGAACCCACGACCTCCGGCATACCATTATCTGGCATTATTATTATTATAGCAGTCAGGGCCACTAACCACTAGACCAACAGGCCAGTCATATTTTCTTACTGCACAGAGAACTCTTTTCTATTTTCATATATATATTCTTAGCCATCTTACATAAAATGTACTACTCTTAGGAATAAAGCAACTTTCTATCACTGAAAAAATTTTTGCAATCGGACCAGTTTACTTCTTTATAATATTAGTGTAGAAATATAAATGTACCGTCATAGATGATATTGCTACGTACCCATCAGACATTACTTGTTTGATCAGAACACCTTTTTCTCCTTGGAAAGTTGTAGAACTTACACCCTGTTCTACCTCACACCATGTACTAGCGATAGACGAATGTTACTATTATTTTTATTCGATTGTTGCGTCAATTGTTAGCGCATGTCACGCGTAGCGATACGCAATTGTTTGTAAAAAAAATATCGAATGAAAGAAAGAAAGAAAGAAAAATAATTTATATGGTACAACACAAGGCCCAAACACAAATACAAGAAGCAAAAAATATAAAGATAAAAAATTAATTTGAGCTGGCCTACAAATTATTTGTTCCAAATAATTGAGAATGCTTGGGCATAGGTAATTTAGTACAGCGCATTAGTTTGACCAACAATTGCCCGAGAGCTATCAACTTAAAAAACAGTCGCCGCGACGAACCAACCGGCGCGATTGGGGGCGGGGCTACCCACACCGATAGTTAGTTACCCGCGCGCTCGATCTATATTGTCCTGCACGCAATTGTTATTCGGTTGTAAATTTTCGACGAATGAATCGACAATCGAATGCGCAATTGTACAATTTTCGATTCATTCGATTGTTTTTTTTACGCACAATCGCCCATCGCAACCATGTATCTCCATAAGCTTGAAATATTTAAGACTTTACAATTTGCAAATTCCACCGGCTGTCGACAACGAGTCCCCGGTACTTCATCTTCGACTCGAATCTGATGTTAACCTCTCCTACTGTTATTTGGGAATGCAGTAGTGGCACGTTCCGAGGGCCATGAAAACACATCTACTTCGACTTGGGCAGTGCCTCCTCGAGTCCCAACTGCAAGATCCTTGTCGTGACTGTAGCAATCCTACATGTTGCTAGTTTGACCACCGCCTGGTACAACTATCTCTGCGCCAGGACCAGCATGTTGTCTATGTAATAGATGGAAGAAGTTGCTGCACAGCACGTATCCGATGTTGCATAAGGGCGGTCCTAGTACCGATCCCTGCGGAACACCGCAAAATATCTCTCGCCGGTTCCACACTTCCTGGTGACCGAGATAAATGATGATCCTGTTTGTCAGATAGAACACAGAGCTGATGTTATATTTTGATATAATTTTCTAATTGAAAATACCAAGTTAGTAATTCACGTTGCACAACATTTTATTAAACAATAGTTTTCCTGCAATAATATTTCATCATCCTTTACGTAGATTTGCTCGCTCATTTCCTTAGGTTTATTACAATAAACCCAATACATTAAGAATGATTGTGAAATAATATAAATAAAATAAAAAATATTAATCAATAAAAATCAATTCATTCAAAGATTTTATATTTTTATAGATGCAGTTCACAATAGTGCATGCTTTTATCCAACCCTATTAAAGTCCTTAAGTAATTTATAAATAATTATATTGAATTAATGGATTACGATCATTGATAACATAACAGCTATTGGATATATTACAAACAAAACAATTACTACTTACTACTAATTGATTAAAAAAAATCAAAATGAACACAATCTAGGTACAACAACAAAAAAATCTTTGGAGTTTTTCTATGAAATTAAAATGTATAAATCTATACATATAATAAAATCGTAGGAAAGTCAAAACTGTACATTCAATATTTTTTTAAAAGAATACTTGGGGCGTGATCTACAATCGATACCGAAGCCAAAAATATAGTTTTTTGAATTTTTGTCTGTTTGTCTGTTTGTCTGTATGTATGTCCGGGCTAAACTCAAAAAGTACTGCATAGATTTACTTCAAATTTTGCATGAATATTACTAAGAGGTCGGGTCAACATATAGGCTACATATTATCACGCTATCACCTACGGGAGAGGAGCTGTGAACCTTTATTTGTCCTAGGCATTCTGTGACAGCGTGTAATCTAACGACGCATATTTAAATGTTGTTTTTGAGTAAGTCATACTATTATCTAGCCTTACAATATAAAAACTAAGCCATTTAAGTAACTTGGGCAGAGAAACATAGTTTAATGAATGTTAGTAGTATAAAGACAATTTTAAAACAGCGCCATCTATGAGATTTCATAAAAATCAAATCAAGTTACACGTTAACACTTTTTGGAAATTAATAATTTAAATTTGATCACGTTGGTGAGGTTAGTAGTTAGTTATTCTTAAAATTCATAGATGGCTATGTGTATTTTCTTTATAAAAGTTATATCGTATAGTTCGTTTTGACAAATTCAAGTTCCAACAAAACCCTCAAAATCTTGACCAGAGTTGAGGAAGATAATTAAAATAAAAAATGCGATGTTAAGTATTACAAAAAAGTTATTTTGATCCCGACAACGTTGCTGAGCGCTTGGAAAATACACGCCAAACAACTCTCTTGGCATTTTTCAGGCTCTGTGAAGTCGACCAGTTTGCGAGATCCCTTACGTATGACAAGGTGCCTTCATATTACACATACGACAAGCAAAGCAAATACACCCTTATTTAACCGACGTCAACGAGGAGGTGCTGTGGAAGGTTTTCTGGGAATTTTCACGGACACCGCATTGGGTAGGGTTTATACCGTGCATCCGAATAATGGCAAATGCTATTTTCTGCGGTTGTTACTTCATATTGTCCGAGGCCCAACGTCTTTCACCTTTCTCAGGACATTTGATGGCGTGGAGTATCCCACTTACCGCGCAGCCTGAGTAGCACGTCACCTTCTCGACGGTGACCAAAATTGGGATGTGTGTGATGGCATGCGTCATCTGTTTGCCGTCATTTTGGTGTTTTGTGGAGTCGCAAACCCGGTAGCTGTATGGGAAAAGTATCGTCATCGTCTGTTTGAAGATTTTCTACGAGCTTTGAGGCGTGCTACTGGAGACGAAGTCGAAGTAACTGATAAAGGCGTGCTGAACACCTGTCCCCGTTCACTTCAAGTTGTGGTCATTTCTATCGGCGGCAATCCACTGATAGAATATGGGTTACTAGCTCCCCAATCATCACCGCTGAAACAAATTACGATCTGGGCAAAATGACCACCATATGATACGAAATTACCATGTCGCTTTGTTCTCTTCAGAGCAAAAACAAATTTATGACACCGTCCTTGAAAGCGTTGGGCAAAACCAGGGTAAAATGTTTTTTTTTGGATGCTCCAGGTGGAACAGGAAAAACATTTGTTACCACTGGCATACTGCATACTTGCAGAGGACAGGAGGCCAGGCAAAATTGCTATTGCTGTAGCGTCGTCAGGAATCGCTGCCACACTGCTTCCGAGTGACAAGACAGCACATGCCATGTTTAAAATTCTAATCGATTTAGAGAGCGCCTAAACACCTGTTTGTGGTGTGTCACGTAACAGCGATAAGGGACATGTGCTCAAGGATTGCTCTCTGATCGTATGAGATGAGTGCACGGTGGCCAATAGGAAGGCAGTTGAGGCCGTGGACAGAACCCTGCAGGACATCCGCAGGAACGAACATTTGATGGGTGGTGTCACAGTTCTGTTCAGTGGCGATTTCCGGTAAACGCCTCCTGTGGTGACGCGGGGACCGAGGGCTGACTAGGTGAATGCTTCGTTGTGGTCACGAGTTCGTACGCTGCGCTTGACCATTAATATGACAGCTCGGCTCGAGAAATCTCCGATGTCCTTCTAAGTCTTTGCGAAGGCACTCTACGAGAAGAGAGAGGTAGACAGGTGGTGCTTCTAGAGTCTCTCGGTAGAATGGTATCCAGCTTAGACTCATTCGCTGTGTGTACGGAGACATCAGTCGTATACCGCACCAGCAGAATTCTTGGGTGTGAGCGGGCCATTTTGACGCCATTAATGAATGCATTCTCTCGGAAATTGAGGGGAATGAAGTGGTCTACACCTCGATAAACACTGTCATCGAGCAAGATGAAACCACACATTATCCCGTGGAATTTCTGAACTCCCTGTCAGCAAGTGGACTTTCAGCGCATACCATCAAGCTGAAGGACGGTGTCCCGATTATGCTTCTTCGGAACCTATCTCCTCCAAAGTTGTGTAACGGGACCCGGCTTAAAGTCATCTCGCTCCACAGACACACCATTGAGGCGGAAATTCTTACGGGTTGTGGCGTCGGCGAGGCAGTATTTATACCACGCATTTCCCTCATACCTCATAACTTCAAGTTCCAGTTCAAGCGCGTTCAGTTCCCCGTGAGTGTTTGCTTTGCGATGACCATCAATAAGTCGCAGGGGCAGACACTGAGGGCAGCGGGTCGACTCTCTTTATATTTTGGCTCCTGGCAGCATAACTACCAACGTAGTTTATGGGGAAGTGTTGTAAGGCATGATACCTTTGTACGTATTTTTACTCTTTTGTGTCCTGGAATATATTCCTGCATCATTTTCTCTATTTCCTTCAGTCACATCTTATAACAGAACTCAGCAGGATTCCCATATAACTCTCTTCAATTGCTTCGCTTGCAATAAAAAAAATATATTTCAATGCTATTTTAAAAATTGTTTACTTATAATGAATGCCATAGTGACACTGGCCTTCACGCAGACAACGTCGCGGGCAGCAGCTAGTACAATATATTTAAACAGTCTCTACTCTCTTGTAAGCTTCTAATTAACGGAAGGAAATAAATAATTAAATTTATTAATAAAATTATCAGTCTTAATTAAGTCATTCTAAAATAATATCTATCTATCTATAATATGTATGTATTTAGAAATACTTAAGTATGTTTATCCGTTGTCTAGTACCCATAACACAAGCTCTGCTTAGCTTGGGACTAGACGGCGTTGTGTGATAGTTGTGGAATATATTATATTAATAATTTACTTAATAATAATACTTATATGGCACTATTAAAGTTTCCAACTCTCTTGCAGAGAGAAGACCTGAATTCTGATATTCAAGTTTATTCCTCTTTTCGAATCAATTTTGCCTTAGCCTTCCTCAATCAAATTGACAGTGGCTAAGTAGATAGACGTTTGTAAAAACATCAAATCTTCTTCTAGTTTGTAGTATGTGGAAGAAGGGGGATTGTCTGACACTCCCTCTCGCTGACTCAAACTCATACATATACGCAATTGCCCTTGGTGATTCAGAGCCGTTGGCTGCCTTTTAAACAATACTGCAGCCAAACGTACATAGCAAGCTGACAATGATATCATTCAATTTCCTTCTATTCTGAATTGATTTGCCATGCGGCCTTGGAATTTCATTCATACAAATTATCTTATACATTTTATGAATGGAACCACTAGATTTTATCTGATGATTGTTATGAATGAAAATTTTATTCTACAAATTATCTTTTACGATTCCTATGTCTTATCGGATTAACAAAAATAAATAGATGTCATTCACACATCATTTATCGTATTAATCAGTTCATGTGCTCTTATCTTATCTAAGTGCTAATAGGGACGGCTTTGTATACGACCTTCGAATTTTATTTCGTACTGTTTCATACCAATTGCATCGAAAGTATGCCATCATATCTTGTCCTCACACTATGATTGCAAATGTAATTTGGTGTAATTCAACACGTAACTTTTGAGTAATGAAAGTCACTAGATTTATTTTTTAATTGGATATCATAAAATTACTTCTCCCACTGTGGGTGGCGCGTGAGGGTGTGTCAGACTTTTACTGACTAAGACCACACAAGTGTCCTTCAGTAGCCCTTTTTGTTTTAAGGGTACGAGTTTTCTTTTTAGAAACTAGATCTACGTTACTATAAAAATTAATATCTTTCGTGCAATGTACAAATTGTAATAAATAAACCCTTTGCAACAATGATGCCTTAAAATTATCTCACACATTTCTCACCGAAAAGGACGCCCGCATTTGACCGCACTCATTTATCTCATGCAGACAACAATATAGTTTCATTAGATCTACGAGTTTAATTAATAAAAAAAAAAATTACGCCTAATTTTTGTAAAATCAAAATTTAAGGTAGGATTCCGAGGGCGGCTGGAATCTCCGTCGGAATTATACCCCAAAATCATTAAATACTAAAAGCATTTAAACTGTTTATAAATCTACTGCTACTACACTTTTGTCATACAGGATATAAAAGCCTGTTTCCAAATACGAACCTCCAGTCCTTTGAATAACATGAGTGATCAGATTGAACCACCGAGGTTGCAAAGAGTGGAGAGCGAGTACGATATAAAACATAAAAGATCGGCACAATGTCTTCAATACTTGCAAGAAGACGAGCTAAGACCATACTAGTGACAACCCGAAAATGATATGTCAACAAACAATAAGGAGTTTGTGTAGACAATCGAAGCTTCGACAAAATTACGAAACACTTTGACAACTTGAAATCAAATTGATTGGAAAAATCGATTGTTTACAGTTACTCCACTAGCAAACGATTTAAAAAGCTGACAATATTATGCCTAATATTTTTACCTTTTTTACTTTTAATTGATTCTACAAACCAACTTAATTTAGTATTATACTAATATTCAAGTATCTTTATCTTCTTAATTAAAATTAAAATATGATGTATTTGACGAGCATCTATGTAGATATTGCTATCGCAGATTCTTGGCGATTCGACACTTACTCTGATATCCCCTCCATCATATTTTTGTACCTGTAAATATGAAATAAATTAGTTTTATTAATTCGAATAATTTTGAACAATTATTAGTGAAGTACTGCTCGTAATTTAAGCCAGATCACACTTTTATGTTGAAATAAAGATTGCGTTTGATAAAAAAAAAAACGGTTCAATTTAAATGCTCGAGAGAATTTTTATTTTTTCTCAATTTGGAGATTGAAATTGTGTCAAGTAGAATCAAAAACTCAAACGAAACAAGAAACTTAGTAACCGCAATACTAACGGTAAAAAAATCAGATCTAATTCCAGATCTAAAAAGTTTTGTCAAAAAATAAATTTACAAATAAAGAACTTACCTTTTCTCAATAAATTTGAAATACAGAGTATTCCACCGAAATGTATTTTTTCTTTAATTGTCACTCTTTTATTTTGTATAAGTCCTTTGATACCATCAGTTAAACTTGGCACCACTGTTGCATTACTGTCTGATATATTCACTAGTTTTCTATCACGCACACAACCATCTTCAGGGCTTGAAGCATCAAGCTTAATAGTCTTTTTAATTACTGCAATGTGTACTGTTTCACTGTCTCTGATTTGCACTAATTAAAAATCACGCACAACTGGACGCGCATTTATACGCAGGTGCTTATCTTTAGCTTTCACAGGCAGGTTGATGACGTAAAATATTCAAATCGTTATTTTCAGGAGACCTTCTCTCTTCAACCCTTAAATAAGACTGACTAGGTGCGAGGCAACACTGCCTATATAAATCTATATGTTCTGACAATATTTCATCATCACAATGTTGCATCACATTTTGTATATATATGTACTATTGCTGATATGCGTAAAATATAATACCTAACAATATATTAATATTAAATGTGAATTATGAGATGGTTTTTCACATTTAAAATTTTCCCTAATTCACGTGAAAAATTTCAGTTCCTGTATTGTTTCAGCAATACGTAACGCAACGTGTTTGAATGAGTGACTAAAACAATACCTACAGTTGTTGTGATGTTACATTTCACATTACATTGCGCAATTTATAGTTGATTATGATGTAATATTGGAATATTTGCTAATTCTTTTTTTATCTAGGTATTTCTTTTTTTTGTTTTTTTTTTTATTTATTATACGAGAAAATAATAATAAAAAAATTATAAATTATAAAGTTTTTTTTTTATTAAGTAAGTAAATCAATATTTGAGACACAAGGATGAAGTCTGTGTATTTATTTTTATTTTACTAAGTACTCTAAAAAGATCCAATGAGAAAACTTTGAGGTCCAAAGATCCGATATATAATGTAACTAACAATAACGTTTATCCACAAAAAAAAATATATGCGCAACAATCACGTCGTGTTCTGGGCACGCCATGATTGCGACAGTAAGGATAAAAGGGAGGCTTCTAAGGGTTTATGGAATAAAATATTTATATGCGTTTAACTTATTTATTACAATAATTATTTGGTAAAATATTTATAAGTTTTCATAACTAGAATCACATTTTAATTACTTTGTCAGTCTTTTAATTGAGACTAGAGATTTTACTCATTTGTTTTTATAAATGCTTAAATTTTATTAACTTAATTCATGAATCCCCAAGCGACCACCGGTGGCCGCGCATCTATTGTCTTACTATTGTGTCTCTAATTGACGGTATCTGAAGG
Source organism: Mythimna lalbum (assembly GCA_949319445.1). Classification (NCBI taxonomy): domain Eukaryota; kingdom Metazoa; phylum Arthropoda; class Insecta; order Lepidoptera; family Noctuidae; genus Mythimna; species Mythimna lalbum. The sequence continues at coordinate 4,310,888 of OX439358.1, forward strand.
GTTAAAAAAAAAAGACAAAAACTTAAAAAAAATATTTTGAAATAAAATTTAGTAATAAAATCAACGAAAGAAAAAAACATTTTAGAAAGAAACTATTAATTAATATATTTGTGACAAATGTCAAGTTTATTTATTTATTTATTTAATGCTTTATGCACACAAAGTACAGAGGCGGACTTAATGCCTTAGGCATTTTCTGCCAGTCAACCTTTGGGTGATGCAGAGAAAAATAGTGGTCGGTGCAATAAATGAGAAAGAGAAAACGAATACAAGAATTAACATAAGTACTAATAAACCATATAATATATATAATACAATTATACAATATATACTCAAATTAATAAACTACATACCTGACTAATATAGTCAAACAATTGGTCCAGATCGACAATTGGAGAACATTAACGTTGTGATGATACTACTGCCAACTTCTTACGAATTAGCTCTCGAACTTTAGTTTTGAATACTAATCGGCTTGTTGCCATCCTGATCTCCTGGGGGAGCGCATAAGTTTGTGTTTGCCACAAGGATTTGTTGCACTTGGAGCAACAACTGTTTGTCATTTTTTTATGGTGGGGCTAATTGCACATTTTTGTCTTTTTTTGGACACAAGACCACAAGGCCGGAAGACTAACCGCATCTATTTCACGCATAGTTACAAAAAATAAAAAGCAAGAAATCGGATCTCGTTCGTTTATAATTACGCGTGGGCCCAAGTTTAACATGAACAATATTTCTTGAGGCTGTTCGGCTTCGTGAACTCGGCTTCACTGCATGACCATTTCTGTTTGTCTTTACCGCAAAGAATATTACTCGTTAGTGTAATGACTACCTAATTTATGTGGCTGCCCTGCAGTACTAGGTAACGGGTCTTCAATTGATGAAGATGCCTGGATATCTTCAGTTGAAGGTGGTTATTCTGTCACTGAAAAAACAATCTGGTTCATAAGCCGGATCAGCCTCAATGTGGTCTACTTTCTCACTCTCAGAGCAGTTTTCTGTGTCACTATTATCATCTAATAACAACTGACGAATCATATCTAAAATAAAAATATATTCAAATAAAAATAATGTAGGTTCTTATTTCGCAAATGTGGGCAAATTAAGCACAAAGTTTACAAAGCAGAGAAATAATTAATATATAACACCAAAAAATAATCCCACTAAAAACATTCATGTAAAATGTTGCCAAGACGACCACATAAGGTTTTCCCTGTGAAAAAGATATCAGATCTCATATAGAGCCAAGCTTCTGAATCTACACGGCCTAACTCTACCGACCCTAACTTCACAAATTCTAGATATCAATAAAAATTTATGTATTTTCTTCTTCTTTATTTCGGCTTTCTAGCACTTCAGGAAGTACCCTAACATTTTGAAGTCTCATACAAACTTCCACCTCTCCATTTTAGGGGATGGGGGGCGAAAGTTATAAATTTATAATTTTTTTTTGTTGGTTTCATACTAAACTTAGATTACATACCCAATTTCAGCTTTCTAGCACTTTAGCCAAACATTTTGATGATCAGTGTCGAAATCAGTGTATTTTAGATATAAATAAAATCTAAATCATTAGAGCTATTCAATTGAGACTTTGTATGTTTAATTAGTCTATTATTGACATCATATCCTGAGAAAATGAACTATCTGGTACATCGGAAACCAACTCTATGAGGGTTCAAAAAAACGACGAAACACTTCGAGAAAAGGTAGGTAGTGCCCTTGCGCTTCGCTTGGCTCGTCTTTGGCAGGGGCACTGCCGTGCCCCCAGATGATAAATAACTCTGCAAGAATAACGTTAATACTAACTTTCGTCGATTCGACGACTCATGGTGCTTGGAACGACGCACACAGAGCCCCTATACAAAAAACAAACCCGTGTGCCGCCCAAGCTGTGGGTCGATATCTCGAATCTGGAATCCGTAGGACGACGCACTCAAAATTCACACCGTTTTTTTGAGTCCGCGTCGTCGTTTTGACGAAGATCTAGGGTTAACTAAAAACGATTTTATTCAAATCAGATGTGATGCAGCTGTAAACATTTCGTTGGTAGCGGCGACAGGTCGCGCCGCCATGGTGTCTTGGTGAAATATACCCCTAACAGTGTGCTATCGATATCCTAATTTACATATATCACCTAAAATTAACAATTAATTATTTAATTAATTTATTAGAATTCGATCATCGACTCTATTGTACCGATAACTCAATTCTAAATGTATGTGTAACACTGTTGTCATGTTGCAAATTTCTCCGTTTGTTCCATTATAATAGAAATAATAGCATAATCAGCTTTATTATGTTCTCAATGTTGGGACTCAGTTCTCCTCCTCTAGGAGAGATAAAGGACCGTAATCGCGGGCCCAGTGCGGGAAGCCACGTGTTATCGAATTTTTGCTTCTAGGATATACCGGTTTCTTCACGATGTTTTCCTTCACCGTTTCGAGAGCAGTAGTGATGAAGTAAATTACACAAAGTAATGCGCCTGGCTGGGTTTAAACCAGTCATAGCCGTTACTGTTCGGACCATTGCTCTGACTTTGTTCAGATATTTAGCATAAACCTATTTTAAATATGGGAAATAACTATACACAAATAATTTAAACAACAGGAAGTTCTGTGAAATTCCCATTTCACTCAGCTGCGTCACTGCAATGTAACAAAACACATTACCATAAAAACATAAAAATAGTAAAAAAATAACAAAAAATATTTAAATAAAAAAAAATGGTATTCTTACATTCCTTCAATCACCAAAAACATTTAAATGTATACCTAATTCAAAATATTCAGGAAATTGTTTCTGATCCTACCAGCGATAAGACCGCCATTGTACCCATAGATTTAAGTTTATGTATAAGCAATGTTACTATTTTGGTGTACAATAAAGTTTATTCTATTCAACGTTTCATTCCATAAAACATCTTCAGCTATATTTGACATACATACAAGAGTATGTATGTCTGTCAAATATAGCTGAAGATATTACATACTTACATACATGTTTGACATACATACAAGAGTATGTATGTCAAACATAAATGGGCATGTATGTTAAACATAAGTGAGCATATCGACGGGTGCAAAGTAAAAAAAGTCATCTGCAATATTGTAATTTTCTGATAACTGCAGTAACTTAACAAAAAATTCATATTCTAAGACAAGAGAAACCTTACAAGTGTCAAAAACGAAGAAATAATAGTTTTCTTTTTAATAATATTTTTGAAAAAAAAAATTATTTACTAAATAACTGCTTATTGTTACTAATTCAATAAAGATGATAGAAAATCACAAAATTGCAGATAACTTTTTTTACTTTGCACCCGTCAATATATGTCAAACTCGGCTGATGGTATCATTACAAAAATACTTGTAAGGTAAATTACATTTGCGGGGGTTACGCACGCAATGTGATTAATAATATCGCATACGTGATTAAAACCGCACGACATAAATTATCCAATCACGCCGCATTCCCCGAATTGGTAGGCAGAGCTAGGGGGTACCCCGGTGGAAGTAACACCCGGGCGTCACTACTGTGTGGAGTACCCGGAGGACACTGTGGAGCATATGGTAGAGGTGTACCCCACTGAGCACCATGAGGGTGGAACGATCTTTCGCGCTGAACCATAGTCCGCAGCGATGAGGAGTGACAAGCGGTCGCTTTCTTCTGCGAAGCAGTAATGTTAGCAAAGGACGAGGCCATACGCATGAGTGAACAAACGACCTCACGCCCTAGCTACCGAGACACCGACCCTGACTACCAGCCACGGTAAACGCGGGCTTGTGGACGTCGAGCAATGGGTAGCTTGCCGTCCAGCCGTCCGGTAATCAAATGGACCGAGCCCAGTTGTCAACAGTGCGTAGTGATCAACGCGCCCCTTAAAGAGATGTTAGCAAATCGCAGGGGCCCAGCAGGGACGAGATGCCCTCTAGGACCGCGAGAAACTTATGAAAAGGAAAACCGTACCCAGACCGCTAAGGGCAACTTAAAGACTCAGGTGTGGTTTAAGTCAGTAAAAGTCTGTTACGCCCTCTCACTCCACCCATACCGGGAGAAGTTGTTGGATGATTTCCCACTTCAAAAGGAAAGACCCTTTTAGACAATACAGACTCAATATTAGTAATCGTTCATATATTGTCGAGTTACGCAATTTTGCATAAGTTTCTATGTTATACAACCAAAATGCTTCGTTACAATAATATTTCATCATCCCTACCATTACCCACTTTGGTCTATATTATTAATCATTAGGTTTGTTATAAACCATGTCGGTTGATATTTTTCAAACTTCATATGAGCTGAGATACTCGTATCTTGGGATTAACTGGACGACTAGCAACTGAGACACCTTTAGATTCAGCGCAAGAGAGCAAACTGGTACCTTGACGATTAAAAAGTTATTTGAGCTGAAAAGGTAAACGATCAATATTGTTGTATTATTATACTTCTAATAATACAATAAAATACATGAGTAATATTCACATGTTTTAGTCTATGGCGGACAGAGCTCCGGCGGAATCTCACGGTGAAATGGCGTCAGCGACTATCGCAACCCAGTGCTGGGCACGCCACAATTATGGCGGTAAGTCCCCACTTTGAGGCGTGGCTGGAAAGACCTCACGGCGTCCTTACCTTCCGCTTGACGCAGGTCCTCACCGGACATGGCAAGTTCGGGAGGTTCCTGCATCGGATTCAAGCGGAAGCGACGCCCGGGTGCCGCCACTGTGCGGAGCGCCCGGAGGACACGGTGGAGCACACAGTCGAGGTGTGCCCTGCTTGGGCGGAGCACCGCCGTGCCCTCGTGGGGGCGATCGGCGGCGGAGACCTCTCGCGGTGGGCCTTGGTTCAGGCCATGGTCCGGAGCGAGGAGGAGTGGCAGGCGGTCGCCTCCTTCTGCGAAGCAGTAATGCTAGCAAAGGAGGAGGCCGACCGCTTCAGGCAACGGCGCCCTCGCCGCCGCCACCGGGGTTCCAGTCTCGATTTCCAGCCACCGTAGACGCGGGCTCGTGGACAGCGAGCCATGGGTAGCTCGCTGTCCGATCGTCCGGTAACTGTCCGGACCGAGCCAAGACGTCGACGGCGCGCACTGTTCCCGCGCGCCTCAAGGAGTTGTCAGCAACAGGAGGGGCCTAGCTGGGTCGAAGCCTACCGGGGTCGGGGTTATCCGAAAGGAAACTAGAGCCCCGGTATGAAAGCTAGAAGGAACGGCGCGGGGTTTTTAGTCAGTAAGAGTCTGACACTATCTCCCGCTCCACCCAAGAGCGGGAAACTCTCTCCGATAAATACGAAAGCAAATGAAAGAAGTAATAGTAATATATCGTTCATAATTTTTTGGTTGGGAGAGTTATTTTTTTTTTATAGCCTTTAGTGTCCCACTGCTGGGCTGCCAGTCTAAAATGGGATTGGGCGGGTCATATCAGTCGCATGCACTCTGATCATTGGGCAAGAGTAAAGATAGTTGCTTATTGTGTTGTTGGTTCAAAGTTAGTGGAATAAATATATATATTTTGTTTTTTTTTAGAGTTTCCACAAATTAGGTAGTACCTGAAGATGGATGATGCCGCTGAGGTCGACCTAGGAAGAGGTGGCGAGACGTCCTGGATGCCTGGTTCGAGGTAGCTCAAGCGAAGAACACCTGGAAGAAATTAAATAACTTTTTTATCTTTATTATTGATACAAACTAGTACTAGACTGCAATCCCACCTGATGGTAAGTAGTGATGCAATCTCTTCATCCAAATTTTCGGTTTGAATGAAAAGAAGGAGCGTATAAGCCTTTTACTGTCTAAAACCTGTGTTCTTCCAGAAGCTCTTTGCGGTCCAGAGACACGGTAGCTCTTTCGACCATTCCCGCAGCCCTAGCTGGCATCGGCTCTACCCTTCAGTTTGGCTGACATATCTTTGGCTGAGCGTGGCACACAACGCGCCATCAATCAGGATTAGTCCTTTCTGGATGGCTGGACACTGAGATATCTATTGCTTGAAACCAGCCTGAGAGCCTGCAGCTCCCAACGCCCGCGGCGTCACCATTGGCGATGACTGGATCTCTCCCTCAGTGTCCTCTACTTCCTTTGCTGGCATTACTGCTTCGCAGGAGTATGACCTCTTCCTATTCTCTTTCACCCCGTACTATGGCCTGAACCAGAGCTAAGTATGAGAATTCGCCACCACTATACAGGGTGTTTCTGACATTGACGCACAAACGAATACCATGGATCCAGTACATCATTCTGGACCCACTAGAGTTTTTTTTTTTAATTGTATAAAATCGTTATTTTAACTTTTTAGTGAAAAAAGTGAATAGTTCATTTGATTTTTTCCTTAACTTTGAAATAAAGAATGTCATTGTCTTTTTAATTAATTAATTTTTCAATAAATTTTCTTTTTTCTAAAAATATCATCGGGGTCGGTTAGAATAACGATTTTATACAGTTTAAATTTAAAAAAGAAACAGTTTTTTTTTGTTCAAAAATTAGGAAATAGCAGGCAAAAAATACCACCACTGGGGGTCCACAATCATGAACTGGATCCCTGGTATTCGTTTGTGCGTCGATGTCAGAGACACCCCGTATAGGTACAAATAATATAATATAATAAAAATATATAATATATATAACCACCGGGACACGGCGGTGGTACACCCAATCGTGGAGAAATAGAGGTCTGCCCACCTGGGCAGAGAACCACCGTGACAGACAGTCGCCTCCTTCTGCGAAGTAGTAATTAAATTCTGGCGAAGGAGGCGGCCGCACGCGATGGCCATCGCGCCTCAGCCTCCGTATTCCGATCCCGATTTCTGGCCACCGTAAGCGCGGGCTTAAGCTTTGGTTTTGCTAGGAAAGTGGTGCCGTCATATAGCCGGAAAACGGCCGCTATATGACGGCATCGCTATTCTGCACTCGATATGACGCTCAATGTGCCGCGGCCGGCGGTGTGTGCGCCCGCGGCTTGCGAGCCGCCGCCGCCGGTCTGCGCGCCCACGTCGCATGACTCACCACCGCAGTGGAACTTTAGGAAAGCTGACTTTGAGCAGCTTTACCAAGCAATTGCAGGGTTAACTTGGGATGAGGTTCTAGCAACAAATGACGTTGACAGGGCCGTAGATGTCTTTTATCAGAAAATATGTGATTGCTTGCGATGTCACGTTCCAGTGAAAAAACAAAGGAGGCTGAGCTCGAGGTACCAGTACCCAACATGGTACACTCCAGACATAATTAAAAATATACAGGTAAAGTACACCTACCTAAAAAAATCTAAAACAGACGTCACTAATGAATATTATAAATCTATGTTTAAACATTATAGGCAACAGGTTAAAAAATTAATTAAGCTTACCAATGATAATTACATCAGACGGGCAGAGACGGATATAAGAAGAGATCCGAAAGCTTTCAGGTCTTTTGTTAGGGAGCAGCGCTCAACCAGACAAAACTGCCGGGAGTACAAATATGATGGCATGACGGTGACCGGTTTGGATGCTGTAAATGCTTTCGCGAGTTATTTCAAATCGGTATTTCAAACTGACCAGCCCGTAATATCGCATGAAATCGCTGAGCGCGAGGGGTCCGTTATGTCATCATACCGCGTCGTTGTGGACGGCATAAGCAGCCATGATTTCCTACTAGCAGTCAAGCGCTTGAAGCCCCAGTCGTCCATTGGGCCGGACGGTATTCCCCCGTTTATTGTGAAGGACTGCATTGAAATTTTTAAATTGCCCTTATTATTTATCTTTAATCTCGCTGTTAAAAGCGCTACTTATCCTTCGCTTTGGAAACTTTCTCGTGTGACTCCCATACATAAGTCTCAAAGTTGGACGTCACAAATTACAGGCCTATCGCGGTCCTCTCGGCTTTTGGAAAACTATTCGAATCGATATTGAACCGGCATATACATTCAGTCAAAAAAGTATCGGGAATGGATGATTTGTTTATGGTTCCAAATTCAAATTTTTGTTTTTTTTGTAGTTGTTAGATTGGCACAACTGTTTTCCATTTTGGCGCGGAGTTTGAGTTGCATCTGTTATTTATATTAAATACAGTGCTGGTTATAGTAATATCATATATAGTGTGTATTGCGAATTTCATAATGGACAAAAATATCGAACAAAGAGTTTGTCTTAAATTTTGCATCGCCAATGGAATTTCGTGTTCGGAGTCACTGAAAATGTTACAGAAGGCTTACGGTAAATCGACTTTATCAAAAACTCGTGCTTATGAGTGGTTCAAAGCGTTCAAAAGCGGTCGAGATGCGATGGAAGATTTGCCTCGCAAAGAAAATTCTTGGATTTTCCACCACGACAATGCACCTTCGCACAAGGCTATCATTGTGAACGAATTTTTGACCAAACACTCAACAAATACCATCCAGCAACCACCATATTCACCAGATATGGCTCCTGCTGACTTTTTTATTTTTCCTAAACTCAAATTACCACTTCGTGGCACCCGTTTTCAATCGATAGAAGACATAAAGGAGAATTCGCGGCGAGAACTGAACTCAATTCAGGAAGCAGCGTTTATAAAATGTTTTGATGAATGGATTATTCGTTGGCGCAAGTGTATCGTTTCTAAAGGAGCATACTTTGAAGGTGATAAAATAAATTTGGATGAATAACAGACATTTTGTGTATTATTGATCTTTTCCCGGTACTTTCTTGACAGAGTAGTATCTAGACAAATTAGTATGCAAATAACTTTAATTTTGGAAGTCGGTGTTTCTATAATAGTTTAGTCTCTTCGTTATTTAACACCGACTTCCAAAATTAAAGTTATTTGATACTTTTCAGTGTTTTTTATCATTGAAGTCGGTTATATTTTTTTTGTAAAAAGTTTTTTTTATTTTACACTTTTTAGTTATGGTACCACCACTAAAAAGTACCCCTCAGTCAAACTTAAATACCTTATAGTCAGAGCGCATCTCATAACGGTTCTAATAATCCCAAACACGGTTAGATTACATTAATTTACCTTTCGGCTTCATCATCAGATCAGTTCGATATATCCTCTCCCCCTCTTCTTTCAAACAGTCATTAGACTAGATGCTGGAGAGGGAAAGGATATATCGAACTGATCTGATGATGAAGCCGAAAGGTAAATCTTTCAATCAGTCATTAGACTAGATGCTGATAATCCCGGCTGTAGCATCAGGCCAGATTTATGTCAACATTGCAATGAACTTAAAATTTAGTCCTGTTTAAAATGAGCCCAAACACGACTACGGTGCTGTAATTTCAAGGTTTGTACTTTTCCTGATGCTCCTGGCTTCAGCATCAGGTCTCTATGTACTTCGGTGTTCTTTATTAGCAGTACGTTTATCCACACATCGAGCCGTTTTCAATGAGCCTAAACTCGATATATCTGCTGTTTGTTGTCGAGGACTTAGGTACTCTGCAGACTATCCTGACTGCAGCATCAGGTCATGACTTGATGATCATGAGACCAAATGTGGCAAATGCCCTATCAAACATCAAAACAATTTACTAAAACAGTCCTTGCCTGTTCGAGTAACTTCTTACTGTTAAGGAGTTGTACCTTCCATCATCAGCCCAGCTACCTGAGATAGTGACGACCATACGCAAATACACAAGATACTTCATAAAATATGCGAAAATCAATAAGTGAGCCTATAAAATTTGAAGGTTGCCCTCGATTTCTCCAAGATCCCATCATCAGATCCTAATTTGGTGATAATGGGACCACCTCAGAACTATCTACTTTCGAACAAAAAAAGAATTTTGAAAATCCGTCCACATTTGGGGGAGTATTCGACGAACAAACATACAAAAAAAAAAAAAAAACATACAAACAGCCGAACGTAGTACCTCCTCCTTTTTGGGAAGTCGGTAAATTAGCGAGTGTCAGCATGGCTTTAGGGCTGGTAGGTCAACGGCAACGAACCTCGTTAATTTTGTGGATTATGCTGTCACCGAGATGGACAACAATAGGCAGGTAGATGCAGCTTATTTCGATTTTAAGAAAGCTTTTGACCGTGTCCATAATGACGTGCTATTGCAAAAGTTTTCGGCCTCGGGATTTACCCCCCAACTACTAAAATTATTTAGTAGTTACTTTTGTAATCGTAGACAGTATGTCCAGCTTGATGGTTATCGGTCTGAATCTTATGTAACTCAGTCGGGAGTGAGTCAATTTCAATTTCAATTCAGGTCAATTTTTGGCCAACCCAATACACCAGGTATGGTCAATGGTCAATGACTTGCCGGAAGTCATTGAGACGGCGAATTGCCTAATGTTTGCTGATGATCTGAAGATCTTTTTGGGTATAGGGACAGCGGCTGACTGTGATGCGCTTCAGCGGGATATTGATAATGTGGTAGTCTGGAGCAACCGCAACCGCTTAGAATTTAATAAGTCCAAATGTAAGGCTATCACATTCTCTCGCTGTCGCTTGCCGTACGTGTTACACGTACAACGTATCGGGCACTCCGCTTGAGCGTGTCACAACAATCCGCGATCTTGGTGTCACGTTGGACACCGAGCTGACCTTCAATGACCACATAACCGGCGTGTGTAAGCGAGCACACCAATCCCTGGGGTTTGTCATGAGGCAGTCGGCTCGGTTCACTAGCAAACATGCAATTGTTACTATATATTTCGCGTTTGTTCGTAGTAGGCTGGAGTTTAATTCAATTATATGGGATCGACACGAAACAAAGTACAATATATTATTAGAGCGAGTACAGCGTAAGTTCATCAGCGGGTGATAATGTCAGACTCTCATCAAAAAACATCCGCTCTTGGGTGGAGCGCTCCCCAAGACCGGATGTCATTGGATGATTTTTGCACACAAAAAAAAAGTGGAAGAAAATATTACTTTCCTGTACAACATCATATTATTACGTTCGACGTTGTAATAAACGTCATAATAAGGATAATAGGTATTATAGGGATAGGTATAGATATATTTCCTTAAGGAAAACATACTGAACAAATTTCAAACTAATTTTAATTTTGATATGAGTCATTGTTACTTGCAATAAATAAATTATTATTATTATTATTATTAAATAATATCCTTTACCCTAAATCTATTTATAAACTAGCTTTTGCCTGCGCGGCTTCGCTCCCGCTCTGTGTGTACCCTACTCTACCCTACTCTACCCTACTCTACCCTACTCTACGGAAGGTCAACAAGGTCCGAATAGCGCGCAACCAAAAAATAGTATTGAGTTGCGCTACTAAAGAGGATCTTCACCTTATAAAAGATCAGGTTCAAAAAAACCAAATCCTAAAAATCCATGAACCGAAACCACAAAACCCGCTTGTCTGCGTCAGAGGTGTCCTATCGATGTACAGTGACAACGAGATGATAGATTTGCTTAAAGCACAAAATAAACACCTTCTACAGAACGTCACAATGGAAGGACAGACCATAAAAATGAGATACAGAAAGAGAGCGAGGAACCCTCACGAATGTCATCCCGTCCTGGAACTGTCTCCAGCACTCTGGCAAAACTTCACACAGGCTGGAAAGGTTCACCTGGGCATCCAAAGATGCCCAATAGAAGACCAATCACCGCTGGTACAGTGCACTAAATGCCTTGGCTATGGTCACACACGGACACTCTGCAAGGAGACTAAAGAAACCTGCAGTTACTGTAGTGGGCAACATCATGAGCGAGCCTGCAATATAAAAACCGAGGCTAAACCTCCGACATGCACAAATTGCCAGAAAGCAAAAAGAGAAGGAGAAGTCCTTGCACACGTAGCTTTTAGCAACGAGTGCCCAGAAAGGTTAAAATGGGATAATATAGCGAGATCACGGGTGTCTTATTGCTAAGGGCGACCAAGAGAACAACAACACAGTAACTCTCCAGAATACAGGATTAGCAATGAGCAGGTTAAAGGTCATCCAAGCAAATTTGCAGCGCTCCAAGCTTGCAACGGCGGAATTCTATCAAGTAGCTGAACAGAGGGGAGTTTCAATCGCACTAGTCCAGGAACCTTACGTCGGGAAGACAGGTGTGATGAAGCAAAACCCCGGTACACAAGTCATTCAGTGTACCCTGAACCGGCAAAAGCCAGTCAAGTCGGCAATCGTCGTGTTCGGCAATAGTTCGGAAGTCATTCATGACCCTCAGATGGTAACCGAGAACGTGGCATCCGTATTGCTGAAAGTGGGCCAGCTAAAACTTGGTGTGATTTCCGTCTACTTTGAGAGTGATCAAGATATAGACCCTTACCTCGCAAAAACAAAGGAGTTCCTCAACAAAATACCCACTAATAACACCATGGTGGGGGGAGATGTGAACGCTTGGAGTCAATGGTGGGGCAGCGACCATGAGGACCATCGCGGAGCAGCATACAACGCCTTCCTATCCGAACAAGAGCTCCAGATCCTCAACACGGGTCAAACTCCAACTTTTGAAACCTATAGGGGCGACAGGTTGTACAAGAGCATCGTGGACGTAACCGCCTGCAGTGAGTCAATATTAGGAAGAATCGAAGATTGGCGTGTAGATAGAAATCTAACAATTTCCGACCACAACGCCATCACGTTCTCATTTCGCCTGGAAAAAGCCTTGGTGCCGTTGAAACCCATTTCAACGCGGATCTATAACACCAAAAAGGCGAAATGGTCCGATTTCAGGACACACTTTACGGCAAACCTATCCCAACACAGCATCACACCTGCTACGGTGATGGAAATCACGAGCTCGGGGGAGTTGGAGGCATTGGTGACTGATTACGTCGACCTAATACACCGATCAAGCAAACGGTCTATCCCAAAGATTGGAGTAAGGAAGACCGATACCAAACCTCCGTGGTGGTCACCTGCTCTGGAACAGCTGAAGCGAGAGGTTTTGACAAAAAAGAGGAGAATCCGAAACGCGGCACCCAGTCGTAGGGAGTTCACAATCAGCGAGTACGTACAGGCCAAACAGAATTATACGACCCAAGCAAAGGAGGCAGCAACAGAGAGCTGGAAGCAATTCTGCTCAACACAAGATCGAGAGAGCATGTGGGACGGCATTTACAGAGTCCTTCGGAAGACAGCCAAAAGACAGGAAGACACGCTCCTGAGGAATGCCGCCGGTGACACTTTAAGCCCGGAACAATCAGCGGAACTTCTGGCAACAACGTTTTACCCAGATGACTCGGAAGATGCAGACCAACAACACCACAGGTCGGTCCGAAGACTTGCGGAGGAATCGAACCGGATCGTAACTGAAAGTCTCTCGATGGACGACCCACCATTTACACCAGCAGAGCTGGAAACGGTCCTCCAGGCACAAAACCCGAAAAAAGCTCCAGGACCGGATGGTCTGACGGCCGATATATGTATAGCTGCAATAAACTGTAACAGGGAGGTGTTCCTAGCATTGGCAAACAAATGCCTTGGTTTGTCCTACTTCCCAAAGCAGTGGAAAGTTGCACACGTATGTATACTACGTAAGCCGGGAAAGGATGACTATACCCATCCCAAGTCTTACAGACCAATAGGTTTGCTCTCGGTGCTGGGAAAGATTATCGAGAAACTCGTCGTAGGCCGACAGCAACATCATTTTCTTCCTACGCTCAACTCAAACCAATACGGATTCATGCCGCAGCGCGGAACTGAGGATGCCTTGTATGTCTTGATAGAGCACATCCGAAACGAGATCAATGCTAAAAAGATAGTGCTTTTGGTTTCACTAGATATAGAAGGAGCTTTCGACAACGCGTGGTGGCCTGCTTTGAAGTCCCAGATGCTGCGTAAAAAATGTCCAAACAATTTGTACGCTCTTGTAGCCTCGTACCTAGAAGACCGGTACATTAGAGTAAACTACGCCAGAGCTACTAGTGAAAAGGGTACCACAAAGGGCTGCGTCCAGGGCTCCATAGCCGGTCCGACGTTCTGGAACCACATCTTGGACTCGCTTCTGGAAATGCTATCGGCTTTGGGGGTATATTGTCAGGCTTTTGCGGACGATGTGGTCCTTGTTTTCTCATCTCATGAGGTCGATTCTTTGCAGCAAAAAGCCGAAAGCACGCTGCAGTCCATTTCAGAATGGGGTGAGCAGAATAAGTTACGTTTCGCCGCTCATAAAACCAATGCAATGGTGATAACGAAGTGACTTAAATACGACACCCCAGTAATACACATGTCTGGGACAAGGCTGAATCTAGTAGAAAAGGTTAAACTACTAGGGCTCACCATAGACCGAAAACTCACCTTCAATGCGCACGTAACAGCAATCTGTAAGAAGGCTGCAAACATTTATAAACAATTGGCGTGTGCAGCAAAGGTGACATGGGGTTTAAACAGCGAGATAATAAGGACCATATACGTGTTGGTGATAGAGCCAATCGTGTTGTATGCGGCAAGCGCATGGGCACCGGCAGCTGAGAAACTGATGACAAGGAAACAGCTAGATGCGCTGCAGAGAAGTTTCGCGCTAAAGATCTGCAAAGCGTATCGCACGGTGTCTCTGACATCGGCACTGATTCTGTCAGGCCAACTACCCCTTGACCTCCGGGTGATGGAGGCTGCCACCCTTTTTAGGATCAAGGAAGGTCATTCCGAGGAGTACCTGCCACCGGGTAGAGAAGTTGAGTGCAAGGTGAGTCCTCTAATGATACCCCATCCATCGAAACTCACCATAACAGAATACGAGTGCCTAGAGAGCTTGGACCCCGAAACCCTGAATGACCACCATGTAACCGGACCTCAAATATATACGGATGGCAGCAAAATACAGGGTAAAGTCGGAGCTGCTCTTACATGGTGGAACGAAGGTAGGGAGACCAGGTACTCTACCTTTCGTCTGGAACCCCACAACACCGTCTTTCAGTCGGAACTGTACGCTCTGTATCGAGCAGTCAAAATGGTGAGAGCGTCTAGGATGACCTGCGTCAACATATTGAACGATTCAAGATCGTCGCTCGATTTACTGAAGAACCCATCCGTCACTCACCCATTGGCACTCGGTATAAAGAGGCTAGTGCGTGAAGTCCGAGAAGACGGTAGAGATGTGAGGCTGTTTTGGTTAAGGGCACACATTGGCACTCCCGGTAACGAAAGAGCAGACAAGCTGGCTAAGAAAGCAGGACTCACTAAAAAGACAGCCCCCGACTACGACAAGGTGCCAATATCATTTATTAAGAGGCAGATACGGGAGGAAACTGTTAACGAATGGTAGCGGCGCTACGAGACTTCCAGCACAGGCTCGGTCACTAAAGTATTCTTCCCCACTGTCCAAAAGGCAAGGAAGATCCTTAAAGACATGGTCCTAACACCTACTCATGTCCAAATCTTGACCGGCCACGGAGGATTCGGGGCTTACCTCCACCGCTTTCACCTTAAGGACAGTCCCGCTTGTGTCTGTGACCCCAACTGTGACGAGACGGTATGGCACGTGCTCACCGAGTGTCCACGGTTTGAACGAGAAAGGATGGTCCTTGAAATTAAAATCCAGATGTCAGTAACCCCGTCTACATTGCAACCTATAATGGAGACTCAGGCCACCAGAACACCATTCCTGGCATTCGCGAGCAGTGTCATGCGAGCGGTAGCGATAGCTAACGGCTCTACACAATACACACGTGCACAAGCTCACACACAAACACCTACACCAACACTCACGCAAGGCCCTGCAACCACGCAAACACTAGCCCTCATGCAATCTCCTACACTCAGGCAAACATCAACTCTCACGCAAACACCAACGCAGACGATTATACAAATATCGAGATACTTGACTGAAGGGAGCCCAACAGTCACCGCTACCGCATCCACTGATAGTAGTTCCCAGCGGACGATCACACCAAGCATATTGCCATTATGGAAGTTCTTGGAATCCGGGGGGGATGGGAAACCAGGCATCAGACTACGCGGTGTGGCCCTCTTTATGAATAGAGATAACGAGAGACTCGGTCTAAGCTTCTGCCGCGCAGAAAGTGGAAATATCGTCAATATATCACCAGGACTGGCTGCTTTGATAAACGGGAGCACCTTCAAAACAAACATGAAACGCGCAAAGTTCAATGCGTTGCCCGCTGCAGCTATAGCTGAACACCAATACCGTATTGTGCGATTTCAAAACAAAACGATTGCACTTTTCGAGTGGCATGAGGCGACTCCGTTTGCCCAAGTATGCTCGTTGCTCACCGAAATCGCAGAATCAGACCGAACCACGAATACGCGCCCCCGAATCATTAGCGTGGATGCAATGGTGATTGTTCACGAAAGAGGCGAGGTTGCTGATCAATACGGTTGCATTAAAGCCTCTAAAGATCACGAGTTGGTGGTGTATGAGGACAGGGGAGAAGATCTTAGTTTTCTTAGGCCATCCCAAAATTGTACCGTGCTGGAAACAGCAGAGACTGGTCAGCTAACATCCTCGAGGTCAGTCCCAACAACCCCATGCGGATCAGAGAGACTACAGCAGAAGATAGCAGCCGAGAGGGCCGCCTCCGAAGAAAAAATCAGCCGCAGTTTAGAGAAGAAGATAAACACCAGAGATCGATGGAAATCGGTCTCCAACTTTCTAAGCAGGAGGCTGGGATTTGGTGCGAGGCCCTGTCATATCAGACAGATAGATGCAGTGCAGGAGTTTATCAGGGTCATCCCAGAACCACCGAAACTAAAGCGACCAACATCAACAAGAGCCGACAGAGGGCAGGTCACCCCGCCGAAATTCAGGACGGTAACAGAGCCAAGCGATCACGTGGCGAATGCGTTTCTCGAGTTTCAAGCGATAACAAAGGCAACCAACTCGGTCAGTCTCATGACTTGCCGGAAAATTATGCAGTCATACCAGAAGAGACTAGAGACCGAAAAGTTGCTTCAGGAGAGACTGGAGGAGGCAGCGGCAGCCATATATAATAATGCTACCTCCCAAGTCATCAAGGGAGAAATGACTGGTCAATATATGGCTGCATACAACGCCACGTGTGGGTTTATACCGTTGGACGAGTCGATAACGTCACGTTCTGGCCGTATTACTTTTGTGACACCCGAAAGTGACCCAATTGTAGTGGTAGCTCGATGCACCAAGATTATGCTGGATGACAGGATCCTCGAACAGGCGGAAACAATCTCAAGATCGATAGACCAGCCTGGAGGCTGGGCTTTGCCGGGCATCAGCTGGATAAACGGTGTCCCAGGGTGCGGCAAGACCACTTGGGTGATCAATAACTTTGATAGGGACCGCGGCGTCATAGTCACTACAACAACCGAGGCGGCGAAAGACCTGCGGCAAAAATTAGCGCACAAAATTCGTGAAGACAACAGAACCAAGGTGCGCACGATGGCCTCAATTCTATCGAACGGGTGCAAAGGATCACAAAAATGCAATCGCATTCTGGTAGACGAGGCACTCATGAACCATTTCGGGGCCATCGTAATGGCAGTCCGATTGTCGGGCGCTAGTAGCGCGGTCCTTGTCGGAGATATTAATCAACTGCCCTATCTGGACAGGGAAAATCTTTTCCCTATTAGTTACGCTCGTCCGGACTCAGTTGTGACCATCAGCCACGAACTGCCCTGCTCGCACCGGAATCCAATGGATGTTGCGTATGCCCTAGGGGAGGTGTACCCTGGCATATATTCGTCAAAAGACCAGGTCCACTCCCTACAGCTAAGGAGTTTCACGGGCGCGCATATTCCCAACACTCTTCCCAACACGCTTTTCCTGGTCTACACGCAGGGGGAGAAAAAGACCCTCATTGACCAGGGTTATGGGGCTGGGGTTGGATCATGCGTCCTAACCATACACGAAGCTCAAGGGCTTACCAGCGAGTCAGTCATCATCTTGAAGACAAAATCCACCAACATCCGGATTCACAACAGCGTCCCCCACGCAGTGGTGGCAGTCTCCAGACATACTGCCCACTGCGTGTACTACGCTGACAACGCTGACGACGCTATTGGAAGGTTTGTGAGGAGGGCACAGGAGGCGTCGACCAGTGACATTATCAATAACAACATGAAGAACGCCATGCGGCATCGGGACAGAGCAGTCGTCGAGGCACTGATCCGCCTACTTAGGCAGTGATGAGCTGAAGTAGCTTTGTATGACGCGGGTATTGCTCGGGGCGGTTGGTTCTTAGCAGGAAACAGTGACAGGTCTTGGGGTAGAAACTCATAGTTATAAATTTAACATAGCGTTACCTAACTTAGTAAAAAAAAAAAAAAAAAACTACTGAAAAAGAAACTATTTACAGCATATTGTAGTTAAGTTATTGATATTTAAGGTTATTAATATATATTATATAGAATTAATTACAGTTAAGTCTGGAGCTGGGGGGCCATTTGATGGGGGGCGGAGGGTTGTATGTTGAATGTTGAAGGTTGGGAGTTTCCCCAATTTTTTGTGCGCGTATGGCTCGTTGCTGCTTGAGTTTCGCTTCGGATTGGTGGCCTCTCAGCTCTGAAATTGTGACGGGATTTGTTGTAGTTACCCAGAAGCAAACAATGTTAAATCAAAAAAGAGCACGGACGCCATGTCTGTGGTTTAAATGTAAGGCAGGAGTGCGGTTTTAGTCAGTAGGAGTCTGACACTGCCCAGACTGGCTCGTATGTGAGGCAGCCTGGCCGTCCATGAGGATTTCCCACTCCTGCCGGAAAAAGAAAAAAAAAAACCCTACTCTACCCTACTCTACCCTACTCTACCCTACTCTACCCTACTCTACCCTACTCTACCCTACTCTACCCTACTCTACCCTACTCTACCCTACTCTACCCTACTCTACCCTACTCTACCCTACTCTACCCTACTCTACCCTACTCTACCCTACTCTACCCTACTCTACCCTACTCTACCCTACTCTACCCTACTCTACCCTACTCTACCCTACTCTACCCTACTCCACCCTACTTCACCCTACTCTACCCTACTCTACCCTACTCTACCCTACTCTACCCTACTCTACCCTACTCTACCCTACTCTACCCTACTCTACCCTACTCTACCCTACTCTACCCTACTCTACCCTACTCTACCCTACTCTACCCTACTCTACCCTACTCTACCCTACTCTACCCCACTCTACCCGGTCAACCCCGCGACAGAAACACGTGCTAAAGGTTGCTCCGCGCAAAAATTTATTGCAAAAAATTGTTTAAGTGGTATTTTTTAACCGATTCGTGTCGTGTTTAGCACTTAAGTGTGCAGAAAAATACGGACTATCAATTGGTCATCATAACAAAACTGTGAGTGCCTGAAAAAGTTTGAAAAAACTGTAAAAAGTGAAAATTTTGAAAAAATCAATGTTAAAAAGTGAAACGCTGCGAGAACTAGATCGGTGACACCATCATTTTTTGATGTTAAATGAAGCGTCTTGCTGACGCTCACCTTTTGGAGCTGCTTCCCGATTTTTCCGGCCCCCGCGCTTGGTGAAAATTGGGAAAAACCTCAAACCACGTGGCCACGTGCAACAGGTTCCAGCAAAGTTTGGCAGACACCTCCTTATGGTTTCGAGAGAGGACATCGAGTTCATCACGACGCCGTTTTGTATTTCAAGAAGGGTGAAGCTGCTCTGAAGATATTAGGTTTTAATTTTTTTCTGAAAATTCAAAAATCTGTATTTTATTATTTGTCGCGACGACCCCCCATTTTTAGTTAAGAATCGTAAGTGCCTTACCAACCCCTACGTCCATGTAAAATTTCATTTTTAAATCTCCTATGGTTTTGAAGATATAAATTTTTTTAAATTTAGGGGTTGTTCCGAAGGGTACGAAGGAGGGTCTTTTTATGACCGGAACTACCATTTAAAAATAGCTTAGCTTAGACGAGACTTTACCTTTTAAGTTTGTAAAGTTTTTTCTTGTATCAGTTTTGTACTGTGCTCGTTTTTGGCTAGATTAGGGGGTTTTTTGGATAGCATAAATCGGGGGTAAGTTTTAAGGGAACGAAACTATTATATCATAACTGGGTGTTTCAAGCCCTATCTAACGAGCCCAAATTCGGGTATTCTCCGATAACGGGGGCCGAAGTTACGCAATTAGCCGCCATCTTGGGCGCCATCTTGGAAATCTTACGCCCGACGTAGCTTCGGAACGCGTGGCCGTAGAGAGCTGCCGTTTGCACTGTTATATTTAAGAATAAAATACCCATCATATCTAGCTAGTTTTAAGGTTTTTCAGGATCGAAAAATTTTTTGAAAACTGTACAGAGGGATAGATTGCGTCAGGCCCAGTCAGAAGAGTCCAAGCACGGTGGTATTGGGGTGAATGGTTCTGGAGTAAATCACAGTTTAGCAAGCTTCGATCGCCATCTTGGATCGGAAACGAAATAGTAAACCGCTGCAACTCTGGAGCCTTTTGTGATAGAGCTGCGGTGTTTGGACTTGTTTGAAAGGGCTCGCCGAGAACTATAAGTTGAGAGAACTGGTATGGTCAAAAGTTTTTTTTTTTGACCTCAGTCCGTAATTATAAGGACAACATATATTACATTCATATGAAATTGTTTTGACCTTTTTTTTTTTTTTTTATTAACCCCCTATAAAGGGATAGGAAACATTGTGTAAACATTAAGACTTGAGGTTGTTTTTTGACCTTACAATTTGAAATAAAAATTGATTCATTTCAAATTAGACCTGGGTTTATTGACCCAACGCTTTTCGACCTGTGATATTGCATTAAACTGTTTTGACCTTTTTTATTACCTATACAGGGATAGGAAACATTGCGTACAATTAAGACTTAGACCTTAAGATTTGAAATAAAAATTGTATTATTAGGAATGAGACCTGGGTTTATTGATCCAACATTTTTAAATTGTAATTAAATTTTACTGACTAAATATTATTCAATTATATTGATTATAGTGACGAATTATTTCTCCTCCAATTGAGTGAAATTTTATTATTATTACAATTTACTTGTGTTTTATTCTTTCTTAACTCATTTTATTTACAATCTTGAATAAAGGGAGTTGGCTAAGAAGAGATACATCTGCCTTGACCCGGCGACCATGTTTTGCACAGCTCGCTCACCGGCTCAAAAGGAGACACGAGACAGAGCCTCAACCGGAGAGGCTTCCACGTCCAAGGACGGTCAGGTGAGAAAAAGCGCGGGGGAGATCGAGCTAAGGATAGCCTCAACTGAATCACCCAAGAGCCTTGCGGATTCAATCAAGCCGACTGCCAGAATGGCGAGCGGGACGAAAGAGGGACAAGTGAAAACAAGTGACAGACAGCAGCATAAATTGGGGCAAAAACCTCCTCAAACTACATCCACTACCAACGTGGAACCAAAGGGGAACGAGCGACAAAAGAATTCTGAAAAGACTTTCAGTAGCAGGGGTAGAGAGGCACAATCGTGGTACCAGAAGGCCATTAAAAAGATGGATGAGAGTGGGAATCTTCGGAAGGACATAAAAGCGACGGTACTGGAAGCGCTGGAGAATATGTCTCGTCTCGTTAGAGACGCTGAACAAGGGAAACCGTATGGGGATGGAAAGAGGAAGGAAATGTTGGAGGAAATAAGGCTAGATGAAGCAAAAGAGGAAGTAGAAAAAGTGGAGAAGAAAAGTAAGGATAGAGAAGAAACAGGAGGAAAGGATAAAATGACGGAACTATTAAATGGTCATACTAAGCTACATAAGGAAAACAAGGTAGAAATGGCAAAGCTAAAGGAGTTGCTAGAGAGAGCACTGGAGAAAGAATTGGATTGGGAAGGAGAGAAAGAGAAATCCGTTGATATGTGCACGCAGCTTCTGAAAGAAAACAAGAAGGAAATTAGCAAGTTGAAAGAAGAAATACAGAGGCAATATGAAGAAAAGAGAACCTACGCTGGAGTGGTGGCCACCCTGCCCAAAGGGAAGCCAATGGTCGGGGCAACCATCCACTCAGTGGTGGTTAGCTCCAAGAACGAAATAGAGACAGGAGACCAAGTGCTAGAAAAGATTAGGACGGCAGTGAATGCTAGAGAGGAGGGGATACAAATAGAAAATATTAGAAAGGCAAAGGATAGAAAAGTAATTATAGGATGTGGGACAAAGGAGGAAATAGGAAGGGTTAGAGACAAATTAGAAAAAGCAGGGAAAAACCTTAATGTAGAGGAAGTCATTAACAAGGATCCACTCCTGATCCTCAAAGAAGTCCTAAAAATCAACACAAATGAGGATGTAATAAGAGGGATAAGGAATCAGAATGGGCACCTACTCAGAGGATTGAAGGGAGATGAAGATAGGCTGGAAGTGAAATTTAGAAAAAGGGCCAGAAATTCACTCACCGAACACGTGGTTGTAAAGACATCACCTGAAATATGGCGGCGCTTCATAGAAGCCGGAGCAATCCACCTTGACATGCAAAAGGTCAAGGTGTTCGATCAGTCACCCCTGATCCAGTGTGCAAGGTGCCTCGGGTATGGCCACAGCAAGCGCTTTTGCCACGATCCTGTGGACCTGTGCAGCCATTGCGGAGGCCCGCACCTGGGAACAGAGTGTACGGAAAGGCTAAGCGGACATCCGCCAAGCTGCATAAACTGCAAGAACGCAAAGCTAGAGCGAGTGAATCACAACGCCTTCAGCGAGGAGTGTCCTGTTAGAGGGCGTTGGGATGCATTAGCAAGAGCCGCGGTGCAGTATTGCTGAGGGCACCCAGGTGGAAATAATCAGAAACAATTATTCAGAAGCAACCGGTAGATATCAAATCTTGCAGTCGAACCTGCAACGAAGTAAGTTGGCAACCGCAGAAATTATAAAGGAAGCAGGGAACAGGAAGGTTTCCTTCGCACTCGTACAAGAGCCTTACATCGGAGCGGTAGGGGAGATGAGGAGTTACCCCGGTGTAAGAGTGGTGCAGTGCAGTACGAGGACAGGGGACTCTGTCAACAAGGCGGCTGTGCTCGTTTTCGACGAGACCATCGACGTCACCCAATGTCCAACACTGACAACAGAGAACATAGCTGTCGCCAAGTTAAAAACGACTGCCTGGGAAATCGTGGTGATGTCGATCTACCTCGAGGGAGACAAACCGTTGGACCCCTATGTAGAGCGGATAACAAAGATCGTACAGGAGATCGGTGCGGGAAACGTTATCTTGGGAGGTGACGTGAACGCTTGGAACACATGGTGGGGAAGCAGAGAAGTAGATCACAGGGGCGAAGAGGTAGCGGGCATGCTTGACGACTTAGAGCTGCACTTACTAAACCAAGGACTCGAACCCACGTTCGATACTTACAGAGGGGGAGTCAGATATTCAAGTAACGTGGACATAACAGCGTCCTCAGCAGCCATTCTAGGGCGCATCAATAACTGGAGGATAGCCACTAACATCACAGTCTCCGACCCTACTCTACCCTACTCTACTCTACTCTACCCTACTCTACCCTACTCTACCCTACTCTACCCTACTCTACCCTACTCTACCCTACTCTACCCTACTCTACCCTACTCTACCCTACTCTACCCTACTCTACCCTACTCTACCCTACTCTACCCTACTCTACCCTACTCTACCCTACTCTACCCTACACTACCCTAATTTTTTTCAAATCAGCCAAATCATCAAAGTATATATCTTTCTTTGCATTGTAAATATGTATTTTATTCGTTTAGGCGATGATTAAAATGATAATTAATTAGCGAAACGGTCTTTCAAAGTAATCTTTGAATTACTGATCCGATTATCAGATTTCAAATAATTGATTGCTTTTATTTATTTATCTATCTTCTATATCTATATATATAAAAATCAATGCCACTTTTCGTTGTTATTTTATAACTCAAGAACGGGCTCACCTATCCAAACCAAATTTTTAGGCTTTGTTCGGACTATTTAGTAGATGGTTTATGTGAAGTTCGGTAGGGTAGAGTAGGGTATAGTAGGGTAGAGTAGGGTAGAGTAGTGTAGAGTAGTGTAGAGTAGGGTAGGGTAGAGTAGGGTAGAGTAGGGTAGAGTAGGGTAGAGTAGAGTATAGTAGAGTAGAGTAGGAAAGAGCGGGGGCGAAGCCGTGCGGGCAAAAGCTAGTCTATATATATAAAAATCAATTCCACTTTTCGTTGTTATTTTATAACTCAAGAACGGGCTCACCTATCCAAACAGGGTAGAGTAGGGTAGAGTAGGGTAGAGTAGGTTAGAGTAGGGTAGGGTAAGGTAGAGTAGGGTAGAGTAGGGTAGAGTAGGGTAGAGTAGGGTAGAGTAGGGTAGAGTAGGGTAGAGTAGGGTAGAGTAGGGTAGAGTAGGGTAGAGTAGGGTAGAGTAGGGTAGAGTAGGGTAGAGTAGGGTAGAGTAGGGTAGAGTAGGGTAGAGTAGGGTAGAGTAGGGTAGAGTAGGGTAGAGTAGGGTAGAGTAGGGTAGAGTAGGGTAGAGTAGGGTAGAATAGGGTAGAGTAGGGTAGAGTAGGGTGGAGTAGGGTAGAGTAGGGTGGAGTAGGGTAGAGTAGGGTGGAGTAGGGAAGAGCGGGAGCGAAGCCGTGCGGGCAAAAGCTAGTATTTATATAAAAATCAATGCCACTTTTCGTTGTTATTTTATAACTCAAGAACGGGCTCACCTATCCAAACCAAATTTTTAGGCTTTATTCGGACTATTTAGTAGATGGTTTATGTGAACTTTGGTAGGGTAGAGTAGGGTATAATAGGGTAGAGTAGGGTAGAGTAGGGTAGAGTAGGGTAGAGTAGTGCAGAATAGAGTAGAGTAGTGTAGAGTAATGTAGGGTAGAGTAGGGTAGAGTAGGGTAGAGTAGGATAGAGTAGGGTAGAGTAGGGTAGAGTAGGGTAGAGTAGGGTAGAGTAGGGTAGAGTAGGGTAGAGTAGGGTAGAGTAGGGTAGAGTAGGGTAGAGTAGGGTAGAGTAGGGTAGGGTAGAGTAGGGTAGAGTAGGGTAGAGTAGGGTAGAGTAGGGTAGGGTAGGGAAGAGTAGGGTAGAGTAGGGTGGAGTAGGGAAGAGCGGGAGCGAAGCCGTGCGGGCAAAAGCTAGTATTTTCTATATATATAAAAATCAATGCCACTTTTCGTTGTTATTTTATAACTCAAGAACGGGCTCACCTATCCAAACCAAATTTTTAGGCTTTGTTCGGACTATTTAGTAGATGGTTTATGTGAAGTTCGGTAGGGTAGAGTAGGGTATAGTAGGGTAGAGTAGGGTAGAGTAGTGTAGAGTAGTGTAGAGTAGGGTAGGGTAGAGTAGGGTAGAGTAGGGTAGAGTAGGGTAGAGTAGGGTAGAGTAGGGTAGAGTAGGGTAGAGTAGGGTAGAGTAGGGTAGAGTAGGGTAGAGTAGGGTAGAGTAGGGTAGAGTAGGGTAGAGTAGGGTAGAGTAGGGTAGATTAGAGTAGGGTAGAGTAGGGTAGAGTAGGGTAGGGTAGAGTAGGGTAGAGTAGGGTAGAGTAGGGTAGAGTAGGGAAGAGTAGGGTAGAGTAGGGAAGAGTAGGGTAGAGTAGAGTAGAGTAGAGTAGGGAAGAGCGGGAGCGAAGCCGCGCGGGCAAAAGCTAGTTTATTATATACTTTATTGTACACCGTTACACATACAAAAGAAAACTTATACTAACATGTTTTTATAACAGTGATCAATGAATCATATAAAATACATACATATACATAGTATTTTTTTATTTTTCGAGACTTTAATTCATGAATCCCCCAAGCGACCACGGGTGGCCGCGCATCTATTGTCTTACTATTGTGTCTCTAATTGACGGTATCTAAAGGGTTAAATGTTAAATATTGTTATAAATTTTATTGTTCTACAAAAACCTTAGTGATACGCTTGTGATACAGATATATCCTAGTACAAGGATATAACATAGTCATACCTTTGTAAACTCTGAATAAGTACCTACATTATTAATATTTTCAATACAGTTGCTCATCAAGTGACTCATTTTATGAGGAAGTGTATTGAGAATACATATATACCTAAATGCAGTGGTACTTAGGTATTAATATGTTGTTGGTTG
Organism: Mythimna lalbum; assembly: GCA_949319445.1. Lineage (NCBI taxonomy): Eukaryota > Metazoa > Arthropoda > Insecta > Lepidoptera > Noctuidae > Mythimna > Mythimna lalbum. Next base: position 4,336,728 of record OX439358.1, read on the forward strand.
TTAGGTGTTAGGTAATGATATGGTTTGTTATTTAGCTTTAACCCTTCAGATACCGTCAATTAGAGACACAATAGTAAGACAATAGATGCGCGGCCACCGGTGGTCGCTTGGGGATTCATGAATTAAGTATGCGTCTATTTAGCGTAAATAAATTATTTTTCTTTCTTTCTTTTCTTTTCTAACAACTACCAATAATGACGAATACTTTTTTTATATGACTATAATGAATGAATGAATTGACAATTTTTTGAAAATTAAGTATTGATTAATGTTTAGCATAATTTAATAAATGTAATAATAATAAGAATCAATTATAATGAAATGTAATAATCTTATATATAAAATTTGCATTCCAGGGTGCATGTTAATAAATGAAATTTTACATTGTAATGATCGAGGATCTTGTTCCGTGGTTTAAAAATAGATGGAATCACTAGGCTCGCCACTTCGTATGATCATCACTTGTTAATTGATTATTTGACAAGTGAGGGTGGCGGGAAATTAGTAACACCGCGCACAAATGATACGAGTAAATGATCTTTATTTTGTAAATAGGTTTTCAAAAAACACTTTTACACGTCAATTTTGTTTTCAGTCAGTTTTAACAAGATGAGGCAAGATAATGAAAAAGAACAAAAAGGACTCGAACGATCGTGCAAAGCTGTTCCACCTTATTATTTATTCTATTTTCACTAATTGAGTGATTTGATTGCAATATAAATATCTAACGTAATTCGTGCCATGCGAGTATCAGTGGTGTATTGAGAAGTTGTAGTACGTTTGAGGCGAAGTGTGGAGGAAACGGGGTAAGTATTTGCGTCTATTTTACAAAAATTGTTCTTTTGTGATCGGGCACGGTTCCACAATGCTGACGCATTCATTATTGTTCTCAGCTTGCGGAAACGCCCCTGTACCTGGACATTGACACTCCGAACATTAATAATTGATATTCGTCAATAAAAAATACTACAAATTTTCACGATAGCTTGTGAAATTCAAATTTTCAAAAAAGTCTTTTTGCAACTTGTAGGCAGTGACATACAAGGTGTAAGGGACATCCCTCCACAAACTTTAAGGGCTTGCTCAGTAGACAAAATTGAACGACCTACCACAATTTTTTTTTCAGTAAACTAAAGAAAAAATTTTCCTCTTCATACAAACTGTCCAATAAAGTTTATAATTGTGTATGGTAAGGTTGATTTTTTTTTGCGATTGAGCGTGATTGTGCGCGCGCTTGTTGAGCGATTGGTTGCAGCACTGTGTATCACGGGTTCAATTCCCGCATGGAACAAATACTTGGATTGACAGAGATAAGTATACATATATGTATCTAAGTATGTATTTACTATTGCATTTGTTTTCTCATTTATTAAGTTGCACCTGCCATGTTATGTTTCTGCACCACCTTAAGGTCGACTGGCAGATAATGCCTAAGGCATTAAGTCCGCCTTTGTACAACTCTGTGCATAAAGATTTAAATAAATAAATAAATAAGTGTTCCAGGTCTAGGTGTCTTGTGCATGTCAGTTTACATGTTTGTGGACGCACTTACGGTACAGGAGTTATTCGTCATGTAGGGCAACGTTTCTTTTTTTATGTATCTTACAGGATTCGGTTTTAAGGTAGTATTGTAATAGATAGGTTTATAACCAGATTATAGTAAGTATATTATGATATAAGTGTGTAATTTTAGTGATTACCGTCGAGGCGGTATTTAGACCCGAGCTATGGCGAGGGTCTTAATTCATGAATCCCCAAGCGACCACCGGTGGCCGCGCATCTATTGTCTTACTATTGTGTCTCTAATTGACGGTATCTGAAGGGTTAAGAGAGCCCAGAACGGTAATCATTAATTACCCACGTGTATCATACGACGTTTTCGTTTTTCAATACACTTCGGAAGAAAATAACTGTAAAACTAGTAAACGTTTGTGGCGGTAAAATCAGTTTTCATATGCGCACCCTTTACCCTTCACCGGGCGCGTCGTCCACCACGTGGACATCCTGATATGATAAATGTAATAAAATTATGGCGGAGGAAAGGTTCAACAAAAAGGTTTTAACCACATTATGGCACTTAGTGCGTAATGGTAAAATGTCACAGCTTGGTAACAAGTGCCATTATATAATTTATTTATTTATTAACTTATTTGCTGACATGTTGTAATGCTCAGGGTTCCAGATGAACTAAATGAAAGACGAACAAGATCGGTATAACAATATATGCACAGATTCCAAATTAAACAAACCAAACAATGAGAACTTATCAACTAAAATAAGGATCCTTATAGCAATAAGAAGTTAATGTGACCCAATCATGAGCGCATGACGGGACCCGTGGCAAGGAGAATGCCTGTCCGCAGGCTCTGCTTAGGAGCTGATCGCTCCTTGAAACTGCGGCGAATATGACGGTTGCCACTATGTCAGTCGGACAACGAGTCTGTTGTGGCAAACGTACCGGAAGACGCAGCGTTGGAAGGCGGACCGATGACTTTATTTTTCAGTGTGCAAATCCCCTTCATATTCATCTTCAATGACAACCCCCGCTCTTGGGTGGAGCGGGAGATAGAGTCAGACTCTCACGGACTAAAAACCCTACCCGTTCCTTCTAGCCTTCATACCGGGGCGCGAGTTCCTTTCGGATAACCCTGCCCCAGTAGGCTTCGACCCAGCTGTGCCCCTTTTTTGCTAGCATTACTGCTTCGCAGAAGCAGGCGACCGCCTGCCACTCCTCCTCGCTCCGGACCATGGCCTGAACCAAGGCCCGGCGCCGATGAAGTATCTGGGACTCGTCCTCGACAGCCGGTGGAATTTCGTAGAACATTTCCGACGTCTGGCTCCCAAGCTTCTCCGGGCTGGGGCTGCTCTCAAGCGGCTCCTGCCCAACCTTGGGGGTCCAGACGCCTCCTGCCGGAGGCTCTACGCGGGGATCGTTCGGTCCATGGCCCTCTACGGGGCGCCGGTGTGGGCGCCGTCGCTGGCAAAGCGACCGGCGTCCATACTGCACGCCTGCCAGAGGGTCATGGCAATACGGATGGTGCGGGGTTACCGCACGATCTCCCGCGAAGCGGCGAGCCTCCTGGCTGGCCTACCACCGTGGGATCTGGAGGCAACAGTCCTTGCACACATGCACGACATGCGCGTGGAGATGCAACGCCGGGGTGAAAGTCCACTGCCACAACATGTCAAGGCATGGCGGACAGAGCTCCGGCGGGATCTCATGGTGAAATGGCGTCAACGGCTATCGCAACCCAGTGCTGGGCACGCCACGATTATGGCGGTAAGTCCCCTCTTTGAGGCGTGGCTGGAAAGACCTCACGGCGTCCTTACCTTCCGCATGACGCAGGTCCTCACCGGACATGGCAAGTTCGGGAGGTTCCTGCATCGGATTCAAGCGGAAGAGACGCCCGGGTGTCGCCACTGTGCGCAACGCCCGGAGGACACGGTGGAGCACACCGTCGAGGTGTGCCCTGCCTGGGCGGAGCATCGCCGTGCCCTCGTGGGGGCGATCGGCGGCGGAGACCTCTCGCGCCGGGCCCTGGTCGAGGCCATGGTCCGGAGCGAGGAGGAATGGCAGGCGGTCGCCTCCTTCTGCGAAGCAGTAATGCTTGCAAAGGAGGAGGCCGATCGTATCAGGCAACGGCGCCCTCGCCGCCGTCGCCGGGATTCCGATCCCGATTTCCGGCCACCGTAGACGCGGGCTCGCGGACGGCGAGCCATGGGTAGCTCGCTGTTCGATCGTCCGGTAATGGACCGAGTCCAAGACGTCGACGGCGCGCACTGTTCCCGCGCGCCTCAAGGAGTTGTCAGCAGCAGGAGGGGCCCAGCTGGGTCGAAGCCTACTGGGGACAGGGTTGTCCGAAAGGGAGCTCGTGCCCCGGTATGAAGGCTAGAAGGAACGGCGCGGGGTTTTTAGTCAGTAAGAGTCTGACACTGTCTCCTGCTCCACCCAAGAGCGGGTTTCGTCAAAGATGATTTTCCCCGTCGATAAAAAAAAAAAAAAAAAAAAAAAAGGCCCGGCGCGAGAAGTGCGGACCGATGACCTAGTTAGGAACGCGGGAATCCGCTGGATGCGTGACGCACGGGACCGGTCGTTGTGGCGACGATTGGGGGGGCCTATGTCTAACAGTGGACATATTTCGGCTAATATGATGGTGATTATGGTGATGAACTTTTATACAAACGCGATCGAGTCTAGACTACTACTAATACTAGACTAGATCTTTTGAACACGCACAGAATAGAATAGAACACACACAACAAAACACACACAAAACAGATACTATTTCGATGATGGCGCGCTCGACTTGAAGCAACCTATCCACACGGTTTACCTAGTCAACTGAAAATGTAGATTCGGGCTGGGGGTAGTTCCCTGTCTGAGTCTACCTTACACACCTCAGTCATATCTAGAAATTGTTGCGCAGTAATTTCAATTGAATAATACTCACAGCCAAGTGATGTAATTTTAGCTTGTATAGGTTTTTTTCATTGACTTATATTCTAGTGGTCAAGCCCTTTTATGGAACTATTTGTCAAAATCTTTACCATTTCTATGATTTGTTTTTCGTCATCACTTCGACGAAAAGACGTCTACTGTTTTACATAGGCCTCCTCCAAGCATCGCCACAACGACCGATCCTAGGTGTCTCGTATGAATCGGATTTCCACGACCTTCACCAGATAATCGGTCCAACTTGTGAGATACGTTCCAAAGCTTCGTCTCCACTTCAGAACCTTTAGGCCCCAACAACCATTTGTTCTGCGAAGAATGTGCCTTGCCCACTGTCACTTAAGTTTGGCGATTCTTCAGGATAAGTTGGTCACTTTGGTTCTTCGGTAGAAATCTACATACATTCTATATTCCTTATGCGATTACGCAACAGCCCTTTCCTCTTTGCGCGATTTTAAGTCTGATAGCCATTTAAATAATGAAAACCATTGTTTTACCGCCACTACAGTAGATACTTACCATCTTAATGTTAGTGTGTGGTTCTTAATTTCCATCTCCTTATCTGGGCATTTAATGAAAAATTTAGCTCACATAATTAATCATAGTAAATCCCAATGTTCCTGTTCTTTTCCAGTTCAAACTTGTTTGTGGCGAACCACAAAAACGGTAGCTAGTTACTATGTAATGAAGGTAATACGATACCAAGAATTAAACTGTTTTTTCAAGTGAAATAACAAAAATTTCTAGTGAATTACGTTTTTCGGAATGTTGCGGTGGACTGTTTCTTTTTACCTGAATGTGATGAGTTATAAAAAATTGTGAAATTGCAATATTGAGGATTTTTCGTGTTTCATCATTATTTCATGTTTCATCATTATTTCGCGTTTCAATTTATTTGCGAAGACGCAATAAATGTGTTGATTATCATGTAGATTAGGAAGGAGTAAGTACTCTTTTATCAATATCGTCATAGTATCAGTGACGTTCACGACTGAACATGGGCAGATTTTTACCAATCCACCGATGTGGTAATACTACATCGCCTGGTCTTGTGTTTCTCATATCCAGAGGTCTCCTACGACCTTTACCAGGGTACCAATTATCCATGGTTGCCTTTCCAATTACTTTTGCCCCTATCAGCTATTCGATATGCAAGCAATGCACCAAAGCATTGTAGTTTTAGGTCTATAATCTAAACTTAGACGTAAGGTATGTCTAATAATTAATACTTGTACTACTTTTTATTATTGGGTTCTGTTTAATGTCTTTTAAAATGTTTTATAATAAGTTGTCTTATCTCTCTAATGAGCTCCAAAATTCTTTTTACATCGATAGCTTTCGATCTCTTGTGGATCTGTTCGTTTCCAATTCAATCGAAGAATCGTAAGAAGTCCTAGTATGTAGCCTTTGAATGACTTTCAGTCTTTTAATGAAGACCATCATTAATGTCTTCATCTTAATTAAAAGACTTAGTCCACTCTGACCCCTGAGGAACTCCGGCATAAATCGTCATGGGCTCTGATGAGCATCCGTCGACAGCAACTCGGAGAGTCCGTTCACTCAGGAAGTCTTTTACCCTGTTAACCAGACCAGAGGAAATGCCGTAGGATGAAAGCTCACTCAAAAAGGAGTTAAGCCGCATGACACTTTTTCAGTAAACCAGACTAGAGGAAATGTCGTACGCTGGAAGCTTACTCAAAAAGGATTGAAACCGCATGACACTTTTTCCTTGTAACGTTGTCTTCCTTATTCTTCTTTCCTTTCGACCTTTGATCCTTACGATCACAGCTCACATTTACCGCTGCTACTCGTATGATATCATGGAAGTCCTTATTTGGTTATGAGTTTACATAATTGAGTATTTTTTTACAAAGATTATATATTTCATCATAATCTTAATCTTATCGAGCTTATCACCAAAACATTGATGCTTACAACTTTGTACAGTAAAATTATTGTGTTTATTGTGTTTATAAATGTCGTGTAATACGGGCGAGCCCCTTTTGGTCATTAACTTTTTAGTTTCTCAATAAAAAAAAATGGGCATTCTTCATTATATTCTCGTGATAGACAAGCCCTTTCATGGAGCGGTAAGTCCCCTCTTTGAGGCGTGGCTGAAAAGACCTCACGGCATTCTTACCTTCCGCATGACGCAGGTCTTCACCGGACATGGCAAGTTCGGGAGGTTCCTGCACGAGATTCAAGCGGAAGAGACGCCCGGGTGTCGCTACTGTGCGGAACGCCCGGAGGACACGGTGGAGCACACAGTTGAGGTGTGCCCTGCTGACGGTCGGCGGCGGATGCCTTTCGCGCCGGGCCTTGGGGGAGGCTGAACGCATCAGGCTACGACGCCCTCGCCGCCGTCGCCGGGATTCCGATCCCGATTTCCGGCCACCGTAAACGCAGGCTCGTGGACGGCGAGCCATGGGTAGCTCGCTATCCGACCGTCCGGTAACAGTCCGGACCGAGCCCAAGACGTCAACGGCGTGCACTGTTCCCGCGCGCCTCAAGGAGTTGTCAGCAACCTACCTACTGGGCCCAGAGTAATTCGAAAGGAAACTCGAGCCCCCGTATGAAGGCTAGAAGGAACGGGGTGGGCTTTCAGTCAGTAAGAGACTGACACTATTTCTCGCTCCACCCAAGGGTGGGTTTTGTCATTGGATGATTTTTCCCGCCGAAAAAAAAAGCCCTTTCATGGAAACTATTTATGATGATACTAAAATGTTCAAAAAAAAAGTTCGCTGCAGCGCTACATTGACATTATATCGTCTAACAGAACTATTAAAATATGCAGCGCTAAGATAGCTATTAGAGGATACTTTTTTCACGACCAAAATTTCTTAGGCGCCATAAATTTCGTGGCAATTATGCGATTCGTTCAACATAGTGTAATATTCAAGGTGTACAGTCTACATTACACCTGGGTCGACTGAAGTGAGTGTCCGGCACGCCTTATCTAACGCGTAGTACATAATGTATCAATGGTATTCCTTAAGTTTAATTCTTTCCATATTTAGTAGTGTTTTATTGAAAAAGCGTGCAGAGGCTAATTAGTGAGCCAAATTTGATTTTAGCCCCATACAGTGCATGTGCATACACGTTTGTCCATCCTTGTCTAATAATGATAAAATGGTAGCGCATGACGAGAATCTCGTGAAAGCTGAGAAAGAGAAACAAATAAAATATCTCGACTTAGCACACGAGGTTGTCGACATGAGGTTCCTGTCTCTGGAGCCCTAACCACCGGTAGCTTGGACGGTGGACCCTGCTCCCGACACCGGCGGAAACTACGGTTTTATATTTTTAAATGTTTTTTTGTTTTTATATAATTTTGTTAAAAAATATTTAAAAATAATAATAATAATAATATTCCACAACTATCACACAACGCTGTCTAGTCCCAAGCTAAGCAGAGCTTGTGTTATGGGTACTAGACAACTGATAAACATACTTATATATTTCTAAATACATACATATATAGATAAATTACACCCAGACACAGAACAAATGATCATGCTCATCACATAAACATTTGTCCTGGGTGGGAATCGAACCCACGACCTCTGGCTTAGCAGTCAGGACCACTAACCACTAGACCAACAGGCCAGTCAAAATTTAATACAGTATGTATACTAAATAAATAAAGGGTAGTATTTAATCGAGTGACTATTGATTAAAGTTCAAAATTATGAATCTGCCTGCGACTAGATAATTAGACAATGGTGAAAACATTTTTTAAAGTGAACTTTTTAATAGTTCGTTATGTAACACCTCAATTTTATATCTAGTCGCTCACTCAGTAATTAAGTTGCTCACTGAGTAATTTATTCGATCACTTAATAATTTAGTCGCTCACTTCCTGATTTAGTCTCTCGTTTACTAATTTAGTCACTTAGCTAGGATTTCAATAACCCACGGTTAGTGAGCTCGTTCTGAATTTTATTATTGATCAATATTTGTCGTTAGTTTAGTTAATTGGTCGCTTACTAAAATTTATACCGCTTAACCCTTCAGATACCGTCAATTAGAGACACAATAGTAAGACAATAGATGCGCGGCCTCCGGTGGTCGCTTGGGGATTCATGAATTAAGTTATTAAAACGGGATCTCATCATCAGTCGCAAAGTTTTTATTTATTCGGCTATTTTTATAATTTCCCATAATATAATAATTAAATCCATTTTATTGTGAAATAAGTGAAACATATATCGTTGCGGTAAATATTTTCATCTGTATTGCATGTAAACTAAAAACATTGCGCAATTGAACTACTATTGTTTCTTCATGTTTCATCATAGTTTCGCGTTTGGGTTTATTTGCACTGATACGAAAAGAAATTATGTTGTTTATCTTTATCTACTAATACATATCTACTTTGCAATAACCAAATTACTTAGTTACATTGGGGTAGATATGCGCATGGTTGGTGAAAGAAAACTTGCTAGCTTCTTTCGATCCAAAGACATTGTCGTAGGGCTCACCGACAACCGACTACCTACATTTGAACTTACGCTTCGACTAGGTGTGAAAGCGTAACATTACTAACTGTTAAGTTACTAAGAATACAAATAAATAAACAGGCAGGATATAAATTGACATAAATAAACTTAGCTTTGTTCACTATCACACGACTCACACACCACACAACCTCACTGGTCATATCCACACTCACATACACTCACTCGAACACACACATGATACACATTTCACACCTACACGCGCGGTCAGGGCATTTCCTTGTATAACTCTCATTCATTTGCTGAGCTGTCTGTATCATTTTAACTGACTACAAAAAGAATGAGTTTATTATTGTTAAGTTACCTTTTTATATTATTAAATTTTTTTGGTCTTGCAAGTCTACTTTCAATTGCATAGAAATGACAAGTGGAAGTGCGGAGTCATCTAATACAAGCATTTCCTTGCTTAAAAGGTGATTTCCAATAATTTGTATCAAAATGCCCATTGTAATTGAAATAAACATTTTATTTTTATTTTTTATTATTAGCCTCATCACTACATTTGTCTTACATATTAATTCGTTATCCGGTGATTTTTGGGGTGACTACCAAGAGTCCTCGGCTAATTTTATGTTGCTTATTGAATGAAACATAATAATAGAAGCTATCGTTGCGCGGTTGGATCAAGGGCCTGATACAGAAGGCAGTACTCCTCGATACGGCACGCATTGTGAGGAGGTTCCTGTCTCTGGAGCCCTAACCACCGGTAGCTTGGACCCTGCTCCCGACACCGGATGAAACTATAGTTTTATATTTTTAAATGTTTTTTTTTATATGATTTTGTTAAAAAATATTTAAAAATGTAATTTTATATGTGTTCAAAATAAATAAAGAGATAATAATTTAATAAATTAAATCCGCAGGGCAGTTTTGTGGTGAACTGTTGGGTATTAGCGACCCCACGGACCCGATCTCCCGGAAGAATTCCGGTTCTTCAATAACAGAGCTCCCACCTCTCTCTTGCCTTTATTGGCTGGCTTGAGTGGAGAGTCGCAAGAGCAAACATGCTCGGGAGATGGATGCATAATCCAGTAAGGTGCTAGTAGGGATCTTGACCGTACTTCCGGGATTGTCCTGATAGCCGTGGTATGCCTCTCCACTCCTCAAGCGCCTCAGGATATGTTGCCCTCTTGTTGCTACATCACTTCGTGCTAGCGGCCATTTTTGGGGGCCCATTTATTGGGTGTGCAAGTCACCCCCTGCCTTTTATCGATGGATTTTAATGACATTGTTCAGGCAGGGGCCATAGTCTTAACATAGTTCCATGATACCAGTCCACTTAAGACTCCAAAAACCATAGTTAGGTATTTTGTTTTTCATATTATGTCGCAATAGTTTTTCAAACCGGGGGTTGTCCTTGGGTGCACTAGGTGCACTAGTATAGCGCGTACAGGGATAATCGTCGGTTGGTATCACGTTCCATTATAGTAACCAAAAGGGCCTCTGCGAGTTGGCTTCGGCTCCTTGTACGCCTCTCAAAGGCCCAGGACCTCAGGGTTCTGAGATTAATAAACAATTTAAGAATAATAAATTTATTGAACCATTGTTACAGAGAGTTGCCTTAAATTATGATAATAGTAACTTATTGCAGAAATGTAACTATTGAAAATCTTCATTGAGTAGTTTATACATTCTTATATTCCTCATTCATACGAGGAAATATTTATTTATAATTATCCGCATAAATTGTGACGTATTCTACATACTCATCCTATGTGGTTACGCTAGGGGGAGTAGCTCCTCGGCTGGTTTTGCACTTCTCGCATCAAGTGAATACAACACACACAGTGCATACTTGAGACAAGACAGTCTTGGACAGACTTGTTTGGCATAGACGAGTCTGTCTTGCACTTGAAAAACAAGTCTGTCTATTGTCCAAGATTTTCTTGTCTCAAGTATGCGAGGTTCTAAATTTTTTCGACTATTGCCTAGTCATTAATCCATCATTTTGATAATTTACCTTATTTTAATGTGCTCCGTACTTCTATCTGCTTCATTTTACATCGGTGACTTGGATTCTGCTGTAGATCTCTCCCTATCTGATTCAATGTCGCTTGAAAATTCCTACCACCCTCACTTTTATGGTGGGGAAAATCATCCAATGACAACACCCACTCTTGAGCGGAGCGGGCGATAGTTTCAGACTCTTAGTGACTAAAAACCCACCCATGTAATCATCATCATCATCATCATCAGCCTTTTAATGTTCCCACTGCTGGGACTCAGGCCTCCTTTCTAGGAGAGGGAATGGGCCATAATCCACCACGCAAGCCCAGTGCGGGTTGGTGAATGTCACAAATGTCGTCGAATTTTTGGTTCTAAGACATGCCGGTTTCCTCACGATGTTTTCCTTCACCGTTTTGAGAGCAGTGGTGATGAAATAAATTACACAAAGTAATGCGCCTGGCTGGGTTCAAACCCGCGACCTACAACTCGTAAGTCGGGGCCATTACCACTCGGCCACCACTGCTCGTTGGACCCATGTAAGGAAAAGAAAATTAGTATTTTAGTAGTTCGCAACATAAACTTACGAATAGAAGAAGTCGGCGAACATTATACTCTTGTCAAAGATTTAGAAGCAGATCAAGCTCGCTTTTTCATGTAAAAAACACAAATTGAAGAACTTCATGGCATAATAATAGATTATATCATGATTGACAGCAAAAATTCGAATACATGTGACATTCACCAATCCGCACTGGGCCCGCGTGGTGGATTACGGCCCATTTTCTGTCCTAGAGAGGAGGCCTGAGTCCCAGCAGTGGGAACATTAAAAAGGTTGATGATGATGATGAACCGAGTTTATATCATCAAAACATTGTTATTTACATCATTTTGTAGTACTACCACTATGTTTAAATGTCGTATAGGACGAGCCTCTGTCAATTTAGTGACGTTTATTATTTATTTTAACCTTTCCTTGTTTTCCTGAAATAATTTATGACGTTGATGACAAACATGTCATAACTCACTCCCGACTTCCCTTACTTCTACTATTATTTCATATTTCATCATTTGTTACGAGCAATATAGTGCAATTACTATAATTTTATTATAGACTTGCTTGACTCTGATTCACAGAATCCGTTTGTTGCCGTGGTTTCTTGTTATCCTTTTATTTATTTGAATTACGCGTGTTTTTGTTTTGCATGTAACTGGGAAAATATAAACAAAATAACAATTATGACCAAACCAACCTTTATTTATTTCAAATAACGTAAACAAAATAAATATACGTAATAAGTGGTTCTGATGAGGCACGCCACAATTATGAAGATAAGTCCCCTCTTTTAGGCGTGGCTGAAAAGATCTCACGCAGGTTCTCTCCGGACATGGTAAGTTCGGGAGGTACCTGCATCGGATTCGTGCGGTAGCGACGTCCGGGTATCGTCACTATGTGGACCGCCCGGAGGACATGGTGGAGTAGGCGGTCGACTCCTTCTGCGAAGCAGTAAGGCTAGCATAGGAAGAGGCTGACCGCATCAGGCAACGGCGCTCACGGCCGAGCCGCCGCCGGGATTCCAATCCTGAATTCCGGCCACCATAGGCGCGGGCTTGCGGACGGCGAGCAATGGGTAGCTCGCTGTCAGTCCGGTAACTATCCAGACCGAGTATAAGGCGTCGACGACGCGCACTGTTCCCGCGCGCCTAAAGGAGTTGTCAGCAACAGCAGGGGCCCAACTGGGTTGAAGACTACTGGGGCCAAGGTTAGCTCCGAAAGGGAAGCTCAGCCCCGGTATGAAAGGCAAGAAAGAACGGGGTGGGTTTTTTAGTCAGTAAGAGTCTGACACTATCTCCCGCTCCGCCTAAGGGCAGGGGTTGTCATTTGGATGATTTTTACCCTCCAAATAAAAGATGCTTACAAAGTAGGGGTTTTTAAATCAAGAGTGAATTGGTTACTTCTGGGCAAGCATGTTGTGTCGCTGACCACATTGTCGCTTACCATTGTATAGAGATAGTGATCAAACATGACCAATCAATCATAATTAAAAAAAAAAACAGTATTAATAATACATAATAAAAATGAGGATATCCGCAGAGGAACCAAGGTTACCGACAAAGCACGAAGAATCGCCAAACTTAAGTGGCATTGCTTGCAGAACACATGGCCGTTGCGGCCGAAAGGTTCTGGAATGGCGACCACATACCGAAAGACGTAGCGTCAGAAGGCCTCCTACACGGTGGGCTGATGACCTGGTAAGGGTTGCGGGAATCCGATGGATGCGAGACGCACGGGACCATTCATTGTGGCGGCACTTGGAGGAGGCCGAAATGATGATGATGATGATAATAAAAATATACAAGGTGTAAGGGACAGCCCTGCGCAAACTTTAAGGACTTGCTCAGTGGAAGAAACTGAACAACCTTCCACCAGATTTTTTCAGAAAAAGAAAAATCAGGCTCGCCATACAAAATTATAAACTTGATCGGACAGTTTGTATGGAGGGAGAGGCCGATTTTTGATTTCTGTGTTTCCTGATATCTGCAATTTCAAGTCAAGAGTGAATAGGTTAATTTTAGGCAAGCGTGTTCCATCGTCAACCACATCATCGCTTACCATCAGGTAAGATGGTGGTCAAACGCAAGCCTACAAAAAAAAAAAATGTGAATAAATATTTTATAGCAAATTCGTAACTTTCTTTATTATTTTCACACTAACACTTTTGCTACTGATTGTTCTTTTTCTCATAGTGAAAGTGACGTGGGATAAATCAACCAATGCATATTTTTTTTTTTTCTGCAACTCATACCACATGGGCCGTGAGTAGGTATGCGGTACGAGTTGACCAATTACTCGTTGATCAACCCGTTAATTAAGAGCGTCAGAGTGTGATGTACCTACGTGCGGTTCATCGAGTCCAAAGCCGAAGTTGCCTCAAGACTTTGTAGATTGGACTCAACCAGATCTGGATCACCAATTAGTCTCTTCGCACGCCTTTCCACCGAGTCCAAAGTTTCACGTCTAGACAACAGTGCTCTCAGAACTTCTTTGTTCCTTATGCAAACCTCGGGCATCGAAGTGTTGCACATGTAGCGTCATACTGCGTCATACCGATCATATAGAAAAACTACATTTTATTTATTTATTTATTTATTTATTTATTAGGAGAACCAACAGCTACAACAAAAGGATAACAATAGTATAATAAACATACAGCCAATTACAGGTTCTCACGGGTAGAAATAGTTAAAATAATAGAAAGCTTACGATCACTAAAGCACATAAAAAAAAAAAGAACATAGTTAAACATAATTAAACATCCCCTAAAGTACAATCAGCACTATGCATTTTTGAAAAATTTGGTATTCAGCTGAGTGCGTGCAGAATAAGTTTTTGTGTTAAACGGGTCAAAAGAGAACTCCTTACAAAGAACATTAAAGTCCTTACTCGCTCGCACCATGTACGAGTTTCGCCTGTAATTAGTAGAAGAAGAAGGAATAGAGATGGGCGGATTAAATCTAACCGATCTCTGAGGAACATTAAAGCGTAGTTTGTGTAAGAGGTCAGGACAGTCAATCTCACTAGATATAATTTTTAGTAGGAAAGTACAATCTGCTAATCGACGGCGATTTATAAGTGGCTGTAAATGGAATTTTTTGCAAAGATTTAAGTAATTATCAGAATGGTATGGTATACGCAGCCGAAAACACAGAAAACGAATAAATCTTATTTGTACATTTTCAATACGGTCGATGTATTTGCCATAAAAAGGGTTCCAAATCTGAGACGCATATTCAAGGTGACTTCTAACAAAAGAGCAGTAGAGGATCTTAAGAGTTTTGGAATTCTTGAAACACCCCGCGAGTCGCATAACAAAACCCAGAGATCTTGAAGCTTTGGCTACTATTTGCTCAATGTGCACATTAAATAAAAGCTTAGAATCATGAAACACGCCTAAGTCGCGTACACCGTCACATCTCTGCAATAGCTGCCCTTTGAGTTTATAAGTTGTAGGGCGAAGGATTGGTTTTCTGCTGAAAGATACTATTGAGCATTTAACAGGGTTCAAATCTAATTTGTTAATTAAGCAATAATCATCTAAACGGGCCAGGTCACTTTGTAGAGCATCCATATCTTCCTCTGATGATATTGCAGAGAATATCTTCATATCATCCGCAAAACAAAGTAAGTTTGAATGGTGGAAACACGAGTCAATGTCGCTGACGTAAATGATAAAAAGTAAAGGACCCATCAAGGACCCTTGGGGTACACCACTAGAAGGTGAAACCCAACTTGACATGTAATTACTGATTACGACCGCTTGGGACCTGTTTTCAAGGTACGAAGTAAACCAGCGGAGAAGATCTCCTCGAATACCATTGTTAAAAAGCTTTGTTTTCAGAATATTATGGTCGATTCTGTCAAACGCTTTACTGTAATCTGTGTAAACGACATCGACTTGTGCCCCATTGTCCATTTTGTCAGTTAGAAAGTCATTGAACAAAGGCAGGTTAGATACCGTTGAACGGCCCTTAAGAAATCCGTGCTGAGAAGGGCTAAAAGACTGACTCAGCGCTGCATAAACTTGGTTATAGACTATCCTCTCTAATATTTTAGCTAGTACACATAATTTCGAGATAGGTCTGTAATTAACAATCTCATTCTTGTGCCCCTTCTTATGCACTGGAGTGATAAAGGCAGACTTCCAGATTTGGGGAACTGAACATGAAGCTAGTGATTTTTAAATAGTAATGATACTGGCAGAGAAATAGTTTCAGCACACCCAATCAGAAATTTAGGTGATAAGTGGTCTGGACCAGCTGATTTATACGGATCAATTTCACTAATCAGTTTGACTATAACATTAACATCAATTTCGATTGAGTGGATATCCGGAATTATATTAGAGTTTAAAGCAGCATTTTGATCAAATATGTAGCGTTATACCGGTTGGACGACTAGTTTTACGGTGTATGCCGGCATAACGAGTCTAGGTCAAGGTTAGCAGGCGTTGGTATGTGACAGCATAATCTCGCTACATTATCATTTTTTTTTTTTATATGTTTGACTCTCTCTCAGCATTTAATCATTTGTTGACACATCTCAAAATATTTCATTTTGAAATGGCGTCAGCGACTATCGCAACCCAGTGCTGGGCACGCCACTATAAAGGCGGTAAGTCTCCTTTTTAAGAAGTGGCTGGAAAAATCTCACGGCGTCAATTCAATTTATTCAAGAACAATTTACATTGTGTTTGAAATTACTTAAAACTACGTCCTTACGCATGACACAGATCCTCACTGGACATGGCACGTTCGGGAGGTTCCTGCACTGGATTCGTGTGTGAGTGTGCGGAACGCCCGGAGGATAAGGTGGAGCACACAGTTGAGGTGTGCCCTGCTTGGGCGGAGACCTCTCACGCCAGGCCTTGGTTCAGGCCATGGTCCGGAGCGAGGAGGAGTGGCAGCTTAGGCGATCCCCTCCTTCTGCGAAGCAGTAATGCTAGCAAAGGAGGAGGCCGACCGCATCAGGCAGCGGCGCCCTCGCCGCCGTCGCCGGGATTCCGATCCCGATTTCCGGTCACCGTAGACGTGGGCCATGGGTAGTTTGCTGTCCGACCGTCCGGTAACAGTCCGGCCCGAGCCCAAGACGTCGACGGCGCGCACTATTCCCGCGCGTCTCATGGAGTTGTCAGCGACAGCAGGAGCCCGGCTAGGTCAAAGCCTACTGGGCTATCCGAAAGGAAACTCGAGCCTCGGTATGAAGAGGCTAGAAGGAACGGGGTGGGTTTTTAGTCAGTAAGAGTCTGACACTATCTTCCGCTCCACCCAAGAGTGAGAGTTGTCATAAGATGATTTTTACCCACCGTAAAAAAGGGGTTTCTGTGTAAAAGAGTCACTAACTACGATGTATCTGATTGAAAGTGTGCAGTTGGTACACCCATGCGATACTTGGAGAAGTTCGACACCTTTTCCAAGTTGGACAGAGACGGTTGCCTCCCCAGCGGCAGGAAACCATCTCGATGCCTAAAACGCTATAACCTTGCTTACATCATCTAATGCAGATGAAACTTTAGAACCATGGGTTTTCACAGTGAGGACTTTGCTCGCTCATCGAGTGATTCCAAGGAAGACGGTGGTACAGTGATCACGTGCTGCCGTGCACAATAAAGTTTTGGGAAAACTGTTGTTTAATCTCCTCAGGGATGTGACCTAACAGGCGATTTTTGGAGTTCCAGGGTAGTCTTTTAAAAGGTAACGGTGCTCTTCTTATGTGCTGATGGTGATCACCGGGGTGGTTTTAGTGAGGAAAAAGTCCCACGCTCCTCGGACTTATCGCAAAAGACCGGGAGCTTTTTGAAGGTTTCTCCTAGAAAAATAAAAGTGTCATGCGAAGCAGTAATGCGTGCAAAAGAAGAGACAGAAAGCTTGAATAAAAATGTCAAATGACTTACATTTTTTTTTTATTGTTGATAGGTTCGCGCTTGACTGCTATCTCACCTGATGGAAAACGACGATGCGGTCGACGATGGAACGCGCTTACCTAGAAAAAACCTATTCTCTCTTGACTTAATGATTCCCGGGTTGAAGACACCCAAATTATAATCGGATGGAAAGATCGCAGCAGGCAAATTGTTCCAGTTATTCGATGTACGCGGTATAAACGATGAGGCGAAACGCTTAGTCCGGACCGTAGAGGTTTTAACGATGTAAAGGTGGGTACTCGCCATATAGATTGTCCGACGGTAGAAATGAAGTGGCGGAATCAAGTCAAGAAATTGAAGTGAGTGATTGGTTTGATTGGGTGCGACTTTTCTGGCTGGAGTCTGTCTTTCCTGATAACTACACCCTGGGAATCTTCAAGTCGAGAGTGAATAGGTTTCTTCACCCCGCACGACCGCATTGTCGCTTTCCATCAGGTGAGATAGCGGTCAAGCGCAAACCTATTAATAATAAAAAAAAAACCTCCTAACTAATGAAGTCGACTCCTAGTCTAGCCGAATGCAGATGGATACTTTCCCCCCCGACCAAACTGGTTTCAGATTATCTTATAAGCTCTTCTATTGTATATTATAGGCTCTGATTAACTCAATAATGAACAAAATGCTGCAAATGATAACCAAGACCTTGACGTGTTTTTCCATCAATTATAACTTAATTGATATGTATGACCTTTCATTATTAACATGAGGATTAGGATGACACCTCATATACCGTTATCCCTTGCGCCATCGGCGTCGCATGTCCGTCAGTTACGGTACGTTCACACGGAACCACGTTTTGCCGAATCTTGTTTTCATCGGATCTGAAAAAACCAAATGTTGTATTCACACAGCACATCTTGCATTGCCGTATCTGATGGGCTCGTATCGAGATCCCATGTGAACTCACCATCCGGCTTGTGCGACCCGATGCGACGTATTCGGTTCCAAGATCCGGCAAATAACCGAATCTACCCCTGCGTGTATCGTATGAACGCATGTATTGAATGCGCTATACCATTGCACCGGATCTAACATTTTGCAGTACGACCGGATCGGTTTGTAGTAGCAAAATCGGATGTCAACCTCAGCAAGATTCGTTTTTTTTGCCGTGTCTTCAAATTGAAAGCATGTGTGAACTCATTCATTGAAATACTGTTGCCACTAAACCGAATCCTGCAAAAAACCGATTCGGTAGAGAAACACTCGACGAAAACAAGAACAGATCCGATGAAAACAAGGTTCGGTCGGTTTCGGTTCCATGTGAACGTACCGTACGAAGTTGACTCACCGTCTTGGAGTCTCTAATAATGACACTATCGTGACGTCGCTGCACACGCGATGATCTCATCCCAAATATTTTAACTTAAACCTTTTAATTATAAATACATTCGATCACATGTATCGTGCATGTACCTGTTATTATATTTTCATTTATCTCAGGACTCTAAGGTCCTGAACCTTTGGAAGGCGTACGAGGAGCCGAAACCAACTCGCAGAGGCCCTTTTAGATGCTTTTAATGATGGATTGTGGTAGCAACCGGCGATTATCCCTGTATATGCTAGTGCATCCAAGGACAGCCCCCGGTTTGAAAAACTATTGCGATACAATATGGAAAACAAAATAATAAGGCTATGGTTTTTGGAGTCTTAAGTGGACTGGTATCATGGAACTATGTTAAGACTATGGCCCCTGCCTGAACAATGTCATTAAAATCCATCGATAAAAGGCAGGGGGTGACTTGCACACTCAATAAATGGGCCCCCAAAAATGGCCGCTAGCACGAAGTGATGTAGCAACAAGAGGGCAACATATCCTGAGGCGCTTGAGGAGTGGAGAGGCATACCACGGCTATCAGGACAATCCCGGAAGTACGGTCAAGATTCCTACCAGCACCTTACGGGATTATGCATCCTTTTCCCGAGCATGTTTGCTCTTGCGAATCTCCACTCAAGCCAGCCAATAAAGGCAAGAGAGAGGTGGGAGCTCTGTTCCTCATCAGTGTTCACTACGGCCGGCGTCACTCGCAGTGGAGTTTACTAAGGGGTGCTGTACATGTATAAGATACTATAATATTTGGATAAATAATATGTAGTTTCCATTTTCTAACTAGATGACGTGGGCATCGAGTTAGATCGCGCTATGGGAACACTTTTTATATAATAAAAAAAGGAGCGTGTTTTCCTATAACCCATTTATTAATTACATTGAACACGGAGACATTGGCACCATGTCTAAGGTGTGTGCACACTGTCACGTGCGTAAGTGGAACGGAGAGATCTAGAACGTCTCGAATCGTCTCGCGCATCATGTTGTTTTCCAGTCCCCTCTTAGAATTCGACATCAGACGTTTCAGATCTTTGATTTTGACGACCCCGTTATTGCTGGTAATATTCGCAACAGGATTCGCGTACGAAGTCGCCGGCAGAAGCTAGTCTCTATTTTATTGACTACTTTTTTACCATCACGCATGCTAAGCCCTTTCAATAGCATCATCATTCGTCCATTGTTGGACGTAGGAAGAGAGTCCTACGTCCATTATCGCCACAACCACCATACCTATAGGATTCTTATTAGGTCATCGGTCCAAAGGGTCTATCTATCTTGTGGGAGACTTTCCAGTCATGCTACGTCTTTCAGTACGCGGTTACCACTAAACGATCTATTCTGCAAGCAATGTCCTGCCAACTGCCACTTAAGTTTGATGATGCCTTGGGCTAAATCGGTAAGCTTCCGCTTACTACTTGCTTCCTAGAAACTTATTTTACAACTTGTTTCAAGTAAAATACACAATGAAACCTCACATCTTCTCTGTCCACCTAGTTACTAGACGGTGATTGTCAAATGTACAGTCATTTCACATGAAATAATAGTGAAATAACAAATTAACAACCCCCGCTCTTGGGTGGAGCAGGAGATAGTGTCAGACTCTTACTGCCTAAAAACCCACCCCGTTCCTTCTAGCCTTCATACCGGGGCTCGAGCTTCTTTTCAGATAACTCTGGCCCCAGTAGGCTTGGGCCAGGGTAAATTGAATATGACCTCGAAACATTTAGAAAGAGAGCTATCAGATATTAATAGCAATGTCGAATTATCACATTTCCCAGTTCATACATTTTATCGTCTGTATAAATCAACATGATGAAAGACCCTATCATCATCATCATCATTTCAGCCGAAAGACGTCCACTGTTAGACATAGGCCCCCACCAAGTGCTCCACAATAGACGCTCCTGTGCGTCTCGCATCCATCAGATTCCCGCAACCCTTACCAGGTCATCGGCCCACCTTGTAGGAGGCCTTCCAACGCTACATCTTCCGGTACGTGGTCGCCATTCCAGAACCTTTCGGCCCCAACGGCCATCCGTTCTGTGAAAAGATGCTATAATATTTCATTTAAATCTTTATAATGTTAAAAGTTGATTAATGATTTTTCCGGGTACTAAATTCCACAACCCAGGCTTCTACACTTGTCCTGATTTACCGATTAATAAATTGCGAAAACTAGGCGAAAATGATAAAGTAGTAGGTAATTAAGGTTATCTTGTAAATGCTCGCACGACCAAACCGTGATAATAATAGTGGCCTTCACATTAAATACTTGAGTTCATTCGTTTTATGAATTTATAATGGGTCATTGATAAACTTGTTCCGTTCATTCATAAATAATATTGGATTCCGCTTTGATAAAACCTGTTGTTTTGCATTAAAATTTCTAATCAATGACTTTTTATCATTAAGAGTGGAGCAAGTGGAGTGGTGCAAGTCATAGAAGCTTAGCGACGGTTCACAAACATCCAAATCCATTCTGCTGTAAGAGCATAAAAGATTAGGTAACAAACATATGTAAGTACACACACATGGGCATGCCAAAATCATGGTGGTAAGTAATTGTGTTCGAAAAATTCAAGGAATGTTGACAACAAACAAAAAACATCAATATTGTAGGTTTGAGTACCTATAACATTCAGTGGTTTGGAAAGTATACGGTCTCACCACAGAGTAGGCAAAATATTAGCTTTTCCTTGACTGTGAGATCTAAAACTATTTCTCACGGTCGCGACGGATGGTACCTAACACGCAACACGGGTCTTTGCGTCACAGTTTGTGGTCACAGTTTGTGGTCACACAAACGGCGCACGCGCCGATATACCTACTGCTTGATCGCTGCTACATATCCGGCCACCAAAGCCGTGTTAAAAGTATGGAGATAACTATACAACGTGTAACGTTAAATGAGCAAAATGCTGAAAATAGTTTGATCAGAATAACGAGCATAATTAATTAAACCACTTTTTAATAAAAGTTTCATTTTTCAAAAAAATCTTTATTAAAAATGTCGCCCTGTCTATTTATGAATAGGCCAAGCCATCACGTGTGCAAACCTGCCGAAATAGGTAAACAAACATAAATAGTTGTAGTCGAATCAAAATTTTATAATACGCGGGATAATAAAAGTTCTTATTTCAATGCTGATATTAATTTTAAACCAACTGAAACTGTACATAAAACCTTTAATTTTTTTTTTAGGTTTTTTTGTCTCACAGAATTAGGTCAATTAAGTTAAAAATCGCAAGGTTTTGCGCATTTAACGTTACACGTTGTAGAATAGAATAGAATAAACTTTACTCGTATTGTACACCAGAATAGTAACAATGTCACAGAAACTTAAATCTATGGGCACAATTGCGGTCTTATCGCTGACAGCGATATCTTCCAGACAACCTTGGGATGGAATATAAGATCTTAAACTAAAAAATAGGGTAGTCTGCGGTGTACTTCAAGCAAAATTATAATATGGATATACATTTATATCTATTTACATATCATGATAAAATGGTCAAGATGAATATCGGTTATTTACTGTGTGGCAAAATTCTAATGGCTTCTGTGTAGGGAAAGGATTTTATAAAGAAAAACAAAAAAAGACAAGATTAAGGCCGGACGCACACATTCGGTTTCTAGATTAAGTTTTCTGATCAGGAATTCAGATTCAGGATTCCGTGAGACACGCACGGTGAAAATTTCGAATTGGATGTCAGGTTTTTTCCATTAGGAAAAAGTAAGAACGTGTGATAAGAGCATTTAGGTTTCCGAATCTGAATTCCTGATCGGGAAACCTAATCCAGACACCGAATGTGTGCATCCTCGCTAAGTAATTTTATTTTAAATAGAAAAGTTAATCCATTCAATTACTGGCTCGTCGAAAAGTAGGTCCTCAAAGAGAAGAACGGCCAAGAAACTCCATTGTAACTCAAATATAGTATTTTATAGATACATTTTTAGATTTTAAGAGCAGTGGTGGCCGAGTGGTAATGGCCCCGACTTACGAGTTGTAGGTCGCGGGTTCGAACCCAGCCAGGCGCATTACTTTGTGTAATTTATTTCATCACCACTGCTCTCAAAACGGTGAAGGAAAACATCGTGAGGAAACCGGCATGTCCTAGAACCAAAAATTCGAAGACATGTGACATTCACCAACACGCACTGGGCCCGCGTGGTGGATTATGGCCCATTCCCTCTCCTAGAGAGGAGGCCTGAGTCCCAGCAGTGGGAACATTAAAAAGGCTGATGATGATGATGATGAGATACATTTTGCAACATCATTAATATTATGTATTCATTTTAGCTCACAGAATCTAATGAATCACTAATCTGTGATTTCTCATCAGACAACCGTTTCCTACTCATAATTCTAACTAGTGACTATAATATAATATCTGTAGCGACATCTAGGACGCCACATAAGAACTACGAATAAAATACGAAATCCTGCATCGCGCAGTCAAAGTTCTCCGTGTCATTTGAATATATACGACAACCCGAAACCATTTATCGGGGAGTAGTCCACCAGACTATTACACCTGTCTGGTCGGAGGATCCTCCCTTTTCAAAGGAGGTTTGCGGGACTTTACTCTCTGTTCCGCCTACCTCCAAACTGGTGATCCTCGACAAAGAACGTGTCAGTGCAGCCTTTGTTCAGCTACTACTTCGGGACGTCATCATCAATTCCCCAAGCTTTCGAGCCACGAGCCATACAGCCAGCACCCACGACTAAGGGTATCCTGACCACCAGTATGCCTACTTGGTCATCACCTCAGCGTCATCGGCGACATTGACTTAGCACACCGCAACTTCAGCCAGTCATATGAAGAGCCATGAAAAACCTTACCTAGTCGATGCCAGCAATCAAGCAATACGTCGCACAAGCACCGCTCCGACTCGCTGGAGCCAGCAGCACTAATCCGACTCACTGGGGCATCATCTTGACTCACTGGGACATCATCACCCTAACTCACTGGGGTAGCAACACCCCGACTCACTGGGGCATCACCGCAGACAGTTCCGACTCACCGAGAACTATACGGAATTGGTTCCGACTCACTGGAACCAACCTACCACTGGCCTGACACGCATCAAGAACCATCGATCTCCGATCTCTGAAGGGGAGTGATGTAGCGACATCTATGATGCAACATAAGAACTACGAAGAAAATACGAAATCCTGCATCGCGCAGTCAAAGTTCTCCGCGTCATTTGAATATATACGACAGCCCGAAATCATCTATCGGGCAGTCGCCTATCAGACCATAACACATGTTTGGTCGGAGGATCTTCCCTTTTCAATGGAGGTTTGTGGGACTTTATTTTTTGTTCCGCATACCTTCAAACATCCCTTTACTAAATATTTGTAATAATAATAATATTCCACAACTATCACACAACGCCATCTAGTCCCATGCTAAGCAGAGCTTGTGTTACGGGTACTAGACAACTGATAAACATACTTATATATTTCTAAATACATACATTTTATAGATAAATTACACCCAGACACAGAACAAATGATCATGCTCATCACATAAACATTTGTCCTGGGTGGGAATCGAACCCACGACCTCCGGCATAGCAGTCAGGGCCACTAACCACTAGACCAACAGGCCAGTCATTTGTCGTATAGTAGATGATGTTTAGAGAGCAGTGGTGACCTAGTGCTGTAAGAAACTCAAGTCCTGGAGTCTCATTTAATAAGACTTGAGCAATTTTTGAAGACTCAAGTCTTATTAAATAAAACTTAAGAGCTCAAGTTTTTTAGAATTTGGAGTCTTTTGTAAAAAGACTTGAGCCCTGCCAAAGAGAACTCAAAGACTCCGTTTTTTTAAAAGAACTCTTGACTGAGTCCTCTAATTCTATAGCAGAGTTTGAAGTAAATAAAATAGCAATTAACAAATTATTATGTACGTAACTATTATAAATATATATTATTTGTATTTAATGTGTTTTGGAAATTATTAAAAGAACTCCTTCGATAGATTTTAGGCGTATATAATCAAGTAATTTAGTTTAAAAAATTTATGCGTGTGCGTTTTATCGAGTGGTGCGCGCGTGAGAAATTGGAACTACACCCCGCACTCCTTCTCCGGATCGTCCAATCGTTAGAGCTCGCTGAGACGACGATGCGTAGACCATAATATATTAAAATATTTTAGAAGACAGGCACATTGGAGCACTTATAGTTTTATTTCCCAATCGGTTTCGTCGTTTAGTAATTAAATTTCCTGATTTAGAAAAGGCCTGCTCACTTTGTATATAACTTAATATTCTGGGTGAAGATGGTCTTACTTTATCGTCTTGAATATGTAGTCATGTTGTTTATTTAATATTATTTAAGTTTGAAAAAAAAAACGTTTTGGAAACACATTCATTGTGCGTGCAGCTAAGGAGTGGAATTCCTTGCCGGAGTCTGTGTTTCCTGATAGCTACAACCCGGGAATCTCTAAGTCGAGAGTGAATAGAGGTAAGCGCGTTCCATCGTCGACCGCATCGTCGCTTTCCATCAGGTGAGATAGCGGTCAAGCGCAAACCTATAAATAATTAAAAAAAAAAGTACGGTGGTGGGAAAATAAGCTACAATTTTAAAATGTTCTTTAGTTCGCGGATGGCGAGCCATGGGTAGCTCGCTGTCCGATCGTCCGGTAATGGACCGAGTCCAAGACGTCGACGGCGCGCACTGTTCCCGCGCGCCTCAAGGAGTTGTCAGCAGCAGGAGGGGCCCAGCTGGGTCGAAGCCTACTGGGGACAGGGTTGTCCGAAAGGGAGCTCGTGCCCCAGTATGAAGGCTAGAAGGAACGGCGCGGGGTTTTTAGTCAGTAAGAGTCTGACACTGTCTCCCGCTGCACCCAAGAGCGGGTTTCGTCAAAGATGATTTTCTCCGTCGACAAAAAAAAAAAAAATGTTCTTTAGTTTATTGGTATATCTATTATATGGTCCATTAGTATAATAATTATTCTTATAATTGCCTTTTTTGCACTCTTTTTTGCACCTACCACTACCTTTCTCTGCATCATCCAAAGGTCAACTGGAAGAAAATGCCTAAGGAATTAAGTTCGCTATTGTACATTTGTGCATAAAGTATTAAATAAATAAATAAATACATAAAATTAACCCTTCAGATACCGTCAACAATAGTAAGACAATAGATGCGCGGCCACCGGTGGTCGCTTGGGGATTCATGAATTAAACCAAGTAATTTAGTATTTTAGTTCCACCTTCTCTAACGATGATCTTGCTATTTACGTATTCGAGGATAAAATTAAACGACCTTGTCTGACCCTCAATTTAATATGGTACTTATAGTCATTTGACAGATTACATGATAAATAAAAAAAATATCTAACCATAACATGTTATTATGACTCGCCTCTGAGTTACATTCATCGAAATCAAACAGTAAGTATGCGTCATTGCTCAAACATGATTGTGTGTGTGATTAACACCTAAAGACTCGTGCTTTAATTTGTTACACCTATACTCGCTACCGGGTGTGCTGGACCCCGTATAATATCGTATGTATTTTTCAAAAATACTGAACAAAAGTGAAAACTACTTTATTAGAGTTAATAAACGATATATATATGTCGCAGGGAAATGAGGATATCAGGGATTTCGCGAAATCCCTAGGGATATCACGAAATCCCGGTAGATGGCGAATACTCTTGTTTATAATTACGTCTTCTTACTAAAAGTATCTAGTGAAATGACAAAACACCAATTTCTCGTTAGTGATTGCAAGAGTTAGCTGCACACGAGCCGCGCCAGCTCGAGCGAGGTATTTGTTTCGCTCCCACTAGTGCCCGTGTGGTTACTAGAGCGAGCGAAAGAAATGCATGGCTCGATTTTAATTCGGCAGTATACGCTTTTCTGACATTTTACTAGATTTAGTTTAGTGAAACGACATATCACTGACGATAAATATTTACTACTACTAGGGTTTTCGCGAAATACCTGATATTCTCATTTCCCTGCGACATATAAAAAAGATAATATGATAAAAAACATAAGTCAAGAGTAAATCAACTACCTATATTTATTGCATTTTCTTAAACAATAAGTAATTACAGAAATTAAAATATTTTGGCATACTTTTATGACAAGATTAAGGTAAATTGTGACAACTTCTGGAATTAATTATTTTAACCAATACCTTCTATATTTTCTTATACTACCATAAGGTTCCTACTTAGACGAATTAAAAATTAAAGGCCAATAATTATAATATATAAAAAAAATAACTCTGAAAATCAATTAAAATTAAATATCCTTTTTTTGGGATAAAATAATATTTCAAAATTTTTCAGTCTCTTTCTACATCTAATTTAGTTATAAAAATTTGAAAAAATATGTTTTATGTGTTTTCCACAAGCGTAAAATTCAATATAGCTATTTTAACCAAATAGCTATATCGCATTTTACGCAAGCAAAAATTGGTTTTCGATTTGTTTTTGAGTTACAAAGACCGATCAATATATTTTCTCTATTTTGTTAGCTCTCAAGGGTCTATTGGTAACCATTTTCTAGGAAATAAACAAAAGCAGGTTAATAAAGAGTAATAATAATAATAATATTTTTTATCCGCAGGGCAGTTTTGTGGCGAGCTGTTGGGTATTAGCGACCCCACGGACCCGATCTCCCGGGAGAATTCCTGTTCTTCATCTCCGGCTTGCCTTTATTGGCCGGTCGTAGTGAACACTGACGAGGAACAGAGCTCCCACCTCTCTCTTGCCTTTATTGGCTGGCTTGAGTGGAGAGTCGCAAGAGCAAACATGCTCGAGAGATGGATGCATAATCCAGTAAGGTGCTGGTAGGGATCTTGACCGTACTTCCGGGATTGTCCTGATAGCCGTGGTATGCCTCTCCACTCCTCAAGCGCCTCAGGATATGTTGCCCTCTTGTTGCTACGTCACTTCGTGCTAGCGGCCGTTTTAGGGGGCCCATTTATTGAGTGTGCAAGTCACCCCCTGCCTTTTATCGATGGATATTAATGACATTGTTCAGGCAGGGGCCATAGTCTTAACATAGCTCCATATTACCAGTCCACTTAAGACTCCAAAAATCATAGCCCTATTATTTTGTTTTTCATATTATGTCGCAATAGTTTTTCAAACCGGGGGTTGTCCTTGGGTGCACTAGTATAGCGCGCACAGGGATAATCCTCGGTTGGTGGCGAGTTGGCTTCGGCCCCTTGTACGCCTCTCAAAGGCCCAGGACCTCAGGGTCCTGAGATTAATAAACAGATGGAAATAATAATAATTTATTTTTTAGATAATACAATCCATTATTGTTGCTTAGACAACTTATAAACTAGTGTTAGTACCTGTTTAGTCGCTACCGGGTCCAGCGGACCCGATCACACCTCTTTACGCCTGTAGCACTCACACGCAGACTGCCAACTGACGAGTACGATTGCCACTCGCAGTGCTACACTGTCTTCGAAAGGTATTAAAAACGGCAACATCGTAAACGTCAAACCGTAAAAGTTATTACACATAAATTGAAGAACTGGGTCCGATAGACCCACTAGCGGGTCCTTAAGTGTTAAGCCGGTAGCGCCTGCGTAGCCTTGTTCACTATAACGGATAACCAGTCTGCAGATTCATCGATCGACCAGATGACCAACATTACCTTCATTTCTTGTTCATTACCTGAGCAGCTCGCGCAGTGAACGGTCTTGTGTTGTGTCGTGTGAGCCTTTTTAATCGCAAATAAATCGAATATGAAATCTCTGCGAGTGTTATTTTGCGCAGCATTTTTGCTAGTTTTAACCTTGGCGTGTGCCTATAGCGATAACAGAGACGAAAGTAAATATTTACCCCGTGTTAAATGTGTGGAACTGTTTGGTAAATGTTTTATGAAAATTACCGATAAATCGAACTTAATAAGTGAAGCAATGGAGTTGAAAAGAGTCAAGAGAAATATTTTTGCAAATGGAAAATGTCCGGACAGGCAGGTGTGGTTCCGATACAGGTGTTGGGATTGCCAAGTGTAAGTACTTAAATAGAGAAAGTGCTAAAGTAGCTCGCAAAAATCCGACTTTCTTATTTATTTTCTTGTATTTTGCATCGTGAGGAAACCGGCATGTCTTCGACCCAAAAATTCGTAGACATGTGACATTCACCAACCCGCACTGGGCCCGCGTGGATTTCGTGGACGACGGCAGTCGAAAAATCATAAAAGCTGATGTATTTTGCACTTGCAAAACTTGATTCTGAGTCAAGTTGTATGTTAATTCAAGTATGATTCGCGAGCACATCTACGTTTTCATCATTAAAATCACTATTTCACTAAAAAATCATTGACTCAGATCTGTAAAATGCAAAAAACTTAAGAAGAATTTAGCTGGCTACTTTTGAGTTACCTTGGCACAAACATCTTAGGTCTTACGTCCAAATAACATACCTATTTGTTTTTTTTTTAATGTTTCCTTGTTAATTTTATTGTACAACACTATGACTAATCTATTCATCTTTAAAATAACATATTTATGAGCAATTTGTAACATACGTGGCTGTTTAAAACTACACAAAGGTTATCATTTTATTGATCAATGAATTCACATCTTTTATTTGACATCTCAGTGACAAAGTATTATCTAAGTATTTAGACATACACGTACATACACAAAGGTAAGGCATTCAATTGTTTGTTATTTGGAATTTCCGTATCAGCGTTATGTTTTTTTACCATATTTTATTAATACAAACTATTGCTGGAATGCAATCCCACGTGATGGTAAGATGCAATCATTGATGATAGTATAATTATGATGCATGTCGTGACAATATTATAAGGCAGTATGAAACTTTACAAAGTCAACGACCGGTCAATATTCGCTGCATTTATTTAGTGAGTTGTCGAACTAACATTCATACATACAATATCTATATAAATAAAAAGAGAAACTGAATGACTAACATATCAACGCAAAGCCATAACTATTGGGACTAGGAACGTGAAAATTTTACGCAAAGCTTTCTTTTATAACGAAGGCGAAAAAAGGGTTTTTGAAAATTGGAGATATTCGTTTATACGTAAAATTTTATTACAACAATTCCATGTCAGACGTGACGTGGAACTGAATTAAGGAAAATATAGAGGTCAGTGACGGTGCCGATGCGGTATGTAAGGGTGTTTTAAGGTTGTTTTTGTTGGGCTCGCGGATGGTGAGCCATGAGTATTTATTTATTTATTTATTTAATACTTCATGCACACAAAAGTACAGAGGCGGACTTAATGCCTTAGGCAATGAGTAGCTCGCTGTCCGACCGTCCGGTAACTGTCCGGACCAAGCCCAAGACGTCGACGGCGCGCACTGTTCCTGCGCGCCTCAAGGAGTTGTCAGCAGCAGGAGGGGCCCAGCTGGGTCGAAGCCTACTGGGGACAAGGTTGTCCAAAAGGGAGCTCGGTCCCCGGTATGAAGGCTAGAAGGAACGGCGCGGGGTTTTTAGTCAGTAAGAGTCTGACACTATCTCCCGCTCCACCCAAGAGCGGATTTTGTCATAAGATGATTTTCCACGTCGACAAAAAAAAAAACATCTAAATTGAAAGCGCCACAAAACTTGATCGAGTAGGTCAGACTAATGCTACTGACCTAGTCTTGTCATCAAGTTGACCTGATCTGATTTTGCCATCAGCGGAGTGTCTTTTAAGTACTCGTGTTTAAAGGATGTTTTTATAGCCAGCAATACTTTCACTTCGGAATATCCAAACTGAGTAAATGTGAGAATGCGGATAAAAGTGCTAACTTGGTTGTTGTGTTTATCACTCGCTGTCTTGTTGCTTGGTTCAGGCAAATACGACGTGGGCGATGCGCCACCGGTACATGGTGGACATCCCACCTACACGCATAAAACGTTTTGGGAACACATTCATTGTGCGAGCAGCTAAGGACTGGAATTTCTTGCCGGAGTCTGTGTTTCCTGAGCTACAACCCGGGAATCTCACGCAGGCTCGCGGACGGCGAGCTATGGGTAGCTCGCTGTCCGATGGTCCGGTAATGGACCGAGTCTAAGACGTCGACGGCGCGCACTGTTCCCGCGTGCCTCAAGGAGTTGTCAGCAGCAAGAGGGGCCCCGCTGGGTCGAAGCCTACTGAAGCCAGGGTTGTCCGAAAGGGAGCTCGTGCCCCGGTATGAAGGCTAGAAGAAACGGGATGGGGTTTTTAGTCAGTAAGAGTCTGACACTATCTCCCGCTCCAACCAAGAGCAAGTTTTGTCATAAGATGACTTTCCCCATTATAAAAAAAAATAGTTGATTTCGGAATGTTGCTTATATTCTGATTGATTCTGCATTTTTAGTTTCTTTAGTACATATGTCGTTTGGTGTTTGCGCAGTCTAAGGATCCTGAATATTTCACAATGTGGTTCCTTTTAGTATCCGTATAACCTCCATGTTACTTGCAATAATGGACAAAAAAAATGAATTACTCAACTGACAGTCATCAGATAAATTTACATCACACCTGAACAGTTTTATCTTTAGGGCTAAAAAAAATCTTACTCAAGTTGCTTAATCAATGATTCAATGTTAGCAGGATATCAATCGCTAGAAAAGATATCCAATGAAGTAAAGGTCTCTGACTCAGTGTCTGACTATTCCATCCATGCCATATGACTGAGAACCGAGATTATGACATGATTTAAATTTGATTTTAACTTTTTAAATTTGATTTTAACTAATTCAATTTGATATAATCTTTTTGAATTTGATTTTTTTTTTATTGATTAATATTTTTTTTAATATATTTTTTTTTTTAAATAAGTAATATCAATTTATTCAGATTTGGATTTATTGACTTTGACTTTTATTTTATCGTGATTTTATTTTATTTTATTGTGTTATTGGCGTCCTGATATTCTTAGATGAAAATGGCATCCCTACTAATATTATAAAAGCGAAAGTGAGTTTGTTTGTTACGTTATCACGCCTAAATGGCAAAACCGATTTCGATGAAACTTGGTACAGAGATGGAACATGTCCTGGAATAGGACATAAGATACTTTTTATCCCGGAAGTATGTTCCCTTGGGATACATTTCTACTATCACGCGGGCGAAGCCGCTGGGAGCAGCTAGTTTAGTATAATTGACTAAAAAATTATTATTACTTTTATTATAAAGCAACCAAAGTAAACCCCTAACCGCGTATGAATTATGATGAGTCAGTGAGTCACAAAATTGTGAACCTTTAACCAGTTATAATTAAATGGAATTTGAAATATAGCGTGTTTATACAATGATTACTTGGTTATTGGAAATTCTAGCTTCTAGTTTTATACATAACGAAGTTATATAAGATAAAAAATGACCTGAACTGTTTCGAGAAAATGATGTTGCGGCTGCTAGCCTTGATGGTGGGCACTGCTGTGCCGCCTCCCCCCCCCCTCTGCTGATACATGACCATGTGTCGTGGTCGTGTGTCTACAACGGTCGATTCTCTCTAAAACATAATTATATTTAAAGACAAGTTCCTAATGGCACCTACATCAGACTTGAGGAAAACCAATTATAATCTACATGATAGTTGGGGAAAAAATAGATGCTACGTTATAAAAAACTTATGAGGAAATTCTTAATCCAAACTTATCACAGAACACAGGAAACATACAGTCTTTTACTCTATGGTGATTACAGTGAATAAAGTTGCGTTTTTTTTTTCATAAATGGCTACAAGAATATGGTAAGGCCCTTTCGTGTTCATGTGCTCATACGTATATATTGTTCTCCATCATCATCATCATCATCAGCTTATTTAATGTTCCCACTGCTGGGACTCAGGCCTCCTCTCTAGGAGATGGAATGGACCACCACGCCGACCCAGTGCAGGTTGGTGAATGTCACATGGCTTCGAATTCTTGGTTTTAGGACATGCCGGTTTCCTCGCGATGTTTTCCTTCACCGCTTTGAGAGCAATGGTAATGAAATAAATTATGTTTCAGTGTTTCGTTCGAAGAGATTAAATACACTTGTAGTAACACTCACAATGTCGCCATAATGCACTCAGTTTAAAAAAAAAAAAAAAAAAGAAAAAGTTAAACTGTCACTGTCACTGCGTTCAAAACTTCATTCACATTCCAGTGCTCCGCCATTTTGCAATAATAATTTGCGTTCTAGGTTTTTTCCAGCAATTTACTGTTTTTTAAAGTTCCTAAATCAAAATGCCAAAGAGGAAACGTGAAGAAAAAGATTCTTACAGTTATATTAAGAAAAAAATTAAGAAGTTGGAAAGAAAATTGCTGAAAGGACGCCGTAGATCTTCGTCATTCTCTGATTCTGAGCCGAGGTTGTCATCTCCTCAAGGTACTTAGTGTTTACTTATGTACTACCGACTTTTTGTGGATTAACGTTACAACGTACGAGTTGCAACTTATCCTTTTTTAAACTCGGGTTCACGATGCAACGCCTTGAGTTCATCTTACCCGCTGTTACCTGTAGGAACCTACATACCTACCTATACGTGATCACGTATTTTATTACCTGTTTAGGTAATGACAACAATGTGTGCATTCATTGGTTTCACGATGTAACGCACCCGAGTTCATCTTCCCCTTTGTTTTGATATGTCATGACAAAAGCAAAAAAAAGTACAAGTTTTTACGATTTCCTATTGCAGATTTAAATATGGAATCCGAAAATACTGAAGGGATATCAGTTAATATTGATGAGCCTGTACCCTCTACTAGCGATTCACACTGTGAGTTACTGGCGGTGCCCAATGTACTAGAGGCAACACAGGAATCTCCTCCTCAGTCAACGGCTATAGCTGCTACACTTGAGAAGGAGAATCAAAACCCAGAGTTAGATGACACTATTATGGAAATATTGGGATCTGATCCATCAAACCCTACAACATTTGGTAAAGATATCCAAAAGGACTTAGCCATACGCTATGAATACATAGCCACTTCTGGCCTCTCAAAAGAACTCCGTAAAGAGCTTTTAAGTTCTCATTTACCGCCTGCCAATTGTAAGAGGATTGACGCACCGTCCCTTAATTGTGAGATTAAAGCGGCTGTCGGTGATGCTATAGTGAAGCGTGACAGCGCTATACAGGCTAAACAAAGACAGATCGCTAGTGCTATTTCATGCCTTAGTGAGGCAATTACGATAATGATGTCTCAAGAGACAAAGGATACTAACATTCTAAAATTACTTGTCGATACCGGGCGTATCTTATGTGACTCTCAACACAATGATTCAGTTACCAGACGCAACTTCATCCTTAGTGTACTAAAGAAAGAGTTAAAGGACCAGGTACAGCTAACCAAGATTGATAATTTACTCTTCGGACAAGATCTCGCTGACACACTGAGAACAGCTAAGGCTATCCATAAGTCAGGAGCTGAGTTGAAGGCTGCTCAGTCACTTAAAACCATAACAAATACTACAAAGCCTCCGCGACCCCATAGAAATTTAAACTGGAAGTCAGCCCCGTACCGCAGACCAACGGGGCCTCGGAAAACGAAGGAGTCTGCACCCTCGATGAGGCAGCAGCACGAGCGGTCATCCAGAGCGTCACGTCCAAACAATGGCCGCAACCGTCAGTAGACACAATGGTAAATTCTGCCGGCAGGCTTTGTAATTTTTATAATCAATGGTCTCAAATAACATCAGATCAGACTGTATTGTCATGGATAAAGGGATATAAGATCCCTTTTACACAAATTCCATCTCAGATCAATATACCATCATCTAAAAAATACTCTCATTCTGAAGAATATGAAATTGAACAAGCTATAGATAGTTTACTTTCTATAGGCGCCATTTCAAAATGCCAGCATTGTGATGGTCAATTTATATCCAATATATTTTTGGTTCCAAAACCAAACGGTAAAACCCGGCTTATTCTAAATTTAAAAAACTTGAATGTTTTTATTAATACTGAGCATTTTAAATTAGAAGACATTCGAACTACTATTAAACTTATTTCTAAAGGCTGTTTTATGTCCACAATAGATCTTAAAGATGCATATTTTTTAATCAAAATTCACAATGATTTTAAAAAGTATTTGCGGTTTAAATGGAAAGGTAACTTATTCGAATTTAATGTTCTACCGTTTGGTTTAAATACTGCGCCTTATGTTTTTACAAAAATCATGAAACCGGTTGTCAAATTATTGAGATGTGCTGGTAATCTGTCAACAATCTATCTTGATGACTTGTGTCTTGTATCACATTCCTATAGTGATTGTGTCATTAATGTTGAAATAACAAGGAAACTTCTCTGTGCCTTAGGGTTCATTATAAATGAACCTAAAAGTTGTATGATCCCTAGTAATAGTTGTAGATATTTAGGATTTGTCATTGATTCCAAAACAATGACAATTAGCTTGCCTATTGAAAAACGTATCAAAATCAAGGAAGAGTTAATCAAATTTAAGAATCTCAATAGGTGTAAAATTAGGGATTTTGCTCGACTAGTAGGGTTGTTAACATCTGCTTGCCCTGCTATTGAATATGGTTGGCTTTATACTAAAGAGTTTGAACGATCTAAATTTTTAAATCTAAAAGGCCATGATAATTATGAAAATTTTATGACTATACCGTCTACCTTACAGCCAGATTTTGATTGGTGGATAAATTCTATCGATAAATCTGTTTGTAAAATAAAATTCGACGAATACAGTTTGGAGATTCAATCTGACGCCTCAACTACGGGATGGGGAGTAGCTTGTGAGGGAAAAACGGCTAGTGGTAGTTGGAGTCAAGAGGAAAGAAAACAACACATTAATTATTTGGAGTTGATGGCTGCTTTCA
This sequence comes from Mythimna lalbum, assembly GCA_949319445.1. Classification (NCBI taxonomy): domain Eukaryota; kingdom Metazoa; phylum Arthropoda; class Insecta; order Lepidoptera; family Noctuidae; genus Mythimna; species Mythimna lalbum. Next base: position 4,372,212 of record OX439358.1, read on the forward strand.
TTGGTCTTAAATTTTTTTCCAAAACTTTATTCAATTGTCAAATTATTTTACGAATAGACAATACAACTGCGATTTCCTATATAAACCGCATGGGAGGTGTACAGTTTCCCCATTTAACAAAACTTACAAAAGATATATGGCAATGGTGCGAGGCTCGCAACCTTTTCGTTTCTGCTCTGTATATTCCATCAATCGAGAACAGTATCGCCGATGCTGAATCGAGACGAGTTCACCCTGACATTGAATGGGAATTATCAGAAATTGCCTTCCAAAAAATAGTTAAATCGTTCGGCCAGCCAGACATAGATATGTTCGCTAGCCGCATAAATAAAAAATGTGCTAGATACGTTTCATGGCACAAAGATCCTGACGCTTATAGTATAAATGCTTTTTCAATATGTTGGTCCAAATGGTATTTTTATGGTTTTCCTCCATTCGCAATCATTCTCAAAGTACTGAGAAAGATTATTAGAGACAAAGCTAGAGGAATACTTGTCGTCCCGGCATGGCCATCACAGCCATGGTATCCAATATTTATTAAACTTTTGGAAAATAAACCTATAATATTTCATCCTGCTAAGGAGTTAATTATTACTCATTCCAGCAACCGTCAAATACACAAGAGGATTACCCTGGTTGCCGGAGTATTGTGCGGGAATCTCTACTGAGAAGAAGCATTCCTCCGGCATCGGTTCACATCATGTTGGCGTCTCTATCAGACAACTCAGTAAAACAGTATGATACTTGTTTAAAAAAATGGTACATTTTTTGTAAGAGAAATAATATTTCTATTTTTGAGGCTTCTATTCCAAAAATCATCTATTTTTTTACTGAACTATTTAAAGCTGGTGCTCAATATGGTACATTGAATAGCTGTAGATCAGCACTGTCCTTAATTTTAGGAAACCAAATCAGTAAAGATGATAGGGTACAAAGATTATTTAAAGGATTTTTTAGGCTACGCCCACTTTTACCCAAATATGACATTACTTGGGATACCTCGTTAGTCACAGAAACTCTGGCTAGCTGGGTACCTCATGATCATTTACAGTTAGACAAAATCACACGAAAGTTGGTTACTTTACTTGCACTTGTTACAGCCCACAGGGTTCAAACCCTATCCAAAATTAAAATTGAGAATATTAGTATTTCATCAAATAGTATATCTATTAAGATCCCAGATTTACTAAAAACATCTAGTATAAAATCAAAACAGCCTGTACTTGTACTACCATACTTTCAGGAAAAACCAGAAATATGTCCAGCTAAATTATTAGAAGATTACTTACGGCTAACCGAATCGTTACGAATTAATCACACGTTTCTTTTCATTAGTACCAAAAAGCCACATAATAAAGTTTGTGCTCAAACGCTAAGTAGGTGGATAAAGAGTACCTTACAAGTCAGTGGAATCGATGTTTCTCAATTTTCTGCTCACAGTACGAGACACGCCAGTACTTCTCGAGCTCATAAAATGGGTGTCAATTTAGATCTAATTCGAAAAACTGCCGGTTGGTCCGGCACATCTACTACTTTTGCCAAATTTTATAATAGAACGATATCAACCGAATCTAGAGACTTATTTGCTAGAAGTATTTTAATGGAAGATAATTGAAAAATTGCTGATTATAACAACCTTTTCTAGGTTGAATGATTAAAAATGTGATTGTATATCATTTAATGTTTGTCAAGTAAACTCGACTACAAATAATAATTGTTTTGTAGTTTAAGATATATTATATCTGTGATTATATATATATATATTTTTTTTGTCAGTAAATATGTCATTCTTTCAATGTTTTCTTGCCTTATGTAATACATATATGTGCATACATTTCACAATTAACTCTCAATATCTACAAGTGTATTTAATCTCTTCGAACGAAACACTGAAACATAATTAATGATTAAACTAACTTACCTGTAAGTGAAGTTCGATCATGATTATGTGAGGTGTTTCGTTCGAAGAGATTAGAGTCCCACCCTCCCTTAAAACCCCTAAATTTGTGAAATGATTATGGTATTTTTTATCTCTGAACTAAATGAAGTTTTGAACGCAGTGACAGTGACAGTTTAACTTTTTTTTTTTTTTTTTTTTTAAACTGAGTGCATTATGGCGACATTGTGAGTGTTACTACAAGTGTATTTAATCTCTTCGAACGAAACACCTCACATAATCATGATCGAACTTCACTTACAGGTAAGTTCGTTTAATCATTAATTATACAAAGTAATTTGTTCTCCACTTTACCGACTTCAAAAACGGAGGAGGTGCTCAATTCATCGTATTCTGCCCCCGTTAAAAAGACGCATCGAAGATTTTTCCCGCGTTGAATTATATACATTGCCGGAATCAGGACATAATGGCGCATCTCCTTGTATTTTTTATATTTTGCTAACTTTCTCCAGTGCGGTTTTAACACAAGGAAAAAAGGCCAGATTTCCCGTTTCATTCACTAAAGCATTTTTTTATTCGTTTTCGTATTTGTTAGATACGTATTTTTAACTATCAGGGGCAGTCTTATTTTATTTTTATTTTCACGATTACTTATAGACCACTGAACATATTTGTAAAATTATTTTCTTGTTGGAAAGGGATATACTTCCTAGATGGTCCGAATCATTAAGTCAGGGTCTGTAGTCTGCTGATGGATATCCTGCAAAAGTTGAGGGAACTTTCGAAAAATTATAGGCACACATATAGGTAATGGTTTTATTCTAATAAGTACTTTACTATAGAGTTTGCACACAATTTATGTTAAGCAGAGAAGTGCACACATATTTCTTCTTCTTCTTTTCGTTTCGATGTTTTCAAACTAGATTTTTCTGACCAGCATTTGGCAGCCTGTACAGCTCTATTATTGACCTCGTATAGATCCTGAAAACTGTAGGTGGTAGCGCAGAACGGGCAGCATAACAGGTGGCGCATGTCCTGTGCAGCGGCTCTACAATGGCACTGTGTTAGAGATGGGTCAAGGAAGCCCCATTTTTTGGGTGCGCAGTCAGCTTAGAGATTTTCAGATTGGTCACTCTAGTTCGCGTCCAGGGGAAGATGTCCTGATGGGGTGATGAAGCTTGAAGAAGTTGGATGTTTCTGCTTCCACAGCGTACATTTCTCGTCCTCTGCTGTGTCTTTCGAAGAGGTCGTAAATTACATAATGCTTTTACGGCTCTTTACACGTGCAGGTATTAGTTGGTGTTTACGCTGGGGGTCCCGTTCCTGTCTACTCTTTTCTTCGCAGCTGGCTATCTTGCGGCGAACTTCTGGAGGAGCTATACGATATCACAAGAGAGGTAGGTTTTAAGCATCCCGTTACGATGCGGCAGGTATCATTCAGCGCTATATCTACTTCCTTAGCGTGGGTGGAGCGATGCCAACTCTGCAACCGAAAAAGAGAGACTATTAACTAAAATAATCAAATAACGAATATTAGTCCTTATTATTTAGTTGTGATTGCCAGGTTTAAGAGTTGTATAAACCAAAAAATTAATAAAGGGTAATATAGTCAAGGATTTATTATACCCCAAAGAGATTTAAAGAGATACAATGTTTAATATCTTTGTTATACCCAAAGACATTAAACTTTTGCTTATACCAAAACAGATCTTGAATTTAGTACATAGAAAATACTTCTACTGTCTATGGGTCGACAATTTAAAAGAATGCTTTCAATGCATTCCCTTTTCTTCTTGATTGTCTAACCCACTACACTGCATACCTGCTAAACATACTCTATTTTTATAAATATTAAATCCTAAGTTATTTATACTCTATCTTAACACAAAGAAAACAAGAAAACATTACAAAATAATAAGCGAATAAATTAAATTAATAGAATGCATCCATAAGTCGATATTGTTTATCTATATTGACAACACCGGCTTGCTAGTGATTGATAGAGACTGCCGCCATCTTGGGTCTTATGTCTAGAACGTAGGGTATCATTGTCAATATATTATAATGGTGAAAAGATATTTAAGTTCTGTAATTATGGCCTGCCTTCGTGTCATCTCTGGCGCTATGAACAAGAATACTTTGCGATATGTGATTTTTTTGTTTATGGTCGTGGCTGACGTCGTCATATACCTACTACGATATGAAAAAGTCGCTCCATTGGAATATACTCATAAAAATTGTGTTACACTTTTTGAAAGAATGAAGGACAGCCTCACGGATTTTGGAGAGTGTCCTGAAGGATTTATCAAATATAATGTTACGAATAAACTCCCATGCGTTACATGTGACGAGTAAGTAGCTTCGTCAGCTGTTTTTCTTCTATCACTTATATTATCACTGTGATGATTTTGGATGCCCTCAAAGGCCTTTAAACGGAAATCCCTTTTGTTATTTTCCTTCCTTCCTTAAAATCCTGTTTGTTAATTTTAACTAAGTGTGTATAAATTAAACCAATTAAAAGCCCCTAAGAAGCAACCAAAAGTTATCTAAAGTTGTCGACATCGCTATCGACTGATAATGCCTATACCCAAAAGACTGGTGCTATTGATTAGGTGTATGGCAATGCATATCCTTTGTCCAAGGCAAAAGCCAGCCTTTGGGTCACGAGTAGTATCAACAAGGCGTTTGGAAAGTTCTATAAACAATTTGTAAGCACTTGGTCCCCACGATTTGAAAGTTTCAAACCCAATCGGCTTGAAAATATAACTACAAATAAAGTTAGGTATTAAATTTCTGCCACTTGAAGTTCTCCGCAGCCATTGCGAAAGTACCAGCATAGCACGACAATTTAGGAAGATGAAATAGCACAAGAATGTCGACACAAGTAGCGTTCCATACTAAAAGCCTAGCCATTTTCTATGAAATTTTTAATAAAATACGAAATAGTCTTTTTCGTATTTTATAGTTAAAAGCTTGATTTACGGAATTTTAACGAGAAATAAAAGCTAATAATAAAGTCTTGATAAATGATATTTATTTTGCAAATAGGTTGTTAACAACACTTTTACTCATCATTTATTTTCGTCAATTTAAACTAGATGAGACCGGTGTTTCCTAGCTGACTCTCTCTGAGAAAAACATCAAAAAAAACTAAAACTCAGGGGTCAAAGTCTCTTTGAAGTTCATACAGCAAACATGCAATGGTTAATGATTGAAGTCTGAGATAATCTTTTGAAGAAAGAACCACACAGTTCTGAGTGGACCTGTCCAGTCGGTGCAAGCATTTGTCAGCATGCGTGTAGCTCAACTCAGCACTACCAAAGATTCATACGCACTATGCGAGTAGCCACAATGTGGCTAGTCGTGCGGCTGACCACAAGACACGTTTGCAAATGTGGCCAGCCGAATTGCGGGAAGCATTCGCAACCGCAACGTGCGGTTGAAGAACTGTGGCGATTTGCGGTAACATCGAGCCTATATCACTAAGGGTTCATACGCGTTATGCGGGTAGTCGCAACGCGGCTAGCGAGATATGCGGCCCGGGTGACGGCCAGCCGGGCGGGTGCTATACGCACAGTGCGGCTCAGTCTGCGGCTGTCCGTCATTGAGGGAGTGAGTACACGTAGTACGAAAAATGTTTGTGTTTTTCAAATAAGGATGCACCCAGAACTTCTTTCTTAGTTTATTCTTCTTTACGTAACGTGTGTAAATGTAGTAAATAGCTACAACTTTTTCTGCGTTCATCTTTGAAATGGCTCGATGTAACTACAAATCGCAACGGTTCTTCAACCGCACGCTGCGATAGCAGTTGCGGCGGCCCGTTATTCGGCTGGTTGCATTCGCAACCACATCCTGAAGTTAGCCGCACGGCTAGCCGCATTGCGGCTACCCACAAAATGCGTATGAACCTTAAGTGGCGGGCAGCCGCAGCAAAGTATAGCAACCGTCCGGCTGGCCGTTACTCGAGCCGCAGCCTTTCGAGCGACCGGAGCAGTCTGCGGGTAGCCGCATCGCAGTGCGCATAGAAATGAATATACATAACTGTGCTTTCGGTCGGCCGGACGGCTAGCCGCATTGCGGCTACCTGCATAGTGCGAATATATCCTTAAGAGCTCAATAACTTGACGAATAATACCTATCATCTCCCAAAACCATTGCTCTTGATATCTCGGTTCTTCATGTGTCGCAATAGTTTCTCACCAACCAGGGGTTGTCTTTGGTTGCACTAGCATAACGCATACAGGGATAATCGTCGGTTGGTACCTACCACGTTCTACGAAGTGTCTAAAAGCCTCATTGTATTGCCTTCGGCCTCTCGTACGCTTTCCAAAGGTCCAGGACACCTGGGTTCTGAAGCAAACACATAAAAAATAGCTTTCTTCTCATCAACATTAATTTTGATGAAACATATCCATTGTTGGACATAGGCTTCCCCCAAGTGTCGCCACAATAATCGATCCCTTGCGTGTCGCATCGGATTCAAGCGGAAGAGACGCCCGGGTGTCGCCACTGTGCGCAACGTCCGGAGGACACGGTGGAGCACACCGTCGAGGTGTGCCCTGCCTGGGCGGAGCATCGCCATGCCCTCGTGAGGGCGATCGGCGGCGGAGACCTCTCACGCCGGGCCCTGGTCGAGGCCATGGTCCGGAGTGAGGAGGACTGGCAGGCGGTCGCCTCCTTTTGCGAAGCAGTAATGCTTGCAAAGGAGGAGGCCGACCGCATCAGGCAACGGAGCCCTCGCCGCCGTCGCCGGGATTCCGATCCTGATTTCCGGCCACCGTAGACGCGGGCTCGCGGACGGCGAGCCCATGCTACCCATGTAGCTCGCTGTCCGATCGTCCGGTAATGGACCGAGTCCAAGACTTCGACGGCGCGCACTGTTCCCGCGCGCCTCAAGGAGTTGTCAGCCGCAGGAGGGGCCCAGCTGGGTCGAAGCCTACTGGGGACAGGGTTGTCCGAAAGGGAGCTCGTGCCCCGGTATGAAGGCTAGAAGGAACGGCGCGGGGTTTTTAGTCAGTAAGAGTCTGACACTGTCTCCCGCCCCACCCAAGAGCGGGTTTCGTCAAAGATGATTTTCCACGTCGACAAAAAAAAAAAAAGCTTTGGTTTCCTAGGATAGCGGTGCCGTCAAACAGCGGCCGTTTTCCGGAACAACGACTATTTTCCTCTTCTGATGATAGTTTATCCTCCAAGTAAATTACTAAAGCTAAATCAAGGTCGTCCATTTTCTATCTTGGATACTTTTCGTATGACGTTCGTGACGTTTGTTTTGAAAAAATGACTGGCGATGTGTTAAAACGGCCGCTATATGTCGGCACCGCTTTCCTAGGAAACCAAAGCTTTTAATATTTTAGTATACAAGTCCATAATCTGTTACTTGACAGTTTCCTAAAGAGGATGCATCTCAACACACATTTTCACTGTTTATCATACAACCGCTCATAACCAATTATGACGTAAATACATATTTTTCATTAGATATTTTGGAAACACAGTATCTTGTGGATATTATCTAGGCTTATATTGAAACCAATTTCTAAATTTGTGTAAAACTTATCCAATAAAGACCACTGAAAATCTCCTATTTTGTATGAACTTTGACACTTCAGAATTTGCCTATAAAATAAAAGAGTCAAAAAAGTAATACTATAGAAGCCTTGCAAATTTTATTAAGATTCTAAATGACGACAACTTTCTTCAAAAACTTTTAAGGGTTTAAAAAAACAGCTATTTCCTGGAACAAGTTTTGTGAAATATTCGAGTCTCTCTCTCGAATATTTCACAATCTCGCAATTACCGAATACTAACAGAGTTTATTTCACAATCTCGAAAAATCTCGAAATTACCTTGCAAATTTTATTAAGATTCTAAATGATGACACCTGTTTTCCAAAAACTTTTAAGGGTTTAAAAAAATAGGTATTTCCTGGAGCATGTTTTGTGAAATTTTCGAGTAAATCTCGGAATTACCGAATACTAACAGAATTTTCAGGCGTTATCTCTTTTTTTTGCGTTGCCTTTTCGTCAAACATCGCGTAGGATTGCGTTAAATGAAGTAACAAGTTTTTAAACCATACTCGATGTTGACGATAGGCGAGTGGAAAAGGAGCCTCTTAACCACTAGATTTGAAAATTTTCTAATTACTGCGCTAATGCTAGATGGCGCTACTGCAGCGGACTCGATCGCGATGATTTGACTTACAGTGCGTTTCACTTAAGGGGGTCCTTCTCCACTCGCTTATCGTAAACATCGAAAATGGTTTAAAAGCTTGTTACTTCATTTAATGCAATCCAACGCGATGGTTGACGAAAAGGCTTTGAAAGAATTCTGTTAGTATTCGGTAATTCCGAGATTTACTCGAAAATTTCACAAAACATGCTCCAGGAAATACCTATTTTTTTAAACCCTTAAAAGTTTTTGGAAAACAGGTGTCATCATTTAGAATCTTAATAAAATTTGCAAGGTCTCTAGAGGATTACTTTTTTGACTTTTTTAATTTTTAGGCAAATTATGAAGTGTCAAAGTTCATACAAAATAGGACATTTTCAGAGGTTTTTACTGGATTAGTTTTACACAAATTTAGAAATTGGTTTCTTTAGAAACCTAGATAATATCCACCAGATACTGTGTTTCCAAATATCTAATGAAAAGTGTGTAATAACGTCATAATCAGCTGTATGAAAAACAGTGAAAATGTGAGTCGTGATGCACCACCTTAAGAAGTCCCTTTGCCGGAATGTTGGCAATACGGAAAAACAGTGTTGCAAAATTTTTAGCAATTAAATTACTTAATATTAGGGAGATTAACTGATACTTCGTTACTTTTGAAAGAAAGAAAGAAAGAAAAACCGTTTATTCGAACCTCACACATATTAAAAATATAAATTAAAAAATAGGTACAATAAACACAGAAGAATTTGTGCAAGGTCAAAAAGGCACCTAACTCAGCATATGCTGCGATATCTATAAAAATAAATAACGCAGCGCTGGTATTCTGTTAGGGCCCGCGGTGATGCCACGGTCATACTTACGGAGACTAAATAAAATATATATTAGGTATAGTAGTAAACTATATTATATAGGTATCGGAACAAAATAAAAAATACGAAAAAACATAGGAAAAATAATAATAATTAATACATAACATTGGTAAAAAGCGTGAATTTATGTTAATAAGTGTCATGTGTTATAGATATATTATAGAGAGAATGTAATAAATAATTAACCATAGACAGACGCCTGGCAGCGCGCTCCAAAAGCATTTGTCTAATTCATAGACAAACAGATGAACGATTAACGATTGCCTTTTTTTTTACTATTTTTGAATAAAGTATACGACGCTCGGCTCCATTCCGATTGCCTGCAATTCTTTCAATACCGAAAACTCCACAAATATCGTTTCTCTCTATAACAACGTCTTTTAGACCTGTTTTTTTTTTTTTTTTAAATAAAATCCCATTTTTCTCATAACTCTCTAAAAAGTGCTGCAACTACCATTAAAATCGATTTCGTTGCGCATTTCGGAGAACAATTTTGGTAGAGTACGCAACTTATTCCTTTTTCCCTTCTTTTTTGTGTAGACAGACAGGGGAGTCAACATTACGCCGAAGGAACGTCTTAAGGTGGTGCATCACGACTCACATTTTCACTGTTTTTCATACAACCGCTCATAACTGATTATGACGTTATTACATACTTCTCATTAGATATTTTGGAAACACAGTATCTTGTGGATATTATCTAGGTTTCTAAAGAAACCAATTTCTAAATTTGTGTAAAACTAATCCAGTAAAAACCTCTGAAAATGTCCTATTTTGTATGAACTTTGACACTTCATAATTTGCCTAAAAATTAAAAAAGTCAAAAAGTATTTCTCTAGAGACCTTGCAAATTGTATTAAGATTCTAAATGATGACAACTTTTTCCAAAAACTTTTAAGGGTTTAAAAAAAACAGCTATTTCCTGGAGCAAGTTTTGTGAAATATTCGAGTAAATCTCGGAATTACCGAATACTAACAGAGTTTCCAGGCGTTATCTCTCTTTTTTTGCGTTGCCTTTTCGTCAAACATCGCGTTGGATTGCATTAAATGAAGTAACAAGCTTTTAAACCATTTTCGATGTTTACGATAAGCGAGTGGAGAAGGACCCTCTTAAGTGAAACGCACTGTAGTGACGTCAGCCGCGAACATGCCAGTATTAACTCGTGACCGACCAATAGCAGTGGTAGATAGAAAGGCGCTACAGTCACGCCTCACGCTAAGCCAATGAGAATGAGGAATTTTACTTATCGGGGAACCGTGAATGAACAAAAAAGAATTGTATACACAGTACAATAGAACACGTTTTTGAAAGTTTGAATTGTTGAGGAAGTCCTTATCACAGTTTTTAGTTACTTGTGGTATTTATTTAGTTGGTCTTATATGCTTTTTTGATCAAATACGTTTTAAAAAGTACGACAACATCTTAAATAAAAAAAAAAAAATGGATCACGAAATAGTGAGAAGAGATCAGTTTCTGTAATAATAATAATAAAAACTGGGCAAGCGCGAGTCGGACTCGCGCACTGAGGGTTCCACTTAAACTTATCTACGTAAATAGTTGATTCCGGTATCTAGTTTATTTTTTTTGGCAAATGTAACTACGGATTTTTTTCTAATTTATACTACTACACTAGCGTCTGCCAGCGGCTTCGTCCGCGTGAAGGCAGGGTTCTTCATACAAACTTTGGACTTCCGTATCATCCCTTTAGGAGTTGCATTTTTGTAAACCCTATCTTAGTGCTCGCTTAGGTCATAAAAGGAAGCTTAGCACGCTTCCAGTCCTAATAATTTCTGCTACGCGTTGATATGTCAGTCAGTCAGTTTCTCTTTTTATATAGATTAATTGTGAAAATAGTGCTATATGTTTTGGTTTCTTAGCGAGTGTCAAAATATATGCCTAAATAGGGCTTTACCTATAGATCGCGTCGATTTAGAAGTTAAATTTTTTCACTGCTGCCTCGGCTAACCGATCTAAGTATTTGATATTAATTTTAGCTTTATACCTCCACGCGTTCCTGACAAAAAATCTTGACAGAAACAGATGAACAACGAAATGATCTTATAAGGTTTCCTTTTTGCCGACTTAGGTAAGGAACCCTAAAAAAATAAGTGCGTTACTTTTAACACAAATTTCTTTTTTTCAGGTACACTAAGCTGACTGGTAATGATTGCTAACTACAGAAAGAACTGATACCGGTATCTGATCGGCGACAAACAAACTCCTGACATCTCTTGTCTCTCCTTCAATGCAACCAGGTAGATTTGCTTCTATGTCCTATGCATTAGAACACAGAGCATCGTTAGTGCAGAAACTAGAGAATAAACAACACCAGCCCACTTCCTAAGACAGTTTCTTGATAAAAACCACTACAATGCAGACGTGAAAAAAAGACGTGAAGGAAAAGGCAGTTACAAATACTAAAAGCAGGCAAAAGATACAGCGCAAGTCTGATGATAGACTTCTTGGGGATGTCAAACATTTCACCACTGTAGAAGAACAGAGTGCTGATGACAGTTGCGTAACCTTTAGACCTGCTTACAGTAAAAATATCCTGGTTGAAATGTAACTTTTTGGACAGAATCAATAAACGAAGACGTGAAACGAATCTTGATAGAGGCTGGAGTAACATCATCATGAATCATCATCGTCATGGATTAGACATCTTATCACTGAACTTATTTAGCGAAATACGGTTAGTGGATCCTACTAATACCCAGTAGAAATTCGGTGCTTCTGTTTAAATCATAGTCTTTTGGTGTACTTTACTCTAAGCTACCAAACTAGACACTAGACAGACACCAGAGTCGCCACACGTCCGAGCTGTTCGCGCCACCAAATTGGCTGTGCAACCAAACGGACACCAGGAGATTAATTCTCTATAGAGCTGTATGCATTTCGTTGGTATCGGCGATTGGCCGCGCCGCCATGGTGTCTTGGTAAAATAATTAAAGCTCTTGATAAATCGTCCAAAAAAATGTATTGTACAAAATGTATACAGCTCTATAGAGAACTACTCACATGGTGTCCGTTTGGTTGCGCATCAAATTTGGTGGAGTGACCAGCTCGGACGTGTGACGACTCTGGTGTCTGTATAGAGTCTAGTTTGGTAGCTTAGGGTTGTATTCCATCAACACACTATAGTGGCGCAACTGGTCACGCTGCCATGGTGTCTCAGTGAAATATAGCTGTAAATATCAAAAAACCTGCACTTCTGAGATTTTTAAACTGTCACTGACTTCATGATTTGCATCGTCATCTACCTGACACATTTGATTAAGTAAAAATCATCAATAATCAACTTGAAGAGGAGACTGGAATTGCCGATCATTCACCAATTTTAATGTTTTAAGAATTTTGGACTGTTAAAGTTATCTATACCTATAGTTTAATTTAAGATTATTTATTTATGTAAAAATACTTGCTTGACTTGTTCTGAGCCGAGTATTTGTATATGTGAGGTGTTGTTAATGACGTTGATTCAATTGAACTGAAGCCCTTCAATGAGCTCTTAAAGCGATCCATTATAGGACCTGAACTGAACTCTTAAAGAGATAGAGCTATACTGGGTGTATAGTTTTATCCTTCTTTCTTGCTCGCACACCTGATACTTCAACACGTCATAGTAACAAAGCCCCAGATCCCAAGTTCTTCTGCAACGCCTCGCCTGGTGGAGCAGTTTAGGGATCTGCTTTAACTGTCAGATTTGATCAACTACCACTTGTTTAAGCCTAGCCAATGCTAGACCTGAATAACTGTAGTTTAGTAAAACCTTTAGTTAATATTTTTATTTAACAATTATCTGAATCAATATTACAAGAAAGGATTTGTATGATGATATTGAAATACACCAACCCGCACTGGGCCCGCGTGGTGGATTACGGCCCATTCCCTCTCTTATAGAAGAGGCCTGAGTCCCAACAGTGGGAGCATTAAAAGGCTGATTATGCTATGCTATATTGAAATACAGAACAATCTCTGAAACTATTACAGAAATTCTTTCTCTACTAGTAGTAGGTGCAGTATTTCTTATTGCTATTGGCTATAATTTTTTTGTATTTATACCATAAGTTTTACTACTAAGAAATAACTACTAATAAACATATAAAAAGATGGAGACAAAAAACGTTCTTCATTAACAATAACAATTATACACAACTACACATTTATCATACAATATAAACATACATTGGTACATGAAATAAATATCACAATAATACATTGTTATTAGCATAATCAACTTTATAATGTTCCTACTGCTGGGACTCAAGCACAAAATAGATAGGTACAGAAGTCAATCTACATACTGTGCGCGCTTTCACAACGCACACATTGACCCCGCTCACGGACACGATATCTCTGAGGCACTCGGAGCGCCTCGGCCCGCTCGCTGAACAGTTCCGGCTCACACGTTCATTAGATCACGTTCGATGTTACGTGTTTAATTATAAATAGTTCAAGTTTTGTTGTTATGATATTTATTAGTTTATTATTTTATAAGATTTTTTTATGTATTTTTTCTATGGGCCTTCGATGCCTGAAATAAATGGTTATTATTATTATTTTATTATTATTAGTGTGCGTCCACCGAGCGTAGGTATAAAAAGTGAAGTACATACATGAAATTGTCTTCTGTACCTATCTATTTTGTGACTCAAGCCTCCACTATAGAAGAGGGAATGTTCCGTAATCCACCCGGTCCCAGTGCGGATTGGTGGATGTTAATGTTTTAAAATTTTTAGTTCTTTAAAAGTGTTTATGAAAATATGTTATTAGAAAACATTGTATTAGATCAGTATTTATAATTATAAATAATAATTTGTAATTTGAAATTATAATACCTATATAATTTTTTTTGTTGTGGAAAAGAAATTAATTTACCGCAAAAAAAAAAAACTAAATGTTTAAAAAGCTTACGAAGTTCTTCGCAAAAAGGATCGATATAATCTGTATAAAGGCTAACGACCAACTATTTACATTCCAGTGAAGAGTATTTATATCTATAATTTATATAATTTAGGTAAAAAATTAAATTATAAAGGAATAATGCTCAAGTTGTATGTACGTCAAAAAAAAAATATTATAATTAGAAATAATAGTTTTTAAAACAGTGTAAGTGGTTTTGTTAAACTCAAGATATATGAGACTTTGTAACTCTTTCTTCATCATTATTTGAGTCTTATTTGTCGTTTGCCTCATAAGATTTAATGTAGGTAGTTAATATAATAATATTATACAACCTTATTTTAGTATATGCGTAACCTGAAACACCTGTCTAGTCTTTTTATGCAAAACTTAAAAACTGTATTATGAATAAAAAACTTACAAAAAAATTTCTATAATAGATACCTAATCTTGTCTCTTCGTTATTTAACACCGACTTCCGAAATTAAAGTTATTTTGTACTTTTTGAAGTCGGTTTATTTTTTTTTTGTAATTTATTTTTTATTTTTCACTTTTTAGTTATGGTAGCACCACTAAAAAGTACCTACCCTTCAGCTAAACATAAATTACCTTATAGCCAGAGTGCATCCTCATAACGATTCTTATAATCCCAAATACGGTTATATTTCATGAATTTACCCCCTTCCCCTTCCCTTCCCCCTTTTCTTTCAGTCAGTCATCGACTACACGTATAAACAAAGCAATTTTACTTGTTACGACAATTCTGCTATGATTCTATGAGGAGTTCTGTCCCATATCTTCGAAGTTCATGATCAGATCATAACAATATTTCTATGGGACCAACTTGGAAGCATAACCTTGCAATCAAAAAAAATAATTTCAAAATCGGTCCACAATTGACCGAAATATCGGTGAACATACATACAAAAAAAAAAACATACATTCAGCCGAACATAGAACCTCCTCCTTTTCGAAGTCGGTTAAAAATCACAAAGCTATAAGTCAGTTATGGTATCTGGTTGGCGACATAATTTTTTTTTCCGCGCCCAGCTATGTGCTGGAACCTGTTTTGTACTTAATGCCGGTGATATCCAACTTGTGACCTTTTTTAAATATTTTTGGAATAAAAAATATAGCATGTTTTAAAAATTATTGGAATCGATTTAGTTACTGATACTGAACAAACTATATTCAGGTTTCGCATATACTAAAAATTATGTTGTGTATGTCACCGTGTATGGGCCGTAAGACTTAGCGTGTAAAATTAGGAGTGAATTCTCTGTTATACACTATGAAAGAACCATGCGAATAATTTTGACCCTGATATTTAAAAAGACCTATCGATCTATCAAAAACGGAAACGGATAAAAAAAAATTAATGAATGAATCGGAAAATCGGGCCTTTTTCCTTGTGTTTTTAACACAAGAAAAAAGGCCCGATTTCCCGTTTACCGCACTGTAAAATTTAGCAAAATATAAAAAATACAGGCAGATGCGCCTTGGTTTCCTGATTCCGGCAATGTATATAATTCAAATCTGGAAAAAATTTAAGATGCGTCTTCTTTACTAACGGGAGCAGAATTATTGTATTTCTTTTATTATCTTTAACAAGAAAATGACTCCATCCTTCTTCTCTCTTTAATTTTGTATTCTTTATGATATTCAATTAACCAGTTCTGACATTTTGATTTGATTAGTGTTTTGTTTTATGACAAATTGCATGGTAAATATGAATAATTTGGTTAAATTCTAAAGTTTTTTAATAAAACTTGGGAAAATCGTCATTTCATGTGACGAGCATTTTTAGGAAGATCGAAGAACACTAATCTAAATCTTACCCAGTATTGTAATATTTATTGTAAGACTTTTGTGAAATAAAATGTCTTAAGTTGACCACTGGCTGTTTTGATTTGTTTTTCTATCCTTCAAAATTCCAAAAAAAGCATGCTACTCGTAGGTACAAGAAGATACTGCGCAGCTTTCCGAACTCTGCCCAGCCGAGTCAGATTCGAAGATTGACCTCTTTCTCAAAGTTAGACCTTTTTTTGCTTTTTTTTTCGGTGGGCAAAAATCGTCCAATGACAACCCCTGCTCTTGGGTGGAGAAGGAAATAGTGTCAGACTCTTACTGACTAAAAACCCACCCCGTTCCTTCTAACCTTCATATCGGGGCTCGAGCTTCTTTTCAGATAACCTTGGCCGCAGTAGGCTTCGACCCAGCTGGGCCCCTGCTCTTGCTGACAACTCTTTGAGGCGCGCGGGAACAGTGCGCGCCGCCGACACCTTGGGCTTGGTCCGGACAGTTATCGGACGGTCGGACAGCGAGCTACCCATGGCTCGCCATCCGCAAGCCCGCGTCTACGGTGGCCGTCTTCGGGAAATCGCGATCGGAATCCCGGCGGCGTCAGCAAGAGCGCCGTTGCCTGATGCGGTCAGCCTCCTCCTTTGCTAACATTACTGCTTCGCAGAAGGAGGCGACCGCTTGCCACTACTCCTCGCTGCGGACCATGGCCTGAACCAAGGCCCGGCGCGAGGGGTCTCCGCCGCCGATCGCCCCCACGAGGGCACGGCGATGCTCCACCCAAGCATCAAAGTTAGACCTACCCAATTAGATCGTCTGTCGAAGTTTACAAGTTGTTAAACTTCGAGTGTAGAGTCTCCGATCTTGAACGGAGTAAATACTACAAGGTTATTATTGATATACCTTATATACCTTTCTGAATAGCTGATAAGGCAAAAATATTTTTCTTATAATTTGTACCTAAAGCGTAAGTACTATTTTTATTTCACTAGACAACATTTTGTATGAAGTAATTATCAAAAATTAGTCTTTGATTAGTGTATGTCAAAGTTTTAGTCATTTTGGACTTACTAATACTAAGAAACATCTTCCTTTTTTATTTTATTATCAAAATTGATGTCGTAGCACAACTGCTATGGCATCAATTTATCTCTATCTATCTTCTGTCATTTTTGACTGTGATGTCTTCAAGGTTCTGAACTGGTGAGTATGAATATCAATGTAAGTACATCACTTACTTTTGGTTTTCCGACGACATAGTAGTCGTGGCTGAGACCCAGCATATGTTCCTCATATAATGCTCAATAACCTGATAAGTAGAGCTTCTGAAGACTGATTCTTAAAATGAACATGCACAAAACTGAAGTCATAGTAAACATTAATGTAGCATCCAATAATAACAAGATCAAAGACTCTACACTCAAAGTTATTGATGATTACGTTTATTGGGAGAGACGGTCCAATTGGATAGGTCTAAAGTCGAGAATGAGGTCAATTTATTTATTTATTTATTTATTATGGGGAACACCAACGACATATTAACAAATTCTTATACAGATAGGCAATTTTATGGACATTAAATTCTGTGTAAATATGTCAATTAAAGGCGTCCACAGCTTATACAATGTGACGATATATAAAAATTATAATAATTATAAATTGAATTAACATTGGATTTAAATTAATTAAGATTTGTTAAAGTTTTGGAAATACATTACCAAATAATCAAACAAAATATATAGATATTTAAATTAATAAATTAAATTAAAATTGTATTAAATTAAATTGATAAAATAGAATTGAATTAAAATAATAAATTAACCTTAAAATAGTGACTAGTTTTAAGTTGACTAAGGGAGCTGACCACAAATCAACCATGTGCAAATAATGATTTCTTCAACTCAGTTATGGTGCCGCCGAACAAGTCAATGTCAGTCAATGAGATGACCCTGTTAGTGGTGATCATCATTCGATTTATCGGAGCGGAACGACCAAGATTGGTACGAGATGGTTTCACAGAAAAAATGTCGAGTTTCCGTGCTGACCTAACTGGGCACGTGCGGGGTACACTAAGGGACAGATCAGCAAGCAGTTCAGGGGAAGATAACTGACCATTTAAAATTTTAAAAATAGTCGTGACGTCTGTGAAAACACGACGCTGTTCGAGCGAGTGTCAACCAAAGTGAGTCAATCGCTGTGAGTAGTCGGCCCTGTAGGGGCAACCGCAATCCTTGTATCGAAGGAATCTGGTGAAGTGTTTTTGGACTCGTTCGATACGATCGATATGCACTCTGTATATTGGACTCCAAACTGGAGAAGCGTACTCAAGAGTACTCCGCACGAAAGAGTTAAAAAGTACCTTCAATCGTCAATCGTCGAATCCAACTCGTCAAGGCCATCTTCGGGAAGCTGCGAGGTATTTTCTCGTCCAAATGAAAGTCGATGATCAGTGTGTGTTGCCAGTGATGATATAGGACACTGGAACGTGGTCGCTCAAAATAGGCCGCAGCACAAGGTTTAAAGTCATCCAAAGGGCAATGGGAAGGTTTGTGCTATGAATTTCCTTGCCTATTGGCATTAGGAATGAAAAATCCGCAGGAGTACTAAGGTTACTGATATAGCCCAGCACATATAGCCTAAAGAGTCACCAAATTTAACTGGTAATAGGCAGGATACCTTGCTCGTAGAATAGTACGAGTTGATGGTCAATAAGACAAAGGTGAGACGGTACTTCACGCTGGAACAGCTGCTCAAACTTGACTTCAATTCATTTCATCAACTACCGGTATATCACGATCATCCGCTATCTTTATGATTTTTTGACAGCTGATATACCTATTATTGCGGAATATCACTTTGTCGAGAGCTTAGGTATGAGCTCACGGGTAGCTCTACACTTTCATGGTAAATAATAAATATTCCACAACTGTCACACAACGCCGTCTAGTCCCAAGCTAAGCAGAGCTTGTGTTATGGGTACTAGACAACTGATAAACATACTTATATATTTCTAAATACATACATATTATGGATAAATTACACCCAGACACAGAACAAATGATTATGCTCATCACAAAAACATTTGTCCTGGGTGGGAATCGAACCCACGACCTCCGGCATAGCAGTCAGAGTCACTAACCACTAGACCAACAGGCCAGTCATGGTGACACATCCACGTTGGTTTAGTATAAGAATGTAAGTAGTTGAGAGCGGAAGCTTCGTTGCAGTGTATATCAGATCTGTGTTTTTCGCTCGCAATTTGTCCTGTTCTTCGTCTTGGCCTCAAATAACTTACAAATTGTTGTTTTCGTCGATAGCAAAGAGGATTTCGCCTGAAACATTAAGTTACATTATTTAGTTTTACTCTAATAAGCGGTCATCGAAAAAGTTCAACTCTCATCTAATGAGTTTTGTCATTGGGGTAAAATATTCTGCAAATTTTTTTTCCACACAATCCCTTCTAGTCCCAAGCTAAGCAGAACTTGTGTTATGGGTACTAGACAATTGATAATATACTTATATATTTCTAAATACATAAATTACACCCAGACAGAACAAATGATCATGCTCATCATATAAACATTTGTCCTGGGTGGAAATCGAATCCACGAAGTGCGGCGTAGTAGTCAGGGCCAATATATAATTACTACCACTAAAAAAAAAAAACATACATTCAGCCGAACATAGTACCTCCTCCTTTTCGAAGTCGGTTAAAAATTATTAACTAGACCAATAGGCCAGTCAAAATGGGTTACATATCAATTCAGATTGAGTAGTTAGTGATTTAATTTTAAATAAAAAATTTGTATTGACTAGCTTTTGCTCGCGGCTTCGCTCGCGTTAAATTCGGGGTAACACGGTTTCCCTTTTTGCTTATTTTAGCCCGACATTTTCAACAAATATCGTTCCACAAAAACAAACTTATTATATACGGTTGGTACAGTAATCGAGTCAGACAGACAAAATTTTTTTAAATCATATTTTTGGCTTCGGTGTCGGTATAGTAATACCATGCCATGCCATTTATTTTTTTTGATATTTTCAATGACTACAGAATTTTCACTTCTACAGATTTATTTTAAGTATAGATAAGAAACATTTTCAATGATTAAAAAAACTGATCGTTGATTCAGTGACTGCCCTTATTGATGTTCCAACATGAGTGACTTAAATCGATGGCTATGACATCATATTAATATCAAATGGTTTTAAAACTCAAAACTCTCTAAAAACTCTTTATCTCGTACTCGTATATAAATAAAAAGAAAAACTTACAGACGGACTAACAAATCAATATACAGCCGAAACTACTGGGATTAGGAGTGTATAATTTTGCAGAAGGATTTCTTTTATGACCCAGGCAAGCTATAAGAGAGGATTTTTCAAAGTTCATCCCCTAAAGGAATGATACAGGGGTCCGAAATTTCTATGGATAAACCTACTTTCACGCAGACGAAACCGCCAGCAGAAACTAGTGTTTTATAAAACATTAGACATCATCATAACATACCTACAATTTGGACAAGCTGGGTGCTAGATCCTGCGATTATGGCTTGTTTATATTGGGTCTCCGAAGTTTGCTTTTACCCGTAGCGTTGCTTATACAGAGCTCGCTACTAGCGTAATTCATGTCACTTGATTTGACCTTGATCGAAATCTGCTGTGAACTGTCATCAGATGACCGAACTTTGAATAACCTTGGCTTTTAACCGCAGTTGTCTGTGTTGGTCTAATATGAGTAAGGTTTTCATAATATACAAGATTAGTTTTAGTATATGCGAAACCCGAAACACGTGTCTAGTATTTGTATGCAAAAAATCTATGCACTAAACATAACTATCATTAAAATCACAAAGTTATAAGCTTGTTATGTCACCAAAAATACATAGTCACCGAGCCATCTAAGCGACTGAGGGGATGTGTACTTGCACCCAGCTATTTACTGGCGCTCAATACGTGCTAAAGGCTGCAGACCGGAAACGCATCGACGCCTTTGAGATGTGGTGCTGGAGAAGGATGCTCCGTATCCCTTGGACAGCATTTCGGACCAACGTATCCATTTTGCAAGAACTAAGGATCTCCTCACGACTGTCGTCCGAGTGACTTCGCAAAGTTCTACAATACTTCGGTCACATTGCAAGGAAGTACGGTGGCAACCTCGAAAGGCTCATGGTGACCGGCAAAGTGGAAGGAAAAAGGCCTCGCGGGCGCAGCTCAATACGTTGGTCCGACCAGATCCGCACCGCTCTTGACTTTACGATGTACAATGCCCTTCACATTGCCAGAGACAGGAACAGATGGAAAGAGATTGTAAGGTTTAAAGTGATGAAGCAGGGAGGTCACGACCCTCAGCATTGAGGAATACGACGCAAGGAGGAATACGTGCTAATAAGACCTTCCGGACTTAGTACAAGTGTCGGTGGTTTCCAACTTGTGACCTTTTTACATATTTTTTGAGATAAATAGGTATATCATGGTGTAAAAACTATTGGAATCCATTCTGTTACTGATTCTGAACAACCTATATTCAGGTTTCAAATAAACTAAAAGTAATGTTGTATATAGCTTATATTTTGATCGACTAGCGCACGCGCAACGAGATGACACTCGGTAGAGAGGACACGCTAGGTTCAGTAGACGGGTCATCTGAAGCAGAAATGAATGTAAAATTGTAAATTATAAATCCGTCACATTCAGTATCATAAAACTAAAAATAAATCAGTTACACGTGTTTTACGAATTTAAATGACAAAAATCAAAATATCTCTGGAAGTATTTTACGAAATTATCTCTCTCTATGGATTCATTAGTAAAATTGTTCAATGATTAAAGTACTTACATCAAAAATAAATATGGGACTATTTATTCTGTCTGCAAAGGTCGATTCTCTCTGAAACATTTCACAATGACAGATTATTACATGTTTAATGTTTATGTTTGAACATTGTTAGAGCATGAAAATATAAATTTTATTTATAAAGATGCAAACACGTAGCGTAACAGATGTTGAAAATCATAATGAATTAGTTCTTTAGTAGGTAAACTATGGATTAGCAAACGAAACATACGAGGTCCTCGGGCTAGTAGACCAGTGCTAAAGCCGTTGAAAATGGTAAAAAGTTAAATAAAATCATAGTAAAATGAATGAAACCTATTGGAAAAGGAAGAGAATATAACAAAAATGAAAGTAAAATTTATTTACGGGTGATCTGTCGTTTTTAACCCTTCAGATACCGTCAATTAGAGACACAATAGTAAGACAATAGATGCGCGGCCACCGGTCGTCGCTTGGGGATTCATGAATTAAGGGTAAAAAAACAGTTTATCTCGATTTCCGACAAAACTTCAAAACCTATGTAAAAAAGTTAAATTATCGGCTCTGGTCTGTAGGTAGAGGACGACCTTTGAAGAGTTCTTAGTTGCAAGCAGCTGGTAACGTGCAGCTATAGGTTGATTGATGATAGGCTCGTAATGCCACCTATATCAGAGTCAAGTAAATGAAATTACGATTAGGTACACTTTTGTGATCGTCTACCTACATTATTTGTTTTTTGTATAAAATTACTTTTAACTTGTTCCTGTACGTTCATAACAACATGACAATATAATGTATAGTTTCTCAGTAAGTGAATTATTGTTAATTCTGATGAGGAAAATAAAGTTCTTAAACCAGTACTACTTGTTGGGTAGACAATAGATGGCGTTGTAGTACAATTACACAATAATGAGGAAAATCTCAAACTAAAACGGATGAGATAACTACACTGTCAATGGTGTCATTAAAACAATTAATTGGTTATATTTGGTAAACAAAAATACGAAATTATTGCCAATTAGCTGCAGAGGCTAAATTTGAGACTCTTTCACGAGTATTAATATTGTTTTTTGCTATTATTTGATTATATAATATACGTACTTGAGTACTGATGGATCGCCATCACTGTTCCCTTCATCAAATGTGATCCAATTGTCCACGTCAATACCTGAAACGGCACAGTCTCCTAAGGTTACAGTTTTAAGCTTGATTCAAGCTAGGTTTAACAATTGAAAATTCTTTAAATCTTGAATAATCACTACCACGGCTTATATTGGAAATCTCGGTTTAGGAACTTTTGAGGTTTACTTCTTTGAAATGTTGCTAACAGTAAAAATAATTAGCTACGTTCACATAGTTATTAACTCATAGATATTATGATCTAATAAAAAATATCGCCCGTAATTTTATAAATACAAAAATAAACCGGCTCTTATCGAGATGTTTACGTTTAGTATTGTGTAAATATTATTTTGTTATTACTGCGGATCTACACCTATTTAAAATTAAAAAGTGAGCTGAAACAGATTATGTTATCAATCGTGACCACTAATTAATTCTAATTAGTTTTAATCATCAAAAAAAAAACAAAAGCATGCAAAACAATTGAAAAAATTAATTAACTAGTATGCATCCTTAAGTCAATATTGTTTATCTACATTGACAACCCCGGCTTGCGTGTGATTGGTGGACATTGTCGACATCTTGGATCGTATGTCTAGTGCATATGTCCAGCCCACGTCCAGTCGTTGTCTGGTCTCAGTTGCTGTCGGACGCTATTTTTATTGTATCGAGTAATTCAATTATTTAACATGAATACGTTACGGTACGGGTTGGTTCTGCTCGCGGTCGTGGCGTGTGTCGTCATTTATGAACTACGATATGCTAAAGTCAGAGATTTTGTAAATTTTGTTACAAATGGTGCACTTCATTCAGAAGAAAAAGAGGACAGTGATTTTGAAAATGTTACACTTATTCAACAACGAAGTGAAAAAGACAGTCATGTGGAAAATGTTACTACAAATAGTCTGCTTCTTAATAGAATTAAGAGAAACATCGTGAATTATGGAGAGTGTCCGAAAGGTTTAATCAAACTTCAGATTTTCGGGAATCTCCGGTGTCTTACATGTGCGGAGTAAGTAGCTCTATTAAATGTTTTTCTATTTTTATAGCATTCATTTTAAACCAAACTTTCGAACCAGTTCGTACAATTTAATTATATTTTCTTACTTCCAGAAAAATGGATGTACGTAATTGGTTTTTGGTTAAATTGTTTGTAATGTTTTTCTTCTATTTGTTTTAAGCTCATTTATTTATTGTTGTTTTAGTAGGTATATTTTGTTGAGTTTTTAGTGAAAAGTTTATTAATCCTAATTTAAATTCAAGCTCTAAAATACACTTCGTATTTCTCTGAGTATCACGTCTTGATATTGATTAAGTTTTCATTCAGGATTTGAAAGAAATTTCTGATTTCATGATGAAGTAAGTTTGACGTGAACACACGTGGTGTTCACGTCAAACTTTCATGACAAACATTTCAATTATTAAAAAAGCCAATAGATATTCTTGTTGGTTTAGGATTGAATAGTTTTTTTTATACTTGACCGCTCACATTTGACCACAATCCCACCTAATGTGGTCGACGTTATCACCTGGTTTTAGCTAAGAGTTAGCTAAATGGAACAAAGGCACTGATAACGAGAATCATCATTATATGCCCCATCTTGCCCTGATTATATTAAGTATTTCTCTTCAAATGTTAAAATTCAGATAGGTATAGATGGTAATATTGCACAACATTTACGTTTTCACGCCATGCGCCCGCGGGGCTCGCCGGGCGTTGGCCATGGACCGCTTCCCGCCATTTTTCGTGACGTCACTCACCTCTCGCGATATGATGGGTGCCTGTACGTTTTCTATCAGCGATAAATTTTGGTTTCACATGATTTTTAATGTGCTCTACTAAATTTTTGATGGTTTCTCGATACGGTCTTGTGTCATCGGATTGAATTATTGAATTTAATTACATTTTGAGATGCGCCTGCGAGGCTCGCCCGTGCACCGCTGTCCGCCATTTTCTATAACGTCACTTACCTCTCACGATATGTTACGTAGTAGAGAGTACGAGTTCTATCAGTGCTTTTTTGTCTTCAATTATATATTTTTAATGGCGTTGCTTAATTTTCTCGTCTTTTTTTTTTCGTTCTAGTATATTATTTTCGTTATGTTTCGTTCTATTATATTAGGATGTTTATAATTACAATCGTTTCCAACTTTCTTATTTGAAATAAAAATAATTTAAATTAGTTAATGTTATAAATTCTTTAATTTTGAGCCCTGCAAATCTTGAGGCAAAAAATAATGAACAAAGATTTTATTTCCTATTTATTGTGTTAACAATAAAAAGATCTTCGCACAGAAATGGCAAAGTTCCACAACATTTATTTTCCAAATCTCTCTGTCTACTCGTAGCGTCTACGTCCACGCCCGCACCTGTCGCGCATCTTTGGTTTGCGCTACAATAATTTCTAATTTATTTATTGCTAATTCACGTAAATTAAATGTTTTTCTTTCTTTCTTTCTTTCTTCTACAATCACTCAAACACTTACATTGAGCGCTTTAGTTTGAAAATCTTTTAAAATACTTAACAATATTCTTGGATTGATGTCTGTAAATTAATTGCATTCTGTTAATTTTTTGTTATTTCATACAAAACTGCCTACGTTACCTATAAATTTCGATACTCAATTAAGGGTTTTACTGTTGCTATAGCTAGAATTCAAAGGCACACTTTGTGAATTTAACATCCTGATTGATAGCAAGGAATTAATAATGCAATTATCTTTGCGGTTGCATCATCCGCCTCATCGACGTAGTGTTTCGGTTTAATATCGAGGTGACTCTCTCGCATGGTATAATATAATAATAATATTCCACAACTATCACACAACGCCGTCTAGTCCCAAGCTAAACAGAGTTTGTGTTATGGGTACTAGACAACTGATAAACATACTTATATATTTCTAATTCTAAATACATACATATTATAGAAAAATTACACCCAGACACAGAACAAATGATCATGCTCATCACATAAACATTTGTCCTGGGTGGGAATCGAACCCACGACCTCCGGTATAGCAGTCAAATGTATGACTGCTATACCGATATGCTATACCGATATGGTATGTTTGTTACTACGTCGCGCATTGACCTTTCTGTAAGCGTCCGACTGTAGCTCTAACTACAATATTAAAAGAATATTATAATCCAACTTCACGCTTATAAGAATGCTCTCATATCGCGACCAGTCATTAAATTTGTACATTACTTAACATATATGAATTAAATACAATTCCAGAAGGTTCTAATAGATTTGTATTATAGTGTTTCAAGAAGTCTTCTAAATGTTGATATATCATACCTCGTGTAATATAATTTCTTGGTCACACACACACACCTTTTCAGGAAGACTGTCTCAATGTAATTTCGACTTTGCAGGGAACGGCCGATTGCGATCATTTATGTAAAAGATTAATTTACTTTCGGTTTGCAGCGCTATATATAGCGGTACTAAAGTAGACTCAATCATAATGGCATCGTGACGTCAGCTGCGCGTGCACTGACACTAAATACAGCCGACCAATAGCAACGCCAGATAGGAAGGCGCAACGATCACGCCTCACGATGATGACTAAGCCAATGACGATGAGGATTATTACATGGCAGGGTACGGTGAATGAACAAAAACGTATGGCATGTAGTAGGGAGGTAGTATAATAAAACACGTAACAGTACCTTTGAATCGTTAAGAAAGTTTTAATAGTAGATTTTGCTAATAGTATTGTTTTTGATCGTCCATGTAATATGTTCTTCTAACCGAATTCATCGAATAAAAAATCGATTATTATTATTTAGATTATTATAATCGTTTTTTTATAAGTCCAAGTGAACCATTTCTATAGAAATTACCAAAAAAATAGATTTTTAATTAATTACTTACACAAATTTCTTCTTTTCTAGGTACTCTGACCTGACAGGCGAAGATTGCTAACAGCGGCAAGATCTAACAGCAGTATTCGATCGGCAACACTACATCAAGCTCACCACAGGTCTACTCCCTCCATCATAACAACTGAAATGCTATGTCTCTATGTATGTGTCTGTTAAACCAGAAGCGAAATGCTAAAGTTTATTAGCATTTAGAAGCCATTAAAAATAAGGCATAATACCAGCCTCTTTACCAGCATCTTGATACAGACCACTAAAACATAGCTGTCGCTAAAGTTGAGGGAGTTGTAAACGCCAATAGACGTCATGAAGAAAATGTGTCTTTCAGATGTGATTTGAGTCTAGTGTTGGACTCTTTAGAAGACATCAATCAGAGTTCAGCTAGAGTGTTGACAATAGTCACATGAACATCAACATACGAAGACACAAAATAAATCTCGACAGTGACTAAACAGGATAATCCAGCGAAATAGGAGTTTGAGGATGCTGTCGACACCTAGAGCGAATGTGGTGCCTCTTTTCAAACCTGAAGCCTTGGATTTCTTGAAGTGTCCAGGAACCTGCATTTCTGAAGACCTCGCCACTGACGTCGCAATTTGCGTGGCCACCTACTGGACCTAACTCATTTCATTGAAACAGTAATTTGCTTTTACTATCGATTTGAAAAGAAGCAGATTAAAGAGTTCCGATCATTCATCGTTATTAAAACGTATTATTTTAAAGATCTCCGGATTAAAAGCTATCTATATACTAAGTTTAATTTTTTTGTAGAAATATTTACTTGACTTGTTTCAAGTCGAGCATTTATGTATGTGAGGTGTTGTTAAAACGTCGCTACGATTGAACTTCTTCTCCATCAGGTGACTGCCAGTATCGATAAACTATCACACGTTGGTACGCGGCTGATGCTCAACCTATGCCAGTCTTGAATATCTGACAAAATGATCTAGTTTAGTAAAAACTGTCAGTCAATATTGGCAAGCACCGTGAATTGTAGCCATAATATCGTAGTTTCGTAAATAACATTCCAGAGAATAAATCTCTAGCCCTTCAGATACCGTCAATTAGAGACACAATAGTAAGACAATAGATGCGCGGCCACCGGTGGTCGCTTGGGTATTCATGAACTAGATTTATAATTGGATATAAGTATCATTGTTATCATGCTCAAATCAGATTCCATTTTTTAAGTATAGTATCTTGTGTTTGAATAAGTTATGTAAGCAGTATTTGAGTTGTGTGTGGTTGTGTTAGGTATGACTTGTTTATCTCAAAGAACTGTCAGCATAAATTGATAAGACTCGCCAGAGTCGACACCTACCAGAGCTGTGGGATTGTTCGATGGAGTTACCGCAGTCCTGGGTTTTATTCAGACAAGATTTCTCATTACCTATCACTCCACCTGGACTAGTATAAGCTATTTAATTTGTAATCATCTCTTAAATAAAATTAGATAGGACTTGACACCTTCGTTATTAGGAGTACATGCATTTAAATGTTTTACTCGTTACCCATAAATATTGAGAAACTTCCGTCATTCTTATTTTACTTCTAAAATTACCCTTTTAAGTTATATTCCAGTGATTACAGAATAGTATTTATATTATTTATTCCCTAATTTATTTAATTTACTTAAAATAGAATACTGGTCAAGTTGTATGGACGAAAAATCTTAACTTCAATCAGTTTCGATCTCAGCAATACCTTTGCGAATTTAATGATCTTGCCTTAATTTAAGGGACTTACGACAATGTACCTAACTCATTAATTATTGAGCTCTATGTTCAGATTTATTATAGTAGCACATAAATTTATTCAATAGGTTGTTTTTGAACATTATCCTTCACCTGATTCTACTTCATCATCATCATCATCATTTCAGCCGACAGACGTCCACTGTTGGACGTAGGCCTCCCCTGTGTGTCGCCACAATGATTGATCCTGTGCGTCTCGCATCCATCGGTTTCCCGCAACCTTCACCAGGTCATCGGTCCACCTTGTAGGAGGCCTTCCGACGCTGCGTCTTCCAGTACGAGGGCGCCACTCCAGAACCTTTCGGCCTCAACGGCCATCTGTTCTGCGAGCAATGTGCCCTGCCCATTGCCATTTAAGTTTGGCGATTCTTCGGGCTATGTCGGCAACCTTGGTTCTCCTGCGGATATCTTTTATTCTACTTGGTTCAATTTAAATAGACTTCGTAATAACCAAACAAAATGAAGCTTGGTTCTTTTTATTATATAAAAGTCCAACGCATTCCATCCTATTAGCTTTATTTATGTATTTTTTTATTTTGCAATAAATTATCAACTCTTGGCATTTTTATTTGAATTGTATTTTACTTTTGTATTGTAACTGTAGTTATGACAATTCGTGTAATTTTTTTTAACTTTGTAAAATTATTTTGGTATCATCGATTGTCTTCGTGTCTCAAGCAAAATTAGTAAAATCATATATTTTTATTCAGTATTGTAATAATGTATGAAAAATATTTTTGTGAAATTAAATGTCGAAAGTTGACACTGGCTGATTTATTTTATTTGTCCATCCTTCTAGGTTACAAAACATAATAACTGATGAGAAAACTATACAGGTAACATAGTAATTAACTTTTTCAATACACTTGCTCATAAAGTGATTTTTATTGCACTGCACTTAGGTATATAATGACACTTGTTACCAAACTGTGACATTTTGATTACCATTACGCACTAGTGCTATAATGTGGTTAAACCTCATTGTTCAACCTCTCTACCGCCTTAATTTTATTACATTTATCGTATCAGGATTGGTGCAGGTCGCCCCACGAGAAAAAAAAAATGGCCGCGCATATGAAAACAGATTTTTACTGCCACAAAAGTTTACTAGTTTTACAGTTATTTTATTGACAAGTGTATTGAAAAACGTCGTATGATACACGTAAGTAATTAGTGATTGCAGTTCTCGGCCCTCTTAAAACCCTCGCCATGGCTCGGGTCTAAATAACGCCTCGACAGTAATCACTAATATTACACACTTATATCATAATGTACTATTTACGCACGTCTATTTAAAGCTACTAAGAAGTAGATATTTCTATTAGAATCACAGGATTGAATAGAATCCATGGGGTTGACAGCCAAGGCCCATTGGTCATCTGACATTCAGCAGAATTGAAGTGTACATTACTGAATACAAAACTACAATACTATAAAAATTTACATGGAACGTCATAATTTCTTGTTATCAACATCTCAGTAAATGCAAGCTGAAACTTTTCTCACAAACTATTCTAAATGATCGATGTCCCTTCCTATTCATTTAGTAAATAAGGTCGACAAAATAAATAGCAACAGTTGTAAGCTCCATTCATTTCAAGTGTTCATTCATTCAAAGTTATAAATAACTACAGACTGCGTGTCGCGAGATGGTGTGAGTGAAGTAAAGACATAATGTTCTGTACGATGACGTTCCAAATGATATATTAATTAAATTACTATTGAGAACATTACTGCCCCTGATAGTTAAAAAGACGTATCTAACAAACACGAAAACAGATAAAAAAATGTTTTAATGAATGAAACGGGAAATCGGGCCTTTTTTCCCTTGTTAAAACCGCACTGGAGAAAGTTAGCAAAATATAAAAAATACAGACAGATGCACCATTATGTCCTGATTCTGGCAATGTACATAATTCAACTCTGGAAAAATGTTAGATGCGTTTTTTTTTACTAATGGGGGCAGATTAGTCATCATATCAGCCGAAAGACGTCCACTGCTGGACATAGGAGGCCCCAAGCGTCGCCACAACGACCGGTCCTGTGCGTCACGAATCCTTCGGATTCCCGCGACCTTGACCAGGTCATAGGGCTACCTTGTTGGAGGCCTTCCAACGCTGCGTCTTCCGGTACGTAGTCGCCACTCCAGAACCTGTTGTCCCCATCGACCATCTGTTCTGCGTGCAATGTGCCCTGCTCATTGCCACTTAAGTCTGTTGACTCTTCGAGCTATGTCGGTAACCTTGTTTCTTGGTTATCTTCATTTTTGATGTGATCACGCAAGGAAACTCCAAGCATAGTCCTTTCCATCGCCATTTGGGTGACTTTGAGTCTTCTTATAAGGCCCATTGTTAAAATTAGTCACTAAATTCTATTAAATAGCGTACTAAATAAATTAATCTCAATATAAGCTGAACTCTCAATGGCATGTCAACAACTGCTGCACTTCGACCATTCGATTCAATAATACTCTCTATCATATAAATGTTGTTTATAATGTTATTCGTGTTTAATTATTCAATGCACAACAAAGTGATAGATAACTTGTGTCGCCGTGATGTCCACACGCGTCTACAGGTAAGTGACAAATATACCAACATGTTTGAGTATATATATATTATATTTATCACGCATAAACTTAAAATAAATGAGCCTAAAGAGATAAAACAGTGAAAGAAAGACTCATAGAGCACAAATTCAAAGCAATATTTAATCATCGACATGATTGTTAAATTAAAAAATAATGCATGAGATTGACATGCGCCATCGAAGTATTTCGTAGTAAATTCCAAACATATTAACATTTCAATAATCGTTATAAATAGAATGTCACTTTGTTTAGATCCCCTCATCGCGATGAAAATATAGACTTTTTTTTTTTTGTTTTACTAATGCAATCTGTTTCGTATGAACATTCAGCATATAGTTAGGAATTTATCTATTGACTTGGAGGGCAGTTAATCCAGCGACTGATACCCTTTTGTATATAGCATTCCCTATAAATCTCTAGGGGTCTTTCTTTTCAATCTTGTAAATGATGGATCACTATTCATTAAGTGAGTGGCTAGTATGTTTGGGTGTTTATCTAGTCTGTTCCTGTATGATTTCATTAGTTGCTTAATCTCTTCTTAAATGGTTCTGGTATTAAGGTCGTGGTGTAATTGTTGTTTTGTTATGAACCAAGGAGCATTAGTTATTATCCTTAGAGTTTTGGACTGGAAACTCTGGAGTGTTTCCAGATTCTAGTTGGAGGCTGTGCCCCAAAGTTGAACTCCGTAGGTCCAAATTGGTTTTAGGATACATTTGTCTGTCACGACTGTCCTGTTGGTCTAGTGGTTAGTGACCCTGACTGCTATGCCGGAGGTCTTCGATTCCCACCCAGGACAAATGTTTATGTGATGAACATGATCATTTGTTCTGTGTCTGAGTGTAATTTATTTACAATAAGTATGTATTTAGAAATATATAAGTATGTTTATCAGTTGTCTAGTACCCATAACACAAGCTCTGCTTAGCTTGGGACTAGACGGCGTTTTGTGATAGTTGTGTTATATTATTATTATTATTATTTGTACAGCAACAATTTGTTTCCCATAGACAACTGTGACTTATTGCCGAGTAACCAGTACATTTTCCTATAATTATAATGTCGATAAGATAGCTCCCACTGACCTACAACATACAATAAGGAGGAACTACGTGCACAGTCATTATCATCGGAATTATTTAATATCAAGTTCAAGTAGAGTGTTATTACAAGTGATAATGATGATGTGAATGACCGCGGCAACAGCTGTTTTAAGGATAATGTGCGAATATTCCTCTTCGTGTGTGTCAAGGTCCTTTGACGTTGTTTTAAAGGATATTTATAACTAGCAACTCGATTCACATACGATAGACGTAAATAGATATACAAGGTGTAACGTTAAATGCGCAAAACGTGAAATTAGTTTGATCAGAATAACGTGCAGAATCAATTAAACCACTTTTTAATATAGGTTACATTTTTCAAAAAAATCTTCATTAAAAACTTCGACCTGTCTGTTTACAAATAGGTCAAACCATCACGTGCGCAAAAAACCCACTGAAATAGGTCCCTCCTCCTTGCGTCGTTTATCCTCAATGCTGAGGGTCGTGACCTCGACGAACAATCTTCTTATGGACTATATTTCACCATGTTGTCCTGTCTTCGGCGATGTGGATGGCGTCGCAGACTGTGGTCTCCAGTGTAGCACGGATTTGGTCTGACCAACGTAATGGACTCCTGCCCCTGGGTCTTTTTCCATCAATTTTTTCCCGTCAGAAGCAACTTTTCCAAGTTATCACCTCCTTTCTGAAATAGGTAAACAAACACAAATAGTTATAATCCAATCAAATTGTCTCATACACGGGATAATAAAAGTTCTTATTTCAATGCAGATATGAATTTTAAACAAACTAAAACGACTCATAAAACCTTTAATTTTTATTTAATGTTTTTTTTCTTACAGCATTCGGTCCATTGAATTAAAAATCATGGGGAGTCTGAGGTTTTGCGCATTTAACGTTACACGTTGTATATACTCTTCTTTGTACGCCATAAAAATACAGCAGTAACTTGAATTTGACAAGGTATAACAATAGGTGCCATGGGCGGTCTTATCGCAAAAACGAATGCTATCGCAAACGCAGTAGTCTATAAGCCTACTGTGTCGAGAGATACCCGCCTCAACAAAAGAAGAGAGATATCAATGATTACTAAAAAATTGCATAAACGTCGATGTGGATGGATGGATAGGTTCCGACATCAATAATACTGAACTCTCGGTATTACACCTCATAGTTCATAATTCCACACTTCAGATGACGACAAATCGGAAGCTTCATGACACTGCAAGCACACATAGATAAGCGGCGCGTGGCGACCGCGGTCACCGTGCGCGCACAGTTTCATGCATGTCACGCGAGCAGCCAATATGCTTTCTGTCATAGATAATTCTTTCAGTATTTATTAATACCATCTTTATCTCTACATTAGATTCAGAATCCAATTACCACTCTAATTATCAATTCTAATTTAAAAACTCTGACTCCGATCATGACGTAGTATTTATAATTCAATTAAATATTCTTATGAAAAGTTCACGTTGCAATCTAATGTAACTATACAATAGAGAGCACCTCGGTTGTGGAAAATTCCACATTGTTCTCGATTCTTCGTCGCGTGCATGTGTGCGTGCGTGCACTCACACATGTACGCAACTCGCTTACAGTACTTAATATATTTCCAAGGAATTACAGAACCGTTTTTGTTGGTCATCAGTATTTTCACTGCTTTCTTGTTTTCTTAAACAGAGTTAAACGAATCACGGTTTGAAGTTGGCTGGTCCAACTCAGATTTGATTTTTGGTCAACTGAAAAGTTTCTAACCTCAATGTGAAGATAGCAGCATTCGCTAGTGAATGTGGTTGTCCAGAAGGACAGTCAAAAGAATTTGACTGTTACTCGCCAAAGTTTCAGCCATTTTTACTCATTTCAGACTCATTTCAGTGAGTCGATGTGAGATGCAGGAAAAGAAAATCCTTTTTCACCAAAAAACCGTGCAGTCTTCCTCCTCGGCGGCTGCCACGGCGAAAATATACCAATTAAGGTTGGAATTGCTTGATCATCCGCCTCACTCATCAGATCTAGCGCCAAGTAACTTTTTTTTTTTGTTCCCTTATCTAATGATTGAGCGCAATTATTAGCTAAGGGATCAAAAAAAAGTTGCTAGAGATGATAGAGTTCAGTGACGAAGGTTCCATACAACTCGATTCCCACCGGCTTCCCTTCAGATGTTTAGAACACAACCACTCTCTACCGTAATTGAGAAATGGCACAATCAGAAATTATAAAACTACAAAGCTAACATTACATAACGGCTACACTAAGTACACTATGAACATTAAATCAACAAAATTTACTTTTCAACAACATGTAGCACTATAACATAAGCCGCAGGCGCAATCGGCTTTTTAGCGTTTAAATTTCTATACAAGAATACGTCATGACGTCACATAAAGGTTAATTGACCTGCGCGCTCTAAAGCGCTCCGGCAAGCCGGTTTTTTTTCGAGTTATTTGATAGAGTTTTATTGAATAGGCTTAAAAACTACTAGACTGTTTTTTAAAATTCTTTCACCACTCGAAAGCTACATTATCCACGAGTAACATAGGCTAAATTTTATTTTTGGAAAAAAATAGGGTTCCGTAAAATATTTGGGTTTTTCGGACACAAGGTGTAAAAAATCAACCAGAAACATTACTTATTTTGCGTACGCTGCCTGAACTATTAAAGATAGAACCGTAAAATGTTCTATATATTGTAGATCTTACAAATATCTACAAAAAAGTCTGCGTAACAGTATACCTATCTAAGTCGAGTGAGGCACAACAACCATTTTTTTATCTAATAATCTTGATTTTTTTTTGGACTACATTTAAACGCATTTATTTTACTCATGCTATTAACCCTTATCAAAATAAATTATTTCATCACTAAGTACAGTTTATGTAGATAATATTTGGTCTTTGAATGATTAAAATTGGACGTTTGGTTTTGAAGTTATGGCGAAATTAAAATATTACGAATTATGCTGCAAGCGTCACCAAGGCGGGGCCCGGGAGTGCGCGTGCGGGAGGGGGGGAGTTTAGATCTATGAGAAAGGTCGTGCGCGAAGTCTAATAATTTTCGTGCGATTTTTTTTAGATTTCGTTCTTAAAACTACACCAACGCAAAAGTTCTTCTCAAAGCTGGTTTTTTTAAACATTTTAATATATCCCTTTACAATAAATATCAACATGCGTAATGCTCAAAAACAAGAACGATTATCTGATCTAGCCATTCTTTATATAGAAAAACGTTCTTTACTAAAAATTAAGAATCTTCCCGGCTTTTATGACAATGTCTTAGCGCACTTTGTAAGAAAGAATAGACGAATAGCTTTAGAGTATAAGTACTTAAGTAGTATTATTAGTACTTAGTCGATTAAGTTTTGTTTAATTTACGTCATATCATCATTTCACCACAAACGGCTTTTATCAAAGCCACTTCTATTATGCTTGTAAGTAGCGTTGCCAGGCGTCCTGATAAAGCCGGACATAGTCAGGCTTTTAAGTGGCGTGTCCGGCCAAATGTGAGCATTTTTGGCTTTTGTTAGGCTTTTTAAAGACCATTATGTTTAGAATTGTCATTAGAGTTTTGCCTTACCTTGTATCGCTAGCACAAGCAGAGTGGATATGTAATAGTGTAGCAATAATATCACTTAATCTTATGGTTTTTTCATTAGAATTTAAAAAGATTTCATGAATTTTATTAGACTTAAAAAAAATGTCGGCCTTTTTGACCAAACATCCGGCTAAATAGGATAGATTGTCCGGCTTTTCAGTTCCAGGACCTGGCAACCCTACTTGCAAGACACTGTTTCAATATCTCAGTGCTTACACGTATAGTAAAAGTGGACTGAAGATACATCTGCCTATACAAGACTGAAGCCAGGATGCCAATCACAGATTTTCGGTAAGGACTCAAGACTGCGTGCCCGCGCTCGGAGTAGGCAAGCATTTTTTTTTGCTCCGGCTTACCTCTCTCAATATTTCACGCTTCGCCATAAGAGTTGATAGAGATTTTTGTGATTTTCATCCGTTTTAGAGGATTTTTGTCAAATGCGAAGGCAAACTTCGTGAAAAATGATTTTGCAGAGACAAACGAATGATGAGACAAAAAGATAAAAACTACTATTTGAATAGGCTAGAGGCTCTATGGGTAGTGGTGGGAGAAGCGTGTAGAGTTACAAGGATACAATGTAAAAAAAGAAAATAAATTGTAAGAAAAAATGTCTTGTATCTTTATTAGGTCGGAAACTTTTGAGACCAACCGTGTGCATTTACACACTCGAGAACGATTTGAATGAGACGTTACATAACATCAAGTGTTTTCTGAAACCTCTGCAAAATAAATACCTATCATTTATCAAACACATTCAAATTAAGTTTCTAAATAATATCAAGTCTGTCTTTTAAGATTTTAAAATACTCAAACCATGCTCGTACATTAATCCTATCAGACTACACTCACACACATGCACACGCACGTCATACAACTACATTAACGTTCATCTTATCTACTTTGTCTGGTTGGAAATAAAAATAAATAAAATCATTCTTTATGCTTCCAGAAATCAGAAACGTTTATTTCAAACTAGCTTTCCGCCCGCGGCTTTTCCCGCGTGGACTACAGTTTATATCGCGCGGGCAGAGACCCGTGCTCAGCAGTGGAATTATAGGTAGCCTATGTGTTATTCCAATGTCTCTTCTACCTAACTACCAAATTTGATCTAAATCCGTTCAGTAGTTTTTGCGTGAAAGCGTAACAGACAGACAGACAGAGTTACTTTCGCATTTATAATATTAGTAGGGATAGATTAATTAAAAGCACTTTTGAATTGTAAAAATTACTTCACAAAAGTGAACCTAAATTTTTCCAAACGCAAGTTCTAAAGCATTGAACTTTATGGAGAAGAATGTGCAAATAACTCCATGGACAACTCTATCTTACTGAAACAGCTGACAAACCGTTTAGAACATAATTAATTAAATTATAATGTAATTGGATGGGTTCTAGGTGTCCTGATGAAATTGATTGATTGATTTACATTTGATGTAACTAATACGGGCCTGTAGTCAATCAACTGTTTGAATGCATATAGCAACAGTCAATGCAGAATTGCATGCAGCTTGAATAAAAAAAAAAAATGTTTATTTCTCACCATTACATATTTGAGGGTACATACATTACCTAATTTACAATTATCTGTGGTGGACATAAAATGCACAGAGAATTGACCCCCCAACGACTTGAACTAGGACCTGTGTCTCAAGGCAAATGTAGCTGAATCCATATGATTCAGCTACATTTATAGTCTTATCAGAACATTTGTGTGTCACCGTAATGCAGCTTTACCAACTAAATAAACACGAAAACTAATTTGTAATCGGAGTACAAGCACAATAAAATTGATTAAAACTAGGAAATGCAGCGAGACGATTGGAGCTGCGCCAACATTCTAGAGAGTTGCCGTGACCCCGGAACGCAAAGGTCAACTGAAAAAACACAGACACGTTCAGTCAGTAAAAGTCTGACACGCCCTCTCACTACAACTAGAGAGAGTAAGAAAAGGTATTTGATGGTTTCAAACTTCGACTGAGAGTGACGTCAATGATTACTCAGAAATTTTAATGACATTGTAACAAGTGTGTATGTATATATCTGCTAACTAGAGTGCGATCAATATAAGTTTGTGTGTGTA
Organism: Mythimna lalbum; assembly: GCA_949319445.1. Classification (NCBI taxonomy): domain Eukaryota; kingdom Metazoa; phylum Arthropoda; class Insecta; order Lepidoptera; family Noctuidae; genus Mythimna; species Mythimna lalbum. The sequence continues at coordinate 4,409,757 of OX439358.1, forward strand.
GTGGATTCCCTCGGGTGTGACGTTTTTAGTAACAGACGTTATCAAAGTGAACCGATGATTGGAACTGAAACATTATTATTATCGCCAATATAACAAGTTATATTTTAGAGTCGTAAACTTGAAAGATTTAAATTAACAAGTAACACGTCGTATCAACGCAAAATGGATGAAATGGTGACAAGTCACGCGAACAACTTGTGACCCACGCATGCCCCTCAACTTAAAGGGTAAAATTTATTAGTTCGTCATAAAACCCGCCTTACTGTATGGATCAGAATGTTGGGCTGCGAAAAAGACGGATGAAAAAAGATTGCACGTAGCGCAGATGAGAATGTTGAAATGGATGTGTGGTGTGACGATAATGGATAAAGTGAGAAATGAGTATATTAGAGGAAGTTTGAAAGTGGCACCAGTGACTGAAAAGTTGAAAGGTAATCGGTGATCTTGGTACGGTCATGTGAAGAGGAGGGATGAAGCGCATATTACTAAAAGAGTTCTGAGTATACGTGTAGATGTATGGAGAGAGAGAGAGGATGGCCGAAGAAAAGATGGATGGATTGTGTGATATGAAAGAAAAGGAAGTTAGTGATAGCATGACGGGTGACAGGATAGAATGGAAGAAAAAAACGTGTTGCCCGATAATATGGGATAAGGGCAGGAAGAAGAAGAAATTCCAAAGATTCAAATTGTTGGGCCGTGGGGTCCAAGTGCTCAAACGCTATTTAAAGATTTATGCAAGCGCCTAGTTGACACGTCGCGTGATCCAAGGGCTGACTCGTACATACACATAAATGATTTCGAAAATGAGTATCAAGGTTGTGATTGGCAGATTGATGACCTTTTTAGTGCATAACATATGACCTTACCTGACCTTTTTAGTGATATTTTATTGTAATTGTCATAAGTCGTGTCGAGTGACTAGATAACAATAAATTTAATTTTATATTATTTATGAGTGTAGTAAGTGATATGTATGTAAGAGAGTTGCCTACCGATTCGTCGCGTGCGCCGCTTGCGTCATCGCTATAGATAAGCCGCTAGCGCTCCGAAGCTACGAACGTGTGAGATGAGCAAGTCATGGCGACAGCTAAATGTTCTGATTCAAAAGTCAAAAGTCAAAGTCAAAAACGTTTATTTCAAATAGACCAATTACAGGCACTTTTGAATTGTCAAAATGTCGGTCAGTCAAACAAACAAGTGAAGCTAAATTGCACGTTCCAAAGAGTAGATCTCTATGGAGAAGAACGTATAAGAAACTCCATGGACACTCTTTTAAATCATATGTGTTACATATAGTGTTTGGTAACATATTTCTTGTTGCTTCTATTATGTGAGCACAACGTAGTTAATAATAAAAAAAAATATTAAAAGATAAAAACTGAATTAAGCCACTGGCAGCTAAGAGATGTCCAGTCTCATCTGACGGCACCCGTTCACGAGCATGACGCGTGCATCAGCCCCACTCAGCTTAACCATTTTGAAGGGAACTGAATGACCCAATAACTCGCGCCACCAACAGTGAAACATTTGAGTGAGCATGACAAACTCTCAACTGCCATTCTCGCAATGTCAAAAAAAAAAAAAGTTGTAACCTAATAAAAATGCTCCATGGTACTTCACATTCACAAATTTGAAAAAAAAAGTGCTTCTACATTATATAATGCTATTATTTTTAAATATAACATGTAAAGAATCCTAAGTCCTATTGAAATAAACAAATGAAATAAAAATAAAACACTGAAAACCACAATACGAAAAGGGCAGCAGCATCTCTTCCAATATATTTATATATACCAAAAGACTAATTTGTAGCTACAAATGTATGTGGCTGTGGAGCAGGACCGGCATTTAGCCAAGCATTTTTATCAAGGAGATAATCTTCCAATTTATAATATGCTGGGACAATGAGTGTAATGCAATTTGCGGGGACAATGAACTGCTTTGCTAAACCTTGGTCTTTTTATTTTAGTGAATACTACCTAATTTTTCAAATAATACTCCCCATAAGTAGCCTTAGCAACTTGTCGTTAAGCTGCAGAAAAAAAACACAACAATTCTTTAGGTGATCACAAAAAGTGATGTTATAAAGACCAGACAAATTAGTATTCAGCTATAAAATTCCAACGAGAATATCCCTTCAACAGAAAGATTAATACGACGCTGTTTTTATATTGTAATGTTTTATTCGCAAAACCTCAGACACCCCAAATGATTTTTAATTCGATTGACCTAATTACGTAAAAAAAAAACATTAAAAAATTTTTAAAGGTTTTATGAGCAGTTTTAGTTTGTTTAAAATTCATATCTGCATCGAAATAAGAACTTTTATTATCCCGTGAATGAGAAAATTTAATTGGATTACAAATATTTGTGTTTTTTTACCTATTTCAGCGGGTTTGCGCACGTGATGGCTCGATCTATTCATAAATAGACAGGTCGAAGTTTTTATGTAACCTATATTAATAAGTGGTTTAATTGATTCTGCTCGTTATTCTGATCAAACCAATTTCAGGATTTGCGAATTTAACGTTACACTTTGTATATTAATATTTGAACCAGCTGTTGCAGTTCACGCGGTCATTGCCAGAACATATTATGTGAGTATTACTCAACGAAGTGTTTATTAATAAGTCCATGTCATGACGTCAGTATCGTGCTCGCGTTTCTTCGTAACTCTGTGTAGGTCAAGTTGTATCTCTAATGCTTTGACCACACGTATCGAGTAAACGGGCGAGACGGGGCTCTCGGTCGAATACCTCGTACCTATAAACAAAGCGCCGAGTGCTCGGCCGAGTGCTTATCTCTACAACTCGCTTACATCACTGTCTCGGCCGAGCAACTTTTCACTGTCTCGCCCTTTTACTCGGTACGTGTGATCAAGGCATAACTCTAACAAGATATTCTTGACACGGAACTGCCTTAAGTGGGTGATAGACGTGAGACTAAGTACGCGGACTTGTGGCTCAACGACCTTTTTCGCGTGTGTGTCACCTTAAAAACGCGTACTTTAAAATTGCCGCACAATTTCGCCGGCAATCCAGCCTATTTGAAATCTTACTCGTAAGTCGTAGCTCGTATCGGCTCGTACGTGTGGCAATAGTTCGTGTGACGACATCGCGATATAGTATGAGCAAGCTTCACGTGTGTCACCGACGTCAAGCCGAGTAAGTTCACGATCTTAAAAACCGCGTACTTTAAGTTCGTACGTCTATCACCCACTATAGTTCTTGGGCACGCCACAATTATGGCGGTAAGTCCCCTCTTTGAGGCGCGGCTGGAAAGACCTCACGGCGTCCTTACCTTCCGCATGACGCAGGTCCTCACCGGACATGGCAAGTTCGGGAGGTTCCTGCATCGGATTCGAGCGGAAGAGACGTCCGGGTGCCGCCACTGTGCGGAACGCCCGGAGGACACGGTGGAGCACACAGTTGAGGTGTGCCCTGCTTGGGCGGAGCAACGCCGTGCCCTCGTGGTGGCGATCGGCGGCGGAGACCTCTCGCGTCGGGCCTTGGTTCAGGCCATGGTCCGGAGCGAGGAGGAGTGGCAGGCGTTCGCCTTCTTCTGCGAAGCAGTAATGCTAGCAAAGGAGGAAGCCGACCGCATCAGGCAACGGCGCCCTCACCGCCACCGCCGCCGGGGTTCCGCCGGCTATGGGTAGCTCGCTGTCCGATCGTCCGGTAACTGTCCGGACCGAGCCAAGGCGTCGACGGCGCGCACTGTTCCCGCGCGCTTCAACAAGTTGTCACCAACAGGAGGGGCCCATCTGGGTCGAAGCCTACCGGGGTCGGGGTTATCCGAAAGGAAACTAGAGCCCCGGTTTGAAGGCTAGAAGGAACGGCGCGGGATTTTTAGTCAGTAAGACTCTGACACTGTCTCCCGCTCCACCCAAGAGCGGGTTTCGTCAATGATGATTTTCCCCGTCGAGAAAAAAAAAACCCTACTATACCCAACTCTACCCTACTCTACCCTACACTACCCTATTTTTTTTTCCATAAAAACCTTTTCCTCACAATAACAATCACACCAAAAAAAGAATTAGCGAAATCGGTCTAGGCGTTCTTGAGTTAAGCGCTTTCCAACACATTTTGCGATTCATTTTTATATTATAGATAATGATAAAAAACTAATGTTTGAACGAATAAAAACTTTGCAACAAGAAAATTTTCAAAAACGTCCATAAATTACAGTTGTGAATTTAAAAAAGCAAATTTTTTTCGTACCTAAACAAAGCATAGGTATCTGTTAAATTCACCAATCACACCTCAACTTGCTAATCAATGACATAATTCAGTAATTGCACTTTTGCACAGGATTTCGTATTTCCTTCGTAGTTCTTACGTGGCGTCATAGATGCCGCTACACACTATTGGAAAATAACACGACCTGGATACTAGCCTTTTGTTACTGCAACTGATAACGTTCGAATACACGAAGTAATAATTTTGTTGTGAGAAAAAGTAAATATTATATAAAAAATAATGAAAGACAGTGACAATATAACATACCGTATACAATATCGAAAAAGTTTAATAACTGAGATTGACTCGCAAAATATAGCCAATTTTGATTTATATACAGAATAGTTTTGTTTTAATTATAATGTCGATAAGATAGCTCCCACTGACCTACAACATACAATAAAGAGGAACTACGTGCACAGTCATTATCATCGGAATTATTTAATATCAAGTTCAAGTAATAACACTCGTTATTACAAGTGATAATGATGATGTGAATGACCGCGTCAACAGCTGTTGTAAGGATAATGTGCGAATATTCCTCTTCCTGTGTGTCAAGGTCCTTTGACGTTGTTTTAAAGGATATTTATAACTAGCAAATCGATTCACATACGATAGACGTAAATAGATATGCAAGGTGTAACGTTAAATGCGCAAAACATGAAATTAGTTTGATCAGAATAACGTGCAGAATCAATTAAACCACTTTTTAATATAGGTTACATTTTTCAAAAAAGTCTTCATTAAAAACTTCGACCTGTCTATTTATGAATAGGTCAAGCCATCACGTGCGCAAACCAGCTAAAATAGGTAAACAAACACAAATAGTTGTAATCCAATCAATTGTCTCATAGACGGGATAATAAAAGTTCTTATTTCAATGCAGATATGAATTTTAAACAAACTAAAACTGCCCATAAAACCTTTAATTTTTTTCATGTTTTTTTGTCTTACATAATTAGGTCAATTTAATTAAAAATCATTTGGTGTGTCTGAAGCTAAATTTTTCCAAACGCAAGTTCTAAAGCGTTGATTTCTATGGAGAAGAATGTGCGGGCGTGTCAGACTTTTATTGAATGAACTTTTCTGCGGTCTTTCAGTTGACCTTTGCCTTCCGGGGTCACGGTTACTCTCTCGAATATTGGCGCAGCTCCAATTGTCACGCTACATTTCCTAGTTTTATTTAACGCTGCATTAATACAGTGACACACAAAGTTCTAATAAGACTATAAATGTAGCTGAATTCATATGCTTTGAGACACAGGTCCTAGTTCAGGGGGTTGGGTCAATACTCTGTGCATTTTATGTCCACCACAGATAATTGTAAATTAGGTAATGTATGTACCCTCAAATATATAATGGTGAGGAAAAATTTTTTTTCTATTATTCAAGCTGCATGCAATTCAGCTTTGAATGTTGCTTCATGTCTTCTATGTACAGAAATAACATAAATCTTTTCCCACCTTAGGATGAAGTGAAAGCGCGTGTCAGATTGTTACTGACTAAAACCCACCTTTGTTCTTTAGTTACTGTCTGCGCCATTCGCATTATTTTATCTATATTTGTTCTATCTATACCTCATTATAAAAGCATAAACACATACTTGCAACATTATATTACACTTCATTCAATAACTCATTCGAGAAGGATTTTCCATCCAAAACCATTCCTTCCTGTTCATTCTTTCTGGTGACACGTATCTTCGTGCGCCCGTGCTCCTTCCCAAACAAAACTCTAAAAAGTGAAAATATTGGTGCTGTGTGGTGAAAATCTCAAACTCTCTTCTCTCGCGAATCTTGGAGGAAATATCGCCTGAACCGGCGCGCTTTGGAGGCTGCTATCGAAGGAACCAACGCATCTTTTCATCCTCCGTAAGTCCTTTTTCCTTCCAGTTACCCTTTGTGTTTTAAGACCACGATTTCCCTTCAGTCATTTCCTGTGCCTCTAGCTGGCATTGACCTTGCTGGGTTCCTACGGCACAAAATATATAGGTACAGAAGTCAATCTACATACAAAGCGCGCTCGAGCAACGCACACATAGACACCGCTCACGGACACGATATCTCGGAGCACCTCGGCCCGCTCGTCGAACAGTTCCGGCTCAAACGCTCATTAGTGTGCGTCCACCGATAGTAGGTATAAAAAGTGAAGTACAAACATGAGATTGTCTTCTGTACCTATCTATTTTGTGCCTACGGTCTTGTTAATATCTCTTTGAGGCGCCTAGAAATAACCTATTCACTCTTGACTTAAAGACCCCAAGTTATAGCAGCCAACTTGACCTATTCGTTGATAAAGTGACATATCTTGAGCCGTTCATTCATAAAGTGCTTGATTGCTTTCTGTAATCTCTGTGTTTACAAACTTTACAATAAAAAAGTAATTAGTAAAGAAAACACTCATAATGTGTAATTACGAGTACACACGCTTTGATAACTACATTAGTCACTACATAACAAATGTTCCTCACGCTCAATGGTGTAAAAACTTACACTTTCTTCAAGTTTATTTACAGCATGTGTAGTTATTGTGTGTCGACTAGTTTACACAGTTGTGATCTAGTGGATACTGACGTTAACTCTTCCTAGAATATTTCAATAAACAACTTTCAGTTAATAAGTCGGTATGAGGTTAGTTACTTGTAGTCACAAGAAATTATTATAATGATTTTCTTTCATTTTAAGTTGACATCCCGCTTGATATAATCAACAACAACCCAATTTCTTCCACGAACCCTATTTTACTCTTTTATTCTTCCCTATTTTTAGTGAAATTGTGTAATATATTATAATACATATATATTTATATTTATAGTTATGTATTGTGTTTTATATGAAGCTAAAGACTACCCCTGTATTATTTTAAGTTCTTATCCATCCTAAGGTTGTCTGGAAGATATCGCTTTCAGCGATAAGACTGCCATTGTACCCATACATTTAATTTTATGTAGGTATAAGCTGTGTTACTTTTTGGTGAGCAAACAAGTTTATTCTATTCTATTCTAATATCCATGATCCAGCAATCTAGAGAGGCCAGTGACCGCTTATATCAAGCTTACCTTGGGTTAAACTATACACTACTAAAAGTTAAGCATTACAATACAAAACTTTAACTATTGCAGCAACCTTGAAAAATGTCATTTTGCATTATCAATGATCCTTTTTAGAGTTGTCAGGTGTTACAATTGCACCTAGTCTGACCTTGAAGAAACCCAATGCACATCTCACCCTCAGCAGGCAATACGCGGATGCTGGTAGTACTAGCATATTTTGTTTTACATACTTCACCCAATGGGAGAAAAAGGGAGTTAGTTATAGCGTGACGGGTAGCAGGACAGAATGGAAGAAAAAAACGTCTTGCACCGAACTCAAATAAAACAGGACAAGGGCAGGAAGATGATGATACGTCACCCAATGAAACGGAAGAAATGACTTTAATAGACCCTCAATTCGACAGTATGATTATTTGACTGACTGATAAGCAAAGAAAAAAAAAATATCTAACAATCACATATTTTATTCGTATATGAGTCGCCTCTGAGTTACGTTACGTTCTTGGTAATCAAACAGAATGCGTCACCGCTCAAACATTATATGTGTACAAACCGTAGCGTCTGCGTCATGTAACACACCGCAGAATCTTCGATCGTCCGGATTATCAACATCATTTTCACTACCTGAGCTGCTCGCGAAGTGAACGGTTGTGTCTTGTGAATCTTTTAAAACACAAAAAATGAAATTTGCACAAGTATTATTTTGCGCCGCATTCTTGGTAGCATTAATCAATGCGTTTAGCGATAAGACGAACGAAACTAAATATGTAACCCGTGTCAAATGTGCGCAATTGTTTGGAAAATGCTTGGTGAAGATTACTGAAAACTCGAAATTCATAAGTGAAGCAATGCCTTTGAAAAGAGCAAAAAGAAATGTAATTAAAAGTGGAAAATGTGCGAAGGGACAGGTGTGGTTCCTGTACAGATGCTGGGATTGCGAGGAGTGAGTATTCAATTGTTTATTAAAAATATTATGAACATTTCAATGAAATCTAACATTTAGTTAGATATCTGAGTGATATTTTAAGTTTTTTTTACAAGATTATTAGAGTTATTTTATAGTGTAACAATATGAATCGTCTGTGTTATAAACTTTTAAAATAAGAAATTTAAGATATATTTTATATATTTTTATAGGCACGATTTTTATTTAGTATTATTTGTTATAATTAAGTTTTCAATTTGGAATTTTGGAACAGTGTTATTATCTTTATAATATAAAAGAAAAAAACTGTCTGACTTGACATATCAACGAACAGCTGAAACTACAGAACCTACGAGTGTGAAATTTTGCACAAAGTTTCCTTTCATGACGCAGGTGAGCACTAAGAGAAATTTTTCTAAAATTCACCCCCTTAGTAGGCAATACGGGGATTCAAAATTTGTATGGAGTGTTAGACTAAAAGAGTCGATGATTATGCGCATCTCTAATGGCATCGCGCATGATCGTCCCCGCACTAGCATCTTTGACATTCGAATATGATTCGGCTCGAGATCCTTTCGGATAACGCTGATAATTTTTGACTCTGAAGTATTAGGTAAAATCTTATATTTTTCGTGATGAATGTCCCACAGAAACGTGTTCATGTGACAGTGGTTCGTACTTTTTTAATTTGTCTGTAAAGTCAACGACCGGTAGGGGATCACTGCAGTTATGCAGTAAATGTTTGTATTGACACACATAGATAACACATTTGGTCATTTAAAAAGACTGGACTCCAAACAGCAACCGTCTATTTCTTAACAGCTCCAGTTGAGGTTCAGGTGGCGACTTAATTTCCCCTAAGCTCCTTGTGCTTCCCTATCCCTACGTTCCTCTTTAGTCCCATCATGTGCTTCTCTTGAGTTCGTTTTGGTAAAAGCCCAAATATGGTCTCACCGGCAGCTCTACATTTTCAATGTGGCTCATTCAAGCAGGTCAAATACAAGAATGTGGTAAAGAGTGCAAGTTTTCTCAGTGCATAGGTATGTCTGCACTTTCCACTCACTCTTCGTCCTTCGGGCTTTGCATTTCTAACCAGTTCGATTCTCCGTTGATAGACAATAGACATGGATTGCTCCTGTAACGTGACAATTGCTCTGATTAATATTCATCAATAAAATCCAACTTACACCTTACCATTTTGAGCACAAAAAAAAATTACTATCAATTTCGTATCAACTCCGGATATTTAGGTAACAAATCATATGCGCAATTTTTTTTTTTTAAATACTTACTGGTCGGATTCATATCAAGTGTAACAAAACACACCTGTATTTAGAAAATGATTCATTTTTAGTCGAATTAATAATTTTTAGGAAACGTCTCCAATGATTAAAAAATTTGATCGCTGACTCAGTGATCGAACCTATCGATATTCAATCCAAACCACTGAAATCGATAATTATGACATCATAATAGTGTCAACTGTTTTCTTATTCAATAATAATAAGAAACTCATTCATTTCTATAATAAACATCTACATAGTTTGAACAAACTGGGTACTACAGTCTGTGACAACGATTTATTTACATTAGATCACGGAAATCAACTTAGCCGAAGCTTTGTTAAGAGGGTCCTTTTCCACTCGCCTTTCGTAAACATCGAAAATGGTTTAACCCTTCAGATACCGTCAATTAGAGACACAATAGTAAGACAATAGATGCGCGGCCACCGGTGGTCGCTTGGGGATTCAGGAATTAAAAGCTTGTTACTTCATTTAATGCAATCCAAAGCGATGTTTGACGAAAAGGCAACGCAAAAAAAGAGAGATAACGCCTGAAAACTCTGTTAGTATTCGGTAATTCCGAGATTTACTCGAAAATTTCACAAAACTTGCTCCAGGAAATAACTGTTTTTTTTAAACCCTTAAAAGTTTATGGAAAAAGTTGTCATCATTTAGAATCTTAATAAAATTTGCAAGGTCTTTAGAGGTTTACTTTTTTGACTTTTTTAATTTTTAGGCAAATTATGAAGTGTCAAAGTTCATACAAAATAGGAGATTTTCAGAGGTTTTTACTGGATTAGTTTTACACAAATTTTGAAATTGGTTTCTTTAGAAACCTAGATAATATCCACAAGATACTGTGTTTCCCAAATATCTAATGAAAAATATATAATAACGTTGTAATCAGTTATGAGCGGTTGTAAGAAAAACAGTGAAGATGTGAGTCATGATCTCAATACTGAAATCGATTGTTGCAAGCGTTCACGTCACTTGATCAGAATTTAATAAAATTCTTCTGCAAAGTAAGCTTCATCAGGTGACTAAACACCAAATGTCGTAAGACTACGGCTTTTCACCATAGTTGCCATGTTAGTCCAGTGTGTGTAAGTAAGCTTTTCATAACAACATCTTTTGATCCACCCGAGTTATCTGCAACAATTATAAAGGACTAATTAAGAATGTAAAGCTGCAAATCATAAAACCATCGTATTCATCATCATTATCATCATATCAGCCGAAAAACATCCACTGTTGGACATAGGCCTCCAACAAGGTAGACCGATGACCTGGTCAGGGTCGCGGGAATCCGATGGAAGTGTGACGCACAGGACCGGTCGTTGTGGTTTCGCTGATATGTTGATGATGAATGCCACCTATATCAGACTGTAAAAACAATAATTAATTAATTATCGTTACGCGCTACTTGATGTAGACAATAGATGGCGTTATAAAATACAATAATGAGGAAAATCTCAAACTAAAGCGGATAAGATAACTATACTGTCAATGGTATCATTAAAACGAATAATTTTATACACAAAAATGCGAAATTATTGACAATTAGCTGCAGGCGTATAGTCTGAAATTATTTTACGAGTATTAATATTGTTTTTGCTATTACTTGACTATTTATAGTGCGTACTTGAGTGCAAGGGGATTTTTTTTTTTCTCTCGACGGGGAAAATCATCATTGACGAAACCCGCTCTTGGGTGGAGCGGGAGACAGTGTCAGAGTCTTACTGACTAAAAACCCCGCGCCGTTCCTTCTAGCCTTCATACCGGGGCTCTAGTTTCCTTTCGGATAACCCCGACCCCGGTAGGCTTCGACCCAGATGGGCCCCTCCTGTTGCTGACAACTCCTTGAGGCGCGCGGGAACAGTGCGCGCCGTCGACGCCTTGGCTCGGTCCGGACAGTTACCGGACGATCGGACAGCGAGCTACCCATGGCTCGCCGTCCGCGAGCCCGCGTCTACGGTGGCCGGAAATCGGGATCGGAATCCCGGCGGCGGCGGCGGCGGCGCCGTTGCCTGATGCGGTCTGCCTCCTCCTTTGCTGGCATTACTGCTTCGCAGAAGGTGGCGACCGCCTGCCACTCCTCCTCGCTCCGGACCATGGCCTGAACCAAGGCCCGGCGCGAGAGGTCTCCGCCGCCGATCACCCCCACGAGGACACGGCGTTGCTCCGCCCAAGCAGGGCACACCTCAACTGTGTGCTCCACCGTGTCCTCCGGGCGTTCCGCACAGTGGCGGCACCCGGGCGTCTCTTCCGCTCGAATCCGATGCAGGAACCTCCCGAACTTGCCATGTCCGGTGAGGACCTGCGTCATGCGGAAGGTAAGGACGCCGTGAGGTCTTTCCAGCCACGCCTCAAAGAGGGGACTTACCGCCATAATTGTGGCGTGCCCAGCACTGGGTTGCGATAGTCGCTGACGCCATTTCACCGTGAGATTCCGCCGGAGCTCTGTCCGCCATACCTCGACCTGTCGCGGTAGTGGACTTTCACCCCGGCGTTGCATCTCCACGCGCTTGAGAGCAGCCGCTTGAGAGCAGCCCCGGCCCGGTTGAGTTTGGGAGCCAAACGTCGGAAGTGTTCTCCGAAATTCCATCGGCTGTCGAGAACGAGTCCCAGGTACTTCATCGTCGACCCGACGCCGATGCAAACTCCTCCTACCGTAAGTTGGGAGTCTGATGGTGGCGCATTCCGAGGGCCGTGGAAAAACATGGCCTCGGATTTGTGCAGCGCCACCTCGAGTCCCAACTCCTGGATCCTACCAACGACTATCGCAACCCCGCGTGTCGCTAGAGCGACCGCCGCCTGGTGCGACTCTCCCTGCGCTAGAACCAGCGTGTCGTCTGCGTAGCAGACCACGCTGACCCCGTCAGGGAGGTCGCCGCGCAGCACGTAGTCGTAGCCGATGTTCCACAAGGGTGGGCCTAGAACCGACCCCTGCGGAACACCGCACGACATCTCTCGACGTTTCCAGTCTCCCTGGTGACTGGGGTAGATAATGGACCTGTCCGACAGGTAAGCCTCGACCACTCGACAGTGGTATTCGGGCACCCGGTGGTACCGGAGTGCCCTCCGGATCGTACTCCAGGGCAGGGAGTTGAACGCGTTGGCAATGTCCAAGGACACTGCCACGACGCTCCTGCCCCGGGACACCGCAACCCCTGTCGTGAGGGCTCGCACGCGCATGATGGCGTCCACCGTAGAGCGCGCCCTGCGAAAGCCGAACTGTCCGTCCGACAAGTCCGGCCCCACCCGTGTTAGCCGCGCGACGAGGCGGTTTGCAATGACTCTTTCAAAGAGCTTGCCCACCTCGTCGAGCAGCACAATGGGCCGGTACGCGGACGGAGAGTCCGCAGGGCGCCCTGGCTTCGCGATGAGGACCAGTTTCCCCGTCTTCCAGCGAAGTGGAAACTGGCCCCTCTCCATGCATGCGCTGAAGAGCCCTCTTAGTCGAGGCCCGAGAGCCTCCATGGCCAGGACCCAGGCTTTCCCTGGCAAGCCGTCGGGTCCTGGGGCGGTATTCTTGGCACTCAGCCTTCGCACCGCCACTTTCACCTCTACCTCGGTCGAGTGCAATGGGATCGCCATTTTTTCCCTGAGTTCATTTCATCAAAATAATGTGATAGATTTGTCCAGTTCAATATCTGACACTACACATTTCTTGAGACACCGTTTTAAGTTAGATTCAAGCTAGATTTATTAATTTCAAATTCTAAAATCTTTGAAAAATTACAGTAAAGATTTATTCAATATTGGGAATTCTAATTTAGGTACTTATTTATAGTTTATATTATGTAAATGTTGCCAACAACAAAAATATATAAGTACGTTCACTAAGTTATTAAATTATTAATGGTATGCTCTGTTAAAATTAGCAGTCATAATTTTATGAATACAAATATAAAGGAGTGGAATTCCCTGCCGGAGTCTGTGTTTCCTGATAGCTACAACTTGGGGGTCTTTAAGTCAAGAGTGAATAGGCTACTTCTAGGCATGCGTGCACCATCGTCGACCACATCATCGCTTACCATCAGGTGAGATGGTGGTCAAACCGGTTCTTATCGGCGATGTATTTGATTTAAACATACCTTATGTTTAGTGTCCTACTTTTTAAAATTTTGTTTTTTGCGGATCTATAGCTATTTAAATCACAAATATGAGCTGAAACAGATTATTAATCATGATCAACCATTAGTTTTTATTATTCAGTGTTAATCACCAGAAAAATAATCAATGCATGTTCTTATAACAATAAAATAAATGTATTTAATTAAATACATCCTTACGTTAATATTATTTATCGGTACAGATAATACCGGCTTAAAAACGTGTTGCGCCGACCCCAAATAAAACGGGACAAGGGCAGGAAGATGATGACAGATAATACCGGCTTGCGTGTGATTGGTGGACATTACCGACATTTTGGATTATTCTAGTAAATATTTTCAATTGTTCTCTTGTCTCCTCCAGAGTAATTCAATCACTGAAGATGAACGGGTGGGAACATTACGGGTCAGTTGTGCTCATAGTTGTCGCGTGTGTCACAATTTTTCTACTACCATATGACATATTCAGTGGATTAGATTTTTTTTTTACTAATGTTACACATCATTTACAAGAAGACAAAGACAGTAATTTAGAAAAGGCTTTCACAAATGCTACACTCATTGAACAACGAGTTGAAGAAGTCAGTCCTAGGGAAAATGTTACTACAAATAGTTTGCTTCTTGATAGAATTAAGAAATCATCGTGAAAACATCGTGAATTATGGGGAATGCCCTGAAGTTTTCATCAAACTTCAGGTTTTCAGAAATCTCCAGTGTCTTCCATGTGAAGAGTAAGTAGCTTTACCAAATGGTTTTTCTTTTTTCACACTGCAAAATTGTAATTGTAAAAATATTTTTTAATACTTTCAGAATGAAACCAGTAACCAATACCCATTGGTTACTGGATTTATTTATTTTGGTTTTTCTTAAATTCGATTACATGTATACTGTTTTTGTAGTAGGTTATTCTGTTGAGTTTTTAGTGAAAAGTTCTTCTTAAATACACTCCGCATTTCTCTGAGTGTCCCGTTTTGATATTCATTTAGTTTTCATTCAGGATTTGAAAGAAATTTCTGATTTTATGATGAAAGGAGCACGTGTTTTTCCATCAAAGTTTTTTCGTTATCGTGACTATCGTGTACCTAACAATTTGGTTTAATACATAACAGTTCTTTTACTATTGATAGGGTCGCGTTTGATCACTATCTCACCTAATGTGATCGGCGTCATCACCTCATTTTTGCTAAGAATTAGCCATTTGACAATTGACAAGTTCCCTTTACAGCTCTACCCCCCTAGCCAAGTTACAACCGTTTCGCTTGCGTCAAACGCTTCGAGTTGACCTTGCCGCCAATTCTTTTGTTCTGACTACGTGACTGAGCGTTGAGAGCGCGTCATTTCCGTACATTTAAAGCTTTCTACTAACGTTAACTATTGCAGATTAGCAACTCGGCTAGGGGTACTTTTTTTTTTTCTCTCGACGGGGAAAATCATCATTGACGAAACCCGCTCTTGGGTGGAGCGGGAGACAGTGTCAGAGTCTTACTTACTAAAAACCCCGCGCCGTTCCTTCTAGCCTTCATACCGGGGTTCTAGTTTCCTTTCGGATAACCCCGACCCCAGTAGGCTTCGACCCAGATGGGCCCCTCCTGTTGCTGACAACTCCTTGAGGCGCGCGGCAACAGTGCGCACCGTCGACGCCTTGGCTCGGTCCGGACAGTTACCAGGCGATCGGACAGCGAGCTACCCATAGCTCGCCGTCCACGAGCCCGCGTCTACGGTGTCTGGAACCCCAGTGGCGGCGGCGGTGAGGCCGCCTGGAGCGGTCGGCCTACTCCTTTGCTAGCATTACTGCTTCGCAGAAGGAGGCGACCGCCTGCCACTCCTCCTCGCTCTGGACCATGACCTGAACCAAGGCCCGGCGCGAGAGGTCTCCGCCACCGATCGCCCCCACGAGGGCACGGCGTTGCTCCGCCCAAGCAGGGCACATCTCAACTGTGTGCTCTACCGTGTCCTCCGGGCGTTCCGCACAGTGGCGGCACGCGGGCGTCTCTTCCGCTCGAATCCTGGGCCTGCGTCATGCGGAAGGTAAGGACGCCGTGAGGTCTTTCCAGCCACGCCTCAAAGAGGGGACTTACCGCCATAATTGTGGCGTGCCCCGGCTAGGGGTACTGATACTTTTTAAATGTTAAATTATATTTTAAAGTATAGATGGCAATATTGCACAACATTTACGTTTACACGCCATGTACCCTCACTGTCCGCCATTTTCAGTGACGTCACTCACCACTCGAGATATCACGCTTTCCATCAGCGGAAAATTTTAGTCTCAAATTATTTTTAATGTGCACCACTAAATTATTGGTTGTTTTTTCTTTACGGTATAGTGTTATCGGTATATTATTTTGTTGTAACTAAGCCATTCATACTTTGGTGCCACGCTAACTTTACATCAAACTTTATTAAGCTGGCGTTTGACTATAGGATATAATCCCACGTCACCAAGCCCTGAACGACATAGTCCGTAGAGCCGGCGTGCCGCCGCTGAAGACGCCTGTTCTAAAAAAAGGCTGAAGTACGCTTCCTTGGAGCAGCTTCTGGGCAGTTGGAGTATGGAGGCAAGTTGTAGGTGGGATTTGGGCCATAGGCTCGGTGAAACAACGGGTAACTTCCAGTCCAGATCGTTTTTGGTGCAAAGGATGGCCATCGCTATTCAGCGAGGTAATAAGGCGAGTGTTATGGGCACCTTTGCACCGGCAGATTGAAATAAATTAAAACCACCTTCTTAGACCTTTAGAATGTTTGTGTCCTGACAATATACTGCTATTATTTATTGTCAAGAGTGCCAAATGTTCAGTTAAGCCACTAACGATTATTTTCACGCGTTCCGTTATCATCGAAAGCGTGGGGTTGTGAAGGGCGAGCAATGGCTTCGTCCGGCTTTCTGGTTACCGTCCGTACCAAGCTTGAGTCATCGCCGTCACGGAGTGATCCACGCGTGCCTTTAGGATGCCTTAGCAAAACCGTAGAGGCCCTGTAAGGTGGCGTTTTTGTAAAGCCCATGTGCGGGGACAGTAATTAACTAAGAATAAATGGTATTACGCTCACATACACACACAATAAATGGTAATATGCTCACATACACACATACAGCTGCGTCAATCCTTCACTTGTTTTTATCAAACAGAGATAACAATATTCCATAGACTTTGAATACGCGTTAACTTGCAGTTGCCGTTTGCCGGGCTCTTAACATTGAAGGGGTGACCAGACGGTTGCAAACAAGCGTTCCAACTAAGGTGACCTTACTAGTTTCAATCCGTGTAGTCAGCAGTTGTAATCGATGACCTTCAACGCCCTTGGTTGCAAGGCGCGTTTTCCCAACCACCGAACGTTTTGGCAACACAAACCAAACACGCATACCAAGCTCCAACCAAGGTGACCTTGGTTGGGACGCTAGTTTGAATTGAATTTTCCACGTAGCCGCAACACAAACTAGATATACAAACCAAGCTCCAACCAAGGTGACCTTGCTAGTTTCAATCCGTGTAGTCAGCGGTTGTAATCCATAACTTTTAACGCCTTTGGTTGGGAGGCGCGTTTTCCCAACCACTAATCGTGCTGGCGCGTGGTTTACACCCGTGTAGCCGCAACACAAACTAAACACATAAACCAAGGTCACCTTAGTTGGAACGCTAATTTGCAACTGTCTGGCCCCCTTAAAGAAATATTTTTTTCTGAGGCACACCAACCAATTACTACGGTACACCAGTGTGGCATACCCTTTGCGGAACACTGCTATAGAACGTTGGGTGAAAGTACTAGGTCTTATAATAATATTTTTCAATACACTTGCTCATAAAGAGACTCTTATTGCACTGCACTTAGGTATATAAAGGCTCTTGTTACCAAACTGTGACATTTTGATTACTATTACGCACTAGTGCTATAATGTGGTTAAAACCTTATTGTTGAACCTCTCCACCGCCATAATTTTATTACATTATCGTATCATGATGGGCGCAGGTCGTCCCCCACGAGGAAAAGAAAACAAATGGGCGCGCATAAGAAAATAGATTTTTACCGCCATAAAAGTATAGGTACTAGTTTTACAGGTATTTTCTTCACAAGTGTATTGAAAAACGTCGTATGATACACGTGAGTAATTAGTGATTACCGTTCTCGGCTCTCTTAAAACCCTCGCCATGGCTCGGGTCTAGATACCGCCTCAACGGTAATCACTAAAATTACACACTTATATCATAATGTACTATATTACCAATGAAAATGTAGTTGATGCTATCTTCTGGAGGTTTACCCAGAACTTTTTCGCTACTATTTCTAGCCGCCAATATTGCCCTTTGACACATCCACTGGTAATCTTAATTTTCTATTTAGACTACATCTGGGTGGACTTTGAAGATTAAGACTAATCGATAGTGAATAGGCCCTCAATAAACTATTGCGTCTCACCATCAACTTTCTTCTGTTCCAGGTACTCTGAACTGACAGGCGACGATTGTTGACTACGGCAAGAAGTAATAGCGGAATCTGATCGGCAATACTGCATCAAGCTTACCTCACTTCTAGTCTCTCCTTCATAATAACTAGGATGCTCTCTATGTGTATCTGCTGGACCAGACATTAACTTTATCATTTAGCAGCCTTTTAAAAAAGGCAATCCACTTCTCGAAACAGTATCTCAATACCACTATGGCACAGATATCGCTAAAATTGAGGCAACAAACGCCAATAGACGTCTTGAAGATGTGTCTCTCAGATCTGACCTGTGTTTTGTCTCTCTAGAAGATATCAAACGTTTAGCTACTATTGAACAGCCCAGTCTAAGTGCTGATAATAGTCACATGACCATCAAAATACGAAGATGAAAAACAAATCTCGATAGTGACTTTAGAGGACTAGCGAAATTGTAGTTTTAAGGATGCTGCCAACATCTAGAGTGAATAAGGAGCTCTTGTTCTATTCGTGACTCCTTTTAATGCATGAAGTATTCATAAACCTGCATTTCTGAGGATCTCAAACCGCCACAGACGTTGCAATTTGCTTAGTCACCTACTGGACCCAACTCATTTAATTTAATAAGTAGAATGCCGATCATTCATCAATATTAACGTATTACCCTAAGAGATTTGGACTGAAAGTTATCTATATATTTAGTTTAATTTAAACTGCTTGCTTGTCTTGTTTCAAGCCAAGCATTTATGTACGTGTGAGCACAACAACGTGTGTGTATAACAACTGAACTGCATCTTAAAATAATTCTCGACCAAATGACTGTCAGTATCGATGAACTACTTACACGTTCAAGCCTAGCCAATGCATGTCTTGAATTACTGACATAATGATCTTTATCTGGTTTAGTAAAAACCGTCAGTTTATATTGACATGCACTGAGTATTGGACATTTAATATTGTGGTTTTGTAAACTAGATTGATTGTAAACTAGACTGCGTCCCCCATTCCGAAAAACTATTTCAGGGTCTAACTCCCCAATCCCAAGACTTTGTAGGCTTTTTAATAACTGCGATGTAAGTTTGGATATTTTTTGCTCATCTATCCAGAAATTCAAACGCCAAGTCCACCTGAAATGATTTACTACTAGCCTATTTTTGTAACAAAGTATCTCAGTGTTGTATCTGCATTATTTTAAAATCTTTTTATTATTGTTTTCTGCATGCGGTGTCTATCGTGATTTATTGTACACTTGGTTTGTATAAGGGCAAGTACATTTTGAATGCAATGTGTAACAATTTTTGATAGGCCAATAAATAAATAAATAAACAACAAGGCTCAAAATAAATTACCAGTTTTATAGAGACATAAGAAGTTACGAGTATTATTAATATCATAATTATTCCGTCTTTAAATAATGTCTTTATAAGATCTCGTATTTAAATCATTTTCTTTTTTAAATAAGTTTCGTAAGTAGTTTTTGGATTTTGCGTGGTAATTGTATTAAATACTACTTATATGCCTTAAAAAACTGGCAACATAATTGACAGAACCCATCAAAATCGACGCTTTCCAGAGCTGCAAAATTATTCGTAAGAGTCCTAGATTTTATACAACCTTAGTTTTAGTATATTTGAAATTCGAAATAGTATTTTAGTGTTTTAATGTAAAGAAAATTATGATAATCATGTATCACGAAAAATCACAAAATTATACGCTTGTTATGTCAGCTAAAATATATAGTCACCGGGCTATCCAGGCGTCTTTGGGATTTTTTTACACTTAAATCCAGCTGTTTACTTGCCCCTAATGCCCGCTATGATCTGCCGTGACCAGTGTTGTACTTAGTATCGGTGGTGTCAAACTTGTGACCTTTTTAAATATTATTGGAAAAAAATATAACATGGTTTAAAAACTATTGGAAACCATTCAGTTACTGATTCTGAACATATATTCAGGTTTCGCATTAACTAAAAATTTGACTAATTATGTTGTATAATTAGTCAAAGTCTGACACTCCCCCTCGCTGCACTCAGGGTAAGATTTGTTATTTGATGATTATCCATAAATAAAAATAGGTGTAACTTGTATTTGCAAACAGTACGATTTTTGGGATTTCTGTTATTATGTACGTGTATATACATATTTAAAAATTTCCACCCTTCTTGCTGTATTTTCAAAATAATGTAAAAGTTATTTTCCAGTGAATTTAAAATTTTATTTATATTATTTATTCCTTAATTTATATAATTTAGTAGTTAAGTAATTGATTAATTGGCGCTAGTTTTAGACTGGTATTCTGGTTGAACAATAGTATAGAATAAAACAAAATTAATTTAATATGAATAGTGAAAAATAAAACTGTTACATTTTTCTTCTTAATTTTTTACTTTTTTAGATTAAATTTATCAACTTCTGACATTTTGATTTGACTTGTATTTCATGATTTGCATTGTAAATGTAGTCATAATAAATGATATAAAATCTTTTAAATGTGTGATTAATATCATAAAATATTCTGCGGTATTCATATGATGAGGATGATGATTCATTATCCAGAACTGTAACATTTATTGACAATAGAGTTAAAAATTAAATTAAATGTCATAAGTTGACAGGCTGTTTTATTTTGTTTGTCCATCCATTAGATAACAAAATAGCTCGTATTCAGCAGGCATCTTATTTTTATTTTGATTATTTGTAAATTTCAAAAAAAAAAATTACAACATTTAAAGAGCAACAATCGCCAGCGGTTTGGAGATAATTTTGTCGTTCTTGTCTTTGTATGTCTTAAAAAGCTTCAGGAAAAAGACCTCACTGACAATGCTGGCCTTATCAAAAAGAACTGCCTTCTGTATCAGGCTGTTGATTCAATCGCTCAACGACATCTTCGAGAGAAGGTCATCGGAGTTCTTCGCCATCGGCCCGTTTTCTGTGACGACAAAGAGCACGATAATGGAACCTACTTTACATATATCGCCAAGCTCGTGCGCTAAGTCGAGTTATTTGAAATGTTTCTCTCTCTTATCTTTGACGAGTTCCCGTAATATGGAATAATGACATCAATTTTATCACTATGCGACGCGCTAATTGGTTTGTCATCACATCGCTACATATATCTGGATTATCAGCAACAAAAGTCACGACCGATTTCAGTAAAGTGGAGGCCGGGGTTCGACATTCCAATTTTAGAGGTTAGAAGAACTTATAAATGATAAATGATAAATGGTAAATGATATAAGGTAAATGATAAATGATAAATGATAAATGATAAATGATAAATGATAAATGATAAATGATAAATGATAAATGATAAATGATAAATGATAAATGATAAGTGATAAATGGTAAATGATAAAGGATAAATGTTCATTTAAACTTATAGAATGACTATTTCGTGAAGTCATTCAATAAACCATTTAACATTTCTCGCGTCAATTGTACCTACATACCTCTGTACAACTTGAATGACCTTAAAAAATGCTTTTAAGAGTCGTATTGTGCACAGAGGTGTACAAAATTGATCGGCAGGAAATCTCTGTTTTTACTCTGGTCTACCCCTGCAATTTTAGTAAAAAAAACGCGCTATCACATAATAATAATACTCGTAGACGCACGAAGAGTTAACAAGAAATATAGCTTGGCCACATTATTACGGCGCCTAACTGTGGCATCTTGCTCTTGCCAAGTCGTTTTGAGCGGATTTACAGCGTAGTGTCACGTTGCGTAAACGCGTAATAAGACAACATCGCAAAACTCTTAGATTTCTTTATTAGGAGCTGCCTACATCACCAACAACTTTCAAAACGCGTAAACGTTTTTGCGTATTGAAATTTGCTAGATAGTCTTTTGATAGTCTCTAATCTATGGTCTTGGTTTTTGTTTTAATATTGTCTATGGGAACGCCATCATCATCATCATAATCATCCGAAAGACATCCACTGTTGGACATAAGCCTCCCCTAAGCGTCGCCACAACGACCGGTCCTGTGTGTCACCCATCCATCGTATTCCCGCGACCCAGACGAGGTCATCGGTCCACCTTGTTGGAGGCCTTCGAACGCTACGTCTTCCGGTACGTGGACGCCACTTCAGAACCTTTCGTCTCCATCGACCATCTGTTCTGCGTGCAATGTGCCCTGCCCATTGCCACTTTCGCCGTTTTTTTAACGCCGTTTTGTCTATATTGTTGTGTGATAAATAGGAATTCCGTGTCTATCACGTTGATAAGATTGCCAATATTGACCTCATTTAACAAATAACTGAGTATTAATTATAACTTTTGATAAGAAAACACACCCTGGCCTACGTTTTTACGTTCGATAACACTTATCAATATTATTCAATATGAGCAAGTAGCGTGTTATTGCGAATGATAGTGTTAATATGAATGACCGTTACAACAGCTGTTCGAAGATAATATGGTAATGTTCCTGTTTCCCTATGTATTTCAAGGTCATCATCATCATCATCAGCCTTTTAAATGTTCCCACTGCTGAGACTCAGGCCTCCTCTGCAGGAGAGGGAATGGGCCGTAACCGGCATGTCCTAGAACCCGCACGTGGTGGATACCACGTGCGGGTTCTAGGACATGCCGGTTTCCTCACGATGTTTTCCTTCACCGTTTTGAGAGCAGTGGCTTTTTTTGCAAATAGTTAAAAAAAAATACATAGTGTAGAGGTGTAAAGTGGTGATGAAATAAATTACACAAAGTAAGTACCTACTTATTCATGGTAAAACGCGCAGACGCGGTGGCGGGTGCGGTCGCGAAGATATGGCGAGTTCGTGTTTATATTGGCCGCCAGGCGTTTGCGCGGGTGTGACACGCAAACAACTGATGACAAGTTAAGATAAAATTTTAATGGAACAGGAAGCCGCCCGTGCCATGTCCTCGCCCGACGCCATATTTTATGTGTGGCCTACGCCCTAAACTGTATTTGCATGCATGTGTAAATCAGATGACAACGCAAAATTCATTGCAAGTCCGCCTTTGTTCTCTTTTGTGCATGAAGAATAAAATAAAAAATAATAATAAATAATAAAATTAGTATGGCAAGGAGCTGATCTGATGATGAAAGTGGATGGTGGCTACAGGAACTTGGTAGTTAAACGACACAACCCCATTGAGTTTGGGCTCGTATGATTCGTCTTGACGAGTAGGTACGTATTAATCATATAGGTATACCGAGCTACAAAAGCTTGCTATGAAATAAATATTTTCATTAAAAGCTTGTTTCCCGTTAACATAAAAGGTTGATTCATAACGGGGATAATACATAAGTACAATAATCCAATGATTAACTTATTAATTTAATTAACAATTGGAATGTTGTGTGTGAATCGGCACAATGGCTTACTACCAACATGAATTTACCCCTTAGGAAAACTTATCACATTGGGCTTAACGATG
Organism: Mythimna lalbum; assembly: GCA_949319445.1. Lineage (NCBI taxonomy): Eukaryota > Metazoa > Arthropoda > Insecta > Lepidoptera > Noctuidae > Mythimna > Mythimna lalbum. The sequence continues at coordinate 4,433,192 of OX439358.1, forward strand.
TTTGTTCGACCAAGAAAGAAACGATCAAGTAATATACATATTTATGTACTTACCTACTGTATTTTTATTAACTACTAGCTTTTGCCCGCGCGGCTTTGCTCCCGCTCTTCCCTACTCTACCCTACTCTACCCTACTCTACCCTACTCTACCCTACTCTACCCTACTCTACCCTACTCTACCCTACTCTACCCTACTCTACCCTACTCTACTCTACCCTACACTACCCTAATTTTATTTTTTTTCCATGAAACCCTTATCCTCACAATACCAATCGCAACAAAAAAAAAAACAGCTAAATCGGTCAAGCTGTTTTAATGCTATGTCGTGACAACGGAAAACGGGTTTCATTTTTATATATATAGATTACCCGCGGCTTCACCCGCGTGTATTAATATACTTTACTCTTTCTCCCCCTTTTCTCACTTTTTTTTTAAATTAGCCTATGTCCGTCTCCAGGGTCCCAACTATCTCTGTACCAATATTCATCAAAATCGGTTTTGCCATTTAGGCGTGAAGACGTAACAAACAAACTTACTTTCGCTTTTACAATATTAGTAAGGATGATTGGTGATTGATTAGTATTGATTGGTAGAGAGACAAATATGGTGAAGTTCATTAAAAAAGACGCATCAGCCATGACGCCAACCGCCGTGCACAGCTCCTCCTTAGCACCAGCAAGGCTCGTCATGCAAAATTTCAGCTCAATCGGTAACCGGGAAGTGGGTCAAATTTAATAGGTGACACTAAATAAAAGCTTGTAAAAAATATACAAAGATACTGCTTATTTCACAAAGAAATTTCTTCCAGCAGACCTGCGAAAAGGAAAGATTAGAAGAGATGTAGACAGTAATGTGCAAAAATACGTAAAGAAGAGTTAGTGAATTCCTAAATCAAACTAATAACCTTCCAGTTCCATCATCAGATCAGTTCCATGTCACAATAATTTTGTATTGACATTCGATTTACACATGCATGCAAAATTTCAGCTCAATTGGTAACCGGGAAGTGGGTCAAATTTAATAGGTGACACTAAATAAAAGCCTGTAAAAAAATATACAAAGGTACTGCTTATTTCACAAAGAAATTTCTTTAAGCAGACCTACGAAAGGAGAAGATAAAAAAATGTAGACACTAATCGTCTACATTTTTTAAAATCTCAACAATTATTGTGTATTTGCTGATAAAACTGCCGTTTTGATGATGATGTATTTATGATGCAGCTGATGATCATCTATGAAAATTTAAACTTTCTAGCTATCATGTTTTATGAGATACAGTCTAGTGACAGACCGACGGATAGCGAAGTCTTAGTAATAGGATCCCATTTTTACCCTTTGGGTACGGAACCCTAAAAAAAGTCAAGCAAAAAATCATAATAGATTTTTTATTTTTTCTGAAAATTTATTTTTAAATAACTCAAATGATTATTCTAAAGATATACCTACTTATACCGCGAAGTTCGAAGGAAGATAAGGACATAAAAAACTAGAAAACATTTATAAATAGATACATATTTTGTACATATTATGTATAATGAACAAGTAGGTAATGATGTTGTCCTTAAATAAATAAATTTTCCGTTTTCCTGAAGGGAAATAAATTATTATCCTTATTATGACGATGGATTAAACGTACCTACCGAAAACGTAACATGAACGTAAACGTAAATAACACGAAGCCTACCGCAAGCTGAGTTACGCTATATGGTGAAGGTGCTGGGTAAATGGGGCCTGGATAAATGAGAAACCTCTATAGCTGGAACTCATGCTGAAGTCCCGACATTTTTGTACTGAAATACCTCTGTTATTGAGACAAAGCACACCTCTATAGGGATTCGTTCTCTCAATTTTATCGTCATAGTTAGCTCTATAATGAGATAGCGCGTCTTTTTTACCGACTTCCCAAAAAGGAGGAGGTACTACGTTCGGCTGTTTGTATGTTTTTTTTTTTTTTTTTGTATGTTTGTTCGTCGAATACTCCCCCAAATGTGGACGGATTTTCAAAATTCTTTTTTTGTTCGAAAGTAGATAGTTCTGAGGTGGTCCCATTATTACCAAATTAGGATCTGATGATGGGATCTTGGAGAAATCGAGAGCAACCTTCAAATTTTATAGGCTCACTTATTGATTTTCGCATATTTTATGAAGTATCTTGTGTATTTGCGTATGGTCGTCACCATCTCAGGTAGCTGGGCTGATGATGGAAGGTACAACTCCTTAACAGTAAGAAGTTACTCGAACAGGCAAGGACTGTTTTAGTAAATTGTTTTGATGTTTGATAGAGCATTTGCCACATTTGGTCTCATGATCATCAAGTCATGACCTGATGCTGCAGTCAGGATAGTCTGCAGAGTACCTAAGTCCTCGACAACAAACAGCAGATATATCGAGTTTAGGCTCATTGAAAACGGCTCGATGTGTGGATAAACGTACTGCTAATAAAGAACACCGAAGTACATAGAGACCTGATGCTGAAGCCAGGAGCATCAGGAAAAGTACAAACCTTGAAATTGCAGCACCGTAGTCGTGTTTGGGCTCATTTTAAACAGGACTAAATTTTAAGTTCATTGCAATGTTGACATAAATCTGGCCTGATGCTACAGCCGGGATTATCAGCATCTAGTCTAATGACTGATTGAAAGATTTACCTTTCGGCTTCATCATCAGATCAGTTCGATACATCCTTTCCCTCTCCAGCATCTAGTCTAATGACTGTTTGAAAGAAGAGAGGGAGAGGATATATCGAACTGATCTGATGATGAAGCCGAAAGGTAAATTAATGTAATCTAACCGTGTTTGGGATTATTAGAACCGTTATGAGATGCGCTCTGACTATAAGGTATTTAAGTTTGACTGAGGGGTACTTTTTAGTGGTGGTACCATAACTAAAAAGTGTAAAATAAAAAAAACTTTTTACAAAAAAAATATAACCGACTTCAATGATAAAAAACACTAAAAAGTATCAAATAACTTTAATTTTGGAAGTCGGTGTTAAATAACGAAGAGACTAAACTATTATAGAAACACCGACTTTCAAAATCAAGAAAGTACCGGGAAAAGATCAATAATACACAAAATGTCTGTTATTCATCCAAATTTATTTTATCACCTTCAAAGTATGCTCCTTTAGAAACGATACACTTGCGCCAACGAATAATCCATTCATCAAAACATTTTTTAAACGCTGCTTCCTGAATTGAGTTCAGTTCTCGCCGCGAATTCTCCTTTATGTCTTCTATCGATTGAAAACAGGTGCCACGAAGTGGTAATTTGAGTTTAGGAAAAAGAAAAAAGTCAGCAGGAGCCATATCTGGTGAAAATGGTGGTTGCTGGATGGTATTTCTTGAGTGTTTGGTCAAAAATTCGTTCACAATGATAGCCTTGTGCGAAGGCGCATTGTCGTGGTGAAATCCAAGAATTTTCTTTCCACAAATCTGGCCTTTTTCGTCGAATTTGCTCTCTTAAACGCCGCATAACGCTCAAATAATATTCTTTATTTACCGTTAGACCTTCCGGTAAGAATTCAGAGTGCACAACACCGCGATAGTCAAAGAAAACAGTCAACATGACTTTGACTTTTGATCGACTTTGGCGTGGTTTTTTCGGTTTCGCATCAGTTGGAAGGCGCCACTCCGAAGCTTGTTGACTAGTTTGCATGTCAAACTCGTAAACCCACGTCTCGTCACCAGTAACAATGCGTTTCATGAATGTTGGGTCCGAACTGACTCGTTCTAGCATGTCCTCAGCGACTTTCATGCGATTGAGTTTTTGGAAAAAATTCAGATCTTTTGGGACTAGCCGAGCAGCAACATGTTTCATAACCAAATGATTAGTTAAAATGGTACGGATCGACTCGTGAGATACAGAAAGTTCGGCAGCTATCTCTCTCAGAGTTGAATGGGGATTTTCAGTCACTATTTCCTTCACTTTTGCGATGTTAACTTCAGTTGCAGACGTTGACGGCCTACCAGAGCGAGGCAAATCTTCCATCACATCTCGACCGCTTTTGAACGCTTTGAACCACTCATAAGAACGAGTTTTTGATAAAGTCGATTCACCGTAAGCCTTCTGTAACATTTTCAGTGACTCCGAACACGAAATTCCATTGGCGATGCAAAATTTAAGACAAAATCTTTGTTCGATATTTTTGTCCATTATGAAATTCGCAATACACACTATATATGATATTACTAAAACCAGCACTGTATTTAATATAAATAACAGATGCAACTCAAACTCCGCGCCAAAATGGAAAACAATTGTGCCAATCTAACAACTACAAAAAAACAAAAATTTGAATTTGGAACCATAAACAAATCATCCATTCCCGATACTTTTTTGACTGAATGTATGCGTCCCAGGGGCGCAAAGCGGTGCGCACGCGGCGAGACACATGCTATTTGCTTCAACCGAATCTTTCGATTTTGATTCAATCTATGATTCGATGAATCGAAGGTGTAATTTTAGCAATAATTTGTCTACTTTACAAGTTATTGAAAGCTATAAATCAAGGAAAAGGTTCAGCTTGATGCCAACAAGTTAGAAATCCTAGAGGTGTAAGAAGCTTTTAAATAAATAGTTTGATGATTACGTAGGACGATACCAAGTGCAATATTGATGAAAACGCACTGCACGCGCCACCAATCTTATTTCGTATTTCGAAATAAGATTGGTGGCGCGTGCAGTGCGTTTTCATTATTTAAAACTAGCTTTCCGAAACGAAAAGAAGAAGAAGAAGAAGCATTTAATTGAGAATTAATATAATAATAATATAATATTCCACAACTATCACACAACGCCGTCTAGTCCCAAGCTAAGCTAGACAACTGATAAACATACTTACCTACATAAAAAAACCGACTTCAAAAAGTACAAAATAACTTTAATTTCGGAAGTCGGTGTTTCAATAGATACCTAATCTTGTCTCTTCGTTATTTAACACCGACTTCCGAAATTAAAGTTATTTTGTACTTTTTGAAGTCGGTTTAATTTTTTTTGTAAAAAGTTTTTTATTTTTCACTTTTTAGTTATGGTAGCACCACTAAAAAGTACCTACCCTTCAGCTAAACATAAATTACCTTATAGCCAGAGTGCATCTCATAACGATTCTTATAATCCCAAATACGGTTATATTACATGAATTTACCTCCTCCCCCTTTTCTTTCAGTCAGTCATCGACTACACGTATAAACAAAGCAATTTTACTTGTTACGACAATTCTGCTATGATTCTATGAGGAGTTCTGTTCCATATCTTCGAAGTTCATGATCAGACCATAACAATATTTCTATGGGACCAACTTGGAAGCATAACCTTTCAATCAAAAAAAAAAATTTCAAAATCGGTCCACAATTGACCGAAATATCGGTGAACATACATACAAAAAAAAAAAAAACATACATTCAGCCGAACATAGAACCTCCTCCTTTTCGAAGTTGGTTAAAAATACATTATGCCAAACTTGGAACTCCCTTCTTTTCTAAGTCAGTTAAAAATAGCGAATTATAACCCTATTTTATTTAGGCTTTCGTAGTATTATATCGTCAGTTATCAGTAGGTACATATATATAATAAAATGCCCGTGTAGCGGCGAGTCGACACGCAGTTGACGCAGTGTCAGTGATTCACTCCGACGGCCTTGGCGCATGCCCGGCAGTCCCCAGCGCTGTGTGATGCAATCGCTTAACATGTAGGTACCTATTATGTTATTTCTTCACGTCTCATATCACTTATTTCATAAAAAAGTAGAGTTTTTAAGAAGACATGGTTTATTATATGTATACAAAGACATGAAAAATGAAAACACTTAACTAATTAAAACTATATATACACAATAACTTTTACCTAAAATATGGCGTCAAAAAATTCCTCCGCATCGCTGTCAACTGGAAGTGTGCCCAAAAGATAATAATAATAATAATAATAATAATTCTTTATTGACATTATAAACATTTACAAAAATAGTGTGCCTGTGTTACAGGAGCCAGTGTCTTGTACCAATTACGTGCGTCGTTTTAAACAATAAAATACTGGAATAAAAAATACATTTATACAAAATTAAAATGAAGTAAAAAACAAAAAATATGTATGTGTGATGTTGATGTAGATGAAGATGTTGGTGTGTAGTGTAGTGTTTGTGAATGTAGTGCTTATGTGGAAAATTTGTAAATTATAGAATACAAAAATAGATAACGTTTGTCTTGAAGCTATTTAAACAAGAGTTCAGTACGTGTGTAGTCAAGGGTCAGAAGCCACAGTTTTACCTTATTTTTGACTTCTATGATTGCGAGAGGATTTATCTGAAGTTCGCTATTTACTCTATTATACAACTTAATGGACAAATACTTGTGCTGCCTCCTAGCTGATGCCGTTCGACATTTTGACAAAGGACAAACGTTCCGTATAGTGCGCCTTCCTAAAATACTTTTATTGTATGGAGTAATAAGGTGCTCTTTGGAGACAATTTGTAAAATATACATCTGCCGTACTGTCAAAACTTGACATGACTCATATAAAATTGTAGTCGACTACAAAGACTACACTACGAAAGACTGGCGGCATTGCCACGTTGTATGGCAATGTTTAATCTCTGACCAAGGTAAAAGCCAGTCTTTGGGTCACGCGAAGTGTCAACAAGAAGATATTAGGTAAAAAAAAATTAGAACTAGTAATCGAATGTTAACTAGGAACTTATTTATTTATTTATTTTACTATTTATGTAGATATAGATAGTACATAAGAGACATTAGTATAAAGGTACTGCTTATTTCCAAAGAAATTTCTTCCAGCAGACCTGCGAAAGGAGAAATGAAAAAGAAATGTAGACAATAGTGTGTAGGAAGCAAAAAAAACAGAATGTGTGAAGTCATAATACAAATATAGTTAAATATAAAAATAATATATAACTTCTACTATAAATATACAAACATACATAATACATACAATACATCAACATCCTTTTTAACCCTTCAGATACCGTCAATTAGAGACACAATAGATGCGCGGCCACCGGTGGTCGCTTGGGGATTCATGAATTAAAGAGTAACTTTTCAGCTCCTTTACATAAACTGATCATATATGCCTTGATCACACGTACCGAGTAAACGGGTGAGACAGTGCTCTCGACCGAATACTCGGTACGTATAAACACAGCGCCGAGTGCTCGGCCGAGTGCTTATCTCTACAACTCGCTTACATCACTGTCTCGGCCGAGCAATATTTTACTGTCTCACCCTTTTACTCGGTACTTGTGATCAAGGCATTACTCTTTAGAGGTATAACATTTTCTCTTTACGTATAAGTAGGTAAATTTGCCTGTTTATTGAATATTTAAGGAAAACTATGAAAAAACATGACTGATCATCCTAATTTTCTTTCTACTTTTGGTTTGAGACTTATCGCTTTATCTGAAAATACTTACTTTGGTAGAGATTTTTACGAAACATGGTTATAAAAGCTCACAAAAACGCACTACCCAGTAGTGTAGTTCATTGCCCCTGCGAACTGAATATTTGTTCGTGGCTATGACATACTCGTCACTAACGCGTAGCAACCGTAGCCTCGTAGCGCTACGATGCTACGAGCGTAGCATATCAGTAGTCTGATTCAAGTAAAATCAAACAAGCCAAATATCGTTAAACTTTTATAGTCGTTCGATCGAAGTCCTATCCAAAATCGGCATTCCCGTGTTCTTTAATCGGGATTGGATAGAACGACAATTGAACTGGATTGAAACTAAACGATCTATTAACGACTTGGACCCGAACAAACAACGTTTATCTGTGAGAATACCTCAAGCCAACGATTGAATGAATGAATCACATAGCTGAATACGCTTCGACGACTCTTCAGTCGAACGATTTCAAAATCGGTGTCTTTTAAACTCGATTGATGGATGTGAATACGAATATAACAAAAACGACTAAGTCGCTACGATATCGTTACGGTTTTGATTACGTGAATCGGGCTATAGAAATAGTGATGAGTATGACGCAAGCCATTTGGGGGGGGGGGGGTTTGGTCGCTCAGAATGGGCCTCATCAGAAGACTTAAAGTCACCAAAAGGGCAATTGAAAGGGCTATGCTCGGGTTTACCTTGCGTGATCGAATCAAAAATGAAGACATCCGCAGGAGAATTAAAGTTGCCGACATAGCACAAAGAATTGTCAAACTTAAGTGGCAATGGGCAGGGCACTTTGCTCGCAGAACAGATGGCTGTTGGGGCCGAAATGTTCTGGAGTGGCGACTGCGTACCGGAAGACGCAACGTTGGAAGGCCTCCAACAAGGCGGTCTGATGACCTGGTGAAGGTTGCAGGAAGCCGATGGATGCGAGACGCACAGGAACGTTCGTTGTGGCGACGCTTGGGGGAGGCCTATGTCCAACAGTGGACGTGTATCGGCTGAAATGAATGATGACGCAAGCAAGACACCAGACGAGTTTATCACATATACATTCATTTATGTGTGAAATGTTTTATGTCAATAAATAATTTATTATTATTATTATATTATAACACTCCTATACAAAACTATTACAGTCACCGTTGTAACATCCTTACCCGATCATTTATTCAATCATATCAGTCTTCTTAATGTTCATATAGGGAGGTGAACTGTTCTAATCATCACATAGGGATGTTTATACGATCAGATATTATTTTCCCCATGGTTATTTACTACTTCTCCCTCCGTCGTGCAAGGGGCCTTGCACAGCAGACTAAATATAACCCACAGTGACTTGATAACAATTGTTGACCAATTGGAACCGTGCACTAGCTTCTGATGTTTTAGAAATGCGTATGTATTTAATTTCACATAAGCTGAAGTGATAGAAGCACCTAAAAATGGGGTCATTTTTTTTTCTATTTTGGAAAATCTTCTAGCACATACGTATATGTTTTCGTCATAATATCTTATATTAAGAGTCTGTTGTAGTCACAGAGTATTTTGTGAGTAGTGGCCCGCGTTTATGTATAAAATACAGGGTTATTTGTAAAACACTACAACCTTACAGGACTGTATTACTAACATAAACACCAACTTTTGTTCTATGGCTTTTTACAAAACATCATTCATTTACCAAAAACAAACCTTAAAGATTTCGTTGTCCTATCTAACACCTTTCAACTCTGTATTTCGCTATACCTACCTACGTCTGTATTACGCAACGCAAGCGCATTAAACACCACCATCGCACGATCCCCGCTCTTCACCGCTACTGTACTATCACTTGCTTCGCATAGACTTCGTAATATTTCGTTTAATTTAAATATTTTTATTTTTGTATGAAAATCTGATGATTTTGAAAGTCATAGAACAGAAGTTGTGTTAATTATGTTAGTAACATAGTTCTGAGAGGTTGCAAGTGTTTTCCAAATAACCCTGTATATAGCGATTTTATTTTTATTAAAAAAACTTAGTACTTATTCAAGATTTTTCTTTTTACCAGACCCATATAAAAGCTGCTGTTTTGTAAGTAAACAAATAAAATAAAACAACCTTCTGACAATTTATTTTAAAGAAATCCTGTACATAAATATTACAAAACAATTTATTTTTAAAAAATTCCAAACTTTTTTAGGTTTCGCTTAGCTAAAAATAATGTTGTATGCTAAGGAATAATATTGACGAAACCGCGAAACACTAGGAATTTGATCTACAATAGTCCAATTCCTATTGAAAGAAAGAAATTATTGCAGCCATGTTGATTTGCTTTTCTACAGGGTTCAAGACTTTAAGCTGTCGAACGAACATTTCGAAATCTCAGCGAATTAGAATATTGAAAGTGTCACTTGGCTAAGCATTTGTATGAGAATATCGTTTATGTTGATCGAAGTTCGTTGTCGTTTCATAATGCAGTGTGACATTGTCTAGCAATTAGCGATCAATCACGTGACATTTCGAAAGCTTATGTCAATTCCATACATTTCGGAGATAACGAATTTCGTTATCGTTGATAAAAATGTAACGTTGTCTAGGCCCCCAGAACGCTGACAGTCATCCAAAAGGTGATCGCATCAGGAATGAAGATGTACAGGAGAACAAAGGTCGTCGACATAGCCCGAAGCATCACCAAACTAAAGTGGCAGTGGCCAGGGCACATTGCTCGTAAAACAGATGGTTGATGGGATCGAGAGGTTCTAGAGTGGCGACCGCGCATCGGAACACACAGCGTTAGAAGGCCTTCCACAAGGTGGACCAACGTCCTGGAGAGAGTCGCGGGAATGCGGTGGATGCAAGACGCACAGGATCTGTTGTTATAACGACGCCTATGTCCAAGAGTGGACGTTTTTCGGCTGAAATGATGATGATGATGACAGTCCTTTTCGTTGATTCTGTATTCACTAGGTTGTCTTCATTGCGAAAATATGTGAAAGTCTCTTGAAGTAGTGAATTTTGTCTAGCTGTCCTTCTTTTTCTTTTTTCTTTTTTTTTTTCTTCTTTAAGTTTTCAGATACTCCAGGGAGTCCGACAATAGACTGGCGCCACAACTTCAGCAATCCGTCTACTGGTACTGCTATAGTAGCAGTAGTCTGCTGGTGGTAATGCCAGGTTAGCACTACTGGTTTACAGACGTTGATGTTGTAGTGGTTTTTTATTGAAGTGGTTTATTTTAATAGTCCTATATTTTCCTTGCTTACTGAGAGTCTTCACTTTTACAGGTTGAAGAACATAAATACAAAGCGTGTTCCTGAATTGGTTATAATTTTGCCAATCAAATACTGCTTTTAGTTTTCATCGCTTTTATAATCATCTGAAACCAGATCCCTGAAAAAAAGAAAATTGTGTTAATTATTTTCATCTTTAATCTCTTGATATAATTAATACAAAACACCGGTCAAGTGCGAGTCCGACTAGCGCACAAATAGTTCCGTATAATGTATACGGAATTTGTTCGCAAGTCTATAAATAAAAATGCGGTCTTCCCGTCCGATTACAATCTGAGCGTCTTCAAGGCTAGAGTGAATAGGCTCTTAATAAACTAGTGCGCCTCACCATCAACGATTGCGTCACCGCTTACCATCAGGTGGGATTGCAGTCAAGTACTAGTTTATATCAGACGAAAAAAAAAAAAATAGGTGGAAAAATCATCCAATGACATCCCCCGCTCTTGGGCGCAGTGGGAGATAGGGTCAGACTTTTACTGACTAAAAACCCATTCCTGTTATTTCTTTGCTACTACTATTCCAAATCCTCGGGGATCTCTTTTGCATGACCCAATGGTCCCAGTAGGCTTTGACCCTGCTGAGGTACCCTACGGTTGCTGACAACTCCTTGAGGAGCGCGGGAACAGTGCGCGGCGTCGACGTCTTGGGCTCGGTCCATTACCAGACGATCGGACAGCGAGCTACTCATGGCTCGCCGTCCGCGAGCCCGCACCTACGGTGGCCGGAAATCGGGAGGCGCGTTCAACGCTACGCGCCGTCGACTTGGGCTCGGTCCGGATGATCGGACGGCGAGCTAGTGAGATAAGGGTAACATAACATCTCATTAAAAAAAAATGACGTCACCGACTATACGCGCATTAACGCTCACCAACCCGCATTAGACAAGCGTGGAGAGCTATATCGTCTAAACCCCTTTCCCAATGAATCACACAACAAGCCATCCCCAAGTGCCCGGTGGCTCCGGGGGGGTCCATGTTACTGGCAGTATGCCTGGAACCCTTGGAGCCGGGGTTAATAATCTCCGGGTGGGTGTCCCAAACTGCCACACGACCTCTGCTAGCCAAAAGGACTTCGAAAAATTAAACATACTGACATACAACGTCCGCACCTTAAAATCCGAAGATCGACTGATCGAACTTGAAAACGCCCTTGACTACATTAACTGGGATATAATTGGACTATCTGAAGTAAGACGTGACGGGGAAGATACTGTAGCGACATCTATGACGCCACATAAGAACTACGAAGAAAACTCGAAATCCTGCATCGCGCAATCAGAGTTCTCCGCGCGATTTGAACATATACGACAGCCCGACATCAACTATCGGGCAGTCGCCCACCAGACCATAACATCCGGTCTGGCCGGAGGATCCTCCCTTTTCAATGGAGGTTTGCGGGGCTTTACTCTCTGTTACAGAGAGTAAAGCCTCCGGCCAGACCGGATGTTATGGTCTGGTGGGCGACTGCCCGATAGTTGATGTCGGGCTGTCGTATATGTTCAAATCGCGCGGAGAACTCTGATTGCGCGATGCAGGATTTCGAGTTTTCTTCGTAGTTCTTATGTGGCGTCATTGATGTCGCTACATCACTCCCCTCCGGAGATCGGAGATCGATGGTTCTTGATGCTTCTTGATGTGTGCGAGGCCAGCGGTAGGTTGGTTCCAGTGAGTCGGAACCGATGCCGCATAGTTCTCGGTGAGTCGGAACTGTCTGCGGTGATGCCCCAGTGAGTCGGGGTGTTGCTATCCCAGTGAGTCGGGATAATGCCCCAGTGAGTCGGGGTGATGATGTCCCAGTGAGTCGGGATGATGCCCCAGTGAGTCGGGGTGGTGCTGTCCCAGTGAGTCGGGATGATGCCCCAGTGAGTCGGGGTGGTGCTGTCCCAGTGAGTCGGGACGATGCTGCAGTCTCCAGTGAGTCGGAGTAGTGCTGCTGGCTCCAGTGAGTCGGAGCGGTGCTTGTGCGACGTAGGGCTTGATTGCTGGCGTCGACCAGGAGAGGTTCTTCATGGCTCTTCATATGACTGGCCGAAGGTGCGGTGTGCCAAGGTCGCTGATGCGGCTGAGGTGGTGACCAGGTATGACCGGGTAGGCATACTAGTGGTCAGGATACCCTTAGCCGTGGGTGCTGGCTGAATGGCTCGTTGCTCGAAAGCTTGAGGAAATGATGATGACGTCACGAAGTAGTAGCTGCACGAAGGTTGCGCTGACGTTCTTTGTCGAGGGTCACAAGTTTGGAGGTAGGCGGGACAGAGAGTAAAGTCCCACAAACCTCCTTTGAAAAGGGAGGATCCTCCGACCAGACAGGTGTTAGTCTGGTGGGCGACTGCCCGATAGTTGATGTCGGGCTGTCGTATATGTTCAAATCGCGCGGAGAACTCTGATTGCGCGATGCAGGATTTCGAGTTTTCTTCGTAGTTCTTATGTGGCGTCATAGATGTCGCTACAATACTCTAGAACGCACCAAAAATATATTTTACTACAGCGGGTGCCCAGGAGGTCAGTCCGGAGTGGGGTTCCTAGTCTCAAATAAGTGGAAACATAACATTCTAGAGTTCAAGGCTTATTCCGATAGGATAGCTCTACTTAAATTCCAGATTATCGAAAAGAAAACACTCACCATCTTCCAAGTATATGCTCCTACATCTGCATACTCTGACGAAAAAGTGGAGGAATTTTACGACATTCTTAACAAGGCATATGTCGAACAAGAAGGAACTTGGACCATCGTTTTAGGTGACTTTAATTCTAAAATTGGTCCGGGTACAAACTATGATAATCGAAACATCTTGGGGAAATACGGTCTTGGTGCTAGAAACTCACGGGGAGATCGATTACTTCAGTTCGCTTATGGGCAACGTTTAAGTATTAGCAATAGCTTTTTCTTCATGAAACCACACCGTCGATGGACATGGGCTTCTCCTAATGGAATCACGAAAAATGAAATCGATTTCTGTTTGACTTCGAACAGACATATAATCATTAAGCTTCAAATTTTGAACCAAATACGATACAGCTCAGATCACCGTCCTTTGCGTGTAGTTGTGAGACTCAATTCAAAAATTCACAGAACACAAGTTATTCGTAATACCATAAGACGGTTTGACAGGTCATTTCTAATTTCTTGCAAAGATAAATTTAACATCGAATTGAAAAATAGTTTTTCCCAGCTGCAAAATATGGACACAGAAGACGTAGAGGAACAGTACACAAATATAAAGGAGATAATCAAGACAGCTAGCCACAAAATAAAACCACCAAAGCGAAAAAATTTCAAACTCGGCGACACAACTCTAAAGCTAATCGAGGATAGACTAACTGCAACTTATGGCTCGCAGCAATTTAGGGAAATAGACAAGAAAGTTAAAAGAAGCATTCGGACGGATGTACGCAGCTACAATGATAGATTAGTGCAAGTAGCTCTAGAAACTAATAGATCTTTTAAAATTGCCAAAGAAGGTATACTGAAAGGACGATCATCTATTAATAAAATTAAAGATAATTCGGGAGTGACACATTACGGAAAAGATCAAGTCTTAAATATTTGCACCAACTTCTACAAACAACTGTATTCTCAGGATATAAACCCCGCTACAAACCCTTCTCAGAATAGCACAACTTCTCCCTCGCAAACCACAAATGTGCCTCCAATCACAGGCTACGAAGTACATTGTGCACTGCGCAGTATGAAATATGCTAAAAGTCCTGGTGAAGACGGTATCTCTACAGAAGCCCTTAGAATAGGAGAATCAGAGCTACTTCCTAAAATCACTAATCTATTTAACTCCATACTCTATGCTGACGCAGTCCCCACAACATTTTGCCATTCCTTGATAATACTTTTGCACAAAAAGGGTGATAAAACCGACATAAATAACTATCGTCCTATTAGTCTTGTTTCACATTTATATAAAGCGTTTGTGAAAGTTATCGAAAGCCGCATCTCACAATAATTAGACTCCCACCAACCTCCCGAACAAGCTGGATTCAGACGAGGTCTGTCTACCACTGACCACTTGCACACCTTAAACCAAATTATTGAAAAGTGCAATGAATTTAATATACCTTTGTATCTGGCGTTTGTTGACTATGCAAAGGCTTTCGATAGTATCAACCATGATGCACTCTTCAACGCTTTGACCAACCAGAACATAGAGCCCACCTACATTAATATACTAAAGACCATTTACAGCCATAGTACAGCTTCGATTAAAATTAGTAATGCAGGGCCATCCTTTCCAATTGAGAAGGGAGTCAAGCAAGGAGACCCATTATCCCCAAAGCTCTTCACTGCCACCTTGGAGGAAGTATTTAGATCCCTAGCACACAACTGGTCAGACAAAGGGTTAGTCGTTGGTGACCAGAGGCTATCAAACTTACGATTCGCCGATGACATCGTACTTTTCTCTTCAACGGCAGCGGACTTGGGTAACATGCTCGCAGATTTGAACAAGGCAAGCCTCGAGAAGGCAGGCTTCGGATGAACATGACAAAGACCAAACTCATGACCAACAACATTAAAAGGAGACTGTACATTGAGGGTGAGGAGATTGCATATGTCCAGGATTATGTGTATCTTGGCCAAATAGTCTCCTTTCAGGCGCGACAAGATAAAGAAGTTGCTCGACGCACTGAGAGTGCCTGGAGGAGCTTTTGGTCAATGAAAGATCTTCTCAAAGGAGATCTCCCGCTGTGCCTAAAACGAAAAATTATGGACATGTGCATTCTCCCTATACTTACGTACGGAGCGCAAACCTGGTCTTTGACGCTTCAGCAGAGGTCCAGGCTCGAGGTTTGTCAGCGAGCCATGGAGCGCAGTATCCTGGGTGTTCGAATTTCCGACCGCGTAAGGAACACAGAACTGCGCGCCAAAACTAAGTTCAAAGATGTTACCCGAAAAGCTGCCACTCTAAAGTGGGATTGGGCCGGACATGTTTGCCGCATGTCGGATGAGCGGTGAGCTAAAAGAGCCACTTATTGGGTCCCATTGAATGCAAGGCGACATCGCGGCAGACCAAGGCGAAGGTGGAGAGATGAGCTTGATAAGTACCGGAGGGACTGGCCCGCAATGGCCGAAGACAGACGTGTGTGGAAAAGGGAGAGGGAGGCCTCCGCCCAGCAGTGGGACATAAATGGGCTAACTAACTAACTAACTAACTGACTATGGCACGGAGCCATGGATCGGCGTGAGGCGGTAGGGCAGGGGAGGGGGGGGTCGTAGGTAGATGGCGCGACAACTGTTGATATTGATTGTAAGTTTTATGAACTTTGCCATTTCATTATGACATTGATATTTGAATAGTATTAAAATCTAGTTTACAAATTGCCCTTGGTGTGTCTAATAAAAACATGTTTTTAAAATATAAATTGGCGTATTTTGAGTCTAACTGTCCCCGCACACAGGCTTCAAAAAAACGACGCTTCAAGCTTTATTTTGAGGCGGCCTTTTTTTGAAGCTCATGTGCGGCCGTGCCGCCACAATAAAAAACGCTTGAAGCCGCTTCGAGATCCCCGCTGTCGCCCGCTTCACCTGTTTTTTGCGGCGGCTTCTAGTTTTTTTTTGTAGCCGCTTCTAGCGTTTTTGTGGCGGCGTTTTTTTGAGGCCCGTGAGCGAGGTCAGTACTACGAGATAATCCGTGCCAATCTCTTCAAAATATAATTAATTCTGCCCAACATATTAGACTTTTTAATTCTTGTCTCTGTCACGCAATCAATAAAACCAAAATTAAATAAACTCTAATAGAAAATTCTCAAATAGGTGCCTACAAAAATAGATATACTCGTATACTATCGAACGAAGTGGCACAACATTTTAATTTATAAATAATCGACACTGATAACAACTGAAGAGGCAGTGGACAGGACACATAGCTCGTAGAACGAATTTTTTTATGGTGGGGAAAAATCATCCAATGACTACCCCCGCTCTTGGGTAGAGCGGGAGATAGTGTCAGACTCTTACTAACTAAAAATCCACCCTGTTCCTTCTAGGCTTCATACCGGGGCTCAAGTCTTTTGGTAATCCGAAAGGGGGCTTGAGCCCCGGTATGAAGCCCTGGGCCACTGCTGTTGCTGACAACTCCTTGAGGCGCGCGGGAACAGTGCGCGCCGTTGACGACTTGGTCTCGGTCCGGACAGTTACCGGACGGTTGGACAGCGAGCTACCCATGGCTCGCCGTCCGCAAGCCCGTCGTAGAACGGATGGTCAATGGGGTTGAAAGGTTTTGGAGAAGCGAGCGCACACCGAAAGACGCAGCATTATAAGTCCTACAAGGCGGACCGATGACCTGGTGAGAGCCGCGGGATTGTATTTGATGCGAGAGGCACAGGACCACTCTTTTGGCGACAGTTGGGGATGCCTGCAGTTCTCCAGCAGTGGATGTCTTTCGGCTGAAATGATGATGATGACGACGGATTAGGTCTTAAAAAACTACTTACTCGTTACTAGTAGTGCATCGGATATTTCCCATAAAGATAACTTTAATAAAACCTTCAGGACACTTTCCATTGATTGCAACGCTTTTCTTAATTCTTTTAAGAAATGTACTATTAGTAACAATATTTTCGAAATCACTGACTTTTTCACCTCTTGGATGATGAATTATACCATTTTCACTGACATTTGAGTATTGTAGTTGATAAATGACGATACACGCCACGATTGCAAGCAAAACCAACTGGTAACGCAACATATTTATGTATGTGATTAAATTGCTCGCGACACTAAAACTAGCGTCCGACAACGGCAGAGAAGAGGCGACGACTGAGCCGGTATACCGAACAATGCCCAAACAATGCCCGAACAATGGCCAAATTCTCCACCAATAGCAAGCAAGTCGGTGTAGATCTTAAGAGGGTCCTTCTCCACTCGCTTATCGTAAACATCGAAAATGGATTAAAAGCTTGTTACTTCATTTAATGCAATCCAACGCGATGTTTGACGAAAAGGCAACGCAAAAAAGAGAGATAACGCCTGGAAACTCTGTTAGTATTCGGTAATTCCGAGATTTACTCGAAAATTTCACAAAACTTGCTCCAGGAAATAGCTGTTTTTTTTAACCCTTCAGATACCGTCAATTAGAGACACAATAGTAAGACAATAGATGCGCGGCCACCGGTGGTCGCTTGGGGATTCATGAATTAAACCCTTAAAAGTTTTTGGAAAAAGTTGTCATCATTTAGAATCTTAATAAAATTTGCAAGGTCTCTAGAGGATTACTTTTTTGACTTTTTTAATTTTTAGGCAAATTATGAAGTGTCAAAGTTCATACAAAATAGGACATTTTCAGAGGTTTTTACTGAATTAGTTTTACACAAATTTAGAAATTGGTTTCTTTAGAAACCTAGATAATATCCACAAGATACTGTGTTTCCAAAATATGTAATGAAAAGTGTGTAATAACGTCATAATCAGTTATGAGCGGTTGTATGAAAAACAGTGAAAATGTGAGTCGTGATGCACCACCTTAAGTCACCGTGCGCTAATAAAAAGTTTACGAGCGATTTTAATTAATTCCAAGGATTCTACCGCGAGATACCGAATGACATCACTGATAAAAAAAAATTAAAACACAACTACGACAAAAAAAAAACGACACTGATATGGAACAATATTTTCAAGATGAAATAAAAAAGTTAACCGGAAAAACAAGTACAGAATAGAAAGTTTTATAACTTAACGTATAAGTATAAGTATATATATATACTTTTATATACATTTATAACTTATACGTTATAGGTACCAACCGAAACACTTTAATGTCGTTTGACTACAGCTTTTCTTTCTGTTCTGCTGTTGTGAAAATGGAGATAATCCATTTTATATTTTAACACATTATTTTTTGTCCACTAGAAGGCCCCATATCGAGGTTTGTGACACGTCATTGAAGCCTATGTTCAGCGGACGATTAAGACGGTTCTAATAATATCTCATATTCAAGTTCCGATGAGTAGATTAGGAGCTATGAGGGAACAGATGAACATACTAACATACATACATAGCCTGTCAAAATCATATCTCTCCTTTGGCTTTGCCGTAGTCGGATAAAAAGGCAGGAGGTTTCCTAGAACGAAATCACATAGCAACAATAAAGCTACATATCCTGATGTGCTTGAGGAGTGGAGAAGTATACCACGGCTATCACGACAATTCCGGAAGTACGATCCAGATCCCTACCAGCACCTTACTGGATTATACATCCTTCTCTCAAGCGCGTTTGCTCTTGCAAATCTCCACTCAAGCCAGCCAATAAAGGCAAGAGAGAGGTGGGAGCTCTATTCCTCGTCAGTGTTTACTACGATCGGCCAATAAAGGCAAGCCGCAGATGAGGAACAATATTTCTCTCAGGTGATCGGGTCCGTGGGGTCGCTAATGCCCAATAGTTCGTTCGTCATCGAATATCCAGCTACCGGATATTCAGGCCTTTATCGCATTTCATGACGCAATTAGTTTGATTTGCTAGAATTTCTTTTTGTGCACCTGGCAGTAGCATTTATGTTGAAAGGCTATTTTCCGTAGCTGGTCTAGTTTATGAAGCCAAGTGGAGTCGCCTCTTATCAAAAAATGCGGAAAATTTTGTATTGATTTACTACGATTTGGATTTAATTTTGAATACTAAACTAATTAATAAAACAAACATTTATGTTGTGCAATTATAAAATTAAACGGTTTTCATAACCTATTGCGATATGATTTTCCGTGTAATTTTTTATTTTTTTTATTTTATGATCCGAAATCTGGCCGGATATTAAGTTACTATCCGGTATCCAGCCAGATAGTCAAAACAAGGCCGAATAGGCTGAATACCGGGTAGTTACCTGATTTCCGTTTCATCTCTAGCAATTGATCCCACAGTAAAACCTTGAACTCCGCTAACAGATACTACATTTTATTCTCAACACAGCTGTTTAATATTTATTTACAATATTATTAACCGTAATATAATAAATAATATACATACTGGTTCGACGTTGTTGTTTATTTATAAAGCCGGTTTTGAACGTGTTATCGTGAACATGTGCTCGCGTTTCCTCACAACTTTATGTGGGGTCAGGGTTGAGTTATCTGTCTATAAGTTATTATTATATATTTATTATTATTATTTTATATATTATATAATTATTATTTCCTTTATTAATTTTTAGCACATATTTTATTACATTTTTAAATATATATTTTTTTAAATTATATTTAAAAAAACATTTAAAAATATAAAAAATAGTGTTCCGTCGGTGTCGGGAGTAGGGTCCAAGCTACCGGTGGTTAGGGCTCCAGAGACAGGAACCTCCTCACAATGCGAGCCGTATCGAGGAGTACTGCCTTCTGTATCTGTAATTATTATTATAATACGTAGATTTTTTTTGCCAAATTCGGGATTTTGATACTTTTTTTTTGTGTAAAAAAGCGAGGTTCTTTCGTCGAAAGCGAGACGTAGTAAAAAAATTGGGCACATCGGACTCGCGCCCTTAGGGTTTTATACAAACTTCTAGGCCTTTTAGTAAAAAGATTCTGTTACTTGTATACTTCCTCCTTGTTGAAACCTCTACGGTCCGGACTAAGCGTTTCACCTCGTCGTTTATACTGCGTACGTCGAAAGACTGGAATAATTTGCCTGCTGCGGTCTTCCCGTCCAATTATAATTTGGGTGTCTTCAAGGCTAGAGTGAATAGGCTTTTAATAAACCATTGCGCATCACTGCTTACCATCAGGCGGGATCGTAGTCATGCACTAGTTTGTAATAATTTAAAAAAAAAAACTCCGTTATACCAATACTTTTAAAGTCCTGCTGCTGCTTATTTATCCAATAAGCGCGCCATAGTTCGGTTTCCGATGTGATCTCTTCTAATTCATAAAAATAGGATACCCACTCCATACATCTTTGTAATTTTGAAACTTGTAACTGTGTGGAACTGCGTATATTGTATTACAAATGGCAAAAAGTTTGCTTTTTTTAACTTTTATCGACAAAAGTAGTACATACAAATTAGCTTGATAGTAGTCAAGAGCAAAAATTTCTGGATCCAAACTACTGATTTGAAATGAATGAAATTTTAAATATATCGTGTCTATAATACATTATACATAGTACATTATGATGTAAGTGTGTAATGTTAGTGTTTACCGTTTTCGGCTCTTAAAATATCCTCGCCTTGACTCGTTTTTCGGCCAAGGTTGTATATGCAAGCCACATGAGGGCGCATAAAAGAGCAGCAGATCTGACCTCACAACCACTATGAAAGGCCAAAGAATGCGGTCGCTGTGGCCGAAATCGGCTAGAGATGGCACTACTGCACTACTACATCATAATGTACTATTTTTGATGGTGCACAATATGTACCTAACTGTTGTTAAAAATCAAAAAAACATGAACATTATATATTGTTATAATATAATAAAAGGGACATTTGTAATTTCTATAATTAGTAAAAAAGTACCTATTAATGAAATCTAGGTTGAAAAGAGGAACAAAGAAATTGATTTCTTTCCGAATTGTTACACTAGGGGTGAAAGTTACTTATTTGACAGCTGTTAGTTGAAAGTAAAACTCCCTAGGGATAAAAAGTGTGATACTTTTTCAGCCCGCCCCTCAGGCAACTTTAGACCTACTTTCAGAGTATGAGTAATGAAAAAATACTTACACATCACAAGTAACGCATCGGTCGCAAAGTTTGGGAAAGGCTTTTGGACACTGTGTAAACTTTTGGATGTTTCTCCGCGCTATCCGCATCTTTCTGCGGCTTCACTCCGCAGACGATGTCTCACCTTCCATCCTGCATTACGTGCCCGGTTACCTGCTCACGTAGAGACCTAATGACAGCATCAGCGGACGGCATTGCCGTGGCTGAATTCTGGGCCGAGCAAGGAATTTGACTGGTTTTGCCATCGATACGCTAAGAAGAAGGATGTTTCTCTTCATTAGATATTTTATGAAGTTCACCATTTCTCTTCAAATACCGTCAATTAGAGACACAATAGAAGGACAATAACAGCGTTCGATTGGGGTTGAATGAACTAATAGGAATCCCACTAAATACTTGATAAGCCACCCATGCCAAAATTGTTAACAGCATTAACACAAAGTGAAATTTCTTCATTTTCAATTAATTCATTTGCTTTGTATATGTATATTATAATTATTTATTTATTTATCCTCACATATTAATATAATGCATAATAACCGAACTCATGTCACCCATGAGACTCACCACCATATGCCAAAGAAGAATCTTTAATTTCTTTGCCCGCATTGCCAGAAAGAGAGGTGATAACTTGGAAAAGTTGCTTGTGACAGGAAAAATAGATGGAAAAAGACCCAGGGGCAGAAGTCCGATACGTTGGTCAGACCAAATCCGTGTTACACTGGAGACCACAGTCTACGACCATCCACATCGCCGAAGACAGGACAACATGGCGAAATAATTTTAGTCCACAAGAAAATTATTCGTCGAGGACACGACCCTCAGCATTGAGGATAAACGAAGCAAGGAGGGAGGGATAATGCATAAATTAGATACTATATACAGCATCTGACAGCAGCAGAGATATGTGGGACATAACCCTGCGTCGTACATAAGCCATGTGACAGTGATCCGAGCGGGCTCTCCACCAATCACAAGCGAGCGCCAATCAGTGGCGAGCACAGATAACAATACCCACGCGTATGGGTGCGTTCCATTAATTTTATTAATGATATGAGGAGGCTCATTTATTTTTATTCTTTCTGAGTTTTTAAATAAGTAAATTGAAATGTTTTGAGTCAAGGGAGTCATTTTTATTACTCGAAAGGATTCGAATTTACTTATGATTGATGAAATATTACCGAATTTGACGATTTATATGCAATGTATTTGACTTAGATAGTAAATCCTTTGAGCTATGTCTTCATACTCTTTGTATGAATAGAATAGAATAGAATATTTTTATTTGCTTAGAATGTAGGTACATAAAAATAAGTTGTTAACAAAATAATACGATCCATGTACATTCTGCCTCACATAGCATGCAAATGTGATACAAAGAAAAAAATATTAGTAATTTATTTTGCTACAGTATAAGTATAGTGATTAGCTGGCTTTAAACACTGTCAGTCATTTTCAACCACAGTCAAGTGTGCAAAAATATCATCACAAATTCAAGAAATTATCGATTTTCAATATAATATGTAAATTCAATGTCAATAATAATTTAAAATAATAATATCGATATAGAGACTACACAAATACAAAATGTCAAAATAAAACAAACCAATACAATGTCAAGGTAGCTACTATACAATTAAAGATGTCAACTAGTAAAAATGTAAAGATTTGAAAGAATGAGAAATAATTAAATTTAAAAAGAATTTGAAAAAATGAGAAGACATTTATTTTCATCTTGACATTTGGACATTTTATGTCCAAATGTCAAGATGAAAATAAATGTCAAGGTCAACTAGTAAAAATTAGATAGTTTAAATGTCGGTAACTAATATAAAGATATTACAAAAAAATATCATTTAAGAAATCTTGCACAGAATAATAACATTTATCTACAAGTAGTTCTGTAAACTGTTTTTTAAATTTTTGTAACGGTAAGCTTTTAATTTGATCAGGTATTTTATTAAAGATTAAAGGATCCATACAAATCACATTTCTTTTCAATAAGCTAGTTTTATATACATCCGTGCTTAATAAATTCTGGTAGGTATTGAGATCTCATCGCTGTATTTCGCTTTCTGGTTTCTATTAAACAATGTTTATGAATACAATTACTTTGTTTAACTAACTAACTATAATTTGCATAATGTCATTGATAAATATTGTTATTTCTAGCTAATTTTATGTTTACATCCGTGCTCAAAAATAATCTTTTGTAAACTAAGCTTTGAAAGGCGATGTGTTAATGCGTAGGGTAAGTCCATTTTTGTTAACGTTTATGTTTAATAAAGATATTTGAAAATGAAATGACTTTGTTTAACATTAGAATGCGAATGTAACATATTCTAAATTTCTAATATTTTTATTTGCAGTATTTGTAAATGCATCGAGTCAGTCTTCTTGGTAAACTTCGTTGAAGTAGTCAACACTACAATAAAATTCTCAGCTCCATTTTGCCGAGATCGTGCTTCTTTTAATGATTTCACATTTTGCCCAGTTATGCAGGCACTCGCATCCATCGGATTCCCGTGACCCTGACCAGGTCATCGTTCCACCTTGTTGGAGGCCTTCCAAAGCTGCGTCTTCCGGTACGAGGTTGCCACTGCAGAACCTTTCGTCCCCATCGACCATCTGTTCTGCGTGCAATGCCCGGGAATCCGACGGATGCGAGACGCACAGGACCGGTTATTGTGGCGACGCTTGGGGGAGGCCTATGTCCAACAGTGTACGTCTTTTGGCTGATATGATGATGCCTGCATCATCATCAAGTGCAGGTACTTGAAATACAAAACTAATAGTACATTGTTACACCCTCGAATTAGCGACCTTGCTACGCTCGGCCGCCAACTCCTTCTCGGGACGAAATAAGTAACTTTAACCCCGAGGTAAACACTGTGCTTTTCATTACGAATACAAGAAGATAGACCTAGTTTTTTTTTAAATAATTTTACAGCTGTTAGTTGAAAGCAAAACTCCCTAGGGATGAAAAGTGTGATACTTTTCAGCCCGCTCCACAGGCAAGCTCAGACCCACTTTCAGAGTATGAGTAATGAAAACCAATTTTACATCACAACGACCACTAGGAAATAAATTAACGAATAATAAAATTTTCGAATTCCGTAGTTAGAGACACAATAGAAAGACAATAAGAAAGCGAACGCAGCCGTTCGCTTCGAAAAGTAAATGAATTAAAAATGCCACAACTTCAGTTGAAAAAATCCCGCTTCTTCTTCTTAGCGTATCGATGGCAAAATCAGTCAAATTCCTTGCCCAGCCGCAATCCCGCTAAAAAAATCTCTAAAATGTAATAAGAGCTCTATCTTTATGATATACTTTAAAGAAAATTTTACAATATTTTGGAGATATGCGGACCAGAGAGTAAAGTCCCGAAAACCTCCGGAGCAGACCGGGTGTTATGGTCTGGTCGGAGGATCCTCCCTTTTCAAAGGAGGTTTGCGGGACTTAACTCTCTGTTCCGCATATCTCCAAACTGGTGACCCCGATGTGATCTATAACCTGTGACTGTATCAAATAAACTTTCTTCTTTTTCTTGTGTACCTCGGACTTTCACTCATCTCTTCACACTATTTTCCTCTTCAATCACTCACACACGCATTCTACAATATTTTTACAGAACTAAGAATTTAAAAATAATTACATCGTGTACCGGTTCCTAATACTAAATATTTATGATGTCTTCAAAATGTGTTAATTTATTGGATCATGGCTAGAGTTGCCTTTCGTCCGTACCTACAAACAAAATAAATATTAATTAAACTATTTAAAATAAATCTTTTTTTTAAGCTTTCCTCTCCTTTCATTCACATGTATTCTAAAGAAAGAAAGAAAAGATTAAACATAACCTTTTCAGTAGCATGCCTTTCATCCCTCTTTTTTTACATAAGCATACCAAACCAAGACAATCGATTTTCAATCAAGTTTTCTATCACTGTCTCCACTTTTAAACTTTCTCTAACATACTCATTTCTTACTTTATGCATTCTCGTCACACCACACATCATTTCAACTTTCTCATCTCATCTCTGCTATGCAATCTTTTTCCACCCATCTTTTTCCCGGGGTCGGGGTTATCCGAAAGGAAACTAGAGCCCCGGTATGAAGGCTAGAAGGAACGGCGCGGGGTTTTTAGTCGGTAAGACTCTGACACTGTCTCCTGCTCAGCCCAAGAGCGGGTTTCGTCAATGATGATTTTCCCCGTCGACAGAAAAAAAAACCCATCTCTTTCCAACCCAACATTCTGATCCATACGAACAGGTCTTATCACAGACTCCAACTTGAGGGGCATTCATGAGTTGCAAATTCTTCTAGTGACCTATGTAAATCCCAAATATCTCATTTTAATACATGTTTTGTGTATATACGAGTATAAGTAGCTGTTTAAGTACACAGGTGATATTTTTCATTGGAAGCCAAATAATATATGTTTACCGTAGAAATTATCACATATGTTTATAGTAACAGTTCCATAGAAACTGTTAATACTGTGAGTATACAACACACTATCAATCATTAGAATCTTGTTAGCGTTTACTAAAAACTACTCGGAATTCTCCTAAGGACAACGTAGAGGTAATCTTTTAGATCCTGCTAATATGAATTGAAAAGTAGACTGAATTATAATATATAACTATTTTTTTTTAAGGTAGGAAATCAACTGATGCCTTCTCGCGTTCTAAGTTGGAGCTCAAGGGCATGTCAGACTTTTACCTACTGACTAAAACCACACCTATCATAATCATTAGTCTTTTTAATGTTCCCACTGCTGGGACTCAGGCCTCCTCTCTAGGAGACCATGGGCCGTAATTCACCACGCGGACCCACTGCAGGTTGGTGAATGATACATTTCGTCTTCACATTTTTGGTTCTAGGACATGCCGGTTTTTTCACAATGTTTTTCTTCACCGTTTTGAGAGCAGTGGTAATGAAATAAATTACACAAAGTAATGCGCCTTGGGTTCGAACCCGCGATCTACAATTCGTAAGTCGGGGCCATTACCACTCGACCACCACTGCTCTCTAAACAAACTAAAACCACACCTATATTGCTTCTTTACCTTACCTTGCGTTCCAGGACCCTGGGGTTCCCTTTCAGAAGTCAACCCATGGCCTCAGTAAGCTTCAGCCCTGGGCCCCATATAGTTTTGCTCACATCTCTTTGATGACAGGTACGCATCACGTTCACGTTCGAGTCATCGAAGGCGTGTCTTCGATGGCTCGGGCTCGGTCCGGACGGTTAGGGTCTCCCCACATTTATCGACGTAGAATCGGCGTATCACTATTCACCACACTACTCGACTTATCGCCGATCAGCTATTGCGACGGCTCGATTCGCCGTCGGCCGGCGTCGCGACACGTCGTCCGAGCCGAGCCGATGCAAATGGTATTAGTAACACCTTTATTACGTAGACACAAAGGCTTTTTTGACCGGTGTTAGCCGATTCCGCGTCGATAAATGTGCGGAGACCCTTACTGGATGGCTGGACGGTGAGTTACCCATTACTCGCCGTTTCTAACATCCGTCACCCGTACACAAGTGGGTAGCTCCCATTGCTCGTTTTCGGCGGCTGGAAGTCAGGGTCGGGATCCCGGCGGCTGAGGAGCGAGGATTTTCGTTTCCTCACACATGCAGCCGCTTTCTTCGTATGTTGGACCCTGGATAGATACTCGTATGTAAGAAAGCTCTGTTACCCAGTTACTAATAATTACAACGACTTCCCGACACTTCAGTATTTAAATACCTGCCCCTGAGAATAATAAACCTTTTTTTTACCGTGGGCAAAAATCATCTTATGACAACCCCCGCTCTTGGGTGGAGCGGGAGATAGTGTCAGACTTTTACTGACTAAAAACCCACCCTGTTCCTTCTAGCCTTTTTATATCGGAGCGAATTTCCTTTCGGATAACCCTGACCCAGAATAATAAACCTCAATAGTTTTTTTTTTGATGTGGGAATCTTTCAATGACTTTCGCTTTATGGAAAAAATATACTTTAGCATGAGTTTTGGCCAAATCTGGTTATAATTCGGCCTACAATCTGACTAAAGATTAATTTGTAAAAAAAAATATAAAAAATGCGCCAAGGGAACCAACCGTATATTACAAGATTCACCCAAAAGAGAACAATGGCAATTGCTACTTGATGAGACAACCAGTGACATCTATTGGTCATTTATTGTAATATCGATTTATTGCTTCCGTATACGTTATAAAACTTAGAAATATAATTGTGTTGACTAGTTCATTCAGCGCCACATTAATAAAAGTGCAAAAGTGTCCATTTTTTTATTACTTTTTTAGACAAATTATACTTTAGCATGATTTTTGGTCAAATGTGTTTATAATTCGGCCAAAAGTCATACTAAACTTACCTAATATTTGTTGTTTTGTTGTATCAAAGCCGAAATATTTTCCTTTCATTCAGTGCATCCAAAGGTTGTCTGGTAGAAATTGCCCTGTGCAATAAGACCGCCTATTGTAGGTACTACCTACACTTATTTTTATAAATGTTTGCCCCTATATTAAGTTAAGGTATGCAATAAAGTTATATGATAATAATATTTTACTTTAAATGGAATAAAAGAACGTCAGAGGAACAAACTGAATAATTTATTCTCAAGATTTACCCAAAAGAGAATAATGACAATAATTCCTACTTAATGAGACAGCCAGTGACATCTATTAGCCGTTTATTGTACTATCGATTTATTGTTTCTTTTTAGGTTATAAAAGTTTCGAATATATTTAAGGAAGAGGAGGAGCTGAATGAACTTCCTTGCGAATATATACTATATTTATTCTTATTATAGTATATTCGCTCCACTATAATATATGTCTTAAAAAAGAGTGCAATCCAAATAATAGAAAAGAGAAAAGGAATACCTAGTATTTTACCTATACCTATAAACTTCATTTACAGTAGGTAAGCAGACTTAATGCAGCAAGACATTCTCTACCAGTCAACATTTGGGTTAAAAAATAAATATAGTATTAAAAAAACTAAAAAAACACGCTTTCATTTATATGAAATGCCATACCATGCTTACAATGTTTTGTGCCATGTTTTTTCATAAATCGAGTACATACCCCACACTTTTTTCACAATAATATTAATATTTTTCGTTTTTATTATTATTTTCTACCTATATTGAAAATTATTATACACTTTTTAGTTTGATATGCTATCTATAGGTACCTACAAAGAAAGCGTGTTTTTAGTTTTTTTGTAATTAGGATTTATTTTTCATTTTTTAGTGAATTAGGTACCACCGAATGTGATAAAAATATTAAGGGGATAAATATTATGTGGTCGACCTAGGAAGAGGTGGCGAGACGACCTGGATGCCTACCGCGGGGACTGGTTTGAAGTAGCTCAAGAAAAGAATACTTGGAAGAAGTTAGGGGAGGCCTTTGCCCAGCAGTGGGACAGTACAGGCTATTAAAAAAATATATATAAATATTTATTATGTGTGGAAGTCAAAACGCATGTCGATGGTACAACGTGCGCAGATTACCAGCGCACAATGGTTTTGAAATCAAGCTCTAATTTCCTATATTCCAATCCTAACTTTCTACCGGTAATTTTATCTATACCTACGTTAAGAATAATTTTCTGCCTGTATCAAGTTTTTTTTTTATTATTATTATTTACTTCGGATTATTGCATTGTCATTGGTCTATGATGGGTGTGCAAAGTTTAAAGAAAATTCCACCTTCACGCACAAAACGTTTTGGAAACACATTCATTGTGCGTGCAGATAAGGAGTGGAATTCCTTGCTGGAGTCTGTGTTTCCTGATAGCTACAACCCGGAAATCTTTAAGTCGAGAGTGAATAGGTTTCTTCTATGTAAGCGCGTTCCATCGTCGACCGCATCGTCGCTTTCCATCAGGTGAGATAGCGGTCAAGCGCAAACCCATCAATAATAATTTTAATAAAATCTGATCGCCCAAAGTTGGGCAAAATCGAGCTCAAAAGCGTTGATTACAAACAAACAAACATACAGGGGTAGCTAGTAAAAAGCGTGTTAAAAAAAAGACTACACTCTGATAGGTAAAATCTATTCATTTATTTATCGCGCTTCTTCTTCCTGCCCTTATCCCATATTACTTTGGGGTCGGCGCAACTTTTTTTTTTCTTCCATTCTGTTCTGTCACCCGTCAAACTATCACTAACTCCCTTTTCTTTCATATCACTCCTCACACAATTTATCCATCATTTCTTCGGCCTTCCTCTCCCTCTCCATCCATCTACGTGTATACTCAGAACTCTTTTAGTAATATGCGCTTCATCCCTCCTCTTCACATGACCATACCAAGACAACCGGATTACCTTTAAACATTTATTTATCATGCACATCACAATATTCTTGGTGAGGTAATCAAAGTGCTCAGTATTCTAATAGGTCGTACCTATTACCAGAAGTATTATTATATTAGAATACTTAGTCTAAATAATACTTATTATAAAGAAAAGCTAAGACCAACTTTTGGTTTCATTGGGTGTCTTGATTTATAATTATGTCTTCATGCATGCATCGTGCATGACAGTAGCGCCATCTCGTAAACGCAAGTTCACTAAGTTCTTTTTGTTGCACATTTTTGCCGCGGCGTGCGCTGCGATCGTTTAAGTAACCCTACCATCGAGTTTGCACGTTCCCTAAAAATACCGAAATGTGATTGGCCAAGAAAGAGGCGGAACTCTGGCATGTTAATAAGGTGCCTTCCTATTGGTCGTCACGCGTTTTAAGTGCCAGCAGCGGCTCACACTGTTGTGACGTCATTTTGTGGGAAACCATAAAGGTGTCTACACACTGAAGTGCGTGCTCCATTACGCAGTGGAGCGCGCGGATTGGTTCACGAGCTCACGCTGGATTCGTGCCGGCTGAGCCAGCGGCTTCGGTGTGTAGACACCTTAAAGAATTACTCAGCACTTTCATTCATTGGTTGGAGATGAATACAAACATTCTTTACAAATGTTAGTAAACTTTTTTACAGAATGTTTTGCCTGAATCAAAAGTTATAATTTTTAATTTTATTGGCTTTTTATTAAAATTAGTAATTTCCTAAGCCTACCCGCACACGGGTCTCAAAAAAAACGCGGCTTCAAGCTTCTTATTGAGGCGGCCTTTTTTTTGTGACGGTACCACCGTACCGTCACAAAAAAAAAACGCTTGAAGCCGCTTCAAGCTTCACCGGCCACAAGCTTGGTTTGTTTCCTCTAGAACTCCGTCATTTATAAATCTTCTTTTATTTAAATTTATACAAGTACATTTAGATTAGTGTCTTCTTTATCAAAATCCAGTTTTGATGATGCTATTTTTTTAGTTTGACTTTTCTGTTTATGAATTGAAACTTAGCTTTTAACGTAAATTGTTAAATAGCGCCATCTATTACTGAAGAAGTGAACGACGTTCAACGACAGTTAACTAAAACTAGAACAGTTCTAATACATGTAGTTCAATTAGTACAGTTGAGGATTACTAGATGGCGCTTTAAATGTTGCGAGTGAAATATTATTTTGCCTCAACAATATCAACTGACACATCCGATTGCTAAAATATTTTTACCGATAGAAAACTGCTTTATCACTTATACACTATTTTTTGTACACGTTGTTTTTTTTTTATTATTATTGATGGGCTTATGTTTGATCACCATCTCACCTGATGGTAAGCGACGATGTGGTCGACGATGTCACGCCGCCGTGCTGCATTTTTTCGCAGGGAGTGACGTCACACGTACGTAACTTTAATGGGCTATAATATCTTTGTTATTTTTGGTTTAATCGAAAAAAGAAAAAATACGTGTCCAATATTTTTGTCTAATCTAAAATATGGACTAAATAAAATGTACCTAATTATTTTGACCCTGGACTACCCATAGTATACAATTGTATAAATAAATAGATACTTACATATTTGTTGAGTGGCGTGTTTGAGAGCAAAGTTTAATTGCCGTTTTGTGCGTAAATTTACCGTAAATTCAAAATAATAACTTTATTTTAACGTCTCGTTTAAGGAAAAGATTTGAATAAAGAGCAATAATATACTAAATATTAATTATTTAATACTAAACGTATGACCCTTATATCATCTTAATCAGAAGTTAGAACATGACTTGGATTTATGACATTTTATCTCTTAATCATAATAATAATCATTTATATTTTCAGGCGTCGAAGGACCATAGAAAAAATACATAATTATCCTTATTATTATAAAAGCAAAAGTGAGTTTGTTTATTTGTTTGTTACGTCTTCACGCCTAAATGGCAAAACCGATTTTGATGAATTTTAGTGCAGATATAGTTGGAATCCAGGAGACGGACATAGGCTAATTTTTTAGAATAAAAGCGCGGGCGAAGCTGCAGGTAAAAACAAGTTTAATTATAAAAACAAAACTTGTTTAACTATAATTTTATTATAAACGTAATGTAGTCGGCGTCGTGTCGTGGTGCGTAACCGTCCTTGCACACTTCGATATAAGACACATTTTGGTCCGAAGTCTTCTTTTCAGAAGGTCTGCAGCTGATGGGTGGGAACTCGTACCACAACCGACGTTAAGTTGATGTCGTGGCGTGCTTCCAACCTTACGACCCTCAGACTCAAGTTGGTCTTCACTTCCAAATAGTCCATGACTTCCTCAACCTTCGTTTAGTGATCCAGGCACGAAATGCATAGCTGCATCGTAAGCATTGCAGCATACATGATCGCTTACAATAGGCCTTAACGGAAGGCTTACTGTCTCTGCACATGGGCTCCAAAAGAATGCCAGAAGCGGCCACAAAAAAAAAGCTAGAAGTCGCAAAAAACAGCTGAAGCGCGCAACAGCTTCTTGCCGGAGAAGCCAGAAGCTGTTTTTTGTGGCGGCAGCGCCGCACACGAGCCACAAAAACGACCACCTCAAAAAGAAGTTTGAAGCCGCATTTTTTTTAGGCCTGTGTGCGAATCGAAAGGGCTATTCTCAGAGTTTCCTTGCGTGATCGCATCAGGAATAAAGATATCCGCAGGAGAACCAAGGTCGCTGATATAGCCCAAAGAATCGCAAAACTAAAGTGGCAGTGGGAAGGGCACATTGCTCATAGAACGGATGGTTGATGGGGCCGAAAGGTTCTAGAGTGACCATTACGCACTGGAAAAAGAAATGTTGGAAGGCCTTCTACAAGGTTGATTGATGACCTGGTGGGAATGTGGTGCATGTGAGACGCGTCGAAACGGTCCTGCCGTTTGTTATGGGGAGGGAAGGCTTATGTCTAACAGCGGACGACCATTGGTCCATGATGATGATAATAATGATGAAACATAGTAGAACGCAGTGGCATGTTCGGACCATTCGGTGCCGTGCCACACTGGTTACGGCAGAGGTTCTTCTTTTCTACTCTAGTTTCTACTCTTTTTCGATTATGTTCTAATAGGATATTGCTCAAACTGCCATTTGAGCAATATTTTACAAACGTTATATTTAATAAACGTTAACAAACGTGCTAATGCTTCATACAACGACTGCTATGTTGGCGCCTCCATTTCTTCATTAGATAGGCGGCCTCCTCTTCGTAGTTTTCCTTCTGAAGTGCATTCTTCAGCTTTTCCCCTAAGCCAGTCAATTTATAGTACCTGAAAAAAACCCAAACAAAATACAATTATTAAGCTGGACACTACCTACTGCGCTCTAAAAATCTTAAGTGGGACTGGGCTGGACATATCTGCCGCATGCTGATCGAGCGGTGCGCCAGTAAAATACAAAACTAAAGCCCTGAAAATGCACGACGGAGACCATGAAGGATCCCAAGACAACTTAGATGTCTTCCTTAGAAATTGGCAAAAAGCGACTCAAAGCCGGAAAAAATGGAAGTAATGGAGGATGGCCTTTGCCCAGAAATGGGACAGTAGGTATAGGCTAGATATAATAATAATAATAACCACCTACGCATCGATGGGGAGGACGCCGCCGCCGGCATGCTTAGGATCTTGAGACCCACCACCTCTGATAGGGTCAAAGCTACCGGCAGATGTTTGTCGCGCATGCGACAGTCACTATTAGGTACCTGCCCCCCCTAGCCAAGTTACAACAGTTTCGCTTGCGTCGAACGCTTCGAGTTGCCCTTGCCGCCAATTCTATTGTTCTAACCACGTGACTGAGCGTTGAGGCGACGTCGTTCCCGTACATTTGAAGCTTTCTACTAGCGTTAACTATTGCAGATTAGCAACTTGCCTAGGGGGGCTGATTTTTGTTGCGGCAGTGGAGTTATGCCCCAGCGAGTTTCAAAGCGATCTGTTATGATAATAAAAGTTGTAGCTTACGTATCAAGCGGCCAGCAGCGATCAACGTACTCTCTCATATTCGTTGCACATCGTTGTCCCATTGGAAGGTTTCGTTTAACTCTCCTTAGTTTTTCAATCAAGCTGAACGAGGCATTTTGACCAGGCACTGTTATTTCCTCTGTTAGTTCTTTATTTGGAACAGTCTTTATAGATTTCACTGATTTAATTTCTTGGAAAACTGATAGGGCTAAGTCAAGAAGGCACACAGTCAGAAAAATCAACGTTGTAACTTTGTAATTCATTTTCTTGACGTCTGCGATTATGTGACTCCTACGTTAGCTGCTCACGCTAGCAGGAAACATTCTGACACATTTATTATAGATGTTTGCACTGCACAATTTTTCATTCAAATACTCAAGTTTATAGGATTTAATTGACGTCAACCATTGACTTATATTCTAGTAGTACATAATATATAAATCGATGACATGAACACTGTGACCAATTAACTGTTGGCCGTTTTGATTTCCTAATGGGTTACTATTTATTATTAGGTACTTATATGTATAATCTACGTATAAATTAACAAGCATTTGATGAAATTATTTGAACTATAAAAAACGTTGAACTAAAGAAATATTGGTACGGTTTTAGTCTGTAAAAGTCTGACACGTTCCTGCTCTGCACCAGTTTGCGCCAAAAATTAAAATTACAGATGGTATGTAAAAATGTTCATTATGTGGTTGGGCTGAACATATCTGCCGCATGCTGCTGCAATATGTATAAAGTAACAAGGTCTTAAATAATACTCAACAACATAATATTGTACTTTTTTAATATTTACTCATAAAAATACTGAAATATCTTCCTATTCTATTTAACAACTTCTTATAAAACTAGTTTATGTACAAGTCCAACATTCTTTGTCTTTATAAAACACAGTTCACAGCTCTGAAGCATTTCATGAATTTAATTCATAAACAGCTCGTATTATTGAGTTATCGTTACGTATATTTATGGAACAAGGCAATTTATTATACTCCTCTCACATATTATATTTTCTACTCTTGCTGAACGTTAGAAATTCAAAAGAGCAATATTATTATTATTTCAACTATACTCCAATCAAAATATGATTAGACATTAAAAACAAACTTTTTTTGCTGTCCGTTCAACTGATTTTGACTCCTATTACATTGGAGGCATGACAAATGGCATCTGCAGTAAACGGTGATATTGCCACCACTTTTTTGCATTTAATGCTATCCTTACATCTACGCTATAGAAGTCAAAATTGGTTGAACGGACCGCAAAAAAGGATTGTTTAAATATCTAACTTTATATTTCGAATTGAGTATAGTTTTTGTGAAAACAGACACAAGGCACTGATTTTGACACCATCTTTGACCGTTAAGTCAGCCCAATACAACGTACCCTTGATTATACCATGATCGTGCTAGACCGTGGTAAGTCAATAATAGTAGATTATGCACGATAAAATTTGACATTTTTGAGCAGGTGGTGTGAAAAATATATTTTTGCGTGTAATGCTCTGAGAGCGTGTTGGCACGGCTAAATATACGAACATATCAAACCGGTGCACGCAACTGGCGAAACGGTGAACATATCTATACTAATATTACCACGTTAAGTTAGTGAATTTGTTGGTTTTCTAGAGACGCTAATGTTAGGTCAAATCACGGAATAAAGAAAAGTAGAGGAAGTGCCTCTTAGATACCGCGTGTTTGTCAACAGCAGGCGAGATTCGCCTATTACATGTGCAGGTGAATATGGCATCTATTTCAAAGGCACTAGAGTTCTGAATAGAATAAATTGGTTACAGCGCCATCTAGCGTTGAGTAGCCGAACTCGTTGTAAATTGGTTAAAACTTCTTTATTGTTTGTGTCATGTCAAATAATAAGAACTTTTTTACGTTGTAATAAGACCTAATTTATGAAAGCAATAAGAAAATGATTTGTAAAAGTTAAGTTTGTAATTCGTAGCTTCGTAGCCAATCATATTACTGTTTTTTATGTGTGTAATGTACAATTTGATACGCAAATGTGTGAGTTTGACGACACTGGTTCCCGTGCTTAGCCACGTTAGGGGTACTTCTACCTATATTTTCTGTTCTGTGGGTCAAATCGTACTAATAGTTGGTCGATTTGTATGGCATGTAATGGATTGGCATATTTATTGAGAAAGACTGTAAGCTATATTTATAACATCATGCTTCAATTAATAGGAACGGAGCAATAACCAAACCGCAGGGTATAGCTGTGGGTTATAACTGCGTAATAGTTATGACAACTGTTATGGACGGGTAATGATACTTTGTTGATACGTTCTACTGGGCATTGTAGTTGGTGTCGTGTTTTTTTCTCTGCTTGATAATATAGGTACAGTCGACTCTCGTTAATTCGAAACCCGAGGAACTCTTAAAATATTACGAATTATCGAGTGTTCGAAATATCAAATAGTTTGAAAAATAATGATTCGAATTAAAACTTAACTAAACCAACCAATTAGTGCGGAAGTTTGTGCCAAAATAAGCATTACAAAAACAAAGGCTCGTGTGCGATGATACAAGTTTGAACTTGTCTCAAAATTAACTTGCATACCTCTGCAAGTTCTGCAATCTTTCTCTCTGCAACTTTGAATTGTTGAGTGCTTGACGACGATGAGTTCGAAATAACGCGTCGTTTTATTACGTAGCGATGATTTTTTCGTTCGAATTACCAAGTGCACAAAAATGTATTGATTTAGTTCGAAATATAAAGAGATTTTCTAGGGAACTCGTGATAACTTTGAATTATAGAGAGGTTCGAATTATCGCAGGTTTGAATTAATGACAGCCAACTGTACATACCTATACGTTAGTAAAACCAATTCAACATTGGCAAAACAGTGTAAATAATTTAAAAAATGGCGCTATTATACATACTACATTAAAAATTAAGTAATTGTACCTAAAAACATAGTCTTAAACTTATTATCACAGATAGGCTTGCTAGCACAGCGATGCTAGGTTTGATGGTGATACCACTCGATGCACGCCTTTGGTCCACTTGGTCGCAGTTCTCGTGTCGGTCATCCCCCATGCACATGGCAAAGGCCATGAGGTGTGGAACCACATTCTGTTCGTAGCTGGCGGTAAACAGATGCTGCCAAGGTCCTGACGCGAAGACTGCAACATCTTCTCCACCATGGGTCTCTGAATCCAATGGCACTAGACTTGGATACGCATAGTCTAGGTCACCTGCAAAATTAAACCTATTGTTATGGCTGTATGGTGTTAATATTCATATCATTTATCTATGGTGTTAATATTCATATCATTTATCAATTATGTGCCTAACTAAAAAGACATGAGTTTCAAAAAATCTTCGTTTCAAAATCATTCATAGTAATTATGGTGCCTAAAGTCGCGAAGGCAAAAAGTATATATTCACTAGTACCTAAGTTTAATCGTCTCTAGGCATTGTTTTCTAGGCATAACGAAAGAAAAATAGGTTACTTTTAGGCAAGCGTGCTCCATCGGTGACCACATCATCGCTTACCATCAGGAGAAATGGTGGTTAAACGGTAGCCTATCATTAATAAAATAAAAAACTACCCTACCTATTACAAATTCGAGTACCAGTTAATCTATCCAATACAAAATACAACGCAAATCGAATAATCTTATTAGTGTTAATCACAGAACGTGTTCTGTGGTGTCAATAATAATAGTCGACCAAACAATTAGCATCTTTTTGATGATTTGATTTATGTAACAGAACCCCAGAAGCAAGTTAGGATTGAGATGTAAATTACAATAAAACTCACGGGCTGTGAATTCTTTCGAAAGAGTCACGTCAACCCTCGTGCCATCTTCACCAATAGAATGGGCTCTTCCATTCGCGTAACTTATAGTTGTGTAAGGTTTTCCGTCCAATCCTGTAGTGGTGTCCACTGTTCCTAATATATCGTTGCCTCTTGAAGGGTACCCAGCTACGGTCATTGTATGGGCATGGTCAGCGCTTACAACTATCAAGGTGTCTTCTTCATCAGTTAGAGCCCTCGCTTTCTTGACAGCTTTCGAATATTCCACGGTTTCATCCAGGGCCAAGTGGGCCAGGCTATCGTGGTGAGCATGGTCTATTCTGCCACCTGAAATAAGATTGAAATTCTTGAACTGCTATTGGAATCAGCCAGTGGAGATATTTACCAAGAGTCAAGCTAAATGAAAATTCGTAGTGTGATGATATTGAAAAAAATCTGAAAAAACAATTCAGAATAGGAATGCTTGTAAGCACAAAGCTGTCAAAATTTATATTCCCTGTAATAAAGTAACGCCTATTTTCTTCATGAAACAGCTTTGTATGATGTGGTTACAGCTGAGTTTGTAAGTATGGTTATTAAATTTTAAGGTTTCTAACTAACCGTTATGACTATCAAAGAAGTATGAATGACAAGTGTGAACGATGCTTAACATAATTTTTGTGACATGTGGAGGTTTTAGTACTTAATCATTCAATCTCAAAATGATCATCTTCTTATGCTGTGTTAGATCTCGCAATTTAATTATTAAAAATATAACAGCGTAAATACTTAGTAATTACTAAGGAAAAAAACATAATTTTCACTTCTTTCCTTATTAAACAGGAGTCGGAACAAAGGTATAAGGAGTATGATGATCTAGGTGTAAATTGTTTTGAGACCCTGTGAGACCTTAATTTTTTAAATACAAATAAATAGAGTATTAAGTAATTAGATTTTTCTTTCCACGTGAGAAAACGTCAAGTTTTCCCGTAGTTCATTAACTCTTGGGGAAACTTTAATTTTTTCGGGTTAAATACAGGTTTTTATAACTCAAGATTACCTTAATGAAAAGAAATTGTGTGTCTTAGTACGGTCATGTAAAAATAACAGATGAAACTTAAGTTAATACGAAAAACGTAAGATGTAATAAGGTATCATCCATCCATCCCTGTACGAGATGCCAAAGAAAATATCCAATGGATGGATCGTATATGAGTGATATAAAAGAAAAGGGAGTCGATGATAGCGTGAAATTTGAAAGGACAGAATGGAAAAAAAAAACATGATGGATCAACCCCGTGTAACATGTCACCAGGACAACCAGATGATGAGTTTAACTTACCTTCGACGAACAAGAAATATCCGTTAGGGCTTCTGCTGAGCATCTTGATAGCCACTTCCACCATTTCTTCTAGAGTCGGCTGGTTTTGGGCCTTCAAGTGATATTCCATGTGGTCGTCCCGGAACAGACCCAAAAGGTACTCAGGTAGGTCATCTGAATTGAATACCTAGAAACATAAGATACAGTAATTGAACTGTTTTATTACTTGTATTTTTCTATTTGTTGTATCACCCACTGGGCCCACGTGGTAGATTACGGCCCATTCCCTCTCTTAGAGAGGAGGTCTGAGTCCCAGCAGTGAGAACATTTAAAAAGCTGATGATGATGAACTGTA
This sequence comes from Mythimna lalbum, assembly GCA_949319445.1. Lineage (NCBI taxonomy): Eukaryota > Metazoa > Arthropoda > Insecta > Lepidoptera > Noctuidae > Mythimna > Mythimna lalbum. The sequence goes on from OX439358.1 coordinate 4,472,253, forward strand.
TTAACATACAGTAATTGTTCGTCAAGCGATTAATTGCAGGGTCTATTAATTTGTACCTGCTACAATATTGTCTGGAAGGTATCGCTTTCAACGATAAGACTGCCATTGTACCCATACATTTAATTTTATGTTAAGCTATATTACCACGGAGTTAGTATAGAAGAGGAGATGTTGTAATAAGATTTCCCTAAGAAAAATAGCGTGACATTTTGCGGGGTGAGGGGGTGTTAGACTACGCCCATTTTTTTATTTGCCATCTGCCGGTCAATAGCCAAACTACTTGGTCGTTCTGTTGATTTTATTTTGTGGTTACGTAACTATCTCACACTAGATGTCATGATGCAACAGGGTCGAACTCAGAATTACCAGGGATTTCTGTTTTTTTTTTTTAATTAATTGTGCAAACCATGCGATACGTATATTTTTCATTGAAATAGTGATACTATTATTAGATGAATGTCGAATGAAGATCATTCGAAAATCATCAAAATCCTTTTTATTGTAACATTTTTTTTATTCCATTTTTATTAGGTTTTACTTTTTTAAAGGCTTATTTTGATAGAAAGAATTATCAAGATTCATTACAAAGCTATTCTTTTTTTAAAAAAAAAAAAACAAGTGTTTACGTCCGATACCATTCAATAATAGTAGATTATGTGACTAGGGGTAAAGCAGTGTCTTTAGTTCTAGGGCGGCATGTTGAATTCCGAACGAAACGAAGGTTGCTATTTTAATCCCGAACGTCAGTGAAGGTTTTATATAATTAGCTCCCGAGCATTGAGTGGGAGATTATAAAGAAACCAGAGTGAAGTGAGGAATTCAAGCTGCCCAAGACAAAGACAGCTTTATCCCTGTGTTGCATACTCTACTTTTTACCCCAAATGTGAGGTAATTAAAAACAATTTGATCGACCAAATCATATATTAGAGAAATATAAGTATTATATTTACAAGTTCTGTAACCTGGGGATATTCGGTAAAATAATTGGCTTCTAATTACTGCCCTGTATTTTTGCTATTTCACGATAGATGGCGACTTGTTTACAAAATTATATAAATACTATAAAAATAATATTATGGCGATTAAAGGACCTTTAGGAATGAATGTTGATCAAATTTCAGTACGTATGATTATTAAAATATATTAAATATATAATTATATTATATATATGATTATTAAAAAGCTCTACGTACCTAAATATATTTAGTTCCCATGACATAAAGTGTCGCCATCTAATGTCGAGTAGAATTATATTTGGAAATGCTGACGTTAAGATTTTTCTAGAAGTATTTTAATAAATTATGCATATAAAATAACTTACAAATGAAATGTGATGACATCCATAGCATCAGAAAGTCTATCCGAGTAATTTTTACAAGATAAAAAAAAAAAAAAAATACAACACTAAATTTTTTTGGTTTTCTATCGCGAATATGATGCCAAATAAGTGGGTTTACGAAGTTGTGCTCAGGACGAACGCCAACAACACACTGATTTAAGCCACGCCCACCGTGATGACGTCAGGACTCAGTTGAGAGTCACAGTGCACAGTTGTTTAGGCCGCCTCCTCTTCTATACTAACTCCGTGTATATTACTTTTTGGTGTACAATAAAGTTTATTCTATTCTATATTGAAATGAGATTTTTACTGTGCTGTTTTGCAGTTTTAAAAATGTAACTTTCAAATACAATGATTAAAAGACTCATATTATAAAAAGACGCAACAAAGATAAAAATAACAAAATTATTATTAAATTGGTTTTTTTATTAATATAAACCACTGTATGATTCCACGTGATGACATCAGAATGATAAAAAAAAAAAACAATTGAATAATAATTTTATTTGCTTACGTTCAGAAGTTCCAATCTATCGGTGACATATTGATGAGTCGCGTTCATCTGCTGTTTGTCGACGTGCCATAGTTCTGTGAGATCAACACCATCCAGTCTCTTGCCTTTATTGCCTACCGCACTTGTCACGTTAGGAAGAAATTCTCTGCGTCCACCACCCATTATGACCTGCAAAACATACAGTAATAATTATTTAAGGGTTATGCATTTGACACATTTAGCTGTTAGGTACTACACAAGCAGTAGGTTTGTATAGGTATTAAATATACGAGAAAGTAAGTTTTTATACATGAATATAAAGTTACAAAATTATTGTATATCCAACGCTGAATATATAAACGAAAAAAGAAGCTCCTTAATTCGGTTCAAAATTTCTCAGTCATATGAAATCTCTGGCTAAGTTTGTATCTTAATAAAATGTTGCTTCCGCTGGGCCTTAACCTCAAGCCCAGTTAAAAACCGTCGTCACGTATCTACTAATTGTGTGTTACAGTCGGAAGGCCCACCCTGCTGTATATTAGGTACACGGCTACGACTACGGCTTACGACTTCAACCCCACTCTGTATTATATTGTTATATGATATAAACTAGGTGCTTCATTGCGATTCTACCTGATAGTAAGCAGTAATGCAATTGTTGATGGTGAATCCTATTCACTCTAGCCTTCAAGATATATAAATTATATTGGAAAGACTGAGATGACAAATAGATTCAAGTAACGGAAGGAGGATGATGATGAAATACCTTAAAATGTCTGCCAGGGCTGTTAGTAACGAGTTGGTAGGCGATATCCCTGCAACCAGCAGCTAGGCATTCTGTGGGAACGTCGGCATCAGACTCCCAGTTCCTCTCCGAAGTGTGTGCATACATTCCGGCGGGTGACGCATGTGTTACTCGCGTTGTTGTTACTATACCTGGAATGAAAAAGAATATGATATAAATAACTCTACTGACACAGTCATGTTTGTGTTTCTTCAATGAAAAATTTTCAATAATATAAAATTATAGAGAAGACAATCAAAACAACTACACACATAAAATGTTAGTAACAGCGACATCTAGAAACTAATAGCGAAATTAAACGACAACGCTTTTAGTTCTACAAACATAACATAGATGGCGCTGCATGTAGGTAAATAAATTTCTGTACATTTTAATTGTTTATGGTTTCATGTGACGAACTGGAAGGTTAGGCTAGTGTTAATAAATTTTATTGAAAGTTACAATAAATATTTTATGTATCTATATATATAAAAATGACTCCCGTTTTCCGTTGTCACGACTTGGCATGACAACGGCTTGACCGATTTGGCTGATTTTTTTTTGTTGTGGTTGTTATTGTGAGGAGAAGGTTCTTATGGAAAAAAAAAATTAGGGTAGTGTAGGGTAGAGTAGGGTAGAGTAGGGTAGAGTAGGGTAGGGTAGGGTAGAGTAGGGTAGAGTAGTAGGGTAGAGTAGGGTAGAGTAGGGTAAAGTAGGGTAGAGTAGGGTAGAGTAGGGTAGAGTAGGGTAGAGTAGGGTAGAGTAGGGTAGAGTAGGGTAGAGTAGGGTAGAGTAGGGTAGAGTAGGGTAGAGTAGGGTAGAGTAGGATAGAGTAGGATAGAGTAGGGTAGAGTAGGATAGAGTAGGGTAGAGTAGGGTAGAGTAGGGTAGGGTGGAGTAGGGAAGAGCGGGAGCGAAGCCGCGCGGGCAAAAGCTAGTACTTAATATAATAGATACATTTGTGAACATTTCACTGTCACATATCGAACAAAATTAATGGCACTATTGTCTTCACTAATCACCGATTGTTCCATTTTTGTGTGTAGGTATATTTGACGTAAGAGTGCGAGTATCGATATTCAAAAAAAATTATTATGAATGAATAATTTCACAGAACCTGGTATCGAAGTGTATCGACCTAGAGACTACAGACCATCTTTTAAGTTAATAGTATTTTGGTATAACTATCATAAAATTTCGAATACGTAGCCCAACATCCTAGGGATGGCCCTAGACCACAGTGAAGTGGTTACGACCCACTCACCTTACCTATAAACAGTCTTTGACTTTATTATGAAGTTGCTATTCACTTCCTCCGTAGGTACTCTTTTTGTGCTAATGTACTTTTTTTGAGAATTTTCGTCAAAATTAGGGCGATATTACAAATTACACATCACAGTGCATAGTACATAGTTACATTATCACAGACAGATCAAAGTGTGAAGTTTTATAAAACAGCAATAAGGATAACGTTGTTGAAACCTCTACGGTCCGGACTAAGCGTTTTGCCTCATCGTTTGTACCGTACCGCGTACATCGAAGGACTGGAACAATTTGTCTGTTGCAGTCTTCCCGTCCGATTATAATTTGGGCGTCTTCAAGGCTAGAGTGAATAGCATAGCATAGTCAGCCTTATAATGTTCCCACCGTTGGGACTCTAACTAAAGCAGAACCAACTTACCAACATCAAGTCCTTGATCCAGAGCCCATTGTCCAATGGAAGGTGTCCAGTTCGGTTCATGAAGCTGCGAGTAGCAAGACGCTCGAGTGACGTTCCCGTCAAGACCGATGACGCCATATTTGGTCTTCACACCGGTCAGGTAAGCCGTGGCAGTACACGCTGAGTCCGGGACTTGAGCGTCTAAGCAGTATGTCTGGAAAAGAAAAATTTTCATCACAATAATAAGATACATTTTTCATTAGTATCTTTTTTTTGTGGGATATCATCAAATGACTGCTAATGATCTCCCGCCTTGTGTGCAGCGAGGAGTTTCCGACTTTTACTAACTAAAACCCATAATGTTCCTTCAGTTGGCCTTTTCATTTCTTATGTGGAGAAAGACCTCAAGAAATCTCAATGACTGAAATCGACCAACCCCAAGAGTGTAAAGTCCTACCTTAAGGGCTATAATTCACCGGGAAACTATACAGACAGAGAGACTATACTATACAGACACTAAGCTACTAAACTAGACACCATACAGGCAGAGTCACCACACGTTCGAGCTGGTCGCGCCACCAAATTGGTTGCGCAACCAAACGGACCCCACGTGAGTAACTCTATGGAGCTATATACATTTTGTTGGTACGCCGACTGGTCGCGCCGCCATGGTGTCCCGGAGAAATATATCCTTAAACTACTAAACTAGATACTATACAGACATCAGAGTCACCACACGTCCGAGATGGTCGCACCACCAAATTGGTTGCGAAACCAAACGGACACCAGGTAAGTAACTCTCTATGGAGCTATATACATTTTGTTGGTAGCGGCGACTGGACGCGCCACCATGTTGTCTCGGTGAAATATATCCCTAAGCTACCAAACTAGATACCATACATCAGAGTCACCACACGTCCGAGCTGGTCGCGCCACCAAATTAGTTGCGCAACCAAACAGACACCAGGTGAGTAACTCTCTATAGAGCTGTATACTACAGTTTATTGGTAGCGGTAACTCGTCTGTAAATATAGCCTTAACAGAAGCCGGAATTATAAATAGTAACCAAACACAATTTATTTTCACCTCAGAATCTTCACTTTCCTGTAACCTTGTAGGTACTCTGTGAGCCTAACAATGATTTAATTACCGTGAAAATAATAAGCTACGCTTCCTTCCTCACATTGTTCAAAATACTGCATGTCACCTGAGTTGAATATGACAAGACAAACAGACTGATATTCAGTATCTCTTGTCAGAATTTCTGAGCGTATTAAATCGCGTATGTGAAATCACGCGACAATATGCAATAAAAATATACACTAATATTATAAAGAAGAAAAGTTTGTTTTTATAGGAGGTAATTTCTGGTAATTTTGGTCCGATTACAAATTTTTTTTCACCGACAGAAAGCTGGTTTTTTCCTGAGTGACATAGGCTATAATTTTATGTACGCGGGTGAAGTCAAATCAAATAAAATACATAAAAAATATTCAAAATGTAGAAATTAAGAAAGGCCGCATATTTATTTATTTTACATTAGGAATTACTCCCGTATCAGGGTTTTTTTTTCGGTGGGAAAATAATCCAATGACAAAACCCACCCCAAGGTGGAGCGGGAGATTGTGTTAGACTTCAGAAGTGTTTATATGTTAATATTTTGCAAATTCAGTACAGTTTTCCAGATACACCAACTGAGTAAATATCTTTGTAATACCATGACGCAGATTACCAAGTTAATCTACGTCATCTAGATCCCATGCGCACTGAATAATTAACCGACTTGGTATTACATAGATCTCACAATTTTTTACGATAAAAGAATTAAGAACTGAACTAAGAAAAGAAAGAAAGTTTGTTAAATAGTAGGTACATTGTTACACTAGGGGTGAAAGTTGCTTATTTCGTCCCGAGAAGGAGTTGGCGGCCGAGCGCAGCGAGGTCGCTAATTCGAGGGACTAATAAAATAAGTAACTTTAACCCCGAGGTAAGCACTGTGCTTTTCATTACGAATACAAGAAGATAGACCTAGTTTTTTTTTTTAAATAATTTGACAGCTGTTAGTTGAAAGTAAAACTCCCTAGGGATGAAAAGTGTGATACTTTTCAGCTCGCTCCTCAGGCAACTTCAGACCTACTTTCCGAGTATGAGTAATGAAATATTAATTTACACTTAGATTAGGAGTATAAAATAATATTTATCAAACAAAACTTTTTCATCTGATTGTACAAAACAGTTTCTTTTTTATCGGTGTCTGAAGGGTGCCGTCACTGGTCATTTCTTAGCTGCCAGTGGCTTAATTCAGTTTCTATCTTTTTTTTTTAAATTATTTCTACATTGTGCTCACATAATATAAGCAACAAGAAATATGTAACCAAGGATTATATGTAAAACATAATATGATTTAAAAGAGTGTCCATGAGTATCTTGCACGTTCTTCTCCATAGAGGTCTACGCTTTAGAACGCGCAATTTAGCTTCACTTTTCTTGGACTAACCGACATTTGACTATTTATAAGTGCAAATAGCCTATTTGAAATAAATGCTTTGATTTGATTTGAATCGTCACCAAAAAAAATATTAAAATTAAAAAGTGTAAATTGGGACACTGCGTCCAAACATGACGTGTCCCAAACGAGAACTGAGTCGCAAGCCTTGGTTTTTTTACTAGTTATGTTTGTTGGCATTATTTTTTCTGATACCGTCAGAAACTATCACTATCTATCATCAAACCGCGGAAGAGAGTGCGACGTCAGCCATGGTACGCCTGACCTCGACGCGTGCGCAGATCTCCTTGAACGTGACACAGAGCGCATGCGCGGTCAAGCGCGGCACGGGCACACGTAAACATTGTACTGTTGATTTGTTTGTATTTATATTTACTGTGCGATCTAGTGTTCGCTAGTTTATTGGGGTCTAGGTTTCAAATTAATTGTGTTTTTGAAAAAACCGGTCAAGTGTGAGTCGGACTCACGCATGAAGAGTTCCGTACTATCCGTAGCAAAAAAACGGCATAAAATTACGTTTATTGAATTTTTTTAAATTTTTTTTTATTCTATGTTTAGGGTTCCATACCTCAAAAGGAACAAACTGAATCCTTACAGTATCAGTTTGTTGTATGTCTGATTATCTGACAAGACCCTTTATCTCGGGAACGCATGAAAGTATTGAGTTGAAATTAAAACCATAAAGGTAATCAAGGCTGCGGTGCCTTGAAGCTGTAAAAAAATCAAACTTCTGAGTTAAAGAAAACAAAGATACGGTCGTTTATGTTGCAAAAAACGTGTATTTCAACACTCTCTAGGGAATCAAAATTTATAGGGTACATCCCGTTGGCCTAGAATCTTGAAATTTGGCATAAAGTAAGGTATCATAACACAATATACGAAAAAATCTGGAAACTGTAAATTTGTAGTCACAAAAAAAACTTTTTGCGATCCGAAAAAATCCCTTTGAGTACGGAACTCTAAAAAACCTGCATTGGTTTTAATTTTAAATCCAAAAATTAAACTATAGGTGAAGTTTACTTTTTCACGCTGAAACAGCTGAACAAAGTTTTTTTTTTTTTTGTCGACGAGAAAAATCATCTTACTGACTAAAAACCCCGCGCCGTTCCTTCTAGCCTTCATACTGGGGCACGATCTTCCTTTCGGACAACCCTGTCCCCAGTAGGCTTCGACCCAGCTGGGCCCCTCCTGCTGCTGACAACTCCTTGAGGCGCGCGGGAACAGTGCGCGCCGTCGACGTCTTGGACTCGGTCCATTACCGGACGATCGGACAGCGAGCTACCCATGGCTCGCCCTTCGCGAGCCCACGTCTACGGTGGCCGGAAATCGGGATCAGAATCCCGGCGACGGTGGCGAGGGCGCCGTAGCCTGATGCGGTCGGCTTCCTCCTTTGCAAGCATTACTGCTTCGCAGAAGGAGGCGACCGCCTGCCATTCCTCCTCGCTCCGGACCATGGCCTCGACCAGGGCCCGGCGCGAGAGGCCGCGAGAGGCAGGGGCCGCCGATCACCCCCACGAGGGCACGGCGATGCTCCGTCCAGGCAGGGCACACCTCGACGGTGTGCTCCACCGTGTCCTCCTTGCGTTGCGCAAAGTGGCGACACCCGGGCGTCTCTTCCACTTGAATCCGATGCAGGAACCTCCCGAACTTGCCATGTCCGGTGAGGACCTGCGTCATGCGGAAGGTAAGGACGCCGTGAGGTCTTTCCAGCCACGTCTCAAAGACCTACCGCCATAATCGTGGCGTGAGCTGAACGAAGTTCGATGTAATTTGACAAATGGGTTTCAAGCCACATATCAAATGCATAATATCGTCCCGTAAGTTGTTGCTATGGGTCTTTTATGTTCAAGCGAGCAAAGCCACTGACAGAAGCTTGTGAAAAATATCTGCAAGAATGGCATAATTAGCTAAAGTGCGTAATAGGAGCAACAATCTCTACTCGTGTACCTATATACGTAATTACGGAGAATTTTAAAGTTATCTAAATTGCATTTAATTATTAAGAATATCGTACATATTCTATTTTAATTATTTCTCAAGAATTAGATGTTCTTGATAAACAATTTTTTTATAAGAAAAATAAATATCTATGCATATTTGAACGTTAGAACGACTGACCCACGTGCAATGTTATTTATTACGTGGAAAAATATTAATTGATTCTCTGGTGATGCGCTCCAAATCGTTTTACACACTCAGGCGATTAGGAACGCCATAATTACGGCTGTAAGTCACTTCTTTGTAAAGCGTCATCCTCGCCTTCCGCATGATGCAGATCCTCCCCGAACATCTGTCACCAAGGGATCAGGGCCTCAAGTCTGCTATTACAATAGTGTCAGAATGGTCTATCATTGACTTCATAATTGTTGATTTTGACAAGTTTTGGTAATCTATAATATTATGGCATCATAATGACTTTCCAATGGTCAACCACTGACACTTCATTGAAAGAACTGGCTTAAGAGGGTCCTTTTCCACTCGCCTATCGTAAACGTCGAAAATGGTTTAAAAGCTTGTTACTTCATTTAATTCATGAATCCCCAAGCGACCACCGGTGGCCGCGCATCTATTGTCTTACTATTGTGTCTCTAATTGACGGTACCTGAAGGGTTAATGCAATCCAACGCGATGTTTGACGAAAAGGCAACGCAAAAAAAGAGAGATAACGCCTGAAAACTCTGTTAGTATTCGGAAATTCCGAGATTTACTCGAAAATTTCACAAAACTTGCTCCAGGAAATAGATATTTTTTTCAACCCTTAAAAGTTTTTGGAAAAAGTTGTCATCATTTAGAATCTTAATAAAATTTGCAAGGTCTCTAGAGGATTACTTTTTTGACTTTTTTTAATTTTTAGGCAAATTATGAAGTGTCAAAGTTCATACAAAATAGGACATTTTCAGAGGTTTTTACTGGATTAGTTTTACACAAATTTAGAAATTGGTTTCTTTAGAAACCTAGATAATATCCACAAGATACTGTGTTTCCAAAATATCTAATGAAAAATGTATAATAACGTCATAATCAGTTATGAGCGCTTGTATGAAAAACAGTGAAAATGTGAGTCATGATGCACCACCTTAAAATGGTAATCTCGTACAGAATGTTTGAAATTTGTACGCCTTTCTAGGCAAAACATGTTGAAACTATTTTGTTTTTGTAATCATTCCTGATTTATAACACATGTTTTTGACAAATAAGAATTTATCTTCTCTTAAAAAAATTAATGACAAATGAATATCTGACGTATGCGGTAATTTGCAAAACTTTTGACAGTTGTTTTGATCACCTACCATTAGAACGTTATTGTACAGTTATTGGTTTTAATAAGCTCGATATTGTCATTCTACCACCACTCTATTAAGAGACCATTGACCGATCAATGATCGATCATTATGATTTAGCAGATTACAAACTTTTAGCAAAATGACAATGGGATCGTGTTGGAATGACGAATTTATAAAAATAGCAGACTCGGGCTCTTGGAGGCAATTGACAGTTCTTTTACGCATGATGATTTGCGCGTGGAGATGCAGCGCCGGGGCGAAACTACACTGCTACGCTAAGTCACGGCACGGCGGACAGAGTTCTCGCGAAATCTCATGGTGGTATGGCAACATAGTGCTGGGCACGCCATATATATGGCGGTAAGTATCCTCTTTGAGGAGTAGCTGGAAAGACAACACGGCGTCCTCACCTTTCGCATGACGCAGGTCCTCACCAGACATGATAAGTTCGGGAGGTTCCTGCATCAGATTTAGGCAGAAGAAACACTCGGATGTCATCACTGTCTGGACCACCCGGAGGACATGGTGGATACGTTTGAGGAGTGCCCTGCTTAGGTAGTGCCGTGACTTCGTGGAGGCAATCAGTAGCAGTGACCTCTCGCACCTGGCCTTGGTTTAGGTTAAGGTCAGGAGCGAGGAGGAATGGCAGGCGGTCAACGCCTTTTGCGAAGCAGTAATGCTAGCGAAGAAGGAGGCTGCACACGTAAGGGAACGGACTTACTCACACCCCATCATCATCATTTCAGCCGATATACGTCCACTGTTGGACATAGGCCTCCCCCAAGTGTCGCCACAAAGAACGATCCTGTGCGTCTCGTATCCATCGGTTTCCCGCAACCTTCACCAGGTCATCACACCCCAATCGCCGAGATTCCAACTGCGAAAAAACTCCAACTACCAGCCACGGTAGACGCTTGCGGACGGCGAGCAATGGATAGCTCGGCGTCCGGCAGTCCGGTAATTAAACAGATCGAGCCCCAGTCATCGGCAGCACGTAGTGACCGTAAAATTTCTATCTTCTTTTATTGACAAAAACTATTTGTACTAACACTCAGTACAGTCACGTTCAAAAGCGGTTACTTCATAATCCTTCTTGGTGGTGTCGCGTTTCATTGAACAAATTGCTCTGTTTTTTCTTAAAACTATTTTGAACAATTCATTTATGTCAGCGATTGTACTTCGGATCGCTTCCTTCCTTATTTTGTTTTTCTAGGCTTTACAAAAATTACCAGTCAACCATCATAATCGACGATAGAAAAAGACGGTACGGTGCGGTATTATGCGGTAACTAGTGCGATTCATCATCGTCGGTTGCGGGAATCCGATGGATGCGAGATACGCAGGATCATTCATTGCGGCGACACATGGGGGAGGCACACAGTGGATGTCTATTGGATGATATGATGATGATGATTCACCATCAGCGATTGCATCACTGCTTACCATCAGGTGGGATCAAAGTCAAGCACTGGTTACTCACTAAATACAACACAGGTCACGACAGGTCATTGCGGGTATTATGAAGGCGTTGTAGTACTGCATGTAGGTATGAATTCGGTACCCCGTTCCCCGCCAATTCGTCGACGCAGCGAGTGGCGAGTCGAGCGCGCGTATTGTGCGCGACATAGGTACCTACTTAGCGCGCGTATGTCTGCTGGGTGCGGAAGCAAAACAACCCCTGAGTCACCCGGGTGGCCCGGTGACTATGTATTTATATCGTCAATCAGGTACCGTAATGGGTATAGATCTTTGTGATTTTTCATAATACAGTTTTGAAATGTTGTACATAGATTTTTTACTAAATACTAGACAGATGTTTCAGGTTTCGCACATACTACAAACACAGTTGTATAACACTCACCCTAGCCAATCCGCTGACAGGAAACGTTTCAAAATCCAGTACTGATTCCTCACCGAGGCTCTGCTCAAGTTGACCCGAAAATGTTCTGGCGGCCATGACAGTTGCCAGTGACATTCCGTCTCCGATGAAAAGAATTCCATTCTTCGCTTTGTTCGTATTTTGTTTCTCTGCCAGCTTAGCTTTTATGGTCTGCGCAGCTGATTTCTTCCAGTAGGACTGGTGTTTCTCTTCAACTGGAATGTATGCTGGATTCATGTAGGTGTCTAATACTTTCTTCGGTTTTGGCACTGATGCCGTCACATCTCCTGCAACAAGATAGTTTGATTTAATTATTTTAGCGTTTAATGAGATATTCTAGTAGATTTGGTACACCATCAACACTAAGAACAAAACAGGTCGTGGCAGGTCATAGCGGGCATGAAGCACCAGCGCACAGCTGAGTGCGGAAGTAAAACTACCCCTCAGTCGCCGGATGAATTTTTGTCGCCAACCAGGTACCATAATTGGCTTATAACTTTTTGACTTTTCATAATACAGTTTTGAAACTTTGTGTTTTAATTCTCTCTTTGAAAATACTAAACAGGTGTTTCAGGTTTCGCATACTAAAAATAAAGTTGTATAAATCGTCAATCGTTACTTTGTGAAGACGTTAAAGATAGTGTTAATATTCTGATCAGCCTTGTAACATTTAAATTCGATTTGAACCGGTTCTTTTGCCCAATAATTGGGATCATTTGCAACAGACATAAAATGCATTTTGCATATTAATGATGATTGCTTTTTTTGCGAAATAGACAGAAAGAGTCAATACTTTTAGGAACATTTCTTTTTTTTTGTGGTTAAAACTCATCCAAATGACTTTCCATAATGCCAGACTCTCATTGATTAAAAAACCACCCCGTTTCTTCTTGTCTTTTGTACTGGGGCCGAGCTTCCCTTTCGGATGACCCTGGCCCCAGTAGGCTTCGACCCGACTGGGTGCTGTTGCTGACAACTCCTTGAGGCCCGCCGGAACAGTGCACGCCGTCGACGGCTTGGGCTCGGTCCAGACAGTTACCGGACGGTTGGAGAGCGTGCTTCCCATTGCTCGCCGTTCGCAAGCCCGCGCCTACGGTGGCCGGAAATCGGGATTGGAATCCCGGCGCCGCGCCGATCGGAATGTGAGCGCCGTTGCCTGATGCGGTTGGCCTCCCGCCTCCTTTGCTAGCGTTACTACTTCGCAAAAGGAGGCGACCGCCTACCACTCCTGCTCGCTTCTGCGCGCGCCTGTACCAAGGCCTGGCGCGAGAGATCGCCGCCGCCGGTCGGCCCCACGAGGGCACAGCGATGTTTTACCCAAGCGGGGCACAACTTCATTGTGTGCTCCAGTGTGTCCTCCGGGCTTTCCGCACAATGGTAACACCCGGGCGTCACTTCCGCATGAATCCGGTGCAGGAACCTCTCGAATTTACCATGTCCACACTTAGGTAATATAGGATAATTATATCATTTGAAATTAGAAGGTGTTAACGACTTTGTTCGCGTGGCCTCACAAAAACAAAAATCTTGAATTGATTTTTTTTTCAAATTCATGAATCCCCAAGCGACCACCGGTGACCGCGCATCATTGTCTTACTATTGTGTCTCTAATTGACGGTATCTGAAGGGTTAATACAAAAATAAAACTGCTGCTACAGGGCCGCGAAATCGACATAGATCGGACTGGAGTTAATACAGTATATAATAATATTCAGTGACTACAACCTACAACTGACTCTCTCCGTTTTGGGACAATGAGAGGATCACTATGCATCATCGACGACTTGGGGTCGGTCCGGACGGTCACTGAACGGTCAGATGGCGAGCTACCGATTGCTCATCGTCTACAAGCTCACGCTTACGATAGCTGGAACTCAAAGTCAGGATCCTGTCAGAAGGCTGGGGCGTGAGGAAATCTGTTCCCTCACGCGTGCGGTCACCTTCTTCGCTAACATTACTGCTTCGCAGTATTCGCCTACCATTTGTCGTCGCTTCGGACCATGACCTGTACCAGAGACCGGCGCGAGAGGTCGCTGCCGCCTATCACCGTGTAATTATGCAATGTAATTTAATTTGTACATTTATTTTTAATTGCATTTGTGTATTTTTAGGATGATCATAGGTAGTATGTGCCTTATTTTTTACCATACCTTTTTTTGCCTTGAAACGATTTATGCAAGAATAACTGTTTTTTTTTTTTCTTTTAAATGGTTGATAATTATAATGCAGTGATCCGAAGTTTGACCTCTAATTAAATTGATAAAATCTATATGTACCTATAGCTCCTTTTTTTATGATGATCGATTATCTCTAAAAGGTTAGCTTTCTGTTATATCATAATAAAGCATACGTAGTACATATACGTCATCATTCATCATCATCATATTTTTTTTTTCTTTATTTACTTTGGGGTCTTTATCTAACCAGAATGCCAACCCTACATTGCATATTCTCATCACTTTTAACTACATAAACTAAAGTATACAGTATATATTATGTGTTTATATGTATACTAGCTGCTGCCCGCGACGTCGTCTGCGTGAAGGCTCTACAGCACCAAAAATACCTTGCAAAAAAAACTAAAATATAAGTTTTTTTTGCAAGTGAAGAGAGTTATATGAGAATTCTGCTACGTTCAGTCATAAGATGTGACTGAAGGAAATAGAGAAAATAATGCAGGAATACATTCCAGGACATAAAAGAGTAAAAATACATACAAAGGTATAATACTTTACAACACTTCCCTATAAACTGCGTTGGTAGTTATGCTGCCAGGAGCCAAAATGTGAAGAGAGTCAGGACTGGTGACGCGGAAGCAAGCAACGTACAGTTGCCCGTGTGAGAAGCAACTCGTCCTGAGGGCGACACCCACTGCCCTCAGTGTCTGCCCCTGTGACTTATTGATGGTCATCACGAAGCAAATACCTACTCACGGGGAACCGTACGCGCTTGAATCGGAACGGGAAGTTATGAGGTATGAGGGGAATGCGTGGTATAAATACTGCCTCGCCGACGCCACAACCCAAAAGAATTTCCGCTTCAATGGTGTGTCTGTGGAGCGTGATAACTTTAAAGCGAATCCCGTTACACAACTTCGGAGGAGATAGGTTCCGAAGAAGCATAATCGGGACACCAACCTTCAGCTTGATGGTATGCGCTGGAAGTCCACTCGCTGACAGGGAGTTCAGAAATCCCACGGGATAATGTGTTTTTTTTTTTGTCGACGGGGAAAATCATCTTATGAAAAAACCCGCTCTTGGTTGGAGCGTGAGATAGTGTCAGACCCTTACTGACTAAAAACCCCGCGCCTTTCCTTCTAGCCTTCATACCGGGCTCTAGTTCCCTTTCGGATAACCCCGAACCCGGTAGGCACGGGATAATGTGTGGCGTCATCTTGCACGACGACAGTGTTTACCGAAGTGTAGACTACTTCTCACTACCCTCAATATCCAAGAGAATGCATTCGTTAATTGGTGCAGCATTTTTGGGCTCACACATCCAAGAATTCTGCTGGTGCGGTATACGACTGATGTCCCCGTACACACAGCGAATGAGTTCTTCTAAGCTGGATTCCACTCTACCGAGAGACTCTGGAAGCATCACCTTTACACCTCTGTCTTCTGGTAGAGTGCCTTCGCCAAGACTTAGAAGGACATCGGACAATTCTCGAGCACGTGCATTGCCATCGAGCCGAGCTCTCATATAAATGGTCAAGCGCAGCGTACGAACTTATGACCACAACGAAGATCTGGTTTTGCCCAATGATTTCAAGGACGGTGTCGTAAATTTGTTTTTGCTCTGAATAAGCGATATGGTAATTTCGTATGGTGGTCACGGTGGTCATTTCGCCCGGATCGTAATTGATCTCGGCGTTATACTCCCGATTTCCACGGTCTTGATGCGGTAATGATTGGGGAGCTGGTAACCCATAATTAATCAGTGGATTGCCGCCGATAGAAATTACCACATCTTGAAGTGAACTGAGACAGGTGTTCAGCACGCGTTCATCAATTACTTTGACTTCATCTCCAGTAGCACGCTTCAAAGCTCGTAGAAAATCTTCAGACAGATGATGGCGATACTTCTCCCACAAAGCTACCGGGTTTGCGACTCCACAAAACACCAAGATGACGGCAAACAGATGACGCATGCGGCTGGAACTGTTACTGACGCTCGCCGCGAGGGTGTCATCCCAATTTTTGTCACGGTCGGGAAGGTGACGTGCTACTCAGGCTGCGCGGTAAGTGGGATACTCCACGCCATCAAATGTCTTCAGAAAAGCGAAAAATGTTGGCCATCGGACAGTGTGAAGTAACAACCGCAGAAAATAGCATTCGCCATTATTCGGATGCACGGTATAAACCCTACCCAATGCGGTGTCCTTGAAAATTCCCGGAAAACCTTCCACAGCACCTCCTCGTTGATGTAGGTTATATACACCCCTTTGCTTGTCGTAAGTGTAATATGAAGGCACCTCGTCATACGTAAGGGATCTCGCAAATTAGTCGACTTTACAGAGCCTGAAAAATTTTAACAGAGTTGGTTGTCGCAGATTTTCCAAGCGCTCAGCAACGTTTTCGGGATCAAAATATATGCGCTGGCCGTTTCTTCTCTAGGTGGACATCTACATGTATGACGGTAGGATGCCTGTCATGTATAGAGAACGCCAGTATCCGCCAAACCGCTTCAGACGTGCTGATGTAGCGACCGACCGTTATCAGAGCTCTGTAGAGCAAACGTCGCTTGATCGCTCCTTTTGTTGGAAAAGAAAACATTTCACTGAAAAATTATTATGACTTTACACTATTTTAACATAAAATAAATGTGTCCGAGTGAGTAAAGTTTATAATTAGGCATACGACATGAAAATATATTAATTGCCAAGCAATCATCACATAGGTTAATAGGTACCGAACAAAAGTATTAACAGTCAATGTTTATTTTGTACTAACTACATGAAATTGATGATCATCAATGAACATAACTCTTTTGTAATACTTAACACAGCATTTTTATTAAATTGTCTTCTTCAACTCTGCTCAAGATTTTGAGATTTTTGTTGGAACTTGAATTTGTCAAAACGAAATATACGATACAACTTTTATGAAGAAAATGTACATTGCCATCTATGAATTTTAAGAATAACTAACTACTAACTTCGCCAACATAATCAAATTTAAATTATTAATTTCCAAAAAGTGTCATGTAACTTGATTTGATTTTAATGAAATCTCATAGATGGCGCTGTTTTAAAATTGTCTTTATACTACTAACATTTATTAAAATAACTGTTTCTCTGCCCAAGTTACTTAATTGGCGTAGTTTTTATAGTGTAAAGCTAGATAATAGTATGGCTTACTCAAAAACAACATTTAAATTTGCGTCGTTAGATTACACGCTGTCACAGAATGCGTAAGAAAAATAAAGATTCACAGCTCGTCCCCCGTAGGTGATAGCGTGATAATATGTAGCCTATATGTTGACCCGACCTCTTAGTAATATTCATGCAAAATTTGAAGTAAATCTGTGCAGTACTTTTTGAGATTAGCCCGGACATACATACAGACAAACAGACAAACAGACAAACAGACAAAAATTCTAAAAACTATATTTTTGACTTTGATATCGATTGTAGATCACGCTCCAAGTATTCTTTTAAAAAAATATTCAATGTACAGTTTTGACTTTCCTACGATTTTATTATATGTATAGATAACACTTTATGATAAAGATGAAAGTCACAGATGAAGGACTAACAACTCTGATTAACTGACATAACTTTTTGGCATCATCTGAAGTTGGTCGAGATAAAATTGATTGGATTAGTCCCAGGCAATATATAAAGAATGATAGGCGTGCGATTGACCAATGATCATTATCTCGCTTGGTGGTCAACAATGATCTAGTCAACGATAGAGCACGCTTGTTAAGCAATGACCCATTCATTCTTGACTTAGTTTTTACTAGCTTTTGCCCGTGGCTTCGCCCGCCTACAAAAAATATAGCCTATGTCACTTGAGAAATAGCTGTCTATCGGTGAAAAAATTATTTCAATCGGACCATAAAAACATAAAAAGAAAAAACAAACTATCTCTTTATTCATTAGTGTAGATTTATTGATAGGCTCGCGTTTGACTATTATTTGGTAAGGCTAAGTGATGATGTGGTTAATGCTGGGGCACTGCTATACTATAGCATAATCAGCCTTTTAATATTCCTCAAGGAGTTGTCAGCAACAGCAGGGGCCTAGCCAGGTCGAAGCCTACTGGGGCCAGGGTTATGTGAAAGGGAGCTCGAGCCCTGGTATGAAGGCTAGAAAGAACGGGATGGGTTTTTAGTCAGTAAGACTCTGACACTATCTCCTGCTCAGCCCAAGAGCGGGGGTTGTCAGACGGAGCGCGGGAATAGTGCGCGCCGTCGACCTCTTGGGCTCGGTCCGGACAGTTACCGGACGATCGGACAGCGAGCAACCAATGGCTCGCCGTCCGCGAGCCCGCGTCTTCGGTGGCCGGAAATCGGGATTGGAATCCCGATTTCCGGTGGCGGCGAGGGCGCCGTTGCCTGATGCGGTCTGTCTCCTCTTTTGCTAGCATTACTGCTTCGCAGAAGGAGGCAACCGCCTGCCATTCCTCCTCGCTCCGGACCATGGCTTCGACCAAAGCCCGGCGCGAGAGGTCTCCGCCCCCATGAGAGCACGGCGATGTTCCGCCCAGGCAGGGCACACCTCGACGGTGTGCTCCACCGTGTCCTCCCGGCGTTCCGCACAGTGACGATACTCGGGCGTCTCTCCCGACGTAATCTGAAACAGGTACCTCCCGAACGTGCCATGTCCGGTGAGGACCTGCGTCATGCGGAAGGTAAGGACACCGTGAGGACTTTCCAGCCACGCCTCAAAGAGGGGACTTACCGTCATAATTTTGGCGTGCCCAAGTGAAGACATGTGACATTCACCAACCCGCTCTGGGCCCGCGTGGATTACGGCCCATTCCTTCTCCTAAGAGGCCTAAGTCCCAGCAGTGGGAACATTAAAAATGCTGATGATGATGATGATATAGGTATCAGTTATACTTTCATAAGCATTTGGTAAAAAAATACATTTTGATGTATAAATGGTACATAGATATAGATGATAACAAATTAAAAGATGACTAGTAGATAATGATACTACCTTTATCTACTTTGACTACCGAAAAACGTGCCTCTTTAGAAAAAATCTAGAAAACGTGACATTTTGTTAAAACACATATCATTCTGTACTTGCCATTAATGACGATAACATTGTTACGGTAATTATGGTGTCATCACACCAAGTCAACTGGTTAATTATGGTGCTTCTTTTTTCTCTAAAATCCTCATATTAGCGGCCTAATGTGCCTACTTAGCTGCACTTGTTTGTTTGACTGACCAACATTTTATCAATTCAAAAGTGCCTGTAATTGGTCTATTTGAAATAAACGTTTTTGACTTTGACTTTGAATGTTTAGAAGAGTGACCGTGGTTCTGGAATGCAAGAAAGCAACTGAAGGACATACATAGGTTGGCTTTAGTAAGTTAGTCTGAAACACCCTCTCACTTATTCACCTACTCATTTTAGGTATTTTTGGTAGCAGTTTATTCAGTCTTTTTTTTTAAAAAAACTTCCACAACACTAAGAATTTTACCCGTATTGTGCTGTGGAAACAACAAGAAGATGCAACATACCTTACCTACCTTGAATAACTTCTTTTGCCCATGTAAAATAGTGTACCAAAAATCTACCGTTTTAAAGTTCTATGAAAGGTAGCCCCCCCCTACACGTAAAGTGAGGATTGTTTTTTTTTTCATTTCAACCCTAACGTATGATATATGGTTGGATAGGTACTTAAAAATGAATAGGGGTTTACTAGAATAATTTTTTGATTACGTTAATATTTTCGGAGAATATTTTTTGAGAGCAGTGGTGGCCGAGTGGTAATGGCCCCGACTTACAAATTGTAAGTCGCGGGTTCGAACCCAGCCAGGCGCATTACTTTGTGTAATTTATTTCATCACCACTGCTCTCAAAACGGTGAAGGAAAACATCGTGAGGAAACCGGCATGTCCTAGAACCAAAAATTCGAAGACATGTGACATTCACCAACACGCACTGGGCCCGCGTGCTGGATTACGGCCCATTCCCTCTCCTAGAGAGGAGGCCTGAGTCCCAGCAGTGGGAACATTAAAAAGGCTGATGATGATGATGATGATGATGATGAATATTTTCAGAACTAATCGCTCCAAAAATAAAAGAAAAAATGTGTTATTATTTTTGTTGTAATGTGTACGAACTAAGTATCATAATAGTAACGTTTTATCAATTTAAAATGGCAAACGCCTTCAGTTTTTCAGGTTTTTACAAATAGTGTTCTAATTTTTTATAACTGTTAGTAATTGTCTGAATATTTATTTCACAAATTCTGAACATAGAATGCCCAGAATTTGTAGGTCGTTAGCGCATTCTGTTGTCACAGTAATTTGTTAGTGAGAATTGTTACGTTTAAGACAACTTATCGAAAAAGTTGGTTCTTTATATGAAGACACTATATTTTATTCTTTTTTTAATTATTTATAGTTTTTTTTTTTTAATTTTTGCACATCCGTCACAGTATATATATTTAAACCGATATAGCGGAAAAAGTCTTTGGATGATTCGATACTAAAAAAGGTGTCAACAACGATCTCGAATATTTTGGGTTTAGCGTAGCTTTGTAAATACAAACTTGATTTATTTAATTGAATTATAAAAAGAAATATTTTTGTATTTCTGATAGTTATATAATACTTTTTAAATAATGTTTTAAAAGTCAAAACAATTTTAGCTATCGCAATTCATTCTACTTTCCCATGTAGTGAGAAAAACCTCGACTGTTTTTTATAAACTTTCTTTCTTAAATTTCTAATGCCTACTGATTTTTCGGCAAAGAAATAAAACTATAAATAATCACGTAAACTAGCAACAAAATCGTGGAGAAACTTCTGAGAAAATCAGAAAATGAAGTACAGTGTTTACGGTACAGTAAATCCAAAAAAAAGCGAATCTTTTTGTGCCATAAAAGCCAAAGCGACGACGCCGAGCGTTTATGTTTACACTGCTGGCACTCAAGCCTTATACTGTGATAGGGATGAAATATTTGTAGTCTGTGAGAGTAAATTTAAGGCTAGAGTGAATAGGCTCTTAATAGTCTAGTGCACTCCACCATCAACTATTACATCACTGCTTACCTTCAGCTGGGATCACAGTCAAGCACTTGTTTATATCATTATTGTTACTAACAACTTTTATGGGCTGTTTTGCCTGAAATAAAAGATTTTTTTTTTTTTTATTAAAAAAAAGTAAATAGTCAATCCAATTTACATCTTGAGGAATTCCCTCTCTTAGAGAGGAGGCCTGAGTCCCAGCAGTAGGAATATTAAAAGGCACAGAACAGAACATTAATAGTATTGATGTAACATAATAACTCTTTATTATGTTACATCAATACTATTAAAGTTTTTTTTTGTTTTTAGGTGGTATTCTCTGAAAGTACTGGTCCGATTGGGAAAAAAATTTCACCCATAGAAAGCTGCATTATTTCTGAGTGACATAGACTATATTTTATTTAAGCGGGCGAAGCTTCGGGCAAGAGCCAAGTCTAATAATAAAATTAAACAATTTAATAAGTAATCTTCAAAAACATCAGCCATGATTGTTCTTCAAAACAGCAATTCTAACAAAAGTCATGATTTACGTAAAGACATCGATCGTCAGCTAGTTATTCCTCATCGCCTTTGCAGTAATCTTCATGGATGATTCGATATGGTCGGTGACGCTGTCTACCTCAATAATGGTGTACTACGTAATACATTTTTTTGAACTTCTGATTGTTAAGAATCGAACAGCAGAACATCACGCCTATAAAACATGATTTTTAGTTTATGCGAAAGCCAAGTTGATAATCTGCAATGACGAAAAGAAGAAAAGAATCGGGGGTGTGGCCAACTCGAGGCGTTCGACGCAAGCGAAACGGTTGTAACTTGCCTAAAGGGGCGTAATATAGTTTGTTCAGAATCAGTAACTGAATTGATTCCAATAGATTTAGCACCATTATATTTTTTGCCAAAAGTTAAAAAAAGACACAAGTTTGACGCTACCGACACTAAGTACAACACAGGTCACGACAGGTCATAAGAACCAGCAAACAGCTGGGAGTAATTGTAAAAGAACCCCTCATTAACCTAGATGGCTCGGTGACTACGTATTTCAAGCATATAACTTAGTGATTTTTCATTATACAGTTATGAAATTTTGTACAAAGATTATTTACATAAATATACTAGACACGCATTTCTTGTTTCGCATAATATATATTACTTAATATAAATACTATGTTACTCAGACAGAATGTAGCTTTCCAGTGGTGAAATAATTTTTGAAATCAGCACAGCAGTTTTTGAGTTTATTCATTACAAACATACACACAAAAATACAAATTTTCCCTCTTTATAATATTAATGTGGAAACGAACTATTATTTGTGCGGCGTACTCAGTGTAGAAATTAGTATAATATAGAAACTTTAATAGGTACTATAAAAAAAGGATAAACAAATGTGTCTCACAGTTCCGTCAAGTAGGTCCTGTTCTGCAAAAGCATAAACAGCCTTATCGTGTTGCCACTGCTGGGACTCAGGCCTCCTCTCTTGGACTTTGCCCAATGCGGGTTGATGGATGTCACAAATTTTTCAAATTCTTGGTTCTAAAACACCGGTTTTCTCACGATGTTTTCCTTAACCGTTTTGTGAGCAGTGGTGATGAAATAAATTATACACAGCAAACCAGAAGCTTAGTTGTAGGTCGGGGCTGCTATCACTACGCCACTACTAGTCAGGTTCATTATTATTTGTGTAGATTATTTTGTTATAAGTTTAATTTCATCCATTTTAACTTAGTTTTTTTTTGTGCATATGGTTAAGTTATCCTCATAACATTAAATTTCTTGTACAGATATTAAAGTTTGCAGTAAGAAAACCCAATTTATGTCTAATTAGTTCTTTCATGAGTGAAAAACGCGAGAAAGTGTGTCGGACCATCCTAGCGCCCCGAGGTTCCCTTTCGGACGTCATATGTGAGCAGTGGTGGCCAAGTGGTAACGGCCCCGACTTTCGAGTAGTGCCACTACTCTCAAAACGGTGAAGGAAAACATCGTGAGGAAACCGGCATTTTCTAGAAACAAAACTTCTAAGACATGTGACATCCATCCACCAACCCGAACTAGGCCCGCGTGGTGGATTACGGCCCATTCCTTCTCCTAGAGAGGAGGCTTGAGTCCCAATAGTGGGAACATTATAAGGTCGAGTACCTATGCTATGGGGAAAAAAGGTCAAGCATTGCGGTTCAGGAAATTCTCACTTAAAATTTCCAAATGTATTACTTATGTCAAAAAGAATGACAAGAATCATATGAATAAATCCTCGTGAAAGTATGCAATCGGGGAAGTACCACATGTTTGTCACAATACCTACTTTTCTTTTGTTTATCGACATAGGTACCTAAGTGCATCATACAGATAAATTTATGTTAATTTATAGATAAAAAATATGAAACAAACAATAAGTAGGTAATCTATATAAGATATGAAGTAGGACCGACTCAGGGAACGATCTAGCTATTTAGTCACTCCGGGCAAAAATAATTTTCACCGCCCTTTACATACACAAAAGCATATAAGTCATGAGTCTTAAATCTTAAATATTTCTATTATCCAACCTGAAGTTGGTTGGAAGGTGGCACATAAAAATCTCAACCAGCCAACTGCATGTGGTTGTTGCCCTTCATTATTTGCCGCTTTGGGCAAATGCCCGGCTTGCCGCCCCTTAGATCGGGCCCTGGACTGACTGAAATATTAATGCACAGCCGAAACTAATGGGATTAGGAACGTAATTTTGCATAAGGTTTCCTTTTATGACGTAGGCCCGTACCAAGAGAGGATTTTCCAAACTTCAGCCCCTAAGGGAATGAAGCGGGACTGTAAAATTTGTAACGAGAAACCTACTTTCACGCAGGCAAAGCTGTTGGTAGAAGCTAGTCTAATATACATGGTGTCTTTGACATCGACGCACAAACGCCATGGATCAAGTACATGATTCTGGACGTCCCAGTGGTGGAATTTTTCGTCGGTTTTTTCCATAAAAAAAAAAAAAAATAAACTGCATAAAATCGTTACCTATTTTAAAATTTTTTGCGAAAATAACTCATAAATAACGATTATACTCAGTTTAAAATTAAAAAACGGCAGATTTTTTTTCAAAAATTATTAAAAAACCGACGAAAAATTCCACCACTGGGGGTCCAGAATCACGTACAGGATCCATGGTATTTGTTTGTGCGTCAATGTCAAGGACACCCCGTATATGAAGAAAAACTGACTGACATATTAACGCACAGATGAAACTACTGGGACTAGAAGCGTGGAATTTTGCACAAGGGTTCCTTTTATGACGTATGCGAGCACTAAGAGAGGGTTTTCCAAAATTCACTTCCTAAGGGGATGAAACGGGAGTCCAAAGTTTGTATGAAGAAAGCTATTTTTACGCAGGCGAAGCCACTGGTTGAAGCTAGTTCTTTATTATTTAAATTGTAAATAAATATTTAAAACAATAGAACGATCGTATCGTATTTTCTTATCGGATTAATTTTTTTTTTTTTTAAACATTGGTTAATTTATCCCAAGCTTCATAATTGATTAGTAATTATTGTTTGTGATTACTTACTGCTTTTTTCATGGTTGATTAGATAATATTCATATTTCAAGACGATTATTTTGTTTGTAATAACTCCGAAAAATATCTTCTTAACTTTGACATGAATCAAATATTGTTTTAAATATACCTAAAATATCCGCAGTCCATCACCACCAAATTCGAGGCCATATTTAGTAGCCTTTTTCCATTTTTTTTTAACCCTACACCTATTACATTTGAGTAAATAATTTCTGCATACCTATAGTCAACTTAAACAAAAATTAATATCACAAAAAAAAATCTTAAAAACAATAATTCCGAACCACAAACGCACCAACACCAAAAAAAAAACCATATTCCCGCCAAAAAAAAACCAGAGGCAAAATCACAATTCTTTTTTCACGACTACACACCTGTAACAAGTTTTGCGGCCGAAATCGTCGCGGCGACGGCCAGTATCGTAATCGGGATTCGCGCCATAACTTATTGTGATACTGAGGCGTCTGCGCAGGAGCCGCGCGATTTATCAACTGCACTTCACTTCAATTTCGAGGGCTTAAGACTACGGTGACCACGCGGTAAATGAGTGTTAGGACCATTTACCTAGCAATCTTTGACTTTGAAGAACTCGATGTAGTCGCCTACTGATGCTAAACTATGTTACAATAAGATTCCTTTTAATTGTCGATAGACTCGACTGATGGAGATCGCTTGTAGAATGTTGTTTATTTACTCTTGATTTAAAGATCCC
This sequence comes from Mythimna lalbum, assembly GCA_949319445.1. Taxonomy (NCBI): domain Eukaryota; kingdom Metazoa; phylum Arthropoda; class Insecta; order Lepidoptera; family Noctuidae; genus Mythimna; species Mythimna lalbum. Next base: position 4,497,685 of record OX439358.1, read on the forward strand.
CAGGTTGTACCCATTAGAAAACAGAATCTGGCAGAGAAATCTACTCCTTCGTTGTGCGCACAATAAATCTTTCGTTCTTTCGTGTCGATTTGAATCAAATTTGTCCAACTATTATGTTAGCTACCTGACGTTGGCCTCGTTTAGGTCGTGGAAGATGCAGGTGGTTGTGCATGCCCAGCAAGAAAGAGATATTGTGTATAGGAGCTTCACACCGACACTGTGTTTGCGATGGGTCAAATGTACCCGATTCGGCTAGAGTTCTTCTATAACGGCCTCTTATAAATGAGTAGTATCATCGAGGTGAAAAAAAAGAAAGAGAAACATGCTATTTTTAAGGCATGATTTTTATTCGATTTGAAACCCAAGTTATTTTAATGCAATTCCGTAAATGGTCAACTTAACCCAAGTTTTTTTAGGCAAATATTTTGTCAAATCACTCGGTGATTAACTTTTTTAAAGCATGGAATGTCTGCGACCACCATTGTTTGGGTAACACAACTATTAATTACAGTTTTTGTCTGTCTTTCAGCATTAAATGGGAATATCTCATGATGTTAAATGTTGGTATATATTATGTCTAGCCTTTTTCAACCAACCGTTATTATTTTAGCCACGAACCTCACTTATATCTAACATTAAATGAAATAAAGACAGAGAAGTAATAAAAAAATATACCTACCAGCTTCAGAAAAATAAAAAAATAAAACAAACAGAATGTAATACAAGAAGGATCATAAAAAATCGGTAGTAAAATGAATAAAGAAAAGATGCCTACAATTTATTAATATTTAATATGTTTTTATTGAGGATAAATTTACAATGCCAGACGTAAGGTTAACAATTATGGATCTATTGTATTAAGATAAAAATATTATTTAATTAATAGATACCTATAGTAAAGGAAATTAAATAAACATGAATTTTAAACGATCCATTGTGATTGACATTGATGAACTATCGATTGACTATCTTTTCTTTGTATTTGTGACGTTCATTTTAATTCAGATCATAATAGTACATATATCATAGTACAATGCGATATACTGGCAATGTTTCAGGTAGTGACAAAAAAATCTAAAATGAAAAACGAACGAAAATTGACTATGTGTTGCCAGTTTTCCTTTTTTCCTTTAAAATTAAAAATTATAAGGACTTCAGTAAACCAGGTATACCTACATGCCTCTTTGTTTTGCAAGTGGGGCATGTTACTAACTGATTACGTATGCCTGATTTACCTTAAAACAAACTAAAGTAAAAAAATACCTCATTTTAGTAGTCTGGATAAAAAAAAAAAAAACTAGACTAACGAAAATGAACAGCGGGAGGCTTAATTTTTTTAAATATTACATTAATGGAAGATTTAGATTAGAATCATTTTCAGATTCATATTTTTTGAGTCACTAAAAAATTTGACAGCGATGTAACGGTAATGTCAGACGTCAGATCCATATAGAAAGAAGTCATTCATCGTTGTCGCATTGATACGTCACGCTTATCTACGCAAAGGTGCACACAACACGTAGGATTAATACCTTTATACTCAAAAGAAGTGAGTTTCCAGTACTAATTACAATAATTTCTCTGTTAACACACCGATCACTGAAACTAATTATTGCAGCACAGTAGCGATACGCAAATTAGGTTTTACAAAATATTTTTTCATGAACATTCTCCACTTATTAGAACTGGACATAGATTGGAAATGTATGAGTGAGTAATTTAATAATAATGTCTCATTTGTTATCGTCATCCAAATATTTTTTTAACACGGTTACTTGATAACCCACACCTATCCCTACTTACTACCCATTTTAGGTTCATAATGTAGCATATTTCGCATTACTGTATTACATTTTATTGTATCAGCTGGGTCGAAGCCTACTGGGGACAAGATTGTCCGAAAGGGTAGGGGCTCGTGCCCCGGTATAAAGGCTAGAAGGAACGGGATGGGGTTTTTAGTCAGTAAGAGTCTGACACTATCTCCCGCTCCACCCAAGAGCGGGTTTTGTCCATCGCAAAAAAAGGTTGCTCGCAAGGCAGTTCTTTCTACTTGCAAGTAAGCCCCAATAAGGTGCACGAAATCAACTCACGAGTAATATTCCAAAATAATTTGTTACTTAATATTATGTTTATCAAACACTTATTATTTTTGTGTTAGTGTGTCGAAAATGTTTGGCAAAAGTTACCACTCAAAATAAACAGTAAATGCATATTTTGACAAGAAATATAGTTTTTTTTTTGTCGAATATATGAATCCAGAAAAGTACAGATTAGCTAACATTTCTCTTTGTAACAGTTCAAAACAATAACTTCTAGGCAAGCGTGCTCCATCGTCGACCACATCATCGCTTACCATCAGGTGAGATGGTGGTCAAACGCGAGCCTATCAATAATAATAAAAAATTAAACTGCGTTGTAATGTAACCCTACGACTCGTGATTTTTTTTTTGTAAGGGCCAAAAATACGAGTGCATGTGATGTACCTGCTCAGAAAAGATGATTAAAAAAAAACTAATATTTTATTCAAATAAAATACATGATACTAAGCCTTAATTATATTTTTTTGGAACTATATCAATAAAATTATTTTAAGAACAGTTTACCCACTATATGTATACATATATACATTACATTATTTTGATAAATAAAAAAATTGCATATAATAAAAATGAACAGTCATTATTATGGTCACCCTACCAGCGATCCATCCTGAATTTTTAATGCAATAATGACCCAAGTGTAATTTATATAGGTAGTGTTTTCGTCTTAAATTTATTTTGACAGTTAGGGTCTCTTAGCATAACATATTATCTTGTTATCTTTTTAAATGTTATTGGTACTTAAGTTTTTTTTTGGTTGAGCGAATGAAATCGAGTTTAGTCAAACTTTTTTCGCCTAAATCACCATGATATCTTATTTTAGTAGATGTCCAAATCTCTGATATTTATGTATTTAATCAGAAATTTTTGATCACAGACAGCCTAACAATCGATGGCTATAGGAGAAGGGGAAGACGAAAGAAACAAATGTATGGGCTGTCTAAAGCATTGACTTGTTTGAAAAGGGACATGAAAGGACCAATAAGGTGGTGTGTGAGAATGGGGTGACAACATTTTTTTATTAATAGCCTTATGATTGATCATTAACTATCTCCTGATGACCTGATGATGTAGACGATGATGCAGCATGCTTGCATAAAATAAAAATAAAAAAGTAAGCCGAAGAACTCTTGATTTAAAAACTCTCCGGTTTTACCTATCAGAAAGCACTACTACAATTTGACTGGGATACGGTCAAGCCAATGATGAACTAATCAAAATGTAGGTACCTAATTGATTTTCCATTTCCTTTTATCCAACAGACTTGGTCTTCGACTAACGTCCAAGAGTCCAAACTTAAGTTTGGCCACGTGCCATAGAGCGCAGTATACTAGGTGTTAAAATAACGAATCGCGCACACAACACACAAAACACAAATCACTGCACGGCTCAGAAAGCTGTCCAGCTTAAGTGGGACAGGGCTGGACATGTTTGCTGTATGTTGATCAAGCGGTGGGCCCGTACAACTCAAATTTAATACTACAACTGAAATTACACGACGGAGTCCAACTGTGGACGTCTTTCGACTGATATGATGATGATGACATGACGAAGTCGCGGCAGACCAGGAAGGAAATGGCGGGATGACTTAGATGTCTTTCTTAGGAATTGGCAAGAAGTGGTTCAGAGCCGGAAATAGAGAAAGAAATGGAGGAAGGTCTTTGCGTAGCATGTAGGATGGTATAGAATAGATGTAATATAATTATTATATAATAATTTATCCAACAAAAACATGCTTATAGCATTCTGAATGTCAGTAGTTATATTTCATTATTCTTTATCTTTTAGAAGTGCCGTTAAAACATCGTACTTTGTCGTATTAGCTTGTTAACGTCATAATCTGACTTACTGTAGCAATTTGCAACTGTGTTGCATTTATTTTTTTACTGATGCCAGTCGTAGCTAGCTTTTACTAGCGGCTTCACATAATGTGGAAACTGAAAATCATTTCATGAGAACTTAATACCTGATGAATAGATTAAAAAATAGTATGTGCGTTTACTATTCAAAATTATTAAAAAACATACAAACATTCTCAATCATAACATTGTATTAGCTGGTAAACGATATTTTTATTGTATAACTTGAAAGTCAAACAATTAATATATTTTATTTAAAACTAGGTGAGATACTGACCTCACCTAGTTCTGAATAAAATATATTATTTGTAAACAACGGCTTCCTAGCCAGTTTTTGTCAAAAGAATCGGCGAAACAAATAGTGAGGTCGCCGTCTATTTAAAATCATTATATATTTATTTTATTCTACGTTGCTATGGATGCGTTTGTTATCCACCAATCATATTCATTGGTGTACATAGCTCAGCACTGGGCACTGGTGGAATTAACGCATCCATAGCAACTTAGCATAGTTTATTTTATTTAGTTAATGTCAGGAATTACATTAGATTTTAGACAACTAAAACGATGCTTAAGAAATTTAATTAAATTGTAGAGATGTAACTGAAGACCTATCAAAAGTTAACGTGCGTTGTAAAACATACGAAATGTAAAAAAAAAAAATAGATTTAATGTATTCTTAACTGTTCGTAAAATGAAACACGATCGCATAAAAAATCATTTATTTATTCATTTATGTACACCTCAATTTGCCGTCCATCGACATTGTGTGAATTTACGTCGGTTGATCACTTTTTTTTACCAATAATTATATATTATAAGCGATTGCCTCCTTAAATGTAAAGTGTATGTCGAGACTTTTTAGGAAGAACATCGTAAGCGACAGTGAGCGTTTTTGCAGTACTAGTAGATTTTCTCTTACATAATTAGAAAGTATTAATTCATGATAATAAATAAAATAAAAAAAATATAATTTCATATACTTAACTACCGATCTAATAGAATTATTTCTACTACATATTTTCGTAAATCTATATATATAAAAATGACCCCCGTTTTCCGTTGTCACGACTTGGCATGAAAACGGCTTGACCGATTTGGCTGATTTTTTTTTTGTTGTGATTGTTATTGTGAGGAGAAGGTTCTTATGGAAAAAAAATTAGGGTAGTGTAGGGTAGAGTAGGGTAGAGTAGGGTAGGGTAGGGTAGAGTAGGGTAGAGTAGGGTAGAGTAGGGTAGAGTAGGGTAGGGTAGGGTAGAGTAGTAGGGTAGAGTAGGGTAGAGTAGGGTAGAGTAGGGTAGAGTAGGGTAGAGTAGGGTAGAGTAGGGTAGAGTAGGGTAGAGTAGGGTAGAGTAGGGTAGAGTAGGGTAGAGTAGGGTAGAGTAGGGTAGATTAGGGTAGGGTAGGGTAGGGTAGGGTAGGGTAGGGTAGAGTAGGGTAGAGTAGTAGGGTAGAGTAGGGTAGAGTAGGGTAGAGTAGGGTAGAGTAGGGTAGAGTAGGGAAGAGCGGGAGCGAAGCCGCGCGGGCAAAGCTAGTACTTTATAATTATGGAAGAGAAAACCTACTAGTACTGCAAACACGCTCACTGTCGCTTACGATGTTCTTCCTAAAAAGGCTCGATGTAATGTAAGTGACCTAAATGCGTTTTTAAAGAAAAGAAAAAAGAACCAGGAACCTGTTTATGAAAAGAGTTCATCCAAAATAGTTCCACTAGGATACGCGATTATAGCGAAACCGCAGAATCCTTTTGTTTGAAATTATATATTGCAGCTTATGCAAGTTCAAATAATAATAAAAAAAAAAAAAAACAATTGTGGCAATATTATTTAAACTGTTGGTTTTATTTAATTTTACAGTTCAATTAAACTTGATAAAAACCCAGTAAAACTATAAAATTACGATACAACCGTATTGTAATTTTATAGTTCGATTGTATTGATAAAAATCCAGTACCATAAAATCACGATACAATAATAAACAGGTTAAGAAAAAGATTTTTGACAGTAATATAAAGTCCCACTTGTTTGTTGATATTTAAATCTATCTGTATTGATAAACAAACAAGTCAGTATCGCAATATCCTCATCTTGACATTTCACTTTCAATCCATGACATAACCAAGCGCCGCTACTCGAAACTCTTTGGTTTGAAAAAAAAACGTAATTTGTTTCTGGCTACCGTGAGGTCGATGGTTTCTTTTTTTTTTACACTCGTTACCGAAATAAGGCTATTGACCTCGTGCAGAGACTGCAGATAAGTTCCAGTCAATGCTAAACAAGTTTTGGACTGCAAGGCCCTTGTGCGAACGATTACGTCATACATGCCAACAAAAAAGGGTTTAATACAATTGACGTTTTGGTGTACTTTGTTATTGGTAAACATTTTTATTATAATTGATAAAACTAGTATTTGACTGCGATTCAAACTGATGGTAAGATCGTTGATGGTAAAGCGCACTAGTTTACTAACAGCCTATTCACTCCAGCCTTGAAGGCACCTAAATCATAATCGGGACGTCTGGTATTAACCATGTGTCAATTTGGTAACGCATGTCAACAAGGTGATCCTATGATCATCATCATCATCATCATCATTTGACCCGAAAGACGTCCACTGTTGGACATAGCCCTCCTCTAATCGTCCAATGATGAAAATGAAGGACAATGTATAAACGATGAGGAGAAATGTTTAGTCCGAACCCTACAGTCCTCCACAGGTTTCAACAACGTAAATGTAATGTTATGTAAAAAAAATTGAGAATTTTATTGAGTTTTATCGTGTAATGCATTGAATTATTTTGTCTAAAAATGGTGATTACACCATTGATATATAAAATAATTAATGGTTAAATTGTTTAATGGTTTTAATGTCAAAGTTTTTTTGAAAAACAAATGCCACGGTAAAACGATAAATGAATAGGTGTCTCAATTTTCTTTAAGATTTTTGTCACCCTAGCTAGATACTTATTTAAATTCACCTATGTTTTGCTTTTTTATACCTAATATTTTCCGAGTTTTATTCTTTATCGTGATGCATGAAAAATGTGAAATATTTGTGCATTGTGATATCTCTTCACAAAAAAAGGGTAGGTAGGTATTTTTTTACGTTTTTTAAATATTACGACTGATAGGGTGCTTTCAAATTATGCGTTTTTTCACAGCCTGCTGCGGTGCGGATGCGGCGCGTTAGTCTCCCCGCACACGGGCCTCAAAAAAACAAATCTTCAAGCTTTTTTTTGAGGTGACTTTTTTTGTGGCTCGTGTGCGGCGGTGCCGCCACAAAAAACGCTTGAAGCCGCTTCAAGCTTCTCCGGCCTAGCGCGCATCAGCTGTGTTTTGCGGCGGCTTCTAGATTTTTCTTGTGGCCGCTTCTAGCGTTTTTTTGTGGCGGCGTTTTTTTGACACCCGTGTGCGGAGACAGCTAGTCGTACTGTGTACGGATGATGGTATTTATCATAAAAAGCGCGCGGTGCAGAAAGCGCGCCGTGCAGAAACCGTGCGGCAACAGGACGACAACGTCACAAGCAGTGTACAATTCGGTGTTGAACAGCGCATCACTGGCATACAAACGCACGGTAGCCAGATACGTTTTCAATTTAGGCGCTTGTTGGCGGACTGCTAACGTACTGCAAACGGCCGGCTTCGGCACGGTAAACGTGCGGCAGCCGCCCGATTGCAGTACGAATAAATTGAAAGCGCCCTAAGCCGTAAAATAAATTTGTTTTAAATATGTCTAAATTTTCCTTAAATTCTCGAGGTCAACTTCAGTTCGTGGGCTGATGGTGGTCTGGTAAATAATGATAAAATCATCGTTCCATATTCTCAGTTGTTATTGGAAATTTAAAATTTGATTTGCGAACAGAGGTTGAACAAATAGGTAGGTAATATATATAGCACTAGTGCGTAATGGTAATCAAAATGTTACAGTTTGGTAACAAGTATACTTATACATAAGTGCAGAGCAATAAGAGTCACTTTCTGAGCAAGTGTATTGAAAATAAATATTATATGCACAGATGTTTTGTGGTTATGTCAATAAATTAAATATCACAATGTAACACGTTATTTTATATTAAGTACCTATTGTGTTAAAAGAAGTTATTTACAAAGTAATACAAAGGTATTTTCTTTACTTTATGAAACCTAAGTGTTTCAAATACGTTTCTTCTGAGAATTTTCTAAGAAAAGAAAGTATTTGAAATTGTTGCTATAAGCAAACTAAGTGTTTTATTTTATTTCATACTATGTAATGTACATATAATGTAGTTACAAGCTAGTTTTAAAATTGAGTACACGACACTGTTAGGGGGCAGTAAAACTTAATAATTATAACACAAAAAAAAGTAAACCTTATTGGTAATTACAGGTTTGAGCCGTTTGGGGTTGAAACGCTTGGGTCATGGGGTCCGAGTGCGCGTCTCATTTTTATGGAAATTTCTCGCCGGCTGATCGACACCTTGCGTGACCAGAGGGCTGGCTCATTCTTCGCTCAAAGAATTAGCAGTGCTGCCAAATTCATCAAAATCAGTTTTGCCAATTAGGCGTGAAGATTTACTAATAATTTAGATTAACTAACAAAGTACTATTATTTTCATTCAAATATTTTGTTAGTTAAAAAAAAAACTTAACTATAACTACACTAGTTTACTCGTCAAATATTATGTCAGTCAGTTAGTTTCTTGTCCTTATTAATATTATAAAAGCGAAAGTGAGTTTGTTTGTTTGTTTGTTTGTTTGTTACATCTTCACGCCTAATTGGTAAAACTGATTTTGATGAATTTTAGTACCTACAGAGATAGTTTTTTTTAGTGAGAAAAGGAGAAGAAAGAGGAAGAGATAGTTGGGACCCTGGAGACGGACATAGGCTAATAAACGCGGGCGAAGCCGCGGGTAAAAGCTAGTTCTATATAAATAGACATAGGGAGTCTTTGACATCGACGCACGCACGAATACCATGGATTCAGTAGGTACATGATTCTGGATCCCCCAGTAGTGGAATTTTCGTCGGATTTTTCATATTTTTTATAGCTTTTTACGTTTTTTTTTTTTTTAATTTAATCTGTAAAAAATCCTTTTTTTTTAATTTTGAGAAAAAAATGAATGAAATACCTTTAAAATTAAAAATGTCACTAGGATTGATTAGAATAACGATTTTATCTACCCCGATGACGTTTTAATTAATTAATTTTTAAATCTTTTTTTTTGTTTTTTTACTAAAAATATCATCGGGGTTAGTTAAAATAACGGTTTGTTTGGGGTTGCACCACAGGATTCAAGCGAATTTTTTTAAGTGATCAGGCAAATATGGCCGTGATGGTAGGTACATAGATCTAAACCTTGAAAATGGAGACAAATGACATTTCCTCCTATTTAGTATAAGTGCACCAGTCTACCTACATGATAATAAAATTGCATTAAAATGGATTTAACAACGTTTTTGAGGAAAATCTTAAAAACCTGCCTCAACTGGTCCTCTCGGTCGGTTTTTGTTTGAAATTATCCTCTAACATACAGATAGCCAAATGCTAATTTTAAAGACAAGAGAACTCGATTATACCCCCAATAAAACGATTCCGTCAGAATCCTAAAACCCACGCCTGTTCCTCCGATGTTTTTCATATCAGGACCGAGTTTTTTAAAGGTATAAAAGGCTGCTGCCTTTTATACCTTTAAAAAACACATCGCTGTCATCCGGAAATGTGCCCAGAAGAGTGGCAGCACTGCTAATTCTTTGAGCGAAGAATGAGCCAGCCCTCTGGTCACGCAAGGTGTCGATCAGCCGGCGAGAAATTTCCATAAAAATGAGACGCGCACTCGGACCCCATGACCCAAGCGTTTCAACCCCAAACGGCTCAAACCTGTAATTACCAATAAGGTTTACTTTTTTTTGTGTTATAATTATTAAGTTTTACTGCCCCCTAACAGTGTCGTGTACTCAATTTTAAAACTAGCTTGTAACTACATTATATGTACATTACATAGTATGAAATAAAATAAAACACTTAGTTTGCTTATAGCAACAATTTCAAATACTTTCTTTTCTTAGAAAATTCTCAGAAGAAACGTATTTGAAACACTTAGGTTTCATAAAGTAAAGAAAATACCTTTGTATTACTTTGTAAATAACTTCTTTTAACACAATAGGTACTTAATATAAAATAACGTGTTACATTGTGATATTTAATTTATTGACATAACCACAAAACATCTGTGCATATAATATTTATTTTCAATACACTTGCTCAGAAAGTGACTCTTATTGCTCTGCACTTATGTATAAGTATACTTGTTACCAAACTGTAACATTTTGATTACCATTACGCACTAGTGCTATATATATTACCTACCTATTTGTTCAACCTCTGTTCGCAAATCAAATTTTAAATTTCCAATAACAACTGAGAATATGGAACGATGATTTTATCATTATTTACCAGACCACCATCAGCCCACGAACTGAAGTTGACCTCGAGAATTTAAGGAAAATTTAGACATATTTAAAACAAATTTATTTTACGGCTTAGGGCGCTTTCAATTTATTCGTACTGCAATCGGGCGGCTGCCGCACGTTTACCGTGCCGAAGCCGGCCGTTTGCAGTACGTTAGCAGTCCGCCAACAAGCGCCTAAATTGAAAACGTATCTGGCTACCGTGCGTTTGTATGCCAGTGATGCGCTGTTCAACACCGAATTGTACACTGCTTGTGACGTTGTCGTCCTGTTGCCGCACGGTTTCTGCACGGCGCGCTTTCTGCACCGCGCGCTTTTTATGATAAATACCATCATCCGTACACAGTACGACTAGCTGTCTCCGCACACGGGTGTCAAAAAAACGTCGCCACAAAAAAACGCTAGAAGCGGCCACAAGAAAAATCTAGAAGCCGCCGCAAAACACAGCTGATGCGCGCTAGGCCGGAGAAGCTTGAAGCGGCTTCAAGCGTTTTTTGTGGCGGCACCGCCGCACACGAGCGACAAAAAAAATCACCTCAAAAAAAAGCTTGAACAAACAAACAAACAAACAAACTCACTTTCGCTTTTATAATATTAATAAGGACAAGAAACTAACTGACTGACATAATATTTGACGAGTAAACTAGTGTAGTTATAGTTAAGTTTTTTTTTTAACTAACAAAGTACTATTATTTTCATTCAAATATTTTGTTTTATCTGTCATGTTTCCTATGTCATAGTTAGATTAAAATGCCTTGTTCTTTTGCATTCATTCGAAAAGATAATTCATTATTTGTACTAAAACTGATAAAAGAAACTAGAACAAATGTTTTTTAATGAAATGTATGTTAAAAAATGTCATTTTAAGGATTGGTTATGTCTGACGTTGAATAAATAGGCCAATGTTAAATAAATATTGCAGGTGACACATTATGCGGAAAAACGGCTTTAGTAGATAAAATTAGACGGAAAACTGTATAACGTGGAACCAACATCGCAAATAGTTCACCTGCTCCGTCTATAAATTAACATGTTTTTAATTTTGGTTTATCGGAGTTGAAACCGGAATCGAAACCGGAATTGGAACTTGAAACTTAAAATCAAAATTGGAACCGTTATTGGAACCGAAATTGGAACCGGAATTTTAGGCGGAGTTTTTAATTTGACGCTTCTATCAAGGAGCGTGAACTCACAACATGCCAAATACGAAAAAAAAACACCAGTAAAAGAATAACCGACAGAAGCCACGAGGAGGGAGGTTACCCGCAAGACTTGTGCAAACTTGTTTGTATCTTCGAAAACTTATCGGAATTACCAATTTATTGGTTTCGAAATCGGAATCACAGGTGTAAAATCAATCGATATTAGAATCGAAACTCAGTAACATCTCTGATTTTAACCCAACGTTTTTTTGGGATGGACAATCATCAAATATAATGTTTTACTTTCTTTCTAAATAACTCTTCCGGCGCTAGATGAACCCAGATCAAACTTTTACTGACTAAAAACTAACCGAGTTCCTTAAGTGGTTAACCCTATTTACAAACTTTCATGTAGTTCACCTGTCCCATTGTTTGTCTGTAATCAAATTTTGTAAATTAAATTTGACCCACTTCCCGGTTACCGATTGAGCTGAAATTTTGCATGCAAGTGTACATCAGAGATGTCAATGCAAAATTAATATGATACGGAGCTTACCAGGATCTGATAATGGAACTAGAAAATAGCCACAGAAACTGGGTCATCATCATCATCATCATTTCAGCCGACAGACGTCCACTGTTGGACATAGGCCTCCCCTAAGTGTCGCCACAATGATCGATCCTGCGCGTCTCGCATCCATCGGTTTCCCGCAACCTTCACCAGGTCATCGGTCCACCTTGCAGGAGGCCTTCCGACGCTGCGTCTTCCAAACTGGGTAATAAGCTGATAATATCTCCGACGTGTTTGTACTTTTCGGAATAATCCTATCTGACCTTCACAAAACGTTACTGGGTAAGGTTTTCTTACAAAGGAGGAGGCCGACCGCATCAGGCAACGGCGCTCATGCCCCAGCCGCCGCTGTGATTTCCGATTCCGAGCTCGTTGTCCGACCGTCCGGTAAGTGTCCGGGCCGAGCCCAAGTCGTCGACGGTGCGCACTGTTTCCTCGCGCCTCAAGGTGTTGTCAGCAACTGTAGGGGCCCAGCAGGGTAGAAACCTACCGGGGCCAAGAGTCTATTTCCGAAAGGAAGGCTCAGCCCCGGTTTGAAAGGCAACAAAGGGTGGTTTTCAGTCAGTTAAAGTCTGACACTATCTCTCGCTCCGCCCTAGGGCAAAGGATATCATCTGGATGATTTTACGTACCGAAAAAAAAAAACTGGGTTAGGTTAACCTTCAATCAACCAATATAATATTAAACCTAGATTACTAAACTATTCAAACATTATGCAATAGTCTATGTTCATATCAATTAAATATCCGACAGTTCATAATTTGACGCAATACCAAGCGGAGTGTTTGAAGACGATTAAAAATTGCACAATTTTAATTCCTAGGTAATCTTTTACACTAAACCAAAGGATTACTTATGTAACCTTCTGAAAATTTATAACACGTGTGGCTTAAAAAAATTTGGTGACGTAAGATATCTTGCGTAGATTAATGATTGTTATACTCACATGAAATAAATGCTTTGTGCCTAAACAAATTGAGGTCGAAACTTCATACTTTTTGCCAGCTTTTATCAGAATACCAGCGCTGCGTTATTTACTTTTTGAAGGTATGTGAATCAGAGTGTAAAATCCCGCAAAACTCCGCTGTAAAGGGAGATTCTTCCGACCCAACGGGTGCAGACATAGAACAAACAATCATGCTCATCACATAAACATTATGTCCTGGGTTGGAATCGAAGCCACGACCTCCAGCATAGCACTCAGGGTCAATAGCCACTAGACCAACAGGCTCATCAACGAACATTGAACGAACAGTAACCAAAGATTCAGGTGAAACCGCAGTGGAGTGCTAGCATATCATCTCCCTAGCATTTTCCCAACGGACTCGTGTTTTACATAAAGTGACTGCCAATCAGACCTTCACAATTCAACTTCCCGGTTTTGAAGCCGCTATATCATGAATGATAGGCGTACTCCTAACTTACTCATAACTCCGCAGAGAACGGTGTTAGGATCTAACTCTGCAGTTGCAAGATTCTGTAGAGTTTTGAATAGCTGTAGCCATCAAATTGATTTTCATTTTGATTCTTTCTATAAGCAGAAATCTAAAATTATAACTGTTTGTCTGGTTTGTTGTAATCGTTAAGTATTAAAATTGTCTATATTAAAAATACTAACAATATACCAGGTAATAATTGATGGAGGATGGATGTGTGGTGTGACGAGAATGGATAAAGTGAGAAATGAGTATATTAGGGGAAGTTTGAAAGTGGCGCCAGTGACTGAAAAGTTGAAAGGAAATCGTTTGTCTTGGTATGGTCATGTAAAGAGGAGAGATGAAACGCATGTTGTTAAAAGAGTTATGAATTTACATGTGGATGGATGGAGAGGGAGAGGGAGGCCAAAGAAAAGATGGATGGATGGTGTGAGAAGTGATATGAATGAAAAGGGAGTTAGTGATAGCGTGACGAGTGACAGGACAGAATGGAAGAAAAAAACATGTTGCGCCGACTCCAAATAAAACGGGATAAGGGCAGGAAGATGATGATGATGATGAGACCAGGTAATAATTAAATTCAATAATTTAATTTAACATTGCGAGCAGTGGTGACCGAGTGGTAACGACCCCAACTTACGAGTTGTAGGTCGCGGGTTCAAACCTAGCCAGGCGCATTACTTTGTGTAATTTATTTCATCACCACTGCTCTTAAAACGGTAAAAGAAAACATCGTGAGGAAACCAGATATCCTAGAATCAAGAATTCGAAGGCATGTGACAGTCACCAATCCGCACTGGGCCCGCGTGGTGGATTACGGCCCATTCACTCTCTTAGAGAGGAGGCCTGAGTCCCAGCAGTGGGAACATTAAAAAGGCTGATGATGATGTAATTTAACATCTATGTAAGTACGTCTTTACAGTTCTTTTCAATTGATTTTTTTATTATTATTTTTTTGCATGTCAGCTTTACATGTACCTATAAGTTTACACTAATGTTTTTTTTTTTACCTTTAAGTATTTGTTACACTGTTTAAAGTTTTATACAGATGTTATTTTTGTTTCAAGTTGTAGTGTAAACAATTGTTGGTAGACCAATAAATTAATTAATAACCCATCTAACCCTAACCTAAGCTATCAAAAAAGAAATGTATACAATATGTAAATCTAAACTCATATTCAAAACCAACCCGCCTTGGTGGAACAAAACAACCATATTGCAATGATAACCAATTTATAACAGCAAAATATCACGGTGGCCTTCGCCCATTCATGTATTGTATTCCACTTAAGAGCCAGTGAGTCAAGTCCACACAGCCATACAAATCAAATCAAATGCAATGTATGAATACTATTTTACCTATTTATAGTTTTTTATCCGACTGCGTGAGCTAAAGAAGGGTTATGAGTTAAACGATCGTTGCGTGTTTGTCATTATCACTATCATTTGTTATATTAAAATCACACTTCCAATTGTATTTGTGATCATAGCTAATTTTTACATTTATTACATTTTTGTGGGTCGCGGTCCAGCCAGGCACTTTCAAAACGGTGAAGGAAATCATCGTGAGGAAACCGGCATGTCTTAGAACAAAAAATTCGAAGACATGTGACATCCACCAACACGCACTGGGCCCGCGTGGTGGATTACGGCCCATTTCCTCTCTTAGAGAAGAGGCCTGAGTCCCAGCAGTGGGAACATTAAAAAAGCCGACTATGCTTTCCTTTTAAACCTGTAATTTTCAGCAAAGTTTTCTATCTTCCTTTTCCTGCCAATATCCCAAATGGGGTTAGCGAAACACGTTGTTTTCTTCCATTCTCTCTATCAACTTTTTTTCTTATCCCTCCTCACACAATCCATCCATCATGTCCATTAATTGTTAAATTATTGTTAGTTTTCTTGCATCTCTGTAAGTGACGAATTCACTATCATCATCATCATCATCATTTCAGCCGATACACGTCCACTGCTGGACATAGGCCTCCCCCAAGCGTCGCCACAACGAACGTTCCTGCGCGTCTCGCATCCATCGGCTTCCCGCAACCTTCACCAGGTCATCAGACCACCTTGTTGGAGGCCTCCCAACGAATTCACTATGCCAAAAACTAATTATGTTATATTAGAATATTATAAGAAGGTAAAGTCTGTTTTTTTCTTCGTAGGTAATCTCTGAAAGTACTGGTCCGATTGTGATTTTTTTTTCACCGATAGAAAGCTGCTTTATTCCTGAGTAACATAGAATGTGTTTTATGTACGAGGGCGAAGTTCCGGGCAAAAGCTAGTCCATAATAAAAAAAATAAAAGTCTAATACGTCCCACTGCTCCTAGAGAAAGAAGAAAGAAAATGGTCTGTTAATTTGACAGTCACTGTACTAAAAATAAAAACCAGTTATAGGTAAATGAACGTTTCAAATCTTCGGATCGTCACAATGACAATGCGTAAGAGGATATCCTCTTCCATGACACTCGTGAGGTGATTCTTTTCCATCAAGGGCATGGGCAGCATTGACCTTTAATTTGCAAATTATATAATACCGCAAAAATACATGGTTTTGCTCCCACACCCAGCTGTAAGCTGGCACCGAATTCCCGTTATGACCTGCTGTGTCCTGTATTGTACTTAGTGTCGGTGGATTCCAACTTGTGACCGTTTTGAAGTATTTTTGAGGAGGAGGAGAGGAAGGCCAAAGAAAAGATGGATGGATTGTGTAAGAAGTAAATTATGAGAAAAAAGGGAGTTGATGATAGCGTGACGAGTGACAGGACAGGATGGACGAATAAACGTGTTGCGCCGACTCCAAATAAAACAGGATAAGGGCAGGCAGAAGAAGATTCACTAAGATTTAAAATATCTTGCACAAGACACCCCGATCCGAAACACCTATCTGTAGACCTTACAAATATTTGTTCCGAGTGGGAATCAAAACCCTGACACGTAGCGTAGTAACCAATCTCTACCGCGCTGCACAGCTGGCGTCGAACTTGCATAGTGAAAAGATCACAGTTATAAAGAAGGATTATCTTTTAGCTAAAATGTTGCTAATGAAGCAATGGATTACTTCTAGATAAACTAATGTAAACTCGTGTTCAGAATCATAACGTATTGTTTCAAGTCCATACAAAATAAATAACAACTGAAATTCGTCATGCCTCTGGCATGAAAATCATGACTGAACTTCATGACGATATCATGCAATACCAAAACAGACTCTATTACAACGGACTACAGCTCAAAATTGAATGAATCTAATGTATATTTTTGTCTATTCAGCGATAGATCTATCTGCCGACTACTGATGCCCCCTAAGGCCATGTCACACATTATAATCACAAAAATATATAGGTACAGAAGTTAATCTATATACAAAGCGCGGTCGAGTAACGCACACATAGACACCGCTTGCGAACACGATATCTCGGAGCGTCCCGGTCCGCTCGTCGAACAGTTCCGGCTCACACGCTCATTAGTGTGCGTCCACCGAGCATAGGTATAAAAAGAGAAGCACATACATGAGATTGTCTTCTGTACCTATCTATTTTGTGTTATAATCGTCTCCTCAAGTATGAACTTTAATCCGGTAGATAAATAAATACATGTTATTGCTCGGCCGAAAATCAAAGCTGAGATAAGTGATAGATAAGGTTTTTATTTACATTAAAAGTCACGACGTATTGCCGTGAGGTTTCCGGAGATATGAAGCCACACCCCCCTTCGTAAGTGATAAGGAGCGTGTGCTAGGAGGATGGGCTGTAGCGTGTTTCTGTTTTCTTAGTTTTAAACGCTTGTTTTGTGGTTGATTCTAATCCTGTAGATGTTTTTCAGATGATATTCGTTAATCCTTTTTTTTACGGTGGGCAAAAAAAATCTTATGACAACCACCGCTCTTGGGTGAAGCGGGAGATAGTGTCAGACTCTTACTGACTAAAAACCCACCCCGTTCCTTCTAGCCTCTTCATGCCGGGGCTCTAGTTCCCTTTCGGATAACCCTGGCCCCAGTAGGCTTCGACCCAGCTGGGCCCCTCCTGTTGCTGACAACTCCTTGAGGCGCGCTGGAACAGTGGACGTCTTAGGCTCGGTCCGGACAGTTACCGGAAGGTCGGACAGCAAGCCTGTGATATTGGTAAACCCTTGGTTTTCTGACTGCACAAGAAGAAGTAATATTTTTCGAGTGTTTGTAAACAATAAAATAAGATAGAGATCTTCTAGACTGGTGACCAGAAGACGCAGTATTGGAAAGCCTCCCATAAGGTGGATCAATGATCTAGTGAGAGACGCGGGAATCCGATGGAAGCGAGACACACATGACCGGTCTTTTTGGCGACACTTAGGGGAAGCCTATGTGTTATGTAGCAGTGGCCGTCTTTCGGCTGAAATGATGATGATGAAAACAAAATAAACAATATTGTTTAAAGTCGTCATTGAAATGCTAATCTACACTGATATTATTTGACTGGCCTGTTGGTCTAGTGGTCAGTAACCCTGACTGCTATGCCGGAGGTCGTGGGTTCGATTCCCACCCAGGACAAATGTTTGTGTGATGAGCATAATCGTTTGTTCTGTGTCTGGGTGTAATTTATCTATAATATGAATATATTTAGAAGTATATAAGTATGTTTATCAGTTGTCTAGTACCCATAGCACAAGCTCTGCTTAGCTTGGGACTAGACGGCGTTGTGTGGTAGTTGTGGAATATTATTATTATTATTATATTATAAAGAGGTAAAGTTTGATTTTTTTTTCGTTTGTAGGATCTTTGAAAATACTGGACCGATTGCTAAAATTTTTTCACTGATATAAAGCTGCTTTATTCCTGAGTGGCAATCGCTATATCCTATGTAGAGTTTATAGGTACTAATATTGTAAAAAGAAAAGATTTAGATTTTTAAAATTCAAAAACTACTGGACTAATATAATATAAGTGTGGGACGCTACTTGTGTCGATACTCTTGCGCCATCCCATCTTCCTAGCTCGTCGTGCTGTGCTGGTGCTGCTGCAGCGGCTGCAGAGAACCTCAAGCGGCGGAAAATAACCTTGTTGGTAATTATGTTTTCGAGCCGTTTGGGGTTGAAACTCTTGGATCGTGGGGTCCGAGTGCTTACAAATTATCCAAACGCCTCGTGGACACTTCGCGTGACCCAAAGGCTGGCTTTTACTTCGGTCAAAGGATAAGCATTGCCATTCAGCGTGGCAATGCCGCCAGCCTTTTGGGTACATTACCAGTCGACAGCGATGCGGAGGAATTTTTCGACGCCTTACTCTAAATTGCCATTTTTGTCTATTTTTTTTATTTTAGTTCTCTAGGGTTTTATTTTAATTTTTTAAGTTAGTTTTAATTCATTTAAGTTTATATCTAGAAATAATTATTCTGGACTAATTAAAAAAAATATTTTACCAGTTTAATGCTACATTATCACTGAGTGGCAAAGGTTACATTCTCGTATTTTCTACTTTCACGCGGGCAAACCCGCTGGCAAAAGAATACTAAGTATTAAAGTATACGTAAGTTTACATTATCCTTATTGTCATTCCATTTAAAGCACGCTGTCTAGATGTGACCAAAAAACAGTCTACGTTAAATCTAATGAAATTACATTTTTATCAAAATGTTTAAGCAGAGCTAAATAACCTGTTGCTGCACCTAAATCACCTACCACAGTGTTGTCTTTTTTAACCCAAAGGTTTACTGGTAGAGAATGCCTTATTGCATTAAGTCCGCCTATGTACCACAACGGTACATGAAGTTTAAATAAATAAATTGAATTTAGACTATCTTTCACTCCAGACAAAACTAAACTAAGACCCTGTTATCTCTTTTAAAAAATGCCGTGGCCCTAGCCGGCTGTTTTGTTGACATTTCTTTAAGACACGCATGGAACACTACGCGACGTCAATGACTTGGGGTCGGTCCAGACGGGTACTGGACGGCTGGATGGCAAGCTAGCCATAGCTCGTAATCTGCCAGCTCGCGTCTAAGGCCACCGCGGCTGGGGGCCCGCGTGGGGCGTCTCCGTCTCAGGGGGTCTACTCGCTTTCTCCGAAAAACGAAATTTCGATTGAAATTTCGCGTGTTTCCTACCACGTTATCTTTTGTTCCCGAAATTTCGCACATATGAAAATTGTTTGACGTACCAAATCTCTAAACCTACTCTAATTAGTTGTTTCGAAAAAAAATATGATTAGGATTGTTTGCAATTTTAACGTCAAATGAATATTGTTCGTTTACGAAAGTTTCGTTTCAGAGAAAGCGAGTAGATCCCCTATTTCGAAATCTATGTATCTCACGCCATAACTTAAGAATTTTACCAATTTTAATCATCTTTTTTGGCATTCCGTACCTCAAAAGAAAAAAATTGAACTTATATAAGTCCACTTTGTTGTCCATCGGTCAGTCTGACTGTCAAAACCCTTTATCTCGAGAACACGTGGAGGTATTGAGTTGAAACTAAAGTTTTTTTCTATTGCTATTCAAGTCTGAGGTCCATTGATGCTATGACTTGCACGGTTTTTTTATAAGTGAGAAATGATCATGATATAGATGTGAATCTTGAAATCGGATCCTATTATTAATTTATTTGTAATTAAGTCGATCACTTCAATTCAATCAAATTTAATTTTAGTCATTATCGAATGTTTTTTATTTATTTTTTAATCCGTCGTTTTTAATTAATATTCCTTGCTTATATTTTTCAAATTACAAGATATGAGAGGTTAGTTATTAGTACCTACATAGGTATGAGAGGAGGCCTGAGTCCCAACTATGCCATGCTATGATACAGCTATATGGAAGACTGATGAAGATAATAATATGCTCTTCCTTATGGAATTTATATCGTATGGACCTATAACAGAAGTCTCAGAAGTCTGTTACAGAAGTCAGAAGTTAAAAGAAGACCTCTATAAAATGCTTGTAAAAACCTGCTCATAACGAAATATAAAAAAAAAATTGCTATACCAAGTAGTAAAAACGCAATGCAAAAAATTTAATTAATAAAATTAACCTTACTAATTACTAATGAACCGGACAAAAAACTTAGGTAAGTAAGCCTCCAAATGTATAAAAAATCTACTTACGTATACAGTCAACACCAAAAAGCAAGACCGCAAGTACAGTCGGCAACATGATGTGATGGCCAAGCGTGGTCGGGACCGGGACAGATCGCACGCGACTGTCACGATAATCTATACCACGACACTTTATAGTTAATTGGTGGTACATACAGTCTGTTATGTTTGTACGGTTTGATTGGAAAATGGACCTTATTGACAGTGATATGACCATTTGTACATAGATGTATGAACAAAGTTGCAAACAGCCATATTTAGTACTATATTAAATTGAATATTTGAATGTTAGATTAGGTTGTATAGAATAGCTATACAATATAGTGGCAACAACAAAAAAGAATATACTACAGATGAACTGAGAGGGCCCGAACTGAAAAGGTCGCTACTCAACAATTGCTGGGCGTCAGACACCCAGCACTGGTTTGGCACTCTATATTGATGTACGGATGATGGTAAAATAAAATAGAATATATTGATGCTATGTGTAGCTTTTGCTATAAAATCATATGGATGGACGCAAAAAGAAAAAGAAGCCAAAAAGAGATAGATGGAATATCTGAGGACTTGAGGAGTGACATGAAACAAAAGAAAGTTATAGCGTGACGGCTGAAAGGATAGAATGAAACAAAAGCATGTTGCACCAACGCCAAGTAAAATGTGACAAGGATAGGAAGATAATGATGACTATAAGGTTATGGTTTCAAAATGTCTGTCTCTAAAGGTGGACCTACGTTAAAGGTCGTATAGTTTCACGTGTGCTTTGCTCTTATAGAGTCTGTCCAGCCTATGAATATCTATGTTCCATCCTATACGAATTTGAGCTCGGCTCATGCTCGATAGCGGCTAGGTGGGCTATGGTAGAAGATTACCATAATTCCCGTCTCTAGAAACTGTTAAAAAAAAATCAAAGCATTTATTTCAAATAGACCATTTGCAGGCACTTTTGAATAGTCAAATGTCGGTCAGTCCAAGAAAAGTGAAGCTAAATTGCACGTTTCAAAGCGTAGATTTCTATGGAGAAGAACGTGCAAGAAACTCCATGGACACTCTTTTGTTGAAGCGCAATTTAAAAACTATTCCCATGCGTATCGTTACGGTCACACTCAGTGCCATTTTATTGATCATTTTGTTGATGTTGTATTGTGCCTATATCAAACAAATATTTTTCTATCCTATTCAATTCGAATAAACTGCAGATTTTCCCCATAACTAGTTACTCTTTCCAATCCGTGACTTAATCTCAAGAGTGACGGATGGAATAATAATATCCTTTACTACCACGTCTTGGTCATCTATGTCGCCCTAGGACTATAGATTAATGAACAAGTTTCTGATGAAGAGTTCTTGTCAATGTTCTTAGTACAATCGGCTATTATTGTTTCTAAGCTTACTAATGTCCTAATGCGTCATTATTGAAAAATTTACGTCCTCGATGTGGCATTGAAAAACACATGTAAAACAAGTCAACATCGCACTAAATTGTCAAATAATATTGTGATGCCTCAAACTGATTTCATAACTCCATTCACGTTTTGGTAATAATTATAACGAAAAAGAAAAAAAGGTTTATATGTGTCTAACACAAGTTCACCAGTATAAAAATATATTAAAAAAGTACAGCTCAAAAAGGTGCCTAACGAGGTCAATCCCACATATTTATCTCTGGTAGGATGTTACTTTATATAGAGTCAGTGTCTTCCCTAATATTAAGCAAAGCAAGCATGCCTGAGCTGCACAATTGATCAACACAGTCACCACGATCCATTTTCTAGCAGTAATGCTAGAGAAAGAGATCACCCCAACCACTACCACAGACGACCGTCGTTCGACGTCAGGGTCGCGAGACTAGAAGGGAAGGAGATTTTTTTCACCGGTATTTCACTATGAGCTAAATTTAATGGACTACATTACATTGCATCTTATAATAGCTATCA
The DNA here is from genome assembly GCA_949319445.1 of Mythimna lalbum. NCBI lineage: Eukaryota > Metazoa > Arthropoda > Insecta > Lepidoptera > Noctuidae > Mythimna > Mythimna lalbum. The sequence continues at coordinate 4,520,240 of OX439358.1, forward strand.
TCATCATCATCATATCAGCCGAAATACGTCCTCGCTGGACATAGGCCTCTCCCAAGCGTCGCCTCAATGACCGGTCCTGTGCGTCAAGCATCCATCGGATTCCCGCGACCTGACAAATAATAGATATATTTAAAAAAAATTAAACCGACTTCAAAAAGCACAAAATAACTTTAATTTCGGAAGTCGGTGTTTCTATAATAGATACCTGATATTGTCTCTTCGTTATTTAACACCGACTTCCGAAATTAAAGTTATTTTGTGCTTTTTGAAGTCGGTTTAATTTTTTTTTGTAATTTTTTTTTTATTTTTCACTTTTTAGTTATGGTAGCACCACTAAAAAGTACCTACCCTTCAGCTAAACATAAATTACCTTATAGCCAGAGTGCATCTCATAACGATTCTTATAATCCCAAATACGGTAAATATTACATGAATTTACCCCCTCCCCCTTTCCCCTCCCCCTTTTCTTTCAGTCAGTCATCGACTACACGTATAAACAAAGCAATTTCACTTGTTACGACAATTCTGCTATGATTCTATGAGGAGTTCTGTTCCGTATCTTTGATGTTCATAACAATATTTCTATGGGACTAACTTGGAAGTATAAACTTTCAATCAAAAAAAAAAAAAATTTTCGAAATCGGTCCACAATTGACCGAAATATCGGTGAACATACATAAAAAAAATTAAATAAAAAAAAAACATACATTCAGCCGAACATAGAACCTCCTCCTTTTCGAAGTCGGTTAATAATTTATTTCTTCAGTGCTGTTGATATTTTCGTGTGTACAAAAACGAAACATCCCGTATAACAGCACCACGCTTGTCTCCCGTGGGTCCAAACGTGGTTCTGACGCATTTCTTATCACCCGTATTTTTTCAGTTTATCTCGAAGATAGAGCAAATGTTTTTTTCGTGGTTGTATTCTTCATAAGCATTTATTTATAACTTAGTACTGTAAATAGTTCCTTATTGTACTTGCGTGGTTGGGTGATGACACCACTCCACTTGCTCATCAGCATCATCATTTGAGCCGAAAGACGTCTGCTGGTTATAGGCCTCCTCAAAGTGTCGCCACAATGACCACTCCTGTGCGTCTCGTATTCATTAGATTCCTAAAACCTTCATCAAGTCATCGGTATACTATGTGGGAGACTTTCTAACTCTACGTCTTCTGGTACGAGGTTGTCATTCACTTTCTGTGTTTAAAAACAAAAATTTAAACCCCCGACAAAAAAGAGGGGTGTTACATGTCATTTGAGTGTCGCACACTAATTGCACTTCGCACGTGTCACAACAATAATAAAACCAGGTGTTTTGTTTATGTAATTTAACCCATTTGTCGGTGCATATTTTTATTTCCGTGTGGCAATAAACGCTGTGTTCCTCGTTGTCTCGGATCAGCTGTACATCGCAAATAGATTTGTGTCGGTCGCCGGTATTGTATATAGGTTGATTTAATTTGCACATGAGGATTTGGTCATGTAATTTTTGGCATTCATGGATGTCATATTGGTCTAACGGTATGAATGAGTATTGGTTAACGTTGAACGCTATTAGTTCAGAGTTAGGAATAACGTACAGTACCCGATTGATATCAATGCGTTGAGGAATGCTAATCAGTTTGTTAAGCTCGTATAGGGCATCACTCAAGATCGGTACTTTTATTTCCATCAACAAGTAGTTCTGTGTTATGCGTGCATGTATTCTGAACAGCCTGTAGATGTCCCTTACGTCGTTTCGAACTTCCGGTAGTGTAGAGTCGCGAGGTAGTAGACGAGCTACTCTATCTAATTCACTTTGCATTTGGGTCGGCGATAGTAGGTGGACGTCCATATGTCCTTGGTACATATTTGTCAAGGTGTTGATAAGAGACTCCTGGACGTCCTTTAAGTTTTGAGCCATTCTTTCTGCAGCTATGGCCGATGTGACTATGTAGAACGCATTTGACGTCTCAAGTTGATCTCTAATCGTCTGGTTTTGCAGAGAAGTGAGGTGGTCATTTATTAACTGAAACTGCTTTACCATTGTTGCTTCATTGCGCTTTACAATATTATTTTCCGTTTCTAGGATACTGGTCTGGTTTTTAAGCAGTTGTAGCAGGTGGTTTTCATTGTGTTGTATGGTGTCGATATCTTGCTCGTATTGTTCTGCAAAATGTTGATCCAATACTCCAAACAACGAGTTTGCAACATAACCTACTCCGTCGATCAATCCTCTTTTGAACCTATGTTGAATTATTTGCTGAGACTTGAGTAGTTCGTTGTAATAGTTGAGTTCACTTGTGCTTTGTTCGAGTTGGTTGATTAAGACGTGAAATTGCATCAACCACTGATCGCAACGTGCTTGCTTTATGTGAGCTACGAATCCTTGTAGAGTGTCTACATTGCGCCAGTAATTTGTCATGTTATAGTAGAAGACCAATTTCCATTCGTCTCTAATTTCTTGTAAGTCTGCAATCTTGTCAAAGTAAATCGTTTGATTTTTCGTCAGTTGGGTAAGTTTCATATCTTGTTGGACAGTGGGTGATATTAATGTCGTAATCAGCATCAGTGTGTAACATACCAAGCTGCTCCAGGTAAGCTTTTTGGATCGGTTTCGTTTGTTTTTCGGTAGGTTGTCAGTGTTAGTTGGATTTGGTTTCTCAGCTTCAACTAATGGTACCAATCTTGTAACAGGTCGTTTAGTTACGCCTTTTGCAGTTTGTAGTGTCACAACTCTAGTGTGGCCATCCTTTCCAGGGTGTAGCTCCGTTACTCGACCTAGTGCCCATCTTCCTGCAGGTAATTTGTCATCCTTAATGCATACAATATCATTTATTTGTGTGTCCGTATTTTGTCGTTTCCATTTTAGTCTTGCTTGTAGTTGTTGTAGGTATTCTTGCGACCATTTCTTCCAGAAGTCCTTGCCAAGTTTTTGCACAATTTGCCATCTCTTGCTTGGATGGTAGCTACTGTCAATGTCTGGTTCTGGAATTGTCATCAGTGACGTGCCAGTTAAGAAATGTCCTGGAGTTAGGCAGTTTAGTTCTTCGGCATTCTCTGTAACGGTGCATAGTGGTCGTGAGTTCAAGCAAGCTTCAATCTGACATAGCAGAGTGGTAAATTCTTCATAAGTTAGGCGTTGATCTCCAATGATCCGTTTGAGATGATATTTCATGCTTTTCACAGCGGCTTCCCACAGTCCGCCAGCGCTTGGCCAAACAGGAGCATTGAAGTGCCACGTAACTCCCATCTCTGATACTTTTCCCAAAAAGACTTTGTCAATGTTCTGTACTATGCATTTGTATTGTTGCAAAAGGATCCGGTTTGCGCCTACGAAGTTCGTGCCATTGTCGCTGTACATATCCCGTGGCGTGCCTCGCCGTGCGCAAAAGCGCTTGAAAGCCGCTAGGAACGCCGTACTAGACAATTCTGATACTAGTTCTAGATGGATCGCTTTTGTGGCCAAGCAAACAAATACCGCAACGTACGCCAGTAGTGTTCTGACGCCTCGGCCTTTACTTGCCTTGATCTCAACGTGGCCAGTAAAATCGACACCTGTATGTGTGAACGGGCGAGATACTGTCACTCTCGCCTCGGGTAGGTCAGCCATAATCTGGTTTGTTTGTTTCGCATTAAATCGGCGACATGTTACGCATTTGTGTAAGACCTTTTTTACGGCGCGATATCCTCCGACGATCCACACTCTTTGTCGTAAATGCGTCAGGGTTAATTTGGGACCCCCGTGTAGTGTTCTTCTGTGCGCTTGCCAAATCAATAGTTCTGTTAGTTTGTGGTCGTGTGGTAGTAGAATTGGATGCTTAGCGTCTTCATTTAAGTTTGAGTACTGTAACCTTCCTCCCACTCGCAGAGTATCATCTTTATCCAGAAATGGGTTCAAACTCAGTAGGTTACTGTTGGTGTACAAACTTTTGTTTTCCTTCAGTCTCGTGATCTCGTCCTTGAAGGCATGCAGTTGAGTCTGCTTCATTACAAGTTTTCCAGCACTTTGTAATTCTGCAGTCGTCAAATAGGTGGTATGATTAGTGTCCTTAGTCAAACAGCTGTTTATGAAGCGTTTTATCCAGGCTATGACCCTTGTAATGCGAGTCATATCACTGTGTCGGTCTAATAATTCAATTACAATAGACGACGGTTCAAGTTTCACAACACACGTTTGCGTTTCTTTTTGTTTTGATTCACATGTCGTCGGCGTAATTACAATTTTGTCATATGCTTGTTCGGAACTGTAACCTTTCATCCAGCATGGCCCTTGCCACCATAACGGATGTTGCAATAGTTGGGAACAACTGATGCCGCGTGATGCGCAGTCTGCAGCGTTCTCCTCCGATTTGACATAACTCCAATGTTGTTTTGGAATTACGTCATGCACTTGTTGTACTCTGTTGCTGACGAATGACTTCCATTTTGTAACGTCACCGTGCAGCCAGCCTAGTACAATCATTGAATCCGTCCAAGCGTATGTATGTCTGTGCAAAGTATCCCATTTAAAGGCCTTAAGAACCTTTTTCATCAACCGTGATAGCAATAACGCTCCGCATAGTTCAAGCCGTGGAAGTGTCAATTTTTTGTTGACGGGTGATAGCCTTGACTTTGCAGCGATAAGTGTAGTCACTGGCTCGTTTTTATTATTCTTTGTCAGCAAGTATATAGCACATGCGTACGCCTTTTCTGACGCGTCGCAAAACCCATGAATTTGGAAAGGTTTTGTTGTATCTCCCAGCCATCTCGGTATTTGGTGTTGGGCAATGTGATGCAAGTCGCCGGTAAACTGCTTCCATTCTTCTTGCACGCTGTCAGGTAGTGTTTCATCCCAATCGCATCCTGATAACCAGACGCTTTGGAACAGAAGTTTTGCCTTTACTGTCACAGGTGTCAGCCAGCCAAGTGGGTCGAAGATTTTCGATATCTCCGATAGTAGTTTCCTTTTTGTGACTTGTTTTTTGCTGTCAAATTTTATTTTGTTTGTAAACGAAAAAGTGTCAGTTGTAGGATTCCACTGGACCCCCAAAGTTTTTGTAATTCCATCGTTTGTAAAGTGCATTGTTGTTTGATTACGATCTGATGACGATAATCTTTCAATCAGGGTCGGGTCATTGCTTGACCACTTCCGTAGTGTCAGGCCAGCTCCTCCTAGCATGTTGATAAGTTGATCTTGAATTTCTTGTGCTTGTTCGATGGAGTCGCTGCCACTTAAGACATCATCAACATACATCTCGCTTGCGATGACCTTGGCTGCTAACGGGTATTTTTCTGCGTCATTGTTTGCTAGCTGTTTCAGTGTTCGAAGAGCTAGGAATGGTGCTGCCTTGGTACCATACGTCACTGTGCATAGCTGGTACTCTTTTAAAGGATCTAGATTGCCTTCCCTCCACACGATCTTCTGCAAATGTTGATCTTCTTCCTGTACCAAGATCATACGATACATCTTCTCACAGTCTGCAGTAAAGACGTACTTGTATAGTCGCCATCCAAGTAGTAATGTCAGTAAGTCCTGATGTAGCTTGGGACCGCATTCCATCAAGTCGTTCAGGCTGTAACCTGTGTCAGTTTTCTGGGAGGCGTTAAAAACCACTCTGAGTTTGGTTGTCACGGAATCCTGTTTAAGGACCCCATGGTGTGGTAGGTAACATGCCGCATTTAGGTCAGCTTTACTCTCCTTCATGTGTCCCAGGTCCAGATATTCTTGCATAAATTTGATGTAGCTATCCGATAGTTTCTCATCCCTGCTTAATCGCTTTTCTATTTGCATGAATTGTGCTACAGCGCGCGACTTAGATTTACCCAGCAGTTGATGAAAGTTAGGCTTCATTGGTAAACGAACTTGATATCTGCCGTTGCATAATCGTTTTGTAGTTTCCGAATAGAACTCCTCACAGTATCGCTCCTCTGACGTCATGGAATTGCATGCATCCCCACTGATGTCTTCTACTTCCCAATATTTTGTCAAGTCGGCAGTTTCATTTACTACGACGTTACAGTTAAATGTTTTTGTGACATTGCCTGACAGTATCCACCCTAATCTTGTTTGTTGTGCCATGGGTTCGTTAATCCCCCCTTTGACTAAGCCACTCATGAGTATTTCTGAAAATACATGTGCATCCAGAAGTATATCTATGGGTCTTGAGATATTGTATTCTGGGTCGGCTAGCGTAATGTCTGTCACATGGGTCCAGGATTTCTTTGCAAATGTAACGTTAGGCAGATTGTTCACCACTCGTGTCATGATTACTGCTTCCGTTGTAAAGCGGAAGTCATTGTGCAGGGACTTGCATGACAAATGGATCTTTCCTTTGCTCTTATTAGATACTGTGCCGATCCCGCTTATGTTTGCGCTCAGTTGTTGGCGCTGTATGCCCAGTCTTTGAGCTGCATTCTCCGTGATCAGTGTGATTTGTGACCCTTGATCAACTAAAGCCCTTAGTGTCATGTAGTCACCTCCAGCTGTCTCTACTTGTACCAGCGCTGTTGGTAATAGTATTTCATCATCATTGTTTGATGCGAAGTTGTTTTGTAGGTTTTTGTTTGACCTAGTTGAAGCCAATGACGACGGTTTAGGCGCAGTTTGTGTCGCTGAGGGCGTTTGTGCTGACTTCGAAATATCGTTGTGCAACAGTGTGTTATGTTGTTCGTTGCAGTCTCTGCATCTTTTCTGTGACGCACAGTAACCCTTAGTATGCACGTACAGACAATTTTTGCATATTTTATTGTTCTCAATAAATGCAATTTTTTCCGAACTTAGCATGTCAGTGAATTTAGAGCATTGGAATAACGCGTGATTATTATTGCACAATGGACAGCTAATCTTGCTAATTTGCCCAGCGTTTGATGCATGGTAATTACGAGAAAAGTTTGTTGAACTTTTATTTGTTTGGAAATTTGCTGATTTGTAATTTTTGTTGTACGGGTATGGCGTGTTGGGTTGAGGTTTTGATGTAGGTTTATTACTGTTTTCTGTCTTTTTCCTATGCAGCGGTTCTAGAGCCATGAACTTATTTTCGACAAAGTCCATAAAATGATTGAATGTTGGTATCTCGCGCGGATCCGACCTGGACTGCATGTATTCCGAGTACGTTTCCGAGTCTAATTTTTCGCATAGAACGTAAACTAGGACCGGATCCCACGAGCTAGTATCTACTCCCAAATTGTGTATCGCGTTTATGGTTTCGTTGCTAGTGTCATATAATCGCTTAAGGTCGAATGCAGATTGTTTTTGCAGATTAGGTTGACGCATGAATACCTGGAAATTCCTGGTGAACAACAAGAATTTATTATTGTACCTATGGTTCAGAATTTCCCAACACGTGTCATAATTTTCGGGTGCAATGTGTAAATGTTGTACGAGCTTTTCCGCTTCCCCGCGAAGTCTGCCCTTTAGATGCTGCATTTTCTGAGTCTTTGCAATAGCTGTGTTATTATGAATCGCTTCTACGTATAAATCCATAAATGTAGGCCATAATGCATAATTACCGTTAAAAGTGGGAATGTCAATTTTAGGCAATGTTTGTTGTTGATGGACAGAGGCGTTTAATTTTGTGTTCAACGCCCGTTTTATTTTTATAAATGCATCCTCATAACGACTGAAATCATCATAATAATCATGAGGTTTCCCGTCTAATATGCCGTCAATTTGTAAGTGTAATTTGTCAATTGCCGTCCACCGAAATTCTACTGTCTTGAGCGTATCCTCAATCTCCCATTTTTCCTTAACCTCATCTAAGCTTCGATTTACTAACCTAGTGAATGCACGAAAGTTAGCTTGTTGCAACTGCTGTAACTCGAGTAGCTTGTCCTCTGCTCCTAAAAATGTCTCGAACAGGGTCTTGTCAAACTCCACATTTGACTTACTATGGCCGGCGTTGCTGGGCCCAGCAAGTGTCTTCTTCTCGAACGCTGCAATTTCCTGACGCGCTCCGTAGTACCAGCTCTTCATGACCTCATAGATATTGCTGGTAAAGTACTGATGATCTTTCTCTTCTACTGCGCTCAGCTCCCGGTTCTTCTCTTCACATTCCTTCCATAGTAAATCTAACCGCTCAAGCCTATTACGGATGTAATCGGTGGTCTTCCTGCTCGCCGAGTCCTTCTTGAAATTAGAATGGATCTTTTTCACCTCCTCAAGGATCTCAGCTTGACGCACGATTAACCCCTCCATTACAAACCCGTAAGATAAAAAATGAACGATCTTACTTGAAAATCAGGAACTCTCCCTGTATGCTTCCGACGCTCTGGAACCTGGATCGCTGCTACCTCCCCGAATGCTCCTGCACGGCTACACGCGTGGTACGGTAAGCCGATACGACACAGATCTCGCGCGACGAACGACCGATGTATCGGACTGTATGATACTTGCAAAGGTTACGAAGGACCAAAAAAAATTATGTAGGGTGCAATCCTAACATAAGTATGATGTCAATGCAATGTAAGAAATGCAGAAATGTCACTGAGTGCCTAACGGGAAGAGTCTAAATAAAAATGCAAGTAGTCCGACTCAAACCACGTCTAATTGAACACTAAAGTAAAATATTTTACATAAATGCATGCAATCGTTGATCTGTCATGTCAATGCAATTTCTCATGTAGGTCGCGTTCAAAGTACACGTCTTACATTCGGCTAATTTAACTAAATTATTTTCCCATGTACGTACACCGTACAGAGTGATATGAAAGTATAGGAAGTCAATGGCGAAATGACTGACAGAATAGAATGTAAGAAAATAAACCAGTTGTGCCGACCCCAAGTAACAAAGAACCAAGGATATTGGCTATCTTTTCTTCCTCCTGGCTATTCCACGGGAACCCGGAATAAATCTTTTCTTTTTGCTCTACACTTAATATTATAAAGAGGGAAAATTCGTATTTTTGTGTTGTATATGCTTGTAATGCATAAACTCAAAAACTACTGTGCCGATTTCAAAAATTATTTTACCATTGAAAAGCTACATTCTCCCTGAGTAAGATAGGCTATATTTATTATCCGTGCAAGCCGGGACGGGCCGCTAGTATGTTATAAAAAATAAAGTCACCATCCACGTTTGTCTGTTCATGATGAACTCAAAAACTACTAAACGGTAAAGTGATTCATGAGGAAGTTTTAAACATATACCTTACATAGATGCGTAATACAGTAGAGAGAAACCTAAATACATAAAATTTTCTAAATATTAGTAATACCTGCATAAAGTTAGGGCAGAAGAAAATTTTCACTCTAACAGCTAATTTGTTAATAATAGGTAACGCAAGAAAAGTGAGGAAAAAACCTTTAAAAGTATATCCTTGGAACTTAATAAACCCGGAACCAATCCTTTAATACCGGTACTTATTAACACGGAAAGGTGTAAAAAAGGAAAAATTTCCCAAGAATGGTCATCAATCCGACCCGACATGATTACGAAGGAAGCCTTCAATCTGAAGATACGTTTTCACTTATCCCAACCTTCACTGAAGTCATACAATTCGTACAAGTACACTTCGTAAAAGTGAAGAAATGAAAAGCCCTAGCAGGCATCGGACAGGACAATCCTGAAATTTTCGACACCTGGGGCGTCTTCTGTATTAGCGGCTCCACCATGTCCTCAGAGCTATAAGTGTAACGGTGTCACCCAGGAGTTTGTTCCAACTAAATTCGTAAAGGAAACTACCCCAACTAGCCATACCTAATGAGGACCTGCGTCAGGTAGAAACTGAGAATCCTATCCTATCCTGTTAAGGGGCCGAGATACAGCTCGGACACTTCGACCCATGTGGATCTTTTGTGGTCCCCTAGATAGCTTACTCCTCCCCACCCTCGCTGAAAATCTCCTTCATAAGTTTCACAACGAGATGCGGGGATAAGAGCCTGTAATCCTCTGGTCTTGGATATCCTACCCCTAGAAGACTCATTCGCTTGTTAGCCAAAGCATCGCATGTGCACAGCAGGTGCTCCATGCGTTCTGTATGTTCCTCACACAACCTGCACATGGAAGTCGCGGCTAGACCCATTTTCATGAGCATGTCGTTGGTTCCAAAGTGCCCTGTAAAGGCACCCATCAGGTAGCGGATTTGCCCCCTGCTCATATTCCAGATACATTCCCGTGCCTTGAACGTAGAGCCCAGGAATTTCTTGGAGTGTCCCAGACCCGTAATAGACAGCCAGTGTGTTTTTTGGCTATGATCTGCATACTCCCTGAATGCGGCCTTCACGAGGCACGTCGAGATGCCTACACATGGTTCTGGTCCCACAAAGTCATTTGCGGAGCCCTCTCTTGCCAGTTCATCCGCCATTTCATTACCATGGATTCCCTTATGCCCTGGGACCCACATCAACTTTACCCTGTTACGCCTTCCAAGCCTGTTCAGGGCCCGGATGGCATCCAGAATAAGTTTGGAGTCCACCTTGTAGGACGCCATGGCCTTGATTGCAGCTTGACTGTCACTTAGAATATAAATAGATTTATCTTTGGTTTGTCTTTCTATATTCTCTTGAGCACAGGTTATTATGGCATATGTTTCTGCTTGGAATACTGTTGCCATCTTCCCTAAGCTTCTACTACATTTGTAGCCTTTTGCGTATATTCCCGCTCCTGTACCGGATTCCATTTTGGATCCATCAGTGTACCATACCAGACTATCTTTTTCTGGTGGTTCGAGTCCCTTAGTCCAGTCTTCCATTGTTGGGATCTGGACCTTAAAGGACCTTTCGAATACAAACATGGTTTGCATTTTATCAGATATCATGCTTGTTACCCGATCCAGGTCCTCATTCCTATCGAATCTTGTATGGTTAGTCTTTGGCTTAGAGGCATCCCATAGTCCAGCAACAGCAAGACGATGCATTGCCTTCCTTGCCTCGAGTTCTACCATCATATGCAGGGGAGGGATGTTGAGGTATCTCTCTATTGCTGCCGTAGGTGTTGTCCTAAAAGCACCCGTTATTCCAAGGCATACTGTTCTTTGTAGCTTGGTCAGTGGCGCTTTGCACGTGGCAAGTTTCGTTCTTGTCCACCACACTATGCTGCCGTAAGTGATAATTGGTAATATCATTGTTTGGTACAGCCATCGTAGCACTTTAGGTTTTAGCCCCCAAGTTCTACCATATGTGGAGCGACACATACCGAACACCCGCAGGGCCTTTGTCGTTATGTTTTCCACATGAGTTTTCCACCTGAGCTCCTTATCAAGAGTTACCCCTAGATATTTAACTTCGGTGGACCATGGCAACTTGATTCCATTGAGGGAAGGGTTTCCTAGATTTCCCAGTTGCCTTTTCCTCGTGAATGGGATAATGACTGCCTTGCCTGGATTGATAGAGAGATGGTTCTTTGTACACCAATCTTCTGTCATCCTCAGCGCTTGTTGTAACAATCCAGACACTATGTTCGGGAATTTACCATTAACCATTATAGCTATATCGTCTGCATAGCCTACTGTGTAGAATGGTCCGGTGTTGAGTTTGGTGAGTAGCGAGTCTACTACCAAGCACCACAGTAATGGTGACAGCACTCCGCCCTGCGGACAACCTCTTGTCGTTTTCGCGCTGAGTCGGTCTCCCATTATTTCCGATCTGACTATTCTGCTCTTTAGCATATAGTCGATCCAATTACGCGTGGTATCATTGATACCATGCTCCTTTGCAGCAATGCGTATGGACTCAAATGTTGTCTTGTCGAAGGCTCCCTCTATGTCGAGGAAAGCCCCCACGCAGATTTCTTGTCCCTCTAGCGCAGCCTCGGCCCGACTCGCGACATAATGTAATGCCGTTTCCGTGGACTTGCCGGGGCTATAGGCACACTGTAGTCTATGTAGAGGGAATTTCTTAAGCGGTCCCTCTCTTAGGTACCTGTCTACCAGTTTCTCTAATGATTTCAAGAGAAAGGATGTAAGACTGATAGGCCTGTAAGCTTTAGCTTCTTCGTAATTTTGTTTACCAGCCTTCGGTATGAAGGTGACTTTGGCCTCTCTCCATGTCTTGGGTACGTACCCAAAGGCTAGGCAGGCTCTGTAAAGCCTACTCAGCTGCGGTATTAGAACAGAGGCCCCTTCTTGCAATAACACTGGGTAGATGCCATCCGGGCCAGGGGATTTGAAAGGCTGGAAGCCCGCTATCGCAAGCCTCAGCCTGTTCTCATCTACCACTTTCTTTGCTGTGAGCCAGTCATTCTTTGACGTGTGCTTACCAAGCTCGTCCCTTGTGACTGGCTCCTCTTCGTCGCTATCGCGCACTACACATCCTGGGAAGTGAGTCTTAAACATCACACTCAGAGTGTCCTGTCCAGTTTCCGTAAGGTGCCCATTCTGATCCTTCACGGATGATAGTGGGTTTGCCTTGGTCATGGACATTGCTTTGCACAACCTCATTCCATCTGGTAAGGCTTCAATGGAGGTGCAATGCTGTCGCCAAGCAGTTCTTTTGGCCTTGCGTACCGCCTTATTATACCTCGTTAGCATGCTAGAGTAATCAGAAAAATCTTTCCTGGCTTTTGCAGCATTGAAGGCCTGTCGTGTTTCCTGACGTATTTTAGCCAGTTCAGGAGTCCACCATGGTTCCTTTTTGCAAAGGGCCTTTTTCTCTGGGCAATTATCTTCCCATGCACCTATGGTGCCTGCCGTGATTCTGTCTGCTTCAAATTCTATATCAAGTATGGAATTAAGCTTACCTTTAGGGCTCCCTAGGTTTACTTTGAGGTCCCTCCTGTACGAGTCCCAGTTTGTATGTCTTGGGTTTCTCCTTCGTCTAGTTTCGGCTTTGCCCGCCGTCCTAAACCTAAAGCATATATAATTATGGTCAGACAGAGAAACTTCGTCCGATACATGCCAATTTTCAACATGAGCACTGGCTCCGTTAGAAGCCAGTGTCAGGTCGATGACTTCAGCTCTTGCCGAAGTCCTGAAGGTGGGTTTATTCCCTGCATTAAGGATCTGTAGTGGGAAACTTACCACGAAGTCCAGCAAATCCTCCCCTCGTTTGTTGACATCTGTGCTGCCCCAAACGACGTGGTGTGCGTTCGCATCACAACCAAGTATCAGGTCAAGATTTCCTTGGCTGCCGTAGTCAACCAGTCTTCTAATTAGTGGTGATACTGGTTCCTTTTCTTCATATGGGAGATAGGCCGAGGCAAGGATAAGTTTCCTTTTCCCCGTCCCAGTCTCCATTTGGATCAGAGCTGTTGTGAGATCCCTGTAACAGAAAGTACGTAAGGGCATTGCCTCTATACCGCCCCTGATATAGATACAAGTCCTCGCGTCATTAGTTGGACAGTCATAGAGGACTGTGCCCCCTGTCCCACCTAAGCCTTTTATGGCCCCTTTATACAAATAAGGTTCCTGTATTAAGGCAATGTCAAATTTCCCCAATTTCAGTTGCCGAGCCAGAAGGGCAGTAGCGGCTCTGCAATGATGGAGATTAATTTGTACGCACCTTAGTCCCGCCATCTTGGTCTTCTGATGGGGTCGTGTTAGTAGGAGGGCCTTAAACTTGAGGCTCCTCCTCCATCTCCTGGCTCTCCTCATGGGCAGCTGGCGAGTTCATACCCAGGGCAACGAGGTCCCCGAGGATGTCATCGTCTAGGTCCTCAGTCACCCCGGCATGGGTCTCCAGCTGCGTCACGTCGCAAGCAGGGTCTTCTGGTGAGGCCTCCTCACGCTGTGGTGGCGGTCCGTCATCTGAGTGTCCCGCCTCCACCTCCGCGATGGGTGCCTCTCCCCTGTCTTCTTCCAGGAGCTTGAACGTGTAACGCTCAATGCCTCCTGGAAGAGAGTAGCCCGAGGCCTTGATGACCCCAGCGGACACCCCGTCCATGAGAACGATCCGACGGATGCCGGTGTCCTCAATGAGGGTGCCCACGACCTTCCAGTCGTCCGTCCTCAGAGCAGGGTTGAGCCGCTGGAGCAATCTAATTGCCCGGGCAGGGTCCCTGAGCGTCAGGTTCCGGCTCTTCCATGCCATTTTGACTGGCCTTGGTAGGTCCCTGGCGTCAACAACCTTCAGCTTCAGGGAGCCGAGTTCCACATTGTGGATGGCTTCCCGAAGCCAGTGAGTTGCATCGGAGTTGCTGCAGGACACATGTACTGCACCTGCAACAACTCCGGGAGCAACCGCCAATACTGGTAGTGGATCCGGTGCCTCTTCCAGCCTCTCGATTATGAGCTCCTGGATGGGCCCCAAATCCCCAGCCTTCAAGTACTCCTCTGGGTACTTGACTGTGACAACAGCGAGTTTCACGGCCGCCACCGCATCCCTGAAGGATCCGGTCGAGGATGATTGCCCTTGGGTTTTCATCCTCTTGGCGTCCATGTCCCCGCTATCGCCGCTGAAAACAGCTCGCGGTCTCTTGGATGGTCCTCCCATAGAAGTCCCTTCCAGAGCCGCTTGCTTCTTCAGCTTTTGGCGCTTCCTTTTTTGCGCCCCAGTTCGTCCAGCCGGGTACTGGCCTGCTTCGCTGAACGAAGTGGCTCCTGGCCCAGTGGACTTAAAAGCAGTCCCGCCCTTCGGTGGTCCCGCAGCGGTACCGGCCCTTGGCAGTGCCGCAGCAGTCCCGTCCATTGACGGTTCCGCCGCGGCCCCACCCCGAGACGTTCCCACTACAGTCCCGCCTTTTGACGGTCCCGCCTTTCTCAGTGCAGTCCCGGCTTGCGCCGGTCCCGTCTTATCGGGTGCAGTCCCAGCTTGCGCTGGTCCCGTCTTAGGTGGTGCGGTCCCGGCATGCGCCGGTCCCGCCTTATGGGGTGCAGTCCCAGCTTTCGCCGGTCCCGCCTTGTGGTTTTTTTTAGATTTGTTATCCATAAAATCAACCGGAAAGAAGATTCGTCTCTCGACTGCCCCACCCGCCATGGAGTGCTCAAGTGGCGATGCTACGGTAGCACCAGGGATTGATCGAGAGATATAGCCCACTCCGATTAGTTACCCACGAGACCGCACAGCACCAACCCAACACCATTACCACTAACGATGTGAGCGAGCACTGCCGTCTGCGGGTCCCCAATGGGAGTGAGCTAACCTAGGGGCCGTCTGACCGGACCCCGACAGCCGATTGACTGTAGCCGGCTGAGCTACAGCCTCCCGTGTGAGGAGAAATCCGGGCCAAAGTGGAGTGTTGCCTCAGAGACGTTAAAACCGCCTACGCTCATCGGCTCAGCCACCAGGATCCCATCATCCTCCCGTACGGGTTCCCGCGCACGGCACAAACACGCGGGAGGTCATTACTATCCAACATCTGATCTTGTTCGATGGTGGACACCCAGGGGCATGACCTCACCACCCCTGTGTTGAGTCGTCCGGCAGTTTCAGTTGCGTCTAATTCTGAGGGAATTAGACCAATAACAGGGCGGCAACCACGTGAAGGATAACTACCGGACTTGCCTTGAGGATCTGCACGACCGTAGCGCTCTCCCTCAAGACCACGCCACCTTGTCCCTCTGAGGGAGGGAGCAAGGTAGGCCTGCATCTATACTACCAAGCAAAGCAAAAGCAAAGCGTGTCGTTGTGCAACCGCAAAAGCATACATACAGGCCCTCCCCTACTGAGAATAAAATGGTCCTTTCTAGCCACTTATCAGAAAGGGGACTTATGTTGGAGCATTACAGTCTTAACTATTTAAACGCAATCAAACCACGACGTCTTCAAATCAAATCGTCTCACGGAGGAAAGTAAACAAGGTAAATGCCAAGCGTTGAGGTCACAGTCCGTAGGGTCAGGTACCCATTCAATCCTCAAATGCATTACAATATGACCAGCCATTATAGTTAATACTCGTATCCTCTTTAGAGTTGAGCTGAATGGCGCCTACGCAATGTGCAAGGAACGCAAATAAGATGTTTTGTAATCAGGCGCAGAATGTAGGTAGGTCAGCCACCTTTCCTACAATTTTGTCTCAATGCCATATATTAATTAAGTACTGCTATTTAATTCATGAATCCCCAAGCGACCACCGGTGGCCGCGCATCTATTGTCTTACTATTGTGTCTCTAATTGACGGTATCTGAAGGGTTAATATATTATTATACTAGCTTTCCGCCCGCGGCTTCGCCCACGTGGACTACAGTTTATATCGCGCGGGCAGAGACCCGTGCTCAGCAGTGGAATTATAGGTAGCCTATGTGTTTTTCCAGTGTCTTTTCTACCTACCTACAGACAGAGTTACTTTCGCATTTATAATATTAGTAGGGAAGTAGGGATTTGATGCCAGCGCCTTCGCCCGCTTTATACCAGCCTTTTTAATATTCCCACTGTTGGGACTCAGGCCTCCTCTCTTGAAGGGGGAATGGGCCATAATCCACCACGCGGGCCCAGTGCGGGTTGGTGAATGTCACATGTCTTCGAATTATTTAATTATTCTCCCGCTTGATAGAAGATAATTTCCATGGATTTTCTGGCCGGTTACTCTCCATACGAAACCACTATTTGGAACCGTGCACTAGCTTCTGACGTTAGCGTCTGTAAGGTATATATCTATGGGTCAAGATGCCTGATAATAAATGATATTATTATTATAACTGCCCATGTAGGCCTATGTGAAGGAAAATGGTTTTGAGTTTTGTTTTAATTTTGTCCCAAGGGAAATAAAAAGTACTCTAGTTTGTACATTGTTTTTAAAAACACTTGAAAACTTTCGCCTTTAAAATATATTATTAGTGTATTTACTCAGTTTATTAACACCAACGTTACAGTGGCAGGGCACATTGCTCGCAGAACAAATGGCCGTTGGGGCTGAAAGGTTCTGGAGTGGCGACCGCGTACCGAAAGACACAACGTTGGAAGGCCTCCAACAAGGTGGTCTGATGACCTGGTGAAGGTTGCGGGAAACCAATGAATGCGAGACGTACAGGAACGTTCGTTTTGGCGACGCTTGGGGGAGGCCTATGTCCAACAGTGGACCTGTATCGGCTGAAATGATGATGATGATGATGAACGTTACAGTGCATTGCACTGAAATGTGTCTGTTTCCTGCTTTAATTCATGAATCCCCAAGCGACCACCGGTGGCCGCGCATCTATTGTCTTACTATTGTGTCTCTAATTGACGGTATCTGAAGGGTTAATTTCAATATTTCAATACTCCTATGAACTACATTTTCCAACAACAACTTATGATAAACCAGACGTATACGAGTACATGCTCCTTTCAGAAATGCATTCCATTTGCAAAACTAAGACGCATATTTATTTATTTTGGTGCAAATTTGAGCCGATCTGGTTAGTTTATACAAATAAACTTATGACGGCGATGTTAACTATACAACGCAAGTCTACTTAATTTGTGACAACATAGCTCATCATCATCTTCCTGCCCTTGTCCCGTTTCATTTGGGGTCAGCGAGACTAATTTTTTTCTTCCATTCTGTCCCGTCACTCACTCCAGAGTCCTGGCAACACAGTAAATAAACTATACAAATAGTTGGTGCAATTTTAAATGCGTGTCTTAGGTTGGTAAGTGGCGAATATTACCGACTAGGGCCCGTATGGTTGGTTTACCCTTCTTATGTAAGGAAATCCCTGACGGACGGTTTTTCCTGATAGCCACCACTTGCGGGTATTTTAAGTCACGAGTGAATGGGTTTCCTTCTAAGCAAGCGTGTTTCCTTGTCGGCCATATCGTCGTTCACAATCAGGTGAGATACTGGTCAAACGCGACTAGCGCGAGCCTATTGTTAATAAAAACATAACATCATGACTGTATAATCCCCGAAGTATTCAGCAGATGTAGTAAGTACCATTGTAAATTCCTGTAGTACAATTTCGCTAGTAACAATTGCATTATCGTCATATTGCGAGCATGTTATCATCATGGGGTAATAATCCAGATATGGGAAGACCCAAGCCTGCGTCGCGATGTAGGTAATCCCTGCAAGCCTCAAACGGATGTCAGCTAATTGAGGGGCCAGTTGAGGCTGATGCCTGCCAGGGCAAATCGCTCGAAGGAGTTACACAAAAAGGCATATTGTGGGTTTTAGTCAGTGTCTGATACTCCCTCTAGTTCCTCTCGCTTCAATCAGAGCGAGCGATGGTACTAAAAAATTCCAGATGAAGAAGCCTCACGCTCTTGCGAACACGGAAACATCCCTATCCTACTTTAATTTTACTTTTAATCAAATATACAACTTCATCAATCAGCCAAATCGTTCAGTGAATGATCAACATAACTGAACGTTTGAACTACTTCAATAGCTGACATTGAATCTTTAATAAATTCATTCTATTATGCCTCTACACATCTGAACGGCCTTTACCTATTACGATTCGTATTACCTATTATATTGAAAAAGTGTGACTTTGACCTAGCGAACGTGAAAAGATGTGAAATCATTTCGCTTGTGATGTCAGAATACCTTGTAACAAAAAGAGCGTGGGTCCAAATGACATTCTGCCACAGATTTGACATTTGACCCAAATGTTGAGAGCAATGACCGCCATCTGTCTTCAAGGTTTGATGTCGAATTGGAGCAAATATTTTGATGTGAAACTGTCAAATGATTTTAAATCTATACAACATTCTGTACTTATCTATTTTTCATAACTGTATCGTGAAAAATCACTAAGCTTGTCAAAAGTTTGTTATGTCAGCAAAAATACATAGTCACCGGGCCATCTAGGTGGCTGAGGGGTTGTTTTGCACTTGCACCCAGCTGTTTGCTGGTTCCTAATACCCGCTATGATCTGTCGTGACCTATGTTGTATTTAGTGTCGGGAAATAATATAACATGGTGTAAAAACTATTGGAATCTATTCAGTTAAATTTTTCCGAAGAAACTCTATTCAGGTTTCGCATAATTATACAAAAAATAATGTTGTATATTATATAAAAGGAAAAGTCGTATTAACCCTTCAGATACCGTCAATTAGAGACACAATAGTAAGACAATAGATGCGCGGCCACCGGTGGTCGCTTGGGGATTCATGAATTAACGCACAACCTTTTACCAAATAAAACAACGTAAATATTTTTTTTTTTTTAAATAAAAAAGTCTTTTCAAAACCAAACTATACTTTAATCAATTTATTTTTTTGTTTACTAAGGTTTTTCAAAGAAACTCATTAACGTAAGTGAATACTCTGAATAGGTACTGAAAATGATGAATGTCAGCTTTCAGAGCAGTGATCGTTTTCTATGGTTTAAGATTACCGTAGACAATGTATTCTTTTATTGTGTTTGCCTGTGTTTATTATCTGTGTTAAACATGGCGATATCTGTGGCGGGAAACAAGCGTGAAATGAACGTGAAACCATAAAATATACAGGTACAGAAGTCAATCTACATACAGAGCGCGCTCGAGAAACGCACACATAGACACCGTTTACGGACACGATATCTCGGAGCGCCTCGGCCCGCTCGTCGAACAGTTCCGGCTCAAACGCTCATTAGTGTGCGTCCACCGAGCGTTGGTATAAAAAGCGAAGTACATAGATGAGATTGTCTTCTGTACCTAGTGTACCTATCTATTTTGTAGTGAAACCATGTGTGGTTTTGGGTAAATAAAGAAAAAGTCTGTTTACTTTTGTCTTTTTCTTAACATAAAAACAACTGAGTGATTATGCCAAAGCCATTTATAATAGGCAAGTAATTTTTATTTGCTCTAGGATCTTATTCGCGTTTATCTATTAAGGAATTCCGGTCTGATGAAAGAGACATTTCGTATTATGAAAACCGACAGTGTTTCCTGATAGCTACAACCTAAGGGTCTTTAACCCGGCGCAAATGACGTGAAAATAATGGGCTAGTTGCCTAAAAAAATGTAATTAGTCCGTGTTTTAGATTATAAAAAAATATTGGACACGTATTTTTTCTTTTTTAGATTAAACAAAAAATGACAAAGATACAGCTCATTAAAGTTACGTGTGACGTCACCCCGTGCGAAAAAATGTAGCACGGCGCGGTAATGTAGTTATTTTGACCCAAGAAACTACCCTATTACTAGGACGATGACGCCGGGTCATGTTGACCCGAATTTTTTTGATTCAAGAGTGAACAGGTTACTTCTAGGCAAGCTTCCTTCATCGTCGGCCACATCAGGTGACATTGTAGTCAAACGCGAGCCTATCAATAATAATAATAAAAAAATACTTATACATCAAGATAACAAATGTAACAATTCGCGCCTTTTTAAATACATACAATTGGCAGCCTTATCGCACTCGGTAATTTCTCCTAGGCAATTTGGAATTAATAAAGATTTCTTTGACATAGCATGGGGTTGCACTTTTCAGTTTAAACAGTTAATATTTATTATCTACTAGCGACCCGCATGGGCAATAAATATAGCCTATCTTACTAAGGGTGAATGTAGTTTTCCAATGGTGAAAGAATTTTTGAAATCGGCACAGTAGTTTTTGAGTTTAGTCATCACAAAGCTACACACATATATACAAACTAGCTTCTGCCAGCGACTTCGTACGCGGATCCTGTTGCTTATGCCAGCAACAACGGGGTCGTCAAAATCAAAGATCTGAAACGTCTGATGTCGAACTCTAAGAGCCCGGGGACTGGAAAACAACGCGATGCGCGAGACGATTCGAGACGTTCCAGATCTCTTCCTTCCACTTACCTACGCGCGTGACAGTGTGCAAACACCTTAGACATGGTGCCAATGTCTCCTTATTCGATGTAATTAATAAATGGGCTATAGGAAAACGCGCTCCTTTCTTTATTCCCTAAAAGTGTTCCGTGATATAACTCGACACCAACGCCATTTACGAAATGTTTAGAAAATGGATGGCTTATTAGCGCATTTCATGTATAACTTAGGTGTTTCCATACCGATTTCGATGATTCTTTTTTTATAGAATAGATAATAATGTTAACTTTTTTTAATTAGAGATGAGTGAGAGTGTCATAAACGTAAGAGTAGACAAAAATAAACAGAAAGCTCCGAACTGCTAAGCTATCGGGAGTTACACGTGTTATTGTGAGTCAACCATAAAAGATAGACACATGCTGTCGTGGGATATTTCTTATATAATTTTAAGGAGAACATTTCCGTTATACATGATTTCTGTGTAGCTTTAACCATAAAGGCTGCAAAAGCGACGGAAGCCTAAAAAAATGAGTAATTTCTCCCGTTTCCCCAACATTTCCCTTCACTGCTCTGCTCCTATTGATCGTAGCGTGATGAAAAGTATACTATAACCTGCCCAGGAGTATGAAAAATGATTGTACCAAGTTTCGTTAAAATCCATCGAGTAGTTTTTGTTTCTATAAAGAACATACAGACAGACAGACAGACAGACAGACAGACAAAAATTTTACTGTTTGCATTTTTGGCATCAGTATCGATCACTAATCACCCCCTGATAGTTATTTTGGAAATATATTTCATGTACAGAATTGACCTCTCTACAGATTTATTATAAGTATAGATTACCCTTTTTTATAATATTAGTGTAGATGTAGATTGAAAAAATGAAATGTCAATGTCATTAAAAATTTTATTTTTAACTGATGAAAAGATTTGTCAGTTTGCATGTTGTTGGCAAGATTGTGGTGTCTTCAACAAACCTAGTAATGAAGAGTTGAGTTGAAAACATTTAGAAGACTAAACGAAAAACTTAACTTTAAAGTTGAGTAGGTAAAGCTAAAAGCTGAGCTCACGTATGCTACGCATTATGACATCTAAACCACGGTAATAATATCATACAGTATTCCAACTTCATACAAACGGACGAAACGCGAGCTATACCTACGCGCCTCGGTTGTAGCATGGGCTCGGTATGGAGACAGTCGCGGCCGTCGCAACTGTGCCGCAGTGACGAACGGACACGACGGTTTTTTTTTTAACAATAATCGCGCGATTATTGTTAGTTTGTATAATTCAAAGTAAAGACGTAGTATTTTATTATTAATAATAGTGGTTTATTGTACTATGTGTATGAATAATACTAGAAAAAGCATTTTATTTAAATCTACCAATAAAAAAATCTACACGCATTTTTATTGAACACTTCCTATTCAATCTACAAAGTATTTTGTTTGTATAAAAAAGTAAGTACATTTACAATCACAAAAATAAATAGAAACAAACTAGGCAAATGTAATTAGAATGCTGGAGGCGGGCAGCCCTATCGCATGTTTACGTACCGCGCGGCTGTAGGCATTTATTTCAAAGATACGGCTGAGTTACAATACTGTATGATACTATTACCGTGTCTAAACTCTTGAATTTTCTTGAAAAAAGACGACTTACGTGGCATGCGTGTGACAGCATTACGTATATTGAGTAAGTATGTTGCCAAGTCATCTGTTTTAACGCAAAATTAAGAGTTTAAAATCATAACGCGTAGCATACGTGGCAAACGTGAGTTCAATTCATTTTTAGATTAAATATTCTCTTAAATATCGATGTATGCTTATGTAAGTCACGGTCGATTCCCAACTGCAAATGTAAGTATGAAAAATCTAATCGCATTTTATAAATAATAAACCTTTAATTACACAGTTTTCGACCTTGATTCTTTACTTATGTTGTGAGACCTTGCTTTTTGTCAAACGTGATTCTAGGTCAACGGGAAGTACTCACATACCCATTTTGATTTCCCGAATTTTATTCCCTTGCGACTGTCAAAATTTGCGGGATAAACGGCCGTATTTTTTTATTGAGTTTACTTAGAAATTTGAATATTTCAGTTTTAAGGAACCAAACAAACGCGTTTTTTATGTGGGAAATCATCAAATGACTTCTCCTTTTGTGAGAGATGTCAGACTTTTAGTGACTAAAACCCACTTGTATCTTTCAGGTACTCTTTGCGTTCTAGAAACTCGAACAAAGGGTAGCTTGTCGTTCAACCGTCCGGTAAGGAGCTGGTCCGAATCAACCTCGCGTAGTATAGTATCAAAAAGCGAGAGCGCAGTTTGCTTACAATTAAAAAAATGGGCAAGTGCAAGTCGGACTCACGCACTGTGGGTTCCGTACAAACTTACCTATGTAAATAGTTCTTTGCGACATAATCGGTCGTATATTTTTTCATACTATCATATCGTATATTTTTATAGGTCGTATATTTTTACATACTATCATAATGTAACACCTACCACTTTTTTTAAAAAGAGTAACCATGGAGTTTCTTGCCGGTTCTTCTCCATAGGAAACGACCAATTTGGAACCGTGCACTAGCTTCTGACGTTTTATAAGTGCCCATGTGTTGACTTTATTCGTTAACTTAGGAGTTTGATTTTTTCACAGCTTGAAGGGACCGCAGACTTGAGTATATTAATTTCAACTCGATACCTGCACGAGTTCTTGATATAAAGGGTCTTGACAAACAAACAGACAGATGGACAACAAAGTGATCCTATAAGGGTTCCGTTTTTCCTTTTGACATACGAATCCCTAATAAAAACACACTCGTGTCGAAATTGATGAGTATTCTAATGACAAATCTTATCTTTCCCCGCTGTATACGCGTGTAAACATCACAATAATGATTTCAAATAGTTATCTGTCATATAAAATGTATTATTGTATAGATAACACAATAATCTATTTATCATTGTAATTAATATTTACAAGTACGTTGTTAATCTGGTAGTTTAAGAAACCCGTATGTGTGTGTACTTATCACAGTGGAGTATTGTCTTCTTTCTAATTATTCATTTGCATTGTTTATGGTACTTCTGAAGGATAAATTTGTTTATTTTTATTTATAAAAAGGCTAGCCATATCAGACCGACACACACGTGGATCACGCCTGATTTGTACGTAGAACGACGTCGCGTGGCGAGATTGTGTTTTTTTTTTTTTCGGTGGGTAAAAATCATCCAGATGAGATCCTTCGTCCTTGGGCGGAGCAGGAGATAGTGTCAGTCTTTTACTGACTAAAAACTGCACCCTGTTTGTTGCCTTTCGTACCGGTGCCGGGGTTCCCTTTCAGAAATAGACCGTTGGCCTCAGTGGGCTTCGGCCCTGCAGGGTTAAAGATTGCTGATATCTCCTTGAACAGGCGCGGGAACAGTACGCACCGTGTTGACGACTTAGGCTCAGCCCGGACGGTCGGACAGCGAGCTATTACTCGCCGTCGGCCTCCTCCTTTGCTACTATTCGCAGAAGGAGGTGACCGCCTGCCATTCCTCCTCACCTCCACCACCATAGCCTGTACCAAGGCCCGACGCGAGAGATCACCGCCGCCAACGCGAAAGATCACCACCGCCACCGGTAGCGAGAATCTAGTGTAGCTCTACAAATTTAGTTTCCAATTTTCCATATAAAATGTGTGAAGACCGACGCGCCCAGATCGGCGTACATGCACGCAGTGTAGTAATTTCTGCATTTAGTTTGACGAGCATACGCTCCACCGTGAGAAAGTAAGTTTTTTTTCCTGAGTTTAACACTTTTTCTTAAAATTTCTGAAATGTCAGAAAAGACAGTTACTTATCTACAAATTTGTAAAGGTTTTATACTGCTTATTATTTGCTATTTAAACCTAGCAATGACAGTTCACAAACAACATAATTTATTATCTTTTTGGGGCGTGGTGGCTTCAACTGTTTGGTTAGTGTGGAGTAGGCTTCAATTTTCGTTATTATCATTTATTTTATTAATTCATGAATCCCCAAGCGACCACCGGTGGCCGCGCATCTATTGTCTTACTATTGTGTTTCTAATTGACGGTATCTGAAGGGTTAAATGAAAAAATATTGAGTATCTTAAGATTTAAGAGCTCTTTATAATCAGTAAATTTTAGTTTTCTATTTGTTCGTCGCTAGAATTTACACAACGATCCAAAGAATACCATTCTTTTAAAGCGTTATCAGACACTTCCGTGCTAAAAATAGTCAAGATTGAGTGTGTCTCAATCGTAGGCGTACGTATGTCCTAATGCAATTGTCTGGCATTCTAGATTACGCAAGATGATAACAAGCAGAATTAGAATCCGGTATCAAACTGGTGGGAACTGCGAAATACTAGAAAAAAATGGACCGTTTGTGTTATTCTATTAGAAACTTACTTTTAGGGTAGCGATTTTAAAAAAAGTTTACTATGAGTCTGAAAAGTAAAAGCCTATCACGCCCTTTTGGTCTAACATAAAATGGGAAAAGTCAGTTTGATGATTTCAGACCTCAAAAAAAGGTACTATACCTATGCTAATTATTTTCTGTTTGTTATGATTATGATACATTGTAACTCTGAGTTGGTTCCTGGATGGTTCGAAAATACAATTGAACTCGTAGTAATAGGTGTAGGTGGCGCTTCAGTCGTCTCGCCAATTTTCTTTTCTAACCGTTTGCGGGCAAAATAACTCTGCTATCTGCTGGGAGTCTGGGACCACTACTTTATGTTCTTTTTTTTTAAGCTATTGCATAGCTTCTATCGCGGGCCTTGAGCGTGGAGACCGAATCCAGAAATTCCGTAACGAAAAAAACCCAACACCCCCCACTAAATGGTTGTCATGGCAACTTGTCAACTTCAATCACAATTAAGTTGATAAAAATGCTATGCAATAGCTTTACCGCGGCAGTCTCCGAGTGCCAAACATTTTTTTTTATTGTTGATACGTTTGCGCTTGACCGCTATCTCACCTGATGGAAAGCGACGTTATTTCTAAATAACGTCTCGAACACTCGACTTATTTTTATCCATTGACTGAAGGGCTAATTAAATCATTACGTTTATCATGCATCTTTCTAATCTAAAGGCACTTGTGGTATAAGTGGTACGATATAAAATAACGTGTTTTCAAGTTTCTACTTGGAGATACTGATTAAAAATGCACTTAAACCACTTATTATTAGCTTAAGTGTGATTGGTCTTTTGTTAAAAGAATTAAAATAAAGAAGCCACCTCCTCTTATAAGAGCCTGAGCAAGTAAAGTCTAGCGCACGCGTGAGACGCGTGTGTTTATGTCAGTGCGCGCACAGCACGTGCGTGCAAGCACAGAGCCGCACTCGTGCCATTAATAATATGTATAACTAGCTTTTGCCCGCGGCTTCGCTCGCATACATACAATATAGCCTATGTCTCTCAAAAATAAAGGAGCTTATTATCGGTGAAAAAATGACCGCAATCGGACCAGTACTTTCGGAGATTAACTCTCAGCGGAGGGTCACCAGTTTGGAGGTAAGCGGAACAGAGAGTAAAGTCCCGCAAACCTCCGTTGAAAAGGGAGGATCCTCCGTCCAGACAGGTGTTATACTCTGGTGGGCTACTGCCCGATAGCTTATGTCGGGCTGTCGTATATGTTCATATCGCGCAGAGAACTTTGATTGCGCGATGCAGGATTTCGGAGTTTCTTCGTAGTTGTCCTTCCTATGTGGCGTCATAGATGTCGCTACAACTCCTACAAACAAAAATAAAAACTTTATTTCTGTATAATATCGGTGTAGAGTACTAGAGTCGGTCTAAAAAGTTAAACGACTTGGGAATTATATAAGTTTTTATAATTTTAGTACTAGATACTTTCTTTTTATTTGCATTTCTGAGGAATAATAAATGACATCAATTGTCTAGCGCTAGAAAGGCCAAAGTAGGCAAATAACCCCAATGAAGTTGCTCGCTGTCCGACCGTCCGGTAACTGTCCGGACCGAGCCCAAGACGTCGACGGCGCGCACTGTTCCCGCGCGCCTCATGGAGTTGTCAGCGACAGGAAAGGCCCAGATGGGTCGAAGCCTACTAGGGCCCCCACCAACCGTGTTCCCACGTTGTCGTCGTGGTGGGGCTTGCGTGTCTCAATGACCTTGAGGGCTATGCCGGTAGAGCTACTCATGCCGGAAGGCCTCAAGCGAGAGACCAGACCAAGAGGAACACACGGCGGAGTCCAGTCGGACCGCCCGGAGGGTGCGCTGTCCAGGAGCGCTGGCACCAACAGCTGTCGGCGCCTTCTCGACAGCGAGCTCGGTTCGCCTCGGGTACGTGTCTGTTTATCAGACACGACCACGATGGCGAACGTGTATTGGGGACCCCACCCCATCGCCAAAAAGGCAAAGCTGTGGTCAGCAAAAAACATGAGTGCGGATAGACAAAAAATAACTACCCCAGGAGGGTACCTGCTTGCAGGAGAATCCCTCCCCGAGCTAAGCTCGGGCTGCCCCTCGTATTCTGGGGGGGCACCTACCGCCTCGGGTCTTCGGACCCTGTACCGTCCAATGTGGACGCATCGAGCCAGGGTGGCTCACTTGACGGCGGCGCGGAGTCCCTGGGACCAGTTCCCAGCACGTCCGCGACGCCGGTGGAGGCCGGCCGTAGTTTCGGCCTCAGAGAGGTGAGTGAAGACGCGGCGTCAGACTCTGATGCCGCGTCTTCACACAACTCTGATGTTATGGAGGTGGAAGTATCCACCTCCAACAACAACAAAAGGAAGGCGGAGTTTATGCGCTCCGTCTCCGACGGCGAAACGGGATCTGCCAGAAAAATCTCGTCCACGGGGCGGGGCGCAGCCCGTCAAACGGGCAGAGGAAGAGGGATCCCCGCTGAGAGCGCCAGCGAGGGACGCCAGGCCGGCCTCATACCGCCGGAAATCCCTACCGAACTGCCGGAGGGAATGGAGGTGGCTATGGCCAAATTTAAAGAGGTCGTGGCAGCCGCCATCATGAGCGTGGCCAACAAACGGGAGAGGGTGGCCAAGAAGCGCTCCATCGAGCTGGCCAATGCCACGATTGGGGGGGCTCTGGGGTTCGTGTTCGAGCCCTACGAGCTGACCCTGAAAGGGAGGATTGGCCGGCTCGAGGCCTTGGCCGGTCTGCAGGACTCCCCTCCTGCACAGTCACCGGAAGGACGGAGCACGGAGGCGGAAAGCGAGGTGCTGTCCCTACTGCGGCAAGAGCTGGCTGCTGCCAAGGAGCAGCAGCAGCAGCAGCAGCAGCGCTTTCAGGAGCAAATCCAGCGCCAGCTTTCCGTCCTGGAGGGCATCGTGCTGCGTCCTCCGCTCGCGGCCTCCAACCCGAAAAGGGTGGCGTCATATGCCGCCGTTGCCGCGGCCACGACAACTACTGCACCCAGGGCAGGTCCGTCGGGGCAAGTCGCGCGCAAGGCCGCGGCGCCGGAAGCGGCGCGGTCGGGCCCGGTGACCAGGCAGCAGCAGCAGGGGAAGCCTGCCGCCCCCCCGAAGGGCAAGGTGGCGGCTGCCACAAAACCGGCGGGGCCTCCTGCCGCGGCGGCGACTAGGTCGCGCCTGCCGCCTTCTCCGCCCGAAGACTCTGCGGCTGGCGCCGAGTGGACGGTCGTCGGCGCCAAGGAGAAGGCAAGCAAGGCGGCTAGGGCGACGAATAGGCGCAAACGGCGACGGGAGCGCAAGAAGCGGGCCATGGCTGCCTGCCGGCTGTAGTGATCACACTACAGCCAGCTGCGGAAAAGAGGGGCGTGGACTATGACATAGTCATGGCCAAGGCGAAGCAGGCGGTGGTGGGCCACCTCGACGAGTTCGGAGCCTCCGGGGGCTTCCGAATAAGGCGGACCGTAACCGGAGCCCGAATTTTGGAGGTCCCCGGGGCGGACAGCGGCGAACTCGCCGACGCCCTGGCCGACAAGATCAGGGCGTCCCTGGACGTCGAGGAGGCCCGAGTGTCCAGACCCACCAAGAGCGTAGACATGCGCATCATGGGTCTGGACGACTCTGTCAGGGTGGATGAAGTGGTGGCCGCCATCGTCAGGGCGGGAGGGTGCACGACCGATCAGGTTCGGGCGGGCACCATCCGCGCTGACAGCACGGGCATGCGAGCTGTCACAGTGAGCTGCCCCGTGTCGGTGGCCAAGGCCATCACGGCCGAGGGCCGAAGGCTGTTGGTGGGCTGGGTTTCAGCCCAAGTCAAGATGCTGGAACCCAGACCTCTGAGGTGCTACCGATACCACGTCGGGCACCACGTGGGCGCCCATTGCGCCGCAGAGGTGGATCGCAGCGACCGCTGCCATCAGTGCGGACAGCCCGGACACAAGGCCGCCGAATGCCGTGCATTGCTGCACTGTTACGCATGTGCGGCGGCAGGCAAGCCGGCCGACCACCGGGCTGGGGGTAGGTCCTGCGACCCTCCCACCAAGGCCAAGGGCAAAGTCAGGAGGGGCATCCACCCTGACGTCCTCACCGCCGCAGCCACTACTCTGGCTGCTGCCGCCATCGCCGCCGCTCCCGCCGCGGCAAGACCCTCAGAAAGGGTTCAGGAGGAGACGATAATGGAATGTCAATAACGACACCATTACGTCTCCTCCAGGCGAACATCAACCACTGCGCCGCCGCTCAGGATCTGTTGCTCCAGAGCATGGCGCAGTGGTCGATCAATATCGCCGTCGTCGCCGAGCCGTACTTTGTCCAACCCCGTGGAGACTGGGTTCAGGACTTGGACGGCTCAGTGACGTTAATTTCGTCGGCCGCCGCCGGTACCCCGCCCCCCGAGTCCGTCACGAGGAGGCGGGGTTGCGTGGCAGCACGGTTCGGGGACATCGCCGTGGTAGGCGTCTACCTGCCCCCGAACAGATCTCTCGACGAGTTCCAACTCTCCCTGATGGAGCTTAATTCCGTCGTCGCTGGGTTCGGTTCCCTCCCCGTGGTCGTTTGCGGGGACTTCAACGCCTGGAACACGGCTTGGGGTTCTCGGCGCACGAACCAACGGGGTCGGATGGTGGAGGACTGGGCCTTGGAGCTGGGCCTGGTCGTCCTGAACCGGGGCTCTGTCCCCACGTTGGTGCGGATGCGGGGTACATCAGTGGTGGACATCTCGTTCGCCAGCCCTGCTCTGTCACTGCGTGTCGTCGACTGGCGCGTTATGGAGGAGGTGGAGACGTACTCCGACCACCGGTACATCCGGTTGGACGTCTCCGCCGAAACCTCGGCCGCGCCGGTCCGACAGAGCCCTTGTGGTCCGCGGTGGGCGCTTAAGCAGATGGACCGGGAGCTCCTCCTGGAAGCCGCGACGGTACAGGCCTGGGTGCAAGCACCGGACAGGCCTGTCGACATCGACGTCGAGGCGGAGTGGTTCCAGGAGGCCATGTCGCAAATCTGCGACGCGGCAATGCCCCGAGTCCCTCCAGGTCGTGCTAAGCGCCGCGTGTACTGGTGGTCGCCGGAGATCGGCGCACTGCGCAACGCGTGCAACCACGCGCGCCGCCGGTACGACAGACACTGCAGGCGCCGCAACCGCCAGCCGGATGCGGAGGTCAGAGAGGCGGAGCTGTATGAGGGGTACAGAGAGGCAAAGCGCACCCTCCGAACGGAGATAAGGCGGGCCAAACTCGAGGCCCGCAACGTATGGCTGGGGTCTCTGAACGCGGATCCGTGGGGGCGCCCGTACAAATTGGTACGGGACAAGCTACGCCCCTGGGCTCCGCCGCTGACTCAGAGTCTCCGGCCCCAACTCGTGGAGGGTGTGGTAACCACTCTGTTCCCTGCGCGAGGGGAACACTCCCCCCCGCCCATGGCTCCGCCCCCGCCAGCGGTGTCTGACGCGGACCACAACAGCGACGACGACGACAACGCTCCAGAGGTGACCGAGGTAGAGGTGAGAGTGGCGGTGCGAAGGCTGAGTGCCAAGAACACCGCCCCAGGACCCGACGGCTTGCCAGGGAAAGCCTGGGTCCTGGCCATGGAGGCTCTCGGGCCTCGACTAAGAGGGCTCTTCAGCGCATGTATGGAGAGGGGCCAGTTTCCACTTCGCTGGAAGATGGGGAAACTGGTCCTCATCGCGAAGCCAGGGCGCCCTGCGGACTCTCCGTCTGCGTACCGGCCCATTGTGCTGCTCGACGAGGTGGGCAAGCTCTTTGAAAGAGTCATTGCAAACCGCCTCGTCGCGCGGCTAACACGGGTGGGGCCGGACTTGTCGGACGGACAGTTCGGTTTTCGCAGGGCGCGCTCTACGGTGGACGCCATCATGCGCGTGCGAGCCCTCACGACAGGGGTTGCGGTGTCCCGGGGCAGGAGCGTCGTGGCAGTGTCCTTGGACATTGCCAACGCGTTCAACTCCCTGCCCTGGAGTACGATCCGGAGGGCACTCCGGTACCACCGGGTGCCCGAATACCTCTGTCGAGTGGTCGAGGCTTACCTGTCGGACAGGTCCATTATCTACCGGAGAGTGGAAACGTCGAGAGATGTCGTGCGGTGTTCCGCAGGGGTCGGTTCTAGGCCCACCCTTGTGGAACATCGGCTACGACTACGTGCTGCGCGGCGACCTCCCTGACAGGGTCAGCGTGGTCTGCTACGCAGATGACACGCTGGTTCTAGCGCAGGGAGAGTCGCACCAGGCGGCGGTCGCTCTAGCGACACGCGGGGTTGCGATAGTCGTTGGTAGGATCCAGGAGTTGGGACTCGAGGTGGCACTGCACAAATCCGAGGCCATGTTTTTCCACGGCCCTCGGACGGCGCCACCATCGGACTCCCAACTCACGGTAGGAGGAGTTCGCATCGACGTCGGGTCGACGATGAAGTACCTGGGACTCGTTCTCGACAGCCGATGGAATTTCGGAGAACACTTCCGACGTTTGGCTCCCAAACTCAACCGGGCCGGGGCTGCTCTCAAGCGGCTCCTGCCCAACCTTGGGGGTCCAGACGCCTCCTGCCGGAGGCTCTACGCGGGGATCGTTCGGTCCATGGCCCTCTACGGGGCGCCGGTGTGGGCGCCGTCGCTGGCAAAGCGACCGGCGTCCATTCTGAACGCCTGCCAGAGGGTCATGGCAATACGGATGGTGCGGGGTTACCGCACGATCTCCCGCGAAGCGGCGAGCCTTCTGGCTGGCCTACCACCGTGGGATCTGGAGGCAACAGTCCTTGCACACATGCACGATAAGCGCGTGGAGATGCAACGCCGGGGTGAAAGTCCACTACCGCGACAGGTCGAGGTATGGCGGACAGAGCTCCGGCGGGATCTCACGGTGAAATGGCGTCAGCGACTATCGCAACCAGTGGCGTGCCAGGTGCCTTTAGAGGGGGCAAGCCAAGGAATCTTGACTCATCTACCTACCTACACCTAATATCCCGAAAAAACAAAATTTCTTACTGTAATGCTGATTTTAATGGGTACATTTGATTTTTTTTACTGTTAGAAATTAAGTAAATATATATTGGTACTTAAAAAAAAGAGAAAAAGAGCCATCTATTGATATTTTTGGCAACTCGCTCAAAACATTCTAGTTGATTTCAGAAAAATCCACTAGATGGAGCACAAAAGAATGTATTAATCCGTACGTAGTTTTTAATAAAAATTCATCATTAAAAATAATTGTTTACGATATGTAATATTATTGGCAAATACTCACAATTTAAACAGCATTTATTAGCTTTTCGTTCTTTATCACACACATAACACTTAACTGTCGAAAAAGAGAAATTAGGTACCTTTAACTGTCGAGAAATAGAAGTTTCTATTCGCGTTTTACCAAAACTGCAGACCGAAATAACTGAATTCAAGTGCTTTTGAGAATTCTGATGTATTTTCATGGCACCAGCGAAATTATTTAAGTCATTATAACCTGAAGTATTCCAAGTATTCGTTTGAGAAAAATATGCAACACCAACAAAATAATTATTTATTTAAATGCGAGCAACCTACAATCCACTGTAAACTGAGCGATGAAATTGCCTACTATGTGATTTAGTTTTCTGAGAAATATTCAAATCAGGGGTAGGTTTAGGTGAAGTTACGAGATCATATTTATCTTTAAAACTCAAAGGTTTTACCTGGCTAAGTATTTTTTCCACACATTTTAATCCGTCACAACTTCACAAGGAACAATTGCATGTGTTTCCGAATTCATTTCAAAGATACTTTAACTTTAATCACTTCAAAACCAAGTAAGTTACAGCAATATCTAATTAAAACACTTTAAATGACATAAAACTAAAAAAAACAATCAAAACATAATCCGATAACCGCTCAAAGCAAATTTGAACTGATTATAGTACGCGCGTCATAGAGGGCGCCTCGCTTTCGTAACATGCGTAAAAATTTCATTGATAAAATTTCCGAAGCCTGGAATTTTTGACCTTAAGGACGCGTTTACGAATCTGAAAAAAATAAGCAGTTTTCGGTGCATTTTGCGGCAAAATGATACAAAACCAAATGTAACTAATAATTACCACAGATAGATTACTCCTTAATCTTCAAATGGTAGCAATTTTTTATTCGAAAATTTTGGTTTATAATATTGTAAAAAATAATTTCCGTTACCTCTTGACACAAATTCGACGACAT
This sequence comes from Mythimna lalbum, assembly GCA_949319445.1. NCBI lineage: Eukaryota > Metazoa > Arthropoda > Insecta > Lepidoptera > Noctuidae > Mythimna > Mythimna lalbum. The sequence goes on from OX439358.1 coordinate 4,553,313, forward strand.
CGTACTGACTTTAGGGACGTTTTTCTTATATTTAATAACATAAATTTATGTATTTAAAAATATTTTATGTAAGCAGACATGTTCAACTCAAAAAGGTAGCAAAAAAAACTATCAAAATGTTACAATACGCCACAGAAAAAAAATAAAATTGAGTCTTATTTTTTTCACATATTTAGCGGTAACATGTGATTCTTATTGGATTGAAATAAGGGTTATTTTACTGGTCACTGTCTTGATTTATTGCACAAAAAATTGTAATGAAATATTAGTCTGCGCTCGGCCGCCGTCGTGAGTGGACACTGTGACGGTGGCAAGCAGCTCCTCGTATTGGAAAAGATCGCTGTATGAATACAAAATATTTGACCTAACAAACTTGATCCTTCACGCATTCTGCACGGACTACGGACAACCAAGGTAAGATTTTATTCACAGTTTCTATGTACTTACAAATTTCATATTCATTTTCGGACTTGATGGAGTGACCTGAAATGTACTTCGAAGACTGCTACTGGAACTAATATACCAGTAGAGCTAGGTGTGCCGAGTTTGGGCTCGTTTTGTTAGTTATGTCGAGACCTTACCTCCGGACTTGATGGAGAAACCTGCAGGTGTACTTCGAAGACTGCTACTGGAACTATTATACCAGTAGAGCTAGGTGTGCCGAGTTTGGGCTCGTTTTGTTAGTTATGTTGAGACCTTACCTCCGGACTTGGTGGCGATACCTGCAGGTGTTCTTCGAAGACTGCTACTGGAACTAATAGACGAGTAGAGCTAGGTGTGTCGAGTTTGGGCTCGTTTTGTTAGTTATGTTGAGACCTTACCTCCGGACTTGATGGAGAGACCTGCAGGTGTACTTCGAAGACTGCTACTGGTACTATTATACCAGTAGAGCTAGGTGTGCCGAGTTTGGGCTCGTTTTGTTAGTTATGTTGAGACCTTACCTCCGGACTTGATGGAGATACCTGCAGGTGTACTTCGAAGACTGCTACTGGAACTAATAGACGAGTAGACCTAGGTGTGTCGAGTTTGGGCTCGTTTTGTTAGTTATGTTGAGACCTTACCTCCGGACTTGATGGAGAGACCTGCAGGTGTTCTTCGAAGACTGCTACTGGAACTAATAGACGAGTAGAGCTAGATGTGCCGAGTTTGGGCTCGTTTTGTTAGTTATGTTGAGACCTTACCTCTGGACTTGATGGAGATACCTGCAGGTGTACTTCGAAGACTGCTACTGGAACTAATAGACGAGTAGACCTAGGTGTGTCGAGTTTGGGCTCGTTTTGTTAGTTATGTTGAGACTTTACCTCCGGACTTGATGGAGAAACCTGCAGGTGTACTTCGAAGACTGCTACTGGAACTATTATACCAGTAGAGCTAGGTGTGCCGAGTTTGGGCTCGTTTTGTTAGTTATGTTGAGACCTTACCTCCGGACTTGATGGAGAGACCTGCAGGTGTACTCCGAAGACCTTTACTGAAACTAGTATACCAGTAGAGCTAGGTGTGCCGAGTTTGGGCTCGTTTTGTTAGTTATGTTGAGACCTTACCTCCGGACTTGATGGAGAGACCTGCAGGTTCAGGACCTGGAGGCTGCTATTGAAACTAATAGACGAGTAGAGTTAGCTGATAAGAGTGTGTATAGTTACCTTTTATAACACAATTTTTGTTTTAGATGCCAAGGCCTAAGACGAGATTCAAAAGAAATATGGAACTACGGGAACATTCATCATAATAATATAATTGTCATTGTCATAATAATATAATGAAAAATAAAAATTGATATTTTTTTATGTCTATCGTAAGTTTTATTCATTTCTTTTATCATTTACTACCTCCTGACTCGGCTTCGTACGGCATCCTAATTACGTAACACACTTAGAATGGCAATCCATTCCAATTTGACAGATAAACAATATCTATTGGGTTGTTCTTGTTGTCATGCAAACGACTTTTTTTTATGAAGCAATTAATAATGTTTGGAACCTAATCCTAACCTTGAAAGTAATTGTAAGTACTTATCAGTATTATATGTATGTGCCAAATAAACGTATTTTCTTTCTTGTTTTTGAGAACCATTTGATACCAAAACAAAATTATATAGGTACCTAAAACTTTTTACTTGCTATGTGAATATCAGTGACAGGAAATTAAACATCATCAATTTCAAAATTTTATGAACTCTATGAACTTTGCTTGGGTAGGCCAAGCAAAGTTCATAAAATTTATGTTGTACTACCCCTGGGGCACGCATAGCTTATCCATTAAAAAATTACAGAATTTTGCAAATCCATCTAAACATACCTACATTAAAAAAAAATACTTAATCTAAATTAAGTCGGTTAATTAAATCAATTCATAAACAAAAAAGGTTGCCCGAATTTACTTGCAAGATTAAAGGTACCCCAATAACAACTTTGAGAGAAATGACGGTGTGCCGTGGTATACTGAACACATCTGCGTACCCCTTTAGAGGGTACAGGCATGATCTTATACTGTGTGATTACGCAAACAATGCATACATAATATGCGAAAGCAGCAATTGCGGTTGATTTGCTGGCATTTATTGAAGAGTTCCGTTGTCTGTCTCTGAAACTCTCCAATCCCACAACTCTCCGACCTCATGAGAAGGCCAATTCTCGTAATTAAAAACATTCAAAATCTATTCGCAGTCTCATCTCGGCAACAAACAAATGTCAAACAATTTTCAAAATGTAGGGAAATTAGAGGTATTTTTGACAGATTGAGACAGATTAGACTGTGAACGTTCTTAAAATTACGAGAATTGCCCGTCTGATCTTTACAAGGGACTATTTCGGAATAAACCTCTTTCGAACAAAAAAGAATTTTGCAAATCCGTCTATATTATGACGGAGTTATGCCCTAACATACCTACATAAAAAAATATATAAACATCAGAATTGAGAATATCCTCCTTTTTTGAAGTCGGTTTAAAATACTAAATACAGCAGATAAAATAAGCTTATGTTTTTAATTATTTGTTTTCAAAAAGCTTGTCGCGCAAATTGTAAATACATAGGTACTTTAGCAAGTACTTGGTATCTACTTTTGTTACCATTTCACGTTACGAACTTTTTGAAAAATAATTAAAGTAAACTTAAAAAAAAAACATGGCAAAAATTTAATAAAAGTAAGCTCAAGTATCAAGTCGTGTCAAGTTACTCATAATTTCGCCGCTTCGCGCATTTCGCTGTGTGTGTGAGCCGTGCACGTGTAGTAGTAAGACTCTATACCTAAAATTGATGCGCGTCAAATCGTAAACGCGTCCTTAAATCTGTTCGACGAGTGTTTTCACACATTATAATATTTACTCACACAAACTCACATTTTTTGTGTTTTTATAGGGAAAAGTGAAATGGAAAAGCAAGCCCGGTAAATGCCCTATGCGTTAGAGCGAGACCGGAGATGGCAACGTTGTTACGTTCCATCACCCGTGCGTTTCGGATTGCGGACAAAAGTGACCATACCGCGAACCCGACCAACGCGCAACGTCACAATTATTATTCAATTGTCCTTATATGTTGTGACTATTTAATTTAGTCGGATTCGCGATTCACTTTTATCTCGATTTGGAACGCTGGGTAAGTTGCATAGAACTTGTATTAGCGTAACTAATGAATGAATTTTCAATTACGCGCGAAGTTTAAAGTTTAGATTTTATTTTAAATAATTATTTTATTAAGTTCAATGACTTAGATGTTAGGTGTCATGAAATTTTACCGCAAGCCGGGCTTTTTTGCTTGTATTGCTCGCACGTCCCTGATCGCAACCCAGTGCTGGGCACGCCACAATTATGGCGGTAAGTCCCCTCTTTGAGGCGTGGCTGGAAAGACCTCACGGCGTCCTTACCTTCCGCATGACGCAGGTCCTCACCGGACATGGCAAGTTCGGGAGGTTCCTGCATCGGATTCGAGCGGAAGAGACGCCCGGGTGCCGCCACTGTGCGGAACGCCCGGAGGACACGGTGGAGCACACAGTTGAGGTGTGCCCTGCTTGGGCGGAGCAACGCCGTGTCCTCGTGGGGGCGATCGGCGGCGGAGACCTCTCGCGCCGGGCCTTGGTTCAGGCCATGGTCCGGAGCGAGGAGGAGTGGCAGGCGGTCGCCTCCTTCTGCGAAGCAGTAATGCTAGCAAAGGAGGAGGCAGACCGCATCAGGCAACGGCGCCCCCGCCGCCGCCGCCGGGATTCCGATCCCGATTTCCGGCCACCGTAGACGTGGGCTCGCGGACGGCGAGCCATGGGTAGCTCGCTGTCCGATCGTCCGGTAACTGTCCGGACCGAGCCAAGGCGTCGACGGCGCGCACTGTTCCCGCGCGCCTCAAGGAGTTGTCAGCAACAGGAGGGGCCCATCTGGGTCGAAGCCTACCGGGGTCGGGGTTATCCGAAAGGAAACTAGAGCCCCGGTATGAAGGCTAGAAGGAACGGCGCGGGGTTTTTAGTCAGTAAGACTCTGACACTGTCTCCCACTCCACCCAAGAGCGGGTTTCGTCAATGATGATTTTACCCGTCGACAAAAAAAAAAAAAAAAAAAAGCCTACTAGGGCCAGGGTTATCCAAAAGGAACTCGAGCCCTGGTATGATGACTAGAAGGAATGGGGTGGGTTTTTAGTCAGTAATAGTCTGACACTATCTCCTGCTCCACCCAAGAGCGGGGGTTGTTATAAGATGATGTTTGCCCACCGAAAAAAAAAATCCCAATGAAGTTTTTGATCAATCATATTATTAAAACTATTGCATTGTAGTCATTGTCGTTTTATGACTTTTAATATTTCGTCATTGTTTACGATATTTTAATGTTTATACAAATAGCATGATAAATATTTATTAAAAACTAGCTTTTGCCCGTGGCTTCGCCCGCATAAAATATGGCTGATGTCACTCAGGAATAAAGCAGCTTTCCATCAGTGAAAAATTTTAGCAATCAGACCAGTAGATTACCTTCTAAAAAAAAAAAAAAAAAAACAAACTATTTCTATAAATAAAGTAGATGTAGATATTCCGTGATTTCTGAATGATTTACTTAGTTCCAAGTCTAACATTGAGGTACTATAATAGCTAATGCCACTTTCGCGCGCATCGCTAATGTCCAAAAATTAACACGAACAATTATACCCGATTTTGTGGAGCACGATTAAACCAGAGTCAGCCGGCGTACTAGTACTGCGCGCGGTAACGAAACCATAGCGACTTCTAATTCGACGCCAGCGCCATCTAGTTGTAAATGAGGTACTAAATGTAAAATGCGCTTTGATGCTGATTGGAATTTAAATTGTTCAAGGTTTAACATACCTAGGTATATGTTTTGTTATTATTTACTGGCTTTTGCCCGCGGCTTCGCTCGCGTTAAATTCGGGTAAGACGGTTCGGTGTCGGTCTAGTAACACTGCTATTTATTTTTTTGGGATTTTCAATGTACAGAATTTTCACTTCTACAGATTTAATAATAATTATAGATAGACCTATATAGACCTACCAAGAAAGACTGCAGTGGTAATTTGAACACTTGTAACAAAGCAGACGAGTTTGGTATGAAATTTTGGCTCAGTCTTGATGTTTATTCAAATTATTTATGTAATAGTTTTCCATATTTACGAAAAGATGAAAGCTGCCCATAAAATCGAATTTTAAGCGTTTATATTGTACTTTGACTGATGAATCTATACTTAAAAATCTACGAAAAAATTTTAGCAATCAGACCAGTAGATTACCTCCTGCAAACAAAAAAAAAAACTACTTCTATAAATATTAAGTAGATGTAGATAATCCGTGATTTCTGAATGATTTACTTCGTTTGATCGTTTCCAAGTCCAACATTGAGGTACTATAATAGCTAATGCCACTTTCGCGCGTGATAGATTATGCATAATATTTCAGTTTGTAGGGTGCAAATGTGGTTTATTGTACAAATTTCAAGTTGTACGGTACGACATGTACAAAACTTCAAAACACATTATTAAATTAGGCTGTCGTGTAATGCGTGGCGCAGTGATTTTTTTATTAGAAAAAATGTGTGTGAACGTCAAGGAAGCGCTAGCCGGACTGCGCGGCGGAGCGCGGGGGTGGGGCGCGACGCTCGCGTACGCCGTTTTGCGCGGGAAGGCACAGACGCGTGCATGGCTTTATTAAGTTTAGTCCTACATACTCCCCCTTTTGACCAAACAAGTGCCCTCACAGTTGGTCAAACCCCAACTAAGACACGATTTGCTTACGAGGCCTACCACGAGAACGTTTAGGGGCAACCGGCTGCGGAACCTCAGGGCATTCACCATCTCGCGAGTGATACCTCCGTAAGTCAGATAAGTGGTATTTACCGATGACTTCATCCGGTGATCCAGGAAACGTTAAAAGGTAAGTAGTCGGACTGACCTTCTTTTGTACAAGATAAGGGCCATCCCTTTTAGGCATCAGCTTGGAACTCACGCCCTTAGCAGCACTACTGAGGACGTGCGACTTCATCAGGACGAGGTCTCCAACGGCAAGCTCGTCAGACTTTCTGGTTTTGTCCTTGGCAGCTTTACGGAGATCTTGCTGACGCTCAATGCACTCCTTGCTGTTGCTGAGTGTTTCCGCTAACTTAAGCAAGTACGGCGTTACCTGTGGAACATAGTTTTCAGCCTCTATTACAGCACGAAGATCACACTGTACTGCAATAGGCGAGCGAAGTTCACGGGCAAATGTTAAGTAAGCTGGTGTTTGTTGGGTTGCCTTCGTTAGTGCAGTGTTTAGCGCAAAACGAATAAAAGGCAAAGCCTCCGGCCACTGTTGATGGTGTCCTTCTACCAAAATTGCCAACTGAGTCTTCAGATCCCGATTTTTGCGCTCGACGGGGTTGGCTTCTGGATGGTAAAGAGGGACAAGACTCTGCTTCACACCAAGCGTGAACATTGCGTGTTGCATGACATCAGCAACGAATTGTACTCCGTTATCGGATATGAGGCGTCGTGGAACACCATAGCGTAAGAAAACTTCTCCAATCAATACCTTAGCGCATGCCTCGGACGTGGCATCAGACAGAGCGAACAGCTCAACCCACTTGCTGGCTGTGTCTTCAACTATGAGCACCCACCTCTCTCCATTAGCTCCTTTGGGAAGTGGTCCAAACAAGTCAACAGCCAAGACTTCGAAGCGTTGGGCCGGAACTGGTGTCTGTAACAAGCCTGCAGGTTTCTCATTGGAGGGTTTGTAACGTTGACATTCGACGCAGGTTTTCAGGTAATCCGCCACATATCGTCGCATCCCAGGAAAATAAAATCTCTGACTTATACGGTGCAGGGTTTTCTCTAGACCACCGTGTCCAGAGGTAGCTGAGTCATGACATTCAACCAGTACCTGTTTACGTCGGTTTTCAGGAATGACGAGCTGTGGTTCTTCAGTCTCAGCTTCCGTGTACCGGTACAATACACCTCTGCAAGTATGATATCCTCTCTCCGTCCATCGGGTAAGTTCTAATTCATCCTTGCCTTCCAGTGCCTTAAGTATCTTAGCCACCTCGGGGTCTGCGAGCTGATCTTCTCGGAGCGTAGCGGCATCCCAGTGGGGTGGATCGACAAATACAGTGCAGACTCCATAGGAATCGCGAGCTGCCGCCTCACACGGCGGTCGACTGAGCGAATCAGCAACAACATTTGCTTTCCCAGGAGTGTAGTTCACTTGTAGATCGTAGGACTGGAGTTTCATGGCCCACCGTATGAGACGACCGGCAGGTGACTTCAAGGTGAGTAGCCATTTCAGAGGCTGATGGTCGCTGCCAACATGTACCTTATGTCCGTCAATGTATCCACGAAACTTCTCGACTGCCCAAACAACTGCCAACGCCTCGCGCTCCGTGGTGGAGTAGTTCTGCTCCGCCGAGGTCAGCAGGCGACTAGCGTAAGCGATGGGTCTTTCTTCGCGCGGTGACTCCCCCTGGAGTAAAGCTGCGCCCAATGCGTAGTTGCTGGCATCGGTGTACTGGAGGAGGTCATCAATCACTGGTAGCGGGTACGAATCGCTCTTAGTGACAGCGTTCAGCTTGCGATAGTCCACGCAGAACCGGTAAGTACCATCCTTCTTTGGTACCAGTAGAGCTGGTGCTGCCCACGGAGACTCGCACTCCGTGATAATACCTTCAGCCAACATCTTCTCGATCTCCGCTTCCATGATGGCCTTCTTAGCGGGCGTGAGACGATAAGGCGGCACGGCAATCGGCGGGTGCTCCCCGCAGTCGATGCGATGCTCCGCAAACGGCGTGGGTTCTCCCCCTGCTGCGAAGATATCTCCATACTCTTCCAGCAGCTGAGCGAGATTTTCCTTCTCTGAAATTGACAGCATCGTACCCTCATTACTACGTAAAATCTCCGCGGAAGCGTACCCAACGAAGTTACGTTCGGTCTCACAACGCAAAGGGTGAATGACCTGAGGTCGAACAGCTGTGAACCACGTATTGTTCGAAACGTTAATAACAATACCGGCTTTTCGCAAAAAATCTATACCTAGTAAGGTGTCATTATTTACTGCGTCGGGAAAAATCACGAAAGTAATAGGTATTGTCGACCCCATAAGTAATACGTCAACATCCACGAGTAAGATATTAAGCTCATGTGCTTTGCCATCAGCAAATTTCACCGACATCAGACTACTACGAAAGGAATAATTTAATTTTCGCAGCAGTGCGTACAGACTCGAACCGGCCACACTACGCTTAGCGGCCGTATCAACTAACCCAGTGCCGCGGTGACCGCTTATCTCGATGTCAAGTATCGGACGGCCGTCAGTACATGCGTTCGACGCGGATAAGTTGCATATTTGACTAATTGCCAACGCATTACAGTCGACATTACACTTAGAACTAACCAAATCAACATTATCACTATTACTAGACACCTTATCAACTAAATCAAGATTACAATTCTTATCATTAACAGATACTTTATCAGTGGGGTTCAACATTTTAAAATCACACACAGAAAAGGAATCTTTGGTACTGGTACTACATTTAGGGCAGTTTGCCCGAATAAACCCGTTAACACCACAACCATAACATTTAATGTTTGACCCAGAATTATAATTCATTGCTTCATTTTTCAGATATGATTATAACAATGTAGTTTCCCCTACTTACGTGGTAACTTCGCACATTCTTAGTGCCATACCGACAATATACCCTGCCTCGCGTCATTTAACATTAGTCCATTCCTTTTTCGTGCGCGGTAACTGTCGCATGTGCAGCTGTAAACAGCATCAACGACATGCCTAAAAGGAGCACACAGTCAAAAATTGAGCACTATGCTCAAAAAATCCGAAAATTAGAAGAAAAAGAAAGACAAAGACGAAGATTAACTCGGTTATCATCATCAGATGAGGAAGGTAAGCAAAAATGTATTAATTAGTGATGTGTGGAGGAAAAAATCGGTAGGTACTTACCTATCAGTTTTGTAAATGCTTTGGAATTGACTGCGAGTCAATAACTTTGACATTTTTTCAAAACTAAGACTGCATACTATAAAAGCAGTATTCATTTTAATTGCATCGGGGTTAACTGCGAGTTTTCAACGATGACAATCGTGCACATAATACGTACAATCTAAAAGATATGTTACGTTACCGTGCAACTTAATACAACTACCATAAAATTGGTTATCTTCACAACCTTAATTGCAAATTGTAATTTTAGGTAACGAAGATCTTGATGTGACCTTGGACAAGGATAAAGAAAACGTGCAACCAGTAACACTACCACCCGATTTTGTGCACGAGGTGGAACTGGAATCAAGCGATAACCATCTTGAGGAACATGATACCAAGGAGGAAACCAGCGGGGACGCAGAACCCGAGTTAGACCCTGACCTTCTGTCAGCCCTCGGGGAATCCACGCGGGACTCGCCGGACTATGGAGATAATATCCATAACAATTTATCACAGTTGTGGCTGCCTTTACTAAAGAAAGGAATGGCAAAAGAAACTAAAGACATGCTAATCAAAGATTACCCTGCACCAGACAACTGTAGGCTTTTGCAAGCACCAAAATTAAATGCTGAAATTGCAGCAGCAATACCAGACATGGTACGTAACCGTGACAAGGCACTTACAGCATCTCAAAGGCAGCTGGGCACAGGCATCACTGCCATTAATAGAGGTATGGATCTGTTATTAAAAACTGTTAACAAAATCCAAGCTTTAAAACATCTAAGCAATGGTTGCCGTCTATTATGCGACTCACACTTCTTAGCAACGCAGGCCCGGATTAAATTAATTACCCCAAGCTTAGACAAAGCCTTTTTAAACATTATAAATGATTCAGAACGTGATGAATCCTTGTTCGGTTCATCCCTATCAGAAAAAATCAAAGCAGCAAAAGCAATAGAAAAGCAAGGCCTTGCCATCAAGAAGACAGTCAAGATTGTAAAGCCGCAACAATCTACTACTCGTCCTCCCTATCAGGGAAACTGGAACCCGCCTCCTCGATTCCAGTCGAACAGGGGGGGGCGGGGTACATACAGGAGGCTGACGACGACAGGGAGTCGACGGCCTTACTCGTCGCCAGCGCAGCCACCCCAACGCGCCACGGTGCAGGAGAAACCTCGAGCTCCTGTACAGACTCACCGTTAACACAGGTACATGCGGGTAGACTTACCCGCTTTTATGACCGATGGTGGAATATCACCAAAAATAGTGTTGTTCTCGATTGGTTAAAAAATGGATACCAAATACCTTTTCATACACCTGTGAGTCAGTCAACTATACCTATAAATAATTTATCACAAACCGAAAAATTAGATATGATGAAAGTCATCAATAAATTAAAGTCATCAGGGGCTATCTCAGAGTGCAGCATGAGCCAAGACCAATTTATATCAAAAATATTTCTCACGCCTAAGCCCAATGGTGAAAAGCGTTTTATATTGAATCTAAAACCCTTAAATAAACTAATCGAGAACGAACACTTTAAAATGGAGGATTATCGAACAGCATGCAAACTAATACCACGTTATGGGTATCTTGCCACCATTGACTTAAAAGATGCTTATTTCCTGATAGCCATTAGGCCCTCCGACCGCAAATATTTAAAGTTTCAATTTCAACCAAATAATTCGCTTAAAACTCATACATTTAGATTTAATTGCATGCCGTTCGGTTTATCCGTGGCCCCACGGGTATTCACTAAGATTATTAAGGAAGCTATTGCTAACCTCAGACGTCGCGGTTTTCAATCAGTTTGTTATCTAGATGACATTTTATGTATTGGAGATACTTACGACAAGTGTCTTGAAAATGTAAATGAAACTTTGAAACTACTTGAGTTTCTTGGCTTTGTTGTTAATTATGAAAAAAGTCAGTTAAAACCGCGACAATCCTGCAAGTACTTAGGACTTTGTTATGACACCAAAAATCTTAGTATTGAGTTACCAGCTGATAAGCGCCGTAACATTACAGAGCTGGTTACCAAGTTTACGAAATTGCAGGCATGTTCGATTCGCGACTTAGCTCGCTTTATTGGTATATTAGTCGCCGCTTGCCCAGCCGTGAAGTACGCTTGGGTATACACTAAGTTATTAGAGCGACAAAAATTTCTTGCATTACGTAAGCATAATAATAATTATGATATAAAAATAGTTTTGTCCGATATTATATTAGATGATTTGTTCTGGTGGTCGAAAAATATCGATACAGCACGCAATTTCATGCGACACCCAAATTTCGAAATGGAAATATATACAGACGCGTCGAAATCAGGTTGGGGTTCTGTATTTAGGAACAATCAAATACATGGAAAATGGAAGTCATCAGAAAAGGAATTTCATATCAATTACTTAGAACTGATGGCAGCCTATTTGGGACTTAAGTCATTTACTAGTGATGTAACAAACTGTGCAGTATTACTACGCATGGACAATACCACTGCTATTAGCTATGTGAATCGCATGGGGGGTATTCAATACCCCCACTTAAACGGCTTGGCCAGGTCTCTGTGGAAATGGTGTGAGCAGCGCAATCTTTGGGTATATGCTTCATATGTCAACACCAAAGAAAATCGTGCAGATGCTGCTTCTAGAATAACCAATCCGGACACTGAGTGGTCCCTTTCCGATGACGCTTTTCAAGGCGTAGTAAAAATTTTTGGGCAACCTGAAATAGACTTATTTGCATCTCGAGATAACACTAAATGTGCCAAATTCATCTCATGGAAACAGGACCCTGACGCAGTATCTGTTGACGCATTTACAGCGGACTGGAATACTTTTTTCTTTTATGCCTTTCCACCTTTCTCCTTAATATTGAAATGCCTTAGAAAAATTATAGATGATAATGCACATGGTATATTAGTATATCCCAACTGGCCATCACAACCTTGGTTCCCATTATTGCAAAGTCTCATAGTATCCGAAGTCGTTTACTTGAACCCTAATAAGAACCTTTTGCAATCTCATTTCAGGGAGTATCATCCCCTGCACAAGAGCCTTACCCTGGGTGTCGCGAGGCTCTCCGGCAGGCCTTCAACCGACGAGGTGCCTGTTCAGACTCGGCCACATTGATGCTATCATCTCTCTCGAACAGTACCTTACAGCAATACAATACCTCTCTCAAGCTTTGGTGGCAATATTGTATGATAAACAAAATTAATGTTTTTAAGGCTCCAAAATCTTCTATATTGTCATTCTTAACTTTACAATTTAATAATGGATGTGCATATGGTAGCCTGAACTCACATCGTTCCGCTCTGTCTGTATTTATAGGTAATAATATTGGTTCAGATGAATCTATAAAGCGTCTTCTAAAAGGCGCATACAAACTAAGACCTTCAAGGCCCAAGTATGCCACCACCTGGAATCCCCAGTTGGTTTTAAACTTTATTACGACATGGTTCCCTAACAAGGACCTGACTTTGGAAAAAATCACAAAGAAGCTGGTGATTCTTCTAGCTATCTGTACAGCTCACAGGGTACAGACGCTCTCCCTAATTAAACTGGAGAACATACGCTTTTCAGAAAATGGCATAAAAATCGCAATACTAGACGTCATCAAAACATCTGCACCTGGTAGGGAACAACCTGTTTTGTTTCTGCCATACTTCAAAGAAAACATTCCCATTTGCCCAGCTACAGTACTTGCAGATTATATTTCTGTAACTAAAAATATAAGACCAGCAAGTACAACCAATTTGTTACTAACATACAGACAGCCACACAGACCTGCTACTACACAAACCATCAGCAGATGGATAAAACAAATGTTGTCTGAGAGTGGCGTTGACATTGGTGTATTTGGTGCACATAGCACAAGACACGCGTCTACCTCCGCCGCAAGCTTGGCAGGAGTTAGTATAGAAACAATTCGGAAGACCGCTGGGTGGACTACTTCGTCTAACTCATTTGCCCGGTTTTATAACAGGTCTGTTATAAATGAGGGTGACTTTGCCAGTTCGGTTTGCCTACAATCAGAAGTCTAATCTTGATTATGTTCCCATAATAATATCATAATTATCTAGTTTTAATAAAAAATAATGTTTCATTATATTAAGTTATCAATGTTAAGAGGTTTATATTATGTTTCCTTATTTTAAGAAATAGATATAGACAGATGTCTATCTGTTGAGGATGTAACAATTATCACAAGACTGATTTGTTTATAAATAAAACTATAAATGTTTGCAACCTTATTGTTTATTCTTCTCTATCCTAAAACTTTCTGACTCTCAACATCTACATTGTTATAATCATATCTGAAAAATGAAGCAATGAATTATAATATATGATCAAACGAACTTCCAAGTGAAGTTCGATCATTATTATAATAGTTGCTTCATTTGAAGATATGGGCTCCCTCCCTCCCTAATACTGATTCCCAGATAAACAGAAAGTTTTGTGTCATACCATTAACTCTAAAAAAAATGAACTAATGTTAAATGACGCGAGGCAGGGTATATTGTCGGTATGGCACTAAGAAGTAAAAAAAAAAAAAAAAAAAAAAAAAAAAAAAAAAAAAAAAAAAAAAAAAAAAAATCTTTGAAAAATGTGCGAAGTTACCACGTAAGTAGGGGAAACTACATTGTTATAATCATATCTTCAAATGAAGCAACTATTATAATAATGATCGAACTTCACTTGGAAGTTCGTTTGATCATATATTATCACTTTCACTTTTGTCTTTAACTTTCTTACAGGTATCGCGCGTATGTCCCGATCTACGACAGTAAACACAAAACATCTTTTTACCTTTTTCCGTCGCATTGTTTACCACACTAGACGAAACACTGCGCGTAGAACTCGATGACGTAGTAGGCACGTGCGCCGTCCCACTCGTCGACGCGGCGGCGGTCGCGGCTGCGCAGGACGCGGGGCCCGCGGCGGCGCGCTCGGGCGGCAGCGCAGGCCGGGGCCGCGCCGGCGGCGGCATCTCCTGAGGCGCATGCGCGCTAACGGCAGCGCGGCGGGCGTCGCACGATATCTCGGACAATGAATCTTCGATGTTTCGTGCCTTCTCTATTAACATTTCCAGAGTTGTTATAGATTCACGGGTTACACGTTTCCTTATACGGCGATGTAATAAGCCGTAAATCATATCGATTTCCATATCACTGTGCACTCTGTATGGGAGTTTCGATATTAGCACGCGAAGGCGACCGATGAAAACCTCCGTTCGTTCCTCGGCTTGTTCGTTGGCAAATATATCGCGAAATATCTTGTGCGGAGGCCGGGGTACGCCGAACATAGCGCGCAATTTATGAAGCGCGTCCTGCCATGACGTCACGGTCGCTTTTATTCCGCGATACCATACTGCTGCTTCCCCTTCTAGGAGCATTGGTAGGCCTCGAAGCGCATGATCATCGCTAATACATGTGCACTCTTTGTATATTTCGATAGAATCTATGAAAGCTTCGAGTACCTCTGAGTCACGGCGTTCTCCGCTGAATCGGGCCGTACAGCGCGCGAAGTTACCTTGCTTCGAAGACAGCGATGAAGACGGTGCAGCTGCAGATTTGATGGCCGACGTAGCTAGCAGGCTCTGAACCAGTTGACGGTTCGATTCCGCTTGAGCCTGAGCGAACGCCTCCAGGAATGACGTCAGCTGCCCTGACGAAAGCGGCGCGCGCGTCGGTGACGCCGGCGCGTCGCTCATGTTGTCGTCACCGTATGTCTTGCTTTTTCTGCGAGGCATTGTCCACGTATTCACACAGCACAGGCACACACAAAGTCACAAAGTCTAATTATCACCGTTACCAGTTCAAATGAGTTCGCGTCGCGTCGGTTAGGTACCTACCTACCTACTTACGCGGGCCGCGTTGGAGCGCCAGTTTGTAGGGTGCAAATGTGGTTTATTGTACAAATTTCAAGTTGTACGGTACGACATGTACAAAACTTCAAAACACATTATTAAATTAGGCTGTCGTGTAATGCGTGGCGCAGTGATTTTTTTTATTAGAAAAAATGTGTGTGAACGTCAAGGAAGCGCTAGCCGGACTGCGCGGCGGAGCGCGGGGTAGAGATGAGAGGTATATACTGGTAGAGGTATATATACCAAGTATGTGCTTCCCAGTACACAGACCGGGTACGGACCAAAATACTGGGTAAATACCTTGAAGGTATGACGTCAGACGCATAGTACGATACGAACCGCTACCACAAGGTAGCGCCCAGTTTGTGCGGTATCGGTAGTTCGTCGGTGGCTTCGGCGTACGCCGAAGCCACCCGACGCTACCCGACAGCTTACGAAGGGACCCGAAACGTCATTCGTGCTTTATGAACATTCGGATGATTTAATTTAGTTAGAAAAAATGGGTACCTACTTATTTTTACGTGCTTAAGGAACATAATTGCATAATTACATTTTTTGTCACGACGTGAAAGAGTTCCTTAGTTTGTTTATGTTAGGGAATATCGAGTGTAGGTACTGTAGGTACGTACCTAGGTCGACAATGTTTTGATTTTTTGCGTCAGTTGTATCTCATAATGCATAATTACGTATACTTGAAACGTCGTACCTACATTATATTGGAGGCATACCATACTTATCGTATAGGTTTACTTATCGAAATCCTACCACACCCAAATACTTAGAAGTATTTTAATACCTGGTATTTGTACCAGGTATTTAGTGATACCCATACCTTAAAGACCGGGTATGGAGAATGGCAGGTATATCTCATCTCTAAAGAGGTTTATGCTCAACACTTTATAGATATCACAGAATTATTTTAGTAGCATTGTGCATTGAAAACTGAAGTATACACATACACATAAATCATACATTAAAAGTACATAATTTCAAAAATATAATTCCAAAATATTCATAATCATAATACAATAAATTCAGAAAATAAAGAGTATTTTTTCTACAAATAAAAATTACAGAAAGCTTACTCAACTTAGGTCCGCTCGGTGTGACGGCTCTGGATCGAATGTGCGGAGAACGGCGGAGCGGCAGCTTTTATAGACTGTTGTAAACAAGTGACGTCACATCGTACGATAACATTTTAAATTCGTTAATATTTGTATTTTATCATGAATTTATGGTTAAATTGTATTAAAATATAGTAAATATGTTTCAAATTAATTAGTTCTATTACACAGTTGGTCTTACAATGGCATAATTAGTAAAAAAGTCACACTATTTTTGTAAATAACGGTTAAATGTAATTTTACACAAAACCAGAATAAAAGAACAGTATTTTGCAATAGTGTTGATAAGATTTTGCCGAGAAACTGTTGAGTATTGTGTATCACATGAAAAGAAGGTGATGATTATTACAGAGATGTTCTTATTTGTGTCCAATTAAAGAAACAGACGTGAGTTTTTGTGTTAAATAAACTTGTAGGACTAAACTTAATAAAGCCATGCACGCGTCTGTGCCTTCCCGCGCAAAACGGCGTACGCGAGCGTCGCGCCCCACCCCCGCGTAGAGATGAGAGGTATATACTGGTAGAGGTATATATACCAAGTATGTGCTTCCCAGTACACAGACCGGGTACGGACCAAAATACTGGGTAAATACCTTGAAGGTATGACGTCAGACGCATAGTACGATACGAACCGCTACCACAAGGTAGCGCCCAGTTTGTACGGTATCGGTAGTTCGGTACGCCAAAGCCACCCGAAGGTACCCGACAGCTTACTAAGGGACCCGAAACGTCATTCGTGCTTTATGAACATTCGGATGATTTAATTTAGTTAGAAAAAATGGGTACCTACTTATTTTTACGTGCTTAAGGAACATAATTGCATAATTACATTTTTTGTCACGACGTGAAAGAGTTCCTTAGTTTGTTTATGTTAGGGAATATCGAGTCTAGGTACTGTAGGTACGTACCTAGGTCGACAATGTTTTGATTTTTTGCGTCAGTTGTATCTCATAATGCATAATTACGTATACTTGAAACGTCGTACCTACATTATATTGGAGGCATACCATACTTATCGTATACGTTTACTTATCGAAATCCTACCACACCCAAATACTTAGAAGTATTTTAATACCTGGTATTTGTACCAGGTATTTAGTGATATCCATACCTTAAAGGCCGGGTATGGAAAATGGCAGGTATATCTCATCTCTAGCCTCTTTCTAAAAATGTGTTTTCTTTGCTAATAAATAACTCATTAAATAGATATTTTAAATAAATAAACTATCGGTCCCTCTTGTCTATTATTTTTAGCTCTTTATAATACATTTCCCTCACACGCGCATCGCTAATGTCCAAAAAATAAACACGCACGAGTATACCCGATTTCGTGGAATACGATTAAACCAGAGTCAGCCGGCGTATTAGTACTGCGCGCGGTAACGAAACCATAGCGACTTCTAATTCGACGCCAGCGCCATCTAGTTGTAAATGAGGTACTAAATGTAAAATGCGCTTTGATGCTGATTGGAATTTAAATTGTTCAAGGTTTAACATACCTAGGTATATGTTTTGTTATTATTTACTGGCTTTTGCCCGCGGCTTCGCTCGCGTTATATTCGGGTAAGACAGTTCGGTGTCGGTCTAGCAACACCCCCTGCTATTTATTTTTTTGAGATTTTCAATGTACAGAATTTTCACTTCTACAGACTTAATAATAAGTATAGATAGACCTATATAGACCTACCAAGAAAGACTGCAGTGGTCATTTGAACAATTGTAACAAAGCAGACAAGTTTGTGATCAAGTTCTGGCTCAGTCTTGATGTTTATTCAAATTATGTAATGGTTTTCCATATTTACGAAAAGATGAAAGCTGCCCATAAAATCGAATTTTAAGCGTTTATATTGTACTTTGGCTGAAGAATCTATACTTGAAAATGTACAAGAAAAATTTAGCAATCAGACCAGTAGATTACCTCCTAATAAACAAAAAAAACACAAACTACTTCTATAAATATTAAGTAGATGTAGATATACTTAATATTTATAGAAGTAGTTTGTGTTTTTTGAAGTAGATGTAGATATTCCGTGATTTCTGAATGATTTACTTAGTTTCCAAGTCCGACTTTGAGGTACTATAATAGCTACTACAATTTAACTGCGTCAAGTCAATGATGAACTAATCAAAATCTATCTAATTAATTTTCCATTTCCCTTTATCCAACAGACTTGGTCTTGGACTAACATCCACGAGGCCAAACTTAAGTTTGGCCACGTGCCATGGAGCGCAGTAAACTAGGTGTTAAAATAACGGATCGCGTACACTCCAAAACACAAATCACTGACGCGGCTCAGAAGGCTGCCCAGCTTAAGTGGGACTGGGCTGGACATGTTTTCTGCATGTTGATGAACCGGTGGGCCAGTACAACTCAAATTTGGTGCCCTAAAATTGCACGACAGGGTCGCGGCAGACCAAAAAACAGATGGTGGGTCGACTTACTGTCTGTCTTCATGAGGAATTGGCAAGAAGTTGTTCAGAGCCGAAAACAAAGGAAGAAATGCCAGGCTTTGACTTTGAAATGATGATGATGAAAATAGTTCGATTAGAAAAAGTCTAGTCCGGCCCTGAGCGCTATCTCAGCAGCTGATAAAGATAATTTTAATTTAACTGACGGGTGTGGTAATTTCATATTATTAAGTATTTTTTATCAGTTTGTCGAACTGATTACATAATTATTGATGTAAACTTAATTATAATACTATGTTTATGGGTGACGAAACTTATGATTAAGATGTTATTAATGAGTAAAATGGTGTGATAGGATTATATACTTCCTTGTTAGATTGTACGAGGGGATTGTGCTTTGGAAGTAGCCGGAACACAAAGTAAAGTCCCACAATACCTCCTTTAAAAAGGGT
Source organism: Mythimna lalbum (assembly GCA_949319445.1). Lineage (NCBI taxonomy): Eukaryota > Metazoa > Arthropoda > Insecta > Lepidoptera > Noctuidae > Mythimna > Mythimna lalbum. Next base: position 4,572,562 of record OX439358.1, read on the forward strand.
GGATCCTCCGACCAGACAGATGTTATAGTCTGGTGGGCTACTGCCCGATAGTTGATTTCGGGCTTTCGTATATATTCAAATCGCGCGGAGAACTCTGATTGCGCGATGCAGGATTTCGTATTTTCTTCGTAGTTCTTATGTGGCGTCATAGATAACGCTTCAGTACAAATAATTGTATATATGTAATAAGGAACGCACAAAGGAAGGCGTTTTTTGTTCATCTGTAACACAAATAAAAAAACTGGGTAAAAGCGAGTCAAACTCACGCACTCAAGGTTCCGTACTAACCGTAGAAAAAAAACGGCAAAAAAAACGCGTTTGTTGTATGGGAGCCCTCTTAAATATTTATTTTATTATTATATATTTGTTAGTATAACGGCAACAGAAATACACAATTTATGAAAATTTCAACTGTCTAGCTATCTTGTTTCTTGAGATTACAGCCCGGTGACAGACAGGGACAGACAGCGTAGTAATAGGGTTCCGTCTGTACCCTTTGGGTACAGAACCCTAAAAAGATTTTGGTAACAGTCCCGTGAAAACGGGTAAGTGACCCCAAAAATAGTTTTAGACTCTGCAAAGGAAAAATAAAAGAAATACATTTCACATATCAATTTTATTAAAATCCTTCTTGTTTCATACGAAGCTTGTATATTCATCTAATTACATCAAATATCTAACTTGCATATAGATAACTTTTATACACTCAATAATGACTTTTTTACATAATTATTTTTTATTTTATTGAACTGATTTTTGACCCATTTAGTGAATCAATATTTATGTTATGATTAAGTGTATTAATTTTTATATTAGGCTTTGAACGCAATAAAGTTATAAGTAACAAAAATGTAGCTACAATGAGTTCCAATTGAGAATAGGATCGATAGCCATGTTGTGACGTCACGATTAACTGTCAAATGGAGGAAAGAAATTTTTAAACTTTAATTAGTTTACGAAAAATGTAATTTATTTACGAACTTTGAACGAAAAAAGTTTAATTTAAACTCCTTTTTCAATTTTGTCAATTTCCTTACTTCAATTTTGTCAATTTTTTTGCGATTTGACAGTACGACGTCACGCCAAAACATTGCAACCGATCCTATTCTCTATTAGGAACGCATAGTACATATTTCTTGTGTTATATATTTTTATATACAGCATTTTTTGGCCTAGTTTATGGAATCTAAATAATAATTAATTTTAAAAAAATGTACCTCATTGTAAAGCTACACAAATCATATCACTTGATATGCATTCGTGACACGTCAATAGTTACTTTTCAAAAGCCAATTTTTGAAACCATTAAAATTTTGAACAAAACAAAATATTCATAAAATGGATCTATTCTGTACAATTTCTAGCATGTTATTTTTTAAGCATTTGTTTTATTATTTTTTAATCTTATATTATAAGTGATTGTGTATGTTATATTTATAAGTTAAAAATAACGCTAAAATAATAATAACATGGTTATTAGTACACCTATTTAAATATTCAGCCCAATTAGTTTGTTTATTTAATATTATTTTTGGAACATTCTATTATAATTTTACATTTATTTCTATTGATTTCTACACTGACTTACAATATTTATCATGATTATTGAAAATAAAACATGATAATAATTCTACCCATTTAATGTTTTATTATACACATATCGTGGCATTTTACTTATTATTGGTAAATCTCGTATAATATGACATAAAATATTAAGTAAATAAGTATCTTTGACGTAAAACTTTTTTGAATTAAATTCAATAATTATTTGTAATATAATTGTTAAATAATTTTGTACTATTATTACAATTTCAAAATATGCAATAAATAAAATGTTCTTTTCTCTTTTAAATATACTTTGGTTTTAAAATATTATTTTTCAATAAGTTAAAATTGACCTATTTTAAAATTAAGTATTTTTATTGTCATAAAATGGTTTTTTTGATCAAATAAATATTTTAAGATTATTTCTAAGTTGTGTAAAAAAATTAAATAATGAAATGCTGTAATTATTCAGTATTTTCATTTTTAGATAGTTTCATACAGTTGGCTAAGAACTGCATTCCAGTTTTTGTAAATTAAGAGTCTTATAAAATAATTATAAAATTATAAATTATATATAATTTCATTTTGTAAAATGCTGAAATATTTTTGTGTATGGTTATAGATACATGGGTTAGTTTAAAACCTAACAATTAAATCTTTCGCTTTTCTCTAGCAATAATATTTGACTAAATAAAACATTGGGTGGTACAATGATCTTAATATCCTAAACGTTTTCCATTAAAATGTTATTATAGTCTTTAAGAGCTTAGCAAAATGTAGAAATTTTTCTATTTCGTTATTATATAAGTACCCTTTTCGCTTGATTTTGGTAAAATTCCTCCATTATTTATTTTTTTTATTAATTTTACAATTAAATAAAATCACCTTAGCATTAGTTCGCTAGTACTATAAATATTTTTTTTCGATTCCTCGTAACATTAATGAACTCTGATAACATTTGGCTCATCATTTTTTGTTCAGTCGACCTCCACATTTTGGAAGACTAACGGAAACCTTTCATTAGACATAGTTTTTTTTCTCTAAATCTACATACAGAAATTCATACAACGTGTATACGTACAACACTAGAAATTTCGAATATTTTTATTGGTTGAAAAAAAAAAAATTTACACAACCGAACATTTTGTTAATAGCTATTAGATATTTTTCTTTACTGTTTATTTAAGTAGTAAATCTATTTCATCTATTTGCTTCTAAAATGTAAATTTTATTATGTTAAAACATATTTAAAGACTCATTACACTATCTTCAATCACAAAAGCGTAACACTGACACAACGTACCTATAATATTTTTTAAAACGTGTAATGAATCCTTAAAATTTAATTTTATTCTATTGTAATAGTAAGTTTAGATTTATATTATAGCTGTATTATAAGCAATTAATAATTGGCAAAAAAGAAATAAAATTGTGAAAAAAATACCGCAGTGAACCCTGCTTTCCGTAAGTCACAGAAATTATATATTATTTTAATTATATATTTTTTTTTATTAAAAAAACGGTTACAAACTTGTTGATGCACATCGACGCAGTTTTATTAAGCACATAATAATTATTATTTACGATTATTTTATATTCTCCATTATGTAATATATTACTTACACATAGTTAACATGTTTGAACGGAAATCGCAAAGTCTTTATTCGACAAAATAATAGACACAGAAATTGATTCTTAGAGCTTATTTATTGGCAACATAAGTATTGGGAGACTAAAATGTAGATCAACACTTGGTTTCCGGTATTTTATTTATATTTAAGAGGGCAACATTATTTTGAAAGGCCATATCACTAATAAAAATCAAAAATTTAATGAAATTGAGTTTTTGGAGGGAAATTGTTGGGAGTGAATTTCAGTGACCGTTTTTTTTTTATTTATTCATAAAATTATTGATTCCTGGTAGATATGAATTTCCAGTGTCTGCGCAACTAGTCAAGATGTGGAATCATTGAAACAGCGCGATCTCTGTAAAATGGCGCTGAGTATTTTATTGTAGTGTCGACTATCTCAGCGAAGTTTATCAAGAAGGCTGACTTGATTTTTCTCCCAAATACCTACTACAGACATTAAAATATGCAGATTCATATTCTAATGGTAAACAAATTAACTATTCATGCGAAGACATGGATTAAAGGACTTAGTATCCAAACTAAAAACATTAACAAAAAAAATTGTACACAATCCCTTTTAAAATATGCTCTAAGAATCGTATGCTATAAGGGTTATATCATCACACATTTTTAAAAAGAAATGGATCAAAGTTACATTTTAACTTTTTAACAGCTGTCGTCGAAATATATCTTGTCTTGCTATCTTGTCTTTAAGACAAGAGTGAATAGGTTACTTCTAGGCAAGCGTGCTCCATCGTCGACCACATCATTGCTTACCATCAGGTGAGATGGTGGTCAAACGCAAGCCTATCAATAATAAAAAAAAAATATCCGACAAACACTCTCGCGATTATTCCACCATGATCACACATTTACAACCAAATACTCCATCTCGTCAGCTCTTCTGTCACCTATGGGGATTGAAGAGCTAAACGAGATGAAGTACCCAGTCGCGAACAGACGACCTTGGCGTATAAGACACGAAAAACTAGTCGGATAAGTCCAACGTGAGTGGTTAAAAGAAAATGATTTTATTCATTTTTATTACGGAAATACCGAATATTAAGTTAGGTTGCCAATCTAACTTTAACAAAAAAATGTTTTTTCTATATTCAATGATTTTTAAATTATTGTTTTATCTTAGTCTTCTGAATCAAAATAACTTTTAAGAGGATTACAGGAGCTAATCGAGAATTTTATATTTAAATAACAATCAAGAAAATATATGTTATTCTTTGAGATAATTGGTACAAAACATTTTACAGTATATTTTGAAAAAAAAACTAACAATCTAAAAAATACCATAATGTCTCTGCACCACCCTAGGTGGACTGGCAGGGAATGCCTAAGGCATTATTATGTTGCATGAAGATTAAATAAATAAATTTAATTAAATAAAAAAACAAACAAGATTCACGCAAAAAACATAACTCTTCTTGCAGTCGGGTAAAAAACACGAAGATGCCTTTAAAAATTACTTGTATCTTTTAGAAACCGGTCTAATATGCATGCCATCATTTTGATTGTATATCAGATTACTCTACAAGCAACGTTTTACCCTTATTTATAATGTTTAGTTTCTATAATCAAATCTGTAGATTTTTAATAAATTGCTAAAATGGTTCATATTTTGCAAGCATTCAGTCTTTGCGCATCTCTTTCTTTTGTATGTAGTCAGACCAACGCTTTAGGTCCTGCAGCCCTCTTAATACACGATAAACTCAAAAAACGACATAATTTTTTTCTATTTTACAATACAACATGGACATGTAATTTTAAGGCCTTAAATACACTTGAAGCCATATAAAACCAAAAACACCGAAATTACTAATCAGTACAAACTACACTTTAAAATATCGCGACTGTTCTCACTGGCTTGCGACTTTTAAATTGCAAATGCGATAGAGTCATCGCAAATACGATAGTCATCGCATACACGATATAGTCATCGCAAATGTGATAGTCATTGCAAATGCGATAGAGTCATCGCATATGCGATAGAGTAATCGCAAATGTGATATAATAATCGCATATTCGATAGACTAATCGCAAATGTGATATAATAATCGCATATTCGATAGACTAATCGCAAATGTGATATAATAATCACATATTCGATAGACTAATCGCAAATGTGATATAATAATCGCATATTCGATAGACTAATCGCAAATGTGCGTGGAAACTAAAATAGGGGTACGTATACACTGCCACCAAGCGCGTTCTATAAAATGATCCACTGTAGCAACACGTCTATGCGTTATGTCTAGATTAGAGTTTCTTTCCCCCCGTACCGTTGGAGGTACGAGTATGGGCACTGGCTTCCGGGAGGTTCTCTCATCGGCCGTGGGTCTGCATACTAGTTTTTCGACGTCAATATTGTCACGAACTCTGAAAAATTTGAAAGATTTTGTTAAAAAAGTTATCAGCTTAAAAAAAGTGCAGTGTAAATGATAATACAAACAAACGTACGTTTTGGGAACACATTTATTGTGCGTGCAGCTTAGGAGAGGAATTCCCTGCCGGGACTGTGTTTCCTGAGACTTCTAGCTAAGCGTGCTCCAACGTCAGCCACATCATCGCTTATCATCAGATGAGATGGTGGTCAAACGCGAGCCTATCAATAATTTTCTTTATTGCCTCTTTCTGTGCCGCTTGCTTGCTTGCTACCCGAAACAAGTTATGCCTCTTTCCATTGCTCTTTCTTTTATTGATCCTGTATATAGCTTGAATCTTAGGGCTTACGTCACGTCTAATTTGATCTTTCCTAGATCATAAAGTAAGATTAAACCAAGCAGTTTTAGTGTGGAATTTTTCTGCCGGAGTCTGTATCCTGATACCTACAACCTAGGATTCTTTAGGTAAAGAGTGAATACGACCACCTACGTCTCGCGTTTATTCCGCCAGGATCGCACATCCACGACTACATACTCTATTTCGTCAGCTTTTCTGTCATCTATGAGGATTGAAGAGCTAAACGAGATGGAGTACCCAGTCGCAAAGACAAGACTTCGGCAAATAGGACGCAAAAACATTCTTCGTTAAAGGGTAAGTAAGCGTCCTCCATCTTTGACCGCATCATTGCTTACCATCAGGTGAAATGCGAGGCTATAATAATTTTAACATATACCTAGTTGTATGCATATCTGTCATATGTCGCAACAAAATTGGACGAAGACAACCACTCACTGGATTCCGAACAGCGGGAGTCGTGACGCGCTACGCCCAGAAGGAGATAGCGTGACGATTTGGACTCCTACCTTAAGGATTGACCAGAAGTGACTAAGGACAGAAAAGAGTAAAATAACGGAAGGGAAGCCCCTTTGCCCTGCAGTGGGACATATCGGGCTCAGAATAATAATAATTTTGTGTGCAATGGCTTAATAGCCAGGAGCCTCAACCAACACCATAAGAGGCTCTCGTTAGGCGGCTGGTTCAAGGGATTGGTTCAGAAAGCTGTACTTCTACACACGGCTCGTATAGTCAGGAGGTTTCTCTCTCTGGAACCCTGACCGCCGGTAGCTTAGACCCTGTTCCCAATACCGGTGAGCTACTGTGTTTCATATTTTTAAATGTTTTTTTATTGAAATATTTAAAAATATAATCTCTTATCCACTCTACTGTCTACATAATAATAATAGTTGTATGCTCACCATCGTAATTGACCATGCCGTCTCCGTCGAGGTCAGCCTCGCGGATCATGTCGTCGACCTCTTCCTCGCTAAGTCGCTCCCCCAAGTTGGTCATCACGTGACGGAGCTCCACCGAAGATATCAGGCCGTCGTTGTTCTTGTCGAATACCCTGGAATTTGTTATGGGTAACTGATTAATACGATATCCTGATTGGACTGGCCCCTCAAATCTGTATGGTTCTTTCTGCAAAAGACCATCTCAGACACTTATCTGCATAGTTCTCATATGAGTTGACCATATTGTATAGACTTTAAAAGAGAATTTGACCCCTGACTAAGTTTCAGTACTTCTTCTCATGATAATCAGGAAATACCGACCACATTAAAACTGATGAACAAATTGACAAAAAAGTGTTTTTGTAAACCTATTTGTATATCATTTAAGTACAGAAAAGTGAGTACATTGCCTTCAAATGAAGAACTCTTATTTTGTGATTGTCTATCCACGAATAGATTATTTAGAGGCATGCAGAACAGAGTCCTGCAAACCTCCGTTGAAAAGGGAAGTTCCTCCGACCAGACGGAAATTATTTCTAGTTAGAAGTTAGTGAGCTAGCTAGCTAGCTGAAGTTATGTGAAGTGTATGTATGGCACAGTTTGGAATCTGCACATTTCAGAAGTTAGTTGTAAAACTCGCATATAAAATACGACAACTGGTCAAATAATACTTGTTTCTTTTTTTATTTATTTTTAAAGTTGATCAGAATAACTTTCTCAATAATCTTCAAAAAAAACAAAATCACCAGATGAAGTTGTGCCCAACAAAATGCCTTTATCGATTTCCGTCAATAGAATAAAATTTATACGGAAATATCAACTCTCCAACACATTCGGATTCTGCCATTCACTGCATTAGTCTATTTTCTATAAAACTAAAAAAACTGGCATTAAAAGAATTTTCAATAAGTAAAAGATCTGAGGTATACCTGAAAGCCTCTCTAAGTTCATCTTCTCCATCAGCCCCGCGCATCTTCTTGGACATCATTTGGAGGAACTCGTTGAACTCGATGGTTCCGTTGCCATCCTGGTCTACCTCCTTCACCATGTCTCGAAGCTCCGTCTCTGGAATGCACAGTTTTATAATTGAATATAATGAATTACTCAGTATACAAACAAATAATGCATTATAATGAATCTTTTATCTTCTTGTTTAAGCAGTTTTTCTTTCATATGGCTTTGCTCCTTTTTCTTTCTCGAAAAACAAAAAGTGAGTCCCTAATTTGATAATCTTTGTTAGGTGAGTTGCGATCCTCTTAACTTCGGGAAGCACTGCCCTAGCAATATCTAAAAAGCCCAATCATATTACTCCCATGACCAAAATAAAACGACAATAAAACCTAAAGAGAGACATTAACACGATTATAATAAAGTGCGTACAATAAGCCCGTATTGTCCTAAACTCGGTGTTATCTCACAAACAGAGAGTAACGATGTCGTAAATTATATTCCTACGTGAGCATTCTCGTTGAGATAAACTTCAAATCAACATGGGTTCGCTAAGGAAAGAAAACGTTTTGTTGTACTGCTTTTTTTTTTTGGTGGGCAAAAATCATCCAATGACAACCCCCGTGCCATGTCCGGTGAGGACCAGCGTCATGCGGAAGGTAAGGACGCCGTGAGGTCTTTCCAGCCACGCCTCAAAGAGGGGACTTACCGCCATAATTGTGGCGTGCCCATGTTTTATACTGCTGATGCTATACATTACAGCATTGAACGGGAAATTGGATTGGGTAACTCTTGGGCCATGGAGTCCGAGTGCTCATACGCTTTTTAAAGAACCATCCAAATGATTAGTTGACACTTCGTTTGACCTGGCTGGCTTTTACCTCGGTCAGAGATTAAGCAAAGCCATACAACGTGGCAATGCCATCAGCCTTATGGGCCGGCTTCGAGTCGACAGCGATGCGGAGGAGTTTTATGACGCCATATTTTAGTTAGGAGTAGGCCTTTAGTGTACATATAGTTTTAATTAGTTAAGTGTTTGAAATATGCGTATAAAGACAATAAATAAAATTTAACATATCCATCCTAATTATAATATACAATGTGAATTTTTCAAGTGTGCCTGAATGGTTAAATTCTCGAATTTTTGCTAATTTTCATTTCGGATTTAGCCATACTTACACGCTATCTTGAAAAAAATCATCTGTATAGTGGTCCAGGTTATCTGTAGATATTTGACCAACGGTTCATAATAGTACATTATGATATATGTAAGTGTGTAATGTTAGTGATTACCGTTGAGGCGGTATTTAGACCCAAGTCATGGCGAGGGTCTTAAGAGAGCCGAGAACGGTAATCATTAATTACTCACGTGTATCATACGACGTTTTTCAATACACTTATGAATAAAATAACTGTAAAATTAGCATACTTTTATGGCGGTAAAATCTGTTTTCATACGCACGCCCATTTTTTTTTTCTCGTGGGGGACAACCTGCCCCATCTTGATACGATAAATGTCATAAAATTATGGCGGCAGAGAGGTTGAACAATAAGGTTTTAACCACATTATAGCACTAGTGCGTAATGGTAATCAAAATGTCACAGTTTGGTAACAAGTGCCATTATATACCTACCTAAGTGCAGTGCAATAAGAGTCACTTTATGAGCAAGTGTATTGAAAAATATTGTTTCACATAATATGAGGCATGCAGTACTATATGTATTAATTTCCCTACATTGTATTAATTTAATGCCTTATATTTACAAATATTGTAGTAATATTGTTCACCTTCAGTAAGAGTACAGTAAGCTAGACAATGCCCTCCTCATAATAGAATTAATTACCTATAGTAAATTGTCAACTATAGAGTCGTTACTACACTAATAATAAACTCGAGAGTTTCCAAAGGTACAATGGAAATGTAAGCCGATACTACTTCAGAATTTCACAACACGGAGACGTGGCGCCGTGGCTTAGTTGGTTAAAGCGCCTGTCTAGTAAACAGGAGATCGTGAGTTCGAATCTCGCCGGGGCCTACGTTGTCTTTTTGGATTTCTGTAAGTCATTCATGTTTATCGATAGGTTTCAGACAGTAAAATACATAAAATCCCTTATTCTTGTACAGCTTTGTGATTAATAACGTTCAATATTATTATTTACTTTTCTATTAGCGTTCCCACCAAACGCAAATACAAAATGTAAGTATGGCAATGACGTTACCTGTGACGTCTCTTGCCACGTGACTTCTCTGCAGGAAATGTCATACATTTTGCACTTAGCGTTTGGTGGAAACGCCAACAAAAAAGTCATTTGTCGAACCTTTTTGGCGCGGCCGTGAGGCACACACAATGATATTGTTTTTATTTACTTTTTACATATATTTTTTTTGTTTTTATTTAAGTTGTGTGATCCTGTGAGAGTCGCCAAATAAATATTTTTTCTTTCTTTTCTTTCTTTCTAAACCAGCATCTGGTTCAAAATAGAATTACGCTGCCGCACGTTTCCCAGTTTCGAAGATAATTATACAACACGAGATTATCAACATTCCATTGCAATTTGAAACGAATAGATCCTCGGCTATATTTACTACGCATTTAAAAATACTTCACTAGGTATTTTTAACTAAGAGCCACGCATAGAATATTTTTATTTTATAAAAATAAATAAAAAATAGGTATCAGTTAAAATAGACACTGTAGCAATGGGCCGGGTCGACATTTTGATGCTACATTTACACGTGGGCCCAGCTTCAGCCAATCGCTGTTGTGTAGCCATTGTATGAAAGGCGAAACCTCGTAAACACAATGGCGATTGGCCGAGGGCCCACATGTAAACATAGCATTGCATCTCTAACAATCAATACAGGTATACAGACACCAGAAAATCTGGTCATCAGTTCGTTCAAGGACTATCGACTGGTCAACAGACGAGTCACTGGGTTGAGGAGGTCTAATAAGCAATGGCTCCATGTAAACCACAGGTATTCAGCCGCAGCCGGTTAGGCTGAAAGCCGACTTGGGGTCGGCTAGTTGATAAGATAGCTTGGCCTATAGTAGATATATATCCAGTAACTAGTGACCCTCCTTGGTTTTATATGTTTGCGGATTGTATACACAACGCTTTCTCGTTTTTAGCTCTTTCTATTGGTGAAACCCCATTAAAACCCTAGCGTGTTTTAGGAGTTAGCGGATAAACAAAACGACAGATGCGGAAAACAACTTAATTTTATAATATCTATCTAAGGATACCTTCTGATCACATAATTTATCATTTTCAAAGCTATCCACCATAATTTAAAAACATTTAATCCATAAACCTCAAAGGCATAATAACAGAGCTCCTAATGGAATTCGCCCGGACCTGACCCAATTTCAAACTCCGGGACACCGTACGGCAAAGAATTTCGAATTTTTAAAACTTCCCCAAACCATATTCAATAAAATTTTATAGACGTACCAAATCCAGAATATGGCAGTGAATTTAAGTATAAACCCGATTTGTTCACGATTCTAATAATTTTCTGAGTTATCCTCTTGGGGTACTTTAAAAGTATTATTGAAGTGCTGATTAACGATGCTCCTTCGATAATACTGAGCAGCCTACTTAGCTTTCTTGACTTAATTATAGATAATAATTAATGGGTGCTAATTATACAGACTTCATTTTAGCATTATTCGCCTCAAAAATCAGGACTACCTTCTAAATTACTAAGTAGCCAGAATTAACGAGCGTTTGAATGAATTAATTTCTGTATAAGCCACTCTCTGGATGCGAAGCTCCTACCTTAGCCTTTTAAGCTAACCTGTCCAGACTGCTCTACAATGCCGAGCTTGTTTTGCTGGCTCTTGGACTAAGAATTTTTAGTTGGCATTTTAAAAAGACCATTTAGATTATAAAAAACTATCTCACTTTTCCGTTGCTTAGTTATAAGATAGAAGTTTGATCACGTGGCCAATAAAGAAATGTGTAGCTTGATTTATATTTTTCTTTTTTTTAATAATTATATAACTCTCATTATCATATTATATTTGTCTGGGATGATTCGATTTTAGCTAATATAAGTGCCACATAACAAGAACATGCATAGTATTCATCGTATTAAGTAGGTAAAGATAACTATATTAAGTGGTACGTAAGGTTTATCGACAACACTTTTATATCGTTTTAGCTGCCAGCTATTAGAATCACACTCCAGGGGAAAAAGTATTCTATGTGCTATTCCAGGATATGGTCTACCAAGTTTCATAGCAATACATTCAGCTATTAGGGCGTTCAGCAGTAACAAACATACACATATGCACTCATTAACTTTCGGTTCTTAAATATTTTAAAGGCGAAAGCTGTATGTGTGAGTGTGATTATTTATAATGCGGTTTTTGCAGTTCAAGAAATTATGTTATCACTGCCGTGGGTGACTTCTACCACAAAATAGACAGATACAGAAGACAATATCATGAATGTACTTCACTTTTTATACGTACGCTCGGTGGACGCACACTAATGAGCGTTTGAGCCGGAACTGTTCGACGAGCGAGCCGAGACGCTCCGAGATATCGTGTCCGTGAGCGGTGTCTATGTGTGCGTTACTCGAGCGCACTTTGTATGTAGATTGACTTCTGTGCCTATATATTTTATGCCTTTACTAAATACTCATACTTAGTTTGTGAAACAATAAATATTATTTAGTTTATCACTAGTTCTGCATTTACCTTTGTCATCCGTAAATAAATAACCACAGTTTAATTACAGTGAAGGTTACGTACCTACTATAAGTAATGAATAAGGAAAGTAAAGTTTTAAACAATACCAGTCGATGATTAGTAGATTAATTTATATGACATAGACTACAGAATAAATTAGTAACTGTTTGTTATCAAATCGTCAGGTAATTTGTTCATCAATGTCATAAAGATTAACCACAATGCAATTTGTTTTGCTTCAATGGATCATTTTTTTGTATGCCTTAGCATTTCAAGCGCTATTGGAATTGACATAATTATTATGTCCTCCCTACAAAATAAAGATAATAGTGTAAAATCCATCATTGTTGTCGTAAACTTGATATTGACAGTCTTTTAATAATCAAATCAAATCCATTTATTTCAAATAGACCATTTGCAGGCACTTTTGAATAGTCAAATGTCGGTCAGTCCCAGAAAGTGAAGCTAAATTGCACGTTCTAAAGCGTAGATCTCTATGGAGAAGAACGTGCAAGAAACTCCATGGACACTCTTACTCTTTAACTGTATTAAATCAAATTGCTAGCCTATGTCCACGTGCTATACTTTTGTATAGCGTTGTCTCTGCATATGAATAGTAATTTAATTATAATTCTTTTCTAATACTTTACTGTTGTGTCAAAGCATAGAATTTAAGTAGCATCGACCACAGCTCATAACTTTTCACTCTTTGGGTGGAGCGAGAGACAAGATCAGCTTTTTACTGACTAAATACAAATGATCTTTGCATTCCGTGGCTACGGTAATTCTTTCAACCAATCCGGCTGCTCGAGGTGAGGTTTTTTTTGTTATTTATGTGATCATTAAGCCAGTCTACCACAGATTAGATATAACATTGATGCTACCACTGACTCATCAGACATCAAGCAATAGGTAGCTCGCCGTCTGACCGTCCTGCGGCGCATAGTTTTCCACGCGAGCATCAAGATTTCTTCTGAAATGAAAACCCGAGGTCCTTGAATGCAAGCCAAAGAAAGAACATAGAAGTGGGTTTTAGTCAATAAAAGTCAAGTGGAAGGGCCACCTTCCGCTCGACCCTAGAGCGAGAGAAATAATTTGATGATAACCCACCTGAAATAAAAAAAAATACTGACTCATCAAAGTAGCCTAGAGATTCTCTAGTCCCTATTAGAGTGCTGAAATTGACCAAAGCCTTAAACTTGATAACAATAATTCCACAGTACCTGAAGGTCTCTGCCCAAGTGACCGCATGACGACCCCGAGCTCTGCCATCGTGATCGTGCCATCTTCATCCTTGTCGAACAGCATGAACGCTTCTTTGAACTCTGTTGGACGAACCGTACAATTAGAATGTTGGACGAATTTAAAACTACTAGATAGGTATTATATTGCTTCGGATGTCTTTTAGTTCGGGGTGTTAAGTAGAGTATAGGTATTACCTAAAACTTTGAGACTTTGACGTTTTTTTTACAATTATTAAGTCTATAAGTAGGTAAGTACACAACAACATATTTTGTTGGTATTCTCTTCAAGACAATATTTTGAAATATACTAAAAAAATAATTGAATTGATTTTACCTGCGACTTGCTCTTCCGTGAGGCCATATTCCGACTGAAAATGAGAGAAAATCTAATTAATTTTACATTCATCATAGGGCCGTAAGTGCAGCTCTAATCTGCCATGTAAGTATACAAAAGATCAATTTAATTAATAATTATAAATAATAAATACAGGCTAAGTTGCTATAGAAAATCGTATGGCCAAGCTCCGAGACATCTTCTCCATGATCTCAATTTTTCAAAGGTATTTTTCATCACCAGCTGCTAGTTTCTACTGAGCTCCCAAGCCCAGATACTGAGTAACACGATGCTATTACACTGATTATCAAACTTCGGACTACCTACTCATAACGACTATCATTATGTGCTTTCTGAGTTATGGAAGGGACACTGTGTATTTTTTTGTATTGCCTGTACTGTCCCACTGCTGGGCAAAGGCCTCCCCCAACTTCTTCCAGGCATATTATTATGATTGAAAATATATATAGCAATATCACATTCACAACACACTTCTATTATAAAGCTTAATATATTTATACAGGTTGTAAGGGACAAGTCTCCAAAACTTAGGACTTGCTCAGTAGACGAAACTGAACAACCGTTCTCAAACTTTTTTCCGGAAACGAACAAAAATCAACCTCGCCATACAAACAGCTATTCAATCAAGTGTATGACTGTGTATGGCGAAGCCGATTTCTTTTGTCGTTTCCTGAATAAATTCTATTAAAAATCTACTGAGCAAGCCCTTAAAGTTTCGGAGACCTGTCCCTAACAACCTGAATGCATTCATGTGTGTGCATGTTTGTTACTCCATGTCTCTCAAACGGATGAACGGATTTGGAGAATTGTTCATCTTGGCACACGAATTGATACATCTGGAGCACACAGGATACCTTTATTATTCTAGGAATATTTTCCTTTGAGATAAACTCTACTATCATGCGGGCGAGCCGCTAACAGAAGCTAGCTTAAAATATAATATCAATGAGATAAGTTTTTTTTACGTACAGACACTTGACGTATCGCCAGATCACTGGTTAGCCTCCTCAGTCTTCTATATTCTTTGTTATAATTATCGTCTGGAGGTTTTGCTGCCTCCATTTTTAATTTCTTTCTAGATTGTTGAAAGTGCGATAAAAAGTTTTTTAAAAAAGAACACAAATTGCTGACTTTGTGTGATGGTGTTTTACAACACTATTCATAGTGTTACCACATGCTCGAATTTGGTGTGACGGGTTTGGTCCGCTACTCTTCTGAGTAAGTTTGGTCTGTCGTACTTTTGAGCGTGTCTTAAGACCACGGAGCTTAAGACTAATTACGCTGAGACCCACTCAACTTTGCTACGAATTCTCGTAGCAAAGTTGAGCGTTCGAAGACCGTACGCTCGACTTTGCTACGACCGTAGACCGAAGTCTACGACATTGGTACAACGGACCAAAATCGTCATACCAAGCTGGGGCGTTTGTTAACACTATTATACGACTGTTATACCCAAAGGATTAGTCATAGATGTGCTCACACTTCAACCCCAGTTCTCCAGTTAAAGGTGAAGGATACATAGGAGTGCTGAGGCAACTGCTATTAATCGGGTACAACCGCAAAGCCCAAACTGCGGTTACTACTGAGAAATTTCGTATTGAAAATCCAAAAAAAAATACTAACCCAGGAATCGAACTCAGGGTCTCATTCCCAGCAGTAGCACTTACAACAACTAGACCATTAAGACAGATGAAACACAATCATATCGAACATAGAAGGTTAGGTATTGTTAGCGTACTACAGACTGGACGATTTATGAGCATTCGAAAGTTTTCTCGGTATAGAAACTTTTTGCGATGTTTCAAAACTTTATCGCGAGCGTATCGCGAGGGTTTCTCGTTTTATATCATGTTAAGAAATTGATGTTTCTTTTGTTTTGTTCTAGTAATGTTTTGTGAAACCGTAGACTAATCATTTCGTTAGCGACATGAATAAACTTTTGACTTTTACAAATAAGACTGACGAACTTCTCGCCTATACTAAAAGCTACCTTTAAAGCTAAGTTTGCCTTTGAGATGTGGCGCTGAAGATAAATGCTCTGCATCCCTAAAACAGCATTTCAGACCAACGTATCCATTTTACAAGAACTCAAATCTCCTCATGGCTGTCATCCGAGTATCTTCGCAAGGTTCTGCAATACTTCGGTCACATTGCAAGGAAAGGCGGTGGCAACCTTGAAAGGCTCATTGTGGCCGGTAAAGTAGATGGGAAAAGGCCTCGTGGGCGCAGCTCAATTCGTTGGTCCTACCAGATCCGCACCGCTGTCGACTCTACGATATACAATGCCCCACCTGAGACAGAAACTGATGGAGGAATATCATAAATGTTAAACTGATGAAGCAGGAGGTCACGACCCTCAACTTTGGGGAATACACGCAAGGAGGACCCGTTTGTGGTGACGGCCCCGATTTATCTACGAATTGAAGGTCATGAGTAAAAAAACCCAGCCAGGGAAACTATTACTTCTTTGTTTAATTTCTTTTCATCATAACAGGGGCCCGAGTCTGCTATTTTTATAAGTTCGTCATTCCAACACGATCCTATTGTCATTTTGCTAAAAGTTCGTAATCTGCTAAATCATAATGATCGATCATTGATTGGACAATGGTCTCGTAATAGAGTGGTGGTAGAATGACAATATCGAGCTTAAACCACTACTACCACAACTAACTAATAACTGCACAATAACGTTCTAATGGTAGGTCACTGATCAAAACAACTGTCAAAAGTTTTGCAAATTTCCGCATACGTCAGATATTCATTTGTCATAATGTACGAGATTACCATTTTAAGCCACTCCTTTGATGAACTGTCAGTGGTTGACCATTGGAAAGTCATTATGACGCCATTATATTAGTAGATTACCAAAACTTGTCAAAATCAACAATTATGAAGTCAATGATAGACCATTCTGACACTATTGTAATAGCAGACTTGAGGCCCTGCTCTCAAAACGGTGAAGGAAAACATTGTGAAAAAACCAGCATATCCCAGAACCGAAAGTTTAAAGACATGTGACATCTATGATCTCGCACTGGGCTCGCGTGGTGAATTATGGTCCATTTTCTCTCTTAGAGATGAGGCCTGAGTCCCTACAGTATAGGGCTGTTTTTGTTTTACTTATTTCTCAAACTTTAGCCTGAAAACCTGTCAAAAGGCATTTAAGTAAGGTTTGTGAAGTTTTAAGAACTTAAAACACCTACTTAATTCAGAAACCCGGCCTTATTACGGCCAAATCACGCCTTGACGCTGTGAGCTGTAGCTAAGCGCGAGGCGGCGAGCGGTAAGATTAAAAGAATGAAAATGTTTGAAGCACGCCACGAGACGATACTCATAGTACCACGTTGCCGCTTACCGCTCGCCGCGCCGCTCGCGGCTAAGATCTAAGTCATGAAAAGTCCGATAGCCGCGAGTCTCAACCTCCTATTTCTCTTTTGAGCGTGTAGAAATGAAAACTCGCGATGATACTTCCTACATACCTATTTATTTTAAAACATCATTGACGTTTGTTTATCAAACGGCATTATTTTTATTCAAGGTTTTGTCACATGTGCTACATAGATAATTTTATCTTACTTTTTTTTCTTCATGTGTCTTAAAACCTTAGAGAACGTTATTCTGGATATTTTGACTATTTTCATTGAAATGTAAAATAAAAAGATTGCTATTATATTCTTCGGAAAGTTTTCCGCAGATTGGAATTAAAAAAAGCAATTAGTATTTCTTGAAATAATCGAATTTTGTTTGTCGGCACATAGAATTCTTATCACATTAATTATTAAACTTCTATTATTTAATTAAGAAACGAAAATGTACATAGCACATCTCTGGTGGAAAATCCGCCTTACTCTACGCACAATATGCGCGTAGCGCTACGAGGGTGTAATCGCTAAGCTGTGAAACTATGTGACCGTTGCCACTGATACTAAGCTATGTAGCTATGCCAGTTAGTGCCAGACATAGTACATCTTGTGTTATGAAGATGCGTCGCCGCAAAGTAGCTGCGCGAGGAAGATGTCCAGTTCGAGCTATGCGATGTATCGATCATAGGTATCTCTACGCATCTATAGCACGCATCCATAGCATGCATCCATAGCACGTATCCATAGCACGAATCCATAGCACACGTCTATAGCACGCATCCATAGCACGTATCCATAGCGCGCATCCATAGCACGCATCCATAGCATGCATCCATAGCACGCATCCATAGCACGAATCCATAGCACACGTCTATAGCTCGCATCCATAGCACGTATCCATAGCGCGCATCCATAGCACTCTAAGGGTGCCTTTCCACCAGCTATTTATATGTATAAATAAAACACACGTACAATCACTCTCTCTGGCTCCAACAGAGCAGAAGGTGTTATTTGATAATTTCCCACATAAAAGGTAAAAAATATGGATATGATTGTGGATTTTATTACTAATGGAAATCTACACAACACTGTTCAAGAAAAAAGCATAGATTTTTTGTGATTGGTACCTATATTGCAGGAAATAAATCGCAAGAAATCGAAGAAGTCAAAATGATATGAATATATCAACATGAAAACGCTAGAGCAAGGAAACTGAATTGGTAATTATCTACCCTACCTACATTCAAATAAAACAATAAATTAGTCACAGTTTCATTCCAATACGTATGAGTAACAGTTTGATAAGCCTCTAATAAGAGAAATTCCTATCGATATTGAGAAAGTTACAGAAAAAAACAACATTGGTTAGAGACATAATGACAAATCCCAATAATAGTAGGTAAACCCATGGAATGCGGTTCACAAATTAGTCACAACAAACAACACTTTGGAATTTCACAATAACTAAAAATACAATTGAAAACTTATTTCACTTAAACACGACTGCTTTAAAAAAAACTGCACGTAATTAAAACAAAATGGCGCGAAGAACACATTCTTATTTTAAATTTTGTTGTTTTTTTTTTATCACGAAACACAAGGTCTTTATTTAGTCCACTTCAAAATAACTATTGGCACGAACGCGTTTTATTTTTAATCCAAATATTTGTTTATTTTTATTGACGTTTTTATTTATCAATTAGGGGTTATTTATTTTTAAAAACGTTTAATGTTATCGTACTGGTGATAACACGCGCGACGCGACATTGTCAGCTCGGATATTAGTAGAATTCTATATTTAAAATTATTTTCGCTTAATGCTCTAGGTATGTTCTACAATGGTGACAAAAATATTACGCCTTGATTAAATAATGCAAGGAAGCGGCAATTACTTTTGTTTCTCACAGTTGAACTAATTCAATGTTGAGTTAAGCAATAACAATAGTGGCCATGAAATACCTATGAGTATTTTTAGCCATTTGAAACTGTGTAAATAGTGAAACAGGTGAAAAGTTTCCGATCTTCTTTGCGTTAATAAAAAAAACATTTGTACATACCTAGCATAATAATTTTACGTTTTGTTAAAAGAACTGTTCCCTTTAAAAATACTTATGAAATTATCACTGTGGCGGTCATTGTAGAACAAATAAATTTTATCCCGTCATCTTGGCACCACGCGTGTCATTTGGAACGCGAAACACTTTTGGCGGGAAAATTAATTATAGAATCATAAGCCTGTGACGTACCTATAGACCAAGATTTACTGTTTTGCTGAAATTAATCTTATTGGGATTGCAATAAGCATCAATTTATTTTGCTTTTGACAAGCCTACGTGAAAATTATAATACGACTTTCCCTGTCAAGTTTTAAACAGTGCTAGTAGCGACATCTGTTGAGAATAATTTAAACCTTTCTGAGCTTTTTTTTATATTTACCCCACTATGGTCTGGGAGACCTCTCCCTTCCTAGTCTTTGAATTTCGCAAAAAAAGGTCACTTCCTTGCATCCCCTAACATGGAGCACCTCACTAGATACTGGTGGTTGTGTCGCGTATTCAGAACACGCGATAGTATTTGAGCATTATTATTTTTCTGTTGAACCGGTAAAGACTAAGTCAGACTCGATTACTGGGGTTTCGTATCATGCAGCACGACAGCAATGGCAATAGGGTTTAGTCACAAAACGTTCCTTTCGCAAAATGTTTACTAATTACGTTTTTATTTTTTCTCTACACAAAGTTTTATTTTAACCATAAAGAAGAGAAAAAATTACGTCTACAAGTACCTATAACACTTTATGAAGAACTAGCGACCCGCCCCGGCTTCGCTCGGGTGTTTCTCCACTATTTAACCCTTCAGATACCGTCAATTAGAGACACAATAGTAAGACAATAGATGCGCGGCCACCGGTGGTCGCTTGGGGATTCATGAATTAATGGATGTTATTTTACATATAAACCTTCCTCTTGAATCACTCTATCTATAAAAAAAACGCATCAAAATCCGTTGTGTAGTTTTAAAGATTTAAGCGTTCATAGGGATATAGGGACAGAAAAAGTGATTTTGTTTTATTACCACCAGTCACTCCAATTGTCATTATTAGGTACCTACCTACTAAGGCCTGATGTCCTGATGGCCTGATGTACACGAAGTTGGACGAAATAATGATTTCCAATAAAAATAGTAGGTAAGTATTATGTATAAAATTTAAGATCAATAGTGGGATTATGAGCCCATTAGTATCTAGTATATAAGTGCCTGCGACAACCGATATAGCAGTAACGCCTGCACAATTCCACTGAGCAAAACATCAAATAAAAAAATACAAAACGTAGGTAGGCGCTAAGAAACATTTAACTTGGTAGTTACATTCTTATTCTACCAGCATTTGCAAGTAAGTATGCAGGTACCAAGAATCGCGTCTTTGCGTACCGGATGATGTAGCTTTGGAAGGCCTCCTTCAAGGTGGACCGATGACCTGGTAAATGTTGTGGGAATCCGATGGATGCGAGACACACGGGACAGTTCATTGTGGCGACACTTGGGGGGGGGGTCTATGTCCAACCATCCATCCGTCCATCCATCAGCCGTTTTAAAAGTTCCCACTACTGAGACTCAGGCCACCTCTGTAGGAGAGGTCCATATCCAACAGTAGACGTCTTTCGGCTGAAATTATGGAGATAATAATGATGCAGGTACCAATTGCTTGCCGGCCAAGACTGCAGGATTTTTCGAAAAAGATACCGTGGCACTGAAACGTAAAAGGCAACTGAAGAAACACAAGTGGGCGTTTTAAGAAGTTGGCTACTCTCGTTCTTGCAAAAGCGGGAAAAGTTATAATTTGTTATTATGTTGCCCATTGAAAATTAGAAATGCAATATTACTAAATGTACTATCCATTCAAAGTTCAATTTAGCTTCACTTTTTTGGTCTGATCGACGACGTTTGATTTTTCAAAAGTGCCCGCAAAATGGAATTGATTTGATTTGAAAAGAACAACAAATAGTTTTTTTTGTGTATTTTAGTTTTGAAACAGCAACAAAGAGTAAGGGCCTATTATGCCACTCGATATCCAGACAGTCTTACACGATGTCTGTCTAGAGTAATATGGGTCCAACTGTCTTACTCGGAATGAAAAATAAGATAGTCTAAATATCGTATGCTTATTATCGTGTAGTGGCCCTTTATCATAGTTAGGTATGTAACTATAACTCACAGATCAATCAATACTGATGGCTCATTAGCGACGATCCAAAAAAAAAAACAGGTAAGATTTTGGTGTATCTTTTTTTTTCTTTATTTTTAGGGACTTTAATTCATGAATCCCCAAGCGACCACCGGTGGCCGCGCATCTATTGTCTTACTATTGTGTCTCTAATTGACGGTATCTGAAGGGTTAAACTCAATGAGCATGTCGCCCCATCGTAACCTAAACTAAATTTACAAAAACAACATGACTTGATAAACAACAAAACTGTTTTACCAAGATTGAGCTACCGACACATCATCATCGTAGTTCATTTTCTTAACGTATTTTATCATTTGTTTACTCAATATTTTAAACAAATATGCGAAATTAACCCCAGTTTGTCAAAATAAAATATGAGTTGAGATAAAACTACAAGATGACAGTTTAGACGATAAATTAGCGTTACAAGAAGCACAGTTTTTATTATTTGGGTCGTAAAAGTTCAGCACTGTCGCGACTAACACATTGTATTTCTGATACATTTTTAATGAGGTATGCAAATAAAATTTTCATGAGCTATAGATATATGACCAAGGCAACAAACCACCCACTTCACTGGAAAAGATGAGACTAGCACTAGCTCGTGGCTTTGAACACATTATAAAAAAACACATATGGAAGTTGTCAAAAAATAATTGAAACATGACATCATTAAATTTAAATACCTTCGTGTGAAATCTAAATGAATTTCATCACATTTTGGATTTGCAAGCTTGCATTTGGCCGCAACATTTTCGATCCGGAAACGGAGTATTCAATAATAAATTATATTCATTTTGTTGAATTTATATTATATAAACGGAGTATTAAACAATAAGTGATATTTACCAAGTTTGAAAAAAAAAACTTTACACTTAATTTTTTTTTTCATCTTTTGAAACTAGATGAGGCCGGTATTTCCTAGCTATTTACCCTGAGAAGAAATACCAAAATCAACTCAGGGGCCAAAGTCTCTTTTAAAGTCCGTACAATAAGGTCAACTCATACGAGCTATAGAGATACTTTTAAGTTTTGTCGTTTGAAGAAAAAAACACAACTAGAACCTTAAAGTATTATTTATTGTTTTTCAAAGCCCGTACAGTAAACAATGCATTAGGCATAAACTTGCTCGCCGTCCAATAAGGATGAAATCCAGGTCGACGGCGCATTGTGTTGCAAGTGCGTCTCAAAGAGCTGTCAGCAAAATTGATGGAACTTACGAGGGCAATGCCAGTCAGGGAATGTGCCATGCCATGATGGTAGTTATTTTATAAATATAAATTTATAACGAGCTTTTAGCCTTTCAATCATGATAATTAGAAACACAATAGAAAGACAATGGGTACGCGAACGTTCGGGTTTAATGAATTAATGATAATATTTTTTTATATAGTAAGCTTTTATAGCTCGATATACCTATAACATTAATACACGTCAAGACAAATCATACGAGCCCAAACTTGATGGGGTCGTCGTTTAACTACCAACTTCCTATAGACACCTTCCGGTTCCATAATCAGATCAGCTCCATGTCACAATAATTCATCATCAGAATTACACATGCATGCAAAATTTCAGCTTAATCAGTAACAGGGAAGTGGGTCAAATTTAATTTCCATGATTTGATTATAGATAAACATCGGGAGAGGTAAAACTAAATAAAAGCTTGTAAAATACATACCCCAGAAAAATCCCGATTTACTTTTGACTTACCTGTCTTTAATTTTAGTTTTTGTTTTATATTTTACTGTTCTGTTTTCTTTGCACTTCAGTGTTTAACCCTTCAGATACCGT
Source organism: Mythimna lalbum (assembly GCA_949319445.1). Lineage (NCBI taxonomy): Eukaryota > Metazoa > Arthropoda > Insecta > Lepidoptera > Noctuidae > Mythimna > Mythimna lalbum. The sequence goes on from OX439358.1 coordinate 4,596,059, forward strand.
CAATTAGAGACACAATAGTAAGACAATAGATGCGCGGCCACCGGTGGTCGCTTGGGGATTCATGAATTAAATAGCGTAACTGATTTTACCCACTCTGTTTAAAAAAAAAAAAATAAGACAAGACGAGATGATATCATCCCAGATTCTTTCCTAAATAATTTTACCTCGGAGATTTAAAGATGCGATGAAATGTGTGTTTATTATGTGTATCCAAACATTTCTCATGTTTTCGCCCTAAAATAACTGTGTTGAGGTAAATACGACCAACAGTGTCATTTTAACGGGCCCTATTTCATAAATATTGCGGAAAAACTGAACGCATGCTCTTGAAAATATTTTTGGTTGACACACCTGGCCAAGGAATCTGTGACCTTGGACTTGCCCTTCATTTTGATGTAACTATGTACTATGAATCTTTACTAATATTATAAAAGTGAAAGTGAGTTTGTTTGTTTGTTTGTTACGTCTTCACGCCTAAATGGCAAAACCGATTTTAATGAAACTTGGTACACGGATAAACCATGTCCTGGAGTAGGACATAGGGTACTTTTTATTTCGGAAGTATGTTCTCTTGGGATAATTTTCTGCTATCATGCGGGCGAAGCCGCTGGGAGCAACTAGTTTAAAATAATTCTAGATTCAAGCCACCAAGATCCCTCATACAAGATTCTTGTTGCTTCCACTTGAAAGTAGTAAGTAGAGTAGTATTTTGGAGGTATGCGGAACAGAGCGGTGGCGACAGAGAAGTGGCGGCACTTGGTGGAGGCCTATGTTCAACAGTGGACGTCTTTTGGCTGAAATGATGATCATGATGCGGAACAGAGAGCAAAGACACAAAAAATATCTCTGTTGGAAAAGGAGGATCCTTCGACTAGACGGGTGTTATGTCCGGTGGGAAACTGCCCGATAGATGATTTCGGGCTGTTCTACAATGTTCTAATCACGTGGAGAACTTTAGGCGCTGCGCAAACAAAGACACTTTTTGTTCCAGTTACCGACACCGAACACTTTTTGATCGTCATGAATTTGCGTTAAGTGGAAGCAACTGGACACAAAAATAATTGATTACGTATGCGGATGGAGTGAATGATTTCATACTGGTTCTATAGAAATCAAATATTCATCGGTAGCTTTTATCTGACACGAGACTTTGTGCAAGATAGGATTAGTTCTTATGTAACGCCATAGATGTCGCTATAGTATCGTGAATATACCAATGTATTTACATCCTCAATATGAGTCCCTAAGATAACCCTGTCAGTTCGTCTATCTAACCCTATTAAATGGCTATTTCATGAAAAAGTCATTCAATAGGGTTAACTGTTACCTTACCTACTATTCGATACTGAACTGTAAACTCCTTAAAAAATAAAAGGCCGGTTTTGACATTTGAGAAAAAGCCTGGAATGTAACTTGGAACGATACTGAAAGAAACAATAAAATAATAATTTGGATTCCGGTGTAGTAGCAGTTATTTTAGAAGTAGTTAAACTACACCGGACAAGCCGCTAGGTAGTCAAAATACTAATGTCAAAACGGACCTTTTATGTTTTGACAACTTTACATTGAAAAATATTATTAAACAAGCTTTTAATGAAAATCATTTTTTCATAGCAAGCTTTTATAGCTCGGTAAACCTATATAATTAATACTCGTCAAGACGAATCATACGAGCCCAAACTCGATGGGGTTGTGTCTTTTAACTACGAAGTTTCTATAGCCAGGAAGGCAGTTCCATCGTCAGATCAGCTCCATGTTATAATAATTTTGAATTGTCATCTGATTTATACATGCATGCAAAATTTCAGCTCAATTGGTAACCGAGAAGTGGGTCTTTAATTTGCAAGATTTGATGACAGACAAACATAAGGACAGGTGAAACTAAATAAAAGCTTGTAAAAAAAAATAACGGGTAGCTCGGAAGCATTCACCTTCACTCAGTCTAAATGGCTGATGATGATTTGTTGACTAAGTATAATGTAACACTCTGCATTTGACTTGTAAGAATTCCTTACCAATAAACTACTATGACTACCTATGACTATGACTAACACAAAAGTTATTTAAAGTATCCAATACATGTTAATTACCTACATTTTTAGGTGAAACACTTCTAAATAGACAAAAATTAAAGTAAGCAAAAACTTTAACGTTAAAAAAAGCAAATGGAAACATCATGCTTCAAATTTTACCTCACAGAATATCTACTAAAATATTAATTTAGTGAATTTATTAATACTTTGCTACAATTTGAACCTTCCGTTTTGCTGAAAAAATTAAACCAATTTGACATTTACGATGTCTACCAAAACTATGACAGCGGGAACTTCATAAAATACTTGTCAATTTATTTATAAAACTTTATATATATAATTTAAAATTAAAATTGCATCAATAAACTACATTTTTAATGGAAATAATGACGTCATATTAACATTTAAAATGTTTGGACAGTACTGGCACTGTACAGGACGGTTAAGAAGGTTCAGTGACAATAATTATAAACTTTGTATACTCTATAAGACTACAAAAAAATCATTTCATTAATAAGGTCTATACCGTAGTTGTCGTTTTTTTCGGTAAGTATTTAACCGATTAGAACTAAACAATAAGCGCACAGTGCATGTGATGGGCAGGACACATTGTACGCAGAACAGATGGTCGATGGGGACGAAAGGTTCTGGAGTGGCGACCACGTACCGGAAGACGCAGCGTTGGAAGGCCTCCAACAAGGTGGACCGACGACCTGTTCAGGGTCGCGGGAATCCGATAGATGCGTGACGCACAGGACCGGTCGTTGTGGCAACGCTTCGGGGGAGGCCTATGTCCAGCAGCGGACGTCTTTCCGCTGATATGATGATGATGAACAAATAAATAAGACAACCGTTTCATGTATTTTAATAGAGATGCAAGAGCTTCCTGAACTTGCCGTGTCTGGTGAGGACCTGCGTCAGGCGGAAGGTGAGGACGCCGTGTTGTCGTTCCAGCCAGTCCTCAGACGGGACTTATCGCCGAGATTATAGCGTGCCCAATTTAGTGTACTTATTTGCAAGTCATCGTGGTTGGACTTCTATATTTACTTGTATTATGGCATTAGGGAAATAATATCAGTCAGCCCATAATGAAAGATAAATGTTCTAATAACACTTATTGGCACGTGTATACTTACGTTTATTTGTGAAAATCTGAGCTATTTTTAACTGTTGAAATCTGTGGTATTTTTACAAATGAGAAGAATTAAAAGTAGAAGCAGTGAATAAGAAAATGTAGGACGATATTTTCATGTGTTTAGGATATTTAAGTAAAACTAATTTTTCATGAAGGTTCTTTTGCCCTTTCTGGTGATATATTAAGGTAGCTGCAGGCTGCGGATGCGGCGACTGCACAAAGCAGGCTGCGGCTGCACGACTGCTTTTCTACGTAACAGTATGGATTTCCGAATGAAGCTGCAGCTGTAGGTCGAGCCAGCACTCGCAGCTGAGGCTTGGCAGCACGGCATATTTTCACAGAAATCCATACATAGAAAGGCAGCCGCAGCCTGCAGCTGAGGTTTGAATGGCACAACGTTACTACTTTACAGTCCATTTTGATATTCCCAAGGTTTAGTATGCCGTATGTTTGTAAACCTGGCCTGTCTTAACCCTTAGGTACAATAATGAAAATAATATATTTGAGTCAATACCGTAACTAAGGCAGTAACGGTAACAGAGTACTAGTTCTGCGATTTCGGCGGTCTCTCCAATCCAGTGCCTTTAGCTCTCGCCGGAACGCCCATACAGATCTTTTCTGACTTTTGGTACCTTTTTTTTGCGATGGGGAAAATCATCGTATGACAAAACCCGCTCTTGAGTGAAGCGGGAGATAGTGTCAGACTCTTACTGACTAAAAACCCCACCCCGTTCCTTGTAGCCTTCATACCGGGGCACGAGCTCCCTTTCGGACAACCCTGTCCCCAGTAAGCTTCGACCCAGCTGGGGACAACTCCTTGAGGCGCGCGGGAACAGTGCGCGCCGTCGACGTCTTGGACTCGGTCCATTACCGGACGATCGGACAGCGAGCTACCCATAGCTCGCCGTCCGCGAGCCTGCGTCTACGGTGGCCGGAAATCGGGATCGGAATCTCGGCGACGGCGGCGAGGGCGCCGTTGCCTGATGCGGTCGGCCTCCTCCTTTGCAAGCATTACTGCTTCGCAGAAGGAGGCGACCGCCTGCCATTCCTCCTCGCTCCGGACCATGGCCTCGACCGCCTCCGCCGCCGATCGCCCCCACGAGGGCACGGCGATGCTCCGCCCAGGCAGGGCACACCTCGACGGTGTGCTCCACCGTGTCCTCCGGGCGTTGCGCACAGTGGCGACACCCGGGCGTCTCTTCCGACTTTATTTGAAACAGGTACCTCCCGAACGTGCCATGTCCGGTGAGGACCTGCGTCATGCGGCAGGTAAGGACGCCGTGAGGTCTTTCCAGCCACGCCTCAAAGAGGGGACTTACCGCCTTAATCGTGGCGTGCCCAGACTTTCGGTACCTCGGGTCGCTCGTCCAAGAGGATGGTGAGGTAGACCGGGACGTAACACATCGGATCAACGCAGAATGGATAAAATGGCGACAGGTCACGGAAACCACTTGTGACCCACGGATGCCTCAAGTTGTAGGGTAAAATCTAGAAGTCCGTGATAAGGCCTATCATACTGTATCGATCAGAATGTTGGGCTGTAAAAGAGACGTATGAAAAAAGATTGCACGTAGCGGAGATGAGAATGTTAAGATGGACGTGTGGTGTGACAAGAATGGGTTAAGTGAGAAATGAGTATATTAGGGGAAGTTTAAAAGTGGCGCCAGTGACTGAAAAGTTAAAAGGGAATCGTTTGTCTTGGTATGGTTATATGATAAGGAGGGACGAAACGCATGTTGCTAAAAAAGTTATGAGTTTACATGTGGATGGATGGAGAGGAAGAGGGAGGCCAAAGAAAAGATGGATGGATTGTGTGAGAAGTGATATGAAAGAAAAGGGACGACGAGTGACAGGACAGAATGGAAGAAAAAAACGTTTTGCGCCGACCCCAAATAAAACGGGAAAACTAGCCTAGCTTAGTATCAACAAAATATGAGCTCAGTACTAGTATTGTTGACACTGACACGAAAATCACAATACAAGCTACTTTAAAAACTCCCAGTCTAATTACTTTTAATTTATTATCAAATTGCACACTGAAAATACAAATGAAACGTGACTTTTGTTCGGACAGCAACTCAATAATTCTTCGATAATTTGAGAAGGAAAAAAACAGTTCTGAGTCGTGTAAATTATGGTTGTTTGAACATGTTAATACAGCCGATGTATAGACATAACATAGATAAACATAGGGAACAATCATCGCAGAATGAAGAAAAATAAATTAAACTAAATAAAATAGGCGCCGGACAGTTTCAGACGGCCGCGGTGACGGGTTAACCGAGAACGTAAAATAAAATCGTGTATCAAACATATTTATTGGAGCTATAAACACCGTTATAAATATTCGAATAATATCAGATTGTTTTCAGCAAAGACGTGATCTGCTGCTGTCTTCGTGATCTTTTTAACAGATTTGAGTGGCATGTCGGTTTAGTGGTTAGTGGCCCTGACTGCTAGGCCGGAGGTCATGGGTTTGATTCCCACCCAGGACTATTTTTCTGTGTGATGAGCAAGATCATTTGTTCTGCGTCTAGGTGTAATTTATATATATTATGTATGTATCTAGAAATATATAAGTATGTTTATAAGTTGTCTAGTACTCGTAACACAAGCTCTGCTTAGCTTCGGACTAGACGGCGTTGTAAAAAAACACTGTATTTTTATATTTTTAATAGATTTCCGAAAAAGGAGGAGGTTCTCAAATCACCTAAAGATTTTATTTAAATAATTGCACGCTTGAACAATATTCAGATATACAGGGTTATTTGTAAAACACTGGCAACCTTTCAGGACTATGTTACTTACATCATAAACAACAACTTTTTTATGACTTTTAAAAAATATTACATTTTAGTTTATCAGATTTTCATACAAAAATAAAAATAATTAAATTAAATGTTCTAAATATTACGAAGTCTATGCAAAGCAAGCGATAGTACAATATTGTAGTAGCTAAGATCCTAAATAAATAGTTATCGAAAAAGATTGAGTAAATCTTTAAATTCAAACATTTAAAAATTATAACTTATCTATTAATTATTATTTTGGACATTGGTGTAGAAAATTGAATAAAAACAAAACCAGAAACATCGGTTTCCAATATTGAAATCACTTTGTGATGATGGCAGTATTTTTGTTATAATAAAATTTATTCGGGGTCTACTCGGTATTAATTCGTGCATAAAGTTTAAATGGTTTTTCAAATACTATAAAGGTACCTATTAATTCCTGCATAAAGTTATTATTTTATTATTATTATTAATTAATGGAGAAGACCTATGTCCAACACTGGACGTCTATCAGCTGAAATGATGATGATATTGTAATTATTAGAATAAAAAGTTATTATGTTTTATTTCTACTTTAAAACTTCAAACGGTAGTACGTTCTCAATGAATACCTTTATTTTACCTTTGAAAATAATAAAGAAACCGACCAAGTATTAAAATATTAATGTGGATATAAAAATTGTCGTGGATCGCGAGCCTCAACAGGAAAGTATAATCGAGGAAAAACCGCTTCTCATTCAAATCAACGCGTGAAACATAAAACGGCCTACTTTTTCTTATTTTCTTAATGGACCCTTCAGATGTCAAATTAAAATTTGTTTTTGTACAGTCAACGTACCCAAGCACAAATAATATTTCTGATAAAATCAAAATTCGAATAACAAAAACAAAAAAGAAACAAAAAAATACGGTTTTCACAAACAACATTCTATAATCCAATCACAGGCGATTACGCGTGCTGGATCGCGGGAACACGGGTTGAACAGAGACAAACAATTCGAAAATTCTGAAGTAAGACAGGGACGGAAGCCAAAGTTTCCCGCGATAAGGTTTGCTCTTATTTTATGAGGCAGTTTGTTACTTTAGCTAGTTTGTTTTGGTAGGGTTTTGTTCGTAAAATAAGGTAATGATCGTTTATGGAATACTTATGGTGAATAGCGAAACTCTATTTCCAGCTTTTATGATTTTTTTAGTTTTTGGATTTTTTCGGGAAAAGTTCAGCGTCTGTTTTATCATAGTAAATATTGTGATGTAAAATTGGTGTAATTTTGTGCTTATCTGTGGTGTAAATATATGAAATCATTGAAACAGGCGCGATTTCAGTAAAAGGAAGCTGAAAATTCTATTAGAGTATCAAATTGACTTCCTCAGCGAAACTTGCTGAGAAGGCTGACTCATTACATTTCCAGTAAATTCTTAGAATGTTTTACATCCACATTCTAATGGAACTTAAAGTTACTCAAAGTGACTGTAACACCTAAATTCTATCTGAGACTGTAAAAACTTGACACTTTCTACATTATGGTTTTTAGTGATTCATAATTCGATTATATGCTGTTGATTGAAAACCTTTAGAGTACATAATTTTATTCTTTCATGTTTTATTTCAATAGGTCATAGTGGCCTTACTTTTTGCGAATTTGCAATAAAATAAGAAGTCAGTTGATCGTTGTGCACAAAACTGGATTATACCGGTTTAAACCGGTTTTGTCAGTTTAATTGTGGTTTGAAACCGGTTTATACCGGTTTTGTCAGTTTAATTGTGGATTGAACCCGGTTTATACCGGTTTTGCAAGCACAGTCGTTCCGTTGGGTGTTCTGCTGTCTGTGAGACCTTTTAAATCCTGCTCATTAATTTCTCAACTCCACTTACCAGATTGATGGTGACAATCAGCTCATACTGTTGATGCTTGTGCCCTTTCTTCTTCTTGCCCTGAGGAGTTTTAACTGCTGCTGCTGCCGCTGCCTGTTTTGGAGGGGCGGTCTTCGCTGCTCCTTTCTGTGCTGATGGTTTCACCGGGGTTTTTGGGCCACCTTTTGAAAAACAGATGATAACAATTATTGTGAGATAAACACTATTTAGTGATTTTATTAGTGGCTCAGCGCCCTCACAACATACATTCTATTGAAAAGGTAGGTTTCTAGGATTAGGCGAAAGATCAAGAAAAAGGAATGAAATAAGAAAAAAAACGGAAAAGAAAGAAAAAGGTAAGGAAGAAAGAGAATAAGAAAGAAAGAAAGAAATAAGAAATTGAAGATAGAAGGAAATGAAGAAAGGCGGAAAGATGAAAATAAGGAAAGCCACAAATTAGGAAAGAACGAAAAAAGGGAAGGTAGGGAAAAAAGAAACATGGAAAGAAGGAGAGAAATAAAATTGACGATCAAAGTTTTTAGAACCAAGCGAGCTAGGCCAAAAAAGTGCCTATGAGAATATCACTCACTCAATAGAACAATGATGCAAAAAAAGTCGATAAATAATTTTTATTTTCAATAGGTACCAATTTTTTTTCTGATGTATTGTCAAAATGAAAATGATTATGTTATAATTTTGTTGGATAAGCGATATATTGAGTCGGATAGAGTATGTTTAAAATAAAATCTATCGGAGGAATCAAAAGTAGAACTTCAAATAAAATGAAATGACCTTTATTTTTCTTTTATATAAAGGTAGATAGGTTGGGACAAGGGATAGGCTTGCGTTTGACCACCATCTTACCTAGCTTGCCTAGAAGTAACCTATTCACTCTTGACTTATAGACCCCTAAGTTGTAGCTATTGTGTATTTGTAAGGTCCTTACCTTTCTGACACGGCGTCGTTGATTTCTGTCCTGCTGCATTCTTCTGATTGACATGACCACCTCCATCGGCTGGCTTGTTCCGCGCCTGCAAACAATAAAATAAACAACAAATATTAAATACTGTAAGATAATGGATATTAATGTAATCACCCCCCCCCCACCCCATAGATAAGTTACAACCGTTTTGTTGGCGTCGAACGCCCCGAGTTGGCCACGCCCCCAATGCTTTTGATCTGACCACGTGACTTAGCGTTGAGATTACGTCATTCCTCTATATTTGAAGATTTCTAGTAGCGTTAACGATTGCAGATTATCAACTTGGCTAGGGGTACAGTTTAGTTATATATTTTTATATATAATTTACTCCTTTTGAAAAAGCGCTTTGTACTTAATCCTAAAATGTATAATTGTTGGTTGAAATAAAAACATGAATGAATTTCCAACCTATCGCCAAATGGGTACGACTGAAAGTGGCCAAATAAAATTTCTTTCAAGCGTTTTACTGAAGTGTCGGGTCTCTGCTTAGCTGAAAATGAAATTATTATTAAAACATTAATAAAATGAAGTATCTGGTCTTAAGAGTTTAAAAACTTGTTGTGTCATCTAATACAATTCAATGCAATGTTTGATAAAGAGGCAACTTAAGAAAGAGAACGCCTCAGTTGGCACTGGCAGTCGGTAATTCTGTCATTCAGTCAAATATTTCACAAATTTAGTTCCAGGAAATATATGTTTTTTTTTAGAAAACCTTAAAAGTTTTTGGGATCTCAAAGGGTCAAGTTCACATAAAATAGCAGATTTTCAGAAGCCTTTATTGGATTAGTTTTACAAATTTAAGTTTTGAATGCAATAGAAACCTGGATAATATACAAAAAATATCTGTATCCAAAATACGTAGAGAAATATGTGTAATAACGTCATAATCACTCACATGCAATCACTTGATGGAAATGTATCTTGGGTTGAATGTATCAGTTGTTTTTCATGAATAAATACGATGCTAAAGACATTGTTTTATATAATGCATATGAAAACAAATATGTGTATGGCATGCAGAAGAATTGTTTCGGGTCTGGGTATCTTGTTTATCACCTACGATGCATAAGTAATTTATTTTTTTTATTATTGATAGGCTTGCGTTTGACCACCATCTCACCTGAGGGTAAGCAATGATGTGATCGAAGATGGAGCACGCTTGCCTAGAAGTAACCTATTCACTCTTGACTGAAATACTTCCAACGCAATTTTAGAGTAGGATAACGCTTTGTAAAATAAAAAAAAATAGAACTTTTTGACTAACGCTTATAGAAAAACATTAATAATACAATAATAATAAAAAATAACAATAAAAACTAAAGAGAGAGTTTTTATTATATTTTTTGTTTTTTTATTTGTCTTTTATTCATTATTAATTTTATTTTATTTATTAAAAGTAATTAATTATTATTGTTAAAGTCCTCTGGCTATTGATTTAACGCTTCAGATACCGTCAATTAGAGACACAATAGTAAGACAATAGATGCGCGGCCACCGGTGGTCGCTTGGGGATTCATGAATTAATAGTAGAAAACGCACGAACCTATATTAAAAAAAATAACCATTAATTAAAAGCAAGCAAAATTGTTGACTTAGTGTACAAACAATGTAGCTCTTGTTAACACAGTGCTGCCACCCTCAGTGATGGATGAACTTCCTATGATAGCTGTCCGGAAGCAGCCAACTAGTGTATCTTTTTGAGCTGGCAACATTGACGGCCCAACGCAAACTTTTCATGAATTTCTGTATTTTGTGTAGCGTTTTATATTGGTCTTCGATAATGGGAAGGCGTAAGTAATGTACCTTAGGGAATTTAAGTAAAATGTTCTGGATAATAATAAAGTAATCTTCTTTTACATTACATAGGATAAAATTGCTTTGGATAAGGATAAGGGCTTTGCATAAATTGTATTTATTTTTTGATTTTTTGCTGGTCAATAATCCAATGACTTTTTTCACGTGTGTGTGGGCGGGCGTGTCAGACTTTTACCGACTGATACCCAATCCTGTTCCTTCTTTGCCTTCATTCCAGGGCTCCGGGGTTCTCTTTTGCATAAGCTTTGGCCTCAGCAGGCTTCGACCCTTCTGGGTCTCTATGGTTTTACTGACATCTCCTTGAGGCGAATTTCATGGTCTACATTAAAGGCTTCAAAATAGATGATATGATATTTTATTGCTTGAAAGCAGGTGGTGGTCCAGTGGTTGGAGTTGAAGGTCATGGATTTGAATCCAGCCAGGCGTAGTACTTTGTGTAATTTCATTCATTGCCAATGCTCTCAAAACGGTGAAGGAAAACATCGTGAGGAAACCGGCATGTCCTAGAACCAAAAATTTGAAGACATGACGTGACATCCAACAGCTCGCACTAGGTGATGGATATCTCTTAGAAATTAGGCCCGAGTTCCAGCAATGGGAACAATATAAGGTTTACTAAGCTATGTATCCTTCACTTTTTCTTATATTTCTGTACCACCCTAAGGTCGACTGACAGAAAATGCCTAAGGCATTAGGTTCGCCTTTACACAGTGTTTATAAGAAATAAATAAATATTATACAACGTGTAACATTAAATGCGCAAAACCTCAGACATCCCAAATGATTTTTAATTTAATTGACCTAAAACAGTGAAAAAAAAAATAATAAAAAAAAATTAAGGTTTTATGTGCAGTTTTAGTTTGTTTAAAATTCATATCTGCATTAAAATAAGAACTTTTATTGTCCCGTGTATGAAAAAATTTAATTGAACTACAACTATTTGTGTTTGTTTACCTATTTGGGCGGGTTTGTGAACGTGATGGCTTGACCTATTCATAAATAGACGGGTCGAATTAAGATTTTTTTGAAAAATGTAACCTATATTAAAAGTGGTTTAATTGATTCTGATCAACTAATTTCAGGTTTTGCGCATTTAACGTTACACGTTGTATAGAAAAAGATTTGCGTTTTTGTTTGTAATGAATAAACTCAAAAAATACTGAGCATATTTCTAAAATTCTTTCACAAGTAGAATGCCACTCTATCACTGAGTGACATCTATAGGCTATATATTCTCTACTATCACGCGGGTGAAAACTCCTTTCTGATATCTATGGTATTTATCTTTGTGTCTTGTTTATGTGAGTTTACATGTTTATAAACGCACCCATAAAAAAAAAACGCAATGGATTTTGATGCTGTTTTCACTAACAAAAAGGGCTGTAAACAAAGAAAATTTATGCAACATACGCTTAATTTTATATTCTGTACATGCAATTGAGTATATAAATGTTGACCAACGCATGTCTTCTGTTACTAAACAATGCGTGAATATCATCTAAGTATAATGTGAAGTTTAAGGAAAAAGTACCTCGTTGCATGGAGGCTGTGTAATTTTCCTGAAAACCCTCTTTGTATTCTTTTAGTCAGTCAATTATTTTTGCAAAGTAAGTAATAAGAGTGACTAAAAATATAAGTATCAAAATATTGATGCTCGTAGTTTCTCACCATTCACTAGATCTCTGTCTCTGCAGCACCTACCTATTTTTTTCTATAATTTTAAATCTTAGGCATAAGTTTCAGAATTTACATGAACACTACAAAAAACTATAAGTTCGCCACTGAAATCTTTTCACTCTCAATTAAAATGACGGAAAGAATTTTGCAGAAAGGCGTTAAAAGTTTGCATAATAAAAGAGGTCTAATTAACCCTTCAGATACCGTCAATTAGAGACACAATAGTAAGACAATAGATGCGCGGCCACCGGGTGTCGCTTGGGGATTCATGAATTAAAAATAATTCTCATGTTTAAAGTGGTGAAGAATTCAAACAAATGAAAGTCATTAGGGTTGAACTTAAAACCGGATGGCTCATAGTAAGTTTTAACTGGAAAAAATTATAACGGAGGGGAGAAAATGCGATTTTAACGGTTCTGACGTTTTAATCAAGGTTTTGATCAGTAGGTCAGTCCTGATTGTTAAAATAACCTTTAAAAGGGTAATTGTTGTAAAAAAGGGATGCTCGTGGTCCAAGAACGCTAAAGGCAACTAAAGGAACATAAGTATGATTTTAGTCAGCAAAAGTCTGACACACCCTCTCGTCCCACCCTAGAGTGGGAAAACTTCTCTCACTTTTGGGTGGAGCGAGAAGATATGTCAGACTTTTACTGACTAAAAACCACTCGTACTTATGTTCCTTTTTTGCGTTCCAGGGCCCCGGGGTTCATTTTTACTTAACCCATGGTACACTGCGGTAGGTCAAAGTCAAAGTTAAAATATTTTATTTCACATTATAGAACATATACACATGAAATAAAATGTTTTGACTTAATAAGTGCCCATGTAAATGGGCACTTATAAAACGTCAGAAGCTAGTGCACGATTCCATATTGGTCGTTTCCTATGGAGAAGAACCGGCAAGAAACTCCATGAACAATATTGATAGAAATTAGAATAAGTGGACACAATAAATAAATAATAGATATTTCAAAAGATGCTTCTGAAAACTTAGTAAAACATTGAAACCCTGTAACCGAAATTATACTAATACTGAAAAAGCTATATAAAAACGAACACTTACGTCTTTTTAACACAGTAGCACACTGCCCTATTTTCCCGAAGGTCAGTCATCTTCACAAAAAAAAACCAGGAAAATTGAAAAACCATTATGTAACTTATCTGCCGACTTCCTTATTATAAGCTCATAAAATTAAAAATGTCACAAACATATTTCCCGTGCCCAAAGAAACGTCTATTATAACTTTTTTTATATAAAAATGTCGTATACCATTTAATTTGTGGTGTCATAAACGTTATTCGGCAATTGTTTGTAGGCGAAACAAACCTGCTAGAAACTGGCTATAAAACTTTAGCAATAAGTATAAATCTAGACGCAGTGACTTTGTACCGGCGGCAACGACGGCGTTGTAAAATATTATTTATTCAAGGTGTGCTGGAACAATATTTTACAGATATTCATAAAATTATTTCGTTTTATTTTTGTTTTGTAGCAAAACTTCAACGAAACAAAAATAAAATGCTACTGGAACAGTGACTTTATTTAAAGCCTAGAATAATGTTTTTTGAAAAAAAAAAACATATAAATATCTATAAAATTGCGTTAAGTAGATAATTATGTTTTTCCTTGTTTTTATTTCCTATTCACTTTTAATTAAGACAAAATTGTAGACTGAACACTTAAGCTTCAACTCGTTGGAAACTTTCCGAAATAAAATTAGGACATTGTTAATTCTAAGGATCATAACATCCCAAGAGATGAAAATTTCTGTATTTCGGATATGCTAATGAGCGTTACATAGCCAAGTCAAACGAATCCGAACTGAGCATCGAGGGATCAGGGGAACGGCAGTCAAGTCTATGCATAAATTAAACGGCTTACATGAGGCCTGTCACCCTTATCATTATAGAAATGATTTAAACCGCTTATGAACTGAATACGAAAGTTTCGGGATTATTTTGGATAAAGATGTACTATGTCACAATGTTGGCCTTAGGTTGAATTATTGCCTTTGTGTTTATCTAATACTATATAGGTACTAACATATCGCTCATTTGGTGCAGTAATGGCGTAATTACACTTTTAGAAATTTTACAGGAGATGCAGTCAAAGATTAATATTAATGGTTATGGCATTTTAGCGAAACTTATTACGATTCTAATCGTTGGTCAGTGGGTCGTCTTATTGAATAAAATCAACGTAAATGATGTTTCTCCCGATGTAAATAGTCTTTCCCCACATTTTAACATTATAAAACTTGTTTTGAAAAAAGTTTAATTACGCCGTTGTTGCACCAAATGAGCGATATGTTACTCGTATATCGGAATCTATGGTGTTGGTTCTGTATTAAAATTTTATGTAGTGCGAACACACTTCCACAGCATCTTTTTCTTTCAAGTCCCACCACAATACATCCTGCCCCCCTAGCCAAATTACAACCATTTTGCTTGCGTTGAACGCTTCGATTTGACCTTGCCACCAATTCTTTTGTTCTGACCACGTGACTGAGCGTTGTGATGACGTTATTCCCGTACATTTGAAGCTTTCTACTAGCGTTAACTATTGCAGATTAGCAACTTGGCTAAGAGTACTGACCTCAGTATCCTTAGTAGAATGGTTAGTAGTAGTAGTAGTAGTTTCCTCAGCTATCTACCTAGATAACTATCTATCAAATGCTTTTCCCAGATCTACGAGCACTAACTGCAAGTTTGTTTTGTGTTCATCGACAGAGGACTTACATTATAGAAATATCTACTTTCTTACTGTAAGTTTGTTTTGTGTTCATCGACAGAGGACTTACATTATAGAAATATCTACTTTCTTACTGTCTATAATATAATAATACTTAGTAGACAAACCAACGCAATAACCTTATCCAAGTATTTTAACATTTTGTATCCTATTTTTCTCTCCGGAAAGTAAACTTTGATCTACTGAGTCTTGTATCCCAGTGTTGTTTTCAGACAATCGCAAAATTCTCAAGGGGATATTGGCTTATGGACCGTTGTAAAAACGATGATTGCCTTGCTTGCTTTTTATTCTCGGGATGATTTTTCCGAAATCCCTGTTGTGATAAATGGTGTTTCATTTTCCTTCAAGAGGTATTTATTTCTTGGATTTATTCCATAAAGAGGGTTAAATTTAACATTACCATTTTAAATGGTTTCTTTGTCATTTTTATCTTGTGACTTTAAAACTCGCGTTTATTTTTCTTTTCATAAATTATTCTTTTTTTTTATCTTAACATTCCGAGGTTGTACTTAGCACGGGCGAGACAGTGAATTATCGCTAAAATATGCAACGCTGCTTACGTAGTAATGAAAAATGTTATTGCAAGTGCAACTTGATATATATTTCTAATTGCTTTTTTACAAAAGACATGGAAGATGTAAAGAGTTCAACCTTTTGAAAAAAATATGTAAATTAACTGAAAGAGCCTAAACAAACTAGGTACAATTTTGCAATAAACTTTGTGATATCGTGGTTAATCTCCAAGCAAAGTGTCGAAGAATAATCATGTAAAATTTCGGTATCCGAAGTATTGGGATTTGCAGTCACAGTTAGGCAGTGTATATAGGCACGGGCTTGAAGATGACGAGCAATGGGTAGTTCACCGTCCGGCCGACCGGTAAGGACTGTGCTCGAGTCATTGACGGCTCATAGTGCTCCACCCACGTCTCAAAAAGATGTCAGCAAAACCGTAGGGGCTCAGCAGGGCTGATACCCGCTAGAGCCACAGGATTTTTTACCAGTATAATATAGAAGTTCTATGTAATATCGTCGTAGTGCTACTGATAGTTCCTATTGAAACAATCTGATAACAGGGGCTTTTTTTTCTTTTTTTTTTCTGTCGACGGGGAAAATCATCATTGACGAAACCCGCTCTTGGGTGGAGCGGGAGACAGTGTCAGAGTCTTACTGACTAAAAACCCCGCGCCGTTCCTTCTAGCCTTCATACCGGGGTCTAGTTTCCTTTCGGATAACCCCGACCCCGGTAGGCTTCGACCCAGATGGGCCCCTCCTGTTGCTGACAACTCCTTGAGGCGCGCGGGAACAGTGCGCGCCGTCGACGCCTTGGCTCGGTCCGGACAGTTTCCGGACGATCGGACAGCGAGCTACCCATGGCTCACCGTCCGTGAGCCCGCGTCTACGGTGGCCGGAAATCGGGATCGGAATCTCGGTGGCGGCGGCGGGGGCGCCGTTGCCTGATGTCTGCCTCCTCCTTTGCTAGCATTACTGCTTCGCAGAAGGAGGCGACCGCCTGCCACTCCTCCTCGCTCCAGACCATGGCCTGAACCAAGGCCCGGCGCGAGAGGTCTCCGCCGCCGATCACCCCCACGAGGGCACGGCGTTGCTCCGCCCAAGCAGGGCACACTTCAACTGTGTGCTCCACCGTGTCCTCCGGGCGTTCCGCACAGTAGCGGCACCCGGGCGTCTCTTCCGCTCGAGATAACAGGGGCTTAGGATAATGCCGCGGCTGATAGGGATTGTACAAAAGAATTACCATGGCCATGGACACAAAAGGCAGGAAGGACACAGGTGAGTAATAGTCTGTAAAATTTCACATTTAGGTACGAGTATGTATGTAATAGGCCCTTAATAAACTAGTGCGCCTCACCATCAACGATTGCATCACTGCTTACCATCAGGTGGGATCGCAGTCAAGCACTAGTTTTTTTTTATTTTAAGTTCTTATAATCCATCCCAAGGTTCTCTGGAAGGTATCGCTGTCAGTGATAAGACCGCCATTGTACCCATAGACTTAAGTTACTTTGACATTTGTTACTATTTTGGTGTACAACAAAGTTTATTCTATTCTATTCTATAATATTCTCTTGGGATAATTTTCTGCTATCACCTGGGCGAAGCCGCTGGGAGCAGCTAGTAATAATATAACTGTCACGTAAAACGTACACCAGAACAAACGTAAGTTCATAAGTAAAAAAAAACTTTTTGGTTTTAATTAAGCGGCCGTATTTAATTCATGAATCCCCAAGCGACCACCGGTGGCCGCGCATCTATTGTCTTACTATTGTGTCTCTAATTGACGGTATCTGAAGGGTTAAGTCAGAAGTCAACTTGAGACTATATTAAAAACATATTTTTCCATGCCTGTCAGTTTACTTTTATCAAAGGCTTACTTAAAAATTGCCTCTAACATTTTGTTAGCAAAATGCAATTTTTGCTTGAAGAAATTTTTATGAATATACATGCGACTTTGTAAATTGAGAAAGAGTTATTGAATACAATATGTATGTACAGCATAGTCGGCCTTATAACATTATAAGGCCGACTATGCTCTCACTGTTGGGAATCAGTCATCCTTTATAGGAGAGGGAATAGGCCGTTATCCACCACGCGGGCCCAGTGTGGATTGGTGGATGGCACATGTCTTCCAAATTTTTGGTTCTAGTGCTTGCCGGTTTCCTCACGATGTTTTCCTTCACTGTTTTGAGAGCAGTGGTAATGAAATAAATTACACAAAGTAATGCGCCTGGCTGGGTTTGAACCCGCGACCTACAACTCGTAAGTCGGGGCCGTTACCACTCGGCCACCTTCTTCATCTTTATTCTATTTAAATATTGAAAAGTCATAGTTTTAAAACGTCGGCAAGTTATTTATTTTTCAATGTTGCTATGTTTATCAATAGATTGCACTTGTGCAAAGTATGATCCAGTTGCTAGTCTTGTAATAATTTTCACAAACGCAAAAATCCTTGACAATTCAGCGTAAAAATAAAAATCACTACATTTATTATACATAAATTACAAACGGAAACCTAATTTAAATAACAGTAATCACAAATGGTTTTCAAGATAAAACGGAACGATAAATAACAGAAAATAAAATTCTAGACTTATTCAATAATAATGTGAGAACATATATATTTAGGTAAATGGTGCCTACTTTTTTTTTGAAAGCAATTTTTCTTCCGTCAGTGTCTGCTTTAAAAATATTTATGTCAAGAATTCGGACATTTTGTTATTGTCAAAAAATATTAAACATTTCTGCGCGACTATTATAAAAACATTACTTTTATCTTTGACTTTAAAAAAAAAACTTGTGTCTAGGCATAACACTTCGCGAAGA
This sequence comes from Mythimna lalbum, assembly GCA_949319445.1. Taxonomy (NCBI): domain Eukaryota; kingdom Metazoa; phylum Arthropoda; class Insecta; order Lepidoptera; family Noctuidae; genus Mythimna; species Mythimna lalbum. The sequence continues at coordinate 4,614,436 of OX439358.1, forward strand.
CGCAATGGGTAGGTAACACAGTGGTGTGAATCAGGTGTGATTTTTATTTAATTTCTTTTTAAATTATTTATACAGTGTTTCACTGCGATCCCACCTGATGGTAAGCAATTATGCATCGTACTAGTTTACTAAGAGCATGTTCACTCTAGTCTTAAATACACTTAAATTATAACAGAACGGGAAGACTGCAGCAGGCAAAATGTTCCAATCCTTCGTGCTCCAGGCTTTGTAGATTGGTGTTAACCAAATCTAGATCACCAATTACATGCCTTTCTACTCAGTCCAAAGCTGCCAGGTGGCATTTTGCAGCTCCAGCCCATATAATATGGCTACAGCACTCCAATCACACATACATATATGACCTGTGCTTCGCATAACATTAGAAGTAACTGACTACTAGCAGCTATCTTGGCATTGGACTCAATGAACCGCCCAAAATTAAGGTTTGAGGTTTTAACTCCCAATACCTGAAGGTGGTCTGTGTAGTCCAAGGATACTATATAATCCCACCAGTTTAGCATTGCCCCATTTGGAGACTGCCTGAAGTGTGACATTCGTACGCTCCACCACGTCGAGCCTTTTTAGGAAGAACATCGTAAGCGACAGTGAGCGTTTTTGCAGTACTAGTAGGTTTTCTCTTCCATAATTATAAAGCATTTACGAAAATATGTAGTAGCAACAATTCTATTAGATCGGTAGTTATATGAAGTTATATTTATTTTATTTTATTTATTATCATGAACTAATACTTTTTAATTATGGAAGAGAAAATCTACTAGTACTGCAAAAACGCTCACTTTCGCTTACGATGTTCTTCCTAAAAAGGCTCGACGTAGCCTCTAATTCGAATACTTAAATCGAAAAGTATGTCACTTTCCATGAAATTGCAAACAACTTGGTAATTGCAGAAATTGCGGAAAGTATTCCAGGCCGATAGTTAAAAGTTTAAGTTTGTTATTATGTACTTAAACCAATCGACGTAAATACGTACATATTTCTACTTTAACCGCCGACCTACCGTAGCTTTGCAGGGGTTACAAATCTTTAATATTCTGGATGTTTTTATTCATTTGAACCTTCCTCACTTAGTCTATCGGCAAAAACTGTATGATAATCCGTTCATTAGTTTTTGAGCTTATCGACAAAACACAGACAGACACGGTAAAAGACTTTGTTTTATAATTGTCAAGATATAGATAAACCTCTATACCTCTACCATTTGTTTCATTTCTATGCTCAGTGATGTGATCAGACGTTGCGTTAAATTCATTAACCCTTCAGATACCGTCAATTAGAGACACAATAGTAAGACAATAGATGCGCGGCCACCGGTGGTCGCTTGGGGATTCATGAATTAAACCCCAAGTGAACGCCGGCGTTTTCTCTCTTATTGTCTTTATATATTATTTCTCTAACTAGCTTTTACCCGCGGCTTCGCCCGCGTTTATTAAGTAATATACTTTAATTTAATTAAATATTTGTACTTGACTTCCCTATTTTTCCCCCTTTTCTCACTTTTAAAAAAAATTGCATATGTCCGTCTCCAGGGTTCCAGCTATCTCTGTATAAAAATTCATCAAAATCGGTTTTGCCATTTAGGCGTGAAGACTTAACAAAGAAACAAACTCACTTTCGCTTTTATAATATTAGTAAGTATTACGGTATTCGAAAGATTAATGTCTCTAATTGTAGTCTTCAAGCAACCACAGAAACACTTAAACAGATTACACTTACCTACTTGCACCCACTTTTTGCATTAACTGAACGTACAGTCTGGTATTATTTTGTAATTTAATTACACTCACTTACATCGCTCTACTCACACTCGCTTTTCCTTATACCTAAGGATTAATAAAACGTTACTTTAAATTGCGACACTTGAGCTACTTTCGTGATTAAAAAACTTTTTTAGATCTTAGAATACAGCTTGGAATATTTCTTGTTTAATTCAGGAAGTAAGGAAAAAGTAAACATACCATTTTGCAAAAAAAAAAAAGAAAATAGGTCGACTTGTTGACGAGCAACAAACTCCATTTCGTCATTTCGAAACAAAATAACAAACCAACTGTACTGAAATTGTCCTCGCTCGGATTTTCGATTTACCTGGCGTGGAAACGGGAAAAAGGAGCCTACGAGTTTTAAACATCAAGGAAAATTCTCTCTAAATAGAGGCATTCATAGTCTGCAACTCTGAAATGAGAGTGGCAAATGCGTGTACCTTCGAGTAATCCTATTTTACTACTTACTTTTTTTTACTACTTTTACGTAAAAAAATATTCCTTTTTTCCTTAAATTTAATATTTGTAACAATTTCAATTGAAATTATTTAAACTACGGAAGTATGAGACACAATAAAAAAATAACAGCCTGTACGTAGATATATTTTTATAAATAAAAAAAGTATGTGTTCCTGCTACAAAAAATATTGTGCCTAAAATAAATTCTAGGCCGCCGCGACAAGACCACGTCAACCAAGTAAAACTCTCCCGTACAAGCATTGTGCCCGTAACACCTCGTTTAAATTTCGAACGTGTTTCTAAACGGCCAGTTTAGTGCAAACGCCGCGCGCGAATTGGCCTGAGCCCGCTTATTTTTGAATTTTTGAATAGTTCCAATTGACATTTAATAATTCCAAAATGGTGTGTTTATTTTTTTTATTTCAAGACAAGTTTTTCCTTTGTTATTTAATTCTTGTGTTTTATTTTTACATTGATTTATAAGTTTCGATTATATTGAAGTTTATGTTATACATTACAGAGCCGAAGAAAAGACCAAAGGGATGATGGACAAATCATTAGTAAGTGTTTTCATTATTAGGTAATAAGTTTAGTGTTTAAACAAAATGTAATATGGGGATTTATCACTAAATTAAACTAAATATTACTGTAATGTGAAGAGATTTCTATATAGGTATATATAATTTTTCTGTACGCCTTTGTCATCTACATTCTTCAAAACGGCTTCACCGATTGGGGTGGAACTTTGTATGTTTATTTGAATGAATCCCTGGATGGTGATCGGTGGTGTTGCAATCAGATTCTCAATTATTTTTTTTACTGACAAAAAGCCAGTTTTTGTACAGAAAAAGTCTGTTCAGACCGCTATTATTATTGTAAATTTCAAATCTACACATATATTATAAAGAGGTATCTAATGTTTGTTTTTTTGTTTGTAGGAGCTAAGTACATACTAGTCCAAATGCTAAAATTTTTTCACTGAAAGCTGCTTTATTCCTGGGTGACATAAAATATAATGTATTCGGGCGAAGCCACGGGCAAAAGCTAATCATCAATATTTTTTAAATTAAAAAACTAAGAGCGCTTTTGACAATTCATTATATTTTTTTTATCTAAATTGCATACATGGTTTCCATAGCTTACAAAATAATACAGAAAATGGCGCAGAGAGCCGTAAGCGGCTTAACAATTTACCTCCTACAGTCAACTTAGCATTTTATGCGCTCAAAGAAATTAAATTTCAATTTAAAAGGAATATTTTTATGACCATATCTTTGTTACTTATTTGCATTTTTACATCGTTATGGAAAAGGGGTTTTCATGAATTCCTAAATTATTATTAAAAGATTTCATCTGCCCTATTGGTTTGGTGGTTGCAAGCGCGGCTACTGAGCACGAGGTCCTGGGTTCGATTCTCGGGTAGAGCATAGAGTACTATTGGATTTTCCGATTAGGAATTACTCTCTAACAGCTCGGAGTTTGGAAGTTGTAATAACTACGGATGGCTTTGGAGATGGTAGAAAAAACTATTATAACAGTTTTTTTTTTTAATGTACAATAAAGAATTTATCTATCTATCTGTAATGATTCTGCCGTAAATAGTTTGTATTGTAACCACTTTTTTGCTTTTAATACCATCCTTATGTCTAAGACATAGAAATAAAAATTGGTTGAACAGACAGTAAAAAAAGGTTTCTTTAAATTTGTATTCCTAACGCAAATAGGGTGTAGATAAACTTTGAAAGAAACATAAGAATTTAAAAAATTACAACTTGCCCGGTTATGAACCCGCCAACCTCATGCATCTCATTTATTGCACCTACCATTATTTTTTTCTGCATCACCCAAAGGTTGACTGGCAGAAAATGCCTAAGTCATTAAGTCCGCCTCTGTACTTTTGTAACCATAAAGCATTAAATAAATAAATAAATGCATGAGAGGCCGACATAGCGCAAAGAATTGCCAAACTTAAGTGGCAATGGGCAGGGCACATTGCTCGCAGAACAGATGGCCGTTGGGGCCGAAAGGTTCTGGAGTGGCGACCGCGTACCGGAAGACGCAACGTTGGAAGGCCTCCAACAAGGTGGTCTGATGACCTGGTGAAGGTTGCGGGAAGCCGATGGATGCGTGACGCGCAGGAGCGTTCGTTGTGGCGACGCTTGGGGGAGGCCTATGTCCAGCAGTGGACGTGTATCGGCTGAAGTGATGTGATGAGAGGCTATCACGAGTGATCACGACTGTGTATTTTTCTATACATAGAGTGTATGTACCAGAGAACAGAAGAATCTACTGTATGATTCCTGTGTTTATTTTATTTATTTATTTTATTTTATTATTTTTAGGAAAACTTACAGCTACTTGGTACAGTAAAACTTAGAATAGGTAAAAAACGGCCATTTACAAGTTTTCACATATACTAATGTAAGTGAGACTTAGGTAAATTATGACGACAACAGCGTAAGGTTAACGCGATAGAGCTTATACACTACAAAAAAAAAAAATTGTTTAATTTATTACAAAAAATCGATCGGCTAAAGTTTTAAAGTTGTTCTGTGGTATGTATAAAATAATCTTCAACATACGTAACGTACGTACACATGTACTGTAATATCGTCAACCCCTGCTATCAAAACGTAGAAAGTTCAGAAAACTAGACAGAACCGAGACAGTAAAAACTTTAGCAATTTTATATTATTATTTTTTCAAACAAAAAGGTTTTCTTTCTCTTCTATTTGTCTCTTTTGTAACGCGCAAGATGGTGAAACACATGTTTCTATAAAATATAAGTGTACAAAGTTAGATAATAATAGTATTATAATAATATTCCACAACTATCACACCACCCCGTCTAGTCCCACGGTAAGCAGAGCTTGTGTTATGGGTACAAAACAACTGATAAATAAATATGTATACTTATATATTTCTAAATACATAAATAATAAAGATAAATTACACCGAGACACAGAACATATGATCGTGCTCATCACGCAAACATTTGTACTGGATGGGAATTGAACCCACTACCCACTAGACCAACAAAACAATCAAATAAATAGTTTAGGACTGTATGGATTGAAGAGCTATGTCTGATATTTTGACTCTACTTAGTGTTACTCAAAGGGATGTCAGTAAAACAGTAAGAGGTCAATTGGGTCCATACCCGCTAAGAGGGCGTTCCATGTTCACGGTAACTCTTGCAAACACTTCCCCAGCCATAACAAGCATATTTATGCCCTTTGAGATACCTTCAATTCTGCTAACATCGCTTTGAGGTGCGCATGGAATACAACGACTCAGGCTTTGCCCTTACAGGACCACCACACGGCGAGTTATCCATTACTGGTCGTCCGCAAGCCCGGATCACCCTGCGACTCCTGACTCCCGGGGCGTTTCCTGTGTCCGTTCCCTTACAGCTGCGGCTCTCACCTTCGCTAGCATTATAGCTTTTCAGAAAGAGTCGACTGCTTTCGACTCCCTCTCGCTCCGACCTATCATAGCCTGAACCATGGTCTGAAGCGAGAATTTGCCGCCGTAATTCGACGTATATAGCCCATGGCTTCCTGCTTCCAAACTAACGGTGTTCAGAAGAAATAATTATGAACTTTCATTTTATTTAGCTTCATTTCACCAAGAATCTAAAAATAACCTCAAATATTCGAAATGAGAAGCAGAAATCCGAAGACAAAATATTAAAAAAAGAAACTTCAAGATAATAGAAAAAGCGTCTAATAAATAGAGAGGTATTCTTTCATTAAAAGATAAAAGATGTCACTTTCTTGGTGATCTTTTATAACATGAGAACAATGATGCAGCGTTGAATGAGACAATATCTTTGCAAGCCTTTTCAGCGTGACAGCTGTGTTCAACAATGTTGGATTAAAGTCCACATCTTTAGAATAACGCATTGAAATATCTCTTTGTCCATTTGTGAAGAGTAATCTGGGAAGTGGTGTTGCCAACTTGAATCTAAAATAGATAGGTATTGTTAGAAAATCACTGCAGCGTTCGAATGAAAAGGTCAACTGAATGAAGACAGAGTGATTTTAGACAATACGGGCCACCGGCCACAACTACAGAACGTCGCCACGGGCATATTTCCTATAGTTTTTTATACATTTCATATGGACTTCCCCCAAGCGTCGCCACAACGACCAGTCCTGTACGTCATGCATCCATCGGGATCATCGGTCCACCTTGATGGACGACGACGACGCTTGGGGAAGGCATATGTCCAAAAGCGGACGTCTTCCGGCTGATATGATGATGGTATGGACTTGCCGCACACGGTTGACGCTGGTGGCCGCCACACGCTACAAATCGCTGCTGCTCGCTTTCTATGACCCACACTGGCCACTAAACACCGTCATACCCACTCGCGCATTTAATCCTTCTTGGTCAGAGTCCATCAAGCACTGCGCGTATGGGTTAAAAAAAAGCAGCCACTGGCTACAAATGGCTGTCGCGCGCTTCAGCTGCCTTTGTGGCCGCTTCTAACTTCTCGTGGCGGCGTTTATGGCTGTGGCATGTGGCCTATGTAGGTACGGCGATACTAAAAGTCTGACTCTGTCTCTTATGCCACCCAGAGCGTATAAGATATTAGATAATGTCCCACCCTAAAACAAAACCGGCTCTGAACTGCAAATACTCAATTCAGAAATCGGACTTAAAACCATTGAGATGAAACTATAGTTCTTACCTTTTTTTTATGATAAACCCACGGATATCAGATAAACCAGTGCGATCTCATCTGATAGTAAGTAGTGATTCAATTGTTGATGGTGAATCGCACTAGCTTATTAAGAGCCCACTCTAACCTTGAAGACACCTATATTATAATCGGACGGGAATACCGTTATTATTATTATTATTAATTATGGATCGGGTCGTGTTTAACCGCTACCTCACCTAATGGTAAGCGATGATGTGACCGACGATGGAGTACGCTTGCCTAGAAGTAGCCTATTCAATCCGACTTAAAGACCCCTAGGTTGGTTCCAGTCCTTCGATGTACGATATGTTTTACGCATGCACATCGTGTATGTTGCATTTACTGCACATAGTCCATTGTCTAGCACAACAGCACCATTAATAAGGCTTATATTGCCAACATTTATCGCCAAGAATAGTCTTAAGAGCGACCAACCCAGGGTGTAATTTTCATACAACCGCTTTTACGTTATTATGATGTTATCACACAACTTTCTCCAGATATTTTGGATATTTTGTGGATCTAGGCTTCTATTATACATAGAAATCAAAACAAGTGTAAAATTAATCCAGTAAAGACCTCTGAAAATCTGCTATTTTAAGTGAACTTTAACCCTCCATAGTGTACTCATATATCCCTACTATCCCTACTAATATTATAAATGCAAAAGTAACCGTCTGTCTGTCTGTCTGTCTGTCTGTTACGCTCTCACGCAAAAACTACTGAACGGATTTAGATCAAATTTGGTAGGTAGGTAGAAGAGACACTGGAATAACACATAGGCTACCTATAATTAAACTGTAGTCCACGCGGGCGAAGCTAGTAGTTAAAAATATAATAATAAATATAATATAACATCATTCGCTACTATCACACAACGCCGTCTAGCTTGTGTTATGGGTACTAGACAAGTGATAAACATACTTATATATTTCTAAATACATACATATTATAGATAAATGACACCCAAAAAAGTACATCAATAGAAGCCACAATTAGTCGAAATTCTTAATGATGACAGTTTTACTCAAAAACTTTTAAGGTTTTTAAAACAGACGCATATTTACTGGAAAAAAAACTTGGCGGTCTTTAAGTCAAGAGTGAATAGGTTACTTCTAGGCAAGCGTGCTCCATCATCGCTTACCATCAGGTGAGATGGTGGTCAAACGCGAACCTATCAATAATAAAAAAAAGTATTGTAAAATAATATTCAAATAAATCACGAATTTACCGAATACTAACAGAGTTTTCAGGCGTTTTCTCCCTTTTTACACGTTGCTTCTTCTAAAAGCATCATTTGGATTGCGTTAGATGAAGTAACAAGCTTTCAAGCCATGCTCAACGTTGACGATAGGTAAGTAGGGAAGGGCCCTCTTAATGTTTAATGTCAGCGCCGTTTTGTTCTTGATATGTAGCGCACAGCGAGCAGCTATTAATTTTGCTACAGCGCACTTAATTGCCTTGTGATTACGTTGGTACAACGGTATTGTTAATGCAAGACATGTGCTTATGCTATTAGGTTTTGTTTTAGAGTTTTCAGTTGTGATAATTTAAAAGGATTTCTTGTAAATTCGTACTGAAACATTTGGTCATTAATGTTTTGGGTAAAGTACTGTTTGACTGCTATTTTATATGTTGGTGTAGATACTGGCACGAATCTCTAGCGCTGGCCGCAACTTGCGCAAAAGTCAAATATCGGGTCTATTTAGTGGTATGAAGAGAGACGCGGGGGCGGGGAGCGTCAGTGATTGGCTCGCCGTGCCATTGCGTAATAGACAAGTCATTAGTGATTCGTTCCCTGCGCTTGCTGCAAGTATCTAACAACGACGACGATTGACTTTCTAATGTATGGAATGCGCAAAGTGAGATATCTATAAACAGTGACGCAATCATTAATATAATGGTGTATCGCATTGGTTTATTAAGAACCTATTCATTTTAGCCCTGTAGAACCTAAATTATAATCGGATGGGAAGACCACTGCCGGTAGTTTGTTCCAATACTTCGATGTGCGCGGTATAAACGACGGGGCAAAATATGACACCTCTTACCACCCAGTTACTGGGTTGTGGATGTCAGGTACGCAGTTGCTCCATGTACCTATTGTACTGGTATTCAGGTTAGATTGGAAGCCGACCCCCCCCCCCCACAGTTGGGAAAGGTTGTAAATGAAGTCTCATCAACTAATTCACAGCGTCCAGCGTAGTTTAACTAGATTGTACCAGTTAATTAGGGTTCCTTACCTAAAAAATGACAACGGGATACGGAGGTTTCTGGCCGTCCGTCCGTATCTCTGCTTATACAACTGTCAGCGGGCTATATCTTCTAAACCTTAAGTGGTTTAGTATAGAAATTTTCACATAACGTTTTTTTTTTTAACTCATTTATTGCAATAATAAAATACATGTGTTACCTTAACTCTAAAACTCGCCAAACTTTGACGTTTGAAGGCGAGAAGCGCTCTTTAACATAACAGTGCTACCTTTATACACACTACCGTGTAGTTAAAATTATAGTTACAATTAGATAATTTAATTAATATATTTAGTATGTTCACTATCGAGTACAATGTTCTTTATTTTCATTTTAAGTGATTGTTTACTCAGTTTTACTTCTTTTCTCAATAAACCTATTTCTATGTCTGCTATAAGAAAAAATAATTAAATTAAAAAATTAGTGAGGATTTTCAAAAAAAGCAATGTTTGAGAATTTTGCCAGCGTTTTTTTTTTGCTCAGTTTTAATAATGTATGGAACCCTTCGCAAGCGAGCCCGACTCACACTTGGCTAGTTTTTTTTTTAAATATTTATACTCGGAAATCCTCAACACCTCATTAATTCAAGTCCAAGTATATTTAACTTAAGCAACTTGTTAGGTGTCCCTATCATAAGTTAAGTTCTCGAGCCCAGCATCAGTTTGCGACCCCTGATCGACTCTTGATTGCCAAAGGTTTGATAAGGGTAGTCAGGGGTGGCGCATTAGGGTTGTAAACTCGTTAATGATGATAACTTTAGGCGTATCGCTGATGGAGTGGTTTTACGTAAACGTAAACGTAAATGTGTGCGTTATGAAGAGTTTGTTGGAGATTGTTTTGACGTGTTGATATTGAGTGGTGTGTGATAGGTTTTAGTTTAAAGGTAGATGTGTTTAAATACGTAATTAAATACTGATCAAAGTAGTAACTAACCGGAAATGATCTCAAAACTTGTTACAGAACAAGTTCTTTACTGGAAATTACTCCTGTATCGCAAAAAAATAATAAATATTGCATCGATGTATGTACTGAACAGTTATTTTTTATTAGTAGTTAGACTAACTAACTAGACTAACCTAACTAAAAGAAATTAGACTAACCTAACGGCTTGCCAGTGAATGAAAAGTCATCCTGTATTTAATAAATGCGGTATCAATAACTTTTAGTTTGACTCACAAATCTGCTTGAACCTGGTCCTTATTGGACGATGAGCTACCAATAACTCGCCGTCCACAATCCCGTGCCTACGACGGCCAGCAACTACCCAGCGATCCTCGACAACTTTTTTTTTTGTCGACGGGGAAAATCATCTTATGACAAAACCCGCTCTTGGTTGGAGCGTGAGATATTGTCAGACTCTTACTGACTAAAAACCCCGCGATGTTCCTCCTAGCCTTCATACCGGGGCTCTAGTTTCCTTTCGGATAGCACCCCTGCACTGATCGAGCGTGTGAATTACCTCTCTCTCACGATTTCCACTACCACCTTCCACCATTACTATCTACTTAGATTCTTGTCCACAAATCTACCTAATAAAGCTTTCAATAACGATTTATCGACAGTTTCCAAAACTCGAATGGGTTTTGTCAGTATTTGCTAAAATAACTGTTCCCTTTTATCAAAGCAAAAACTACATTTTTGGGATCACAAACAATCAATTTTAATCTGCCGCCTAACATTATTCATTCTTTATACACTGGCGGACAAAATAAACTCCAAAAAATTAATCAAATATTTTTTTTTGTTCACTGTTTAATATTTCGTTTTTCAAAAAAAAGTTTAACGTAATTAATCTTATAAAGTTGCTTGTCAAAGCAATATGCGTGTTATATTAGCACTGATCAAGTAATTTGTTTTAATAAATAATGATAGTTTTATCTTTCTTTCTTTTTATAAAATTATATATATATATATATATATATATATATATATATATATATAGCTTTATTGCACACCTTAAAAAAATTAATAGATTAATAATTATTAGATTTATATAAATTAAAAGCTTCAAAAGGGTTGGCGTTTCTGTTTATATAATAAAAAAAAAAATAGGCAAGTAGGATTGCAGTGGTTAAATTTTGTACACGGACTGTTTTATTAAATTATTCATGTTTTTTTTTTCTTTTAAGCCAGTAGTTTTTTCTATCTACAGTCTTATTATAGTACCTACAGTCAGTTCAGTAGTTTTTAATTGCACTAATTAATATTATAAAAGCAAAAGTTCATATGTATAATGTATATGTACGAGTATTACTCCATAATGCTCAAAATGTTCGATAAGGTTTGGATGAAAATTGGTGACCACCTTGATAGCTTATTTCGGAGATTAACAGAGCATATTATTCGTAGGTGAAAAACATTGATTTAACTCAAGATAAATTCTGAGCTTCCACCTATTACTATGAAATAGGCAGCTAGTATTATCAAAAATTTCAAAACTATTTACTTGTTCATAGTTTTTATGGCCAGCAGTGTAAACCAAAAACATTTTGCTTCTAAATTGTTTCGGCTTTACTATGTCAAAGGCTGGAGTTAGGTTCGTAAAACGTGCTAAGCCACAACTGGCGGAATACTTTGAATTTGAATTTTTGACGTTTTTCAACAAAGTTTTAGGAGCACTATAAAACTGACCCATTTTGATTAAAAACAGTTTTTTTTTTTGCTAAAGCATATTTTGTTGCTCATCGAAAGCAACATTATGCAGATTAAGGCCAGAAGAGGTCCAGGGATAACGGCCATAACTTGCGAGTTGTAGGTCACAGGTTCAAAACCAGGCAGGAGCATTATTTGCTATAATTTATTTCTTCATCACTACTCTTAAAACTGTGACGGAAGTCATGAGAAAACCGGTATGTCCTAAAACCAAAATTTCGAAGATATAATAATATGATATTTACCAAACCCCACGGGGCACGTGTGGTGAATTACGGCTCATTTCCTTTCCTAGAGATGAGATCTGAGCCTTAGGAGAGGGAACATAGCAGGCCTGTTTTTTTTTTGCGATTGTGCACACGTTTGTACATGTGAAGAGGAGGGATGGAACGCATGTTGCTAAAAGAGTTATGAGTTTACAAGTGGATGGAAGGAGAAGGAGAGGGAGGCACAAGAAAAGATGGGTGGATTGTGTGAGAAGTGATATGAAAGAAAAGGGAGTTAGTGATAGCGTGACGGGTGAAAGAACAGAATGGAAGAATAAAACGTGTTGCGCCGACCCCAAATAAAACGGGACAAGGGTAGGAAGATGATGATGATTACACGCGTTTGTACGGATTTTTTTGGCCATAAATTTATTTTCTATTTATTTTTTTTTCTTACAAAAATCTAGAAAAAGATGTATTTTTTGGTTATTTACGTGAAAACGCGCAATTACGTAATAATAAAGAAAATAGCTATCATCGTTTTGCTATCGAAATATAAACCAGAAACAGTTCTGCCAATTTAAGTTTCTTACTTAGTTTCGGGTTTTGGCGCTTAATACCTATCAATTTTCAACCAATACCCTTTGGCACAAAGGGATCGTCGATTTTCACGAAGCGGCGTTTGAAATTTAGACGCTTTCAACGTTAAAACTTTTGTAGCTTAACTTTTAAGGGGTGAAATCAATAACTAATTTGTGGCTGTTTTGAGTGTCCTTTTTGGCAAAGAGACCGTTTTAATTTTCCTTTGTTTTCGTCAAAATTTCTATATTGTGTGGCCAAAGAAACGAAAATGAAAACAATGTTCAAGATATTATAGTTAAATGATTAAAAAAATAGTATGTGGGTATTGCCCGCTCTGATTTAAGACGAGTTCAAATTATATAGGTATTTTTTTTTTTTGATCGGCTCATGTTTGCGCAGTTTCCGATGATATGGTTGACAATGGACCATAATACCTTAAAAGTTTTTTTTAGACTTTCCCAGAAGTATCCTATTCTCTCTTGACTTAAAAACCTTTTAGTATTAGCTATCAGGAAACAGACTTCGACAGGGAATTTAATTCCCGGTCTCGGCTTCTTCCTGAAATAAGTAGCTAAAAAATAAATGTTTCTAATATTTCTAATCTTGTTCAACAGTGCTCAGACGCGCGTTCAGCATGTTTGACTCAGAGAAGCAGGGCCGCATCGAAAAGGAGAAGGTCAGGACTATACTGAACACGATGGTGCACAACTATGATGACCTGGAACTTGAGAGAATGCTTGACAGCGAAGATGCTGAAGGTAAGCCTTTGAGTTACAACCTTGGTTTACAAGTGGATTGTTCTAGCTTGTCTCGTTGTCATCGTGGATAGCGAACTTGAGACCCTTTGCAATTAACGATGAAAATGTCTTACAAGCAGTATTAGACAAGAAGAACAAGTAAATATATAACTGCTCTAGGGATTATGTATGAGAAAAATATTTGAGGTTTTAGTAAAATAGAATACTAAGCATTGAAAACACAATCAAAATTTATTGAAAACAAAAAGAAAGAAAGAAAGAAAAGAAGAAAGAAAGAAAAAGTGTTTATTTGCGCCCAACATGACGCATATCCCAAAAATAAATAAAAATAACAAAATACCAATATCCTACTTAAAAACTATCAGCTAGATAGGAAAAAAAAGAAATTCACAATTTTTAACAACGATATCCGTATCTCTATCAAAAACGCGACTTTGCTGTCAAAGTCCATGTAGGAAATATTTTTTAATTATTAACAATTTTAAAGCTTTATAACTTCAACGTTGATGAAAATGTTTTTTTTTTTAAAAAAGCATGGCTGAAAAGTTTAGTAGAAATAGTTCAAAGTAAGGCTGATGTATTCACACAATCACTTACATATTAATATCTTTTTTTTTTCTCATTGCTAAATAAATTTTCTGGGTAGCAGTTCCTATAAAGGCTTTTGTACCGATCATACTAGTAGTAAAAACTAAAAATAACATAAGACGACTATTTGACTATTGGCATTTTAATCTCAAAGATCAATTTATGTTAACGAGAATAACATAAAACAGCGTCGACAATGAATTTAACAGAAATAACCTCAGTTAATCTCGCCTTAACGCGCCTAAAGAGCGAAGTTTATGTGCTCACGACGATAAGTCCAGAACATAGTTCTGTTTCCCTTCAAAGCCAGCTCGCACATTATCCAGCTCGCTGACATTTTTATTTCCTGGCGACAATCGTCAGTATTTCTGCACTACACTGTACAGCATAAACAACAATTTAATTTTGAAAATTGCTCGCAAGTTCATAACATTCCATTACTCCAAACGTGTGATTTTTATAAATCTCAATTTGATGCAATGAATTTAAATTTTGACAGCAATTCTCAATTTAAATCTTAACACGAGTCGAAAGTGGGCAGTTTTTCATTTTATATTACTATTCATGGTGATATTTTTATTTTGCCTCCAGTGCAATTTGTAAATAGGTTGGTATAATGTCACCACATTTTTTTTAAAGAACAGAATTCTATACGTAGATTTGATTTATATCATGATTTATTGTCGAAGAAAGAGTTCATGAAGTTTCTTTCACGTTCTTCTCCATGAGGTCAATGCTTTTTTGACTGAGAGACATCTTGACAAGTCATAAGTACTTCTAAATGTTTTATATGAAATAAATTCTTAGATTTTTTTTTGTTTGAGTTGAACTCGATGATGTACTTGTAAAATTTTTCCAAAGGTATTGTATCCCATCGTTTATGAATAGGTATGCTTGTACAATTAAAAAATTGCCTCAACTAAAAATTGAAGTTGCAACATTAAATTTAAAAAAAAACCAGTTCTAGTAATAGTATGTCAGGTTTTTCTGCGCAAAAACCAAGACACAAAATTCGAACGACATTTAAATTCAAAATTAGAATACAGCCATTCCTTTTGAACAAATTTTCAAACATAGAACCGTAACAAGGTTACTTTCCCGCCTTTAAACCCGTCAACTGTCATTGGCGTAAATTACGAAGTCACGGCAATTTGCTGCGAGACGAGATCGCTTCAATTAGAAGACGCCATGTGCTTGACGGAAATAGAAGTCAGGTGCTGCGTACGACAGAGTTTAGTTGAAAGAATGCGGACGAAAATGTGTAAAGAAAATGGTAATAACGTAGCATTTTTTGTCCGTGAAACACAGAAAGAAAGGACGAGCAGAGACGTGCAGGGTGACTTTGTACTTAATTAGAATTATTTCAGTTCAGGAGTACTTTTTTTTTTTTTGTCGACGGGGAAAATCATCTTTGACGAAACCCGCTCTTGGGTGGAGCGGGAGACAGTATCAGACTCTTACTGACTAAAAACCCCGCGCCGTTCCTTCTAGCCTTCATACCGGGGCACGAGCTCCCTTTCGGACAACCCTGTCCCCAGTAGGCTTCGACCCAGCTGGGCCCCTCCTGCTGCTGACAACTCCTTGAGGCGCGCGGGAACAGTGCGCGCCGTCGACGTCTTGGACTCGGTCCATTACCGGACGATCGGACAGCGAGCTACCCATGGCTCGCCGTCCGCGAGCCCGCGTCTATGGTGGCCGGAAATCGGGATCGGAATCCCGGCGACGGCGGCGAGGGCGCCGTTGCCTGATGCGGTCGGCCTCCTCCTTTGCAAGCATTACTGCTTCGCAGAAGGAGGCGACCGCCTGCCATTCCTCCTCGCTCCGGACCATGGCCTCGACCAGGAGTTCAGGAGTACTTGAATATAATAATTATTATCATAAGTCGGAATAGGTAAAGTAAGTACGAGTAGGTATATGATTTACCTTAAGTTCATAAAATAAAAGTAAGTAATATAGATTTGCTAGTACCATCTCTAAAATCCCATAATCATAAACATGACGATTAAGTCAGCAGATTTATAAAATTGGAAATTCCATATTGCGCTTTGGAAATAACATGGCATTTTTTGTCTGTGAAACAGACTACGGCTGAGCAGAGTCGTACAGGGTGACTTTTACTTGATTAAGATTATTTCAATTCAGAAGAGTATGTACTAAGAGTTTGTATGACAGTTGAAAAAAAAAGAGATATAGTTAAACACCGTGTGGAACAGTCATCATCATCATCATCATCTTCCTGCCCTTATCCACTTATCTCTAAACATAAACATTTAATAATTGTTTTACTTAGATTAGAATTTATTGTTTTAAGATTTTTTTTTTATGTTAATTTATTTAATAATTATTAATTATGATATATATTTAATAGTATTTTTAGTTTCTATAATTCGAACTCATGGAAATGATTATTTTCAAAGATTTAATTTATTATAAATAAATTATTAGGTATAATGATAAAATTTTTAATTATAATAATTTTTATAATACCTTTATGTTACTTAATTACCGTGTGGAACAGTAATAGGAAAAAAAAGAAAAGTATAAACAAAACGGTTCGCATGTTTTGGCAAATAAACTTCAAACTTTATCTTTATCATAGAGTTGATAATACCTCTTCTAATATCTCGGAATCATTTACAGTCCCGGGATTTATAAAATTTCAAATTACTTATAGCGCTTTGAACACATTTGAGCTAAATTACTATAATAATTGAAGAAAATTATGTTTAAAGAGTTCCGTACTCAATCTGTTCAATTAAAGAGCTTTGTTTTAATCCCACAGTTTTAGAACGCAACTCTAAAAACATAATAAGAATCTTCAACATAACAATTTAGATGTTATTCTTAAATCTAGGGATTTGTTCGTCATTTTTATGATTCCGGGATTTCAGAGGTGGTGTTATAAACTCTATGTTGTTTACCTAATTCGACGAATTTCAGGTAAATATAAAACACACTATTTCGATTTTCTGATAATAAACAAGTTTTACTATAGCTATACAAATTACTAGTAATCTGAAATATTATAAAATGATAAAATTGGGGGCATAGATACGTTTAAGTTCGTAATTACAAGGAAACACCGACTGTCTTTTCTTCGCGAATTCAGGACCATGGGGTTTTGGACCGGTTTCTGATAGGAAGATCCGATCCCGGTGTGAAGAGCTAAGAAGGAACGGGGTGGGTTTTTAAGTCGAAAAAGCCTGAGACTATCTCCCGCTTCTCCCAAGGGTGGGAGATGTTATTTGATGATTTTACCAACTTAAAAAAGAACAGCCTCCCTGCTTTCACTCCCTAAAATATTGCCAATGAACCCTGTATTGTACCTTCTACTATTTCTTCAGTATGGTACTATAAAAGTTCCATATAACATAGGGAATTTTAAGATCGTGTTACTACTGACAGTTCTGATTGGAAAAACGTAATAACAGGGTATTAGAATCATGTCAAGACTGAGGGATTGGATGAAAGAATTACTGCAGCCCTGAACCTTAGAAAACAACTCACACAGTATTGATGCAATGTTTGATACTCCCTCTCGCTCCACCCAGAACGGAAAGAGTCATTCAATAATATCCCACGTCAATAAAGTGTTTAAAATCATTGCACTGTGGGCATTCATATTTAACAATAGCAAAATCCACGTCTTTGCTCACCTAAACACCAAAAATTATCCAAAAGGAACCTGCTCCGGAGATTAAAACGTATCCTAGGTTCTAGCCCTGATTATAGCACTAGTATACACGAATTAAAAAAAAATAATGTACACGTAAGTCAAGTAATGTACAAATCGGTTCAGCTATTACGATAAACAGTGACCTAACAAAAACAGTGAAACCTACAAACAGTGGATAACTTCATTTACCTGGGCTCCAATATTAGCAGTGATGGGTCGTGCGAGAGGGAAGTTCGCAGGAGAATTGGAATAGCTAAGAGCGCTATGTCTCAGCTTAATAAAGTCTGGAGGGATCGTAACATTTCCGTAAAGACCAAAACTAAACTGGTACGGACACTAGTGTTCTCGATCTTTTCGTATGGCGCTGAGACTTGGTCGCTAAAGGCTGCAGACCGGAAACGCATCGACGCCTTTGAGATGTGGTGCTGGAGAAGGATGCTCCGTATCCCTTGGACAGCATTTCGGACCAACGTATCCATTTTGCAAGAACTGAAAATCTCCTCACGACTGTCGTCCGAGTGCCTTCGCAAAGTTCTACAATACTTCGGTCACATTGCAAGGAAAGACGGTGGCAACCTCGAAAGGCTTATGGTGACCGGCAAAGTGGATGGAAAAAGGCCCCGCGGGCGCAGCCCTATACGTTGGTCCGATCAGATCCGCACCGCTCTTGACTCTACGATGTACAGTGCACTTCACATCGCCAGAGACAGAAACAGATGGAAAGACATCATAAGGGATAGACCCTCAGCATTGAGGAATACGACGCAAGGAGGGAGGATTACGATAAACAAACCCATAGACAGCCTGCACCTTGTGGCGGGTACCAATACCAGACACTTCACACTGAAACGAAGAATAAGTACCACCACAGGCATTACAGACAGTCACCTATGCAGAACATGTTTGCAGGGGGAGGAGACAATTGCGCATGTGCGCCTAAACTGCACAGGTGTCACTGAAATACGCCCACGTACCTTAGGATCCCCGAACTTCCTTATTGACGCCTTGAAAAACCTGAGAGGCCTGATCTGTTTTTGGAGAGAGGTGGGCTAGTTGGAATAAGCCTACCATAAGGTTATGGCCGTCATACAATAGTTCGCACAGGACTAAGTGTGGAAACCACACTCATAACATAACATAACAGACAAACAGTGCCATTTTCGCATTTAAAATATTGGTACGGAGTCGGACTTGGCAACGGAACCTTATAAATTCGGATTATCCTCTCGTCAAGGTCAAGCGCCCGATTCTCTTCAACAAAAACCTACTTATAAAAGATTACAAGAGATCTTGACTACTCTTGGCTTAGTGGAGATATTGTGTTTGCTAAGGCCCTGTTGTAGGTATGACCCTTGAATTTATCCTTTTTTTACACTCGTAAACTCGGTATTTACTTTTTATGAAAAGAAAAGGTATATTTTGTGTAAAAACAACAACATCACTTCTATATTCTTATTTTATGATTAGTTCAAAGAATTAAAAAAAAATGTAATTTTACTATCGACGAAATTTGTCAAGTTCCTAGTCTAGAGATGTTGGACCAACATAGAGACGTTGGTCCAACATATCTATAATCTCACATCTCACCAACATTGTTCGTGTATATAGATACACCAACAATGTTGGTGCAAAATTTGGTCCACAAGACTTCATCTCCAGAACATCAACTTTATTCGACTGAACGGAATTCAATGAAGTTTGTAAACTATTTTTACCCCGGAAGTCTGTTCTTTTGAGATAATTTTCTACTACTTATCACGAAGACTCATCTCAAACGTAGAGCTGTTGGAGAAATGCCACGAAAGCTTGATCGACCACCTGATCAAACGTCGTAAGTGGAGATGGATTGGTCACATGCTTAGGAAGGATTCCGATCATACCTAAACAGGCGTTGGACATTTTTTTTCTGTCCACGTGGAAAATCTTCATTCACGAAACCTGCTCTTGGGTGGAGCGGGAGACAGTGTCAGAGTCTTACTGACTAAAAACCCCGCGCCGTTCCTTCTAGCCTTCATACCGGGGCTCTAGTTTCCTTTCGGATAACCCCGACCCCGGTAGGCTTCGACCCAGATGGGCCCCTCCTGTTGCTGACAACTCCTTGAGGCGCGCGGGAACAGTGCGCGCCGTCGACGCCTTGGCTCGGTCCGGACGGACCTCGGACGGACGGACGGGTCTCGGTCGACGCCTTGGCTCGGTATCGGAAAGCGAGCTACCCATAGCTCGCTGTCCACGACCCCGCGTCTACGGTGGCTGGAAATCGGGGCTGGAACCCCGGAGGCGGCGGCGGTGAGGCCGCCGAGGCGTTGGACTGGAATCCCCAACTAAAATATAACTAGTCTTTTATCGACCTGGATCTTCGAAGCCTTCGTTATTCTTATTTCAATTCTTCTATTTTTTCTCTTTAGCCTGTCCTGTCATCGTGTATGCCTAGTAATCTGTTCTGTATGCGATAAACTAAAACATACCGTCTTTATTCTTGTCATATACTTGTATAAAAATTGTAACCATTTTTCTAATGTACCCTGCATGCGACTAAGTTCACTTGCACCAATATTGTAAATCGTAACCATAGAGCCTTACTTAACGACTGACCACTGCCACCCAAAACACAAGCTTAGTTAGCTTAGTTTGGGAGACAGTAACAGTACTTTTAGGACATTACAAGTACTTGTGTCTAATTATAAGTTACCTTGTGAACTGTAACCTCGCGACAATAAAGATTATTATTATATTATTACTATTATTATATACGAGTAAATAATAGAAAAACAGGAACTGGTCTATATTGCACAAAAGTGTAATTAACCATGTTATAGCAACGATCAACATTTGAAATGCACGAGGAGCCATTAGAAAAGCTATGAGAGACGGTTTTAGATGCTCTCGGTTTTTAGTGTGAGGAGCAAATGGCAGCAAGTCGTTTCTAAAGAGCATTATTTGCTGAGTGCTTATCTTTTTACGCTTTTCAGCTTCGTTGTGCCCTAACGCTGTGGATCACTGCTACATACGAAAAACCAAATAACGCAGTCTGCAGTTATGACCACTGAATCTTGAATTATTTTTCGACGGGACAAGCCTTTTTGGGTTATACTTAGGCGAATGCGTATTCTTTTTTTTTTGTGCTCCTGCGATGTTTACTCTTCACCACCCTTGGTTGACTGGAAGAGAATGCCACTTAAGTTTGGTGACTTAAGTTTTGAATCTTGGATACAGCAACTTTAATAATTACTATAGTAACAACTTCAACCCTCCTAATACAGATGCACAGACAGCTGTTTGATGACCTTATTAAAGCCGTAATATCTCGGATCAAGTGCGATTTGGGGATTATCGCGAATGCTCGTCTATGTCTTGTTTGTGGCTCGTTAAATGGAATGCTAGGTATAATTAATGGTTTATTGAAGATACCAGCTTGTGATAGCAGAATGGTTGATGATTTGGACACGGTGTCCAATTGAAACATTTTTATTTCAATATTTTTTCATTGACAATTCAGACAGTCCAGTTGAGTATATTCAGATAAAAAAGTTTAAAATATAATATTATTAATATATATCCATCGTCAGCTACATCATCGCTTACTATCAGGTGAGATAGTGGTCAAACGCGACCTTATCAATAATAAAAAAGGCGTTATCGAAACTATTTTAAGGTAGATTTAAGGCGGCAACTTCGGGTAATAAAATGTATAATTATCATATTTTTATTTTATCTGACTGTACAAAACAGCTTCAATAAATTTAGCGGTGTTCGTATCGTCAGTGAATAAATATTGATGATAATATGTGTTAAATCGGACACTATGTCCGAATCGTCAACAATTCAGTGACTGCAGTGCTTTTGCAGCGAATCAAAAATGTTTGCTGACGCACGCACCGATAACTTTGTCGCAGTATGGCGTAAAAAATCCGCCTGCAAGCTTTGTAGGTTGCGTGACAGTCCTAACAGCATCCTGAACTCGATAGCCGCTGCGTAAATATAGTTAGCAAATAGTGTATAATATTAGTCTGAATATTTCAAAAAATGTTGTAATGCGGGCCAAGAAAAACAAACCTATGATTTACATTATTTTTGATCTGAGAAAATATATTTTTTTAATTAATCTTTCGAATACCGTAATTAGAGACATAATAGAAAAGCAATGAGAGTTTGGACACCGGCGTTCGCTTGGGGTATAATGAATTCAAATATTAGCCGTTTTGTTTAACAGCTTTTAGAGCTATCTATTTAATTACTATAACATTATTATTTTATTTTCAGCATGTGGGAAATTGAACTTCGACTCGTTTGTGCGCGTGGCCGTATATTTCTTACAAGAAGATGATGAGAAACTACAGAAAGAACTGAAAGAAGCCTTTAGACTATACGACAAAGAAGGTAAATTTATGTATAGGTATCCTTATATCCTTTTCATCATCTCTCCAGCATTTTTCCAAATAGATTATGGTGTTTTTAATATCGTGCGGATATCATCACGCATGTGGATTTGCTCCGCATGCGTAATCCCCGCTATGTCCTTTTCATACAAGTATTTAGTGTACTGCGGGGAAAACGCTCGCGGGACCCGAGCGGGGCAATCCCGCATGATGCGAGATGAAATCCGAAAAGAACATTTGCGGGCTTATGGTTTTGATCACAAAAAAGTGACATAGGCTTTATTTTATGTACGCAGTTGAAGTCGCGGTCAAAAACTAGTACCTATTTAATGAATAAATAAATAAACTCCGCCAAAAACTCCGAAAATTGGCTTAACGTTACCCAATGTTTGTTTGTTGCAAAACTAACCCCATGACCCTTCCCATAAATCTTTGGGCAAACCAACAATCTTTCAAGTAAAATTTAACAGCTTAAGGTTCTGTGACCCCTCTAAAGTAATAATAGCGTGAAGGTTTATCCTAATTTATCGTGGTGAATTCCTCGGCCAAGCCTGAAAGCTCCCCCATTAAAATTTAATTGAAATTTCTTCGCGTTTACTTCCTAATTTATATCTGGTTTATGTGTCTTATTTTCTAATTCGTCTTATTTCTTTTTTTAACTGATTTATTTTAAACTTAACTGTCATTTATATAAAAAATCCTCGGATAAATAATAATAGCGCCACGGGTCCAAGTTAGCGCTGAGAGTCGCAGAGGGATCCTCGGCCAATGATGAGCAATGGATAGCTCGTCGTCCAGCTACTCGGCAAGGACCAAATCGAGTCAAAAGAGTTACCGTGGTCCTTGAACATAAAAAACAACTGAAGAACACACGTGTCTTCCACGCCTTCTCCCTCCAACCTAGAACGGGAATCCTAGATCGATAATTATCCACCTAAAATAAAAAAAATAAGTCCAAATTCGAGGTTAAGCAACGTTACCAAATACAATTACATCATGAGAATAGACATTAGTGTATTTACGTATACGAATTTGTTACATTACTGACCTAGTGAGTACGTTTTTCAATTAAAATAAAAAATAAAACACTACGTCTGTCTAAAACGAGATCTATTTATCAAATGTAATAAATTCTAGGTGATATCACCAGCGAAATAAGATTAATTACAGAGTATTAACCTTGACAAAAAACAAAGGAAGACACAGAATTTCTGAAAACAGACCGATAATAAATAATTGTGCTAATAGCAACAACTGTAGTATTCTTAAAGAACGTCATGCCAGAGAAAATGATATAGATTTTTTTTTGCCTGAAATAAATGTCTACATTGATAAATAAGATACATCATTAAGAAATACCAATTCTTTACACTACATTAAAAATAAATACTGGGAAAGTAAAATTTTGTACAAGGAAGAAAGTAAATATTTTCTTTTTCAAAAAAGGGTGTTTGAAAATTCAACTTTTAAGAAGATGAAAAGGGGGGAACTTCGGGTTGATGTGTAAGGAAAATATTATTCCTTAGGTCGATAAATTAGAAATTTGGTACAAAGTTTAACAGAAATGAAATGAATGAAGACGGTCATTTTTTGGTTTTTCAAAACTACCCTCAAAATAGGGTATAAAGAGCTTTTTAATTTATTTATGAAAACATTCTGGAGAACAAAATTTGGGAAATGTGCTAGTTTACAATAAAACTGACCACTAAGCACACACACGCCAATCTGGACGTGTCGCTCTCCATACATTTTATATGGAAACTAGACTTGTAGAGCTACACTAGATCCACACCACGCGACTTCGTTCTGCGTACAAATCAGGCGTGGTCCACGTGTGCTTCGGTCTAATTTAGTTCTAGCTTAAATCTATTTTCTAGCTTTTTCTCAACTATACTGAGATCATCTTCCGGTCCTGCCGGTCCTCCAGTCTAACCGGATGAGGCGCCTGCCTACCTGACCTCCACAACCTAAGAACTGACCTAGGAAAGACTGGTGTAAAATTTGCTGGCTTCTGACTACGTAACAGCTGTCAAATATGTCTAAATTTGTGATATAAAAATATGCAAGGGAAATAAATTTTGTGGTTGGCAAGAGAAAGCTCATTAATATCGATAAAAAAAAAATCGTAGTGTTTTTTTTGCTGAAAGGCAACTTGACTTTGACTTTTTTTTGACGCACTATTTACTGTTCCGCTGCATATTCATTTGATTTAAAAAAAAAAAAAATGTTTTCGAAAATTCATTTTGAGTATGTAAGTACGTTCAATGCTCGGCAAAAGAAATTTACTGAAATATATTTTATTAGAAAGAAAAGAATACAGAAAAATATTTCAAAAACAATTAATTGAAACTAAAAATAAAATTATTAATTTTATCTCATCCATTACACTAAAAATATTGAAAAGTAAATCTATTATAAAGATACATTCTGTCAAATTGAGAACCACCTCCTTTTTTAACAAAAATAATAATAAATCATTTACTATAGGTATCTGAGCTTTTGAAGTCGGTTAAAAAACCAACTTAAAAATAAAAACCAACTACCGCTTAATACCTCCCTTTACAAAAAACCAGAGCAAACTGGATTAAACAAGTTAAAACTTAAAACGTTGCTCCAAACAAGTACTTGTTTCATATGGAAATTGTATTAAAAAGTTTTCAACTGCGTAACTAGAAAGCTGATATACAAATTGTAGGAAATTGTATGTGACCCGATTTCAGGCCGTAACACGTGGGCTTTTAGGACTGTTTTCGGATACATACTTTAAGTTGTTCGATAGATTTTGCGGGATGCTTTGTACATCAAGATGGATTCAGATTTGTGTCAAATAAGATTCTTGTTTTGTTTTTCGAATTTGCATCTTTATGACTTCGATTTGGAAGTCGGTTTGTTTTACAGTCACTGATTTCTTTTGAATAACAGGAAAATATGCAAACAGTAAGAAAGACAAGCTTGTAGGATAATTGCTTAGATGTTTTATGGATGGAAATGATTCTCCGTACACAAAACAATTACAGAAATGTGGGAAAGTTTCTTTTAAATGCAAAGTGTGATGTTGCGTAAAAAGAATACATTTGTGAAATAAATATCGAAGAACAATTCTCTTTTTTTTGGGTTCCGTACCCGAATTAATTTTAGTCAGTAAGATTCTGACACTATCTCCCGCTCCACCCAAGAGCGAGGGTTGTCATAAGATGATTTTCGCCTAACGTAAAAAAATAATTACCCCTACCTACCTAAGTCCCCTTAATTTTTGTCCGTCCATCTGTCATCGCGGTTGGATCTCGTAAACCATATGAGGTAGTTAGTTGAAATTCTCACAAAATATTTATAATATAATTTTATCTATTGACGCTACAACGTTTACGTATATGATGAATATAGGCTATTTATCATCACGTCATGACCTACAAAACCTAATTAATCATACCTGCTTGGTTGGAACCGCGAGGAACAGCAATATGTACAGGAAAAACCGAGCTCAGTCTTCAAAATTAGACTGTCACAGAACAGGAGAGTTCTTGAAATCAAAAACCATTTTCAATGAGGAATACACTAGTAAATTAAAACAGTTTAGATTCCAATACATCAAAGCTTTACGTAGCCGAGTCGATAATAAATACCTTTAAAAACCACCAAAATATATTTACTGCAACCCGACAAACCAAACTATCTAAAGACAAACTTATCACATCTTAATAGAGTGAAAAATATCATTTCAGTAAATCAGTTCCAATCTCGATGAGAAATGAAAACTTTAAATATTAAATGACACCATTCGTCACCTCGAAAATCACCAAGTTCAACCGTAAATCGCGTTGTATCCAATTTATAGTGTTCACTACGTGTTTTCACTGATAATTGTTTGCAATAACCGTCGATCGATCTCTTGGACCACCGCCAAAACCCCTACGATTTGTCGACGATAGAAATACGATGTTAAAACGATAAAAAGCCGAGATTTCGTGACAAGTGTCAGAGTAATAAAATGGAGTATTTATGTACCTACTAGTTGCGTTTGATTGTTATTTATGTCGACTTTTATATAATTGTTGTGGTATGTATATAAAGTTGTTGATGTGTGGTCTCGATTTGGAAGTATCCGTCGGGTGACCGTGAATTGAGGATTTGTAAAAATAACTACATTGTTAAATACTTATCTTAGAATAAACCCATTGTCAGATAGTTCCGATAGTGTCATTCTGAATGTTTAAAAGTTCAAAATTTTAAGGAAGAATGGGATATTGACATGCGCTTTTGTGGTTTAAGTATGAAGGAGAGGCAATCCTCATTGCAACTAGCGTAGGAGACGCCCTGGATGTTGGTAATCTTAGAGTAAATTCTGGCCACCGCAAGCCTAGGTTTGCGGACGAAGCGGCCACAACTCGTAAGTCGGAGCCATTACCACTCGGCCACCACTGCGCTCTAAACTAGTAGGTTAAAGTTAGATAAATGATAGCTTAACAATAGAAGAATAATAAAATTCACATAAAATCAAAACGTTTACGAACTCTAAGAAATATGTACCTATTTATAGATAGGTATATATTTGTCTGTAAGTCGGAACAATTTTCATTAATACAACCTTCACTTTCAGCCGCATAGAAATAATTTCGAGAGCAACAAAAGATAATTTGTCTTTTATTTTAATCAAAGCACTCAGCTTGACGCATTTAATTTTAAGCTCTTCCTCATTTCAAAAGGTACAAAGCAAACTCGTATAATATATTAAAAAGATATTTATAGCCAAGGTATGAAGGAGACGGGGTTTGTTCAGTCTTTTGTCAAATTATAAGACGTAGAAAATTATTAATTACAAGCTTTTACCCGCGGCTTCGCTCCCGCTCTACCTTACTATACCTCACTCTATCCTATTCTATCCTACTCTACATAACTCTACCCTACATTTTTTCCCCATAACAACCTTCTCCTCACAATAACAAACACAACAAAAAAAGGAATTAGCAAAATCGGTTCAGCTGTTCTCGAGATTTGCGCTTACCAACACATTTGCGATTCATTTTTATATTATAGATATTAATTATTATAAAAGCAGAAACTGACTGGCTACATCATCGTTTACCATCAGGTGAGATAGTGGTCAAACGCGAGCCTATCCAAAAAAAAAACTGACTGACTGACATATCAACTCCCAGTCGAAACTACTGGGTTTAGATACGTGAACTTTGGCACAAAGGGAACTTTATGATATAGGTGAGCATTAAGAGATTGAGAGGTGATTTTTCAAAATTCACCTCTTAAATGGATGAAATGGGCTCCAAAGTTTGTATGGAGAAACCTATTTTCAGCGAACCTGCTGGCAGAATCTAGTCCATATATAAAAGGATTAATGACTGACTGAAATATTAACGCACAGTTAAAACTACTGGGTCTAGAGACGTGAAATTGCACTTGGCTTCCTTTCATGACGTAGGCGAACACAAAGGAATTTCTAAAATTCACCTCATAAGGAAATGAAATGGATATCCAAGATTGGACCTCAGAAAGTTGTTAGCAAACCGTAGGGACCAGCAGGGTCGAAGCCAGGGTTAGCTCCGAAAGGTAGCTCGGCCCCTGTACGAAAGGCAAGAAGGAACGGAGAGGGTTTTTTTTGTCAGTAAGAGTCTGACACTATTTCCCGCTCCGCCTAAGGGCTGTGGATGTCATTGGAATAAATTATGCCCACCAAAAAAAAAAAAGAAAAAAGAACCCTCCTGATGGTAAGTAGTGATGGTGAGGTGCACTAGTTTATTAAGAGCCTATTCACTCTAATCTTGAAGACATCTAAATTATCATCGGAAAGGTAGACCGCAGCAGGCAAACTGTTCCAGTCTCTCGAAGACTGGGGCCAGGGTTATCTGAAAGGAAACTCGAGCCCCGGTATGAAGGCTAGAAGGAACGGGGTGGAGTTTTTAGTCGGTAAGAGTCTGACAGTATCTCCACCCAAGAGCGGGGGTTGTCATAAGATAATTTTCTCCATGGAAAAAAAAAATCCCTCGATGACAATACGTAATACATAATTTTGTTATTAATTATTTATAGGCAAGTATTGTAAGTTGATTGGATACGAAAATAGGGCACAATAAATTATTAATAAATAAAATTCTAAAGTATCGCCTATTACGCGTTTGTGATTAAAAATTATAGTAAGTTTTTCTAAGGGGTGTTTCTATTCTTACCTCTGTGTACAACTTTTGTTCTAATTATAATTTAATATATATATATATAAAATTTTTAATAAGAATTGCGGCCGACTGAGAAGACGGCGAAATGACTTTGATCACTTCCTTAGGAATTGGCAAGAATTAGCTCGAAGCCGGGAACAACGGAAAGAATGGAGGAAGGCCTTTGCCCAGCTGTGGGACAGTATACGCTGATATAATATTAAATCTTGATTTCGGATTGGCCTAAACAGACGTTTTAATTTAGCGAAACATAAAAAATCATCGATAACAATGTCAGATTGGAGCTATCTAAAACTAATGTTTTAGATAGCTCAAATCTTTTAGTATGTGCGAAACCTGAATATAGTTTTTTTAAGAATCACATTTGGCCGGAGATAAATGAAAGAAATGGTCACTGGACTACACTGATATTTATTGACCTGTTGGAGTCTGTATTGCATGTTAACTACAACCTGAGGGTCTTAAGTCGAGAGTGAATAGGTTACTTCTAGGCAAACGTGCCCCATCGTTGACTATAACGTCCATATCCATCCGATGAGATCGTGTTCAAGATTTTCTGCCATGTTATAATATTTATAGGCTCTAAGAAAAGGGAGTTAGAGATAGTGTGACAGAACAGGATGGAAGAAAAAAACGTGTTGTACCGACCCCAAGTGGTATAGGGGCAGGAAGAGGAAGAATATTTATAGGCTCGTATAACTAATATGAAATGGCACAAAATCAAGCAGTTATTTGTCCTTTTTTGACTGACCTTTTGGTTAGTGGTTACTGGCCCTAACTGCTATGCCGGAGGTTGTGGGTTGGATTCCCATCAAGGACAAATGTTTATGTGATAACCATGATCATTTGTTCGGTGTCTCGGGGTAATTTATCTATAATATTTATGTATATAGAAATATATAAGTATGTTTATCAGTTGTCTAGTACCCATAACACAAGCTCTGCTTAGCTTGGGAAGTTGGGACTAGACGGCGTTGTGTGATAGTTGTGGAATATTGTTATTATTATTTTCAAATATTGAAAAACCAAGAGTAGTTCTCGCATCACGCTTGATCGAACGCAGCCCGAATATATTTGCCAGCGTGATCAGATTAGCGGCATTTCATCAAGATCACTTTCGATTCATTGAAGTTCATTTGATCTGCTCTAACGCCCCGATTTATACTAAAAACAAAAATATTAGTAACTACCTTCTGCCAGTGACTTGAAAATAGATTTTTCCATATAAACTTCCCCCAACCCCCGTTTCATCCCTCTAGTTGGTGAATTTTGGAAAACTCTCTCTTTGTGCTCACCTACGTTATAAAAGCAAACCTAGTGCAAAATTTGACGCTCCTAGTCCCAGTAGTTTCGGCTGTGCGTTGATATATCAGTCAGTCAGTTTCGCCTTTTAAATGTATAAGTTTTATGAACAAGATAAAAATTGCGTTTTACTCCAAAATAATTACAAAGCAATTTTGCTTCCGATTGGTTGATCTACACTAATATTAAAAAAAGGGAAAGTTTGTTTTTTGTTTGCAGGAGGGTAATCTCTGAAAGTAATAGTCTGTTCGCTACAATTTTTCACCGATAGAAAGCTACTTTATTCATAAGTGACATAAGCTGTATTTTTTATGTACGCGGGTGAAGCCACGGGCAAAAACTAGTGTTTTAAAAAAAAATATCAGTACCCGACGAAAGTAACGAGTGGGCTCATCACGTTGGGTAAGTGGTCCCAGTCGCCGGAAGAAAATTATTTAATTTTTACGGATCCGGCAACTGGGACCGCGGTTCTAGTTAATTGTGGTCCCAGTCGCCGGAAGCCTCATTTTTTTGTGGTTGCAAAATCATTAAATCATTAAATCTCTCGCACTATACAGGAAAAGTTCCTGGATAGTGCGAGAGGAGGTGTCAGACTTGTACTGACTAAATACCACTCGTTTTTCTTCAATTGTCGCAAAGGATTGCGTTCCGGGGCCGCCGTAACTCTTACCACAAAATATATAGGTACAGAAGTCAATCTACATATAAAGCGCGCTCGAGCAGCCCACATATAGACACCACGGACAAGATATCTCGGAGCGCCTCGGCCCACTCGTCGAACAGTTCGGGCTCAAACGCTCATTAGTGTGCGTCCACCGAGCGTAGGTATAAAAAGTGAAGTACAAACATGAGATTGTCTTCTGTACCCATATATTTTGTGCTCTTACAAATAATTCTGCCGCCCAATACGTCTGCTTATTACGTTTGCCTACTAATTAAATTTGGCTCTGAACAGAATAGTATATATTAAAATACAACAGCAAGCCGATGATTGGAAAATTAATACTGCTCGCTGGCCGAAGCATATTGAATCGTAATCCTGAATTACGAAATTGTTCGATGTTTTTTTTTTTTTTTTTTTATAATTGATAGGCTCGCGTTTGACCACCATCTCACCTGATGGTAAGCGATGATGTGGCCGACGATGGAGCACGCTTGCCTAGAAGTAGCCTATTCACTCTTGACTTAAAGACCCCCAAGTTGTAGCTATCAGGAAACACAGACTCCGGCAGGGAATTCCACTCCTTGGCTGTACGCACAATAAATGTGTTCCCAAAACGCTTTGTTGTATGGGTGGGATGTCAACCATGTACCGGTGACGCAACGCCGTACGTCTTTACGATGTTGTATTCGCATTATTTTTTTCAATTCATTAAACCCCAAGCGAACGCATTCGCTTTTTTTTTTTTTTTTTTTTTTTTTTTTTTTTTTTTTTTTTTTTTTTAGATATATAATTCTAGTTTAACATGGTAAATAATGTGAAAATTGCAATACATCCATTGCTATCTAAGTTTTGGAAACTAAACTGCGAATGATATCGTCTAGATACAACGTTCTGACATTTTTCGTTTGTTTATTTCCATCCTTAACCCTTCAAATACTATAATTAGAAACACAATAGAAAGACTATGAAAGAATGGACGGCGTTCGCTTGGGGTTTAATGATTTTTATGTTAAAACATAATTTAACGTTAGATCGTGGGGTCCAAGATCGCAACTCCTTTTAAAGGAACCATCTGATCGATACTTGCGTGACCAGAGGGCTGGCTCGTTCTTCACCCAAAGGGTTAGTTAGCATTTCCATTGAATGTGGTAATTCTACCAGTCTTCTGGGCACATTTCCGTATGACAGCGATGTGAAACACGTCTTGTGTGTTTTTTTGTGGTTGTTTATGATGTAGTAACATAGTCCTGAGAGGTTGCCAGTGTTTTACAAATAACCCATATACAGGGTTTTTTATTTCAAGGCTTATTTTCCGGTGGGCAAAAATCATCCAATGACAACCCCCGCTCTTGGGTGGAGCGGGAGATAGTGTCAGACCAAAGACTAAAAATCCACCCTGTTCCTTCTAGCCTTCATTCCAGGGCTCGAGTTCCTTTCGGATAGTTTAGTTAATATGCAAGTTTCTTATGTACATATACATTCAGTCAAAAAAGTATCGGGAATGGATGATTTGTTAATGGTTCCAAATTCAAATTTTTGTTTTTTTGTAGTTGTTAGATTGGCACAACTGTTTTCCATTTTGGCGCGGAGTTTGAGTTGCATCTGTTATTTATATTAAATACAGTGCTGGTTTTAGTAATATCATATATAGTGTGTATTGCGAATTTCATAATGGACAAAAATATCGAACAAAGAGTTTGTCTTAAATTTTGCATCGCCAATGGAATTTCGTGTTCGGAGTCACTGAAAATGTTACAGAAGGCTTACGGTGAATCGACTTTATCAAAAACTCGTGCTTATGAGTGGTTCAAAGCGTTCAAAAGCGGTCGAGATGTGATGGAAGATTTGCCTCGCTCTGGTAGGCCGTCAACGTCTGCAACTGAAGTTAACATCGCAAAAGTGAAGGAAATAGTGACTGAAAATCCCCATTCAACTCTGAGAGAGATAGCCGCCGAACTTTCTGTATCTCACGAGTCGATCCGTACCATTTTAACTAATCATTTGGGTATGAAACATGTTGCTGCTCGGCTAGTCCCAAAAGATCTGAATTTTCTCAAAAATCTCAATCGCATGAAAGTCGCTGAGGACATGCTAGAACGAGTCAGTTCGGACCCAACATTCATGAAACGCATTATTACTGGTGACGAGACGTGGGTTTACGAGTTTGACATGCAAACTAGTCAACAAGCTTCGGAGTGGCGCCTTCCAACTGATCCGAAACCGAAAAAACCACGCCAAAGTCGATCAAAAGTCAAAGTCATGTTGACTGTTTTCTTTGACTATCGCGGTGTTGCGCACTCTGAATTCTTACTGGAAGGTCTAACGGTAAATAAAGAATATTACTTGAGCGTTATGCGGCGTTTAAGAGAGCAAATTCGACGAAAAGGCCAGATTTGTGGAAAGAAAATTCTTGGATTTTGCACCATGACAATGCGCCTTCGCACAAGGCTATCATTGTGAACGAATTTTTGACCAAACACTCGACAAATACCATCCAGCAACCACCATATTCACCAGATATGGCTCCTGCAGACTTTTTTCTTTTTCCTAAACTCAAATTACCACTTCGTGGCACCCGTTTTCAATCGATAGAAGACATAAAGGAGAATTCGCGGCGAGAACTGAACTCAATTCAGGAAGCAGCGTTTAAAAAATGTTTTGATGAATGGATTATTCGTTGGCGCAAGTGTATCGTTTCTAAAGGAGCATACTTTGAAGGTGATAAAATAAATTTGGATGAATAACAAACATTTTGTGTATTATTGATCTTTTCCCGGTACTTTCTTGACAGAGTAGTACATTGGACATATGTATAAATTTGATTAAATGTAGCATATAGGTAAGACTTTCTGGCGCCAGACTACCTGTAACGACTCAAAGATCTACGAATGACGACCGGGACGAGTTTTATGTGCTTTCTGAAGCACAGGGTGTCAGTAATGTCCTATCCTAGATAAACTTAGTAATATACATATGAAAAATCGTGGAAAATTTAGATATAACACTGAACATAAACCTACATGCGGCGGAGACCTCTCGCGCCGGGCTCTGGTTGAGGCCATGGTCCAGAGCGAGGCAATGGCGCCCTCGCTGCCGCCGCTGGGATTCCGATCCCGATCACCGTAGACGCGGGCTCGCGGACGGCGAGCCATGGGTAGCTCGCTGTCCGATCGTCCGTTAACTGTCCGGACCGAGCCCAAGACGTTGACGGCGCGCACTGTCCTAGCGCGCCTCAAGGAGTTGTCAGCAACAGGAGGGACCCAGCTGGGTCGAAGCCTACTGGGGCCAGGGTTATCCGAAAGGACGCTCGTGCCCCGGTATGAAGGATAGAAGGAACGGGGTGGGTTTTTAGTCAGTAAGAGTCTGACACTATCTCCTGCCCCACCCAAGAGCGGGGGTTGTCATAAGATAATTTTTGCCCACCGAAAGAAAAAAAAACATAAAACTACATGAGAACTAAATCTTTAAATCCGTAATGATCTATATCAGACAAAGCTAAAATCCGTCAGTTTTATAAAACTTCATAACAGAAATCATCCGTGATCACACTTAATATAAGAAATGTCATAACAATCGTGTATTGCGGGTAGTTTTACAATATTTACGTTGTCGCCTCACGCAAATGTCACCAGACAGACATACAAGGTTCCCTATGTCATAAATTATATCAGTTTGATGTTTTTATAAGTGGCCGTTGTAGACAGACATTTTTATAGGTGTTCAGGATAAGAAAATGCTTTGAAATCACAAGAAAGTAGAGTTTTTTTTATTTTTTATTTAAATAGCGTAATTAGATGAGAAAGCGAACGCCGGCGTTCGATTGGGGGAGTTAAATGAATTAATCACTTGTTATGATACCTATACTAAAATAACTCAAAATACGACGGCCGAACGCGAGCTGCCCATTGTCCGTCGGCCACAAGCCCGCGCCTGCGGTGGCTGGTAGCTTGGGTAAGGGTCGGAATTACGGCGGCTGGGTCGTGGTCTTTTACTAGTATTACTGCTTCGAAGAAGGAGGCAGTCGCCTCTCGTTGAAGCTATGATCTCGCCTCGGATCATAGCTTAAACGAGGGTCAGCCGCTAGAGGCTGTTACCGTCAGCCTTCATAAGTATACGGCAGTGCTTCACCCAAGCAAGGCACACCTCCACTGTTATATGCTCCACCGTGTCCTCTGGGCGTTCTACAAGGTTACACCTGGGCGTTTTTAAACCAAAAACTACTCTTTCTGTTGCTCTTTGCGTTCGAGGATCACGGGTATCATTTAGTACTTGTTACCTCATGATCCTAAGACCGATGCCCTACGGGCTCCTACGGTTTGCTGAATCACCTTGGAAACACTAAGCACCGTCGACAACTTGGGCTATGGACAACTTGGGCTATGGATAACTTGGGCTATGGACAACTTGGGCTATGTGATGATGATAATTATGCCATCTAGCCGATTTCGGTAACAGTGACCGCATTCTTTGGCTTCTCATAGCGGTTATGAGCTCAGATGCTCTGTTTTGCGCCCTCATATAACTTGCATATCCAATCTTGGCCTTAAAATTCCGAGCACAAAGCGGCATGTCAGGACACCTTTTACTCAAGGAGTTGTCAGCAACAGGAGGGGCCCAGATGGGTCGAAGCCTACTGGGGCCAGGGTTATCCGAAAGGAAGAAAGAAGGAAGCTCGAGCCCCGGTATAAAGAGGCTAGTAGGAACAGGGTGGGTTTTTAGGCAGTAAGAGTCTGACACTATCTCCCGCTCCACCCAAGAGTGGGGGTTGTCATAAGATGATTTTTGCTCACCGTAATAAAAAGACACCTTTTACACATTTACTAACCATTGCAAAATTTACTTTCAGGTAACGGCTATATCCCCACGTCAAGCCTTCGTGAGATCCTGGCCGCTCTTGATGAGCAACTGACGCCTGACCAGCTGAACGAGATGATCGCCGAGATCGATACTGACGCGTCAGGCACCGTAGACTTTGATGGTAATTACTACTCGTATGTTTGAAATCAGAACTTTTGCAACATCAAACTCTATTTTATACAGCATAAAGTTCAAATTCAATGTAAAAACCTCATACTAACTTTTCTAAGGGCCTCTTCAGTGGTTATAAACTGCAGTCACATAAAAAGTAACGTAAAATACATGATTATAAAGTCTATTTTTCAGTTACCAACAAGTCAAGTACGTATCAAACATGAAGTGGTACTAAATAGATTCTAATTATTTTCGAATTATAAGTTCATTTCAATGTTTTTCTAATTTCAAAAGGAAATATGTGTATTCAGTGTATGTGAATTACCATTAATTAACGATACAGAAGTCAGTCCTTCCTAAGTCGAGGTTGAATTATGGGTCCAGTTCCTTTGTTTTTAATTACGCGACGAATTATTTTTTGTATGATTTATAAAATTTGTTAAACTGCAGTTAGATAGGGTTAATCTTATAGAATAAGTAGGTTTCAAATACTTGGGAGAGTTTTAAAGGAACGCCCATCACTGAAAAGCTCAGAGTCCACGTTAAGATATAGTATAAGTATAGACGTGTCATGCGGAGACCTGATTACCATATCGTGGAAAAATGCCTTTTCATGGCTACACAGAAGAGAGGGAGAGGTAGACCGCAAGTTACCTGGATGATAGGTGTCGATGCTTATCAGCGAAATGAATGGCGCCGTCTGATTAGGAAGCAGATCCCGCGTAACGGGAAGAGGAGAGGGCAAAGAAGAAGACAAGTAGACACATTGAAGGACTGGAACAGTTTGTCTGCTGCGGGTTTGCCTTCCGATTATAATTTAGGCGTCTTCAAGGCTAGAGTGAATAGGCTCTTAATAAACTAGTGCGCCTCACCATCAAGGATTGCATCACTGCTTACCATCAGCGGCCGAAAATGGCTGGGTTTCTTTTTAATCTTATTTTTTTAAACAGAAAATTAACCGACCATTAATGAGAAGAGCAAACGTTTTATTTCACCGGAACCGGAAATTAACAAGATTGAAACTCTATTTTGTTTTCTGTTTCAGAATTCATGGCGATGATGACTGGCGATTAGTAGTGACAGCGATCTTACTGCTGAGTTATATTAATAAAGTATTATTTTAGTTTTTTTTTCACACTCGTTTTTTTTTTACCCATCACAATTAATTTTTTTGTCAGTTTACATTTCTAGCGTTCTGTACCGCAAAAGAAAAAAACGGACCCCTTATGGAATCACTTTGTGGTCTGTTTATTTTTTCTGCATGTCTGTCAAGACCCTTCATTTCGGGAATCCATGGAGGTATTAATTTGAAATTAAATCATATATTCAGGTCTGTAGTCTCTTGCAGCTTTAAAAAAATCCAACGTCTAAAATAAGGAAAAAAAGATACGGGATATGTTGTAAAAACCTTATATTTCGGCACTTTCAAGGGAACAAAATACTCGTTGACCAAGAATAATGAAAAAAAAAAAATTTTTTTTGGCTTATATCAAGGTCTTATAGAAAGGGTATAGGAATAAATCTGAATTGATGAAGTTGCTTTCTTTCATATTTGTATGCTAGAGTACTTAATTTAGTAATCTCTAGTAACAATTAATA
Organism: Mythimna lalbum; assembly: GCA_949319445.1. Classification (NCBI taxonomy): domain Eukaryota; kingdom Metazoa; phylum Arthropoda; class Insecta; order Lepidoptera; family Noctuidae; genus Mythimna; species Mythimna lalbum. The sequence goes on from OX439358.1 coordinate 4,651,193, forward strand.
TCGAAGGAAATATGCCTCATTACAACCAATAGCATAATTCCAACAAAGGTTGCAACTCCTAAAGTTATAAGCAATTTAAGTCCATAACATTCACAAAAGTGTGCCCTTCAAAACGACACACTAATTCATTTCTTTACAAATCGGACAAAGGCCCTTTCACAGACGAGAGGCAGAGAGGGTCTTAATTGTCACATGAAACGAGCCTCCTAAGCTTACGTCTCACAAAGAAAAGTATACTGCTTTGTGGGTTCTTCAAGGAATTTTGGACTGTTGGAAAAAACTTCAGGAGTGAGGTCACAACGGAAATGTGAAAGTAAGTGCCGTCAATTATAATAGAGTAATAGAATTTGCGACTGGATTGTCTGAAAAGAGCATGATTCAACTATTTGGAGCGACCTTTTGCGTCTAACTCTGGCGGAGCGAGAGAAGACGGGTGTGGTGTGGACGCCTCCTTCTGTGAAGCAGCGTATTGCTGCTATGTAGACGTAGGGCGAAAGAAGCTGGAGTCTGTCTCCTGATCGCTACGACTCAAGCTATAATCGTTAATTCAAGAGTGAATCGGTTGTTTTAAGATGAACAAGCACCATCGGCAGCCACATCATTTACGCAGTAGGTATTAAGGAACCGAATTCGAAGACATGTGACATTCACCAACCCGCCCTGGACCCTCGTGGTGTATAACAGCCCATCCCCTCTCCTCCTAGAGAGAAAGCTTGAGTCCCAGCAGTGGGAACATTATAAAGGCGGATTATACCATGCTATGCTATTAAGGAACCGCAGATTTGAGTATACGGCTTTAACTTCAACTTGATACCTCCACGCGTTTTTGAGGTAAAGGCTGTTGACAGATAGACGGACAACAAAGTGATCCTTTAAGGAATCCGTGTTTTCCTTTTCAGGTACGGATTCCTACCGTAGGCACGGGCTTGCGACCGTAGGCGCGGGCTTGCGCGGGTAGCTCGCTGTCCGACCGTCTGGTAACTGTCCGGATCGAGACCAATTCGTCGACGGCGCGCACTGTTCCCGCGCACCTCAAGGAGTTGTTTGCATCAGTAGGGGCCCAGCTGGGTTGAAGCCAACTGGGTATGAAGGTACGAAGGAACGGGGTGGGTTTTTAGTCAGTAAAAGTCTGACACTATCTCCCGCTCCGCCCAAGAGTGAAGGATGTCATTGGATGATCACCACCAAAAAAAAAGGTACAGATTCTAAAAAATAAATGTAAGAGACCTGAACAATTTATTTAAGCTGCTTCACGTGAGACATTCACAGTATCTATCACAAACACAGACATAAACACACAATTTGTCCGTATTTGGTCCAAACTTGGAACAGTAAAATTGTATCTACGCTTTGTATATTCACAAGGAACAGGTTTTTATGATCTATAACATATTTTATGAGGCAATATTTTAGTCGCCCAGGTGGAACATATATTGTGTAGCTGTAGCGAAATATTCGTGCAGTGACAAATAGCTTGCACCTGGGACCTTCATCGCTTATGTGTGGAATATGTGCGCTGCGATTATTGTATAATCCTATAGCATAGTTGGCCTTATAATGTTTCCACTGTTCGGACTCAGGCCTCCTCTCTAGGTGAGGGAATGGGCATGTACACCACCACGCGGTTCCAGTGGTTTTTTTTGGTGGGTTAAAATCATCCAAATGACGTCCTTGGGCGAAGATAGTGTCAGACTCTTACTGCCTAAGAAACCCACCCCGTTCCTTCAAAAGTCAAAAAAGTCAAGTCAAAAACGTTTATTTCAAATAGACCAATTACAGGCACTTGAATTGTCAAAATGTCGGTCAGTCAAACAACCAAGTGAAGCTAAATTAAAGCTAAACTTCATGCCACCATGCAAAGTAAAGCTAAACTTCATGCCTTTCATACCAGAGGTGAGCTACCTTTCGGAGCTAACCCTGGCTGCAATAGGCTTCAACCTAGCTGGGCCCCTGCTGTTGCTGATAACTCCTTGAGCCGCGCGGGAACAGTGCGCGCCGTCGGTCTCAGTGTGAGTTGTGGATGTCACTTGTCTCATTTTTGGTTCTAGCACATGTCGAACCAGCATGTTTTCCTCACGATGTTTTCCTTTACCTTTTTGAGAGCTGTGTAAATTACACAAAATACTGAGTTTGAACCTACAACTTGTAAGTCGAGGCCGTTACCACTCGGCCACCATTGCTCGAAGTGTTGTGAAATTAAAAATTAAGATATAAAATAATACAAGGTGTGAACAATCTTTGAAACAAACAATGCAAAGAAAATACAGAGGGTACTCCAAGAGGTACATTTACGTGTCTGTTGAAAAGAGGGCGTAAGAAATACGCCCGGGGCGCCGACACTCGCAAGAAATGTTTTCTTTAGGCAACCCTTACTTTAAGGCTAGGAAACAGACGCTCATAGCGTTTTTGAGTCACTACAAAGCTGCCTGTCGTTGTGGCGACGCTTGGGGGAGGCCTATGTCCAGCAGTGGACGTCTTTGGGCTGATATGATGATGATGATGATGATGATGATGACAAAGCTCACGGCTAAGTTCCCCAGGTGAAGATTTTGTATGTATAAAAATGTATATCTGAGACTCATGGCCATAATTTGCCACAGTTTTTTTTTCAAGTTGGAAAATCATCTAATGAATTCTCTTGCTCTGGGTGGAGCGAGAGGACATGTCAAATTTTTACTGCCTAAAACCCGCATATGTTACCTTCAGCTGCTTTTTGCCTTCTAAAGCCACAGATGCTCTTTAAAACATTCCTGCCCTAGCAGACATCGTTCCTATTGGGCCCATTCAATTCCTCGTGGGGTCCTTCAGACAAAATAACGTTTCTTGTATCCCGTATCCCTGTATTCCCTTTAGTTTTTTTTTTGTAGTTTCAGCGGACAAATAGACGCTTTAAAATATTCAACTCTCCACTTTGTACGGTTTATGAGATATAGCCTGCTGACAGACGCACAGACAGACAAACAGACGGACGAGCACTGGAAGCTTAGTAAAAGAGTCCTTGGCACCCTTGTGGGAGCGGAACCCTATAAAACACAAGCACGTGCCCAAAATGCGTTGGCACATTTTCAAAGCTTGTAGAAATAAACACATTTATTGTGCGTACAGCCAAGGAGTGCAAACACTGCCGGAGTCTGTGTTTCCTGATAGCTACAACTTGGGGGTCTTTACGTCAAGATTGAGTAGGCTACTTCTAGGCAAGAATGCTCCATCGTTGACCACATCATCGCTTACCATCAGGTGAGATGGTGGTCAAACGCGAGTCTATCAACAATAAAAAAAAACGCCACAGCCATTGTTTTCGTGGCCCAACACGCAGCGTTTGAGAGTCTATGCTCTTAGACGTGTGCACATAGAAACGAAGCCTTAGGCTCGCTGTAAGCACCTCCTATAAAAGCTCTGGAATGTCCCATTTTACCTGAAAAAACATTACTGTTTAAGAATTACTTTTACTTTGACAACTACGTTAAGTTTTTATGATTCAGTTACATTTATATGGGTGTTTTCTTTTGCATTTAAACACTATCTCACCTGATAGTAACTGATGATCTGGTCGACAATTTTTTTTGGGTTGGTCAATCATTCAATGACTTTTCCCGCTCTTAGACGGAGCGTACAGGCGTGTCAAACTTTTACTGACTAAAACTACACTTAGAAAGAAAAACAAGAAAATATTTTTATGTTCCGGCTCCGCCTTGCGTTCCAAGACCACTGGTTCTCTTTCGAAAGTCAACCAGGCTCCAGTAGGCTTCGGCCCTGCTGGAGTCGGCCCCTATGGTTGTCGACAATGGAGCACGCTTGCCTAGAAGGCACTTAAATTCACTCTTCACTGAAGTACCCCCGGTTACAGCTGGCAAAAAGACAGACTTCTATAAAGAATCCCATATCCTAACTGCACGCACGATAAAAATATTCCCTAATACGGCTTGTGCGTATAAAACTTGGTTCTACCCCGAGAGAGTAGGTTCACACATATGTCAGAGAATAGCTTCAGCAGTTTACGACAGCTCTCTCAAGAGATTCGGCGGCCGTCGGCATTTATCGGCTGTCTTCGGCAATCATCGTCAGTCTTCAACGTGAAGTTACGTAGACATTAGTACTTGCCATTAATTAATGCATCTAATTTGTTTAACTATTTAAGAGGGTTCATTTCGGTCCATCTACCGTCAACTTGAACTTTACGGGCTATATTTCACCGGGACACCATGGCGGCGCGACCAGTCGCCGCTACCAACAAAATGTATACCTACAGCTCTTTAGGGAGTTACTCATATGGTGTCCGTTTGGTTGCGCAACCAATTTAGTGGCGCGGACGTGTGGCGACTCTAGTGTCTATATGGTGTCTAGTTTGATAGCTTAGGGCTATATTACACCGAGAAACAATGGCGGCGCGATCAGTTGCGCCGCTGTGTTGTTCCAGAAAAATATAGCCCTAAAAGCTTATAATTTCATTCAATGCAATTTGATAAAGAGGAGAGACTTTTTAGATTTCATTTATGATGGTGTTTTGAATAATGCTACCAATTTTCAGCTGGGTGCGAATTATTGTAACCTCGGATGTCTAAATCGACCGGACTATATCTGTGTCGTATATCTGTGTTACCCAAATATCTCGAAAAAAATAAACATACATGAACAACATGATTACTGGTGATGATGGTGAGAAAATGATGAAGATAGTGATGATGAAAGATGATGATGATTATTGATCTAGATAAAGTCTAAGAACTCTATAATTTCTGCTGCGTACCTGGCTAATTTCTTTTGAAAGTGACCACCGTGATCGGAATTTGGCCAAAAGGATCACTATTTAAAAAACATCCATAAAACAGATACAAAGTTGTTTTCAGAAATACTTACATAAATAAACAATCCAAATCTTGAGACGTGTAAGCCTACCTTCTACATGCTTGTACCTTTATATTATTATTATGTCCCCATTTATCTCCAAGACACTAACAATCTTGTTGAAACAGTCCCTTTAATCTGTTACAAGACCTTCATAAATATCGTAGGGTATTCTTAAACAAACTGGTCCTAAGCACACGCGCTGCAAAACGAAAGTATTACGAGTAACGGATCTGAGGACCAAATATTGAGACATTGTAGTTTGGTATGCGAATTACAAAGGCCGAACTCGATTAAATATGTATTAATATAAACTCTCTGAACCGACTGCTACTTGGTAGCAGATGTTACGCAAATCTTAATTAATATACGGTGAAGAGGGGATATCTCGACCTAGTAGACTGAAGGATTTTGATATGGAACTATCTAGCAGATGTCCCCACTATTTTTTAGTCCTACGTGCCTTATTACCATCGATATATTATCAAATGAATCAGCCTTTTTAATGTTTCCACAGCTGGGACTAATGCCTCCTCTGTAGGCAACACTTGTAGGAGGAGGACATCTTTCGGTTGAAATAATGATAGTCCTCTCAAATGGAGACTGGGAAGAGTCATCGCCATCCATCCAGGGTCAGATGGAATTGCTCGCGTGGCAGACATAAAAATTACCGTTGGTGTCGTCAGAAGAGCCTTCAACAGGATCTGCCCACTGCCCATTAATTCTACATCTGCTTGAAAGCGCTACTGCTGCTTTCAAGGTCCCGGGGCATGTTCGAGCTTGGCTTCGTGTGATCAAACGCCTGCTCTTTGACACTGACAGATCAACGGCGCAGTGTCTCGTGAAGTTTGATTGGTTGTAAGATTTTTTCACGTGTGACGTCATTCGCACTTCATCTTGTAGTTCAGCACAATATATCAGACAAGCTACTCGTAACATAATTTTTGAGTTTCCTTGAAGAATCCCTAAAATTCCCTAACAGATGATAAATGAAGAAAAACAATGTCCCCTGTATAATATAATTATCATACAATATCTGCCTCAATGGTCCAACCAGAGACTTTTCTCAAAATATAAACTTCGTGGCGCTTGATTTCAAATCAGAGTTGTAACGAAACTAATTGAAGATAATTATCATAGTTTCTGGCGCTTCGCAGCTGGGAGTCTCACACTTGGCGGGGATGGAAATGGGTTTCTAGGTCACAGGACTTTGTAAAATCGTTTGCTGACGCCATTTGTAACTTTTGTATGATTGGATAGTTTCTCAGGCCAGTTGCTGCGGCGAATAATTGGAACTGCGGCTTTGGTGGCTCATTAAAATATTTGGTTAGTATGTAGATGAAGTGAAAGAAGTTTTGAAAATAGTTGTGATTGTTTTCTGTTTGATTTTTAGACGTGAACATTGAGCTACGGTCCTGACTAAGCATTCCGCCACGTCAGTATACCGCGTACATCTAAGGACTGGAACAATAGGCCTGCTGCGGTTTTCCTGTCTGATTATAATTTATTACATCATGACTCACCATCAAGTTTCTGCCTTGCCATTTTCAGCTGTTTTTTTTTTTGTGATGGGAAATCATCCCATGACTTCTTGCACTCTAGAGCAGAGCCAGAGGGTGTGTCAGGCTTTTACTGACTAAAATTTGCCTATATCTTTCAATTGCTCTTTGCGTTCGAGGACCACGATGTCACTTTCAGAATTTCCCGTGGGCCTAGCGAGCATCGACCCTTCCGAAACCCTATAGTTTTGCTGACATATCTTTGGAACACTACGCGCCGTGAACGTGCGACGCGCACGCTACACATACGTCACACGGCAGTAACCCGCGGCGTCCACGTCGCTCACACGCTCGAAAAACGTGCACGCCTAACGTGTGAGACGTCTTAGACTGTCTGAATGCTTTATTTTAACCTAAAATTTCTTTAATCCAAACAACACTCACTTCCACATCTCTATACAATTATACATGCGATAAGAGTGTGTCGTCTCTATATTTTTCAAAGACCCTTAAAAAATAAAGGTAAACCCAATAAGTATCAAACAGTTATACGCCTCGTTCCCACCGCTTCTATTATGAACGTCGGTTTGTATAATACGACAATATTGCCAAAGGGCCAACAGAAAGTTGATACCAGACCCTTACTGTAATAGCAGAGGGTAAGAATTTACATAATGAAGTTAACGCACTCCTTTACGCGAAATAATATTTTTTATATCAAAATCTATCTATCTATAATCCACAAGCTTCTGCTCGTGTGTAATTTACAGATCTTTTAGATCCTTACTAATATTATAAAAACGAAAGTGAGTTTGTTTGTTTGTTACGTGTTTACGCTTAAATGGCAAAACCGATTTTGATCAAACTTGGTGCACGGATAGAGCATGTCCTGGAATTGGAAATAGGATACTTTTTATCCCGGAAGTATGTTCGCTTGATAAATATGATATAATTTGTCTCTATCTATGTCTGACCATGGTTTCCGCACTCAGTCCTATGTAGACCCTAGTACGTTGCCCACCAGGTGGTCCAACCAGCCCATCTCTCTTCAAAAACAGATAAGGCCTCTCAGGTTTTTCAGGGCATCAATAAAAGAGTTCGAGGATCCTAAGGCTCATGTGCATATTTCAGTGACACTATGCAATCTAGGAGCACATGCGCAATCAGGGGCAGAGGTCCCCCTCCAAGCATGCTCTGCACAGGGGACTGGCTGTGATAATATGCTATAATAATGATAATACGATACTCTTAAACCTTTTGCAGTCTCGCATACAGAAAAACGGCATTGTTTAAAAATAAACAAACAAAGATTGAATATTACTTTCCTAATCTCTACGTTATTTCCAACAATATGGTAGGGTTGGGCATTCCTTTTTACAGTGACATATTTTGTACCTGTTCTGAACGCAAAATCCTCCGCGGTTGACCCACAGGACTTTGAAAATGGGGCCTCTTAAAATATACATTTAACCGTTCACCAACGAACCTTAAATAATTTTTGGTCTTTGGTTAACCTATATTTAAAGATTGCGTTTAATCTGCTTGGTTTTGTTAGAAGACATTTTTATGTTTTTTATATATCCTTTTTGTAGTGGGATATCATCTAGTGATTTCTCTCGATGTTTCTGTTGTAGAAGTTTAAGCAGACTACGAATTCTAACTAATATTATAAAAGCGAAAGTGAGTTTGTTTGTTTTTACGTCTTCACGCCTAAATGGCAAAACCGATTTTGATGAAACTTGGTACACAGATAGACCATGTCCTGGAATAGGACATAAGATACTTTTTATCCAGAAAGTATGTTCCCTTGGGATAATTTTCTGCTATCACGCGGGCGAAGCCGCTGGGAGCAGCTAGTAAGTAATATTTTTATTTTGCATCTTTAATTTGTGGTCTTTTCATCCGAATCCTCTTGAAGAGACAGTTAGCTACAAAATTATCTAATTATGACAGTGAATAAACTACTGACCATATAAAGTGTTTCTACTCGTACTCTGCCTTAGGTAAAGGTTCGAGATTATTCACAAAACATTTGGTTTGAAAACTTTTGGGTCTGATGCTTTTAAATTAGAAAGCGTATCATATATTATTAAAACTAAATGGTAATTTGTGGAATTTACTCGCACTTTGCGCATGCCTGGCTATATTTAGATGTTGTTCCTACTGCTGTTTAGTGAAGGCAGTGGGTTGAATACAATTCACTTCCAGATGAATATTTTTGTTTGTTTTCCTAAATCAGATGTTTCAAGTATTCAATTATGTCAAGAAAATCTATGATACAGTGTAATCAAGTTAAGAAAAACGTTGGTGTGTTATGAAAATCCTCAACTTTCACTCAGCTTAATCTCGCTTCTCAATTAGATCGTAGTGTAAGACAGGCCTGTTGGTCTAGTGGTCAGTGGCCCTGACTGCTATGCCAAAGGTTGTGGGTTCGATTCTTAATCAGGATAAATGTTTGTGAAATTTTTCATTTGTTTTGAGTCTGGGTGTAATATATTTATAATGACTACTGTCAATTGTTCTGCTTCTTTGGAGCTGCTATTTTTAGATAAACACTGTCGATACGTCGATCCTAAGATACCAGTGTATAGGAGTCGGCATTAGGGAAAACAGAGTTGATATTCTCTCACGCCTCAGCAGCGTTACCGTAACAAAGTGCTATTATCGTACATTATTTCAGCATATTCAGGATTAGAATAACCTGCCATAGTCAGCGCTTATGAAGGCACAGCACAGCAGAAGAGTAAGGACGAGCAAGATACGCGGTAGCCGTGAGTCGCAGAATTTCGGTCGCGTAATTTTAAATAAAAAAATTACGCTCGTTTGGCTCACCCGTAGTTAACAAAACATGAGCTTGTGCGACGTAGAGTTGAAACTAACTAATGCTGACAACCGTCTTGCAATTTTACCTGCTTTCCATAAAATTCTTCTCTTCCCTAAAATATTTAAAAAGGTTACAAGTTGGACACCATCGACACTGTGTCCAACAGTGTGTTAGCAGCATACATCGGGGCAGGTCATAACGAGCATTAGGTGCCAACTACAGCTGGGTGAAAGTGGAAAAAACCCCTCAGTCGCCTAGACGGACCGGTGAATATGTATTTTTGCTGATATTACAAGCTTATAACTTTGTGATTCTTTATATAAAAATATTAGAAACATGTTTCGGATTTTGCATATACTAAAACTATATGGCACAAGTTCATATTTTCTAAATATTGTATAGAGACATCATCAAAATGTACCAAAATATTCTATCTAGCAGAAATTATGCCATAACATTTAGGTGTATAATATTATTATCAAGCATATGTGGTAACACGTATTTTCGTCGCCTCTTGCCACATTTACGGGGGTCTTGGGGGTTTGTGGTTGGTCTTATTTATGTTTAGGATGAGAGGACTATGTGAACAACCTGGTTCTTAGAGTTAGGTGACTAAATAGTCAAGGTTGTTTTTATTTTGTAACTTACACAGCCTGTTTGCTAGCTTTGGTTAGCGTTAGTGAACTAAATTATTGAAAAAGTGTAGAAATGCGTAATGTCTATGTTTGAAATATCATCTTAGAACCAAGATAAATCATCGTTCTATCAGTAATAACGATTATTAATAAGATGACAATGTATGGTAAAGACAATCACAAAGGTGCAGTGCCTGATGCAAAATGGACAGTAAGTCCAAAAAATACTTTCATACTTTTTTTAAATTTTTAACGTTATTGTTTCTCAAAACCTCTTATTGTGTAGGTGACAATACAATGTAAGCTATTTGACTAAAATAAAGATAGAGCTGTTGAAAATATTGAAACAAAAAACTCTAAAAGAAACTGTTTGAAGAAATCGTTTTCTGAAGCCAAATCGCCAAGTATCACAAATCTTGAAGGATAAAGATTGATTAGATCTCATTACAAGAAAGGAATTCTCTGTAATTTGTGGATTTCAGCTAATCTTCCGATCAAAAAGTGACCTAAATTGTTTTTTGATTAGTTTATTAAAGACCTTAATCGATACCAATTTGTAATTGATTTCGCTTTTAATCTGTTTTTGATGTCTGATTTTTGTCGAGAAAAGGTTTTTTCATTTAAAGTCGCTGGAACTGAAAAGATCTTGTTTTTCAACAGACTCATTAACGATTTTTTTTTTTTTCTGTAGTGCGCATCACTATGTCCTCAGAAAGACAGGCTGCTGGAGATTGGCCTCTTACAAGCTTTGTCATAAATTGACAAACTTTTTTTTAGATAGATTTTTTAACGGTTTAACGGAGAGGCGCTGTACATTATAAAGTTATTTGTCAGTCATCGCTCTGAGCAACTGTATATTTTCTATTTTAATACTTTGTAAATATCTTCCATTCCGCCTCTGCTGAATGTCGGCACTGTTCTTCAAACAATCTTCACGTGACTTTGTAGATTCTATTATTGGTTTGATATATGTAATAAAAAATCTACAATGATGTGTGTATCGTGAGTGTCGCCACTTACCGTTCGCAGTTCTGAATCTACGCAGATGAAGATGGGCTACTGCTATAACAAACTACAAGTTGTTACGCGAATGAGACATGACAAAATTATTTGGCAATGATTTTTATTGCAAAAGTGATCAAAACTTTATAACAGTTGACCTACAAGACTCGTATCCTAAAATAAACATTGAAAAAGGAAAAATTCTTGAGGAGGAAACACACTTCCAATTAGAAGATACTTAAGTATTCTGACCCAAAGCATTAGGAGGAACAAATTCGGGAACAGACGTTATTGAGGAAACTAATAAAATTACCGAAACTATCCATAAAGATAAAGGTATATTGCTAGAGTTTATCTATAAAAATGAAACTGACTTTTTTATTATAGAGAAAAGGATGGACCAAATTCTTCTAAGGACTTATAAAAATAGCAGCAGAGCTATAGGTAATCTTTTTTTCTAGTATTTCAAATTATCAGTTAAGAAAATGATACAGTTATAAAAAGAATTAACCCAGTAGACATCATTCAATAAAATTTAGATCACAGAAAACTTTGTTAACTTTAATCAATTATAAAAATCATTGCCGACCAACCGAATAAAATCAAACACTCAATATTGAAAATGGACAGGCGTGATCAAGCTTTTACGTTCCATTACCTGACTTACACTCCTAAAGCTACTGGTGCTAGCGCTCCGAGCCTGCAAGAAAAAACAGTCGTTCCTATACACTAGCACACACAGCTTTTGTCACAACGACCAAGAAGATTGACATGCTGAATGGACAAACTGTTTGCGAGGTTGTAAAACGATCACCGTTCTCTATAATACGGTCCAATTCAATAACGTTTTCAAAGTTGCGCTTGATAAATTGCTGTTCAGTTTTTCTTTTATCGTCGGTAAAAAAGTTTCTGATATCTAAATGTTTTTCTGCATCAATCTTTTCTGTTATTGGTTTAATGATGTTTCTGACTTTGCCTCGGGAAAGTTGAAAATGACAAATGTTGTGACTTTTTCAAGATTCTCTTTAAATAAATTATACCTACTCTTTTAGTATATACTATATTTTTGTTTTTGATGGTAGTCATCAAATTTATTCTCCCGCTCTGCGTGGAACGAAATAGAGTGTTAGACTTTTATATACCTTATCTAAGTCAAGTGTCAAGTGTAAATTATTATTTTACTTTTGTCTGGTATTGTTTCCATTAAATTGATTAGGAATTTTTTTTTCGTTACCTCTATTGCAAGGAGAAATTTTATGTTATAGCATTTATATTAATTCAGTATACTATTTTTAATTTTAACGATTATTATTTTTACCTTGTAAAATAAATATAATATATTTCAAGCAATTCTTTGTTGTACGGTTTTATAACTTTTTAACAGGACATTAACGTGTCCATAAGTCCGGTAATTGTCACATTTGGATGATTTAGTATATAAAATATTACATATTTTCTTTAAATTACATTTTCTTTCGTTCCCTAAAGTATCGCTAATAGCAGTTTTCTAACAAAACATGAAATCCCTACGCAACTTTACGTATCTCGTAAAAACATATTTTTTACTACATTCATGAAACTTTTCTTTTTACCTTTTATTATTTTTTTATTATTATTTATTATAATATTTTACTTCATTATTACAATCTTCATTATATAAGTGTAGATAAAATATGTAATTCTTCTATGTTGTTAATTATATTATTATCATATATTTATTAGATTAGGGATTCTAGCTGTAATACCAATAAACACTTCAGTGTATTTCAGTAATCTGCGAGCCAACAATGTAGCATTGAAATCGTTTGCATTAAATATTATTAAATGCTCTTCTTAGATTGATTGATTGATTTTGGAGTTTGAATTATGAACAGCAATTCATCAGCTAACATCCCTGAAGTTATAACTGTAAAGTCTATATTACTATCGAAACAGCATGTTCGTGCATTTATGTGCATAGCGTTGGAAGGAGGAGACAGATCGTGCAGCATTTCTAATCTTGTTGGTCGAGCACACAAGAAACAGTTAGTCAAAATGTTTTATGCACAGATATAGGAGCTAAACTTGGTATTTTGAAAGCATTTTTAGAAATTATCGATACCAAAAAGTTGACAGTTTTGATCGGATATTCGTACCAAAAAAATGAAATGTAGAAAACGTTACTAAATTATTGGACTAAAACTAAGTCCTAAAGCATCAGCTTCATATCGAAAGCTTTTTTACAGAGGAGTGTGTTTCCTATTCATTTCCTCTTAGGTTGTTTCTCTCATTACTTACAAAATACATTTCTTTCGTTTCAAAAGACCAAGTTACACTCCAAAACACATAACATTTAAATGCAAGCAATTCGTTCGTATGTGTAAATAGAAAAACCAGAAAAACAGTGAGTTTCAGTTGTCATACTGCCAGAGGAAAGCAGGATAGATAGATCGCAACCAACATTTAGGTGACTCTTTACAAATCATTGTGAAAAAAAAATCAAGATTACTTTGGATTCGTGCGCTTTATTTGACAAAAATAGTATTGTGCTGAAAAAGTGATCTAGATATAATCAAATTTTAGATAGATACAATCAAATTTTTCATAATAATTGGAAAATAGATTAAAATTTTACTTGCAGATAATGATTTGACTCCAATAGAAGATATGCTGGGTTCGAATTTCGTGGAGATTTTGTCAAAGATAACGCACTCAGAAATAAACCAATTGTCGCATAATATTACAATCATAAGTATCATAAGCACATTTGATACTCATAGCCGTAAATATGTAAAGAACACTAGATTAACATTTAAAGCATTTGCCAAGACGATCAGCAACATTTATATACAACAGAGACATATATTTCTGCGTAGAACGGTAATGGCTGATGTCAGTGTGCAATTTAGCGTTAAAAGTCTTTATCTGTGGTTTAGTTATCATACTCGAACATCTGAAACAGAAATATTAAATACCGACAATGTAGAAGTCTCATCCAAATTAAACGAAACAACAATTCATTTAGCTGAAGTTTTTGCTTTGATAAAACCTGGTAATAGACAAAAATACGCAACAAGAAACTTGGTATATTGAAACCTATTTGTTAAAAAATACACTGAAAGGCATACACATGACATTGCAATTTATAAAATTGTTATATTCTATTAATGCTATGAAATATTTAAAATTAAAAACGGACCATCTTGAGATTCTCTTTAATGTAATAATTTTTCATAACACTGTTCAATTTATACGCAGTTGCAAAGGATTCTCGTTTGCTATGAAATCTCAAAGTAACTTAGGCACGTCCCATAAAATATGCATTACGGAGGTACTATATCATTTTCCAATATAAAAGTCTGCCTAAAGTTAGCACAGTAAATCCACTATGATCCAAGAAAATCGGTTCGAATCTTCAATTTTCCTCCGCCTTCTTGCGAAGAGTTTTCGATGCCCACACAATTTTCTCCCGTTGGAATATTATTATTTATTCATATTTTGTCCTTTCACGTAAACATCGTATGAGGAAATGAATTTTTCTTGCTCCTAATTTGTTTGAAAGCGTTTTAGGTAATATGTTTTTCGTCCTGATGGCAAGGTGTCTTATCAAATTGTGTTATTTTTCTGTTTATCTTTTTTACGTACCATATTGAATATACTTCTAAATACGTAGATATTAATTTCTTCTCACCGTGAAACCCTCCCTATTGTAAAAGTATTTTGACAGATTATATAACTTGACATTTAACATTTAACAAAATTAAGCCATACCTTTAGAATCACTAAACAATTCTGTTAGTATTGTAAACATGGAGTTTAACATCTAATTCAGTGCCTGGGGATTTCTGTTTGTATGGATGATATTCAAAAAGTAAATATGACAGGTTTAGCTAATAATATGTATAATTATGTTTTAAAAAATATTGTAGTATCGTATAGCCCATTTATTAAGAAAGACTAGCTATATAACATCACGCTATGACCAATAGATAAAAAAAAATATCCTAGGTAAAACAAAAAAAACTTTTAATGACGACCCGGGCACTGGATTAATCAGCTAACCCTTAGTAAATTGGAGAAAACATCGACATTCTCTATTCCTATATATTTTGTTTAATAACAAAATATATAGGAATAGAGAATGTCGATGTTTAAATATGGAGTTTAACATCTAATTCAGTGCCTGGGGATTTTTGTTTGTATGGATGATATTCAAAAGTAAATATGACAGGTTTAGCTAATAATATGTATGCTAATGCACTATACTTTTCAAGTTTATTGTGATAATCTGCTACAATAGAAACAAACGAACAAAAACTTAGGGAATTGACGTTAACTTGGATATTGTCCAAGTTGATGGTCAAACAGATTACAAGTCTAAATTATAGGCTAGAAACTTACAAAGACCTTGAACGCAATATTATGTTACATTTTGTTGTATACACACTATCACTGGCATCGGAAAACTGGAGGCTAAAGGTTTTTTTACAGAAGGAAGGATGACAGCAGGGCGAAAATATGCATTTTTTAACATGAGAGAAAAGGATAGATCACATTGTATGAATCTGACAACTGTCACCCGTATCATACATAGCAATACGGCAGTTTCCAGGGTCAAAATAACAAAATTTAATTAGTCCCTATTTTAGATTATAAAAACATATTGGACTATTTTTGCCTTTTTCGATTAAACAAAAAATAACAAAGATATAGCCCATTAAAGATACGTGTGACGTCACTCCGTGTGAAAAAATGCAGCACGGCGTTACGTTACATGTAATGGGCTATATCTCTGTCATTTTTTATTTAATTTACAAATAAAAAAATACATGTCCCTTATTTTTGAATAATCTAAAAGACGAACGAATTACATTTTTTTTAGGTAGCTAGCCCATTGTGGTGTAGAGATGCCAAAATTACTCCACCAATTTTTATGATTGGTCATTCGCAGTTCAAACAGTGCGAATGTGGAATGCTATTCCCATGTCGGTAAAGCAAGCTTAAAGGATAAATTAATATTAAAAAAAATAAAGTAACATGATGTTACTTTAATTTTTATATACAGAATTTTACCCAAAACCAGCGCCATTGGTTACGTTGTCGTTCATATTATTATAAACATCCTGAGAGGGTTTGAAAAGGGTGTAAAGTCGGGTTGTAGTCATAAAAATAACCATATTCGCCACCATTCCAAGAAACGGTTGATAAAAAATGCAAGAACGTGAAGACGAAAAACAGAAAATGGCCTCCAAATATAAAACTGTTTTCTAAATGAGATGGGTCTCCAAAGTCCCCAACTTATTTATGAAACAGTTCAAGCTTCAAGTAGGTTTAACGAGATGTAATTACTGAATATAAAGTTCTTGAAAACAGAAGTACAAATTATTATTAGTTACATTTATGCCGTTTTACAAACTTGTCACATGCGAAATTATGCATAAACTAGCCGTCCTGACAGATGTTGTCCTGCGGTCCAGCCCGAAAACTGGCAATTAATAAAAAAAATTCGACAATCTGATTCCAGAGCTTTTACTGAGTTCAATTGTATCTACAAACCATCCAGAGATCTACTTAAATATACACACAAAATGACATCCAAATCGCTCAAGCCGTTTAGGAGTTAGGTGACAAACACAGAAGAATTTACATAATAAACATTTAAATATAACAATTTTTTTTTGTCTGGCTGTCTTATTGTTCCAGATAATCTTTGAAACAGCTGGACCAATTTCGAAAAATCAGACCTACCTAAAAAATAGTCTTAGTTACTTCTTAAAATAATTGCTGTCTACTAAGAAATTAGGAGTTAGGTACTATGGTTGCTTTTATTTAAATAAAAAAATTTAGTACCACGCAAAAAAACTCCTTGAAAAGGCTTTGTGGTATTTTACGAATCTGACCTGTGTGAAGTCGCGCTCCAAAAATATCAAACACAATAGGTTTATTGAGATAAACCATGATAATAATCATAATAATTTCAGCTCCATGTTATAATAATTTTGCATTGTCATCTGATTTACTCATGCATACATTTAAGCTCAATGGATAACCAAGATTACCAAGATAGATAACCAAGCAAGATTTCATTACAGACAAACATCAATTGTCTGTATAAAAAGTAAAAATTGCTTTTAGTGATAAGTTCGCCCATTATAACACCCTTTAGATCCTAATGTAATTTTTAAATTTGGTGTATTTAAAGGGTAAGTGGAACAGAGAGTGAAGTCCCACATACCTTCTTTGAAAAGGGAGGATCCTCCGACCAGACAGGATGTTATAGTCTGGTGGGCGACTGCCCGATAGTTGATGTCGGGCTGTCGTATATGTTCAAATCGCGCGGAGAACCTTGATTGCGCGATGCAGGATATCGTATTTTCTTCGTAGTTCTTATGTGGCGTCATAGATGTCGCTACAGTGTACAAAAAAGAATATCTATGAAACAGGTGAAACTAAATAAAAGCTTGTACAAACAGTGCCTCCCAAAACTGTCTAGTTCAGAATCCATTAAACCCAAATAGGTACTCAAAAATGTTCAAATTCAGCAAACAAAAAAATCCGCACATATGAACGTCATCAGATTTCCATTTGTTTTTATGTAACATTCAAACATAACTTTTTATTACATTTCACATTGTAACTCGTATAATTTCCTATTCGATAGCGAATCATTCCCTCAGGCATTCCCTCTCTTATCCTTCACGATCTCAATGGATGACAGTTGTCAGAAACTGTCATGACAGTTTCTGACAACTGTCATCATGTCAATCAAAACTAGGTTTTTATGGTGACAGTCGAAATTTGAGTTTGTTTTATAAGTTTCTTTTGTTTTTTTTTTGTTTTTCATAATAATTGATAAGTTTTCTTGAGTTCAAGTTATCTGCATGGGGCGTAGTGTTCCACTCGCGCCTTAAGGCGATGTCGTCAAAACTTTAGGAGCTCAGCAGGGTTAAAGCCTACGGGGGCCATAGGTTGTGTGTGTAACAGAGAGCCCCGGGGCACGGGAACGAAGGCAAGGAAAGAACAACAGGTGGGTTTTAATCAGTAAAAGTCTGACACGCCCTCACGCTGCGCCCCAGAGCGGGAGAAGTCATTTGATAATTTTCCAACTGAAAAAACACTGACCAGTGGGTCGTCTTAGGGGCGGATCTGCAAAAAAATTATCATCTGCGCAAAGACCCTGCAAAAACAATCTGGCCAAATATGGCTTCCTCAGCTTATCTAAAATACAGTGCCAGTGTGGAGCCACTTCACAGGACATGCGTCACTTGCTATGCTGCCCATCCTGCAAAACTACATGCACCTTTTAGGATTTATACGAGGACAATAATAGAACTGCATAGGTTGCCAAATAGGGGTCAGAAAATAAAAATCGAGTTCATCGACCAGAATACTTCTAGCTTCTAGGCAATCGTGTTTTATCGTCGGCCACATCATCGCTTACCATCAGATGAAATAGTGGTCAAACGCGAGCTTATCTATGATAAAAAAAAAAACAAGAAATAGTTAAGTGTTTTTGGACAAAAGGCTCAAAGAGTCTTTTTAACCTCAACAGAATCGAGCATTGTGTTAAGATACGATAGTTTCTCTCAGTGATGACCAATAAATCGGATCTGGGGCCTGCCTTATCATGTTGTATTAAAATGTCAAACATGCGATCGAGAAAGAATGATGGAGCTATACGCACTATATGTCTCCAGCTCTTTAACAATTCAGTAATTCAGTTTAGGTTGTAAAATGGATCACGTTAAGAGCTCGTGGTAGCAATGCCTACTTTCAAGTATCACCATCGATAAAAAACAAACAATTTTATCGCTTACAAGTTTAGTTTCTATAGATAAAGAAAATACAGTAAGTCTGTAATTGTGCAAGCTGTACAAAGTCTCCTGACGTCAAATGTCAACGAGTGTCAACTGTCAGTGTCAGCAGAAGTTTGTTATGTCTTATGACATCTCTAGGGATGTTTATAGTACGCTCCGAAGTTGGGAAAAAATTCGAGACACTTTTCATAAAAGCAAGTAAAATAATGCCCTAGAATATCGAAACAAGTTTATCTTTGGATTGTGTTGGCTTAGAAGTTTAATTTTTTCATTGCTCCAAGAGATAGACCTGAGCATTGGGTCAAACAGACGGGCAGACGGACAACAAAGTGATCGTATAAGGGTTAAATTTTTACTTCCGTACCATATACGGAGAGCAGTGGTGGTCGAGTAGTGATGCCCCTGACTAACGAGTTGGAGGTCGCGGGTCCATACGCAGCCAGGCAATGATAATGCAAAAATACACAATGTACATACCACAGTTCATCATCACTACTCTCAAAACGGTGAAGGAAAACATCGTGAGGAAACCGGCATGTCCTAGAACCGAAAATTCGAAGGCATGTGACATCCACCAACCCGCACTGAGCCCGCGTAGTGGATTAGGTACGGCCTATTCCCTCTCCTAGCCTCGCCTTAGTCCCAACAATGGGAACATTATAAGGCCAACTATGCTAAGCTATGAGGTATGTAAACCTAAAAACAAAATAAAATACCAAGTTTACCAAGCAAATCAATCAGATTTCTCTTCGAATCCTCCAATACCCTGATAACGTTTACTTGCCGCAAGAAGTTCAGAAACCCTTACTAATTACGATGATATATCATTCAATCTCTTGATTCTTCGATCCGGGTCACGATCGAGGGACATCTTGGTAAACAAATAAATCTTCCAACTTGTTTAATTTACGAAGTATTGGTAGATTTTATAGCAAATATAGATACTGTTTGCCGTGTGGGAATAGAACAGAAGAAAGTCCGAAGTATATGTGTAGAGTGTAGTATTTTCTCAGGGTAGCAAATTGAGTGTTCCATTTATGGACCACTACTTTTTTCCCATCGATTTCACAATTGTTTTATCTCCACCATGAAGTTATCATAATTGGTTCCTAAATCCTTCCTTGATTTCATATAAAAATAATGAACTTTTTTAAAAAAGAACGCTCAATCAACACGCACACATGAAACCGCGATCTAAAGTTTGTATGGAGAATCCTTTTTTCACGTGAGCGAAGCCGCTGGCAGAAGCTATAGACACAAAATATATAGGTACAGAAGTCAATCTACATACAAAGCGTGCTCGAGCAACGCACACATAGACACCGCTCGCGGACACGATATCTCGGAGCGCCTCGGCCTGCTCGTCGAACAGTTCCGGCTCTAACGCTCATTAGTGTGCGTCCACCAAGCGTAGGTATAAAAAGTGAAGTCCATACATGTTTTGTGTACCTATCTATTTTGTGCTACAGATATGTAGTCAATCTATATCTACGTTATATTATGTAGGTATTTATTGGAACACTTTTCAAGTGACGTAACAAAACACACAAGCACAAGCCACTCTTCCCATCGTTCACAGAACACGGTACGCGTCCGGCCGTCAGTTCGGAAGTGCGGCCTCCACTGCCGGATATTAGCCGGATGCGGCACGGAACTGCTAATAACTGAACATGCAATAAACGGTACGGTTTCTGCTTACACACTGTGACTTGTTAGTTTAGGCCTGTAGTAGTAGCACAGACGAGATATTGGTAAGTGGTAGTCCTTCTAAATAACCTATAAATAGCTACAAAAAATATATATGAAAATATTGGTGGCGAATCGCTATGAGACACAGGCAAACCTCACGCATCGGCCAAGGATGGTGGAAGTCAAGGAATGGAAGGAGGATGTCAAGCAATGGGTAGCTCGCCGTCATGCTGTCCGGTAATTAAGCGAACCGAGCCCAGTCGTTAACCAGCAAACCGTAGGGACCCAGCAGAGCCCCTACGTTTACGGACAAACTAGGTACCACGGGGAATTTCTGAAGAGGAAACCCATAGCCCTAGAAAGCAAAGGGTAACTGAAGGATACAGGTGTAGGTTTAGTCAGTAAAAGTCTGACACGTCCTCGTGCTCCACCCATGGGCGGAAAATGTCATTGGGTGATATCTACATGTAAAAAAAAAACGTCCCGACGGAAAGGAATGCCTTGAGCTTGAGATTCGTAGTGTGTTTCCCGATCTCCTTAAGCGAGGGTTAGTAGATAACGAGTTATGGCTACCTTCTGATAGTCAGCAACCGTAGGAGCCCAGCAGGTTCCGAAGCCTACTGAGGCCAAGGGTGAGCTTCTGAAAGAAAGGCTCGGCCCCGAAAAGGTAACGAAGGAACGGGGTGGGTTCTTTAGTCAGTAAAAGTCTGACACTATCTCCCGCTGCCACCATACGGCACTTTGCGGGTAATTTGAAGGCACTCTCAAACTTCATAATCAAGAACTAAAAAAAAACTGTCACGCTATAGATTTAACCCTTCAGATACCGTCAATTAGAGACACAATAGTAAGACAATAGATGCGCGGCCACCGGGTGTCGCTTGGGGATTCATGAATTAAAAACAAAACAACTACAACCCACCAATTACAGGGCTAGCTTAGTAGATATACTCCCAAATGAATGCCCATAATATTCGGCAAAGCAAGATTTATTCCCCTCCATCTCCATAAGAACGGTGGTAAAGAGAATAACAGGAAAAACTACCAAGGTTAACGTATCTCAAGGTCGCTCTTTGTCCCTGAAGCGATTCAATATTTGTTTGTATTCCACTCCTTTCTTATGTATGAAAGGATGTACTGGCACTTAACATAGGATTAGTAGGAGGGATATTTGGGCATAAATATTTATATTACAAGCATAAATGAGATTACATCCTTTCATCATCATTGTTATCATCGTCATCATCATATTTGCAGAGCAGTGGTGGCCCAGTAGCAACGACCTCGACTTACAAGTTGTAGGTTGTGGATTCAAACCCAGACAGGGGAATTACTTTGTGTAGGTAATTATATTTTATCACCACTGATTTCAAAACGAAACAACGTAAAACAAACGCAACGTGAAACATCGTAAGGAAAGTGACATGTCCAAAAATCCAAATTTGAAAGACATGTGACATCCACCAACCCACATTGGGCCCACGTGGTGGATTATGGCCCATTCCCTCTCCTAGAGAAGAGGCCTGAATCCCAACAGTGAGAACATTATAAGGCCAACTATGCTATGCTATATGCTATCTAAAACACTTGCATTTGCCCGCGGCTTCATCCATGTACATATACTCCCATGTACATAAAATATCGCCTGTAACTTAAGAATAAAACAGATTTCTTTTGTTGAAAAAATTTTGGCAATCGGATCAGTACTTTCAGAGACCACCCCCTAAAAAAAATTACCTCTAAATAATAAAAATAAAGTGTAGATAAATAATCTACGAGTACAACACAATTCTTGAAAAACCATAAATACTTGTAATAGTCAAGCCATTGACAATATTGCCAACATGTTCGCAAGTAGGTCGCAACCGTGATCGGAACAAATAAAATATTATCTCAGTATATCAATGCATGTGAAGAAATAGCTTCAAATATTGCAAACTGTAAGTTGGCTATAAAATAGACGAAATCAAAACGAATCAAAAGATATAACTACATTTGACTGACGCACACGTGTAACACGCCTGATTTGTATTTATAACGACGTCGCGTGTCGTGGATCAAGGTAGCTCTACAAGTCATGTTTCCATATAAAATGCATGGAGACTGACATGTCCAGATCACCGTGTGCGTCACATCGGAATTGTTTAAAAGATTTACCACGAACCTGGAACGCAAAGTTTAAACTTGTACAATATATTTCATTACTACTGCTCTCCAAAACAAGTTGTACCAAAACCAGCATACCTAGAAAAAAATAATTTGAAGACATCTGATGTCCTCCAATCGACCCCCTAGCCAAGTTGTTAATCTGCAATATCAAGCAAGTTGCAAGTTGCTTGTATGACCTTTTTCATATTAATAATCGTAGAACATGAATACGTGTCAATTATATACCCATGCTATGCGACACCTGTTCGTTTGATTATGAGCTCATACGGACATTTTACATGAACTTGCTATGATCGCAGGTATTTGTGTAATGCATGTCTCTAAACGAAATAATTATAACTTTGAATGCTGCTTTTAATACGAGGCCAGCTTCATAGACAAGTGCGAGTATTCGCATTTATTCTTTTCATTTTTATTAAATCTTTTTTTTTACCAGATAACACTTTGGTTTCATCAGACCAGAAGAAAAACTAACAATTTTTATTTAAAAAAAAACCGACTAAGTGTGAGCCAGACTTATGCACGAAGGATTTCGTTTGTTATAAGGAAGTTCAACTTAAATATTTATTTTATTCTGTATTCGTTGTTATAGAGGCATCAGAAATAACATCATCTGTAAAAATGTCAACTGTTTAGCTATCAAAGTTTACGAGATACAGCCTGGTGACAGACGGACAGTTGTCTAAAAAATAGGGTCCTGTTTTACCTTTCAAGTACGAAACCCCAAAAATGAAAACTTATATCAAAAATTCAAAACTAGAAGTCTTCATATGATAATCTTTAAAATTAGAATTAAAAATGTTACTTTTCAGTTCGTTCAAAAACTTTAAACTTTTTGCGGACTGTGTTCCAACCCTTGCGGATTACAAGTTTGGAAACCTGCTTTAGACAATCTTCAGTATAACTTGTATCATCATCAGCCTTTTTAATGTTTCCACTGCTGGGACTCCGGCCTCCTCTGTAGGAGAGGGAATGGCCCGTAATCCACCACGCGGGCCCAGTGCGGGTTGGCGATTGTCACGTGTCTTCGAATTTTTGGTTTTAGGACATGCTGGGTTCCGGATGATGTTTTTCTTCACCATTTTGAGAGCAGTGGTGATGAAACAAATTAAACAAAGTAATGCGCCTGGCTGGGTTTGAACCCGCGACTTACAACTCGTAAGTCGGGGCCGTTACCACTCGGTAACCACTGCATAACTTGTATATCTATACTATATCTGTAAAGAATACAGTCATAACAGAAGCCACAAAACCGTTTGAGGAGGTTTCCACAACACACTGCTTATTATTTCAGTCCGTATGTTTGACTTCTAAGAATGTGGCTTAATTCCTAGAATTATGGCCGAAGTTATTTACCATTTTCTTGTATTTCTGAAAACTGATCAAACAACCACATTTAATATTTAATTTTGTATAAAACCTTACTACAAATTAAAATAAGGACCAACAATTAAACGGTCTGCTTAAGAAAAGGTTTTTTTTTTCGGTGTGTAAAAGTCATCCAATGACATTTCCCACCTTTGGGCGGAGCGAGAGGTACTATCAGACTGACTAAAAAACCCACCCCATTCCTTCGTTGCCTTTCACCGGGGCCGAGGCTTCTTTTCAGGAGCAGACCTTTGACATCAGTAGGCTTCGACCCTGCTGGGCCCTAAAAGTCTTAGCAGTAGGAGCATAATAACGTTTCTTTATTGTTATTGTTATTGTTATTGATGAAAGCAAGTCAAACTTAATGGACCGAGCGTCCGGTAATGGACCGAGCCCAAGACGTCGACGGCGCGCACTGTTCCCGCGCGCCTCAAGGAGTTGTCAGCAACAGGAGGGGCCCAGCTGGGTCGAAGCCTACTGGGGACAAGGTTGTCCGAAAGGAAGCTCGTACCCCGGTATGAAGGCTAGAAGGAACGGGATGGGGTTTTTAGTCAGTAAGAGTCTGACACTATCTCCCGCTCCACTCAAGAGTGGGTTTTGTCATAAGATGATTTAAACTATCGAAAAAAAAAAGTCAAACTTACTTTTTATTTACTAAACACTGCAGGAAGATACTCACAAAATAAACCACAAAGTAGGTAAGTACTCAAACTACTGCAAAGATACAAAAACTGCTAGGATAAAACATAAAAGCTGAACTTCTAAAAACTTTTTAAAGTACTCCCACTACAGCATCCAATCTTTTCCCTCTGGCCGCAATCGATACCGCTGGCCCGCCCGTCCGGAGCGTCGGTCCGGCAATTCAGCCGTTTATCCGGTTCAGTTGCGATCCTACCGGCCGACTTTTCGATTCCCTCAAGGCTTTAACTTCGGGAAAATGTATTCATTCCTGTTAGAGAACTGATTTGAATAGGAATTCAAGATGGCGTGGGTTTTAGTTAAGGCCCTTGCTCCCATTTAGTGTCATTAACAGTGACTTTCTGAAGCCTACTCCTCGATAAAAAAAATTGATTTATTCATAATTAAAACATGACTTCTAATATATGCGGAACCCGAAAAACGTGTCCAGTATTTTTATGTAAAGAATTTCTGTACAAAATTTCGTAACTGTATCATGAAAATCACAAAGTTAGAAGCTTGTTATGTTAGTAAAAACAGGCGACTAAGGGGTTGTTTAGCACTTGCACCCAGCTGTTTGCTGGCGCCATTACCCGTTATGGCCTGTTAATGTCCAACTTATGACTTTTTAAAATATTTTTGGAATAAATATAATTGATGTAAAAACTATTGGAGTCCATTCAGTTAGTGATTCTGAACAAACTATATTCAGAAACCAAAAATAATGTTTTACAAGACTTTTTTTTTTGTATGATTAAGTGTTCTGCAGAATATACTGCATTTGTAAATAATAATAATAATATATAAACGTATAAAAATAATAATAATAATAATAATCCTACTAAGATGTATGGATGTTTGTTACTCTTTCACGCAAAAAACTACTGAATGGATCTCGATGAAACTTGGTACACGAGTAGACCATATCCCAGAATAACACATAGGATACTTTTTATCCTGGGATTATGTACGTGGGTGAAGCCGTAGCTAGTTAATCAAAGTTTCGCAAAAAAAAATTGATTTCAAGGACAGCGGGGCTCTATAGCGGCAGTCGAGCCAGCCAGAATTCAGAGGACTATATGCCTTAACAAATGTCAGTTTAGATTCAAATAGTTGGTAATTATTATGAGAGATTGGTATTTGTTTGTTGTAATCCTTGTTGGTTGTCAGTCAAGTTGGAGTGGAAATGCTAATACTGAAGTTTGGGTACTGTCATCCCAAGGTATTATTGGTGTAAATTTTGTAAGGAATTTGAACCTCAATAATTGATATCCATCTCGAGGAGCAACTGAAGGACACAGGTCTGGTTTTAGTTAGTAAAAGTCTGATAGAGCCGATAAAGTCAATATCTGATTTCCTACCTAAAAATAAAACCAATTTAAATTACTGTCATCATCATCTTCCTGCCCTTATCCCGTTTTATTTGGGGTCGGCGCAACACGTTTTTTTCTTCCATTCTGTCCTGTCGCTCGTCACGCTATCACTAACTCCCTTTTCATTCATATCACTTCTCACACAATCCATCCATCTTTTCTTTGGCCTCCCTCTCCCTCTCCATCCATCCACATGTAAATTCATAACTCTTTTAGCAATATGCGTTTCATCTCTCCTGACTGTATTGTAAGAAATATAAATGGGATAGTATAATACAATATAAACGAATCTATTTCATTACAAAGTGTTGCATAATCTAATGTTAATGCAGTAATAAAAACCATCATCGGACTACCAGACGTACAGTGATGCACCACCTACGCCAGTACATGGTGGACATCCCACTTGCACAAAACGTTTCGGAAAATTTTATTGAGCGTGCAGCTATAGAGTGAAATTCACTACCGGAGTCTGTATTTACTATAGATATACCCCAGAGGTCTTTAAGTCAAGAATGCATAGGTTAGTTCTAAGAAAGAAAAAGAAAGGAAGAAAAACGTTAATTCGTACTCCACCGTCGACCACATCACTATTTGGCATCAGGAGAGATAGTGGTCTAGCGAAAGCCTATAGATAGGCTTTCGCTTTTTTTTCTAGACTAGAAAAAAACTAAAAATCATTATTTAAAATGAAAATCATAAAGTACTTTTTTTAAAGAATGGAACAACAAAAAAAAACAAAATTAAAGCATTTATTTCAAATAGACCATATGCATTGCACTTTTGAATATCCAAATGTTGGTCAGCCCAAGAAAAGTGAAGCTAAATTGCACGTTCCAAAGCGTAGATCTCTATGGAGAAGAACGTGCAAGAAACTCCATTGACACTCTTCTCAATCCTTGGTAACATATTTCTTGTTGCTTCTATTATGTAAGCACAATGTAGATAATAAAATAAAAATTAAAAGATAGAAACTGAATTAAGCCACTGGCAGCTAAGAGATGACCAGTCTCAACTGACGGCCCCCGTTCACGAGCATGACGCGTGCATCGGCCCCACTCAGCTCAACCATTTCGAAGAGAACCGAATGACCCAATAACACGCGCCACCAATAGCGAGACATTTGAGTGAGCATGACAAGAACCTACACCTGTGTCCTTCAATTATTTTTTGCGTTTTAGGACTACAGGTTTCTCCATCAAAATTTCCCCGCGGTCCTACCTAGTGGGCATAGCCCTGCTGGACCCCTACGGTTTACTGATATCTCTTTGAGGAGCGCGTGGATCACTACGCGCAGTTGACGAACGGTTGAAAATTTCTAACTTGTCTTATAGAAATACGGTATAACTACAATACTATGCCTAAAGAAGTTTTTTCCCTTATTTATTTACGGTCTATAACATAGTCACCTAAAACTATAGCGACATTATAAAGACTATCAAATAACTCAGTTTTCACAACAAGAGAAAACCATTAAAGGTAAAAACTCGTTAAAGTTTTTAATGATTTTCTATGCAGAGATTGAGAACAAATGAGTTAGCGCCAGTTAACCCTGTGTTACACCGATGTGTAACTTACTCATTTATACATCTATATTTTTTTATTGGTATAGATAAAATCTGTATCCATTACGTTACTAATCATATTTATGACCAAAAGTAGAAAAAAAATACGAAATCCGAAAATTGTTCACAAAAAGTCATAATTGTTATGAACAATTTATCAAGTATGAATTTTGGTGAATTCATAACATTCATAACATTTATTTCGGGTAACTACTTCTCCCGCTATAGGTGGAACGCGAGGGCGTGTCGAACTTTTACTGACTGAAACCACACCTGTGTTCTTCAGTTGCCTTTTGCTTTAGGACTACGAGTTTCCTTTTCAGAAATTCTCTCCATCTTCCAGGAATTCCCTCCATTTTCACTATTAACTTTCTTACTACAACTATTCATAAACAATTAAATAGCTAATTCTCCAGATATATTTGTGATGAAGGGGTCAAAAGTATTCAAGCTGGACAAGCAAAATTAATGACAGTATATATTAGAAAACAAACTCCGGTCTCAACATCATCATCAGCCTTTTTAATGTTCCTACTGCTGGACCTCAGGCCTCCTCTCTAGGATAATAACCTACCAAAGCTCCCTCACTTCGGTCTCATCATCTTCCTGCCCTTGTCCCGTTTTATTTCGGTTCGGCGCAACACGTTTTTTTCTTCCATTCTGTCCTGTCACTCGTCATGCTCTCACTAACTCCCTTTTCTTTCATATCACTTCTCACACAACTTCTCCATCCCTCACTTCGGTCTAATAGGTTATTATTCATTTACCATATCCATTTAGCTAAAACCAATTAAATATTGTTAAACGAAAACAAACTCCTAATTCAATTTGAAACAATAGTAAACCACATTGTGCAAGTCATTATACAAACTTTTTCTTTTTTAAACTCGTTACAAAACGGTGTGAATGCGGTCCTATTTATCCATGAACTTCGACGTAGCTTAATGAGCAATTTCCGAACGAACCGTACTAATGAACCCATCTGAAATTGTTCACTGCAAGCTCATATTTCTTTTTTCAACATTTATTTTTCATTGAAACGCCCATATATTGTTATAAAAATCCCATTTTCTATTTAAAAACACATTAATGACGACGTCAAGGGTATGAAACAATGGGACAGGGAAATTTACAATATTGTCATGTGGGCGGAATGGTTATTAAAAAAAAAAAACATTATTTATCAGGGTTCTAAATCTATTGAATTTACAAAATCCAGGAGATTTCCTGAATTACAAACGTGAATAGGTTTATGCCCTGAAAACTGGCTTTAGTCTCGTATTTATTTTTATTCATACAACTTTGCTGTACGTGTTTGTCACCTAACTCCTCCTAAACGGCTTTACCGATTTGGATAAAATTTTGTTTGTATATTCAGGTAGATCCCTGAATAGCTTTGATTTACAATTGGACCCGGTGGATGGCACTGCAATCAGTTTCTTAATTTTTTTTCTAACGAAAGAACAGGACCTTTTTTTACGGTGGGCAAATATCATCTTATGACAACCCCCGCTCTTGCTGACAATTCCTTGAGGCGCGTGGGAACAGTGCGCGTCGTCGTCGTCTTGGGCTCGGTCCGGACAGTTACTGGATGGTCGAACAGCGAGCTGCTCTACGGAGGGCGCCGTTGCCTGATACGGTCAGCCTACTCCTTTGCTAGCATTACTGCCTCGTAGAAGGAGGCGACCGCCTGCCATTCCTCCTCGCTCCGGACCATGGCCTCAACCAAAGCCCGGCGCAAGTGTCTCCGCCGCCGATCGCCCCCACGAGGGAGTGATGCTCCGCCCAGGCAGGTCACACCGCCATAATTGTGACGTGCCCAAAAGAACAGGGCCTCAAGTTTGCTATTACAATAGTATCAGAATGGTCTATCATTGACTTCACAATTGTTCATTTTGTCAATTTTGGTAATGTGCTAATATAATTGCGTCAAAATGGTCAACCACTGACACTCCTTTGAAAGAAATGACAGTAATGGTAATCTCATAAATAACGACAAATGACTGTCTAACATACTTTGCGGTAATCTGTTAAAAATTTGACAGTCCCTTTGATCAGTGAATATTGATCAAAGGGATCCATTAGAACGTCGTTGTGCAGTCATTAGTTTTAATTTATTCATGAGACAGCTCGATATTGTCATTGTACCACAATTCAATGATCGACCATTATGAATTTAGCAGACTACAAACTTTTACCAAAATGACCATGGGATTGTATTGGAAGGACGAATTTATAAAAATAACAGCAGCATTGCAGCATTATGCTGAGCGTACGACCGTTTTGCTTAGACGTGGCTCATACATTTTTATTGTAATTTTTGTCTTGAAGATTGTGAAAAAAAAAATATAATAATGTACCTATTTATGTCATATTTTAGTCTTAAGTTTTTAGTTCTTAAGCCTTTTTGGGCAAATAAAATGTTTTTCTTTCTTTTTGATAATCTAGACTTAAGGGTCAATTCTTTTAGTTTCTCCAATAAAAGCTATTCATAAATGTCAAGTTATACTTCTGTCAAAATATCACGCAACACTTACCTAATCAAGTCTAAATCTGAAATACAACTTTACCAAAGTTCCAATCTAAACTTCTTATCTTCATCTGAACTAATTTGTACCGCAAATCTCGTAGATCTTAAGTGCATACCAATATCACGTAGGTACAAGTTCTACCCGTACTGTATGTAGGCAATTAATTATTTACCTGCCACCTGATTGGATAAACTGCTGGCAAACGCACCTGCTGCCTACTAATTAGGTAGGCAATAAATCTGCTGACGTTAGCACCACAAAATATATAGGTACAGAAGTCAATCTACATACAAAGCGCGCTCGAGCAACGCACACATAGACACTGTTCACGGACACTATATCTGAGAGCGCCTCGGCCCGCTCGTCGAACAGTTACGGCTCAAACGCTCATTAGTGTGCGTCCACCGAGTGTAGGTATAAAAAGTGAAGTACATACATGAGATTGTCTTCTGTACCTTTTGTGTTAACACTGGCATATGTTACTTTAGGACTTGTATGAAAACTTTGTGCTAACTTTACTGTAGTAAATGTCACGTTTATTGTTTATAGTGATTTTTGTTTAAATTAACCGCTTGTGTCGGATTACCAATCCCGACGACGGTTTTCGTGTCCTATTCGCCAGGGTCGTTTGTTCGTGACTGGATACTCTATCTCGTTTAGGCCTTCAATCCCCATAGGTGACAGTAGAACTGACGAGATGGAATATTAGGTCGTAGATGTTGGACCCTGGCGAAATAATCGCGAAAATATCTGTCAGATATATTCGACGTACGCGGTCTTTAGGAGTTTTCAGAAAAAAACAAATGCCTAATTCTTTATCGTCCGTCATTTTGAATATTATGGCAATAAAAATACTTGAATAATACCTTGCTTCTGTTTCTTGGGTCCCTGAAGTCTTCTTTTGATGCCTTCCGCCGCTTGTCCTTCAGGATCATACGAGCTGCCGCGAACGCCATCTTGATGCTTAGAGTGAGACTTTTCTTTCGAATGCCACTCCTCACTTTAGTAACAAAGACACCAGGCTTTACAAGTCCCCAACACTTTAGGAGTCCTCAACACTTTAGGAGTCCTCAACACTTTAGGAGTCCCCCAACACTTTAAGAGTCCCCCAACACTTTAAGAGTCCCCCAATACTTTAGGATTCCTCAATCATTTAGGAATCTCCCACTGTAGCAAGTCCTCCAACACTTTGATGAGTCTTCAAACACTTTAGCGAGTCCCCAAAACTTTAGAATTGGTTTAATAGGACTCAATCACAGACTTAAAATTTTAAATTGACGAATTTAATTGCTTTTTAATTTTTTTTTTTTTTTATCACTATATTCTATTCTAATTAGGTCGTTATTTTATCTCTATGTCGTTAATTTATAACTTGATATAATAAAACTTAACAGTTATTGCCTTTTCATTGTTGTTTTCAACGACAACGATTTATTTTAACGAGTTATTTTACACTATAATTGAACGTATTTAATTGAAGATCTCACTAGACCTGTAATTGGAAAATTGTAGTTTCTGAGTTACTGTTGTCAAGGTTTGAATGTTTTGAGAAAATACAAAATAAATAAATGCTTTATCGTAGTAACAATTTTAAAGAGTTGCGCCTCTTTTTATGATAGGATACAGACATGATTGACTATATTTTACACAACAAATCATTTATTTCAAATCCATAGTTTTTTTTTTTTACTTAAAAAGGAAAGGGCATTATCGCAAATGTGATTATACCGACCTGGTTGGTTTAATAAAATCATACTAGTCTATCCTAACCTTAACTTATTACACAATGGTCTTTAAAGTAATCAAGCTGTATCAGAAAATGACAAAATTCTCTTCTCAGTCGTGCACTCTTGACAGAGTGGTCGTGGTCATATCTCGGTCGAGTCCCGCATCACCGCCTCTCTCGCGATACGACGCTATGCAGCTCTGTTTGGCGGCTTGGGAGCCTTCATTTACGCTGCAGTGTGTCACAGTTTTGATAAGGTCCGTCCACCGTGTTGGAGAGCGCGAAAATTTTCTTAAATGCCAACATTAGCTACACCTAACTGTGATTTGTAGTATAAATTCTGTTGATGATGTTTATCACATACTAACCGAGTGTGTCCGTAACGAGGAATTTAGAAATAGATTTAATTGTAGAATTAGGGAAATCCAAGTTTTAGCTTTATTTATTTTATTCCTGTTTCTTTTTATTCATAATTTTGTGACAGGTTTTATTTACTTTTATTATTTTATTATATTACGTAGATACGAAAGAGTAAGGTCTTCTGTTACAGGTATTATTTAAAAGGAAACCTCAACAAAATGCTTGTAATTATCTATTGATTACGAAATAAAAAAAAATATTAGTAATTGTAAAAACTGGTAAATTTTCCCTCAGCTTCTTTAACTCTAAGCACTAAAATATTTCATTACTAAGACTATCTGAAAGTGTAGTCCATCTTCCAATAAATTGGCAGTCAAAAAGCCGATCTATAACAAAAGACTCTCGAAGAATTGTTCCATAGAAAAGAAAGAATCATACATGAACGTATCTGTTAGATCTCTATTGTTGAACGGTTTATTTATTTTCTGAGGACGATCTGACAAGGAGTTTGTTAAAGATTTTAGACTAATTTTGTTTACTATTTAAGAGAGTTAACGAAAAAAAAAGATACGGCAGTTTATGTCGCAAAAAAACATATATTATACTAGCTTTTGTCAGCACGGCTTCGCTCCCGCTCTTCCCTACTCCACCCTACTATACCCTACTCTACCATACTCTACTCTACTTTACCCTACTCTACCCTTCTCTAGCCTACTCTACCCTACTCTACCATACTCTACCCTACTCTACCCTACTCTACCCTACTCTACCCTACTCTACCCTACTCTACCCTACTCTACCCTACTCTACCCTACTCTACCGTACTCTACCCTACTCTACCGTACTCTACCCTACTCTAGCCTACCCTACTCTACCCTGTCCTACTCTTCCCTTCTCTACTCCACTCTACGCTACTCTACCCTACTCTACCCTACTATACCCTACTCTACCCTACTTCACATAAACCATCTACTAAATAGTCCGAACGAAGCCTAAACATTTGGTTTGGATAGGTGAGCCCATTCTTGAGTTATAAAATTACAACGAAAAGTGGCATTGATTCTGTATACAAATTTCGACACTCAAGGGAATCAAAATTAATAGGAAAATATCCTAAACGAGATGGAATACCCAGTCGCAAACTCACAACTATGACAAATAGGACACGACGCAAGCGGTAGAGGGTTAAAATGACATTATAACAAAAAAAAAAACAACACATTTCAGAAGTTGAACATCAATTGTGATGTGAGTACTCTCGCAAATGAGATGTAACCCTACATTCACTGTGTAACAAAGTCGCTGAGACTCTTGCGAGAAGTGCCCTCTGTCGCATCAAACTACCCACATGAATTATATCAACTTTTAACAAAGGAAATGACACCTTATCTTTTGAGTGTTAAAGTTGAAAGTTGTGAGTTTTCTTGTAAGATAAACTTTTGCAATATAAAGCGCGCTTTAGTTGAAATTATTGAGTTTTTCCCTGTTCGGGCGCTGCTTCTGACTTAAATACGACTGGAGGGATTAGGTTGCTAGTTTTTTATGTATGTACCTACAGCTTCAGGGATTTGATCGTTATCACAGATGGTGCTGGAATAATGAATTAGTGTGTCTAAGGCTTTTTTAAGTATTGTAGACAGTGCCACTGAATTTCAATAATAATACCAGTGAGTAGGTAACGGTACATGCGTTTAAGTGGCGGTATGTGAAAGAAAACATATTTACACTAAAAGTGTAAAGTTTTTATTTTTGTTTGTAGGAGTTTTCTGAAAGTACAGGTCTGATTGCAAAAGTTTTTTCTCCGATAGTCCTTCACTGACGGGCTATACGGGCTTCAAAAAAAAACGCCACTTCAAGCTTCATTTTGAGGCGACCTTTTTTGTGGCTCGTGTGCGGCGGTGCCGCCAAAAAAAAAAACGCTTGAAGCCGCTTCAAGCTTCTCCGGCCTCGTACGCTTCAACTTTCTTTTTGCAGCGGCTCCTAGCTTTTTTTGTGGCCGCATCTCGCGTATTTTTAAGCCCGTGTACGGGGACAGTTAGACGACCCACTGTCCGGAAGCTGCTATATTCCTGAGTGACATAAGCTATATTTTATTAAGTATGCTGGTGAAGCTGCGGGCAAAAGCTCGTTACCAATATGTATTTATTCTTTATCGTTTTAAATTATACTTATTTTGCAAATCTACACTAATATAAAAAGAGGTAAAGTTTGTTTTTTTGTTTGTAGGTAATCTCCGAAAGTACTGTTCCGATTGCTAACATTTTTTCACCGACATAAAGCTGCTTTATTCCTGAGTGGCATAGGCTATATTTTATGTACGCGGGGACGTTCGCTTAGTGAATAAAACAACCTTATTAGGAAATCATACCATAAAAATAAAACGACATAAGCCTAAAATATTTCCTGCTTATCCACATAAGGAAAAGCGTGAAGATATAGTTAACCGATAAGTCTAAAACAAACAATACGAACAAGTGAAGCTACCGTCAATTACCGCTCACAAAATCGATGAGACGCACGGATCGTGTGCAGCTTACCTTCAATCGATAAGGTCAGCTGCATGATAGAGGTACTGAGTAAATAAATTGTCAAAACTATAATAGACTAGCTTTTTCCAGCGGCTTCACAAGCTTACATAAAATATTGCCTGTATCAGTCAGGAATAAAGCATATTTCTATCGGTGAAAAAAAACTTCACAATTGGACCAGTACTTTCAGAGATTATCTGGTCAGTGGGTTGTCTTAGTGGCGGATTTTTAGGAGTTGGAGTAGGTATATGCTTAGGGACACTATGAGCAGCACAGAAAATAAAAAAAATGGGACAATTTTTTCGCCATAGCGCCCTTAAGGGTACACTCCAAATGATTACGTACCTACTGCAAACTTTACGTCTTTATAATATTAGTGTAGACTAAATACTATCTACTGTCAGCGACTTTGCCCATTTAAAATTAGAAAATGGTCTCAAGGCAACATACTCTCGAAATAAAAAGTATCATATTGATTATTCCAAGATATGATCTACCTGTGTGTCAAATTTTATCTAAATTCATTCAGTTGAAAACAGGCAAATACCACGTAGTAGTCTGGCATTTTCGCTGAATTGGACCTATTTGGTCCAGGCGCGAGATACACAATGTCAGTTATTTTTATTTTATTTTTTTCTCTGTGTGCCAAATTAAATATTTTTCTTTCGTTCTTTTTCTTTCTTTTCAGTTCATGCGTGAAGAAGTAACAAACATACATACACAAACTTTTGCCTTATAGGATACATTAAAGTCTTCACCCGTGTGGTAGTAAAAATATTGCAAAGAATGTGTGAACTTCAAAAAAAAAAGGAGATCCAAAGACAAAATATTCAAGTTCATTATTACTTTTTTATAATCACCTTTGCATAACACCATCCCTGATATTAAATTGCAATTATTGATACGGCTTTGTAAACCTCATTCATGGCAAGTTCGTTCATATTGATTTAGATTCCATTTGCAATGGCCTTGACCGTACAAGAAATATAATAGCCTACATTTATTATGTATTTGGTAATTATACTGTCTTTGCTTACTAGTTTATTGTATGGTAAACCAGGCATACATGCCCTAGTCGGTAATGTGCCCCACTTGCGAAACTGAGGCACGTATTTAAAATTTGGTGCTTATTTGAGCACCAAATTCAGGCTGGACCGAGCCCAAGTCGTTGATGGCGCGCACTGTTCCCGCGCGCTTCAAGGAGCTATCTGCAACAGCAGGGGCCCAGCTGAGTCAGAGGCTACTGGGGCCAGGGTCCAGTTCCGAATGGGAGGCTCGGCCCCAGTATGAAAGGCATGAAGGAACGCGGTGGAGTTTTTTAGTCAGTAAGAGTCTGAAACTATCTCCCTTTCCGCCCAAGGGCGGGGGATGTCATTTGGGTGATTTTTACCCACCGAAAAAAAGCCCATCTAGTTGGTTTATAAGTATGACGGTGACGTAAACTATTGTAGTAGTAGTAGTAGTAGTATTGTAGTTTTCAATGCATGTCTTAGTTTGACAAGTGGGGCACGTTACCGATTGGGGCACGAATGGCTGTTTTACCCTATTTACTTTTTATCATGACAAATGAACTTTATTTTATGACTGGCATGTTGGTCTAGTGGTTAGTAGCCCTGACTATTATGCCGGAGGTCATGGGTTCGTTGCCCACCGAGGACAAGTGTTTGAGGAGATTGTGTGAGGAGTGACATGAAAGATAAGGGAGTTAGTGATGGCGTGACGGGGGACAGGACAGAATGGAAAAAAGAACGTGTTACACCGACCCCAAATAATATGAAACAAGGGTAAGATCTTCTTACCCTTGTTTCATGTTATTGACGACGCTGAATATGACATTGAGTTAAAAGATAAAATCTATAAGTTCGTGTAATATTTTATTGATCGTTGCTCGATTAATCGGTCGCACTTTTTTATTGTTGATAAGTTCGCGCTTGACCACTATCTCACCTGATTTCTTCGTAAGTATATTGATAGCAGTCGTTTGATACTCGTAAAAATTGAGCACTCGGCTCAATGACACCCTCGCTTGCGGCTCGGGCGGACTCCAACTCGGTCGAGATGACAAACTTTCCCCATTTGTATCAAAATGTACTATTTAGTTTCCATACCATATCCCATACTGTACCACAAATTGCTAAAAATCTTGAATTTCCTGGGCTACCATGGAGAATTCATGTAATCTAAATCGAAAAAGCCTAAAATGTGGTTCAGTTATCTCAGTTCATTCCTCAATCTAATCTCTCTCGCTCCAAAAATGTTTTACAAAACGCTGTAACATCGCTGGCGAGTCGACGTTTTCAATCTGCGCTTCACACTAGCGAATAAAAGCTAAAAAACTATCTCGATTCGACACAGAACATAAAAGGATAGAAAAAGTAAAAATGAGAGAGGGATTATTTGCTTTGTTGAAAAAAAGTAATACGTGGTTCTGTTAGTCTTTACATTTTTATTTTAGAAGAGTTTCAAAAATAAATAAGTCTGTTTTATGTGGTCGAGAACAATCATCATCATCATTTTAAATGTCCCCTGTAAGTTGGTCATAGGCCTCCCCCAGTGTCATCACAATAACGGATCTTGTGCATCTTGCATCCATCGGACCCCTACGGCCCTTAAGCAGGGACTTAAAAACACCTTCATAAAGGTTACAGAATTATAAGTGTTACATATTGAATTGGTAACTGAATCAAATGTGTAACACTTATAAATGTGTTTTCAATGTGTTAACCCAAAACACTTACAAAAGTGTAACCGTAACGTACCTGTAACAGATATAAAAGTTTTAACAGTGTTAATAAGTGTAACAGGTAAACGCAGCGTTGCCAGTTTTACAATGTACTTATTTATCGTTAATAAGCATTAGATTGCCGAAATCCAATCGCAGTCTTTTGTATTCGTGCAAAACACGTTAGCCGAAGTATT
Organism: Mythimna lalbum; assembly: GCA_949319445.1. Lineage (NCBI taxonomy): Eukaryota > Metazoa > Arthropoda > Insecta > Lepidoptera > Noctuidae > Mythimna > Mythimna lalbum. Next base: position 4,688,700 of record OX439358.1, read on the forward strand.
GAAAATATCCGTGATTTAAAACTTTAAACATATCCGTGAGTTACTTATACCTAAAGCCATACTAAAACTTATTATTTCAGTTACACATATTAATTAACACTTATTAACACATATAAAAGGTTACAGCTTGATTCGGTAACATTATTGTATCTGTTACATTTAAAAGTGTTTTTCTGTTAAAACTGTTTTAAAAAACAGTGTTAAAACATATTATTATGGTTACAGTTTGAGTCCCTGCCCTTAAGGTAGAACGTATCGTACACCAATCTGGGCGCGTCGGTCTCCATACATTTTATATGGAAACTAGACTTTTTTTATCTGTCTTTTTTTTTAGCTACACAAGATCCACGCCACACGATGCCCAGCGACGTCGTTCTACGTACAAATCAGGCATCACGTGCGCGTCGATCTAATGTAGTTCTAACTTTACCAAGCGATGCCTTCTTGAAGCGCATCAGAGTGACACAAGATAAACTGGATGGTATTTTAAGTTAAGTAAAACATAAAACGCATTTTCTGCATTAGAAATTGTCCTTTGTAATCCTGTCCTTTGTGATCCGGCTGGAAAACATAAAAAAAAAATCACAAAGGAAAAAAATAACAAAACACAAACGCCACATTAAACTGTTTGTATGTTGCCGCACCTCGAATTTGCCCAATTAGAAGTGGCGGGCGTAACCTTCACCGCGCGAGGGTTGAAAGACATGTAAACATGCTTATAATATTATTGTGACCACTTTCACACGCGTTTTTGGGTTAATACCACACTTTTTAAGGATCGCACGCAATGTGGGTCACACGGTTTTTTTCGATTTACGAGTTAAAATATGAAGCAAATTTTTTTAATGTTTACAAAACCACAGCATGATGGATTATGGCCTATGTACTTTTTTCCTCAATTTGGTTTGTACAAAGGTTGGATAAAGCGGACGAGAAATTGAAGTTAGTGGTAGCGTAAGCAGTTCCATCTTACCCAAGGGCCACGAAATGCGACGCTCTAAGCGAACTCGATACATTTGTATTTGACGCTCGAACAAGCGTCAAATACAAATGTATCGAGTTCGTCGAAAGTTCATTGAAATGTATGTCACAAAGTAGCAAAGTTAGATAAAAATTAGTTAGCGCCTAGACTTTTCGCCGAGTTGTCTGTAAAAAATCGTTTTAATTTTAAGTTTTTATTGTAATTTTATTATTGGTGTACAATAAAGAATATTTTAGTGGTCAATCAATCATATGTCCTACTTTGAGATTCAAGCTTGCTCTGTACCAAATTTCATCAAAATTGGTTCAGTAGTTTAATTGCGAAAGTGTAACATACAGAGTTACTTTCAATACTAGATTTGTTCGCTTGAATGTGAGTTTCAGTGGATGTGAATTCAAAAGTGAAGCCGGATAAAAAGTAGCTTATGTTATGTTGTATTTCCTTGGGTTCAAGCTAGTATGGAGTCCATACTAAATTTCATCAAAATTGGTGACCGGAAACTACTAATTAAACTACACACACACACACATCTAGATACACACACACCACACCACACACAGCGGGACTCCCCCCCTCACTAGATAGATGTTCGTTAAAATACAAAACAACACACAGCCGAAACTACTTCAAAAGGCTACTGAGAAACGGGTTTCAGTCAATATATAGAAATGGATTTCAAGGAAACTTGTTTGATTTTGTTTACTATTAACAAAAACCATAAAAGTTGTCCATAAGGAAAGTAATCAGAATAATGCACACTTAAACCAGTATAGATTCTATCACCCGCCATTACAACTCAGTGCAATAAAAGGACGCCAGGCAGTCTGACGCGCTTTACTCGTTCCGCCCACTTTTTTTAATCACAGGAATTCGAAGTACAGAAATACATCATTGTAAATTTTTTTTTTTTTAACATATTCTAAGTTTTTCATAAAATCATGTTTAATCGCGCGTGCACGTGCAGCCTCCTCTTTTGCTAGCATAATTACTGCTTCGCAAAAGGAGGTGGCCGCCTGACACTCTTCCTCGCTTCGGACTATGGCCTGTACCCAGGTCCTCACGAGGGCACAGCGATGCTCCACCCATAAGTGGGTTCACATCTACTGTATGCTCCATTGTGTCTTTCGGAAATATTTTATACCTAAGGAAATGAGTCCATAAGTATAAAATATTCCCTATAAAATATTTATTATTGAAAAAAGTTACTGTGCCACTGGAACACTAAGGGGAAGGAGCTCAGGTCAATAAAAGCTTTACACTCCCCCTCACTCACTCCCTCTAATCTTTATTGAGATTGTCCCCAAGATCAAAATCCGGTTTGAAGGATCATCAATCAAATCACATTTTTAAATTGCAAACAAACAGACACACAATTCTTATGTAAAATATTGCTGTCATTACAAGCGACGGTGCCGCCATTTCAAGGGTAAGAAGAGAGAGGAGGAAAGAGCGTATTTCATTACAAATCTGTGCAATAAAGTGCCGCCAGTCAGTCGCGTTGGTATTACTTGATTACAGTAAACGCCGGTTGATTAGGAACGTGCGCAAGTAGTATATACGAGTATCTGCATTTCTTGTTGTTCCTTGTATAGTAGGAATCGGTATTTTGTAAATTAAACAGAGATCAGAAATGTTTTTTTCAAATAGGCCAATTATTGGCCACGCACACGGGCTTCAAAAAAACGCCGCTTCAAGCTTCATTTTGAGGCGGCCTTTTTTATGGCTCGTGTGCGGCGGTGCAGGTGTCACCACAAAAAAAACGCTTGAAGCAGCCGGCCACAAGCTGTAGGGCGCTTCAGCTGTTTTTTTTTGCGGCAGCTTATAGCTTATTTTTGGGGCCTTTTTTTTTTGAAGCCCGTGTGCGGGGACAGTAACAGGCACTTTTGAATTGTCAAAATTTTTCTGCTCTGGGTGGCGCGAGAAAAAAAGTATCAGATAGTTTTTATCGGTTTAAAACCCACCTGTATGTTCCTTCTAACGGTACTAGCTCTTTAGAACAATCCCGCAGACACACCATGGCTCAAACAAAGATACATGTGTACATAGGATACTTTTCAACATTCACACAAACAGAGCCGCAGGCAAAAGCTCGTTCTACATACAACAAACGAAGTGAATACTCAAAAAAATACTTTTCAACGTAAAAAAAATACGATAGAAACCGAGCGGTAGAAGAATTAAGTTAAAGAATACAGATTCCTGAATTATTCTGCATAATTGCAATGGAACTCGTAGCTACAAGAATAACAGTCAAGTCAAGCAAGGTAAGCCGAGGTCAGTCTGTAGATGGGTGACCAACACCAAATGATATTTATTTTTCAAATAGATTTTAAAAACACTTTTACTTACACGTAATTTTTTTTTCTCAATATAATCTAGATGAAGGCGGCTACATGCCGAGTTCTCTGTCCTTCTTGCCTTTTTTGGTATATTCGTGTCCCAAATTAAAATCAAATTCACCAAATTAATGCGAAAGTAACTCTGTCTGTTTGTAATCTTTTAACGTCATACTGGCTGAACCGATTTTATCCAGGGTGTATGCTCCCTTGGATTGAAATTTTCTTTCACGAAACCGCTAACAGAAACTACGTTAGGTCTTTACCTATGAAATTGCCGTTCTGCAGTACTGGCTATTCCAAATCAAAATAATTTTTGTTTGGCTAAGAATTCTTATTGCAAATTAATTTTATTTTAAAACATGGATTTTTTTTTCCAAAATTAGTCATTTGTTTATTGATTAGTGTTAAATTTTCATCGCATTTCAATCTTTTTCGTCATCATGGATACGTAAAAAATTCGAGTAATTATGGAATATGAGTACCGTCGTGGCAGCAACGCGGCACAAGCGGCACGCAACATCAACGACGTTTACGGAGCTAACACTACAAACCAACGCACCACCTGTTATTGGTTTGCTCGCTTCCGTTCTGGAAATTTCGACCTGAAAAATGAACCTCGCGGTCGTCCGAAGACTTTGGTCGACAATGACGAATTAAAGGCGATTGTGGAAGCTGATGATACACAATCTACGGCTGAATTATCAGCAGCTTTCAACGTTAGCATCAAAACAATATTGGTCCATTTGCGTCAAATTGGCAAGGTAAAAAAGCTTGACTAATGGGTGCCCCACGAACTCAATGATCGCCAGCGCGAAGTACGCGTCGAGACGTGGCTTGCACTGCTCAACAGACACACAAATGAAGGAATTTTGAACCGCATTGTTACTTGCGATGAAAAATGGATTCTGTTTGATAACCGCAAGCGCTCAGCAAGTTGGTTGGATCCTGGTTCAGCACCTAAACAATGCCCTAAACGAAAACTTACCCCTAGAAAAGTGATGGTCACTGTTTGGTGGTCTAGCGCCGGTGTGATTCATCACAGCTTCTTACCAAACGGGGTGAGCATTACTGCAGATGTGTACTGTGAAGAACTGAACACAATGATGGAGAAGCTGGCATATCTCCAACCAGCATTGTTCAATCGCTCGTCTCCGCTGCTCCTGCACGACAACGCGCGACCTCATACTGCACAGCAGACGGTCTCCAAGTTGCAAGAACTGGGGTTGGAAGCTCTCCGTCATCCGCTCTACTCACCAGACCTTGCGCCTACAGACTACTACTTTTTCCAGAATTTGGATAACTTCTTGGCGGGAAAAAATTCAATACCCGAGAGGCAGCACAAAATGCCTTTGAAGAAATTGTTGCCTCCCGTCCAGCTGATTTCTTTAAGAAGCCGTCAATAAACTGCCACTGCGTTGGCAAAGATGCATTGATTGCATGGGTGATTACTTCGATTACTACAAATAAAAAATACATGAAAAAAAATCGTTTAAATTTTTTCATACAAAACGGCAATTTCATAGGTAAAGACCAATATTACGCACTTCTACCAGAAAATAGATAGGACAGAAGTCAATCTCATGTATGTTATCACTTTTTTTTCCTACGCGCTTTCATACGAGTGCGACCGGGCGATTGAGCCGAGATGTCGTGTCCGTGAGCGGTGTCTATGTGTGCGTTGCTCGAGCACGCTTTGCATGTAGATTGACTTCTGTACCTATCTACTTTGTGCTTCTACAAAGAAGGAAATAAAAATGAACTAGTTTTTTCACAACGTTGTGACTTTTTAAGTCAAAATGGACCTGTAAAAATTCGGATCACAAACAAACTGTCGAGGCCACAGGACTTATCAACGCGGCGTTGGCTGGTCGCCAAGTCAGGTCCATTTGTTACTTGCATAATAAGAGATAAGACATACACAGACAGACGTTGCCAGCTTTTTTACAAGTTTGTAGGTAAACTAAACGAAGATACAGTGACATATTGTTCGTACACTTGCTTCCCTGATCACACGTTTTGATAGTCACAATAGAAAACTCTTATATATTATGATAAATCATTATATTTTTGATGCGGAACATCTATTGTGGTACACAATTCGCAATAAAACTGACGCAAATGCCGTGACAAAAAACGGTATGATGCCGTCATGCCATTTTTGTCACGGCATTCTAGTTAGTACGCCACTATGCCATCGCTCTTGGCTTCCGAATATAATCAAGCGCGTATCTTCTACATTCTAAGTTTAATTTTAAATAATTTCATTGATTAATGATCAGTGGGTGATGTGGAACATCTATTGTGGTACACAATTCGCAAAAAACTGACGCAAATGCCGTGACAAAAAACGGCATTATAGCATCATGCCGTTTTTTGTCACGACATTCAAATCAGTACGGCACTACGCCATCGCTCTTAACTTTCGAATATGATTGCACGCGAATACTGTTTTAACACGCCAAATGGTACGGCTCCTGGACATAATCTGGCGATACCCAAGCTGCGTTTCATAAGGACACAGACAGATTTAATCACTATAAGTAATGGGACGAACCTAACCACACGGAACGGGATCCTAAGAAATTATTATGTGATGTCCTAATATTCATTGATTTAGTATTTACAGGTTGATGATCATGATCATAGGAGATGTTTCTCTAAAATTAGAAGATCCTTAACCATTAGGTCATACAAAGTGTCTCTGACAGGCTGGTTGGTTTGTAGTGGTTAGTGGCCGTGACTGCTCTGTCAGAGGTCATGGGTTCAAATCCCACCCTGGACAAATGTTTGTGTGATAAGCACGATCATTTGTTCTGTGACCAGGTATTATTATTTATAGCCAAGTTACGACCGATTCGTTTCGATTCCCCTGCATCGAAAGCCTCGAGTAAGCCACGCCTCCGATTCCTTTGTTCTGATCACGCGACTGGGTGTTGAGATGACGTCAGAATAAAGGAATCGGAGGCGTGGCCAACTTGAGGCTTTCGACGCAAGAGAATTGAAACACAACGGTCTTAACTTGGCTAAGGGGGCAGTAGATACTTTCAGAAATTACCGTCTATGAACAAAACAAGTTTTTAATGAAAACATTTTTTTCATAGCAAGCTTTTATAACACGGTATACCTAATACTTATATAATTAATAGTTTTCAAGACGAATTCTCACGATCCCAAACTCGATAGGCTTGTGTCGTTTAACTACCTAGTTCCTATAGCCACCTTCCGGTTCCATCATCAGATCAGCTCCATATCACACGAGTAATAATTTTGCATTATCATCTGTTTTAGACATATGTATGCAAAATTTCAACTCAATCGGTAACCGGGAAGTGGATCAAATTTAATTAGCAAGATTTGATTACAGACAAACATCGGGACAGGTGAAACTAAATACAAGCTTGTAAAAACAAACTTTATACCTATCTTTATATGATTATAAAATCTACATATTAGTATCCACAAACATCAATTCCAGTCATGAAAGTGGCTTTATAATACTTATTCAAATATTGCCAGTACCTATTCTAATTACTTGACCTAATGTGTCCATCAATAAGCCATATATTTTGCCAACTTAAACATTTGACGATCAATTTAGTAGCGAGTCATTTCTTGTGTGCTCCAGTGTACTATGTCATAATGCTGGACAGTTGAGACTGGAGAGCGTATCTGTTGCAGTGCAATCTTTTATCTTATAATGGATCTTCATAGAAATGTGCATGACATCTGCTGGCTTGAGTAAATTAAAGTAGCAGTGAGTTTCAATAGATGTTTTAATTCATTATCATTTACTCTATTGGGGGTTTACGAAATTATAAGGCTTAAAGGACTTAGCATCCAAGCCCAGATAATGGAGACATATACAAGCCCAACCATCTTTGGCGAGAAATAACAATTATACCAATACTAGTTTCTGCCAGCGACTTCACCCGAGTGAGAGTAGGTTTCTCCGTGTAAAACTTTGGAATTCCGTTTCATATCTCTAAGGAGTGAATTTTGGAAATTCCTCTCTTAGTGCTCGCCTACGTCTTAAATAGAAACCTAGTGCAAAATTTGTACTTCTAATCCCAGTAGTTTCGGCTAAGTGTTGATATGTCACTGAGTTTCTCCTATTTTTAACCGACTTCGAAAATGAGGAGGTTCTATGTTCGGCTGAATGTATGTTTTTTTTTGTATGTATGTTTACCGATGTTTCGGTCGATTGTAGACCGATTTTGAAACTTTTTTTTTATTGAAAGGTTATGCTTTCAAGTCAGTCCCATAAAAATATTGTTATGATCTGATCATGAACTTTAAAGATATGGAACAGAACTCCTCGTAGAACAACTTTTTACAAAAAAAACTTCAATGTAAAATTCACTGAAAAATAAAGATCATCATAGTAAATATCTACCACACATATTTTGTCAGCTATATTTACCCCATGTAAGTGTGTTGAAAAACTTATATTAATGCAGAACATCTTTTCCAATCTCATATTTGAAAGGATCTTTGATTTCAGGATGTGTCTGACATTTTTGTAGATTGCGGGAAAAACTTCCGACAGGCAAACAACTTTGTACACGTGAATTTGAGTAAAAACAAGTTTAAGGATTCCAAAAAGTTATGATTGGTTTTCAATATATCGGCTGATTGCTAGAAATGTTTATGTCGAGTTGGCATTTATGATAATAAAGCAAAATGCTTCTGATTTATTTATGTAAATATCTCTATTATACACAAAGGTACACAGCATACACACACGTTCATCTACACTAGGTAAAGTTTTTTTTTTGTTTTTTTTTTATTATTATTAGGTTTGCACTTGACCGCTATCTCACCTGATGGAAAGCGACGATGCGGTCGACGATGGAAAGCGCTTACCTAGAAGAAACCTATTCACTCTCGACTTAAAGATTCCCAGGTTGTAGCTATCAGGAAACCCAGACTCCGGCAAGGAATTCTATTCCTTAGCTGCACGCACAATGAATGAAATTTGAATGAAATGAATGAATCTTGTTTGTAGGAAGTAATCTCTGAAAGAAGGTACTGGTCCGATTGCAATATTTTTTTTTTACCGATAAAAAGCTGCTTTATTCCGGAGTGATATAGGCTAGTCATCTAATATGGGTTTAAATGGTAAAATTTGCCCCCATTTCGGTGCGGGCACGCTCGGCGCACTTTGTACTTTTATTTTTGTTTACTTTGTGTATATAACCGTTGTGCTGTGTCTTTTCTGTACCGAATAAAAGTATCTCTATTCTATTCTAAATGGGCTTGGGCGGTAAGTCGGTACCTCGATGTTTAGCACGGAGTAAGCAGTTTATATCATTAAAAAACAAAGTAATCTACAAATACACTAATATTATAAAAAGGTAAAAGTTATTTTTTTTTGTTTTTAGGAGGTAATCTCTGAAAGTACCAGTCCGATTGCGAAAACTTTTTCACCAATAGAAAGCTGCTTTATTTCTGAGTGATATATAGCCTACATTTTATGTTTGCGGGCGAAGCTGCAGGCAAGAGCTAGTTTTCAATAAAGTTATCACAGCATTACTTGTACATTTCATTAATCCTACAGTCCAAATGAGCGCTGTTACAGAACCACAACTCTTTTAAACGACTCTGAGTTTCAAGCCATGTCCGGTCCATTCCCGTATCGGATAGAAACCGTATTGAATGGGACACGCGGACGGCCGGCAATTACGTAAATGGGCCGAGCCTTGAATGGTTTCAAAACGCACGCGAAGCGACAAATGCATGACTGCGAAATGTTCGGAGAACTTTATGTTTTTGCAAGCTTTTGCTTTGCTGGCTAGTGAAGTCAGCCGCGTTTGCTATTTCGCGTTCTGTCTAGCAAAAAAGAGAAATAAACTATCGTAGGTTTTTGAATTTTTGTTTTGATAAACCACCTACTACTGCACGTGGCGTATTAAAGGAGTGGTCCTTTGCTACGCAACGTGCAGTCGTTTATTTTACATCTAGCTTTTGCCCGCGGCTTCACCTGCGTAGGTACATCATCCCTAGGAATAAAGCAGCTTTCTATCGGTGCAAAATATTTTGACAATTGGACCAGTACTTTCCATTACCTCCTACAAACAAATAAACTGATAACTATAACCTTGGTGTTTTTAAGTCAAGAGTGAATAGGTTTAGAAGGACCCAGCAGGACTGAAACCTGTGTGGCTATGGGCTGACTTCTGAAAGGGAAACCTGTGGTTCTGGAACTCAAGGCAAAGTGAGCATTGGCAATGACGATTTTCAACCTTAAAAGAGTGAATAGGTTACTTTTCAGTAAGCTTGCTCCATTGTCAACCACATGACTGGCCTGTTGGTCTAGTATGCCGTAGGTCGTGGTTTCGATTCCCACCCAGGACAAATGTTAATGGAATGAGCATGATCATGGGTTTTGTGTCTGGGTGTAATTTATCTATAATTTGTATGTATTTAGTATCAGTTGTCTAGTACTCATAACACAAGCTCTGCTTAGCTTGAGACTAGACGGCGTTGTGTGATAGTTGTGGAATATTATTATTATTATTAGATATTATCGAATGACTTCTCCACTTCTAGGCTGAGATGAGAGGATATTCCCGATTTTTACTGACTAAAACTCACATAATGTCCTTCAGTTGCATTGTGCATTCTATGCCACGGTCACTATTCCGTAACCCTAGTTCCGTCACCAAGATTTAAATTCATTTAACTCATTTCGGACTGCAAGTACACGAGGGGTAAGTTTCCGCCAAGTATTTAGTGCTTGGCAAACTTGGCGATTAGAAACTTGCCTTAATTTGCGATCCCACACATCTGCGGGATTCGTAGTTGGGAGATTGCTTCAAGTTGCAGTGTACTGCTTGTTTTCTTGATAAACATTGATAAGTAAATATATGTTGAAGAGAAGAAAAGATGTATTGTTTTCCATGAGAAATACCTTTCAGACATTATTGTCTAAAAGGCATTTCATCATAGCATAGCCCTAACCCATGCCAATATACCATTTACACCTATATAATAAGCTTTAATAAAGTCAGTTTAAGTACTCAACCTACATAGTAGGTATGAGTCGGGAATGGACCCCACCCATACGCACGAAACGTTTTGGGAACACATTCATTGTGCGTACAGTATATTATCATCATTTTCCTGCCCTTATCCCGTTTTATTTGGGGTCAGCACAACACGTTTTTTCTTCCATACTGTCCTGTCACTCGTCACGCTATCACTACCTCCGTTTTCTTTCATATCGCTCCTCACACAATCCATCCATCTTTTCTTTGGCCTCCCTCTCCCTCTCCATCCATCCACATGTAAATTCATAACTCTTTTAGCAACACGCGTTTCATCTCTCCTCTTTACACGACCTGACCAAGACAAACGATTTCTTTTCAACTTTTCAGTCACTGGCGCCACTTTCAAACTTCCCCTAAAATACTCATTTCTCACTTATATACTAATATTCCCCTAATATACTCTCAGCTAAGTAGTGGAATTTCCTGGCGGAGTCTGTTTCTTGATAACTATAACCTTGGGGTTTTTAAGTCAAGAGTGAATAGGTTAGTAAGAACTCAGCAGGATCGAAGCCTCTATGGTCATGGGCTAACTTCTGAAAGGAAAACCTGTGGTCCCGGAACGCAAGACAAAAAAGGTATTGGCAATGACGATTGTCTACCTTAAAAGAGTGACTAGGTTATTTTTCAGCAAGCGTGCTCCGTCGCCTGTTGGTCTAGTAGTTACTGGCCTTGACTGCTATGCCTGTGGGTTCGATTCCCACCTAGGAATAATTTTTGTGTGATGAGCATGAACATTTGTTTGTATCTGAGTGTAATTTATCTATAATATGTATGTATTTAAAAATATACCAATAAGTATGTTTATCAGTTGTCTAGTACTCAGAACACAAGCTCTGCTTGGCTTGGGACTAGACGACGACGCGGCGGCGTTTTGTAATAGTGGTGGGATATTATTATTTCATCATTACATCATCGCTTTCCATCAAGCAAGGTAGTAGCCAAGTGCAAGACTATCAGTAATAATTTAAAAAGAAATGAATATCTTCAATATCCGGGCAGTATACAACCAATCGCATAATATACGCGTATCGAACGCGATTGATCCCATAATTATTTCTTCTTTTTTAAACTTATAAAGGCGTTGAAAGTATTTTTTTTTTAAAGAATATGTTATTTTATTACTTACGCTATTTGGGGTAAAGGGTATCGAACTCGATACTTAGTAACCACAAAGCAATTTACGTCGAGACAAAAAAAAGTTCATAAATTACTGTAAAAGATCTCAGTTTTGTCGAAAAAAAAAGGTTAAGTCTAGCAAAAAATAAACCAAGACAAATAACTTGGCCCAGTTTGTGTGGCACCCCTGACGAGGTTACGTCTCTTAAGTCAAGCCGACAGGGCTGACAGCTCGACTCTTTGTTTACTGCTCACTGCAAATATGCTGTACGACTTGGTAGTGAAGTAAGTATTTTTTGCTGATTTTTTAGGAAAGTATTTTTTTTTTTTTTTGTTTGGCGAGTGACGATTTTTTTTTCATGTTTTTGTTCGGTTGCTAGGAGATTAATGGAATATTCTATAATGGTGGTACACCAATACGTAATTTCTTTTTTTAACAGGTTTTCTAAGCAATGAATATCAAGAGCAAGGCTTGATAATTAGCTACCAGTGTTTTTAATAACTTACGGTCTAAAATTGTGATAATTGAACGAAATATTTTATTTATCTTAAATCTTTTGAAAAACATCCAATACAATTTATTAATTACAAACTTGTTATTATTAAATTGTATTTTTTTATTTCTTCATTATTGTACACACAATTTCTAACTTACAATAAAAATAGGACTGTTGATGTCCATAGGCGAACACACAACTGGGTTTTCTAACAGCAAACAATCATTACAAATAAATACGTATGCCACTACAGGGACCCAGCAGAATACCAGCGTCAGGTATATTTGCCTGACACATGCTGAGTTGGGCTCCCATTTGATGCAGCCGTGAAGCGCACACCGCACTATGCTACTATTATTATTATTATTATTTTGTTTGTTTCACAAAATAAGTACCTATGTTTGTGTTTAATGAAGGTTCTCGCTAAATTTATGTTTGTGATTGTTAACATTTTTATTTTATTTTTTGTTAATTTATGTGCTTATTTTTGTAATTTTATTGTGCTTGTGTAATATTACTTGTTTGCTTTTCTGTTTGCATCGAATAAATTCTTTATCTATCTATCTATCTATCTAAATTCAACGATTTTCGAAAATATGTAACTAGTTTTATTCGAAGACATGTGACATTCACCAAACCGCACTGGGCCCGCGTCACAGTATATTTTACTGTGCGCGCGTGGGGGACTGCCCATTCCCTCTCCTATAGAGAGGAGGCCTGAGTCCCAGCAGTAGGTACATTAAAAAGGCTGATGATGATGATGAACTAGTTTTATTTTACATCTAAACTCATATTAAATGGAGTGGGATATCATCAAATAACTCTTCCCGGTCAATGTTGAGCGACAGGGAGTATCAAATTTTTAAGTACTGAAAAAAAACTCATTCATATTCTTTCACTTACCCTTTTCGTTCTAGGGCTAAGGTAATTCTTTCAAGTAATTCAACAGGGAACATATGATCCGAAATGAATTTCACTAATTTCTCGAGTACTGGCGCTCACATTATATCACCCAAGAGCAAAGGCACGAATAAAAAAAAAAACGTAAATTTTCATACCTGTATAAGTAAAACAGAATACGGATATCAGTGATGATGTCACCCCTTTTACAACGGATACCTACGGGAGTTCCTTTGGGATACGTATACCTATAACGTATGATCTACGTGATTCTGTTGAATAATTCCTGTCGCTACGACGCTAGCATACCGTGATATATTTTTTATTACATTCTGAAAAACTGTCAATAGTCGTAAAATTCGTATCGAACAGCGTTATTCCGGAACGATACAGCTCTATTCCGAATTCTATTTGACATTGCACGGTTGACTTTGACAGCTGTCATATGGAATATAAAAATGAATTTTATCCATGGCTTGGTCACCGTACCACGGACCATGTCCACTAGAGCCACGAGGAATTCTTTGAAAAGGAAACCGAGGTCATGGAACCAAGAAGGTAATTAAAATACATAGTTGTAGTTTTTGTCAGCAAAAGTCTGTTTCACCATCTCAGCTACACCGTAGAGCAGAAGAAGTCATTAGATGGTTTTCTAATTTTTTCTTTTTTTGATGATGAAAAACTGCTAAGTGCGAGTCGGACTCGCGCAAGAAGGGGTCCGTATAAAAAAGAAAAAGAATCATGTATGTTGTATGGAAGCTCCCTTAAAACTTTATTTTATTCCGTTTTTAAGAATGTTGCTATAGCAGCAACAAAAATACATCATTAGTACAGTTTTCAACTGTCCATCACGGTTCATGAGATACAGCCTGGTGACAGACGAACAGATAGACAAAGTCTTAGTAAAAGCGTCCCATTTTATCCTTTGAGTATGGAACCCTAAAAACCACTGCACGGTTGACATTGACAGCTGTCAGATAAAATACAAGAGTGAATTTCAACAAAACTGTAGCTGGGTGCAAAGTTGAATATGTACTGTTCGCACTTCGCAGTGAATTAATGGCCATTGTACGTGACAACCCTGATAGGATTACGTCACACGTCACAGTCAAACGAATACAGGTGGCGGTAGAGTAGTTGTTTACAAGCGACTTTTCCAGGTAATTCGGTGCTGTTGGTGGAAATGAATGAATATTTTCTATTCTATTGTGATTTCTGGGAAAGTCTGACCGAAGAGAACTTTAAATACAGTGACAATGCACTATTACACAGTTGATGAGATGAAAATGTTTCGTAAAAATTGAGGTGCAATTAAATTTTTGTTTACAATGCTACTTTTGTCCAGCATTATTTGGAGTTGATTTAAAACCTTTTATTTTATCAGTCTGTTCTGTCACCCGTCACGCTATCACTAAAGTTGAGTTTTAAGAGTCGCGCTGACCGTCGGTGCTGATGCCCGCAAACAAATTAACTTTTCGGAAGAGTTTTAGAATAAATTTTTAACTATCAGCGCGTGCATTGGTCAGCGCTGATAGGTCAGCGCCCGTACGCTACACGAATCGGCAATCGGAAATTTATTTGTGCATCAGTACTGTGATCAGCCCTCAGCCACAATGATTAGCATGATACTGAAAAGTCTAGCGCTGACAACCTACACGCTGCGGTGGTATTCTCTAAGAAATCAGCCTTCGACAAGTCGAGACGCAGTACTTAGGATTAACAATCCAATGTCTGTTTTCTTTAGAGAATAGCACACCTGAGCTGTCAGCGTGACTTTAAAACCAGCCTTACTCCCTTTCTTCCATATCACTCCTTTCAATCTATCCATATTTTCTTGGGCTTCCCTATCCCTCTCCATCCATTCACATACAGTATACTCACATCTCTTTTAGTAACACGCGTTTCATCTTCACATATTACAAGATAAACGATTCCGTTATAACTTTTCAGTCACTAGCGCTTCTCTTACAAAATTTCTTTAATGTACTCATTTTTCACTTTATCCATTCTCATTAAATCACAAATCTATCTCAACACGTCTCTGCTACAAGCAATTTTTTTTCAACCGTTATTTTTTTGTCAATTACAAACAGGTATTTTGAAGTAGTGATCAGCTATACATACAGCAACTAAAAATAACAATAATATTCCACAACTATCACACAACGCCGTTTAGACCCAAGCTAAGCAGAGCTTGTGTTATGGATACTAGACAACTGATAAACATACTATATTTCTAAATACATACATATTATAGATAAATTATACCCAGACACAGAACAAATGATCATGCTCGTCACATAAACGTTTGTCCTGGGTGGGAATCGAACCCATTACTTCCAGCATAGCAGTCAGGGCCACTAACCACTAGACCAACAGGCCGGTCAATTGATTTTTATTTAAACAGAAAGTGAAAGTAAGCCCGTTGTATTCCAAAACCCATAATAACAAAAACACACACACATAATTTGATCAAAAGTAAAGCAGGAAGCTGACATCATTTCACCAAGTCCATAGTATTTTCATTTAAAATCAATATCGGATACAAACCGAGACCAGTAATAAAAATAAAATAACCACATTACCGCAGTGAAAACCAACCTTCAAATAATCAGAAGCGTGACCCACAGATCGTAGCCAGAATTTCCTTCATAACCGCCGAATGGCCGACCCCAATTGGAGATTCATTCATCAATGCAAAATTGGACCTGAGTACAATCAGCAAAATAGTTTTGTGAGTAAGTGGTGATGGCGTACTTTATTGTAACTATATGTCTAACTTTAATTTGAAAAAAAAAAAAACTTTAAAGTTTTTTTTTAGGTACTTAAATCCAAAAACATAATTATATTGCAGATAGAGCCGGTGATTCTTTGAAACCGAGCGAATGTCTCATTCATCTGGCCTAGCTTTCGTACCTATCTATTTTGTGTCAAAAGCCACTGAGCGCAAATGAGAGCCTTTGTTACATTTAATGATTGCGGAAAACTAATATGCAAATAAAAATATCAAATTGTAAATAAAATACTGAAATTTTAATAAAATTTAAAATAATCAATATAGTTTATTTATTACTTTATCAAAACTTTATGCACTTGTAAATAAAACTGTACAAAGACGGGCTTAATGCCATAGAAATTTTCAAAAATCGACCTTAGAATGACGCAGTTTATGTCATTGGCAGTGCAACTTTCTTACTTCTTGGTTATTTTATTACTTACTTAATTCTTTATGTGTTTCGATTTATTTAATAAATTGGTTCATCCATATATTTAGTTCAAGAATGTGTCAAGTAGACAATGCAAAAACCTACCGTGGGTTTTTCTATACTTAAACAATACAAGTAGTTCCTCGAAATATTAAATCAACAACAACTCTCACGTAAAACAGTAACCATAGACTAAAAAGCAGTCGTAGTTAGCGTGCACACTTATCTATTTTGTCGACTGTATCTAACCCGTCGCGTGGCGTTGAATCGCGAATATTAGAGAAGGGTCTGAAGTCCGGTCCAACCCTTTCGGATCCGGGCGTTACTTTATTATTATCTATATTGATTCCGGACGGAACTCTTATGATTCTAGGTCAAGTTTCTTTGGTTACGATTTCTTACGCTCAATCCTATTGTTTGTTCAGCAAAATCGGTGAAATATTTCTTTACTGATTCGAGTGTGTAAGATTTATATTGACTTTTTCTTCGGCGGGAACTTTTTCTGGCTTCTTTGAGAGAAAATTCGTGGATTGGTGATTTAGGGTTTCAATGTTTTTGCTGTCACTCTACAGAAACTTATTAGGTACTATTTGTGTATTAAGTAAAACTGTAAATATATTTTTAAGAGCTAGCTAAAAAATCCATATGGTAAAGTACGTTTTATTTTTTATTATCTAATTTTATTTTACTGTAATTTATTGTTACATAAAATAAATTTAATTTTAAAATCACTCTAAGATACATAGAAAGATCTCACTAATTGTATGTATTTTTTTAATAATGTTTAAATTTCTTTAAGTTTTTTTCTTTAACAAGTACACTATTTTTTTTTTAATATAGAATTTTATTAGTGAATACTAATCACTGATACTATATTTAGAAAAAAAACCGTCCACTAACATCATTGTGACCCACCATAACAGCTTACCATATGCCACAGAAATAATACACTAATCATGTACAATCTAATCCTAATTAACTCCATTTATTTATCGTTATTAAAACAACAAACAAATCGTAGCCTCGCACGACACAACGTCAGCCATTAACATGGCTTCACACACTACATAATTCACCCCCATTACTGTGTCAACATGAATAAACATTTCAACAGCGTTAACCCAAGACAAACGCTGAACACGCTTAAGGCACTGCGCAGACTTGCGACTCTCGGAGTCTCGGCAAAGTGACAGCGACATCAGCGACAACGATTAACAGAAAGATTAAAAATGTGTGGTATTGAAATAACTGGTAAAAAAATTCTAACCGCAAGTCCAATAATGTATGAAGTACTGAGGCTCTACCAAGAGCTCTTAACGCGATACAATTTATGACATAAACTGAATTGTAAAAGGGATAGAGCTATATAGAGTGCATAGCTCCATCTCTCTTCCTCGCTGGTACGACTGAAATGTTTACACGTCACCCGTTGCAGCTTGCTTGATGTACTTAATTCAATTAAAAAACGAGTCAAGAATATTATCAGCATCAAAGTCTTGAGCATCGCTGAGTCGTTTTTCTATCGGCTATTTTCGGTGAGCAAATTAATTCCACCAAGCCCATTCCATCTCAAACCACAATGCTTAAAGCGATGCGACCATACTTACGTTTAAAACATTTTGGAAAAATATTAATTGCGCGTACAGCTAAGAAGTGGTAATCTGTTTTTACATATAGCTGCAACTTGGGAGTTTTTAGTCCTGAACAAATCGGTTACTTCTCGGCAAACAGCTTGGTAAGCGACGATAGAGAGAGACATCATCGCTTAACATCAGGTGAGAAACAATATACTCTATATAATCTTTTGAGACTTAACTGCTCTTGCGGATAAAACTGTCTTAGTCTCCGGTGGGCGCCCTCTCTTTCGCAAGACAAACGTGAAACACGCGCACCATTATAAGGGCAGATAATCTCGGTTATGACAACTCCCACGGTGGCGACATCTCATGCAAATGATGCTGTATTCTCCACGGAAGGGACAGGACGGTACCGTACCGGGTTGGAATTTTAATGGTACCTAATCTGTTTGATGGGATATCAATTTAGGTTTAAGAATTTATTTATGATGAATGTATGTGTTGGTTAAAGGCGTTTGTAGTCTAAATTACCTATATATTATATTTATAGTATAAAGAGGTAAAGTTTGTTTTTATGTTTATTTATTTGTAGGAGGTAATCTTTGAAATTACTGGTCTAATTACTAAAAATTTTTTACCGATGGAAAGCTGTTACTAAAATGTTTTATGCACGCAGGCGAAGTCGCGGGCAAAAGTTAGTAGTTAATAATTTAGGTTTTTGATTAATGTATTAACTTTGGAGAGTGGTAATTCTGACATGAACCTGTTACCATCAAATTAATATAAGTCAAAGGAATCAAGATACAAATAAAAACTGGTCAAGCGCGGGATGGACTCGCGCACCGCAGGTTCCCAACAAACGTAAAATCATTAGTTTCCTCGTCATCACTTCAGGCTTCGATTGCACGTCGGATTGTTAGATAAATCTTTAGGGCTGAGGAAACCCTCAACCCTGGAACGCCAAAAACAATTAAAAAAACACTGGTAAATTATAGTCAATAAAAATCAGTTCTTTTTGCTCCACACAGACCGGAGGAAGTTATCGAATAAGTTAGGAGGAAGTTTTGGGAACACATTCATTGTGCGAACATCTAAGGAGTGGAATACCTTGTCGGAGTCCTACAGTCCTGCTACAGTCCGGCTACATCTCGGGAATCTCTAAGTCAAGAGTGAAAAGGTTTCTACTAGATAAGCACATTCCATCGTCGACCGCATCGTTGCTTACCATCGAATGAGATAGCGGTCAAGCGCGAACCTATCAACAATAAAAAAGTCGGATTTCCTATCCATTTTAGATTCTAAAAGGCTTTGATTACGTAAGCAAACTGCAACACTAATACCGAGAATCCAATCGCTCTGCCCCGGTTCACATCTCAGTGCCTGTCACTTCCAGTGTATTGTGCAAACATATTGATTCTCTGCGCGTGACAGAAGTGACCTGAGCGTCATTACCGGCCGTCGGACCACGCTGTCACGCTCTGTATCAACTTATGCAGTTCCGATGGGTTGTGTTAAAGCTTTAGAATACTGTAGTGTTGGATAACCCGTCAAAGTTTACGATAAAGTATATACAAGGCTTTGTTGTAACAAAATGGGACATTTTGATGGTGGTTGTTTAGTTTAATCTAGTATTTTCGCCCTGCCCCGGTCTTCATCTCAGTGTCTGTCACTTCCAGTGTATTGTGCAAGCATACTGATTCTCTGCGCGTGACAGAAGTGACCCGAGCGTCATTACCGGCCATCGGGCCACGCTGTCACGCTCTGTATCATCCTATGCAGTTCCGATAGGTTTTGTAAGGGCTTTGGAATATTTTAGTATTCAGATAATCCGTCAAAGTATAAGATAAAGTATATACAAGGCTTTGTTGTAACAAAATGGGACATTTTCATGTTGGTTGTTTAGTTTAATCTAATATTTTTGCTCTGACTCGGTCTAGTCATCTCAGTATCTGTCACTCCCTGTGTGTGTATCTATTGTGCAAACAATTGATACTCTGCGCGTGACAGAAAGGACCCGAGCGTCATTACCGGCTGTCCGACCACGCTGTCATGCTCCGTATCATCCTATGCAGTTCCGATGGGTTGTGTTCAAGCTTTAGAATACTGTAGTGTTTAGATAACCCGTAAAAATGTAAGATGAAGTATATACCAAGCTTTGTTGTAACAAAATGGGACATTTTGATGTTGGTCATTTATTTTAAACTAGTATTTTTCAGCACACAATAATTGTATTTTTGGTTTTTTTGTTTCGGTGTTTACTAAATATAAAGTAGGTATGTGATTTTCTTTCTTTTTATTTGGTTTATTTATTTATTAACTGCTTTATGCGCACATAAGTACAGAGGTGGACTTAATGTTTTAGGCATTTTCTGCCAGTCAACCTTTAGGTTTGATGATGCCATAAACGAGAGAGAGGGAAGTCGAATGCAAGAATAGACATATTTACTTGTACAGACGTTTTTAGATGCTTAAAATCGAAAAATATTGATCTAAAAGCTATATTACTGAATAAAATAGGCTCGCAAAAAAAAACCTCCGAATTTATTATAGAAATTGTGCATTTTTTCAATTTAGTGAAGTCACGAAACATTGTAGTAGTAGTATTTATATCCTTTATCCGTGTTTTCCGACAGAGGGACCTGGGGGTACCTAGGGGAACCTCAATCGAAAAAAGGAACCCTTTTTAAGATCATTTTGCTGTCCATCTGTCAAGACCCTTTTCCTCAGGGATGTGTGGAGGTTTTAAGCTAAAATTAATATCAAGTACTCAGGTATACCCTTACCTACTCAAGGCTACCCCTGGGAGCAATGAAGAAATCAAACCTCTAAGTTATTCGTTTACGCTCCGTTTGGACGCATATTTTAACACTCGTAAGGAAATCAAAACTTTTGGTTCATCTAGAATGTTAAAATATGAAGAAACAAGGTAGCTAGTACTCATAGCACAAACTCTGCTTAGTTTAGGACTAGAGTCTAGTTTTTTTTAATTCATACAACTTCGTCTAGTCACTAGACGACGTTGTATGAATTGTTAAAAAAAAGCTTTTTCTCGTTACAGAAAATGACAAAATTAGTCACTAACTGAAAATTTTTACCCTTGGGTCAGAACATAATACCTTGCCTACTGTCACCAAAATTTTAATTTTAAATGAAAATTCAGTAATAACTCAAAAGTCGGCAGAGGCGTCAAATTGTAAAGTTTAAATTAATCCGAGGCCAGGAAAGAGGCTCATAATGGAGGAGACATTTCCAGGCTTTGTTATATAACTTTGCTTATTTGTAGTCCTTGCCATCCTGAGTCCATCTTCCGTCGAATTTACTTTATAAGTAAATTAAGTAAATGACTTGCGATTTCTGAACAGAAAACGTGCCTATTATAGATACTATCCCACAGAAGTATCGGTGCATGTTATTCTTCTTCTTCTTCTTCTTCTTCTTCTTCTTCCTGCCCTTATCCCATATTACTTGGAGTCGGCGCAACACATTTTTCATGTAAAGAGAAGCGATGAAACGCATGTTGCTAAAAGACTTATGAATTTACATGTGTATGGAAGGAGAGAGTGAAGTCAAAGAAAAGATGGATGGATTGTGTGAGAAGTGATATGAATGAAAAGGGAGTTACTGATAGCGTGACGAGTGACAGGACAGAATGGAAGATAAAAACGTGTTGCACCGACCCCAAATAAAACAGGATAAGGGCAGGAAGATGATGATGTAGTGTTCACTCGCGTATATAAAACCACAACAAAATAAAATTCAGAGAGATTGTTATAGTTTGCAATGGTAGCTATGGGTACCTCGCCGTCTGACCGTCCAGTAAGAACCAAATTAGAGTCGTTGACAACACGTAGTTTTCCACGTGGGCCTAAAAAAGAAGTTAGCAGAACCATAGCGGCCCAATAGGTTTCTTTTTGTGTTGGGAAAATCTTCTAATAACGGCGTGAGATAGTACTCTTACTGACTAAAAACCCACCCCGTTCCTACAAGCCTTCATACCGGGACTCGAGCTATCTTTCGAAACTAACCCTGGCCTCAGTAGGCTTCGACTCAGCTGGGAGGGGAACAATAGGTCGGGTCATCCACCTGGGTGTATTGGATCTATGTGGTGGATTACAACCCATGCCTTGTCCTAAAAAGGAGGCCTGATTACCAGCAGTAAGAACATAATATTATAGGCTGATTGTCCGCTCATGTTGAAGGAAGACTTTTGGCCGCAGGGCGTGGTGTTCCGTCGCTTCCGCGGACAGGTGCCGCAGAACAGCACGAAGTGAACTGAGTGCAACATGAAGTGTTACTAACATAGATTTAAGTCTTATTTACTAACGACAAGTTGTATTTACTCTATATATATGTTAGTCTGTAAGGTATATATCTATGGGCTAAGATGCTTGACAATAAATTATTTATTATTATTATTATTATAAACCTCAGCCCTAAAAATGAAAAATTATACCTATTGGTCATTTTTAGAGCCTATTTTTTTTTTATGAAAAAGAACTAAGGTTACTGACATAGCCCTAAGAATCGCTAAAGTTAATTGGCAATGGGTACGGCACAGGTAGCGTTGAAAGGCCTCCTACAAGGTGGGCCGATGACCTGGTAAGGGTTGCGGGAATCCAATGGATGCGAGAAGCACAGGACCGTTCATTGTGGCGACCCTTGGGGGAGGCCTATGTCAAACAGTGAACGCCTTTCGGCTGAAATGATGATGATGATGAGGGCACAAGTGGCCAAAAGGTTTTGTAATTGAAACCACGTACCAAACGACGCACTTTAGAAGGCCTCCTACAAGGTGGGCCGATGACCTGATAAGGGTTGCGGGAATCCGATGGATGGAAGAGGCACCAGACCGATCATTGCAGCTACACTTGGATTAGGCTTATGTTTTTTTTTTCGTCAGGAAAAAGATTCCAACAGGGAGATGCTAGCTGTTCGCACAATGAATGTGTTCTCAAAACTTTTTGTGTATATGGGTAGGATGTCTACCATGTATCAGAGGCGCATTGCCGTAACTGCGTCTGGAGTTCCGATGATGAAAAGGGCTTTGCGATAATAAACTACACAATTCCGATATGTTCAGCAGTGGACGTCTATCAACTAAAATGTTGATGATGATGATGAGTCATTTTCATATACCTAAATTGTCCAAAAATGACCAATATCCTCCAATTTAAAACAAATCTGCTGCGGAAGAGCCGTTATTACACAAAGTGGGAACCTAAATGAGTTTACAAAATGCTTTTTAAAGCACCGGCTGCTCGTTAAGTCCGAACCGCTCCTAAGTAGGATGACCATGACGTCAGCCCGGCTAAGGATATTGGATCTTTTTTTGGGTCATTTCCGTCGTTAATGCAAGGAGGTTGTAAGACCGGGTTATGAAGAAAGTTGGTAATGACGTGGAGGTTTCGTTGAAGACATATCCTTTTATAGTAGTTGAAAATTATTGCTTAAATTGTTTTTTTTTTTTCAAGTTTTTATTTAACTAACTAGTACGCGTATGTAACTATGATAGTTCGGGTGGAATCTTGTTACTCAATTTTGAAGCAAATATCTTCAACATATTGAGCTAAAATTTTGTGTTCACGTTTGGTTTGGTTGACAAAGATCTCGGACAAAACAATACATTATATGACCTGTGACTTTGTAAGTTTAAATAAAAGTTTTTGTGGTTTGTTAGCGTATTTCAAAAATATAAAAAAATATCGTTTATTTTTTTAATTGTTTTTGTATTTTTAATTTTTTCATGTTGGTGAGGGCCAGTGAGTATAGTAAAGATTGTGTATTAAACGAACGTTTGTTTGGAATACCATTTTTATTTGACCTTCGCACCAGAAAACCTGCAAATATATCTACAGATCCGCAGTGCAAAAATCATTATAGGGTTCCTATACGAGTATAATTTACTATCGATGTAGGAACTGGAACAATTGGCCTGCTGCGGTCTTTCCGTCATATTATAATTTAGGTGTCTTCAAGGCAAGAGTGAAAAGGCTCTTAATAAACTAGTGCGCCTCAACATCAACGATTACATCACTACCTACCATCAGGTGGTATCGCAGTCAAGCACTAGTTTATATCAATTTAAAAAAAGAACAAAGAGCGTGCAAGAACTCCATTTTCAACGTAGAGCTTTTTCACGCAAAAAAGGTCACAAATGAGAAATAGCGCAGACAAATCACATTAAGTTGAATATAAAACACCGCCAGCGCCTGCCACCGGCTGATAACAGTATTCTATGCATTTTTCACACCAAAAATAACTGTTATTTTCCACACTAAAAATAACTGTGATTTTTCACGTGTGTAAAATAACTGTTACTTTTTGTTTGTGTAATGTAACTATTATTTTTTTGAGGTTCCGTGAATCCAACTGAAAACGTATCTTGTAGAATTTTCGACGGTTCCCGCGCGCTTCAAGGAGTTGTTAGCAACAGGAGGGGCCTAGCCAGGTCGAAGCCTATTGGGGCCAGGGTTATCCGAAAGAAACTGTATGAAGAGGCTAAAAGGAACGGGGTGGGTTTTTAGTCAGTAAGAGTCTGACACTATCTCTCACTTCACCCAAGAGCGGGAGTTGTCATTGGATGATTTTTGCCACTGAAAAAAAAAACTGCTGTAGAATTTTCCGCGTGTTTGATTGTCATCACATCCATTCGCTACGTATCTGCTGAACAGATCTTAGATCTTCACAAGTTAAGTTGATAGACGTATATTTTATACAGTTTATATTAAAAGATATAAGAAAAAGCCGACACAAATTCCACCATTGGGGTGTCCAGAATCATGTACTGGATCTCAAAGAAAAAGAAATCGATATCAAAGAAACGATGTATATTTATTTTCATCATCATCATTATTTCAGCCGACATGCGTCCACTGTTGGACAAAAATCGAGTCTTCAATAGGTTCAAACCCGAAGTTATTCTGGTCGTTTGTAAAAAGTAAACGTATGAACAATAATTTCCCTTCCAGTATGTCATACAGTGACAGCAAAAGTGATTCAGGGGAAGGAATTTGTGAACTTTTTTCTGCATAGGCCTCCCCAAGCGTCGCCACAACGAACGCTCCTGTGTGTCTCGCATCTATCGGTTCCCCGCAACCATCACTTATCTATACTTATAATAAATCTGTAGAAAGGTCAATTCTGTACTTGAAATATATTTCCAAAATAACTATCAGGGGGTGATTAGTGATCGATACTGATGCCAAAAATGCAAACAGTAAAATTTTTGTCTGTCTGTCTGTCTGTCTGTCTGTCTGTATGTTCTTTATAGAAACAAAAACTACGCGATGGATTTTAACGAAACTTGGTACAATCATTCTTCATACTCCTGGGCAGGTTATAGTATACTTTTCATCACGCTACGATCAATGGGAGCAGAGCAGTGAAGGGAAATGTTGGGGAAACGAGAAAAAATACTCCATTTTTTAAGCTTTCGTCGCGTTTGCAGCCTTGATGGTTCAAGCTACACAGAAATCATGTATAACGGAAATGTTCTCTTTAAAATTATATAAAAAATATCCCAAGACATCATATGTCTATCTTTTATGGTTGACTCACAATAACACATGTAACTCCCGATAGCTTAGCAGTTCGGAGCTTTCTGTTTATTTTCGTCTATGGCACCAAGGTGTGTGCACACTGTCACGCGCGTAAGTGGAAGGGAGAGATCTGGAACGTCTCGAATCGTCTCGCGCATCACGTTGTTTTCCAGTCCCCGGGCTCTTAGAATTCGACACAAGACGTTTCAGATCTTTGATTTTCACGACTCCGTTGTCGCTGGCATAATCAACAGGATCCGCGTACGAAGTCGCTGGCAGAAGCTAGTATTTATTAAATTACTAGAAATAAAATTAGTCAGATAAAAAAAACTGGTCAGTTTAAATATTAATCTAATAGAACTTTTTCCACGAAACTGTGTCTCATACTTGACCGGTATCATGAGTGAAATATCAGTGTTACTAACTGTCTGGTACAGTTGGTAGTTTCAATAAATAACGTTGTTGACGCTTTTCGTGTTGTACTGTGTGCTAGACAATGTTCCTGATTTATTTGTTAAACAGAAATATAGAGAATCAGCGGTTTTTACTTGAAATTATTTGTTTTATACTGTGTAACTACATGTCCATAAATGTTTTTAACGACGATCACGCAATGTTCATTTATCACCCTGTATAACAAACGCTGTATGAAATATACAGGTGTGGCTAAATAAACTTTGTGGTTGAAATTAATGAAAAACATTACCCAACAAAAATAAATTTACTACTCTTATCACAACATATTCAAAAATTTATGTTGATTTCTTTTCGGCGTAGAAGTAAACCGTAGGACCCCAGCAGGTCCGAAACCTACTGAGGACATGGGTTTACTTAAGAAAGGGAAACCCGGAGTCCTTTCACGCCAAGGGTAAAGAAAAAAACGTTTATTCGTGCCTCACACAATTGTATAAACTAAAAAATACCCAATAAAAAAAGGTATAATCAATGCGAGGCCAAAAAGGCATTTAACTCAGCATCATCATCATCATCATATCAGCCGAAAGACGTCCACTGCTGGACATAGGCCTCCCCCAAGCGTCGCCACAACGAACTCAGCATAAGTTGTGTTATTTTAAACCTATTAATAACGCATCAAAGAATGAACAAAGGTGTGGTTTTAGCCTGTAAAATTTTGACAGCCGTTTGCTCCACCCTAGAGTAGAAAAAGCCGTTAGATGATTTCTCACCTTAAAAAAAGCCTTTACATAGATATTTACATACCTTTACAATATTGTGATGGCTGTAAATTTTGTTAATTTTATTAATGTTTTTTGTATATTTCCACCCGCAGCTAAATAATATCTAGGGACACCTATTAGAGTACTTCAGACAACTCTATTACCAACTTAAATGACCGTTCTCGTAGGCGACACCTAAAACAATTTCTAAATAAGTCGTATCGAGAGTTTAAAATCCAACTACACGCTTTTACTAGGGCATTCATATAAGTAAGTAATAGAATATTGTGAGTGAAAATCGTAAATTGAATTCGTGTAAACTGCGTTGGAAACCGGATTCGGTTGAATGTTACATGGATTGGACCAGCGTTGAAAAAAGTCGTGAATGGGCGCTTGCATAAATTGGGTAATTCTCTCTCAAAAGGATTTTTAATGGATGAGAGTAATATATGAATATATGTGCTGTTTAACGGATATAAAATGCTTTTCTGTGTCAAGGATTCCGCTCACGCGTATTCATAATAAAAATTAAACAGGCACCAATTTCACATGAAACTGAGTGACACTGATGTTTGCCGGTACTGTAATCAGGAGAGGGAGACGCCTAAGCGCCTTTTGTGTGAATGCGGTCCCTTATCCACAAACGAAGTATCCATCTGGGCCGACACATTATTCGCTTGGAGGAGATTAAAACTCTTAAAGCTAGGAGTATTCTAGAGTTCCTGGAAGCCTCCGGGCTAAAAGAGTTACTCTAATAAGGTAGCGAGTCACAATAGATCTTTTAGGTCGCAGTGACTACATCTCATACACTACGGGAGATGCATAGCCCATTATCTTCAAAAAATAATAAATCCCTACTTAGTATTATAAATGCGAAAGTAACTCTGTCTGTCTGTTACGCTTTCACGCAAAAACTACTGAACGGATTTAGATCAAATTTGGTAGGTAGGTAGAAGAGACACTGGAATAACACATAGGCTACCTATAATTCCACTGCTGAGCACGGGTCTCTGCCCGCGCGATATAAACTGTAGTCCACGCGGGCGAAGCCGCGGGCAGAAAGCTAGTAATTCAAAATAAAAATGTTCACGTTGAAATCGTGTTATTTAATTTTTATCGCATTATCATACCGTTCCTACTTCTGTATAAATACTTATGAGATGACACCTGGTAAAAGATTAGGAATAATCATAATTTTTTAAGTTTTTACTAAAACTATTATATCGACGGTTGAAAGGCAAAAATGACTAAGCGACATTGAGTAAACTTTACAGGAGAATGATTTAAAGTAGGAAATCGCTAATTTACTTGCTGATTGTACAGTTTTATATTAATCTGTACATAGACAAACGTTTTCGAAAAAAATCATGGACTATCATATTATGGTATTGTTACCTGCCGTGCCTGTGTAGAACCGTTTCGCTTGCGTCGAACGCTTGGAGTTGACCTTGCCGCCAATTCCTTTAGTCTGACCACGTGACTAATGAAAAAAAAAGTTAAAAAAGTTGGATTTAGATTTAGACTATATGATGTTAATAGCATCTAAATCCGACTATTTCGTCATTTTTAACAAAAAAAAATTCTTAAAGTAAAGTTTACTGAATATCGCTTAGTAATTTTTGCCTTTCAAGCTTGGATATAATAGTATCAGTAAAACATAAAAATAAATAATACTATCGTCAAAAATATAATTATTATAATTTAATGTCTGAAATCGAACTTCACACAATCCACGCAGTACCATTTCTTAATTCTTCCAAAAAGTACAGAAATGAAAACTGACAAGATAATTTCACTTTTCTCTCAAAACCGTGAAAGAAAACATCTAGAGGAAACCGGCATTTGTCCTAGCACCAAAAATTCGAAGACGTGTGTTATCCACCAGCCCGTAATGAGCCCGCGAGGTGAATTACGGCCCATTCCCTTTCCTAGAGAGGAGGCCTGAGTCCCAGCAGTGGGAACATTATAAGGCAGACTATGCTTTGCTACTTACGAAAAGAATCGATATGCGGACGTCCTTACTAATATTATAAAAGCGAAAGTGAGTTTGTTTGTTGGTTTGTTACGTCTTCACGCCTAAATGGCAAAACAGATTTTGATAAAACTTATGAAGTATGTTCCCTTGGGATAATTTTCTGCTATCACGCGGGCGAAGCCGCTGGGAGCAGCTAGTAATACTATAAATCTACAAATACTTACAAAAATTAATCAGGTCTAATATTTCATAAAACAATGCTATGTTATTAAATTAGGGGCGGCAGCGATCGAGCTCATTTCACGGCTAATGGCTCATCCATCATCATTAGCAGAACGCTGACTCATACCAAATGTATTTAGTTATGATAGTGTAATTCAGTATTTAGGAGATTGCAGTCTAGTGTTGGACTAACGCCTTTGAAATTAAGGGTAATATCCGTGGCTGCGGTAATGTTTTGACTGGCTGGTCTAGTGATTAGTGGCCCTGACTGCTATGCCAGAGGTATGACCTCTGGGTTCAATTCCTACTTAAATATTTGTGTGATGAGCACGCGATTGTTTGTTCTGTGTCTGGGTGTTATTTATCTATAACGAGCTGAACTGACCAACTTTGTACCGCATAAGGCCGCGTTTCTACTATGACGTAACGGTTATTTTATCGTCAGATGACTATCGTCTGTAGGTGTTCCCATAATAATAACTGTTGGTTGTGGCCACGACACATATTCTCAACAATGACACATAATTTACCGTCACGGTTTTGTCTTGTCAAATTGTTATCGTTTTAATTCATGAATCCCCAAGCAACCACCGGTGGCCGCGCATCTATTGTCTTACTATTGTGTCTCTAATTGACGGTATCTGAAGGGTTAAGAAAGAAAGAAAGAAAGAAAGAAAGAAAGAAAACCGTTTATTCGAACCTCACACATATTAAAAATATTAATTAAAAAATAGGTACAATAAACATAGAAGAATTTGTGCAAGGTCAGAAAGGCACCTAACTCAGCATATGCTGCGATATCTATAAAAATAAATAACGCAGCGCTGGTATTCTGTTAGGGCCCGCGGTGATGCCACGGTCATACTTACGGAGACTAAATAAAATATATATTAGGTATAGTAGTAAACTATATGTAGGTAGGTATCGGAACAAAATAAAAAATACGAAAAAAACATAGGAAAAATAATAATAATTAATACATAACATTGGTAAAAAGCGTGAATTTATGTTAATAAGTGTCATGTGTTATAGATATATTATAGAGAGAATGTAATAAATAATTAACCATAGACAGACGCCTGACAGTGCGCTCCAAAAGCATTTGTCTAATTCATAGACAAACAGATGAACGCGAGCGTACGGCGACGACGGCAACAGGTCACGAATATTCGATTCGAGTGTTTAGCATCTATAACTAATCTGTGGAGTGTATAATCTATAGATATTAGTATTCTGTGGCACGATCTATCGACTTGCAAAGTTGCAATCAACTGTCAAAAAAAGTGGGTGGATTGGTTATTATACAAATAAACAAAGGTTGAGTAATAATACATACATATAATACATTAATACGTCTAAAACAAAAGTAAATCGGGTGCATCTGAAATATTATTGTGTGAAGTGTAATGTCGTGTTGTATTGGACGCAAGAGAGAGATGTAAAACTGAGCGACAAAGTCACCATCGCAAACCGTGCAGAATTTTCCGGTTAAATTATGTGGTGGTCTCTTTTTGGTTGCGTAATAAATACTGTTTGTATTTGGAACTAAAAGCACCAACCGTCTTCAAAGCACGAAAAGGTGGTGGCAGGTCATTCCAGACCTTGCTACTGGCGTATTTGAAACTTCCACGGAATGCAGCAGTTTTATGGGTCAAAGCTAATAAAAGGTAAGATGATGCTCTCGTTTTAACCTTGTTTACATCCCGTGACCAAGTTAATTTATTATATAGATAAGTAGGCTTTTTTGTGAGGATTGTGCCAAAGAGTAGGGTAGCCAGATGGAGTTTTCTACGATCTGTCATTTTCATTAAATTACCTCTATTTAAAAATGGTGTTATGTGAGATCTTGGAGGGACATTAAAACAAAACCTAGCACATGCATTTTGTACTCGCTGGATTAACTTATCACTTCTACCGAGAATGCACGCCCCGTACACAGTGTCAGCATAGTTCAGCTTGGATAAAACAAGTGACTCACAGAGCATGATACGCATATCCACACTTAAGTATGGGCGTACACGGTATAAAAGCTTGAGACGATAGAAGCAATTACGCACAGCTTCTGTAATATGAGTCTCAAAATGTAAGTGTTCATCAAATACTACTCCAAGATTACGCGCTTCCTGCACCCTCTCAATGGAACAACCATCAATCCTCACATCCAAATTGCTGCTGCTCAATTTGCTCAAGAAATCTCGTGATCCTATGATCAAATATTTGGACTTGACTGGGTTTAAAACCAGCGAGTTTCTCGAAGACCAGGCTGTGATTCTATCCAGATCCTCATTTACTCTTTTTACAGTGTCAACAGACTGTCATGCTAGCAGATCACTACCTATAACACTATCATGACAATCTGTGATCACCGTAAAAAGTATTGCAATGGCAGTTAATCGCGTCGTCCTATATGCGAACACCTCCATTGAAATATATAAAAGCCACAACACTAAATACTACACGATTATCTATCTGTAGTCACGATAAAGTGAATGTAGTGAATACCTTTTAACGAAACAACGATACTTATTGATTGACATTCGGGATTGACAAAATAAATGATTGAATGTATTTGACAGTTGCTGTTATTTGGATGCATTTTGAATGAAATATTTAAATATTTTTTCTGCTATTTGGGGGTAAAAGGAGTTTATTAAAGTCAAGGTCATTATAATCGGTCCAGCCGGTCTTAGATTGGGATCATCACCAAGTGATTGGTCCCGTTTACCCAGTGATAATCCCTTCAGATTCCCTCAGAACCTCTAAATTCCTCAAACAAAACACCGACAGCTCTACGCTCATGGGCATAAATATCAAAACGTTTTGCATTTTACGTTCAACCGTAAAATACCTGCAAAAACCCTTATCGTTAACAAAGGCGTACCAAAGAACCAAATTCACCCCTTAATAGAGGGTTTCTTTACTAGATTCTAATCTACAACTTTGCTTTATAAGTAGCCATTCCAAATTACTCTTTATTATTTGAGAACTAAGGTACGTTTTCAATTGTAGTCGGTTTCTATTGTTTTAAGTTTCACGTACATTTGTATCGTTTGCCAAAAGTTATCTTAACCTACAAAGTCTTTGCTATTTAACCTGTAACAAGCTTTTAATGAAAATATTTTTTTCATAGTAAGCTTTTATATCTCGGTATACCTATATAATTAATACACGTCAAGATGTATCATACGAGCCCAAACTCGATGCGGTTGAGTCGTTTAACTACCAAGTTACTATAGCCATCTTCCGGTTTCATCGTTGAATCAGCTCCATGTCATAATAATTTTACATTGTCATCTGATTTACACGTGCGTGCAAAATTTCAGCTCAATCGGTAACCGGGAAGTGGGCCAAATTTAATTTGCAAGATTTCATAACTTGAAACAAACATCGGGACAGCTGAAACAAAATAAAAGTTTGTAAAATGGTTATTTCTAATTTGTATATTCAGTGTATTTTTTTTATATGTTTATTGATAGTTCTACAACCTCTATCACTCCTTACACCAATAAAGCTATGGTGTGGTCAAGCTACGGTGCATAGAATACGGTGCAATTTGCTTAGAAATAACCTATTCACCCTTAACCTAAAGATCCCCTTTTTAGGGATCATACTCGAAGTATAAAACGAGACCCAATTACTAAGACTCCACTATCCATCTGTCTATTTGTCTGGCAGTTTTTAACCACTGTATCTCATGAACCGTGATAGTTAGACAGTCGAAATCACAGATAATGTATTTCTGTTGCCCTTATAACAATACATACTAAAAACAGAATGAAATAAATATTCGAGTATGGTTCCCATATAACAAACGTGATTTTTTACCAGTTTTTGCTATGGACTGTACGGAAACATTAGTGCGCGAGTTAAATTTTCACTTTTTCACAGTTTTATCTGGAAAATCATCAAAAAGTCTTGACATCAAAAGTTTTTTTGAAGTATCAAACTTTTACTGACGAAAACCATAGTATTCCTTCAGCCGCCCTTTATTCCGAGAGCTACGGTGACCTTTTCGAGCAGCTTCGACTCTAGCTAACTTTATCGAACAACTGGACGGCGACCTTCCCATAGCTCCCCGTCCACAATCGGTGGCTGGTAGTGGTCCTGCGACTCGGGATGCTGGTACGTTGTAAGCGATCATGTTTTGGATCCATATGTCATCACTGTCACCACACACTGGTCATAGACTTTCGTCTTGAGACACTAGTATGTTGGACGAGAAGATACCGCGCAGTTTTCCGAACGCTGCCCAGTCCAGTCGGAAACAAAGATTGACCTCTTTATTGAAGTTAGACTAACCACTACGGAGAATATACAATACAAAGAAATGACCTTTAGTTTGGATCAAAATCCCAGGCTACTTATTAACATATGTAAGACAAAAATTGGCAGCCTGCGCGTGAAAGTGGGGTGTGTTTTATGGCATAATTTTATTATTGTGCTGCGGGATGATTGAAATTACCATGGCCCTAGAACGCAAAGTAAACCTGAGAGACACGAGTATCTTTTAGTCAGTTGAAATCTGACTATAGTGAGTCTAAAAAGTCAAACGACTTGGGAAGCTGCTCTCAGCGGCTTCGCCCGCGTGATAGCAGAAAATTATATCAAGAGAACATACTTCCGGGATAAAAAGTATCCTATGTCCTATTCAAGGACATGGTCTATCCGTGTACCAAGTTTCATCAAAATCGGCTTTGCCATTTAGGCGTGTAGAAACAAACAAGCAAACTCGATTTTGCTTTTATAATATTAGTAAGGATTTAATCATTTAAAAAATAATCATATCTGATACTTTTTATAAGGGAGGGTAGGAAATCTTGATCATTGTTTACTAATAGAAGAATATTAGTAAACAATGATCAAGACCTCTTAATCAACCTTGATTATTGAACCAGTGTTGACTATATCAATTTTATTTTACTCTAATAATTACTCAGTCGTTTGACTTTTTAGACAGACTAAACACTTTTTTTTTTTGGTTTTGGAATAATTATAGTTTAATGAACTAATAATTACTATACAATTTTAACAAGTTTTATAATTATGCGTGATTTTGTTTATTGTAAGCGGGCTTGATTTATTTATAGTTGCACACCTAGCAAAATGTAGTCTTTTTAAACAAAGATTAACTGAAAGAGAATTCCTTGTTGCGTTATAGCCGCCTATGCACTTTTTTTTTAAATATCGAAACTCTCATCTAGCGGAGCGAGAGGGCGTTTTATATTTTTACTGGCTGACTGGTGACGACCCATGGCTCTAGTAGACTTCGGTCCTGCTGGGTCCCTACAGTTTTGCTAACATCTCTTTGAGACAGGCTTGGGACACTACGCACTGTCACAAAATATATAAATACAGAAGTCAATCTACACACAAAGCGCGCTCGAGCAACGCACACATAGATACCGCTCACGGACACGATATCTCGGTAGCGTCTTGACCCACTCGTCGAACAGTTCCAGCTCAAACGCTCATTAGTGTGCGTCCACCGAGCGTAGGTATAAAAAGTGAAGTACATACATGAGATTATCTTCTGTACCTATTTATTTTGTGGCACCGTCGACAATGCGGCCTGTATACCACTGCCGTACATAAAGTTGAAATAAATAAGAATTGGACAATGAAACAAGTGAGTCTCAAAGGTCCTTTTTCGAATATTAAAAAGAACATTACTAAACCACAAAGAAACATATTACTTTTTCTTCAAAGACATAATGAGAAATTAAATGCTACCTTCTTTAGGAAATTTAAATCTTTTCAGAAACCAAGTCCGTAAGGATACTTATAAGAATGTCGTTTACATAAAGGAATACAGAATATTACGTACATCTGTGAGAAAACAATAGGATTTTTCACATTTATATGAAATAAAAATTGTAATCTTAATATGGAAGGAGGAGGAGGAGGGGGAGCAGTGGCGGCCGAGTGGTAACGGCCCTGACTTATGAGTTGTAGGACGCGGATTCAAACCCAGCCAGGCGCATTACTTTGTAATCGAAAAAGCAAACTTTACCTCTTTATTATATCAAGTATAGAAAAAGGCCGCATTGATGCGCTTTCGCCCACGTCTTGATCAGTCCACGTTACGCCTCTGAGAGAGACAAAGAGAGACAAATGTGAAAAAGCTCAATCCATTATAAACCCTATTTGAAAATGGATAGGATGCATTATCTACTACCTAATCATCTCAAGTGGAACACCATATACCTAACTAAGTACTATCATAGACAATAGTCCATGGGTATCTTAAGGTCGATTTTTGGCTGTGAGGTTTAGCATTACTTTTCATGAGACGACTAGATGGCGCTGTTCAAAAATGAAATTAACACTGCAAAACTTAAAAACCTTGTTATGCAGAGGCACATAATAGGCTTTATAATACCTAAAATAATTACTTAGAAATAATAATATATTTGTATTCAAATAAACATAAATTATTTTATTTTCTTCTTTCCGAGTACTTAATACAGCGCCATCTAAACCAAACCAAATAAGTCAATTGGTATCTTAGTTAATTTGACTACAGATGGCGTAGATCATAAATAATAAAGAATCCTTACATTCACAAAGTAGCTCTCATTTTCGCATACTGTAGTAGATAGATCGGTAGCTCAGGTGGATATGCATGGCAGAATAACACGGCTCGTTCCACTGGGCACCGGTTCGAATCCCAGTTTTCTGTCGACTTTTTTTAAGTGTAATATAATTTATATTCTATTTTTTATAATTTTAAACATTTTTTATTTTATTTTTTATATAAATAGTATAAAAATATGAGGTATAAGATGTATAAATGAATAAAGGCATATTATACAAGTAAACATTGACTATTATACAGGGATATTTATAAAACACTGGCCACCTCTCATTTATCAGATTTTCATACAAAAATAAAAATAATTAAATAATGTTCTAAATATTACGAATTTTAAGCGAAGCAAGCGATAATACAATAGCGGAGGGGAGGAGGTTTGGTTGGCAGGGGTGTTTGATGCGCTAGCGTCTCGTCAAGCACGCCCGCCGAATAGAACAAGGAAATATTTAAGGGTTGGTTTTGGTAAATTTATTATGTTTTGAAAAAGGTCATAGAACAAAAGTTGTTGTTTATGATGTTAGTAATACAGTCCTGCAAGGTTGTTAGTGTTTTACAAATAACCCTGTATACAAATTTTATATATATAAAAATTACTTTCATAATTGGTGGTAAGTATTAGTAGGTATTATTAGTAAAAAAAAAATATGTAAGAAAATTTAGACATATTTTTCTTACAGATTAAGATTTACGAAGTTTAATTCTCGAAAGGATAAGAAATAAAACTATTGTAGTGATATTATAGTTTCAGACCTTTAATTCTCAAAGAAAAATACAATTTGTTTCTTTCTTTCTTTCTTATACTATGTATTACCTAACCTAACAGCTTTACACCCCATCGACAATTATTTAATTCACTCTTTATGAGAAATACAAGTAAAATTTATAACTGAATAACTACATCACAAAATGGAAGACATTAACAAAGCAAAACTGTTTAATAGAAATTATAAGTATTCTAAATCAAAACAATGTTGTGCTATTCTTCTACTATTTAGTTTTATTTACATAATGTTATAATACTTTTCACTATAATGCAACTTTAGTTCTGTTAATATTTTACTTACTCATAAATTATAAAAAATATTACGTTTTATATAATTATGGTTAGTGGTATTGACTATAATGATTGATTTGTGCATTATATTATGACTAAGGTTCATAGCTTAAGTATTCGTTCCAAAACGAGGAAGAAATTGAAGCTTAACCTCAAATCAAAATAACAATTGTAAGACCGGGTTATAGCTGTCATTTTGGGACTGAGTTGTTTATATTAATAAATAAATAATTTATTATATTGGAAAGGAATCTATATTTATATTGTTTTTATTTTAATTTCTTATATTTTATAAGAAATTAAAATCATTAGTGTAATAACATTTTGTTGTTATAAAGTAGTAAAAAAATGTATCCCACTAACGCTAAGTTTGAATACTGTAAGTTATCAAATAAATTATAGCTACCCAGGTCTTTGTTAATACTCAATCCAATAGTCAACACTTTATATTCTTTTTTTAATAACTCGTGTGTCCGCCATTTTGATCGCTGACAACTTGCAAGCGCGAACCCATGGAGTTTATAAATTTTTCACATAAATTTTGACCCCGTATAGAATCCCATACCTGCATGCAGTGAGTACTCAGTGCCTCCTTAGTCCTTTCATTCCTATTGTCCCACCTTTGAACCATAACGCCCCATAAATTTTCAATAGGGTTTAAATCTGGCGATCTCGCAGGCCAAGGAATAATCCGTATGTCCGATTGCTGGCTAAACCACTCTTGCACAATTATGGAACGGTGTATAGGACAATTGTCCTGCACGAACGTTCTCACTGGCACGTCTTCTACGGGAAAAACGTTCCGCACGGTGGGTAACATGACGTCATTCAGCACATCTATGTAGTTTACACTGTTTGCACGACTGGGTATTACAGTAAATTCTCCTGGTCCTGCAGCGCTCATCCATCCCCACATGTTCACTGTTACACGACCGGATTCACAGTTAGGCACAACGTGATCACTATCATAACGCGTATTATTCCTACGCCACAACATAACTCGCCCGTGCTGGCTAGACTTGAAAGCTTTTCTTCACTGAAGACGACGTTGCTCCAGTCGAAATTTCTGTATTTCATTGCGAACTCCAATCGTGCTCTTTTATTAGCTTCGGTAAGCAATGGTTTAATAGCATGTCGACGATAATGCAGACCTTCACTGTGAAGAGTACGATACACCGTCCGCAAAGATGTATCAAACAACTCTGCGTAATATCTTGTTGGTGTCCTCATAACCTTGCACCATAAGTTGACGCTGGTCTGAGTCAATATGGCGTCTTCTGCCAGATCTACTACGGTGTTCCAACGAACCGTCTTCTTGAAACCGCTTTATCCATAAAGTGACAGTCTTTACCTGTAAGGAAAATATAAATATATATATATATATATTCGATATTTCGTGTATCGATAACCAGGGATAATAAAATAAATAACGGACAGTGATTTTAAAACATTACTTACGTTTAAGCCAGTTTCTCTCGAAATTTAAGAATAATTTAAGCCTTGATTATGCAATGTTATTATTTGGGCCCTCGAAGCCATATCAATATTTGATATGGCTACTCATGATAAAAATAAATATTAAAAACTTGATAAACGCAATCGTAACCGAACTCACTCAAAGATAGTAAAGAACGTTATGATTGAACAAAAAGATTTAATTTTTATACAGCCAATATTAAACTACCCTCAATTCTTTTGAGATTTATGATACGGGTTAAAGTCTCTAAACAACTTCAATATAATAAAGAGTAGGATAATTTCAACTAATTGCGTAATGACGCAATGGTCCAGTGGCTTATGATATCGGTAAATTTTATGCTACCGGTACCGAGTTCAAATCCTAGTTACTACGTGCTTTGCTTTATAAGGTTTGTAATGTCGTAGGAGAATTTGTGTTAAAATTAAGTAATATTGTAACTAGCAAAAAGCAAGATAATATTCTTTAACGAGAGATGTATGTTTTTCAATCCAACTACTATACTAGCGCCATCTATGTCATCCAAGACATATTATTAACGCGATGAAACCCAGTACAAACGATTTTGGTTTGGAATTCTCCATGGACTTCTGTCTTCGTTAGTACCTATACGTGAAGTGAACCGGGTATGAACGCCAAGTACATCCATCTCATCGATATTATGACGTCACGAATTGATGAAATATGATGACGTGGCGCTCCGCAGCTTGAGACGTGCCAAGTCACGGATATCTGAGAACGTAGCTCCACGTTTTATTTAAAATTAAAATAATGTTGGATTAGGTAACATGCTCGATGTATAGATAGGTACCTACGTCAATTTACTTTGAATGTAGGTTCGCTCTGATTATAAGTTTCAATTAACGAGGTAAATACACCTATTTCGTGGGACAAAAGAGCTAAAAGATGCCAATGCGATGCTATTACGAACTAAATTATAAATTGATTGTAATATTTATAATAATATAAATATAAAATAAAGTTTATTTTTTTGCTTGTAGGAGGTAATATCTAGAAGTATTGCTCCGATTGCTAAAATTTTTTCACAGATGTTTTATTCCTGGGTGACGTGACTATATTTTATGTATGTGGGCAAAGCCGCGGCCAAAAACTAGTATAAAATAAATTGATAGAACAATCAAAATACAATAGATATTTATATTAATTAAATCATCGACACGCACAAAGAAAATCATAGGAATTATGACACATATTAATTATAACATATAAGATATTTATTTATTTGTAAGTTATACAAGATATAAGGGACAGCCCTCCACAAACTGTAAGGGCTTGCTCAATATACGAAACTGAACAACCAAAAAAATCAGCCTCACCATAAAAAATTATAAACTTGATTGGACAATTTGTATGGCGAGGCCGAATTGTGGAAGGTTCGCCTACTGAGCAAGCCCTTAAAGTTTGCAGAGGGCTGTCCCTTACAACTTGTATATTTTTTTTATTATTATTTAGTTATAATTTTATTCCTTTGGTAAATACTTTTCTTTTTAGCATCAGTTCCTATTTAATAACAAGATCGTCAATAATCGACGTCTTCCTAATAACTCAAAAAAAGATAAATCTCTCACGGCGATTCCGTAAAATATTAGCAAACAAAAGATACATTTAATCACGATGACTACGCTAATCTTTCCGAAAGATAAATCTATTGGAGTCGATGATCCTTCTTTTCGTAATAACTATTTATCATTATTTTTTGGAGATCGGGATACAGTTACAATGAAATTCGTCTACCTTTTTATAGGTGAGAAATCGATCAATATCGGGTAGCATTTAATTGTACTACAATTTATTCCTGTTTTTATTGTGTAGTTAAACGACACAACCCCATCGCATTACCGGCCCGTTCACAACTTTGCCGTTGTGAGCGGTAGCAACGCGAGGGGCGGCGAGCAGTTAGATCAAAAGTATGAAAATATTCGAAGCCCGCCACAAGACGCGGCTCACGTCACCGTGCGCCCGCTTATCGATGCCGCCCCGCTCGCCGCGCCACTGTTCGCTAAGACCGAACTCGTAACCAGACCGTAACGCTGTAACCACTGTACCAACAAGACAAAGACAGCGTGGAAATAATTCTCAATTTTATTCAATGCATTGTGTGCTGTCTTTAATTAAAATATATTCGCAATGTGTTTTCAGTATGAGATCCCAGTTTCTACTTGAAATTGAATTGTCAGTGTAATGATTATTTATTTTTATTTTGCTTGAGATCAAGGTACGGTGAACTTTAATATCCGTGAAGGTACGTAACCTTACCGCAGTAATATTAAAAAAGTAAAAGCTTGACAGATAACTGTTGGGGCCGAAAGGTTCTGGAGTGGTGACCGCGTACCGAAAGACGCAGCGTTAGAAGACCTCCTACAGGGTGAACCGATGACCTGGTAAAGGTTGCGGGAATCTGATGGATGCAAGATGCACAGGACCGTTCGTTGTGCCGCTCCTTGGGGGAGGCCTTTGTCCAACAGTGATGATGAAAAGCTTGAATGGCTGAACAGATTTGGATGAAATGCTCACGGGAAGACATGTACTGCGTATAGAATATTTTTATACCGGGAATACGTTCCGGTCGTTGTG
Source organism: Mythimna lalbum (assembly GCA_949319445.1). Lineage (NCBI taxonomy): Eukaryota > Metazoa > Arthropoda > Insecta > Lepidoptera > Noctuidae > Mythimna > Mythimna lalbum. The sequence continues at coordinate 4,728,997 of OX439358.1, forward strand.
GCGACGCTAGGGGGAGGCATATGCCAACAGTGGACGTCTTTCGGCTGATATGATGATGATGATGATGATGATGATGATGATGATGATGATGATGATATGTTTCCGTGGGACAATTTTCTACTTTCACGCGAGCGAAGCCGCTGGGAGTAGCTAGTTCGTTATATATTTTTTTTAGCTAGACTATAACAATACTGTATAATAGTGTATCTAGTAGATATATAGTAGTGATGGTATTGACAATACAAAATTTCGTTTTGTAGGAACCATCGCGGTCATCTGCCTGATCACTTAAAAAAAATTTCGCTTGAACCCAGCGGCGTCAATTCAAACTCATCAACACCACAACAACAACATCAACATCAACAACAACATCTCATCATCTCTTCGGCGTCATCGAACGTTTCGTATCGAGTGCAAGAAAAAATGAACTAAACGGTGGCCAGGCGGAAGTGGCTTTAATGGTACACAATCTCGATCCAACGCCGAAGGCTTATAGCTACCGATGTAGATGCTTCTGCATTCGGCTCTTTATCATGTAATACATCTTATAGATAGGCGAAGCAGTTTATAAGCCAAGTAAGCCGAAGATTTGCCTCACCTAATGCCAGCTAGACAATATCTCAGAGTTATCAGCTAACTGGAGGAATTGGCCGGTATTTGGACTACATCCAGGTTTCTGTATTAGTAGTAGTTAGGTTGTTACGTGTGCTGGTAGTTGGTACTACTTGAATATGGCTAGAAATAGAATGTAAATTGAATTGCCAGGTTTTTGAAACCTAATTTTGTCTTTAGAAAAAGAATTTACGATATTCTTAACAGGTACCTGCATTGTCAGTATCATTGGGTGTTTATTTTGTTTCGATTAAATTACCAGATCAAACAAGATGTATTTTTTTATTGTTGATGGCTTTACGCTTGACCATCTCATCTGATCAAAAACGACGATGTGATCGATGATGGAGCGCTCTTAAATCATAAATCATTTATTGGTTTGCAAATATGGGTGATTGATACATAGGTGTATTCTTATAATTATATTGAGCCCCTCCATATTCTTATCGCATGAAAATAACATTGCATTTACAAATATATATATATATAAAATTATATTGTTTAAATGTCAAATAATAATCAAATAAATGTACTAAAAATATCAGATTAACAATAGTGATAATATTGTAATAACAATGTCAAGCGAAATAATAAGAATGTCAAAAAGGAACAAAAAAAACAAAAAAAAAACAAAATCTTGCCTTGAAGTAACCTTTTTTAAAAATTCCCAAGTTTTAGCTATGAGGAAACAATAGACTCCGACAGGGAATTTCACTCCTTAGCAGCTGTACGTACAATTAATTTGTTCCAAAACGTTTTAAACTTTCAAATGCAGTAATTAGAGACACAATAGAAAGACCATGAGAGAGCGGACGCCGGCGTTCGCTTGGGTTGTATGGTTTAATGAATGAACGTAGGAGGTCCACCAAATACCAGTGGACACCGTTGTACGCCTGGTGCTTCGACGAAGGAACGGCGGATTTAGTCTATGCAATTCCGACGCACACTTCCCAAAATACAACAAAATTATGATTTTTTAGTAATTTCAGTTACAATATCAAAGCGAAATATAAAAGAAAATATTTCTTGGTACTGTGGTACATAACGCTTTGTGCCTTACAGGTATAAAGTTACAAACTTAGGGGATTACTTCCGTTACCAAATTCGATGAAAACCGAGTATCCTAAGTTATTTTCTCAAATCTCCTGCCAACATGAAAGAAAAGCCACGGCACAATACAATAACTTTCTTACCACACAATCCCTGTTCCAATAATTCAATCAAGCTGGATTTCTTCCGAACAATGTTTATTACAATATCCGAAAAACATGATTCAAGGCAAAGAATTAACAAGATTAAAGTGCCTAACTCGGTTGCTGTACCGCGAACCACAGAGTTTGCAAACTCACTGACAACTAAGTAGGAATAGGTTTTGCCTGCGGTTCTACCCGGATCGTAGTTGAAAATTGTCTTATGGAAATGTATAATACTTTTTTTTTATTACTGTTTTGTTTTTTTTTTTTTTTTTGAGGCGATGCATCGTACACTGACTTGCTGTAAAGTGGAGATAGAGGCCGAGCCTGACCTTTACTGACTTAAAACCAACTGTGTTCTTCGTACCTTGGCCCTGCTAGGCACCTTTTTATGTGTGGAAATCATAAAATGACATCTCCCGCCATCGGGCGGTGTGGGGGATAGTGTCAGACTCTTACTGACCCACTTTCAGGAATTCCCTCGGCCCTATTATGCCCCTACCATTTTGCTGACATCTATTTAAGATATCTACAACACTACGCGTTATCGACGACTCGAGCTTGGTCCTTACCGAAGTTCAGACGGTAAGCTACCCATTGCTCGTCTGCAAGCTCACGCAGGCTTTGGTCTACTTACACATGAAAGTAGAACAAAGCCTGCGCGAGCTTGCGACATCCCAAGACCACGATATCCTTTTAAAAATTCCTCGTAGGCATGATCTCTATTGGGCCCTTCTAGTTTTGCTGGCATCGCTTTAAGATGCGTGGGACGCTACGTACCGTTGTAAACTCTGACTATGTCCTTACCGGAAGGCCAAACAGTGAGCTACATATTGCTCATCGTCCATGGTACTTATGTCCTGCGTGATTGATTAACAAACAAACAGGCATTCACGTTTGTAATATTTGTAGGATTACGACCCGTTTCTGATGACACAGACGCGGAAATAATCCCCCTTTGGCTGTCCGTATTGCTTTTGCTTGCGTAGTTGGTAATCGAATCAAGCGGATTTATGATCGTAATTTTATTAATCCAAAGCTGTGTTACGAGTATTCGGATTGATTTCGCTGTGGGTTCTGAGACAGATGAATAATTTTAGTCGGAATCGGGCGTCATCGTTTCGTTGGTTTTCATTTGTAAATTCTGATTCACGAAAACTGTAGTGTTTGGAAGTGAGGTGGCGGTATATTGTTCCAAAAGCTGAATTATATGAATTGCTTTTTTTGTCATAAGATTGCAATTCGGAATGAATTACGGAAGTTAAGGAAAGAAAATTGTTTAAAACGTATAAAATTATTTAAGACTATCTTTTGCCCACGGCTTCGTCCGCGCACTCAAAATATAGCTTATGTCACTTAGGAATAAAGCGGCTTTCTATTGCTGAAAACATTTTAGCAATCGGAGTAGTACTTCCAGAGATTACCTCCTACAAAAAAAAAAACAAACTTTACCTCTTTATTATATTAGTGTAGATAAACTAACTGCAGCCAGCGGCTTTACCCGAAAGAAAATAAAAAATAAATCTATGGTACTCAGTGAAGATGTAGCTTTCTAATGATGAAAGACTTTTTCGTCGGTTAAGAAGTTACAAAAAAAAAAACAAAACAAAAAATCAAATCTTTAAAATATTAGTACAGACTATAGTTTTTGATCGCAGAAACTATTCCAAAGCAAAAGGTGGGGCTTTTATTTAGCCAACGAATTTGGCAAAGTAACCAGAACGCTAGCAGTATTGCCACGTTGAATGGCAATGATACAGCGTTTGATGCACTCCTCCCTTTGACAGTGACGTGGATGTTTTTTTTGATGCAAAAAATATTTTTCTTGGTTGCAAAGTTAACATTTTTCACAATCAAACAATTTGCTATTGTTTGATTATGAAAAGTAAATACCTCAAAAAGAGTAATACAGCCACAAAATCCAGGAATAAGGAAAGAAAACCAAGTCTAAAAGCCGAAATAAAAAGAAGATTCCGCCGTAAAGCATTAAAATGAAGCTCAAGGTACAAGGGGCTTATCTAGCGCGGAACTGAGATACAAAGGACCGGAATATGAGACTTTTGTTGGGGGGGAATAAAAATACTTGGGATAAAAGCCTACAGTGGCTTAATGTGAAGGTATGTACTGTGAAATTTTATATGTAAGTACAGTCAACAAAGGCGATGCCTGCTATAGTTTGTCCGATTATAATTTAGGTGGCTAGAGTGAAGCGGCTGCCGGGATTCTGTTACCGATTTCCGGCCACCGTAGATGCAGGCTTGCGGACAGCGAGCTATGGATAGCTCGCTGTCCGACCGAACCTAAGTCGTCGACTGCGCGCACTGCTCCCGCGCGCCTCAAAGAGTTTTCAGCAACAGCAGGGGCCCAGCTGGGTCGAAGCCTATTTGGGCCAGGGTTAGTTTCGAAAGATAGCTCGAGCCCCGGTATGAAGGCTTGAAAGAACGGGGTGGGTTATGGGTTTTCAGTCAGTAAGAGTCTGACACTATCTCCCGCTCCGCGCAAGAGCGTATTTATAGCAATCATAGTTGTTAGATATAGTTGGGCTGTAGCTTTTTTCATTTTTTTGGTTTATTAATTAGTATTAAAAATTGTCATAGATCAATATGGGCTCTGTCGGGCACAAAAAATTCAATATGATTGTAGATACTTCTAAATGTGTTTAATTAGGTGTATAATTATTTAAACAACCTTAGTTCTAGTATATGCGAAACCCGAAATAAATGTCTAGTATTTTTAAGTAAAGAATGTACAAAATTGCATAACTGTAGATATCATGAAAAGTTATAAGCTTGTTATGTCAGCAAAAATACATAGTTACCGAGCCATCCAGGTGACTGAGGGATTGTTTTGCACTTGCACCCAGCGGTTTGCTGGCCCACTAATATAATAATGCCCACTATGACCTGCCGTGATCTGTGTTGTACTTAGTGTCGGTGGTGTTTAACTTGTGACCTTTTGAAATATTTTTGGGAAAAATAAAACATAGTGTAAAAACTATTGGAATCCATTCAGTTACTGATTCTGAACAAACTATAATATTCAGGTTTCGCATAAATTAAAAATAATGTTGTATATTATTATTATAAGCTAAGATTATTATTCTTACTAATATTATAAAAGCGAAAGTGAGTTAGTTACGTCATCACGCCTAAATGGCAAAACCGATTTTGATGAATTTTGGTACAGAGATAGTTGAGACTCTTGAAACGGGCATAGGCTAATTTAAAAGAAAAAAGTGAGCATAGGGGGAGAAAGCGTAAAGTAAATTAATATACGCGGACGAAGCCGTGGGTAAAAGCTAGTGTATGTATATTTATCCGAAGCGTTACTTACCTACTACCGTTACGGTAATTAATACCCTTGTCATACTAAAATACCTACACATTGTAACAATCCCTCTTTATGAGCAATCGCGCGGGGCTTATCTCCCAGCTTACAAAGCAATATTGCTCATACCCTATCAACAAAAGGTATATTGTGGGACATGACATTTCCGGGTAGTCTGAGAACCGTAGAATTCGGTTCTGTAGATAGTGCAAAAGTAAGTTTGGGTAAAATTCTTGTATCCATCTGGTGATCGGCTGATAGAAAATTGCAATATGATAAAATACATAGTCATTGTTAAAAAATATCCTTTTTACATAGGTATTTTATTATTAAAGAAAGATTTAGAAAGAAAAATCGTTTATTTGTACCTCACATAATAGGGTAGTTTCCTGGGTCAAAATAACTACATTTTATTTAGTCCGTGTTTTAGATTATAAAAAAATATTGGACACGTATTTTTTCTTTTTTAGATTAAACAAAAAATAACAAAGATACAGCTCATCAAAACTACGTCTGACGTCACCCCGTGCGAAAAAATGTAGCACAGCGTGACGTCACACGCAACTTCAATGGGCTATATCTTTGTCATTTTTGGTTTAATTTACAAATAAAAAAATACGTGTCCCTTATTTTTGAATAATCCAAAAGACGGACTACTTAAATTTTTTTAGGCAACTAGCCCATTGTATGAACTAATACATAAAGGTAAATGAAAAAAAAATATATATTACAAAACCAAATCCTCCACCGTATTTATTTAATGCTTTATGCACACAAAGTACAGAGGCGGTGTTCCAGTATTTTTGTTCAGTGTGTTCAAGTGTTTCTTAAGCCTATTTGCAAAATATATATCATTTATCATTTATCCACCACTCATCATCATTTACCCAGCTAGGCGCATTACTTTGTGTAATTTATTTCATCTCCACTGCTCTCAAAACGGTGAAGGAAAACATCGTGAGGAAACCGGCATGCCCTAGAACCAAAAATTCGAAGACATGTGACATTCACCAACCCGCACTGGGCCCGCGTGGTGGATTACGGCTCATTCCTTCTCCTAGAGAGGAGGCCTGAGTCCCAACAGTGGGAACATTAAAAAAAGGCTGATGATGATCATTTATCCAGATAAACTCAAAAATTACTGAAAGGATTTTCAGGCGGTTTTCCCTAAAGTCATGAGTGAGAAAAGCTGAGAATTTCAAAAATGTATAAGACCCGTGCAGTAATGAAAGATAGACTATAATATCATAAAAGATACCAAATCTATATCTCCTTCATCGTTGATGCTGAAGCGCATTACTTTATTAAGAGCCCATTCACTCCAGCTTTAACGCAGTTAAATTGTTTCAGCTATTTAATTTAATTTATGATTTGATAATCTGGAACATTGATAGTGTTTTCGTCTTATAATTGCGCATTGGTAGCTGTACTACATTGCCGGGATTCCGATCTCGATTTCCGGCCACCGGCGAGCTATGGGTAGGTCGCTGTCTGACCCTCCGAACTGTCCGGACCGAACCCGAAATGTCGACGGCGCGCACTGTTCCCGCGCGCTTCAAGGAGTTGTCAGCAACAGTAAAGGCCCAGCTGGGTCGAAGCCTACTGGGGCCAGGATTAATTTCGAAAGATAGCTTGAGCCCCGGTGTGAACGCTGACAGTATTGCTATGCTGGATGGCAATGCTGATTCGTTGACCGAAAAAAAGCCCACCCAGAAATCAATCTGTAAACTTAAGTGGTCCTGAATAAGCTTTATTATTATTTGATGATTACCCCCATCAAAAAGTAAAAGCTACGTGAGCTAAGTTAAACTAGCTTAGCAGTTGGTCGGCAACCGGCTTTAGTCTCAACAATAGCCTGGTGACGGCCGGGCATACCGCTTCAAATTGCTGCGAAATTGTTCAGACGCCCGAAATAATGGTTTTATACTATTAAGTCTTGACAGGTCGGTGACACGGAAAGTATTCGGTTTATTTATATTTCGGAGAAAATTATGGAGGAAAATTGCTTCATTGTTCTGGGTGGCCAACTATCTGGTGGAGGGGGAAGGAAGTTGGGACGACCTTCGTACAATATCTTACTTATTATATAACGTGGATCACAAAATATTTAACGACATTTTGGCCACATACTGCGATGGGCGAGCTCGTTTAGAGGAAGTATTCCTGTTTTGGCACCTATGGTTTCAGCACCTAAGCTATTCTACTTTTGGCACCAATGTATATAGTCTTTACTTAAGTGCCGTTTTTTTAAAACAGGTGTCTTTGAGGTGTTATCTTTGGATTGAATTGGAATTAATTCCCTGCAAGCGAGGTAGTTTAGAAAGAAGAAAGAAAGAAAGAAAAAGTGTTTATTTGCGCCCAACATGACGCATATCCCAAAAATAAATAAATATAACAAAATACCAGTTTGAGTTAGTTTGTAATAGCATTGTTTTACAGAATACCCAAAAACCAAATTTTAAGTTATGTGTATCACAATCATAAGTTGCTATTTCTGTACATTCCCTAATAGTAACATAGACTTAGTAAATCCGATTGTCAAAGTATGATTAGTTTACATTAGTTTTAAATTTTGTTATCATTTAAGTGAAATCTAAATTTCTTATCTTTAGCCAGATTAAGTTCAAATAAACTTTTAGGCATATTGGAGGTACGTTTTGTTTTTTCAAACTTAGTTATGTTTATTAGTTTCTTTGTATTTTGTGTTTTCTGTAATGTTGCAGTATTTCTTACTTATTAGTTTAGTGCTGAACGTGGAATAAAAAAAAAAATTCTTCATTCGGCTCCTACGGTAGTTTCTAGTGATAGAATGTGGGATATGCGGAAGAGGATGTAAAGTCCCGTAACCTCCTTTTGAAAAGAAAAGATCCTCCGACCAGACAGGTATTGTGTCTGGTCTGGGCAACTGCGCGAAAGTTGATTTTAGACTGTTGTATTACTTTCTAATCGTGTACAAAACTTTGATAAAGCGATTTTGCATTTTGAATTTTTTAGTTTCTATACTAGCGTAAAGTGATATCGTAGAAGCCGCTTTACATTAAGCTGGCTTAGAAAGTATAAAGTGTTTTTTGTCAGGCTTTCACTGACCGCTTTAATGCTCTTTCATTTACCTTTTGCGGTCCGGGGAACCACGGTAACTCTTTTGAACAGTCCATAGACTTACAAAGTAACTTGAAGTAAAGTCGACTGGCCTGTTGGTCTAGTGGTTAGTGGCCCTGACTGCTAAGCCGGAGGCCGTGGGTTCGATTCCCACCCAGGACAAATGTTTATGTGATGAGCATGATCATTTTTTCTGTGTCTGGGTGTTATTTATCTATAATATGTATGTATTTCGAATTATATAAGTATGTTTATCAGTTGTCTAGTACCCATAACACAAGCTCTGCTTAGCTTGGGACTAGACGGCGTTGTGTGATAGTTGTGGAATATTATTAAAGTTTTGCTGTGTTAGGGCTGCAAGAAATTCTAAAATGGAAACCCTTGGTTCTGGAAAGCAAAAGGCAACTGGGAATTTACGTATTATCATCATCATTTCAGCCGAAGGACGTCCACAGTGGTACATAGGCCTCCCCCAAGTATCGCCACAACGAACGGTCCTGTGCGTCTCGCATCCACCGTATTCTCGCGACTGTAACTTGCCCCCCTAGCCAAGTTACAACCGTTTCTTTTGCGTCGAACGCCATGAGTTGACCACGCCCCCGATTCTTTTGTTTTAACCACGTGACAGCGTTAAAATGACGTCACTCCCGTACATTTGAAGTTTACTACTAGCTTTAACCATTGCAGATTATCAACGTGGCTAGGGGTACAGGTCATCAGGTAACCATGTGGGAGGCCTTTCAAGACTGCGTTTGCTTTAGGTGACTGTAAGCCTTCTGATGAAGAGCAAATTATAAGCGACCATGTTTCAGTGCTGTAATGTCATCACTGGCAATACGCACTGGTCATAGACTTTCATCTAAAGACACTGTGGTAAGTTGAACGAGAAGATACCGCGCAGCATCCCGAACGAATTTACGTATAATTCCTTGCCGGAGTCTGTGTTTCCTGATAGCTACAGCCTGGAAATCTTTAAGTCGAGAGTGAATAGGTTTCTTCTAGGTAAGCGCGTTCCATCGTCGATTGCATCGTCGCTTTCCATCAGGTGAGATGGCGGTCTAGCGTGAACCTACCAACAATAACAACTGCAAATGAAGAATTCCCCTTAGATTCCTACCTATATGATTCAAAAACATGTGACCTAAAAAATCGTCCATTAAAGCTGGTGTTACCCCAAGAGAAAAACACCAGTGACACGAAAAAAAAATCTTTTGTCCCCGTTTTTTTCGATTTATACCCCTCCGTAGGGGGTTGTCAGACGAATTTATGTCCCAGCGATTAGTTGAATGCTTTTTAAATCGACGTTGTCGGGTAAGTAATGGTTTTAGACGGTATCTGTTCTTTGCAATGTATTGCCATTGTATATTTTAAGATATGGGTTGTAGAATAGATTAGGAGGTAGGTAATGTTGCTGTTTGTTGTTATTTTAATGAAATATTTAAATTGAAACAATGAAAAGATGGCAAGAAACCTATGTTTGTATCTTCTAAGAAGGGCAACTGAAGGAACCTAAGGGGTAAAACGTTATTCACTCGGAGGAGATTAAAACTCTTAAAGCTAGGAGTATTCTAGACTTCCTGGAAGCCTCCGGGCTAAAAGAGTTACTCTAACAAGGTGGCGAGTCACAATAGATCTTTTAGGTCGCAGTGACTACATCCCCTACACTACGGGAGATGCATAGCCCCTTATCTTCAAAAATAATAAAGGGGTAAAACACAGCAAAAGGTCTGTTACTCCCTCTCACTCCACCGACAATAGAAGAAGTTATTTGATGATTTCTCAACTAGGGAAAAATGATAAGCCTTGTTTAACATTTCCATTTCATTTTTTTTTTTTTGTTATATTTTATTTTTTATGCTTTCGATTTGTATCTCATCATCATCATCTTCCTGCCCTTATCCCGTTTTATTTGGGGTGGGCGCAACACGTTTTTTTCTTTCATTCTGTCCTGTCGCTCGTCACGCTATCACTAACTCCCTTTTCATTCATATCACTTCTCACACAATCCATCCATCTTTTCTTTGGCCTCCCTCTCCCTCTCCATCCATCCACATGTAAATTCATAACTCTTTTAGCAATATGCGTTTCATCTCTCCTTTTTACATGACCATACCGAGACAAACGATTCCCTTTCAACTTTTCAGTCACCGGCGCCACTTTCAAACTTCCCCTAATATACTCATTTCTCACTTTATCCATTCTTGTCACACCACACATCCATCTTAACATTCTCATCTCCGCTACATGCAATCTTTTTTCATCCGTCTTTTTCACAGCCCAACATTCTGATCCATACAATACAACAGGCCTTATCACGGACTTGTATCTATTGTAGTTAAAAAGTTAAACCATTAGATATAATAATTAAAGGTATAAAAAATCTTTAAGATTTAATTTCTTCTGAACCTCTCGAGTATCGCCACTCCAATCAAAAACATTCCAACAATAGGTACCCAACTAATTAATATTTGACGTAAACAAAACAATGACGTAAGACCTTTCTCTTAAATGGGGTCAAAAGGTTGCCTAATCTTGGTGAAGTAAAAAATGATGGCGAGGGCCGTCAGCGGACGCGATGTGGACAGAATTGGAGGCGACACTTTAATGAAAACCGCTTACAAAATACTTCACTAAATAAACAATAAAACAGAAGCTTAACTGACGATTGGCGGGGATTAAAACTGTTAGGAGGAATATAACGCCTCTCTCAAATCGACAAAAACCGTTCATATTGAGGTTGGTGAAGAGAGAGGGAATGGACATCAACCAACAGCATGCATAGCGGTCGCGTCCAATCACGTATTAGCGTCTATGCCATAGTCTATGCAAACTGCCACAGACTACAAAATACGAGTTGCACAAATTGTGCTACGGGTGCATCGTGGTGTTGCCACTTTATTAAAATGTAAAATGTATTAGTCACCCTATTTATTTATTTTAGTTTTTATTTATAACTCATCTGTATTTCTAGTGTTTTTTGATCCACATTTTTTTAATTAGGAGTATATATGTTTTTTAAAGAGTACGTCATCATCACCATCATTTCAGCTGAAATAAGTCCACTGTTGGACGTAGGCCTCCCCCAAGCGTCGCTAAAGAGCTAGCATTCACCGGATACCCGCGACCCTCACCAGGAAGAGTTTCTAAGAAGAGTGACTGATTGTATTACCTCAGGATATTTTGAAATTAACCTTCTGTTATTATTTTTTTACGCTACAAAGTGGACGTATTTTTATGTTGTTTTGGTGAACATTGAAGACGTTTTAAGGGAAATTAAACTGGAATTTAAAAGACGGCATTATAATGGACTTGCCCACCGCTGAGTATCTACGGGATTCTCAAGGGAGAATTATCGAGTTGTATTAGTAATGTTAACACAGTGCGTTATTTTTTGCAAAAAGTTTTTATTCGGAGGCCGAGTTCTATACCATTTTTTTTAGGTGATATTTTTTTCAAATAACTTCCGTTGCCCTGGATTAGCCCACTCATTTATTTATTTATTTATTAAAACTTTATGCACTATTACAGTACAAAGGCGGACTTAATGCCTTAGGCATTTTCTACCAGTCGACCTTAGGGTGGTGCAGAAATAAAACATGGTAGGTGCAACATAAAGGCAAACAAACCAATAAAAAAACTAAAACCAAAATAAATATACAATAATATAAATAAAACTTTTATAAATAAATACTTATATAAATACATACAAATAAACAAAATTATAGTGAGAAACAAATCCACCAAATCACAGCTGTGATGATTCTGCCAATTTCTTGCGAATGTGTTCACGTGCCATAACCTTAAACGAGAGCCGGCTAGATGCCATCCTGATATTCAACGGGAGCTCATTCCAAAGAAATATCGCTTGGACTAAGAAAGAAGAACGGATAAATCCAGAGCGGTGCGAGGGACATCGTAGTAGACGATTATTCGTTGATCGGAGATTTCACTCATGTTGTTTTAGTTAAAGTTGAAGGTACACATTTGGGTTTTAGTCAGTAAAAGTCTGACACGCCCTCCCGCTCCGCTCAAGGGCTAAAGCCAAGGGCCAAATCATTGGATGATTTCCCCATCTAAAAAAAATTCCCTACTTAAAAAGAGCAAAAATTACGTTTATTGTTTGGGAGCCCCACTTAAATATTTATTTGATTCTCTTTTTTTATTAACACGCTTTTATTAGCTTCACTTGTAACTATGTAAGAAAATCTTGGAATCTTAATTTGACCCTCTTGCTGGTCTTTGATCAGGATGAAATTTTGCACACGCTCTGAGTTCTGATGACAATACATGACTAGCTTAGAAACGTTATTACAAATCCAATATGGCGGCCTCCCCAAGATGGCGAACTGGCTGTTTGAATTGCACTTCCATGATATGGATATCAAATGAAAGGGTATGCTGTCAGGAATACGAAAAAAATAGTCAAGTGACTCAAATCTAATATGGCGGGCGTCCAAGATGGTGGACAGGCTATTTGAAATGCACCTCCATGATATAGGTATCAAATGGAAGGGTTTGCTGTCAGGAATACGAAAAAAATAGTCGCGTGACTTGAATCCAACATGGCGGACGTCTAAAATGGCGAACAGGCTATTTGATATGCACCCCAATGATATGGGTATTAAATGAAAGGATTTGCTGTCAGGAATACGAAAAAAAAGTCACGTGACTTAAATCCAACATTGCGGACGTCCAAGATGGCGGACAGGCTATTTGAAATGCACCTTCATGATATGGGTATCAAATGAAAGAGTTTGCTGTCATGAATATGAAAAAATAGTCACGTGACTTAAATCCAACATGGCGGACAGGCTATTTGAAATGCACCCCCATGATATGGGTATTAAATGAAAGGATTTGCTAAATGGGATACGAAAAAAATAATCACGTAGCCTACATCCAACATGGCGGCCGTTCCAAGGTGGCGGATTGACTATTTGAAATGCAACCCTATAATTTAGGTATAAAATGAAAGGGTTTGCTGAAAATAATGCGAAATGACATTTTCTTGCCAAATTATCATGTCATGGGTATCCGCATTGGCGGAAATGGAAAGAATGCATGCTAACGCCGTATTAAATTTGGATGCGTAAAACTGTGAATTTTGTTAAGTTTGTTAATAATAATAGTAGATTATGCACCGAGGGGCTAAAGTTGTGTCTTATGTCACGGGCGTTATATTGAATCTCGAGCGCAATGAAGGATTCGGGATTTAATTCACGAGCAAAGCGAGGGAGTTAATACAAGAATCCTGAATGCAGCGAGGGATTCAAGCTAGTCCAAGGCAAAGACACCTTTAGCCCAGAGGAGGATACTCTACTTTTTACACCTACTGTGAGAAAATAATAATCACATTATTGACAAGCGGGTCATAATGAAATCCATTATTGACCGGTTGTGCCCCCGGCCACTAATGACTCACTTTAGGTTAAGGTTGCTTGACATATAATTTGACATTTTCGAGCAGGTGGTGTGAAAATATCTTTAAATACCTATAAATATTTTAAATTAGTAAGTAGTAAATTAAGTTTGAATAATAAGAAGACTAAAAAGTATAAAATAAAAATAATAGTTTAAAAAACTAAAAAACACGCTTTAATGATGAAAGAAACTAAAAAGTGGAAAATAATTTCTAATTTAGAAATAAATCAAAAAACAATAAAATAATGGTATTATTGCGAAAAAAGCGTTCTTGAAAAGCGCCCCACGCTTTTTTCGCATTAATACCATTTATTGTTTATCATTAAAGCGTGTTTTTTAGTTTTTTAAACTAATATTTTTATTTTATACTTTTTAGTCTTCTTATTATTCAAACTTAATTTACTACTTACTAATTTTTATTATGTATTGTTACAGTAACAACAAAAATACATCATCTTTGAAATTTTGAACTGTCTATCACTGTTCATGAGATACAGCCTGGTGACAGACAGATGGACAGAGGAGCCTTACCAATAGGGTCCCGTGTTGACCTATTGAAGATTTAAAGATTAAAAGCATTTATTTCAAATAAACTATTTACAGGCATTTTTGAACTGTCAAGAAATCAGTCAGAAAAAATATGCTAATTGCACATTCCAAAGCGTAGACATCACGCAGAAGTTCATTTGCCTTTCTTCATAACATTACTTACTAGCCATTTCTATTCAATCGTACGGTGATTAGCATTAAAACCGTAATGTTTTGTCTCATTTGTAGCAAGAAATATGTACAAAGCTAACGATCTGAATGTATCCTATTTGGATTTAGTCCAAATGGAGCAATAACCTAGAGAAACTCAGTCTGAGAGGCAGATTCAAATGACCTGAAATAAGCAATCTTTTTAGGGTTCAGTACCTCAAACAGAAAAAGCAGAACCCTTATAGGATCACTTTGTCAGTCTGTCTGTTTGGGCTCTTTATCTTGGGAAAGCGTGGAGGTATCGACTTGAAATGGTGTAGTCAGGTCTGTGTTTCCTTGAAGCTGTGAAAAAAACAAACTCCTAAGATGACGAAACAAGTTACGGGACTGGATAGAGTTTTTGTCACAAAACAACATATATTTCGACACACTCAAGAGAACCATAATTCTTAGGGTACTTCCCGTTGTCCCAGAATCCTGAAATTGGGCATAACGCAAGGTCTTACAGCACAGGTATATTATTCAAGGAATCAAATACAAATTTTTTGATTTCTTGATTTTCTAGTTTTTTAATTCCATAGTTTTTAGAAATAAATCTGAAAAGATTAAATTTGTTTTTACGTCACAAAAAAAAACTTATTTTCAATTCGGAAAAAAATTCGAGACTCCAATCGGGAATTGAACTATTTACATAGGTAAATTTGTACCTACGGAACCCACGGTGCGTGAGTCTGACATACACATGCCTAATTTTTTCTTAATGAACTAAATCTTAATCTAAACTAAATTAAACTAGTTCTTGACTACCACCAGAAAGCAGTGATGTAATCGTTGATGGTGAAGTGCACTAGTTTATTAAGAACGTATTCACTCTAACCTTGAAGATACCTAAATTAAGATCAGACAGGAACACATGAGATGAAAGCGGTCGGTGGTCGGTTCAATTCCAAAAAGCAAAACCCAAGGTGAATGAGCTCCCTAATTACTTTTTGGCAAGCGTGGTCCACCTTTTCGACTACATCATCGCATACCATCAGGTGTGACAGTATTCAACACAAGCCTGTCATTAATAAAAAAGACGGATAATATAAATATTTTGATGAATTATTTATTTAATATTGATTTCCACAGGTCTTGTAGGATATTCCAATCCGAATACAGTTTTGGAATACTAAAGCAACTCGTGCAAATAATTCACCCTGCATAACTGCAAACTAATCCTTAATTTTACGTATAACGTTCGCTGATCCCCAAAAGATTACCTACTAGCTGGGAAAAACTTATTCAAGTTACTTCTGTAAACCACACGATTTTGGACCTTTCTAGATTAGATATAAGAGCTGTTTTAGCATGTTACTGAAAACTTATTTAACCGCCATTACCAGGTCTGAAATACATGTTTCAGTGAAGTTTTTCAGGAAATGCACGTCAAGGGACATGTTTTGAAACATTTATAGTGAATGTAGAATGAGAATTTTGTATGTTACTACTTCATTATAGCAGTTTCCGTGAAGAACAACTGCACGGGGATATGCATTTCAAATTATACGAATGTTTGAATGGTAAAGACTTAGGGCGGTGTGTATATAAGTTTTCTGTTACAATATTGAAATACGCGTGGTGTAGAAAAGTGTACTTTACTGTCCTCGCACACGGGCCTCAAAAAAACGCCGCCACAAAAAAAACGCTCGAAACGGCCACAAAAAAAGCTAGAAGCCGCCGCAAAAAACAGCTGAAGCGCCTGACAGCTTGTGGCTGGAGAAGCTTGAAGCGGCTTGGTTTGTACTGTAGTAGAGTAGTAGATCCACAAAAATAAGACTGCCTTAAAAAGAAGCTTGAAGCGGCGTTTTTTTGAGGCCCGTGTACGGGGACACTTATGGCTAGTATTGTGGAAAAAAAACTACAGTACCAACCAATGCAGATTTTAACACGTTTTTATTCGCAATATGATTACCCATAAAAATGGTAGGCGCAGTAAATTGTTTGTACAGTAAACACTTTTTTGCTTTTAATGACATACTTATGCCTACGGAATAGAAGTCAAAATCGGTTGAACGGACAGTAAATAAGAGTTTGTTTATATAGCTAATGTTTTTGCGAATGTAGTAGGTATCATTTTTTTTATGGTGGGGAAAATCATCCAATGACAACCCTCACTCTTGGACGGAGTGGGAGAAAGTGTCAGACTCTTACTGACTGAACATCTACTCCGTTTCTTCTAGCCTCCATACCGAGGCTCGAGCTCCTTTTCGGATAACCCTGGTCCCAGTAGTTTTCAACCCGGCTGGGCCCCTGCTGTTGCTGGCAAATGAGGCGCGCGGGAACAGTGCGCGCCGTCGACGACTTGGGCTCGCTCTGAACAGTTACCGGATGGATGTAGTAGGTGTAGTCAATTTTAAATAGAAGCTTAATGAACCTTCACTGCAAGACATTGAACAATAACCTACTTCCATGTTAAAATACCCGGGTTCCTTGTACTAACAAAATTACTTTGAGAACAGTACTTATTTAGAAGGAAATAGTAATGAAAACCAACAGTTTTGCCGCACTGCACAAAACGCTAATTGTTTGTTTGCACGCAAACAAAACTATATTGTTATTAATATTTTATTCTTTGATAAAACTCAAAGCTTTAATTTCAAATAAACCAGGCACTTTTGAACTGTCAAGGTCGAAAAGATGAAACTATTTGCCCACAATTACGAATCGTAGTCTCTCATCATCATCATAAGCCTTTTAATGTTCCCACTGCTGGGACTCAGGCCTCCTTTCTAGGAGAGGGAATGGGCCGTAATCCACCACGCGGGCCCAGTGCGGGTTGGTGGATGTCACATGTTGGCGCCACCGTGAGTTACACATTGTTAGTTGTCTCTTTCTTTTTATATAATAAATAGTGTCTACATGTTGTTACTACATTGTGTGTAATTTACGAGGGTGTATGCCAAATAAAATAGTTTTCTTTCTTTCTTTACATGTCAACGAATTTTTGGTTCTAGAATATGGCCGGGTTTCCTCATGAATCGTAGTCTCTATAGAGGCAAAACCATAGTGGCCCAGCAGGGTCGAAGCCTGCTGGAGCCATAAGTTTGCTTCTGAAAGGAAAACCCGAGGCCCTAAAATGCAAAGCAACATAGGAGTGGATTTGAGCCAGTAAAACTCTGACACGCCCTCGCACTCTGCTCAGGGGTGAAAGATGTTATTGGATGATTTTCCACCTAAAAAAAGCACAAATTTTCACTCTAAGTCACTTTCATTCATAAAACCTTAACCTGGGAGTCTTGCAAAGAGTGAATAAGCTACTTCTAGGCAGGCGTGACCATCAGGTGAGATAGCGATCAAACACTAGTCTATCACACTACATATGTATTTAAAATTATAAAGGCTAAATTTTGTAAATTGACTACGGAGGAGGAGTGTATGTTTCAATAGTCGAACAGATTTCGATGTAATTCGATGAACGAGTATACCATGTCCTGTAATAGTACACACAAAACTGTCTATAATGGGAATATGAGTTCCCAAGGGATAGTTTTCTGCTTTCACGTGAGCGAAGCCACTGGCAGTAATACGAAAAAAAAAGGTTTTATTTATGTGAATTGAGCAGTTATGGTACAGTACTAGCGGTCCCAACTTACGAGTTGTACCTAGGTCGCGAGTTTAAACCCAGCCATTTATTCTATCACTACTGCTCTCAGAACGGTGAAGATAACAGCAATATCTTAGAACCAAAAATTCGAAGACATTTGTAACCTCATGTGGTAGATTACGGTCCATCCCCTGAAAAGGAGGCCTGAATCTCAGCTGTGGGAACATTATGAGGCTGATTATGCTATGCTATGTCAATTGATAACTAAAGAATACATCTCTCTCAATGCCGTGACAAAAGCTCACTATCCTACTTCACGAAATTGACTCACAACAGAGAGAGACAAACAAACGTTAAACACAAATGAGTGACAGAGACAGAGATAGCAATCAGTAGCGGTCTCAGTGATAAACAGTGCGTGTTGGTCGCTATTCTGATTAGCTACTGCGCCAGACAGGTGAGAGAAACTGAATTGCCTGAAAATGAATGGAGGTAATGAAATTGTCAGGCCTACATGTTTATTCAGGACTAGAACAGACAGTACGAGATTGTTCTGTCTCATCATCAGCTTTTTTCATTTTCCCACGGCTGAGACTCAGGCCTCCTCTCTAGGAGAGGGAATGGGCCGTAATCCACCATGCGGGCCCAGTGCAGGTTGGTGAAAGTCACATGTCATTGAATTTTTGATTCTACGACATGCCAGTTTCCTCACGATGTTTTCCTTCGCCGTTTTGAGAGCAGTGGTGATGAAATAAATTTGAATAAACAACTACCAGTAAATGACACAAAGTAATGTGCCTGGGTAAGTCTGAACCCGAGACCTACAACTCGTAAGTTGGTGCCGTTAACACTCGGCCATAAGAGCTGAAAAAGGCTCCTACCGAAAGATTCACAAATAAAACATATTATTTCAGGACATGGACCTGTGTTTTGAAATCCGTTCAGCCATTTATGCGTGATGGAGTACCAAACACCCACACACAAACTTTCACCAGTGTGATGCGGTACAAGTGAGAATTCCGGCCGTAGTTTCAACACGAACCGTGCCAAATTCCTGCCGGAATTGACACTGGGTGTCGGCACTTCATAACTATTCAGATCTATTCACTAAAGTTAAGCTGTGGCTAACCACTGAGCATAACTTCTGACAGTTTAACAACTTGCTTTATAATGATTATGATACTGACAGCGTGAGGTTTATTAAATCGTAGTGGTTTTTTTTATGGTAGGTAAATCATCTAATGACAACCCCCGCTCTTGAGCGGAGCGGGCGATAGTGTCAGACTCTTACTGACTAAAAACCCATCCCGTTCCTTCTAGCCTTTTCATACCGGGGCTCAAGCTATCTTTCGAAACTAACCCTGGCCCCTACTGGGGCCTACCGGCCTACTGTCCTACAGGCTTCGACCCAGCTGGACCCCTGTTGTTGCTGACAACTCCTTGAGGCGCGCGGAAACAGTGCGTGCCGTCGACGACTTGGGCTCGGTCGGACAGCGAGCTACCTATAACTGGCCGTCCGCAAGCCCACACCTACGCGTGGTCTCCGCCGAAATCATAGTGTTTTATTATTATCTCATAGTTACGTGGTTATAACTATCATCTATACAAACATATTATACTACTGTCGCTGCTTTATTCCTGAGTGACATAGGCTATATTATTTTATGAAAGCTAATATTTAAAAAAAATATCTACCATCACGCCAGCGACGTCGCTAGTCGTTACTAGTTTTTTTTCATAAATCTACTGTTTCAGGAGTGGTGGGGGCGCGGTTCCCAACATGGCCGCGTGACGTCACCGCCATTTTTCATTCCCACCGCCGCCCAAGTTGCTATCGAAGTTTTGTTATTACCCCCCGAATTGAGAGATTTGCCCGATATCGCGCCGATTCGTACCATATTGGGGAAACGATTTGTTAAAAAAATATTAAATGTTGTTATCGGGTTTTGCGAGATCGAGTAGATGGTGTTTTTGTTATCTTTGGCCTGTTTATTCATATAATATTGTTGCTAGCATCTGCTCGTGACTTTTTCCGCCTTTTTAAGTCAAAAACATATATATTTTTCTAAAAACTATCGTTCATAACTGCGATCCCCGAAAAATTAAAAAAAAAAGTTATTATTAGTAGTAATGTTAAAAATAGAAGTTCTTAGTAAACTCTAAAGCACTTTTAACTTTCTGAATCAGCTTCAGGTTTCAATTAAATTACAAACCTATTTTGAAAGTTTAAACTCTACGTCATAGCATAAAGTACTTCTAAACAATCAAATCGTAAAGATTTAATCAAAATAATTAATAGCAGAACGTTTAAAATCGCATGCTCACACCCTTTAAAATCAAAACATTAAAACTATTAAATAATTTCTCAGAAATACTAAATACCAATTTACAAAAGGCGCTAAATGTTTAAAACAACTTAATCGCGTGAGAAAGAAATACCAACAAAATCACGCATTGAAATAAAACACGACAGAAAAATAGTTAAATTATTTTTTAACTATTTTTTGAAATTCCGATGACCTAGTTGGACCAGATGGTTGGCCTGATAGGAGTACGACCAGCCTGATATGGTCAAGCTCGAGTTAATAAAAACGCGTCGATATGAAATAGTTTTTAATTGTAATCAGGCACGCAAGTGTAATAAAATGTGCTGTTTCAACGCCTACTTTTTAACTGAATACAGGGTAACTTATGAGTAGATACATTGTTTTATTTTAAAGGTCAGTTAACTTATATTTTTTACTTGCTTCTACCAGTCGAAAATTCACAACTCCTTTTTTAACGGTGGAAATCATCGAATTCACCCGCTCTAAGCGGAGCGGGAGGGCGTGTGAGAGTTTTACCGACTAAAACCACACCTGTGACTTTCAGCTGCCCATTGCGTTCTAGGACTACGGGTTTCCTACAACAACTTAGCGTGCAGATTTGGGCACTTCCATCATCCACCATAAGTACTACGATGGATGTCATAACATTTGGGCTCGTCGTTTGTCTATGTTAAGGCAAACCTTGCGTTGCTCCACATCAGTGCCACTGCGGCGAAGCTGTCTACTTTATCTCTCGGTGATAAAGTAGTAATCTACTAATGAAAGAATGTTTTAAATCGGTTCAGTACCTTATTCGCTACAAGCACGCTTGCAAATGCGCTTCCTTGCGAACAAGTCTCAAAAAGCCTCTTTATACAAATGACAAATCAAGTTTATAATTTTGTACGGAGAGGCCGATTTTATAGTTTCCTGAAAAAAATCTCGTGAAAGGTAGTTCAGTTTGGTATAGTATCAGTAGATCAGGATATCACTAATCGACACTTTTCGTAGTCAGAGGATTAGCTCATTCCTTTTTCAAGAATTAGCATTTTTATTCAATATTCGATTGTTGCTAGACTTCTGGGCATGTTTCTGGTATGCCTGTAGGCTTCTGCTTGGACAACTTTGGAACTGTCTAGCGGCATAACTGATTTATGCCGCTATGTAATACCAAAGTTCTCCACGTGATACAAACTTATACAACATACCGAAAAATAACTATCAGGCCGTTGCCCTAATATTGTTTTACGTTTTTTTTTTTTATAAATGAACTATATATCAGATGAATAATGAGTTCCAATAACATTCCTCGCCGCTCTACCTTGAATCAGAGCAGAAATGTACCAAATACCTTCTCAGATATTCCTAGCGCAAAAATTCTATCTAAAGATAGCCATCGACCTCCAAAACACATAAACAACGTGGCCTCCACTACGAAAACAATATGTTCACAAAAATTCCGTCGTGTGTGCGTTGTCCTCTTGCCAAGGGTTCTGCACACAATATTCGACCTTTGGCACCATATGTGCCATAGTTACTGGGAAAAATTACCAAACGCGATTTTTTATAGGACTTTTTCTGAGATAGACGTGTTTTTTTAGTGTTTTGTGATTTGAGAGACTTGATTGTGGTTTGAAGGATTTTTTTTCAGGGATTTGATTAAAATACTGTGAGTGTAAATTAAGAAACTTACAGCTATTTAGAAAAAAATATCATTTATTAAATGTTAAATGATATTTTTTTCCAAATAGCCTGTTGGTCTAGTTGTTAGTGGCGCTTACTGCTATGCCTGAAGTTGTGGTTTCGATTCACACCCAAGACAAATGTTTGTGTGATTAGCAGTCTGACATGCTGTCTTGCTCCACCGGGATGTTATTTGATGATTTCCTATCAAAAACAGAACCTCACGTCAAAATATTCAAGTCAAAGATAAAACAACTTATACATACATATATAGGTATATAGAATGATCAATACATTAAAAATTGAGAATAAAAAACTACACGATTTCACCAAAAGAAGATAAATAGCCTTCTACAAGGTGGATCAATGACCTGATGAGGGTCATGGAAGTAAATGGATATAAGAATAATTGGACCACCCGGTGTAGAGCCTCTTAGGTAAGATCTGTGTCCAGCATTTAATGCTAGTTAGAATGATTATGTGATCAAAACTAACTCCTCTTTTACGAGCTTAAAGATTGATAATATATGACTATTAATCAAAGTGATAAAATACCATTCTACTGCAGAATAAATTAAAAATATCTGTTTAAAATTATTTAAGTTTATTTATAACTTTACAGGTTTTGCAGCTTCGCCCGTGTACATAAAATATAGCCTATGTCACACAGGAATAAACCAAATTTTTATTGGTGAAAAATTTTAGCAATCGGCCCAGTACTTTAAGAGATTACCCCCCACTAACAAAAAAAAAAACAAAATTAACCTCTTTATTATATTAGTGTAGACAAACCAAAGTACAAATCCTTTCTCTTAATAATCTTAGTACCAAAAACACTTGAAATACTTTGCCATAAATTTACGTACATCTCCTTATCAATCTCATTGAAGACAAACTGACCTAGTTTGTACTTGATCAATATTGGCTACGATTTACAATGTTTAAACTGGGAGTCATGAGCATGCGTGCGTCAGGGCACTCCGTATCTGTGGACACACCTGGATGACATCACTGAGCTGGATACAATGACATCTACTACTGTGGTTTTGAACAGTCGTGACAGCCACATTTAAATTCAAAGCCACATAACTTGCTTTTAATTACTTTAAGCCACTAATTTTTTTTTTTTTACAACTATCACTCAACGTCATCTAGTCCCAAGCTAAGCAGAGCTTGTGTTATGAGTACTAGACCTTTTCACCCTTGACTTAAAGACCCCCGCCATCATCTTTTCAGCCGATAGATGTCCACTGTTGGACACAGGCCTCTCCCAAGTGTCGCCACAATGAATAATAGGCTTATTCATTTTGGCGACACTTGGGGGTTTCGGATCCATCAGATTCCCGCAACCTTTACCAGATCCCCAGTTTGCATTTTTTTTTTTCACAACTGTCACACAACGCCGTCTAGGCTCAAGCTAAGCAGAGCTTGTGTTATGAGTACTAGACAACTGATAAATATACTTTTACATTTATATAACACACATTTCACATTTTTTAACATTTGTTTTTTTTATATAATATACATACCTACATAATATAGATAAATCACACCCATATACAGATCAAATGACCATGCTTATCACACAGACATTTGTCCTGGGTGGGAATCGAACCCACGATCTCCGGCATAGCAGTCAGGGTCACTAACCGACAAGCCGGTTGGTCTAGTGGTTAGTGCCCCTGATTGCTATGCTGGAGGTCGTGAAGTTCGCTTCCCACCCAAGACGAATGTTTACGTGATAAGCACGATCGTTTTCATTGATTTTTTGACTCTCTGTCTGTTAGTTTAGTGGTTCACTAACCACAGGGATCACTACCGTAACCACTTTACCGGAGGTCGTGAGTTCGATTCCCACCCACGACAAATATTTGTGTTATGAGCACGATCATTTGTTCTGAGTCTGGGTGTAATTTATAGATATGTATATAGAAATATATACATATGTTTATCAGGTGACTAGTACTCATAGTACAAAGCTCTGCTTAGATGGTGCTGTGTGAAAGTTGTGGAAAAAAAATGTCATACTATCTTATAGAAACCAATAAATAACAAACATCCAGAATGATAACATTAGCACACAGCGTGGCAATGCCGCCTATCTTTTGGGCACATTATCTGTCGACAGCGATGTGGAGACGTTTTTCAACGCCATTTTGTTTTAAGTTTTTTTAAACATTTATTTTATTTTAGTGTAATTATCGTTTTTTTTTTTAAACTAGTTTAGTTACGTATTATAAGTAGATATATATATTAGTAAACGCTGGTAAATTAAAAAATAAATGCCAATATCTACATAAATATTAAAAATTGATAATTAAATCTTTCCAGAAAATATATCATTTCCATACGTCTTTACAATCCTAAAAATAAAACCATTTTCACGTTTCTTGGCAACTTGCAGCGGTTTTGCAATTACGGTACCCTAAATTTAATATCACCATGATTTGTGATTACTTATACTAAAAGTTTTTCTCGGAAATATAAGGAAAATATTTAATAGAAGGACACCAGTAGCTTGAATTTTGATGCAGTTGGCGGAACTCCAAACTTAGGTGACCAGTGACGGAGACCCCTGTTTCTTCTTAAATCGACTTAAATGTTCAAGTTACTGAAACTTGCAGAGGTCTTTGGTAATTGGTTGATGTAACTTTATAGTCGTTTGTAACAAAATACTCAGTATTGCCGTTGTGGCTTGCTTTGACAAGGAAGGAGGTTTGGGTTACTAGAGTTTTAGCACAAAGACGTTGTATGCTCCTTAATTGAAAGACGTGAGCGATGAGCGTCCGAACGTCTCCACAAGGATCCAGCAGAATATCAGCGTAGAGTATATTTGCCTGATACATGCTAAGCTGGACTACCATTTGGTGCATCACTGAGATGTACACCGCACTGTGGCTCTAACCTATGTATTTTTTTTTCTAAGTACTTTGATGTGCTTATAATTTCTTTCTTGGTTGATTTTTTTTTTTTGAGCTTTTATAGCCAACTTCCGGTTCCTTCATCGAATCAGCTCCATGTCATAATAATTGTGCATTGTCATCTGATTTATACGTGCATACAAAATTTCAGCTCAATCGGTAACCGGGAATTGGGTCAAATTTAATTTGCAAGATTTGATGACAGACAAACATCGAGACAGGTGAAACTAAATAAAAGCTTTTAATATTTTTAATATGAGAAAGATGTGTAATAACAAATCAATCACGTAAAAATAGTTGTACTTGTATGGAATTGTATTTTGGGTTGGTCGCTCTTAACTAATAGTAGATTATGCACCGAGTGGCAAAAGTTGTGTCTTATGTCACGGGCGTCATATTGAATCTCGAGCGCAATGAAGGATTCGGGATTTAACTCACAAGCAAAGCGAGGGAGTTAATACAAGAATCCTGAATGCAGCGAGGGATTCAAGCTAGCCCAAGGCAAGGACACCTTTAGCCCAGAGGAGGATACTCTACTTTTTACACCTACTGTGAGAAAATAATAATCACATTATTGACCAGCGGGTCATAATGAAATCCATTATTGACCGGCTGTGCCCCCGGCCACTAATGACTCACTTTAAGTTAAGGTTGCTTGACATATAATTTGACATTATCGAGCAGGTGGTGTAAAAATTAATTTTCTAGGTTGCAGCTTATTTAAACGTAGGTACCTACTTTTGAAACTTGACGTTGACGTTTTAGAAATTTAAAATTGCACCAAAACCGTGTGCAGATGGTTGATGGGGACGAACCGTTCCAGAATGGCAACTACCTACCGGAAACCGCAGCGTTGGAAGACCGGTTATCAAGGTGGGCCGCTGACCTGGTGAGGGTCGCGGAAATCTGATGGATGCGAGACGCACAGGACCGGTCATAATGGCAACACTTGGTCGAAAGTGAAACAAGTTCACTTTTGGACATAGGACGCCCGTCCTATGTCCAACAGTGAACTTCTTTCAGCTAAAATGATGATGATAATAAAATTTATTCAAAAAATAAAGTAATACAGTAAACACATTTTTTCTTCATTTGAACTAGGACATCCCGTGTTTCAAGCAAATTGAGGGTGATTTATTTATTTATTTATTTGTTTATCCTCGCATCGGAACGCCTTGCAGTGTAATTGCTGGACTGGCCAATGGAGTACAATTTATTCGGCTACTTTTAACCTAGTGATGAGAATCATGATGAATAAAACCATCCAAAATTTTCCACTAAGGCCACGGAACTAACTTCCTAACTTCCTCACCTTCGCGTGGGTCACTTTAATACCATAAAGACGTTAGGAAACACCATTAAAGAACGACGACCTTCCTGGCTTCGTTTTTAATCATAATAAATCAAAACAAAGTCTAGGTTCGCACGCAATTGGCATGAGCTCGTGATCGTTTAGAAGTAAACACTCATGGGCCTGTTTGACACGCATTTCTGGGTATTTTTGTTTATCAAACAAGATTTTTTGTGCGTGGTGGCGTTCTCGGAATTTTGTTTATTTAATGAGTAAGCTTTTGGGGTATGTGTTCGGTTAGTGTTGTTAGCTGCCTTGCAGCGTAGTTTACCCAGTCTTACTGTTCCCGCACACAGGCGTACAAAAAACGCCGCTTCAAGTTTAATTTTAAGTCGGCCTTTTTTTCTGGCTCGTGTGCGGCGGTGCCGCCACAAAAAAACGCTTGAAGCGGCTTCAAGTTTCACCGGACAAAAGAGGTGTTGCGCGCTTTAGCTGTTCTTTGCAGCCGCTTCTAGTTTTTTTTATGGCCACTTCAAGCATTTTTTTGTGGCGGTGTTTTTTTGAGGCCCAAAGTAACTTTGTCTTCAGAAGCTATGTTTTGGTTACTTATTATAAAGCTACTGCGGTTTGTATATACCGTTTGCTTAAATAATCAAAAATCTATGAATAACAGTAACTCTTTTTTAATCGACTTCCAAAAAAAAAGGAGGACCTCAATTCGGCAGTATTTTTTTAAATGTTCGTTACCTCAGAACTCCGTCGTTTATAGACCAATTTGCCAACCAATTTGCAATAATTTTTTTTCAAAATCCAGTTCTGATGATGGGATCCATGAGGAATCGAGGGAACTCTTCAAATATTATAGGCAATTATCTAAGTATTTTTATTTTTTTATCAAGGACTTAAGCTTTTACAGTCACAAGTGACATTTTATGAAGTAGAACTTTTGAAGAAAACCAGAAATGGCCAAGGATACTTCATACTCAAACAGATATCACAATGAACATAGTTAAGCGACTATGACAATACAAATAAATGAATAGTTCTGAATAGTTATTTTGAAAATAGCATCTTCGAAGTGATCTGATGATGATAATGGAGCCGGAAGTTAAGCACTGGAACTCCGTAATTAATCAATGTATCCTAGCCGTGTTTGGGCTTATTAGAATTGTCATTAGATGCACTTTGGCTATAAGTTGCTATCAAACTGATCTGATGATTATGATGGAGCTGTAAGATAGGCACCGGAACTCCGTAATTAATCCTTCAAAGCCTAAAGAGATTCACTTTGGCTATAAGTTACTATAGAACTAATCTGATGATGGAGCCTGAAGAACTAAGGTGGACACGGGAACTTCATAATAAAAATTGGGATTGTTATGAGAAAAAGGTACTCTGGCTACAAGTGTATCGCAACTAAAAAGTGTGAAATAAAAAAACTTTTTACAAAAAAATAACCGACTTCATTAAAAAAATACACTAAAATGATTAAAATAACTATAATTTCGGAAGTCGGTGATAAGAATCAAACAATACCGAGAAAAACTGACTTCCGAAATTAAAGTTATTGTGATCGTTTTAGTGTATTTTAATCGGTTATTTTTTTTAATAACATAAATATTAACCTATTAATGGTCGCACTCCAGCACATTAGCAGTCGTGCACGGTCTGTGATTCCGCAATTTATCGTTTTTGAAAAAAAAACAAATATTTTATTACATTGCGTACTACGTGATAAAAATAATAAATGAAACCATATTACATACATAAATAATTATTTTAAACATTTACTACATAATTATTTTGCACAACATGACGCTTGTGAAATCTGGGACTGTAAACACAAAATAAAGAAGCATGACTTGCGATTAATATTTTAGGTCTTCTAAAGGTAGGTAGTACGTGACACCCTTGACAATATTTATTTATTTATTTAAATTTTTATGCACAGAGTTGTACAAAGGCGGACTTTCACAGAATATCATGGAAGTACAACCGTCAATTGTTCACAGTTCATGTCAAATGTTTTAGATAAGTTCACTGCGGTCTCAGAGACCACGCAAGACAAGCTTTGCAAAATAACTGAAAATATTTGTTTAGTATGTGTGTAAAAAATATAAAAAGTGTCGGATGATGCAATAAAAGTCGGCAATAAAGTTCAGAGAGCTATATTATAGTTACAGGATACACAATAATATAATATTTTGGTCGGAAATGTTACCATTTTAACTTTAAGTGCGAGATGATAAAAAATGTTATAGGTCATAAGGCGAGTGGTATATAAAATTATCTGGCTTTTTATTTTATGGTTTGAGACAGAAATAGCTGAAAGTATACTTGGAATAAAAATTTAAGAAGAAAATTAATCCACATTATTTATCTGCTTGCACATTATTTACGTACACTGTGCTGTAAAAATAATGAATTACATAGGAAAACTCTTATATATGTATCTCTAAATTTTGTACATACTTGGTTCGTATAAATATTATTTTAAAAGCAGACTAATAGAAAGAGGTCGTGGGTTCAATTCCCACCCAAGACAAATGTCATGAGCACGATCATTCGTTCTGTGAAAATCTGGGAAAATGTGGAAAATCTGGTCTGGGTGAAATTTATCTATACTGTGTATTTAGAAATATATACTATAAGTATGTTTATCAGTCGTCTAGTACTCATAGCACCAGCTCTGACTAGATTTGATTTAGATTTGTTTGACGCAATTGTGTCAAAGTTGTGGAACATTAAAAGAAAAAATAGGCTATGAAAATATGCACTATAATTCACGAAAGCGGAACCGCATGAAGTAAAAATGTATGCTTAGTAATACAGTGTCAAAGTGCTTAAAATAATTGTTATACTGCTGCTTAGGTTAGCAGACTTTTAGAATAGAATAGAATAGAAATACTTTTATTCGGTACAGAACAGACACAGCACAGCACAACGGTTATATACACAAAGTAAACAAAAATAAAAGAACAAAGTGCGCCGAGCGTGCCCGCACCGAAAGGGTGACCATCTCAGCATTTGCTGGGCGTTAGACACCCAGCGCTGATTTTCAGTTGGCACCCCGCAGTGACGCACAGCATATATGTAATTACTCGTATGTGTAATTGAAATAAATATTGATGTTGTGTACCTACGGGTGTATAATTTTATTGAAATGAAATACATAAATAACTGTTTGATAAATAAAAACGCAATATTATAATATAAAATTTGTGCCACATTGGATAAAAAGAAAAAAACTAAAAAATAACTTAGTACCCACAATACCCCAATAAAAAAGACTTGAGTATTTGACAATAATTTCAACTTAATACCTCCACGCGTTCTTCAGGAAAATTGTCTTAACACATAGACTGACGGGCAGAAACGTGATCCTACAAGTATCCCAGCACACGGGCCACAAAAAAACGTTGCTCCAAACTTCTTTTTAAGGCGGTTTTTTTTGTGGCTCGTGTGCGGCCGGGCCGCCACATAAAAACGCGTGAAGCCGCTTCAAGCTTCTCCGGCCACAAGCTGTCGCGCGCTTCAGCTGTTTTTTGTGGCCACTTCTAGCGTTTTTTTTGTGGCGGTGTTTTTTATAGGCCCATTTGCGGGGCCAGTTAGGTTACCGTTTTTCCCGACTTAGTTCTTCTCTTCTTCTTGGTCGTTTCACTCTTGCCTATTGGCACGCACACTCGTTCAATGGGCCGCCATCAGCCGATTTGAATTGGTCAGTCCATCGCATCGATGATCTGCCACGAAGCCTTGTTCCATTCGTGTGTTTCTGCCAGAGACCCACGAGTGGAGCAAGGCCACGTGGCCGCGCGAACAAGGCATCTGATAGAGTTCCTTCCACATCGACAAATATGGCCAAAGTACAAAAAAATACGACTGCGCGCGCACCAGCATAAACAAGAGTTTTTTGACGTCCAGTTCCTCAAGAATGGAAGCGTTGGTGTTTTGCTGGATGCTTTTTGGAGTGTGCGCAGTAATTTCATGACTTGATTCAGCCGTCTTATTTCTATCATCGGACAAGTCGACGAACGGCGAGTATCTACCCTTACGTTGTTGGACCAAGCGTTTATCCTCGTCGTTTATGCCACAATTTGTCTGCTGCGGTTCTCTTGCTCGATTATAATTTAGTAAAAAACTATTTACAAAAAAAATACAACCGACTTCAATGTAAAAAAACACTGAAAAGTACAAAATAACTTTAATTTCGGAAGACGGTGTTGAACGACGAAGTGACAAAACTAGTATAGAAACACCAAAATCCAAACATGTATTTTTTTTATGTGAAATGTTTTTTATTTTACACTTTATAGCTATGGTACCCATTACTAAAAAGTACCTCTCAGCCGAACGTTAATACTATATAACCGGAGTGTATCTCATAACTATTGTAATAATAATTCCAAACTCGGTTTTTTTTTGTGGGAATATCATCTAATGACACCACCCAAGAGCGGGGGGCTTTTGGGTGGTGCGGGAGATAGTGTCAGACTTTTACTGACTAAAAACACACTCCAGTTTATTCGTTGTCTTTCATGCCGGGGGCTGAGCTACCTTTCGGAGCTAACCCTGGCCCCAGTGAGCTTCGACCCAGCTGTGCCCCTGCCATTGGCTGACAACTTCTTGAGGCTCGCGGGAACAGTGCGCGTCGTTGACGACTTGGGCTCGGTCCGGACAGTTACCGGACGGTCGGACAGCAAGCGACCCATTACTCGCCGTCCGTATTCCAATTAACAGGGTTACATTGTATTAATTTGCCTTCTGCCTTCAGCATCAGATCAGTTTAATACACCCCCCCTTCTTTTTTTTCAGTTAGTCATCGATTACACGTATAAACAAGGCGATTTTACTTATCACGATAGTTCTGCTGTGATCCTATGAGAAGTTCTGTTCCATATCTTCAAAGTTCATGACCAGATCATAACAATATTTCTATGGCACTAACTTGAAAGCATAACCTTTCAATCAAATAACAATTTTCAAAATCGGTCCACAATTGACTGTTCGCGCACTGTTAACAAGACGTGCACAGACGGATAGCTGATGTTACAAGTGACATAAGTTACTTTTCACTTATCAGTTGGAACAGGAAAATCTTTGAATTGAACAATAGTACATTGTTACACTAGGGGTGAAAGTTACTTATTTCGTCCCGAGAAGGAGTTGGCAGCCGAGCGCAGCGAGGTCGCTAATTCGAGGGACTAAATAAGTAACTTTAACCCCGAGGTAAGCACTGTGCTTTTCATTACGAATACAAGAAGATAGAACTAGTTTTTTTTTTTAATAATTTGACAGTTGTTAGTTGAAAGTAAAACTCCCTAGGGATGAAAAGTGTGATACTTTTCAGCCCGCTCCTCAGGCAAGTTCAGACGCGTATTTCCCTTTCCGTGTTCAACTGGCGACACCGGTCTCGCGAAATCCACACGCTTTTGTTTTACTACGGAATCCTACGATCCCGTGTTCAATTCGCGTCAACTGAGCGCGCCTTTGTGATCAAGTGGCGTTGGGTAAGGTTTAACAAAATCGTGTGCAGTTGAACTGAACACTTTTTTGACTTGATTCTTAGACTGTTTGAGTCTTCAAAAGCGTGTAGAATCAGCGACGGTATTATTCTATAGTAGACAGTAGGTTGTATTATTAACTCAATATGATTTCAATGAAATATTACATACAATACAATTAATGAAACATTTATTATCAGCACAAAAATAAGAAACAAACACCGACAAGACAACTATTTTGCGGAACGTTCGTTTTGGTCTATGTTCACAGCGATATTGTGTGCACGTTTCTTTTTAACAGGACGGCCGGACTGAATTCTACCACTGCTGGGTAATTGTTTTTGATGCCGTCTCGAAATAGATGTAGGTTGGACCTTTATTTTTCGTGAACGTCGTATTTTCTTTTCTTATCATGCATGTATGAAACAATAGAGGAAGGAGTCTGCAATCGAGATAGTTCAGATGAATATTTTTCAGTATTTGTGTGTTTACTGGATTTGGTTCTTCTTTAAGTACTTTGATTATTCTAATAAACTCAGACTCAATTGCGTCTACAGTAATCATATAATTTTCTTGAATTGAAAACTCTGTGGAAATATTATTTTCTGTGTATTCATCAGGGTCATTAATCGGCAGTAACAAACAAATAACAAATTGCAATGAGAAGCGCGCGAATCTAACTTCGGGCGCTCTCGCCTGCTTCGGCCCGCACGATTTATCCCGAACATTTACGAACGCGCTAAATCGGTACGGGTTTGTTTCGAATAGACAGGTTAAAAAACCGTGTTCAATTCAATTACACACTGTTTTGTAAAACTTCTTTTAACGTTGCTTGATCGCAAAAGCGTGCTCAGTTGACGCGAATTGAACACGGGATCGTAGGATTCCGTAGTAAAACAAAAGCGTGTGGATTTCGCGAGACCGATGTCGCCAGTTGAACACGGAAAGGGAAATACGCAGTTCAGACCTACTTTCAGAGTATGAGTAATGAAAACATTTTTTTACACGATTTCCCCATAAAAAGGTAAACAATGTTTTCAAACTACATGCGATCGAAGTTGCGTGTAACAACTAGTTTGAAAAAAGAAAACAGAAATAACTTAACTAGTGTTTGTTACGTAACTTTCAACAAAACGTTCTATTAACAATTTGGTCAGTATCACTCCAATACTGAAACATGTTAACATATGTCAATTGTAACCGTGTCGAACTTTGTTGTGGTGTATCAATCAATACAAGGTGTAAGAGATAGCCCTCCACTAACTTTAAGGGCTTGCTCAGTAGACAAATCTGTACAACCTTCCACAAGATTTTTTTTCAGGAAATGAAAAAAAAAATCTGGCTGTCCCTTACACCTTGTATACAACGCGTAAAGCAGTTTTGGTTTGTTTAAAATTCATATCTGCATTGAAATAAGACCTTTTATTATCCCGTGTATGAGAAAATTTGATTGGATTACAACTATTTGAGTTTGATTACTTATTTCAGCGGGTTTGCGCACGTGATGGCTTGACCTATTCATAAATAGACAGGTCGAAATTTTTAATGAAGATTTCTTTTGAAAAATGTAACCTATATTAAAAAGTTTAATTGATTTCGCTCGTTATTCTGATCAAACTAATTTCAGCTTTTGCGCATTTAACGTTACACAATTTTTTTTTTTTTTTTTCAGAAAAAAATTACATCCTAACATGAGAGATCACCCATTCCCTGTCCTAGAGAGGAGGCCTGAGTCCCAACACAGGGAACATTATAAGGCCAACTATGCTCTGCTAGACTATGAGAGATCAGAGTATAAATAAAAAAACAAAAAAGTAAAGTAAAGTATATTTTTGTTTAAAAACATTAATTATAAATTCTTGTGAACCGTTTTTCTTAACACTTTAATGATGTATTCGGACTCTATTAGTTTCGTTAAATTCATTAAAAGGCAACCTTAATTGTGCGAGCTTAAATCTACAATTACACCTTTAAAAATAATAATCCTTAAAAGTCAAGTCTCCTACAATCATAACTCAAAACATAATTAGTTTCATTAAAATAATTACCTCAGAAAACTTTAAAATATTACATTAAAAGGGCTCTTAGTGCAAAACTGGTTTTTAAATGGAGGGCACTAAAGAAAACATTAAAGCTAAAATTCATTTTAATTGCATCTTCAAGTTGCTACGGCGCGGCGCGCGGCGCGTCGTCGTAGCGCTACGCTGCTACGAGATAGCTACGGAGTTCGTAGCCACGCGTGGCTGTGAATGAAGTACTCAGTTTTACAAGGTAAAGATTTGTAATTGCTTTAGAAGTTGTATAACATTTTGTAATAAATGGAGTTATGTTATAACTTGTCATGAAACTAAATATAAGTGGTATGTGTGTGTATATTCTAATAGGTATTGTCCTGTGAAATTGTCTTTTTATGAAATAACATACTTTAAAATGTAACGTCTTAAATTGATTTAGAAATTTTAGACGTTTTAAAACTTATTCATTTTTTTCGTTTTTTTTTTCAATTTTTTTTTCGTATAATGATTTCCAGTACGGAAGCAATGCGTTTTCAATATAAAATGTTTTTCTTCCATTCTTTTTTGCCAGCCGTCATGGTACCACTAACTCTCGTTAATTTCACAACACATCTCACATAATCTATCCGTCTTTTCTATCGGCCTCCTCTTTAACTGTCCCCGCATACTTTTTTTGTGGCTCGTGGGCGGTGGTACCGCCTCGAAAAAACGCTTGAAGCCGCTTCTAGCTTATTTTGTGGCGTCGCTTTTTTGTGGCGGAGTTTTTTATAATAATGACGCCGCCACATGTGAAAAAACGGAAGACAATGCAAAATTATTACGACATGGAACTGATCTAATGATAGAACCAGAAGCTGGCCATAGGAATTCAGAAAGCACTTTCATATTTGAGCTTTTTGGAATGGACTTGATGAATATTAATTATATAGGTGTATGCCGCGCTTTAAAAGCCTGTTACGAAAAAACGTTTCTTTTTCATTGAAAACTTGTTCCCTTTCAGTACGCCTAAAAACGACTAACAACCTATATTTACGCAGTAACAACACTTAACCTCCCCACATACGGGCCTCAACAAAACGCCGCTTCAAGCTTCTTTTTGAGGCGGCCTTTTTTTGTGGCTCGTGTGTGGTGGTGCCGCCACAAAAAAACGCTAGAAGCCGCTTCAAGCTTCTCCGGCCGCAAGCTGTCGCGTGCTTCAGTTGTTTTTTGTGGCCGCTTCTAGCGTTTTGTTGTGGCGGCGTATTTTTGAGGCCCGTATCTGACGCTTAAATTGGTTCCCTTTGGGCTTTACGCCTAAAAATGATTAACAGCCTATAATTATTTACGCAGTAATAACACGAAAATAATCAGAATACGAAATAAACAATACAATGTACACTAAGGCAGAGGCTACACTAGCCAGAGTTTATAGGTTCTCGTAAATAATGAGAGCGTCGTAAGTGACTTGTCACAGAACAGTTCCTTGATCACTCACAGCTAATCGCAGTAATTGGCCAATAGGACGAGAGTAAATTAGCTCAATTATTCCGTTAGTAAAACTTTTTCAATTAAGACAAGAGACAGACAGGAAAAAGACATCAGGAAAGTCATGAGAAAGGTTTTCTTGGAATAAACGAGCATGTTAGGTACCTATTTAGATGCTTTTTTGAGGTAGAAAATCTTTTTACGTATAATAGTTTACTGTTATTTAAGTTTTGTCTATTTATGAATTATAATATAGTTTACTTCAAGTTGAAAGGTAAAATCTACAAGTCCGTGATAAGGCCTGTTGTACTGTATGGATCAGAATGTTGGGCTGTGAAAAAGACGGATGAAAAAAGATTGCATGTAGCGGAGATGAGAATGTTAAGATGAATGTGTGGTGTGACGAGAATGGATAAAGTGAGAAATGAGTATATTAGGGGAAGTTTGAAAGTGGCGCCGGTGACTGAAAAGTTGAAAGGGAATCGTTTGTCTTGGTATGGTCATGTAAAAAGGAGAGATGAAACGCATATTGCTAAAAGAGTTATGAATTTACATGTGGATGGATGGAGAGGGAGAGGGAGGCCAAAGAAAAGATGGATGGATTGTGTGAGAAGTGATATGAATGAAAAGGGAGTTAGTGATAGCTTGACGAGCGACAGGACAGAATGGAAGAAAAAAACGTGTTGCGCCGACCCCAGATAAAACGGGACAAGGGCAGGAAGATGATGATGATGATGAATATAGTTTACTTAAAGTTAATTTGTAATCCTTGCTGGCCGGTTGGCGTCTCATCGTCGAAAACGGCTGATGCTGAAAATCAGCGCTGTGGCTCTGTCCTGCACGAGCCCCAGCATTATGCTGAGCACTGGCCGTTTTGCGCTGATGTGACGCATATCTTATCTAGCTGATAGTTTTAAGTACGATATTGTTACTTGTTACATTTATTTATTTTTAGGATATGCGTCATGCTGGACGCAAATAAACTCTTTTTCTTTCTTTCTTTCAAAATCATTAAAAGACTTTCTTCCGTTTTAGGGCTGGGACACCATGGTGGCGCGACCAGTTGCGACGCTATGGTGTTCCGGTGAAATAGGCTAAATTCCTGGATTCTAGGTCAATGGGAAGTCTTGTGAATTTTGATTCTCTTAAGAGTATTGAAATATACGTTTTTTTGCAACATAAACGGCTGTATCTTTTTTTTCGTTAATGTAGAAGTTTTTTAAAAAAACATTCAAGTGACTGTAGCCTGAGTGTATGGTTGTAATTTCAACTCGATATCTGTACGTCTTGATAAACAGACAGACAGATAGACAAACAGACGAACAACAAAGTGATCCTATAAGAGTTTCGTTGTTTTCCTTTTGAGGTAAGGAACCCTAAAAAATAACGACAATGCGCACTTGTCAAAATATAGACTGGTGAATAAAAAAGTAGTTAATTTACCTACTCCACACATGTACCTACTGTGGTATTTGAGTCAGCTGTTGAGAATAGGCTAGTTGCCGTAAAAAAAATAATTAGTCCATCTTTTAGAATATTCAAAAATAAGGGACACGTATTTTTTTATTTGTAAATTAAACCAAGGTTAGAGACAGCGCAGGAAAATAAATTTTGGAAGGACTTGGTGGAGGATTTTGCCCAGCAGTGGGACAGTAATGGCAAAAAAAAAATTACCAAAAATGACAAAGATATAGCCTATTAAAGTTACGTGTAACGTCACGCCACCGTGCTGCATTTTTTCGCACGGGGTGACGTCACACGTAACTTTAATGGGCTATACCTTTGTTATTTTTTGTTTAATCAAAAAAAGAAAAATTAAAATAAAACTAAAATTAAAAATTTTAAAAAACCCCCGACGCAAAAAAAACTATAAAAAGTAAAAAAATAAGTTAGTAAATTACTCTTTCAACCTTTTAACGTCATTAAAGGAATCTATAAATATTTAAAAGATGAGTGTCACTAAGTCGGGGGACCGCAATATGAAAATTATTATTTTACTTAAACGAATTAAAAATGATAATTGCGGTCCCCCGACTTAGTGACACTCATCTTTTAAATATTTATAGATTCCTTTAATGACGTTAAAAGGTTGAAAGAGTAATTTACTAACTTATTTTTTTACTTTTTATAGTTTTTTTTGCGTCGGGGGTTTTTTAAAATTTTTAATTTTAGTTTTATTTTAATTTTTTTAAATTAATCGAGGAATCCATTATTGTGATATTATCTTTTCTATATTGTAACAATCATGAAGGCCACACTAATACTACTAACTTGCAAACTGGCTAAATGTACTTTTTATTAAGGTTTATCTTTAAACAACTTTGGCATTCATATTCAAAACTTGATTGACAATACAATTAGAAAATTAATTCCCTCTAAATAATAATAATTAATTAATTTCATTAAATTAAATTTCATTCCTATTTTATAATATTGATTCCAGAGTTCCATCAGCTACCTCCCAGTTGAAAAATGTTTAGAACTGGTTAAAACGAATCTAATGAGCATAAACTCGACGAGTTTACTAGTAGGCATTCCAGGGTTCCATCAGCTACCTCATAGTTCTAGCATCAAGTTTTCATAATCATGAAAAATGTTGGAAACTTGTTAAGACAAATCTAATGAGCCCGAACAAGACGGCTTTACTAGTAGGCATCCCAAGGTTCCATCAGCTACCTCCCAGTTCTAGCGTCAGGTCCTCGTCATCATGAAAAATGTTTGGAACTGGTTAAGACAAATCTAATGAGCCAAACTCGACGGGTTTACTAGTAAGAATTCCAGGGTTCCATCAGCTATCTCCTAGTTCTAGCATCAGGTCCTCGTCATCATGAAAAATATTTAAAACTGGTCAAGACAAATCTAATGAGCCCAAACTCGATGGGTTTACTAGTTGGTATCCCAAGGTTCCATCAGCTACCTCCCAGTTCTAGCATCAGGTCCTCGTCATCATGAAAAATGTTTGGAACTGGTTAAGACAAATCTAATGAGCCCAAACTCGACGGGTTTACTAGAAAGAATTCCAGGGTTCCATCAGCTATCTCCCAGTTCTAGCATCAGGTCCTCGTCATCATGAAAAGTATTTAAAACTGGTTAAGACGAATCTAATGAGCCCAAACACGACGGGTTTACTAGAAGGCATCCCAAGGTTCCATCAGCTACCTCCCAGTTCTAGCATCAGGTCCTCGTCATCATGAAAAATGTTTGGAACTGGTTAAGACAAATCTAATGAGCCCAAACTCGACGGCTTTACTAGTAAGAATTCCAGGGTTCCATCAGCTGTCTCCCAGTTCTAGCATCAGGTCCTCGTCATCATGAAAAATGTATACGAGTATTTCAAACATTAGGTCACACATAAGTATTTATTAGTAAAATATACATCCTTAAAGCGTTTAAGATCCCAGCCACAGCCAACAAATGTGCTGCTGACCTTGAACGCCTGATCAGATCTTCATGAATTGTATCTAAGAACCATCTCGGTAACATCAGCTTTCTTATAAAAAAAACCGGATCCAAATCGGTCCATTCGTTTAAGCGCTATGATGCCACAGACAGACACACAGACACACAGACACACAGACACACAGACACCCTAAACTTATAACACCCCTCTTTTTTGTCGGGGGTTAAAAAATACGTGTCCAATATTTTTTTATACTTAATCTTTTTTTTTAATTGATATAATCTAGCGCTTGACTGATCCCACCTGATGGTAAGCAGTGATGCAATCGTTGATGGTGAGGCGCGCTAGTTTATTAAGAGCCTGTTCATTCTTGCCTTAAATTTTAATCGGACGGGAAGACCGCAGCCGGCAAATTTAATCTAAAATACGGACTAAATAAAATGTAGTAATTTTGACCCTGGAAACTACCTTATTTTGGATATCAATTATTATACATGTTCAGTAAAGTTTTGAAAACAACTAGATGTTATTATGTTCTAGAGGCAGTTAACTATATTACTTGCCATATTGTGTCGATACATAAACGCCAACGCCTACCAATGAACTTAACCGTAATATAATCACCGAACCGTGTGAGCGGTCATTAGCAAGTTAAATTGGCAGTAGGCAGTTGTTCTCGGTACGGTCAGCTACATTAAGTGAAACTTGAATTACGAAAGCCAGCTTTAGGTACTGTTATGATATAAAGAGACCATGAAATGCAAGTTGTCACCAAGGTTGACTGTACCAAACTTTTTGATTTAAAAAATATAGATGGTATACTTGCAGGTATATTGTTTTTAGGTGGGAAAATCATCTAATGATATCTCCCACTCTTGGTTATAGCGGGAGCGTTTGTCAGACTTTTACTGACTAAAAACCTACTCCTGTTCCTTCGTTGCCTTTCATACCAGGGCCGAGTCGACCCTGCTAGGTCCCTATGGTTTACTGGCATCTACTTGAGGCGCGCGTGGAACAATACGCAACGTCGACGACTTGGGATCGGTCTGGACGGTTACCGGACGGTCGGACGGCGAGCAAGCGTCCACAGACCCGCGCTGCAAATTAGGTTAGGACTAGCTTGCAAATTATAAACATTCTATATGAAAAATATGAGCCACGTCTGCACAAAGCGGCCAAACGTTCAGCATAATGCTGTAACTTCACACATAGGTAGATGAGTCCATAGCGCTGGTTTTCAGTGTGGTTTGGTGACGATGTCAACATAAAGACGTCGGCATGGTATTGTGTGCTAATAGATTTGAGCAAAATAATGAAAAAAATATTTTAGGATATAGTCGTAAATGGAGAAAAAATTGAGAGAAAATAAATATTTCTTTAAAGTGGTATTAAGCAAGACCTAGTTTATTAAAACAAGAAAAATAAAAAAACCCACTTTTATAATATTTTCAAGAAACCGTTCATCAGCTTATGTCTTACGTTACAAAAAAAGTAATACCCTAAAATAATTTCATAAAACAAAAAAAAAAATTACGCATAGTGATGACACAAAACATTTGAGAATTAATTTGTCAGGAACAGCGCTTAATATAGCTATTTGGAGCGCTGCCAAGCGCTGGCGAGGCTTTTTACAACATTGTTTTGTTTTTATAATTGAGAAAAAGTGAAACAGTAACGATGAGTGAAATTACTAGCGGATTTGAGTTGAAAATTTACTGTATTTTAGGAGGTAACAATCTGGGGTATTTTTTTTTATTCGGTTTTTTTCATGCGTGTCTTATTGTCATATTATTATGTAGTAATTTCTATAGGAGATTCATAGTTACCACTAAGTGAGATAGTGATCAATCGTGAGCCTATCTGTAATAAAAAAAAGTAATTCCCAGTGTAGGGCAACATTTTAACGCAGTGCAAGCAATTTTATCCTGGGTGTATTTTTATCCTTTGGGATAATTTGCTATTATGACACAGGCAAAGCCACTGGCAGCAGCTGTTATCAAATAAATACATACTATAAAAACATGTACACTAGTTTATCTTAACTATTAAATATTATAAACTAATAGGTATATACAAACTTAAAATAATGATATGTACAAACGAGTAAAAAAGGCTATAAACGGGGAAAACTCAAAGGGTATCAAAAAATTCTTCCACATCGATGTCAATGGGAAAAGTGCCCAAAAAGCTGGCAGGATTGCCACGCCGGATGGCAATGCTAATTCGTTGACCGAAGAAAACCCCAGCCTTCTGGTCACGCGAAGAGTACACTTGAATAACTCTCTTTTCGGCGCAGCTGGGTAAAAATGAAAATCTCACTAAATTTCAAATCACTGCTAAAAAGATAAAAAGACGACCAGGAACATCCTTACTAATATTATAAAAGCGAAAGTGAGTTTGTTTGTTACGTCTTCACGCCTAAATGGCAAAACCGATTTTGATGAAACTTGGTACACGGATAGACCTTATCCTGGTACAGGACATAGGATACTTTTTATCCCGGAAGTATGTTCCCTTGGAATAATTTTCTGCTATCACGCGGGCGAAGCCGCTGGGAGCAGCTAGTAGTAAATAAGCACAAACTTCATTGTATTACTCATTAAAAAAAAAATTTAAAACCTGAGACATAAATATCTCAAATAAAAACCCATCTTACAGAATGAAACTACACTTTACTTAAGATAAAAGTTCAAATCGCTAAAAGTGTGAGCAGTATACTAAGTTTAATCTCTACATATATATTTATGTAAAATCTTTCAGAGAATCCAGTGCACCAACAGAAAAGTACGAGTGGGCGACTGCAGTAGCGTCAGCAAAAAAATGCATTATTAATGCGATTATTTAACTCGGTGGATGAGCCAGTGTGCTGTAACTGTTTTCTATTTTCATTCGATTTTAAATTAAAATCCATGTTAAGTTCTCAATGGCGCCGATATTCTTGTATACCAAATAAATTTATTTTAAACTATCTCTCTCTTTTACTAATCGTTAAAACAAGAAAGAGAGAGCAATAATTTTACTCCTGGCAAATTAATAATACGTGATGCACTTCTTTATTTTTACCCAACTGTTAATCTACACGTTCAAAAATCATGTCTATTTTATGGCAAAAATACTGAATAATTTGAAAAGAATAAAATGTCTTTTGACAGAATGGAAGAAAAAAACGTGTTGCGCCGACCCCAAATAAAACGGGATAAGGGCAGGAAGATGATGATGAAAATGTCTTTTGTTATGTTTTGGTAATGTAAAAGAAAGCAATTGTTTAAAATAATTTCAGTAAGTGAACCAAAAAATTGGCGCCAATGTGAATTATTGTGTTATTAATTATTTGGGGGAAGGAGATCATTGAATAAAATCTCCTACCCTGGGTGAAGATATTTATGAACGCTTCAGATATATAAGAGGACAAAACGTCTCCCAATAAGACGCTCAATGCTATCAAATTGTCTAACAACATGTCCCGTGTGAATAGAATGTACAATATTAGACAAAGAATGAGCAAGATTTAGTGATTCGCGTCATACTGGTGACTGTGATTGACCTGTTTGTTTAGTGGTTAGTGGCCTTGACTGCTATGCTGAAAGTCATGGGTTCGAGTTCCACCCGTAGGTATGAATTTAAGTCCACTACCGCGACAGGTCGAGGTATGGCGGACAGAGCTCCGGCGGGATCTCACGGTGAAATGGCGTCAGCGACTATCGCAACCCAGTGCTGGGCACGCCACAATTATGGCGGTAAGTCCCTTCTTTGAGGCGTGGCTGGAAAGACCTCACGGCGTCCTTACCTTCCGCATGACGCAGGTCCTCACCGGACATGGCAAGTTCGGGAGGTTCCTGCATCGGATTCGAGCGGAAGAGACGCCCGGGTGCCGCCACTGTGCAGAACGCCCGGAGGACACGGTGGAGCACACAGTAGAGGTATGCCCTGCTTGGGCGGAGCAACGCCGTGCCCTCGTGGGGGCGATCGGCGGCGGAGACCTCTCGCGCCGAGCCTTGGTTGAGGCCATGATCCGGAGCGAGGAGGAGTGGCAGGTGGTCGCCTCCTTCTGCGAAGCAGTGATGCTAGCAAAGGAGGAGGCCGACCGCATCAGGCAAAGGCGCCCTCGCCGCCGCCGTCGGGATTCCGATCCCGATTTCCGGCCACTGTAGACGGGGGCTCGCGGACGGCGAGCCATGGATAGCTCGCTGTCCGATCGTCCGGTAATGGACCGAGTCCAAGACGTCGACGGCGCGCACTGTTCCCGCGCGCCTCAAGAAGTTGTCAGCAACAGGAGGGGCCCAGCTGGGCCGAAGCCTACTGGGGACAGGGTCGTAAAAATCCGATGGATACGAGACCGGTCACACAAGAACAGTCGGCAAAATAAGTTTCCCCATATAACCCACCCTCTAATTCATTTTACAGAGTTAGTTTTGAAAAACACACAATGAATTTTTTTGTAGTAAATAAGACTAAAATTTTGCATATAAAATCAAATCAAATCATTTATTTGCATAATACAGGTAGACAGATATTACAAAATAAAATTATTTCTTCCGTTTCATCCCCATAAAACTTGCATTTTCAAAAACCTCTTCTTAGTGTGGGCCAGGGTTATCCGAAAGGGAGCTCGTGCCCCGCTATTAAGGCTAGAAGGAACGGGATGGGGTTTTTAGTCAGTAAGAGTCTGACACTATCTCCCGCTCCGCCCAAGAGCGGGTTTTGTCATAAGATGATTTTCCCCATCGGGAAAAAAAAAACCCGTAGGTATGAATTTATACTCTTAGTGTAGGGTTACAAATTAAAAAAAAAGTGTAAACAAAATGGGCTTTCGATATCGGATCAATATTTTTGCAAACGAACAATTTTTGCTCTATAGACGAGGTTTTTAATGCTCTTTATAATTAAATTAAAATTTAAAAATTTAATTTAATCAATCACTAGCTGTCCCGCGAACTTTGTACCACCTAACAATCAATTAACGTAATTTTTTTTAAATATAATCAACCGATTGCGATGAAACAAAGTCCTTGTAATATATGAAATTACACACAATTGTAATGTATGGTATGGTATGAAAGAAAGAAAGTGCTATGGACTTCTATAAGTGCTAAAGGACGCTATTCTTAGTTTAAACAAAACTGTTTAAAAATAAGTTCGATTTAAATTACTTATTAGTCTGTTAGGCTAGATTGTAATCAATTATTAAGAATTTTATTCTTAATAACAAGAAAAAAAATTGTAATGTATAAAAGTTATTTACATCTATTTTTTAACCGACTTCTAAAAAAGGAAGAACAGCAAAAAAATACAAACATCCGAATTGAGAACCCTCAATTCGGATGTTTGTATGTTTGTTCGCGCATAACTTCGTCGCTTGCCAACCGATTTGAAAAATTCTTTTTTTGGTCACCAAGTTGGGATCTGATGATAAAATCTTGGCTTAATCGAGGGAACACCTCTAATTCAATAAAAAAAATTAGAGAAGTCGGTTGTTTTTTATTTATTTTTTTCATTTTGTTTTTAATTCATTTAATATTATTTCTCGGGAATCTTATTGAATGAATAATTACATTTTACGTGATGCGTGCACAACCAAAAACTTTTACAAAATGTATTATATGTATAGATAATATTCCTTTAATGTTTTTGCTATCGGTAGCAATAGTCGCATCCACCGCTCGCTCTCGGGAACAGGAGGACAAATTCATTGCTTTTTGGCAAACAAGTTCCAACTGTACCCGTTATGTCGCCCGACGAGAATAGAACACAC
This sequence comes from Mythimna lalbum, assembly GCA_949319445.1. Taxonomy (NCBI): domain Eukaryota; kingdom Metazoa; phylum Arthropoda; class Insecta; order Lepidoptera; family Noctuidae; genus Mythimna; species Mythimna lalbum. The sequence goes on from OX439358.1 coordinate 4,773,267, forward strand.
CCACGCGTCTTAGATAGAGCCTTCAAGGTTAATGTTTGAGGGTTAGCAAGGATCGAGGTTAAACAATTTGTGAAGTTAACTTATATTATCTCTTTTATTTTAATAAGATGTTGTTAGGGTTCCGTACTTTTTTATGATGAGAAAATCATTTAATGACAACCCTAGCTCTTGGGCGGAGCGGGAGGTAGTGTCAGACTCTTACTGACTGAAAACCCACCCCATTCCTTCGTGGCTTCATACGGGGGCTGAGCTACTCCTCGAAATTAACCCTGGCTTCAGAAGGCTTCGACCCAGCTGGGCTCCTGCTGTTGCTGATAAGTCCTTGAGGCGCGCGGGAACAGTGCGCGCCGTCGATGACTGGGTTCCGTACACAAAGGGAACCTTATTACTAAGACTCCGCTGTCCGTAAGCCTGTTTGTTGGTCAACTATGACCGACCAACGTCTGTCAACTATGATTGCTAGACGAGAGGAAAATGTATTTCTATTAAAATAAATAAGTTTCTTTGGGAAAGTTGTTTGAAATCATGAGTACAATCACGTGTATAACTATCGGTCACTGTTTACGACTACGTTAATATTATGAACGGCAGTGTGCGTGTTTTTATGTCTTTCCAAAAGACTAGGCGCCCGCGCCGTACTGAATGTGATTTCTTATTATTTGTCCACCTAATTTTTTTTTAGTATGTCAAAATTTTGTCATCTTTGCAAATTCCTCGCGCTCCGCTTATAAAAATTGTAAAATTCAGTATAATCGAAATATATTACCATACCTCAGTACGGGAGTTTCATTGAAGTTCCACTGGACCCCCTCCAGTCACTAATTACCAATTACCCTATATTACTTGTTAAAAATCTGAAGACAAACCCAACTCAACGCTGTAGGTAAAACCCTAAAAAGACTTAAACAGGTAAAGCAAACATCTAAGGACCTCAAGAAGGTATCTACACTTTTAAAACCTCAACTTTATAAGGCTTAATAATGTCATTACCCTTTAAAAATATACCTACATCCTCATATCCCAAGGAGTGAAAGGAGGTCACGAAAATGTCAAGAAGATAGCCCAGTAAAATTCACTGAATTTAAAAATATAACTTCGTAGCCCAAAATTCGGTGAGGCAGCGTGCCTGACAAACGAGGCCCGTTGTGCTTCGATGCCGGAGTATGTAATAACGAAACGGACATATGAGCAGTCAAAATGTTACAGAAACTTCTGCGAGAAAATGATAGTATTTTAATATTTTCTTGTATGAAGATTTTTCTGGTCTAATGATCACATCGGTGACTTAGGGTACATTTTCTAGGATTAGCTAATGACCGTGATTGACATCTCCACTCCGCATTATTTTGTGCCTCAAAAAAACGTCGCCACAAAAAAAACGCTAGAAGCGGCCACAAAAAAAAGCTGGAAGGCGCCGCCAAAAACAGCTGAAGAGCGCGACTGCTTGTGGCTGGAGAAGCTTAAAGCGTTTTTTTTTGTGCCGGCACCGCCGCACAATAGCCACAAAAAAAGGCCACCTGAAAAATAAGCTATAAGCGGCTGTTTGTAAAAACAAATGAACTCGCGACACTGTGAACTGCACGCGATCTATGGAGTCGAGCAGAGTGCATGAAGCGAAGGGTAGCTCACCTCTACTCCGCTTTCTATGCTAAAGTGGAGCTGAGTGAAGTCTCCACTCCACTCTATTCAACTCCGTTTCAATGAAAACGTACCCTTACAGCTTTATAGTCAGCCTATTCGTTGTCGAGGTGCAAACAGCTATTGTACAACATAGTTGTATTTATTACCCTTTTTTTTAAGATGGGAAACCATAAAATAACTTCCTGGTAAAGACAAAGCCCGAGTGTAGCGTTCTTGCAAGTTTCATAGAGAAAAACCATAGGAGCCCAGCAGCGCCAATGCCTCTAAGAGCGACAGGGAATTTCTGAAAAGGACACTCGTGGTCCTAAAATACAAAAGATAACCGAAAAACATAGGTATGGATTTAGTCCGTAAAAGTTTGACACTCCCTCACGCTCCACCCTAGAGCGTAATCCATGATTCTCCACCTCAAAAAAGCACATACATGTGCTCTGTTACCTTTTCCTTATAGTACCTACAGAAAATCAGCTCGGAATAGCTAATACGTATCGCCTTGGTAGTGAGTCATGAAAACGAAGCCAGCTGACAGATGGAGAGATCCTCATTCATTATGTAAGTGAGAATTTAAATGGACTTCCTATGTCCGGGCGTAGCAGTTATATGGTACCTTTAAGTTTTATTGTGGCACCTTAGTTATTTATTAAAGTTTTTTGGTTTCAATTATTTATTAGCCGATACCTAGAGCAGTGGTGGCCGAGTGGTAATGGCTCCGACTTCAAACCCTGCCAGGCGCATTACTTTGTGTAATTTATTTTATTACCACTGCTCTCAAAACGGTGAAGGTAAACATCGAGAGGAAACCGGCATGTCTTAGAACCGAAAATTCGAAGACATGTGACATTCACCAACCCGCACTGGGCCCGCGTGGTGGATTACGGCCCATTCCCTCTCCTAGAGAGGAGGCCTGAGTCCTAGCAGTGGGAACATTAAAAACGCTGATGATGATGATGATGCCTAGCGTGTGTTATTACGCGAAAATTAGTTTTTTTGTATTTTTAGGTGGGAAAATCATCCAATGGCTTATCCCGGTCTGAGTGGAGCTGTATACTTCAGTTGCTCTTAGCATTTTAAGACCGTGGTTTCCTTCTCAGAAAATCTCTGTGGTCTTACTGGGCCTCGGCCCTGCTGGACCCCTAAGGTTTCTTGACATCTCTTTAAGGAGCGCATGGACCACTAGGCGCTGTGGACGACTAGGGCTCGATTCGGTCGATTATCCAATAATATTTCATTACCCATTGCTCGCCGTCCGCTAGCCCCCATTATAATATTAGTGTAACGTAACGTCTAAATTTAAATGTGTGTATTATCTACTCGTAAATAAATCTAAATACAATGACTTGATTCCGCCATCTCAATTCTACCATCGGCCAACCCGCCGTACGGCGAATATCCACCCTTACGTTGTTGAAACTTCTACGGTCTACTAAGCGTTTCGCTTCATCGTTTATACCACGTACGTCGAAGGACTGGAATAATTTGCCTGCTGCGGTCTTCCCGTCCGATTATAATTGGGGTGTCATCAAGGCTAGAGTGAATAGGCTTTTAATAAACTAGTGCGCCTAACCATCAGAGATTGCATCACTGCTTACCATCAGGTGGGATCGCAGTCAAGCACTAGTTTATAACAATAAAAAATTTAATGAAGTTTTACGCTTTTTTTTCATGTCACATATGGAATCAAGGGCATTCCAATACACGCCATTTTCGTAGTTTAAGTTACAATATTACTAAATACCATTATAAATTAACAAATTGCATGTTCGCCTTGCATGTTAACGGGTTTTTAAAGCAATACTCATAAAATATCCCATACGCTATGTTTTCTTTAAAAGCTGGCGATATTATCGATCTTTGTACTAATGACTACACGACAAAGTACAAAACATTAGGTATTTAGGAATAATGTGGTGTGGGTTACACTTTGTAGCCTTTTGTTTGAAATTGTGTCATAGTTAGACTTTTATTTAGTTCTACCTGTCCCGGTGTGTGAGCAGTGGTGGCCGAGTGGTAATGGCCCCGACTTACGAGATGTAGGTCGCGGGTTTGAACCCAGCATAGTGAGGGAAAATTCAAAACGCATATTAAGCGTGTCTTAACCAAAAAAGCATATTACAAGTTTAAAGACTATGTCGAAGACACGCTTGTTTGGCAATGACTACCTCTGCACATGTGGCTCCCTGGTAACTCACCAATATTGTGTCTGTTAACTGCTCCACCTCTGTTTTAATATATATACATTATTTATTTGTATTTTTTTTTCTATAGGACATTGCTTTTGCAATACTTTTTTTTTAATTTTTGAGACTTCAACTACTTCAAATTCAATAATTTATTTTGTTAACAATTTATTGATAGTTGCAATTATCTATATTTTTCTTGCTTTTTTTTTATATAGCCTCTTTTTAGTTTTGTAATGTGAATGTGAGAACACTGTACACCTTACAAACCTTTAGATTACTTCCTATTTAAATTACTTTTTTTATTTTTTGCTTTTGTGTACAGTATTGTATATATATACACTGTTCTTACATACTATCATATTGTAACACCTACCACTTTTTTTAAAAAGAGTAACCATGGAGTTTCTTGCCGGTTCTTCTCCATAGGAAACGACCAATTTGGAACCGTACACTAGCTTCTGACGTTTTATAAGTGCCGATGTAGGCCTATGTGAAATAAAATATTTTGACTTTGATTTTGTGTAATTTATTGTATCACCACTGCTCTCAAAACGGTGAAGGAAAATATCGTGAAGAAACCGGCTTGTCCTAGAACCAAAAATCGAAGACATGTGACATTCACCAACCCGCACTGGGACCGCGTGGTGGCTTTCCCTCTCCTAGAGAGGAGGCCGGTGTCCCAGCAGTGGGAACATTAAAAAAGGCTGATGATGATGATGTCCCGATGTTTTTGATGCAAATTTTTGATCCACTTCCCGGTTACCGATTGAGCTGAAATTTTGCATGCATGTGTAAATCAGATGACAATGCAAAATTATTATGACTTAGACCTGATCTGATGATGGAACCGGAAGGTGGCTATAACACGTGGTATTTAAACGACGCAACCACATCGAGTTTGGGCTCGTATGATTCGTCTTGACGAGTATTAATTATGCAGGTATACCGATCTATAAAAACTTGCTATAAAAAATATTATCATTAAAAGCTTTTTGATTTTTGAGTTCTGATGAAATTGGAACACATTCCTATTAGTTTTGTTTTTTTTTTTTCACTTCTTCCAATGGCGCTACTTGTGCCTTGGCTTTAAAACTTGTAACGCTTTATCCTAAAAAAATTGTTCTACTGCAAATATTTTATTCCCTTCATATCGCCAGAGACAGAAACAGATGAAGGAATATGGTACGAAAAAAAATGATGAAGCATGTCGCGATTCTCAACATTGGGGAATGTGACGTAAGGAGGAGGGGGGGAGAACTTTTTGAAATTATCACTATTTATCAGTTATACAATGTACGAGTATTAGTGAAAAAGATACTTCTTTAGAATGCCATTAATTTTTGAGAGTAGTCATTGAATAACTTCTTATGAACTTCTGTATATGTTTGTGTTCTACAGACCATGTTCTATAATAGTATTGGATAATTTTGATTCTGGAATTAATACTTCCCACCCCCCCTTCAGACCTCGCTGCTGAAAGATCCATTTTTCCACCCCTTTCCCATTGAACAATTTTTTCACCAAGGCAACCCATAAATATTGCACCAATAGGTAGATTGTTTTACTCATTCTACATAAAACAATTATGTTCGCGGAAAACCCATTCCTCGCATACGATAATTCATTTCTACCCACGTCCCGAATGTTGACATGACCTGAAGGGTTTGACAGAGGTCGACAAACTGGACTTTCCCTTTTTCTACCTTTCCACCACCTATTTGTCTAAGTCCGAATAGTATCGGAAATATTTGATGGCGGCCTATGTGGAGGGGTGTAAAAAGTACGAAAAGAATTCTACTGACAACTAGTACTATAAACTTTTCACTTGTCGAGTCGAAGTTTTTAATTGAATACTTACGTTCACATTACTTCACAATAATTGCATCTCTTTTTTCTTGCTTTTATAATATTTCATAAGTTTGTTGATTTTCTTTGATCGATATCATTTCTCATGTCACTACTCACCACACGTACCTTTCCAGGGGTACTCCCTGGAGGCACTTACTTATTACACGCTTCACTTTTTCACTCTTCACTTTTACTTTCATGTAACACTACACCTCTTTACGTTACAAGTTGTTGAGCATCGACACCGAGATGCTAGCCTAACGGTTTTCTATCGATTGCATTTCAGAGACTGTGCGTCAGAATTGTATAGACTAATTCCACCAAGCCCGTTCCGTAATCGAACCACCAGACGTATGGCGATGCACTACCGGTACATGGTGAACATCCCTCCCATAAGCACGAAACGTTTTAGGAACACATTCATTATGCGTACAGCTAAGGATTGCAATTTCTTGTTGGAGTCCGTGTTTCCTGATAGTTACAACCTAGGGATCTTTAAGAGCAGAGTCCTTAAGGAACACCTCTTACGATTTTCAAAATTTCTGGAAATACACTGCACTGAATTACACAAAAAAAATGGAGAACCTAAATAGATGTGTCAACCATTTCACTGCTAGATCACAAACCTATCCTTAATTTCAAGAAAAAAAAAATGTTCATACTTTCTCAAAAACAGTTTTTCACATTCTTTGCAGGATGTATTAAATTTAAAAAAAAATACGAACAATATCTTTCAATTTCGACAATTTCCCTTTCCTGTAGATTTAAGAGGTTTCTAATTTGATCAATATTAAACGATTTTGAAATTTTCTTTTATTTGCGATTTTTTATTTTACTTTTTGATACAAACAATAAAATAATTCAGCCCAGGACCCAATTGAAAAATGCCTGAAAATGATTAATTTGAAATAAATGTTTTGGTTTGATTTAATTTGAGTGGACATAACTAAACACAGAGTCATTAATTATAGGTAGACATAATATAACCTTTTTATCTGCCTGTCATTTTCATAATGCTTTTTGTTTAGGACGTTGATTGTGATCATTGACCAAATTAATATTTATTTATGAACATTTGGGGGTAACCCTAAATGTCGAACGTACAATCCTACCGCACCGTGTGACCACACGGGAGGTGTAGGATTGTACAAATAAGTTACCGCGACCCTGTAACGTAAAAGTGAATTGAAGGAACCCGATGGGTTTTATTCATTAAAAGTCTAATACTCTCTCTCGTTCCACCTAGAGTAGGGGTTACTTGATAATTCCTACAAAAAAAAATCATACTAATATATTAAACATTATATAGCCTCTTTTTTATAAAAAAGAGGCTATATAATGTTAACAAAATGAATATCACGGACACCCCATGTCCTGGCACATAGGATATAGGATACTTTTTATCCCGGGATTACGTTTCCTTGGGACAATTTTTTACTTTCACGCGGGCACAGCCACTGATAGCAGCTAAATTGTAATCAACATAGTTGAAACAAGCTTTTAATGAAAATATTTTTTTCAAACCAAGGTTTTATAGCTCGGTATACCTATATAATTAATACTTGTCAAGACGAATCATAAAAGCCCAAACTCGATGGGGTTGTGTCGTTTAACTACCAAGTTCCTATAGCCACCTTTCAATTCCATCATCAGATCAGCTCCATGTCATAATAATTTTGCATTGTCATCTAATTTACACATGCATGCAAAATTTCAGCTCACCGGTAACCGGGAAGTGGGTCAAATTTAATTTGCTAGATTTGATGACAGACAACCATCGGGACAGGTGAAACTAAATAAAAGCTTGTAAAAAGGATGGATAAACATAATCCTTACTAATATTTTAAAAGCGAAAGTGAGTTTGTTTATTTGTTTGTTACGTCTTCACGCCTTAATGGTAAAACTGACTTTGATGAAACTTGGTACAGGGATAGACCATGTCCTGGAATAGGACATAGGATACTTTTTATCCCGGAAATATGTTGGGTTAATTTTCTGCTATCACTCGAGCGAAGCCGATGGGAGCAGCTAGTTGTGTATAAAAATTCTCCGACTTGTTTATCTACACTTGACAAAAACACCCTTGAATCGTACAATTGCCCTTGAACCGCTCACTTATATTCAAGCTATTTTCAATGTCAATTTTAGCCTCAATGAAAGCGTGAGTGTTGTGAACAAGATACCTTAAAATAACCCATTGTTCTGGTTTCTCGAAGCTGAATTGAAAGGTTTTACAATAGCAGAAAACTGTTTACTTTTAATTCAACTTTATCGGATGGGGAAAGTGGAAGATTTTATTGTTTACTCTTACTGTTCGAAAAGAATTTAGAGTTTGGTCAGTTACGTAAATGGTCCAAAAAGGTTGCACAATGCGGTCGCATTTTTCTTTTTAATCTATTTTGTGCGAGCCATCTTTGTTTGCTATGAGAGTATTATTGCATTTACTATTTTTTTCCAGGTAGAGAATAGAATAAAATAAAATGCTTCAGTACAAAAAGTAAATTACATTTTAATATAACGGAAGTTTTTGTTTCGTCGTTTTAATACCGATTTTTTAAATTTTAAATATTATTTTTTTCGTTTTGTTTTTATTTTGAATTCGGCTGCACAGCCGACACGCTCCTTAGACAAACCTAAATAACTTTCAATTTTGACAATAAGACACGAAAGTGTGCTTGTAAAATCAGAAGAGTTGCCTCGATTTCTCCGGGATCCCAACATCTGAGCCTGACCTAAATACCAGGGGCCACCAGGGTGCCTGGATTCCAATCCCGATTTCCAGCCACCGTAGACGCGGGCTCGCGGACGGCGAGCCATGGGTAGCTTGCTGTCCGATAGTCCGGAAACTGTCCGGACCGAGCCCAAGAAGTCGCGGGCGCGCACTGTTCCGGCGCGCCTCAAGGAGTTGTCAGCGACAGAAGGGGCCCAGATGGGGACTACTGGGGACAAGGTTATCCGAAAGAAACACGAGCCCCGGTATGAAGGCTAGAAGAAACAGGATGGGATTTTTAGTCAGTAAGAATCTGACACTATCTCCCGCTCCACCCAAGGACCGGGGTTGTCATAAGATGATTTTCGCCATCGAAAAAAAAAGGGGGCCATCAGGGTTGTATGTACACTTGCATACAAAAACAAAAATCCAAATCGGTTTAGGCGTTTTTCAGTAATACGAGAACATACACAAAAATGAAATCGAATGATTCCTCTGCTTTTGAGATCAGTTAAAGAAATAAGTTACTTTTCGTCGTTTTTATTTTATTTTTTATTTAAAAACGTGTTGCGCCGACCCCAAATAAAACGGGACAAGGGCAGGAAGATGATGATGAAATTCCAAAACATGCTGGTTCTTACACCAAAAAGGTGTAACATATACATACAACATTCTACATATTCAATATGTAGAATGTTACGTCACTTGTAAAGGGTACACTAAAGACTCGACGAATGCCAAAGCGATCCTCTTGAATATTTATTGAAGTTTCGAATTATTTAACATAATAATACGTTAATAGTTTTCATTAAAAAAGGTAAGCTATAAAAATATTTTCACACTGAAAAGATGACGGCATGACAAAAAGATATACACCACCTTTATGGGGTCCTATCGTTATCGTTATACTGTGGGCTACAAACACACCCCACCTTGTGTGAGTGGGGTGCAGATGTACCCCACCTAACCCTTCGGGACTCGCAGGCGTGACTTTTATTGTGTTTGGTATTTTTTTCACAATTGGGAGTTATTTTCAGGCATTCATTCCCGGGGATACGTGAGTTGAATACATAATGTACGAATATTTTCATCTCTTGCTAAAATTAGACTTATTCTTAGAAATGTTATCGGTTCCAGTAGCTAGCACTGTGATACTTAAAATCGGATTGATACGCAAAAAATAACAGTTTGTTTGCTATTCTTGGTATTTACAAACTGTTGTGCATCGGCTCAAGATAAAAGATAAAGTGAAAGGATAACAATGTTTATAACGGGCTTGCGTACAATGAGCACTAGGTAGCTCGCTATTCGGCCGTCCGGTAAAGACCGAACCGAGTCGTCGACGACGTGGCGCGTGGTGTTCCACAAGGCCCAGTAGGGCCGACTCTCGCTAGGACCATGGAATTTTTCGATGATGATGGTCGATGACCTGATGAGGGTCAAGAAAATCCGATGGATGGGAGACGCTCAGGACCGGTCTTTGTAGTGACACTTGGAAGAGGCCTATGTCCAACAGTAGACGTCTTTCGGCTGAAATGATGATGACCGCAGTTCTGAAAAGCAATGAATAACTGAAGGACGCAGGTTAATTTTGTGTCAGTAAAAGTCTGACATCTCGCTCTACCCTAAAACGGAAAAAGTCATTGGATGATTGGAACATAAAACAAAATGTTTGTAATAAAGAAACAGAATCTGTGAACAAAGCTGCAAAGAACGTTCTCCATACTTCGTAAATCAGCCTACCAAAACAAAGTTGACCCGAGTAAGGAACCTTCTCCATACTTCCTAACTCAGCTTACAAACCAGAAAAAAAAAACAATTTGTGACGCAACATTCTCTTCCTTATACAAAAATACTTCGTTAGTTTCTGCACAAGAATTTATCAAAGAATTTCTTTTGCGTCCATATTTTTATCATTCTTTTTATGGCATCGTAACAAGCGCAGAACACGGAATCGAATAGAGACACCTGTCCGTCTCACTAATAATATTATATACATAAAGGCACAAGTTTGTGTGTATGTTTGTCAACTGCCTCGACGGTCTCGTGGTCTTAACTGCTGTGTTGGAGGTAGTGAGTTCGATTCCCATCCAAGATAAACGTTTGTGTGATAAGCACGATTAGTTTTTCTATCTGGGTGTAATTTTTCTATAAGAAATATGTAAATATGTTTATCAGTTATATAGCACTGATAGCACCAGATCTGCTTAGTTTGGAACTAGATGATGTTGTGTGTATTAGATGTGTGTGATCGTTGTGAAAAAAAATCTGTATATGTTTCTTTGAGATAATCTACCACTTTCGCGCATTATGGCGACACTTGGGGGAGGCCTCTGTCCAACACTGAAAGTCTTTTAGTTCAAATGATGATGATGAAGACGCCAGCAGCAAAACCGCTCGCAGAAGTTAGCTCTCAAACCATCAGAATTAGAGTTGTATGGTTTTCTCCTCAATATCATTTCTAGCAGTGGAAGCGGCTCAGCGTTCTGTGGTAAAAATAAGCACCAAATAATATTATGACCAAAAAGTACGAAATGTTTCAATATCCCGCGTTCCAGCGCTACAAGAAATCGTTTAAAGCATGTTCACATTTTAACGGATGGGTGTCGCCAAATAATAAATAGCGTAAACTTATGTAGAGTTTGATTAGGGTCTTGTGTTGCGGAATTTTTAAAGGATTATTTTTTGATTGATCACCTATAGTCGTGGGTGGTTTGACGAGGTAGAGAGATACATATACTTATTTTATGAGAGAGAATAAAATGGACGACTGGAGTTAGGTATACAGCATAAGTTTTAGTATTTGCGAAACGCGAAATACTTTTTTCTGTAAAGAATAATATTATTCTACAACTATCACACAACGTCATCTGGTCTCAAGCTAGGCTAGAAGAGCTAAACGAACGGTTGATTGTTGGTTGATAGGTGGTTAATTTAAATTTAAATCACTACACCTTAACCTTTTCAGTTTTCTAAACATCAACAGTCCATTAAAATAATAATAATAAATAGTATTCCACAACTATCACACAACGCCGTGTAATGTTATGGGTACTAGACAACCACGGAGTTAGTATAGAAGTAGACAACTGATAAACATACTTATATATTTCTTATCGATAAATTACACCCATACAAAGTGCTCATGCTCATCACACAAACATTTTTCCTGGGTAGGAATCGAACCCACTACCTCCGACATAGCATTCAGGACCACTAGTCACTAGACCAACAGGCCATTCAAAGAATCTATGTTTAGCACTTGCACCCAGTTGTTTGCTGGCTCCTAATGCTCGCTATGACCTGCCGTGCTCTGTGTTGTACTTAGTGTCGGTGGTGTCCAACTTGTAACTTTTTTAGGAAAAAGTATATCATGACGTAAAAACTATTGGAATCCATTCAGTAACTGATTCTAAGCATAAACTAAAAATATTGTTTTATAAAAAATTATGTTGTAGGTTTCCGGTAATTTAAAGTCCATTAAAAACCTTGAGTGGTTTCAGCCATAATGTAACTATGATAATTTCCACACTTAGTGAAAGTCTCTTCAAAGTGAGTGCCTGAATGGACGACGCCGACGTTACCGAGGCCGATCTCTGAAGAGGAGGCGAGACGACCTAGATCGACAACGACCTACCGCAAAGGCTGGCTTGAGGCAGATCAAGAACAGATAATCTGGAAGGATTTTGGGGATGCCTTTGTCCAGCTGTGGGGCACTGGTGTGAACCCCTTTTGTGCAGTTTTATTTCCGTCATTTTCATTTCACTAGGCACTAAGTAAGATTCTTATTAAACCATCCTTTAAATTTAACAATATAATAACGTGAGTTTACACTCGTCAATTCGTCATTATATGGTGTAAGGGATAGCCCTCCGCAAACTTTAAAGGCTTGCTCAGTAGGTGAATCTTGTTTTTTTTTTTCAGGAAACGAAAAACAAGATTCAGCTATACCATACAAAATTATAAACTAGATTAGACAGTTTTTATGGAGAGGACTATTCTTTTTTTCGTTTTCTGAAAAAACATTTTTGGGTAGGTTGTTCAGTTTCGTCTACTGAGCAAGCCCTTAAAGCTTGCGGAGGGCTGACCCTTACACCTTGTACAGAACTTCTTAACGCCTTCCACTACTTGGGCTTACGACGGAAATTCCTCTAAAAATACTTTAACCCTTCAGATACCGTCAATTAGAGACACAATAGTAAGACAATAGATGCGCGGCCACCGGGTGTCGCTTGGGGATTCATGAATTAAAATCAATACACAAGAGTAAAACTAACAACACACATCATAGAAGGTATCATCTATCCTTATATCCGTGACGTACTGAAAACTTTCGCACTGATATTGCGAACGGACGCGTTGATGTGCAAGTTGACTCTAAGTTGCTGTAAAGGCGTCTTTTCCTACTAATGTTATAGATGTAAAAGTCTGTATGTTTGGATGTTTGTTGTTCAAATTTTACTAGTTGAATGAATTTTAATGAAATTTTAAACAAATATACGGTTACTTCCAGGCAATCTCCATATTCAACCGCATCATGACTTAACATCAGGTGAGATTGTGGTCAAACGTACTTCTACCAATAATGTAGACCGCGTTCAGAACGAAATCAAAGAATATTTTTAAAACGATAAGTTAATGGTGAAATTAAACAAGTAAGTTGCCCTTTTGACTCTACGCTATTCAGAGACAGAAACAGATGGAGGAATATCGTTCGTATGAAAGTGATGAAACAGGAAGGTCATAACTTTCAGCATTGAGGAGTACGATGCAAGGAGAAGGAAACTGGTAAGTTTTAGAGGGATTATTTTCAATATTCATGCAGGCAAAGCTGCTCGCAAATACTACCACAACGTAATATTGTATAGGCGAAAGATTGTATATACTTATGTATGTTTGTATCTCCTTCACAGTGAAATGGCTGAAAGGATTTGAAAGAAATTTGCCATATCAGTAGATCATATCCTCGAATAAGACATGGAATACATTTTAGTAGTATATGATTGGGCATTCTGGACCACTTTTCGCTCGGCGAACTCGTTCGCCATCGCTCCGGTGGTCCAGAATGCCCAATCGTGAACGGGCGACTCGGTTTAGTAGTAGTGGTAGTGGTACGGTTTATATATATTAATCTAACATAATATTTGTCATTGTTAATTGATCAGTTTCACACAATAATCATGAAATTTGTAAAACAACCAAAATCGTTGAACGTCAACATAATATGTGATGAATTTTGTAAAACTGTTTTCCGTCATAGTGAATTGTTACCTAATTCAGTACGCTGTATAATTTGCGGACCTTCAAATTGTGGAAAAACTAATTTAATCATTAGTCTTCTTATACACGAAAATGGTTTAAGATTTCGAAACGTTTATATTTATTCAAAAACCCTGTACCAGCCCAAGTACATATTTTTAGAAAAAGTTTTGCAACGAATACCAGGTATTTCGTTTCAGAAATATCAGGAAAATGAAGAAATACTAAGAGTTCAGGACGCAAAACCCAACTCTGTGATTATATTTGATGATGTTGCTTCTGAAAATCAAAACAATATGCGTGATTACTTTGCAATGGGAAGACACAAGTATATCGATTGTTTTTATTTAAATCAAACGTATAGTAAAATTCCTAAACAATTAATAAGGGACAACGCGAACTTAATCATACTTTTTAAACAAGACGAAATTAATTTGAAGCACATATACGAAGAACATGTCAACACTGATATGTCATGGGTTCAATTTCGTGAAATGTGTTCAAAAATATGGAACGATCCCTTCAGTTTTGTCGTGATTAATAAAGATTGCCCTAAAAATAAAGGCTGTTATAGAAATAAATTTGACAGTTTTGTAGTTTTTGATTAAATAATTGTTATTTAAATCCGTTACCCTAGCTTTTCTAATTATTCTACTTACGATACTTAATCAAACACTATCTACTTCATCAACATGGAAAAATCTTTGAAAAGACAAATCGTTGAAGCGACAGAAGCCGTGAAGAAAAAAGTACGAAGAATGAAGAATATTGAAATAAATAATAAAGAAGCGCTGGAATCAGTTTTCAAGCCTGTGACGGAACCCTTAAATTTAATTGCCAATGTCAGCAAACAATCTGCTTCACAAAATATCGAAGATGAAGAAATTCAAGTTCCGTTTATTGACAAAACTTTGCATAAGGAAGTTCACAGTGACAAAGAAAGCAATGATACAGACGATTATGACTCTGAGATCGATAGTGACTCCTCCTATAAATCACTAGGCGAAAAGAAACAAGATTGTAACACAACATCTTGGTCAGTTTCTCCAGAAGCGTTAGCAGATATTCCATTTGGTGTCAGATACGAACGTGGAAACTTAATGTTGGGATCTGCTTGCATATTTGTCAATGACGAATATATCACAGTGGCAGATCGCAAGTACCGAAGTACGCCTGGATTGAAACAGTTGCTACTGAAAAAGAATGTAGATTTGAGTTTGGTTACAGAGAGGGATATGCAACATTATAAATTAATGCTACTTGATACTAATGCACATCGTCGAGATTATGATCCAAGTAAACCGATAAAAAGTAATAAGGGTTTAAAATATTTAAAAATTATTAAACCACTTTTTACACAATCCAAAGGGAAAGGACTGCCCTTAACAAAAATGTGGAAGAAGAATGTAGATTTTATATATTGGGATGATCCTAATGAATTGGTAGAACGGCTAAAATTGTTAATTGCATCTCAAAATGCTGGTAACACAGGCGTAAATAACGAAATTATATCTATAATAGAGGAATTGCGTGAAAGTAATATAATAAATACATAAATCATGTGTGTTTCATTTTACTGTCAACCTTTCCAAACAATACATCTTAAAGATGAATGTAGACAAATTTGGTCATTTTATTCACAAGAGATTGCGTTTTTCAGATTTATTTGAATTTAATGATAACGCATTGTTAAAATCAGAAAGCGGAGATTTTGATTTGAAAGGATCAAGACTGAGGGGAATCCAATCTCCTGTAGATGGAGACGATGCCGTGAACAAGGATTACGTAGATCGAATAAGTGCCAATAAGATACATGAATTAAATAAACTAATTGGTGCATTACGTTCTCAGCTCGCGTTAGATGCACAAAAGACAGTTCAAGCTACTTTAAAAACAAAGATACCCGAAGTTTTGAATCATTTGGAAGATAAATTTTATTCTAAAGCAGATGTTGATAAATTGCTTAAAAAGCTGTAAATTATGTCAAAACAACAAATTGTAAATGAAATACACAAAACTGCACGAAGAAATTTCCTACGGCGTTCTGTTGTTCTAAAAAGTATTGACGACTTGTGGCAAGCTGATCTGATGGACATGCAAAATCTAAGGAAATATAACAAAGGCTACAACTACATTTTAATAGTGATCGATTGCTTCTCAAAATATGCTTGGACGCAACCGCTAAAATCTAAAAATAGACTTGATGTCACTCATGCATTTGAACGAATATTACTTAACACTCATCGAAAACCTGATAATTTACAAACTGATATGGGGACAGAGTTTTATAATAACACATTTCAAGCGCTCATGAAAACATACAAAATCAACCATTACTCATCGTTTTCTACCAAAAAAGCATCAATTGTTGAGCGACTAATTAAAACCATAAAAAATAAATTGTACAAATATTTTAGCCTTAATGGAAACTATAAGTGGCTGGGTAAACCATTAGAAGTTATATTAGAATCGTATAACAACACAAAACATCGCACTATTAAGGTAAAACCAATCGATGTAAACAAGTCTAATGAGCAAGTTATAAAAGAAAATATTTTGAAAGCATATAAACATGGATGTATTCCATGTAAACCTAAGTTTAAAATTGGTGATTATGTTCGTATCAGCAAATACAAACACAATTTTGAGAAAGGTTATACTCCTAATTGGTCAACAGAACTTTTTATTGTAAAGAAGATTAATAATACAATACCAGTGACCTACCATATACAAGATCAACGAAAGCAAGGTATATTAGGAACCTTTTATGAACAAGAACTTCAAAAATCATATTATCCTGGTGTATATTTGATAGAGAAAATTTTAAAAAAGAAAGGAACAAAACTTTACGTAAAATGGTTGGGTCTTAGCAATAATGAAAATAGTTGGATTGACAAAGCTGCATTAGTGGATTGACTTAATAAGTATATAATAATTTTTTTGGAATATTTTTCCATTGCGGTTTGTACAATGCAAGGTGGTGGACTAGTTAATAGTTTAATAGAAAACCTACCGTTCGAGCTTCATTTGCCTGGATATAATTATTGCGGACCAGGAACTAAACTCCAGAAACGTTTATTACGCGGTGACCGAGGTATCAATAAGTTGGATGAAGCTTGTATGCACCACGACATTGCATACGCTAAGCACACGGACTTATCACATCGCCACAAAGCTGATCTACAACTAATGAATATGGCAAAACAAAGACTTAAATCAAAGGATGCTGGAAAAGGTGAAAAACTTAGCTCATGGCTGGTGAGCAAAGTTATGAAAGCCAAACTAAAGTCTGGTGCCGGAGTTAAAACGTTTCGAAACTTTGTATCGAAAATAAAATCAAAAATTAAGAAAATTAAACACAAAGATAGTAAAGCTTTAATTAATGCTGCTTACTTAGCAGCAAAAAAGATATTTCCGAAAATTCAGAAATTTCGGGTACCACGAATCATACCCATACCAAAGACTGGAGGTATTTTGCCTTTAATTCCAATTTTTGCTGGCTTATCAGCTTTAGGCACTTTGGCTGGTGGTGCAGCGGGTATTGCAAAAACCGTTAATGATTACAAAGCAGCTCAACAAAATTTGCGAGAAACAGAACGTCATAATAAGACTATGGAGGCATTAGCTTTGGGTAAGGGTTTATACATTAGACCGCATAAAAATGGTAAAGGATTATTCATAGAACATCCAAAAAACTGATAAAGAAGCTACCTAATCGTCCTCTGACTAACATCGACATCCAAGAACATGCACGAGACATCCCACACTTTCGAGGAGTATACATGAAGGATAAATTGCCAAGAAAGCCAAAACGGATTGAATGTGGAATTGTTAACTTAGACGATTCTAAAAATGAAGGAACGCATTGGGTAGCATATGCGAAAGTATCCGACTATTGCGAATACTTTGATAGTTATGGAGACTTGAAACCTCCAATGGAATTAATGAGATATTTTAAGAATTGTAGTGTTTATTACAACTACACAAGATATCAAAAGTTTAATACAGTAAATTGTGGTCATCTATGTTTAGAATATCTGTGGAAATTTTGGAATAAACATGTATAAAATTAATGTTTTTCTTTCATTTCAATCATTTGCAAAATGTCACTCACTTTATCGATAACCGGGAACGAGTCTACCTTATCCACGTACTATCCTAATACGTTACAACTAAATGGACAATATGAGTGTGCATTATTGCATTTCTCAACATTTAATTCTATTCCAAACATTGATGAAACGAATAACAAGTTTTACTATGGCTCCGAAATCATTGAAATACCGGAGGGAACCTATGAATTGCAAGATATCAGTGATTATTTAAAATCTGAGATAAAAGGTGCATCAATTAAACTATATTGCAATAACAATACTTTAAAAACTACTATGTACTGTACGAAAGATGTCAATTTTGAAAAAGAAAACACCTTAAGACGTTTACTAGGGTTTGATAAGCAGATATTAAAAGGTAATAAATGGCATGTGTCACAGTTTCCCGTCAACATTTTACCTACGACCGTGGTCAGAATTGAATGTGATATTATAAGCGGATCGTATATAAACGGAGAACCGAGTCACATTATCCACGAATTTGCACTCAATGTGCCTCCTGGATATAGGATCATAGAAATCCCGACGAACGCAATATACTTTCCAATCAATCAAAACAACATAAGCTGTATACATATCAGACTGTTAGATATTAACAATCATCTAATAAATTTACGTGGTGAAGAAGTACAGGTATATTTACATCTTAGACGAAAAAATGATTGACTACAATAAATATGAGCCTCTCAAAGTCAAAAATATCAGTGCCAATTTAGCAACCAAGAAAATAAGAGCTCGTTCTAATAAAAAAATAAAATTAACTGATAATAATAAAGCATTCCTGAAAGCTATCGGTTTGTTAAAATGAATATTTTAGACGTTTTATCCGCTCCGACTTACGACAATACAGTTGAAGGCATCGAATTTCACTCCTACAAGCCCTACGTGACAAGTTTTAATAGAAACGATGAAATTCGCATTCCCATCAACCAACAGGACCTATATGTACTACCATCAGCCAGTACTCTGTATTTGGAAGGAACTGTAATTGTTAGCAAAAAGGATTCAAAAGACAAGGCTTCTAGCGTTCATTTTACGAATAATGCTCTCCTTTACTTGTTCCAAGATATAAGGTACGAGTTAAATGGAGTAGAGATTGATAAAATAAAAAATGCTGGCGTTACTACCACCATGAAGTCATTAATTTCGATGAATGAGAGTGAATCAAAGATATCTAATGCTTGGGGCTGGAACATTGAAGGTACAAAGAATATTAATGGAGGTAACTTTTCCGCATCCATACCTCTTTGTAATATCATGGGTTTTGCTGAAGATTTCAAGAAAGTGGTGATAAACAGTAAGCATGAACTAATATTGTTGCGAAGTAACACAAACCTAAATGCTGTAAAACTTAACACCGGAGAGATTGTAGATGACGTGCAAATCAATAAAATTATATGGCGCGTACCACACGTTAAAGTATCTGACAAAGAAAAGATAAATTTATTAAAACTGTTAGAAAAAGATCGTCCGCTCCAAATGATATTTAGAAATTGGGATCTATACGAATATCCAGCTTTACCTAAAACTACAAAACATACCTGGTCTATTAAAACTTCGTCGCAAGTAGAGAAACCAAGATATATAATTATTGGTTTACAAACAAATAGAAAAAACAATGCAAGTTCTGACATGTCCCAGTTCGATCACTGCCATATCCGTGACGTCAGAGTGTATCTCAATTCAACTTACTTTCCATATGAGAATCTAAACGCTAGTTTTGCAAATAACACAATTGCTCTAATATACGAGCAATATACTCGATTTCAACAGTCGTACTATGGCAGGCGCTCGGAACCCTTACTGAGCGAGAAACAATTTAAGGACCTAGCGCCGCTATTTGTAGTTGATTGTTCTAGACAAGCAGACAACCTCAAAACTGGTCCTGTGGTGGATGTGAGAGTGGAAATCGAGAGTGAATTGGACATACCAGACCAAACCTCTGCATACTGTCTTATATTAAACGATTGTATAATTGAGTATAAACCTTTGAGTAATATTGTAAGAAAAATATCATGAATTCCAATACCATCATAGTAGATGTACAAGGATTTAAAGATCTCTGCAATAATTTTATAGTAAAAGAGTTAGCTTTTGCCACACGTGAATATACACAAACGTTTTTAATCAAACCACCGTATCAGTTCACATACTTAACAAGATATGAAAAGAGACAAGTCAAATGGTTGGAAAAAAATATGGGCCTACGTTGGAGCGAAGGCTATATTGACTATAGAGAATTCCAACGCATGATCGTACCATACCTAGAAAATATGAATATCTATGTAAAAGGTTCAGAGAAAGTGAAGTGGATAAAAGAATTGTGTGTGAACTGTAATGTATTAGAACTTCATGAAGAAAATTGTCCCAAACTATCTGTGTTAGCTAAAAAGTACTGTGATATAAAAACTACTTTTAATTGTAATCATCATCTAAAACATTGTGCTCTTAGAAATGTGCTATGTATAAAAAAGTTTTTAAACTGGTAATTTTATAAGTTAGTTATGTGTGTATGTAATACGGGTTTAAAAAAATAAAACAATTTTTATACAGAAAACATGCTTTTAATTTCTTAGATTTTTTATAACACCTGTAGGTATACAAAACAATAAGCACTAAAATCTGAATATCTACACAAGACTTAGATATCACTATCAATTAATGATTTGGATATTTTCTTAACTAAGGATTCCGTTTCGTCCATAATAAAGTCAACCGCGTCTTTCACCATGTATTGCGCTTGGATAATAACATTATCACTATTACTGTCACTATCACTGTCTGGAGAATTGTTACACAGATCGATTACTTTAATTTTTATTAGTTTACTGCCTCGCCGATGATGCCTACTCATGACGAAAGATTCGGTCGAATTATGTTTCTTAGACTTGACCCTTCGTCGAGGTGTAGATTTTTTTTCTTTCGAAACCTGACTGCTAGCCTCGCGATCACGTCGGATCATCTCATTAAATTCTTCTAAAGGATCCTGAGCGTACTGACTAAACATAACATCAGATCCCGCCATCTGAAACAAAGATTAAACAGAAAATTAAATATAGAAATGACAAAAAATAAATAAAAACTGTACTTGAGCTTAAATGTCATCTTTAAAAAATCAACGTACACAAATAACACTGTGAAATAGATAAATAATATTTTTTACCCTAAACCAAAGCGTTCCAGTGATCATTTAAATCCCTACGATATATCACTAATCACAAGATTTAATACATAAAATATGTATATATTTTTAATTAATGTTTAAAATTAATATTGTTTACTTACCGAAGTCATGTTTAGAATGTGATGTGATACGCAGTACGAGTATCTTAACTGAATAATATTTACCTAAACTGAATAATATTTAACAAATAACAAAATTATCGAAAATATCGTTAATAAACTAGCAGACACGTGAAGACATTAGTATATAAATAGTTTAATAATCAACAAGCGATAAAATGTAGGTTGTATTGCAACACCTAAAAATGTATACCATGCATTTTTGCTCGATATAATATGATTGCTCGATGGGGGAAATGAACTTGATGTAATGCAGTTTCGTTTTACATTTCAGCTCGGGTTCGAATTCCTACAAGCTTCTTTTTAGGATTCCGTAGCCGCATGACAAAAAACGAAACCCTTAAAGATTCGTTATGTATGTCTGTTTGTCCGTTAGATCGTATGTCACACCCACTTTTTTCCGAAACCATAAGTGCTGTTGAAACTTATGAAAACTATGATAAACAAAATTATTAATATGAAAAAAATTTGTAATTGACAGTACTGTCCCTGGTCTATGCTTGCTCCTACGGAATCCTCCGTGTGCGAGTCATACACGCACTTGTACGATTTTCTAAAGTTTTTCATCCTTATTTCAAATATTAATAAATGCTAGCAAAGTTGTTTTCACATTTTTAAAGTGATCAAAGGTTTTTTATCTGTTTAATAAATAAAACACGTAAATTGATATAACAAGCACATTTATTACAATAATAAAAATCTTTATTTATTTCTTAAAACTAAAGCTAAATAATATAATGCTAATTAACACTAGTACATTTATTTACTTAACTAAGAATGTTATTATACAGAACCACTCTTTTATTTTATCAATACCTTATACTTAGTAATCATTCATAGATATGACGTGTTTCATTATTGTTTACCTAATATACATGAATGACCCCAGGCTTTCGTTGCTATTTTATCTTTCAAAATAATTCGTTTGTCATCGTTATTAGATAAGGTAATTTTATTAACATTTTGTGTAAAAATTTCATGTTTCAATGATTTAAACATTATGTTTTTTCTTCTAATAACTCCACCGTCCAATAAAATGCTTTCGTAGTCAGTAATATCTAAATCTCGGAGCACATATGATTTAATTCCCTTGGCTTTTTTGATAACAGTATTTGAAGTTTTTAAAGAATAGAGCTTTGACCTCAACCCAACAAAATCAGAGATATATTTACCACCCATTTCATCTTTAAAAAGGCCTGGTATTTTTTTATTGATTAGAGGTATTGCAAATTCATTATCATTATCATAGTTACTGCTATCGAAGTATTGCAAGAAATGGTACTTCAGATCATTATAAAAATCGTTTGTATATATTTCATACACAAAAGAATCGGTATCTGTATAACATAGGCGTACTCGATCATGATAAAAAGGTTTAATAACATTGTAATGAAAATTGTACATATGGGACTTAGAAAGATCTAAAACAGTGAATCCTATGTAAATAGGTTTATCTAAGATTATTTGGTCTGGTTTCATTTGTATAGCAACTAAATGTTCAGTCAATATTGTTGCACTATGAAAATAAGGATTAGCTATAAGCCTCTCAGCGGATATATATTTGTTGGTTTTATTTGTTTTATCACTCCATTGATTAACTAAATGAACGGTGACTCTCTTTTCAGTATTTTCCAATGTTTTACCAAAGACACTGTTATTTAATAATTTAAAAAAGTCTTGCTCGAATGTACTTTTTGCTTTCTGACGTAATTGAGTGTTTAACTCTATATATTCTTTTAAATAGGGTCTTTGTTGGAAGGTAATAACTCGGTGAATCTTTCGTAATATTAAACCATGCTCCAGACACTTTTTTAAATGAACGTAGTGTATAACATAATTGTACTTATTGTATAAATTTGCGATAAGTTTTTTTGTTTTACCACCTGGAGGAATGCATTTTTCAGGACAAAAAGGCAAGTCATTATGGTAATTGTGTAAGTGATCAGGATATAAAAGATCAACTTCTAATATATATCCCCAGTCAGCATTATCTTCAATATTTTGAACGCGTAAATTAATTAATTCGTTTTCATTAAGAAACCGAAAACTAGAATATGGCAAATACTGACACATACTATAACCATATAAATTATTACAGTCTAGATAGGCTATGAAACAATCTGGCTTTACAGTATTATATTCAGACATATATTTATGATTGGCTCTTGCGTACCGATGCGAGCACATACACAAACCTCCTCTAATACCATCCTGAATCATTTTAACTATCGCCAAATCTGTCAACAGTTCTAATTGAACGCCTGTTTTAAGTAGCATTGCATCGAAAGATAAACTAGGAGTTGTTATATAAAATGCAGGGTCAAGTTTATAATATTGTTTACAAGTTTTTCTAAAATTTTGAAATATATCTGTTAGTAAGAGTACATCTGTTTTTAAGTACAGATCAGTGTATTCTCCTAAATTATTTATATTAAAACAATTCCAGACAGTTTTAGCATGATTATAATCGTCATCGTTGACGTCTTCGTTTGTCAAGGAATTGTGAAAGTAACACTTTAGCGGTAGCGCCTGTTGCTCGTAACATTTCCAATTTGTCATATAATCGTATGGATAAACACCTTTTCGTGTCAGCAAACTAAAATGTTTATTATCAGGAAAATGAGATCGAAGATTAACAAAATCTTTTATCTGCATTGTTTTAGCTAGTTTGTCTAAACTGGTACCTAAAAAATTATAAGAATCTAAAAATCTTAATTGTACATATTCATTATCCGCAACGGGTATAAACTTTGAAAATGATATATATTTTTCTTTGGTCTTGGGTATAATTTTTATTTGACCAGGTATTTCACCTAATTTTTTCACAAATAAATGACAATCATATCCTGACAAGTTATGAAAAAATATTGGTATGAATTTCGGTACTTTATGTTGGAGGTTACAATGTCGATGAGCTGCGCCGCGGTACTGACCTGTGATGTGACAGTGATCTCTAACTCTGTCAGACCACAGCAAGTTTTCACATATATGACACTTAATTGCATTTCTGAAATCCACATCATCTTTATCAGTAAATATCATAGGATGGTTTTTAGTTAGTATTTTATATATTTTAATTACATCCTGCGTAAGAAACTCTATAAACTTTGTAACACAATCCTTACCGCGATAACTTCTATACCTTTTATTATCATTGAAAGAAGATACTATGTTATAAGCAAAAGCGGCTGGCGCGTGTCGCTGGGTGTATTTTGTATTATCAGTATCAAATTCGTCGCTGGAAATCGGTATTAACAGTGTTTCAAAATCGGCATAAATTACGAATGGAATGTCTTGTTTTCTTTGAAAGTTCTTAAACTTTAAAACTGATCCCCTATCAGGCAAAATTGTGACAACCCCTCCACACAGATGTGTTTCAAGTTGACTAAGAGTAGGAAAAAACAATAAACAAGATTCGCAATAATATAACTTACCATGATGTTTAGAAATTTGAGTTCGAACTAACCGGGGTAAACTCTTAATAAGACAGTAATGGGAATTAGTATCATTTTCTAAATACAATAAGTGAATGCTCCTAGATTTTTTATTAATTGTTGTATATAATGGTCCTATAATGGTTTTATTATTTTTCAATCCATATACATAAATATTTATATTGGGATTATTTTTTTCAAAATTGGCTATGTCCGTGAATGTGATGGGAAATGACAAATCATTAATATTTAAAACATCCTGAAAACGAGGATATGATGTAACTCTGTCGGTATGTTGGGTTGCGGGATACAAGGCTGCCACAACACACCATAGAAAGCAGTACTTGTCGTTGTTCTTAATATTCAAGCAAGCTTTTTTATTTTTTATAAACTTTGGTAAAGGAATATATTTGGATCCACTGAGCGGCTGATATTTATTGATATTTATTTCAAAATAGGAGTTATTCAAAAATGTCCAACCGCTATCTCTTTCCTGAAAATCTTCTATTTTCTTAAGAAGTAATGATATTGTTGATTTAAAAATTGTATCGAAATCGTAATTTAAATTAATTATAAAGTTTTTTGTAGCAAATGATTTCATTTCTTGTTGATCGTTTTTAAACAAAAGAAATATCAAAAATAGTTCAAAGTTAACTTTAACCGATGTGTGTCTTTTTAGTGAGCGTTCTATCAGATCCTTGACTTGTTCTCGGATTTTTATTAGAAAACTCTCTGGAAATGTATGGACTAACTCCTCAGTTGCAATAATCCTATAACTTACAATACGTCCTTTGAACGAGGAATTGATTATTTTTACATTACTACTAAAAGGAGCTACGCTATTGTTTTTATGTATATTACTCCGTAAATGACCAGACCACTGACGATTATCTACAGATACATGACATACTGTACAGTAAGGCATTGTTATTGAATACACGAATTAGTATTGATAGACAAGGATAAAATAATAGTTATTTCAGCGTTTAGAGAAAAGTATCAATATTAAATCGTGTATTACAATACGTTGTCCTTAAGTATAATATATATATATATATATTTATTTAAATACCTTTCATAGAGATTTACAGCTTCGAAAATGCGTTAGAACCACTATAAATAAAAGTCTTGATCAGTTGTAGCTCCCGTTCCTCATTTGTTTTTTTGTCTGTTTTGATCATATTGTATTACAGCCTTATTCTGGAAATAAAATGCAAAGATTTATTAGATATGTACTTAGATTAATAATTCAACAAAAACTTACAGTTAAGGGTAGATACTTAATATGTTTACCTGATAATTATTTGATCTTACGCACTTGTAGAAATCATCAGATAAAAATGATGTACTTCTAAATATTTTCCTTAAGAATAAATCTTCAATCTCATCGTCTTTGTACAATTGTAAATTGTAATGCATGTGTAGCTGAAAAGAATAAAAATATTGTTATTTAAATTATAAATAAAGTAACCATAAAGTATCATCATCATCATCATCATCATCATATCAGCCGAAAGACGTCCACTGCTGGACATAGGCCTCTCCCAAGCGTCGCCACAACGACCGGTCCTGTGCATCACGCATCCATCGGATTCCCGCGACCCTGACCAGGTCGTCGGTCCACCTTGTTGGAGGCCTTCCAACGCTGCGTCTTCCGGTACGATACATAAAGTATCAAAATAGATTATTATAAATGAATTATTAAAATAATTATTACCTGTTTAATGTTCACAATTTCAATATTACACTTGTAATATTACATATTTAGTAGTGACATTTATTAACCGAAATACTAACGTCTTTATAATTTCGGAAAAATTCCACAACGACAAGCGTTCGTAAAAAGACACTTGCTACATATCAACTTTCAGCGTTTCCGATATAACGCAATAATTGTAAAATGATGCAACCTAATTAATGTTTGGTAGTCAGCTATTTTACACAGGGCTGTCATTACGCTGCTTATATAACTACCGTTGTATGAAAATTGTAACGAAATGGTGTGTAAACCCTAAGTGTTTTCAATGCATCAGCAATTGATTCTACTTTAGTTTGCCTTAGTATTCACTTTTTGAAGGTTTAAAATACGACCAAATAAAAAAGTTCCATCACACTCTAAAACCTAGAGATTTTAAGTATCTTTTCATGTTAGACATTTCCATCCTTATAAGTCACTACGTTTTTCATTATGATCATTACAATTGTTCCAAGTGAACTAAGTAATAGTAAGTTGCGATTCCGGACTTCGGTCGTGCACTCGTGATCCGCGATCGGTAAATTGTTGTACACAGTCAGTAAAGTCAGTGTCGTCAACCGTCATCACCAACACCAGTTGAAGATCATCGTGTCTGCTGGCGCTGCTGTCGTCTTGAAGTTGAGCAAGTCCTTTACTAGTCAAGGAAAAATGTAAGTATAAAATATTCGAAACACTTCTGACTCTTCAGAACCACCGCCCACTTTTTAATTTATTTTATTTAAACGGTTGTATCACTTTTTTGTTTCAGGTCCGATTCTGAGGGTTCATGCTATTAATCCCCATCAACCATTGAGCGAAAAACGAAAACTGTTCGTACACCTCGAGAAAATGGGAAACGCAAATCAAAATCGAACCGTCCCAGGTAAATTACATTTTTTTTATATGGTTCAGGCCCGCTTTTGACTATGGGATATAGGTATATTACATCAGCGGTCGTATTATGACATTTTAAAACCATCATGTTTTCTGTTTGAGAAAAGGATAGTGCTATTCGTCCTGTATAGCTCCGTCTCTTTTTCACACCGAAAACATGATGGTTTTAAGAGGTACAACCCTGGTGATGTAATATTAACATCTCGCCATACATTTTGACGCTTGGGATATTAATATATATTACAGCACAGTGTGAACGGTCACGTACAAATATATGGCGAGCGATAATATTTTACATCTCAGGATGTAATATATATTTCATAGTGAAAAGCCGGTCTCATCAAGTAAAGTACAATATTGTTTTACATGTTTCATTATGTTTGTCTCATCAAGTCTCATGAGTGTAGTGATTGTTGTCGTTACTGTTGGTACTTACAAAAATAGAGCAGCAAAAAGTATTTCCCAACGCATAATTCTTTAAGTGTTATACTCATCGAGATTATTGAAAAGCCTTATCAAATATCAATTCTTGATCATCCAGTTCAGTATCCAACATAATTAGGCTTGTAATTAGTAAATTAACAAGGATACATAAGTAGGTACGTTGTTCAAAAATTAAATAGTGTAATTGGCTTCGGTCGTACTATTTCAATAAATAAATTAAACAAAAGTTGTTTTGTTTTTGCAGTAAAAAAGCTACGAGTGATAGCGATATATTCGGTATCAGCCAGGCCCGCGAGACAGGCGCGGAAGTTGGAGAGGGATCATCGGGTCAAGCAAGCCTGTCGTCGCTGTTCGTGCACCGAGTGGCTAACGGGTGCGAGCGACGCACAGCTCACACCGAGGGCGAATATTACATAGACTGCAAGGTGTACCGAGCTGACGACGCGCGCAAAACCAACTCTTTGGAGCTATGGAAGAAAGCACTGGTACGTATCAAGCTCCAGGCCGACATTGACTCTCCTCAGTGGAAAAAACTGCAGGACTTTGTCCGTTCTGCAGATGTTTTGTTCCCCGATAAACCTGTTTTTTACGATAATTAAATATGGTTTTGATTTCAATGATTGTTTTTTTATTTTTATTTCCCTACTATGCATACCCACACTTCATTTTACACACATCTCATACAGACACAATGATTAAATACGATATTATATATGTGTGTACACACAGTCGTATACATTCATATCATTGTTTAGCTAGAAAAACACTAAACATTTCAATAAAATAACACTAAACATATTACATCTTTACAAACCGTACCACTACCACTTTGCATTACTAACATAAAACGAGTCGCCCGCTCACGATTGGGCATTCTGAACCATCGGAGCGATGGTGAACGAGTTCGCCGAGCGAAAAGTGGTCCAGAATGTCCACCGTACCACTACCACTACTACTAAACCGAGTCGCCCGTTCACGATTGGGCATTCTGGACCACCGGAGCGATGGCGAACGAGGTTCGCCGAGCGAAAAGTGGTCCAGAATGCCCAATCATATACTACTCATTTTATCTCGGAAGTATGTCTCCTTGAGATGATTTTCTACTTTCAAGCGGGTGAAACAGCTGTCAGAAACTAGTCAAGAAAATAAAATTTTGCATTATATGATCTCATTTTCACAAGAATTGAATATAATGAATATCTTAAGTATCTAGTTATGATAAATTATGTACAACTTATGTACATTATTATTATAATTTAAACATGAGTGTATATATGATCATTTTAAATGTAGCTACTTAGTTTAAATGGAAGATTACTATGGATGAGACTACACTTAAGTTGGATGACAGATTTTAAATAAGATATATTTAATGGGAGTAAGTATGTCATTAATCATACCAGCTTTAGTTTCATTAACTATCTAATGAAATAATGGAATAATCTGTCTATTAATTAAAAAAACTAAAAAGCCTCTAAACTGCCTAACCTTTTTGAATTGAGTTGGGTTTGGCTAATTTTAGAACCGAAGAGAACCAAGGTTACCAATATAGCCCGAATAATCGCCAAACTTAAGTTGCAGTGGGCAGAGCACATTGCTCGCAGAACAGATAGACCAAGATAATCAATCGGACTGGAAGGTTCTGGTATGGCAACCGCGTACCAAAAGACGCAGCATTGGTAGGCCTCTCACAAGGTGGACAAAATGAACTAGTTAAGGTCGTGGGAATCCGAGGGATGTGATAGGCACCGGTCGGATAGTTGTGGCGACAGATGAGGGAGGCCAAAGGATAAAGGGTGGAAACGGCTCACAGAACTGACGATCTTTGGGGACGAAAAGTTCTGAAGTAGCGAACACATACTGAAAGATGCAGCATTAGTAAGCGTCTCACAAGGTGGATTAAATGACCTGGTAAAAGTCACGGGAATCCGATGGATGTGAAAGGTACAGAACGGTTAGTTCTGGCGACAGTTGTAGAAGACCTATTTTCATCATGGATGCAGCTAGATATCGATTATTTTACATGAAGCGACTGTCAATCTGATATTCACAATAACAAGATTTCTGAGTAACAGTATAAAAATGGGTAAGTCTGGGGTCAGATATTCTGACTTCTGACTGTCTGTAATGCTTTGCTTTGCTATTTTGCTTTGTTGGCCTTTTAATGTTCCCACTGTTGGGACTCAGGCCTCCTCTCTAGGAGAGGGAATAGGCCATAATCCACCACGCGTGCCCAGTGCGGATTGGTAGATGTCACATGTCTTTGAATTATATGTCAAAAATCTATACTTAAATGACACCCGGGACCAACTGTTTTTATACTTTCCGGAGCACCAACCAATATGAAAATTAAAAAATAGTATGTGCCTAATAAATAAGCCTTTTTTTATTTAATTTTTCTGTTTCTCCATTTTCCACCTCTGTTTTAATTGGTCTCAATTTCATGCTCATTTCCTTCATAATTACGTCGTCATTACAAACACATTAATTAGTTACAATTATCTTTAATTGCCTCTTTGACACATAACTAGTGTAATTACCAAGTTAGCACCACCACGTCCCTCGATGAGTTATTAAAACACCCCAGTTAATTTTTGACTTGTTTTCAAAATAAATTAAAATCTTGCCGAAATTCCTAAGAAACTATATATGAATTTTAACGTCTACAATGACTTGATGGCCCAGTAGTTAGGCACCCGCCTCTCATTCATGCGATTGCGGATTCAAAACCGAGCAAGTACCAAAGTGAATTTTTTAATTCATATGTACTTTTCAAAGTATGACACTTTAACCATACTCTGGAATAACACATAGGATACCTCTTGCTGATTTGACTGGCCTGTTGGTCTAATGGTTAGTGGCCCTGACTGCCATGCCGGAGGTTGTGGGTTCGATTCCCAACCAGGACAAATGTTTATTGTGATGAGCATGATCATTTATTCTGTGTCTGGGTGTAATTTATCTATATTATGTGTGTATTTAGAAATATATAAGTATGTTTATCAGTTGTCTAGTACCCATAACACAAGCTCTGCTTAGCTTGGGACTAGACGGCGTTGTTGTGGAATATATTCCGAATAAAGTTTATCCTGGACAATACCGACACCCCGTGCCTCGGAAAATCTCGTGCACTCTATAAAATATTTTATGTTTCGTTAGAATTGATTTTATATAGAATGCCATCATGCAAACTATAAAATGAATAATAAAACAACTTTTGTGAAAATACAATAAATGTCTACCTGAGTGCAATGGCTATACAGCCTCTTGACAGGTCATACAGGAGACTCGGGCGCACGACACTTAAATAAGATTACACTATACTACTCGTAGATGCCAATAGAGTGCCCTTTTTAGTTCAGACTAGTTATTGGATCAGTGCACTCACGATAATTTTGATACCCTTTAGAACATTTATCGATCAAAAAAAGGCAAAAAGGAATATTTGGTTGGACACTTATTGAACAAAAAAATTGTTGTACTTCATTGCCAAACACTGAAATTCCCTGCCGGAGTGTTTTCTAATAGCTACAAACCAGAAGTCTTTAAGTCTAGTGTGAAAAGGTTATTTCTAGGCAAGCGTGCTCCATCGAAGACCACATCATCGCTCGCCAGAGAGATATTGGTCAAACGCGAGCCTCAACCATCATCTATCTGCCCTTGTCCCAATGTCATTTGGAGTCATCGCTACACGTTATTTTCTTTCATTCTGTCTTGCCAAGCGCCACACTCTCAATGACTATATTCTTTCATATCACTCCTCACACAGTCCATCCATCCTTTCTTTGACTTCCCTCTCCATCCATACACTCTTTAGTAACATGCGTTTCTTCGCTCCTATTCATATTACCTCTCTTTTAATATTGACAAGCTTGTGTTTGACTACTCATCTGATGTTAAGCGACGATGCAGTCAATGATGGAGCACGCTTTTTTTTTATTGATATAAACTAGAGCTTGACTGCGATCCCACCTGATGGTAAGCAGTGATGCAATCGTTGATGGTGAGGCGCTCTAGTTTATTAAGAGCCTATTCACTCTTGCCTTGAAGACACCTAAATTATAATCGGACGGGAAGACCGCAGCCGGCAAACTGTTCCAGTCCCTCGATGTACGTGGTATAAACGACGATGCGAAACGTTTAGTCCGCTTGCCTAGAAATAACCTATTCACTCAATACTTAAAGACTTCTAGGTTGGAACTGTTAAGAAACACTCCAGCAGGGAATTCCACTTCTTCCTTATACGCACAACGAATGTGTTCCTAAATCGTTTTGTGCATACGGATGGGATGTCCACTATATACCGGGTAAAAAAACGTTAGTCATTGGTATATGACTAATGTTTTTTTTTTTCAGTCACTGGCGCTACTTTTAAGTTTTTTTTTCTAATATACTCATTTCTCTATATTCATTCTCGTCACTCATCATTCATCTCAACATTCTCATCTCCGTTACATGCAACGCTAACCTTGAATCTAACAATAATATAAAAATCGTAAGGCCATATACAGCATAACTTATTGGTTGGTGAAATGGGCTAGAAGTGTCATACCTATAGTTTATTGACCACCATAACATTAAGAGAAAACCTATAAAAAAGTGAGATGTTATGACCAGTTTCCTGGTGATAACTTATCAAGGAAATGAACCTGTATTTAGAGGGGAGTGAAGAAAGAAAAATCTTGCAATTCACTTTTATGCACCGTAATCCTTCGCTTCCTGAAATGAAAAAAAAAAACTATTTCTAGTTAGAAAAACGAATATTCGTTGACAGCTAAATGATATTTATTTTGTAAATAGGTAATTAAAAAAAAACTTTTGCATGTAAATTGTTAGTCAATTCAAACTAGATGATGATCCCAGCGGTGTTCCTACCTGGGTACTTATGACTATCCTGAGAAGAAACACAGAAATAAACTAAGATGAGTAAAACGGATATTGGGTATTAAGATATTTCTCTATCTTATAAGGATAGGTCTTTAATTCTGCAATGCACTACATTTTATATCAAAGTTGCGCAAACCTAGAAGCAGCTGACTCCGAAAAAAAAAATGTTTAGTCATTTTGAAGCAAGTTGTTATATGGGTAGAAAATGGTATCATTGTTAGCAAAAATTATATATATTATATTTATTTTTATCAACTAGACGTAGACGTAAATATTTATGATAATAAATAATAAAGAGTATATCTTGTAATCTAAAATAAACGTGATTGAAGTTGATTTGTTACAATATTATTGGTTTATACGAGTATTTTTCTGATCGTAATTATCCGATAATGTAAACGATATCATTTGAATTATTACGAAAGGTTATGCCCTGTAAAATCAATTCGTTGTGTAAAATAAAGCAATCAATATAAAGTAGCTATTTGCTACAAAACGTCGTTTAGTAGTCGCTTATCCCAAAGGACTCAACTACAGACTTTTAACATCCCGCTGTCCTTACGTAAGCCATACTTATCAAAAGTGCTATTTAACATACTCACATAACTTCAAACCGACAACAGTAACTCGGAACCACAGTTAAAAACGAGCTATTTGTTAAATTAACACTCGCTATTTAAATAACTAATAACACGTTATTATTGCTTCGAATTCTTTCAATTCCTTTTTTGAATGCACTTGAATCGGAATGGCGCGAAAGCGTAGGGTTGTGCTGCGTTTTTTTATTTACTTTTTTTTATTAGGGTTTTATTTATAACGAGTTGTGTGCAGCCAGGGCTTTCGTATTTTGTTTATTTTGTGGTCTGTTTACTTGGGAGGTGGGAGCGCGCGGCCCGGCTGCTGACTGCCGGCGGAGTAACGGCTCACGCTTAGGGTTGCGCGCGCACTCAGTAGTGAGATGCGTCGATTTTATACCGTGTAGGTGTAATTTTAAGCGTTTCGTACGGTTTAATTAATCGCCCATAGGGATTGAACGGGGAATTAAGTTGATATTGTGGTCACAACGGGCATCGATTTGGTTTAATTATGATGTCCGCGGAAAGGAGTTATTAAATTTTGGTTTGACAGTTTATATTTCGCGTGGATCGTAAACAAACATAACAAAACCCTTTGGTTACAGTCTAAACTATGTATCAAAATAAAAACATTAAAGTTAAATCAAGAATAAACGCTTCACTGGTCTCTTAAATTGAATCGAGTAAAAAACTCAATATATCACCGAATTTCGCCATTATATTACCTGCCAGTTATATAAATGGCATAAGAAAGAGACTGATCGTATCAACTTTATTTTGCCGCATAAGTTATGAAGTTAGTTTCTATAAGCCGATTGAGAAAAATAGGTCAATGTGATACTTGAGAACATAGTTATTACCTATAGGTATTTTTGGACATCGTTCAATTTAAAAAAAAAAAACACCTTATGAACACACATGAACGTTTTATAAGTGCCCATGTAGGCCTATGTGAAATAAAATATTTTGACTTTGACTTTGACAAAACATTTTACATATAACTGAAAAGGAAAAGAAAAAAAATAAATTAACAAAATGACGTTGGGTAAAACAAATCTCCTGAATAGTTTGACAACCCTACCTGTCAATCAAGTTGGATAAGGGGAAACTTTATTAATGAGTAACGGTTATTATGTTAGAAAACTAACTGTCCCCGCACACGGGCTTCAAAAAACCGCCGCTTCAAGCTTCATTTTGAGGCGGTCTTTTTTTTGTGGCTCGTGTGCGGTGGTGCCGCCAAAAAGACGCTTGAAGCGGCTTCAAGCTTCAAGCCGGCCACAAGCTGTCGCGCGCTTCAGCTGTTTTTTGCGGCGGCTTCAAGCTTCAAGCCGGCCACAAGCTGTCGCGCGCTTCAGCTGTTTTTTGCGGCGGCTTCTAGCGTTTTTTTGTGGCCACTTCTGACGTTTTTTGAGATCACTTAGCTAAAAACTTCATAGTCAGTTATTATTTTGCTGACTGCAGACATTATAAGAAAAGGTTTTTTGAAACATCAGTTTTTGTATTGACTATACCGTAATGTAAGTCACATTGCAGCTAAGTTAAGCTGTAGTCATTACGTGGATGGGTGTTCCCATGGTTTACTAATATTAGGCAGTCAGTTATTACCAACTGTATGTTGAAAAGTCATAATGTTTTATCACTAATCTTTGAAGGAGTGAAAGTATTTGTCAATGATAAAAAAAAATATTTTTGGTTGAGAATCTATCAATTAACTTATCCAGTTTTTTTTTTTTGGTTCGAAAGTCATCCAGATGACATGGCCTACCCTTGGGCGGAGCGAGAGATAGTGTCAGACTTTTACTGACTGAAAAACCCTCGACGTTTCTACGTTGCCTTTCATACTGGGGCCGAGCCTTCCTTTCAGATACAGACCCTTGGTCCCAGTAGGCTTCGACCCTCCTGGACCCCAACGGTAGCTGACAACTCCTTGAGATGCGCGGAAACAGTACGCGCCGTCGACGACTTGGGCTCGGTCTGGACGGTTACCAGACGGTTGGACAGCGAGCTACCTATTGATCGTCATCCGCAAACCTGCGATTACGGTAGTTCCAGATATGGGTTGAGCGAAGAGTTTAACTAACTAAAACCAACACGTGTTCCTTGAAAGTGCTTTTTCGTGTCCATTGCATTACAGGGCTACGCTGACTCTTTCAAACTATCCCAAAGGCAACAATTCGCAAGCCCTGTCATTCAGTAAATTACGAAAAAAAAAAAATTTCATCAGCCTGTGCGCGCGCGATCCCCACGAGGCGCGCGCCAAACCCCGCGTGTCGTAAGTGTATTGAAAAATGTCGTTTGATACACGTACAGATTTGTTACTGCAACTTTCGGCTCCTAACAGACCCTGCGGCCCGTGTGAATTCCACCTCGGTTGCAATGACAAACTTTCTGCACTTGTATCAAAATGTTTGTATGAGCGTTACCGCTAAACACTGAGAAGAAAAAGTATGGCAATAACATTACCTGTCACGCCACTTGTCACCTGACTTCTCCGCCGATCGACGTAATTACCATAAATTTTATGCTACGCGTTTGGTGTGCACGCTAACATCCTGGTCACGACTTCGGTGTTAGCGGCCAGTAGCGTGCAGGCAGTGCGGCGAGCGGGGCGGCGAGCGGAATGCCAACTTTCGGCAAGTGCGCGCCACTATAAGCGACGTCTCGTGGCATGTTTCAAACATTTTCATACTTTTCTTCTTACCGCTCACCGCTCCGCGCTTAGCTACCGCTCGTGGCAAGATCGTGAACAGGCCGTAAGAGAAAAGTAATTTGTCTAAGGGCACTGTATTGTATAAGACCTCCTAACGGCCATATGTTGCTATTACAAGAGACAGTACAAGGTTACGTACCTACGGAGATATAATAAGTATTTATTGTTCACGAGATTGTATAAATTATCTAAGGTATTGTTTATCATGCAGGATGCGTCTTCTGGCGTTCATAAAGTGTAGCAAGATGTCAATTTATTAGGGAAAGCAAGCCTTATTCACTGTAGATAAAAGGACAGAATACAGTGAGGGTCTTATACACTAGCCTCTGCCAGTGGCTTTGCCCACACGTAAATAGATTTCACCATACAAACTATTGACTATTTCATCCACTTTGGGGAATAATTTTATTTATTTCTTCGTAAGTGTAATAAAAATCGTCGTTTGATACACGTGAAAATTTGTCACCGCAGCCCTCGGCTCCATAATACCCTCACCTGTGGCTCGGGTAAATTCCATCTCAGCCGAAATAACAAACTTTTCTACATGTATCAAAATGTACTTCAGTCTAGAGTGTCAGTCTTTTACTGACTAAAACCTAGCCGGGCCTTTCAGTTACCTTTTGCGTTTTAGGGCCATGGTTACGGTCTAATCTCCCCACAGCCCTAGCAGGCATTAGCTTCGTCTGTTTTGCTGATACCTCTTTGCGCGCGGAACCGTCGTCTCGGGCTTAGTTCGAGCCGGATGGCTGGACGGCAAGTTTTCCAATACTAGTCGACCGCTAGCCCATGCCTACAGTAGCCAAAAATTGCCCTGTAACTGCAGACGTACAACGACCCGATGCTGGAGCGCGTTCGCATCGATACAGTCGCGATCCTGTAGCGCGTTCGCATCGATACAGTCGCGATGCTGTAGCGCGTTGGCATCTTTTCTATAGCGCTTGCAAATGTGACTAACGCGCATTAGAAGCGATGCCGTTGCGATGCGAGCTTACGAAACTCGTGACAGCATCACTGCTTACCATCAGGTGGGATCGCAGTCAAGCACTAGTTTAATTGATATAAAAAAAAAACATTGCTACAAAAAATCGCCTGAGTGTACATACACTCAAAAGGAGAAGGGGACTTCTGGGCCCAGCAGTAAACTAGTTGAAATTTATACTAAAAAAACCGTTATATTTTTCTTATAGAAATCACAAAATATGGTAACATGTTTCTACCCAGGAAGCGAAAAAACTTAAATTAAGTTAATGAAACTAAATAATCGATTAATAATGCCTGAATTACTAGTAATCGATTATTAATAAATCGGAAAAATGTATGACAATCGAGTGACAAGTGCATATTATCAAGCCTTCGTGAAATCGATTGAATCGATACATAGTGATTTATTTTCGTCTGGTAACACTTGTGTCTGACATCTATCAATCACTGACTGACAGATGCACTCGTTCGTTTTTTTCGTTCTGAGTGCGCTCATATTTTCTGATATTTTCCTTGTTTAATTGTTTAACCTCGGTTTTGCATATTTTAATGGACTATTTGACGGATCTTGCTACTCTATATTACCTGGCTCTCTATTTTGGACAACTGTTTACGCCTATCGATCGGATATTGAAAACCTGGATCACTGTGTAACCTTCCGCATTGCGCAGGTTCTCCTCAGACACGGAAACTGAGACCTTTAACTCGTAAGTCGGGGCCATTATTACTCGGCCAACACTGTTTCAATATTAAGTATTTCGTAAATAGCATTAAAAAAACTACAATTTTATAATATAACCTCACTTTTACTATAATTCATGGAACTTGGTTCCTGGATAGCAAAATTTCACAAAATTTTTAGTGAGGCCTAGTTATTATATCCTCTTACAAATAAGGCTAATTTGATTCAGTTAACACCTGGGCCCAGGAATCTATGGAGTCATTCCCTTCTCCTCTCTCAAAATTTGATAGGTTAGATAGCAAAGGAGCATGCAGATATAATTCTATGATTTAACTAAAACAAATGCCGTCAAATGCATTAGACTATTCGAAAGGTGTAGAGTGGAGGACTTGTCTGAATCTGTTTAGTTTTTGCATGCAGACGAGTTGGACGTCAAAGTCCATATCGGACTATTTTATTAGCAGCTTCATTGTGGGTTGGTTATATATTAAAACTTCTTTTATTATTGTTTATAATAGCTAAACAATATTTAGTTTAGCTAATAAAATAGCGTCGAGTATGAAATGGACTCCAATATAGACAAAAAAGAGAGTTTTTTTTTCTGTTTATTAAATACACATGGATACGTCAACCCCATCGTAATTACTTTGGGTGAGAGAGAATCATCAATTATTTTTTCTTGCTTCTTGCTCAGTTTTTTTGCCAACAGTGATTTAGGACTTGCCAAAATTGTGTGTACTAAGCCATCATCTAGAAAAGAGAGATTTATTTATATTTTCTATTCTTTACTATTCCACTGCTGGGATAGCAAAATCCTTCTAAATGCCTTTCAGACATTCTTTTCCAGCGCCATCTTGAACTAATTCTCATAGTAGAATAGAATAGAATAGAATAGCATTTATTCGGAGCAAGCTACACAAAATACCACAACATAAAAAATAATAAAAACAACAAGAAAAAATAAAGAAAGAGTACAGAAATACAATACAGTTGCATTAAATGTGCCTGAACCGAAAGGGCCACCAACTCAGCAATTGCTGGGCGTCAAACACCCAGCGCTGATTTTCAGTTGGCACCCCGCAGTGACGCACGGATGAATGGTAAATAAAATGTACTTAATATATACATACGACCTATCTAAAAATAACCCATATTTAAATAAATATTGGGTAATTTTGTTATAATAGATACCTAAATATTATATAAAATGTGCCATGGTAGTTGCAAACCAATTTTGCTCACTATACCCATTGAGACGTCGTGAGAAATATAAAA
Organism: Mythimna lalbum; assembly: GCA_949319445.1. Classification (NCBI taxonomy): domain Eukaryota; kingdom Metazoa; phylum Arthropoda; class Insecta; order Lepidoptera; family Noctuidae; genus Mythimna; species Mythimna lalbum. The sequence continues at coordinate 4,811,937 of OX439358.1, forward strand.
CCATGCCAAAAGTACGCATCTAAATAATCTCATCATCTCTTTCATTTACACAATTAGAAAATAAAATATGATTTCACACTACAGTAACAATAGGCATTGAACCTCCTTTAATTACATCTAAAACCCGGCCTTCGTACAGGGTCTTAACTTTTTTTTTTTTTTTAATTCTTTTTTTTTGGACTTTTATACTTGTAAGTATATGTCAGTCCGATTTATCAAATAAACTTACATTTTTATGCTAAAAGTCTGAACAAAAGACAAGCTCCTTCACTGTTAGGGTTTGAGAGGATATTATTCACAACTCCGATCTGCAACTTATCTAAACCTAATGTGTCGAATAATACCTCTCTCTCAGCATTAAACTGAACACATTCCATCAATAAATGATATACATCATCTATTACCCCACAGGTATCACATTTAGGGGATGAAATCTTTCCCATTAAAAAGGCAAATTTATTTGAAGGAATGTGTCCAGTTCTAATTCTGTGCGCTAAAGTAATTAGTTTTCTATTTAAATGACTATATGTGACCCAAGGTATACGAGGAGGCTGTGATTGGATAGTTTTGTACCATATGCCTTTTTCCAATGATCTCTGATTGAAATATTCCTTCCACATGTCATAGCACTCTGTACTATATTTCGTTAATATTTCTGAATAAAAAGGTCTTACATATATTTCTTGTCCTTCAGTACTTCCAATTTTTGCCAGTCTATCAGCCTCCTCGTTACCACGTAACCCAATGTGCGAAGGAACCCATTGCAACTTCAGATCCACTCCTTTTTCAGATAGTTCTTCTAGTTTAGATAGTATATCATATGCTATCGGTGTACCTCTGCGCCCAGAGGCGCATCGAGCTATATGACATAAGGCACTTTTACTATCTGAACATATAACCACTTTAGTGTCGTTGATTGTTTTGACATATGATAGTGCCTCCGAAATTGCAACAAGCTCCAACGACATGACACACACATTTCCGATTATCTTGAAACATACACTAGCATTATATTTCGACCTAACATAAAATGAAGCTCCCTTACCATTCTTGCTCATAGATCCATCTGTATAAATTACTACCCTATCAGTAGGTATATTTCTCTATTAATTCCTTCATAACATCATGTTTCAACAAATTTATTTCATAAGAGTCTTTAGCTCGTTGCATGCTCTCCAAACTAACCGAAATTATACTATACACGTTAATGTAAGTGACCCATGTCCTCAAGGTATACATCTCCATTGGAGAGGACGAGGCAACCTGAACATCTTCTAATTCATTTATAATAGTAGCAAGTAAGGGAATCTTTTTGCGTGTCCAGTAACTGTTGGTAATAAATGTATGTAACTTCTTTAATAATTTAATCGTTATATTGTTCGTACAAGATAGACATTTCAACTTATATTTGTAAGATAGAAATCTTCTTCTTATATGCAGTGGCGGAATACATAGCTCACTCTCCATGGCGTGAATTGGCGTAGACTTTATAAAACCACCGATAATTCTCAGAGCTTGATTCTGTATTTTCTGTACTTTATATAAATGTGAATTCGCACTGTTATCGTAAATAAAACAACTATAATCAATCCGGCTTCTGACTATTGCTAAATAAATTCTGCGTAAATGTTTGGGGTGTATGCCCCAAGAAGTACCTGCCAAAACTTTGAGTATATTTAAGTATTTTTGTGACTTTCTGACTACCTCGTTAATATGTCGTCCCCAACGTAGCGATCTGTCTAGCCATAGCCCCAAATATTTATAACTATCCACTAATTCTAATGCATGATTGTTTATTTCCAAAATAACATTTTGTCTCCTAAATCCCCTACTAAAAATACATAGTTTCGATTTTGTATTTGACACACTCAATCCTAACTCACTTAGACACGACGATAAAGTATTTAATGCATCTTGTAATTTAATTGTACTATCTGAAACATATTTATCTGTACTATACAAGACAAAATCGTCAGCATACTGACACATATGTACATTATTAATCTTTAAAAATAATTTAAATGTTACAATATTAAGACATATACTTTTCCAGTACCATCTTGAACTAATTCTCATAGTGCACATCTAAATAATCTCATCATCTCTTTCATTTACACAATTAGAAAATAAAATATGATTTCACACTACAGTAACAATAGGCATTGAACCTCCTTTAATTACATCTAAAACCCGGCCTTCGTACAGGGTCTTAACTTGTCATTTTAAGATGGATATAAATTAATTCCAACGAACCGAATATCATTAATTTCTGAGGTCAACAGGGTTCGTAGCGTTCTATTCATTTATTAAAGAAAATATAAATGAGGGTTGAAATATTTAGCTGTCCTTTGTAATATTACACACGGTTAAGGTTCCCACAGACAGGCTAGGCACGTCGCGACAATGCGAGTATCTTTTCATGATAGATATTGTTTTACAGAATCTACACATATGTTACGTTTTCCCAACGTTCTTTTAAAGGTGCTAATAAACTTGAGCATTCACTTGTAATGTGCTTTCGTGTGAATGTTACATTATAGAAAAATAAAGCGAGCATTCTAGCGAAGGACAATTTTGCTTCAAATTTTAGCGTTCGCTAGAGTGCTCGTGAAAATGTTCGCAGCAAATGTTTGGCTCTATGCTTGGCTCGGCTCGTTATTTAGTTTGACAAATTTAAAAACGGCAAATACTCAATGTTCTGTGTCTATTAGCACCTTTACTGTTACTAAACTAGAACACCATCAAGTACGCTCGTACGAACAGTTGCATTGCATGATACCATTGATATGTTTTTATAATTCAATGCATGATACGCAACAACTTGGTTTGCACGTGTGTACTACTAACGAACATCGAACACTGTTCGCTAAACGTGTTTGCGGCGATCGTAAGTATGTTCTGTATGGACGGTGTTCTTCATGAATCAATGCGAACACCAAAATACGTTTCACTACTTCACATTTGACCACTTACAACAACGCTACCATGGCTATTAAGGGAGTTCACGACTGTTACGCGCGAACTCGATTCGAACTATGTTCGCGTTCGTGTTTGAATATGCCGCCATATGAACAAATCATGTTCAAGTTTGGTATTTGTGTTCGCTATGTTCGTGTTCGTACGTTTGTACATGGCTTTATAGTTCAAGATTTTTTATCTATTTAACTACATTTAATCGAAAAAAAAATCTTCAGTTTAATAATAGCGTTGTATGGCGTTGTTGTATGTTGTTGTTGTTGTTGTGTGTTGTTGTTGTATTTGCTGTTAAGTTAACGGATGACAGCCTAGAACAATTTGTCTCTGTGAAAAATGCATATTACATCATTGTCGCATTACGCTTGTCTGTGGAAGCCTTTACATGGTACATTGTTTTGCTTATTTTCTAAAATTTGATTACAAGTAAGCTCTCCCGCAAAAGGTAATCTTTATAATACAGGATTGTTGGAAAACGGAGTAGCCTTCCGTGATTTAATATATTTTAAATAAATGTGTTTTCTCGTTCATAATATTTTGATAATTATTTTTGTAAACATTTACTCAAGAACCTGCTTTTATCCCTACCGCTTTTAAGCGCACACTTTACTGTTTTCCGCACTAGTGTACAAAACTGCGCGAGTTATCCCTCTACAATTGATGGTATTTATCGTAGAGAAAAGCTGACAAGATGGAATATTTAAATATTATTATTCCACGACTCTGCCGGAAAAAACGCGAGTGTTTGTCGGATGTATCCGACGTAGGCAGTTAAAAGGTACTAATGAAAATAATTTTTTATACTCACTTTTCTACTACTCTTGTCTGTATCTCTTTTTTTTTTCAATATTTCTTTCAGGCAGGAAAAGATTTCTTAAAAAAATAGCATTATTTTTGTACCTATTTTGCTTTAAGTATTTTCTTCTTTTTTTAAATCTTTATTAAGGAGCTTTGTCACAATATTAACTATGTCGCTCCATCATAGCCAAATGTATTTAAAATGATTGTTATAAATTTTGTATAGAACTCTTGACTCGTCTGACGTACCTCAGGGGCTCACTTAAGACGCTGTTTTAAATACCTACTTTCTTCTTGTCTGTTTAGTGTAGTTGTGTGTTATTTGTGTTAAAATTAATAAATAGATTTAATGAGTTTAATAAGACTCATCGATCGTAAAGTTACATACAATTTTATTGTATAAAAGTTATCTACTTCTATTTCGGACATTTTACGTTATGCGCGCTAAACTAAAAACTTCTACATAACAGTACCCCTAGCCAAGTTGCTAATCTGCAATACTTAACGCTAGTAGAAAGCTTCAAATGTACGGGAATGACGTCATCTCAACGCTAAGTCACGAGTCAGAACGAAAGAATTGGCGGCAAGGTCAACTCGAAGCGTTCGACGCAAGCGAAACGGTTGTAACTTGGCTAGGGGTGCTGGTCTAAAAACCACCGAAGAACAACATTATTGATATAATATCAGTATAAATAGTATGTATTAGTATGTATAACATAATTATATATTAGACTTAAATATGTAGGTTTAGGTAGGTATATTGTGCACTGGATCCTACCCTCGAATATGTACTCTCGCTGTTACTCAAAGGTTTTGCTGGTAGAAACTCATTGCTGAGTTAAGCTCGCCTTTGTACGTGAATTGTCTGTATCTCCATGTGTTATATTTAGTCTTTGTTTACAATAAATAATTAAGAAGAATTAACTTAACTTGAAAAATGAACTTCAAGCTTATAATCTGTACAGATTTGTTTTTTGTAATAATATACATATTATATTAGAAGACACTAGTAAACTGTGTGGATGTGTTTATTTTGTAATGTCGACTTGTCTTAAGATGGACGGCGAATTCTCCGTAGACGAAAAGGTATGTAGCTAAAACTTCATCGTCTCAATGAAACATTTAGTAGCTATACAACGCGCCAGATAAACTTAAAATAAAGTACATTGACCTTTTTCTAATACCTCCAATCTATTGAAGGTACCCGAAAAACCATTAATGAACTTTTTTTCAGAAAAGGTAAAGGATCACGATAGATGTCGATTCAAGACAGTTTTATGATTTTAATTCCGTTTTTGAAATTAAGAATGTCAATAAATGTTGGAGGTCAACGTCCGTTATTCCACGTTTATTTGGCGCCTACTTTACTGTCCCCGCACATCAGCCACAAAAAAGCCATTTCAAGCTTCTCTTTGTGGCGGCCTTTTATTGTGGTTCGTGGGTGGCGGTGCCACCATAAAAAAAAAACGCTTGAAGCGGCTTCAAGCTTCTCCGTGCACAAGGTGTCACGCGCTTCAGCTATTTTTTGCGGCCGCTTCTAGTTTATTTTTTTCGTGGTCGCTTATAGCGTTTTTTGTTTGTGGCGGCGTTTTTTTGAGGCCCATGTGTGGGGACAGTTAGTAAACTGTACGGATCTGTATATTTTGTAATGTCACTTGTCTTAAGATTGACAGCAAATTTTCCGTGAACGAAGAGGTATGTACTAAAAACTTCGTCGCCTCAGTGAAACATTTGGTAGCTAGAAAGGTCTGTTTTCAAGAGTGCCGTAGACGAAAGTTCCTATCGGTGAAATGTCCATAAGTGAAAGACACTATTGGGAAAAAAGAATAAAAGAATCTGAAAGATATGGAAAGAAGAAATAGAAGAACAGGCCAATGACAAATTGGTCTTCGGATAACGGTTGCAGAATCCAGTTTAAAAACATTAATGTCAGTATTAAATAAGTGGGTATAATGTCAATATGTTTATAAAATTAGATAAAAATTTCTGATAAAATGGAGTAATAAATATATAACTAAGTTTCTATCACTTACCTTTGTATCATTACTTATAATAATGATGGATGTATGATGTCTCGGGTGATAACTATTGATCGTTCACTCGATTATACGTACCTGAAATGTAAATAAAAGTTTATATTATCATTTGTGTAAAAATCCACACTAATATTATAAAAGCGAAAGTGAGTGTGCTTGTTTATTTGTTACGTTTTCACGGCTAAATGCCAAAGCCAATTTTGATGAAACTTGGTACACGGATAGACCATGTCCTAGAATAGGACATAGTGTAATTTTCTGCTATCACGCCGGCGAAGCCACTGGAAGCAGCTAGTAATAATATATTCCAACAACTGACACTTGCGTGAAAGTTGTGGAGTCACCATCTAGTCCCAAACTAAACAGAGTTTGTGCTATGAGTCCTAGACAACAGCTGACAGGCATACAGTTTGTACGTGTTACGTATTTCTAAATACTTACGCATAATTCTTATACATACGCATATTCTCAGACACAAAATAAATGATCGAGCTCATCACCCCAACATATTTTGTCTTGGATGGGAATCGAACCCATGACCTCCGGCATAGCAGTTAGGGCCACTGACCGCTAGACCTGTCAAATAAATAACTACATAGTATAAAACAAAGTCGCTTTTTCTGTCCCTACATCCCTATGTACGCTTAAATCTTTAAAACTACGCAACGGATTCTGATGCGGTTTTTTTTAATAGATAGAGTGATTCAAGAGGAAGGTTTATATGTATAATAACATCCATTAAACAGTGGAGAAATACTGTTACCCGAGCGAAGCCGGGGCGGGTCGCGAGTAATTTCAAATAATTAGAAAAAATCTTTGCCCAATACCAGGAATTACACCTGTATCGTGGGTGCGTCACAAACATGTAAACTGATATACACAAGTCATCCCCATAGCGCCGTGCCGGGTGTCAAAGCCAGCAAACTTTGACACCTCGGTAGCGAATACGCTTAAGGCGGCCCTGGTGTCAAATTCATTACATTAGAGGCATTCATAATACCCAAGCTCCCTTTGAAACTTGTTGTAAGTATGTTACGTTGTTATACTGTTGTTATAGGAATGTATAAGGCAAAACCTTATCCTTACTAATATTATAAAAGTAGTGTGTTTGTTTGTTATGTCTTCACGCCTAAATGGCAAAACCGATTTTGATGAAACTTGGTACACGGATAGACCATGTCCTGGAATAGGACATAGGATACTTTTTATTCCGGAAGTATGTTCCTTTGGGATAATTTTCTGCTATCACGCGGGCGAAGCCGCTGGAAGCAGCTGGTTTTTATATAAATTTTTTATGCATAATATTGAGTTAATGGCATCTGCCTGTAGTTTGGCTCACCTAAAAATATTTGGTTATCCACAGGGAACATTTGGATGATTCTACCTTAAAAAAGAAGAACGCAGAAAAAGATTTTTTTTATTCTACTAATAACACTGCCAGACTCACCAGCTGCAAAATATTAAAGTTACGAATACAGCTTGGACATTTGCTACGGCGTAGCTATTGACACCGCTACACTTGCTACGCCGTCACGCGTAGCACATACCCAAACGACCGATCCGATTATCATGATAGTTTCTTGGTTTTTTAAAGGTCGCCACACACGGGCTACCGGCCACAACCACAAAATGCCGGTACCCGGTATATTTCCTGTAGGTTTCATACATTTTATATGGATTCGCCGTACACGGTTGACGCCAATCGCCGCTGGGCCACTTAGGCATGTGTGGCCCATGTGTGGCGACACTTAGTTCAATTCAATTCAATTCTATTTCTTTGTTTCAGACATAGTCCACAGATATATTTTATAAAAACAATTAAATTCAATAATTACAATGATTAAAATTATATCAAAGTCAAAAAGTCAAAGTCAAAATATTTTATTTCACATAGGCCTACATGGGCACTTATAAAACGTCAGAAGCTAGTCAGATATATAGATCTAATGAAACAAACAAAACAAAATAAAAATACAATTATATATATTATAATATAAATTCAATTAAATTACAATACAAATTCAATAACTTTTAATACAAATAAAATAACACAAAATTAGAAGTAGGTACACAATAATCATACATTAATGTCAAATTATGTGAGGAGAGCCGCTAACATGAAGCTGCATCCACCTCTGTATCAAAACAGTCTCATCGTCATCATCATTTCACTACTGGACATAGGCCTTACCCAAGTGTCGCCGCAACGAACGGTCCTGTGCGTCTCACTTCCATTGCATTCCCACGATAGTCGGTTGTAGTATTATTTGCAAGAGCAGAAGGTATTTTTATCTAGCTTAAAATAGACTAGAAAGTTATTTAGAAACTTACAGTTTTGCTTAAAAATGTAAAGCTAATGTTTATTTTGTATGAAAATTTATAGTGTTTTTAATTTTTTGTCGTGAAATCACCGGAGCTGTTTTACGAATGGCGATATTATTTAAAAGCCGTTACACATTCTTTTGTATGTTAAATTTAATCGACATTTTGGTGTTTGTACCATAAAAAAATAAATTATCACTGACCATAAATCAATCATCTTCATCATTTTATCATCATCATATCAGCGAAAAGACTTCCACTGCTGGACATAGGCCTCCCCCAAGCGTCGCCAAAACGACCGGTCCTGTGCGTCACGCATCCATCGGATTCCCGCGACCCGGACCAGGGCATCGGTCGCCACGCTGCGTCTTCCGGTACGTGGTCGCCACTCCAAAACCTTTCGTCCCCATCGACTATTTTTTATGCGTGCAATGTGCCTGCCCATTGCCACATAAGTTTGGCGACTCTTCAAGCTACAATTTTAAACAACGTTAATATCATTACACCATTTTAGCGCCCTCTGGCGTTACAAGTCGAAACTAAATACACTTTCTCAAGACACATTTACATCAGCACTCTCAATATTAATTTTGTTTGCCGTGAATTCTCTCTCGAGGAAAGCTACCGCCAGCTACCGCCATCTACCGGAGGGTGTGGCAAGCAAGTCAAGCAAGTCACGCTTGTTTTGCTGTGAAAGCTCTAAGAGGTTGAGTTTCTTTGTTTTCGGTATAGATGGCGCTGTTTTATATTTTGAGTTATAAAGTAAAAAAAATGCTGATCTTTTTAATAATTGTGTTGTAGTTGTGTTGTGTTGTGTGTGATTGTGTGATCAAATAAAAAGTAGCCAACTCGGATGTTTAATTTATTTTTTGCTATTGTTTCGAATCCGAATTTTGCAATTATTTTGTATGTATTATTTTTCAACAATCCCAAAGACATTAGATATTGGGAGAACCTAGACCCGTTGGTAATCCATGCACGATCCCTAAATATATTTAGACTAATTGGGTGGTATACCTATTTTTATTATCATTGATAGGATCACTCTTGACCACTTGTACGGTGATAGAACGCTTGCCTAGAAATAATCTATTCGCTATTGACTTAAAGACTCCTAGGTTGTAGCTATGCGCAAACACAAACTGCGGCTTTTCTTTTTAAAAAGCTCAAATTACAGTTGTTACTGTGACGGGTAAACACAAAAAAAAAAAACTATATTTTTTTCCATTGTTGTGTGTTGAAGTATTGTGTGAAAAATGGCATCATAATCAGTCCCACTGTTTAGGAAGGGATATTGTTCAAATAGTTCCCAAAAACACAGTACAGTGGACAGGTTTTTTTTTTTTGAAATTTTTTCAGGTCAACCGAAATCACTAAATCTTAATAAAAAGTAATGTTTTTATATAATGTATTGTAATTAACAATTAGCAGTTCTGTAAGATCGCTTGTTTGATTCCCGCTCGTAACAAATATCCGTATGCCTACGATATTTGTTACGAGCGATAGGTGTTCTGGGTCTGGGTCTCTCGTGTATGTGTGTATTGTATTTTACATGTTTGTGAACGCACCCATGATCAGGAGTAACTTCAAGTGTGGTGCAACATTTGTGTTAAAAGAAAAAGAAAGAAAAGTATACTCTTTTGTATTTTTTTATTGTATTTACCAAATTAGGCAGCAGTTCCTTTTAGAAATTGAGTTCTGCATGCAAACAAAATTGCCCAAATAACGGTTTTACCCTTATGTGTTTAAATTATCAGGATAGAAATCTCTTTACTTGGATTTGTTTGTACAAGTGTGCTCCCTTTCTGTTATTCAAATATTACAAGGATCTCTTCAACTTAAAATTAATGCTTGGTTTTGTGAGCAAAATTAATGCTTGATTTCTGGAACTGCTTTAATCATAGGCTGTTTTTTTATATATTTACAAGATGTAAGTTATACGTCACCACAAACTTTAAGGTCTTGCTCAAACGACGAACCTTCCACAAGATTTTTTTTCAGAAAACAAAAAAAACAAATCGGCCTCTCCATACAAAATTAATAACTGGCTTGCTTTATAAGCTGTGTTGCTTTTTGGTGTACGAAAAGTTTATTTTATTCTATTCTTGATTGGGCAGTTTGTATGGACAGACCGATTTTATTTTCGTTTCTCTGTCCAATAGTAATAGTTAATAGTTTCGTATGGAGAAGCCCATGCAAAATTATTACCTAGATTGAACAGCGTTTTTTTACGTTTCCTGAAAAAAAATGTTGTGATAGGTTGTTCGGTTTCGTTTACTGAGAAAGCATTTAAAGTTTGCGGAAACCTGTTCCTTACACCCTGTATAAAAGGACAAATTGTCTGACTGACACACAGCCGAAACTATCTACAGGTTTTAGAAATGTGAAATATCCCACAGAACAGAAGATAATTTTATTCTTTATCTTTTATTTTATTCTGTGAGGTGATCACTTTTTTTATGGTAGGGAAATAATCTAATGACAACCCCTGTTCTTGATAGGGTCAGAATCTTACTAACTAAAAACCCACCCCGTTCCTTCGTGCCTTCATGCCGGGGCTCGAGCTCCCTTTCGGATAACCCTGGCCCACACTAAGAAGAGGTTTTTGAAAATGCAAGTTTTATGGGGATGAAACGGAAGAAATAATTTTATTTTGTAATATCTGTCTACCTGTATTATGCAAATAAATGATTTGATTTGATTTTATATGCAAAATTTTTTTGTGTGTTTTTCAAAACTAACTCTGTAAAATGAATTAGAGGGTGTTAAAGGTTATATGGGGAAACTTATTTTACCGACTGTTCTTGTGTGACCGGTCTCGTATCCATCGGATTTTTACGACCCTCACCAGGGCATGAGTCAATCTTGTGGAAGACTTGTCAGTCGCTACTCCAGAACCTCTCGGCCCCATCGACCGTCTCTTCTGCGTACCTACTGCCACTTAAGTTTGTTTTAATAAACAACATATTGGCCCGTTGGTCTAGTGGTTAGTGGCCCTGACTGCTATGCTGGGGTCGTGATTTCCATTCCCAACCTAGGACAAATGTTTATGTGATGAGTATGATCATTTATTCTATGCCTGGGTGTAATTTATCTATAATATGTATGTATTTAGAATTATATAAGTAAGTTTATCAGTTGTCTAGTACCCATAACACAAGCTCTGCTTAGTTTGGGACTAGACGGCGTTGTGTGATAGTTGTGGAATATTATTATTATTATATTATTTTATTCTAATAATGAAGGTCGTTAAGTGTCATTGAATATACGAAAATTAACAACAATCACATTAAAAGAACTCCATTACAAATATTATACACCTAGGCTCACAATTACGGTCGAAACACTTCAAATTACCACTACGGACCTTAAACTTTACGGCCGAAAATGGTGTTTCACCCATGAAAGCTGTTTTAAAAGCTCTCGTACTTTCATTAAAGGGCAGGCTGTAATTAAGCCCTAAATTCTTTCCTGGTAAACCTTTTTTAAATTCCAAAATAGCTGGGTTTTAACTCTTTCAATGCGGAACGAGGTCTAATAGGCCTCGTACGTGTCTTCCTCGTGGTTCTCTTCAGCTTCAACTTCAGTTTAGCTTAGTTTATAGTTAATACATACCTAAAATGGCCTATTAAAGCAAAATGAAGTGGTGTAAGTTTAATACAGAGTCACTTTGGCGTCGTACGGAAATTAGCAAAAAAAAAACTTGTATCCTCTTAAAATTGACGGAGTCTAATAATCTAAGGGGATTATAATAAGTATATAATATAAGTCATAATAATGTAAGTATCTATAATACTTTTGTATATTCTTATTCTTTATTGTGCACACAATTGAAACATACAGTAAAAAGGTACAGTTGATGTAAATAGGCGAGCTTAACCCATGACTGGGTTTTTAATAGCAAACCACAAAATGAATAATGAAATTTTGCATGCGAGAAACTTAAAATGTACAGCAAAGAAAAAAGATAACAATAAAATAAAAATTAAACACTCAAATTAAATATTATTTGTATATGTATGTTTATCAGTTGTCTAGTACTCATAGCACTAGGCTCTGCATAATGTGGAACTAGATGGCGTTGTATAAAAGTTGTGGAATATTGTTAATATAATGATAGTTTTCAAACGAGGTCTTAAAAGCCCCGTACCTCTAAAAAGGGTAATACAAAAATGTGTACCGCTGTCAACGTGTTAAGCCTAAACATCGAAAATAAAATCGGCCTTCAAACACTCGCGACTCGATTCCCTAGGCTCTCATATATTACGAATTTTCGTTCCTGTAGATTAATTTCGTTTTCATTGGAACTCTAGGGAGCTAATCAAATTAATTAAACGCCTATTTTGGAAAGTACGGCCAGCTGCGGCAAACGCTTGACATATTATTCGCACTTCCTACCTACTTATTAATCATTTGTATTTGGTGCTGCGACATACACGAAACCACATCTATCAGTGTCGTACATAGTGACATACTAGAAATACTAATGTTATTATTTTAGACTTTAAAAGGGTCCTTTTCCACTCGCCTATCGTCACCATCGAAAATGTTTTAAAAGCTTGTTACTTCATTTAATTCATGAATCCCCAAGCGACCACCGGTGGCCGTGCATCTATTGTCTTACTATTGTGTCTCTAATTGACGGTATCTGAAGGGTTAACATAATATCCACAAGATACTGTTTCCAAAATATCTAATGAAAAATGTGTAATAACGTCATAATCGGTTAAGAGCGGTTGTATAAAAACAGTGAAAATGTGTGTCGAGATGCATCGCCTGAACCCTTCAGATACCGTCAATTAGAGACACAATAGTAAGACAATAGATGCGCGGCCACCGGTGGTCGCTTGGGGATTCATGAATTAATGACAATTGTCAGCTAGTTATGATAGCGTGACATTAAGCCAAACGTCAAACAATCCAGCATCGCGTAAGCAGAGTTACTCAACACTCGTCTGAGGAATCTCCCTTGTCAATAAAAGGTAAGGAATGTTCCACTCTCTGCTTTTTTTTCATTGTAATTGTAGCGACATCTATGACGTCACATAAGAACTACGAAGAAAATACGAAATCCTGCATCGCGCAATCAAAGTTCTCCGCGCGATTAGAACATATAGAACAGCCCGAAATCATCTATTGGGGAGTCGCCCAACAGACCATAATACCTGTCTGGTCGAAGGATCCTCCCTTTTCAAAGGAGGTTTGCGGGACTTTACTGGTGGCCCTCGACAAAGAACATCAGCGCAGCCTTCGTGCAGCTACTACTTCGTGACGTCATCGTCACTCCCTCAAGCTGGCCCAATATCTCTACCCGGCTTTAGATGGAGCAAGAGGAACTTTTACTGTCCTTGTGTTTCTTCTGTTGCTATTCGTGCTCCAAACCCACGATAACTCTTTTAAAAAATCTGCAGTCCATCAGAATTTTCCACCTCATTTTTCACTTTAATTCATTTATGAGAATACTATGCAGTATTATGGAAATAATAAATTATATGACTAGGGGATAAAGCAGTGTCTTAAAGTCGTGGACGGCATGTTAAATTCCGAACGAAACGAAGGTTGCTAAGTACCTGAACGTAGTGAGAGATTTATTTAAATAACTCCCGAACACAGTGAGGGACTTAATATAGAAACCTGAGTAAGATAATTATGGAGGAAGTGGAACAAAAAGATTATTTTTTGGTTACAATATGATCAGCTAGTTAAAATGCCTTCTTATATTTCGTAAAAAAAAATGTTCTTAAGTATTTATGGCTGATCGTCTCATACAGCCCAAGGTTGAGAATGTGAAGTTCGTGATTGTAATATCTTTGTCGTAAAAAGCGTCTACAAGATAATGTAGGAATATGTCGTAATATTAAAGAGTCGTTACACTCGTTTGAAGGATCGAACTCTGCGTCTACAAGTGAGTCTATACAACGTGTAACGTTAAATGCGCAAAACCTGAAATTAGTTTGATCAGAATCAATTAAAATAATCACTTTTTAATATAGGTTAAATTTTTCAAAAAAAAATCATTGAAAACGTTGACCTGTCTATTTATAAACCCACCCAAATAGGTAAACAAACACAAGTAGTTGTAGTCAAATAAAATTTTCTCATACACGGGATAATAAAAGTTCTTATTTCAATGCAGATATGAATTTCAAACAAACTAAAACTGCACATAAAACCTTTAATTATTTTTTTATGTTTTTTTTCTCACATAATTAGGTCAATTGAATTAAAAATAATTTGGGGTGTCTGAGGTTTTGTGCATTTAACGTTACAAGTCGTACATACATAGTTTTTTGTAAAGCACTGGCAACCTCTCAGTACTATGATAAAATGATAATACAAACAACAACTTTCGTTATGTCTTTTAAAAATTTAAAATGAAAGTTCTTAATATTACGAAGTCTATGCAAAGCAAGCGACAGTACAGTTAAATTTCTATTTTTCCCCGAATGAAGCCGCTAACAGAATCTAGTTAGCTATAAAGTACAAAGTAAAGTCAAACCAATCATAACTTCTCTGGCCTACTAGTGAGAAATTATTCACTCTAGTTCACTCGGTTACCTCTTGTAGCTTAGACGGAATTATATCTGCTAAATTAGAACTTAAGCAAGCATAAACTAAGTTGGTATGGGAAGATATAAATACACGTGTGATGCTAAACTTAATCATAACTTATTTAAGTGAACAATTTAAGTATAGCTATAATCATCATCATCAGCCTTTTTAATGTTCTCAGTGCTGACTTAGGCCTCCTCTCAGGAGAGAGAATTGGCCGCTGCAGAGAATCCACCACGCGGGCCCAGTGCGGGTTGGTGGATGTCACATGTCTTCGAATTTTTGGTTCTAGGACATGCCACTTTCCTCACGATGTTTTCCTTCACCGATTTGAGAGCAGTGATGTTGAAATAAATTACACAAAGTAATGCGCCTCGCTGTGTTCGAACCGGTGACCTACAACTCGTAAGTCGGGGCCGTTATCATTCGGCCATCACTGCTTCTGCACTGTAGTTATAATAGTAATCTATAAAAGTTTATTTGCGTGATCGAATCAGAAATGAGGATATCCGCAGAAGAATCAAGGTTGCTGATATAGCGCGAAGAATTGCCAAACTTAAGTGGCAATGAGCAGGGCACATTGCTTGGGTACGCCACAATTATGGTGGTAACTTCCCTCTTTGAGGCGTGGTTGGAAAGACCTCACGGTGTCCTTAGCTTCCGAATGACGCAGGTCCTCACCGGATATGACACGTTCAGGAGGTTCCTGCACCGGATTAAAACGGAAGAGACGCCCAGATGTCGTCACTGTGCGGAACGCCCGGAGGACACGGTGGAGCACACAGTTGAGGTGTGCTCTGCTTGAACGGAGCATCACCGTGCCCTCGTGGGGGTGATCGGTGGCGGTGACCTCTCGCGCCGGGCCTTGGTTCAGGCCTTGGTGGACCAAGGCCTGAACCCGCCGAAGGCCGTTGCCTGGAGGCAACGGCGATCTCGCCGCCACCGCCGGGAATCCGATCCCGATTTCCGGCCACCGTAGACGCGGTCCAGTAACTATCACAACAGCAACAGCAGGGGCCCAGCTGGGTCAAAGCCTACTGGGGCTTAGGGTTAGCTCCGAAAGGTAGCTCAGCCCCCCGGTACGAAAGGCAACGAAGGAACAGAAGTGGATTTTTACTCAGTAAAAGTCTGAGACTATCTCCCACTCTGCCCTAGAGCGGGTGATGCCATTAGATGATTTTCCTACCGAAAAATAAAACACCCAACTGATTGAATGATCCTCTCCTTTGAATTAAGTTTTGTAGAACTAAATTAAATCACATCAGGAATTCTAATAACGCGATACAAAATTTTGAATCTTAATTACTACTTATCTTCGAATCTTAACTGACTCGGCGAACTTCATACTGCCCAACAGCCAATAAATGTAGTATTTCTTTCGATATAGTATACCGATTGCAATGAAACAAAGCCTAAATAATATACCAAGTTACACACAATTTATTTATTACTAGCTTTTGCCCGCAGCTTCACCCGCGTACATAATCCCAGGATAAAAAGTATCCTATGTGTTATTCTGGGATATGGTCTACTCGTGTACCAAGTTTCATCGAGATCCGTTCAGTAGTTTTTGCGTGAAAGAGTAACAAACATCCATACATCCATCTATACATACAAACTTTCGCATTTATAATATTAGTAGGATATACTTTATTGTACACCGATACACATACGAAAGTTATCTACATCGATTTCGTACATTTTACGTGATGCGCGCACAACCAAAAATTTCTACAGATTAATTATATGTGATGAATTATATTAATGAAGTGGTAAGTTGACAAAGGTGTTAACTACTATTACGATTCTCTGGTAATACTTCTGCTATTTGCTCACTCTGAAATATATACTTGATCGCCAGTTAAAACCTTTGCTACCATCTGTAACTATGTAACGAATTAAAATTGGGGTGTTTTTAATCCATGGATCGATTTACCATCAGTTAAAACCTATGTCCATGCAAAAAAGTCAGTTTTTTTTTTATTTTGTCAGATAACACTTTTGTACCGAACTGTACGACCGCGTACAGGAAGACGCAGCGCCGGAAGGCCTCCTACCAGATGGACCGATGACCTGGTGAACGTTGCGGGAATCCGATGGATGTGGGACGCATAGGATCGATCTTTGTGGCGACACTTGAGGGAGGCCTATGCCCAACAGTGGACGTCTGTCGACTGAAATGATGATGATGATGATGATGAACACCTTTGTCCACTTAACCCTTCAAATGTCACTATACTCTCAATGTAATCATACGTACATTTATCTAAGGTGTATATACATACACGAACAACAAATCTACAATGTTCGGTCTGTCTAATCCGATCATGCAAATGGGCCTCGATCTCTGACCCGCCGACGCCTCTTCAACAACAAAGATGAGAAATATTCAGAAGATCAAACCGTTCGAAATATGAAACACACATTTTTGTACATCCATGATACATTAAAGATAGATAACACACAAAGATAGACACACAACGACATCTAGTCTTAAGCTAAGCAGAGCTCGTGTTATGAGTACTAGACAAGTGATAAACATACTTATATATTTTTAAAAGATAAATTACACCCAGGTCCCAGACACAGAACAAATGATCCTGCTCATCATACAAATATTTGTCCTGGGTGGGAATCGAAACCACGACCTCCGGCATAGCAGTCAGAGCTACTAACCACTAGGTCAACAGGCTTGTCAAACGATAGAATTTATCAATCCAATAAATAATAATACAATATACTGGTATTCGATCATTTGTTTGAATGAGTCTTATTATAGCTGGGACCAAATGTATCTACTGGTTGTAATAGGAACTCTGAAATCGGTTCTATGATACTCCGAAACAAGAAACTATTTCTATATATGAACATTGTCATATTGCTGCCTTCACTCTATTTTGCTTTGGGTCAATTATCAAGCTATCACTGATTCTCTCTGACCTTTTCTTTAATCTCTCTCTTCCTCTCCATCCATCTACATATAACCAGTTTAACTACATATACCATTGAGTAATATGCATTTTATCGCTATCTAAACCATTTTTTTTTATTGTTGATAGGTTTGAGCTTGACCGCTATCTCACCTGATGGAAAGCTACGATGCGGTCGACGATGAGACACGCTTTTCTAGAAGAAACCTATTCACTCTTGGCTTAAAGATTCCTCACTCACTCGTTACCTGTACGCACAATGAATGTGTTCCCAAAACATTCGGTCGACGATGGAACGCGTCTACCTAGAAGAAACGACGACTTAAAGATTCCCGGGTTGTAGCTATCTGGAAACACAGACTCCGGCAAGGAATTCCACTCCTTAGCTGCACGCACCATGAATGTGTTTCCAAAACGTTTTGTGCATGTAGGTGGGATGTTCACCATGTTTCGGTGGCACATCGCCGTGGTCCGATGGTGGATGATGGGTTTAGTCTGCCTGCCTGTGTTAATTATAATATTAAATTCACATTACTATTACAGTAAAAACTCTCGATGTTCTGTAGTCTTGAGAACGGTGGCGTTTGCCATTGGTTGTGTCAATCCCCGAACACCAATCTCAAAATTGATCTTACAGTCATTTCAAAGTTCATTCCAGTAGGACTACTGATATTATTCCTCTGTGTTTCTGTAAATACACGCCTGTCCTAGAGCTGTCT
The DNA here is from genome assembly GCA_949319445.1 of Mythimna lalbum. NCBI lineage: Eukaryota > Metazoa > Arthropoda > Insecta > Lepidoptera > Noctuidae > Mythimna > Mythimna lalbum. The sequence continues at coordinate 4,830,267 of OX439358.1, forward strand.
GCTCTCTGTTATATATGCACTGTCAATAACTAGACGTTGTACCGTTGTTTGTTCGTCGCATTGCATGTTTGTTTCCTTTGTTAAAACTAGAAATCAAAAGGTATCTCGTTAACGATTGAGAACTGACAATGTACATTCACCTTACTCACTTCGTCATCATCATTTCAGCTGAAAGACGTCCACTGTTGGACATAGCCTGCCTGCCCCAATTGACGCCTTAATGGTCGGTCTTGTGCGTTTCGCAGTTTCACATCCATCTGATTCCTGCGCCCCTTACCAGGTAATTGATTCACCTTGTGCGGCCTTCTCACTCAGTTCAAAATATTATTAGATATTTATGAAACCTTTTATTACTGTCCGTCCAACCGATTTTGCAGTAAATAGTTGGTGTTGTACCCACTTTTTTTGCCTCTAATAACATCCTTATGCCTACGAAATATAAGTTGAAATCGGTTGTCGAGAATAGGGTATAGCATCCTATAAGGACTCTACAAACGGAGATCTACAAAATGACAGTTGGGTCCATTGACTTAACATATTTTCTGCAGTACGGAGGAGTTTTCATTTGTTAAGATGGTCACCCATCTACAGACCGACCTTTGCTAGTGTTGCTTTACCTTGAAGATCAACCCATATGATTTTTATTACTGCAACCACAAGCTTCTTCTTGGTAACGAGAAAATGAGTTTTCTCGTTACCAAATTTCCGTAATAGGATGACCATCAAAGCCTAAATTAACCGCTTAATCTCAAGGCTGTCGCTTTAATATCGTTTGCCATTAATATTTTTATGGCATATAATAAAGACACACCATATAAACAGACACCATACCTCGTCCATATTTTGAGTTAATATCGTCTATATAATTATATATATGGAGAAACTGACTGACTGACATATAGCGTCCCGCCCCGGCTTCGCTCGGGTGCAATATTATACATATAAACCTTCTTCTTGAATCACTCTATATATTACAAAAACCCGCATCAAAATCCGTTGCGTAGTTTTAAAGATTTAAGCGTACATAGGGATATAGGGACAGAAAAAGCGACATTGTTTTATACGGTTTTATACTATGTAGGAAGAGGATGAAAAGGAAGAAAATTTGTTTGTATGTAAAACATTCCTTGAATTAGTTAATTAAAAGATTTTAATTATTCGTTTTTCGAAGCTACCGGAGAATCTTATTTCTTGGCTATCAAAATTTCACTCAAAATACGGTTTAATTCATGAATCCCCAAGCGACCACCGGTGGCCGCGCATCTATTGTCTTACTATTGTGTCTCTAATTGACGGTATCTGAAGGGTTAAGCGGTGCTAAACTTTTTGTGGAAACATTCTCGCGAACGAAGCCACAGATAGAATCTAGTCTATTATGTAATGTGTACGGGTTGAATAGGAGCTTTATGGGCTTTAAAGATGGACGTGATGTAATCAGGAGTCAAGGACGGCTATGTTAGCGTAGTGGTCAAAAGTTTGGTGTCTGTACCACTGATCTTGTCTTTAGTTTTCGTATGGTATTTTTTCGCTCGTCAAGCATGCCGCCTGCATGCTCGAGCAGCAAACAATTTTGGTCGACCATGCGCAAGCATTTTGCAAAATGCTAAAAAAGGCATATAATTTTAATTCATGAATCCCCAAGCGACCACCGGTGGCCGCGCATCTATTGTCTTACTATTGTGTCTCTAATTGACGGTATCTGAAGGGTTAATGACCCAAAGGCAAAGGCTTTTACTTCGGTCAAAGGATAAGCATTGCCATTCAGCGTGGCAATGCCGCCAGTCTTTTGGGTACATTACCAGTCGACAGCGATGCGGAGGAATTTTTCGACGCCTTACTTTAAAATGCCATTTTTTTTAGTTCTTTAGGGTTTTATTTTTATTTTTTAAGTTCTTTTTAATTAAGTTAAGTTAAATAAATAAATAAGTTACAGCAGTGTATTTTTTTTTAAATAAATACATAAAGTAAAGTTAAGTTTGAATAAATAAATAAAACAAAACAATAACGTACCCAGAAACTACCTGTATCAATAATACAAAGCAAAAAAACTGTTGCCATGCAGAAAATAAGAGAGATAATAATACAGTTGACTATTTATGAAAATAAAGACATCATATTTTCAGTCCCCTTCAAACCAATACATCAATAAAACCGTAATTTCACAAGGGAAATACCATGTTAACCGGCAAAGGTAATCGTCCGGCAAATAAGAACCGGTTTCAAATGATACGTACGGGACGGTTGGCATAAAAACCTCATATCTTACGACATGAAATATTTGGGATCATTTTTGGGTATATACCGAAGTGAAAAGGATATTCGCAAGATATATCGGTCGTTTATACAAGATATGAGTGGCTTATAGACTTCATAGAGACTTGAGTAGTAGGTCAAGGTTTTTGGGAAGTTCTATTTAAATGTGGGGAGGGATAGCGAGAACTTTGGCTTGTGCTCTAGAATGATGATCTAGATTAAATTTGAACACAAATACTGCGTTGCGTTAGAGCTTTATACTAAGCTAAAAAAACCTTTGTTTTAAGAGAAAAATCAGCCATTTTTAATGTTTCTCCAGCTGGGACTCAAGCTTCCTGTCTAGGAGAAAGAATGGGCCGTAATCCACTTCGCGGGCCCAGTGCGGGTTGTTGAATGTTACTTGTCATCGAATTTTTGGTTCTAGAACATGCCCGTTTCCTCACAAAAGGCGTCCACTCCACTCTACATATATAGGACTGGCCTGTTGGTCTAGTGGTTAGTGACCCTGACAGCTATGCCGGAGGTTGTGGGTTCGATTCCCACCCAGGACATATGTTTGTGTGATGAACATGATTATTTGTTCTGTCTGGGTGTAATTTATCTATAATAAGTATGTATTTAGAAATATATATGTATGTTTATCAGTAGTCTAGTACTCATAACATAAGCTCTGCTTAGCTTGAGACTAGATGGCGTTGTGTGATAGTTGTAGAATATATTATATTATATATTAAAGGTGTATATATCGCCATCAAGAAACAGGCACACAAAATAACAGTCTCACTACTTAAAGCTTTTTATAGTTCTGTCGCTAAAAGACATATTTTGTCTTACATTTATCCGCTAATAACTTTACTTTGAGATCGTCGTAAACCCTGTTTCCAACACGCCATAAAATCAACGTAGCTTTATGGTAAATCCATTTCTCAATAGCATTAAAGACGGTTTAATTACTCTAGTCTTGATTGAAGGCCTAAACTGAGACTGGAAAGATTAAATTCTAGCTAATAATAAAATAACTGTTTTGAAATAGGTGTTGTTTGTTTGTTTGGAAATAGCTGTTTTTTTATACCCTTAAAAGTGTTGTCGTCATTTAGAATCTTAATAAAATCTGCAAGACTTCTATAGTTTTACTTTTTTGACTTTTCAATTTTTAGGCAAATTATGAAGTGTGTTCATACAAAATAGGACATTTTCAAAGGTGTTTGTGAATTAGTTTTTTACACAAATTTAGAAATTTATTTCTATAGAAGCCTAGACACACAAGATACTGCGTTTCCAAAATATCTAATGAAAAATGTGTAATAACGTCATAATCAGTTATGAGCGGTTGTATAAAAACAGTGAAAATGTGTGCCGAGATGCATCACCTTAATAGTTTCGTGTTAATCGAGAAACCCGCCCTCCTGGTCAAGTTACAACCGTTTCGCTTGCGTCGAACGCTTCGGGTTGACCTTGCCGCCAATTCTTTTGTTCGGACCACGTGAATGAGCGTTGAGATAACGTCGTTCCCGTACATTTGAAGCTTTTTACTAGCGTTAACTATTGCAGAATTGCAACTTGGCTAGGGGTACAGATGTACAATACAATGATGCTCGATAGCGGTTCTAATGTGGCGGCCGCGCTACTGACGCACGGCACTTCGCGGCTAATTTGAAGACGCCCTTACTTTCTCCTTAATCTCGAATTTCTGAGCCCTGAAGGACCCAATCCTAAACTCTTAAAATATTCAACCCTATCCGATGTCAATACATTAGTAAAGGCAAATGTATCGACCCTGTAAAAAGGGAATGAATTTGAATACATTAATTTGTGAATACACTCTGGGATTACCCGTTTGCAAAATCTAAGATAGTGATTTAAAATGGATGTTTCTTTCGGAATTTGAGGAAGAATTTCTTTAAATTGAATGAGGCGACACTTCAAAAGAAGAATTTCATAAAGGTCGAATAGGAAATGATGATACATTCTTTTAGCATCAACTTTAAATAAACATCACTGAAGACATAAAAATTTGTTAGACTAAAATATAACTGATAAAAAATTGACGGGATAGAGAGAGAAATAGAACAATGAAAAAACATTAAAGGGAGCTTTTACAAGCGACGTTTTTCAACACACTCGAAAATAATAATAAGTAAAATAATTATGAATGTAGAATGAAAATGTTTTACTAAACAACGTAAAATCTAGTTGCAAATACTTGCGAAAAATAGCTGGTGGATATTTTGTATACGCTTTCGCGCCTGTCTTGCTGACTTGTGGGGGATGTAAGGCAACTAACCTGATACAATCAATTATGGCTGGAGTTGACCAATGGTAATGGTCGCAAGATTTTGCATTAGTAGTACCATTGTGTTTGAAAAAGTGGCGGAGATATGAGTGTTGAAAATTTTTAATTTATCAAAAGACTGATGATAAGAGATTAACAGGAATAAACTCACACGCATAAACATTTTTAGAAGAATAAATTGTGACTGTGATACTTGGCAGAGAGCCAGGCTGCTAGTGAAGGTAGGAACACACTGTTGCAAAGGATGAATAGCAAAACAGACATGTTGGCTTTTTGTTGGGGTCGTCCATTATAAAGATTAAGGGCTCGCTTTCAATTTATGCGTACTGCAATCGCACGGCACGTCGCGGCTCGGTAAACGTGCGGCAGCCGGACGATTGCAGTACGTTAGCTGAGTCCGACAACAAGCGCCTAAATTGATAATGTATCTGGCTACCGTGCGTCTGTATGCCAGTGAATCACTATTCAACACCGCACTATTCAACTCCAAATTAAACATGCAGTGCAAGTGACGTTGTATGAAACCACGACCACGCGTTTTGTATGAAAAATACAATCGTCTGTACGCACTACGACTACGACGCACCGCATCCGCACCGTAACAGGTTGTCAAAAAACGCATAAATTGAAAGTGCCCTAATTTATTGAAGATATTTATTTTGCAAATAGTTTTTATAAAACACTTTTACACATCAACTTTTTAGTTAGATTAAACTAGATGAGGCCGGTGTTTCCTAGCTGATAACCTTGAAAAGAAACTCCGGCATAAACTCAGGAAGGTACAAAGTAGCGTACTAGGGATAATATGTAAGAGAAAGTTTAAAAATGGCGCCACGAACTGGAAATTCGAAAGGGAATCGTTTATCTTGGTACAGTCATGTAAAAAAGAGGGGTTAAAGTGCATGTTACTAAAAGAGAGATGAATGTATGCATGTGGATGGCTGGAGAGGAAAAGGAGGTCAAAGAAAAGATATGAAAGAAAAGTTAGTAAAAAAATGGTTTCTGTTCCAGGAACACATAATTTATTCTTCAAGCTCATAATCTATATTAATACTATATACTAGCTTTTGCCCACGACTTCACCCGCGTACATAAAATATAGCCTAAGTCACTCAGGAATAAAGCAGCATTCTATCGGTTTAAAAAAAAATAATAGCATTCGGACCAGTACTTCCATAGAATTACCTCCTACAAACAAACAAACAAAAAAGCAAACTTTACCTCTTCATTATATTAGTGTAGATAAAAAAAAATTGATTGTGATTATTCATCATCAGACATCATCAAATATTTTAGAGGTAAAGTTTGTTTCTATGTTTTTTTTTTGTTTGTTGGACGTAATCTCTGAAAGTACTGGTCCGATTGCGAAAAAATTTTCACCGATAGTATCTTATTTTAACACAAAGTGATAATATTCTAATACAAACTAATATATAAAAATCATATAAAAGAAATCATATAAACTAATATATAATAATCATCATAGAGCAGTGGTGGCCGAGTGGTAATGGCCCCGACTTACGAGTTGTAGGTCGCGGGTTCGAACCCAGCCAGGCGCATTACTTTGTGTAATTTATGAATATCACCATCATCACCACTGCTCTCAAAACGGTGAAGGAAAACATCGTGAGGAAACCGGCATGTCCTAGAACCAAAAATTCAAAAGACATGTGACATTCACCAACACGCACTGGGCCCGCGTGGTGGATTACGGCCCATTCCCTCTCCTAGAGAGGAGGCCTGAGTCCCAGCAGTGGGAACATTAAAAAGGCTGATGATGATGATGATGATATAAAAATCTCGCGTCAGTGATTGTTATCGAAATACGAAACGTTTTAACCGATTTTAGGTTTTTTTTGTGTAATAATTAGTAGGTCTGAGAATAGATTGTACTCTATTTTTATCCTACTACCCTCAAACCCCATTTTTTTTCTTTGATAAATTTATATGACCGAATAACCTTTGGTGAGTTTGCTAGTAGGCTATTATTATATTTTTTACTGTCACGCAAGCGGGCAGAAATTAGTTAACAGTAACTTATACACCATTATTTTTAATTAGTACAAATATGTAAAGGCCTTATTAGAAAAGGTTTAGTGCTTAAGTAAAGTCTCAATAAATAATAGTCATAAACAACAAAGTTATTAGCGTTTGTTTGTATCCCAAAATGTCACCAATTTATGGTAATATTGCACAGTCTATAGATATTGACGATCAAAATGAAAAACACTGCGCTTAGCTTTTTTTTGTATGGAATGGAATGGAATGGAATGGAATAGAATAGAATAGACTCAATTTCACAAAAACTTAAATCTATGGGTACAATGGCGGTCTTATCGCTGACAGCGATATCTTCCAGACAACCTTGGGACGGACTGTAGGTACTTTGGGATTACCCAAATTCTTCTACACTAGTTCATAAATAGGAGTGTATATCCTTTTTATAAGATATACGATGTACATAATATAAATAGCAGGTTCAAGTCAGTACAGCCTATACGTGAATGTATAACAAATTTAATATATTTTACCACAAAATTTTAAGTAGGCCATCCGTTTCCAATATCCGTATGTCATTCACAAATCCGTCAGTCTGTAGAACTTGCTCATAAAGACGGATATCACGACGTCTCTAATACTTGGGATATAAAGAATTATTCGGATGAAAATCGTTGATCTGGTTCAATTTGGAATATTTTAAGACTAAGCCTTTTATGTAAATTTTGTTGAAGAAGGCAAGTTTTTCAATTACGATTGTATAAACCAGTAAATCTAATACTATAAAGAGGTAAAGTTTGATTTTGTTTGTTTGTTGGAGTTAATAATAATAATAATAATCTGTGGCCCGGCTGTCAAGCTGACTGACAGCAAATTTTTCTCGCCGAATTTTTTCTTCACTTTAATTAAATTAAAACATTAAATAAAATGGCAAATCACCGCAAAACTACCAGAAAAAAATAGAAAAACCATATCACTACCGTATACCAACGAAATACCAGCAAACGAAGGCGATGAAATAATGATGAAATGCTGACGAGAAGCCGGGCACAAGAACAAAACACACACCCAACATCTTCGGGTTCGTCGCTCAGCTCCGCCTCGCAGCCGCCGGGTCCAGCGCCAGTTGTGAGTCCAGAGATTCCGGCAGCTGCAGTTGCGTCGAGCTCGAGCGACGAATATTTCTCGCCGCCGACGACACCACCACCTGCGCGTCGGCGGGGAAGAGGCCGACCTCCGGCCAGCTTAGGACTTCGAGGCCCTCCGGCCTCTGATAGGGTCCCCGCTGCCGGTGGAAGTGTGCAGCGCATGCGATGGACACAATCCATTAATGAAAATGTCATGCGCTCATACTTTGGGGCTACGGAGGGGGGAACTAACCTGACTGCGTACCGTGGTCGGATGCTCTCTCTGTTTCAGGTGCTTGAGCCAGCTGTCAACGTTTCGGCCCAACGACTATCGGATCAGGTGCGGGTCATCCAGCGTAACCGTATGTTGGATGACGCCGTACTTGATAGACTGCGCCTAGAATCACGGAATGGCCGTGTCTCACTTGTTTCACCACCGGCCGCGGTGCAACGTCAACCCAGTGTTTCACCGCGACCCAACCACGTTGGTGAGGATGGTGATGACGGGGCTATATCCGTGAGTACCCAGTGCAATGCACGTTTGAGGAGCGCTTTGGAGGATGCATTCCGGGAGTACCGCTCTATGCCACCAGAGCTTAGACCTCGTCTGCCCCGTTTGCCTATGCATAGGAAAAATAGGGCGTTGGTGTGTGCTCTGGATTCTCAGTTATCAAATTGTTTTGATAGCAGCGAAGACCTTACCGATACCCACTCGATCTTGTACTGTGCGGCTGCAGCGGCGTGTCGTGTAGCTCACGTCAAAATTCCAAATAGTGACAGAGCTACACGACCAGCTAAACCAGCTTGGCAGTGCAGGATTGAGCGTCGTATCGGTGAGGCTAGAGCACTCATCGGCAAACTTATCTGCTTCAGGGAGGGCAATACTCGCCCTAGAGTGATGCGCTTTGTGAGGCGGGCGTTTTCGGGGACAGATATTAGTCCTCGAGATTATCTAGCCCGTATCACAGAGCGTATCGACTACCTGAAGCAGAAAGTCTATGTATGGGCAAACCGTATTCGACGGTACAAGCGGCGAGTGGAGCGGTACACCCAGAATCGCACATTCCAAAGCAACGAAAGGTGGGTTTATAGGGCTTGGGAGCGACCGGACCAAAGTGTGATTGATACGCGCCTACCGGATGATGATGCCATGTATTCATTTTGGCGCAGCATCTGGTCGGTGCCTGTCAATCACACTGAGGGTGATTGGATTCGGGAGATTGAGCGAGAGTGCGATCTTATACCAGAAATGGGGGCAATTACCATCAGCCCCCAAGATGTAGCTTGTGCAGTCCGTCCGTTACCTAACTGGAAATCTCCAGGGCCGGACGGGCTGCACAACTTCTGGCTTAAATGGTTTCAAAGTTCGCACGCTCGCTTGGCATCCCAATTCCAATCTGCCTTAGAGTCAGGGTCGCTGCCCCAGTTCCTAACGACAGGAATAACCCACCTTCTCCATAAATCGGGTAGTACTGCGGAACCCAAAAATTATAGACCGATCACGTGTTTACCGACGGTCTATAAGGTTCTTACATCCATACTGAGAGCCAAAATTAATAGTCATATTGAGACAAATTCCATCATGTCTGCCTCTCAGAATGGATGTAGGAACGGGTCCCGTGGTACTAAGGAGCTGCTCCTCATTGATGCTGCCATTAGCCAACAGGTTCGTTGTTCTCGAAGAGATCTGTCGGCATGTTGGATAGACTATAAGAAGGCCTATGACTCAGTGCCGCATACATGGCTCATGAGGGTGCTGGAGTTGTATAAAGTTGATGCAACTCTGCGCACCTTCCTGATGTCGTGTATGGGGCAGTGGAGGACGGTCCTTCACTATACAGGATGTCGACAAATCCGGGAGAACAGCGAACCGATAAGGATCGAGCGTGGCATATTCCAGGGCGACAGTCTGAGTCCACTATGGTTTTGCCTAGCTTTGAACCCTCTCAGCACACTGCTGGAGGGTTCCGGCTTGGGCTACCGGTTGAGAAGAGGTGGTCAGGTTATATCTCACCTTCTTTACATGGATGATCTGAAACTTTTTGCTCCCAACAACTTGCTACTGATGGAGCTACTGAAGGTAACTGAAACCTTTAGTAGTGCCATCGGGATGGAATTTGGTTTGGACAAATGTGCAGTCATGCATGTAAAGCGAGGGGAGATTATGGAATCCGTGGGAACCCAACTCTCGGATTCCATACACCTTAGACCCCTCTGCTCAGCCGAAACTTATAAGTATTTGGGTATGTCGGAAGCGTTGGGCATCAATGCTGCTGACGTGAAACAATCGTTGAGGGAGCGCTTTTTTGACGGCCTGAATAAAGTACTAAATAGTCTTTTATCAGGCGGGAACAAGGTGCGCGCCTTCAACGGTTGGGTCATGCCGGTTTTGATGTACTCTTTCGGCATACTCAAATGGACTCAGACGGAACTCGACGCCCTGGATAGGAGGGTCCGCACTCTGCTTACTGTAAATCGGATGCATCACCCACGATCATCGGTGATGAGGCTGTATATCCCGCGGAAGTGTGGGGGTCGTGGCTTCTTAAATGCCAAGACCCTGCACAACCGTGAGATATGCAGTCTCAGGGAATACTTCCTGGACACCGACGTGGGGATGCACCGAGATGTAGTGGCAGTGGACAAGGGCCTCACCCCGCTCTCCTTGGCCAACGAGAACTAACGCAAACCAATGGTAATGGATACTAATGAACGCAAGGAAGTATGGCAGGGCAAGGAGCTTCACGGGCGCTTTTACCGGGCCTTACATGGGCCCGATGTAGATCTTTTAGCGTCCGTAATATATTGTGAAGGACGGTACGGTTGACATCTGTCGGGCATGCCACCGGCCCGGAGAATCAATCCGACACATTATTTCTGGGTGTTCTCAGTTAGCTAACGGAGCCTATTTGCATAGACACAACCTTGTAGCCAGGATTATCCATCAGCAACTTGCTCTGAAGTACTCTCTTGTGGAATCAGAAGTACCGTACTATAGGTATGTGCCCGACCCAGTTCTCGAGAATGGCAGTGTCACATTGTATTGGGATCGATCTATCATCACTGACAGGACTATTGTTGCCAATAAGCCTGACATAGTGGTGATAGATCGACTAGAGCGTCGCACAATGATTGTTGATATAGCGGTCCCTCATGACGAGAACCTCGTGAAAGCTGAGAAGGAAAAACAAACTAAGTATCTTGACTTGGCTCGCGAGGTTGTCGACATGTGGGAAGTGGATAGAGCAATCATTGTGCCGATAGTCGTGACGGCCAATGGCTTAATAGCCAAGAGCCTCGACCAACATCTACGAAGGCTCTCGTTAGGCAGTTGGATCAAGGGCTTGATTCAGAAGGCAGTGCTTCTGGACACGGCGCGTATTGTCCGGAGGTTCCTCTCTCAGGAGCCCTGACCACCGGTAGCTTGGACCCTGTTCCCGATGCCGGTGGGCTACTATTTTTTATATTTTTAAATGTTTTTTTTTTAAGTTGTCTTTTTTAAAAAATATTTAAAAATGTGATAAATATGTATATAAAATGAATAAATGGAATAATAATAATAATATTTATCGATAGATATTAATGAAATTGTTCAGGCAGGGGCCATAGTCTTAACATAGCTCCATATTACCAGTCCACTTAAGACTCCAAAAATCATAGCCCTATTATTTTGTTTTTCATATTATGTCGCAATAGTTTTTCAAACCGGGGGTTGTCCTTGGGTGCACTAGTATAGCGCGCACAGGGATAATCGTCGGTTGGTATCACGTTCCATTATAGTAACCAAAAGGGCCTCTGCGAGTTGGCTTCGGCCCCTTGTACGCCTCTCAAAGGCCCAGGACCTCAGGGTCCTGAGATTAATAGACAAATAAAAATAATAATTTATTTATCCATAAAAATTGTACAATACTTGAGCAATGAATTGAACTTATTAACAAAATGCATAATAAATATAAATGTGCAACTGCGCCTGAGCTAGGCCGAGCCTGTATTTCAGGACGCAGTTCTCTTCCCAGAAAAGAAGTTAGACAATATAACAGCATTTGCGTGTTACATTTAATTAATTTATCACTTAACAAATATCTGAAAGTACAGTCCGTTTGGACTAAAATTTAGGTACTATACTAAATTTTTTTCACCGATAGAAAACTGCTTGAGTCCTGAGTGACATAGACTATATTTTATATGCGCGAACAAAGCCGAGGGCAAAAGCACATACATTATATTTATTTATTAGACATACTACACACAGCTATAATTACAAATCAACTCAATGGGATGGTCGAGTGCGATCTATTTTTGTTTTGCGATCTATTTTTTTTTTTTATTGTTGGTAGGTTTGCGCTTAACCGCTATCTCACCTGATGGAAAGCGACGATGCGGTCGACGATGGAACGCGTCTACCTAGAAGAAAGGACGACTTAAAGATTCCCGGGTTGTAGCTATCTGGAAACACAGACTCCGGCAAGGAATTCCACTCCTTAGCTGCACGCACAATGAATGTGTTTCCAAAACGTTTTGTGCGTGTAGGTGGGATGTCTACCATGTAACGGTGGCGCATCGCCGTACGTCTGGTGTCCGATGATGGAACGGGCTAGGCGGAATCAGGTTATGCAATTCCGACGCACACTGCACGAAATGCAACCGATAGAAAACCGACAGGCTAGCAACTCGGCGTCGATGCTCTAGACTTTGAAGCCTCGAATCGACGAGTGTATCATTGCCAATTATCTACATCTTATCATCTATTCACACATTATATTATCTACATCTACATCTTATCATTCAGTGACATCTCTAGGTCCATCCATATTTGGTAACCAAAACATTTTTTTTTTTAATACTCTCAGGCCTGATGAGTCGGTTGACGATAGAGCATATTTACCTAAACTAACCTATTCACTCTTGACCTGAAGACCCCTAGGCTGTAGATATCAGACAACATAGACTTCGCACATACTCAAGCTACATGTCCTGTAGGTCTACTTACAAACAACCACATCAACACACAACATAGTATGTTTACACAATATTACAGCTAACAAGATAAATCATAATCCAATAGCTTGTAGCAGCTGTTCGTACTTTCGCGGGAGATTTTATGAATTATTTAAGCGCTGTGTGCGTAAGACGAATTACATTACATTTTGAAGGACAATGACTAGTGAGCACGATGGCTCTTGTATACATAATATCACGCCTTCTTCACATTGGTGTAGGTAGCAAGTACAGAACGCAATATACTTTTCCATTCATATACTTTTTTTCATTACATTACATACTTATGCAATTTTTTTTTTATATTAGAGTCATAATATTGTTATTCTGCTGGTATAGCTCTGTCTCCCGTGATACACAGAAAGAATTTCGGGTCAAGTTTATTAACTTGTCCAAAACTTTTTGACCTAAGGCAATAAATTAAGTCACTTTATATATCTTTAGTTGCCGCTCACAGCTACCCTTCGGTACTCCTCGAATAAAAACAAGAGATGGTATACCTGGCCATGTTCTTAGATTTCATTCAAATCCGTTCAGATAATTGAGGGTGAAGGAGTAACAAAAACACCCAAACCCGAACAACTACGAACAAACCAAACAACAAACTAACAAACCTATAAACTTTTGCCGTTGTAATATTAGTCTGAATGCACCTGGACAGATGGGCGGGGATTGTCACTCACTGGACGCCTGAAGGAGGTTAACGCCGTCAAGGTCGACCGCAATGAAGGTGATTTGATGATCTGATCACGTTCGCGAGGCAAACATGCCCAGAGATCGCAGAGACAGATAAGTTTGTAATGAAAAAGAGGAGGCCTTTGCCCAGGAATGGGATACAATGATGCGTTTAGGGTGTTGATGGGGTTGCCGACCGCGCTACTGCAGTGCATCCATTCATGCAGAAATTGATGGCTTTCATGCCATTATACGCCAGGGTACGCGTCAGCTTCAACATCATCCTGAAAACAATAGCGGACAGGCGGGACAGTCCCATACTGGTGTATTGGGTATGCCTGCATGCCCCTGTGTCGTATAATAAAAAAAAAATAAAAAAAACAGTAGTTATAGGTACTAACACTACTAGTAAACTATGAACTTTGTCTGAAATATAACATTATTATTTTATTTATTTTTTAAAAGTCTAATAAAATAAATAATCAGATATTGTGATAATCAGGATTTTGGTTTATTGTGGCGTTTTTCGTCATGCAAAACGTCTATAAATCTAACCTCCAAAACTCCTTAGGGGTGCCGAACTCTTCAACAAAACAAAATATCCTCAAAATCACATTACCCATAAGGGCCACAATCGCATTCATCTCTTTGAGAAGCAACATGCCATGAAAACTGGCGTCCCTGTACGTGACATGAGGATCTCAACCAGGGTTTTATTATATCAAATAAATGTCATCATGTATGACAGATTTGCAATTGGAGGGATGTTAAGTACTTTACGCATTAGGGTCTGTGCACACCATGTGTTTTAAACGCGCCGTTGATATGCGTTTGTAGCGATACAGATGTAATCAGCAGACGCAGCCTGTAGACCTTTAATATTATTAACACGCACCGTTAACGCACGTTTCCAAAACGCGCGTTAAATAAAGTGGTATACACAAGCCCTAAGTAATGGTAATTTTAGTAAAATATTCAAAATTTTTAGGAAAAATAAAAAACGACAATTTGCGTTTTTGCCGGAATAGGTTTTCACTTCAAAGTGATCAAATGATGATTTATGCAGAAGAATCATTGACTTGCCATCAGGTGGGATTGAAGTCAAGCACTAGCTTATATCATTAAAAAAATCAAGGTTATCGACATAGCCTGAAGAATTGCTAAACTTAAGTGGCAATGAGCAGTACACATTGCTCGCAGAACGGTCAATGCGGCCGAAAGGTTCCAGAGTGGCGACTGCATACTGGAAGACGCAGCATTAGTCGTCCCACAAAGTGGACCAATGACCCTGGTGAGGGTCACGGAAGTCCGATAGATGTGAGACAAGTGATGTTGTGTGATACTTGGAGGAGGCCTATGTCCAACAGTGGACGTCTTTCGGCTGATAATTATGATGATGATGATATGTAAAAAAGCTGACCTTGCTAACACTACATGCATACAGGAGCGCGTATCTACATTATAACTACTGATATCGCTGTGGATTTGTGAGATGGAAACGTTCCCATTCCTCGTGGGATATTTGAACATTTCCACACAAGGAAAGTCGTTGGCGAAAGCTAGTTTACACAACTGTAGTCAAAGTCTTAGCAAGTTATTTTGATAACCTTTGGGAATCAAGTTTTGGGTTTACGTAATGTTTTTCCTTGAAATAAGGATACAAATATCTGTTAGAACGTGTTGAGAAGGTTCATAAGAACTAACTGGTTTAGTTTAGTTATGAGTTGATTACAAGTCAGAGATTTTAGTTATGAAACAAAAATAATATCATAATACCAGGTGGGATCGCAGTCAAGCACTAGTTTAAATCAATAAAAAAAAAACTAATCCGTTCTTTAACGAATAGCAAGGATTCAAACCACTCTGGACCACGGCCTGAACCAAAGTAGGTACAGTACAAGAGGTTTTTTTTTTCTTTTTTCTTTCGACGGGGAAAATCATCATTGACGAAACCCGCTCTTGGGTGGAGCGGGAGACAGTGTCAGAGTCTTACTGACTAAAAACCCCGCGCCGTTCCTTCTAGCCTTCATACCGGGGCTCTAGTTTCCTTTCGGATAACCCCGACCCCGGTAGGCTTCGACCCAGATGGGCCCCTCCTGTTGCTGACAACTCCTTGAGGCGCGCGGGAACAGTGCGCGCCGTCGACGCCTTGGCTCGGTCCGGACAGTTACCGGATGATTGGACGAGCCCGCGTCTACGGTGGCTGAAAATCGGGGCTAGAACCCCGGCGGCGGCGGCGGTGAGGGCGCCGTTGCCTGATGCGGTCGGCCTCCTCCTTTGCTAGCATTACTGCTTCGCAGAAGGAGGCGACCGCCTGCCACTCCTCCTCGCTCCGGACCATGGCCTGAACCAAGGTCCGGCGCGAGAGGTCTCCGCCGCCGATCGCCCCCACGAGGGCACGGCGTTGCTCCGCCCAAGCAGGGCACACTTCAACTGTGTGCTCCACCGTGTCCTCCGGGCGTTCCGCACAGTGGCGGCACCAGGGCGTCTCTTCCGCTCGAATCCGATGCAGGAACCTCCCGAACTTGCCATGTCCGGTGAGGACCTGCATCATGCGGAAGGTAAGGACGCCGTGAGGTCTTTCCAGCCACGCCTCAAAGAGGGGACTTTCCGCCATAATTGTGGCGTGCCCAGCACTGGGTTGCGATAGTCAATGACGCCATTTCACCGTGAGATCCCGCCGGAGCTCTGTCCGCCATACCTCGACCTGTCGCGGTAGTGGACTTTCACCCCGGCGTTGCATCTCCACGCGCTTATCGTGCATGTGTGCAAGGACTGTTGCATCCAGATCCCACGGTGGTAGGCCAGCCAGAAGGCTCGCCGCTTCGTGGGAGATCGTGCGGTAACCCCGCACCATCCGTATTGCCATGACCCTCTGGCAGGCGTTCAGTGTGGCCGCCGATTGCCTCTTCAGCGACGGCGCCCGCACCGGCGCCCCGTAGAGGGCCATGGACCGAACGATCCCCGCGTATAGCCTCCGGCAGGAGGCGTCTAGACCCTCAAGGTTGGGCAGGAGCCGCTTGAGAGCAGCCCCGGCCCGGTTGAGTTTGGGAGCCAAACGTCGGAAGTGTTCTCCGAAATTCCATTGGCTGTCGAGAACGAGTCCCAGGTACTTCATCGTCGACCCGACGCCGATGCGAACTCCTCCTACCGTAAGTTGGGAGTCTGATGGTGGCGCCGTCCGAGGGCCGTGGAAAAACATGGCCTCGGATTTGTGCAGCGCCACCTCGAGTCCCAACTCCTGGATCCTACCAACGACTATCGCAACCCCGCGTGTGCGACTCTCCCTGTGCTAGAACCAGCGTGTCGTCTGCGTAGCAGACCACGCTGACCCCGTCAGGGAGGTCGCCACGCAGCACGTAGTCGTAGCCGATGTTCCACAAGGGTGAGCCTAGAACCGACCCCTGCGGAACACCGCACGACATCTCTCGACGTTTCCAGTCTCCCTGGTGACCGGGGTAGATAATGGACCTGTCCGACAGGTAAGCCTCGACCACTCGACAGAGGTATTCGGGCACCCGGTGGTACCGGAGTGCCTTCCGGATCGTGCTCCAGGGCAGGGAGTTGAACGCGTTGGCAATGTCCAAGGACACTGCCACGACTCTCCTGCCCCGGGACACTGCAACCCCTGTCGTGAGGGCTCGCACGCGCATGATGGCGTCCACCGTAGAGCGCGCCCTGCGACAGTACAAGAGGTCACCATCACCGTTCGCTCACGAGGACACGGCCGTGCTCCACCCAAGCGGGACAAATCTTCATCATATATTTTACCGTCTTTCGGGTGATCAGCACAATGGTGAATGAATTATAGCAAGTTCTGGTTTATCGACGAAGAGAAGAAAGACAGGAGGTTTTGAAGGCTTTGAGACTATAATTCGACCATGTTCAACAGTTTTGGTTTCTTGCTGTCTAATGTTGAATTTTCAATTGTATTGACTATAGAATTATAGATAATGTGTATCATATCCGGTCGAATTGTGTTCGAGTTATGATCCAAAGGCGTCAAGCTTTTGTCAACCATTTTAATATAGGCTTTTAAATAGCAGTCTAGCCTTAATTATCATACGGGACAAAACGCTATATTGTATATTATAAAGGGTACAAGGTTACGGGTAGTCTGATGTAGTACTTACAAGTAAATTGTATTAAATTACCGGGGTGACTTGTTCTGTATAAAATAAAATTTGAAATTGTAAAATGCCTAATGAGTACATAATATTTAATGCCGTACATTGTCGGCATGTCCTAGAACCAAAAATTCGAAGACATGTGACATCCACCAACACGCACTGGGCTCGCATGGTGGATTATGGCCCATTCCCTCTCCTAGAGAGGAGGCTTGAGTCCCAGCAATGGGAACATTAAAAAAGGCTGATTATGATAGTTTTTTCATAGTGGGGTAATCTCAAAAAGTAATCATCCGGCTACGAAAATAAAAGGAAGTTTCGCTACTTCGGGTAAAAGCGTGATACTTAAAGTATCATAATTATATTATCTATCTATAAATATAAAAATGACCCCCGTTTTCCGTAGGGTAGAGTAGGGTAGAGTAGGGTAGAGTAGGGTAGAGTAGGGTAGAGTAGGGTAGAGTAGGGTAGAGTAGGGTAGAGTAGGGTAGAGTAGGGTAGAGTAGGGTAGAGTAGGGTAGAGTAGGGTAGAGTAGGGTAGAGTAGGGTAGAGTAGGGTAGAGTAGGGTAGAGTAGGGTAGAGTAGGGTAGAGTAGGGTAGAGTAGGGTAGAGTAGGGTAGAGTAGGGTAGAGTAGGGTAGAGTAGGGTAGAGTAGGGTAGAGTAGGGTAGAGTAGGGTAGAGTAGGGTAGAGTAGGGTAGAGTAGGGTAGAGTAGGGTAGAGTAGGGTAGAGTAGGGTAGAGTAGGGTAGAGTAGGGTAGAGTAGGGTAGAGTAGGGTAGAGTAGGGTAGAGTAGGGTAGAGTAGGGTAGAGTAGGGTAGAGTAGGGTAGAGTAGGGTAGAGTAGGGTAGAGTAGGGTAGAGTAGGGTAGAGTAGGGTAGAGTAGGGTAGAGTAGGGTAGAGTAGGGTAGAGTAGGGTAGAGTAGGGTAGAGTAGGGTAGAGTAGGGTAGAGTAGGGTAGAGTAGGGTAGAGTAGGGTAGAGTAGGGTAGAGTAGGGTAGAGTAGGGTAGAGTAGGGTAGAGTAGGGTAGAGTAGGGTAGAGTAGGGTAGAGTAGGGTAGAGTAGGGTAGAGTAGGGTAGAGTAGGGTAGAGTAGGGTAGAGTAGGGTAGAGTAGGGTAGAGTAGGGTAGAGTAGGGTAGAGTAGGGTAGAGTAGGGTAGAGTAGGGTAGAGTAGGGTAGAGTAGGGTAGAGTAGGGTAGAGTAGGGTAGAGTAGGGTAGAGTAGGGTAGAGTAGGGTAGAGTAGGGTAGAGTAGGGTAGAGTAGGGTAGAGTAGGGTAGAGTAGGGTAGAGTAGGGTAGAGTAGGGTAGAGTAGGGTAGAGTAGGGTAGAGTAGGGTAGAGTAGGGTAGAGTAGGGTAGAGTAGGGTAGAGTAGGGTAGAGTAGGGTAGAGTAGGGTAGAGTAGGGTAGAGTAGGGTAGAGTAGGGTAGAGTAGGGTAGAGTAGGGTAGAGTAGGGTAGAGTAGGGTAGAGTAGGGTAGAGTAGGGTAGAGTAGGGTAGAGTAGGGTAGAGTAGGGTAGAGTAGGGTAGAGTAGGGTAGAGTAGGGTAGAGTAGGGTAGAGTAGGGTAGAGTAGGGTAGGGTAGAGTAGGGTAGATTAGGGTAGAGTAGGTAAGAGCGGGAGCGAAGCCGCGCGGGAAAAGCTAGTAATATAATAAAAATAAAGAAAAAAGCAAAATAAAAGCAGCAAATACGCGTATAACGCGTCTGTATGCGTATATTAAAGCAGTAGTGGCCCCATTTTACTACTTGTACCCACGTTGTGGGTTCAAACCCAAATAGACAGTTTGATTTGTGTAACAAATTTTATACCCACAACTCAAAAAACGATGAAGGAAAACATCGGGAGTAAATATATCTTGGAACAAAAAATTCAAAGAGATGTGACTTTCTCTTTTGTATTATTATTTGTATAGGTACATTAATCACAGGACCTTGAGGTCCTGGACCTTTGGGAGGCGTACGAGGGGCCGAAACCAACTCGCAGAGGCCCTTTGAGATGCGTTTAATGGAACGTGGTATCAACCGGTGATTATCCCTGTACGCGCTGTGCTAGAGCATCCAAGGACAACCCCCGGTTTGAAAAACTATTGCGACATAGTATGGAAAACAAAATAATAGGGCTATGGTTTTTGGAGTCATAAGTGGACTGGTAATATAGAACTATGTTAAAACTATGGCCTCTGCCTGAACAATGTCATTAATATCCATCGATATAGGCAGGGGGTGATTTGCACACTCAATAAATGGGCCCCCAAAAACGGCCGCTAGCACGAAGTGACGTAACAACAAGAGGGCAACATATCCTGAGGCGCTTGAGGAGTGAAGAGGCATACCACGGCTATCAGGACAATCCCGGAAGTACGATCAAGATCCCTACCAACACCTTACTGGATTATGCATCCTTCTCCCGAGCATGTTTGCTCTTGCGAATCTCCACTCAAGCCAGCCAATAAAGGCAAGAGAGAGGTGGGAGCTCTGTTCCTCGTCAGTGTTCACTACGGCCGGCCAATAAAGGCAAGCCGGAGATGAAGAACAAGAATTCTCTCAGGAGATCGGGTCCGTGGGGTCGCTAATACCCAACAGTTCGCCACAAAACTGCCTTGCGGATGTATTATTATTATTATTACCAGCCTTCACCAGGTCCACCTGGTGGACCACGGCCTATTCCGTCCTATAAACAGGAGGGTTAAGTCTTAGCAGGACCTGTCCCAGCTAGTGTCATATTGTTATAGTTATGATAACAGAACCCATGATCAAGATTCTCTGGTTCTGCTGCGAAATTCTAGACAAAAAAACACTTTGCCCCGGAACTATACAAAAAAAAACCAGGGTTCAATCCTGACGGTCCCAATAAATATTCACTCGACTTTTATTTGAAAATATCTGATAAACATAACGAGCCTTAACTTTATCGTATATCTTGAGGTATTTCAGATATATATGTATATCTGTATCAAAGTAATCTCTGGTGTCAGCAACATAAAATATTGCTGGTGCCAGACCAATCACATTTTGTTCATCCTGTGTGCAGATTAGATTACGATTACTCGTAAATCTAAGATTCGACGTGGATTTTCTTATATCGGGGTGAAAGGATATTTTCGATGTGTATTTTAGGCCTCTAACGTTTTTACTGTTTTCTTGGCTGAGGACAGTAGGTACCTAAGTGTAGTGGCTATAAGTCACATCTATACAACGTGTAACGTTAAATGGGCCTAACCTCAGACACCCCAAATGGTTTTTAATTTAAAAGACCTAATTCTTAGAGAAAAAAAAATCGTTAAAAAATTTTAAAGCTTTTATGTGCTGTTGTAGTTTGTATAAGATTCGTACAGTAGTATTATAAATAAAGCTGAAGAGTTTGTTTGTTTATCCTCTGATGCGCTGCTCACAGGAACTACTGGTTCGAATTAAAAAAAATATACTAATCTCAGGAACTACTAAATCTTTTGACAATTTCTTTTAGGATAGCCCAACAAAAGTAAACACCAAAGAAGAATATTTAAAAATTAACCTCAAATTGGGGTAAGTAAATTATTAATTTTGATTAATGGATATTCACTGCATTAGTAATTTTGATAAATGGATATTCACTGCACACGTGTAATGTTAAATGCGCAAAACCTCAGACACCCCTCTGAGGTTTTGCGCATTTAACATTACACGTTACTTACTATAGATTAAAAAAAAAACACATATTAACAAGAGTAAATTCGTTATTTCTAAATCACTTAACTCAATAATAAAGTAATTTAATCAAACAAAAAGCGAACAAGGTCATAACGTTGAGGCTACCGCAAAAGGATATTAAGTTAGCAAATACATGTCAAGACTAGCTATAAAATTTTATTATTTCTATCAGTCTTCATGTATAGATATATTATTTATAGAGGCAATATTTCCATTTAATTTTACTTGAACTGGACTCCAGTTATAGTTAACTAGCTGCTCTCAGCGGGCGAAGGCTCGCGTGATAGCAGAAATAATTTTCCCTTAGAATAATTCCTAAGGGAACATTCTTCCGGGATAAAAAGTATCCTATGTCCTATTCCAGGACATATTCTATCCGTGTATCAAGTTTCAACAAAATCGGTTTTGCCATTTAGGCAGTAAGACATTACAAACAAACAAAAAAATAAACAAACATAATTTGGCTTTTATAATATTAGCAAGGATGCTCCAGGGTAGCATGAGCATGTGGAAGAAACGTCCAGGTGTCATCATTGTGCGGACTGGAAGACACGGTGAAGGTGTCCCTCGCTTGACCAGAGCACCGCTCTGTCCTGGCACCAGGCTCTGGTACATGTCATGGTCCGGTGCGTGGAAGAATGGGCTGCGGTCGCCTTCTTCTGCGAAGCAGTAATGCTAGCGAAGGAGGAGGTTAACCGCATCAGGCAACTGTGGCGCTCAAAGTGCCCCAGCCGCCGCCGGGATTCCGATCCTGATTTCCGGCCACCATAGACGCGGGCTCGCGGACGGCGAGCCATGGGTAGCTCGTTGTCCGATAGCCCGGTAACTGTCCGGACCGAGCCCAAGTCGTCGACGGCGCTCACTGTTCCCGCACGCCTCAAGGAGCTATCAGCAGCAGCAGCAAGAACCCAGTTGGGTCGAAACCTACTGGGGCCAGGGTTAGTCCGAAAGGTTGCTCAAGCCCCGGTACGAAAGGCAACGAAGGAATTGGAGTGGGTTTTTTGTGAGCAAAAGTCTGACACTATCTCCCGCTGTACCCAAGAGCGAGGATGTCATTGGATGCTTTTTCAACAGCGGAAAAAAAAAACCCCTAAGGGGGTGAAACGGAGGTTCGAAGATTGTATGGAGAAACATGCTTTCATACGGGTAAAGCTACTAGCACCAGCTATCAAATATATCTATTTGGCGATTCAAAAAAGCACTGGTTGTTACAACCAGGACTGCTACACGCCAAATCTCTTATAGAAGGCTATACTCACACAAACGAACTGCCGAGCTTCTTGAGCTTACCAGTACGCACATCTGTGCGATAGCCCGCGCCTTAACCGGCCACTGCAAATTAAACAGGCACCAATTTCACATGAAACTGAGTGAGACTGATGTTTGCCGGTACTGTAATCAGGAGAGAGAGACGCCTAAGCACCTTTTGTGTGAATGCGGGCCCCTTAACCACAAACGGAGTATCCATCTGGGCTGACACATTATTCGCTCGGAGGAGATTAAAACTCTTAAAGCTAGTATTCTAGACTTCCTGGAAGCCTCCGGGCTAAAAGAGTTACTCTAACAAGGCTGTGAGTCACAATAAATCTTTTAGGTCGCAGTGACTACATCCCCTACACTACGGGAGATGCATAGCCCCTTATCTTCAAAATAATAATAGTCCATCACAAGCGAATATACTTCCACTCGCATCCAGCCGATTTTTTAGTGAGGCAGCTATGACCATAACCTCACTTGAGGACTTAGTCCGCACTTGACTTAACGTGAGAAGCCACAATACCCAAAAAGTTTCCTTATATTATGAAGAAGGGAAAAATACACGAATGTTATTAACTTACAGCTGGGATACACCTGATTAGCATAATTCGGTGTTTGTTGAATAATTTTATTACAGATTATGGAGGTAAGATGGAAAACAGGTGCTATGGCGGCAGAGCACCTGTTCCTCTTTGTAGAGGTTTCTTAGGTAGGTGTTCCTTTTTGTAGAGGTTTCTTTTGTATTTCAGTACTATACCTCTGAACTGAACCTATTTGGCGCCATCGTAAGACACATATTGTTAGTTGTCTCTTTCTTTTTATATAATAATCAGTTGTTACTACATTGTGTGTATCTACGAGTGTGTATGCCAAATAAAAAAGTAGGTTTTTCTTCTTCTTCTGTCAGTTGTAGCAATAAAAATAGACGCAGCGTTGAAAGACTTCCCACAAGGTGAATCGATGGCCTGTGATTCCTCTATTTACCTCTCCTCAAAAAAAATGCACAAAAGAATAATTACTGCATTTTTTATCAAGCCCTTACTGTCTCATGGCTGGGCAAACACCTTCCCTTTGGGAATGCATTTCTATCCAGACTTTCTACTTCCGTAGAAATCATGATTATTATTATTTCAACCGTTAGACGTTCACTGTTGGACATAAGCTTCCATCAAGTGTCGCCACAGTGAACGGTCCTGTGCATCTCACATCCATCAGATTTCCGCAACCTTGACCAGACCGCAGACTACCCCCTTTTTTAGTTTAAGTTCTTATATTCCATTCCAAGTTTGTCTAGAAGATATCGCTGTCAGCGATAAGACCGCCATTGTACCCATAGATTAAAGTTTCTGTGAAATTGTTACTATTTTGGTGTACAATAAAGTTTATTCTATTCTATTCTACCAGGTCATTGATCCACCTTGTAGGAGGCCTTCCAACACTGCGTCTTCGTATACGCGGTAACCACTCTAGAACCTTTCAGCCCCAACGGCCCGTAGCAATATCTAACTAAAAATAAAATCCTTTTTGACAAAACGTCAATGCTCTGATTGTCTCTCCAGACTTGCAACATAAGTATTCTTCTGTGTCTCGCTATGACGTCACAATTCCTCTTATAGACTGTACAACAACCAATTTGCGAGGTGAAGTGGAGTAGATACAATGTATAGTGAAACTTGTTGCAATAAGGATAGGGTAGGTTTTGGTGGAGCATTGACTAGAAGGAAAATAGGATCCAAGAAGTTTTATGTTTTAATGCAACGTTTGTTTGATTATAAATCACTGTTCGTTACCAATTTGAGACAATTTTTTCATTTGGTCATTAGCAGATATAATATTATTGTATTATGAGTTTACTAGTTTTTGCCCGCGGCTTCACCCGCGTACATAATCCCAGGATAAAAAGTATTCTATGTGTTATTCTGGGATATGGTCTATCCGTGTACCAAGTTTCATCGAGATCCGTTCAGTAGTTTTTGCGTGAAAGAGTAACAAACATCCATACATCCATCCATACATACAAACTTTCGCATTTATAATATTAGTAGGATTTAAAGAAGTTTGGAGGACGCCACAGTGTCCTCTTGGTGATTCGATTCATAAAATCTACTCCCGCACTAATACATCAAAAATTTTTAATTAGAACAAATACTTAAAGGGGTTATTAAAAAGGCCATGTTATTACTTATGTAAATGATATTCGTAAACAGAAAAGTTATTAACGTTTGTTTATATCCCAAAATGTCACTCAATTTATGGAAATTTGGTATAGGCTATTGATTATGATTGACTAGCTGCTCCCAGCGGCTTCGCCCGCATCATAGCAGAAAATTATCCCAAGGGACATACTTCCGGGATAAAAAGTATCCTATGTCCTATTCCAAGACATGGTCCATTCGTGTAACAAGTTTCATCAAAATTGGTCTTGCCATTTAGGCGTGAAGACGTAACAAACAAACAAACAAACTCACTTTCGCTTTTATAATAATATTATAAAAGTGAAAGTGAGTTTGTTTGTTTGTTTGTTTCGTTTCCAAAATTATCGACCCTGGTCTATTACTAATATTATTAGTAATAGACCAGGGTCGATAATTTTGGAAACGAAATAAAATCATAGTAGGATGAAACCTATTGGAAAAGGAAGAGGATATAACAAAAATGAAAGGAAAAATAAATTACGGGCGATCTGAGGTCGGGAAATGGATGGGTGTGCGTTTTTAAGGGTAAAAAACAGTTTATCTCGATTTCCGATAAAACTACAAGTCCTGTGTAAAAAAGATAAATTGCAAAGTTGTAGATAATAAAAAGATCTACAACTTTTGTATTTACACTTTTTCACATAATCTCAAAATGTATGTGAAAAATTCAAATAACTAAGTTTTTGGTTTTTTATTTTTATCTTTTACAAAAATTATTCTTTTTCGACGAAATTTAATGACAACTTACGTTTTTATGTCCCAAATACACTGTATTTTTTTTTTGATTAAAAATATTAATTTTTTCACCTTCATTTTGACTTTATATTCTCTTCCTTTTCCAATAGGTTTCATCCTACTATGATTTTATTTCACTTTTTACCATTTTCAACGGCTTCAGCACTGGTCTATAAGGATTATACTGCGCGTAATATTTTCTGATTTCTAATGAACGATTGATTCAATTATAAATTTAACAATTATGTCAATTTTTTGAGGATAGTTTTCGGAAATCGTTTTTTTTTTACTTGGCTTCACAAATATGATCAGTAACTAGTACGGATAAAACCCTAGCTATTTTGTGAGTGTATACATCTTGTAATATTAAATGCGCAAAACCTCAGACACTCCAAATGATTTTTAATTCAATTAACCATATTCTATGAGAAAAAAAAATTAAAGGGTTTATGAACAGTTTTAGTTTGTTTAAAATTCGTATCTGCATTGAAATAATTACTATTATTATCTCTCTTATGAAAAAATTTTATTGGCCATTTGTGTTTGTTTACTTATTTGGGCGGATTTGCGCAAGTGATGGCTTGACCTAATAATAAATAGACAGGGCAACATTATTTAAGATTTTTTTTGAAAAATGTAACCTATATTAAAAAGTGGTTCAATTGATTCTGGTCATTATTCTGATCTAACTATTTTCAAGTTTTGCGCGTTTAACGTTACACGTTGTATAAACCGCTACCACTTGCTCCAATAACCGTGGAGCAAGCAATTTATTTCGTGTGGGAATCGAATCCGCGACACGCACCACAGCAGCCAATCTCCCATTACTCCAACCGTGCCGTCAAACTTTATTTTGAATACGCATGAAAATGCTCTTTTTATTGAGCTACACCATAGCATTTTATAGCTATCAATATATTTTTACAGACAAATTCATTTAAAATAATTGGCACCGTCTGCGTTTCCTCTGCCAACACAATAAATCAATTAATGTTGGCGACAAATGAAATACTGCATCAATAAATTATACCCATAATGACTATTTTAATAGAGATTTAATTCAATGTGATGCAGTGATTTTTAATTTAGAATACACTCACATAATATATACCCTTAATGTATATTGTGAAAAATACAGTACGAGCTTAAAATAAAGTCTTATCGTTAAAAGCCATTTTTACAGACAACCGTACTGTTCCCGCACACGAGCCTCTAAAAAATGCCGCCACAAAAAAAAACGCTAGAAGTGGCCACAAAAAAAAGTTCTAGCTTTTTTTATGGCCACCGCAAAAAACCGCTGAAGCGCGCGACAGCTTGTGGCCGGAAAAATTTGAAGCGGCTTCAAGCGTTTTTTTGTGGTGACACCGCCGCACACGAGCCACAAAAAGGCCGGAAGTGGCGTTTTTTTGAGGTCCGTATGCCCCGCATACGGACCTCAAAAAAACGCCACTTCCGGCCTAATTGACAGATGGATTTAAAAACATTCTCGCAAACAACGTTACGAGCAAAGTGCAAGTATAACTAAAAGAAGTACGGAACTATACAGGGTTATTTGAAAAACACTAACAACCTTCCAGAACTGTATTACTAACATCATAAACAACAATTTTTGTTCTATGACTTTTTACAAAACATAATTCATTTACACACAACAAACCGTCAAGATTTCCTTGTTCTATCTAACACTTTTTAACTCTATATTTTGCTATACCTACCTACATCTGTATGCGTTACGCAAGCTCATCCTGCACCCCCACCGCTCGATATCAGCTCTTTTTCGAAAGTGTACTATCGTTTGCTTCGCATAGACTTTATAATATTTAGAACGTTCAATTTAAATATTTTAATTTATGTATGAAAATCTGATGAAGCAAAATATGA
This sequence comes from Mythimna lalbum, assembly GCA_949319445.1. Taxonomy (NCBI): domain Eukaryota; kingdom Metazoa; phylum Arthropoda; class Insecta; order Lepidoptera; family Noctuidae; genus Mythimna; species Mythimna lalbum. Next base: position 4,857,499 of record OX439358.1, read on the forward strand.
TAAGTTTTTTAAAGTCATAGAACAAAAGCTGTTCTTTATGATGTTAGTTACATAGATAGTTCTGAGAGGTTGCCAGAGTTTTGCAAATAACCCTGTATAGGCGAAGTTTCTATCCTATGTGTATTCAAAATAACAGGGTTTCAAACTAAATTAAAGAACTTCCAATAGTCTGCTTCAAAAGGGTTTTGCGCAGATGGTTAATTGATAATCCCTTCTATACCATAAAAGAATTCTTCCATTTGCAACCTAAATTAACCCTTCAGATACCGTCAATTAGAGACACAATAGTAAGACAATAGATGCGCGGCCACCGGTGGTCGCTTGGGGATTCATGAATTAATAATACCTATAAAAATAAATTTGCATGTCATTATATTACGATTAAATAGTTATACTAAGGCAATGGGCAGGGCACATTGCACGCAAAACAGATGGTCGATGGGGACGAAAGGTTCTGGAGTGGCGACCACGTACCGGAAGACGCAGCGTTGGAAGGCCTCCAACAAGGTGGACCGACGACCTGGTCAGGGTCGCGGGAATCCGATGGATGCGTGACACACAGGACCGGTCGTTGTGGCGACGCTTGGGAGAAGCCTATGTCCAGCAGTGGACGTCTTTCGGCTGATATGATGCTGATGATGAGTTATACTAAGTTACTATTGTAACCTTTGTAAAAACTTTTCTAACTATATTTATCTGCAAATAAATCCGTGATAAGGCCTGTCATACTGTATGGATCAGAATGTTGGGCTGTGAAAAAGACGGATGAAAAAAGATTGCATGTTGCGGAGATGAGAATGTTGAGATGGATGTGTGGTGTGACGAGAATGGATAAAGTGAGAAATGAGTATATTAGGGGAAGTTTGAAAGTGGCGCCAGTGACTGAAAAGTTGAAAGGAAATCGTTTGTCTTGGTATGGTCATGTAAAGAGGAGAGATGAAACGCATGTTGTTAAAAGAGTTATGAATTTACATGTGGATGGATGGAGAGGGAGAGGGAGGCCAAAGAAAAGATGGATGGATTGTGTGAGAAGTGATATGAATGAAAAAGGAGTTAGTGATAGCGTGACGAGTGACAGGACAGAATGGAAGAAAAAAACATGTTGCGCCGACCCCAAATAAAACGGGATAAGGGCAGGAAGATGATGAAGATGATGATGATGAGTTCTATAAAAGTATACCTACTGTTATTAGTGGCAGAGGGCAGTCAATTGGTGGCCGAGTGGTAACGGCCCCGGCTTACGAGTTGTAGGTCGCGGGTTCAAACCCAGCCAGGCGCATTACTTCTTGTAATTTATTTCATCACCACTGCTCTCAAAATGGTGAAAGAAAACATCGTGAGGAAACCGGCATGTCCTAGATCCAGAAATCCGAAGTCATGTGACATCCACCAACCCGCACTGGGCCCGCGTGTTGGATTACGGCCCATTCCCTCTCATAGAAAGGCCTGAGTTCCAGCAATGGGAACATTATAAGACCGACTATGCTATGCTATAGACACATACACACAAACCCTTAAAATGAAATGAACAAACATAGAAGAGCACAAAGATACTGCTTATTGCCCTTTACTACACCGTAAAAAAGACAGCTTAAAATTAATAGTCGGTAACAATGGGCGGTCTTATCGCTAAAAGCGAATTTTTACATACAACCTCTGGATGTAATTGAATCCTTACTAATATTATAAAAACGAAAGTGAGTTTGTTTGTTACGTCTTCACGCCTAAATGGCAAAACCGAATTTGATGAATTTTGGTACAGAGACAGTTGGGACCCTGGAGTTGGTCATAAGACATGAGTAAAGTATATTACTAAACGCGGGCGAAGCCGCGGGTAAAAGCGAGTATTATACATATAACCATTGCAAAAACTTTTGTTATTTATCATGAAATAAATGTTTGACTTTGAATTCTATAACAGTATACCTACTGTTATTAATAATCATAATCTACATAAAACACAATAATTACTCCATGCTTTGTCCGTGTTTGTAAGCCGGACGTCCGGTGTTTTCACACAACAAGGTGTAATTATTCATGGGTCTGCCCCTTGTGGTCATGCCTTTGGTTACATGTACGTAAAATGATACAATTTTTCATTAATGTAATGGCTTCGGGTGTGGTCAACTTATTTTGTACTCAATTAACTTTTTGGTTGATTTGAAATTAGATTCTTAGTATCCGATACCAGAGAACGCAGCGTTGGAAGGCTTCCCACTTGGTTGACAATCAACCTGTGCCTACTGAGGCCAGAGTTATCCGAAAGGAAACTCGAGCCCCGGTATGAAGAGGCTAGAAGGAATGAGGTAGGTTTTTAGTCAGTAAGAGTCTGACACTATCTACCGCTCCACCTAAGAGCGGGGGTTGTCATTAGATGTTTTTTGCCCACCGTAAAAAAAAAAACCTGTTACAACTGTTAAAGTTTCTTTTCTACTATCTTGTGTTGAACGCCTCAAGTTGGCCACGCCTCCGATTCCTTTATCCTGATCACGCGATGACGTCAGAACAAAGATTGAAACGAAACGGTTGTAACTTGGCTAGGGGGGCTGGTGTGGGTGGGAAGCTGATGGATACGAGACGCACAAGACCAGTCATTGTTTTAACACTTGGGGGAGGCTTATGTTCAACAATGGCCATCTTTCGGCTGAAATAAAGACGATGATAACATAAAAAAACCTATTTGAACTTGGTTTCAACATCAAATAGGAAAAATTGTTTGTACGGAGCAAAGTTTAAAAATAAACGAATAACATATAAATAGGTTTAACATGAAAGGAAAAAGTACCTATTGGAAAACATAACACGCGGGTAAATCTCTAAATAAAGCACTACTACCTACTCGTTCCAAGAAATAAATGTAGTACCTACTGAAAAACATAATAATATGCGGGAAAATCTCCTTAGGAAGCACTTCAGCCCACCCATTCTGAGAAAAACTCACACCAAAACGTGCTTTTCTACGAATTTATAATTCACTACCTTCTGCCTGCGGCTTCACCCGCGTGAAAGTACTTATCACTCGGTGATCCGTAGCGGCCCAGCAGGGTTGAAGCCTACTGGGGCCAGGGTTATCTGAAAAGAAGCTTGAGCCCCGGTATGAAGAGACTAGAAGGAACGGGGTGGGTTTTTAGTCAGTAAGAGTCTGACACTATCTCCCGCTCCAGCCAAGAGCGGGGGTTGTCATAAGATGATTTATGACCACGGCAAAAAAAGGGCAGGAGATTTTATTGGATGATATCCTCTGATATCCACCCTAAAAAAAAACACTAGGTGATAAAGTAGCACTCTAGTAGCGAATGAATATTTAAAATCAGTCCAGTAGTCGTTTAATAATTAATTACAAACGAAAATACAAATCCTTCCTCTTTATAATATAAAGAAAAGAAAGAAAAAAGATAGAAAATAAGACATAAACACTCAATAAAAAAAAACAATAACATCATGTGTCTCTCGGGGGTGCCCCAAAAAACGTACCGTAAGTAAACGTGCCACTTTCCTTAATATACAGGTAAAGAAAGTGGTTCTAACTTAAAGCAAATTGTAACACCAACCATAGATTATTAAATATACAATAAAGATGTTTACCATCTTTTTGTGTTCTACACAAATTTATGTTTTGATTTATCCACAAAATAACTGTGTATTCAAAATATATATTTTGAATATACTCACGCAAAAGCGGTGGTATAAAAATGTACCTTGAAAAGGACGCTCTGAATGAGTTATATAATACTTTAATGACTATAAAATACTTTTTTTTAATTTTCATTATAAAACCAAACACACACAAACCCGACACCCATCCGTTTCCTCGAGGAAAGGAATGGGTGTTTAAAACAAAGGAGATTTATAACACTGACCAGGCATTTACTGGGCTATTCTGAACCCATGGTTATATGGAATTTCATAACTCGTAAAACTTGCTAACCTAGGCGAAGATTACTAGCCAGATTAATGCAGTAATTTGAAGCAATAACGAAACTAATAATAGTATAAAACCTTGACGCTATTTTAATTTTACAGTATTAGTAGTGACTAAAGTTGTAAAAAAATAAAATGTCTGATTTGACATTTGTATTTTGACTACCCAGCGGCTTGTCCGGTGTAGTGTAGCTACTTCTAAAATAGCTACTACTATACCGGACCCCTATTTTTTTGTTTCTTTCAGTTTCGTTCCAAATTACATTATAGAGTTTTTCTCAAATGTCAAAACGGGCCTTTTTTTTTCACGAGTTTATATTACTTCATGTACATAAACGGGCCCAACTTACTCGTACCATCGTTTTTTTTTTAACTATTTTGGCCTTCTACCAATTAACACATTATAGTCTACGTCACGACTATGATAGCAATTTACCACGGTTAGCCATGCTACAATGGCGTATGGCCATGCTACAGTAAAGCTATTTAGATAGTTTTAGAATAATGAAACCAAGCAAAGAGAGATTGTATAAAGGGTTATTTGTACACAAGCAACCTCTTAGGTGCTAGTTAGGAACATCATAAATAACAACTTTTGTTCAATGAATTTTTACGAAACATAATACATTTACCAAGAACAATCCTTCAAAATTTAGTTGTTCTATCTAACATATTTCAACTCTGTATTTTGCTGTAGCTATCTATGCCTCCTGCACACTGTTCTTGTAGTACGAGTCACACCTACCTAGCAAGCATTTGCACCATTTTCGTGTACTCATCACACTAGAAAATTGATACGCCAGCATAGACTTCGCAACATTTAGAACATTCAATTTAAATATTTTTATTTTTATATGACAATCTGATGAACTAAAATATGATATTTTTTTTAAAGTCATAGAACAAAAGTTGTTGTTTATGATGTTAGTAACACAGTCCTGAGAGGTTGCTAGTGTTTTACAAAAAACTGTATAAAGAGAATGATGTATGAGCTGCTGTAATATTCAAAAGACTTCTATATTATATACTTAAACCTTCCTCAAGAATCATTCTATCTATTGGTGTTTTAGTTTAGCACGAACATACAGACAGACGCGATGGAGGACTTTGTTTTTGTATATTAAAGCTGGTAGGTACCAAAGCAAATAAAAATAAAATTCTTTAAACCTCAGTGCTTAAATCTGTACATAAAAATATCTGTCAGAACAATACGTGTCCTGCTAAACTTTCGTACAAAAGTATTTAAACTGTGACTGCACTCTAAAATTTTATACTTTTTGAAACACGTTTGGTGCACGTGATGCCAGGACACAGAATAGTATATTAGGACTAAACTCTGTTACTGTGTGGAAACAATTGGGTGCAGAAGTTGCAATGAACAAATAAAAAACACTTATAAAAGTTACTGTTATCTGCGAGCGGCTCCACACGTGTGAAAGAAGAGAGTTGTCCAAAGGAGACATATTGTCGGGATAAAAATTACCCTGTCTTATATTACCTGCAGAAAATGGATTACCGATGACAAACATGCAAATATAAAAACTTTCGGTAGTCCTCTCTTCGAAAACTGGCTGGAGAGGTATCACGGCGTACTCGACTTCCGCATGAAGCAGGTTCTCATTGGTCACTGTAATTTCGGCAGGATCCTACATCGGATTTTGGCGGAAGAAACGCCTGGGTGTCACTACTGTATGGATTACTCGGAGGATACACTGATGGGACGGTTTGATAACATCTCTTTGAGGAGCGCGTAGATCACTACGTCTGGGCATGCTTCGGTCAATTGCCAGACGACCGGACGGTGAGCTACCCATTACTCAACGTCCACAACCCGCGACTGCGCAACTGTGGCTGGTAGCCGGGGTCGGAATTTCGGTGATTGGGGCATAAGGACGTTCATTCCCTCACGCGTGCGACCTTCTCCTTCGCTGGCATTACTGATTAGCAGAAGGAGGCGACCGCCAACTATTCCTCTTCGCTCTGGACCATAGCCCAAACCAGGACGCGGCATAAGAGGTTGCTGCCGACGATTGCCTCCACGTGGAGATGGCGGTACTCCACCCAAGCAAAGCATACCTCCACCGTGTCCTCCGGGCGGTCCACACAATGGTGGCACCCGGGCGTTTCTTCTGTCTGAATCCGATACAGAAACCTCCCGAACTTGCCTTGTCCAGTAAGGATTTGCGTCTTGCGAAAGGTGCGGACGCCGTGTTGCCGCTCCAGTTACTCCTCAAAGAGGGGGCTTACCGCCACGATTATGGCGTGCCCAGAACATTATAAGGTTGATTAAGGCATGTTTGGCGAAAACGCTAACGGAAAAGTTTTTTTTGTCTAAACCTGCTCCATTTCAAAGAAAACATGTCCTTAATGATGTTTTAATCTCCTTCCTAACTGGCAAATTGTTTGAGTTTGTTAAATATTATAGCCGGTAAAGAAAAATTATGTTCCAGTTAGAAGTTAGTTTGTTTTAATGCCTTTATTATGTTAATAACGGCATGGCGTGACGGTTCTGAATATTAAATTATTTTTGGAAGGCTGTGAACGGTTTTGTGTATCGGTTTGTGGTCTTGTTTTATTTGTAAGCTGTGTGTGTGTAAAATTATTTGAAGGGAAGAAAACTTTTGCGACTAAAGATATCTTATGTACTATTTTAGAGGTCAAGGTCTACCCATCATTATTTTCCTCACATCCATCTTTTCTTTGACTTCTTATTTTTACGGTGGGTGAAAGTCATCTTATGACAACCCCCGCTCTTGGGTGGAGCGGGAGATAGTGTCAGACTCTTACTGACTAAAAACCCACCCCGTTCCTTCTAGCCTCTTCATACCGGGGCTCGAGCTTCCTTTCACTCCCTTTCTATCTATCTTCATGTACATATGTCGTAGACAGATCTTTGATTTGATCGCTTTATGATATGGCCAACTAAAACTGGCCAGATTGTTGAAAGGTTGTTAACATATGATGACATAATATATCAATCCTCATTTGGCCATATCATTGATGTAGGATTTCTAGCATAATAAAAGGTCTAAAAAAGTACCCAGATACAGTAACTCTGGTCTACCCGTGTGACAAATTTCATATAGATCCGCTCAGCCGTTTTAATGTGAAGGCGTGACAAACATACATACCATTCTTTTCTTTTCTACAAACTTTCACCTTCATATAAGAAATCAAAAATTATAAACTTTTATACAGATAGGGCGATTACAGGCACTTTTGAATTGTCAAAATGTCGGTCAAGTAAAGCTAATTTGCACTTTCTTAAGCATAGCTTTTCATGGAGAAGAACAACCAAGAAACTCCATAGACACTATTTTAAATTATGTTATCCTACTAATATTATAAATGCGAAAGTTTGTATGTATGTATGGATATATGGATGGATGTACGGATGGATGTATATATAGATGTACGGATGGATGTATGGATGGATGTATGGATGTTTGTTACTCTTTCACGCAAAAACTACTGAACGGATCTCGATGAAACTTGGTACACGAGTAGACCATATCCCAGAATAACACATAGGATACGTTTTATTCTGTGATTATGTACGCGGGTGAAGCCGCGGGCAAAAGCTAGTAATCTAAATAAATATTGGTTACATGTTTTTTGTCGGTTTTATTATGTGAACACAATGTAGATAAGTAATAAAAAAAAAAAATGAAGCTGCTGGCAGCTAATACATGGGACTATAGCAGTCAGAATCAATATCATTTGGAAATATAAATAATTAAATTATCCATGAAAAACAACACCTTACTCATGAAACTAATCATCTTCCTGCCCTTATCTCGTTTTATTTGGGGTCGGCGCAATACGTTTTTTTCTTCCATTCTGTCCTGTCGCTCGTCACGCTATCATTAACTCCCTTTTCATTCATATCACTTCTCACACAATCCATCCATCTTTTCTTTGCCCTCCCTCTCCATCCATCCACATGTAAATTCATAACTCTTTTAGCAACATGCGTTTGATCTCTCCTCTTAACATGACTATACCAAGACAAACGATTTCCTTTCAACTTTTCAGTCACTGGCGCCACTTTCAAACTTCTCCTATACTCATTTCTCACTTTACCCATTCTCGTCACACCACACATCCATCTCAATATTATCATCTCCGCTACATGCAATCTTTTTTTATCCGTTTTTTTTCACATCCCAACATTCTGTATCCATACAGTATGAGTTTAGTGTTTTCAGTTTCGTGAACTTACTCATGAAACTAAAAACACTAAAATAAAATGTACTAAATTAGGTTTGAAAAGAAAAAGAAATGAAACCAATTAGTCTCTTTTTAAAATTCTCACCCTAACTAATAATTATAATTAGTCTAGTCCCCCCTCCCCACCCCCGAAGCTATTTAGTCGCCCAAGATATTAAAGTGACACTTTTTCTATTAAACTTGATAAAACACCTCAATTTGTGCCGACACTTACAAAAAACACGAATAAAAAACTCGAGACAGCGTCCATTGCTCTTTTTGTTTAATAAAATAAAAAGGCCCAAGGTTTACAACGAGCTATGAATGCGAAATGGAAAGTTTCATCATTAATGGAGAATTTCTAAGCAGGATAGTATAATTAAGGTCTGAGGAAGAATTCGATTAGTGCATTGTAGATGAGGGTGGGGGTAAATGTCAGTGGGTCAAAGGTCGTGGCTTCAGTGATGTTTGCCGTACATTTCTGGTTTGCAGCGAATATTTTAAAGGGTAAAAAGTCGATTTAGAAATAAATTGGTTTAATTAGAGTACTATTTTTTTCTGAGGACTCTATAAATAGTTTTAATACTTCTAGGCTAGTGTGCTCCACCTTCGGCCGTATTATCGCTTACCATCAGGTGAGACGGTGGTCAAACGCGAGCCAAACTATAATGTTTTACGGTAATTTAAATCCTACAAATCCTAGCTCATCGTGCTGTGCTGGTGCTGCCGCGGCGGCTGCGGAGAACCTCAAGCGGCGGAAATATAACAGCCTCGTTGGCAGTTATATTTTTGAGCCGTTTAGGGTTGAAACTCTTGGGCCGTGGGGTCCGAGTGCTCATATGCTTTTTAAAGATTTATCCAAACGCTTAGTTGACTCTTCGCGTGACCCAAGGGCTGGCTTCTACCTCGGTCAGAGATTAAGCATTGCCATACAACGTGGCAATGCCGCCAGCCTTTTGGGCACACTTCCAGTCGACAGCGATGCGGGGGAGTTTTTTGACGTCATATTTAGTTAGGCCTTTAGTGTATATATTATTTTTAATTATTTAAGTTTATTTTATAATTTAATTAGTTACAAATGTTAGAAATATTCGTAAGTTTAATTTTATATTTTTTCGTTCGAATAATTGTTAGTAGGTACTTTTATCTTAGTAGCTTATTTTCCCTTTGAATAAATGTCGACTTTTTTATTATTATTACTATATAGGCTCGTGTTTGACCACTATCTCAACTAGTGGTAATCGATGATATGGTCGACAATGGAGCATGCTTACCTAAAAATATCCAATTCATTCTTTATAGAAATACTCCTAGGTCTATTAAGAAACAAATTTCGACAGAGAACCCCACTTTTACTACACTATACTTTATTTTCTTTAACTATACGCACAATTAATGAATAAACTTCCAAAAAGATTTTTGGGTATTGGTGATTAAAGTCGCTTGCTAATTCTAGTGGAAAATGAGTTTAAATTTAAAATCTCTACATATATGAACACTTTAGCAATAACTGATTGACCAATTAGCCAATAAATTCAGTCATTAAATATAGGATTTAAAAAATACTTCAAACATAATATAATATTAACACTTTTGTAAAAACTTACCCAATACAAACAAACATTGCTTCATTAATTTTCAAACAATTATTTGAAAATTCCTAAAACAAAACCGCACGCTTCAAAGGGTTACCCCATATTTATTTATTAACACAAATTGCTTGAAATTAACAATCATTAAATATAGCTTTCGGACAACAATTAACAACAATTTGTTGTTAATTAATGTTTATTGGCTTATTGTGTGAGTAAAGACAAAAAGAAAAGGTCGCGCTCAATTTGAAAAATGATTAATGTTGGAACAGAATTTGCTCGAGGTCATAAACTGTTTGGTTGTGGAATCCTACTAATATTATAAATGCCAAAGTTTGTATGTATGGATGGATGTATGGATGAATGTATGGATGTTTGTTACTCTTTCACGCAAAAAAAAACTTTTTACAAAAAAAATATAACCGACTTCAATGATAAAAAACACTGAAAAGTATCAAATAACTTTAATTTTGGAAGTCGGTGTTTCTATAATAGTTTAGTCTCTTCGTTATTTAACACCGACTTCCAAAATTAAAGTTATTTGATACTTTTCAGTGTTTTTTATCATTGAAGTCGGTTATATTTTTTTTGTAAAAAGTTTTTTTTATTTTACACTTTTTAGTTATGGTACCACCACTAAAAAGTACCCCTCAGTCAAACTTAAATACCTTATAGTCAGAGCGCATCTCATAACGGTTCTAATAATCCCAAACACGGTTAGATTACATTAATTTACCTTTCGGCTTCATCATCAGATCAGTTCGATATATCCTCTCCCCCTCTTCTTTCAAACAGTCATTAGACTAGATGCTGGAGAGGGAAAGGATATATCGAACTGATCTGATGATGAAGCCGAAAGGTAAATCTTTCAATCAGTCATCAGGCCAGATTTATGTCAACATTGCAATGAACTTAAAATTTCGTCCTGTTTAAAATGAGCCCAAACACGACTACGGTGCTGTAATTTCAAGGTTTGTACTTTTCCTGATGCTCCTGGCTTCAGCATCAGGTCTCTATGTACTTCGGTGTTCTTTATTAGCAGTACGTTTATCCACACATCGAGCCGTTTTCAATGAGCCTAAACTCGATATATCTGCTGTTTGTTGTCGAGGACTTAGGTACTCTGCAGACTATCCTGACTGCAGCATCAGGTCATGACTTGATGATCATGAGACCAATTGTGGCAAATGCCCTATCAAACATCAAAACAATTTACTAAAACAGTCCTTGCCTGTTCGAGTAACTTCTTACTGTTAAGGAGTTGTACCTTCCATCATCAGCCCAGCTACCTGAGATGGTGACGACCATACGCAAATACACAAGATACTTCATAAAATATGCGAAAATCAATAAGTGAGCCTATAAAATTTGAAGGTTGCCCTCGATTTCTCCAAGATCCCATCATCAGATCCTAATTTGGTGATAATGGGACCACCTCAGAACTATCTACTTTCGAACAAAAAAAGAATTTTGAAAATCCGTCCACATTTGGGGGAGTATTCGACGAACAAACATACAAAAAAAAAAAAAAAAAAACAAAAACATACAAACAGCCGAACGTAGTACCTCCTCCTTTTTGGGAAGTCGGTAAAAACTACTGAACGGATCTCGATGAAACTTGATACACGAGTAGACCATATCCCAGAATAAAACATAGGATACTTTTTATCCTGGGATTATGTACGCGGGTGAAGCCGCGGACAAAACCTAGTGAGAAATATAGGCGAAGCAAAAGGGTATGCGGGAAACAAAAAAATGGCCAAGTGTGAATCGGAATCGCACTCAAAGGATTCTAATCATCATCATCATACCGTAGAGGCGGGCTTGCAGACGGCGAGCCATGGGTAGCTCGCTGTCCGATCGTCCGGTAACTGTCCAGACCGAGCCTAAGGCGTCGACGGTGCGCACTGTTCCCGCGCGCCTCAAGGAGTTGTCAACAACAGCAGGGGCCCAGCTGGGTCGAAGCCTACAGGGTAATCCGAAAGGGAGCTCGAGCCCCGGTATGAAGGCTAGAAAGAACAGGGTGGGTTTTTAGTCAGTAAGAGTCTGACACTATCTCCCGCTCCACTCAAGAGCGGGGTTGTCATTGGATGATTTATGCCCACCATAAAAAAAAATCATCGAATACGCGCGCCTCAAGGAGTTGTCAGCAACAGGAGGGGCCCAGCTGGGTCGAAGCCTACCGGGGTCGTGGTTATCCGAAAAGAAACTAGAGCCCCGGTATGAAGGCTAGAAGGAACGGCGCGGGGTTTTTAGTCAGTAAGAGTCTGACACTATCTCCCGCTCCACCCAAGAGCGGGTTTTGTCAATGATGATTTTCCCCGTCGACAAAAAAAAAAGCCGAATACGAGTTGAACTCGAACATCATCATTACAACCGAAAGACGTCCACTATGAGACACAGGCCTCCCCCAAGTGTTGCCACAATGAACAATCATGTGCGTCTCGTATCCATCGCATTCCCGCGACCCTCAAATGGTCAGGTCATCGGTCCACCGTGTGGGAGGCCTTCCAACGCTGAGAAGGGTTATACAATATTAAATTCGAGCAAACGAACTCAGACAAAACCACGGCTCCTGTAATTTTTTACTTTATTTTAATTTCTCTTTTATTGTGTGTAAAGGCAAGAGAAATACTCGTATACACTCTTTAAACATTTCAACTCATCATCATTTCATTTTCTAGTTCTTACGGTTTATGGGATACATCCCGCTGACAAATAGACATACAAACAGACGAACGGACGGACAGCGGAGGCTTAGTAACAGGATCCCGCTGGCACCCTTCGGGTATGGCACCCTAATTAGAACATGACAAATGTTCTTGCTACGCAAAAAAATTGCAACGAGCTCTCGCGTACCAATTTTTTTCATCGGGTAGAAATTTCCACGGATGTTCTCTACCCTGGGGTGCGCGGTGGGGTCTGTCAGACTCTTGCTGAATAATTATAACTACATGGTGTTTTTAGCCGGGGCGCAGAATTGCACATTTCGTCACTCTACCCCAGCTAGGTGCCTATTGGCTTGAAGTACCTTGACATCCTCTGAGGCCGCATAAGGTAGAAATTCTACTAGAGAGTTTAGTTGTCTAGTAATATTCAGATTCTAGATAAAGTAATATTATATATATAGTACAGCGCCGCGCTACCAGTATATTGTTGACATACCTATTCTCCCATCCCGCGTCTATGCAAATTAATAAATAACTGCAGTGGTCTTATTGATGTACACGCTGACTCACTTGGTAGGTTTAAAACAATTATATATAAAACAATTGTGAAACAGTTCGAAGTATAGGCTGGCTTTGTAACTTAGTTCTAAGTACAAATAATTTAGTTTGTTAGTTATAAGCGGTAATTATGTTTGGTGAGTAATTTAGTTTTAAGTAGGCAAAATAGTAAAGTTGCGCATGTTGTGCTTACCTGTAAGGAATTGCTGCACTAGTCTATAAGTTTAATCGATGTATTTTATAACTTTGTGAGCCAAATAAATAAAATAAATCCCACTCAAATGCATAAAAACACAACACACGCATTGATTGTGCGTATAGGTAAGAAGTGGTACTCCCAGGTCTTAATGTCAGAAGTCAATATGTTATTTCTAGGCAAACGTGCTCCATTGTCAATCACATCATCGCATAACATCAATTAAAATAGTGATCAAGCGTTAGCCAGACGAACGAACGGGGTGCATGAAAGGAGCCTCCCCGAGCGACGAACCTCCCGACTTCCTGTTACGTCCGGCGCACCCTGGGCAATCGACTTAAGTCGATTGGCAAATCCTTTCACCACGATGGCAAACTTAAACTCTAACCTTCACGTCGCTCGGGGAGGCTTCTTTCATGCCCGATTTCTGGGCTGGGCAAGGAATTTGACTGATTTTGCCATCGATACGCTAAGAAGAAGAAGCCAGACGAAAAAAATGGGCGAGTGCGAATCGGATTCGCGCACTGAGGGTTCCGAGCAAACAATAATTCCCGAATGGAGTCTCGATTCTACCTCTGTAACCTCCACGCGTTTTGTCTCGACAGATAGTCAGACAGACGGACGGAAATATTTCGAAGTCATAGTTTAAGGTGTGGAACGAAGGCAAAGAAGGAAAAAAAAGACGAGAAACGAGAACGAGAAGGAGTCAGTAAAAGACTGACACTACATAATTTCCCACCTAAAAAAGGTAGACTACGCATACAGAATTGTTAATCTCGCTAATGTGTTCCCTTGGGATAATTCTCTACTTTTAGACTTTCAAAGCCGATGACAGAAGTTAGTTCTCAACAAAAATAAATAAAACCTAACTAGATACATCTCGTGTAGTCACATCCTTCCATATAATTCCAAAAAGCTTTCTGCTTTAAGACGTAAAGCACATTACACACGATATGTATCTCAAAGAGCAACGGAACTTAATGTGTTTCAACTTTTTGAAACAAGCTTAACCCGTCGGCGACGAGTGGCTCTCGTGTGCAACGAGCTTAACGTTCCGCATAACAGCCTCCGGCACTGAAAGGGTTGGATGCGTCGATATACTTTTAGCGATACAAGATGGGAGATGGATTTTGGAGTATAGTTAAAGCAATGAGATTATTGATTTCATATACACCTTCCTTTTTTCCTTTTGATTGAAAGGAATAAATAACCTTTCAATCAAAAGGAAGAATTTAAAAATCGTTCTACCATTGACCGATAAATTGGTGAACATACATAAAAAAATACATTCAGCCGAACATAGAACCTCCTCCTTTTTGAAGCCGGTTCAAAACGGGTATATAGCCGCATCCGGTTAGACAGGAAGCCGACCCTAAGCTCCCTAGTTAGGAAAGAGGTAAGGAGATGATGATCAAAGTGACAAATAATTTACGTTTACACAAGTTAGATCAGTTCTAACGTATGTCAAAGGTAAAAAAAAAACAGTATAAGTTGGTTGAAGCTCTTTTTTATACTAGGTTGTGCCCGCAGCTTCGCCCACGAACGAAAAATATAGCCTATGTCACTTAGAAATAAAGAAGCTTTCTATCGGTAAAAAAAATTTTGCAATCGGACCAGTTGGGAGGGATCCGAGGTAGAGTTGAAAGTGGCGGTGCGAAGGCTGAGTACCAAAAACACCGCCCCAGGACCCGACGGCTTGCCAGGAAAAGCCTGGATCCTGGCCATGGAGGCTCTCGGCATGCCTGGAGAGGGGCCAGTTCCCACTTCGCTGGAAGACGGGGAAACTGGTCCTCATAGCGAAGCCAGGGCGCCCTGCGGACTCTCCGTCCGCGTACCGGCCCATTGTGCTGCTCGACGAGGTGGGCAAGCTCTTTGAAAGAGTTATTGCAAACCGCCTCGTCGTGCGGCTAACACGGGTGGGGCCGGACTTGTCGGACGGACAGTTCGGCTTTCGCAGGGCGCGCTCTACCATAGACGCCATAATGCGCGTGCGAGCACTCACGACAGGGGAAGCGGTGTCCCAGGGTAGGTGTGTCGTGGCAGTGTCCTTGGACATTGCCAACGCTTTCAACTCCCTGCCCTGGAGTACGATCCGAAGGGCACTCCGGTACCACCGGGTGCCCGAATACCTCTGTCTAGTGGTCGAGGCGTACCTGTCAGACAGGTACATTGTCTACCCCGGTCACCAGGGAGACTGGAAACGTCGAGAGATGTCGTGCGGTGTTCCGCAGGGTTCGGTTCTAGGCCCACCCTTGTGGAACATTGGCTACGACTACGTGCTGCGCGGTGACCTCCCTGACGGGGTCAGTGTGGTCTGCTATGCAGACGACACGCTGGTTCTAGCACAGGGAGAATCACACCAGGCGGCGGTCGCTCTAGCGACACGCGGGGTTGCGATAGTCGTTGATAGGATCCAGGAGTTGGGACTCGAGGTGGCGCTGCACAAATCCGAGGCTATGTTCTTCCACGGCCCTCGGAATGCGCCATCATCAGACTCCCAACTTACGGTAGGAGGAGTTCGCATCGGCGTCGGGTCGACGATGAAGTACCTGGGACTCGTTCTCGACAGCCGATGGAATTTCGGAGAACATTTCCGACGTCTGGCCCCCAAACTTCTCCGGGCTGGGGCTGCTCTCAAGCGGCTCCTGCCCAACCTTGGGGGTCCAGACGCCTCCTGCCGGAGGCTCTACGCGTGGATCGTTCGGTCCATGGCCCTCTACGGGGCGCCGGTGTGGGCGCCATCGCTGGCAAAGCGACTGGCGACCATACTGAACGCCTGCCAGAGGGTCATGGCAATACGGATGGTGCGGGGTTACCGCACGATCTCCCGCGAAGCGGCGAGCCTTCTGGCTGGCCTACCACCGTGGGATCTGGAGGCAACAGTCCTTGCACACATGCACGACATGCGCGTAGAGATGCAACGCCGGGGTGAAAGTCCACTGCCGTAACATGTCAAGGCATGGCGGACAGAGCTCCGGCGGGATCTCATGGTGAAATGGCGTCAACGGCTATCGCAACCCAGTGCTGGGCACGCCACAATTATGGCGGTAAGTCCCCTCTTTGAGGCGTGGCTGGAAAGACCTCACGGCGTCCTTACCTTCCGCATGACGCAGGTCCTCACCGGACATGGCAAGTTCGGGAGGTTCCTGCATCGGATTCAAGCGGAAAAGACGCCCGGGTGTCGCCACTGTTCGCAACGCCCGGAGGACACGGTGGAGCACACAGTCGAGGTGTGCCCTGCCTGGGCGGAGCATCGCCGTGCCCTCGTGGGGGCGATCGGCGGCGGAGACCTCTCGCGCCGGGCCCTGGTCGAGGCCATGGTCCGGTGCGAGGAGGAATGGCAGGCGGTCGCCTCCTTCTGCGAAGCAGTAATGCTTGTAAAGGAGGAGGCCGACCGCATCAGGCAACGGCGCCCTCGCCGCCGTCGCCGGGATTCCGATCCCGATTTCCGGCCACCGTAGACGCGGGCTCGCGGACGGCGAGCTATGGGTAACTCGCTGTCCGATTGTCCGGTAATGGACCGAGTCCAAGACGTCGACGGCGCGCACTGTTCCCGCGCGCCTCAAGGAGTTGTCAGCACCAGGAGGGGCCCAGCTGGGTCGAAGCCTACTGAGGACAGGGTTGTCCGAAAGGGAACTCGTATCCCGGTATGAAGGCTAGAAGGAACGGCGCGGGGTTTTTAGTCAGTAAGAGTCTGACACTGTCTTCCGCTCCACCCAAGAGCGGGTTTCGTCAAAGATGATTTTCCCCGTCGACAAAAAAAAAACCAGTTGGGAGGGATTACCTCCTACAAAAAAAAACAAACTTTATCCTCCTTATAATAACTTTAACCTCTTTATAATATTAGTTTAGACAAACCCTGAACTAATGCAGATCAAAGTTTAACCAAAGACGTACGATCGATTGAATATATTTAGATATTTTTTTAGCATAACCATAATTTTTTATCGATTTTCCTAACAATATTTAAAGTTTCCAGACAGCAGACCTCTAAAAAAACAGATTAACCTTAATAGCACTCTGAGGACCCTAACCGATGGAGGGTGCTTACTTATCTAGATCAACTAGAGGGACGAAATCTTAAGGCGATCGGTGTCAAGTTGACGATAAGTGGTTATCAATAGCTAAGCTTCAGGCTAAGCCAACATCGTTATCTTGTAGATAAATAGATTAACCGTTTACTGATGTTATTTTTAAACATGGATTTTCAGTCTTCATTCAAATGCAGGTCGGACATAGACCTTCCACCAAATGTCGCTACAACGACCGGTCATTTGCGTCGAGTAGGTATCTTCTGGATTGCCGCGACTCTCAACAGAGGTCATCAGTCCATCTTGTGGGAGGCTTTCTAAAGCTCCCTCTTCCTTTGGAGAACTGAACCAACAATATCCAACCGTTTAATTCCTTCGGCTGAAATAATGATGATGATGTTGATGATGATGTTGATGATGATGATGTAGCAGCAAGTATCAGAAAGGTGAAAGTTTGAGAGTAAGTATATGTGGGTTTGTCACTTATTCACAATAAAACGGCTGTTTTAATTGCGATGAAACTTAGTACACGGGTAGATCATGTCCTAAAACAGCACATAGGATACTTTGTATCCTGAGAGTTTCTTCCCTTGGGATAATTTTCTACTATAACGCGGGCAAAGCCACTGGCAGCAGCTTGTAAAATACTTCAATCCAACAATACCATAAAAATCCAACACGGCAAATACATGTATATCACGGTCTAAATTGAAAAATCAATAAAACAATTTTAACATTCCAAAAGTAATAACACTAAATAACATTAATAATTTAAAAAGAAATCGTGCTTGTATAACTGTGTTCGTTCAGTGTTCCCGCACACGGGCTACAAAAAAGCCGCTTCAAGCTTCTTTTTGAGGTAGCCTTTTTTTGTGGCTCGTGTGCGGCAGTGCCCCCACTAAAAAAGCTTAAGCCGCTTCTAGCTTTTATGGTGGCGGCGCTTTTTTGTGTGACGGTCAAAATGCCATGCAATGCATTAAATGCGTTTATAACGCATTTAATGCTTCTTCGACAGAGTCCATTATGACACTGCACGCATGGCCACAAACTGTCGCGCTCTTCAGCTTTTTTTTGTGACCGCTTCTTTGTGGCCCGTGTGCTAGCTAACTGTCCCCGCACACAAGCCTTAAAAAAACGCTGCCACAAAATAACGCTTGAAGTAGCCACAAAAAAAAGCTAGAAGCAGCCGCAAAAAACAGCTGAAGCGCGCGACACCTCTTGTGTCTGGTGAAGTTTGACGCCGTTTCAAGCGGTTTTTGTGGCCGCACCGCCACACACGAGCCACAAAAAAAGGCCGCCTCAAAATGAAGCTTGATGCGGCGTTTTTTTGAAGCCCGTGTGCAGGTACAGTAACTAAATTGCACAGAAGAGTCGTTTGTTCGAAGTAATTGTCACGTTGACACTTGCACGGATATCGTTACCGTGACAAATGGAACCTAATAGTGCCAATAAAATCTGTGCAAATGATACTAGTAAGATCGTAACAGAGCTATGTACACGCTTTTAAAAGATTGAACTGCAGATCATGTCTTGATATCGATATCGAGTTGCTAGCCTTTCGATTTTCTATCAGTTGCATTTAGAGGAGCGTGTATCTATCCTGTTTCGTCCATCCGACCACCAGACATTCTAATATAGGTGATATACTAGTGGTGGAAATCCAGTCTACAGGCACAAAACATCTTAGGAACACACTCATAAATAAGTGTTTAATGAAAATATTTTTTTCATA
The DNA here is from genome assembly GCA_949319445.1 of Mythimna lalbum. Lineage (NCBI taxonomy): Eukaryota > Metazoa > Arthropoda > Insecta > Lepidoptera > Noctuidae > Mythimna > Mythimna lalbum. The sequence goes on from OX439358.1 coordinate 4,876,407, forward strand.
GCAAGCTTTTATAGCTCGGTATACCCATATAATTAATACTCGTCAAAACGAATCATACGAGCCCAAACTCGATGGGGTTGTGTCGTTTAACTGCCAAGTTCCTATAGCCATCTTCAGGTTCCATCATCAGATCAGCTCCATGGCATAATAATTTTTGCATTGTCATCTAATTTACACATGCATGCAATATTTCAGCTCAATTGGTAACTGGAAAGTGAGTCAAATTTAATTTATAAGATTTGATGACAGATTGATGAGATTCCGAAAGAGTGGGTCTTAAAATGAACATGGACAAAACCAAAGTTATGGTTAACATCCATGTAGCACCCACTCCTATTAAGATCGGAGACTCTACACTCGAAGTTGTGGACGATTATGTTTACCTGGGACAGACGGTCCAGTTGGGTAGGTCTAACTTCGAGAAAGAGGTCAATCGTCGAATCCGACTCGGCTGGGCAGCGTTTGGGAAGTTGCACGGTGTCTTCTCGTCTAATATACCACAGTGTCTCAAGACGAAAGTCTATGACCAGTGCGTGTTGCCAGTGATGACTTATGGCTCCGAAACGTGGACGCTTACAATGGGCCTTATAAAAAGACTCAAAGTCACCCAAAGGGCGATGGAAAGGGCTATGCTCGGAGTTTCCCTGCGTGATCGCATCAGAAATGAAGATATCCGCAGGAGAACCAAGGTTGCCGACGTAGCTCGAAGAGTCGCCAAACTTAAGTGGCAATGGGCAGGGCACATTGCACGCAGAACAGATGGTCGATGGGGACGAAAGGTTCTGGAGTGGCGACCGCGTACCGGAAGACGCAGCGTTGGAAGGCCTCCAACAAGGTGGACCGACGACCTGGTCAGGGTCGCGGGAATCCGATGGATGCGTGACGCACAGGACCGGTCGTTGTGGCGACGCTTGGGGGAGGCCTATGTCCAGCAGTGGACGTCTTTCGGCTGATATGATGATGATGATGATGATGATGACAGACAAACTCGGGACAGGTGAAACTAAATAAAACCTTGTAAAATAAAAACAGATTTGCAAAACATTTGTTTGATAGACTAGATTTGCAAAACATTTGTTTCGCAAAACATTTGTTTTGCATTTTCCTATTAAGTGAGTACAGCTAAGGAGTGAAATTCCCAGCCAGGGTCTGTGTTTGCTGATAGTTACAACCTACTTTAGGCGATCAGATTTTCTTTAATTCATGAATCCCCAAGCGACCACCGGTGGCCGCGCATCTATTGTCTTACTATTGTGTCTCTAATTGACGGTATCTGAAGGGTTAAACTTTGCACATCCATCAAAGACCGATGACAATGCGATAGTCCGATTAAAATATCCGATTATCCTGATTGACTTACTTGACTTAATGTCCTATGACATTCGTCCTATGACTTACTTGACTTAATGTCCTATGGGGCAGAGGGCGTCCACAGTAATCCTCCATCGCGAACGGTCCTGAGCTTCACGCTTCACCTCGCTCCACGACATTCCGTTGCCCGCCGCCTCTGCCAACACGGTGCGACGCCAGGTTTGGCGGAGACGGCCACGCTTTCTTTTTCCTTGCGGGTTCCAGTCCAACGCTTGCTTGGGTATGTGATCGGCATCAGATTATCCTGATTGGATTCATCAATTTCTTCAATTAATTCCTGCTTTAAGCCATGTGGTATAAGTCCTGGTATAAGTCATGTGTGCAAGTCAAAAACTTGCACACATGACTATTACGTATCCCCTTAATATTTTTATCACATTCGGTGGCTACTCACTAAAAAGTGACAAATAAACATAGTTTAAAAAAACTTCCCGCACTAAATGTTTAGGTATAGTTTTTTGTTTTGTATATATTTCTTTATGTTTAGTTGAGTATTGTAAACTGTTTTTTTTTCGTTGTGTGTAGTATAAATAATATAATATAATAATAATAATAATATTTATTTTTTTCATTGTAAAATTTGGTAAAATGGTTACATAAAAACTTAAGAGTAATTACAAAGGTCAATGCTATGTTATGTGCCTGTACTAGGATAAACCTGTATCACAGGCTAAATGTTGGAAGTGTAACCTATGTAGCCACAGGTTCAGTTGAAAACCAACGTCAGGCACTAGTTGTCTGGCAATCATGCTGAACTGGACCTATTTTGGTGCAGCCATGAGGTACACAACAACTTTATTTTTTATCTTTTATTTATATTTTTGCTTTTTATATTTGTATTTGGAACTTGTTTACTAAATAAATGTTTTTTTTTTCTTTCTTCTTTCTATGGGCGAAAACGTCCGAAAGAAAACATTGATTATTATCATTATTTGCGCTCTAGAATCACAAATTTTCCTTTCAGAAGTCGACTCATGTCCACAAAAGCACTCGCCACACGAATTTTCGGGGATAACCAGTTGAAAGGGTCTGAATAATTAATGAAAAGCTAATTTAAAAAAACCTATTAATCTTAATAAAACCTGACTTGAGCTATATTTGTAATTAGTGAATATAATAGTGTCGATACACTACAATAATGTTGCTAATTAATTACAGAAGCTCTAATAAATTGTCTATCATGGTACAGATTAATTATAGTAAAAAGTTTAAGTCAAACGCGAAAGCGGCCCACGTTCATCATTATCATCATCATTTCAGTCGACAGACGTCCACTGTTGAACATAGGCCTCCCCCAAGTGTCGCCACAATGATCCATCCTGCATCATCTACATCTACACTAATATAATAAAGAGGTAAAGTTTGTTGTTTTGTTTATTTACTTTATGTTTTTTTGTTTGCAGGAGGTATTCTCTGGAAGTACTAGTCCGATTGCTAAAATTTTTTCGTCGATAGAAAGCTGCTTGATTCCTGAGTGATATCCTTACTAATATTATAAAAGTGAAAATGAGTTTTGTTGTTTGTTTGTTTGTTATGTCTTCACGCCTAAATGGCACAACCGTTTTGGATGAAACTTGGTACATGGATAAATCATGTCCTTGAATAGGACATAGGATACTTTTTATCTCGGAAGTATGTTCCTTTGGAATATTGCATTATTTTTCCGTTTTGCAATCACGCGGGCGAAGCCCCTGGGAGCAGCTGGTAGGCTATATTTTGTGTACGCGGCCGAAGCTGCGGGCAAAAGCTAGTCAATTATAAAAAAATAACTGCTTGTAAGGGGATTCTAAATTGATGATATGAGTGCACATATAGATATTTTTATTACTGTACCAGCGACCCACCGCGGCTTCGCACGCGTGCAATTTTGTGTAGACCTATTTAAGCTGTACAGTACTGTAGCACATTATTTTAATCTATCTCGTAGGGTTCAGCCAGCTTTTGCAATGTAAATGAGTTTATTAAAAAAAAAAAATTAAATTAGAAATTTAAAAATTACAGTGTTTCTCAATTATAAAGAATTTCTGCATGTATAAAGACATCGCGGGGCGGGAGAATATATTGTGGAGATCTAGCTTAACAATATATTCTCTCGCTCCAACTCATATCTTACGCCAACATTCCTTGTGTAATACAACAACGGCCTTTTCAATTAATTAGTCTCACACGAGACACCGGTAATGAATCGCGCAGTTTTAACCACACCTCACCACCTGACACCTGACCAGCTCACACCCAGATGGAGGATTGCTGCTGATCCTTTTGGATTATATCATATAAAAACATCTTCGTTAATGTACGAAATATTGTTGGAACGGGTTTTTTGACAAACTGCATTACTGAACTAGCAACCTGAATTCCACTACCCAGTTACTGGGTGACAAAACTATTTGATAAACTTTTGGTCTTCTATAGGAGTTGCTGGTATATTGACTTTCAAAGGTGTACCTATGAGTTACAGGAGGGGCTATTTTTTATTTTTAAAGGGTCTACGAGTTTCAGGAGAGATAATTTTTTTGTCTTCTAAAGGTTTACAAATTGCAAGAGATCATACTTTATTTTTTATTTCTTAAAGGTCTATGTGTTTTTGGATCCCACCATTTTGTTTCTTTCGAAAGTCTACAAAAACACTAAATGAAACCTTCTCGTGCTTTTTTCGTTCCCTTTTGCAGAACGTATTTACAGGCTTTACCTAGAACTCTTATAAAAGTTGCATAATAAATAAAATTTATGTTTTTTATATGGTGAGAAATCATCAAATGACTTCACTCGCTGTTGGTTGGAGCAGACTTCGGATTTCAGACATTTACTGACTAAAACCCTTCAGTTTCTCTTTGTGTTCCAGGAAAGGGAACTTAAGCTACATTGACAACAGGATTCCTTCAACATAACCTCATCATCATTTCAGCCGATAGACGTCCGCTGTTGGACTTAGACCTTCCCGCAGCCGTCAGATTCTCGCAACCTTTACCAGGTCATCGGTCTACCTTGTAGGATTCCTTCCAACGCTGTGTTTTCCGGTATGTGGTCGCCACACAAGAAACTTTTGGCCCCAACGGCCATCTGTTCTGCGAGGAATGTGCCCTTCCCATTGCCACTTAAGTTTGGTGATTCTTCGTGCTATGTCGGCAACTTTAGTTCTCCTACGGATACCTTCATTTCTGAATCGATCCTGCAAGGAAACTCCGTGCATAGCCATTTCTTTAATTTGATCTTTAAGTGACTGTAAGCCTTTTGATAAGGCCCATTGTGAGCGACCACGTTCCAAGCCATATGTCATCACTGGCAACACGCACTTTCGTCTTGAGACACTGTGGGATGTAGGACGAGAAGGCACAACCTCTTAGCAACAATTTTATTATTACAATACTCCACGGTCCTGAACATATAAACAGCTATATATTAGATGAACAAAGCAGTAAATATGGTTCCCAAGTCTCCCAAGCATTGTTTGTGTTAAGATTGGAGAATGTATCGGATTTCCTGCTCCGGGTTTCTTAGATTTAGGTAAAATGGGTAAATTCTATGGTATCAGTAAATGGTGTGGTTTTGGATAAACCGATCGTAAAGGAGTATATATGTGTAAAGTTCAAAATAAAGCATGATAAAGATGTTGTCTCTCTCCTAGAGAGGAAGCCTGATTCTTAACAGTGGGAACATTGTAAGGCCAACCATGCTATGCTATGCTATGCTAAAGGTATAAATAACAAAACATAAAAGATATATCTGCTAGCGTTTCCAAGAGACGTTGACCTACCCAAAGGATTTTCATCAAATTAATAAATTCCTCTCTCCAGTGAGTCGGAACATCATATTAAGTTTGACGAGTAAAAAAACCCATTAGCATTAAAATAAAATAAAAAAAGATGTATTAAGAATAGAATAGCATTTATTCGGAGCAAGCTACACAAAATATCACAACATAAAAAATAATAAAAACAACAAGGAAAAAAAAAGAAAGAGTACAGAAATACAATACAGTTGCATTAAATGTGCCTGAACCGAAAGGGCCACCAACTCAGCAATTGCTGGGCGTCAAACACCCAGCGCTGATTTTCAGTTGGCACCCCGCAGTGACGCACGGATGAATGGTAAATAAAATATACTTAATATATACATACGACCTATCTAAATATAACCCATATTTAAATAAATATTGAGTAATTGTGTTAATTTTGTTATAATAGATACCTAAATATTATATAAAATGTGCCATGGTAGTTGCAAATCAATTTATATCAGACGCTTGAATATCCATTTTATGATAGTGACTGTTAAAACTACATCAGTACAGTATTAATATACCTCAGTATACATTTATGTGCGTAGAATATTACTCGAATAAATACAACCCACCCCAACCAACCCTAATTACCATTAAAATAGCACTACAATCAACCCTAATTACCATTAAAATAGCTCAAGTGTCCATTTTAGAATCGATAATGAATCAACACATCGATCAGCACCGATTCAATTGCCGATAAGACATTTCACGTCAATACAGCTTTCGATAAAACAGCTACGTAAATTCGCTTTTTGCTACAATGCTACGAGGCTACGGCGTAGCACTCGTAGCTCGTAGAGGGTCTACGAGTTCTAGTGTAATATTGTTTACTGAATATTTTGTGAGTGAGCAATGGGATTACAAATAATTGGGGCAGAGCACATTGCTTATAGAATAAATGGTCGATGAGGATGAAAGGTTCTGGAGTGGCGACCTCGTACTGGAAGACGTAGCGTTTGGCCTTCCACAAGGTGGACCGATGACCTGGTTAGGGTTGCGGGAATACGCCGCATGCGAGAGGCACAAGAACAGTCGTTATGGTGACACTTGGTGGAGGCCTATGTCCAACAGTGGTTGGTTCTCAGCTGAAATAATGATGATGATGATGATGATCAATGAGAGTAATGATTAAGATAAGTTATTTTGTTATAGTTCTTTTACAGTAATTTTTTTTTTTTTTTTTTAATATTTCTTTAGAGTAAAAAAGGCAATTTTAGTAGATACTCATTTTATGGCATTATTACATCGCCATTTATGTAAATATTTTACCAGCAGCCATAAGCTTATAAGCTACATCTTTGAACTCAAATATAAAATTATGTAAAGTAAGTGGTCTTCCTTTTACGTTTAATCATAATTTATATTAACGACCCTTCATTATGGGGCCATTAAAAAGGGCGATATTATTAATTAATTATGCTTTTATCATAATTTAAATATTCGTTGTTAACCGATAGTTTGACAATTTTTTTGATTATAAAAAATTATGTTACATTTTTGCACTAGTGTTGCACTTTGTGGGAACGTTTGAAAGAGATTCGATGATTACAAATAGCAACTGAAAGCCACAAGTGAATTTTAGTCGGTAAAAGTCTGACATAACCTTTCGCTCTTGGGGCCATGAGCTGGCTTCCAAAAGAAAAACCCGGGGCCCTGGGACGCGAAAATGGAACATTGGAATGTTTAGTTAGTAAAAGTCTGAAAAGCCCTCGCGCTCCACCCTAAACTGGAAGAAATCTTTGGATGATATTCCACCTATAAAAAAACTCTCTCACTCTACCCAGGGTGAGAGATATATCCAAAAAAAAGTGTGTCACATTTTACAAAGTATCTATTCCATTTGTTGGGTGTTTTTACAAGCTTTTATTTAGTTTCACCTGTCCCGATGTTTGTCTGTCATCAAATCTTGTAAATTAATTTTGACCCATTTCCCGGCTACTTATTGAGCTGTAATTTTGCATGCATGTGTAAATCAGATGACAATGCAAAATTATTAAGACAAGGAGCTGATCTGATGATGGAACCGGAAGGTGGTTATAGGAACTTGAGTTAAACGACACAACCCCATCGAGTTTGGGCTCGTACGCTTGACGAGTATTAATTATATAGGTATACCGAGCTATAAAAGCTTGCTATGAAAAAATGAATTTTATTAAAAGCTTGTTAATGAAATTAGTGAAACACTTAACTGAAATTTAAAATACCACCCAATATAAAAGTAAATTATTGAGTTTAGCAAAGAAATGAAATGATCTTAAATTATTTAATTCTTTATTATTAACTAGCTTTGCCCGCGCGGCTTCGCTCCTGCTCTTCCCTACTCCACCCTATTATACCCAACTCTACCCTACTCTACCCTACTCTACCCTACTCTACCCTACTCTACCCTACTCTACCCTACTCTACCCTACTCTACCCTACTCTACCCTACTCTACCCTACTCTACCCTACTCTACCCTACTCTACCCTGCTCTACCCTACTCTACCCTACTCTACACTACTCTACCCTACTCTACCCTAATCTACCCTACTCTACCCTACTCTACCCTACTCTACCCTACTCTACCCTACTCTACCCTACTCTACCTTACACTACCCTAATTTTTTTTCCATAAGAACCTTCTCCTCACAATAACAATCACAACAATTTTTTGTTAAAAAAAACAGCCAAATCGGTCAAGCCGTTTTCATGCCAAGTCGTGACAACGGAAAACGGGGGTCATTTTTATATATATAGATAATCTAAGCGGCATATATTTCTGTAAGTAAAATTAAATTAATAGCAAAGTCATTCATCTCAATAACAATTAATATATGAAGACAATTAAAATCGTTTACCAACGGATTCGATTTAACATTTCATCTTATCAAGATAACTGGCCAATTTTGTTTAGCTGGAAAATTTACAAACTTCTTTTTAAACATTTTAACTTTATCCTATTACAAATAAAGTTCAAATTCGCCAAGCAAAGATTACATAACCCAAAAATATTACAATTTGAACTTTATATCCAACGTAGCATGATACCTAATCGATTGCACCCATTTGGACTAATTCCAACAGCTGAGAGCATTAATTAGGACTTTTAAACCGAATGGCTTTTTAAAAGCAATTTGTTTTTGAGCTCTAAAAATTACGGTCAACGGGAATTCGATGTGGTTGTTAGAATTTACTGGTTTTAAGAAATAGAGGAAAAAATCTAGATTTCTAATAATTTGGTAAAAATAAAAGAAGACGTAGCGTTGGAAGGCCTCCTACAAGGTGGGCCGAAGACCTAGTAAGGGTTGCGGGAATCCGATGAATGCGAGACGCACTGGACCGTTCATTGTGGCGACACTTGGGGGAGGCCTATGTCCAAACAGTGGACGTTTTTCGGCTGAAAGGATGCTGATGATGGTGATGTCTTTCGTTCTTTACACCATCCATCAAATCAATCAATCAATTATTTATTTTATTGATAGGCTCACGCTTGGTCACAATCTCACTTAATGATGAGCAATAATGCGGTCAGCGGGCCTGGAAGCACTCTTTAGAGGTCATCATCATCATCATTAGCCTTTTTAATGTTCCCACTGCTGGGACTCCGGCCTCCTCTCTAGGAGAGGGAATGGGCCGAATGGGCCACGTCATGTCTTCGAATTTTTGGTTCTAGGTCTCCGGTTTCCCCACGATGTTTTCCTTCACCGTTTTGAGAGCGGTGGTGATGAAATAAATTGCACAAAGTAAAGCCTGGCTGGGTTTGAACCCGCGACCTACAACTCGTAAGCCGGGGCCGTTACCACTCGGCCACCAATTGACTGCCCTCTGCCAAATGATAACAGTAGGTATACTTTTATAGAAATCAAAATCAAAAATTTATTTGCAGATAAATATAGTTAGAAAAGTTTTTACAAGGGTTACAATAGTAGCTTAGTATAACTATTTAGTCGTAACAGGCGCATTGCCTAGCAGGGTTTAACCCGCGACCTACAACTCGGAAGTCAGACCTATTACCACTCGGCCACCACTGCTCTTTAAAAGTATATTGGACTTCATGCACTATTCGTGCGTAAAGCCCTGCAAACGTTAATTGAAAAGCGACCTCTGACCAGACGGATGTTGTCTGGTCCGGACAACTCCCATTAATTGATTTTGGGCTGTTGTAAATGTTCTAATCGCACGGAAAACTCTAACACTGCGATGCAGAATTGTTGTATTTTTTTATATTATTATTATTGATAGGCTCGCGTTTGACCACCACCTCACCTGATGGTAAGGGATGATGTGGTCGACGATGGAACACGCTTGCCTAGAAGTAACCTATTCACTCTTGACTTAAAGAGAGACCCCTAAGTTGTTGTTGTTGTAGCGACATCTATGACGCCACATAAGAACTACGAAGAAAATACGAAATCCTGCATCGCGCAATCAAAGTTCTCCGCGCGATTTGAACATATACGACAGCCTGACATCAACTATCGGGCAGTAGCCCACCAGATCATAACATCCGGTCTGGTCGGAGGATCCTCCCTTTTCAACGGAGGTATGTGGGGCTTTACACTCTGTTCCACCTACCTCTAAACTGGTGACCCTCGACAAAGAACGTCAGCGCAGCCTTCGTGCAGCAACTACTTCGTGACGTCATCATCACTTCCTCAAGCTTTGGAGCAACGAGCCATACAGCCAGCACTCACGGCTAAGGGTATCCTGACCACCAGTATGCCTACCTGGTCATACCTGGTCACCACCTCAGCCGCATCAGCGACCTTGGCACACCGCACCTTCGGCTAGTCATATGAAGAGCCATGAAGAACCTCTCCTGGTCGACGCCAGCAATCAAGCCCTACGTCGCACAAGCACCGCTCCGACTCACTGGAGCCAGCAGCACTACTCCGACTCACTGGAGCCTGCAGCATCATCCCGACTCACTGGGACATCATCACCCCGACTCACTGGGGCATTATCCCGACTCACTGGGATAGCAACACCCCGACTCACTGGGGCATCACCGCAGACAGTTCCGACTCACCGAGAACTATGCGGCATCGGTTTCGACTCACTGGAACCAACCTACCGCTGGCCTGGCACACATCAAGAAGTATCAAGAACCATCGATCTCCGATCTCCGGAGGGGAGTGATGTAGCGACATCTATGACGCCACATAAGAACTACGAAGAAAATACGAAATCCTGCATCGCGCAATCAGAGTTCTCCGCGCGATTTGAACGTATACGACAGCCCGACATCAACTATCGGGCAGTAGCCCATAAGATCATAACATCCGGTCTGGTCGGAGGATCCTTTTCAACTGAGGTTTGCGGGACTTTACTCTCTGTTCCGCATACCTTCTAAATTGTTGTTGTAGTAGTTGTTGTTTGTTGTTGTTGTGTGTGTGTTGTTGTTTCTTTCTTTCTTTCTTTCTATCAGAAAAAACAGACTCCGGCAGGGAAATCCACTCCTTGACTGTACGCACAATAAATTTGTTACCAAAACGCTTTGTGCGTATGGTACCATGTACCGTTGGCGCAACGCCGTACGTCTTGTAGTCCGATGATGGAATGGACTTGGCGGAATTAGGTTGTGCAATTCCAGTGCATACTTCGCGAAATGTAGACGATATAAAACCGACAAGCTAGCAACTCGACGGCGATGCTCAAAACTTTGGAGCTTCGACTCAAAAAGTGCATCACTGCCAATGATACTCTTGGCTCTCTAATTATCACACAACGCCGTCTAGTCCCAAGCTAAGCAGAGCTTGTGTTATGGATACTAGACAACTGATAAACATGCTTATATATTTCTAAATACATACATAATATAGATAAATTACACCCAGACACAGAACAAATGATCATGTTCATCACATAAACATTTGTCCTGGGTGGGAATCGAACCCACGGCCTCCGGCGCAGCAGTCAAGGCCACTAAACACTAGACCAACAGACCAGTCAAAGTATGTATTCGTATTTAACTCTTAACATAATGTTTAACAGTACCAAGTTGAAGACAGATGCCGTCAAAACGCGTTTCCCTCCATTCCGTCTCGTCGAGGAAATTATCGGAAAATGGAAATATAATTTGATTGGAGAATTTTCCAATTTCCTACTTTATTTGCAAAGGCTCATTTAATTTTTTCCAATTTTTCTCATTTATCATTCGAATTGTCTCGGTTTATGGGCTATGGGTACTCGATTACTTTTATTTGAATATTGGGAATGATTTTTGATTAATTTATTTTCGGTTGTATATTTGATGGGACCTGTTGAATGTAAAATTAACTGGATTATTTTGTCGATTTAAATTACTTGTTGCCTGCCCTGTTTTATTTTGGTCTACATCTGCGATTTATATGTTTACAACCAGAGTTTGAGTTTTTAGGCGGCATATCTAACTCGTATTGCTCAGAGTCAGTTTCATCTTTATACCGGTCAATCAAAATAAACCAAATTGGTTGAAATACCAACTGTAATATTGCTAAAACTTTTTTATTCAACCAACCAGTCATGAACACTGCAAAAACGCGACAAAATGTCTGAATATCGTCAATTATAAGGGTCTTATTTATTTATACTGATGTTGTTGTGGACCGATGACCTGGAGAGTCATGGGAATGCGGTGAATGCGATAGGGAAAGCTTATGTCCAACAGTGGACGTCCTTCGGTTGAAATTATGAATAAGGAAAGAGTTTGAAAGACATCACTTGTGAGAAAAGGTTACAAAAGAAATTAAACCTTGACTTTTTCGACACAAAGTTCTTTTTTCAAAAACTGATAATAATTTTGAGTTTCAAATTCAAATATCTCTCACATTTCTGTTGGAAAAACGCCCTTACATCTGTCGCGACGGATCGCATGGGCAGCAATCAGACAGTCTGTCTCGTTATGATCAGACAAGCCTTTATCTTGAACGATCAGTAACTTGCAGACAAACTAACGAGCTTGTTCGTGAGTTTGGGAACCTCTTTACTATTGTTCAGTTAAAGTAGACACTTAGTTTCCAAATGTTTGTGTAAGTTCGTTGAACTTTAGAGTTGTCGTTGCGCGATCTACATTGTAAGTTTGAACTATATAACTGTGTTGGCATTTGTTGGAATCAAAGTTAATACAGTGTCCTTTACGAGGTACATTTTCGTACAACCGCTTTTACGTGATTATGGTGTTATTACTCATTTTTCTTTTAATTCATGAATCCAAGCGACCACCGGTGGCCGCGCATCTATTGTCTTACTATTGTGTCTCTAATTGACGGTATCTGAAGGGTTAATTCATGAATCCCCAAGCGACCACCGGTGGCCGCGCATCTATTGTCTTACTATTGTGTCTCTAATTGACGGTATCTGAAGGGTTAATTCATGAATCCCCAAGCGACCACCGGTGGCCGCGCATCTATTGTCTTACTATTGTGTCTCTAATTGACGGTATCTGAAGGATTAATTCATGAATCCCCAAGCGACCACCGGTGGCCGCGCATCTATTGTCTTACTATTGTGTCTCTAATTGACGGTATCTGAAGGGTTAATTCATGAATCCCCAAGCGACCACCGGTGGCCGCGCATCTATTGTCTTACTATTGTGTCTCTAATTGACGGTATCTGAAGGGTTAATTCATGAATCCCCAAGCGACCACCGGTGGCCGCGCATCTATTGTCTTACTATTGTGTCTCTAATTGACGGTATCTGAAGGGTTAATTCATGAATCCCCAAGCGACCACCGGTGGCCGCGCATCTATTGTCTTACTATTGTGTCTCTAATTGACGGTATCTGAAGGGTTAATATTTTGAATACATAGCTAATTTGTGAATATTATCTAGGGTTCCATAGAAATCAAAATATCCTTACTCATATTATAAAAGCTAAAGTGAGTTTGTTTGTTTGTTACATCTTCACGCCTAAATGGCAAAACCGATTTTGATGTTATAGTTGGATATGTTGTTGGTGTATGTTGTAGTTGGATAGACTTTGTCCTATTTCAGGACATCCGGTACCGGTCTATCCGTGTACCAAGTAAGGTAAGGATACTTTTTAAGTTTTTGTAAGGATACTTGTTATCCCGGAACTATGTTCCCTTAGGATAATTTTCTGCTTGCTATAATTTACTACCTAGTAGCACGTAGTAAATTTGTATAAAACTAATCTAGTAAAGACCTTTGAAAGTTTGCTATTTTACGTGAACTTTGGTCCTCGATAATGAACTCATATGTTAAAAATATAAAATCTCGATTGAATGTGCAAGGCTTCTATTAATATAAGTTTTCGTTTTCATTTAACCGAGATTCTGAAAGACGGCAATTTTTCTGAAAAAAAATGTGAAATATTTGAGTAATACACGGAATTAACGAATGCCAACAGAGTTTTCAGGCGTTTTCTCTCTTTCTTTTATATACACACGCAAACACTTAAAAATTTAATGAAAAAATACAAATAGAAGAGTACAAAGGTACTGTTTATTTCGATTGTTTTTTTTTTTTCGGTTCTACAATGTGTAAGGGAAAGTTCTCCGTAAACTTTAAGGGCTTGCTCGGTAGACGAATCTAAACAAACTTCCATAAGATTTTTTTTCCGGAAACGAAATTAAAAATCAGACTCATCATACAAAATTATAAACTTTATTGGACAGTTTGTATGGAGAGGCCGGTTTTATTTTCAATTCCTGAAAAAAAAAGTTAAAGGTTGTTAAGTTTTGTCTATAGAGCAAGCCCTTAAAGTTTGCAGAGGGCTGTCCCTGTATATAATTTTATAAATAGGTAAAGTATGTTCTTAGTTTTTTTTTTAGTAAAGTAATCTCTAACAGAACTGGCCCAAATGCTAAAATTTTTCCACCGATTGAAAGCTGTTTTATTCTTGAGTGACATCGGCTATATATTTTATGTAGCCGGGTGAAGACGCGAGTAAAAGCTAGTACCTAATATGACAGTGACTGCAAGTGAGCATGACCCGAAATACTTCGAAATTTTTCTACACATTTCCACACCAGGAAAAACACGACAAATAATATCAGCCAAACAATAACATTCAGAATGCTCTCTGAACTGAAAACACACCTTTCAAATTGTACGCTCAACAATATTTGAGCGCACGGGACTCGAATAAACAGTTCTGGAACAATAGCGTGGAAGGAAAACAAAAATAAAAAAGATGGCGCTAGCTGTCGCGTTAACATCGGGTCCGTGTTATTAATTGTACAAAAAATAGTTAAAGTGACAATAAAAGTGTTTCTGCTATTTAAAACTGTGAAAGAACCATTAAAGCCTCTACCACATTGTTATCTAGTGGATTGTGTGACGGACTTAAACGCAAAAAGTATTTTAAAATAACAATCTAACTCCAGACTTTAAACGTAAAATAAGTATATATTTCGTCTAAAACCAATTAAACTATCATAATTAAGTAATCAGGCGCAGTGAATAAACAGATTATTAGCAATAATGTGTTAAAAACTTATTAGTGACTTGCGTTTTTTGTTGTGATTGAGTGCAAACATTTTTTCTGCATGAGTCATAGCAACGACTTTGTGGATTTCAAATAAAAATATGAAACGAGTAATGAGTTAATTCGCTTCAATTAGAAATGATTGCATGGCGAGATACTTAAGGACTGTACCTGTGTGAACAAATGGCTGAGGGCTCGATTCCCACTCACGACACATTCTTTTTGTGTTTTGTTTTGGCAATTTAGAAAAGCTACGACTTCGAATCACATCATTTTTTTGAAAAAAATTGGATTTGGATATGTATATTAATTTTTATTGAAAAAATAAAATAAAAAACAAGATGGAAAATATTACTCACAGAAATAAACTATTCAGATCACAATCACAAACTAACTTATCGCAAACTAGTCAAGACATATTGAACTCCACTATGCTGGATTCTACGATGATGAGCATACAGAGTGCGACACAAGTTAGCAATCAATCATTTGTGGAAGAGTACAGACAGGAAATGAAAGAAATTAAAGAAAAACTGATCATAGCTGATAAAGAAATAGACAACCTTTGTTATGAAAATACTAAATTAAAACAAGAAATACAAGATCAGCAACGACAAATACAATTACTGAAAGAAGTTGCTAACTCTACTCCATCACTCAAAAAAAGCAACTCGACACCCATATCAAGTAGAGTTTTGAATATGAGAATAAACGCTTCCCGCCATTCTCCTTTACGTTTAGCCAAAAGTATTCTGCCAAAAAGTGTATCACAGCAACCCAGCAACCACATAACACAGTTGAATCAATCAGCTAGCGATGCTCAGATCCAAACGGACACCCCCAGTAATAGCAGTGAAACGCTAACTGGTAAGAGGATTCAGCACCAAGTATCTGAAGATGAGCACCGAAGTAGCAGCCACAGAGTGATTATATTAGGAGATGGTCAGGGACGTGGCTTACGTGACGTACTGCAGGATCTCCTAGGGCCTGAATATACTGTAGTTTCATATCTGAAGCCAGGTGCGCCATTGAATGAGATTCTACAATGCCCCAAGAATAAAATCAGTAGCTTGACAAAAAACGACTACGTCATCATATTAGGCGGATGCAGCGATAAAAGTCCCTGTGATATCGATATACACCTACATCGTTGGCTAGCATTAACTGCGAATACAAATGTGATCATCTCCGAAGTACCAAAAAACAGGTTTTTACAAGAAAGAAAACTTAATTATTTACTTAGGTTTATTTGTAATAAATATAAAAATGTTCTATACTTGGATATGAACTACACTAGATCACTACCAAGTGGCCGGAATTACGTAGTTAATCTTGCAAGATCACTATTAAAGGAAATATTATGTTTACATTATCATTTCCAACTCTATCAATATGAACAAATCATTCAAAATAAATGTAAAAAGTCCTTTCAAAACAAATGTGTCCAGGTTAACTTAGATTGTAACAAACATGTACTAGCCAATAAATTAGATGATAAGAATATAACAGCTGAAATAATACTACCTACAAATACTTTTTTTCGTGAATAAAAATGTATACATTATGCACCAAAATATTGCAGGACTCCTAGCAAAATCTGACATGCTCACAGTGTGTCTAAATGAGTTATTAGAAAAAAGTATACAAGTGGACCTACTATGTATTACGGAGCATTTCATGATGGAAGGTTATAAAGTCCATCTCAATATACCTAACTACTGTTTAGCTGCATGTTTTAGTCGCAAGGAAAGTAAAAGAGGTGGTGCCTGTATACTTATAAAAAATGATCATCAGTGGAGAGAATTACAGAAAATTGCTAAATTATCTATAACGGGTATTTTTGAATGTTGTGCTATAGAACTTATAAATTATAAGATTGCAATTGTGTGTATATACAGAGTACCAAATTCAACTAATTTTGATGAATTTATGAGTAGATTAGAGATGTTATTACGTATTCTGATAAAAAAGCCATTTAAAAATGTTGTACTGGCGGGCGATTTTAATATAGATATATTGAAAAAAAACAAACAGAGTCTAGAATTTGAAAATTTACTATTAAATTTTAACTTAAAATTGTCTATACGTCAACCTACTCGTTTAAAAAGCAAGACATGCATTGACAATTTTGCGCATAATTTTAACTTGTCCCGTAAAGCCATTGTTCTGGAATTGGCTCTGTCTGACCACACGGCTCAACTACTCAACTGTCCGATTAGCACTGCGAGCACTAGGAATCGATGGTGGACCACTAGACGGGACTATAGTAAAGAGAACACGGATAAGTTTAGGTCCTACCTTAATAGTCTATCGTTTGCTGATGTATATGAAGCGAAAGACCCAAACATTGCCTACAATGCCTTCACAGAAATATTTTCCCTCTTATATAATCAGTGCTTTCCTGAAACTCTGATCTCTGTAAACGTGAAAAGAAGGCCTAGTTGGGTCTCTCGTGGTATTAAAATATGTAGCAAAAGGAAACGTCAATTATTATGGCAATATAGACAAAAACCTACTGATATGAATAAAAATAAATTTAAAAGCTATTCAAAATTACTAAAAAAAATTATTTATTTAACTCAACGAGCACAAAATATACATAAAATTAAAACATCAAATAACAGATCTAAGACTACTTGGGAAATTATTAATCAAACAAAACTAAACACACCAAAAAACACTATAAACAAAATTCGACATAATAATGAAACTATAACTGAGCCCAAAATCATTGCAGATATGTTTAACGATTATTTTATAGATAAAATCAAACCTATTACTAGTTCGGGAACCACAGTCACTAAACATATTTTGGCAAGAAAAGACTCAATGTTCATGGCCCCAAGTCTGGCACTTGATGTATTGAATATTATCGCGGCCTTAAAAAATACAAACAGTGTAGGATACGATGGTATGAGTACAAAAATTGTTAAGTTGGTAGCACATGAGATCAGTAGCCCCATAAGCTATATTATTAATTTAAGTATCAGTGAAGGTATATTTCCGAATGCGCTAAAAAAATCTATAGTAAAACCACTGTTTAAGAAACAGGACAGGGAGCTAATGGAATCTTACAGGCCGATATCATTGATACCGATTATGTCAAAAATTATCGAAAAATATATTTACAAACAACTTAATACCTTCTTTGAAAAAAATCATATACTCTGTGATGAACAGAAAGGATTTAGGGAGAAAAAAACAATTAACTTGGCCATATATGACTTCTTGCATACTGTTATGACAAACATGGATAAAAACACACCAGTCTGTGCCATTTTCTGCGACATGACACAAGCATTCGACTACGTACAACATAATATACTACTAAATAAACTTGATGCATATGGTATAAGGGGAAATATATTTAATCTAATACAATCATACCTAAATGAAAGAAAACAAGTAACTCAAATTAGTAGAATTAATATGAGCTCCAAACGTGAAGAATTATTCACGTCTTGTGAGCGTACCGTTCCTCATGGAGTTCCGCAGGGTAGTGTACTTGGACCACCCCTGTTTACTCTCTATATTAATGACTTCCCTAAAGCCATTAAGCATCCCATGACACTATTTGCAGATGATAGTACAATAACTATACCATGCCATAATAAAAATAATTATGAAACGGACATTAGAAATACATTGACTGAAGCGGTAACGTGGCTCAATAATAATAATTTGAAAATTAACATAAATAAAACTTTGATTATGCATTTTAGCCAACGATCATCATTATACTCTAATTTGGAAATTGAATATAATAATAATAAAATACAGACAGCTAATACTACAAAATTTTTAGGTCTAACAATTGACAGAAACTTAAATTGGAAAGCGCATATTGAATCTCTAGCCAAAAGAATAAGCAGTGGGGCATATGCATTATATAAATTATCTCGTACTCTAAATATAGAAGCGCTGTTAACGGCCTACTACGGTTTGATTGAATCTGTCATTAGATATGGTGTTATCTTCTGGGGTAACTCAACCGATAGGGATATCATTTTTAAAAGACAAAAGTACTGCCTGCGATCTATGTTTAATCTTAAGATTACTGATAGCTGTAAAAATTATTTCACTAAATATAATATATTAACATTACCTTCACTCTATATATTAGAAATTACAATGTTTGTAAGAACAAATCCACATTTGTTTCCTCGTATGGCAGACAAATTTCCAAGAAATAGACGTGATGATAGCCAACTATGTTTACACCCATCTAAAACTGCACTTATGCGCAAGAGTGTTTTTTGCATGGCACCAATTATCTATAATAAATTGCCCAAAAGTTGGAAAGAACAAACTATACCTAAATTTAAACAAACAATGAAATTGTTTTTGACACAGAAAGCATACTACAGTATTACAGAATTTTTAAACGACTCTGTGATTGTAATACATAAATAATTAGAGCTAACATTGTCGTAATTAAGGTTATGTAGCACTAGATGACTTAAAGTAGCCTATATTATATATGTTATTATATTTGAATGCTATTATATAATTAAAGTCATTAATATGTATTGTAATAATAATCTGTATTCTGTAATATTTAATAATGAAAATATGTAATTTGATAATGTAAATATGTAATTGAATATAATGAAAATTGTTTAAAAATGACTGTTATTAATATATAAATGTAAATTTGAAAAAATAATTAATTAATTCATAATAATAATATTATAGAATTCAAGATATTTGCACGCCATTAGAAATGGCAAACATGTCTTGAGCCTCCTTTATTTAAGATCTTGCATGCATGTATTATTATAATTCTGTCTGCATACACATGTTTCTGCAAATAAAATTTCTTATTCTTATTCTTATTCTTATTCTAATAAAGCGAACACAATAAATGGTAGGACAAATATGGAGGTTCGACGATGTAATTTGATGAAAAATACATTTTTGTACCTAAATGATTTGATTTGAATAAACCTATGAACTGTAAGCCGTTATTAACTTGAGCGTTATTTTCCAATTTTGTTTTGTAATTTGTGTAAATAATTTGATGTATATGTTTATTGTCATTCGATTTTGGACAGGCCTGTTGGTCTAGTGGTTAGTGGCCCTGACTGCTATACCGGAGATCGTGGATTCGTTTTCCACCCAGGACAAATGTTTGTATGATGTGCATGTTCTGTGTCTGGGTGTAATTTATCTATAATATGTATGTATTTAGAAATATATAAGTATGTTTATCAGTTGTCAAGTACCCATAACACAAGCTCTGCTTAGCTTGGGACTAGACGGCGTTGTGTGATAGTTGTGGGAATTAACATTATTATTTATTTTGCACTAACTTTTGCCCACGGCTTCACCCAAGTACATAAAATAATCCTATGTCACTCAGGAATAAAGCAGCTTTCTATAGGTGAAAAAATTTTAGCAATCGGATCAATACTTTCAGAGATTACCTCCTACAAACAAAAAAAAAACAAACCTCTTTATAATAATAAATAATAAGTGTAGATAATATGTACATTTATATTAATTTCATTTTTAAATATTAAAAAAAAATCTTTTTAAAAAGACAATAAAATATATAAAAAAAAATTATTATCATCTATTATTGCTTTTAGGGTTTCGTACCTAAATTGGCATAAATAGAACCCTTATTGGATCACTTTGTTATCCGTCTGACAAGACTCTTTCTCTCGGGAACACATGGAGGTATGAAGCTAAAATCAATATCAAATACGCAGTCTGCTACTTCAAGCAGCAATGCATCAAACTCAAACCTCAAAAAATTCTAAGTCACCGCAATGTAAGCAAATATAAGGCCGTTTATACTCCATTAGACACATATGACTCTCGCTGGGAAATCAAAATATCTAAGTTACTTCCAGTTGACTTAGAATCCGGTATGAAGCAACTGCATAGCACAAACAAGAAAATGTCTAAAAACTGTAGAGTTATGCCAAAAAAGATACTTTATTGCGATTCCGAAAAATTTAATAGACTCGATTCGGGAGTTGAACTTTTTAAACAGGTAAGTTTGTACGACACCCTCGCTGTGCGAGTACCACCTGTACTTGACCGGTTTTTTTAACCAACTTCGAAAAATGGAGGAAGTTCTCAATTCGGATGTTTTTTTTTTAATGTTAATTCGCGCATAACTTCGTCGCTTGTCAACCGATTTGAAAAATTCTTTTTTTTTTTTGAAAGGGAATATTTTCCAGATGGTCCCATATTCACCAAGTTCGGGATATGATGATGGAATCTTGGCGAATTCTATGGAAGTCCTCAAATTCATTTCCATTTTTTTTTGTGATGTCTGGTTTTTTATAAAAAGGTTTTTTTTTTAATCTGAGTTCAGAAAATATGTAGAGGTAGAGAATCTTCTTCAGATATTATAATCAAACCATTTCGTATAAGCTTAGATGGTATGTCAAAGTACTTGTTAATCTACTTATGTCCCTGACTGTCCCTTATAAAGGAGTAGAGCCTCCGATGTTCCTCATTTGGAACCGGTAATAATTCCTCTTTGAATTCAGTGCGCTCGGCACGACATGATTGCAGCGCCCCGCCATTCATTGGGTTCCAATGAAGATACACCAGACTACAGATTACACAAATCTGCAGGATAATCTACAAGGTGTAACGTTAAATGCGCAAAACCTGAAATTAGTTTGGTCAGAATAACGAGCAGAATCAATTAAACCACTTTTTAATATAGGTTACATTTTTCAAAAAAATCTTCATTAAAGATTTCGACCTGTCTATTTATGAATAGGTCAAGCCATCACGTGCGCAAATCCGCTGAAATAGGTAAACAAACACAAATAGTTGTAATCCAATCAAATTTTCTCATACACGGGATAATAAAAGTTCTTATTTCAATGCAGATATGAATTTGAAACAAACTAAAACTGCACATAACCTGCACCCTTTAAAATTTTTTTAAATGCTTTTTTTCTCACATAAACAATCAATCAATCAAATCAAAAATCATTTAGGGTGTCTGAGGTTTTGCGCATTTAACGTTACATGTTGTATACCTATACAGAGTTTCTTTGACATCGACGCACAAACGAATACCATGCATCCAGTGCAAAATTCTGAATCTCTCAATGGTGGAATTTTTCGTCGGTTTTTTTCCTATTAATATTTTTAATCTTTACGTTTTTTAGGGTACGTAGTCAACTAGAAACCCTTATAGTTTCACCATGTCTGTCTGTCCGTCCGTCCGTGGATAATCTCAGTGACCGTTAGCACTAGAAAGCTGAAATATGGTACCAATATGAATATAAATCACGCCGACAAAGTGGTAAAATAAAAAGTGGAACATATGTTTTGTTAGGGTAGGGTAACACTCCCCCCCTTACACGTAAGGTGGAGAGTATTTTTTTTTTTCATTTTAACCCAAACGTGTTTTTTTTTACGGTGGGCAAAAATCATCTTATGACAACCGCCCCTCTTGTGAGGAGCGGGAGATAGTGTCAGACTCTTACTGACTAAAAACCCACGCCGTTCCTTCTAGCCTCTTCATACCGGGGCTCGAGCTTCCTTTCGGATAACCCTGGCCCCATTAGGCTTCAACCCAGCTGGGCCCGTCCTGCTGCTGACAATTCCTTGAGGCGCGCGGGAACAGTGCGCGCCGTCGACGTCTTGGGCTCGGTCCGGACAGTTACCGGACGGTCGTCTACGGTGGCCGGAAATCGGGATTGAAATCCCGGCGGCGGCGGCGGCGAGGGCGCCGTTGCCTGATGCGGTCGGCCTCCTCCTTTATTAGCATTACTGCTTCGCAGAAGGAGGCGACCGCCTGCCATTCCCTCTAGCTCCAGACCATGGTCTCGACCAAAGCCCGACGCGAGATGTCTCCGCCACCGATCGCCCCCACGAGGGTACGGCGATGCTCCGCCCAGGCAGGGCACACCTCGACTGTGTGCTCCACCGTGTCCTCCGGGCGTTCCGCACAGGGGCGACACCCGGAACCCAAACGTGTGATATACCTATATAACACTCTTTCAGTTGACCTTTGCCTTCCAGAACCTTTTCGATCATTTAATTCCCTACAACCTCTTCCATCCTACATATAATCCGCACACAGTACAGTGCACACATAAAACAACTCTAAAACGTTTAGACAAATTTCATTGTAAATTAAACAAGCAAAACGTTCCACATTAAGTAGGCTACATAATTAATTTTCACCGTTTTGTAGGAAAACAGGGATTTTGGGCAAACAGCTCTCCTTATCTCTATGTACTTATTAGGGTTGTAGGGACTTCAACCCAGCATCTGCGATCGCGGAGCTTCCGCAAAAAAATCAACCGTACTCTGTAAGTTTTTTGGCGGATTTTTTAGATCTAAAAAAAAAAAAATTTTGTGAGTCTAATTTCTTGTTGGTTGACAATTTTGTAAGGAAAAAACAAAACACTGGCAAATGAACTCTTATCCATACCGCTTTTAGGCACGCAATCTACTGTTTTCCGCACTGGTGCGAAAAAGTTCGCGTGCTTGCCTCCGCCACCACTTTATTACATTTATTGTATCAGGTTGAGTGCGGTGCGACCCCTACGAGGTGCATGCCAACACCATGGCAACCATCAGTCGCTTGTCAACCCCCGTTTATTTATGTATTTTTAAGTGTATTGAAAAACGTCGTTTGATACACATGGAAAGTCACTGCAACCCTCTCCACTATAACATCATCGCCTACGCCTCGGACGAATACCGCCTCCGTCGAAATGTCAAACGCACTATTATTCCATGACTCCGCATCCGCAAAAATCAAGTCCAGCACCTCCGCCTAAGGTGGACTGTCACATCCCTAGCAGAGAGTACTTATGAGTAGACTCGAGTTGCCACCAATTACTCCACTGGCTTTGTCACATACATTATATATGTATGTAATTAAGTACATCAGAACGATGTTGTGGTGTAACACAGTTTAATTCTATTGAACGTGAAATGAGAAAGGATTTTTCGATTAAAATGCTGTGTTTTTGTTTTCCCAAAAGAGCCTTCATGTGTCTCAAAGGTTTAATTTGTGTATGTTAAGTTTTTTCATATGAGATTATTATTAGTAATGGTTTTTATTTTATTTTATTACAATCGGAAAACAAACAGTATTAACAACTAACAAAACAAACTATTAAAATATTATAAAAGTGAAAGTGAGTTTGTTTGTTTGTTACGTCTTAATTTCTAAATGGCAAAACCGATTTTGATGAAACTTGGTACACGGATAGACCATGTCCTGAAATAGGACATAGGATACTTTCTATCCCGGAAGTGGAATATACTTCCGGGATAGAAAGTATCCTATGTCCTATTTCTGGCAAAACCAATTTTGATGAAACTTGGTACACGGATAGACCATGTCCTGAAATAGGACATAGGATACTTTCTATCCCGCAAGTATATTCCCTTGGGATAATAATATGCTATCAAGCGGACGAAGCCGCTGGGAGCAGCTAAATATCTATGAAGAGCATGTTAGAAAAAGAAAAAATAATAAGAAGTTAAAATGCAATGATGGTATGAACTTTAACAATATGACACAATCACAATATTAAGTCTTGCAGGACAAACTAAAATGGTTATCGAACCAAAGTTTGGTATCAAACCGCTATGCACAGGCTCTGTAGGCAATATAATACTTTGTCTAAAACGCACGACATCGATATTAGTCAATCATTGCCTAAATTCAAAAAAAGTTTAATTAATATTTTGTAGTTAAGTTGTATTTTATTATTATATTATAATTTTTTATACGTTTATTTATCTCAGGACCCTGAGGTTCTGGACCTTTGGGAGGCGTACGAGGGGCCGAAACCAGCTCGAAGAGGCCTTTTTTGTGCGTTTAATGGAACGTGGTATCAACCGGTGATTATCCCTGTACGCGCTGTGCTAGTGCATCCAAGGACAACCCCCGGTTTGAAAAACTATTGCGACACAATATGGAAAACAAAATAATAGGGCTATGGTTTTTGAAGTCATTTTTGGAGTGGACTGGTAACATGGAACTATCTTAAGCCTATGGCCCCTGCCTGAACAATCTCGTTAATATCAATCGATAAAAGGCAGGGGGTGACTTGCACACTCAATAAATGGGCCCCCAAAACGGCCGCTAGCACGATGTGACGTAGCAACAAGAGGGCAACATATCCTGAGGCGCTTGAGGAGTGGAGGGGCATACCACGGCTATCAGGACAATCCCGGAAGTACGGTCAAGATCCCTACCAGCACCTTACTGGATTATGCATCCTTCTCCCGAGCATGTTTGCTCTTGCGACTCTCCACTCAAGCCAGCCAGTAAAGGCAAGAGAGAGGTGGGAGCTCTGTTCCTCGTCAGTGTTCACTACGGCCGGCCAATAAAGGCAAGCCGGAGATGAAGAACACGAATTCTCCCAGGAGATCGAGTCCGTGGGGTCGCTAATACCCAACAGTTCGCCACAAAACTGCCCTGCGGATTGTATCTCTCTTAGTCTGGCCCCTCACCTAGGCATGTTACGGCAAAGAAAATTCTACCGATACAGACCTAGGATATTTTGGAGCACGCAAGCCCCACCACGACGTCAACGTAGAGATACGGCGATGGGGTTATTATATTTTTTATTATTAGGTTAAGTATAATTTGTATTAGTTTAGCCAGTAGGTAATGTAATTTCGTATTTTTAGTTTTAGTTTTTTATTTTATAAACTGCTAAGCATGCTGTGGCCTCCTGTAATTGAGGGAGTGCACTTGTTTAAAGCCTGAATCTGTTAATCGTATAATCGTATGTGTACATCCTTTGTTGGAGGGCCTTAATAAACAAATAAATAAAGTAAGTATTCGATTGAATACTTACCAAATATTAGAAATGAATAATTCAAGTTCAGAAAAGTCAACAAAATTATTTTAGGTCTTTGCGCACCGTTTAATTCATGAATCCCCAAGCGACCACCGGTGGCCGCGCATCTATTGTCTTACTAGTGTGTTTCTAATTGACGGTATCTGAAGGGTTAATGAATGTTACTGCTACCAACTACTGTCGACTCGTGACCGAATAATTGTCTTTGAGTACTAATTAAACAGACTTCTTTTTAATAGCATTTTTCGCCTCTAAAAATCTACATCGCCTTCAAAATTACTAAGTCAGCCACAATTAACGAGCGTCTGAATGATACTATCTTAGCTACTAGCTATCTTTTAAAAGTCCGAGTACCCTACAATTTAGAGTTCGCTTCGCTCGCTTTTAAACTAAGAATATTTAGTTGGTGTTATAAAAAAGACGAATTACTTTTAATCTTTTAATCTTTTATTTTTTTATAATTATTATTATTTATTTGTTTTATTGCCACAAATCTACACTATAATAATATTAATATCTATGTAATGAAATAACATATCTTAAATGACATTCATTTCATTACATCTCCCCCCTAAGAGCAGAAATTGTAAATAATTAAAGCACAGGGCAGTGCGTGCAGGCCATTTTCTAGCAATAGGCTATAATCTACACTACTAATATTACCTATAAAGAGGTAAAGTTTTTTTTTTGTTTGTAATCAATGAACAAAAAGTAATCTCTGAAAGTACTGGTCCGATTGCTGAGATTTTTTCAGCTGTTTTATTTCTGATTGACATCTAGGCTAGACTATTTTATGTAAGTTATAATATTATAATGTCCGCAGCTTCACCCAGCTGCGGACATTATAAAGAGGTAAAGTTTGTTTTTTTGTTTGTACGAGGTAATCTCTGAAAATACTGACCCGATTGCAAAAATTGGTTCACCGATAGATATCTGCATTATTCCTGAGTGACATAGGCTATATTTTATGTATGAGGGCGAAGCCGTTGGCAAAAGCCAGTTACAGATAAAGTAATTAAAGAGTCTACAAACACGTTATTTAAGTTAATTTGTAGAAGACTGGTGCCTGGACTAAGTTCTTTAAAGAACCTGTTTGTCAGGTCACCAGAAATGTTAAGTTATTTATGTTGTTTATTAGAAGCTGTATCCTTTTCCCGTTGTACTACAAAATGCTACTACTATAAAATGAGAAATTAATATAATAATAATATAATATGTTCCACAATTATAACATAGCGCCGTCTAGTCCCAAACTAAGCAGAGCTTGTGTTATGGGTACTAGACAACTGATAAGCATACTTATATATTTCTAAATACATACATGTTATAAATAAATTACATCCAGACACAGAACAAATGATCATGCTCATCACATAAACATTTGTCCTGGGTGGGAATCGAACCCACGACCTTCGGCATAGCAGTCAGGGCCACTAACCACTAGACCAACAGGCCAGTCAAAAAAAAAAATTTGATCACGAGTCCAACAAAGCAATGTGTGGCTTAACATATCTCATATCTAGTCTTTTACTTTTTAAACAACTTTAACTCATGAACTTAAAACTATTACACTATTTCATAAACTCCATAATACCGTAAAAATGCTAAGAATTTCTACCCAAAAGTTGGTACAGCCATTTGAAATTTCTCATCTGTGTCAATAATCTTTTTGTTTGCCATTTGGCCCGACAAAGACGCGATATCTTTTAGGTACAGACTACCTATAAAATTTTATTTGAAACCCGAGGACGTTGGCAACACGCGTCATTCTCTCCTCTATGGAACAGACGGCGGTTCACTACTTTTAAAAATAGAATAGGGATGAGGACAAAAAAGGAACAAAAGATACTTTGTGAGACTGAGCGTTGTTTTCTTGATATTTTGTATTTAATGAGACAATATTACCAACATGATCATCATCATTTCAGCCGACTGACGTCCACTGTTGAACATAGGCTTCTCCCAAGTGTCGCCACAGTAATCGATCCTGTGCGCCATTGGCACATTGCTCGCAGAACAGATGGCCGTTGGGGCCGAAAGGTTCTGGAGTGGCAACTGCGTACTGGAAGACGCAGCATCGGAAGGCCTCCTAGCAGGTGGACCGATGACTTGGTGAAGGTTGCGGGAATCCGATGGATATTATCAACAAATGAAATAATTTATTTGAAACATAATTTTTATTAAAAATTTATAGGAAGTTTATGAATTTACACTAGTGTGGACAGGCACGAAAAATATTATAAAAACACTAGTGTTTTTACCAGCGGTTTTGCCTACGTAAAAATAAAAATAGAGAATATACGTCCGGGATAAAAAGTATTTTGCTCCTTCAGGACACGATCTGTCTGTGTGTCCAATCAAATCAGTGCGTCCATTCGATCTTTTGATACACCACACTCCCAAATCCCATTATGAATTAAGACTAAAATCATTTTAATAATAAAAAACATTCTATCGATGCTAAAAATTTATAAAAATACCAAAATATAAGGCATTGATCATGTAACTCCAATATTTCTGCCAACTACCACAATAAAACCCAGAAGGCATTCCCTTAGAAAACCCAAACCAGTAATATCATCATCATATTAGCCGAAAGACGTGGATCGATCATTGTGGCGACACTTAGGCTCCCCCAAGTGTCACCACAATGATCGATGCCTATGTCCAACAGTGGACGTCTTTCGGCTGAAATAATGATGATGGTGATGAACCAAGACACAGAACAAATGATCGTGCTCATCACATACACACATTTATCTTCGGTTTCTTTTTTACGGTGGGCAAAAATCGTCTTATGACAACCCACGCTCTTAGGTGGAGCGGGAGATAGTGTCAGACTCTTACTGACTAAAAACCCACCCCGTTCCTTCTAGCCTCTTCATACCGGGGCTCGAGTTTCCTTTCGGATAACCCTGGCCCCAGTAGGCTTCGACCCAGCTGGGCCCATTTATCTTCGGATGGAATCAAACCCACGTCCTCCGACATAATAGTTAGGGCCACTAACTACTACACAAACAGGGCAATCACGTAGTGGTAAATCTCACTTGAAAATAATCGTCACCCATCCACGGTAAAACTAGCTGAACCGGTCTTAAAATACAACTTACGGTAAATACAGTACCTATGAGCTTACTAACTAACATTTATCTCCCAACGAAAACCGCGATCCTCCCAACTTGTTACCTAATGAGATTAGGTAACTTATATTTTTACCTTCACCAGAAACGGCGGTTGCCTAGTGGTAACTGTCCCGACTTACGAGTTAAACGTCGCGGGTTCAAACCCAAACACGAGCTTTACTTTTTATTGTTTATATCTTTACCACTGTTTTTAAAACATTACGTGGAAATCGTCATGTCCTAAAACCATTTTTTTTTTAAATTGATATAAACTAGTGCTTGACTGCGTTCCCACCTGATGGTAAGCAGTGCTGCAATCTCTGATGGGCCTCACTATCAGAGATTGCAGCACTAGTTTATGAGCCTATTCACTATAATCGGACGGGAAGACAGCAGCAGGCAGATTGTTCCAGTCCTTTGACTTAAATAAATGACAAGGCGAAACGCTTAGTTTCAACAACGTATGGAAGCAAATTTAAAAAAATCGATGACATGTGAAATCCACTAATTACACTTTCTTCTTTACTTTTTACCGACTTCCCAAAAAGGAGGAGGTACTACGTTCGGCTGTTTGTATGTTTTTTTTTTTTTTGTATGTTTGTTCGTCGAATACTCCCCCAAATGTGGACGGATTTTCAAAATTCTTTTTTTGTTCGAAAGTAGATAGTTCTGAGGTGGTCCCATTATCACCAAATTAGGATCTGATGATGGGATCTTGGAGAAATCGAGGGCAACCTTCAAATTTTATAGGCTCACTTTTTGATTTTCGCATATTTTATGAAATATATTGTGTATTTGCGTATGGTCGTCACCATCTCAGGTAGCTGGGCTGATGATGGAAGGTACAACTCCTTAACAGTAAGAAGTTACTCGAACAGGCAAGGACTGTTTTAGTAAATTGTTTTGATGTTTGATAGGGCATTTGCCACATTTGGTCTCATGATCATCAAGTCATGACCTGATGCTGCAGTCAGGATAGTCTGCAGAGTACCTAAGTCCTCGACAACAAACAGCAGATATATCGAGTTTAGGCTCATTGAAAACGGCTCGATGTGTGGATAAACGTACTGCTAATAAAGAACACCGAAGTACATAGAGACCTGATGCTGAAGCCAGGAGCATCAGGAAAAGTACAAACCTTGAAATTACAGCACCGTAGTCGTGTTTGGGCTCATTTTAAACAGGACTAAATTTTAAGTTCATTGCAATGTTGACATAAATCTGGCCTGATGCTACAGCCGGGATTATCAGCATCTAGTCTAATGACTGATTGAAAGATTTACCTTTCGGCTTCATCATCAGATCAGTTCGATATATCCTTTCCCTCTCCAGCATCTAGTTTAATGACTGTTTGAAAGAAGAGGGGGAGAGGATATATCGAACTGATCTGATGATAAAGCCGAAAGGTAAATTAATGTAATCTAACCGTGTTTGGGATTATTAGAACCGTTATGAGATGCGCTCTGACTATAAGGTATTTAAGTTTGACTGAGGGGTGCTTTTTAGTGGTGGTACCATAACTAAAAAGTGTAAAATAAAAAAAACTTTTTACAAAAAAAAAATAACCGACTTCAATGATAAAAAACACTGAAAAGTATCAAATAACTTTAATTTTGGAAGTCGGTGTTAAATAACGAAGAGACTAAACTATTATAGAAACACCGACTTCCAAAATTAAAGTTATTTGATACTTTTCAGTGTTTTTTATCATTGAAGTCGGTTATATTTTTTTTGTAAAAAGTTTTTTTTTATGTTTTTGTTTTTTGTTTATAATTATCATTATCATTAACTTAAGTGGCAATGGGCTGCCCCACTGCTTGCAGAACAGATGGCCGTTAGGGCCGAAAGATTCTGGAGTGTCGATCGCGTACCGGAAGACGTAGCGTTGGAAGGCCTCCTACAAGGTGGGCGGATGACCTGGTAAGGGTTGCGGGAGTCTGATGGATACGAAACGCACAGGACCGTTCATTGTGGCGACACTTGAGGGAGGCCCATGTCCAACAGTGGACGTCTTTCGGCTGAAATGATGATGATGAATTATCATTACCACTGATGGTAATGATAATTATAAACAACAAAAGACTATTTCCCTCCCAATATTGCCCATTTCCTCTCCTAGAGAGGAGGCCTGAGTCCTAGCAGTGGGAACATTAAGAGGCAGATTATGCTATGCTATTATGCTACTAGTACTTGTTGGTTTGAGTTTGCGGTCGGTCTGAATGGTATCGTGCTGCGGACTTGTGCATGTCAAACGTTAGGATTATAGCTAATACCTACTGGCCCTGAGTTCGACGTTTCGTAACAATGTGGTTTACGTTCAAAACATTTGTGAGGTACCGAAAACCATTTGTGAATTTAGAGGCTATTTTCTGCTAATGGCTTTTTTCGCGTGAAAAAAGAAAATGTATAGCCTATGTTCATCATCATCATCATTTCAGCCGACCGACGTCCACTGTTGGACATAGGCCTCCCAAATGTCGCCACAATGATCGATCCTGTGCGTCCCGCATCCATCGGATTCCCGCAACCTTCACCAGGGCATCGATCCACCTTGTAGGAAGCCTTCCAGTACGCTGTCGCCACTCCAGAACCTTTTGGCCTCTAGCCTATGTTACTCAGTAATAAAGTAGCATTTTACAAGTGAAAGATTTGTTTTAATTTGTTTAGTAATTTTTGAATTTATTCATTACGAAGAAATTTATAAATACAAATATTTTCTCTTTATAATATTGGGAATGTCAAATATCACCCAACAAATGGTGCTGACCAATTCATCTGTATGATATAAACGCCTATGCTCATAGGCGTACGGTGGACTAATTTAGACGTGGGTGAAGGCACATTAGCGAGGCCTTTTTCTTTCACGAATTCGAAAAGGAGACAGCTACTATTGCAACCCAGTTGTAAGTTGTAACGTGATAAATCGATCGATCTATTAATATATTTATACAAGCTACACACACAGAAAATTATCCCAAGGGAACATACTTTCGAGATAAAAAGTATCCTATGTCCTATTCCTGGACATGGTCTATACGTGTACCAAGTTTCATCAAAATCGGTTTTGCCATTTAGGCGTGAAGCCGTAACAAACAAACAAACTCACTTTCGTTTTTATAATATTAGTAAGGATTATAATGATCTACACTATTATATATAATATATTATGAAGATATAAAGTTTGTTTTTATGTATTTTTTGTGTGTAGGATGTTTGTCCGATTGGTATTTTTTTTACCGTTAGAAAGCTGCTTTATTCCTGAGTGACAGCTATATTTTATGTATGTGGGCGATGCGGTGGGCAAAAACTAGTCAATTATAAAAGAAACCTCGTTCATAAAGAGCCGTCGCTTGTACGAGGCCCACTTGGATGCGATGACGTGGGTGACGGCCCCCTTCGCCCACGTCTAACTACGGTACTGCAAACGAGGCCCAAATAATCCTCTTTGGACAATAAGCTTACAATATAATAATAGCCTACGTTCATTTGTTGGTAGGCAAACGGTAATCCTTTCACGAATAAATATAAATGATATAAAAACGTATGAGTATACGACATTCATACGTACGTTGAATAAAATACAACGATTCTATTGTTTTATATTCCAAGTTATATTTTTAGGGTACGGGCTTTTAGGATTAAATCAAAGGGTAAAAATGAGATCCTATACTTTTTTGTATATATACAAGGTAAGGGACAGCCCTCCGCAAACTTTAAGGGCTTGCTCAGTAGACGAAACTGAACAACCTTCCACCAATTTTTTTCAGGTAACGAAAAAAAATCCTTGCAATACAAATTGTCCAACCAAGTTTATAATTTTGTATGGTAAGACTGATTTTTATTTTCATTACCTCAAAAAAAATCTTGTGGAAGGTTGTTCAGTTTCGTCTACTGAGCAAGCCCTTAAAGTTTGCGGAGGGCTGTCCCTTACACCTTGTATACAAAGACTCACTGTCCGTCCGTCTGTCTGTCACCAAGCCGTATCTTATGAACCGTGATAGCTAGATAGTTGTTTTCACAGATGATTTATTTACGTTGTATAGTATACATCGTTAGACACTATATTATAAAGCATTTTTTGAGAGGAGCCTACTGGGGACAGGGTTGTCCGAAAGGGAGCTCGTGCCCCGGTATGAAGGCTAGAAGGAACGGCGCGGGTTTTTTAGTCAATAAGAGTCTGACACTATCTCCCACTCCACCCAAGAGCGGGTTTTGTCATAAGATGATTTTCCCGGTCGCCAAAAAAAAAAAAGAGGTGCAAAGTCATGAAAGAGAGTATCTGAATTTTACAAACTAAAACCCACACAAGCGAGGTAGATACTCTACTGTATGCTCAACCATTCTCCGGCAGGTCTATGTTAATTTGGACATACCTACTATGGCTGAAATAATGATGATACGTAAAACAATGGTAGCATAATTTAAGTCTTTAAGTCAAGAGTGAATAGATTATTTCTAGGTAAGCGCGCTTCATCGTCGACGGCATTTTCGCGTCGCTTTCCATCTGATGAGATAGCGGTCAAGCACAAAACTATCAACAATAAAAAAAAGAAAAAAAACTAGCTAGAAGCCGAAACACCACGTAGGTTTCCAACGAAACGGTTTTCAAGTATGGTTACAATTGCGATAGATATTGATTTAATTACTTATCAATTTATACTTCTTATGGATATAATTATTATATTCTATAATTCATACCTACATACCTCATAAAACACAAGATAAAAATGTATAAAAGCACATGTCGGCATCCTTATCGCACAGGGCAATCTCTTACAGACAGACCATTTGATGGACTGAACGATCTTTTTTTGATCTCCTATGATCAATTTAGGTCTGTCAGTGTACAAATTTCATTAATAATAGATACTGATAGGACAGAATAATATAAAATCCAATTTCAAATAAAGTACCCAAAAAATACATACTCATAATCGTAGAAAAAAAATGTTGTATTGGATTTTCGTATATTTGTTTCTAATAAAAAATAGATACTTTATCACAGAGTGTATAGCCTATAGAAATAAAATACTATTTTTAGTACCTATATGCGGAAGACGAAACACGTGTCTAGTATTTTAAAGTACGTAAAACTGTATCATGAAAAATCACAAAGTTATAAGCTTGTTATGCTACCTGGCTATCCGCACAAATACATGGTCACCGGGCCATCCGGGTGACTGAGGGGTGGTTTTGCTGTACGCTATTTTTTTTCGATGGGGAAAATCATCTTATGATAAAACCCGCTCTTGGGTAGTGCGGGAGATAGTGTCAGACACTTACTGACTAAAAACCCCATCCCGTTACTTCTAGCCTTCATACCGGGGAACGAACTCCCTTTCGGACAACCCTGTCCCCAGTAGGCTTCGACCCAGCTGGGCCCCTCCTGCCCAGCTGTGCGCCTAATGCCCTGACCTGTGTTGTACTCAGTGTCAGTGGTGTCCAACTTGTGACTTTTATTAAATATTTTTGTGATGAAAAAATATAACGTGGTGTGAAAATGATTGAAATCCATTCAATTACTGATATGAACAAACTATATTCAGGTTTCACATGTACACTAAAAATAAAAATGTATTTTCTGTTTTCAATCGAGCAAAGCCGTTAACTGAAAATAATAATGAAATTGGTGAAAAGAAGAAATTTTACAGTGAAAGATGCTGTATTATATGGTAATAATACCTTCATCTTTTATGATGATATACTATCTTTTGCCCGCGGCTTCGCTCGCATTAAATTCGGGGTAACACGGTTCCCCTGGGAAGTGGAGGTTTAGAAAAAGACAAAAAGTAGCCTATGTCACTCTCCATCTCTTCAACTATCTCCACTTAAAAAATCATGTCAATTTGTCACACTGTTTTTCGTGAAATACGGACAAACAGACACACACACTTTCCCATTTATGATATTAGTATGGATTTTAGTCTTAAAACTCCGAGGTAAATGTTTAAGTATCTCACTCCTGATATTATAGCGTTTTGATGGCTTCAGACGTAAAACATAACGTTTTTAGATTCCACGTCGATCGTAAAAAATGTTATGGTATGTTGCTTGTCATACTTAGCTTATGGTAATTTAACATAAGGGAGAGAATTTTATGTAATGGAAATTTCCTCAACTCCACTCGACTCTCTCTTACCTTTTTTTAGTTTATCATCTAATCAATGATATTTAAATAAACAGATTTGCTATGAACGCGCACTCGTGAAGACTCGAAAGAATCCTAATTGGGATCCTTGCCTTTAGGCGTCACGCATCGGATCTAGTCATACGCCACGCGCTGCTACGAAATTAAATAAAAAAATGCCTTCGTATGTGTTTAGAAAGTATACCAATTATGACACCAAAGTAAATAAAACACAGGGGATCTCATACAACAAGTGCTGCCGCTGCTGCGCGGAACACATTTTTCGGTTGATTTGTGAATGCATAACATGTCTGTTTATTAAAATGTCATTGCATCTGATGAGACGTCCCATGGCATCGCTCTTGGGTGGAGCGGGAGATAGTGTCAGACTTTTAATCCAAATCTTACTTTCAGAAGCAGACCCTTGGCCCCAGTAGGCTTCGACCTTACTGGGCCTGTACGGTTTGTTGACAACTCTTTGAGGCGCACGTGGAACTATACGCGCCGTCGACGTCTAGGGCTCGGTTCGGACGGTTACCGGACGGTCGAACGGCGAGCTACCGTAGTACATGATAACATTATAAAAGTATATGCCGTATTATTCTATTATAATATGTATACTGTATAGTTTATTAATATTATTTTCTTATATTCGTTCGCCTGTTTATTTATCTTTTATCACACCTACCGCTATTTTTCTCTGCGTCACCGAAAAATTAAAAAACTGACTAGTATAAAATGCCTAAGGTGTTAACTTTACCTCTGTATTTTTGTGAACATAAAACATTTAATAAATAAATATATTGTAGAACCAAATAAATGTATAATTTTTTTTTTAGGTTTTTAAAAAAACACTTTTACACGTCAATTTCGTTTTCAGTCAATTTTAACTAGATGAGGCTAATGTTTACCTGATTGAATTAACCCTGAGAAGAAACACCGAAACAAACTCAGGGGTTGTGTAATCCATTTAGAAATTAGCATTAGGTTATTCATATTAATTTTTAAATTCAATTTGATCTGCCTCATTAATGAACAAAAAAAAAACAGTCCGACTCACGCACGAAAGGTTCCGTACTGTCCGAAGCAAAAAACCGTTTTTACCCTTTGAGCACGAAACCCAAAAAAAAATGGACGTAAAATAACAAAATCTATTTCTATAGCTGTCTCATAGGGTATTATCCCATTTTTTCTCACGCCTACCCTCTCTTCTAATCCTATTTCAGCATAAGGGTATAGAATAACAAAATTTTCCTTCATTTAATACTATAAGCTAGCTCTTATATCATACTATATCTACCCTTAACGTGTAACACAAAAGCACCAACGATTTGTCTCCCAAATCCTGAAGAATGATATCTTAATATCAGAAGAGACGTTTATTCACTAGGTGACAAAAGACGTCAGAATTATGAGGCATGTTGCGTCAAGAACATAAAATAAAATCGTGATGAATGATCTATTTTATCATATCATTTTTTTGCCCTTGCTCCATGTTAGGTCGGTACAACACGTTTTTCGTCTTTAACCTTTCAGATACCGTCAATTAGAAACACAATAGTAAGACAATAGATGCGCGGCCACCGGTGGTCGCTTGGGGATTCATGAATTAATTCTCCTCCGTCAACCATCATAGTGAAACTGTCACTAAACCTACATTACGAAAAAAAAATATATAGCTTTTACCAGCGGTTTCACCCGCTTTACGAGTATTGTACGTAGGGAGTACTAAACGTACGGCGTTGTGCCACCTGTACGAGATAGATATCTCATCTATACGTATAAAGCGCTTTAGTAACACATTTATTCTGAGTACAGCTAAGGAGTGTAATTCCATACAGGAGTTTGTGTTTCCTGATAGCTGGGTTTTTAAGTCAAGTGTTAATGAATTGGTTACCTCTAGGTAAGCGTGCTCCATTGTTGGCTACAGCATCAATTACCATCAGGTGAGATAGTGGTTAAACGGAAGCCTATCCATAATAAAAAAAAGTAAAAAGTATCCTATGTGATAGATAGATAGATACCTATTCTTTAACCCTTCAGATACCGTCAATTAGAGACACAATAGTAAGACAATAGATGCGCGGCCACCGGTGGTCGCTTGGGGATTCATGAATTAATGTACACCAAAAAAAAATACATGAAGAATTTAAAATTAATAGGGTGTTACAATGGACGGTCTAATCGCTAAAAACGATTATTTACAGACAACCTTTGAATGGATTTGACAGAGAAGGCGAAAAAGATACGCTGGTTGTTCGTGGTGTATTTTTTTTTAAATAATATTATAATAGAACTACTTGTGTTCTGAATTTCAAACAAAGCTGTTCGGCCGTTTGTACGTAAAGGAGTAAGAAACATACACAAACCCATACAAACTTTGCCTTTATAATGTTAGTGTATGTTAGTTTGCCAGTGATGACGTTTTGCTCTGAAACGTGGTCGCTTACAATGGGCCTCATCAGAAGACTTAAACTCATCCAAAGAGTAACGAAAAGGGCTATGTTTGGAGTTTTTCTTACGTGATTGAATCAGAAATGAATAGGTCACTGACAAAACCCGAAGAATAGTCAAACTTAAGTGGCAGTGGGCAGGGCTCATTGCTCGCAGATCAGATGGTCGATGGCACCGAAAAGTTCTGACCATCGACTTGGTAAATCCTATGGATGCAAGACGCACGGGACTGATCATTATGGTGACACTTGGGGGAGCCTTATTTAGAAGTTTCCCCCAAGTGTCATTGCTTTAGAGCAGGAAACATTTTTCGGCTGAAATGAGGTGAAAATATGCACTTTCATCTCCTCACCAGTGCCTCGGGAACTCGTTAAAATCAACATTTAAATATGCCTTTTAAATGTTGATTTTAACAGATTCCTGCTATTGAACGTGACAATGCTGCCAGCGTTTGGGCACTTTTCCCATTAACATCGAAGTGAATGAATTTTTGATGCCCAATTACTTTTTCTTCCTGTTTGTACATATCATTCAGGTCAATAGGTACACATACACGAAATATTGACCCACTTATTAGTCACTTTCTCTTTTTATATTTATGTCGATAAAAATGTTGTAAATCTTATTCCTCCCCCCCCCCCCCCCACCTACACGCACAAAACGTTTTGGAACACATTCATTGTGCGTACAGCTAAGGAGTAGAATTCTTTGCTGGAGTCTGTTTCCTGATGGCTACAACGCGGGAATCTTTAAGTCAAGAGTGAATAGGTTTCTTCTAGGTAAGCGCTTTCCATTGTCGACTGCGTCGTCGCTTTCCATTAGGTAAGATAGTGGTCAAGTGCGAACCTACCAACATTAAAAAAAAAATACGACCCGTTAGCGTAGAACCGGAGAAAGACCTACCCAAAATTCCGATAAATCCTCATGAAATTCAAGTTTACGAAATTTATATTTTATTTTTTTACGGTGAGCATAAATCATCCAATGACAACACCCGCTCTTGAGTGGAGTGGTCGGGAGATAGTGTCAGACTCTTACTGACTAAAAACCCACCCCGTTCCTTCTAGCCTCTTCATACTGGGGCTCGAGCTTCCTTTCGGATAACCCTGGCCCCAGTAGGCTTCGACCCTGCTAGGCCCCCTCCTGTTGCTGACACGAAATTTATATTTCTAAGTGCGTAAGTACAGTTCCATTCCTTCTTCCTACTAGACATGGTTACATACTAGAACTTCGAGTTAAGTTCCTTTTAGTTCCTCAATAAGTTCCAACGAACGTAGCTAGCGAAACTTAACTTTCTAACTTGTTGGAACTTCCGAAACTCATGCATAAAGAGATCTGGAGAATTCTGATCTTATTTTACAAACCTATTCACCGATCACACTTTTTATTAGATTTATTCTTTCTACTGTAATGAATCGCGAGGATGATGGCAGTAGTATTTGCCTTAGGCGATTATCAAACTGCCACGCACCATGCAGCGTAGCGCGTGAAAACGCACATACGCACGTACTTGCGGGAGTGCAGATCTGCATCATCGTGCGGGTTTTTTACGCACTCACGCGCGTAGGTGCGTCTTGTCAATATTCACGTAGGCAAGCACTCTTTTCATACAAAAACACGCACGGTACTACGAGTCTCAGTGTGGCGTTGAGTGCAACTACACAAACTACAAGCAACTTTAAGACACGCATTCACGCACTGAGCTGCGGGGTGCGTGGCAGTATGATAACCGCCTAAGAAAACGTTATAGACAGTCATAAAGGCATTACTAATGATTTTTTTAGGTTGGAAAATCATCCAATGATATTTCCCGCTCTTGGGCGGACCAGAAAGGCGTGTCAAACTTTTGCTGACTTAAAACCCAATCCTGTTTAATTTTTGCCTTCATTCCAAGGCACTTTCACACTACCCGTGAACTATGATTGAATAAAAATAACAATAATATTTTAAAGGCATAATTGTGTGAGAATAAGTATGTGTTACTTCGCTGCTGGAACGGCTATATGTATTTTGATGATACTTGATACACGAGTAGACTGTCCTGGGATAGCACAAAGGATATTTTTCTCCTTTACCTTACGTGTTACCTTTGGGTAATTTTCTACTTTAACTAGCTTGTTTCTTTATGAGGTTTATGAGGGGTAAATAATAATTATAAAATCATAATTATCTCAACCTCCAAATCAGAATTATTACAGAAGTTAGGTTCCAATCCCGAAAGATCGGAATTCCTGATCAATTGGTTTTGCCCCTCAGATTCCGATTTTAATTCCAAATTTTGAATCGCAAGTTTTATTAGAGGTGTAAACCTCCTTTTTCTTCTATAGATTGCTCTTTCACTTGTTATTTTTTTTTCGTATTGATCATGTTGTGAGTTCACGCTTCATTTATACCTATATCGCGTTTCATTTGACATTTCTCCGCCTCCGATTTCGCTTTCGATTCCGATTCTGGGGGTCTACTCGCTTTCTCCGAAAAACAAAGTTTCGATTGAAATTTCGCGTGTTTCCTACCACGGTTAAAATTGTTTGACGTACCGAATCTCTAAACCTACTCTAATTAGTTATGATTCGAAAAAAATATATAATTATGACAGAGGATTGTTTGCAATTTTAACGTCAAATGAATATCGTTCGTTTACGAAAGTTTCGTTTCGGAGAAAGCGAGTTGACCCCCTGATTCCGGTTTCGGTTTCGATTCTGATTCCGATACCTGTTCCCATTCCGATAAACCAAATTCAAAAACCGCTATCGAATTCAGTTCCGATAACTCTTTCCGTTACATCTCTACTCCAAATTCATTCACGTCCACATGAGATTGATTAAAAACAGCCAAACGATAGAATTACAAAATTATGCATGTATTTATTTAACAAGTCTGGAAGCTGAAAACCGCAATTATGATCAAATCTCCTCAAGGTTATCGCCAAATTCATAATTCAGTTTTCTTCGTAAAATTAAATTCCATACTTAAGCTCCCAGTATTATCGTCTGTCCCTTTCGCACTTGTACATCTTACCTAACGATTGACAGAGATAGAACGGTGTCTGATGACTTGGCGGCATAAAGTTGTCCAGTCATTGGGATAATTAGTTTGTTTGATATCGTAATAAGAAGCTTTAATGTAAGGGCACGTACAAATAGATAGATATAAGGGTGAGGACTTGTTTAAACTGTTAGGAGAGCCCGTCTCGGTCCATTTATTCCATTGGTGGGGGGCGTTCTTTCTCCTCTTCTTTTCGCTATATTTATAAATTCAATTTCTAATGAACTTCTCTCATCCTACCACCTTTACGCTGACGATCTTCAAATATATTCGCAAGCTCCATTAGATGAACTATCCGAGGCAGTTAACATGGTTAACAAAGACCTAGCTCGTATATCTGAGTGGAGTGTGGCCCATGGACTGAAGGTCAATCCTTTAAAGACCCAAGTCATTGTTGTCGGCAGCCCTAGGTTGCGGTCAAGAATAGACTGGACGCGACTCCCACCAATTGTTTTTGATGGTACAACGATTCCGAACAGCGACTCAGTGAAGGACCTGGGTATTCTTATTGATAGAGACTTTTCGTGGGGTCCTCAGGTTCAGGAGGTTAGCCGCAAGTTGTTTGCGTCTGCGGGGTCTTTACGAAGGCTGCGCAATTTTCTTCCAACTGCTACCAAAACTGCGCTCGCCCAATCCCTCCTTCTCCCAATCCTTGATTATGTCGATGTCAGTTATCTGGATCTAACCGAAGTGCAGCTAAATAAGCTTGAGCGACTTCAAAACTTTTGTATTAGATTCATATTTGGATTGCGCAAATATGATCATATTTCTGAATTTCGTATTAAGCTCAAGTGGCTGCCAATCCGCCTTCGCCGGAATGCTCATATTTTATCGTTGCTTTACAGTGTCCTGTTTATTCCTACAACCCCCTCTTATCTCAAAGAACGTTTTAAGTTCATTCATGACACACATTCTAGACATTTGAGATCATCGGAGAATTTGACCCTTTTAATGCCCTCGCATTCTACAAAATTTTGCGATAAGTCGTTTGCAATCCAGGCGGTGCGTTTGTGGAATGCGTTGCCATTACCTATTAGGCAAGCCCAGTCACTGGTTTCTTTTAAAAATCTAGTTAAAAACCATTTCCTTTCTTTATAAAATTACTTATCTTGCTTCTAAGTAATTTAATGTCTTCCACCTTACTTTACTCTTTTATTCTTCCCTATTTTTTTTGAAATTGTGTAACATATTATATTATAATACATTATATATATTTATAGTTATGTATTGTGTTTTATATGCAGTTAATTTGTTAGTAGTACACCACAGACTACCCCTTGTATTATTTTAAGTTCTTGTCCATCCTAAGGTTGTCTGGAAGATATCGCTTTCAGCGATAAGACCGCCATTGTACCCATAAATTTAATTTTATGTATAAGCTGTGTTACTTTTTGGTGTACAATAAAGTTTTATTCTATTCTATTCTATTCTATTCTATTGGTAACGTGAGCGTGGTTAATATAGGTATATATAATAATATTTTTATTTGTAAAAGTACACAATTACAGGTGACACTAAACTTAATTTAGGATATAATTGGCGAGATACAAATAGGATACAGGTAAACCTGTGTAACAGGGGTCATCCATTTGTCCATTAATAATAATAATAATAATAATAATTTATTCAAATAACGTTTACAAAAAATGAACATAAA
The DNA here is from genome assembly GCA_949319445.1 of Mythimna lalbum. Taxonomy (NCBI): domain Eukaryota; kingdom Metazoa; phylum Arthropoda; class Insecta; order Lepidoptera; family Noctuidae; genus Mythimna; species Mythimna lalbum. Next base: position 4,918,192 of record OX439358.1, read on the forward strand.
GCCAACAGTAATAACGTTTTACATACAGTTTAGTGCCTAAAAATATACTAAAACTAAAATATTATTAAAATTTACTGTTTTATTGTTTTGTTGCAATGCAACACAAGAGGCAAAGTTTGTTTAATGTTTTTTAGTTTGTAGAATGTAATCTCAAAAGTACTGCCCCCTTGCCAAGTTACAACCGTTTCGCTTGCGTCGAACGCTTCGAGTTGACCTTGCCGCCAATTCTTTTGTTCTGACCACGTGACTGAGCGTTGAGACGACGTTATTTCCGTACATTTGAAGCTTTCTACAAGCGTTAACTATTGCAGATTAGCAATTTGGCTAGGGGTACAGGTCCGATTGCTACATTTTTTTCACCGATAGTAAGCTGCTTTATTCATAAGTGAGATAGGCTATATTTTATGTACGCGGGCGAACAAATGCTAGTATGGCAATATTGTAGAACTATTGATATATTGCAAAACCAAAAATTGTTTTTTAAAGAGTAACCATGTAGTTTCTTTCTGGTTCTCCATAGAAAACGATCAATTGGAAACATGCATTAGCTTTTGACGTTTTATAAGTGCCCATTTAGGCTTATGTGAAACATTTTTAATTTTGAATCAGCTCATTTGTGAGATGAAACGCTGTAAAAAATATTGTTGAACTTAAAATTAAATTATACAATCAACAGCTCCTTGCTTACAAACTTTTTCATATTTCAACTTTTTTTCCTGTTATAGAAAGTAATTAAGAGGCTTAATTATTAACTGGAGTTTATCAAAGTTATTCCAAAAACTCAACAATATTTGGGACGATGGTAAAGTTAGTTACATCGAATAAAACAACTTTGAAGAAAAACTCATTCCTTTTACATTTGATGGGAACTTGAGAGCTCTGTAAATTACATATACACGTTGGTAATAAGCTAATTTATTGTGTTCGTCCTGCTGGAAGTTTCTGATTTTGAGAGCACTTGTGATGAAATAATTTACATAATATGTGAATCCGTTTTTTTTTATCTAGGATGGCGCGAAAGGGTATGTCAAACTTTACTGTGTGTAAATCAGATGACAATGCAAAATTATTATGACATGGAGCTGATCTGATGATGAAACCGGGAGGTGGCTATAGGAACTTGGTAGTTAAAAGACACAACCCCATCTAGTTTGTGCTCGTATGGTTTGTCTTGACGAGTATTAATTATTATAGCTTTAATAAAAGAAAAAAATATTTTCATTAAAAGCTTGTTATATCATTTACTTTCATTAACAATGTCAAACAATAAAACAAAATTTAAACACAAAACGCCAGCCCATTCAAAATAGTTCTCTTTTAACTTTATAATTCAAAATGACATATAATTGATTGTCGAGCGCAGCCACGGGTGAAAGCTAGGCATTTCTATATTTGACACATGATATAAGGATATAATAATACTTACCAGGTTCTTTCGAAAAATACTTATTCTATCTCATGATATTTTTTCCTGGCATATAAAAATAACATAAAGTAGGAATAAAAGGTTAAAGGAATTATTTTGCTAGTGAGATAGACTACCAATATGTCTTTTTTCGTAATAAAAAGGTGTACGAAAATAGCGAGATAAAATTACGAGGAATATAAAATATAAATAACTAAGAGTACTCTTTCAACACACCCGAACTGGCTCTTATTACACTCGACTATAAGGTTCAGAATCTGGTTTAATATTTGCTGTAATAATCAAACAATTAAGATATTATTCATCATCATCATCATTTTCGACCACCGTAGACGCGGACTCGCGGACGGCGAGCCATGGGTAGCTCGCTGTCCGATCGTCCGGTAATGGACCGAGTCCAAGACGTCGACGGCGCGCACTGTTCCCGCGCGCCTCAAGGAGTTGTCAGCAGCAGGAGGGGCCCAGCTGGGTCGAAGCCTACTGGGGACAGGGTTGTCCGAAAGGGAGCTCGTGCCCCGGTATGAAGGCTAGAAGGAACGGCGCGGGGTTTTTAGTCAGTAAGAGTCTGACACTGTCTCCCGCTCCACCCAAGAGCGGGTTTCGTCAAAGATGATTTTCCCCGTCGACAAAAAAAAAATCATCATCATCATCATTTCAGCCGAAAGATGTCCACTGTTGGACATAAGCCTCCCCAAATTACTTTTGTTTTAGACGTATTAATGTATAAATATTATGTATGTATTATTACTCAACCTTTGTTTATTTGTATAAAAACCAATCCACCCACTTTTTTGACAGTCGATTGCAACTTTGCAAGTCGATAGATCGTGCCACAGGTCACTAATATCTATAGATTATACACTCTAATAAAACCTTCTATACACGATGTAACCCTCATGAAATAAAGGCACGGGGTTTGAAGGTCACTCAACTCATTCCTTACTTGACTTACTGCCGGGAATGGTAAGTAGCCGTCACGTACTATTTTTTTTCTCTTCTTTTCGCGCAGTTACATAAGTCGGCAAATGGATTATGCAAACTGAATTCAAATGATGTCTGTTTGTCTCCTTTTTTGACGTATTAACGGCTTATCTCAGTGTTAGTTGGTATTTAAACTATGTATGAATAGGATAAGGTTTAGGATTTGGGCAGGGCACATTGCTCGCAGAAGAGATGGCCGTTGGGGCCGAAAGGTTCTGGAGTGGCGACTGCGTACCGGAAGACGCAACATTGGAAGGCCTCCAACAAGGTGGTCTGATGACCTGGTGAAGGCTGCGGGAAGCCGATGGATGCGAGACGCGCAGGAGCGTTCGTTGTGGCGACGCTTGGGGGAGGCCTATGTTCAGTAGTGGACATGTATCGGCTGAAATGATGATGATGATGATGATGAATAGGATAGCCGATTCCTCCGGTTGTATCTTTCGCCAAACGTATGTGGTCGTAGGCAGGGCAGATTGCGCAGAACAGATGGTTGATGGGACCAGAAGCCTCTAAACAGGAGCTCCCTCAAAGTGGAGCGAAGACTTAATGTGGGTTGCGAGAATCCGATAGACAAGTATTGTGGCGACACTTGGGGGAGGCCTATGCCAAGTGGTCATCTTTCGGCTGAAATGATGATGATGACTTAAATCATGAATGGAACTCTATTTTCATAGGTCGATTTTTTTTTGGCTGAAATAGCTACAGCCGCACAGGCCAATTTGAAACAATTAAGCAACGCTTGCCGAGGCCGTTCCTTGGATGGGTGGCCAACTCAACATACCACGATTCCTCCATGCCTCGGAAAGCACTCTATACCTTTGGTTTAGGCTATCATTTATAAACCTTTGACTGTCGAATCAATTTATGCCGTTGGATCTGGTTATCATTTGTAGAAGCCGAAACGGATAATCGGAAGGCAGGAACTTTGATACTAGTATTGCCAAGAAGGATTTAATAAAACTACATGCAACACAAACGTGCCAAGGTAACCTCAATACTTTGCTATTCTATACCAGTTGGTCAAAGGCGGTGGAGAGCTATCATTGCGGCACAAAAAAATGTTACTAAGAAACACATTAACAATAAATAAGATATCATGTTAGCCAATTCCCCCTCCTTACATCGTACTCCTTAATGCTGAGGGTCGTGACCTGTGTGTACGATGTTCTTCCATCTGTTTTTGTCTCTGATGGTGTGAAGGATAATGTACACTAGAGTCAAGAACGGTGCGGATCTGGTTAGACCAACGTATTGGGCTACCGAAGCCTTTTCCCATCTACTTTACCCGTCACGATAAGCCTTTCGAGGTGGCCACCGTCTTTCCTTGCAATGTGATTACTACTCTGTACGCCCTAGAGGCAAAAAATAGCGCCCTCAATGTATTAAATAAGAACTTGTTATGTACCTACCTATTTTTACAATGAATAAATGAACCTGAATCTGAATCTGAAACCACAGTGTTATTGGGTAAAATTTCAGTTGCAGTGGGTTGTAAAGGTCAGTTAGGTTGTCGTTTCAGCTACATCTGTTTAGACTTGTATCCGATCTGAACGTATTTTGAAAAGGCAATCAGATTGATAAGGTTGGCAGTAAATATGGGACACTGGGTTCAATAGAAACAAGGGTCAAATTAAACAAATGGAATAATACAAAAACGGACGGTGACAGCGGCACGGGTCACCAATAAATAAGAGGATTGCCTTGCGAGACCCAACCTGTCAGTCAGTGCACGCCACCGCTCCTATGGCGATGAGCATTTTTATGTAGGTCCATCTCAGACATATACATGTTTCTCGTATGATTTGACCATTACATGTTTGCTGTATGGACTTTAAAAGAGACTTTGAACCATGATTTTGTTTCGGTGTTTCTTCTCAGCTAGGAAGCACTGGCCTCATCAAGTTTAAACTGATGAAAAAATTGACGTATATGTCCAGGGACATTTAGAAGACGTATCATTAAAATAGATAATGCACCATTAATTGCACAGACCATGCAACATTAAAGAAAAAAAGCTTTTAATGAGATTTTCATTTTTCATAGCAAGCTTTTATACCCAGAATCATACGAGCCCAAACTCAATGGGGTTGTGTTGTTTAACTACCAAGTTCCTATAGCCACTTTCCAGTTCCATCATCACATCAGCTCCATGTCATAATAATTTTGCATTGTCATCTGATTTACACGTGCATGGAAAATTTCAGCTTAATCGGTAAACGGAAAGTGGGCCAAAAATTTGCGAGATTTGATTACAAACAAACATCTGGACAGGTGAAACTAAATAAAAGCTTGTAAAAGAGACATCATTACTATTTCGTATTACATTAAAATTGGAAAACAGAATCACAGGTGCCAACAAAAAGTATAAGACCTGCTTAGTTTCTTGAAAACTTTTAAAAGAAAACCCATTACAAGTCTTATCGCTATCCATCCAACTAGAAAGGTGTACCGTGGCATCGAAGCCGTCCCTCCTCATCCAGCCCGAGGGACAAAACTCTACGACTGGTATCAAAATAAGATCCCACTTCTGGCAACTTTTATCCTCGTAATCCTCTTTTACAGAAACCCGTAACCCTCCGACCGCAGGTGTGATGTTAAAACTGAGAACAAAATTTTAAATTTCACCACCTTTTTTAATGGCTGTTTCACATAAAATGTGGTTATTTATAGCGGTCGCCGTACTTTATTGTTTTTGTCTCTCGTGTTTGACTACTATTTGTTTCACCTGATGAAATAGAATAGAATAAACTTTATTTTACACCAACTAAGTAACATCAATTTTATTTAAACTTTAATCTATGGTCAGCTTTGATCTTGGTATGGTTGGTGGTTTGTTTTATCTGTGATCTTCTTTGGTCTTTCGGCTAATATGATGATGATGATGATAGGTATAATGGTGGTCTTATCGATAACAGCGCCTTATAACAGTTATCTACCTTATAAGCGATGATGTGGTCGATGATGGAGCATGCTTTCTTAGAAGTAACATATTCAGTCTTGACTTCAAAACCCTCAGGATATAAGCCATCAAAAGACAGCGGCAGATAGTTTCACTTCTTTGCTGTGCCTACAGACAATGAAAGATTTCTCAAAACGCTGTTTTTTTTAATCTTTATTATTAAATATTGAATAATATTACATTGAATGCCAAATACGAGATATCTTGTAGATGATTTCTGCTCAGATGCTGCCTACCAGAAAACTCGTAGTATCCTTTTTCCTAACGAGTTTTCTATAAGAAGACCTCTAATGAAAGTATTCATATTGCTGGTACCTAATTACGAAAGATATATCTATATATCTAAAGATATATTGTCGTATAAGATATATCTCGTTTATGAACTCTAAGTTAACTTGAGCAACGAAATTTCTCGTATAGGCTGACGATGTATGGTGGGAATCGAATTTGGGTCTTTGAAAGTCTTGGCGTACAAAGTGTTTTGAAATTCAAATATTATTATGACAAAACCATGTACAAAAAAGATAGGGGATGAATGAGTACTTGGCGCTGAGGAATGTTGAGAGCTGTAAGTTTCATTTGTTAACATTTGATTCTACTACCCTTCTTCTTTACGTACGTACATATTTATGAAATCCCTAACTGCTGCCAGAGCGGCGTGAAAGTAGAAAATGGTCCAGACGAATGGAAAATTATTCTAAGGGAACATACGCTCGGGATAAAAAGTATTCTATGGGCTCTCCGGGATATGTATATCATCCAGCTCAATATGGGCAAAGCCTACTGAGCCCATGGGTTCACTTCGGAAAGGAAAACCCAGGGCCCTGGAACGGTAAGCGAAGAAGGATAGGAGTGGGTTTTAGTCAGTAAAAGTCTGACGCCCTCTCGCTCCACCCAGAAGAAGTCATTGGACGATTTCCCACCTAAAAAAAAGGATTAAACTCCAACTGTTTGTTTACATATAACCAAGCACTAGCACTTGTTTCTGTTGTTTTATAAATGCCCATTGAGACCTTGTGAAATAAAAATATTTTAAATAATGAATTTTTTGACTGGATTAACAATTTTATACCTTAATTCTAGAGATATCTTCAAAGATACTCACAGTATATATTAAAGAGTCTTATATTATATCTATGTGAATTCTTCAAAGCGAATTTTATCATATTTATTACAGGAATCATCTCATCCGCGAAAGGGTTCGATAAAATATTGTGCACGCCAATTTGTGTTCCAAGCAATTGATCGCGATGGCAAGATTGGTTCTATAAATATTTATATACGCATAAACATAATCAGCCTTATATTAGTTATTATTATTATATTCTTTATTTTACACTGCAGAAACAAGTATACAGGACGAACATTAAAAAAATAAGTGTACAATGTTCGGTGTACAATGCTGGCAGCCTTATAATGTTCCAGCAACGAAATTCGATTAAAGTAATCGAATTTGGTTGTTGATTTAGATATAGTAGCTATTCGCAGTAATTTTCAAATTATGAAAGGCAACATTTAGGAGGTTTCAATTTGACAGATTTTGACACCAATAAACAATAAAAATTTATTACATATATACATAAAAAAAACTTAAATACTAAATAAACTATTTAAACTAAAACCTAACTATGTACATAAATATGATACAAAAAGACAAAGCACGCTCAGGCGTCAAAGTACTCCTCCACATCGCTGTCATCCGGAAATGTGCCCAGAAGACTGGCAGCATTGCCACGTTGAATGGCAATGCTAATTCTTTGGGCAAAGAACGAGCCAGCCCTCTGGTCACGTAAAGTGTCGATCAGTCGGCGTGAAATATCCTTGAAAAGGAGACGCGCACTCGGACCCCATGAACCAAGCGTTTCGACCCCAAACGGCTCAAAACTGTAATTATCAATAAGGTTACAGTATTTGCGCCGTTTAAGGGTCTCAGCAGCAGAAGCAGCAGCACCAGCACAGCCCGCCGTACTTGGAATATGGGATGGATGATGTTGTTGATTGAAACGTGAAGAAGTGAAAGTTTGACATTGAATGTCGAAGTGGTAACGGCAACGACTTACGAGTGGTGGTATGGTTTCGGACCCAGTCAGGCGCATTACTTTGTATTGTATATTTCATCACCACTTCTCTCAAAACGGTGAAGAAAAACATCGTGTGAAAACCGGCATGTCCTAGAACCAAAAATTCGAAGACATGTGACATTCACCAAAACGCACTGGGACCGCGTGGTGGATTCCGGCCTATTCCTTCTCCTAGAGAGGAGGCCTGAGTCCCAGCTCGAAGACATGTGACATTCACCAACCCGCACTGCGACCGCGTGGTGGATTACGGCCCATTCCTTTCTTCTAGAGAGGAGGCCTGAGTCCCAGCTCGAAGACATGTGACATTCACCAACACGCACTGGGCCCGTGTGGTGGATTACGGCCTATTCCTTTCTTCTAGAGAGGAGGCCTGAGCCCCAGCTCGAAGACATGTGACATTCACCAACACGCACTGGGCCCGTGTGGTGGATTACGGCCCATTCCTTCTCCTAGAGAGGAGGCTTGAGTACCAGCTGTGGGGTAACATTAACTGTTGGGGTGAAAAAACTTTAAAAATTTACGAAAACGAATCGAATATAACGCAATCGCTAATTAAAATGTAGTTTTAAAATAAATTATGCTGGGTTACAAAATTCATTGACTAGGTGGTACAAAATTCGCCGGGTTAGCTAGTTAGTAATTAAAAAAAACCGTCTAGCTTCTGACTAGCATTCAGTGTAGCAGAAAGTTTAAAACTGAGTGTCGGGTAAACTGATTTTATTTAAAATGGGTGAGCTTATTTAAATTGTGGATTACACGATGAGTCCGGTTTGTACGGGTCATGCATTAAATTCAATTAATTTTAGTGGTTTTGTTCGTGGAATATTTGTTTGCAGCAGAAATTATTTAGGGCTAACAAGGTTCCCCACCAACCGTGTTCCCACGTTGTCGTCGTGGTGGGGCTTGCGTGTCTCAATGACCTTGAGGGCTATGCCGGTAGAGCTACTCATGCCGGAAGGCCTCAAGCGAGAGACCAGACCAAGAGGAACACACGGCGGAGTCCAGTCGGACCGCCCGGAGGGTGCGCTGTCCAGGAGCGCTGGCACCAACAGCTGTCGGCGCCTTCTCGACAGCGAGCTCGGTTCGCCTCGGGTACGTGTCTGTTTATCAGACACGACCACGATGGCGAACGTGTATTGGGGACCCCACCCCATTGCCAAAAAGGCAAAGCTGTGATTCAGCCAAATCATGGACGCGACTCCTAAAAAGAAACTACCCCAGGAGGGTACCGCCTGCCCCGCAGGCGGAGAATCCCTCCCCGAGCAGAGCTCGGGCTGCCCCTCGTATTCTGGGGGGGGCAAAGAGCGCGCCAGATCCGCAATGGATCTGTTCCCGTCCTTCGTGGACGCAAGGAGCCAGGGTGGCTCACGAACCGGCAGTGCGGAGTCCCTGGGACAAGTTCCCAGCACGTCCGCGACGCCGGCGGAGACAGGCCGTAGTTTCGGCCTCAGGGAGGTGAGTGGAGATGCGGCGTCGGACTCTGATGCCGCGTCTGCACACAACTCGGAGGTAATGGAGGTGGAAGAATCCACCTCCATCAAAAGGAAATTCTTCCTTTTGCGCTCCGTGTCCGACGACGAAACGGGATCTGCCCGAAAAATCTCGTCCTCGGGGCGGGGCGCAGCCCGTCAAACGGGCAGAGGAAGAGGGGTCCCCGCTGAGAGCGCCAGAGAGGGACGCCAGGCCAGCCTCATACCGCCGGAAATCCCTACCGAGCTGCCGGAGGGAATGGAGGTGGCTATGGCCAAATTTAAAGAGGTCGTGGCAGCCGCCATCATGAGCGTGGCCAACAAACGGGAGAGGGTGGCCAAGAAGCGCTCCATCGAGCTGGCCAATACCACGATTGGGGGGGCTCTGGGGTTCGTGTTCGAGCCCTACGAGCTGACCCTGAAAGGGAGGATTGGCCGGCTCGAGGCCTTGGCCGGTCTGCAGGACTCCCCTGTACAGTCACCGGAAGGACGGAGCACGGAGGCGGAAAGCGAGGTGCTGTCCCTGCTGCGGCAAGAGCTGGCTGCTGCCAGGGAGCAGCAGCAGCAGCAGCAGCAGCGCTTCCAGGAGCAAATCCAGCGCCAGCTTTCCGTCCTGGAGGGCATCGTGCTGCGTCCTCCGCTCGCGACCTCCAACACGAAAAGGGTGGCGTCATATGCCGCCGTCGCCGCGGCCACGACGACTACTGCACCCAGGGCAGGTCCGTCGGGGCAAGTCGCGCGCAAGGCCGCGGCGCCGGAAGCGGCGAGGTCGGGCCCGGTGACCAGGCAGCAGCAGCAGGGGAAGCCTGCCGCCCCCCCGAAGGGCAAGGTGGCGGCTGCCACAAAACCGGCGGGGCCTCCTGCCGCGGCGGCGACTAGGTCGCGCCTGCCGCCTTCTCCGCTCGAAGACTCCTCGGCTGGCGCCGAGTGGACGGTCGTCGGCGCCAAGGAGAAGGCAAGCAAGGCGGCTAGGGCGACGAATAGGCGCAAACGGCGACGGGAGCGCAAGAAGCGGGCCATGGCTGCCAGACTTCGCGCCCCGACTTCCGCAGCTGTAGTGATCACACTACAGCCAGCTGCGGAAAAGAGGGGCGTGGACTATGACATAGTCATGGCCAAGGCGAAGCAGGCGGTGGTGGGCCACCTCGACGAGTTCGGAGCCTCCGGGGGCTTCCGAATAAGGCGGACCGTAACCGGAGCCCGAATTTTGGAGGTCCCCGGGGCGGACAGCGGCGAACTCGCCGACGCCCTGGCCGACAAAATCAGGGCGTCCCTGGACGTCGAAGAGGCCCGAGTGTCCAGACCCACCAAGAGCGTAGACATGCGCATCATGGGTCTGGACGACTCTGTCAGGGTGGATGAAGTGGTGGCCGCCATCGTCAGGGCGGGAGGGTGCACGACCGATCAGGTTCGGGCGGGCACCATCCGCGCTGACAGCACGGGCATGCGAGCTGTCACAGTGAGCTGCCCCGTGTCGGTGGCCAAGGCCATCACGGCCGAGGGCCGAAGGCTGTTGGTGGGCTGGGTTTCAGCCCAAGTCAAGATGCTGGAACCCAGACCTCTGCGGTGCTACCGATGCCACGTCGGGCACCACGTGGGCGCCCATTGCGCTGCAGAGGAGGACCGCAGTGACCGCTGCCACCAGTGCGGACAGCCCGGACACAAGGCCGCCGAATGCCGTGCATTGCCGCACTGTTACGCATGTGCGGCGGCAGGCAAGCCGGCCGACCACCGGGCTGGGGGTAGGTCTTGCGACCCTCCCACCAAGGCCAAGGGCAAAGTCAGGAGGGGCATCCCTGACGTCCTCACCACCGCAGCCACTACCCTGGCTGCTGCTGCTATCGCCGCCGCTCCCGCCGCCGCGGCAGGAGCCTCACAAAGGGCTCAGGAGGAGACGATAATGGAATGTCAATAACGACACCATTACGTCTCCTCCAGGCGAACATCAACCACTGCGCCGCCGCTCAGGATCGGTTGCTCCAGAGCATGGCGCAGTGGTCGATAAATATCGCCGTCGTCGCCGAGCCGTACTTTGTCCAACCCCGTGGAGACTGGGTTCAGGACTTGGACGGCTCGGTGACGTTAATTTCGTCGGCCGCCGCCGGTACCCCGCCCCCCGAGTCCGTCACGAGGGGGCGGGGTTGCGTGGCAGCACGGTTCGGGGACATCACCGTGGTAGGCGTCTACCTGCCCCCGAACAGATCTCTCGACGTGTTCCAACTCTCCCTGATGGAGCTAAATTCCGTCGTCGCTGGGTTCGGTTCCCTCCCCGTGGTCGTTTGCGGGGACTTCAACGCCTGGAATACGGCTTGGGGTTCTCGGCACACGAACCGACGGGGTCGGATGGTGGAGGACTGGGCCTTGGAGCTGGGCCTGGTCGTCCTGAACCGGGGCTCTGTCCCCACGTTGGTGCGGATGCGGGGTACATCAGTGGTGGACATCTCGTTCGCCAGCCCCGCTCTGTCGCCGCGTGTCGTCGACTGGCGCGTTATGGAGGAGGTGGAGACGTACTCCGACCACCGGTACATCCGGTTGGACGTCTCCGCCGAAACCTCGGCCGCGCCGGTCCGACAGAGCCCTTGTGGTCCGCGGTGGGCGCTTAAGCAGATGGACCGGGAGCTCCTCCTGGAAGCCGCGACGGTACAGGCCTGGGTGCAAGCACCGGACAGGCCTGTCGACATCGACGTCGAGGCGGAGTGGTTCCAGGAGGCCATGTCGCAAATCTGCGACGCGGCAATGCCCCGAGTCCCTCCAGGTCGTGCTAAGCGCCGTGTGTACTGGTGGTCGCCGGAGATCGGCGCACTGCGCAACGCGTGCAACCACGCGCGCCGCCGGTACGACAGACACTGCAGGCGCCGCAACCGCCAGCCGGATGCGGAGGTCAGAGAGGCGGAGCTGTATGAGGGGTACAGAGAGGCAAAGCGCACCCTCCGAACGGAGATAAGGCGGGCCAAACTCGAGGCCCGCAACGTGTGGCTGGGGTCTCTGAACGCGGATCCGTGGGGGCGCCCGTACAAATTGGTACGGGACAAGCTACGCCCCTGGGCTCCGCCGCTGACTCAGAGTCTCCGGCCCCAACTCGTGGAGGGTGTGGTAACCACTCTGTTCCCTGCGCGAGGGGAACACTCCCCCCCGCCCATGGCTCCGCCCCCGCCAGCAGTGTCTGACGCGGACCACAACAGCGACGACGACGACAACGCTCCAGAGGTGACCGAGGTAGAGGTGAGAGTGGCGGTGCGAAGGCTGAGTGCCAAGAACACCGCCCCAGGACCCGACGGCTTGCCAGGGAAAGCCTGGGTCCTGGCTATGGAGGCTCTCGGGCCTCGACTAAGAGGGCTCTTCAGCGCATGTATGGAGAGGGGCCAGTTTCCACTTCGCTGGAAGACGGGGAAACTGGTCCTCATCGCGAAGCCAGGGCGCCCTGCGGACTCTCCGTCCGCGTACCGGCCCATTGTGCTGCTCGACGAGGTGGGCAAGCTCTTTGAAAGAGTCATTGCAAACCGCCTCGTCGCGCGGCTAGCACGGGTGGGGCCGGACTTGTCGGACGGACAGTTCGGCTTTCGCAGGGCGCGCTCTACGGTGGACGCCATCATGCGCGTGCGAGCCCTCACGACAGGGGTTGCGGTGTCCCGGGGCAGGAGTGTCGTGGCAGTGTCCTTGGACATTGCCAACGCGTTCAACTCCCTGCCCTGGAGTACGATCCGGAGGGCACTCCGGTACCACCGGGTGCCCGAATACCTCTGTCGAGTGGTCGAGGCTTACCTGTCGGACAGGTCCATTATCTACCCCGGTCACCAGGGAGAGTGGAAACGTCGAGAGATGTCGTGCGGTGTTCCGCAGGGGTCGGTTCTAGGCCCACCCTTGTGGAACATCGGCTACGACTACGTGCTGCGCGGCGACCTCCCTGACGGGGTCAGCGTGGTCTGCTACGCAGACGACACGCTGGTTCTAGCGCAGGGAGAGTCGCACCAGGCGGCGGTCGCTCTAGCGACACGCGGGGTTGCGATAGTCGTTGGTAGGATCCAGGAGTTGGGACTCGAGGTGGCGCTGCACAAATCCGAGGCCATGTTTTTCCACGGCCCTCGGAATGCGCCACCATCAGACTCCCAACTTACGGTAGGAGGAGTTCGCATCGGCGTCGGGTCGACGATGAAGTACCTGGGACTCGTTCTCGACAGCCGATGGAATTTCGGAGAACACTTCCGACGTTTGGCTCCCAAACTCAACCGGGCCGGGGCTGCTCTCAAGCGGCTCCTGCCCAACCTTGGGGGTCCAGACGCCTCCTGCCGGAGGCTCTACGCGGGGATCGTTCGGTCCATGGCCCTCTACGGGGCGCCGGTGTGGGCGCCCTCGCTGGCAAAGCGACCGGCGTCCATACTGAACGCCTGCCAGAGGGTCATGGCAATACGGATGGTGCGGGGTTACCGCACGATCTCCCGCGAAGCGGCGAGCCTTCTGGCTGGCCTACCACCGTGGGATCTGGAGGCAACAGTCCTTGCACACATGCACGATAAGCGCGTGGAGATGCAACGCCGGGGTGAAAGTCCACTACCGCGACAGGTCGAGGTATGGCGGACAGAGCTCCGGCGGGATCTCACGGTGAAATGGCGTCAGCGACTATCGCAACCCAGTGCTGGGCACGCCACAATTATGGCGGTAAGTCCCCTCTTTGAGGCGTGGCTGGAAAGACCTCACGGCGTCCTTACCTTCCGCATGACGCAGGTCCTCACCGGACATGGCAAGTTCGGGAGGTTCCTGCATCGGATTCGAGCGGAAGAGACGCCCGGGTGCCGCCACTGTGCGGAACGCCCGGAGGACACGGTGGAGCACACAGTTGAGGTGTGCCCTGCTTGGGCGGAGCAACGCCGTGTCCTCGTGGGGGTGATCGGCGGCGGAGACCTCTCGCGCCGGGCCTTGGTTCAGGCCATGGTCCGGAGCGAGGAGGAGTGGCAGGCGGTCGCCTCCTTCTGCGAAGCAGTAATGCTAGCAAAGGAGGAGGCAGACCGCATCAGGCAACGGCGCCCCCACCGCCGCCGCCGGGATTCCGATCCCGATTTCCAGCCACCGTAGACGCGGGCTCGCGAACGGCGAGCCATGGGTAGCTCGCTGTCCGATCGTCCGGTAACTGTCCGGACCGAGCCAAGGCGTCGACGGCGCGCACTGTTCCCGCGCGCCTCAAGGAGTTGTCAGCAACAGGAGGGGCCCATCGGGGTCGAAGCCTACCGGGGTCGGGGTTATCCGAAAGGAAACTAGAGCCCCGGTATGAAGGCTAGACGGAACGGCGCGGGGTTTTTAGTCAGTAAGACTCTGACACTGTCTCCCGCTCCACCCAAGAGCGGGTTTCGTCAATGATGATTTTCCCCGTCGACAGAAAAAAAAAAAAAAAAAAAAAAAAAAAAGGGCTAACAAGGTTTTAACGATTATAAACATACCTAAATCAAAAACTTTTAAAATAAAACTTTTTAAAGGTCAAACGATAAGCATTGCCATTCAGCGTGGCAATACCGCCAGTCTTTTGAGTACATTACCATTCGACAGCGATGCGGAGGAATTTTTCGACGCTTTACTTTAAATTGCCATTTTTTTTTTTAGTTCTCTAGGGTTTTATTTTTATTTTTTTATTTAGTTTTAATTAATGTAAGTTTATATCTAGAAATAAACTTTATTAACTTTAATAATTAATACAAATTATATAGTTTAGGTACCTTCAAGGCTATTGTGAATCATTAATAAACTAGTGCGCCTCACCAAAAACAATTGCATCACTGCTTACCATCACGTGGGATCGCAGTCAAGCGCTAGTTTAAATAAAAAAAAAAAAACAAAGTTTCAAACTGCGACTGTCTATCTGTATAACCGTTACTACTAATGCCGTTACCTAAAATCTAAACTATGAAATTCTGCGTCGCATAATTTGAACGTATACAACCGCCCAAAACATCTATCGGGCTGTTGCCTGGATCTGAAAAAAACATCTGTCTGGTCGGAGGATCTTCCCAAAATATTACTGAATGAGTTTTGAGTATAACCAGATAGTATATCCATGTGGGTGGATGAAAAGAGAGGCCAAAGAAAGATATATAAAAGAAAAAGGAGTTAGTGATAGCGTGACGGGTGATAGAACATCATCATCATCATCATCATCTTCCTGCCCTTATCCCGTTTTATTTGGGGTCGGCGCAACACGTTTTACAGAACACAACAACATAATGGAAGAAAAAACTGGGCAAGTGTGACTCGGATTTGCACACTAAAAGTTCCTTACAAGCTTACCTATGTAAATATTTCAATTCCTGAATGCGAACCGCAGACCCAAGGTTTTAATTTCAACTCGATACCTCCACGTGTTCTCGAGATAAATTGTTTCGACAGACAGACAAACAAGAACGAAAAAGACCGTCAGTAATCAAAGTAATAATATAAAGGCTCCGTTTTTTTCTCCTTTTGGGGTAAAGAACCCTAAGATCCGCAGTGTGGCAAATAATAAGGGACAAGGGCAGGCAGATGATCATGATGCTACATAAAATTCTACATTTGAATTCAAATAAAATAATTTCATATTCAAATTCTATTCCATTTCACTTTCAAAACTACTCAAAGCAGTGAACACGCTTAAACATTTTTATTCATAATTTTTATAATAATCTCTTTAATATTCCAGATGGATTTGGCTTGAATGGCTCTAAGATCGGAATTATATTTCAAACCAGGTACTCTAATAAAAAGGTCTCTTACACCCAAAGGGCCGAGCCACACGATGCGTTGCGACGCCGCGCCGCAAATATTTTGACGAATCTGCTAGCCGTATGAGTGCGGTAGCATGACTCGAATGCGCGCCGATTCGTCGAAAAATTTGCGTTGCAGCGACGCAACGCATCCTGTGGCCCGGCTCTAAGGTGTCACTCCCACGAGCGGATATCTAGCGGTGATATTATCGCTGTGTTACTTAATTCTATAACAACACAAATGTTAGCTACAACCTGGAAACCTTTCAGCCAAGAATGAATACATCCAGGCAAGCGCGCTCCATCGTTAACCGGATCGTCACTTAGAGGTAACCTACTGATAGTTATTCCAGGTCTGGGTGCCTTGTGTTTGTGAAAACAGACATGATAGAGGAGAACTTTTCAAACGAGACAAATGTTTTCTTAAAAAAAAAAAAAGTCTATAAACACACATACCAGAATCTACCAGTGAAATTGACGAGTAAAACTATAAATCGCGGCGTTCCACCCGCTCGTGAGGGTGTCGACTTAGGTGCTTCTAGGTCACCTAGAGTACCTACTAGAAAATTAGGTAACCTTCTAGTCAGGTCACGTCAGGTCGTTCTTCTACTTATTATATTCATGTAGCAATTTTCATCTGAATCTAGTTGCTAGTGTCAATTTGGAAGAAAACTTCTCACTTTGAAAGTAATTTTGGTTTCTTTGTAGAATGCCGTCGTGTTTAAAAATATTCGTACAATAGATTTGATACACATATAGGCAATAAATAATAAGTTTTTAACACTCAATATTGTGTAAGAATATTTTATTTATTAGGGACATAAAACATATATTTATGTCTGTATGTGTATGTGTAAATACTAAATAGGTTTGACATATGGCTCCAAAACATGGTTGCTTACAATGGGCCTCATGATAAGGCTTAAAGTCACTCAAAGAGCAATGGAAAGGGCTATGCTCAGGGTTTCCTTGCGTGATCGAATCAAATATGAAGATATCCACAAGAGAACTAAAGTTGCCGACATTGCACAAAGAATTGCCACACTTAAGTGGCAAGGAGCACATTGCTAGCAGAACCGAAATACATTGAAGCATTGTCTGCGGGTTATTTAAAAAAGAAACTAAAACGGAAGCGGGGTTTTTTTTTATACTTTAATTCTTTAATGTACACTATAAAAACTTATAAAATAGGTGGATAACAAAATTCATGTACACAGGCGAGCTTAACTCAAGGATGAGTTTTCTTCCAGCAAACCTTTGAGCGATAGAGAGAGATGATAGAGGGTGGGGTCCAGTGTACAATTTGAAAATTAGAAATACTATGAATAAAATAATAAGACATAAATAAGTATAACTACATACATAAATACACACATACTATATAATATTATAGATAGATATATATATATATATATACATATACTATGTCATTGAGAGAGGAAATGCTCTTTAATTTTCCTCCTGAAAACATCTAAAGAAGGGCTGTCACGTAGGGAGTGCGGAAGGGAATTCCACAGACGCACTGCAGTGACAGTGAAGGAACCATCATAACGACTAGATGTGTGAAACGGGGTACGAAGAAGAAGAGAATTTGCAGTGCGGCAGGGTTTACCCCTCGGGACGAAGTACTCAAAGCGTTCACGAAGGTAT
Source organism: Mythimna lalbum (assembly GCA_949319445.1). Taxonomy (NCBI): domain Eukaryota; kingdom Metazoa; phylum Arthropoda; class Insecta; order Lepidoptera; family Noctuidae; genus Mythimna; species Mythimna lalbum. The sequence continues at coordinate 4,935,483 of OX439358.1, forward strand.
TGTGGAGAATTAGAGTTGTGCAGGATAGTGTAGAGAAGAGATAGGATATGGGTATCACGGCGACGCCGAATCGGCAACCACTTCAATCTGGCCCGGAAATCCGACACATGGTCGTATTTGCGGAGGCCAAAAATGAAGCGGATGCACAAGTTCTGCAGTCGCTCGAGTTTGTTATGGAGAACCTCCGTTGCATCTAGAAAACAGACATCCGCATAGTCTATTAGCGGTAGAAGAAGAGATTGCGCAAGAGTGACCTTAGTATGAAATGGTAGGAATTTTTGGAGACGTTTAAGGGACTGAAAAGAGTAGAAGACCTTCCTACTAACATCCGCTATATGGACATCCCAAGAAAGGCTAGTGTCTATATGGACGCCTAGATTCTTAGCACTTTTCGAGTAAAGTATGGGTACTGAGTTATAGACTACTGGTGGGAGAGACTGATGTTTCAATAAGCTAAGCATATATCTGCCACCAATAATGAGCGCTTGAGATTTATTTATAGTTGTGGAATATTGTGGAATATTATTGTGGAATATTTTTTTTTTTTTCGAAATTTGATAGCTCGATAAATTAATGGTAAATTCTTAACAACTATCGGGCAGTTGCCAGACATAACACCTCTCTGGTCAGAGGATCCTCCCTTTCCAACGGAGGTATGTGGGATTTTACTCTCTTTTCCGCAAACCTCCAAAAGTAATGTACCAAACTGTTCTTAAGAATTAAAGAAGAGAGTATTTCCCACTAGTTTCAAACATTAACAAAAATGAGGTTAAAACTAAAATCCACCGCAGTTTTCTTTTGAGAACTCTAGTTAATTAACAATGAATAGTCTGTCTCATTCATTTAAACTATAATACAAAGGATTAAAGTAACTACCAGTTCAGTTCATTCTTTTGTAGCATTCAGTTTCTTTAGGGTTCCGTAGGCAAGTAGGCAAAAACTGAACCCTTGTAAGATGATTTTGTTGTCCGTCTGTCTCTCGGTCCGTCTGTTGGTCTGTCTGTCTCTCGGTCCGTCTGTTGGTCTGTCTGTCTCTCGGTCCGTCTGTTGGTCTGTCTGTCTCTCGGTCCGTCTGTTGGTCTGTCTGTCTCTCGGTCCGTCTGTTGGTCTGTCTGTCGGTTTGTACGTCTGTTGGTCCGTCTGTCCACCAAGTCCCTTTTTATCAAGAACGCGTGGAAGTATGAAACTGAAATAATGATCTAGAACCAGTGAGAAAATTCAAACTTTTAAGTCTATAATATATCATGTGTTATTTATTTTTTAACAATATGAATATGGTGTAGAAAATAAAATATTAAAATAGAAAAATAAACATTGCAAAGAACGAAGAAAAAAAACATGATTATAATAAAAATAAAATGTTGAGTAACCTTAAAATTTCTAAAATTTTAATTCAATAATATTCATAAAAAGATCAACAGATTCACATAATACGCAATAACAAAATAATATTCCAAATTATTTGAGTCAAAAGAAGAAAAATAAAAATTCAGTAGTCATTCAAATAAAAATTCTGTAGGCCAACGCAAACTAAAGATAAGGCCGTTTATGCTCCGTTTAAGTGCTTATTTTGCTTGTTGGAAACCTGGACTCTTAAAAAAGCTGACCGCAAACTAAAGATAAGGCCGTTTATGCTCCGTTTAAGTGCTTATTTTGCTTGTTGGAAACCTGGACCCTTAAAAAAGCTGACCGTTGCCGGATTGACGCTTTTGAGATGTGGTGTTGGAGAAAAATGCTTGGAATCCACTGGTCAGAGCATCGGACCAACGACTCCATAATATCCGAACTCATGTCACACTCACCACCATATGCCAAAGAAGAAAGTTTGATTTTTTTGGCCACATTGCCAGAAAGAGAGGTGATAACCTGGAAAAGTTGCTTCTACATGAAAAATAGATAGGAAAAGACCCAGGGACAGGAGTCCGGTACGTTGGTCAAACCAAATCCGTGTTACGCTGGACATTACAGTCTGCGACGCCGCATTGCCGAAGATGGCCATATGACCACATGGCGAAATATAGTCCACAAGAAAGCTAAAAAAACGACGTAAGGAAAAGGACGTGCTTATTTGACACTCGCTAGGAAATCAAAACCTATAGGGTATATTTACTAAAAAACGTTTTTTTCTTTTATTATCAAAAAATATGCGGACGAAGCCTCGGTGCGCTAGTCCGACTCACCCTTAACCGGTTTTTTCCTTGTATAATTCATTCTGACTACTGCTCTACTTGTCAGTGATATCTTTGAAAGACACTCTACATAATGCTCCTGAATTTTAAGGATGTCTGGCACTTTTTACAACAGTTTTAAGAGCTCTGTCGACGTCGCCTAAATATTCTAAAGGTACGCTTACTTTATAGAGGTGAAATAATATATGTTTTAAAAGTATTGGGGTACTTTTTCAGGTAGGTTTTATTAGGGTTTGCAGTAAAATCGTGTGTGGTCTAGTTTGTTTGATATGGCGAATTCACGCATAGCATGTTCGGTCTGACCTTTGGAATTTATAAAAGGTTTTGGCGAACAAGTTTATTTCGATTTTTGTTTGGTTGTATTGTTATTATGTACTCAACATACTATGATACTTCACACTAAAACTATTGAGGTTAAAGATTGTACGAACGTGCGTATTTTAGTAATTCTAAAAGAATTACAAACATACGCACGGCATAAACGGCTGAACGGATTTGGATGGGCAAATTAATAGACCGTGTCCGGCAAAGCAAGCTTTTTTTAAGCCCGGGAGTATGTTTCTTGGGATAGTATTTTACTTTCACGTTTGTGAAGCCACTGGAAGAAGCTAGTATTTAGATATACGAGTATAAAACTTAGTATTATTTTAAAAACTATTTTGTCACTCTGTATATCTTCTTGTACCTACTAGAAATTCTAAAATATTACAGTAGTCTTTTAACCCTTCAGATACCGTCAATTAGAGACACAATAGTAAGACAATAGATACGCGGCCACCGGTGGTCGCTTGGGGATTCATGAATTAATGATATCTACAAGATGACACAAAAAAGAAACGAGGCTATCTATAAAAATAAATAAATTCTAAAGTTATATACAAAAGAATTCCAACAATAGACGTCTATCGGCTGAAATCGTGATGATGATGGTAATATACAGAAAGTACTGGTCCAATTAAGACATTTTTTTCACCGATAGAAAGTTGCTTTATTTCTGAGTGATATAGGCTATTTTTTATGTAGGTACACGGGCGCGGCCGCGGACAAAAGCTAGTATTAGATATAATTTAAAAGATTTTTTAAAATTGAAGATTGGCATTTTCATTCGGCTTACATGCAAATACTCGTAATACATTATTCTTTACTTTATACATATGCTCATAGATCTTGAAAGACAAGATATACAAGCCTGCCCTGAGCATGAATACATAATCCAAGTGATTTACTGTCTTCTGTCAAAAGCGGTACAATAAGCCAACCCATTCATAGATACATTTTAGAGCAGCGGTGGTGGTTCGAGACATTCATTCGTTTTCAAACTAAGACGATCTAGATAATGTAACCTCCTACGCAAGGGTCGAAGCCTACTGGGGCCAGGGTTTGCTCCGAAAGGTAGCTCAGCCCTCGGTACGAAAGGCAACGAAGAAACGAGATAAATTTCACCTAAGTCACAGGTATTTTTTTTTTTTCACCAATGACAGTCGCTCCTGGTCGGAGCGGGAGATAGTGTCAGACTTTTACTGACTAAAAATTCACTCCTGTTCCTTCTTTGTCTTCGTCCCAGGGCCGTGGTTCTCATTTTCACACTGCCTGTGACCCGTTACAGAAATAATGAAAATTTAGTAACACATAATTGAAGTTTACATTATTGATTATATTACAATGTCAAAATATGTAAAAAATAAACATGAAATAATTTTATGCATCCTTAAAAGAAATGTATCAGCATCAATATCTTTTAATGCACAAAAGTTTTCTCTTTCACTTTTTATGCACAGTTAAAAATATCCCTTTAAATAATATCATTAACTAGCTTTTGCCCGCGCGGCTTCGCTCCCGCTCTTCCCTACTCCACCCTACTAAACCCAACTCTACCCTTCCCTACTCTACCGTACTCTACCGTACTCTACCCTACTCTACCGCACTCTACCCTACTACTCTACCCTACCCTACCCTACCCTACCCTACTCTACCCTACTCTACCCTACTCTACCCTACTCTACCCTACTCTACCGTACTCTACCCTACTCTACCCTACTCTACCCTACTCTACCCTACTACTCTACCCTACCCTACCCTACCCTACTCTACCCTACTCTACCCTACTCTACCCTACTCTACCCTACTCTACCCTACTCTACCCTACTCTACCCTACTCTACCCTAATTTTTTTTTCCATAAGAACCTTCTCCTCATAATAACAATCACAACAAAAAAAAAATCAGCCAAATCGGTCAAGCCGTTTTCATGCCAAGTCGTGACAACGGAAAACGGGGGTCATTTTTATATATATAGAAGATAGATAAATATAATATTATCAATAATTCACATACGCCTCTTTTACATACGTTGGCATAAGTAGTCTCTCTCTGATATTTCTTTTCACTGATTCGTAAAACCTCAAAAAAAAACTCTCTCATTTCTCACAAAATCGTATAGGTCAACATATAAGCCCAGTTTTATGTTTATCGAACATATTACAGGCGAAGCTAAGTTAATGGAATTACCTATAACTTGGGAAGAAAGTACGCCCTTTATTACAAAGCACTACCCACTACTTACGGGTAGTTTTTCATACTAAGTCCCAATGCCAGATGTCATCACAAATTATGTATTTTCTTCAGCTTTCTTCAGCAAATCTTGACCATTTTTGTAAAAGACTAATTTTTGTTCTTTTTTGCTGATTTGGGGAAGACGGAGTAAAGGTCAACGGTATGTTTTGCTCAAGAATTGGATTTCTTGTTTCCCTCTTTTCGTTACGGTTGTTAAAGTTTGTTGGCTGACTTGCGAGAAATACACGGCCCTGTTTATTTTTAACCGACTTCTAAAAGGAGGAGGTTCTATGTTCGGCTGAATGTATGTTTTTTTTTTTCACCGATATTTCGGTCAATTGTGGACCGCTTTGGAAAATTTTTTTTTCGATTGAAAGGTTATAGAGAAAGAAATATTGTTATGATCTGATCATGAACTGCGAAGATATGGAACAGAACTCCTCATAGAATCATAGCAGAATTGTCGTAACAAGTAAAATTGCTTTGTTTATACGTGTAGTCGATGACTGACTGAAAGAAAAGGGGGAGGAGAAAGGGGGAGGGGGTAAATTCATGTAATATAACCGTATTTGGGATTATAAGAATCGTTATGAGATGCACTCTGGCTATAAGGTAATTTATGTTTAGCTGAAGGGTAGGTACTTTTTAGTGGTGCTACCATAACTAAAAAGTGAAAAATAAAAAACTTTTTACAAAAAAAATTAAACCGACTTCAAAAAGTACAAAATAACTTTAATTTCGGAAGTCGGTGTTAAATAACGAAGAGATAAGATTAGGTATCTATTGAAACACCGACTTCCGAAATTAAAGTTATTTTGTACTTTTTGAAGCCGGTTTAATTTTTTTTGTAAAAAGTTTTTTAATGATATAAACTAGTGCTTGAGTGCGATCCCACCTGATGGTAAGCGGTGATGCAATCGTTGATGGTGAGGCGCACTCGTTTATTAAGAGCCGTATTTACTCTAGCTGTAAATAGGTCAATTTCAGGTTAATTTGTAAAGAACCCTCGGTACGCAAGGCCGAATTGCACTTGGCTAGTTTTTTGTTTGAGAGTGGGAAAATATTAAATAACTTCTCCCGTTCTTGATCGAGTGAGAGCGAGTGTTAGACTTTTAATGACGAGATCCCACCCGTGTTCAGATGCCTTTGGGGTCTCAGGGCCGTGTACCTTTAAAAAAAAACTGCGCTCTGAGTGTTCCGTACAAACTTACCTATGTAAATATTTCAATTCCGGAATGGACCTTCGGAAGATTTTGCCGAATCAAAAAAAATCTCTGATTCTGTGAAACAACAAAAAAAACATCGGATTTTTTCCTATATTTATGCTATCAGACCTTGCTTTATGCCAATTTCAGGATTTTAGGTCAACGGGAAGTATCCTATGAATTTCAATCTTTGAGAGTGTCAAAATATACGTTTTTTTGCGACTTAAAAGGCCATATCTTTTTTATTCATTAACTTAGAAGTTTGTTTTTTTTCACAACTTAAAGGGATCGCAGACATGAGTAAATAGTTTTAATTTCAACTCAATACCTCTACGTGTTCTTGAGATAAAGGGCCTTGACAAACAGACAACAAATTGGTCCTAAAAGGGTTTCGTTTTTTTCCTTTTGAAACACGGAACCCTAAAAAGATATGTGGTTCCGTATATTCCTCAGGTCTTTAGAAAGTTTCCGAGAGAACATCATTAATGTTGCAGACACGTTACACTCGCGGTTACACCCTTTATACTGCGGGAGGCTGCCTCCGTGTAATCTCAGAGCCTTTTGAAGCCTCATGGCTGTCTGTATTTGTGTAAGAATACTAGATAATGAAAATAGAGTGACATAGGTTTTTAGAATTGATATAATAATAATAATAATAATAATATTCCACAACTATTCCACAACGCTGTCTAGCCCCAAGCTAAGCAGAGCTTGTGTTATGGGTACTAGACAACTGATAAACATACTTATATATTTCTAAATACATATATAGTATAGATAAATTACACCCAGACACAGAACAAATGATAATGCTCATCACTTAAACATTTCATTTTGTCCTGGATGGGAATCTAGCCCACGACCTCCGGCATAGCAATCAGAGCCACTAACCACTAGACCAACAGGCCAGTCAATATCTTAAAGTTATTTACAACCATTTTAGGCATTCATGGCAAAAATATACTTATACTTGTGAAACACTAACAATTTAGCCGGGCTGTAATACTAACATCATAAACAACAACTTTTGTTCGATGACTTTTATAAAACATAATTCATTTACAAGCACAAACTTTCAAGATTTCGTTGTTCTATATAACACATTTCAACTCTGTATTTTGCTATACATACCTACGTCTGTATTACGTGACGCAAGTGTATCAAGCACCCCCGCCGCACGATCTCCGCTTACCTCTACTATTGTACCTACTGTGGGGACGAAAGGTTCGTTGACCTCCCACAAGGTGGACCGATGACCCTCACTAGAGGGTCCCGAGAATCCGATAGATGCGAGACGCACAGAACTGGTCATTTCACACATGTCATGGCCACACTTGGGGGAGGCCTATGCCCAACAGTGGACGCCTTTTGGCTGAAATTATGATGATGAATTATGGTCTATAGTAAGACCAGTTAAGTAAAATACAATTCGACATATTATTGAAAAAGTGTTTTATAGATATCCATCCATACTAATATTATAAATGGGAAAGTGTGAGTGCCTGTTTGTCCGTCTTTCACGGCAAAACGGAGTGAAGACTTGACGTGATTTTTTAAATGGAGATAGTTAAAGAGATGGAGAGCGACATAGGCTAATTTTTGTGTCTTTCTAACCCCCTACTTCCCAGAGGAATCGTGTTACCCCGAACGCGAGCGATGCCGCGGGTAAAAGCTAGTAGTCTTATAAAAACTAAGTATCGACTACCGTTCTAAAACTACATTACATGCAAAACTTAAAACTTTATTCATACTACCCAACTCTTGAAAGAACTTCACGATTTTACATAACTTCATCGCATTACTTCGGCAATTTCCGTCAGCCTTCGGCTCCCATCGTGTTTGTTCGCATTTACATTTCTCGTCTGATTTACATCGGAACTCATATCGGAAGCCATTACAGTACGTACGTTGACAATTTCCTTGCTTATTATAGGATACATTGCTTTGTATTGGCATATTTTGTATATGCTATGTATTGGCGACATGTTTTAGACGTTCTTTTTGCAATTCTTGTATGTAATCATATTGAAAGCCTATACGTTATGAAAATAATGGATAAGTACTTATATGTATGCTATGTAGCATGAAAAATACAAGGCAAGGTACATTGCTCGCCGTTGTTTCGTTGGGGAAAGGTTCTGGAATGGTGACCTCGTACCGGTAGATGCAGCGTTGGAAGGCCTCCTACAAGGTAGAGCGATGACCTGGTGAAGGTTGTGGGAATCCGATAGACGCGGGACGCGCGGATCGTTCATTGTGCCGACACTTGGGGGAGGCCTATGTCCAACAGTGGACGTCTATCGGCTGGAATGATGATGATGTATGCTAAATAGGCGACAGCAATCTACAGTATTGTCTTTTTTTTAGTGGGATATCATTAAATATTTTTTTCCGCTTTCGAGCGGTTATTCTTCACATTCTAGGGCCGCAGTAACTCTTTCGGACTATCCTAAAGCCACGTCAAGTCATACCATCACGTTCCCCAAGCAATCGTGAGGGAATGGACATCCTCACGCCCCAGCTACCGTGACAGGAGACTTCCCGAACGTTGGACTTGCCGTCGATTAAAAACGGATAGCTTGCTGTCCGCCCGGTCTGGTTAGGTAGGGTAGTTTTTCCTTCATAAATTCGAAAACGAAACAGCCACTGTCGCAAACCAGCATTCGACAACATTTTCGCTTACCATCAGGTGAAAAAGTGGTTAAAAGAGAGCTTAACTATTATAAAAAACCCTCATTTTTAAAGAAACGATGGCTTGCGCGAGACCATATGGGCCCAGCAAGGCCACCCATTAGGGCCACGGGAAATTTTTGTAAAGGCAACCCGTGTCCCTAGCACGCAATGGGCAACTAAAGAACACACTGGTACAATGTGCAACAGTTGTGGTTTTATTCAGTAAAAGTCTGACACACCTTCTAATTGCACCTGAAAAGCGATTATTCGAAAGGAAACTTGAGCCCCGGTATGAAGGCTGAAAGAAACGGCGTGGGGTTTTTAGTCAGTAAGAGTCTGACACTATCTCCCGCTCCACCCAAGAGCGGGTTTTGTCATAAGATGATTTTTCCCATTGATAAAAAAAAACCTGAAAAGCGAGAGAAATTACTGACGACTTCGCACCAATAAAATCACGTTCTGCAAGCTCTAAAAACTGGCGTTCACTCAATCCTACAAATCCACAATTTGCGCTCAACCGGTAACATTTCAACGGGAAGTGGGTTCGGATTCCCGAGGGCATCGTTCGGATATACTGGAATTTTCCGTAACTAACGTGACCAATCAGTATTGTCAGGTAGGCTAGAATTTCAGCCTGAAAGGCTCCATTAATTCTCACAGGCTGTGGATGTGTTAAAAGCCTTTGACCAGATGTCTGACCCATTTAGTCCGTCATGTGCTTCTGACCGTTGCTAAATGTTATGTTGTGGTCGTGTGTCGGATCGAATTAATTATCCGAATCGAAATTCAAATGAATCCTGACTACTGGTATTAATGTTTATGCATAGTGTGAAGATAGATAAATTGATAAATTTATTGGAAATCTTTATTGTGCATCAAAAATGTAACTTTATTTTTGGTGTACAATAAAAAGTACCTAGTAGGCACTTAAAATTAATAGGGTTTTTTTATGGTGGGAAGACAACCCCCGCTCTTGGGTGGAGCGGGAGATAGTGTCAGACTCTTACTGACTAAAAACCCAACCCGTTCCTTCAAGCGTTCATACCAGGGGGTCTACTCGCTTTCTCCGAAAACGAAGTTTCGATTGGAATTTTGCGTGTTTCCTATCACGGTTCCTTCTAATTTCGCACGAACGAAAATAGTTTGATGTTTCGAAAAAAAAAATATAATTATGACAGAGGATTGTTTGCAACTTTAACGTCAAATGAATATCGTTCGTTTACGAAAGTTTCGTTTCGGAGAAAGCGAGTAGACCCCCAGGGCTCGAGCTATCTTCGAAACTAACTAAATTTTATGTATAAGCTGTGTTATTTTTTGGTGTGCAATAAAGTTTATTCTATTCTATTCTATTCTAACCCTGACCCCAGTAGGCTTCGACCCAGCTGGGCCCCTGCTGTTGCTCACAACTCCTTGAACTAGGTACTTAAGGCGGGGTGTCACAATAATAGTGTTACTTACAAATACCAACTATGTATGTAGGTATATTTCAGGTATATTTCTAAAACAACAATTTTATAAAGTTACGTATAACGTCACGCCGTGCTACAATTTTTCACACGGGTTGACGTCACACGTAACTTTAATGGGCTATATCTATGCTATTATTTGTTTAATAAAAAAAAAATACGTGTCCATTTTTTTTTATAATCTAAAATACGGACTAAATAAAATGTAGTTATTTTGACCCTGGAAACTACCTTTATCACGATTGAAAGGTTATATCATATTGAGTTACACATAAAGTTTCCCCAACTATATGCAATTATGGGTTAACCCTTCAGATACCGTCAATTAGAGACACAATAGTAAGACAATAGATGCGCGGCCACCGGTGGTCGCTTGGGGATTCATGAATTAAACGATTAACCTTTCACCATTACTACGCCACTACTCACCATCTCACTAAAAGCTAGTGTAGGCAAGTAGGCAAGCTTCATGGCAACACAATGCAGTGCAATTTGTAACATTTGCCTAACCTAACGCGCCATGTTTACTCAGTGAGCCACATACACACCTCGATTCAATTCACTCTCGTATAGGTATCGATAAAAATCGAACCACTCGGTTATGGCTGCGCAATTTAAAAGCTATTTGCATATTTAGGTGATGATACAGAGTGTTGTGTGTGAACATGTTTTGGGTGGGTATTCTTTTTAACCGACTTCAAAGGAGGAGCAAAAACCAACTATCTATTTTTTTACCCAAATTAAGTTAAATATATCAATCGATTAGAAGCAGTGGTGGCCGTGTGGTAACGGCCCCGACTTGCGAGTTGTTGGTCATGGGTTCAAACCCAGCCAGGCGTATTACTTTGTGTAATTTGTTTCATCAGCACTGCTGTCAAAACGGTGATGTCCTTCACCGTTTTGATACATGCTTTATTCTTGAGTGACATTTACAGAAATATGTCACTCAGGAATAAAGCAGGTTTCTATCGGTGAAAAAATGGTAGCAATTGGACCAGTACTTCCAGAGATTACCTCTTAAAAACTTACCTCTTTATTCATATTAGTGTAGATTTAAAAAGTTAACTTTATCGAAATTGCACAAACTTTGTAACTAGCAGAATAGACCACAGCCATACAGGTTTTTATTCATTTCTTCCTGGCAAAATTAGCTTACACACAAGCTTAAATTAAATGCTCAAAATAGATTTACAACACTTACTACAAAACCTGCCTGTAACCCTACCCCTCTTAGGCACACAATTTACTGTTTTTCGCACTAGTGCGGAAAAGTGCACCAGCGAGCCCGCACTACAATTGATAACATTGATCGTAACAGGCTAGTCGCCAAGCAGCCCCCACGAGCCGCCAGGCAGCCCCCGATTATTTATTTTTTCGTATTGAAAAACGTCGTTTGATAAACGCTGTAGCATTCAACTTCATATCACAAAGTTTCTCCTCTTGTAAATCTACTATTATTTTAGTTAAAACCTTGGTATTATTACAATGAGAAGCAATTTATTTTTACTGCTCCAAATGTTGTAAGCCCTGCAGTGCCAAAACAATCTTCAACAGTGAAAATTTCTACAAAAACAAACGACAATCGCTGAAAATACTTTCCAATCCAATTATCTCTGTATGAAGGTTGCAAAGCGTTGCATAACAAAGTCCATGTTTGTGCAAAAGCAACCTATGTGTTACAAAAACAAACGTTATACAACATTTAGGTAACTGGAATACTCCACAACGGCTATTTATCGGCGTTCTTGCAAAGTTCCAGCGATACTTCACACCGGGACAGCTTTTCTTCATCATCATCATTTTAGCCGATAGACGTCCACTATTTGACATAGGCCTCCCCCAAGTGTCGCCACAATGAACGATTCTGTGCATCCCGCATCTGTCGGATGCCCGCAACCTTCACCAGGTCATCGGTCCAACTTCTAGGAAGCCTTCCAACGCTGCGCTTTCGGCCCCAACGGCAATCTGTTCTGCGAGCAATGTGCCCTGCCTATTGCCACTTAAGTTTGGCGATTCTTTGTGTTATGTCGATAACCTCGGTTCTCCTGCGGATATCTTCATTTCTGATTCGATCACGCAAGGAAACTCCGAGCATAACCCTTTCCATTGCCCTTTGGGTGACTTTAAGCTTTCTGATGAGGCTCATTGTGAGCGACTACTTTTCGGAATCATACTGGTCATAGAAATACACACACAGCTCTTACTACAAAGCACAGGTCCGATCGTATGTGGAGTACTACAGCCACATAATTGCAGGTGCTGCAAAATGACACCTAGCAGCTTTGGACTCGGTAGAAAGGCGTGCGAAGGCGTGTGTGGACTAATTGGTGATCCAGATTTGAAAGAAAGAAAGAAATAATTTATTTGGTACAGCAAGGCCAAACACAAATACAAGAAATAAAAAATAATGTGGTTGTGTGCCTCATGGCTGCACCAAAATACTAGGATTTGATTAAGTCTAATTTACAAAGCTTTACAAGTGTAGGGTAGCCAGCCTTTCGGTATTTTTCAGAATGCATTTTGAAGAGTGTACATGGGATTACATGACTTAATCCCGCAATCTCATTTTTACCATCGAATAACCTGACGAACGGCGATCCAGACTAAACATTTGGCGTTCGAATATAATTTGGGTATCTTCAAGGCTACAGTGAATAGCCTCTTACTAAACTAGTGCGCCTCACCATCAACGATTGTATCACTGCTTACCATCAGGTAGAATTGCAGTCAAGCACTAGTTTATACTAGCAATTAGAAAATTAAGTTAATTACAATACAGGCATAAGATAATTTTTTCTGAATCTTTCATCTTTCTTTGTTTAAAAAACCGGCCAAGTGATAATCCTAAGCCATACAAATATTCGAAGCAGTATTGCTAGCAAAGGAGGAGGCCCACCATATCAGGCAACGGCGCGCTCGCCGCCGCCGCCGGGATTCCGATCCTGATTTCCGGCCACAATAGGCACGGGTTCGCGGACGGCGAGCCATGGGTAGCTCGCTGTCCGACCATCCGGTAACTGTCCGAACCAAGCCCAAGACGTCGACAGCGCTCACTATTCGTGCGCGCCTCAAGGAGTTGTCAACAACAGGAAGAGGCCCAGCTGGGTCGAAACCTACTGGGGCCAGAGTTATCCGAAAAGGAGCTCGAGCCCTGGTATGAAGGCTTGAAGGAACGGGGTGGGATTCTCCCGCTCCACCCAAGAGCGGGGGTTGTCATTGGATGATTTTTGCACACCAAAAAAAGCGCTTCAAGGAGTTGTGAGCAACAGGAGGGGCCCAGATAGGTCGAAGCCTGCTGGGGCCAGGGTTATCCGAAAAGAAACTCGAGCCCCGGTATGAAGAGGCTAGAAAGAACGGGGTGGGTTTTTAGTCAGTAAGAGTCTGACACTATCTCCAGTTCCACCCAAGAGCCCCCGCTCTTGGGTTGTCATAAGATGATTTCTGTCCACCGTAAAAAAAAAAAAGAAAAAAAAGCCGTACAAATATTTGTTCCAAGCGGGAATAAAACCCCTGAAACAACATCGTAGTCAATCCCAGTTTCTCAATCAAATACAACAACCGATACTAAAGTTTTACATTACTTACGAACATAATACTTTCCTTATTACAAATGAAACAGGCGACACGGAATAAGCTCCAACTAGTCAGGATATTGCTTTGGTAAGGTCCCTGCCCATTATTTTCACGCAATTAGACAGAAACTGCGGAAAGTAAGCAATTTATTTTTATTATCATACAAGTTGACTCGACAGACGTTTATTTTGTTTCAAATCGTACAACCGCAAAAAATATAAAGTGTAAAATCTATTAAATCAACCACTAATTTTTAATTAGTACAAATACTTTAAGGGTTTAATTCATGAATCCCCAAGCGACCACCGGTGGCCGCGCATCTATTGTCTTACTATTGTGTCTCTAATTGACGGTATCTGAAGGGTTAAAAGTAAAAAGGTAAAAAAAGTAAAGGGGGGAAGGTTAAGTAAGGGGGTAAAAGTCTTGTTATTATATAAGTGGTCTCAGTAAATAATATTCTTAATCAGCAATAAGTTGGTTTATATCCCAAAATATCACTCAATTTATTGAAACATTGTACAGGCAATTTATGGATTACTAGCTGCTCCCAGCGGCTTCGCCCACGTGATAGCAGAAAATTATCCCAAGGGAACATACCTCCGGGATAAAAAGTATCCTATGTCCTAGTTCAGGACATGGTCTATCCGTGTACCAAATTTCATCAAAATCTGTTTTGCCAATTAACCCTTCAGATACCGTCAATTAGAGACACAATAGTAAGACAATAGATGCGCGGCCACCGGTGGTCGCTTGGGGATTCATGAATTAAGCGTGAAGACGTAACAAACAAACAAACTCACTTTCGCTTTTATAATATTAGTAAGGATGAAAACTGGTGTTTGTTTTTGTATAATTTTTGTAACGAATTGTGCGTCTATTCAGGCAGAATAAACAATTTTCCTTTTTCTTTCTTTATTTTCGGATTTTTTCCTGAAAACACTAAAAATAACTGAAACTGTTCGTCCAAAATCTAATTCTGAACCTTCTATCTAAATCCAGCGGCTCACTGAGATACTCAGACTACCGTTTCGTCTAGCTGGGTCCACCCTTGTCGCTATTTTTGGAATTGAGCAAGGGATGAAGTAGCAATATGTCCAACCGACGCCAACCCATTTCCATTTCATCTTGCTCATTCCGAAGGCTTAGTAGCTTTAGGTTTTCTAGAGAATAGTTTTTTCTACGTTTTATACAGGAGTAACCTTCTATTTTATAGAGTTAGAAATAACACTCTGTTTTTAATTCTCTTTAAAAAAATAAACGATGTAGGTACTTCCTAACATTACTTCTTAACAACGATGAAAGAAACCATTTATATCAATAAATAAGTGAACATAACAAAACCATCCAATGTTCTCACTGCTGGAACTCAAGCCTCCTCTCTAGGAGAAGAAATAATAAGTTTACGCTGTACACATAAATTATTTCTTAAATAATTAGAAATAGCTTACTGTCTACACATAAAACACATAGAAATGAAGAAGGAAACAAATTGACATGAACAGGATAATTGTTCTTGGATAAATAACGACAGCGTACCTGTAAAAGCGGAATTAGAATAATAATAATTTTAATAAAATGGTAATAATATGATCAAAATCTTAACTTTATATAAAACTAACTTGCCGCAGAATCGCTACAAATGCTTGCACTAAAAATAGATTCAGAAATGTAAATATGACTAAGACACTCGAACCGCATCGTGGAATTGACCACAGTATTACTACGATTCCGATGAAAACTGATTAAATTTCCTAGAAAATTCATGACCTTTTCTTGGTCGAAGTATCTTGGAAAAGATAAAAATGCAGAGGAGACACAGACTACAGCATATTTTATTAGGTCGAATTACAATATGTAGAACTACTCTATTGATACGTGTTCTGGAAACCTATACAACTATATAAACCTATACACCTATGTCCAACAGTGGGCGTGTTTCGACTGAAATGATGAGACCTGCGATAGGCAAGTTGAAAAAAAAATATCGTCCTTCTATGCAAATAATAAATTGCTGAAGTAATTTCACTAAGCAATTCTGAACATGCTTATATCAGAACGTGCGTTTATTATGTTAGATGTATTATTTTTTTAACTTACTAGCTGCTCCCAGCGGCTTCGCCCGCGTGATAGCAGAAAATTATCACTGAACATACTTCCGGGATAAAAAGTATCCTATGTCCTATTCCAGGACATGGTCTATCCGTGTACCAAGTTTAATCAAAATCGGTTTTGCCATTTAGGCGTGAAGACGAAGACGAAAGCGAAAGTGAGTTTGTTTGTTACAAACAAACAAACTCACTTTCGCTTTTATAATATTAGTAAGGATTTTATACATCTTAACTATTTAATATTATAAACTAATAGGTAAACATACAAACTTAAAGTAATAATCGTCGTGTATTAACAGTCGTGATGTGTATTAATTATACATATAAGTACCTATATGCCGCGCTATTAAACTTGCCATAACTTGTCTAAAGGTACATATATCGCTTGCTCAAGCATTCTTGTTATTCAGCCTTATATCCAATAAAAAACCTATTAGCCTTTCAATTATCTTGACACACAAACAAACTTCGATCGGTTCACTTAAAATTCCATTACAAACACGCTGCTGCAGTTGGTAGCACACATTGTATTATTGACCATTAGTGAGGAGCTCGCGTGCCACTACTCCAAACAAAATGGCTGTTACCAGCGTTTCCTTCCTGCGGTCACACTCAAACCACAAAACAGATTGCCATAGAAGGTCAGGTCCACCTCTGTATACAATGAGCTAAAAGCACGCATAGTTTGCTATACAGCCTTATTTTTAATTTATATGCGAAAGTTGCTCCTGTCTAGTATTTTACAAGTTTTTATTTAGTTTCACCTGTCCCGTTGTGTGTCTGTAATCAAATCTTGTAAATTAAATTAGACCCACTTCCCGGTTACCGATTGAGCTGAAATTTTGCTTGCATGTGTAGATCAGATGACAACGCAAAATTATTATGGCAAATAGCTGATCTGATGATGGAACCGGAAGGTGGCTATAGGAACTGCTGCTGCTGTTGCACGACGTAACCCCATCGAGTTTGGACTCGTATGATTCGTCTTGACGAGTAATAATTATATAGGCATACCGAGCTATAAAAGCTTCCTATAAAAAAAATATTTTTATTAAAAGCTTCTTTATGTAAAGAATCTATGTACTAAATTTCAAAACTGTATTATGGAAAATCACAAAGTTATGAGCCCGTGATGGTACCTGGTCAGTGACAGTAATACATGGTCACCGGGCCACCCGGACAACCGAGACTAAGGGGTGGTTTTGGTCCCGCAACCAGCGGTGCACTGGTACCTAATGCAAGCTATGACCTGCCGTGACCTGTTTTGTACTTAGTTTCGGTGGTGTCCAACTTGTGACTTTTTTTTAAATATTTTACAGAATAAAAATCTATAAAAAGTAAAAAAATATTAGCATCAGGTCCTCGTCATCATGAAACATATTTAGGACTGGTTAAGATGAATCTAATGAGCGCAAAGACGCATTCCAAGATTCCATCAGCCACCTCCCAGTTCTAGCATCAGATCCTCGTCATCATGAAAAATGCTTAGAATTGTTCACATATATGTTTTCAATAGTAAAGTATATATATCCATTAAGTGTTTAATTCATGAATCCCCAAGCGACACCCGGTGGCCGCGCATCTATTGTCTTACTATTGTGTCTCTAATTGACGGTATCTGACGGGTTAAGATTCCTGCCACAGCCAACAAACGAGCTAATGACCTTGACCACCTGAACAAATCATCATAAATTGTATCTAAGAACCATCTCGACAACTTCAGCTTTCAAATAAAAAAACCGCATCAGAATCGGTCCATTCGCTTAGAAGCTACGATGACACATACACACAAACACCTCAAACTTATAACACCCCTCTTTTCTGGCGGGGATTAAAAACAGGAAAAAGAAGTGGAAGATGTATGCTAGTCTAACTATGCATGCGTCCATTCGCTAGTTGCATGGTCACGACCTTCCACACTTGTTTTATTTTTATACACACTACATTCGAGATTTTTATCAAGTATGGCGGAAAATTAAAGTGTGTTTTTACTTTTTTAATGGTCCTTAACCGCTTGTAGGTAATTTACACATGCTATAATTAAGGCTTTATGACCTTGTTAAGTTTATGATTTACAATGTAGCTACTGAAGTTTAATGTAACTTAACAAAAACAGAAAGAAAGAAAAAGAGTTTATTTGCGTCCAACATGACGCGTATCCTAAAAATAAATAAATGTAACAAGTAACAATATCGTACTTAAAACTATCAGCTAGATAGGATATGCGTCACATCAGTGCAAAACGGCCAGTGCTCAGCATAATGCTGGGGCTCGTGCAGGACAGAGCCACAGCGCTGATTTTCATCATCAGCCGTTTTCGACGATGAGACGCCAACTGGCCAGCAAGGATTACAAAAAACACGTTATCTATCACGGGGCGCCTTTTTTTTGGTGGGCAAAAATCGTCCAATGACCACCCTCGCTTTTAGGTGCAGCAGGAGATAGTGTCAGACTCTTAATGACTAAAACCCCACCCCGTTCCTTCTAGCCTTCATACCGGAGCTCAAGCGAACTTTCGGATAACCCTGGCCCCAGTATGCTTCGACCCGGCTCCCTATGCTTTCCAGGACCGGGATGATTCTCTTGAAGAATTCCACAATCCTAGCAGACATCATATAATCTCTTTCCTAATATCAGGAGTTAACATATCAGCTCCAAGTCACTAGAACTCAAAACTCAGTTATTACGTACTTATTCAGGAAACCAAGTTTACGTTTGTTCCAGCATCTTAATAATATTGATTTTGCAGTATTCTCTGAACTTCTAGACCGCACAGTTTGTTCAGCATCTTCAATTTGATCGTTTTGTTTGTCCTTTCAGCTCCTGCAGCTTTCACCTCTTCCGTTAGTCATAATTTGAGTTGTAAAATAGGTACACTTTGAATTGAACTTATTATCAGATATTATTGTTATATTATTTATTTATTTTTTGTCGACGGGGAAAATCATCGTATGACAAAACCCGCTCTTGGGTTGAGCGGGAGATAGTGTCAGACTCTTACCGACTAAAAACCCCGCGCCGTTCCTTCTAGCCTTCATACCGGGGCACGAGCTCCCTTTCGGACAACCCTGTCCCCAGTAGGCTTCGACCCAGCTGGGCCCCTCCTGCTGCCGACAACTTCTTGAGGCGCGCGGGAACAGTGCGCGCCGTCGACGTCTTGGACTCGGTCCATTACCGAACGATCGGACAGCGAGCTACCCATGGCTCGCCGTCCGCGAGCCCGCGTATGACTGTCATATCGTTATGGCGTGCATTTTTATTAAGATCGTAATAAGAGCTATAAGTACGAATAAATGGGATACCTACCTGTAGTTTGTTTTAACACGAAGATCTTTATTTTTACTACATCGCTAAGTTTGCAAGTAATTACACAAAATAGTGTTTACAAGCCACAAAAGTACTTATAGGTCTGTAATTTGTGTTAGCCTCATAGAGAGGAGGCCTGATTCCCAGCAGCGCAAATTTTAAAAAGGCTAATGATTATGAATTTGTTATAGACATTTATTTTACTATAGGTACCTTCTAATACATTATATAAAATCTTGTGCCACAGTGTAGATAATCGAAGTTCTCCAAAACGACTACAGATTTTCATGAAATTTTTGGGTAAATTTAACGGGTCTAAAAATAAATTTTAAAGAATTTTTCACCCTTCTCCCACCAACAATTTTTTAATCGCAATATTCGAGATAATTAATCGATAGAACAACGTTTGCCAGGCCAGTTAGCATAGGTATATATGCTGGATTTATTTTTCAAGTGGGTTTGGATGACCAAACCCGATGCTTTCATAGCATCGGGTTTGGTCATCAATATCGAAAAATACTTAAAAGTAATATTTAGTCCGATTTAAACTAAAATTGGAAATGTATCATAGGCTTGCCAAAAACCAGTACTCCTAACCAGGAATCGAACTAACTGAGTTTAAAAAAGGAAACTTAACTACACCATACAATAAACAGTGTAAATGGTTTTTTTTTAATGGTGGAAATAATCCAATGACTTCTCCTGCTTTACGTGGAGTGGGAGGTCATGTTAGACTTTTACAACTAAAACGACACCTGTGTCTTTCAGTAATGTATAGTGTAGGATATCTAATACATAGAATCATTAATTTCAAACAATGCGGAGGAATTTTTCCACGCCTTACTTTAAATTGCCATTTTTTTTATTTTTTTTATTTTAGTTCTCTAGGGTTTTATTTTAATTTTTTAAGTTAGTTTTAATTAATTTAAGTTTTTAACTAGAAATAATTATTTTATTGTCTTTCAGTTGCCTTTTGTTGTTTTAAGACTACGGGTTTTCTTTTCAAAAATTCTCCGCAGTCCTAAATAATATAGCTGATAAGGTTCAAATTCTATAAAGTAATAAAATAACATATGGCATATGTATAGCAGTCATCTGGGAAATAAAAATAAACAACCGTTTACTACATTCCAATGTCAAATGACGCAACAATGTGTAACGCTCCCCTCCTTCATAATCTACACCAAGGACGAAACGTGACCGCCTCGAGAAAGACGGGATAAAACACAGCACAATCGTGTGTATGCGTCCTTCTATTGTTTGCATAGATATAGACAAGAAAGATGAAAGAGGTTTTTTTATTGTTGATAGGTTCGCGCTTGACCACTATCTCACCTGATGGAAAGCGACGATGCGGTCGACGATGGAACGCGCTTACCTAGAAGAAATCTATTCACTCTCGACTTAAAAATTTTCGGGTTGTAGCTATCAGGAAACACAAACTCCGGCACTCCTTAGCTGCACGCACAATGAATGTGTTCCCAAAACGTTTTGTGCATATAGGTGGTATATCTACCATGTACCGGTGGCGCATCGCCGTGACTCTGGTAGTCCGATGATGGAACGGGCTAGGCGGATTTAGGTTATGCAATTCCGACGCACACTCCCCGAAATGCAACCGGTAGAAAACCGACAGGCACTCGGCGTCGATGATCTAGACTTTGAAGCCTCGACTCGACGAGTGTATCATTGCCAATTATCCTTCTGGCTCGCCTCTCAATTTCCTCAAGTACATCAAGCTGGTGGTTAGAAAGAAAATACTTTCTGATTTGTACTACAACGAGTGTTGCCGCTTGCCCCACACTCTTTAACTCCCAGGCAAACCTGTTCTATCGTCGACCGCATTGTAGCTTTCTATCAGGTAAGATAATGGTCAAGCACGAGCCTATGAATTATATATAAATAAACTTTTAAATAATATTAAACTAGCTTTTGCCTGCGGCTTCGCTCGCGTTAAATTCGTTAAATTCCCCCATTTTAGGGAAGTGAGGGGTTAGAAAGAGACAAAAAGAAGCCTATGTTATTATCCATCCCTTCAACTAACTCCACTTAAAAAATCACGTCAATTTCACACTCCGTTTTACACACACTTTGCCATTTATAATATTGGTATGGATTGAATTTTATACTGATTGATAGGGTCGCGCTAAAATAACACACCCGTGTTTGTTTAGTAGACCTTTGCTTTCCAGAGCCGCGGTGACTTATATAGGTAGACAGTTTATTTTTTTTAAACTCAATTTGTATACTACAGATAAACTTAAGCAAAACACGAAAGGTACTCAAAGGTGCCAGTAACAGTGCTGAGGCGACCTGCCGATGCCAACAATAGGCCATTGTGATTGAGAGCAGATCATACAATTTGTAAAGCGTTTACACAATGGTGGATACTGGCCACACTTGTTGTTTGACAGATTAATAATGGTTGTGTCAGAGCTCTTTTATAACTTAGCAAAGTAAATAAAAAAGTTATTTAGTAGATAGTTTTAATGTGTCAAAATATGGCGATGTTTGTGAACCTTTTCTTTCTTTCAAAAAGGTTCACAAACATCGCCTTATTTTTAGGGTTCCTTGTTGTCAAACCTCAAAAGGAAAAAACGGATCCCTTATAGGATCACTTTGTTTTGCGTCCGTCTGTCCATCTGTCTGTCTGTAATGACTCTTTATCTTAGACAAGTATAGAGGTGTCGAGTTGAAATTAAAACCATATACTCAAGTCTGCGAATTCTTGAACCTGTAAAAAAATTAAACTTGTAAGTTAACGACAAAAATAAGATACGGCCGTTTATGTGGAAAGAAACGTACATTTCGATACTCTCGAGGAAATCAAAATTCATAGGGTACTTCCCGTTGACCCAGAATCCTAAAATTTGGCATAAAACAGGTCTTATAGCTCAAGTATAAGAGTAAATCTAAAAACTGTAAATTTGTTATGACGTCACAACTTTCTTTGTTTTTACGTTTCGGAAAATTTTCCACCACTAAATTTTGGAATTGAACTATTTACATAGGTAAGTTTGAACGGAACCCTCAGGGCATGAGTCCGACTCTCATTTGCCCAGGTTTTTTTCATCTGTAGAGAATTATATAATTGGAGAATTATTCTTGCTCCAGACCATGGCCTGTACCAGGGTCGAGCGTGACAGGTTGCCACCACTTAATTTTGGCCGTAGTCAGGGCAGATATGATGCCAAATACTGTAGAACAATGATTCCCAAAGTTTCATGAGTAAACCGTAGCCCACCAAACAATATGAGAGCAGTTTTGTATTGTATGCGGTATCTTATTTGAATTTCAAAGTATACTTTTCAGAACAAGGCGACTACTAAAATTGTTACGAGTATGATTATATCGTATTTATTCGCGTCAAGGATAACTGTTTTTGAAGAGCTAATAAGGATGCCAATTTGTCTAGAATTCTTCTTCTTTTTAACCGACTTCTAAAAAAAGAGGTTCTCAATTCGGATGTTTGTATTTTTTTAATGTCTGTTCGTCATCGACATCGTCGTCATCAACATAACTTCGTCGCTTGTCAACCGATTTGAAAAAATATTTTTTTTGTTGGAAAGGATATGCTTCCAAAATAGTTCCATAGTCATCAAGTTGGGATCTGATGATGGAATCTTGGCAAAATTGAGAGAACTCCTCAAATTCAATTATTTGTTTAGTGAAGTCGGTTATTTATTTTTTTAAGTTTTATTCCTGCCCTTATCCCATATTACTTAGGGTCGGCGTAATACGTTTTCTTTTGTCTAGAATTATAACCCAAAAAATCATGCTTAGCTAAAGTCCACGTTATTTAAAAACTACAGCAAAACAAAATTGTAAGTCTGTGTTTCCTGATACCTACCACTTGGGGGTCTTTAAGTCAAAAGTGAATAGGTAGGTTACTTCTAGGCAAACGTGCTCCATCGTCGACCACATCATCGCTTACCATCATGTGAGATGGTGGTCAAACGCGAGCCTAGCAATAATAAAATAAAAATGTTTTTTCCCCTTCTTCTTAATACAAACTGTCTTAAGACATTTAGCAATAGGTATGTCGCAGGGAAATGAGGATATCAGAGATTTCACAAAATCCCTAGGAATATCACGAAATCCCGGAGATGTCGAATATTCTTGTTTATTACATATTCTTACGAAAAGTGTCCAGTGATATGACAAAATGCCAATTTATCGTCACTGATATGTCGTTTCTTTCTTTTTTTTATCTGATATAAACTAGTACTTGACTGCGATCCCTCCTGATTGTAAGCAGTGATTGTTGTTGGTGAAGTGCACTAGTTTAGTTTCACTAAACTAAATCTAGTAAAATGTCACAAAAGCAGATTTTCTCACGTGCATCAAGCTGGTGGTTAGAAAGGAAATACTTTCTGATTTGTACTACAACGAGTTTTGCCGCTTGCCCCACACTCTATAACTCCTAGGCAAACGTGATCATTAAAGTAATGAACGTTTTGACAGAATTCTGAGTAGCAAAATTAAATAAGTAGAGTTATTTAGTTTTCCTAGAACTTTGTTAGTTTTATGATAGAATTTGTAAATTGAAGAAAAAATCAACAACTTATTTTATTTAATTTATTAAAAATTTAACTAATCATTGACTACAGTTATTGATTTATATATTGAGTTGTTTATTTTTCCTTCAAAAACTTAGAATTAGTTTGAAGATATGCATTATTCCATCTGAACGACAAAAATGGCTATATTTTTGGAACGGAATAAGATAAGTAAATTCCTGTAAGACTCAAACATGCGTCATGTTTTGGATTATTTAAAAATAGGGAAAAGACAAAATCACCAAAAACGAAGTTATTTAGTTTTCCAAATACGGGGACGATCTATCGTCGGCCATACGTCGGATATTGCCGAATAAAAATCAAGTCATGCATTTCTCTCTCTCTCGCTCTAGTACTCAGTACTCACACGGGCATTAGTGGGAGTAAAACAAATGCGTCGCTTGAGCTGGCGCAGCTCAAGTCAACAAGTTCTTTAATCTGGCGGTGTACGTGGCAATATTTGTGTTCCCTATATATTGTGGTGACCGTAGAGGCCACACTACATTATATTGCTGGCTTGCATACTGGCAGCATAATAAATACCTTTTGCGGTTTATGTTTAAAAAGCATAGGATTTATGAACAAGATTGATTAGAGTTCAATTATGTTAAATTATAGGAGGACGTAATTTTTACTAATAATGGTAATTCAGATATCGCGCTTCTAGTAATGCAATGTAGTTTAATAAGTACACGAAGCGTTTCATTAGAGCCCTACAATCATCATCATCATCATCAGCCTTTTTATATTCCCACTGCTGGGACTCTGGCCTCCTCTCTAGGAGAGGGAATGAGCCGTAATCCACTTTTGGGTTTGGTTTGTCAATGTCACATGTCTTCGAATTTTTGGTTCTACGACATGCCTGTACCTTACAATATTTATAGCTTAATTCCATCATTACAAAACAAGCAAAACCTTTTTATAAAAAAAAATAACTGACTTCACTAAAAAATGTAATTGAATTTGAGGAGTTCTTTCGATTTTGCCAAGATTCTATCGTCAGATCCCAACCTGGTGACCATTTCGAAAGTATACCCTTTTCAACAAAAAAAGAATTTTTCAAATCGGTTGGCAAGCGACGAAGATACGCGCGAACAAACATAAAAAAAATACAAACATCTGAATTGAGAACCTACTCCTTTAGAAGTCGGTTAAAAATAAAATAATAGAAGACAGTGACTGAAACTGTCACAATTACATCACGCTTATCCATGTCAAGGTTATTTAAAAATCCTTGTACACCCGTAAACTAGAACACTGAAAATTCCACTAAAAAGGAAGACATCACAAAAATATTTTCCTTCCCATTAAATCGACATCATTACTCCATATCATGCAATGTTTGTGTGTCATGTCAACAGATGTGCGGTATTCAAGCGGTATAGAGGGACCGGACAGGTATTTACCGCGTACCTGGAGGGTAGATGACGGCTTTTGTAGGGTTTATTAAGTAGGAAACTCGTGAATAGCAGCTATTAACATGTGTATGCAAATTTGGACTGCGTGGTTTACGATATAGTTTTTATAGCTTTTGTGTGTTGTATTTGGGTTAATAGTATGCGCTTTATTGATGTTTATATTATGGTATTTTGAAGATATTAAAGTTTTACTTTCAAACTTTAATTGGATTTTTACGTTAGTTATAAATAACAATAATATTCACTTAAGATTGCATCACTGCTTACCGTCAGGTAGGATCGCAGTCAAGCCCTTATCATCATCATTTCAGCCGATAGACGTCCACTGTTGGACATAGGTCTTCCCCAGGTCATCGGTCTACCTTGTAGGAGGCCTTTCAATGCTGCGTCTTCCGGTTCGCCACTCCAGAACTTTCAGCCCCAACGGCCATCTGTTCTGCGAGCAACGTGCCCTGCCCATTGCCACTTAAGTTCTCCCGCTTTGGAGAGAAGCGAGCGGGAGCGTCAGACTTTTAATGACTAGAATCACATCTGTGTCCTTCAGTTGTGTCAGAAATAGTAATCAGTTCCTGATACCGGAGAGATACTATTTTTTATATTTTTTTATGATTTTTTTAAAGAAATATTTAAAAATGTATGAAATAAGATAAATTAACAAATCTATGTATAAAAATCTGACATAAGAATAATCTTTATTTGTACAGTAACCTTCACCACGACAAACACTAGGACCTAGACCATGACGGTTAAAGTAATATTGTTTTAATCTTGTTTCGGTGTGTGTAAGAGACAGAGCTATACAGGTTGTCTAGCGCCATCTCTTACCCACACTAAAACAAGATTAAAACAATATTAGTTTGAACGTCATGGTAACCCCGTAGGTCGATGCGCACAAAATGACAATGAATTAAAGTTCACACAGATTAAGAAAACTTTGACTCCCAAATTAGGAAATCTTGTGACTCCTAAGTCAACCAGAAATAAAACATATTCTTCACATCTCTAACCTTACTCTACTATTTAATCAACATTATCACCTCACAACAAACATAGAACCTTAATCATTAATTACACTAAACTCGCTTACAAACTTGCGTCGAGTACTTAGGCGAGTAGCCAGTCGTGTTCAACTACAAGTTGTGCCAGTAACGACTGTTTCATGGCACGAACTTAACAACATGTGCACACCTGATGTTTACAGCTTATGTACATAAACACCTGACCAATATTGTTTCGATGTTGTTCCAATGTAGCATAATAGCGTAGCATAATCAGCTTTATAATGTTCCCACTGCAGGGACTCAAACCTCCTCTCTATGAGAGGGAATGGGCCGTAAACTACCATGGCAAGAGGGTCCAGTGTGGGTTGGTACCAATATGTTAATTAATTAGCTTAACGAACCCCACAATTAACAAGCTTTTAATGAAAATATTTTTTCATACCAAGCTTTTATAGCTCGGTATACATATATAATTAATACACGTCAAGACGAATCATACGAGCTCAAACTCGATAGGGTTTGGCTACGGAGTAATACTTACTCCGTGCCCATAGCCACCTTCCGATTCCATCATCAGATAAGCTCCTTGTCTTAATAATTTTGCATTGTCATCTGATTGACACATGCGTGCAAAATTTCAGCTCAATCGGTAACCGGGAAGTGGGTCTAATTTAATTTGCAAGATTTGATGACAGACAAACATCGGGACAGGTGAAACTAAATAAAAGCTTGTAATAATATCCCTACTTAATATTATAAATGCGAAAGTAACTCTGTCTGTCTGTCTGTCTGTTACGCTTTCACGCAGAAACTACTGAACGGATTTAGATCAAATTTGGTAGGTAGGTAGAAGAGACACTGAAATAACACATAGGCTACCTATAATTCCACTGCTGAGCACGGGTCTCTGCCCGCGCGATATAAACTGGAGTCCACGCGGGCGAAGCCGCGGGCGGAAAGCTAGTCAAAGAATAATTTCATTTCAATGTTCATATTATTGTTAATGACTGAAATTTAAAACCACGTTAGTACCATAATTAAAGGCATACATTCGTTAATTATTAGTTCGAAATAAAAGAAATAATTCCAAATTCAACAAATATACAATTTTTAAACAGGTTGCTTTGATATTTTTGGATTGGCTTGGAATTATAAGTTCAAATAAATATTGTGGGTAAATTGTTCTTTTTTTTTTAAATAATTATTTATTGTTTGGTTGGAAATCTAATTAAATAAAATATTTTTTTATCTGATGGTGTTCATTCATATTTTGCAACAAATTCACGTGTTCGCGTAGGAATACGTTTAGTTGATCTATAGCCAAGGTTGCGAAAAGAACGGTGTTCCAAATAATTCACACGGTTATCATTTGTTTTCCAAAGTGACAAACTTCGTGAGTGATATCGATAGTTTAGTAACAACGATCTATCATGGAGGAAATGGTGTGGATGTTATTCACTTATATTCAATTCTACATATTACAAAGAAAAATATAGTAGTTTATCTTGCAGAAAAGAAAGCGTAAGCGGTATTTAAAAAAAAATGTTTTAATTTTGTTGTAATTTTTTTTCAATACACTTAGTCAAAAACTAGCTCTAATTCCTCTATCGTACAAGTGCGTCACACGTCAACAATCATGAGTCACACGTCAACAATTATGAGTCACACGTCAACAACCATGAGTCACACGTCAACAACCATGAGTTATTCTGTCAAAGGCCGAGCCCGAGTCCACGGCGCGTAGCATTCTACGCGTACCTCAAAGAGACGTCAGTAAAACTTGAGGGGCCCAGTAGAGCCGATGCCAATTAGAGCCATAGCAAATTTCTGAAAAAAAAACTTGTGATCCTAGATCGCAAAAGGGCAACTGAAGAACACAGGTGAGTTTTACTTTGAGATTCAAACTCTGACCCGCCATCTCGCTCTGCCCTAAAGTGGAAGAAGTTATTAGATGATTTCCCACTTTAAAAAAATAATAATCGCCGAATGACAAGTTTGTTAAATGGGTGATTCTTTGAAACCGAGAGAATATCTCATTCATCTGGCCTAGTTTTTGCTTTTCAAATTGACATTTTTATTTGCAACTATTAGTTTTCCCCGACCCGAAAAGGCACTCATTTGCGCCCAGTAGTTTACGACTCAAAATAGATAGCTACGAAAACAAAGCCAGATGAATGAGACGTCCAAAAGACATTCCATGCCTCGGAGCGGAAGATAGTGTCAAACTCTTACCGACCAAAAAACCCACGCCGTTCCTTCTTACCTTTCATACCGGGGCCGAGCCTTTCTTTCGGAAGCAGAATCTTGGCCCTAGTAAGCTTCGACCCAGCTGGGCCCCTGCTGTTGCTGACAACTCCTTGAGGTACGCGGGAACAATGCGCGCCGTCTACGACTTGGGCTCGGTCCGGACTGTTACGAGACGATCGGACAGCGAGCTACCCTTTACTCACCGTCCGCAGCTCTCGGTTTCAAAGATCCACCCTTATGCCAATGACTTACCACACATGCGAAAAAACATTAACTCTTCATCAAAATATTTACAAGGCTGTCGACTCCACGCAATTTTTAGCGATTCGCCAAAAACTAAAGACAAACAAAATATTTTGGAATGAGCCGTGCCCTCATTTGTCAGGCTACAGAGGTCGGCGCACGAAATAATGAAGACACGCGACAACAACCATTGCTGTGACAAATTTGTATTGACATAAACCTTCAAAATAGGTCTACTTTAGTAATTTGGTGTTATGATGACGGAAAACTGTGGAGTTGTTTACACAAGACAAAATACCGAGTCCATTTTAGCAACAATTTTGTGCTGTTTTCAAGAAGAAGTAGTACTAACTAGTCTCTGAAAATAGGTTTCCTATACAAACTTTTTTTTTCACAAATATCACATAACGCTGCCGCTGTCTAATTCAAAGCTAAGCAGAGCTTGTATTATGAGAACTAGACAACTGATAAACATACTTATATATTTCTAAATACTTACATAATATAGATAAAACTACATCCAGACACAGAACAAATGATCATGCTCATTACACAAACATTTGGCCTCCGCTATGCCTTGAATACTTGAATCCCCCCTTTATTAATCCAGGGTGTGAATTTTGACAAAACCCTCTATTCTGATCGCCTCTGACATAAAAATAAACCTTGTGCAAAATTTCACAATCCTAGTCCCAATAGTTTCGGCTGTACGTTATGTCAGTCAGTCACTTTCTCCAGACTACATTACACTGGGCACGCCACGATTATGGCGGTAAGTCCCCTCTTTGAGGCGTGGCTGGAAAGACCTCACGGCGTCCTTACCTACCGCATGACGCAGGTCCTCACCGGACATGGCACGTTCGGGAGGTACCTATTTCAGATAAAGTCGGAAGAGACGCCTGGGTGTCGCCACCGTGCGCAACGCCCGGAGGACACGGTGGAGCACACCGTCGAGGTGTGCCCTGCCTGGGCGAAGCATCGCCGTGCCCTCGTGCAGGTGATCGGCGTCGAGGCCATGGTCCGGAGCGAGGAGGAATGGCAGACGTCGACGGCGCGCATTGTTCCCGCGCGCCTCAAGGAGTTGTCAGCAACAGGAAGGGCCCAGCTGGGTCGAAGCCTACTGGGGCCAGGGTTGTCCGAGCGGGTTTTGTCAAACGATGATTTTCCCCATCGAAAAAAAAAAAGACTACATTGCACGGATTTTTCAACACATCATCATCATTTCAGCCGAAATATCTCCGCTGCTGGACATATACCTCTCTTAAGTGTCAGCCACTATAACTGCTCCTGTGCGTCTCACACCCATCGGATTCACCAGGTCATTGGTCCGCCTTATTTTTACAAGGTCTTCCAACACTATGTCTTCCAGTGCATGGTCGCCATTATAGAACCATTCAACTAAATTACAACAAAATTACTCGAAAACCCAGTCCTATCCCTACCGCTTTTAAGCTCCCAATGTGACTTAGCACTGGTTCTAAAAATTGCTACAGCTACCATTTAGACATAACATACCATCAGGTTGGTTACCGGACAGATGTGTTACTGTCGCTGTCCACAAGCGCAAGAAAAAAATCATGAGTTTTTAGTGTGATACTTTTATTGATTGAAACCCTCGTCATCCGCAATCCCACTCTATGGTGGCTGAAAATCGGGGTCAGGATCACGGCTACTGGAGCGTGAGAACGTCCGTGCTGTCACACTTGCGTGGTGAACACCTCCTTCACTAGCATTGCTGCTTTGCAGAAGGAGGTCACTGCCGGCCATTCCTCCTCGCACCGGACCTTGACCTGCACCAGGGCCCGCAGCGAGAAGACTCTGTCGCCGATTACCACCAAGAACACTCAGCAGTGCTCCGGCCAAGCGGGGCACACCTCCACCGTGTCCTCCGGGCGGTCCTCACAATAGAAACACCCGGGGTTGCTTTCTAAACCTTCGGTGAATCTCTCGAACCATCCCGAAGCAAACACGACGAACTAGACGAACACGACGATTATATACTATACTAGCTTTTGCCTGCTCTACCATACTATGCCTACTCTACTCTATTCTACCCTACTCTACCCTACTCTACCCTACCCTACTCTACCCTACTCTACCCTACTCTACCATACTCTATCCTACTCTACCATACTCTACCTTACTCTACCCTACTCTACCCTACTCTACCCTACTATACCCTACTATACCCTACTCTACCCTACCAAACTTCACATAAACCATCTACTAAATAGTCCGAACAAAGCCTAAAAATTTGGTTTGGATAGGTGAGCCCGTTCTTGAGTTATAAAATAACAACGAAAAGTGGCATTGATTTTTATTTATATAGATTGGACCCATGTTATGATAAAAATAAATACTCATCTACGTAAAAGATTTTTTTTTCTAGAGAATTACTTCTATACTTTATATTATATCTTAGGAAAACATTTATTTTATATTGCTAAATGTAAATATATGTAATAAGTTTATTTTAGAGACATTATAATACATTACATATTATAAACATAGGTTTGCCTATGTTATTAATATTTGTGACTCATATTTGTTTTTTGACATCTATATTTATTTTTTCGTTATTATACTAATCAAACTAATATTATAAACACGAAAGTTTTTGAGTATAAGTGTATGTTTGTTATTTCTTTTTGTTTTAACGGCTGAACGGAATTTGATGAAACACGGGCAGAAAATGTTCTGGAATAGTACATTGGATAGGTACTTTTTATCCAAGGAGTATGTTACTTCGGCATGATTTTCTGCTGTCCCACCGACGAAAACGCTGACAGCAGCTAGTAATAATAATAATCTACACTCATATAATAAAGAAGTAAAGTTTGCTTTTCGTTTTTTTATTTGTACTGGTCCGATTGGTAACATTTATTCACCAATAAAAAGCGGCTTTATTCCATAGTGTCATAGGCTATATTTATGTACAAGAGCGAAGCCGCAGGTAATAGTTAGTAGTAATATAAAGAGGAATGACTGAGAAAACTACTAGCCCGATTTAATTAATAAACTGAAAAACTACTAGCCCGATTTAATTAATAAATTGAAAAACTACTAGCCCGATTTAATAAATCTACTCTCCTTTCCCTGCACAATACCAAAGGAAACTATAGCCCCAGTATGAAGGCTAGAAGGAACGGCGCGGGGTTTTTTGTCAGTAAGAGTCTGACACTATCTCCCGCTCCACCCAAGAGCGGGTTTTGTCAATGATGTTTTTCCCCGTCAACAGAAAAAAAAAAGGGGCACATTCTATCAAACATCAACTTTGGTGTTGATGAAATTTTCTGGAATTCCAGGGCTTAACGTCTTAAGCCCAGGAATTCCGTAGTAAAGATTGACAAAATGGACAGACGGGTAAATGAAAGGAAGACTTCTTTATTAAGTCGCTCAAGAGACGGTTTCCTACAAACGTCTCGAGAAAACGTTCCCAACGTTTGCCAGTTAATGAAGATTTGTTACTTCAAATGGAACGTAAGAAAAATATACGAGGGGTTTTTTCCTGAACGCTTATGGCTGGCAGATTGCTGGAGACATTTTTTCTGAAGAATGTTCTGCGGTACATGGTATGATTTTTTAAGACCCTTTTTTTGTCGTCGGAAAAATCATCTTACGACAAAACCCGCTCTTGGGTGGAGCGGGAAATAGTGTCAGACTCTTACTGACAAAAAACCCCACGCCGTTACTTCTAGCCTTCATACCGGGGCTCAAGTTTCCTTTCGGATAACTCCGGCCCCGGTAGGCTTCGACCCAACTGGGCCCCTCCTGTTACTGACAACTCCTTGAGGCGCGCGACCCGAATGTTATAGAATAGTAGGTGTGATAACCATTACGCTTATCTTGTCAGTGACCGAGCCCAAGACGTCGGTGCGTATTGTTCCATGCGCACCTCAAGGAGTTGTCAGGAAACCGTAGAGGCCCAGCAGGGTCGAAGCCTGCTGTGCAAGTTCTGCTCCTGGAAGGAAGATTCGGTCCCGGTATGAAAGACAACAAAACCAAGCACTAGTTTATATCGATTTCAATAGAAGCCAAGATAATATCCACAAGATGATGATTATAATGAAAAATGTGTAATACCGTCATAATTGCGTAAGAGCGGTTGTATGAAAAACAATGAAAATGTATGTCGGGTTGGGTGCTCTTAATTTATATTATGGTTCATTCTCTTGTTTCAATATTGAGAGCAAAATGAAATTGGCAATTTAACTTAACTCGAAATTGACAGTTATTGTTACAAATAATGCTATTTATCAAACAGATTACGAGTACGAAACCGATTGGAAGGTAATGTTGACGAGATATTGTTTCATAGGTTATTTGAAACCATGTAATGTAATAATTTCTATTCTGCACGCTCTCGGCTGAATGCCAAATTTTTCAAAAATGCGTAGTGCTGATGGTACTTTAGGGGATGTTTAATTATATTTAACTATGTTCTTTTTTTATGTGCTTTAGTGATCGTAAGCTTTCTATTACTTTAACTATTTCTACCCGTGAGAACGTGTAATTGGCTGTATGTTTATTATACTATTGTTATCCTTTTGTTGTAGCTATTGGTTCTCCTAATAAATAAATAAATTTATAATAATAACATGTCTACACTCCGACTGTATGTGTGTCTGTGTATATACTGGTATGGTAATTATTATTGTTACACTTATAACATCACTGTTACATAATTAAATTAGCGGCTCGCCATCCACAGATAAACGCTGACAGATATCGTTGTATGGCAACATAAATATTTTAATATCATTAATATATTTGGAATAAAAAATATATTTTCCCAACTGAAAAAAGGCACCAGTAGTAAGAAGCACCATAATAAATTTAGTATAAAATTTATTAGAACTAATAATTCTAATTCAAAGTAACCCAATAAAAACGCCAAATCCATAAATAAGGACCAAATATTCCCATTAATATGCAGGCATAACACAGAAGAACACAACCATGGAATAAACGTGAAGTGAATAACGTTTCTAGAAGTACAATTTCCTTGGCGGGAAATTAGCTCCGTTTCGAAGAACTAAGAACTAATTTGAACTTCATAGCTTCATTTGGTTTCAGTTTCCACTGGCTTTAGTGTCGATTTCCGTTCTATACTGGTTAGTTCTCGCTACAATAATATTATTAGAAGTTGTATTACGTCACGGTAACAGTCCTCCATTTTAACTAAACTAGAAACCAGACTGAGCTATTTTTTGTCGATGGGGAAAATCATCTTATGACAAAACCCGCTCTTGGGTGGAGCGGAAGATAGTGTCAGACTCTTACTGACTAAAAACCCCATCCCGTTCCTTCTAGCCTTCATACCAAAGCACGAGCTCCCTTTCGGATAATCCCGGCCCCAGTAGGCTTCGACCCGGGCCCCTCCTGCTACTGACAACTCCTTGAGGCGCGTGGGAACAGTGCGCGCCGTCAACGTCTTGGGCTCGGTCCATTACCGGACTATCGGACGGTGAGCTACCCATGGCTCGCCGTCCGCGAGCCCGCGTCTACGGGGGCCGGAAATCGGGATCGAAATCCCGGCGGCGGCGGCGAGGGCGCCGTAGCCTGATGCGGTCGGCCTCCTCCTTTACTTGAATTACTGCTTCGCAGAAGGAGGCGAGCGCCTGCCATTCCTCCTCACTCCGGACCATGGCCTCGACCAGGGCCCGGCGCGAAAGGTCTCCGCCGAAACCAAACTGAGCTAAGCTTAACAGCGATGGTGAGGCAATTTAATAAGCTATTAGCATATGGCATAGCGTAATCAACCATATTAATATTTTCACTACAGGGACTCAAGCCTCATCTAGGAGAGGAAATAGGCCGTAATCCACCACGCGAGCCCAGTGCGGGTAGTAATATTCCACAACTATCACACAACGCCGTCTAGTCTCAAGCTAAGCAGAGCTTGCGTTATGAGTACTAGACAACTGCTAAACATACTTATAATATATATCTAAATACATAGATGTTATAGACAAATATCGTGCTCATTACACAAACATTTGTTCTTGGTAGGAATCGAATCCACGACCTCTGGCATAGCAGTCAGGGCCACTAACCACTAGACCAACATGCCAGTCATGCCAGTAAATCACATGTCTTTCGGGTTTTTGACTCTAGGACATGACAGTTTCCTCACGAAATTTTTCTTCACCATTTTGAGAGCAGTGGTGATGAAATTATTTACATTAAGTAAAGCTCCTGTCTAGGGTCTGAATCCACGATCTACAACTTGTAAGTCGAGGCCATTACCACTGGCCACCAGCACTCTACAGCATACCTAAGTGTAGTGACCTATTTCTACCTTTATTCATCACTGAAAGAGAATTTATATTCACCAAATTACAATGCCTATGAATAAAACATACTTTTAAAAGCATGTCGTTATTACTGAACCCCGGATAACATCAAAACGCGGTAAAATCTCATTGAAGTCTGTACTAATACTAGCGATTTCTACAGACTTTGTCCTTTATAGAAAGAGGACGTGCTCGAATACTACCAACGTTTAAAAAAGGCCCGGCCAAGTGAAGGTTCCAAACACAGTTCAGTTCTTGAATTCAGCTATGATGATTTTTACAAATCGCATTTTTTTTTTTGTAAACAACAAATTTATAGTTTTCAGATGTATACTTGTGTTATGTAACCTAGCTTCATGCCTTTCAGGATTCTGAGTCAACGGGAAGTACCGTATGAATTTTGATTCCCTTGAAAGTGTAAAAATACCTATACGTTTTTTGCGACATAAACCGTTGTATCTTTTTTTTCGTTTACTTGAAGCTTGGATTTTTTAACTCGATATCTCCACGCATTTCCCCGAGATAAATGTCTTGGCAGACAGATAGACAGACAGACAGACGGATAACAAAATGATCCTATAGGGGTTCCGGATTTCCTTTTGAGACACGAAATACAAAAAAATTTTGAAAAATCGTTTCGATACGATTTTTCTTCTTCTGAGTCAATTATATATTTGATAATAGCCAGCTACTATTAGTCTACTAGCCAGCCGTCCTGTCTGGAAGCTGGTTATTCACCAAAAAAAAGATTGAGAACCTGATTGCAGTCCCATCTACCGGGTCCAGGGACTTACTTAAATATACTCACAAAATTTCGGCCAAATTGGGCAAACAGTTTAGGAGGCGTAAATTAACAAATACACGGACAGAATAATGATATACGGACGGCGAGCCATGGGTAGCTCGCTGTTCGATCGTCCGGTAATGGACCAAGCCCAAGATGTCGATGGCGCGCACTGTTCCCGCGCGCCTTAAGAAGTTGTCAGCAACTGGAGGGGCCCAGCTGGGTCGAAGCCTACTGGGGCCAGGGTTATCCGAAAGGGAGCTCGTGCTTCGGTATGAAGGCTAGAAGGAACGGGATGGGGTTTTTAGTCAATAAGAGTCTGACACTATCTCCCGCTCCATCCAAGAGCAGTTTTTGTCATAAAATGATTTTCTCCATCGACAAAAAAAAGGCCGCATGTAGCCCGTCAAGCAATTGTGAATGGTCCTGTAGCCTAACACAATATTAGAGGCATAATTTTTCATATTTATTCCGTATCTTAGTAACAGTTTTATTGTACGGTGCTTTGCTCACTAGTTCACTCCTTAGTGATATGTGGATTATTGTGTACTAGGTTTTGCCCGCGGCTTCACCCGCTTACATAATCCCAGGATAAAAAGTATCCTATGTGTTATTCTGGGATATGGTCTACTCGTGTATTTCATCGAGATCCGTTCAGTAGTTTTTGCGTGAAAGAGTAACAAACATCCATACATACATCCATACATCCATCCATATATCCATCCATACATCCATCCATACATCCATCCATACATCCATCCATACATTCATCCATACGTCCATCCATACATCCATTCATACATCCATCCATACACACAAACTTTTGCATTTATAATATTAGTAGGATTGATCAATGATGGTGCTGCTAACAAAATGAAAAGTGAACTAAGGCCATCCAGCATGTAGCAATTTTATATAAAAACGTCAATTTGTCAAAAATAAACCATTCATGTTAAAAAAGTGTTGCGTTTTATTTTTATAAAAATTATTGCGGCCCATCATAATAATGGAAGCTGATTTTGTTGTTTGTTTTGCTGCTTGTTGTTGTTCTTGAATAAAAAGGTTGACTATGGCAGAACTAGACCAACAGGCCGATAATGTTCCAACTATGCTGGGATCGGTTTTAGGTTTTAGTCAAATATTAATGAATGAAGTATCCCGGGCAATAATTTCCCTAGCAGTGAACTAGTTGCCGCTAAATGAAAGTCGCGGGTGACGGGGCAATAATAGCACGCTCGATTTCCCCTGCGAGGGAGCCACCACTTGGGGCAATGTTAACACCTTGTTTGGCATAATTTTACTGAGTGTAACTTTGACAGCAAGAGTATAATGAAATGTGGGTTTTTGAGCTTCCGTTTTTACTTTTTGGTGTGAATACATTTGAATAGGTAAGTACCTATTCAAGTAACACGTAACAAACGCACATCTTAAAAATAGAATGTTCAAATTTAGCTTCTTAATCGATTTCAGCTATTTTTAAATATGGTAAACCGGGCACACATGCCCTAGTTGGTAATGTGCCCCACTTGCAAGACTAAGAGTTGTATTTAAAATTTTGAGAGGTTGTTGTGGCGACGCTTGGGGAAGGCTTATGTCCAACAGTGGACGTCTTTCGGCTGATATGATGATGATGATGATGAGCTTATTTGAGCCAATCTGGGAGCAAACTATACAACGATATAATAATTTGAAATGCGCATTTGCTTGGGATAGGCAAGTGGAAAATGAGCCTCTTAAGTGCGTATTTTCACGATATATGTTGTATACCTATGTCTGTATATTCACATATACCACTAGTTTTTAATTAGTACAAATACTTAAAGGGCTTATTTGAGAAGGTCTTGTAATGTTCAAGCAAAGTCTCGATCGAGTAAGTGGCAATGGGCAGGGCACATTGTTCGCAGAACAGATGGCCGTTGGGGCCGAAAGGTTCTGGAGTGGTGATCTCGTACTGGAAGACGCAATGTCGGAAGGCCCCCTACAAGGTGGACCGATGACCTGGTGAAGGTTGCGGGAATCCGATGGATGCGAGACGCACAGGATCGATCATTGCGGCGACACTTGGGGGAGGCCTATGTCCAACAGTGGACATCTGGCGGCTGAAATGATGATGATGATGATGATGATGTTATAGAATTATTATACAGGCTATTGATTAGTGAATGAAAAACATGCACAGCGGTGTTTTTGCTCGTAGCATTTTCTGGTTATAAATGGTTGATTCAATTATGAATTTATCAATTATGATAAGTCGTGGACAATTTTGGAACTTCATTTTTTTACTTTTGTCTTCACAAATATAATCAGTAACGGGTACAGATACCTGCCCATTTTTAATAAGCACAAAAATATACTCATATTTTTGTGCTTATTAAAAATAGTGGTGTGTTTAATTTAAGCTAACATAATAGATCAGAATAGCATTTATTCGGCGCAAACAACACAATATACTACAACATAAAATAATAATAATAATAAAAAGAATACAGAAATACTGTACAGATGCGTTAGTTATGATTACATTGGAATTATAGATTACTAAAAAAGAGTACAGAAGTACAATACAAGTGCGTTATTTTTTATTACTTTGAATTTATAGATTACTATTTTATTTTATCCACGACGTTATATTACGGACGAAGTCACATGCAGAAGGTAGTATCTTGAACCAATTTCGTTTCGAACGTTTTATGATTTCAGTGACTTATTTATTTATAGCAACAGCCCATTTGACAGATCTCTGAAATGTCTCGGAAAGGTCAGCAATCTGTACAAAGTAAAATAAGGTCAGGGCAAACTAGCTTGTACCAACGGCTCCGCTCGCGCGAACATCGAAGTGCTCCCACTTGAAAGTACCTATCATCGAGACTAAAATGTATCCTATCTCCAAATCCATCATCATTTCACCCGACAGACGTCCACGGTTGGACATAGACCTCCCCCTGTGTCGCCACAACGAACGATCCTGTGGTCGGTTCCATCGATTTCCCGCAATCTTCACCAGGTCATCAGTCCACCTTGTTGGAGACCTTCCAACGCTGCTTCTTCCGGTACGCGGTCGCCACTCCAGATCCTTTCGGCCCCAACGGCCATCTGTTCTGCGAGCAATGTGCCCAGCCCATTGCCACTTAAGTTTGGCAATTCTTTGTGCTATGTCGGCAACTTTAGTTCTCCTGCGGATATCTTCATTTTTAATTTGATCACTCAGGGAAACCCCGAATGTCCAAATCCAGATCATTATATTATAAATACAGGGGCTATATTCTTAATATAGTTCCTGGTAAACAGTCCATTTAAGAATCCTAAAACTCTATTATTCTTATTCTTATATTAAGCTCTATTATTTTTTCCCAACTACCGGAGGTTGTCCTTGGATGCACTAGCACAGCGCGTACAGGAATAATCACCGGTTGTTACCACGTTCCATTAAAAGCGTCGAAGTGGCCTCTGCGAGTTGGATTCGATTCCCCGTACGCTTTCCAAAGGTCCAAGACCCCAGGGTTCTGAGATATAATAACCCATTTAATAATAATAATAAATAGACTAATTTCAAATAGGCCTTTAAACGCTACGTTTTCCGGTACGTGGTCCCCACTCCAGAACCTTACGGCCTCAACGGGTACGAAGAATCGCCAAACTAAAGTGGCAATGGTTAAAAAAATTATGATGATATTACAAACAGACATGAGCAGTGGTGGCCGAGTGGTAATGGCCCCGACTTACGAGTTGTAGGTCGCGGGTTCGAACCCAGCCAGGCGCATTACTTTGTGTAATTTATTTCATCACCACTGCTCTCAAAACGGTGAAGGAAAACATCGTGAGGAAACCGGCATGTCTTAGAACCAAAAATTCGACGACATGTGACACTCACCAACCCGCACTGGGCCTGCGTGGTGGATTGTGGCCCATTCCCTCTCCTAGAAAGGAGGCCTGAGTCCCAGCAGTGGGAACATTAAAAGGCTGATGAAGATGACAAACAGACACTTCAATTTTATTTATACGTATAGATAGATGTTCAGATATGTAGAAAATAAGATTTGAATAATATTTGATGTAGGATATTATGTATTTCTAGACATGTCGCCACCATAAACTTATTTGTCATAAACCGAGCATCGAACCGTTCTGCTCAGTCTTACATGAGAAATATGTAACCTAAACAAGTTTGACAGGCTTTTTGGTCTAGTAGTTAGTTGTCCTGACTGCTATACTGGAGTTCGTGGGTTGGATTCCTACCCAGGGCAAATGTTTTTGTGATGAGCATGATCATTTGTTCTGTGTCGGGGTGTAAATATCTACAAAAATATTATAAAGAGTATTTCATTCGATATAGTCAACCGATTGCGATGAAACGAAGCCTAAGTAATATTACCTGTAAGGGACAGCCCTCCACAATTTTTTAGGGCTTGCTCAGTAGACAAAACTCCAAACGATTCTTTTTCGGGAATGCCTCTCCATACAAACTGTCTAATCAACTTTTTAATTTTGAACAGAGACGTTGATTTTTTTTTTCGTTTCCGGAAAAAGGTCTTGTGGAAAGTTGTTCAGTTTCGTCTACTGAGCAAGCCCTTAAAGTTTGTGGAGGGCTGTCTCTTACACCCTGTAGACTCGTATTATCAAGCTACACATAATTTTAGTGTATAAAAGTTATCTACATTGATTTTATGTATTTTACGTGATGCGCGCACACAACTAAAAAAAAGACGTGTGGCACTCGGTGACTGCCGTGGTAAAGCTATTGCATAGCATTTTTCATCAACTTATGCAATTAAATTGTGATTGAAGTTGACATGTTGCCATGACAACCATTTAGTGGGGGGTGTTAGGTTTTTTTCGTCACAGAATTTCTGGATTCGGTCTCCACGCTCAAGGCCCGCGATAGAAGCTATGCAATAGCTTAAAAACTTCTACATAATTATTATATGTGTAGATGATTCATATTATACATTTATAAAACTATGAAAAATCATACTTATTCTAACAAACCCTGATGAAATTATTCATCCCTCCTAAACTCATACAAGCCAAAGGTCAGCATCATGTATGAACGCGTCCTCGACTCAATTCTAATACAAGAATATAATCATCGACCGATACCCTAATTGGATGTATGCGGCCTCTTGCCGTTCAACCCCGTATCGCGAACTGCTTTCTGAATCCCAGGAAACTTATCAAATTATAACTAACAAATTGAAAAGGAAAAATTTGTTGTGTGTCAATGTTTTTCTGATAAAACATCCCCCATAATACGTTCCGGTCTTTATTTCCAAATTTTAATTTTCATTCTTAATAAAAAATATAATATAGTACGATTTTTATTTCCATTAACTTATCTAAATGTATAATTATTTTCTGAAGACAATGACAGCGCAAACGCCGCCGTTCGCTTGGGGTTTAATGAATTAAATTTGTTTTTAAAATACCCTTCATTACGTGTAAAAAAAAAATCCAAAGATTCAAAGCATTTTTCATCAATTAAACCATTTACACGGACTTTTGAACAGTCAAAAGGTCAGTCAATAAAAAAAATGATGCTAATTGCACATTCCAAAGCGTAGGTCAGATCTCCATGGAGAAGAATGTGCAAGAAACTTCATGACTATTTAGATAGCCCTGGTCAGGGTCGCGGGAATCCGATGGAAGCGTGACGCACAGGACCGGTCGTTGTGGCGTCGCTTGAGGGAGGCCATGTCCAGCAGTGGACGTCTTTCGGCTGATATGATGACGATGATGATGATGATGATGATTTAGATAGTATGCTATACAGCACTAATTTTTAATTAATACAAACATTTAAAGGGCTTATTAGAAAAGGTCTTGTTATTATTTAAATTAAGTCTCAATAAATAATATTCATAAACAACAAAGTTTGTTGATATCCCAAAATGTCACTCAATTTGTGTAAATATTGTACAGGCCATTGATATGAATGAAAAAATTTGGTTTAAAATGGAAAAACAATGCGTGTAGTATTTTCTAGTAGCAATTGTTATGTATGATTGATTCTGTTATGAATTTACCAATTATAGAATATAAAAAATAAGGGTATATAGATGCTATCTTCTTCTTCATCTTGCCCTTATCCCATATTACTTGGGGTCCACGCAACACGTTTTTTTCCTCCATTCTGTTCTGTCACCCGTCAAACTATCACTAACTCCCTTTTCTTTCATAACACTCCTCACACAATCTATCCATTTTTTCTTCGGCCTTCGCTTCCCTCTCCATCCATCTACCATCATACATCAACCTTTAAATCATCAAGCGGGCTCGCGGACGGCGAGCCATGGGTAGCTCGCTGTCCGATCGTCCGGTAACTGTCCGGACCGAGCCAAGGCGTCGACGGCGCGCACTGTTCCCGCGCGCCTCAAGGAGTTGTCAGCAACAGGAGGGGCCCATCTGGGTCGAAGCCTACCGGGGTCGGGGTTATCCGAAAGGAAACTAGAGCCCCGGTATGAAGGCTAGAAGGAACGGCGCGGGGTTTTTAGTCAGTAAGACTCTGACACTGTCTCCTGCTCCACCCAAGAGCGGGTTTCGTCAATGATGATTTTCCCCGTC
The DNA here is from genome assembly GCA_949319445.1 of Mythimna lalbum. NCBI lineage: Eukaryota > Metazoa > Arthropoda > Insecta > Lepidoptera > Noctuidae > Mythimna > Mythimna lalbum. The sequence continues at coordinate 4,977,661 of OX439358.1, forward strand.
GAGAGGAGAAAAAAAAAAAACCTTTAAATCAACAATCTTTAACTTATAGAGTCTCGATTCTCGTATTTAATAAACATATTGTTTTTCCCCTATTAAAAATAGAACAAAGTAAAAATATTTACAGCATTACCAAGTCTATTAATCTTCTCTGAGCTGCGTAATGCGAAAAGATGGATAATGCAACAACCTTGTATATTCTGCTCAAGACGGGAAACTAAAAGCGAGTCTCATCTTATGCATTCCTTATGTTAGCAGCCTTGAGCTTGGCTTATATCTCTTGTATCGGAGAAAAATCCAATACGAACAAATCTTATTATAGCGGGGTTGCTTTGCAGTCCATTTCTCAAATAAAAAAATAAAATAAAACTGTATATATTCCTTTAAAAAAATCGACAGATGTTTTAGGTTGAAATTTAAAGTCCTTTTCACAAATAAAAAAAAATTAAACTGTATATATTCCCTAAAAAATAAATCACAGCTGTTTTAGTAAAATGTTTAAGTAAGTATACGTTTAAAATAATTTATATTCCATCCGATTTATGCTCCATATTTTACGTCAACGGAAAGTCATAAAACATTCAAAATCAGAACACCAAACAGTCTGAAATTAAAAAAATACACAGGGTGTGGTCGGGAAATGGCATTGACACGTCAAGACATCACAACCTGTAGAGCCTCCCTGACACAACCTGTTACACACCGACCACCAACACCTTTTATATAAACAGATATACAGTTATATATACAGCTACGTGCTACGTACCCTTCGCATCACTCGCAGGGAGAACGATGAAGTTTTCATGTTTATTTTTCTTGCGGGCACTTAACAAATCAAAATAGCAAAGTGTATCAACTAATGCAAGTCACTACACGCCTTCAAACACTCACGATTTTTCAAGGCTAGTGCAAAAATAATTATATTTAAAAATCTATAAATATGTCTGTAAATACAGATCGAATTTTTTCTGTATATATTATATTAAAAAATATTCGAATATAGCTAGTATTTATTAATGTGTGTATATTTTTCTTGGCGGCCCGAGCGGTTTCGAAGCGGGCGACGCGGCGGACGGTATATTCGCGACTGATTACATGCCCCGTGGTAGAAACAGGGTGAAAAGGACACACTGATAACCTAAAAGCTTAGTGACGTAAACGTGAAAACTGTCATTGCAAAATGTATTTTAAAGCTGGTGTTTAAGTTTGAGTTTCCATTGCAAATAAAGTTAAACTTTTGAAGGATCCGTACTTCCATCTTGCTCGCACATTCATCTGGTTGGACGGAACACAGATACAGGATGAATTGAATTTATACCTTCACTACGTAATGCTTCACTTCGATTTATTTAACGCGTTTTGCTGTATAGTTCAATACAATGCTGTTTTAGGGGTGCCATCTTCAGTCACTATGAAACAAAGCTAGCAATGGATTAAAAATTATTGGAATAGATTTTTTTAGAAGACGTGAAGATGAATACCGAATTTATTTCGTTTTATCTTACATGATTGTTCTTTCAGGATCCTTGATTATTTAGTCGCTTAAGTTCTAACACCACGAAGGTCAAAATCGGAAACTTTTCATGAAAGAGATAAGCAGTTTAGGAGCACGTAACTCGGTTTTTTTTTTCAAAACTGAGTTACGCGCTGTTGCTATGGCAAATAACTGAGTTACCTGTTTTGCTGTTGCTTTCGTGTACAAGACTGACATACGTATTGGTGTTAAATTACGGGTCATTGTTGTTTGTTACCCTCGTGTATGATTTGTCAAACGTCTTTTGATGTCCCATTGAATGACATACATAATGTGTTTCTAAGGAAAAAGACTTTATAAACCCTACCCGCCTTATTCCAAAACGCAATCTAAATGTCGTGTAGTTAGATTATTACAAGGTTTAATTCATGAATCCCCAAGCGACACCCGGTGGCCGCGCATCTATTGTCTTACTATTGTGTCTCTAATTGACGGTATCTGAAGGGTTAAAACCAAAGGCAGGTTTTGAATTTGGAATTTTTTATTTAGCATAAACGACACTAATTCGTATATTATTATTTAATATAAAAATAGTTAAAAATGGATATGATTGACTTGATGGATATGAAATCTTCCAGAGATTTGAATATTAAAATATTTCAAATACCGGTAGCCATGGATTTTGTATTTTATTGAAATACTAGCGGCCCGTCCCGGCTTTGCACGGGCAAAGCCGGAATATAGCCTACGTAACTTAGGGTGATTATAGCTTTCCAACACAAACCCTCTTTATTAGTGTAAATGATTTCAATTATTAACTCTAACAAGATCCGTTGCTAGGCAACCACACATTAGACAAGCCACAACTCTTGTACTAGCTAAGTACCATTACTTCTCTCGCTCTGAATGGTGCGAGAGGATGAGAAGGTATGTCAAACTTTTACTGACTAAAACTACACCTATTTTCCGTCTATACTTTTGGCTGGTACTAGGGCATTTTTTTGTAATAAGGTGGTACGGGTTTAGGATGTTTTTTTTTTCTTTTTTACATAAAACATTGATCTCATTGTTTTGTCATATTATGATTTTTTTAGGTTTTGTTTTGCTAAATGCGCTTACAGATTATCTTGGTCACGTCTAGTTTTGGAATATTGTTATACAAAAACCCTTTTTGACACCAAAAAAAAAACTGTTTTCAGATTTATTCCTGTACTTGTGCTATAAGACCTTGCTTTCTATCAAATTTCAAGTTTCTGGGTCAACGAGAAGTACCCTATGAATTTCGATCTTTGAGGGTATCAAAATAATTATACGTTTTTTGCGACATAAACGGCCGTATCTTTTTTTATTCCTTAACTTAGGAGTTTGATTTTTTTCAAAGCTTAAAGGGACCGTAGTCCGTAGAGATATGGTTTTAATTTCAACTCGAAACCTTCACGTGTTCTTGAGATAGAGGGTCTTGACAGACAGACGGACGGACAACAAAGTTATCCTATAAGGGTACCGTTTTTTTCTTTTAAAGGTAATAACCCTAAAAATTAAATATTATTACCCAATTGAAAGCCACTATTAGTAATGCAAAAACTTAGCTAGAATGCTTTTTATGCTGTAAGAATAACTTGAGGATTAAAAGGCTTAGGATTGACCTACTCGACTACTTATAATTGTGGTTATTTTTCAATTGTTTTTTTTTATTTACGATTTGACATTGATGACTATTTTCACTTTACAATTTTACATTGATGATCATTATTATTTTACAATTTGACATAGATGATTATTTTTATTTGATAATTAATACAATTATTATTATTTTATACTTTATTGCACACCTTAATTTATCATAGGACAAACAATAATTTTAAAGTGTAACATTTTATAAATTTCATTTTATTATTGTGAATAGGCGAATTTATTATTGTGGAAATAGCTTCTACGCAGATTATTGATGTTTATTTTTTAATTAATATTTTTCAGTAATTTTAAGGTATATCTGGCAGTTTGAGTATATTATGCGACCTACTTGTCCTTTCTTTGATTTTTTTCGTCAGAAAAATTATTTCAATGCTGTTATAACGTAAGGGACCGATGAATTGTAAAAGGAAACGCTAAATCCACTATTTTAGTGACCACAATTTTAACTATTTTAGTGAACACGCGAGGCCGGAGAAGCTTGAAGCGGCTTCAAACGTTTTTTGTGGCGGAACCGCCGCACACAAGCCACAAAAAAGGCCGCCTCAAAATGAAGTTTGACCGCCCGCATTAGGCAACGGCGTCCTCACCGCCGCCGCGGGATTCCGATCCCAATTTCCAGCCACCGTAGACGGCGAGCCATGGGCAGCTCGCTGTCCGACCGTCCGGTAACTATCCGGACGAGATCAAGACGTCGACAGCGCGCACTGTTCCCGCGCGCCTCATGAAGTTGTCAGCAACAGGAGGGGCCCAGCTGGGTCAAAGCCTACTGGGGCCAGGGTTTTCCGAAAGGTAGCTCGACCCCCGGTATGAAGAGGCTAGAAAGAACGGTTTGGGATTTTAGTCAGTAAAAGTCTGACACTATCTCCCGCTCCACCCAAGAGCGGGGATTGTCATTGGATGATTTTTCCCACCAAAAAAAAAAAGTTTGACGGCGTTTTTTTAAAGCCCGTGTGCGGGGACAGTTACTCTTGGTAACCATGGCAACAAGTAACTGTAAGTGGGCGTCAGAATTGTAGGAGCCTAATAAAGAGTGACGTGATCGCTCCTGAGATTTGTATATCTCTATTTAAGTAAAAGGAGTTTGGTGGTGTTGCCGTACCGAAAATGTTTCTTTATTTATTTTAAGGCTTTCGATTTAGACTTCATTTTTACCCAAAACCGGTATTTGTATTAAGTGTTTTGCTATAATAAAATGGGGTTACCAAAAGTTTTCTTCTTCGTTTTCGAATCGATGGTATATCGAAGAAGAAGGACTCTGTAACTTTTTTTTGGTGGAAAAATCGTCCAATGACAATCGCTCTTGGGCGGAGCGAGAGATAGTGTCAGAATTTTACTGGCTAAAAACCCACCCCGTTAATTAGTGCCTTCATACTGGGGCTGAGCTACCTCTCGAAACTAACCCTGGCCCCAGTAGGATTCGACCCTGCTGTTGCTGACAACTCCTTGAGGCGCACGGGAACAGTGCGCAACGTCGATGACTTGGGCTCGGTCCGGACAGTTACCGGACGGTCGGACAGCGAGCTACCTATTGCTCGCCGTCCGCAAGCCGTGGTCGGAAATCGGGATCGAAATCCCGGCGGCAGTGGGAGCGCCCGCCTGCCACTCCTCCTCACTCCGGACCATGACCTGAACCAAGGACCGGCGCGAAAAGTCTCCACCGCCGATCGCCCCCACGAGGGCTCGGCGATGCTCCGCCAAAGCAGGGCACACCTCGACTTTGTGCTCCACCGTGTCCTCCGGGCGTTCCGCACAGTGGCGACACCCAGGCGTCTCTTCCACTTGAATCCGGTGCAGAAACCTCCCGAACTTGCCATGTCCGGTGAGGACCTGCGTCATGCGGAAGGTAAGGATGCCGTGAGATCTTTCCAGCCACGCCTTAAAGGGGGACTTACCGTCATAATTGTGGCGTGTCCAAGCATGGACTAGTTCAAACATGGGCGAAGGCGCATCAACGAGGCTTTTTTTTTTAATTCGAAAACAAGACAGCCACTGTCACAACCGTGTGACCAAAATGGGCTCGCGGACGGCGAGCCATGGGTAGCTCGCTGTCCGACCGTTCGGTAACTGTCCGGACCGAGCCCAAGATGTCGACGGCGCGCACTGTTCCCGCGAACCTCAAGGAGTTGTCAGCAACAGCAGGGGCCAGCTGGGTCGAAGCCTACTGGGGCCAGGGTTATGTGAAAGAAAACTCGAGCCCCGGTATGAAGGCTAGAAGGAACAGGGTGGGCTTTTAGTCAGTAAGAGTCTGACACTATCTCCCGTTCCACCCAAGGGCGGGTTTTGTCATTGGATGATTTTTCCCACCGAAAAAAAAAAACCTAATCCATGCTACGCACCTGCCCATTGGGAAAAGACTTGAGCAGATTGATTGAATTTGTTTCCCTGATTGTATATAATTATGTATGTCACCTGTACATAATTTTGTTTACTCGTAACAGAACAACTCCTCGGACATCCACGGAGTAAAGTTTACCTAGAACTAATTACAAGTAATGTCATAACGAAGTTCGAGTAACTTAGTCTTATTGTATTAGTAGGTTTCTTTCTGAACATCTCGTGTTTATGGCATTCTGAATAAATTGTTCTTATACCTGCTAGAGACATCACTCGCGTGTGAATTGAAACTTATCTTAACCCTTTTTTTTTTTTTTTTCTCGACGGGGAAAATCATCTTTGACGAAACCCGCTCTTGGGTGGAGCGGGAGACAGTGTCAGACTCTTACTGACTAAAAACCCCGCGCCGTTCCTCCTAGCCTTCATACCGGGGCACGAGCTCCCTTTCGGACAACCCTGTCCCCAGTAGTTATCTTAACCCTTCAGATATCGTCAATTAGAGACACAATAGTAAGACAATAGATGCGCGGCCACCGGTGGTCGCTTGGGGATTCATGAATTAAGGCAACGTGCTTTTAGCTACAACCCTGGAATCTTTAAGTCGAGAGTGAATAGGTTTCTTCTAGGTAACCGTATTCCATCATCGACCGCATCGTCGCTTACCGTCAGGTGAGATGGCGGTCAAGCGCGAACCTATCAACAATAAAAAAAAGTATTCTATGGTCTTTTTCACGGTTCAACCATACACAGGACAACTGAAGGACGCAAGTAGGTTTAGGCAGCAAAAGCCTAACACGCCCTCATGCTCCCCCCCAGAGCAGGAGAAGTCATTTGATGATTGCCCACCTAAAAAATTAATAATTGGCAAGTATCGAACTTCAAAACTTCAAAGAGACTGGACATTAATCATTTTTCGATACTAATGTTATCTACAGTAATCTACACAATCTACTACTGATATATCTACACTGATTAATAAAGAAGTAAAGTTGTTTTTTTTTGTTTTTGTGATTTTTTGTTTGTAGGAGGTAATCTCTTAAAGTACTTATTCGATTGAGAAAATTTTTTCACCGATAGGAAGCTGCTTTATTCCTGAGTGACATAGAGTATATTTTATGTATGCGGGCCAAGCCGCGGGCAAAAGCTAGTAATATTATAAAGAGGCAAAGTTTGTTTTTTATGTTTTTTGTTTGTAGGTTTGGAGGTAGGCGGAACAGAGAGTAAAGCCCCACATACCTCCGTTGAAAGGGAAGGATCCTCCGACCAGACAGGTGTTATATTCTGGGTGGGCGACTGCCCAATAGATGATGTCGGGCTGTCGTAAATGTTCAAATCGCGCGGAGAATTTTGATTGTGCGATACAGGATTTCGTATTTTCTTCGTAGTTCTTATGTGGCGTCATAGAGATCGCTACAAGGAAGTAATCCCTGAAAACACTGGTCCAAATACAAACATTTTTTCACTGATAGGAAGCTGCTTTATTCCTGTATGTATGTGGGCGAAGCCGCAGGCAAAGGCATAGGCTAGTCTAAAATAAAACAACAATGAGTCGAATGGCATCAGAACTATTAGGACCACGGTTTCCTTTTTTTCATCACAACAAAATAAACAAACGACTATTTTGGAGTGTCGAAGTTGTTTTAAATAAACAAAGTTTGATTGAAAAAAACTGTCGTGAACGAACCGGTGAAACTTTGCTTATAATTAGTCTGGGCCCAGCGACTGTTTTTCTATTTTCAGGTAAAGTTCTTTTGGGCCAACGTTAGGTATTGTCAATTCTGCAGAACTGTTCAAACTCAGTGAAGCCATGGAAGGCGTAAGGCAACTGAAAGAACACCCACCCTCTCGCCCCAAACAGAGTGGGAGAAGGTATTTAACCTTTCGAATACCGTCAATTAGAGACACAATAGAAAGATAATGACGGGGCAAACGCCGGCGTTCATTTAATGAATAAAAGACTAATCTAATCATTAAAAAAAAAACCAATAGAGTTCAACAGAGGTGCGAAGTGTCTCCCGCACACGTGCTTAAAAAAAGCGCCGCTACAAAAAAAAGCTAGCAGCCGCCGCAAAAAACAGCTATAGCGCGCGACAGCTTGTGGCCACAAAAAAGGCCGCCTCACAAAAGAACCTAAAAGCGGCATTTTTTTTAGGCTCGTGTTTGGGGACACTAAGAGGTTAAGTTGATGGACTGGGCCAACTAGGATTGTAGGATTGACAACTGAAAGAATATGGATGCATGGAATATGGTTGAATACAAGAGTAATTTCCCTCGTCGCGACATCATGAGCTACGTGACATTGTGAGCTACATTCAAACAGATAAATATTATAATACTTTTAAACATCAGAGCATATGCTTTTTTATGGTGGGAAAAATCATCCAATGAAAACCCCCGCTCTTGGGCGCACTTGAATAAAAACCCACCCCGTTTCTTAGTGCCTTCATACCGGGGCTCAAGCTCACTTTCGGATAACCCTGGCCAACAATGCTGAGATAGAACCCTTTTAAGCCTGGCTAAGGTCTTTTTTTTATTGTTTTATATTTATTTAAAGTTATTCGATAGAGATTAGCTAATATTTTTTTATTTTGTTGTTGTTCTTGTGTAAGTGTAAAATAAATGTTTTTTTCTTTCTTTCTTTCACGTCAAAAAAATAAACATCGGTAAGCAGAGACATGGGTGGATGACTCGACCTGTCCGCCGTCCCGCCCGCCGGCACTCAGTTCCAAGGACACCGCCGCGACGGACAATACCTTTCGCATCATAAAATTTGCTTGTCCAGGACGTTGGAATACGGAATTTTATCAATGACAGTTTAGCAGTAAACTTTAGTTAGTAGTATCATAAATTATGTTATTTTAAATGTATTAACTCCAAATCCAAAAGCCTGATAAGTGGAAGTCAGACTCGCGCCCTGAGGGTTCCGTACCAACTGACCCATGTAAATAGTTCAATTTTCAAGTGTTTCGAAGATGTTTTCAAATCGCTTTTTCGCAAAAAAATTGGATTTTTTTGTGACGTAAAAACAAATTTACTGTTTTCAGATTTATTCCTATAAGTACCTGTGCTATAAAACCTTACTTTGTGCCAAATTTCTGAATTCTGAGTCAACGAAAAGTACCCTATGAATGCATTTCCGACGTCTGGCTCCCAAACTGAACCGGACTGGGGCTGCTCTCAAGCGGCTCTTGCCCAACCTTGGGGGTCCAGACGCCTCCTGCATATTTTCACACCTTCTAGAGACCGCAGACCTTAGTATATGGTTTTAATTTCAACTCGATATCTCCACGCGTTCCCGAAATAAAGGGTCATGACAGACAGACAGGCTGACAGACAGACAGGCAAACAGACAGACCGACAACAAAATGATCCTGTAAGGGATTCGTATTTTTTCTTTTGAGGTACAGAACCCTAAAAATGAATTTTGAGTCCATTCATTTCAACCCATCCCAAACAGGGTCAAAATATTTTAATTCTTCTGTGAATTTTAATATGCCTTGGGATTAATAACATCGATTCCATAGAACATACAATTAAGGCTCTATTCAAATGGCCGTGACCTTACTAAAAGCAATTAACGCTAACCCAATAGGGATATTAATGTCTAACTTAATAATCCACCTAATCTATATAAACGTTAACGAGGTAATGGAATTAATTCTTTCTACGTACACGGAGTGTGTGTAACAATGTAACAATGACACACTGTGTCCCGCGGTTTCACTTATATGAAAAGTCTTTGACGCGCAAGTTCAGAATCACACAGAAATCGAAGCTTTAAAGATTAATTATCATGTAAAAAATAATTAATCTGTAGCGACATCTATGACACCACATAAGAACTGCGTAGAAAATACGAAATCCTGCATCGCGCAATCAAAGTTCTCCGCGCGATTTGAACATATACGACAGCCCGACATCAACTATCGGGCAGTCACCCACCAGACTATAACACCCTGTCTTGTCGGAGGATCCTCCCTTTTCAAAGGAGGTATGTGGGACTTTACTCTCTGTTCCACTTACCTCCAAAAATCTTTACTGGCTACGATAACATTGCGACGATGAAGTGACAAGAACTCCTAAGTGACATTTTTGGGATTTTATTTTTTTTACGTAAATAGACTTTAAATAATCGTTTGCGTGAGCTGGCAAAAGCAGCTAATTTTATATCTTATTTTTTAACGAGTTGACTATAACTGACAATAACTATTAAGCAAGTATGCATCCAATTTGCTGACGAGATCACCTAATGAACTAACACAATAACAAAATTATGTTCTGGTAGATAAAGGTTCTTGTCACTTCATCGTCGATTGGCTAATTTTAAGAGCAACCAACTCAAGGTACATTTTTATACAACTGCTCTTGCGTGATTATGATGTCTTTATACATCTTTCTCCAGATATTTTGAATACAAACATATCTTGTAGATCGACGGCGCGCACTGTTCCCGCGCGCTTCAAGGAGTTGTCAGCAACAGGAAGGGCCCAGCTGGGTCGAAGCCTACTGAGGCCAGGGTTATCCGAAAGGAAACTCGAGCCCCGGTATGAAGAGGCTAGAAGGAACGGGCTGGATTTTTAGTCAGTAAGAATCTGACACTATCTCCCGCTCCACTTAAGAACGGGGGTTGTCATAAGATGATTTTTGCCCACTGTAAAAAAAAAGCAGTGATGCAATTGTTAATGGTGAGGCGCACCAGTTTATTAATAGCCTATTCAGTATAGCCTTAGAGACATCATAATTATAATCGAACGGGAAATCGGCTGCCATTTTTTAATTAAAATGATAGCAATTTACAGTTATGCCGCAGTAATATAAACCTTAATTACAGTGACAACGAACAGAATACGTTAAGTAGCCAAATCGCACCACTTTACAGAATTGAATATTGTACTTTATTGCTCTGGCAAGGATCCAAGGATAGCCTACGTGCATTGGGTTTAAAATTGTAGCACACAACAGGTTGCGAACCCAATTTCTCCACTTTATAGTTTTTTGCACTCGTAACTTACATTTTAGTGTAAATAAATAATAATAAACACGTACAACATTGGTAAGAATTTAAACTAAATCTATATATATAAAAGGGGCACTGACTGACTGACTGACAAACGAAACTAGGAGAGTACATTTTTGTACGAAACGCGAGTACTAAGAGAGGATTTTCCAAAATTCACCCCCTATGGGAAATGAAACGGGGTTCCAAATTTTGTATGGAGAAACCTACTTTTGCGTGAGTGAAGACATTGGCATAAAAAAAAATCTGTAAAAAGGAAACTGACTGACTGACATATCAATCATCATCGTCATCATCAATGTTTTCACTGTTGGGACTCAGGCCTTCTCTCTAGGAGAGGGAATGGGCCGTAATCCACCACGCGGGCCCAGTGTGGGTTGGTGAATGTCACATGTCTTCGAATTTTTGGTTGGTTATCCTTCACCGTTTTGTAAAATAATGCGCCTGGCTAACACGCAAAGGATCGTTATTTATGGCGACGCTTGGGGGAGATCTATGTCCAACAGTGGACGTATATCGGCTGAAATGATGATGATGATAAATGCGCCTGGCTGGGTTCGAACCCGCGACCTACAACTCGTAAGTCGGGGCCATTACCACTCGGCCAGCACTGCTCTCACTCGGCCACCACAGCTCTCAATACATACAAACATATCAATATAAAGCCGAAACTATTGGAACTAGGAGCGTAAAATTATCTACAAAATTTTCATTTATGACGTAAGCGAGGAGCCAACGAGATAAAATAGGTGTAAAAAATTTGTATACAGAAACCAACTTACACGCAGGTGAAACCGCCGGCAGAAGCTAGTAAATAATAATAAATACATACAACACTGGCAAGAATTTAAACTACATAACTGATAAAAGGTAAGTTTAATTTGTTCTTTGAAAAACGTCACGAGACGCAAATATTCTGTAGGTGACTTCACAAATGTGGTAAGTTACTTTTTTTTGTTAGCCTGTTCTGTCCCACTCCTGGGCAAATTTCTCCCTCTACTCCTTCCATCTTTCGCGCGCCCGGACTTCCTTTCAGTAAGTTACTATAAAGTATAAATATGTTTTACTTTGCGATTAAGGTGTTTTTAATACCATGCGGATTTCATCACTCATGCGGCCCTCCCGCATGCGTGATGAACAATCATTATTAACCGGTTAAGACTCTTTTTAAGTGTTAGACAGTTTACGTAATCAGACAGACAAATGTGCCGACAATAGCAAAAACAGTACTTTTATATTAGATAAAAACAACGATCGACTTGGGAAACATGCGGGTTTTCGAATAAGCATATAAGTAGGTATATAGTAGCTATAAGTACCTACCCAGGTGTAGTTACTTACAAATGTTTACTCTATCTAAAAATAAAATACAAAAACCTTTTTACAAGAAAAAATAACCGACTTCACTAAAATATTGAATTGAATTTGAGAAGTTCCCACGATTTCGCCAAGATTTTATCATCAGATCCCAACTTGGTGACTATGGGACCATTTGAGAAGTATAATCCTTTCCAAAAAAAAAATTTTTTTTCAAATCGGTTGGCAAGCGACGAAGTTATACGCGAACAAACATAAAAAAAAAACACAAACATCCGAATTGAGAACCTCCTCCTTTTTTAGAAGTCGGTTAAAAAAAAGCAATTATCAGAAAAATATTTTCAACTAAAGGCGATATCGCTTAAGGATGAATACCTCAAGTGCAAAACCGTAGGGGCCCAGCAGGGTCGAAGCCTACTAGGGCCATAGGTGATGCGAAAGATATCCCCAAGGCCCTGGAACAATGGCAAAGTAGAAACAGGAGTGTGTTTTTAGTCGGTAAAAGTCTGACACTATTTCCAGCTCCGCCCAAGAGCGGGGGATGTCTTAGATGATATTCCTACCAAAAAAAAGTGCAAAAGTAGTGCATAAGTAAGATAATATAATTTGATACAAGGAAAAAAAGTTTTCCTTGAAAATTTGATGTCGTTACTGGTTGTTTTTACATTTATTTTGAATCCCACTGCTGAGAGAAGGTCTCCCCTTTCTTAGTCTAAGCCTCTTTATCTCGGGCGATCTCTGGCTACGTTTGCCACGTGAATCGATCACCTCTTTGAGGACAGAGTGGTGGAGCACCACTCTGTCCTCAAACTTAAGCCAAGCCTTAGTGGGGTAGACCGTATCCTCCGATTTTCCTGAACGCCCTCATTAAAGTTCCCCGTGGGATCGGAATATATAGAACAGCCCAAAACCATCTGCCGGGCAGTTGCCCACCAGACATAACAACCATCGGGTCGGAGGATTCTCCCTTTTCAACAGAGGTATATGGGACTTTAGTCTTTGTTCCGAATATCTCTCTCTAATTTGCGAGTAATTCGCTATTTTCCATTTAAATGGTATTGATTGCTATCGCTTTCCATCAAGTCAATCGAGCGCTATTCACGCCATTTCATAATTATTTTGTTTACAGATTGATGATAACAGGAAAACGTAGTAAAACGAAGTCTATTTAGATTAAAATGATAATAAACTGCCCTTGTAACTTGTTTGTTCTGTAATTAACTGTTTTATTAAACTCGTGTATTTCGTAGGCTGCCGGAGGATAAAAAAAGGCGATTATAAGTGGCTTTTTTTTATTTTTTTTTTAAATTATCATTTGATATCATGACCGATGGTGCCACCGTAGGCGTGGGCGGACGGCGTGCACTGGGTCAGATCGTCCGGTAACTATCCGGAACGAGCCCAAGACGTCGACGGCGCGCACTGTTCCCGCGCGCCTCAAGGAGTTGTCAGCAACAGCAGGGGCCCAGTCGGGTCGTAGTCTATTGGGGCCAAGGTTATCCGAAAGGGAGCTCGAACTCTGGTATGAAGGCTAGAAGGAACGGGGTCGTCATTGATGATTTCCCACCATAAATAAAACCCACAGTCATGGTCACCATTAATACTGCTGGCTGGTTGGCATAAGCCCACCTAAGGTTACCTATGGCCGTCATGGCTCACGTACAATGGTCTACATAGGACTAAATGCGGAAACCATACTCAGACTTATGACATACCTAAGCTACACTACACCGAACAAGCCGCTGGGTAGTCAAAATACAAATGTCAAAACGGGCCTTTTATTTTACCCGCACACGGGCCTCAAAAAAACGCCACTTCAAGCTTCTTATTAAGGCGGCCTTTTTTTGTGGCTCGTGTGCGGCGGTGCCGCCACAAAAAAACGCTTGAAACCGCTTCAAACTTCTCCGGTCACAAGCTGTCGCGGCCTTCAGCTGTTTTTTGCGGCGGTTTTTTTTTTAAATCTTTATTAAGATGCTTTGTCTCAATTTAGACTATGTCGCTCCATCATAACCAAATTTTTTGTTATAGTTTTTTTTTTTATATAAAGTTAAATTAAATTTCTAGCGTTTATTTGTGGCTGCATTTTTTCGAGGTCCGTGGGACACTAAAAGTGCACTGCACAAGAAAAAAACAATGTGCCGTCAACTTGGCCAAATGTGTAGCCAGCCTTACATCACAATTAAATTAATATTGTCAACTTTGCCACGGTTTAATGGAAAGAACCACACCATTCATCCATTAAATAAGCTATATTATTATACAGTATAGTATGAGTCACTTGTGGGTGCAGTCCATTTAGTTTATTAAGTTCGTTTTAATTTAAATGGCTTTCTCCCGGGAGTCACTCGTGCATTCGGTCAAGGGCAGGAGAATTTTATTACGTGATAGTAAAGCTCGATATGAGTACAAGGTTACACTTGGTAAAATTGCTCTGAATACAGGATCATTTTTCAATCAGGTGCATAGCGGTTATCATATTATGATTTTATGCGGGCTTGCGGACGGTGAGTCATGGTTAGCTCGCTGTCCGACCGTCCGATAATTGTCCGCACCGAGCCCAAGACGTCGACGGCGCGCACTGTTCCCGCGCGTCTCAAGGAGTTGTTAGCAACCTTTTTGGCTTATTTAAAAGAAAACATACAATTTTATTTCTTCAGTGGGGTACGAGGTCAAAGTGACCCCGTATTAAAATAGATACACCATTTCGTTCTGTTTTAAAAAGGCATCTTAGATATATCTTTTTTAGCTTTATTTTAGAAAAGAAATGAATCTTCTTGTTCTTAAACTAAATCAAATTGAAGGCACACTCCACACGGCAGAGAATACTGTTTTCTTAGCAGCGCCACAACGATAACACATACGAGGCCTATTAGACCTCGTAGCGTACCGAACGTATTAATAATGGAGCCCTTAATTCGTGTCTAATTGTCCTATTTGGTAGGTAGAACGTGAAGCCGTGTTAGTGAATAGGTAATGGAATTACCATAATTAAGTGACAAGGGCTTAACGTTAGCGTTATAAAGATATCGTGTGTTTGTTCCGGATTCTTAGCGTTGAAGTAAATTACTCGTGTATTAAGGATCGCGTTGTATAGAGTGATGTTCTGTTGTCTTTGCCTACCTTTTATGATTATTTTTACTTTTTTTTTCGCAATGATCAACAACTGACCCTTACCTCAGTTGTTGATGGTTTGACAATTTTGTTAACTACAAATAGATATATCATCATCATCATCATCAGCCTTTTTGATGTTCCCACTGCTGGGACTCAGGCCTCTCTAGGAGAAGGAATGGGCCGTAATCCACCACGCGGGCCCAGCGCGGGTTGGTGAATGTCATATGTCTTTGAATTTTTGGTTCTAGGATATGCCGGTTTCCTCACGATGTTTTTCTTCACTGTTTACACAAAGTAATGCGCCTGGCTGGGTTCGAACCTGCGACTTATAACTCGTAAGTCGGGACCATTACCACTCGGCCACCACTGCTCTCGAATATATAAACCTAAATAAACTAACACCTTTTCGCATGAAATAGGCAAATATTTAAATCGCCAACTGCTGCGACCCTTAAAATTATATTCCTGCTGCTTCGTTTACGTTCACATGGTGAGTGGCGTTATTTTTCTAAAAGAAAAGTAAATGGGATACTTTCGGTATAAATCCTAAAAATATTTGACGTCATAAGAAGTTTCTTATGAAGAGAAAATTCGAGAATTTGCACGGAAACCGTAAAAAAAGCACTATTTTTTCTATTTTTTTTTTACTTTTTACACTGGTCATATTAAGATTGTCTGTCAATTGTTACTATAAACTAAAACGGTGTCTGTCAAATCAACTAGTTCATATAATAAAATATATGAAGGAGTGCAATGAACCATTTTGACACAAATAGCTAGTACCTACACAACTTTATTCCTACTAGGAGCCAAAATATTTCAAAAAAAAAAAAACTATCGGGTTTGCAAATATTATCTAGTATTCAAAACGAAATAATTCTTCTCCATTTATATTTCTGTCGATAATTTTTTTTTTTTTGGGCATTGGTGGCCGAATGGTACCGGCCCCGACTTACGAGTCGCGGGTTAAAATCCAACCAGGCGCATTACTTTGTGTAATTTATTTCATCACCACTGCTCTCAAAACGGTGGGGGAAAACATCGTGAGGAAACCGGCATGTCCTAGAACCAAAAAATTCGACGACATGTGTCATCCACCAATCCGCACTGGGCCCGCGTGGTGGATTACGTTCCCTCTCCTAGAGAGGAGGCCTGAGTCCCAACAGTGAAACATTACATTTGGGTTTTTAATTACGAGTATAATAAATCTGTAGAAGTATTTAGTTATACGCACATTACGTAAAATGTACGAAATTTAAAACAATAACTTTTATACATTAAAATGGTGTGTAACTTGACTTAGGCTTTGTTTCATCGCAATCGGTTGATTATGTATATTAAAAGATATACTACATTAATGGACTGTTACAATAATAAATAAAAAAATGTGATTAATTTTGCACACCTTGCAAAATTGATGCAATTGTGCTCACCTTCCTGATGTCATGTACGGAGAAGTGGGGAATGGTTTTTAACTATCACAGTCACATAACAGTCTGACTCCACTGTAGGTTTGCCTAGCCTTAAACCCTCTGTGTCGCTTACTCCGTGATCGGGAACATGGTCTAAGCTAGCGGTAGTCAGGGCTCCAGAGTAAGGCACCTTACTATACGAGCCGTATCCAGAACTACCGCTTTCTGAATCTAGCCCTGGTACCTACATAAATTTATTATATTACATACGACGAAAGACGTACCTAGACATAAGAATGTTTCTCTTCTCTTCAAAAAAAAAACAAACACAACGATACGAACAAGATTACTTCGTATTCCAATATAAAAAAAACGTTTGACGATGATCCGCAATGAACGCGTACCGCCGCACACGAAAATCGTTTATGCTAATATAAAAACGCGTTGCGAGATCGTGAATGATGCAAAGTGTCAAACAATTTCTTCTACAAACATCGATTATAGGGAGACACTTAAGCACCGTATTTATGGTATACTAGCTGCTCCCAGTGGCTTCGCCCGCGTGATAGCAGAAAATTATCCCTAGAGAACATACTTCTAGGATAAAAAGTACCCTATGTCCTATTCCAGGACGTGGTCTATCCGTGTACCAAGTTTCATCAAAATCGATTTTGCCCTTAAGGCGTGAAGACGTAACAAACAAACAAACTCACTTTCGCTTTTATAATATTAGTAAGGAAGTAAGGGAGCGAGCTACTTATAACGAAACATAAGAACCAATATTCTCTGAAGGTTAAAGCAAAGGCCCTACCACAAGCTCTTAATCGCGATCCATTTGACGACCTACAATGAACTGTTGAAGTGATGGAACTATATAGGGTGTAGCATACCATAGTCGGCCTTATAATGTTCCCACTGTTGGGGCTCAGGCCTTCTCTCTAGGAGAGGGAATGCGCCGTAATCCACCACGCAGACCCAGTGCGGGTTGGTGAATGTCACATATCTTCGAATTTTTGGTTCTAGGATATGCCGGTTTCCTCACGATGTTTTCCTTCGCCGTTTTGAAAGCAGTGGTGATGAATACTTGATATAGGGTGTATACTTGGTATATTATAGAAACACCGACTTCCGAAACGAGTGTTATTTTGCACATTTTTGTGTTTTTTTTTTAGTTTGATATCAGTTATATTTTTTTTTTGGAAAAAGTATTTTATTATTGTCATCAATCATTATTAAATTAAGTTTTAATTCAAATTAAATTATGTTATGGTTTATGTGGCAATAGACAGAAGAGTTCATGAGGAAGGTTTAAGCATATAAATACATACATATGATAGTTGAGAAAAGCCGCAAATCCTAAAGAAGTGTAAAATCCCTGCGATGCCGGGGCGTGCCACTAGTATTATCACTACATAGTATAAAACAAAGTCGCTTTTTCTGTCCCTATATCCCTTTGTACGCTTAAATCTTTGAAACTACGCAACGGATTTTTTAATAAATAGAGTGAATCAAGAGGAAGGTTTATATGTATAATAACATCCATTAGCGGATAGGTTGGCGTCTCAACATCGAAAACGGCTGATGCTGAAAATCAGCGCTGTGGCTCTGTCCTGCACGAGCCCCAGCATTATGCTGAGCACTGGCCGTTTTGCGCTGATGTGACGCATATCCTATCTAGCTGATAGTTTTAAGTACGATATTGTTACTTGTTACATTTATTTATTTTTAGGATATGCGTCATGTTGGACGCAAATAAACTCTTTTTCTTTCTTTCTCTTTACTTTCTTTTCTTTCATTAAATAGTTGAGAAATACTGTTGCCCGAGCGAAGCCGAGGCGGGTCGCTAGTATAGGTATATAAAAGATAAAACGTAGATGAATTATAAACACGTTTAAGCCAGCCTAACAAGATTTTCCTTAAAAACCTCTTAACCTCGAGATTTCTCGTAGATTCGCCGGAATCTAATACCACTTAGGCGAAACCAATGTTAATAATAAAATGAGATTGAAGTGCTGAAGGATCTGCTGGAAACTGGGGCATTCGAATCAAGGTTATAGCCTGTGTTAGGGCTCACACACAACACAGCGATACAATGCGCTATGACGCCGCATCGCAGAAGCCTGCGATGTGTATAGCTTTTTTTTTCGTTGGGGAAAATCATCTTATGACAACCCCCGCTCTTGAGTGGAGCGGGAGATAGTGTCAGACTCTTACTGACTAAAAACCCCACCCCGTTCCTTCTAGCCTTCATACAAGGGCTCGAGTTCCTTTCGGATAACCCTGGCCCCAGTACGCTTCGACCCAGCTGGGCCCCTCCTGTTGCTGACAACTCCTTGAGGCGCGCGGGAACAGTGCGCACCGTCGACGTCTAGGGTTTGGTCCGGACTGTTACCGGATGATCAGACAGCGGCCTACCCATGGCTCGCCGCCCGCGAGCCCGTGTCTATGGTGACTGGAAATCGGGATTGGAATCCCGGCGGCGGCGGCGAGGGCGCCGTTGCCTGATGCGCGATGTGTATAGCTATGATGCATCTTTGTGCGGCAAAGCACCGGTCCATCCATACACAGTGCAATGCGAATCAATTTGCATGTCCTTGCGAGAACATACAAATTGATTCGCCGCGATGAGTATAAAAAAAAAAAGTTTCTTTGAAACAGCTGTTTCTAATAGGCTAGTTGCCTAAAAAAATGTAATTAGTCCGTCTTTTAGATTATTTAAAAATAAGGGACACGTATTTTTTTATTTGTAAATTAAACCAAAAATGACAAAGATATAGCCCATTAAAGTTTTCGCACGGGGTGACGTCACACGTAACTTTAATGGGCTATATCTTTGTTATTGTTTGTTTATTTGAAAAAAGAAAAAATACGTGTCTAATATTTTTTTATAATCTAAAATACGGACTAAATAAAATGTAGTTATTTTGACCCTGGAAACTACTCTATTGTATGCCTCAATATTATTATGCTAATAGTCATTAGGCCTAGTAACGTTATGCGAATTAAATTTATGCCAAAACAAATTAGCCTTAAAGATGATTATGCCAACATAAACTGTATGCCAAAAAAAATATGGCAAAGTATTATTATAGCAAAACAAATTATGCCAAAATCGTTATTATACTCATGATAGGGTAGTTCTATCATGAGTATAATAATGTGCATAAGTATCGGTCACTAATTACCAGTCACCCTATATAGGTCCTACGACATATCTCGTATGTGGCATCTTTGAAAAAATCAAATATATCTCTGCATGAATAAACTAATAAAAATACTTATCGTTAAAGATATTTTACAATATCTTCCTCGCAAAACCGAGGAGAAACCGCATCGCATAACCGAACTAGCTAAAACTATCGATAGTTTAACAGCCCACATAGTTCTCCGCTAAAACACTTCATTTAGCAACTGTTACTACACTAATTAATATATTTCGTAACGATAGACCGCTGAAGCACAAGAGAGAGAAATACAGAAGTCAATCTACATACAATACGTTCTAAATAAGAAAAGGAAATCCAATAACCTCGATTTTACCACCGGGATTCCTATACCGATTTCCGGACACCCTAGGCGCGGGCTTGCGAACGGCAAGCAATGGGTAGCTCCGACCGTCCGGACCGAGCTCAAGTCGTAGACGGTGCGCACTATTCCCGCTCGCTTCAAGGAGTTGGCAGCAACTCTAGGAGCCCAGCTGGGTGGAAGCGTACTGAAGCTAGGATCTGTTTCCGAAAGGGAGGCTCGGCCCCGGTATGAAAGACACCCACCAAAATAAAAAAGGTGAAAAAAAACTTAGTTATGAAAAGTTAAGTACATACACGAGACTGACTTCTGTAACCAACTGTTTTGTGGCTCAAGTATGGGCCAAGTTACCCGACCTTATAGCTAACTAGGGCTGTCTCCACGATATTCAAGATTTATGCTCGCTACCCTACTCGATAGAGAAGCACGTACTACGCGAAATTGTGCAGTTAACATCCCTGAAGAATGGTTATCGGGAAAAATTTGAAGCAGGGTAGTCAGATATTTTGATAGGCATGAGTTTTCAAGAGCGTCATTACCTATTTAATATTTTGTTTTAAGAAGATAGGAATCGGTTACTGGATAAAGTATAACTAACGATATAACTAACTAAGATAGCACTTTTTAAAATTTGTTACGGAATCTAGTTTGTAAATTTAGTTATAGGAAACATCAATATCGATTTGGACTAGTCTGTAAGGATATTGTTGGGAATAAAAAAAAACAAAACAATATTTATAGTCTGTGCTATCAATAACACGTTTTTTTTTTTATTTGAATTTTGTAACACGCGTTCTCATATTTTCTACTCGACTAATTACTGAATCACTATTCTTGATAATTCTAGACCCAATAAAAACCTCCACATAAGAAGATTATTTTTATATTGATCGTAATTTTTCTAAAAATTAGGTAAGAATTATTTTTTCTGTACAGAACAACTGAATAATTCTAATAAACCTTTAGGATCAAGCAATTCATATCGCATTATGAATTGTGTCCTGCTAACATTTGGGAGCATACCTAACTAGCCCAGTGGTAACAGCAACAACTTACGAGTTGTCGGTTGCGAGTTTAATTCCAGACAGGCGCTTTACTTTTTATTATTTACTAGCTGTAGCCTGCGACTTGGTCCGCTTCAAACTCGTATAATTTCACAAATGACACTACGAAATAATAATGTTATTATTGTTATGAATTATCGAAATCGGTACAGCCGTTCTCGAGATTTGCGCAACACATTTAGCGATTGATTTTTATATTATAGATTTGTGTGAGTATATAGGGTGTATAGTTCCATCTTTCTTTCTCGCTCGACTTACGACTGACATTTTAACACATCATAGTAAAGGCTCAAGGGTTTTTTTTTTTTTCATTGCACAGTGGTACCGCAATATTGTTGAGGTTGTTATTTTAACCGGGTCTGCCCTAAGAGAAACCGAGTTCATACCACGTAATCCATCAATCCCGAACGATCTTCCTTTCGAATCCAAAAGACTACAATTTCTTTTGAAAGTTTGCTTTGCAATGACAATAAAGAAATCACAGGGCCAAACTCTTAAAACGGCGATGCGCGCGGACGAAGTCGCGGGCAAAGTGCTTGTAAAGACATAAAGCTGTCTTGTATCGACGTGAATCGTGATTCTTTACATGATTTAGCAATGAAAAGCAGTTCATTGTATGGTTTTCGGGTACTCAATACTCAATTCATTATTGCATTCCACAATGTAGGCTTACTACAATGTGGCGGCTTTTTTCTAGGCCCATGTGCACACTTTCATTGACTATTGAGCGGTATGAAGTTCGCCGATCAAAGTTTCGTAGACATTTTTTTTTTATTATTATTGATAGGCTTGCGTTTGACAACCATCTCACCTGATGGTAAGCGACGATGTGGTCGACGATGGAACACGCTTGCCCAGAAGCAACCTATTCACTCTTGACTTAAATACCCCTAAGTTGTAGCTATCAGGAAACACAGATATCATTTAATTGATATGTTCTCGTTTCCACACATTTAATTGATATGATCTTGTTTCGACACATTTAATTGATATGATCTTGTTTCCACACCATACATCGATAGACGGGTCGCCATTCCGTACTAATATTTATAAATATGGAAGTAACTATGTCTTTGTGTTTGTTACGCTTTCACGCCTAACCACTGATCCTATTTTTATGGATTAGACCGTGGATTAGGTCACATAATACTTTTATACTGAGAGTACTTTTTTTTCTTCTCCCACACTACGGTGAACGGGAGGGCGAGTCAGACTTTTACTCATAACAAGCTTTTAATGAAAATCGTTTTTTCATAGCAAGTTTTTATACCTATATAATTAATACTCGTCAAGACGAATCATACAAGCCCAAACTCGATGGGGTAGTGTCGTTTAATAACGTAGTTCCTATAGCCACCTTTCAGTTCCATCATCAGATCAGCTCCATGTCATAATAATTTTGCATTGTCATCTGATTTACACCTGCATGCAAAATTTCAGCTCAATCGGTAAAATGGGGTCAAATTTAATTTGCATGGTTTGATTACAGACAAACATCGGGACAGGTGAAATTAAATAAAAGCTTGTAAAAACCATCGTAGTCTTCTTCAGTTACTCTCTGCGTTCTAGGACCACGGGTTCTTTATATATTTTTAAATCCTTGGCTCTTTCGCCAAAAAAAAGAAAGAAACTTAAAAAAAAAGCAATAATAAAACCCAAAAATAAAGAAGCTAATAAAGGGTCGTGACCCTCAGTAATGAGGAATACGACTCGAGGAGGAGATGGCTCTTTGGAGCGCGCGTGGATCACTATGCGCCGTAGACGACTCGGGCTCGGTCCGGACGGTAACCAAACGAACGGACGGTAAACTACCCATTTCTTGTCTTCCGCAAACTCACGCCTGTAGTGGCCAGGGAATACCCTACCTTTTTTTTGGAGGGAAAATCATCTAAAGGCGGGAGCGGGAGATAGTGTCAGACTTTTACTGACTAAAAACCCACCCCATTCCTTCGTTGCCTTTCGTACCGGGGGCTAAGCTTCCTTTCGGAACTAACCCTGGCCCCATTAGGTTTCGACCCAGCTGGGCCCCTGCCGTTGCTGACAGCTCCATGAGGCGCGCGGGAACAGTGCGCGCCGTCGACGACTTGGGCTCGGTCCGGACGGTAACCAAACGACTGGACGATGAGCTACCCATTTTTCACGCAAACTCACGCCTCCAGTGGCCGGGGATTGCCCTACTTACATTTTCTAGGAATAATTTATATCTTTTGCTCGGGCGAAGTCGCTAGAATTTAGACAACAATAAAAGTGACGTAACCAATTATTACTCACATGTTCGTGTAAACACTATTCACGCGTGGGCAGCGCATAAGTGAACACTCAACATGAAGCTCTTACTTATATCATTTGTTGTGTTGACCGTACTGAGTACTCTGTGTGCAGGTGCTGTTAAACGTATCCGTGTCACGAATGCTGTCAATAATGCGCCAGATCGCTTCCTTGCGACATTAGTTTGTCCCGGTGGCGGCCAGAAAACGAGGTCAGGAAATTGTTTGTAAGTACTGATAAATAATATTTATTTAGCTTATAGGTTATAAAATATAATACTTTTTCAATACACTTGCTCATAAAGGGACTCTTATTGCACTGCACTTAGGTATATAATGGCATTTGTTACCAAACTGATAAACGTGATCGGATTGGAAGTACAGAAAGGTGATCCGACCGACTTCCATTCTGATCAACTAGTTGATCGGTTCAGTTGATCGGATTGGAAGTACTGATTTAAACGATTGACGTTGTAATAAACGTTTTTCTTTCTTTCTTTTTAACTGTGACATTTTGATTACCATTACGCACTAGTGCTATAATGTGGTTAAAACCTTTTTGTTCAACCTCTCTCCCGCCATAATTTTATTACATTTATTGTATCAGGATAGGCTCGCATATGAAAACAGATTTTTACCGCCACAAAAGTTTTCTGGCTATACACGTGAGTAATTAATGATTACCGTTCTCGGCTCTCTTAAGACCCTCGCCATGGCTCGGGTCTAAATACCGCATCGATGGTAATCACTCACATTACAGTTTACACACATATGATATGTGTGTAAACTGTAAATGTACTATTACAAGACAATTGTTTCGATAATTTAGTAATAATAATATATAATTGGGGTAAGCTTATGTCCAACAGTGGACGTCTTTCGGCTGAAATGATGATGATGAATATATAATTATTTAGTAACAAAACATATTTTGTTTCTAAATTATTAAAATTTAGTAACAAAAATATCTGGTGTGGATTCTTGCACTTATTTTTCCAAAAATCCCCACTAAGATGATTTTATTTAGCTAGTGGGGATTTCTGGAAAAAAGTAACAATCCCGACTCGTGGGGATTTCTGGAATAAACTCTCAAAATGACCTAACCTTATAAGGTTAGGTCATTTCTGTGTATTCATTTAATTTTACCTCAATATTTCCTGTTATTTGTCTGTACTAATATTACTTATATAATTGTTTGTTTGTTGGTTACATGTTGATAAGGAATTCATTCTGGAAGTACTGTCCCGCTATTGATTATAACATGTCATTGACATGATTCATCTATAAATATACATATTTTTTTTTTTTAAATCCAAAAAAAAAACCGACTTCTATGTAAAAAAACACTGAAAAGTACAAAATAACTTTAATTTCGGAAGTCGGTGTATGTTATAGAAATACCTAATTTGGTCTCTTCGTTATTTAACTCTAACTCTAACACTAGTTATAATTAACATTTATTGCATTATATTATGTTAACTTAAACTGGTTATTACTATTAACTCAGTCTATGGCCTTCGGGGAATCATAATCTTCTAAAGCTTCTATATGCATAAAACAAAGTGATGTGTTAATCACACCATTTATAACTCAAGAACGGCTGGATCAATTTTAATAATCGATTTATTAAACGAATCTATTTATTAGATTCTTCTCTGCCCCGAATAGCAGAATAACTATTAAAATATCGGAAAACTCATGTAAAATATCCAAATTTAGAGCAGTGGTGGTCGCGGGTTCAAACTCAGCCAGGCGCATTACTTTGTGTAATTTATTTCATCGCCACTGCTCTCAAAACGGTGAAGAAAAACATTGTGAGGAAACCGGCATGTCCTAGAACCAAAAAATTCGATGACATGTGACATCCACCAATCCGCAACGGGCCCGCGTGGTGGATTACGGCCCCTCTCCTAGAGAGGAGGCCTGAGTCCCAACAGTGGGAACATTATAAGGCCAACTATACTATGCTATCCAAATTCATCGAAAAATTACAGCAACTGTCAAATACATTGGTCTCAATCATTCCATCATTCGGTCAATACGTTCATTAACTGTTAAGCGATATAAATTCGCAGGGCCTGTTAGTACTTACAAGATAAAAATAACCCACTTAATTAGTACCTATGTATGTATCATTCAGTCGAGGCATGGTGTGTCATAGAATAATTATGTTATTGTCATAATCAATCATCATTCATCATTTTATGAACAATTAT
The DNA here is from genome assembly GCA_949319445.1 of Mythimna lalbum. NCBI lineage: Eukaryota > Metazoa > Arthropoda > Insecta > Lepidoptera > Noctuidae > Mythimna > Mythimna lalbum. The sequence continues at coordinate 5,003,093 of OX439358.1, forward strand.
AAACTAGAGGACCAAGTAACCATATATGAAAAAACTGGCCAAGTACGAAAAGGGCTCGCACACGACGGGTTCCGTACTACAAGATTAAAATCGAGCGAATAAAAACACATTGACTATTATCGTTTCTTGAGTGGAAACCACCTTTTCTAACTTATTTATTATTTACTAGCGACCCGCCCCGGCTTCACTCGGGTGCAATATTATACATATAAACCTTCCTCTTGAATCACTCTATCTATTTAAAAAAAACACATCACAATCCGTAGTTTTAAAGATTTAAGCGTACATAGGGATATAGGGACAGAAAAAGCGACTTTGTTTTATACTATGTAGTGATTTTTCAAGTTGCAATAGAAATAGAGAAGGGAATGGAAATGGCTATGCTCGAAGTTTCCTTGTGCGATCTTATCGGAAATATAAATATCCACAAGAGAACTAATGTTACCAACATAGCTCGAAGAATATCCAAACATAAGTGGCATATTGTGGACAGGAGTTTGCCCAACAGTGAGACAATAATGTCAAGGAATAGAATATTATAAAGAGTGACGGACATCCCTCCGCAAACTTTAAGGGATTGCTCAGTAGACGAAACTGAACGAACATGCAACCTAACATAATTATATTTTTCAGGAAACGAAAACCAAATTCGGCCTCTCCATACAAACTGTCCAATCAAGTTTATAATTTTGAATTGTGAGACTGATTTTTTTTTCGTCTTCTGAAAAAAAAATCCTGCTATTCCAGGACTTGGTTTAACCGTGTACCAAGTAAAGCTGACTGTACATCTTATGGTATGTCCAGACTTGGCTTATGGTAGCCCTTGCATCGCGCGCGCTTCGTACAAACATGAAATGAACATGAATGGCTCACGAGCGGATCATTCGCCAGATCTGGACGCACCATCATATTACGCGTCATTAGAACAGGAAGATTCAATTTTCCTTACTCAAAATTACAGGAAATCCATTATCATTGGAATATAATAGTTACGTACCTTGAAACAGTAAATAAAATATCATACTCATCCTGCTTCCTATAAAACTATGACTGTACTAATATTGTAAAGCTTAGCTATAAATACAACGTCTCTAATTAAAATGTCATTTTAAAATGAATTATGCTGGTTCTGGTAATGCCAGTAGATGGCGTTATCCTCCTTTGACAGTTTAGCTAAAAAGTTTCTATATCCATTGAATAATTAGGCGGTATGAAGTTCGCCTGGTTAGCTAGAATGTATCTAAAAAGTCAAACGACTTGAGAATTTTTAAAGGAAATTAAAATTCTGTTATTGGCAACACCAATTTTAGTTGTCATTTACTTGTTTCTTGAGATGATATGATAATAGTTCTACAACAGATGTCGCTTGTTATTGACTAGTGATGATGAATGATGATGAAGCGGAAAGCTAGTAGAATAATATATTTAGAATCAGATTTTTCCTACTATTCCAGATTTATGTTATTACCTTTACTTACTTCCACAGCTTATGACACTAATAAATCTTTGCAAAATCTTTAAAACTTAATTAATGTTTAATTTTTCAGGCCTGCAACAACAACCACAGAGTCACCGGCCTGGATTTGGGCTGACTACTATAATTAGCTCGAAATCTGTACCCCTACCCAAACAATCTGTAATCGTTAACGCTAGTAGAAAACTTCAAATGTATGGGAATGACGTCATCTCAACGCTCAGTCACGTGGTCGGAATAATAGATATGATAGATATATGAGTATTATATACTTTTTAAATTATCGTTGATTTATTTGATTATTTCGTTTTTATTTGATGTTAAAACTATTAACTACAACGTGTAACGTTAAATGCGCAAAACCTGAAAATGGTTTGATCAGAATTGATCAGCTGGATCAATCAAAGCACTTTTTAATATAAATTACATTTTTGAAAAAAATCTTCATTTAAAATGTTGCCCTGTCTATTTATGAATAGGTCAAGCCAACACGTGTGCAAATCTACCGAAATAGGTAAACAAACACAAATGGTTGTAGTTCAATCAAATTTTCTTATACACGAGATAATAAAAGCTCGTATTTCAATGCAGATATGAATTTTAAACAAACTAAAACTGCTCATAGAACAATCTTTTTAAACAAACTAAAACTGCTCATAGAACAATCTTTTTAAACAAACTAAAACTGCTCATAGAACAATCTTTTTAAACAAACTAAAACTGCTCATAGAACAATCTTTTTAAACAAACTAAAACTGCTCATAGAACAATCTTTTTAAACAAACTAAAACTGCTCATAGAACAATCTTTTTAAACAAACTAAAACTGCTCATAGAACAATCTTTTTAAACAAACTAAAACTGCTCATAGAACAATCTTTTTAAACAAACTAAAACTGCTCATAGAACAATCTTTTTAAACAAACTAAAACTGCTCATAGAACAATCTTTTTAAACAAACTAAAACTGCTCATAGAACAATCTTTTTTTTTTGTAATGATTTTTTTTTCACAGTATAAGGTCAATTAAATTAAAAATCATTTGGGGTGTCTGAGGTTTTGCGCATTTAACGTTACACGTTGTATACATTATTATATCGAAATGTAGTTTGGAATAACTGTATCGAAATATTTTTATTTTTTTGTGATTTTTCTGGTATAGCGTCAGTTTCAGTCAGCTCCTATTTCATTGAAATAAATAATCGATTTCGAATTCATTCATCACTAATTGTGATTATTGACTCTAATTTTTGTGACCAAGAATATTATTTAATTTGTTTATTTTGCATTCGATCATTCATTGCAAACGACTAATTGTGCTGGCAACACTGAAACGTATTTATGATTACATCCAAATCCAAATAAGGCTGCTCGCCCACGTCCGATAATCGGTGACCGGTTTTTCGTAGGAGAAAAATAGAACACACTGATAGCAATAGTGCAACGCAAACGTCCTACAAAAAGTCGGTCAGAAATACAGAACAGTGTTACACATATACAAAATCGGCCCGATTATCTGTCCTACAAAAAGTCTGACGTGGGCAGCGTAAGAATAATAACCTCGATCTGTCAAATGTTGAGTGAAAAGTACGGTTTGCAAATAAAACTAATTTGCGTATCAATAAATGTTTTTTTTTTGCTGTGTATAACCAAGTTTTTTGCTGTGTATTACTAAGTTTTAGTTAAATCTAGGTGAAGTAAAAACGTTATAGTTTAATGTAAATCAGCTAAATATAATGTTTTAAGTCATAATTTGTCAGAAAAAAAACTATTTGTTTTTTCTTATTTTTATAGTTAGGAAAATTTGCCTTTTTTTGCTTCTACTCAGACACTTCACACAGTGAGACAGAGATGAGGAAAATTGTTGATTAAACTTTTTTCGTTCACGATTTGTAAATAAATTAAATTTAAAAATGTCTTGTTTTATTCACACCACCCAATTTCGATTGACAGTATGTCGTGATTCTTGTGGAACGCATAGTGAATATATCGGCACCGATCTTGAGTGCTCGGCGTCAGAGTGGGGATTGCTTTGCAAATTCCATACATTGACGAGCCAAACGTCGTTGTTGTTAGATGCATGCAGCAAGCGCAGGGAACGAATCACGAGTGACGTCTATGGCGCGATGGCGCAGCGAGCCAATCACTGACGCTCCCCGCCCCCGCTTCTCACTTCGTAACTTGAAGCCAGCGCTCAAGATCCGTGCCGGTATCTATACTATCTGTATAGTGCGTTTCACTAATGAAGTTCCTTCACCGTTATGTTGACTGCCCTGTCTGTCTACAGAAGAAAGAAAGGAAAAAAGAAAAGAGTTACCTACTCTACCAAAATTGTGGCACAAAATGCTAAACGAAATTGATTTTAACGGTAGTCGCACCACTTTATGGAGAATTATGAGAGGAATGGGATTTTATTTTTAAAATTAGTTCTAACAATGAAGTGTTAATGGAGTGGTCAATATTGAGGCGTGGCGTTTTCGGTATTTGAAAAAGATTAGATATTACGTCTTGTCAAGGTTTAACGTAAGAATATTTTTATGTAACTACTCCTGGACCATATCAAAACCGATCTGGGCGGAATCAAAAGCCTCATTCCAATTATTGCCAGAAAAGAGGAGAACCAGTATCATCCGCATATGAGATTATTTCGCCTTTTGCCATTTGGTATACTTGGTATGTAAGATTGTTGATATATAAAAGAAATAGGGTGGTCCAAGGATGCTACCCTGTGGTACTCCGTACGATATAGGAAGCTCTTCACTGCAGTGGCCACCCACTCTGATACAATTTACTGGCGGTTACTATTTTCCGATGTAATCTTTATGGGATATTTACTGACGGGCACCATTATCCGACGTAGCTTTTATGGGACATTTACTGGCGGTCACCATTCTCCGACGTCGCCTTTATGAGATATTTACTGGCGGTCATCATTG